>CP139505.1:317886338-320624538 GCA_021014915.2 Artemisia tridentata subsp. tridentata
TCAAACACTCAAAGATCAAGATCAAGAGACTGATCTTGATAACTAGAACAGACAACAGAAAGATATCAAAGTGATATCAACAATAACAAGACAACTGTGTGAACAACTGAGAGAGAGAACAATGAGATGAAAAACGAGTATCAAAGAGAATAAGAAAACCCTAGCAGATGAGATGCTTATATAGCACACATTTTCACTTAATCCCTTCAGCTCTTCTCAGCTTGTCAACTAGCATCCCAATATAACTTTAGGCTAATATGACTTTGCATAATGGCAAGATAAGTCCCTCAGGTTAATGTGTAGCTTGCATATATTCTTCAACACCCCTCCTCAAGCTGTACAACCTTGACATCTGCACTCTCAGCACCAGCTTTAACACCAACTTCTGAATTCTTTTCACCTGCAAACATATCTAACAAACCAAGCTTTTTGCAAAACAAGTTATGTTGAATTTGTCCCAGACATTTAGTAAAAATGTCTGCAACTTGATTATCAGTATGAATATTAATAGTTTTAATAATCCCTGCTGCCACTTTTTCTCTAACCAAATGAACATCAAGTTCAAAATGTTTAGTCTTTTCATGGAACACAGAGTTAGCAACAATTTGAATTGCTGCACTATTATCACAAAAAAATCCACAGGATACAAATCCTTCATCCCAAGACCGTGTAATAAGTTTTCCAACCATATAACCTCACAAGTAGCAGAAGCAAGGCTTCTATACTCAGCCTCAGCTGAACTCTTGGACAAAGTAGCTTGTTTCTTACTTTTCCAAGATATAAGAGAATCACCCAAATACACACAAAAACCAGTCACAAATTTTCTAGTTTTAGGGCACTTGGCCCAATCTGCATCAGCATAAGCTCTTAGCTTAAGATCAGACATTTTGTTAAATTGCAAACCTGACCCAGGTGATCCCTTCAAATATTTCAAAACTCTTAAAGCAGCTTTAAGATGTGATTGTAAAGGATTCTTCATATGTTGACTTAAACAATGCACAACATAACTAATATCAGGTCTAGTATTAGTTAAGTAAATCAATTTTCCCACCAGTTTCTGATAATTAGTTATATTTTTCAAAAACTTATCTTTATCAGTTTCAAAACAACTCAATATAGTATTTTCAGGTAGAGGAGTATCAACAGGTTTAGCAACAAGCAAACCATACTCACACAACAACTCTAAACAACGCTTTCTTTGAGACATACAAACACCTTTACTGTTTCTTAAAACTTCAATACCAAGAAAATACTTCAATTCACCCAAATCCTTTATCATAAACTTGGAACTCAAAAACTGCTTAAAACTATTAATCTCAACTTCATTATTTCCAGTGATAACAATATCATCAACACAAGCAAGCAATGCAACAAACACAGAGACCTTTTGTTTAATATATAATGAATAGTCAAACTTACTTTGGACAAAGCCATGCTCAACCAAGGCAGTAGTAAGTTTGGCATTCCACTACCTTGGGGCTTGCTTAAGTCCATAAAGTGACTTATTAAGCTTGTACACTTTGGTATTATCACCACCATTAAAACCTTTAGGCAACACCATATACACATCTTCTTCCAATTCATCATACAGAAAAGCATTATTAACATCTAACTGATATAAAGGGCAGTCCATATTAACAGCAATGCTAATCAAGCATCTGACTGTAACCATTTTAACTACTGGACTAAAAGTTTCATCATAATCAGAGCCTTCTCTTTGATTGAAACCCTTAGCAACCAACCTGGCCTTATATCTATCAATCTCACCAGTAGACCTATACTTAATTTTCCAGATCCATTTATACCCTATAGCATGTCTACCAACAGGCAAAACACATTCAATCCAAGTATTGTTTCAATTTAAAGCTTCTATTTCATTGTTCATAGCCTCAGACCAGTTAGGATCTTTAACAGCTTCTTCATAACTAGTAGGTTCAACAGACTTATTCAAAGTAGAAGCAAAACATTTATTAGACATACGCAACCTGCCATAACTCACATATTTCTCAATACCATATCTGACTTTAGCACTTAACACATAATCACTGAATCTAACAGGAACCTTAGACTCTCTACTAGACCTTCTTAATACAGGTGTCTGCATATCATCATTAACATTTATAGACTGAGTTGGAACATTATTTTCATTTTGGAACATATTGTCCTCAGACCAGTTTTGGTCACCAAAATGGGTTGCAGATTGCCAACCTTCATGATGCATATGTATAGTATCTATAGTAGTAGTACCTGCTGCATCTCTAGAAGGTGACTCACTGCCATCCTTAACTGGTGAATCTTTCCCTTCATCATTGGGACTTTGAGACCATAAACTATCAAAAAAGTTCAAGTGATCTGCTTCACTTGCCTTTTGAGCATCAGCAGTGTCATAGGTTTTCATTTTTAAAGGAAAAACATTTTCATAAAACTTAACATCCCTTGCAAAAAACACATTTCTAGTATCCAAACTTAAGAGTTTGTAAGCTTTTTTCACAGTTGAATAACCAATCAAAATACATTTTTCAGACCTAAAAGACATTTTATTATGATTATTTAAAATAGTAGCAAAACACAGACAACCAAATGACCTCAAATGGGAAAGATTGAGTTTTCTATTATGAACCAGCTCAAATGGACACTTACCTTTTAGCACAGTTAGAACACAATCAGACCAGAACTTTAAAGGAATTCCCCCCGAAACATAAGACTCCTGGCTACATTAAGCAGGTGTCTATGTTTCCTCTCAGCAATCCCATTTTGCTGAGGGGTATGAGCACAAGATGTTTGATGTATTATACCAAGATCAGAAAACAATTTACTCATTTTATTATTCACAAACTCAGTACCATTATCTGATCTAACAGTTTTAATTTTTACATTAAACTGATTAAGTATCATGTTTATAAAAGATGCAAATACACCAAACACTTCATCCTTAGTCTTAACAAGGTAAACCCATACAGCCCTAGAGTAATCATCAACAATAGTCAAGAAGTATCTATATCCTTCTCTGCTAGTAACTCTATATGGACCCCATAAGTCAAGGTGAATAAGTTCACCCAAAACCACAGACTTATGATCAGACAAGGGAAATGGATCCCTTGTTTGCTTAGCCCTATGACAGATCTCACAAACAGGCACAAAAGAATTCTTAGTAATACCAAGATCAGTTTGAAGCACAGATAAGAGTGGATCAGCAGGATGACCCAGTCTGTTATGCCACACAGCCTTAGACACATTATAGGACATAACAAGATTACATGTACTCACAAAATTGACAACCATCACACTGACTACCAGTCCCCAAGATTATCTCCTTTTTCAAGTCCTGGATATAACATTTATCCTCATCAAAACCAACAAACATTTTACTATCTCTTATCAATTTATTAACAGATAAAAGACTAACACAGTAACCAGGCACAACTAAAACATCATACAAAACAACATTATTAGTAAATTTTAAGTTCCCTATATGACTTATAGTAGCCAAAGTACCATTGGGATGACCAACAGTAATCTTAAGACTAGAAATATCAGCAACATTAAGCATACCAGCAGTAGGCACAGTAAGGTGCTAATTAGCACCAGAATCAATTTTCCAACCCAAAGATATAGTATCAACAGTTATACTAGAGTTGGAAAAAAATATCTAGAAAAATTGACATTAAACCAGACATTATGATTATAGAATGAAGCCCTACCTGCCATATTAACATGTATGCTCCCAGAAGAATTTTCATTAATCAAAGACAAGAGTTTCTTCATCTGTTCAGAAGTAAAACCCGGAGAAGTACCAACAGATGAAGTTTTTTCATCTTTAACATCAACATTAGCATTGTAAGTTTGTTTAAAACCATTCTGTTTAATAGGATTATTGTTTTTAACAAAACCATGGGGAAAACCAATGATTTCATAACATCTTTCAATAGTGTGTCCAATCTTACCACAGTTTTTACAATTCAGATTAGGATTGGGACCCTTATTAGCAGAATTAGAGCCTGAACTTCTAGTGTTATTGTTATTATTATTAAACACCCTTCTATTATTTTTAAAAGATTTAGCATCAAAAGAAGTAGCATTGACTTTAGACTCAGAAACACTAGAAGACTCAGGAATCCCTCTGTGGGACTCCACCCTAGAAACAGTAGCATAGGCATCTTTGACCTCAGTGAGAGGATCCCTGGTCAAAAGAGCAGTTCTCACAGGCTGATAACAATCATCAAGGCCCATGAAAAACTGCATCAGCTTCATCAATTGCTGATGCAAACTTAACTCCTTACTAGCATTACAAGAGCATTTAACTTCACATGTACATTTAGGCAATTTAGTCAAAGCATCAAATTCTCTCCACAAAGAATTAAGTCTATGGTAATAATCTGCTACAGAACTACCACCTTGTTTCACAGAGTTAATCTTTTGCAACAAATTATATACCACAGAACCATCAACTTATCATAAGTTTCCTTTAGTTCTTTCCAAAAACAGAGGCAGCATTTTTAGAGTAAACTAATCCCATATAAACATCTTGAGACACAGAGTTCATAATCCAAGTTAAGACAATGGCATTACACCTGTCCCATTGGGCAGATAAAACATCACAAGTAACAAATGACTCTTTCAAACATGTACCATCAACAAAACTATATTTGTTCCTAGCTTGTAAAGCCAATTTCATAGCACCATACCATATTCTATAGTTCTCAGTCCCAAGAAGTTTAAAAGGAATTAAAGCAGTATTATTGTTATCATTAGTTTGAATGTATAAAGGATTACCAGCATCAAGATTACTAATCAACACAGGTGGAGCATCACCTCCACCACTACTAGAACCACCATCCATAAAGACAAAAAAGCAAGATCAAACAAAGCAGATAACACAAAGATACCAACCAAGAACAGATAACCACAACAAATCAACAACCAACTTCCAAGACTGCCCAAAATCCTAATCTCCAGCGACCTAGACTCAACAAGACAATAACTAAGAAATAAAAAACTAAAATAAAGATACTCACTCCCAAGTATAACCAAATACTAGCCAAGAAGACTGGGGGTAGCCAGAGCAGGTATCCGTACCAATCAGGTTGGCAGGTCAAGATGTTAACTACCCCGTTTGCACCTTCTTAACTATGTAAGTGTTATCTTAAAGGAAGAGAAATCAACTTACAGTGCTATACCAGATCACAACAGAAGAACCACTACAACAGCACTAGATTAACTTAGTCTAGTGCTATTGTAACCAAGAACAGGCCCAACAGCCTCTATCAATCACCAGGGATAAAAACCCCCAAATTCCCAAATTAGGATTTCAAAAAACCCTAACCAAGAATCCCACAAGAACAACCAGATCTAGCCTGAACAGACTAAATCAAACACGGCCGTAAAGAAAACGACCTCAATTAACCAATTAAACCTTCAATTTGAAAAATCCCCAAAAAATATTCAAAACCCTAGAAACCCTAGAATCTCAAAAACCACCAGATCAGATCACTATGCGCTCTGATACCATGTAAAAATGGTAAAGAACTCACAACAATCAACTAGTACACCCAACCAACCACCCCTTGGTGTATATTATTAAATAAAGCTATAGTAGATAAGTCCCTAAACAAGTTCTTACCAAACAGATACAAAGTAAACAAGTCACAACGATCAACTAGTACACCCAACCAACCACCCCTTGGTGTATATTATTAAATAAAGCTATAGTAGATAAGTCCCTAAACAAGTTCTTACCAAACAGATACAAAGTAAACAAGTGATCTCCTTCAGAAGGACACCACTAAGATCCTCACAAGAAAATCACTCAAACACTCAAAGATCAAGATCAAGAGACTGATCTTGATAACTAGAACAGACAACAGAAAGATATCAAAGTGATATTGTAACACCCCCAAAATCTGGCATTGCAGAAGCATTCGGGTCATGGGGTGCTACTAAATTGATAATCACAACACAAGGTAGCAAAGAACGGAATACATACTCCATTTTAATTCATTCAATCAAGAAAAAATTGTTTACAACATAGTTTAAGTTAATAAAGTGAGGCCCACAAATTTAGTTGTCCCAGCCAAAAACAAGTCGTAGTTTAAAGCCACAGTATTTAGACAGTAGTCTATGACCCTTTCCCTGCCACCACCTTGTCATATCAGTCAGCTTAAACACCCGAGAAAAACATGCTAACAGTCAGCAAAAAAGCTGGTGAGTTCATATGTTTATCAATAAGCAGTAAATCAGCGGTTGGACCATGAGTTTAGCATATGAACATTACAACCCATGTAATGCCATATAAAAATACAGTTTATTACGTTAGCACTAAGTTCATGCAACCGAAGCTATAACAGTGTGCATGCTCTAGAAGCATGTTAAATATCAAGGCCCGACAAGTGTTTATCCCAGACACTTGTGGTTTTTGACATGGTATACGTTCGTTTGCCTATCCGGTCAACCCGAATGGGGACGTTACTCCCAATAGATCTATTTATAACATTCGTGCTTCCCAGCAGGAATTGACGGTTCATAAGTTGGGCATAGCGGGACATAACAGGGCTTAGGCTAATCCACATAACAGCATAGACAATAGTTTGGTCCATAAAATAGTTTTGCATGTTCCTCACCCCAATAGTAAAACAAGTTTAAATAGTGTGGGGCTATAAACTCACCTTGATAAATAGCAGTCAGATCACAAAATAATTCAGATAGTGTTCAGCACCAACACGCAACCTAGATTAGTAAGGTTTGTATTAGTTTACAGCTCAAATTCAAGGACTTCAATAGTTTTAAAGAGTTTATGTTGTTGTTGCTGGTGTGGCAGCATTTAAATTGGAATAATGTTTTAACATTTGTAGGTATTGGCTCATTGGAAGTGTATAAGTGTACATTAGAAAAAGATCAAGACGAATAAGCTTTCGGATTGACAGAAATCGGAAGGCTACGTACGGAAGACAATTGCTATCACACGTCAAACGTTGACGACATATGGAAATGTTGTCGTTAAGTGAGTGTATATATTTTATCAAGTGTGTGTACATGAGTAAGTGTGTGTATGATGGTGTGTGTATATGTATATTCGTACATACATATAGTTTTTGTAAAGTAATATTATGTTTGAAAATTTCTCATCATTGCTTACGTCATTTAATAATTCGTGTATATGAGCTCTTGGGTAATAAGTAATCCTCGTGTTAACAAGATTGTAAAACTTGTGTTTTGAAAATACTCGTTTCATAATCTAACGACTTATATAAGTTTTGATAAAACGTTTCGAGTTATATGCCAATAAAACAATGAACTAGTTTATGTTTCCAAATTTAGTGTTTCAACTTGTTTATATATCGTTAGATACGTCAAATGGGTTTTTCATTGTATGTGTTATGTCCACCAAATGATTTATAAATTGAGGCGATTGCTATAAAACTAACGTTGAGTTTCTAATTATTCCGTATTTAGAAAAAATACTAGAGGGAAACGCATTCGTACCCAAATGAGGATGTTACGCTTAGTACGGTTATGTATACTTTAAAATAATTAAGAATACTCGGAATCACATTAATCAAATTAGAACGTATTATTTGTTAAGAAATAACAGTTGATGGTTGTTGAATTGATAATGAACAATCGAATAACAAAACGATTAAATTATATATTCAAAAACTAATACATGTATTTCACTTCATAGGTTACAAAACATTGAATCCTATTAGAAATGATCAATAGAACTAAATTTCTTATACTAAAGTATGCATAACTTAGTTTTCTTACATTATTTGATAGTTATTAACACTATTAATATATTTACACACAGTTCGTCTAATCCCGATAACAAAAAGAAAATACCAAATAAATGATAAGTTTTCCAGTTCGGAACTACTTGCTTGATCGTTGTGCAGTCATTGGAGATCAACTGTTCTGGTCTGATTTTTACACCCCTTTTTCCTGTGTGTAAACCACATGGTGACTGATCACTTTGTCTAAGATATTATCTACCGTATATACTTGACTTTAGAACAAAATATCTTCGTATACTTATCCAACCAGCAGTAGAATACTCGACACTTATCCATCTAGCAGCAGTATTTGTTGCACCAGCAGTAGAATGTTTGCGGCAGCAGAATCTTAACGCTAGCAGTAGAATGATACTTAGTGTATTTCCTTGAGCAGAACTGATCTTGTAAACCTTTAATTCTCGATACTAATCTTCATATTATTTAATTCCCAACATATAATTATATATATATATATATATATATATATATAATATATATATATATATATATATATATATATATATATATATATATAATATATATATATATATATGTCGAGCTATTTAGTTTTTCATGACATGTAACGAAATAAAGCACACTAGTCGAGTGGTTTCGAGCATAAGGTTGTAATGATTTTAACGACCACTGGAACGGTGACGATCACAACTCGTGTATTCGGGACGGATCATTTCAAGTCGATATAATATTATAGTTTGTGACGGATTGGGCTGTGGCCCAAGCTTAAATAAAAACAGACTAAGTTTATTCACCCATTATGGGATGTAACAAAAGAAGACCAGCGGCCTGTGTCCTATATACGACATGGGCTTCGGCCCAATTTGGCCATTTAGGACTTAGATTAATGTGGCCTGGTGGATTTATGTATTAACCCACCACGAGTTTAAAGCAAATCTCAATCCACACATAATAACTCAACCTCAGTATACACCATATTTCGAAAAGCAAAAACATGAGTTTACATATGGTTTTGTTGAGCAGCCTTGTGAGGAAAAAGGGGTCGAACCCCGAACCTGACCAAGGCATGATTTACAAGAGATTTGGTCATAGTGTGTGAGTCCTTTGTGAGTCGGATGGAGTGAGCACCCAATGGGTGTCATTTACGACACATTGGTCGACCCACAACAAGGGAAAAGAGTGAGCCAATCCGAGCTTCGAGATGAATTTTGTAACCAATACACATGGTCTCTCGGTTCAACTTAACCAACATATAACTAGAACCTTTTTTTTCGCGAGTATAAGGGTATTTAGACCCATGACTCAAGACAACAACCAACGCGGTACAGGCTCAAATAATGTCTCGAAAGTAACACGAATGGATTTACAAATTCAAGCACTCAAGTTACAACCATGAGTTGAGTACAGCATAACTCTAGTATTCGAGTACAAGGTTTACTAATTCGAATCAAAATTCAGATTTTGAGCACCAATCACAATCTATTCAAACCACATCACAAACACCTTGTGAGCATGTTACTCGACTAGAAATTCGACTGACCAAAACTCTTAACGCAAACATGACTCATTCGAGTCACTTATGAACGCAACCCAACATAAACATAAACACGGACAACACAAGACAGAAAAGGTGTAACCTTAACACAAATACACCGATTCGAACACGACCAATCTACAGTGATTTAAGCTCGAACTCAACATCAATTTTTCTTTCTTATATCCTAGATCTTATTTAACCACTTAACTGCTTATGGTTCGAATGAAAGTGATTTGTGGAAAACTAGAAGGGGGGTTGAATAGTTTTTACCGTTTTAAACTTTTCTTCGCTTTGTATACTTAACGTGATTTCAAAGTAAAGCAAACAATCAAGCAATATATATAAAGCAAGTAAGGAAAGAAATGATCAAATCACACAACACAGATGTTTATAGTGGTTCGGCTACAAGGACTCTCTTCCTTGCCCTACTCCACTCCTCGAGCCTCTAACTCGAGAGTTTTTCTTCGCTAAGAAACAAGCTCCCTTCTAGGCGGAGAAAACCTTTACACGTCGCTTACTCTTTATCCGGTACTAAGCTAAACACCGAGTTCTTTACAAGGGTACAACTACTCCCATTGGTTCTTTGACAAGGGTACAACCACTCTCGTCGGTTCTTTAACAAAGGTACAACCACTCCCGACACTCTATGTGTTTTGAGGACTAAAACACTAACCGATCACTACTGAATGAATGGTATAAACAATGATGTGTGAACAACTAACAAATCACACAGAAACTATACTATCAAGACTTGCAACAGTGTGTTGAAGCTTGTATGCTTGATCTCTTTGCTACAAAAAGAAATATCACTAAGAATGAAATGAATGAATGAATAGGTTAGTAATGCAATGAAATAATGTATATGTAATTTAAGTTGTATGAGTGATAAGTGTGCTTGAATGATCAGCTTGCTATTTATAAGCAAACTGATCGAACAGGCGGCGGATTTGGCGGATCCAAAATATGGGGTCCGCCCATATACTGGTTTGGTTCCGCTGGGACATGCCAGCTAAGATTTCAACAAATCTTTCCATATCTTGCCATATCTTTGTCATATCTACCAAAGTCAACTCCTTTGCTTCAATATCTCTACATGATATCTTACAAATCCTCAAGATATTCTAAAAATATCAAAATGAGGTATGCCATGATGTCATGTTAAATTTCTATTTTAAGAAATAAAATTAAACATGTAAAAGTATATATGTATGCAATGTAATTCCTAGTGTTCATGTAATGAGTAAATGTGTTTTAAAAGACTTGTTACTATAAATGTAAACGACTTTAACTTATATCTATGCTTTGCTAAAGATAAACCTTGTAATTGTCATTAACAAAATAAAGCAAAGATCGTAAAATATAAATAACATTTTTAGGAAGATATTTGTATTAAAAATCTCCCCCTTTTTGTTGATGACAAAATATAAAGTTTATTTTTAAGCAATGGAATAAGTAAAGTGAAAGTCTTTTAAAAATATAGATTAAGTTAGTTTCATGCAAATTTTAAAAAACTATTTTAAGCATAAAATTATGTACTATGATGTTCACAGTGATGTATAAACTTAATCCTATCTCCCCCTTTTTGTCAAAACAAAAAGAAGATATGCGTAGCGGAATGTGGTGAACATTTCTTGGTTATTACTCCCCCTAAATTGGAGTACCAAGATTGTTTCAATGATTTTGAGAACTTAAAGGCTCCCCCTTGGATAATACTCCCCCTAATTGGAGTGCCAAGGTTATAATTCATAAACCTACAAAACAAATGGTTAGAATATGATATGCTCCCCCTCGATGTATACTCCCCATTGCTAGGGTATCAACGTATACTTTTCAAGGATGAGAAATGCTACAAAATAATGAGTTAGTATATGATATACTCCCCTCGATCTATACTCCCCGTTGCTAGGGTACCAACGTATATGATTCAAGGTTGAGAAAAGCTACAAAACAAAGGTTAGTTGTGAATCAATTTAACCAAGTAGCATAATGCATATGTATATGTCAACCAAACATGATAGTTCAACCCATTTGACTTTAAAAAATCAAAAATACGTGTCTGATCAAAAAAATGCACCTAAGTACAAGTGGTAAAATCATTATGAGAATTCAAACCAACCATACAATAATGTTAGTGAATCAAACAAACCAAGATATTATGTCAAATAGTGATCACCCATAAGCATAAATATAACATCCATTCATTGAAAATTTATTTGTGACATAAGTCACAAAACATGATGTTACAACATAAAAAAAAGGAAACAACCTAAACAAATTCTAAAAAAAAAAATCATAAAAGTTCCTATAAAAGGAAACTAGGAAGAAACTAAAAGCTCCTATTGTGGAGGATGAGAAATCGCATTAAGGCGCTCGAGAATGTGGTTCAAAATGAACCTCATTTCATTTTGGAGCTCATGGACCAATATGTTGGTCCTTTGGGCCAAGTGAGCGGTCCTCTCGCACATGGAGCAACCATGCCTTGGAAAGTCGGGAGGAAGGGTGGGCTCATTGTTTTGTGGTGGTGGAGGTGGTTGGTTGTTTGTTGTTGGTGGTGGTGGTTGGTTGTTAGGTGGTGGTGGTGGTGGTGGTTGTTAGGTGGTGGTGGTGGTGGTTGGTTGGTTGATGGTGGAGGTGTGATGGAGTTAAGCAAGATGGATTAAAGATCCATGGCTTCTCCAAGGCGGGAATCCACCATATTGGAGAGAGCATAGAGGCAGGTGAGTTCCTCATTGATCTCTTCATTGGTTTGTGGTTCATTGTTCCACATTGCCTCATCAATGGCAATGAGTGTGGATGTGGGTGAGAGGGGTTGAGTTTCTGGTTGTGGAGGCGGTGGATCACTGTAGAGAGGACCGTGGATATCCCGATAAATGGGATGAAGGAGCATAGGTGCTTGACCTTCAAAGGTCATGGGAGGAGGATTGGTGGACCTTGGTGGAAGGTCTTCCAAATCATCCAAATATGGATGAGGTGATGAAGGTGGAGTTCTAAACAACTCTAGGGGCTGAAGTTGTGGTGAATGTGGTGGTGAAGGTGATCTAGTAGGTTGTAATGGAGCGGGTGGTGGTGTGGTAGCCACAAGAGTGATTGGTGGTGGTGGTGTGTTGATGATGGTGTAAGGTGGTCTTAGAGTTACAAGGTTGTAGGGCTGTAAACGAGCCGAGCTGAGCCGAGCCAGGGTAGCTTGGGCTCGGCTCGTTTAAAATCGAGCCGAGCCGGCTCGGCTCGTTTATTATACGAGCCGAAAAGTTGAGCTCGGGCTCGGCTCGTCAAATACTACGAGCCAGCTTGTGGCTCGTCGAGCCCGCTCGTTTACATTGAATGGGATATACTTTACATAAAAAAACAATAATAAGCTACACGATTTAATCCAGGTCAAATGTCAAATACTAATTAAATTCTAATAAAAATTAGTCTGCAGTTCTGCAATATGGCCATCAAGTAATTAACAAAATAACAGACTTGAGTTTCTTTCATCTAGAAGTTAACAAAATAGCATTTCCAAAACTTGAATTACTCTTTCATCTAGTTGTATATATTATATTATAAACTAAAGTTTAGTTATATATATATATATTTATATATATATTATATATATATATATATATATATATATATATATATATATATATATATAATTATATATATTACGAGCCAAACGAGCGAGCTAACGAGCGAGCCAACGAGCGAGCTAACGAGCGAGCCACGAGCCAAGCCGACGTTGGCTCGGGCTCAGCTCGTTTACAAACCGAGCCGGCTCGACTCGACTCGTTTATAAACGAGCCGATTTCGAGCGAGCTTTTTTCGAGCGAGTTTCGAGCAAGCCACGAGCCGCGAGCTTTTTGAACAGCCCTACAAGGTTGAGAAAATTCTCATTAGCTATTGGTGAGGAGATGTTGAGTGGAGATGACTCCTCTGATGATGAATTAGCTAAATTTCGAAGCAACAAGGACGGACACTCATACGAGCTATCCTTCTTGCAGGTCTGCTTGTAGATGAGTTATTGGATTTTGGCATTGTTGAAATGCGAGAAGAGTTGCTCTAAGGTACAGGAATGATAGTTAGAAGTGATGGTGAATGTTTGATTTGCGATGATCCTGAGGTTCTAATTTATAGACAGTAAGGTGTATTGAACTTTGTGTTTGGATTTGATGTTAATCCATTAAAGGATGGAGGTTCCTATTGATTTGGAACAAAAAAATTGTGCTAGTCACATCATCTAAGTCAAACCATAGAGATTAAGTTGAGTGAAAGGTTGAAGATATGCAGTAAATGCAAGACTTTAGTGGGAAATCTATTGATGTGATATTTTCACGGATTGCAAGGAACCAAATTGAGGGTTCCTTGCTTGTTACATAAAGGTAACTCAGATGGAAAATTTGAAAATTCAAATTTTGGTGGGAAATGGATTTCTTATGATTCTAAGTGTTCCTAAATCATCCTAATGTGCCTAATGATCAGTAGAGTAATTCCAAAAACTAGAACCAATAATCTAAGGATCGGGATTAGTCGGGAAAATTTGAAAAAGTTACTATTGGAGGGGCGGATCCAACCGATAATAAGTGCGGAACCCAGATTTTGGTTTCGCAGAATCCGCAGAGTTGAGTTTGGCGAAGCCAAAGAACACAACAGACGGAACCCATAGCTTGGTTCCGCCATATCCGCCAGATGAAAGTGCTAATTCTTAACAGAGAGCATGTCATATTTTCCAATACCCGTTAAATTCCCGAAAATTTTCCTAAAACATATGTAACAACTCATATATGATAAAATAAAACCAAAAACACAGGTTCAAACACACGTTTTCACATAGATCAATCCGATGAAAATAACTAACCATAAAAGTAGGTTAAGCCAAACAGTGGCTTAAACACGAAAATCGATAACAACCAGTGTTATCATTCTGCAATGTTATGTTAGTTCACATAAAAGTTAAGTACTAACATAATATCCTAAGAAACACACAAGTTCATCACATCATTGTTTGAAAAAGTCTAATACCAAACGCTCTTTTAACTTCACTTCTTGCTAAGCTTCTTGTAAAGCTTCATTACCCAGCGTCCAAGATTCTTCATCATTCCTCGAGTTTGACGAAACTCTTCAGATTGGTTGTCAATGGGAGGTAGTTGACTCATATACTCGGGTAGAGGAATCCTAGAATTTGGCAAACCATCATCCTCGCTAACCGATGATGATGATGATGATGATGATGAGGTGGGAGGATGAGCTCGTTTTCCCTTTGCTACGACTACCCTATGATAACTAAGTGGAACAAAGGTGTGTTTAATCTCGGTGTAGTTGGGAACAAAACCTCTAGCGTTTCGAAGAATGGGTGCAAAAGCTCTATAAAGACGGGTGAGAAGCATCCCGTAGGGCATGGCTGTGGTGCCTTGAACTGGAATATCGGCCATTCTTTTGGTGATATAGTAGGCAAGGTTGAATGGTTGGTGGTTTGACACACAATAGAGCATATAGCAAAGACTTGCGTTGACATGGTCTCTATTTCCTATTGTGCTAATCACGTTGGCCCTAAGAACTTCTTCTAGCTTTTTGAAATGGGGCCTAAGTTCGTTTAGCTCCATGCCAAACGGATCACAATCTACTTCTTGACCTCGACTAGTCCTAGTGTAGGAGGTTCTAGGAACAAAAAGATGCTCACGGATTGTCTCTTTTGGAGTTAAAGGTGTCGCGTATGGTTGTGTACGATCAAGGTTGGAATCGAGAATGGACAATGACCATTTGTCCGAATAAAAGCAAGTTCCTTGATTTGGAACACCTAAGACATCTCCAAATTGATCTAGAGGGATGTTGAATTGATTTTGGTTTACTTTGAAATGGATGTTCATGTATCCATAATCATTTGTGCTAAGTCCTACACTCGCATAGAATTCTAGTATGAACCTAGGGATTATGGGTTCATCGATATCTAGGAGACAATCGAATTATATTGCGGCAAGTTGTTCTCTAAGAATGGTTCCTTTTAGGAATGAGGGGTCTACGGTTCTACCCTCATGCACATAGCGTTTTTCTAAGGCTTTAAAGATTTCAACTTGTTCCTCACTAAGTCCTTTGGTTTTATGATGTTTAGGTAGGTATTTGACGGTTTCTTTGTGATCATAATAAGTCGCGGGAGGCATGATGATCCTAGACACGAAAATTACATAGTTTAGTTAAACTATTTAAAATACGTACATAGATTTCTAGTGTGTGCCTATATGGGGACAATGTGGAGGTCCGGTTATCTCGACTTCTTTTGATGCATGAAAATTTTGTTAATGCAAGTTTTATAGCAAAATTAGAGATAACCCAAACGCTCCTACTTCAATGTATCTACGATTGAATGTACCCGAAATACATATTAATTATGTATTCCCTTTAGCATTCAAGAGATATTATGCAAGTGATGTTTAAAAACATAACGTTTTTGTATTTGTATGAACAATGTTCAAAAACCGTTTTTCCTAGTCGTGAGAAGATTTTGATAATAATTTCTCATGGGGTTTTTGATGAATTATGATAATGTCCTATAAGATGCAATTCCTAACTAAGGAAAACATGATTAGTGATGCAATTCAGTAAATATGTTTCATGATTTAGCTAAAAATATGCATAAACCCCAAGTTTTGATTATATGCATGAAATAGAAATCCTAGACTCAGATCAGGAGTGTAGACGTGATTAGGATACTTACAGAGATGATTAGAGCACAAATTGGTGGAAGGAGATGACCTAAATTGTGAGTTTGGTTGATTTTGAGTCGAGTTCCAGTAGTTGGTATGTTTTTGGGAGTTGTGATAAACAGTACATGGTGTTTGTTATATATATTAAAAAATTAGCCTGGAGACTCACGGATCTGGCAGAACCAAAACAAGGGGTCCGCCCTTGTTGCCGTTTGGTTCCGCAGGATCAGCTGAGTTTTTTATTTTTGTTGTGTTTGGTTAATCTAAGGTTCAAGCTAAGGTTTTATCTACTCACTAGGTTCCATTAATCCTAAACCAAGTCTAAGAAAGTTGAAAGGTTCTCACTTAAGAGGTTTTGTGAGGATGTTGGCAATGTTTTCCTCTGAGGATACTTTCTCAATTAAGATGCTTCCCTTCTGAACATTGTCGCGTAGGAAATGGTGTCGTATTTCTATGTGTTTGGTTCTAGCATGTTGGACTGGATTTTTGTTGAGGTCGATAGCTCCTTTTTTGTCACAATGAATGGGAATGTTGTTGAGTTCAATTCCATAGTCGACTAGAGCTTGTTTCATCCACAGAGCTTGTTGGCAAGCTTTTCCTGCTGACACGTACTCAACTTCAGTTGTTGATATTGCGAGGGCCATTTGTTTCTTGGCAAACCATGAGGTGAGACAATGTCCAACAAAAGTACAAATACCACTTGTACTTTTTCTATCAACATAGTCACCAACATGGTCTAAGTCGGCATACATTATGGTTTCTACTCCCGTTCCTTTGGGATACCATAATCCTAAATGTGTAGTGCCTTTAATATACCTAAAGATCCATTTAACGGCTTTAAGATGGGATATTTTAGGATCTTCTTGAAAGCGTGCACATAGACAAACACTAAACATAACGTCCGGTCTACTAGCCGTTATGTAGAGTAAACTACCAATCATTCCCCTATATTTAGTGCTATCTACGGATTCACTTTCTTCATCCTTAGTGAGTTTAGTTTCCGAAGACATTAGTGTTTTAATAGGTTTTGAATCTTCAAGACCAAATTTCTTAAGCATATCCTTGATATACTTAGATTGGTTGAAGAATATCCCATCTTCTAATTGTTTGATTTGGAGACCTAAGAAAAAGTTTAGTCCCCCCATCATACTCATTTCAAACTCGTCATGCATGATTTTTGAGAAATCGTCACATAACTCTTGACAAGTTGAACCGAACATAATGTCATCCACATATATCTGGACTATGATAATATATGATCCCTTTTTCTTGGTGAAAAGAGTGTTGTCTACTTGGCCCATGGTATACTTATGGTCAACTAGGAAAGTCTTGTGTCGATCATACTAAGCTTTTGGTGCTTGCTTAAGTCCGTATAAAGCTTTATTAAGTTTGTAAACATGATTTGGTTTTTCAAAATTGGCAAAGCCGGGAGGTTGTGCAACATACACTTCCTCATTTATAAATCTATTTAGAAATGCACTTTTAACATCCATTTGGAATAGTTTAAAGTCGTGTGCACATGCATATACAAGTAGTATTCTAATTGACTCAAGCCTAGCGATGGGTGCAAATGTTTCATCGTAATCTATACCTTCTTGTTGATTGTAGCCTTGTGCTACTAGCCTAGCTTTGTTTCTAGATACTACGCCATTTTCGTCCATTTTGTTTCTAAAAACTCATTTTGTACCTATTATGGTTTGATTTTTAGGTTGTGGAACCAATGTCCAAACGTCATTTCTAACAAACTGATTTAATTCTTCTTGCATCGCAATGACCCAAGATTCATCTTTTATGGCCTCATTTATATTTTTAGGCTCAACGGTTGAAACAAAACAAAAGAAATTACTTTGGTTTTGAGCTTTAGATCTTAATGTTCTTTCATTAATTTCTCTTATAACGTTTTCTAATGGATGACTTTTGGTTTCTTTGATATTGACTATTTCTCTTTTTACCGGTTCATTTTCTTTGTCACTTTATACATTTTCTTGATTTTCAACCATTTGACTTTCAACTAAGTCATCATCTACCAAAGGTGATGTCTTAGAGGGAGGTGGACTTTCGTCGAATGTTACGTTCAATGATTCCTCGATTCTTGAGGTTTCTTTGTTCAAAACTATGTATGCTTTACTATTTTGAGAATACCCAAAGAAAACTCCTTCATACGACTTTGGGTCGAACTTTGTAAGATAATCCTTTGTGTTTAAAATGAAGCACTTGCTTCCAAAAATTCTAAAATATCCTAAAGTAGGCTTTTTGCCTCTATAAAACTCATATGGAGTCTTTTTCAAAAATGGTCTAATTAAGACTCTATTTAAGATGTATGTGGATGTATCTACGGCGTGACACCAAAACTTTTGTGGTATGTTTTGTTCGTTTAACATTGTTCTACACATTTCTTGAATTGTCCTATTTTTTCGTTCAACTACACCGTTAGATTGAGGAGTTCGAGGAGCCGAGAAATCATGTGTTATGCCACTAGCATCACAAAAATCTTTGAATTTGGTTTCGTTATCAAATTCACGACCGTGATCGATTCTAATAGACACAATGTTATTTCCTATTTAATTTTGAATTTTCTTACTTAGAATTTCAAATTTATCAAATGCCTCATTTTTAGTTTTCAAACTTAGTCCAGTATACCTAGAGTCATGTTGCAAAATCGTGATCGGTACTGTGGCGGTCGGGCCTTTAAGCGATATTAACCGATTAATCGGCGATTTTTGAATCGCGATTAATCGCGATAACTTGTAAATCTCTCCAAGGTCCGAGCCTTTAAGCGATTAATCGCCGATTAATCGGCGTACGCCGATATTTGCAACACTGCTAGAGTAATCATCTACTATTACCAAAGTATAGAAGTTTCTACCATAACTTTGTGTAGCGGATGGACCAAACAAATCCATATGCAAAAATTCTAGACAACTAGATGTAGACACCATGTTTTTAGCCTTATGGCTATTATGAACTTTTTTCTCAATTTTGCAAGCATCACAAAAGTGTTGGTCGTATTTCAACTTGGGTAGGTTCCTAACGAGTTCCTTAGATGATAAGGATTGGATTAGCCTCATATTGGCGTGACCTAAGCGTCTATGCCATAGAGTTGAGTTTTCGTCCAGAGAGGTGAGACAAAGTTTGTCTTTAGGTGTTTTGTCTAATTTCATAACGTAAACGTTATTCTTCAAAACACCTTTTCCTACGGTTATGCCATCTTTAAGTATTTTACTTCCATTTTCACTGAAAAGGACGTTATACTTTTTGCGTCATGGGAGATCGTACCTTTTCCGATGATTTTACTTTTAAGCTTGCTACCGAATGTGACATTACCTCCATCGTACACTTGGTAGGTTGAGAAAAGGCTTTTGTTTCCCGTCATGTGTCTTGAACACCCACTATCTTTGATCCACTCGTCCGGTTCTAACCCGACTTTCAAGCACACCTAAGTTAAAGAAAAACTCAAGCGTTTGGTCCCCAATATCTCATGGGTCCATTTGGGTTAAACATTACATTATCATGGTTCATGTATGGAAATGGTGGACAAGTGTTCCATGGCATGTAGTTGGGACCTTGATAGTTCCTAGACATGTTTTGGTTCCAACTATTTTGATGATGATGTTGTGGGTTAAGGTTAATCTTAGGAAAGGAGTGTTTGGGAAAACTAGTTTTAGGTTTCTGTTGAACCGTTTTAGGCCTAAACTTAACTTGACCTTTTCCTATAGTAACTGCTGGTTTTTGTTTGTTAACAGTTGTACTAGAGCTGGGTTTTCTTGTGACCTTAACGAACTCAGTACGATCTGAAGTAAAAACCTTCTGTTCAGCAACAGTACCCGCGGACCCTTTGGTCACTACTGGCGGAACCAAATTTTTGGGTCCGCAAGATCCGTGGGTGTCTGACTTTGTTGGAACAGGTTTTTGTACTTTCACTGTTTGTTTCGTAAAGTCATTTAAGTTTCCTGATTTCATGAATCCTAGTCCGGTTTTATCATGAGACAACTTTTGAATTTGCATTAACTTATCTGCTAAACAAATGCTTTTATCAAACCTTTTAAACTTAGAGTTTTGTTTGATAAGATCTTCCTGTATGGTTTTAAGTGTTTCTATTTCTAGTTTAAGTTCCTGACATGAGACATATGTTTCTTTAACACTTTTACCCTTTTCTGATCGTATTTCTTTTTCTTTTAACCAATATACTTCGTTTTCTAAAAGAGTCGTTTTGGTTTTAAGAACTTATTTTTGTTTATGATTTTTAGAGTAATATCACACAGTTTGTTATATTCTACTTCTAAGGTTTCATTATCAATAGAGGAATATGACGAGTCAGAATGTACCTCTTCTGAGTCATGAGCCATGAGAGCAACTTCGTCGTTCTTAGGCTCGTCGTCATCACCATCACTGTCACTCCAAGCTCCACTAACAAATGCTTTTTGAGACTTGTTCTTTGGAGGCTTTGGACAATCTCCTATTAGGTGACCGGAATCCCCGCACCTAAAACACTTCCTATCCATTTTTCCTTTTCTATCATCACGGTCTTTCCGGAAGGATTTCTTTTCTTCACGAGGTTGTCTTACGAACTTACCTCGTCTCCTAAAGAACTTTTTGAAATCTCTAACGGCCATGGCATACTCTTCGTCTTCACTACCCAAACTAGACTCTTCATCACTTGATTGTACTTTAGATTTTAAGGCAATAGATTTCATCTTCTCCTTTTTGCCTTTAACTATTTCTGAGTCTTTTTCCATCACCATCTCGTGAACTTTGAGATTTCCGATGAGATCGTCAAGTGTCATGCTAGAAAGATCATTGGATTCTTCAATCGCCGTCACCTTTGCTCTCTACTTCGGATGAAGTGCTCTAAGAAATTTCCAGACAAAGTTCTTACTAGAAAAAGATTCGTCAAGTGCTTTAAGAGAAGTAATTATAGTATTAAACCTAGCAAAAGCACTATCAATGGTCTCATCTTCAGAGATAACAAATTCTTCATATTGTTGAACAAGAAGATCAATTTTGTTATCTTTGACGTGTGAGTTCCCTTGATGAGTGATAATCAATGATTGCCAAATATCCTTAGCCGAATTAAACATAAAAACTCTTTCATATTCTTTCTTAGGTAAGACATTATAAAGCATCTTTTTGGCTTCACTATTTTTGGCAATCAGCTACTTTTGCTCATCACTATGACGAGTAAGAGAAGTACCCTCATCCCGACCATCTAATATATTTGATATAGGTTTATTATCACCTTCTACAATAATATACCACAAATCTATATCCTTTGACTTCACATAAGTTTCAAAGTGATTTTTCCAATATATAAAACTATTTGGTTCAAATAGTGGTGGTCTTTGCATAGATTGCCCTTCTTTGAAGTTTTCAAAATCCATTGATCGTTTCAAGTTTTAAAATACAATATATTTGAAAATCTTGAGTAACGTAGCTCTGATACCAATTGTGAAAAACTAGAAGGGGGGTTGAATAGTTTTTACCGTTTTAAACTTTTCTTCGCTTTGTATACTTAACGTGATTTGAAAGTAAAGTAAACAATCAAGCAATATATATAAAGCAAGTAAGGAAAGAAATGATCAAACCACACAACACAGATGTTTATAGTGGTTCGGCTACAAGGACTCTCTTCCTTGCCCTACTCCACTCCTCGAGCCTCTAACTCGAGAGTTTTTCTTCACTAAGAAACAAGCTCCCTTCTAGGCGGAGAAAACCTTTACACGTCGCTTACTCTTTATCCGGTACTAAGCTAAACACCGAGTTCTTTACAAGGGTACAACTACTCCCGTTGGTTCTTTAACAAGGGTACAACCACTCCCGTTGGTTCTTTAACAAAGGTACAACCACTCCCGACACTCTATGTGTTTTGAGGACTAAAACACTAACCGATCACTACTGAATGAATGGTATAAACAATGATGTGTGAACAACTAACAAATCACACAGAAACTATACTATCAAGACTTGCAACAGTGTGTTGAAGCTTGTATGCTTGATCTCTTTGCTACAAAAAGAAAGATCACTAAGAATGAAATGAATGAATGAATGGGTTAGTAATACAATGAAATAATGTATATGTAATTTAAGCTGTATTAGTGATAAGTGTGCTTGAATGATCATCTTGCTATTTATAAGCAAACTGATCAAACAGGCGGCGGATTTGGCGGATCGAAAATATGGGGTCCGCCCATATACTGGTTTGGTTCCGCCGGGACATACCAGCTAAGATTTCAACAAATCTTTCCATATCTTGCCATATCTACCAAAGTCAACTCTTTTGCTTCAAGATCTCTACAAGATATCTTACAAATCCTCAAGATATCCTAAAGATATCAAAATGAGGTATGCCATGATGTCATGTTAAATTTCTATTTTAAGAAATAAAATTAAACATGTAAATGTATATATGTATGCAATGTAATTCCTAATGTTCATGTAATGAGTAAATGTGTTTTAAAAGACTTGTTACTATAATTGTAAAAGACTTTAACTTATATCTATGCTTTGCTAAAGATAAACCTTGTAATTGTCATTAACAAAATAAAGCAAAGATCGTAAAATATAAATAACGTTTTTAGGACGATATTTGTATTAACATGATTAACAAGGACTCGAACACAACCTATTTAACGACAACACTTCATGATTTTTGAGCCAATATTGATTCTTAATTCGTGTTCTAATTGTTCCCAGTTTCAAAATCTTTTTAGCCGCACCACAACAATAAATCAACGACATAATCTTGACCATATAATTCATATCAACAACAACAAGAAAAATGTACGTACGATTCAAGAACAACAAAATGAATAACAACAAAAATGAGAGGAATAAACCTTACAAAGAAGGATAAGAGTCGATTACAGGAAAGAAACAATAAGCCCAATCCGATTTCCAAGCACTCCACACACCCCTGCTTCTTCTTGAGCCTTCGACTGATAAGTAAATGTTGTGGTGTGATGAGGTTGTGTGGTTGCTTCTCTGGGAAATCGGCGGTACATAAAGAGTAATCATGGCAAGCCTTTGGCTCTCTTTTGATCTTCTAAAGATAGGATTCCGCCATTTTTAGCTACCTTCCCTCTCCATTCTTCGATCTCAAGGCAGTTTGACTCATAGGGAGCGGATTTAAGAATCGACAAAACCCTGGGGAGGTACGAAAAGCTCTAGATGCCATGTATAGATGGCGATGGGAGATGGTGATGGTGATGTTCCTGGGTTTTATCACCAGGAAAGTCAAGGCATATATTGGACTATTGTGGGGGTGGGATCGAAGAAGGAGAAAAGGAAAAACAGATAAAGTAGATAAGAAGGTCACATGGATAAGTGGGAGGGTGGTTTTATTTCTTTGTTTTAGTTGTATTGTGTATTGTGTATACCCCGTGTTCTGTTGAGCTGAGGTAAAATCGTGGTACCTCGGTTTCACGTAAACGTGAAAAACATAAATCTGGAGCCGTTTTTATAAAACTGACATAAAATAAAATTTATTGACTCCGAAAACGAATTATAAAGTTTAACCATTACTAATGTGGTGTCGGTACGCGTGTGGTGTCGGTATTCATAAAAAATAAGATAACCTCTCGTTTTTGTTACGTTGGTGTCTGTAACTGTCAGAAAGTGATAACTTCACTTTTTTGATAAATTCAAATAGTTTTGGTGAGTTATTGTACGCTACTGCGTGCGGGTTTGCTTCCCGTAATAGTTATGTAAACACATAAATGTTTAGTCCAACAGTTGTGTAATAATAAATTAACATTTATTATTAAAATATTAGTGGGAAAATTACCATTTGTCACAGATATCAACAATAACAAGACAACTGTGTGAACAACTGAGAGAGAGAGAGAGAGAGAGAGAGAGAGAGAGAGAACAATGAGATGAAAAAACGGGTATCAAAGAGAATAAGAAAACCCTAGCAGATGAGATGCTTATATAGCCCACATTTTCACTTAAGCCCTTCAGCTCTTCTCAGCTTGTCAACTAGCTTCCCAATATAACTTTAGGCTAATATGACTTTGCATAATGGCAAGATAAGACCCTTAGGTTAATGTGCAGTTTGCATGTGGCGGAGGAAGATGATGTGGTGGCGGTTGAGGAGGAGCATATGGTGTTGCAAGAGAAGATGGTTTGTTATATTGAGATAGAAAAGATAATAGTGTTTGTTTTTATGTGTGTAAATATGTGTTGTTGTGTTTCCTTATTAACTTATTTCAGTTTCAAGTTTTCAAATATAGTAGTATCAATGTGTGCAATGTATATATTCCGTTAATAACTATTCATTTTCAACATTTCCTTTAGCAATTCAAAGACATTCCATATTGACTCACATTTCATTTTATAACAACGTTGACCAAATTCAGTTTTTCACTTTTCAAGGTTGACCCTTTTCTCTTTATAGATAATATAGATATATAGATGTAAATGTCTTTTTATCTAACTATATATAAAGAATGAGCTGCAAGTTGAGCATTTATTGAATGTGAGTATTAATGGTATAAGCTAAGCAACTCTATTATGATGATTAAGCTAATAAACTTTGTTAATGTGGAGCTTCATTTGAAAGCTTTTAATAGCTTTTAAAAACCAAAATTACTGTAATCAAAATGAAACACCAAAGCTGGAATGTGTAAAGCATGAAGCATTAATGTAAACATGTGTAAAACCGAATTCAAGAACCCATATTATGTCATTGTGTACTAATTGTTACAATTATAACACAAAGGAAGTTGAAGTATTGTTGGAGTTACTAGAATACAAACAATCTCAAACTACCCATGAATAGATCCTGCACTTATCTCACATCTATAAATACCATATGCATTCCTTTGGCTTCCCACACCTGACAATTGATCTTGAAGGTCTGCAAAACTGAAAGTAAAAACAACTTGTCAAACCAGCCGACACTGAAGAAAACTCAGTTTTTCTTGCAAGACCTGGATGTGGATGTCGAGGGCTAACCCAATGTTTTCGCAGGGGAATATGACGCATTGCACAACGAAGTGCAATATATCAAGTAAAAACAACATGTCAAACCAGCCGACACTGAAGAAAATTCAGTTTCTCTTGCAAGACCTGGATGTGGATGTCGAGGGCTAACCCAATGTTTTCGCAGGGGAATATGACGCATTGCACAACGAAGTGCAATATATCAAATAATTTTGTTGATAGGTCAAAAGAAGGAATCACTTACTCCATCAAAGCCTTTACTGTCCAACCAAACATGTACTGATATTGAACAACTGTCTTTGAAAAGATTGTTAATCAGCCTATCAATCTCCGTCGAAACTTGCTGAGGAAAATTAAAAAAAAAAAGGTTAGAAAATAATTTAAGCATTCAAATCCAATAACAATATATAAAAAAATTCAGCCAACGATTAATCCTGGAACCTATGTTGCCACCTCTATCTGTAGTGTCAAGTTTGATTGTCAAATTTTTAGATCATTAGATGACTTTGTTTTTACTAAATTTTTCACTAAAATGAACAAGTAAATGTAAAATTGGTTCTTTTGACATAGGAAGATAATGCTCCAGAAATAGCTGTTGCTAAACCGTTTGCATCTGTGAACAGTTATGGTGCTTTTGCCCATTGCTTGCAACAAGTATCTTCTGTAGGACAAACTCGGGTATGTAATATTTATCGACCTTATTTTGTTCCCCTACTAGAAATTTGTTTGGGATAGATTTGCCTAATAGTTCCCTCTCATAAAATTTATGGAGAAACCACTAACATGATCATTTTAGATATGTTGTCGAAGATTCAGACACGGAGACATCAGTAGATGATGAACCAAAAGCGGACAAGGATTGTGGGACTTCTGACCATAAGAAAAAGAAAAGGTCGGGCAAAAAAAAAAGGTTAGAAAAAAATTTAAGCATTCAAATCCAATAACAATATAAAAAAAATCAACCAATGATTAATCCTGGAACCTATGTTGCCACCTCTATCTGTAGTGTCAAGTTTGATTGTCAAATTTTTAGATCATTAGATGACTTTGTTTTTACTAAATTTTTCACTAAAATGAATAAGTAAATGAAAAATTGGTTCTTTTGACATAGGAAGATAACGCTCCAGAAGTAGTTGTTGCAAAACCGTTTGCATCTGTGAACAGTTATGGTGCTTTTGCCCATTGCTTGCAACAAGTATCTTCTGTCGGACAAACTTGGGTATGTAATATTTTTCGACCTTATTTTGTTCCCCTACTAGAAAGTTGTTTGGGATAGATTTGCCTAATAGTTCCATCTCATAAAATTTATGGAGAAACCACTAACATGATCATTTTAGATATGTTGTCGATGATTCAGACACGGAGGCATCAATAGATGAGGAACCAAAAGCGGAAAAGGATTGTAGGACCTCTGACCAGAAGAAAAAGAAAAGGTCAGGCCAGAATATAAACTTCCCCACTAAATTATTATTGTACCAAATAATAACAAGTGTTGTTTGTGTCAAATGATTTTAGATACATTGTGGAAGAATCCATCTCGGAATAGGTGATTGTAGCTCAGAAACTTCCAAGGGCCAACCATGGTAAAGAACATGATAATTAAAGCGCTTCACAAATATGTATTAAAAAAAAAAAAAAAAAAAAAAAAAAAAAAAAAAGAAGAAAAAGAAGAATCCTAAGTGTTGTTAGGATTTTGTAGCTTTATTCCTTACTCATCACATAAATCATGTTTGGTTATGTGTTTAACCAACACTATCAACTTTCACTTGCCTATAACTTTAACAAAATTATTTCTGTTCTTCTTAGAAAGGACGTGAAATGATAACTTAGTCATCAAGTAGCCTTCATACTTTAAAACATAGTTTTGATTTAATAATTACCGTCAACCATAAGATATATCATCACGAACGAATATTAATTTCATTTGAATACAACATTTAAATTCATCGGTTTAATCATTTGTAGATAATAATTACAATGTCATCCATTATTTCCTCATCGGTTTTGCAAGGGTTATGCGTATTTAGTTATTATATGCTTAGTTTTGATCGGGGGTACTCGACTTAATAAACGAAGTTTGTTTAAACTATTACTCTATTAGTATAAATTTAATGAAAATATATTCAAACACAATCAACTTTCTTTAGGATATTGTGAACCTATTATGCGAATACACCATTTACATGAGTATTTCACTTAGATGGTGTCTGGTTTATTAACAAATGACCATTTTAATAAGTCTTTACACAAAACTGTCGTTTACTGATAACTTCTTTGTATATGTAACATGATATTTTATGATTCAGTTATAGCTAGATCTAGAAACAATGAAACAATCTCTTAACATGTGTTGGTTATCTATGAAACTAAAGATTTACAAAAAGTAGTGTAATATATATAACTTCTAGATCTCTTTTCTCCAACATGTACATAATCTCTACATATTGTTATAGCTATAAAATCATCCAAAATTTACGGGTAGGTCACCTGAACATCATTTTTCTTGCTCTTTCATCACTTCATACATAATTTAATTCACAATACCAAATCTATTATTTTCATACGTAGCCCATACCTTAAGCTTTCACCTTTATGTTTGTTTATTCTTTTTAGTCGATTACTACTATTAAAATTGTGTTAAGTTAAATGGTATCTTCGGTCATAATACAAATTTCTCAAACTATAACTCAAATGGATCTCGATCCTTTTCAAATATATACATATTTTTTTCAAAAAAAAAAAAAAAAACAACAACAACAACTAACTACTAAAGAAATGGAAAAAGACATTAAACTTCAAGTTATCATTCACACTTATATAAATAAAAAATAAAAATTTTCACACACTCAATATTTTCTCTAATATTCAAAAAGCCTAACATACAAACAATAATACATAAACCGATACATACCAGGATTTCATTAAAGATGCTATGCTTCAATTAGATCTGATTTATATGGATTTGGGTTTGAGTGGCGGCACAAATGCTTCGACCCAATTACTTTGCTGACAGTATTTTCCTATTGCTCTTGATTTGTGGTTCAATGGGGTTTCGAAATTAGTGACTGAATTAAAATCAAAGGGGACGGGGAAGATGGGATATGATATTCATAATTTATCTGGATTTGGGATGTAGATGCATATAGTGCTTGAGATGTGGAAGAGAGGAGTCTAGATATGAGAGGAGGAGGATTTGACTTTTTTATGGTTATTTTTTGTTAAATATCGAGCAATTTAAATTTTGGGTCCGAACTTTCGTTTTGGGTGGAGTTTAAGTTACTTTTTTTTATTGTAGACTTATAATAATGTTAGACTTATTTTGAGAATTTTTTATAGAGTAGTACGAGTTTGATTTTCGTTGTGGGTCTTTTAAGTTCTAATTTATCAAGTATTTGTAGAAATCAAACTATCACATTGCGTGAATTGGTCAAGTCGATCTTGGGCTTAACACTTAGCGATTATGTTAAATTCAAGGTTCACGCAACTCATATTAAAATTATTTTGCTAACAAATGCGATGCATGTTTCACAATCACATGCACAATTAGGTAATGAACTTCGTTTATTCTTATGAGTATCTCATTACTTAACTAATTTGATATAAAAGACCATTGTACCCTCGATAACAATCCAATATCTTTAAAACTTATATAAATATAATTAATAATAAGACATTCTTCTACAAATATATCAGCTTTTTAATACTTGGTTACGACTTTTATTTACATGATGTGTATATCAACTGATACCACTTAGATATAACGACGCTATCATTTGAGATATAACAACGCAATCATTACAGGATGTTTACACATTTTTAGTGTAAGAGACAAAAGAAAAAGACCTAAGTTGTGTGTAATATAAACTATGTGTTTGAAATAACATGTTTTGCATTACGATGATGAAAGTCACTCATGTATATGATTCATTTTCCTTGAAACAATTCTATTTACAAAAACTTACTTAAACAGACTTCGTTTATTCAGTGAAGTACCCCCTATCGAAACTAATCATAATAACCAAATGCGCACAACTCTTGGAAAACCAATGATTCTTAACTGTGAACAAAGCCCGTGCATCGCACTGGCCATGCTGTCTCGTTCTTTTTCAGAAACAAGTTGCTAGAAACTTATCATTAAAAAATAATACACAACTTTATTTGATTTTACCAATAACAGTTTTAAATGTTGTGGTTAATTAAATGAACATCATTACGATACCATTTACTAGGATCTATAGCGAACAAAAATCCCAAAAAGGTGAAGACAATCTCAAGAAAAGCGGATAAAGTATTAATATTTGATTGTAATTATATAAATTATTTTTATTACAACCAACTGTTATAAACTATACTTTTCTTAAACCCACGCAGTTAAATTATAACTAGCAAAAACTCTATATATAAATATTAATCTTAAAAGAGGGTGTTTTTTTTTTTTTTTTTTTTTTTTTACTTATATCCTTCTTTTGAACAGGCAAGCGCTTTTTCCATTCAAACATTGTCTATTTTCTGTTTAAAAAGAAATCTATAAAAAAAAGTTTTTCATAAACATGTTATGAGCTTCTTAATTCGTGTTAGTTATTTAATATTGAGTATTTGAATTAAATTGACTTTTTACTCTTATGTTTAATCTAAAACCCTTTATGAATTAGCTTGATTGAAAATGTATACTAAAATTAATGTTTTTATAAATATGTTTCATTTTTCACAAAATAAGTAAATCCAAACACTTGTTTCAAAAATATTTTTTTAATATGTATTTATTTTTAAACATAAGCATAAACAGAAAAAATAATTAATCACAAACGACCGGTAATTGAATCAAAACATCAACTATAGTACTAGACTACCATGGCTTATAGCTAGTTCCAGATGGTTTATTTTGTTGTAGGAAGTGTTAGAGTTTATAGATAATAATTAATATTTGTATGTCCGGTTTCGAATACGAGACTTCGGGATTGCCCACAATACGTAAGAGTCTCAATGGTTTGAATAATTAAATATATGTTTATGATTTATTTATTCATTTCACAAACAAATAACTTAACGGTCGTTAGTACTTAATGGGGTTAGATAACGCTCGTTAAAGGACTAAATATGCAAAGAAGAAAAGAAGGATCTAGAATCCCCTTTGGATTCCTAAAGTCGGCCGAATACCCCTAGGGGTTTATGGTTATCGATTTTTGTAGCTTGGAGGAGAAGTTTGGGTTGCCTATAAATACAAACCTATTGTGTTTGTTATTCCCTAATCCCTAATTCTCAAGCAAACCAACTTCTTCTTCTTCTTCCTCTTTGTTGGCCGATCGTATACACCCTATCACCTAGGGTTGTCGATTTTGCTAACACACAAGTGTTGGTTTTGTTTGTGATATTAGAACCTAGCTTTTCCCATTGAAACGCTAGTATTACGTGTGTACAAGAACGGAGTACAAGCTTGCTTTAGCTTGTTGATTTTTCCCTATTCGACTAGTACTTAGGTCGATTCCCATTAAACCCCAATTAGGGTTTGTACCTTGTTCTTGGAGTGCACGATTCCTTGTTCTTGCTAGGAATCAAAAGGTACGCATCACTTTTATATTTAGTTAATTAATTACTGTATATGATCTTGTATATTCCGCTGCGTGTCTTTGATGTTAATTGGTTATTCGTTTATAGTTTATGATTCTAATATTCCAACAGTGGCATCAAGAGCCCGTTTATACATGTAATTAATTACTAAAAACATAAAATCGAACCTATGTGAATAGATACATGCTTTTTAATATTCTAGGGTTTAAGATTTATGAAAACCTTAATTTTTTCTTGTTGGTCGATTACCAATAATTATTTTTAGGGTTTATGTATTGATAAAATCTTGTAGAAACCCTAGGATTGCATGCAACTTTATGTGAAAATTAATGAGTACCTTAGAGATGTCATTAATTTTAGTATGCGTACTAGATAGATATTGGCTTGATAATATGTGATTACATGATTATAAGTGCAATATGGGGAATCTATGACAAAAACATGCATGTTTTGTCATGGAAATTTGATGCTAAGTGTTACACGTTCTACGTGCTAATTGTTGCGATTATTAATTAACTAGGGGTTTTAGTAATTAGATTGTTGTAGACAAATTAAAATTACTAAAAGTTAATTAATTAGGTTTTTAGGGAAGACCTAATATTGAGGAAGACCCCATAATCGCATGTTTTATCAATTATGTGTGTTATATATATGTTAATCATAAGACTTACGCGGCCAAGAAATTGGCGCCTGTGGTCCATTGGGTACAATGAGCTCGAAAACCAATGGGAGTCATATGACCAACATCTATATCTATATATTCTAATATACAGCAGTTGAAAAAGACGTTAAATGCCCTTTGAAAAATTGAATGCTGAATTTTTAGAGTGTCTAGATTGGTCATTTTGCATACACAAAAATTAAATTACCAATTTATTTTCGGTAACAATTTAAAATGTCAAATCTTTCAATGGAAGAACCAATTTTTTCTGACCAACTGCAGCTCATTCCAAAAACCTCAACCCAAGATTAAAAAAACCTAAGCCGCCATCACCATCAACTGCAGCTCATTCCAAAAACCTCATGAATTAGTTTTTTTAATTATATTTAATCGATTTGGTTTATATTATTGTTGTTTTTTAATGTCTATGATTGGGAACTAATTTTCTTTTTAAATCATGTTGTTCATATGGCTGTTGTTTTTGTTTTTTTGCAGTTTGTGTTTTAGGATTCTTGATTCTATGTGTGATTTTTATGCACACCAACTGTTTGTTAAATTGTGTTTGTGTAAATTTCATTTGCAGGGAAAAAAATGGAGCACATGATGATTCTTTATAAACAAGAGATGATGTTATATATGATGATTCCTCCGTTGAATTTGTCGAATTACAGGTTTGTATTTGTTCACTTTCGTTTCAATGTTCGTATTTGTGTTTCAAGCTGGTCAATTGTGGTGCTTTTGTTTGTGTAATTGTCGTTTGTCGCCGTTCTGTAAACAACGACAATAGGCGTCAATCTGTAGTGAATGGTTTAACAGTTGATAAAGGGAAAAGAAAGATAGATGATACTGATGAACATGCTGATGACGGTCCTTGCATTTTTCCTGCGGCCGGCAACTCATGTACGCTTACTTTCAACTTTGATGCTATTAATTGGAAGGTGAAATATTTCTTGACTAAACGTTACATTTTGCCAGTACATATAATACTATAGAGTAATGCATTGTTGTAATTTTTTAATATATATTATGTATCATTTTAATGTGTTTTCAGTTGGGTTAATACAAAAGTGGTCTTTATGGTTTTAGGTGCGTCCCCTTTATATGCTTCTTCCTACATCAGTTTGTTTGGTCAAATTGACAAAAGATCATGAGAATGAATTCTTAATATTGATACTTTGAAATTAATTTGCTGATGAAAGCATAATTGACTTTCTTTCTTGGTTTTTCCGTTTGTAGCTGGGAAATACATGATGGAAGTTGATAGAGTTCTTAGACCTGGTGGCTTCTGGGTGCTTTCGGGTCCTCCCATTAACTGGAAACATAACTACATATCATGGCAACGTCCCAAAGAGGATCTTGAGCAAGAACAAAACAATATCGAAGAGGTTGCTAATACTTCTCCCAAGATCCAGATGATGTATGGTATGAATACAATTATAGACTTAACTAAACTTTACATACAAGTCACATAATGATGGGATTCAACCTTCACTATGCTTCTTTCTCTTTTAGGACCCTGTTTGCGGAAGCGCACATTGCGCCTTAGCAGCCTACTGGCATGAGAAGTTGGGAAAATGTGATTTTGTTGCATATCAAGTAATTCATGAGAATGGGCCCACCCCCAAGAAGTATCCTTGTGATCCAGGTACACCAGCAAAGTGACCCCTGTAGATAACCAAACGGTCATTTTTTCTCCAACATGTTAAATGGGTAAAATTTATATATATACAAAGGAACAAAATAGGATTTCTGGATGCAAGGGAGCTCAGATCAAATGTGTTACCCGTGCTCTTTATACACTTGCTAATGACAAAAGCATAACGAGAAAAGTTTTTGGTATCCTTCAGACTCTTTCTTTACTAATACCTCTCACACAAGGGCAACTGCCATTTGATATGTTGTGGTGATATGGTGTTGTATATCAGGTCAGGTGAAGCGGTTTCAGCCCGGGAATCCCTGCAAAAAGGCCCAGACCGCTTGAGAGACATTGGATCGTGGTTCCTGTGCATGAGTTGGAACAAATGTGGGAGACATTGGATTGTGGGAAGTTGGTTCAAGAGATAAATTGGTGCTTAAGAATTTTAAATTTTGGGATCTTGGTGCATGTTCAATGCCATTCCAGGTATGTAAATTCTTATTCCGAGGGTGTTGGAAAGTGTCTTTTAAAAAGTGATTATGTCATGTTAAATAGATAATCCATTTAATAAACTGGACTGTAGAATATATTGTTTTACTGTTTGAAGTTGTAGTAAAATTCGTAAAAGATTGGTTATTGGCTTCAGTGGAACATAACAAATAGTTTACTGGTTTGTATTGGCAGCTTTCATAAGCAATCCTAAACAGTCCCGAAAAACAGCTCTAATAAGCAATCCCAAACAGCCCCTATATAATTGTAAGATCTGTTTGAGCTTGCTTATTGAAAGTTCTTACAAGGATGGTTTGGGATTTGTTACTGAAACCACCCATCCAACCATAACCTGTTATAACATGTATGTACATCATTAGTTAAATTTGTTGTTATATATGCCATTAATTTGTATTTGTAGATTTCATAAGCAATCTCAAACAGTCCAAAAAAGCAGTTCTAATAAGCAATCCTAAGCTGCCCCTATATAATTGTAAGACCTCTTTGACATCGCTTTTTGAAATTTCTTAAAAGGATGCTTATTGAAGTTTCCCTTTGCTTATAAATTCTTATGTACACGTATATATACACGTTTCTCAGCCATGTTAGCTGAATAAAATCAGAGGTATTATGAAGACTCTGTATGACATCAACATTTTATTAAATGTTATTGTAGTCAATGTAGTTTAAACATTTTAGATCATGTTTCATGTTTGGTTTGTCAAGAGAAAAAAACAGTGAAGTGCGTCAAATGGGTCGACCAATGATTACTCTACGGTTTAGGTTCAGGTCATACGGGTTGAAAGTAATAGATAACCTGTTGACCAAATAACCATTTAATCAAACACATTGTGCGGGTGTATCAGGTTAGGGAAGCTTAGCACGGGTCATGGATTTGGATTTATAAGAAGTTAACCATGTTTGAAATATAGGTTTGGATATCTGGAATTAATACTATACTAAAAACTTTAGGATTTTTTTTTTTTAGTTTAAATAAAGCAAAACTGTATTAAACGAGGTTATACAGATTTTTATTTTTTTTAGCTTTGAAGGTCATCTTTTTGCTTTCTAAAAATTGTATTTCTATTGGGCTTAGCATACAAACTGAGAGTCTGAGTATGAATGACAATTTTGATCGGTTTACTTATGAACGGGTCAATTAGGATTTAGGGTACTGCTTTATCTCTTATGGGTCAACTGAAAAGTCTTAAAAGGAAACAAGTCGAATTGGTGAACTAGATCAAAAGTCGCTTAAAGTCGAATTGGTTATGGGTCAAAAATTGGTTAACTCATTATTGACTAATTTCTTTAAAAATTCTCATGATTTCATGGGTCTATAAGCTTATATGCTACATTGATGGGAGGGACATGACACAAGTTGCTAATACTTTAATTTGTAGTTCTACACTATTAGGTAAGGAAAAAAATAAATGAGTAAAAAATGAAATTCACAAATATCTCTCACGAGCACATAGGAAACAAATTGTTGAGATAGAAAACTATAAACCTATAGTTGCTTTTGGGCAAAAAGTTATCTCTTATATCTATCAAATATCTCAGTTTGCGTAATAACACCGAGGTATTAGCTGTAAATAAAAGGCATTTTGTAGATTAATTGAATGAACCTATGGAGCCACTATTCCTGTAACTGTAACTATGTAACTATTGATATAATTGAACATATAAGTGATTTTTAACCGGTATATACAACTACATAAATGACATGTTTTATACCATTTTGTAGATTAATTGAATGAACCTATGCTACTAAATACTTGATATTTGCATGCCACTTGATATAGTATAAACGCATTAGTTGTTCCTTCAAATGAGCCTGAGTCAAATGGATACGCTGCACTTCATGTACTTTACTTTTGCAGGTTAACTTATATGGGATTCGCTAGCGCAATCTTGAATGCAAAATCTGTCATGAGTATAAGCTGCTGCCAACTAGCCACCGCTTCCAAGATTGGGAAATTGGTAGCAATAAGGTTTGTATATACATTATATAATAGACCTTTTGTAAATGTTTATATTTGTCTACGGTTTGCTGCTAATGGGTCAAGTGGCTCGAAATTTGTTCTCCTATAGTTTGGTCTGTCGGGCTGCTGAGGCTGTGTGTGTTATATCCAAACAATTATCTGATACACTTGACACAGACATAAAATGCAACCCAAATGTCATATTTAATTAAAGTAGTTCTATGACCATATTTAGTATTAACTATCTATAAATGATTCAACAATAAAAAATGTCCACAAAGATGTTGTCGAGTTTTCAATTACGAGGTTCCAGTTGACGACCCTGGCCTCCATTGCAGTTAGAAGCTCAAGGAAGAATTCAGAACTAAAGTGGCGGACGATTTATACGAAATTGATCTGTCGATATTGAATGACGGCAACAACAAGGGTAACACGACCATTCATTTAGCAGCTAGGAAATGCATATTACAGGTACTTTTTTTATAGATATATATTACTGAATTTTGTTTTTAATTGTTATTCACTTATCTAGGGGTTAAAATAATCAGTTGAAGAGTAGCTATACCAAAATTCATTTTACATGTAAATCATTAAAAAATGTTTGCTCGCGACATCAGAATCATATCGGAACACTTTGTTAATTATCCCGTTTTGAGTATTACATATCTTATACTCTGTAAACTGCTCAGAGAAACAATGCCAAACACCCCTTTATATGTGAGTGTGCTTTGAGCTTTAGATTTGTCTTGTGATTCATCTATCGACCCATCAAAGGGTCTTTGGGTGGCCATTTACAAAGTTATTATGAAATATTATTCAACAATAGGTAGCTGAAATACCTCAGACTAATAGGTTACTTAATGTTTTCGTAGGTGATATTTGAGACGACACGTGCAGATGTGTGTTAAGTGCAGCTGCAAATATTGTTGATTTCACAGGCAAATCATCATCTCTTGGGAAGGGTTCATTATCTAAAATTCGCCATGTAAGTCTGACATATTCTTATTGTATTTAAATTCATTACAATCATTGGTTTGTTCAAATATAAGTGCCATGTTTCTGCACTTGGAATTCGGTGGACGTTCGAGACATCCCCAACTGGAAGGAAGAAGTTTATAGCTGTAATAATTTGACGATCATCCAAGCACTGTAAAATTCTAATCTGCTTATAAAAATAACCATTTACAATGTTTATATTTAAAATTGATTTTCTTCAGGCTGTTAGTGATGTTTTTTGTGACACGATTGTGTATTTTCTTATGGTACAAGGCTCTTACTGCATTTTCATTACACCTCAAGAGTTTAGGTAATCACATATCCTATACGAAGGTCGTTCTCTAATTTTGCATCCAAATGCTTTTTGGTTTCCCTAATAATACCCGTTAAAGATCAGGTCTAACCCGAATTGACCCGTTAATGTGCTTATATTTACAGCTCTAAATTCTGTATTTACTTGCTCTGATGACGCAACCTACTCTTTGAATGTAGAAAGAAACCAATTGACCCACTCCTCTTCCAGTCACAATTGAAATTACTATCACATCCTTTTCACAACCTTGGAACCTATCAACCATATGTGATTTTTTGATAGCTGGTCTTTAATATAGCAAGCTCTAAACTGATTTTCCTGAATTTCCTGTTGGGTTTACTCCGATGTTTGCACCAAACTTTTTTTTAAAGCAATATTATATTATATACCATGTGATAGATCTCTTCATATAAGTTATGTTCCAATTGATTAGGTGGCAGACTCCAGTTTACATCAACAAGAATTTTTGTACATATTAGATGATTAGATCTATCATGCCATTAAAAGGTGCCAAAATGAAAACTTTACTTTCGGATGCTACTGTTACAAACATGATTTCTTAATTCTTTACATAGTCTTGGACTGATAATGTAATTAACATCAAAAATATGACTTGAGATGTACAAATAAAAGTTTAAAGTAATGAGTAATAATTCTTTTGCATTGCTACTAATGTTTATGTGGTTTAATATTTGTTTCTTTGTTAGGTTCGAGGTTGGAAACAGGATGCATAACTTTGGTGGGCAGATATCTTCCAACATGCTAAGAAGTACTACAAAAATTGGGTCGACTCTTTTGTACATAGAAACAACACCATGTTTAGTTATAACTCACAAAAGTAAACCTTGAATGATAAACACTACATACTTGATGATTTACAAACAAAAAACACATATCACAGAATAATTCAATACATGTTTCTTGAATCCCAAAATAATTATGCAGTTGTTATATGTAACAAAGCGAAACAATTAGCAATGTTTAGTTATAGAGTATAGAATTAATACGATTTAAAAAATGTACACATTAAAAAACATACCCTATAAATATTACTCCAATGAAGGTATGTGTAACAACATATACGAAAAATCATTACCATTTTCTAAAACATCACGCAACACCTAATTCATCATTAATGATCATGTGTAACACACGTTTCCATTATATCCAATGTATCCTCATCTACGTAAAACCATAAACTTTGGCTGGTGTTAAAAGTTGGTGTCCCGTTAATTGTTGTTGAGGACTATTGATCAGTCTAATGGATTGTGTAACGGGACACGACTTCAAGTTGTTCGATTAACAAGGACTTCTATTCAAACACAAATCATTAATGGGACACATTTTAGAAATAAGGTTGTCATACCACGGTTGAGAATTACTCCATCTGATAAACGTTTACCTCTACAGATCGTGTGGAAATAATATCCTGTGTCAGTGTCATTCGCCATGACAATAAACAAGAGCCAAGGGAAATCGCTTTCAAATAGTTAATTTAGTTTTAGTTTGTCTAACTGGTCGTTGACACGATGAAAGAATAAATAGTATCCTACAGGAAGTTAAATAGAACTTTGGCATTCTAGAGAGTGATCGAACTAAGGCCTTGCCGCATAAAGCAAACTTTGTTATGATTGAAAAGGATAAGGATGCATAATATGTGAATACTTAAGGTTCTTTATAGTCCCTCCGTGTTGACATTTATTGAGTGCTTAATTTGTTGTGTCTTTAACTATATGTCTCCAGTTGGTTAATTAGTTTTTGAGGTAGTGTTTTACTTTGTGGCCGGTTTTAATTATTTGTAGTTCACTTGCATTCTGTTTGTGGTTCACACCTTTAATAATCATATTTTCCTAATGCAAGATTTAACATTATTGTATTGTGTGTTAAATTAAAGGTTTAATCTCATGAAGGAACCAAAGAAGGATCATGCATATTGTTGGACATAAGAACGTTTGAATTAGCGAACTTTGTTAAAGTTATAGAATCACCATGGTATTGTTGGTATTATAAAGAGTAGCTGGCAAGACTTGCGAGGAGAGCACATCTTGAACTTTTGTATTATTTGTAGTTCACATAAATTCTATTTCAGTGTAAAATTTCATTAATAGTGTTCTCATTATTGTTTAGAAACTTATTATAAAGTGATTATAACTCTTAGTTATCATTTCTATAATAAATCGTTGCCTTGTGTTTCCCAATGTTGAGTTGGATGTCAAAGTTATTAGGTATTTTGGGTTTCTAAACATTTGTAGTGTTCCTGCAATTGTTATTATATTTGTGAGAAAAGTAGTATATTTTGTAGCCGCACTTGAAGTGATGGCATAACTCATACTCACTAGGGGTGAGCAGGAACCGCAAAATCCACACCGCAAAAACTGATCTACAACAAAAACCGATGGTGCGGTTCTTGAAAATAGAAAAACCGCATTTGTGCGGTGTGGTTCGGTTTTCACCGAAAAACCGCACCAAAATGAAAAGAACTTTATGAAAGCATGTTTGTTGTTACACATACTATAGCTTACAAAATTAAATCCCATATTTTATAAGTGATAATATTAAAGAGTATTTTTATATCAAGGTTTTGTTAAATGCCATAAAATATTTTCTGTGTTTGTTGTTACAGATTTTATTTATTTTGTTGTTAAATTGTGTTACTCTTTTTCTACGAGAAATGTTGTCAAAAGTACATACCAACAAATATCTTATACTTTGTATCGTTTCAAAACTTATTTTATTCTTATGTAACATGACTATTATATATTCATACATCTAACATATCTTTTATTCGAATGATATCACAAAACGATCGCTTATATGAGCATATTTCTTTTCATAATAAATATTAAACTACTATTTCACGATTTATAATTTCATCCCGTGAATTTCACGGGTTAATAAACTAGTATATATATATATATATATATATATATATATATATATATATATATATATATATATATATATATATATATATATATATATATATATATTAATTGATCTATTAGCATGTTCATTATTAAGTTATTTGTGTTTATTTTTCTAATTGCGCATTTGTATTATATGTTGTAGACATGTTTCATACAAAGGGTAATTTTTCATAAATAAAAAATAAACATGACTTAATAATGGTGTAACATTGTTTTAAGCAAGAAAATCATAAGTGTTTAATTAATTGATGCGACTGTACAAAAGTGGTCGAAGCGGCGGACCTAAAATTGACAAACTATAAAGTGGGTATAAGGAGGCATGACATTAAATTGTCATCCGAAAGAGGCGCGTTTTTAACTAGCCTTAGGGCAGACGTTTGCCTCTCCGCTCGCCTGTGCGTCAATTTTAGACTTACCAAGTACACCATGATAAAGTACGAAGCATCTTAAGGCAATGTTGTAAGTTTCTCAACGCCATTAATTAAAACTTTGATGATTTGAGCTTATTAATGTAACAAATGAGTAAACTGGTTTTGGAAAATGTATATGATACAAAGATGAATGCATGACATCTTTGTACATATTTTGATTACACACATCAAAATTTATACCCTTTAAATTTAAGTTTATATGCCATCCAACTAAAGAGAAAACACCTAAGGTTTCATCCTACATCACTAGCAGCCAAAGCTGAATGTGATGTTCAAAGGGTGGTTGTCTAAGGGTAAATTGAGTACTTTCATTGCTAGCAGCCAAAGCTGATGTAATGAAACGACATCAATTTACAGTTTTCTAAGTTGGTTAACTTAATTAAGCACTTTCATTACTAGCAGCCAAAGCTGATGTAATGGAACGGCGTCAAGGCATAAAGATTTGGGGATGAAACATGCTTACATTTGCAACTGAGGTTGGCATAATATGTAAGTCCCATGATTCTAGGAATTGCAATTGAATATTGGCAATAGGGTTCGACCCGTACCTTATTGAGTACTTTCATTGCTAGCAGCCAAAGCTGATGTAATGAAACGACGTCAATTTGGATTTTAATTTTCAATGAAAATTAAATGGTAAAATTTCATTTACAGTGGGTGTTTAATTTTCTTGAAAAGTTATTATCGAAAATACTAAAATTGAATTTTGAAAATTCTTTTAAATGTATTTAATGCAACGTTAAAACCGTAAACGTGAGACATTCTTTTAGTAGTAAATTGATCTACACCCGTAGGGGTTTTGGATAAAGTCAATTTTTACTGAAAAGAATAAACCGAGTCTACTTTCCGTGTGAAGAGTAAGACTTAATCCTATTCCTTTTCATGAATGAGAAATGTATAATAGGATAATTAGAATTGTCTAAATTCTAAGAAATAACTCATGGCGAATTTCTTAAGAAAATGCATGGTTAGGAGTTATTGAAATTAGAAGCTAGACTCATTACCGCATAATTGGTAAAAGGCAAACTAGAATGCTTGATCTAGTTGTTGTGCTTTAACCATTTAAAGGTGCTACATACCATGATGGGGATGATAGACCTAATTAAGGAAGAAATTGCATACCCAATTCTTTCAAGTTAGTTGCATTGATGGATATTTCATCATTTACAAAGTAGAATACATTCTTTGAGTACCTTAGTAGCTGTTACGTAAGGGATTCATCAAAGGTGTAGGAAAGTAAACAGCACGCTAATTGCTTTTACTGGTTATGCAACACTTACGATGTTGTCAAATTCAGTGGGAGCATAGTGTTGTAATTACTGAATAATGAGTTCATGTAGTGATCTTTAATTCAGTGGGAGCTACAAGTCTTGATATCTTGGTAGTAACCCGGATTATCTCTAGAATCTCTTGAGATAATTACTTTCCAATTATAGACACTTGTGGTATTAAGGATAGTCGTGTACGTTTCCTTACTAGACGAGGTGATTCTAATTCTATATCTACTTATATCTATGACACAATCATATTGATCAAATAAGCAAACGATTGACGTGTTGTTTATCTGATACATAGTGTTGTTCCATGCACAAGTGGGAGAAATCTTTATTGTGTGCAAGCAACAACATAAAGGAATATGATTTATAGGGTTCTTTTGACTGTATGGTAAGAGATCAATGTTCTAATGTGATTTATTCACATTCTAGTTATAGAACACTTGAAGTTAATATCTAGCGTCAGTGTATACTTGATAATAGATATTAATGACAAGGTAAATTACATACTTTCATTACTAGCAGCCAAAGCTGATGTGATGAAACTATGTTAATTTACAAGTTTCTAAAAATTAGATAACTAATAAAACAAGTGTCAATATGATAATAAGACTACTTGAAAATAAATATTTATGTATTGATGAAATGACATAAATAAATGTAATAATCTTATACTACTTCAAATTTGAATGTTTATGTATTCTTGGAATAACATAAAAATATGAAGTAGTAAGTTAACTTGAAATACTATTGAAACCAAGTTGTGGTGTTCATGATTACTTTAGTTATGCATATTTATATTTTAGTATAAAGATACAAATATGAAGTCTTTTATTGCTATAAGACTTATAATAAAGTAAGACGTCATCTTGTTATGTTTAAGACATATACAAGGAGTCATAGAGTTGATTAATGACTTATGACATAGATTGGGATTATAACAGTTATGTCTTGGTAAGACGTAGACATAAAGTGACTTGATCAAAAGTACTTATGTTATAAAGCATGCAATTGGCTTGGAAAATCTATTGTACCATTAAAGTGATTTAGTTGGTAAATAGGTAAGCCAAAAACGAAATATTTATCTCACATATTGTAAGATTAACTTAACAATATTAATCCTAATGGAATACATAGTGTTTATGGTATGTTCAGTTAGGAGAATCAAACTCTTGGTATATTGTTTGATTTGAGATAACTATATCTTCTATTCTTCCAAAAGATATCAAGGTTAGGAAATTGAGTAAGGATTAGATATACTCAATTAGATTCCAACCTTGAAGATTAATAAGACACCATTTAATATGGAATGTGATCAATCACATTAAGTCTTAAAATTGAAGTTCAGAATTTGTTAAACTACTTGTGAGTAGGCTATTAACAAATTGAGGTTAGGAACTGTCAATATGTATTTGTAAAGTCCCAAAAGAGAACAAGTTTGTGTTGCTCTGTTTGCTAAAGATTTATAGATAATCTATAAATTGCAAAAGGCAAGTGGGAGTTTTATCTTCAAAAGATAAAAGTACAAGATACATAATCTTCTAAATACACTAGCAAAATCATAATGAGGATTTAACATGTTAGTGTTAAATCTCAAAGATGATGGAATTCTCATTTCATAGATCCGCAAGGATATCTCAAATATTTGTAGAATATGTTGAGGGTTATGAGTAACAGGATCATGGTATGCCTGTTAATAAATTGCAAAATGTTTATTTGGCAAATTACTCATACTATGAATAATAAGATGCAGTCAAATAAGATAACTAGTCTGGAAACGTAGTTGATCTTAAACTCTATAGTTACACTATAGAATGAAAATGAATTTCTACAATGGAAATGAAAATCCTAGAGATTTAAATTCTTGTGTAGAAATCATAATGGACAAATTTGTATACATATTTAATATGTGAAAAGATTATCGATCACACTTAAGCAATTAAATGTGATTGAAATTCTTTCTAAGCACATAAGATATAAAAAGATTATGATTATCATTCTTGGTTTCATTTATATGAAATTAATAATGGAATATCAAAACTCTTTCTTGAGTAATTACTGGTGCGAGGACGAAAAGTAATTGAAAGGAGTATTTGAATTCAAATAATCTTTAGTAGTATACAAAGTGCAAATCATTTGTGAATGGATTAATGCATGCATCTAGAAGATATACTTAATTTTAGTTATTAAATCTAGTTTTTTGATTTATAATTAGAATAAGATATTTCTAAATATTCCTGAAAGCTAGTAGGAGTGTTATATTTATTTTCTTGTTTTCATATATGTTGTATAACATATAGGAAGTAACATTCCACTAACATTTATATGTTAAGTCTTAGTTTGGAATGAAACTTCACATGGAAATTTAGGAAATAAAACCTTGAAATACATGTTTATTGTTATAAACATGAGCGGTAAAATTACTGATTCTAATAAACATGATATTCTATTAGAAGATCTAGATAGAAACATATCTTTGAAAAGATATGACATGAATAGATCTAAGGTTGACGAAAGGATTATTCATGTACATCATGTTGCTTGTTGTATCATGCTTGGATGCAAGATGATTGACAACATTAGTATCTAATTGAAAATTATTAGATAGCTAAGTGTAATGGATATGGTTTAGAATTTACATCCTCAGCCTGGATTTGCTCCAAAATTCTAAATATGAACCATACGGCAAGATGTTGATAAAGATGACAAATCTTGTAAGATTTAAAGATGTCAAACATTACACGATGAATATTAAATGTTTACGGAATCTTAAAAGAGCATACTCTTGTTTAGATACAATGATGCTAGTAAGATTGAGATGACACTCAATACTAGTCATGGTGGGAGCTCATCCTTATTAGGAGACCATGTATACTAGTTGTGCTCAATATGAGCATAGTTGCATTATACATAAAAAATTAGAATACTTTAACTACAAAGGTTTGGTAGTTTAATTGTCATAAATTCGTGGATGAGGATGTCACGCAATTTTATGAAGTATGTGGCAATATCTAAATAGATGAATATACACATACAAGAATTTAATTGTTGAAATAAGTATTCTCAAAATTCCGATAGATCAACATTAGTTGATTTATGCCTTGTCAACAAGTATGTGGAACATGACTTGTGGCATAATTCATTAATGAGTATTATCATGCATTGATCTAGTTAGTATTTAGATAAGGGATGTATAAACAAAATTATTTGAATGTAATAAAGTGCGGATAACGTTTATTATCATTTGTTAATATTGTATCCTATATTTGCATGTTTAAATCCGTGAATAATTTAATTTATTCTAAATTGTCCGTTGTCGATTAATGATATGGGAATATCATTAAATAAAGACAAATGCGAGGATTGGTAGAATGTACTGTAAGGTTGAGACACCAATATCACATGATATTCAATATTGGATAAATTGAATATAGGACTATCCCAACTACATGATTATACTTTATGGATCGTCGTCATTAAGTAAATCATGAATATTTATCCTCAGACTTGAGATACCAGGTAACTGCCGAGGATGTAGCTCATTTTCTGTAAGGTAGTCTAACGCTATCCGTAACAGGTAGTTATAAGGGCTATTTTCGGAGGTGATGCGAAGTTCGAGGGTTATGCTCGTAGTCAATAAAGGATTTGTTCCTTCAAATGTGTTTTGAAGTTTAATACTGCTTGGCCACTCGTAGGATTGACAAGATGTATGCGTGCACGCCCAAAGGCTATCTGAATGATGTTCAGATGATTTGGTAATCTTGATCAATTATGTATAAACGAGAAACTAATTGTTAATTATGGAATGACTGAGATCCATATCCATATAACGCGGTATTAGTAACAAAAGGATAAGTATGATGATATAATCATCACGTGGTTTTTTCCAGGAAAACCATACTCGAGTCGATCTGGGGGCATTGGGTCTGTTAAGCTAGACTAGCCCATGTCATTACTATATTAATGAATATCCAAGTGGGAGCTGTTAGAGTTTATGGATAATAATTAATATTTGTATGTTCGGTTTCGAACACGAGACTTTGGGATTGCACACAATACGTAAGAGTCTCAATGGTTTGAATAATTAAATATATGTTTATGATTTATTTATTCATTTCACAAACAAATAACTTAACGGTCGTTAGTACTTAATGGGGTTAGATAACGCTCGTTAAAGGACTAAATATGCAAAGAAGGAAAGAAGGATCTAGAATCCCCTTTGGATTCCTAAAGTCGGCCGAATACCCCTAGGGGTTTATGGTTATCGATTTTTGTAGCTTGGAGGAGAAGTTTGGGTTGCCTATAAATACAAACCTATTGTGTTTGTTATTCCCTAATCCCTAATTCTCAAGCAAACCAACTTCTTCTTCTTCTTCCTCTTCGTTGGCCGATCGTATACACCCTATCACCTAGGGTTTTCGATTTTGCTAACACACAAGTGTTGGTTTTGTTTGTGATATTAGAACCTAGCTTTTCTCATTAAAACGCTAGTATTACGTGTGTACAAGAACGGAGTACAAGCTTGCTTTAGCTTGTTGATTTTTCCCTATTCGACTAGTACTTAGTTTGATTCCCATTAAACCCCAATTAGGGTTTATACCTTGTTCTTGGAGTGCACGATTCCTTGTTCTTGCTAGGAATCAAAAGGTACGCATCACTTTTATATTTAGTTAATTAATTACTGTATATGATCTTGTATATTCCGCTGCGTGTCTTTGATGTTAATTGGTTATTAGTTTATAGTTTATGATTCTAATATTCCAACAGGAAGTGTCTAATTAATGGTTTTTTTTTTATTATTTTTTTCTTTTTTTGTTTTAATTTATTTATTTAAAAAAGCTTGTTCTGTATTGGATAAATGGGCTGCACACATAATTCCAAACCGTACTTTTGGAGGCATATGAAATTATGAATAAACTTATTGGGCTAGATCCAAAAAGCCGAGTAGCCGACGGATAGAAAAAATCAAATTATTTTCAGACTAAAAGGTAGTACTACTTAGAGCATAGGGTGTGGTAACCCGGTGTTAAACTTTAATACACTGCCACATCAGCTTTAACCTTTTCACCTTTAACTAAAAAAAACACCCCTTATCATAACTCACCTTAACTCAGGGCATGCTTGGTTCAAATTAAGGAATAGCAAAGGGTAAGAAAATGGGAATACAATGCAATGGCAAAGGATATTCTCATGGTTCAAATTCATTCCCCCCATTTTTTTGGGTAATGGTTGATTACTTATTAGTGGGTAATGAAGCATTGCATTATACTTAACCAACCATGCTTATTCATTATCATTTCCATTCTCCACCCTATAATACCTCCAACCAAGCACCCCATCAATCATACATTTATAAAATACTAAAAAAACATTTTTTTTAAAGTTACAAAACTAAATTTACGATAACTAGTATTTTTTTTACTTTTGAAAAACAATTAAAAAAAAAAAAAAAAAAAAAAAAAAAAAACAAGGACTGAAATTGTAATTCGGATAAAGTTGGTTTCTTCAACCTCGATCTTCAACCTCACTGCAACTGTAACACACACACACAAAAACACACACATAACACACATACGGTATATAAACACACACCAAAATACCCACCAAAACCCATTTAAATCGGAAGAAAAAAAAAGAAAAGAAAGAAAAGTGTTTAACGTCACGTTAAGGGGTTAACGTGGGGGCGTTAACGCACCCTTAACGCAACTTTCCGGTGTGGTTAACGCACCTTAACGCACCCCATGTAAAGGTTTAACGCACCCCTTTCGCGTTACCGCTTCATCACACACCGTGTGCTCTTAGTGATAATCAATAGGGAGTAACACCTTCTCAAGGAGTAAGAACTCTGATTTTCATCAGAGGGTGTCTTACTTTCTGATCTTTATCAGTGAATGCTGTTCTCCTTGATCTTTATTAGAGGCTAAATAAATTTGTCTATTTTATGTTTAAAAATACTTGTCAGAGATAATTGGATCGAAATTAGACCCAACAGGTTCGTATACAAAATTTGCGTGTTGAAAAATGGTTGACCCGGGACGCTTCAAACCCGGCGAAAAAATGGTCAAGTTTTTAGTGCATTTGGAAAGTATTGAAATTAAGTCATGCGTTTGGAAAGTATTGAAGTAGATTGAATTATTTCTAGTTTGCTCCATCTTTGTTTAATGTAGATCGAAAATCTGGTTGACCTGGGACGCTTCAAACCCGGCGGGTTGATTCGGTTTAATTTGACCTTTTTTTTACCCAACCCGTTGGGTTGACCCGGTTTAAATTGTCCTTTTTTGGACCGGAACGGTTCAACCGGTTGAACTACCCGGGTCCAACCCTGCAAGTCCTAAGAATTGCCGTATTTCGGTAGGTGTTGTGGGTGTCGCCCAATCCTTTATCGACTCGATCTTTGCAGGATCCACATGAATACCTTGACTATCAATCACGTGACCTAAAAATTGAACAGTTGGTATCCAAAACTCGCACTTTGAAAACTTAGCATACAACTCCTCCTTCTTTACTAGTTCTAGGAGTAGCCTAAGGTGTTCCTCGTGCTCCTTCTCGCTCTTAGAGTATATCAGCATGTCTTCGATAAAGACGATCACGAATTTGTCCAAATACGGCTTGCACACCCGATTCATAAGATCCATGAATACTGCCGGTGCGTTGGTTAAGCAAAAAGGCTTAACCTAAAACTCATAGTGACCGTAACGAGTTTTGAATGCCGTTTTCGGGATATACTCTTCCCGGACTCTAAGTTGACGGTATCCGAATCTCAAGTCGATTTTTGAGTACACACACGAACGTTGGAGTTGATCGAATAGGTCATCGATTCTCGGAAGTGGGTATCGATTTTTGATGGTTAGTTTGTTTAGCTCCCGGTAGTCGATGCACATTCTGAAAGATCCATCTTTCTTTTTGACAAATAGAACTGGAGCTCCCCAAGGTGAAGAACTCGGTCTGATGGATCCCTTCTCGGAGAGTTCCGAAAATTGGTCTGATAGCTCCTGTAGTTCCGTCGGGGCTAACCGATAAGGTGCTCGTGCCACGGGTGCGGCACCAGGCACTAGGTCGATTCGAAATTCGACCTGTCGTGTTGGCGGGAGTCCAGGTAAGTCTTCAGCGAAGACCTCCGGAAAGTCTCTCACGATTGGTACATCTTTCAAACGTTTTCCCTCCGGCTCCTTCTCTTTCTTTTCGGTGATTTGTGCTAGAAACAGATGGCATCCTTTCTCGAGGTATTTCTGGGCCTTCGTGCAAGAGATGATGTTTAGTCTTGACACGTTTCTTCTGTTCCTTCTCTCGCCTTCTACAATTAGGACTTCGTTCCCATAAGGCAGTCTAACGATTTTCTCGTCGCAAATAATGGTGGCATGATACTTCGACAACCAATCCATGCCGATAATAACGTCAAAACTACCCAATTCTACCGGCATGAGATCGATGTTGAATGGGTGATTTAACAGATTTAAAGTGCAACCTCTTATGATAGTGTCTAACCTTTCTACGTTCCCATTAGCTAACTCCACATTGTATACGTTGTCTAGGGTGGTCGGGGCAATACCAAGTAGTGGACTAAATGCAGTTGAAACGAAACTCCTATCTGCTCCCGTATCAAACAATATGGATGCATAGCGGTTATTTAAAAGGAACATACCCGTTATGACGTTCGGGTCTTCTTGGGCTTCCGCCTTGCCCACATCATAGACCCTCTCGCGGGTTCCTCCATCATTTCCTCGATTTCCTTGATGCACAACAGCTCCTTGATTTCCGCCGGTTCCTTGATTTCTTTGGTTACCCTGATTACCCTGGTAAATTCTGTTTCCCCCATTACCCTGATTCTTGGGTTTTCGACATTCACTTCGGTAATGCCCTTTCTCACCGCAACCAAAACATGTTATTTCAGCATTCGGGTTGTTTGTTGGTGCAACTTGTGCTGTTGCAAGGGGTCTTGCCTTGCAATCACGGGTCATATGTCCTATCTTTTGACATTTGTGACATCTGACCGTGCACTGACCCTTGTGGTGCAACTTGCAACGGTTACACAATGGTAAGTTTCCTGCGTACACCTTCTTCTCCGTTGGTCCCACAGCATATACTTTAGCAGCCTCTTGTCTTTTGTTTGGGTGGTGGTTGTTGTTTCGGGAGTGATCATCCCATTTCCTCTTGTTAGTCACACCTGTTTCAGCTGAATCTTCAATCACTTGGTCCATTAATTTGTTGGCTACTTCTATAGTCTCATGGAGATCAGCAGCCTTGTAGGTAGTGACATTACCCTTGATGAATGGGGGTAATACTCCAATGTACCTTTCTAGTAACCGAGTTTCAGTCTGGACCATATCAGGGCATAGTAAAGCAAGCTCTTGGAAACGTTGGTTATATGTAGCCATGTTGGTACCCTGCACTTTGAGGTTCCAAAACTCGACCTCCAACTTCTTAACTTCATTGCGAGGGCAATACTTTTTTAGTACCATTTCTTTGAAGTTTTCTCATGGCATTGCGTAAGCAGTGTCATAGCCAGCCGATTTTGAGATAATTGTTCCACCAGGTTAAGGCAGCATCGAGGAAAGTAAATGATGCGAACTTAACCCTGTCTTCATCCGAACATCTACATATTCGGAATACAGTTTCCAACCTCTCAATCCATCTGACTAAAACAACTGCCCCCTCGGTACCTCCAAAACCTCCAGTCATGATCTTTCGGAATTCTTGGTAGGTGCAACCGCGAGTGTTATTGTTTGTTGGTCTTGAATTTACAACATCAGTAGTTGAGTTGTTTGTTGCAGCCAGTGCTGCTGCCACCCGTTCCTCTACTAATTGATCAAGCATTGTTCGGTTCACAGGTGGAGCTGCTGCAGTAGCCCTAGCTGGGCATGGGTTAGCTGGTTGTGCACGAGTAGTTCTGTTTGTCTTTCTCTTAGGAGGCATTTTGTTGCATCACAACAAAAAGATAGAGGCAACTGAGATTCGGAGAGTTTGTTATCGCACAAGTGTAAAATCATCATAGATAGAGTATATGAATAAGATCAATCATAGAGAAAATGGCACAATAGAGTAATCAACCAAGCTTGTTATAGATTAGGAGTCAATACATTTTCACAAAATTACAAGCTTAAAATACGTAAGAGAAAAGTACAAGTTTTGAATACATAACGGAAGAATACAACTGCCACTAACTGATGACTACTCAGTTTAGTGGAAATACATCATAACTACTAAAAACTAAAATCAATCACGCCCAAGGCGTAGTTGCTCCAACTCTCCTGCCATTCGTGCTACAGTAGACTCCAACTGTCCTACAGTAGACTCTAACTGTGCAATGCGTCTCCTCGACGCCAAAACCTCCCTATGATCCTCCTGCTCTGACCTCATAACCCCGACAATCACTGACTCCAAATCATGCATCCTGTGCCAAGTGGTCCATTCTGCATCCCAAGCTCCCGCCTGATCACTCCCGATGTCATCCATCCTTTGATGTACACCTGCAAGCTCTCTACCAACTCGCTCATCACGTCTCCCAAGTCTCTCCAGCTGGTCTGAGTGAACATCTAGCAGGGCGCCTGTGCCCCCAACTGAATCAAGAACCTCGTAACATCATCCTCTTCCTCCTCCGCCATTGGTGAGACAGCGGGTGGAGGGGAAGCTGGTATCAATGGAGATGGTGGCACGAAATATGGTGAGGATGGCTCATACACTGGACTATCAGCACGAGGTTGGGTGATGTGAACACACTCGATGTCTCTCCATATTTCACCATTAATCTCACAAGTAGCAAGAACATCCAAACCCTCTTCTCTAGCCCGTAACATAGCAGCTCTCTGTCCTAACCCAAGAGGTGCATCCATGTCTCCACCTAACATCTAAGCAGCCCTTGAGCTCTGCCCTATCTCGAAAGTACTCGACACCTCCTCCATAATCATCTTCCCCTGTCACGGCTCAGCTGGTAAAGTCTCCTTAAGTGCAGGATCTGCTACTGGCTCCTCTTCTGGATCCTTCTCCAACTCTTCCTCTGGGTCCTCCTCCGACTCTTCCTCATCCCCAGCTGAATATGAGTCATCGGCCCTCCTGAGCCTTTGACGAAGTGGTGACTGATCGGGGGATGAAATAGGTGAAAGGGATAGGGGAGTGGTAGAGGTACCCATGTAAATGGCTCGGGTCCTCTTATGAGGTGTGGATGGTAGGTATGAGTACCGCAGTCTATGTCCTGGGACGCGCATGCGGGTGGTGCAACGAACAGGGAGAGTATGAACATATAGGGTAGGCTGTATGGCAGGATCGATAATAGAGGTAGGCTGGACAGGAATACGATCAGTAATGAGTGTGGACGTAGGTAGTACTGGAGTAGGTGTGGGCTCAATAAGGTCAGGGTCTGGTGCATGATAAGCCCGAAGCACCTTCATGTAGGGATCATCTAAGCCCGGCGAGGTCTAAGAGATGTTGTAGGAAGACATAGTCTTTGACAAAAACGGTATATGTGTGTAAGTATATCGAAAATACTCGTAGTAAATAGTGTAAGTTAAGTATGTGTTAATACAAATATCGTCCTAAAAAGATTATTTATATTTTACGATCTTTGCTATATTTTGTTAATTACAATTATAAAGTTTATCTTTAGCAAAGCATAAATATAAGTTAAAGTCTTTTACATTTATAGTAATAAGCTTTTAAAACTTATCATATACATGCTACATGATCAACATATTTACATTTACATTATTTACATTTTAATTCTTAAAATGTAAATATATACATGACATCATGGCATACATCATTTAGATATCTTGTAAGATTTAGTAAAATATTTAGGAAAGATCTTCAAGCAATGAGTTGGATTGTGTAAGATCTTGGTAAGATATGGTAAGATCTAGCTATCATGTCCCGGCGGACCCAAATAGCTTAAAGGGCGGAACCCTGAATTAGGGTCCACCAAATCCGTGCCTTGTCTGATCAGTTTGCCTATAAATAGCAAGCTGATCATTTAAGTTCACTCATCACTCACATAACATAAATTGCATATACATTCTTTCTTACTTTACTAACCCCTTCATTCATTCATTCATTTTATTTGTAGAGATCTTTCTTTTGTAGCAAAGAGATCAAGCATCAAGGTTCAACATACTGTTGCAAACCTATTAGAATAGATACTGTGTGATTTAGTTGTAGTTCACACATCATTGTTATACCAAACATTCAGTAGTGATCGGTTAGTGTTTTAGTCCTCAAAACACATAGAGTGTCGGGAGTGGTTGTACCCTTGTAAAGAACTCGGTATCTAGCTTAGTACCGAAAAAAGTGTAAGCGACGTTAGGTTGGTTCTACTTCGAACTAGAACTCGGTATCTAGCTTTGTACTGGAAAAAGAGTAAGCGACGTGTAAAGGTTTTCTCCGCCTAGAAGGGAGCTTGTTTCTTAGTGAAGAAAAACTCTCGAGTTAGAGGCTCGAGGAGTGGAGTAGGGCCAAGAAGAGAGTCCTTGTAGACCGAACCACTATAAACATCCGTGTTGTGGTTTGATTGTTCTTTCCTTACTTTCTTTACTTATATTGTTTGATTATTTGCATTAAGTTGAAATCACGTTAAGTACTCAAAGCGAATAAATTTTAAAAACGGTAAAAACTATTCAACCCCCCTTCCAGTTTTCCACAATTGGTATCAGAGCTACGTTACTCAAGATTTTCAAAATATATTGTATTTCAAAACTTGAAACGATCAATGGATTTTGAAAACTACAAAGAAGGGCAATCTATGCAAAGACCACCACTATTTGAAGCAAATAGTTTTATATATTGGAAAAATCGCTTTGAAACTTATGTGAAGTCAAAGGATATAGATCTATGGTACATCATTGTAGAAGGTGACCATAAACCTATAATTAAGGATATATCAAGCGGTCGGGATGAGGGTAGTTCTCTTACTCGTCACAGTGATGAGCAAAAGAAATTAATTGCCAAAAATAATGAAGCTAAAATGATGCTTTATAATGCTTTACCTAGGAAAGAATATGAAAGAGTATTTATGTGTAAAACCGCTAATGATATTTGGCAATCCTTAATTATCACTCATCAAGGGAACTCACAAGTAAAGGATAAGAAAATTGATCGTCTTGTTCAACAATATGAACAATTTGCTATCCCTGAAGATGAGACCATTGATAGTGCATTTGCTAGGTTTAATACTATTGTTACTTCTCTTAAAGCACTTGACGATTCTTTTTCTAGTAAGAACTTTGTCAGAAAATTTCTTAGAGCACTTCATCCGAAGTGGAGAGCAAAGGTGACGCCCATTGAAGAATCCAATGATCTTTCAAGCATGCTACTTGACGAGCTCATAGGAAATCTCAAAGTTCATGAGATGGTAATGGAAAAAGATTCAGAAATAGTCAAAGGCAAAAGGGAAAAGCTCAAGTCCATTGCCTTAAAAGCTAGGGTAGAGTCAAGTGATGATGAAGAGTCTAGCTCAGGTAGCGAAGACGAAGAGTATGCCATGGCCGTGAGAGATTTCAAGAAGTTCTTCAGAAGACGAGAAAAGATTGTTAAACAACCTCGAGAAGAAAAGAAATCTTTCCAGAAAGATCGGGATGATAAGAAAGGCAAAGCAGATAGGAAATGTTTTAGGTGCGGGGATACTAGTCACCTAATAGGATATTGTCCGAAGCCACCCAAGAACAAGACTCAATGAGCCTTTGTTAGTGGTGCTTGGAGTGACAGTGAAGATGATGACGAAGAGCCAAAGAATAACGAAGTTGCTCTTATGGCTCATGACACTAACTAGGTACAATCTGACTCATCTTACTCCTCCATTGATGATGACACCTTAGAAATAGAATATAACAAACTGTGTGAAATTACCCTAAAAATCATAAACAAAAACAAGTTTTTAAAAACCAAAAAGGAATTTTTGGAAAACGAGGTTTATTTGTTAAAAGAAAAAGCTTTACGATTAGAAAAGGGTAAAGATGTTAAAGAAACATGTGTGTCATGTCAGGAACTTAAAGTAGAACTAGAAACACTTAAGTCCACACAGGAAGAACTTATCAAACAAAATTCTTAATTTAAAAGGTTTGATAAAAATATTAGTTTAGCAGATGAGATAATGCAAATTCAAAAACTACCTCATGATAAAACTGTATTAGGTTTTATGAAATCAGAAAACTTGAGTAGTTTTAAGAAACTAGCCGTTAAAGTACAAGATACTGTTCCAACAAGTTCAGACACCCACGGATCTGACGGAACCAAAAATTTGGATCCGCCAGTAGTGGCCAAAGATTCCGCGGGAAATGTTGATGAACAGAAGTGTGGAAAACTAGAAGGGGGGTTGAATAGTTTTACGTCGTGTTTCTTTTATTTTGAAAACTTTATTTACTTTTAAAAACTTAACTTCAAGTTGTTTGTGAAAACAAATACTTGAACAAAATTATTAATTATATGTGTATCATTTTTAGATTAGTTATAAAGGTTTTGTTTTTATGAATAGAGTTCTAAATTGATCTTTATGTGAAATCAACTTCTAAGTAATACTAACCATTATATATGCCTATGTGTATGAAAGTAATTACGATATAAATAAGGAAAAAAGTAAGAGATGGAAAGATCAAACCGAGACACGAGGGATTTATAGTGGTTCGGCTACAAGGACACCTTCCTTGCCCTACTCCACTCCACTCCCCGAGCACCTAGCTCGAGAGTTTTCTTCACTACTTCAACAAGCTCCCTTATGGCGGAGAAAACCTTACACAACTTTTGCTTACACTGGTTTAACGACACAAAGCTAAATGTCGAGTTCTAATAGTAGCTAGAACCAATCTCACGACTTCAATCACAACTTCTTCACGACTTACTCACAACTTCTTCACGATGGCTTCACGACTTTTTCACGACGGCTTCACGACTTCTTCACGACGGCTTCACAACTTCTTTACGACGGTTTCTCAACTTCTTCACAACTACTCACAAATACTACACAACTACAATCTAATTTACAACTATACACTACTTCTTCACTTCCTAGTACTTCTCCTTCGCGTCTCTACTTCTTCAAACCTTTTCTAAGCTTCTTACACACCTTGTATTTCTTCACTCCTTAGCTACTTCTATTTCTTCACTATCTTACGGCTTCTTTATGATGGCTACACCACTTCTTCACACCACAACTTCTTCACCACTTTACAACACTTCTACACTACTACTTTACAACACCACTACTTATACAACTTTTTCTCTACTTACTACACAAATCTAATCACTTATGTACACACCTAATATACACACCTTATACACAAATGAATGAATGATTTACAAGGTTTACTAAACAAGCAACTTAGGTACCAAGATGATACTTAAGTTGTAATACTTCTAGTCTTGATTGATAGAAGTATTATTCTCTTTGCACTTGGATGATTGAAGCTTGAATCACTTGGAAACAAAAGCTTAAGATTGTATGATCAAAGGATTTAGGAAGATATAAGGAGAGAAATAGAACATAAAGTTTGGGGTGCAAGAGGTAAGGAAAAAATCCAGGAAAAGTCCAGTATTTATAGGCAAAATCTGACAGCCTAGAGGAGCGGGGCGGTCCCCTTAAATAGGTGGCCGGCCCCCTTAAAATTAAGGGGACCGCCTAGTATAATTAAGGGGGCCGCCCTTCCTGAACGTTGCTCAGATTTGTCTTTTTGTGGGGAAGGTTTTTCTGGAACATTTTTGCCATTTTTGGTTGAAAATTTGAATTTATAAGTTTATACTAGATTAAACATATTTATTTAATACCAAAAATGTTTTTCTAAAAGATATAAAATGTTTGTGACATTTTATAAAAAGTTTAGTGATTTAAGAAAAAGTTCCTTTGATCATACAATGCATTAGGCATTTGTTTATTCATACCTTAAGTGATTAAGTTGTAGAAATGAATATTTCCAACTAAATACTTGTTTACTTAATAAGTTTATGTTTAATGAGTTTACATTTTGTGATCATCAAAACATAGAGATATCAAGAAGTATTAATAATGTTTTTAGGCATTATTTATATCAACAATCTCCCCCTTTTTGATGATTACAAAACTTAAACTCATTAAATCCAAAATTTTATTTTTGGACAAATATTTAGTGAGTTTACATTCACTTCTCCCTCTTTTTGTAGAATCAAAAAGGTTATGCCGACTATATTCAACTAAGAATTTTGTCAGAAACTATAGCTACCCCTTGATGTATACTCCCCCTCGTTTGAGGGCACCAAGGAATCGAGATATGGAATACTTTGCAAGAAAAATATTAGAAGCACAAGCATATATGTATAATAATAATAAGAATAAGAGCAACAAACATAGCAATCAAATATTGAAAACATGAAACAAAAAGATGCATTAATTCAAATTGATTATGTGAAAAACATAATCATTGATACAACATTTATTTTGCATAAAATAAATAGAAAACTCTAATTTGCCAACTAGAGCCATAGGACTTGCTTGCAACATAAAAGACTTGAACTATTTTGTTTGAAAAAGTGTTGGATTGATGGAGGAATGTTTTTGGGTGTATAGATGTTGAAGGTGGTTGAGTGAGGGTGATGATGTTGGATTAATGAAGGTATGTTTTTGGGTGCATGGATGTTGGTGAGTTTGGTGGTGGAGAGTTTGGAGTGGACCATGTTGATTGAGGGTTTTGATGTTGTTCAAGTGATGTTGTTGGATGAGATCTAGTGAGAAGATACTCAATCCAAGTGAAATGCTCATTCAATGCAATGGTTTGTTGTTGGAGAAAGATGCAACAAGGACAATTGTTAACATGTTTCTCAATTTGACTCAAGTTGTGGGGTGATGTGGGAGAACTAGATGGAGGTTGATCTAAGTTGCTTTGAGCAAGGTGTAGGGCAAGAAGAGCACTAAGCTCATGGGCTTCCTTGAGTTCTTCAATGAACTTCAAGTGTTCGGGGGAAGGAGATGATGGTGGAGTGTGATTGTTGTTTGGGATGGATATTTGGACATGCAACATAGGAGTTACATGTGAGTTGGTAGGAGGTGGTGGTGACACTCTTGGAGGTGGAGACATTTGTGAGCTTGGGTAATCATGGGTGGATGAGGATGGAGATATGGAAGAAGAGGATGTTCCAAGAGTGATGATTGTGTTGGATGGTGCATTGGTTGATTGAGCAAGATGTGGGATGGTGTGAGTGAGATTGGGATTATTGTTTTGGGATTGATCATGTTCTCCACATGAATCATGTGGGTAAGATAGAGGTGTGTTTTTGGAAGCAAGGGTGGATGATTGGTTATGTTTGTGAAGGGGTTCATGAGATTTAGGTGTTGGTTGGTTTTGAACAACATCATTTGTTGAGTTGGTGTTGTGACAAGTGTCAAGCTTTCTTCTCCAAACGGGTCTTACGGAGATTTTAGCAACTCTTGAAGGTTTGTATCTTGGGTTGTTGGGAGATGACATGTTTGGATGAATGAGCACTAATGATGGATGAATGAGCATTAGTGATGGAGAAGGGTATTTATAGTGTAAGAATGGTGTGGTTTAGGAAGGTAAATTCTGGAGAGTGGTTTAGGACAAAATGTGTTTATGAATTTTGGGAAGTGTAGGATGAAAAGGGCTGAAAAGTGAAAAAGAAAACAGTGTTCCCCGACCATCAGATGGCCGGTCCCTTAATTAGGGCCGGTCCCTTAAATATTAAGGGGGCCGCCTAGTAAATTAAGGGGGCCGCCCATCTACTGATTCTCAGGTTACCAGAAATGGGTTTTTGGCAGAAATTTGTAGAAAAGGTTTTTTTTTTGGGTTTAGTTTCAAGCAAGTCCAACTCTTTGAGGTAATTTATCATTTAATTTACAACTACTCACAAATACTACACACCAAAACTACTTCACAACTACAATCTAATTTACAACTATACACTACTTCTTCACTTCCTAGTACTTCTCCTTCGCGTCTCTACTTCTTCACACCTTTGCTAAGCTTCTTACACACCTTGTATTTCTTCACTCCTTAGCTACTTCTATTTCTTCACTATCTTACGGCTTCTTTGTGATGGCTACACCACTTCTTCACACCACAACTTCTTCACCACTTTACAACACTTCTACACTACTACTTTACAACACCACTACTTATACAACTTTTTCTCTACTTACTACACAAATCTAATCACTTATGTACACACCTAATATACATACCTTATACACAAATGAATGAATGATTTACAAGGTTTACTAAACAAGCAACTTAGGTACCAAGATGATACTTAAGTTGTAATACTTCTAGTCTTGATTGATAGAAGTATTATTCTCTTTGCACTTGGATGATTGAAGCTTGAATCACTTGGAAACAAAAGCTTAAGATTGTATGATCAAAGGATTTAGGAAGATATAAGGAGAGAAATAGAACATAAAGTTTGGGGTGCAAGAGGTAAGGAAAAAATCCAGGGAAAGTCCAGTATTTATAGGCAAAATCTGACAGCCTAGAGGAGCGGGGCGGTCCCCTTAAATAGGTGGCCGGCCCCCTTAAAATTAAGGGGACCGCCTAGTATAATTAAGGGGGCCGCCCTTCCTGAACGTTGCTCAGATTTGTCTTTTTGTGGGGAAGGTTTTTCTGGAACATTTTTGCCATTTTTGGTTGAAAATTTGAATTTATAAGTTTATACTAGATTAAACATATTTATTTAATACCAAAAATGTTTTTCTAAAAGATATAAAATGTTTGTGACATTTTATAAAAAGTTTAGTGATTTAAGAAAAAGTTCCTTTGATCATACAATGCATTAGGCATTTGTTTATTCATACCTTAAGTGATTAAGTTGTAGAAATGAATATTTCCAACTAAATACTTGTTTACTTAATAAGTTTATGTTTAATGAGTTACATTTTGTGATCATCAAAACGTAGAGATATCAAGAAGTATTAATAATGTTTTTAGGCATTATTTATATCAACAAGAAGGCTTGTACTTCGGATCGTACTGAATTTGTTAAAGTCACAAGAAAACCTAGCACTAGTACAACTGTTAACAAACAGAAACCAGCAGTTGCTGTAAGATTAGGACAAGTTAAAAATGAGTTTAGGACTAAAACAGTTCAACAAAGACCTAGAACGTCTATTCCCAAATGCCCCTTTCCAAAGAGTATCTACAACTCACAGCATCATAATCAAAATAGTTAGAACCCAAACATGCCTAGGAACTATCAAGGTCCCAACTACATGCCATGGAACCCATATCCACCGTTTCCATACATGAATCAAGATAATGCTATGTTTAACCCAAATGGACCCATGAGATATTGGGGACCAAACGCTTGAGTTTTTCTTTAACTTAGGTGTGCTTGAAAGTCGGGTTAGAACCGGACGAGTGGATTAAAGATAGTGGGTGTTCAAGACACATGACGGGAAACAAAAGCCTTTTCTCTACCTACCAAGGGTACGACGGAGGTAATGTTACATTCGGTAGCAAGCTTAAAAGTAAAATCATCAGAAAAGGTACAATCTCTCATGACTATCTCAGTATTGATGATGTTGCTCATGTAGATAACTTAGGTTTTAACTTTCTTAGCATTAGTCAATTATGCTGTAAAAAGTATGACATCCTTTTCGGTGAAAACGGAAGTAAGATACTTAAAAATGGCATAATCGTAGGAAAAGGTGTTTTGAAGAATAACGTTTACGTTATGAAATTAGACAAAACATCTAAAGACAAACTTTGTCCCACCTCCTTAGACGACAACTCAACTCTGTGGCATAGACGCTTAGGCCACGCCAACATGAGTCTCATCCAATCTCTATCATCTAAGGAACTCGTTAGGAACCTACCCAAGTTGAAATACGACCAACACTTTTCTGATGCTTGCAAAATTGGGAAACAAGTTCATAATAGCCATAAGGCTAAAAACATGGTGTCTACATCTAGGTGTCTAGAATTGTTGCATATGGATTTGTTTGGTCCATCCACTATACAAAGTTATGGAGAAAACTTCTATACTTTGGTAATAGTAGATGATTACTCTAGGTATACTTGGACTAAGTTTTTGAAAACTAAAAACGAAGCATTTGATAAATTTGAAATTCTAAGTAAGAAAATTCAAATTCAAATAGGAAATAGCATTGTGTCAATTAGAACCGACCATGGTCGTGAATTTGATAACGAAACTCAATTTGGAGCTTTTTGTGATGCTAATGGCATAACACATAACTTCTCGGCTCCTCGAACCCCTCAATCAAACGGTGTAGCAGAACGTAAGAATAGATCACTCCAAGAAATGAGTCGAACAATGCTAAACGAACAAAATATACCACAAAAGTTTTGGTGTAACGCCGTTGACACATCAACATATATCTTAAATAGAGTCTTAATTAGACCATTTTTGAAGAAAACACCATATGAGCTTTATAGAGGCAAAAAGCCTACTTTAGGATATTTTAGAGTTTTTGGAAGCAAGTGCTTCATTTTAAATACTAAGGATTACCTCACCAAGTTTGACCCAAAGTCTTATGAAGGTATGTTCCTTGGATATTCACAAAATAGTAAAGCATACATTGTCTTGAACAAAGAAACCTCAAGAGTCGAGGAATCGTTGAATGTAACATTCGACGAAAGTCCACCTCCCTCTAAGACATCACCTTTGGTAGATGATGACTTAGTTGAAAGTCAAATGGTTGAAAACCAAGAAAATGTAGAAAATGACAAAGAAGATGAACCCGTGAATAGAGAAATAGTCAACATCAAAGAATCCAAAAGTCATCCATTAGACAATGTCATAGGAGAAATTAATGAAAGAACTTTAAGATCAAGAGTTCAAAATCAAAATAATTTCTTTTGTTTCATTTCAACAATTGAGCCCAAAAATATAAATGAGGTCATAAAAGATGAATCTTGGGTTATAGCAATGCAAGAAGAACTTAATCAATTTGTTAGAAATGACGTTTGGATATTAGTCCCTCAACCTAAATGTCAAACCATAATTGGAACAAAATGGGTTTTTAGGAATAAAATGGATGAAAATGGCGTAGTGTCTAGAAACAAAGCTAGGCTAGTAGCTCAAGGCTATAATCAACAAGAAGGTATAGACTACGACGAAACATTTGAAGCGGTAGCTAGGCTCGAGTCAATTAGAATACTACTTGCATATGCATGTGCACACGACTTTAAACTATTTCAAATGGATGTTAAAAGTGCATTTGTTAATGGTTTTATTAATGAGAAAGTGTATGTCGCACAACCTCCCGGCTTTGCCAATTTTGAGAAACCAAATCATGTCTACAAACATAAAAAAGCTTTATACGGACTAAAGCAAGCACTAAAAGCTTGGTATGATCGACTTAAGACTTTCCTAGTTGACCATAAGTATACCATGGGCCTAGTAGACAACACTCTTTTCACTAAGAAAAAGGGATCACATATAATCATAGTTCAAATATATGTGGATGACATCATATTCGGATCAACTTGTCAAGAGTTATGTGATGATTTCTCAAAAATCATGCACGATGAGTTTGAAATAAGTATGATGGGGGAACTAAACTTTTTCTTAGGACTCCAAATTAAACAATTAGATGATGGGATATTCTTCAACCAATCTAAGTACATCAAAGATATGCTTAAGAAATTTGGTCTTGAAGACTCCAAACCCATGAAAACACCCATGTCCTCCGAAACCAAACTCACAAAGGATGACGAAAGTGAATCCGTAGATAGCACTAAATATAGAGGAATGATTGGTAGTCTACTCTATCTAACGGCTAGTAGACCCGACATTATGTTTAGTGTTTGTCTATGTGCACGCTTTCAAGAAGATCCCAAAACATCCCATCTTGAAGCCGTCAAACGAATATTTAGATATATTAAAGGTACTACACATTTAGGATTATGGTATCCCAAAGGAACGGGAATTGAAAACATAGTGTATGCCGACTCAGACCATGCCGGTGACTATGTTGATAGAAAAAGTACAAGTGGTATTTGTACTTTTGTTGGACATTGTCTTACCGCATGGTTCTCTAAGAAACAAACGGCCCTAGCAATATCAACAACTGAAGCTGAGTACGTGTCAGCAGGAAAAGCTTGCCAACAAGCTCTCTGGATGAAACAAGCTCTCGTCGACTATGGAATTCAACTCAACGACGTTCCTATTCTTTGTGACAACAAAGGAGCTATCGACCTTAGCAAGAATCCAGCTCAACACGCTAGAACCAAACACATAGAAATTCGTCACCACTTTCTTCGCGACAATGTTCAAAAGGGAAACATCTCAATCAAGAAAGTATCCTCAGAGGACAACATTGCCGATATTCTCACAAAACCTCTTAAGAGAGTACCCTTTAACTTCCTTAGACTTGGTTTAGGATTAATGGAACCAAATGTGTAGTTAGAACCTTAGCTTGAACCTTAGATTAACCAAACACGTAAAAAACAACCAATTGTCATAAGGTTCCCACGGAACCAATCGACAATACGCACGGAACCCACATTTTGGCTCCGCCAAATCCGTAGGTTCCTGAGTCAGTTTTTATATTAAAACAAACACCCATGTACAGTTTGCCACATTCCCCAAAAACTCACAAGCTACTGGAACTCGACATATAGTAAACCAATCTCAGAATTTAGGTCATCCTCCACAACCAATTTGTGATTTTAACCTCTCTGTAAGTATCCTAACTATATCTACATTCCTGATCTGAGTTTAGGATTTCTATTTCATGCACAAAATCAAAACTTGGGGTTTATGCATATTTTTGGCAAAATCATGAAGCATATTTACTGAATTGCATAACAAATCATGTTTTCCTTAGTTAGGAATTGCATATCATAAGGCATTATCATAATTCATCAAAAACCCCATACTTGCAAAAATCTTCTCACAACTAGGAAAAACGGTTTTTGCACATTGTTCATACAAATAAAAACGTTATGTTTTAAACATCATATGCATAATGTCTCTTGAATGCTAAAGGGAATACATAACTAATATGTATTTTCGGGTACATTCAATTGAAGCTACATTAAAGTAGGAGCGTTTGGGTTATCTCTCGTTTTGTCATAAAATTTGCATAAACGATATTTTCATGCATAAAAAAGAGTCGAGATAACCGCATCTCCACATTGTCCCCATGTAGGCACACACTAGAAATTTATATACGTATTTTCGATAGTTTTAACTAAACTATGTAATTTTCGTGTCTAGGATAACAACATGCCTCCCGCAACATACTATGATCACAAAGAAACCCTCAATTACCTACCCAAACACCATAAGACAAAAGGTCTCACAAACGACCAAGTCAAAATCTTTAAGGCTTTAGAAAAATGTTATGTTCACGAGGGTAGAACCGTAGACCCCTCATTCTTAGAAGGAACCAATGCCCGTGAACAACTTGCCGCCATCCAATTTGATTGTCTTCTAGACATAGATGAACCAATAGTTCCTAGATTTGTGCTAGAATTTTATGCTAGCGTCGGCCTTAGCACCAATGACTATGGTTACATAAGCGTCCAATTCAAAGTCAACCAACACCAATTTAACATCCCTTTAAACCAATTCGTGGAAGTCTTAGGAGTTCTGGGTCAAGAAACTTGTCTTTATACCGACAAGTGGTCATTGTCAATCCTAGATTCTCTCCATGATCGTATGCATCCATACGACACACCATTGACTCCAAAAGATACCATCCATGATTATCTCTTCATACCTAGGACCACCCACACTAGGACAAGTCAAGGTAAAGAGGTTGATAAAGACCCGTTTGGCATGGATCTAAACAAGCTTAGGCCTCAATTTAGAAAGTTGGAAGAAATCCTTAGAGCTAATGTTTTGTGCACGATAGGAAATATGTATCATCTTAATGCAAGCCTTTGCTACATGCTCTATTGTGTGTCCACCCATCAACCTTTCAACTTAGCTTACTATATCGCCAAGAGAATGGCCGATATTCTGGTTTTGGGTACCACCGCCAAGCTTTACGGGATGCTTCTTACCCATATCTTTAGAGCTTTTTCACCCATTTCTCCAAATGCTAGAGGTTTCCTTCCCGACTACTCTAAAATTCCACATACTTTTGTACCTCTTAGTGACCATAGAGTAGCCATGTCAAAAGGTAAACGTGCTCATCCTCCAACCTCATCATCATCATCATCCGTAAGTGAGGATGATGGTTTGCCCAATTTTAGGATGCCTAATTTTAGGATTCCTCCACCCGAATACATGAGCCAACTTCCACCTATCGAGAACCAATCTGAGGAATTCTGACAAACAAGAGGAATGATGAAGAATATTGGGCATTGGATAATGAAGCTCAACAAGAAAATCAACAAGTAGTGAGGAAATAGGGAGTGTTTGGTGTAAACAATTTCAAAACAATTATGTGGTGAATTGTTATGTTTTTAGGATATTATGTTGGTATTAAACATCTATGTGAACTAACTTGACAATGCAGGATGATAACACTTGATGTTATCGATTTTCCGTGTTTAAGCCACCGTTTGGCTTAACCTCCTTATATGGTAAGTTCATAATCGTCCGTTTGACTATATGTTATCATGTGTTAGAACCTGTGTTTTTGTTTTTAAACAATCACAACTAATTAATTACATATGATTTAGGATAATTTTCGGGATTTCAACGGGTTTCGGGTAGTTTAAAATGCCCACTGTTAAGATTTTTCAATCGGCGGATATGGCGGAACCAATTTATGGGTTCCGTCTGTTGAAAATTTTGGCTCCGCCAAATTAAGCCCAACGGATTCCGCGGAACCAAAATTTTGGGTCCGCATTTGTTATCGTTTGGATCCGCCATTCAACAGTAACATTTTTCAAATTTCCCGTCTAATCGCGATCCTTAGATTATTGATTCTAGTTCTTAGGATTATTCTACTGATCATTAGGCACATTAGGATGATTTAGGCACATTTAGAACTATAAGAAATTCATTTCCCACCAAAATTTGAAAATTCAAAATTCCATCCAAGTTACCTTTCTGTAACAAGCAAGGAACCCTCAAATTGGTTCCTTGTAATCCATGGGACAATCAAATCATTAGATTTCCTACTCACCCTTTGCATTTACTGCATATCTTCCCAAACTCACTCAACTCCATCTCTATGGATTGACTTTGGTGATATGACAAGTTCATTTTCTTGCTCCAAATCATTAGGAACCAACGTTTCTCTATGGATCAACATCAAATCCAAACACAAAGTTCCATAACCCTTACTACCTATAAATTAGAAACTTTAGGATCATCACAATTCATACCTTCACCATCATCTCTAAGCATTATTCCTGTACTTCTAAGCAACCCTTCTCATTTCAACAATGACTTAATCCAACAACTCGTCAACAAACAGACCACCAAGAAGGACAGCTCGTATAAGTGTCAGACCTTGTTGTTTTGTGAATCTAACTTCTTCATCAGAAGAGTCATCACCTTTATGCATTTCATCACCTATAGCAAATGAGAACTTTCTCACTCTCTCAACTCCAACACCACCTAATGTGATCATCCACTACTAGAAAAACAGCTATTCTTGACGTCCAAATGCGAGTCAAGGATGGACCAGTCATAAAGCTTCATGACTCGCATTTGTGCGTCATCCCTCTATGACGCGCATTTATGACCCACGTTTTATGACTCTCCTTTTTGCGAGTCATAACCTAATTTTTTTTTTTTAAAAATAATTTTTTTCAGTTCCTAATTTTCTATTAAATGACAATTAAAAACCTGATAATACAAAATTAAAAACACAAATATCAAAATAACGCATTTCATATATTAAAAACCTGATAATACAAAATTATAAACCAGGTTTATCGTTGCTAAACATAACTAAACATGCAGTTAGAGACTACCAGAGTACACAGCTAAGAACACCATGATACAGATACAGCATCAAGGACGGGCTCTTTTGTAGCTGCATGTTGGGCACTTGTACTGCTTGATGTGTTCGGCTCTGGCTGGAGTGATCTTCACACACTTACCATGAAACCACCTCTCACAAATGTCGCAGCATATCCAGAACTCATCAGACGCATAACTTTCGCCACATGACCCAGAACTCATCAGACGCTGCTCAGTCACCAAGAAAGAAAGAAACCCAATTAATTGTCCAGTTTAAAGAGCAGAAGTTGCAAAAGAAGTCCGAGCCAGAATAAAACTATTTCTAATAAACGGACCAGGGTCTTATGGGTAAAAACAAAGTTGATTACCTGAAATAGAAATTAAATGTGAATCTGTATTCCATTTTAGGCAATCAACCCTTTTTCATATCCTATATGGCTTTAGCAATTAGAAGTTAATGAATTAAAATAAACCTCTCAAGCGTCCTTTTGATTTATACTTAAAGTGTTTCGTTTAACCCTCTTACTAACACTACATTTGCAGATAAGTAGACACTAACCATAAAACAAGGTGACAATGGTCACAGGAAATGGCTGGCAATCAAAACCCGTGGCTTCTCCTTTTCTGCTTCAGTTTCTTTTATTGCCCCATCTCTAATTTCCTGAACCCTTGTCTCCCAAATTTTGTCAACAAGCTTCCAGGTATCATCACTGACAACTTGAGTCTGCATAGCACAAGCATTCAGCCATTAGAGCAAGAAGATGGTGGTTGAAATAAAATAAATTTTCGGTAGTATGTAAAAACACTGCACAAACCTCCATAGGACGCGGGGCACCAAAAGTTGCAAATCCAACATTGCCTGGTGCAAATGTTGCTCTACCTGGAAGAGAAGCACCATGGATTCCCCACCTTCCAGCATATATCAGTGCAGCATACTCATCAACGGGGGTCACACTAGGCTGAATAATAAATGTAATTTATTAGAGCAAGAAGATGGTGGTTGAATAGCACCAGGCTGAATAATATATCAGTGCAGCATACTCATCAACGGGGGTCACACTAGGCTGAATAATAAATGTAATTTGAAATATGATGTGGAATCAAAGCCAGTATCTAATTATCTAAAGTTTATAAAGATAGGATACGTATATATCAGATGCAGATTTCCAACAGATTCACAGTTTATGCCCTTAATCTTACATGTCATGCGAGATAGACGAATAATGTTTCAAGATAAGAAAATGTCTTATATGTATACCTATATACGCATCATTATTATAACTGAACTAGTTTAGAAGTAACCTGAGATATCCGAGGGGTACTTTCCTCAATGGGAAGTACTTCTCCTTCTTCTTCTCCCTTTCGGTCTTCAAAGAAACCTACATCAAAGATGAACAATCATCAGTAAAACGCATACCCAATAAACGATGTCAAACAGACCAGATAACTATCTCATTGATCAAATTCTGACTTACGTCACGTCTATATTTAAGACTTTGATGTTTTTTGCAAGAAGTTATCAACAGATCTTCTAAGTCAATGGAAATGTGGCTGACCTGGACAAACGAAGAGTAACAAAATGCTTTTATAACTGGAAAAAAAAAAAAAAAAAAGAGTGCTTTCTACAACTTACTTGTCCTTTGTTACAGCTTCCAACAGTACGTGTGTAAAGAAAAATTCACAATTTTTCTGGGCTATTAAATGCTATTTTATGGCACATAGATTACATACTTTATTAAATTTATGTCTCATAAAATAGCATATAATAGCTCAGTGAGATCATGGATTTTTTTTAACCTGAAAAAACACAAAAAAAGAAGCAGTACCTATGTCTCATAAAATAGCATATAATAGCTCAGTGATGTCACTCCAAACCAACTTCTTACCGAATACATTTTATAAGGCTCAGACAGGGTGGGAAGTGAAGAAAGCATAAACGTCTGCGATGGCTGCAAATATACTCATTTGCCCCGCCTATGCACGGAAAATCACAACTTTGATAATCAGTTGTTCTCATTTATAGTATTCTCCACCCTTAGATTCATCATTGCCTCATGAAATTGCAAACTACATATTTGCCCTGCCATGGCTGCAAATATAATAATTTGCCTTGCCATGGCTGCAAATATGATTATTTGCAACACCAATATAAATATCTCCCTGCCACAATGGAAAGAACATCAGTCTTAGCATCCACAAAAACTTTAACCAACTATATCAAATTACCGCAATAAACAAAACCTAATTCACTAAAAGCAACAAACTTTACACATTAATCTGATACAAATTGGGTCAGGTTAATTTATGGCATAGCTGTACATGGACATTCCTCAATTTTAAGACCCTTAACAGGGTAGATATAACGAAGGCAACAAAACAGCAGCTGCTGCATTATACATATGTATTCGGCAGGAGGCGGGTTTGGGCTAATATGGGGTTTATGAGGGGCTAGGCCTCATGAAACTGCAAACTACATATTTGCCCTGCCATGGCTGCAAATATAATAATTTGCCTTGCGATGGCTGCAAATATGATTACCACCCTTAGATTCATCATTGCCTCATAAAAATGCAAACTACATATTTGCCCCGCCATGGCTGCAAATATAATAATTTGCCTTGCCATGGCTGCAAATATGATTATTTGCAACACTAGAACAAATAAACATCCCTTTGGGGCTTTTTTTTAGCTGAGTCTAAACAACTAAATACCCCCTATTTTATTCTCTAATTCGAATCTAAACAAACCAACACCACACGACTTGATTAACAAAAACGGTTTTAATAAATCATTAATCCACGAAAACACATAAAACAATTATGTAATCGGTTTATACAAAAGAAAGTGACAAAGATAAATTAAAAGTGTCATCATACCAAGGACACGAGAGAGATGATGGAGATGGTGGCGCGGCTCGATGGTGGTTCTCGAACCAAACGAGAGCCAAAGATCATGATTTAAAACCCCAAATGACACCACAACCTTGGATCTTCAACAAAAATGGATGATGGTGGCAGCTCGTTTCCGAGTCAACTCTCGCACACATAGCATATTTCCTACCTTCTTTCTTCGATCTACACGAGTGGTGATGATACAAGGTGATGAGCAAGGTTTTTAGTGGCGCGTTATGGTGCTAGAGTGACGGTGAGGTGGTGTTTGAGCGCGTGAGTCACGTCAAATGGAAGGGGAGATGGTGGTGAGTGTTTTGGTGGTGGTGGTGTGCTTGTTCGGGTGGCGGTGATGGTGTCTTGGGTGGTGGCAGTTGGCGGCGCAGAGAAGAGAGAAAGAGAGTATGTGAGTTTTTAGGGTTAAGTGATAATGAAGAAGATTTTTATTAGTTGTAGGGACTTGAGAGCGGGAGGAAGTGTTTTGGCAAAAAAAAAAACAATCAGATGTTAAAAAAAAACATAGATGACCCCTATTTATGACGCTTCTAAAAACGAGTCATCCCCAATAGAAAATTTACTCGTTATGACTCTTATTTTATGACTTTTCTCTTTGCGCGTCATCTTTTAGCGTGGGTCATTAAAAGCGAGTCAAGGATAGCCCTTTTTCTAGTAGTGATCAACACTCCACCAACAACAATCACTCCAGTGGCTACCATCACCACCACCCGCTCCATCTCAACCACCTAGATCACCATCACCTCCACACTTACCCAAACTCCATCCAATGGAGCTATTTGCTACTCCTCCAACCTCACCTCACCCATACTTAGAAACCCTTGAAGACCTACCTCCTAGGTCCACAAATCCACCACCCTTGACTTTTGAGGGTCAAGAACCACTCATTTTCCATCCCATTTATAGGGATATTCATGGTCCTCTCTACCGTGATCAAGCACCACCACAACCGCAACCTCAACCCCTTTCACCAAGGTCCACCCTAATGTGGATTAACCAACCCAACACCCAAGGCGAGATCAATGAAGAACTTGATCGCCTTTATGCCTTCTCCAATATGGCGGATTCCCACCTTAATGAGGCTATGGATTTGCAATCAACTTTGATGGATTCCATCATGTCTCCAACCTACATTCCACCACCTCCACCATCAAACAACCAACCACCACCACCAACAACTCATGAACAAACCTTCCACCACCTAGACATGGATGTTCTATGTGCGAGAGGACCGCTCACTTAACTCAACGGACCAACATCTTGGTTCACGAGTAACAAAACGAAATGAGGCTCATTTTGAACCACATCCTAGAGCGCCTTAATGCTCTATCCCATCCTCCGCAATAGATATTAGAAGTTTCTCCTTTGTTTCCTTTTATAGGACTTCTTAGGACTTTTTAAGATGTTTCTTTTTTAATTTCTAGGATATTTTCTTTTGTAACACCTTGTTTTGTGACTTTGATCACAAACAATTTTCAATAGAAGGATGTTATGGTTATGCTTGTGTGTGATCCATATTTGTGCATTATATTTTTTTAGGATGGAACTACTAATTTTTGCATCTTTATTTGGCTGAAGTATTGACTTTGTATGACCTTTGTGCTTGGTTTGAACAAAATGTACTTAGTTGACTTTTTTAGTCAAACGGGTTGAACTACAATGTTTGGTAGAACTCATATTACTTGGTTGGATTATCTACAAATAACATTTATTTTATAGCATTTCTCATCCTCGAATCATATACGTTGGTACCCTAGCAATGGGAAGTATTGATCGAGGGGGAGCATATCATGTACTAATCCTTGTTTTGTAGCATTCATCATACTCGAATCATATACGTTGGTACCCTAGCAACGGGGAGTATTGATCGAGGGGGAGCATATCATGTACTAATCCTTGTTTTGTAGCATTCATAATTCTTGCATCACATACGTTGGTACCCTAGCAACGGGGAGTATCGATCAAGGGGGAGCATCACATACACTAACTTTTGTTTTGTAGGATCATTCATGCATCATAACCTTGGCACTCCAATTAGGGGGAGTATTATCCAAGGGGGAGCTTTTAAGTTCAAAATCCATGCATTATACTTGGTACTCCAAATTAGGAGGAGTTATCACCAAGGGCCATTTACCACATTCCGCTATGCATTTCTTCTTTTTGATTCGACAAAAAGGGGGAGATTAGATTAGATTAAAACTCATACATTGCATCATACATTGCATACATGTTTTATGACAAAATTGATTTCAAAATACTTCAAAATTTTGCATAAAACTATTTTAATCTATATTTTTAAAAGACTTACACTTTACTTATTCCATTGCTTAAAAATAAATTTTATGTTTTGTCATCAACAAAAAGGGGGAGATTGTTAATACAAATATCGTCCTAAAAACGTTATTTATATTTTACGATCTTTGCTATATTTTGTTAATGACAATTATAAAGTTTATCTTTAGCAAAGCATAAATATAAGTTAAAGTCTTTTACATTTATAGTAATAAGCTTTTAAAACTCATCATATACAGGCTACATGATCACTAAGATACATTTTACATACATATATACATTTACATTATTTATATTTTTATTCTTAAAATGTAAATATATACATGACATCATGGCATACATCATTTAGATATCTTGTAAGATTTAGTAAAATATTTTGGAGAGATATTCAAGCAATGATTTGGATTGTGTAAGATCTTGGTAAGATATGGTAAGATCTAGCTGTCATGTCCCGACGGACCCAAACAACTTAAAAGGCGGAACCCTGAATTTGGGTCCACCAAATCTGTGCCTTGTCTGATCAGTTTGCCTATAAATAGCAAGTTGATCATTCAAGTTCACTCATCACTCACATAGCATAAATTGCATATACATTCTTTCTTACTTTACTAACCCATTCATTCATTCATTTCATTTGTAGAGATCTTTCTTTTGTAGCAAAGAGATCAAGCATCAAGGTTCAACATACTGTTGCAAACCTGTTAGAATAGATACTGTGTGATTTAGTTGTAGTTCACACATCATTGTTATACCAAACATTCTGTGGGAAACTAGAAGGGGGGGGGTTGAATAGTTTACCGGTTTAAAAACTTCTTTTAAAAATCTTGTTTTAAAAGTATGCTATTGGAAACTTTGATTCGAACTCTATGTGTAATCAATCAACACCAATATGAACTACACACTAAGCTAAGTAATAATAACAAATAAAAGTAAAGAGTAGAGTTGGAAAGATCAAACCGAGACAGAGGATTTATAGTGGTTCGGCTACGAAGCTCTTCTTCGCCCTACTCCACTCCCCGAGTACCACACTCGAGAGTTTCAAACACTATATCAACAACCTCCCTTCAGGCGGAGAAAACCGTACACGTCGCTTATCCTATTACCGACACTAAGCTAGATGTCGAGTGCTAATCTTAGCTAGCACCAATCTACCAAGGTCCACGTGACCAAACACACAAGCCCAATGGCTTCAAGAGATCACCAAGATCTCAACACGATCACAATGATCAACACTCACTTCACTCTACTCAACTAACACTAACCTAATGACCCTTGATCTTCTTGATCAATCACACAAGCCCAATGGCTTCAAGAGATGTTCACTATCTCTATAGATCACACTTGATCTTCACTCTCACTCACAAAAAAAAATAAACTTGATGTATGCTAAGACACAACAAGGTTGTAACAAGTGTTACAAAAACCTATCAACTATAACTCTAGTATCTTCTTGATTACTTGAGTTCTTCTCTTGCTAATGAAGAGGGATGACAACACCTTGTATCAACTTGGATACTTGTGTTCTTCTCTTGCTAGTGAAGAGGTATGAAGAGGATCACTTGAAGGATGATTGGATCACTCTTGAAACAAAGAAAAACTAATCTAAATGACCCTAAGAAGTGAAAGGTGTGAGAGGATTTAACTAAGGGATTTTTCTGTGTGTGAAGGGTGCCTAAAACTGTGAAAGAGGTGGGTATTTATAGGCAAAGAAAATCTGAACGTTACAATTCAAAATGGTACGGACGGCTCCGTTAAATACCATACGGCTCCACTAAATTTAGTGGAACCGTGGAGCCGTGGTAGACTAGGACGCTCCAAATTTTGTCTTTTCTGGTGAAAACTTATTTGGGGAAGGTTGGAGCTGATTTTGGGGGGAAAAATAGCTGTTGTGATTTTCAAACTAATTTTTCCATTAAAACATTTCTTAATATTTCAAAAATAATTTGTCATGTGTATTTTTAAAAAAATGTTTTGTCCCATTTAAAATGTGAATTTTCAAAACATAAATTCACTTCTTTGATCACTAGTTCAAGTTGTAACTTTGTTCAAGAGTGATTTGCGTAGAAACGGGATCTTCGATTAAAAACTTGTTCACGTTAATTTTAACGTAACGTGAGTTCACATTTTGTCATCCTCAAAATGTGAAGTAATCGAAAGATATAAATAACGTTTTTAGAACATTATTTGCATCAACAATCTCCTCCTTTTTGATGATGACAAAATATAAACTCATTTTAGGTTAAAATTAGTTTTAACAAGTTTTTAATGAGTTTACTCCCATTTCTCCCCCTTTTTGTCAAATCAAAAAGGTGGTTAAGGCTCCCCCTTGATGTGTACTCCCCCTCATTTGGAGAACATAAAGGAATCGAGCAATGGTTCGTGCTACAAAACAAGGTTAGATGACAAGTATACAATATCTAACAAGTAGCACATTTGACAAATATCCATCCACACAAAGAAAATATGGCTAAGTAGCCAAAATGAAATGCTCATTTCATAAATATAAAATAGATGTCACACATAAGTATGACTACAATAGGAAAGCAAATTAATCTAACAAGAAGACACATAAACATCTAAAGTAACATGAGGCTTCTAGATTTGCTTCCAACTTCAAAAGGTTTCCTAGGTATTTATTGGGAAAAAAAACTAAACATGACTATGTTTAGTTGGTTGGGCTATGTGGTGGTGGAGGTGGTAAAATGATGGGTCCTTGTGGTGGTGTGAGGAGGTGTTCAAGGTAGGAGAATTGAAGACTCAATTCATCTTTAAGGCCCATGATAAGGAGTTGGTTGTGGTGACAACAAGCACAACTCAAGGTGTGTGGTTGTAGGGGATAAAGGATGGGATGACCCATTAAAGGTTGAGGTGATGGTGATAGGGAAGATGATGATGTGTTGGTGGTAAGTTCAAAAGGTGATATGGGTGATAGGGCTAGTGTGAGGGCTAAAGGTTGTGGTGATGGTGAAGATGATGGGGTGAAGGTTAAAGGTGTGTTGGTTCTAAAGGTTGAGGAGGATGAGGATGTTGGTTTGGTTGATGTTGCCTTGGATGGAGCATGGGGTGTAGTGAAAGAAGATGATGATTTGGTTGAGGTTATGGGTGTGTGTGTATCATCTTCATCATCCAAGGTGAGATCAATGAAAATTGTCTCTTTGGTGTTTGGTGAGACTTGTGATGTGTGAGTACTCTTGATCCATTGATCAATTTGAGTGGTTTCATTTGTTGGTTTGATGTAGAATCTTTGTTTCTTGAATACCCTTGATCCCATGATGGTGGTATGGTGAGTGTGAAGGTGTAAGGATGGGTGTAAGGATGGCAATGCATAATGTTAGCTTAAATAGCCAAAACATAAGCATGCAAGTTTGAAATGTTGGATTTGGGGATTTGGGTGCATGGGAATCAGGTTTTGTTTGCAGGTTTTCAGGAAAAGAGAGTCAAAAAGTGGAAGAGAATAACAGTTTTCGTCTTCCAGAGGCACGGCACCATTAAAGGTGCTACGGCACCACTAAATTTAGTGGAGCCGTGGCCTATTTAATGGAGCCGTGGGCTCTTTTGACCTTCTTTCCAGGTCTGCAGGTTTTAGGCAGCCTAAATGGGGAAATTTCTGGGGAATCCATTGGCTGCAAATCTCAAAGCCTCAAATTACTAAACACATAGAATTCCTAAAGCTAGTTTCAACTAGCAACTAACATGATCATATGATCATCTATGTATTTAGGCAACTATTAAGCATGCATGAATTCAAGCATTTTTAACATCTAGTGCATGTAATAAAATAAGCTAACATGCATGATTTAGGCAAGATAAACCAACATGAGGATTAATTAACAAGAGAATTAATCATGTTCAAGTGTTAAAAGGAAACACATCAAGCTAGTTAATGTATTAAGCAACAATGCCACAAACTATTAGTAGTATTTTAATCATAATACTTATATTAATAATACTACTTAAGTTATTTCCATCTAATCATTTCTTTTCCCCAACTTCTTAATTTTGTTCCCAAGCCCTTTGATCGCCTTGCCGATGGACTTGAATCCCCCGATAGTTTGCTCATGCATCTCCACTTGTCTATTGTACATTGTGGTTTGCCTTCTCATCACGTGGGATAGATTTACCATCCCATTTTCGAGGTCGGTTGTACGTCGAAATGATGAGGTATCAAGGTTACGAAAGTAGGTGTCGGGAGAAGGGATTTGAGAACTAGAAGTTCCTTCTTCGTTCACCTCATCATCGTCCTCATCCATGGGTTCAGATGATGATTCGTGACTGAATGAGGAGGATGAATGGGGAATATCGGAAGTGGATTTACGACCACGTTTGGACCCTTTGTCCTTACGTTGCTTTGTGCGACGTTGTGGTCCACCAAGTGGTTTCATAACCGGATTGACTAGGACATAGTCGACATCATTGAGAGATGGATAGGTTTGTATAACCCACCTGAATAAACGAGAAAGCAACATGCCATATGGCATGAGCTCATCGGAACGACGATGAATACTGGCCATCCGTTTGACCATGTAGTATGCGAGGTTGTAAGGTTCCTCGATACTAAGACAGTAGAGCATGTGGGCAAGACTTGCCAGAACGTGATCACGGTTGCCTGCAAGGCTTAACGCGTTCTCACGCAGAAGGAGTTCCCAATTTCTAATATCGGGACGGAGCTCTTTGAGGTATATTTTGTTTGGGTCGAGGTAGACAATGGAACCATCACGTTTTTGATACGTGTTGGTGACTCGAGGGATTTGGATTACTTGTTTAATTACTTCAATGTTGGGAACTTTGGTACAATAAGCACCTTCGTTCTCAAGATTGTAGTAAAGAGACTCTAGAGAATGGTCTTTAGTGAATGCACACTGACCATATGAGGGAATACCGAGAATGTGACCAATCTCGGTGACAGACAAGATGATATTTTGGTGTCGAATCCAAAAATCAAGAAAGACGTTTCCGTCAAGATCGGTGTAGGAACGGACACGACTATAGAACTCGAGAATAAAACGAGGACAGACTTGATCGTTTATTTTGTATAAACAATCGAACTCGATAGAAGGAAACAGGCACGGATGTTGTCTGTCGTGACATAGAGTGCATCGACTACACGCCCTTCGTGTATGTATCGATTTTGGACTTTTGCGAGATAAGCTCTTTGCTCATCAGGAATGTTTAGATTTTCAAGAGTACTAAGAATGTATGGTTTGGTATCTTGATAATCATTTCGAGGCATTGTTTGTCTACAAAAAAAATTTGTATATGTTAGTTCGTTGCATTTTAATGATTACACTTCTAGTGTGTGTGCCTAAATGCAAACAATGTGGAGGTGCGGCAATCTCGACTCTAAAATTATCCTAAAGAGATTACCCAAACGCTCCTATCTTCACTTTTGCTCAATCAAATATGTCGAACAATACATATCAATTATGTACTTCGAGCCATATTTGAGAGTTCATGTATGCATGCAAAAACGTTTTTAATTTGCATCAACAATGCATGAAAAAGATTTCATGATCCTAGACTTGTGAAGTTTTTCAAAAAATGATCGAATTGGGGTGTTTGGCAAATGCCTCAACATGGCGCCAACAAGCTTTAAGATTGAAAAGCTTTAATGCAGAACGTTCCTAATCTAATTTTAATCATCCTAAACATGATTCCACTACAAGCAATCATCCATAATCCGATTTTAGTTGTTAATTTCGGATTAGGTTTTGCAACACAAATGGGTTTTTAGAAATCCTAGTTTTAGAGAATCATGTGAATGCTACATTGTCTAATCCTAGTCTTAATTTCACAAGGGTTTAACTAATTTTGAAAATTCCCAATTCGGATTTATACTCAAGAACAAACCCTAGACTCAAATTAAAAGAAATTAAGAGTAAATTACTTACAATTGATGATGTTGTGGTTAGGATTTGTTAATTTCAATGCCTCAATCTTGATTTGCAAAAGATTAATTGAATTATGGTGTTATGGTTCGGTTTTGACAGCAAGTGGAAGTGGTTTTGTGTGTTTGGAAAGTTTGTGCAGAAGAAAAGAGTAACTAGGCGCGTTTTTCAGATGCACGGCTCCACGGTTCCACTAAACATTAGTGGAGCCGTGGCTCTTTAGTGGAGCCGTATGTCTGATGGTCCAGTTTTTCTTCTGTTTTGACTTTTGGCTGACTAATCTTACTTATTTAGTAAGACTTTTTGATACGAGGAAAAAGTTTATACCTAATAAACTTTTTGACGAAAGATGATTAAATGGGATGACCGGAAATGACCTTAGTGTTTCTGAGGAAATTGACTAAGTTGTCATTGGATGAGGATTTACTTCTAGTATTTCCCGTGAAATAAATAGAAGTTATGAGTTGTGTTTAGGAGGATGACTATAATATTTCCCATGAAATATTTAATTAGTCGGAGTACGCGACACAAGGAATGACTTGATATTTCCCGTGAAATATTCATGAGTCATGTGACGAGTGAAAAATATGACTTAAAAAGTCATGGGCGATTTGTAGAGAATGACTTCAATGTTTCCCGCGAAACTTTCGAGAGGTCATAGAAGGGATGAAAGGTTATGAGGTATGACGTGACGGATGACTTTAATATTTCCGAAGGAATATTCAAATAGTCATGAGCGAGATGAGAGGAATGACTTGAAAAGTCATATGACGAGATGCGAGGAATAACGTTAATATTTCCAGTGAAATATTACGAAGTCATGAGATGAGGCTTAGGGAATGACTTGACATTTCCAATGAAATATTCAAGAGTCATGAGTCGAGAATAAGATGTATGTGTGAGATGACTTTAATATTTCCGGAGAAATATTCAAATAGTCATAAGAGGGGATAAAAGGTTATAAGGTATGACGCAAGGGATGACTTTAATATTTCCATAGAAATATTGAAATAGTCATGAGCGGGATATGAGGAATGACTTGAAAAGTCATATGATGGGACGTGAGAGGTGACATTAATATTTCCAATGGAGTATTAAGAGGTCATTTGACGAGAATGTAAAGGTTAAGGTGAGAAGAGATACTTTTCAAAGAAAAGATTTCTCTTTCGACGTTATCATGACGGTGGAGATGTCTTTCCGCGGGGAGAGACGTACTTCGACGAGCTTCGTTCATGAGCAAACTATAGGGTTCCCGGACAAGTCTAATGGCATTTGACTGCTCTCTTCACAGGGAGTTGTCTCATCTATAGTGTTTGTTGTCATGCCTTTCCGGCGCTTGCGTACTCGGCTTCGGTCGTGGAAATAGCAAGAGTAGTTTGTTTCTTGGGGAACCAAGAAGTTTGTTAACAAACCTATGAAGGTACAAACATTGCTCTTTATGTCTCAATCCACATCAACTCTTGCATTATCAGAGTTGGTATAGAAACATTTTCTACAACCGTCTCCTTGAGATATCTTAGTCTCAAGTGTGTAGTATCTTCAATGCATCGTATGATACATTGAACACTTTGATGTAAGAAGTTTTGGGACAATTCTTACAAGTGGGCACAAAGCCAACACTATTCATGATAATGGACCTACTTGCCGTTAGGTAAATGATGAACTCAAATAAGTACATTTTATTACTATCATTTATCCTATTAATTTGACTTGTTTTACTATATTATGTATGAGGATTGATACTTAATCGTTTACTTTTGTAATTCTCAGGTAAAAACAAGCATTTGGTGAAACTTAGCGATTTTGGACTAATTATGGAGCAAAACATGCAAGAAGTTAAGAGTCTACTGAAATGAAGAAGATCAAGACTAATCTGCTCCAGATGCGCCGCATCTCACTCATTACATACGGCGCATCTATATCAAGATATCACCAGATACGATCCAAGATACAAGAGGACATGCGCCGCATATAATCATGGAGTTACGCCGCATCTTCTGGCGGTGTACGAATATTCCTGAATATTATAATCTTGGACCCCACGCGAAGTTAAGTCAATGCGCCGCATCTACTTACTAGATGCGCCGCATCTTCCCTCAGACAAAAACTATAAATACCCCAAGACCAGACGAATTCCGGAGCTTTGGTCAGAGCATTATTTTAGATTCGAAGACCGAAGCAGAACAACCCTAGGACGAATTCAGTCAAGGCAGCAGCACAAGACACACCAAACGAAGATACAAGAGCTGTAAGAAGGTGCTGCATGTGTTTAATTCATTAAGTAGTTTTGTTTTATTGTGTTAGCAAACTTTAATTCATCAGGATTGATGGGCTTGTGTTATGTTATCATTCACTTCAACTCCCCTTAAAATTGCTTTCCCATCGATTAAAGTTTATATGTTGATGTCTTTGGTTACTACTTATTAGTGCATTGATCACCTCTGTGTTTATTAGTGGCTTGTGTAATGTGGCAACGGAAAGGTTGCACTCCCACGGTTATTACTAAATTGATCACTTAGGAATAACTTTTAGACATAAGTCATCATTAAGGGTTTACTCGCCGATAAGCTTAGGACCAACGAGAAAGGATTAACTACATACACTTCATATAAAGCTATCAATAAAACAAGTGACAAACTACTTAATTATAAGGACAGCCCTCTTATTGTCTCGAGTATTTATCTGTGTACGTGTGTGCTACTTGCTGATTCGTGCCTATTGGTTTATTTTACTATTTAATTGCAAACAAAATCGTGCCAGTCTCTCAGGCTGAAACCCCCTTGCGTTAGGATATTAAAATACTGATTAGAATAACGAGATAATACGTTCCACTCTTAGTGATCGACACTCTACTTACCATTATATTCATACTGACCGGGTACACTGCTCGTTAAGTGTGTGTGTGTTATTGATAAGTCGGCTAAATATAAATTTAAAACTTGAATAGGCATTAAAACTGCTAAACCGCAACGACACACGCAGCACATCAAGTTTTTGGCGCCGCTGCCGGGGAGTGAATTGTTATTATCTGTTAATTTGATTAGTATTTTAATTAGGTTTTTCTTTTTATTAGATTAATTGCATCATTGTATTATTTTGCATATTTGTTGTTTTGTGTGTTATTTGTTTGCTTTTATTTTTGTTTTTGTGTTTATTTTTGTTTGTGTGTTTTTATTTGTTTTTATTTTTCGTATTTTTTCTGTTCTGCTATCGTTGTACTGTGCTAAATCAAACGATACGGCCATCTGATCTCTCAGATACGGCGTATTGCGTTTAATTTTTTTTAAAAATACAACGCGTTTAATTAATTCGATACGACGCATCTTTTCCCCAAGATACGGCGTATCTGTTTTTGATAAAAAAATTTTCTAAACGTTAACGCCATACGACGCATCTGCTTTAGCAGATACGGCGTATCTTTTATTTTAATTAAAAACAGTTTTCGAATTATTAAACAGATACGGCGCATCGATCTCTGTCGATACGGCGTATCCTCTGAATCAAAAATCTCGTATTTTTAAACGTAACGAAAATACGGCGCATTAACTTTCGTCAATACGACGTATTTAATTTTAAATAAATATCGATTTTTGATTAATTATTTCGATACGGCGCATTCATAAATTCTAAGCGGCGTATCTATTTTCTGGATAAAGTCTGATTAAATTTTAACGATTATAAGATACGGCGTATCCAACTATTTGGATACGGCGCATCGTCTGCAGATATCAGCTATTTGTATTCATATATCCGTTTCTATATTCATTAATTTCTCTTCTAGCGAACAAATCCTACTGATGATTTTACCTTGGATGACAGATTTTGCTATGGAAGACATGTCAGTTAACGGATATCTTGCTAAGGAATGCTTGTTTTCAGATTCATTCAATGTGCTCATGATCGATGCAGATTTATTCTCTTGGGAGACTCCTCTTGAAGCTGCTTTTAAGGAATTCATGCGTTTATGCAACATTGACAAAGAGGTATTCTCTTATGATGTATTTGTGAGGTACACTGAAGAAGAATTGTCGCTCTTATGGCCTATCATTGAAGCCGAAGGATTGAACTGGACTACTATCGAAGAAGATGATGGGAAATTCTATCTTGCATACATGGACTCAAGCAACAACAGCTGTGGTGGAGGCAACACCCAAATCTCTTACATGCCTTATTCCAACAGTATTGGGGATTAAATGAGAACTATCTGGATAATGACAGAAATTATGCTTTGGCGGAGTTACTATTTCATGGCAGATTGGTAAGATTGATAGACCTCTCCCTCAATGATTGGCTAGAACTCAAATATGGTAGTCCGGAATTTGCCCCTGCAAATGAAGTCAAGCAGATTATGACTTCATGGTTGACTCGGAGTTTTAAGAAGCAATTTAACGAGTTCATGGAGATAAAAAAGAATATGATTGGAAAGGCTTGCTTTGACGTTAACCACGATCCTAACGATGTTGATTTTTCAGAATGGTTGGCTAGTAAGTTTAATAACCATAAGAGCATGGATCGAGCTACTAAGGATGCATTATGGGTATATTGGATGAGAGGAGAAGACGAAGAAGTAGAAAGCGATTATGGGTCGTCACTTCATGATGCAACAATCAATGAGGGCATTGAAGAACTTTTCAGAATTGACATTGATGTGTTCGATTATGAGACACCCTTGTGCAAGCAGTTCAAGGAATTTAACTACCTTCTTCGAGTCGACGATGATGTGCTAACTGGAGATCTACCAGGATTTAAGACTTATGATGATTTCAAAAACACCTGGTACTATGAATGGAATGACCAAGTACCATGGGTTTGGGATAAACCATGGGAATTTGAGCACATTAATCACACCTGTACACCGTTCGTTTTCAAGGACGGAAGTAGTGTTTGGCCGACCTGTGATTATAAAAATGACGGAACCTGTAATGGGGGAAGTATAATTGGGATGAAACGGGTTGGAAACGATGTAAACTTTGAAGATTATGAATGGTACGATAATGTTGAAGACTGCCCACAAAAAGCGGAGGCTTTGCAAGAAAAGGGTAGAATTGAACGCTTGAAAGGACTCAAAGGAACATCGAATACTACTTTCTGGGAATGGGTGCATGAACAATTTGATGATTTCACGAAGCTTAGTCGACGGTTACAATATGATTTGGAAAGAGAATGGGAGGCGATTCAAGATGATAATAATAATGAGTCGTTGATTGAGGAATTAGATGACTATTTGATTAAGGATCCTTATTTTAAGTTTGTTGACAAGGACGAAGAAGAATTCACCAAAAGAAAGTGTCAACTACTTGGGATCCCTTACAATGAGCCACCCATGATTATTTCTGAAAAATTTAAAATCATCAAATATTCTTTAGGTCCTGATGAAGAGTATACTGCGGCGAAGACAAAGAGTTATATTAGATTAAGTCGAACGGAAGAAAACGTCGCAGAGATATACGGGAAAATCTTTCGGATGAAGGAAGAAGGATGGACCGTGACAAGAACTAAATGAAGAGCTGAACGTGAGTCTAACTTGAAGACTCTGGAATAAAGACAAGTGCTTACCGGGAGACAACCCGGAGAATTTTTATTATTCTGTTTTATGTGTCGAGTCAGTCAGGCCCGCATGAGGATACGGCGCATCTCAATCCTGAGATGCGACGCATCTCCTGCAATGGTCATATCTTATTTTATTTTTCTGCATTTTTTATTTTCGACTTTAAAACTTTTTATCAGTTTATTTTAATGCGGCGCATCCCTGGTTAAGGATGCGGCGCATCTTTATTCTGATCCGTATTAATTCCAGGCTCGATACGGCGTATCTTCTTCCATAAGATACGGCGCATCGACTGACCTGATGATTTTCAGTTTTAATTTTTAAGTTTTATTTTTATCTAACTACTAATGTATTATGCAAGCTTGAACCTTTCTTATCTTAGGTGTGTTTTAAAGTGTTGGTGGTATTATAGTTTCCTGGATTTCCTGTGGATACATCAAGTATGAAGCTTTAACGTTCTAATCCACAAGAAGTTGATTTTTGCTCTAATACAAATGGAGGATCATACCGAGCAAATCTCAGGGGAGTTTTTCTGTTCTAATTCTTTTATTTTCCAGTTTTTTAAACTTTTATACAAACAACGAGGACGTTGTTTAACTTAAGTGGGGGGATTGGAGAATTAGAACACTTAACAATTACTTGTCCTAAACTTTTTCAAAAATTATGCTTAAAATGTGCTTAATATATCAAACTTAAAAATTTTTAGCATGTTTTTGTTTAAGATCTAAGTTGCATAGCTGCACACATGACGTTATTTTCAAAAATTGTGATTTTCCAAAATTCACAAATCTATGAGTGTGCCGGTGACTTGTAAACTTTAGAACTTGGCTTGTATACTATTCGAGACCACCATAATGAGTATTATATTTATATAATTGGAATGACTTGTCTAAATTGGTAAAATTCTAGGATTACACCCAAATAGCCTATTATATGTTATGTGTTATTAACTAACTACACTGGTTAGTTAACCCCCGTATAAACCCTTTTGTTACTCTCATTTTTAGAGTAAGATACCCCTAGAAAAACACTCAGAGCCATTCCTTTCGTTTCTTACACCTATGTTTAAAATGTTTCGTTACACCCTTACACCTTAGCCTACCCTGTAGATTAGAATCCGTGGTTGGTTAATTGCTATAGGCAAAGTGTGTTTCCTTACATTACCTGTGTTCGCGTGCGTAATTCATTATCTTTGGTTAGGTCGGGAAATTGCACAATGCAATTGGAGTGAAAGTAAATATTGTATATCTTTGAGTTTATTTTTCGTGTGTTTACTACTTTCACTATTACCGTTATTTCTGAAGTATGAAAAGTATGGAAAAATTATCCAGAATTATCATTATAGTGATGTGGTGAAATTTTACACATCTATGTCTATGTTTGAAAAAAAAAAAAAAAAAAAAAAAAAAAAAAAAAAAAAAAAAAAAAAACGAAAAAATAAGAAAAGAAAAAGAAAAAGAAAAGTTGGAGTTTGTTTTAACCAACTTATGTAAAGTTATGTAAGTGGTCGATATCACCACTATTTGTTGTACTATATCTATGGATTGAATGGGAATTGGCAGTTATGGGAACGCCAATTAAGGTCTATTCTTTGATTAAGATCTTGTTGAGTATAATCCGTGTCTACCTAAAGCGTGTGTTTCAAGTGTTAAAGCGTGAGTTATTCGATGATATGAGTCTTACTCATGGGATGGTTGGATAGTGATTAACCACACTTAGGATTTTAATTTATTTGTTTTGTTTATTTTTCATTTTACACCAATCTATATCCCAAATGTTATCCATGCCCTTTATTATTCTTTATCCAACCAAACCTTTGATTTATTGAGATTAGGGATTTGAGCAATCTTAAGTATCGTAGTCGTGGATTCGGCTATGTATTTATGATTTTGTCGCCCTTTTTGATATATTATTATTGGTGAAGTTTGGACCTATCTTTAGCCTATTCGAGTTAAGGATTTGAGCAATTGCAAGTATCGTGTTCGTGGATTCGATCATGTATTTGTGATTTTGTCGCCTTTTCTGGAATTTGAGATCGATAGGGATGAGAATGATTAACCCTTAAGCCTACAAACCCTTTTTACCGCTTTAGACTTGTTATTCCTTAGCTTTAGTGGTGGAGATGTGTATACTTGCCAAGCTTATGATAGAATATTCGTAACGACTGGACAGTTAAACGATTAGATTTGCTTTTATCAACTTATTTTATTTTACTTCTAATTCGTTAAAGTGTTTAGTTGTGTGATTATGAAATAAACGAATACATGCTTAAATATAAAAATAAATCCTAACATCTTTTAGGATACATTTTCATAAGAGAAATTCTAAGGTTTACTTGGGGACAAGAAAAAGTTCAAGTGGGGGGATATTTGATGAACTCAAATAAGTACATTTTATTACTATCATTTATCCTATTAATTTGACTTGTTTTACTATATTATGTATGAGGATTGATACTTAATCGTTTACTTTTGTAATTCTCAGGTAAAAACAAGCATTTGGTGAAACTTAGCGATTTTGGACTAATTATGGAGCAAAACATGCAAGAAGTTAAGAGTCTACTGAAATGAAGAAGATCAAGACTAATCTGCTCCAGATGCGTCGCATCTCACTCATTACATACGGCGCATCTATATCAAGATATCACCAGATACGATCCAAGATACAAGAGGACATGCGCCGCATCTAATCATGGAGTTACGCCGCATCTTCTGGCGGTGTACGAATATTCCTGAATATTATAATCTTGGACCCCACGCGAAGTTAAGTCAATGCGCCGCATCTACTTACTAGATGCGCCGCATCTTCCCTCAGACAGAAACTATAAATACCCCAAGACCAGACGAATTCCGGAGCTTTGGTCAGAGCATTATATTAGATTCGAAGACCGAAGCAGAACAACCCTAGGACGAATTCAGTCAAGGCAGCAGCACAAGACACACCAAACGAAGATACAAGAGCTGTAAGAAGGTGATGCATGTGTTTAATTCATTAAGTAGTTTTGTTTTATTGTGTTAGCAAACTTTAATTCATCAGGATTGATGGGCTTGTGTTATGTTATCATTCACTTCAACTCCCCTTAAAATTGTTTTCCCATCGATTAAAGTTTATATGTTGATGTCTTTGGTTACTACTTATTAGTGCATTGATCACCTCTGTGTTTATTAGTGGCTTGTGTAATGTGGCAACGGAAAGGTTGCACTCCCACGGTTATTACTAAATTGATCACTTAGGAATAACTTTTAGACATAAGTCATCATTAAGGGTTTACTCGCCGATAAGCTTAGGACCAACGAGAAAGGATTAACTACATACACTTCATATAAAGCTATCAATAAAACAAGTGACAAACTACTTAATTATAAGGACAGCCCTCTTATTGTCTCGAGTATTTATCTGTGTACGTGTGTGCTACTTGCTGATTCGTGCCTATTGGTTTATTTTACTATTTAATTGCAAACAAAATCGTGCCAGTCTCTCAGGCTGAAACCCCCTTGCGTTAGGATATTAAAATACTGATTAGAATAACGAGATAATACGTTCCACTCTTAGTGATCGACACTCTACTTACCATTATATTCATACTGACCGGGTACACTGCTCGTTAAGTGTGTGTGTGTTATTGATAAGTCGGCTAAATATAAATTTAAAACTTGAGTAGGCATTAAAACTGCTAAACCGCAACGACACACGCAGCACATCAGTAAACTACTTACCTATTGTGCCCCTAACCTAGTTATATCCGTGCACTCACCTTCTTCTTCTCTTGTGAGTTTCGCATTTGCGGATATGGGCGTTATTGTTAATAAAGACTATTTACTTAAACTATGTATCTCATACATATAGTATACATAAGTTTAAAGGGATACTTAATTTAGGCAAGATTACATATGTGCAAGGAAGGGAACTTGATCACTTATCAATGCTTAATTCAAACTTATCACGCATGATCTTCAAGCGATCATCGAACATTTCTGGACAAGATGAATTTGGCATGATGAGATGTGAATAGAGTTTCTGTGTTATAGTGCCTACCATATTAGATTATAACTACACTATTTCATGCCAAACATTACTACTAACAAAGGGTGTTTTAAGAAAGCGTACCTGTTCCTGAGGTGTTTGCTCTTAAAACTAGAAGACTAGGGTACCTTTGTTGAATGTTAAGCATGAAAGACACGACTTGACTATTGCGTCACCGGATTTGCTTGATAACGCATCATACTCCTTTAGTTAGACTCCAAAGTTTATATACACTCATGTTTTCCTAGCAAAACAAATGTTCAAACATCTGGTCCCCAATATCTCATGGGTCCAAAGTTGTTAGAGTCAAACATCCTACGCATTTGCTGCGTTAGTTTAGGATGTGAGAATGGAGGACACATTTCCCATGGTAAGTAACCTTTTGGTGGACGATCATTCCAAGTTAAGGGAAAGTTACTTGGATGATTTTGTCTTCTAAAGTTACCTCTCGGTAGAGGAGTTCTAGACCGAGGTTTGGGAGAGTTTACCTTTCTAGGTGGAGGAGTAATTGACCTAGTGTCACGCTTTACAAATCCATGTTCGGGAGATGACAATGGTTTGTTAAAGCCTTTGGTTTCCTCTCTACTTGGAGTAGACACTTTAGTTCTATTTACAACTACGTGACTTGGTTTAGGACTTAAGTTACTTTTCAGAATTGACCCAGTTTTGTCCTCAGCACCACACGGTGTACCACTAAATTTAGTGGTGTCGTATGTATCTTTAATGGTGCCGTCACCTTCAGACATGGACTTTTCAGGCATTACAAATTTTACTTGTTTAGTACCACTTGTAGAAGCCTGATTTGGGTCAAATCCTAAACCCGAACGATCATGTTCACTATATCTAATATTTTCAAGTATATCATTAAGCTTTTTAGTTCCTTCATTAAACTTAATGATTCTTAAAGCATTTTCTTTAAGTTTTTCATTTTCTACTTGAAGACTAATACATGACCCGCATCCTACGTCTACTTCCTTGTTTTTCTCAAGTCTCTTGACTTGATCATTTAGTTCTAAGACTTGTAGTTCTAGTTCTTTTAATTTTAATTTTAGCTTTGTGTTTCTACCTAAGATCTTAGTACTAACTACGCATAGTTTGTTGTATTCGTCATGTAATTCACTGTCATCTACTGACGAATTATTATTACAATAATAAGAAGAGTCAGAGTGTACCTCGTTATAAGCTTGAGCCATTAAGCACGTTTCATCGTTAGGTTCTTCTCTTCTTCTTCACCGCTATCACTCCAAGAACCTCCTACAAAGGCTCTTTGGTTGTTGGATTTTGGTGGCTTAGGACATTCTCCTATGAAGTGATTAGGATCTCCGCATCTAAAGCATCTCCTATCACTTGTCCCTTTTCTTTCATCATGATTTCTTTGGGATGACTTCTTCTCATCGCGAGATTGTCTAGGAAATCTACCGTTCCTCCTAAAGAACTTTCTAAAGTTCCTAACGGCTAGTGCGTACTCTTCATCTTCACTACCGGAACTCGAACATTCCTCATCACTAGACTCCTTCTTGGCTTTTAATGCTAGAGATCTAACTCTCTCGCTTTTGCCTTTGACAATGTCAGAGTCTTTCATGATGATCATCTCGTGAACTTTCAAGTTTCCTATAAGTTCATCGAGTGACAATGCCGCCAAGTCCTTTGACTCTTCTATGGCGGTGACCTTTGCTCTCCATTTAGGATGTAGAGCTCTAAGAAACTTCCTAACATAGTTCTTACTAGAATAACCTTCATCAAGAGCTTTAAGACTAGTGATAATAGTATTAAATCTAGCAAAAACATTATCTATTGACTCATCCTCCGAAATGGAGAATTGTTCATATTGTTGAACAAGAAGATCTATCTTGTTCTCTTTGACTTGGTTATTACCTTGGTGAGTGACTAACAAGGTTTTCCAAATATCTTTTTCCGTATTACACATGAAAATTCTTTCAAACTCCTTTTTAGGCAAAGCATTATAAATCATCATTTTAGCCTCATTATTTTTGGCTAATTTCCTTTTTAGTTCATCACTTTGTTTATCATAAGAAACTATTTCATCTTTTTTAGTTTCCGGATTCTTTTGAATAGGTTGAAAGTCACCCTCGGTAATAACATGCCAAAGATCAATGTCTTTTGATTTCACATACGTTTCGAATCTTGTTTTCCAATAAATAAAACAATCGGTTTCGAAAAGTGGTGGTTTTTGCATAGATTGCCCTTCTAGATATTTGTCGGAATCCATTGATCGGTTCAAGCTTTAAAATACAATATACTTTAAAAACTTGACTGACGTGGCTCCTGATACCAATTGTGGGAAACTAGAAGGGGGGGTTGAATAGTTTACCGGTTTAAAAACTTCTTTTAAAAATCTTGTTTTAAAAGTATGCTATTGGAAACTTTGATTCGAACTCTATGTGTAATCAATCAACACCAATATGAACTACACACTAAGCTAAGTAATAATAACAAATAAAAGTAAAGAGTAGAGTTGTAAAGATCAAACCGAGACAGAGGATTTATAGTGGTTCGGCTACGAAGCTCTTCTTCGCCCTACTCCACTCCCCGAGTACCACGCTCGAGAGTTTCAAACACTATATCAACAACCTCCCTTCAGGCGGAGAAAACCGTACACGTCGCTTATCCTATTACCGACACTAAGCTAGATGTCGAGTGCTAATCTTAGCTAGCACCAATCTACCAAGGTCCACGTGACCAAACACACAAGCCCAATGGCTTCAAGAGATCACCAAGATCTCAACACGATCACAATGATCAACACTCACTTCACTCTACTCAACTAACACTAACCTAATGACCCTTAATCTTCTTGATCAATCACACAAGCCCAATGGCTTCAAGAGATGTCCACTATCTCTATAGATCACACTTGATCTTCACTCTCACTCACAAAAAGAAAATAAACTTGATGTATGCTAAGACACAACAAGGTTGTAACAAGTGTTACAAAAACCTATCAACTATAACTCTAGTATCTTCTTGATTACTTGAGTTCTTCTCTTGCTAATGAAGAGGGATGACAACACCTTGTATCAACTTGGATACTTGTGTTCTTCTCTTGCTAGTGAAGAGGTATGAAGAGGATCACTTGAAGGATGATTGGATCACTCTTGAAACAAAGAAAAACTAATCTAAATGACCCTAAGAAGTGAAAGGTGTGAGAGGATTTAACTAAGGGATTTTTCTGTGTGTGAAGGGTGCCTAAAACTGTGAAAGAGGTGGGTATTTATAGGCAAAGAAAATCTGAACGTTACAATTCAAAATGGTATGGACGGCTCCGTTAAATACCATATGGCTCCACTAAATTTAGTGGAACCGTGGAGCCGTGGTAGACTAGGACGCTCCAAATTTTGTCTTTTCTGGTGAAAACTTATTTGGGGAAGGTTGGAGCTGATTTTGGGGGGGAAAAATAGCTGTTGTGATTTTCAAACTAATTTTTCCATTAAAACATTTCTTAATATTTCAAAAATAATTTGTCATGTGTATTTTTGAAAAAATGTTTTGTCCTATTTAAAATGTGAATTTTCAAAACATAAATTCACTTCTTTGATCACTAGTTCAAGTTGTAACTTTTTTCAAGAGTGATTTGCGTAGAAACGGGATCTTCTGATTAAAAACTTGTTAACGTTAATTTTAACGTAACGTGAGTTCACATTTTGTCATCCTCAAAACGTGAAGTAATCGAAAGATATAAATAACGTTTTTAGAACATTATTTGCATCAACACATTCGGTAGTGATCGGTTAGTGTTTTAGTCCTCAAAACACATAGAGTGTCGGGAGTGGTTGCACCCTTGTAAAGAACTCGGTATCTAGCTTAGTACCGGAAAAAGTGTAAGCGGCGTTAGGTTGGTTCTACCTCGAACTAGAACTCGGTATCTAGCTTTGTAATGGAAAAAGAGTAAGCGACGAGTAAAGGTTTTCTCCGCCTAGAAGGGAGCTTGTTTCTTTGTGAAGAAAAACTCTCGAGTTAGAGGCTCGAGGAGTGGAGTAGGGCAAGGAAGAGATTCCTTGTAGACCGAACCACTATAAACATCCGTGTTGTGGTTTGATTGTTCTTTCCTTACTTTCTTTACTTATATTGTTTGATTATTTGCATTAAGTTGAAATCACGTTAAGTACTCAAAGTGAACAAATTTTAAAAACGGTAAAAACTATTCAACCCTCCCTCTAGTTTTCCACAGTATGTATAAGTATACATAAAATACTTATAGTACATGTAGTTAAGTAAAATCAATTAATAATAAAGCGTAACATATAGTTAAGACAAGTAAACAGCAAGTAAAGTAGCAAGCAAGGCAGACAGACAAGTGGCGGTCATAGGGACTTGTTTTTGTAAAAAGCGGTTATAGTTTAGGGTTTATATATACCTAGTTCTCTATAACCTAGGCTCTGATGCCAATCTGTAACACCCCCAAATTTAATAATCGCGGAAGCATACAGTCATGGGGTGCTAATAAAATTGGTAATCACAACACCAGTCAATAAAGAACGGAATACATACTCCATTTAAATACATTAATTCAAGATTAATAGAGTTTGCAATAGAGTTTCAAATTCAGAAAATTAAGGCCCATTAGTTTAGTTATCCCATACAAAATAAGTCATAGTTATGTGCGCAACCACTTTGGGAAATAGGCTATGACCCTTGCCTTGCCAATACCTTGCCACAATCAGACAGATTAAGCACCTGAGAAAAACATGCTAAAAGTTAGCAAAAAGCTGGTGAGTTCATAGGTTTAAATTAAAGCAGTAAGTAATAAGTTTTGACCAATAGTTTTGTGTACGAACATTACAATGCATATAATGCCATACAAAATAGTCTATCGCGCTAGCACTAAGTTCATGCAACCGAGTCTCGACAGTTCAGTCCGCTACTATATAGCACATAAATAATAATCAGGGGCCCATAGCGAGTGTTTAACCCAATACACTCGTAGTCTGACTTGGTATACGCTCGCATTGACCCATCTAGCCAACCGAACGGGGGAGTCACCTCAATAGATCTATTTATAACAATCGCGCTTCCTAATGGGAACTAACGGTTCATGAAGGTGGGCATAACAGTGGGTTCAGGGGCTTATGCTAACTACGTAATAGTTTTGAGAAAATAAACAGTAATGTGGTCCAGAAAATGTTTTGCATGTTTCTCACCCCATAGTTGTAATACAAGTATAAGTAAAGAGGGGCTATAAACTCACCTCAATAGAGTAAACAGTGAATGAAGTGAATCAGAGAGTGTACGGCACCAACACGCGACCTAGATTAGTAAGGCATGTTTTAGTTCACAGACTATGTTTAAGACTCCACGAAATTTAATTCAAAAGTTTTAAAGTGTTTATGTTATTGCTGCTTGTGTGGCAGCATTTAAGTTTAAAACGAATTTCTAAGTATTTGTAGGTATTGGCTCTTGGAAGTGCATGAGTGTATGACAATAAAAATATCAAGGACGAATAAGATTCCGGTTCGACAATAACCGAAAGACGACATACGAAAAGTGGTTACGAATAGTATTAGACGTTGTCGGAATATTGGAACATTATTGTTAAAGATATGTAAAAATAGTAGTTATAAGAGTATATAAAAAGTTATATATTTTGAAGTGTATGAATAATTATGCGTAAGTAATGGTTTTATTTAAATAATTTGTAATTTAAAAACTAGCTTATAGAGGTTGTATATAAAACGTTTCGTTTGTCGATTTTGATAAAGACATGATAAGTATATTTATTTCGATAGAAGTCGGGCATGACCCGTGCATGTGTGTTGGTTTCTCGAGGTAATTATGTGTTACAAAAATATATGTTCATGTAATAGCCGTTTTATAATTGTTATAAAACTTAAGTAGATCTTCTACAATACCGTCTTAAGTGTTTACAGATTTTGATAAGCGATATAAATATGTTAACTATTTACAAGTTAAATTTGGACTAGGGTTTGTAAGTTGCAATTTGTATAAAAAGTTTATAATCGTATGTATATATATAATGTCTTGTATTGTAATATACGTTTTCACACTTGTTGTGATTTTTGACGAAATTTGTGATTACGTGAAAAGAAATGAGTCGGAATTGAGTTGTGGAATAAATCTATTACGAGGCTACGTCGGTACACACTTTTATACAACGGTTATGATATTAATTTTTATTTAGTCGTTTATATATACTCGGCCGATTTAATATAAACAAACCCTTTACCACCCTTGTTGGGCTGTGGCCCAATTAAAGCCGGGGGGGGGGGTTTGATGGACTGGACTGCTACTAAATAACCAACGCACCCAAATTGGGCCTGGTGGGCTTCGACAGCAAAGGAACATTTACACTAAATTGGGCCTGAGATTTTTACTTATACACGAACACACACAAGCCCACTGAGGACTTGTGTATTAACCTGGAAAGCATAGAAACTAATCGTTTGACGCAGAGCAGTTTTTGCACAAGTTTCATGTCGAGCTCGAGTGACGAGCTCGACACCACTCAACTTTGTGACATCTAGGACTCACGTTGTGGCTGCTGGCTGGGTTATACACCATGGCCTCACCAAACATAACAATACTTTAACCAATGTCTTGATCTAAGACCCTTGAGGTTGAAACTACTCGGATATGACTCGACACCCTTTGGTGTTTTGAGTCTAGACTTGCACCAACAACACACCCTTTGGGGTGTTCTTGTGGGACTCGAACCAAGGCATCCGTATATGGGTTGTCTTTGAGCCAAATGTGATTCGAACAACTCATACCCGCAACCAAGTGATGACTTGCTGCCTAGGCTGCTAAGTGAGCGTGCTTGGGGTTGTCTCGCTAAACCTAACAAGACTCAACCCGAGGTACACACACCCTATATGGGTGGTTGCCTAGTGAAGATTGAACCGAACAAAACCAACCATAACACACCCTATATGGGTGTGGTTTTTCTTGAACCAAAACAATCACAAAACAACTACTAATCCTGAACCAAATTCAGGTTTCAACCACAACACAAAAACACTTTACAACATGACGTATTTCATGGTCTGCTAATCGTGGTCGAACACGTGAATAACAAAGACCAAAGTCTCACCACTGTGGTTCGACCCAAAGGTTATACACGACTCAAGAAGACTTAAACAGGTTCTACACAACTTATGAGTTAACATTCTAGTAGACTTCTAACCATATCAACAACAATTCGACCTGAGCAAACAAGAAAATTGAACAAAGGCAAACTAACCATAACACTCCCAATTTACGAGCCAATACTCAGATCCTTTTTGGTTAAGTTTTTATGAGCCACATGAATAACAACAACAACAACATAAAGTTTCGCAGGTTTCAAATCGACATATTAAGACAACAAACACACCACGACCTTAAAATAAAAATGAATCGATTATCACATTTGAATAACAATTAATCAAATGTAGGTATTTATAATGAAAAGAGGTTATACCCTTACAATAGCGACGGATAACAAGAAGGACCATGAAACTTAACACCCCGAATCCGAAACAAGCAAATACAAATCAAATCCGAACCCCCGCAAATCCATACCTCCAACGAAATCAGTACCCTTTGAATCCTTGATCTCGATAAGACTTTGTGAGTGATTTTGAGTGTGTGGATCCACTGAGATTCGAATAGAATAAAAAGATGATACTATGAAAGGGCCTCGACCTTCTTTCGAGTCTGGAAACTGAGGAACTTCCGTTTGAAGCCTAGATCACTCTCCATCCTCGTCACCTTATCTTATCTACAGCCGTTGACTCTTTGGGGAAGAGTTATGTGAGAGTGACATCGATTTGGGGAGAAGGGAAAGTATATGGCGCCATGGATTTTGATGGTGATGATTCATGTATCTGGAAAGTTGGAGTTGAATTCCAAAGGGAGAAGACGATAAAAATGTGGGTATGTGTATGAGTTGCGGCAATACAGAGAAAGAAGGGATAAGAAAGAAAAATACAGGGTTTGTTTTATTATAATAAAGTGTAGTTGTGTACCCCGTGTCCCGTTGAGCTGGGATGAAATCGTGTTTCCCCGGTTTGATATAAACGTGACAAATACAATTTCAGAGACGTTTTTATAAAACTGGCATAAAAATAAAATTTATTGACTCTAAAATAAATCATGAGATTAAACCGTTACTAATGTGGTGTCGGTACGCGTGTGGTATCGTTTTTCTGGAAAAGTGAGATAACCTCTCGCTTTTATTACGTTAAAGTCTGTAAATGTGAGAAAGTGGAAAATTCACTGTTTCTGGTGAGATTAAATAGTTTTGCGAGTTACTGTATGTTACAGTGTGCGGGTTTGCTTCCCGTAATAGTTATGTAAGCATATAAATGCTTAATCTAACAGTTAAGTAATAATAAATTAGCATTTATTATTAAAATATTAGTGAGAAAATTACCGTTTGTCACAACCACCAAATCAAAGTATTCGGTTTCGTGCACCCGCTTTTGAATATCTAACACGACTACCACAACCGAGTCAACAACAAAACCCGTTTTACGTTAATCGTCCATATGTAAATCCATATCGTCCTAATATGGATTTTAATCAATCACTAAGTGGGTCTTCGTATCGTCCTAACATGGATTTCTCGCAGTCTTCCCAACCGAATCAAGCGTTTTCACCGCTTCAGGGTGTTAACCTTGATATGGATTTGGAGGATTATATGCAAGACTATCCGACTCAACAATACCTGACTCAAAACTATCCGAGTCAAGATGTTTCGATGGGGCAAGGTTCGGGTCATGGTTCGTACCACGGTTCCATGCCTGTTGAAGACGATGACGATGTCGAAGAGACGTCACCCGTCAAGGCACGCTACAACTTAGATTATTAGTTTAAGTTTTTAATTAGTATTGTAATGTTTAAGTTTTATTAGTTTAAGTTTTTAATTAGTATTGTAATGTTTTATTTTTAATGAAGTTTAAATTTGTTGTTTAAAATATTTGAATTAAAAAATAAATAAATAAAAAATAACTTGGTCGCCACTGTAGCAACTTGGTTATCGTCAGGTCGTCGGAGAGAGAAAGTTAATGTGGCATGGTCGTGTCTAGTCACCACTGTGCCCAGCCTCAGAGTAAAATACAACTTTAGCTTTAGTGCTTAAACATGAGAGTCAAGCTACAAGTTAAACCAGACTATTTTTATACTTTTTTTGGTACATATTACTATTCTAGATCAAAAAAAAAAAAAAAAACTAATTAGTCGATGGCAAAGAACGTACTATTCGTTTATTAAACAAACACTTATTTAAATAAAAACTTATTTAGCCATCACAATAATCATATATTCATATACAACCTTCCTTGGTCTAATCTCAAATACAGCAAGTTTTAGAAAGTTGGGCCACGACACCAAGAATTACAAGTCCAATTTGTACTGCCCAAACAAACTGGTCAAAACGTTACAAATCATTCATCCACGTGTTATGACGTGACTAAATAATTATGTGCAAAAATGTAAACTATATAGATGCAAATGCATATACACTACTATGGTTTTTCATACAGTATAAGGGTCAAACAAGATCGACTAAGTTAAACTGATCATGCCCAATGAACGAGTAAATGGGTTAAACCAAACTTACTTAAATCGATCATGCCAAAATGAATATGCTTGTCTCATTGAATGAGAATACACTTGTAATTTGCTTGTCCCTTTGCCAAATGCAAATATGTTTAGTCTTTGCTCTAACCATGTAAATGGTTAACTCAAGACATTTTAGCTGATTTCGCTTTTGTAAATATTATGAGCAAGCAACTAGTTATATCTATCTAACTAGATCGTATATATAAATTCACATAAGTGACATACTAATGAAAACCCCAATGCCCATTATCATTATCATTGTCCTATTTTATTAACACATAACAGACCGATGTTATGTTTAGTCTTTATATTAGCATTATTGTTAAGTCTAGGGGTCATAGTGTTTATTCTAATAAGTATTAGCCGAATACAACTAGTTTCCTTATTTTGGTCTTGTTTTACAGCCGACATACAAGGCGGTTTGTTTTAGGATTCCCTCTCATTCTCTATAAATAGGATGAGGGGGGGAAGGGTCTTGTACATCATTCTTTCAATACTAATCAAATTCGATTAGGGTACTTACTTGTGCAAAGCTTCTCTTCTTCTTCTGTCGATATTGCTGTGTGTCATCTTCATGATCGGGATTATTCCGTTCTAGTTCTTGGGTTGTTGGTTGTGACTGAAAACCGACAAGTGGTATCAAGAGCTCGGTTGGAGACTGAACAAGAGCTAGGTTCGATCATCTTGAAGGTTCTTGAGTTCGGTTCAGAATTACAAGAAGGAACAGCAGGTTGGCGTCGACAGTTTAGGGTTCTTGAAGCTCGGTTTTCTTGTCGAGGTGTTACGACAAAAGGAGGTTCAAGGGTTTTGTTGGTTTTCCGGTTTATCGAAGATCGACAGGTTATTGTCTGTCAATTTTTTTTGTGGTCGACGATATAAACCAGGAAGGAGAGAAGATAAGGTTGTCTGTACTTCAAATAGTTCAATTGTTATTGAAGATAAGGCAAGTGGGGCTGGTATAATATTATTATACGAAGTATATTATACTAGTTAGTATTATTATTATTCAAACACAGACTTTAATAATTTTTGCACAAGGGACTTTGTTAGTTTGTGATTGTGAGGGTTTTTCACAAGGTTTAACAAATTAATAAAGGGATTAAAGAATGACGGGAGCCAAGTTTGAGATCGAGAAATTCGATGGAACTGGTGATTTCGGGTTATGGAGAGTCAAGATGCGTGCTTTATTAATCCAACATGGATGTGAAGCAGCTCTGGAGGTTTTACCCGCAAATATGGATGCTACAGCGAAAGCTGAGCTAAACAAGAAAGCTCACAGTGCCATGATTTTGTGTTTAGGTAACAAGGTACTGAGAGAGGTTACCGGGGAGACGACTGCAGCGGGGGTTTGGTCCCAAGCTCGAGACTTTGTACATGACAAAGTCCTTGGCCAACAAGTTGTTCCTGAAGAAGAAGTTGAATACATTCTACATGCCGGCTGGACGTACGATTTCCGAGCATATAGATGAGTTCAACAAAATCGTTCTTGATTTAGCAAATATTGAGGTAAAATTCGAGGATGAAGATCTTGCTTTATTATTACTCACTTCTTTACCAGCATCATACGAACACTTTGTGGATACCTTGCTTTATGGACGGGAAGCTTTGACTTTGGAGGATGTGATGGCCACACTGAATTCAAAGGAAATCAAAGAAAGGTCTAAGGCGAAGGGGGATGATGGTGAAGGGTTATATGTGAGGGGAAGAACTGATCGCAGGAAATTCGCATCAGTCTAGGGGAAAGTCAAGATCAAAGTCTCGAGGTGGAAGACTCAAGTGCTATATTTGCCAGTCTGAGGAGCACTTGAAGAGAAACTGTCCAAAGAATAATCGCAAGAAGTCAAATGGTTTCGTCAAGAAAGATGATCAGCCAAGCTCCAGTGGTTCGATTTATGACGGTTCTGAGGTGATGATGGTTATGAGTGCAGAGGCTCTGCTAGATTGGATCATGGATTCAGGAGGTTCATACCACATGACACCCAGGTTAGATTTATTTTTTGATTTTCTGGAATGCGATGGGGGTAGGGTACTGTTGGGTGACAACAGGGAGTGCAAGATCAGAGGTATTGGCAAGGTAAGGGTACAACTGAAAGATGGGTCAAGTTTTGTGTTACACAATGTCAGGTATATTCCTGAATTGAAAAGAAACTTGATATCGCTGGGAACTCTTGAAAAAGAGGGATATACCGTAAAAATGCAGTCGGGCAAAATCAAGGTGATTAATGGTTCCAGGGTTATTTTATCTGGAACCCGAAGGGATAATTGCGTATACTCTTTAGATGGCCATGCAGTGGCGGGTGAGCTTAATGCTAGTGTTGAAGAAAAAGACAGTCTTGCGCAGGTTTGGCACAAAAGACTGGGACATATCAGTGAGGCGGGACTTCAGGTGCTAGAAAAGCAGGAGCTGTTTGGAAAGAAGAGTCTAGGTAAGCTTGATTTTTGTGAGAATTGTGTTCTGGGAAAGTCACATCGAGTCAGTTTCGGTTGTAGGAAGGCACACTACTCAGGGAGTGATAGACTATGTTCATTCAGACTTATGGGGTCCGTCTCAGGTGGAATCATTGGGAGGTAAGAGGTATTTCTTATCTATTGTTGATGATTATTCCAGGAGGGTATGGGTTTATATTCTCAGGTTCAAACACGAAGCATTTGGAAAGTTCAAAGAGTGGAAGCAGTTTAGTAGAAAATCAGACTGGAAGGACGGTTAAGAAGCTTAGGACAGATAATGGTCTTGAGTTCTGTAACCGGGAGTTTGAACAGTTGTGCACAGAGAGTGGGATTGCTAGACATTTGACAGTTGCCGGGACGCCGCAGCAGAATGGATTAGCAGAACGGATGAATAGAACTCTCATGGATAAGGTACGCTGTTTATTAATTCAGTCTGGATTGCCCAAGACCTTCTGGGCGGAAGCGACATGTACGGCCGCATATCTTATCAATAGGTCACCATCGACAGCGATTGAGAAAAAGACACCTATGGAGATGTGGTCGGGACATCCAAGTGATTATGGGATGTTGAGGATTTTCGGCTGTGTCGCATATTCACACGTTAAACAAGGTAAGCTCGAGCCGAGAGCGGTAAAATGCGTTTTTTTTGGGGTATCCTGAAGGTGTGAAGGGGTACAGGCTATATAGGCTTGATAATGAATCACCTAAAATAGTCACTAGCAGGAACGTGGTCTTCAATGAAAGTGTCATGTACAAAGACACATTGAAGGATTCTGGTGCAGGTACTGATAAGTCTGTTGAGGAATTACAGGTTGAGGTGGAACTGCAAAGGTTAAATAATCATTCGCTTGAGGAAAATCAGACAGATGATCAGGAAGATGGCGATGATGAAGATGCAGGGGATCAGGATCATGATCAAACACCGGATCTCACAGATTATCAGTTGGTTCGGGATAGAGAGCCAAGGACAAGAACGAAACCTTTGAGGTTTCGAGATGAGAGTAATATGGCTGCTTACGCGTTTGCTGCAGCAGAGGAAGAAGATACTCATGAACCATTGACATACCAGGAGGCAGTTGCTTGTGAAGATAGTTCTAAGTGGAAAGCTGCTATGGATGAAGAGATGGATTCTCTGAGGAAGAATAAGACCTATGAGTTAGTAGATCATCCAGCTGGGCAAAAGCTGGTGAGCTGCAAATGGCTGTTCAAGATAAAGGAAGGGATTAAAGGTGTTCAAAAGCCTAGGTACAAGGCAAGGTTGGTGGCTCGTGGATTCACACAGAGGGCAGGTATTGACTATAATGAAGTATTTTCACCTGTAGTTCGACACACATCTATTCGGGTTATACTTGCATTAACTGCGTGTAGAGATTATGAGCTGGAGCAGCTTGATGTAAAGACGGCATTTTTACATGGGAATCTTGAAGAAGTGATCTACATGAGGCAGCCATCGGGATATGAACAAGGTAACAAGGTATGTTTGTTAAAGAAATCCCTTTATGGTTTGAAGCAGTCACCTAGGCAATGGTATAGGAGGTTTGATGAGTACATGCTGAGCAACAAGTTTAAGCGTAGCAGTTACGACAGCTGCGTATATTACAGGAGTTATGCACCAGGTGAGTATATCTATCTACTGTTATATGTAGACGATATGCTGATTGCTTGTAAAAGCAAGGCTGAGATTGGGTCTATCAAGTCTTTGCTTAATAAGGAGTTTGACATGAAAGAACTCGGGGAAGCAAAGAAGATTCTTGGTATGGAGATCATCAGGGATCGGAGTCGCAAGATTCTGAGGGTGTCACAATCGGGGTATGTTTCTAAGATTTTAAATAATTTTAGAATAGACAATGGGAAATCGGTTCAGATGCCATTGGGTGGGCACTTCAAGCTGTCGTTGAAGGATTGTCCGGTTAGGGATTGTGATGTTGAAAGGATGAGTAAGGTGCCGTATTCAAATGCGGTTGGGAGCTTAATGTACTTGATGGTGTGCACGAGGGCCAGACATAGCGTATGCAGTAAGTGTTGTTAGCAGATATTTGGCGAATCCAGGTAAAAATCATTGGGAAGCAGTGAAGTGGATTTTGAAATATTTGCGGGGTACTGCAAACGTGGGTTTGGTGTTTGGGACAAATCATGGCAACCATGTGGACGTAACAGGTTTTGTTGATTCAGACTACGCAAAGGATCCGGATAAAGGTAGGTCGATCACAGGTTACGCGTTTTTAGTACAGGGATGTGTTGTAAGCTGGAAGGCAACGCTACAACACGTTGTGGCTCTTTCAACTACAGAGGCGGAGTATATGGCCCTTACGGAGGCTGTGAAGGAAGCTATTTGGCTAAGGGGACTCTTGGAAGAGTTGGGCGTGGAGCTTAACACTGTGGCAGTTAATTGTGATAATCAAGGCGCGATTCACTTATCGCGGAATCATGTTTTTCATGAAAGGACTAAGCACATCAATGTGCGTTATCACTTTATCAGAGAGGTCTTGGAAGCAAAGACGGTTGAAGTTCTGAAAGTGGGTACTGAACACAATGCTGCGGATGCCTTGACGAAGGTGGTACCTGGACACAAGTTTCAACACTGCTTGGAGTTGCTGAGCGTTGGTATAGGCTAATATAAAGCCTAAGGTGGAAATTGTTATGTTTAGTCTTTATATTAGCATTATTGTTAAGTCTAGGGGTCATAGTGTTTATTCTAATAAGTATTAGCCGAATACAACTAGTTTCCTTATTTTGGTCTTGTTTTACAGCTGACATACAAGGCGGTTTTGTTTTAGGATTCCCTCTCATTCTCTATAAATAGAGATGAGGGGGGGAATGGTCTTGTACATCATTCTTTCAATACTAATCAAAGTCGATTAGGGTACTTACTTGTGCAAAGCTTCTCTTCTTCTTCTGTCGATATTGCTGTGTGTCATCTTCATGATCGGGATTATTCCGTTCTAGTTCTTGGGTTGTTGGTTGTGACTGAAAACTGACCTATTTAATTAACACATAACAGACCGATGAAATACATGCAGGGGTGAACGCAGGGAAGGAACCAAAATTAAAAAGATCAAGTGCATTTATGAAAAGTTAGATAACACTATAAACACTTCTTTTTGGGACGAGGTGCATTTCCATTTTTTTTTTCAAAAATCAGCGTTACACAACCTTGGGACCTCTGAGACCCACCCTAGTTTCGTCACTGGGTAAACGGGTGGTTAAGCTGCATTTTCAACTCATTATGATGATTCGTCAGGGTCCAAAAGATACATCATATTGAAACGTATGACATTTATTTTGGGAAACTAAAAGACTCGTGAAATTCACGAATATTTTAAAGAGAGGCAAAAAATTCTGATAATAACTTTTGTATTGCGCAATTAGCCGTTAGAAATATACATATTAGTATACGCAATCGTACATAAAAAGTTGTACACATGAAAAGTGTATTTAAGCAAAGAAAGAGTTAAAAAACAAAAAGAGAACACAAAGTTGCATAAGCATAAACCGTAGTTTTTGGTAGTGATGAACTTGTTATTGTTCGGATCCAAAAGCACGTTGATTCATTTGTGGACGTACTTTTAGTTGATCTTTAATAATCAATGTGATGCATCAAGTTCCCGCAAACTATTTGACATACGTATCCCAGATTTAGAAACTATACAAATAAGTTTGATTCTAAAATAGCAAAGTGTATGTAAAAAGTTGATCACACATTTTTGTAGCACTTTTTTGTAGATCACGTTTGTTTTTGTGAGATTGGCGTCTTCATTGCAAATAACTTTCTTCACTCTTCTTTTGCTCTTCACGCTAGAGACATCGACATATAGTTCTCCATGTGTAACAATATCGCGTGTCAAATACAAACTAAATTGCCGAATAAATTGTCTCCGACGTTTGCTAATCGTCATAATGAAAAGTAGATACACAATAAACTTTTAAATGTTAACATCAATACTTTACAATGATACCATATGAGAGGATATATTACGTCCTCATCTATCATTCTTTCAAATAACAGAAAGTTTATGTGAATTTTTTGAAGAGGCTCCATGTGAGATGTACGTTACGTGCTTATTTATCATTTTTCTTCTCTTTTGATAATTCTATTACTACGAATTCAATTAAGTGTACAACTGCAACTCTTAAAATTTCATAAAGAATGTGATAATTCAAAGAATATTTTAACATTTAGGCCACGCTTGATAAATCGGCATTGAAATCTTCAAAGTTAGTTGAACATCTCCATAACTTAAGCAATTATTTTTTTATGCGTCTTGACGTAAAGCTGGTGCAACAAACTGGACATATGTGAGGGTCCGCTTGGTATATATTTTGAAAGATATCCGGCGGGGAAAAAAACTAAAATGAGAAGAATGAAAAAGAATTCTAGTTACACATTTTAAATAAGAGGAATTTTTTTAAAGAGATATGCATCTACTTTTATAGGTACATCTAAAATGTGTAGTTGTAGTTTTTTCTCATCATTCTTATTTTAATTTTCTTATCATACAAAGAAAAAGATTAATTAGAAGACATTAAGGGTATGTTTGTTAAATTTTTTTTATTAAATCATCTTTTATTAAGAGATGATTTAATGCAGAGAATCTTCATTTTATTACTTAATATTTTCAGTCATTTTTCTGTATTAAGTCACAAACAAACAGTTTTCATATGACTTAATAAATTCAGTCTTTTTCCATATTAAGTCAATTCAGTTTTTATATAACAAACAGTTTTCATATGACTTAATAAGTATTTGATGTATGCCTCTTTGAAGTAGGTTCATGTATTTACTTATTTTAACTACATATAAAAGAGAATGAGTAAACTTTTCATTTTCATTTAGAAAAAAGTAAATTCATTAAAAGGAACCGGAGAAATCTTTTTTGAATATATTAATAAATGGTAATAATTACTAGAAAAGAGAATGATTTTTCATTATACATAAATTAAAGACAAAAGTACAGCGTTGGTCCCTAAACTTTCCAGAAAGCATCATAAGGGCCCCAAACTTGAGAAAATCGTCGTCGTGAGTAAAAAGTTGAGTTTTTGAGACCGATTGCGTCCCTTGACCCGTTTTCTGTTAGTCAACGCCCCGTTATATCTCATCAGATCCCGTTATTCATGTTAAATGTCTATTTTGCTCATATATAAAGTCATCCATCTACTTAGAGGTGGCAAAACGGGCGGGCCGAGCGGGCAGGGGCTAGAACGGGCACGGGCTAAAATGGGCACGGGCTTAAACAGGCACGGGCTAAACGGGCACATGTTATACAAATCCCTTTATAGAAGACTGAAAATAACAAAATAACTTCCTTAAACGTAATACCCCATTTATATTTAAAAAATTAAATATATTATGGGTGTGTTTGGCAAAAATTGCTGGTGCTGGTGCGGGTGCTGTTGCTGGTGCTGGTGCTGTTGCTGGTGCTGGTGCTGATGCTAGTGCTGGTGCTGAAAAAGATTAAAAATGTAGCTTTTTTTTTGTAGTATTGTTTGGCAAACTAGCTATAATTGTAGATTAAAAGTGTAAAATGACGTAATTGGACATACAAATAACAAAACCAATATATATAAGAATAGTAAATAAAATTATTGATATAAATCATAAATATGTAGGATTGCATGAAAATCCATGTAAAAATACAAACAACGTTAAAATGATGTTAAATTATAATCCATGATGTGCATTCCATATTAAAGTAGTAATATCGTTACGTATTTGCTTCATCTCGTTAGATGCTCATTCAGAATTGTTTTCATTGTTCGTTTCATGACTATGAACATCGTGAAGTTCGTCTCGTGGTATATAATCCGTATTTTCCTCCATCACCGTAAACATCATGTCTTCTTGTGAGCTGTTACGGATGTAGTTATGTAAAGCAAATGTAGCGATAATAACATCAATATGAGTTTGCACGCTTTTTCCCATCCGACTTGTACACTGTCGTTTATTGTTCCTTTAACTAATTCTTGCTTCATCACCTTTATTTCATCTTCTAAAGCAGTATGGACACGATCACAGCAGTAATTTGCCACCTATAACAAGTAATAATTGGATATTAGTTTTGATACATCATTAAACACAGTAACTAAACATGACAGTCATCTTCATTGATGAATATACACGGGTGATTGAACGTGTTTAAAACATTTATACTGTGAGTTCAAGTTTACTAATTTGTTAAAAGTGTTTGCTAAATATATATATCCATTTGCGTTAAGTTCAATTTTTAACAATTTTAGCGACTAAAATTTATGAACACAGAATATATATAAATTGAGATAATGAGTTTATAGCCGCTCAAAGAGCATTCATTAGTAAAACTTGAACTAGTAATCGTATTCGATTACTAATTCATTAGTAAAACTTGAATTAGCGACTAAAATTTATTAAGTTTTATTTCAAACCTACTCAATTTAGTGAATTACTAATCGTATTTGATAACTTAATTGTTTATCAAAGTATAAAAAGACAAAAAAATGTCTATATACATAATTAAATAGTCTAACGTGACCTATTCTTAAATATTAAAATATACATAATTAAACATCATGTCTTTTTGGAAGGTTAATAAAGTAATTATACAAAAAATAATTTCTTGCCTTTTCTCAAAAGTTGGTTGGATCAACTTATAATTTTAGAGATTATGTTTTCTATAATCTTTCTTAATTTTTGCAGCCAAACGATACTACTTTTTGGACAATAGATTATTTTGTGAAAAAAAAGTTGTATCCCCCATAGTCTCCCAACAATCTGTGTTACCAAACACAGCCTATATATATATAACTTTTTTTTAAAAAACAATTATAATGTTCTCTAATTGAGAGAAAATATGTGCCCTCAATTTAGGCGGAATGTGCCAAATCTTTTTAAAGCATCAATTAGAATTTTTTTTCATTTTCCTTCATTTCATCCAATCCAAAAATCATCCGTCTCCCTTCCATCTCAATGGAGATAAACATCCCTAATCTCCCCCCATATTACTCAGATCTCCGACGACCACCGCAACACCGCCGACGCCGACAATGATGCCCAACCTCATTTTCAAGGCCTCTTACCTTTTATTTATTTCGTTTTATATGTATTTTACTACACATGGGTCAAACAAAAAATTACTAACAGGTAGCACGTCTCTTACCCTTTTTTTATTACTTTACTATTTTGTGGTTTACTTGTTTAATTGTCACGGATAAATGTATATGGGGATGGTGATATTTTTAATGTTAACTGATTATTTAGAGTTAAATACTATTCTTAGTTGTGTGTTTTTGTGTTTTGGATGGCTATTTAAATGTGATTATCCGGTAGTTACTAGTTAGTTTAATGAAGAGTTCGGGTTTAGGATTTAATTTGTGGTACTATTGAGGGAAGTTGATTTGATTTTTTAATGATTAAAGATTGCTGAGATAGTGATTGTTTGTGTTTGTGTTTGAAGTTGTAAGGAATAGATAATCTACTTTGAATATGTAAGGATGAACAATCTAGTTATAATGGGATAACTCTAACTTAGGGTATGTACTGAAAGATTACTCGATACATGAAAATTATCGTATTATACATGCATCCCAAACACCCTTAGTAACAATGTTATATATGATTAATGTCATTTTTTGTCTTGCCTGTAGATCTTTAGATTGGAACCAAGGTTCGATGATGAAGTTAATCCTGCAGATGAAAATTCTAAAGTTGAGGAAGCTGCAGAGAAAAAAGAAAAAACGTTTCAGTTCTCGACTAAAAAGTCTGAACAAACGGTATGCAACTGTTGTATTAAACATGCCATCTTATTAAGATGCAACTCATTAGGTGGTCATTTTGGCTTGATATTGATTGTAAGGTGATCTAAAAGACTTCGTTTTATACAAAAAAGGTACCATGTTCAAAAGTTAGCTAACAAAACTATACCTTTATCACAACCTTTATATGGGCCATAAAAGCACACCTCTACGAAATTGTTGCATTTTGGCCGTTAGTCTATCAATCTCAAGGTGGAACTGGCTTGATGCACTATCTTCACTATTTTAGCTCATTAACCATTATGATAATTTTGACCAAGGTGCAATTTGGCTTGAAGCTACACTTCTTATTTTCAAAAAAACTGGACTCATATGGTTTTTGTGAATGTATGATTTTATCCACGTAATGTGCACACTGATTTTTAGTACTAATCAAAGGCACGAAAAAGTTTTTCATGTTAACTGAACACAAAAGTTACTAGTTGAGCTGAACACCTTTTTGCCTGTTGCCCCCGACCTGGCTCTCCCAAATCAAAAATCAATGCTAGATTGGAGTGTGGTTAAATCTGTTTACTTTATGTTACCATAGGCCAAGAAAGAAAAGGCACTACGTGCAAACCGTGATCCTGAGGCCCAAGCTGATTTAAATAGCAAGATGGCTGATGCAAAGGTTAATGCAAAGGCTCTTGAAGTTGGTGCAGCAACTACAAGTAGTGCTCGTAATATTCCACCTCATGGATCTATCAGCAACAAGACGTCGACAGGCTTATCCATTAGAAAAGATCATCTTTAAGGGAGAGTGGAAATACCTTCTAGACATTGCTGAGATTTTGCAAGAAAGGAAAAGTATAACACCTGAATCTTATCCTGTTTTTGTTTGTAACAGAATTCATAAGATCGACGAGGCCAAGGTAAATTTACATGTTGGTTTTACACGATGTGCATACATGTATCATGATTTCTTAATCAAATTAGAGGTGACAAAATGGGTTCGGTTGGTGACATCTTAAATCAGATCTTTTTTGTTAGGATTGACCTGAAATTTATGTCCAGATTTTTTAGAAAGAATAGTATGATACAATCATTTATCTATTCTTCAATGCTTATATAATCATTTCTCTGAAAATTTAAAGTATAGATGGGTTACACCATCATTCTTTAGCACAGGCCAAAATGTGGTGGATTGGCTTGACCTGCAAACTAGTTTTTCCATTCTATAAATTTTCTTACTAATAGCTAATCCATCAAATTTAATAACAGGAAACAGTAAAAATATAACTTTAGGTGTCGGTTGACTTGCAACATGATCTGATCCATTTGACCCGTTTCCTTTGTAGCTAATTTTTTGTTTGACCCATGTGTAGTAAAATACAATTAAAATAGACACGTGCTACCTGTTAGTAACAGCATCATGCTAATTGTCATTCATTCATCTGTTACTGCCCTTTGATAGTTATACTTTAATTCTTGATGTAGGATGAGGAGGAAAGGGAGAGGCTTGCATGCATATACTCGTACATCAATCATCTCATCAAATTTAATGACAAGCATTCCGTGGACGGCAAATCATCCGCTAAACATCATAAATTGCCAAACATATTGACCCAAAAGTTCAGTGACATGTTTGCCAACACTGAATCACAAATACTCTCTGAAGACAAAAGGGTCCTTATCAGCTATGTTTTGGTGCTTACTCTCTTTGTTGAAAACTTATAAACAGAATTCTCTGACATAGCTAAAGATCTTAGAACGACCACTGGTGCATTGAGGCCTCACTTTGAATTTCTGGGCTGCAAGTTTACCAGAGAAAACAATATAACGTTGGTTGCTCTTCCTGCTCCTCTGAAGTTCCCGGAGGTTAGGATGAGGCGCCAATGATAAATATGAATTTAAAGGCTTGGTGCTTGTGGTTTGTGCTTAGCAAAAAGATATGTTTGTTAGTTTATTATGGGTTATCTAATGAACAAATATATGTAGGCTTATGTTTACAGAACTCTTGAAAACAAATGAATGACATACATTTTACTTTATATCAAGTTTTGGTTCATTGATATGTACTTATGTATATTCGTTGCCAAACTTTAGTTTAATTTGCACAATACTATTTATCATACTAGAATTGTTAAATTTGATTCTTGTATTGTGTCGCAACTAGATAATCAAATTCAATGTAATATACGTGTCTTTTATCGTTACAGAGTGTTGCAATAAATTTAATTTAATTTGCACAATACTATTTATCATACTAGAATTGTTAAATTTGTGGGTATTGATATTGTGTGTGGGTATGGAGATGATGAAAAGTTTATGTTTTTTAGTGGAGTGGATGAATGAGATTTGAGAATGGTGATGGTGTTAATTTTAGAGAGAGAAGCAGAAATTTAGAGAGAGAAGCAAGAAAAAGAGATAAAAAGAGGGTGGTAGTAGTGATGGTATAACTTTTTGATTAAATACACCGTTCGTCCCTAAGGCTGTACCACTTAAATAATTAACCGAAACGATGAAATGACCATTTTGCTCTCATGTGCAAGGCACATGGGGGAAAATAACAGAAGTTGACTATGCATTACGGGTCAAGGGATGCAATCGGCCTTAAAAACCCAACTTTTGGACTCACAGCGACGATTTTCTTAAGTTTGGGGCTTGATGTATTTTTGTCTAAATTAAATACATCCACAACACGTTCGTAGCGGGCTCACACTACATTCACATTACAGATTAACTAAAATAAAACAGTTACTCTAATAGTTAGAGCATCATTTTTAACATCCTAAACCTTTTACGTCTTTTCAAAATCACCATTAAAGAAACTTCATGACTCAAAAGAGGTCATGTTTCACTTGTGAACAGCCGACTCCTGGTTATAAACTGGTGTGCCAAAAATAAAGTACTTTTATGCAGCTGCAACTCCCATCAAAAGTGGGTGAACACAAACATCAATGGGAAACCCATGTAGAAAATGATGGATATAATTCATATTCACCGTAATCCTTATGGGTTCATTATACTCTGTTGTTAAACTTTGATAAAAACATCCAACATTTTATGGTTGAAGCTATTGATACGGTGATACATGATCCATTATAATGTGTTAAACCTTAGACCTTGATAGATCTACGAGCACTCTTGGATCGATAGTAATGTTTATGTAATCACAAACACACTAATAGAAAGTCTCTAATACTTGTATAAAGCGGAATATAAACACAAGCAAGAACACGAATAACTAAGAACGATTGATCCTCTATGGATCTTTTATTGATACTAAGAACTTGTTTTTCTAAACTCGTACTCAATACATAATGATGCGTTCCTTTTATAGACAAGGAACCCTAAACAACTCTAAACCGTTTCACAAGAAACGTATAATCTAAAAACTATCTAAGATATGCAATATCACTTTCTAAATAAACTCATGCATATCCTAACTAATAACATAATACGCGGAAACTATCAATCAGCAGAAACACATTCCGCACAATCTATACTTCGGCAGAAACAATCTTCAGCAGAAACCAATACTTCAGCAGATTCATCAGCAGTAACCATCAGTAGAATTCTTCCTTAGCAGAATTCCCAACAATCCTCCCCTAATCTTGAATTTGACATGGTTAAGTTCAAGATTTTTGATAGATCTTTCACACTTCAGAATAAGAGGATTGAATTCGAACACCAGCAGCAAAGAATCAAATGAGACACATCTCTATGAATGGTAGAACTTGAAACTTCAGGTCTTTGCAGCAACAAATGACAGATTGTACATCAAAACATTTAAGTTTCAGACTATTCTCATCACATCCAGGTGTGTTAACTCCTGTGAGAGGTGAATCATTGAAAATAATGGATTTGATGTCTCTTTACCAATAGCCATCACTACTGGAGTAGCCAAATGTTTAAGTTCGAAAACTATGGTACACTGATAACCATCTGATTTATTAGCAAATCAGCAACTATAAACGGATTTGAGATGTCTTTACCTGTAGCCGTTTGCTCAGGACTAGCCAACTCTTTGGTTTCAACTGAACCTTGGTGAATTGAATACCAAATATGGATACCAAATGTCTTTACCACAAACCATACTTTTGTGGACTAGCCAATTCTTTGGATCCCAGAAAGGGTTACATCCATGGTGAATTGATGACCATTTCAACTCTCAGCAATGAAGCATGGGTGAGTTGAGAACCCTATAGCTTTGAGCAAGCTATTATAGCTATCAACAGATTTGATGTGTCTTTACCAAAGCTGTACCCTTTGGACTAGCCAACTCTTTGATGGACACAAGTCACATCTGGTGAGTTGATAACCATCAACAGAGTTATACAACAAACCTGCATAAAAGTTAGTATACAAAGGATTTTTTTTTTTTTTTTTTTTTTTTTTTTTTTTTTTTTTTTTTTTTTTATTTTTTAACTAAGAATGAAATAAGAAAGAAATGAAATAAAGAAATAGAAAATATACAAATAATACATAATACCAGAATCAAGTAGAAGCTTGTTGGTGCATAAGCTTGGACTTGATGAACCCAACCAATTGTTCAGCATGTGTCCTATCATTAGCAACTGGATTCGGAGGAATTTCCAACTTCCTTTGGAGCATTCGATTCATCAGTGTCATGGACAATGGCTATTGTTGATCAGAAAACATACATACTCTTATCCCAGACTCAGTCTCCACCACATGGACATTGGGAATGGGATAAAATCTCCAAGTATCAACTTTCCACCTATGGGAATTCTTCCAAATCGAATAACCTTTCCCCTGTGGAGTTTGGGAGTCAAAGAGAACTTGAAGATCTCCCAATAGATATAGGCCAGCACCTTGTGGAGTATGTATAGCATAATACTCAGTGACCAACTTGTAAAGAGTCTGCAGATCTTGCCTATCCACCAAATGAAGAATTTCTTGCAAGAAAGTGAAATTCTTATAGGATTGATCTTGCCTGTAGATAGTATTAAGTTGTCCATCTGTGATAGTCCATCTGATCAACACATTATATGATCCTTCAGGAAAAGTTTCAGAAGATCCTTCTTGAATAAATGTATCATCAGTAGCTTCTAGGTTCACTTGCTTTGAAGAACTACCCATGTGAGCTCTGAGGACCTGCTTAGCCAATCTAATTGATCTTCTACTTGCAATATGCTTGCCTATATGTGCCATTCTCTTCTTCCTTCGACCAGGGATGTAAATTCCCATAGAAACATCTTCAGTAGCAATAGAAGAAGTTGGAACAGAATCCCCTGTTACATGTAATCTTTCAGCCATGTCCCTGGCTTGTTTACCCTTAGCAGCTGTTGCAGCAAAAGGTTCAGCAGAATTAGGTGGAGCTTCAGAAGAAACAGGAATCCCAGATGATTGTCTCTCAGAAGCTTCATCAGCAGAAAGAGTAACAATAGGCTCAGCAGATTGTAAGTCTTCAGGAGTATCTTCAGCAATATCAGTAGAAGGACTCAGATGTACTTGATCTCCAGTAGATGAAGTACCTATCTCCACTTGCTTCAGTCTTTTGGTACATGGAGCTTCCATACTATCAGCAGTCCTCTTAGGTTGAGTAGCAGAAGAGTGAATAGTCTTCATAATCTGATCATAAATTCTATTCAACTTAGAATCAGACAAAGCCCAAACTTGCTTCTTTGTCAAACCATGGCTATACACAGAAGTATACTGATTATAGACCACATTCCTCCTATATTGTCTCTTTTCTGCTTCAGTCTTGGGTCTATCTCTCTTAGCTTGTGCTTTCTGAGCAGCAATAGCCTTCCTTCTTTCGGCTGCAGCTTTCTTCCTCTGTTGCCCAAGAGCTACCATTTGTTCAGCAAAATTATTACTATCAAAGTTAGCTCCTAAGATACTTTGAGCCAAATTAGGATTGGATGCAGCTTGTTGAGTGTAAGAGTCCCATTGTGCATCAGTGAAATGAGCTGATTGCTCATCTAGCTCTCTTTGCCTTTCTGGAGGCAAATTTGAAGTAAATTGATCTGGCATCTGTTTTGCTAAAGCTTGACTCTTCACAAGATTCTCATATTCTTTAAACAACCTATCTTGCTCCTTTCTTTCTTCTGCACTAACAAGATCTGTACCAAGATCTTCTCCAACCACCCTTCCTTGCTCATTTCCAGAAGTATCCACACTAGTAACTCTGTCAATATCTTCAGTAGAAACTCCAATAGAAGCATCAGCAGAAACATGTTGAGTTGAAGATTCAACATGTGGAGCATTAACTTCATCAGTAGTATCCAAGGCAAAGGATCTTCCAGCAATAAACACTTCAGCAGACACCTTGGAAGATGTAACATCAGCAGAAGCCACATGATCATCATCAATATGTTCTTGAGCAACAGACAAACTTGGCAGTGTAGTTTCCTTGCTCAAGTACTGTCTTCTCCTCTTTCTGTAGAACTTAATCTGATCCCTTTGTTGAAAGGATTCAGCAGCTTTAGGTGAATGAGTAAAAGTCTGCTGAGCAGCTTCAGCCAATAAATCAAGATGATCCCAATAACTATCCTCCTGCTCATCATCAGATGCAAACACAAATTTCCTCTTCTTTGTCTGCCCAAGTTTATCCTCTAATTCTTGAACCCTTCTTTTCAACACCACAATCTCATCACCAAGTGAGGATTTAGTATCTGCAAGTTCCTTCTTCAACTTCTCAGTTTCTTGAACATTCCTGTTGAGTAAAGTATACAGAGAAGTGAGAGTAATAGGGTCCTCAGCTCCACCAGCAGATGTCTCAGTGGTAAAGGGAGCTTCATTGGGCCTTTCAGAAGAAACATGTAAATACTCAAAATTAGAAGTGTTCTCATTTATTGGGTCTCTAAAGGGGCTAGGTGTGGACAGTCTTGGAATCTCATCTTCAAGAGGTGTAGGAATATGAGTATCAAGAGACTGAATTGTCTCCTCAACCTCAGGAACAAGCTCTTCAGGAGCTTCATGAGAGTGTGATGGAACAGGTGAAGATGTAGGTTGGTCAGTAGTAACAATAGGTACTTCAGCAGTTAAGGAGGGACCCTCATCCCTTTCTACTAATGGAGTACCATCAGTAGTATTGGGAGCTGGTGGAGCATCAGCAGCATTTCCCTCATTAGCATCATCATTGCCATGTGGCAACATAGCTGGTAGCAGAGGATGATGCTCCCCAACATAATGAGTTTTCATAGAAGCAAACAACTTGGCACTAAGGGCTCCAATGGGATAATGTCCTCTATCCTGGGTATTTATGTCTAAAATTATCTGTAGAAACCTAGGGTACATTAAAAACTTATGCTTTTTCTTTTGAATATTTTCTACCAAATTATCAAAAATAAACTTAGAAAAATTATAAGTTAAACCCTGTGAAAGACACACTATACCACAACCCAGTTGAGTAGAGAATTGATCCCATCCTCCAGATTTGTTGCTGATGCATTGAAGTAATGTATGCACCAAAAATCTCCACTTGGGACAAAACTTGTTCTTCAGCCACATAGTCGTATCCACACTTTGATAACCCGCTGCTCTTAGACCAGTAAGAATCTCTTCAGTGTTGGTGTGATAAACCCCATTTTCATCATCCAACTGCAATCTTTCCCTAATCAAAGCTTCAGTCACAACATACTCAGTTCCATCAATTTTTGCTACTATCTCTATATCAGACCGCTTCTCAGCAGATGCCCAAAATTGTTTTACCAAAGATTCATGTACTATATCCGGATAATGAGTCAAAGCAAAATGAATCTTTGATCGCTTTAAGAAATCAACCATAGGGTCATATATTTCCTGTCCCTTCGCTTTTCCCAGAAAAGCAACTTTATTGTGATCTTTCTTGAATTGTAGGGCCTCCATTGAAGAAATTATGAGAGAATGGAGAATAGGTTTAGATTGCTTGAAGAGGGAATTAGTTGTTTTGGGCGAAGATTATATGAATATGTTATAAATAGAAGTTACCCAATTCTGGTCAAAATTTATCGGAACTAATTGTTGACCTTATCTGACGTGTAAAGTAACTTCACCATTCAAAATCAACCCTTCAGCAGAAATGATGGTCAATCTGCTGAAGTGAAAAGTCAATCAGCAGAAACAACTCAAGAGAATAATATCTTCGGTAAAGATCTTGAGTTTTAATTTGCCACCCAACTCGCATTAATTAGCATTACCACTTGACTTCGCCTATAAAATAACCCCAATTCACAATCCGCACCTACCAATTAACCCTAACTAGCCATCAAACCTTTTGTTAACCTAAACCATTCATCAGCACAATGACAAATCAACCAGAAGTAGTTGATCTGACATCTGAATCATCAGCAGATTCAGCAGACAACCTTCCTCAATCATCCACACAACCTTCCCATAGAAGGTATGGTATCACCAAAGAACAAGCCCGCAAGAAAAAGCATGATGTGGGTGCTTCAAGCAGACCACACAATCCACCCAAATCTCCATCATCATCATCATCAGAGGATAATCGTCCTCTATTTCGATATCCCTACCAAGACGAGCCACCTACAAGGAAGTCCCCTTTTCTTCCTTCTTCAGAAGATGATAGTGTGGTGGATCCAGATGATTCACCTAGGGGCTCTGATGACTCCACAGAGCGTCTTGAGCCAATCTTCAATAGATTGGTAAGAGAGGAAGAGGAGAGGGAAGCAGCACCAACCAGGGAAGAGAATCCCCAACCTTCACAACCCCAACCAAGGCCACACACCAGAAATCCACCACTCCCAGAGACAAGGGAAGTGGTTATTGGTCTTCCTGCTCCAAGGACTGGTGTTTCATACCATAGAGACACAGGAAAGAGCAAGGGTGCAGAGGTGACTGGAAAGGGAAAGGGTAAAATGGAGTAGGTGATGATGAGATGTTGCCAAGGACCAAAGATATAAAACTAGGTTCTTCAGCATCTTCAATCATGTCTGTTAGTCTTCCTGGTGCATCAGTAGATGATAGGAACTAGTGTCTGTGTAGGTTATCTTGTATAGGATTGGTCTTGTTGAAATTGAAGTTGTTTGTAAGCTGTAATTTCTTTTGAATGAATGAACAACTTTTCTTTGATTATTACTTGAACTCTGTTTCAGTACTTCCATTCAGCAGAAACACTCTTTAAGCTTACTTGACCATGTCCCATTAATCTTGGTGAACATCAACTTAAGATCATCAATATCAAGGCAGTTCTGCAAAACAGACACATAACAGCAAACAAACCAAACCATACAAACTAAAATTACATTAGTGGATTAGTGTGTTAGCAAACATAATCAATAATCTACAAAATAAACATAATCAATAATCTACAAAATATTACAAACTTTACAACCACAATCCTCCCCTGAGGCATATGCCTCCCCTGAGGCCTATGCCTCCCCTCAAACATAGCATTTAAGGGTTAACCATCCCAATATGGACCACTAAGTGTTGAAACCTAGGTCCATCAAAAGCTTTAGTCAGCAAATCTGCCACATTATCATCTGTGTGAATTTTAAGCACCTTAATCAAATGTTTTTCATATGCATCTCTTATAAAATGGTGCCTTATCTCAATATGCTTAGTTCTATTATGAAAAACTGGATTTTTAACAATGCATATGGTACTTTGGTTATCAATAAAAATTGTGGTATTCATGAAATTAAACCCATAATCCAACAATTGATTTTGTATCCAAAGAACCTGTCCACAACAATTGGCAGCAGCAACATACTCTGCTTCAGTAGATGAGGTAGCAACAATGGTTTGTTTCTTGCATTGCCAAGAAATCAACCTTCTTCCAAGAAATTGGCAACCGCTAGTTGTGGATCTCCTATCCAGATTTGCACCAGCATAATCACTATCACTGTAAGCTTCCAACTTGAAAGGAGACTCTTTTGGGTACCAAAGACCTAACTTGGGTTGGCCTTTGAGATACTTAAAGATCTTCTTTACTGCATTCATGTGGGAAGTGAGTGGTGTGACCTGATGCCTAGAACAAGCACTCACAGCAAATGTGATGTCTGGCCTTGAAGCTGTCAAGTACATCAATGAACCAATCATGGACCTGTATAGGTGAACATTCACTGCAGGATCTGGTTCAAGATTATTCTTTGGTTTCGGAGCTTCATAAGGAGTAGTGGCAGTTCTGACATTTTCCATATCAAACTTCTTCAAGATATCTTGCACATATTTGTCCTGACTTATAAAGATACCATCTTGTTTCTGCTGAACTTGTAAACCCAAAAAGAAAGTTAGCTCCCCCATAGCACTCATCTGAAACTCTCCTTTCATCAACTCCTCAAAATCCCTGCACCAAGCCTCTTTAGTGGAGCCAAAGATAATGTCATCCACATAAACCTGCACAAGAATTATATCCCTAGAATTCTTCTTAATGAAGAGAGTTTTGTCAATAGCACCTCTCCTGTATCCATGCTTCAGCAGAAATGCAGAAAGCCTAGCATACCAAGCTCTTGGTGCCTGATGAAGTCCATAGAGAGCTTTTACAACCTTGTAAACATGCTTTGGATGATCTGGGTCTTCAAAACCTTTGGGTTGAGTGACATATACTTCCTCTTCAATTTCTCCATACAGAAAAGCACCTTTCACATCCATCTGATATACCATGAAACCCATATAAGAGGCATAGGCCAAGAAGATTCTAATGGCCTCAACTCTAGCTACTGGTGCAAAAACCTCAGTATAATCAATTCCTTCCTCTTGTCTGAACCCCTGAGCCACTAACCTTGCTTTGTTTTTGACCACAATACCCCTTGCATCTCTTTTATTTTTCAAAATCCATTTTGTCCCAATAGCAAATTTCCCTTCAGGTAGTGGTACCAATATCCAAACCTTCTGATTCTTGAATTGAAGCATCTCATCTTGCATTGCCTCAAGCCAATTTGAATCTTCAAGAGCTTGAGCAACACTGGTTGGCTCCACTTGAGAAAGAAAGCAAGCAAACAGACAATGCTTAAAGTCTGTGTGATTGTTCCTTTGCTGATTTGACACATAGGAAAGAAAAGAAACTTGACCATACTTAGAACCTTTCACAGTACTTCTAGTTCTAACAGGTGCCTGAGGATCACCAAGTATATTGGATTGAGGATGTGCAATGTTGATCCTTGTGGTAGCATTGGGGTTGACATCAATTGTGGTGTCAAGATTGTTCATATTGGGTCCAAACTCACTATCATAGGAGGCTAAGTTGAAGATACCAGCTTTGGGTTGGTGATTTCCAAGATCAGAAGGACTTGGAAAACGTGTATATGGCTCTTCAAGGTCAGTGGACACACTAGGAGAAATAGGAGAACCTTCAGGAGAACTGTCAGCAGAATTGGTGATGTCAGGGGAAACAGAATGCCTATCAGCAGAATCCGGGTTTCCACTGACTGATTGTGGTAACTCCACATCAATTCTTTCAGCTTCTTGCTTGGCTGCATGCTCCTTCTTCTTAAGTCTAGCAAGATCCTCTGCATAGTGTGACTCATCTTCAAGCTCATCAGAAGTAACTTTGGAGCTATCACCTGCAAATTGGTTAGGAGAAAAGGAGGGAACAACAATAGGGTGTTCATCATGCTCAGAATCACTATCTGAGTCACCATCCATGTTACCAACTTTGTCTTTGGGAGACTCTTGAGAACCTGCAGATTGGTTAGCCACATATCTAGTATAGCCCAAGTAATCAGTTAAGTAATCCAGGTCAAAATACCAAGCATGACCTTGACCCTGAACATTAGGCTTATCTTCTAGGAATCTCAGGTTAAGGGTCTCCTCTATCTTTTTAGCATTTAAATTATATACCCTATAAGCCTTACTATGTGCTGCATAACCCACAATATACCCCTCATCAGCTTTCTCATCAAACTTTCCTAGTGGATCACTAGTATTCAAAATGGTCACTTGACAGCCAAAAGGTTTAAGGTAATGAATATCAGGAACTTTCCCAGTGAGAAGTTCATAAGGGGTCTTAAAATGAGGTCTAGTGATGGATACCCTGTTCAAAACATAACAAGCAGTACTTACTGCTTCAGTCCAAAACATAGTGGGTAACTTAGAGTCTGCAAGCATGGATCTTGCTGCCTCTATTAAGGTCCTATTCTTTCTCTCAGCCACCCCATTTTGCTGTGGGGTTCTTGGATTGCTATAGTCCCTTTTTATCCCCTTAGACTGACAAAGTTCTATTAAAACATCATTTTTGAACTCTGTCCCATTATCACACCTAATACCTTTAACCTTTTTGTTTAGCTGGTTTTCAACAAGGGTAATGTATTCTTTTAAAATTGGAGATGTTTCATCTTTAGTTCTCAAAAAGAATACCCAACAAAACCTGCTATAGTCATCAGTGATTACTAGGCAGAAGCATTTGTGATCAATACTTCTGATTTGAGTTGGACCAAAAAGATCCATATGCAACAACTGAAGAGGTTCTGAGATAGTTCTTACAGCAGTAATGGCTTTGTATGAGGCTCTGTGTTGCTTCCCTTTGTTGCAGGCAACACAATTGTGCTCATTGGTGAATACTTTGGAGGGAAGCCCATGAACTAGACCAAGCTTAGAGAGTTTGTTTATGGTCTTGAAATTAACATGAGCCATTCTTCTATGCCACTTAGTAGACTCATTCAGTGATGCTTTAGCCACCAAGCATGTCAGATCACCTTCAGGATGGACTTCATTTAAGTTGAATGTGTATAAGTTGTGGCTTCTGGGAACTCTCAGCAGAATTGTGGTATCTTCTGGAAGCTTGAAGTCTTTAGAGAGTACAAGACATTCATCCTCTGAGAAGAAGACCTTGTTCTTGGTATCACATATTTGTGATACTGAGAACAAGTTGAAGTGTTGCAGTTCCTCCACATAGAGCACATTCACAAAATCAAAGTTAGGTGTTCTGATGGTTCCATATCCAGTGATTTTGCCATCTCCTCCACCAAAAGTCACATTGCCTCCTCCTTGAATGGGTACAAAATCATGCATTATGTCCCTGTTTCCTGACATACTCCTGGAACAACCACTATCTACTATGCCTACATCTTTACTTTTCAAAGGATGATCCTACACATACAACAAAATTATACAAATGTTAGTACACTATGGAGACTCAAGTCATTACTGACTTGAGCCTGCCTTGTGGATCATAAGCATTAGGCCATGTAGATGTATTAGATCCACCATTATCCTTGGACCTGCTATAAAAATTAGGTCCCTTGTGAGTCCAAAAACAACCTGCTGAGGGCTTAACAGCAGTATCCCAATATCCCATACCCATATGCATGGGGTCAATAAATCCAGGCCAATAACCATTCTGAAAATAAGAACTAGTGGGTTGCACAAATGGTCTAGCAACATATCTGTTCCTAGCAGATTGAGAATGTCTATCAGCAGAATGTCTGGCCCTGTGAGTTGCTTGTGGAACATATGGTGGTATATCCTTAACTTTAGTCCACTTTGGTCTGGGTTTATCTTGACCACTACCTACACCCATTCTTTGCTCATGAAAATTACAATCCTTAATCAAATGAAATTTACTTCCACACACAAAACATTTCTTCTTTTTAGAAGATTTATTAAAAGAAAAGGATGTTCCATTACATGCAAAAGTATTCAAACCATTAACAGAATTGTTTTTGACACAATTAAAAACATTATTTTGCAAAGAATTAAAAGACAAGTCTTCAGAAGAAACTGTCTTGGACTTCACATCCTCAGCAGCAATTCTAACAGGCTTGTAGGGAGTCTTGGGTGTAGACTTAGGAGAGGTCTTGGGTGAGGTCTTGGGAAGGTCTGACTTTTCACTTGAATCACAACTGGTAGTAGACCCTTGGTCAGAGGATATGTCACTAGAAGAACAAGAGACATAGTCAGTAGAATTAGAATCAGGGTCTGGCAAGTCATTTGACTTTTTGCCATAAAGATGGTGTGATCCATCAAAGTCTGAGGTGGTGTTTGTAGTGGGCATGAATTCTCCCCTAATAGGTCCAGGCACAGCATGTAATTTTCCTTCTTTAACAAAGTTTGCTAAGCCTGCTGGTGTAGATTTTCTCATATCAAACCTAGCCTCTAACCCAACATATTTTTTAAAACCAAGACCTATACTAGAGTTTACAGGTTGACTATTATAAAGACAGTTATTTAGCTTATCTCCTGACATTAACCAAGTTTTATGAGTAGCTACTTCCTTGTCTAATTTCTCTTTTAGTTCCTGATTTTCTAACTCTAGTTCAGCCTTTTTCTTTTCACAACATTTTAATTCATTTGTAGAGCACAACAAATCTCTTTCTAACACCCCTATCTTTTCTTCATAGGCAGTCTGATTCTTTTGAAACCAAATTTGTTGTCTTTCTTTAGTTTTTAAAGCCTGTTTGTAAGCCTCAACTTCAACATAACATTCATTATATTTAGGTTTCAATTCATCATATGCCTTCTTAAGTTCATTATATCTTTCACTACAACCAAAAACACAATTTTGTACCTGAGAGATGCCCATTAAGGCAACTTGATCATGTTGATCCTCTGTAGTATAGTATGCTAGTAATCCACTCTGTCCAGCAGCTTCATCATTCTCAGGTTCATGCACATTCCAGTTGATATGATCATCCAGAGTGATCAAAGCTCTAGCTTTCCCAGCTTCCACTTGTTTCTTCTGATAGGTAGTATATCTAACCTCATCACCTGCCTTCCTATCCTTGCATTCTCTTTTGAAGTGACCCATCTGTCCACAAGTATAGCATTTGATCTTCATCCTGTCAAATCTAGCTGGATCTCCTCCCTTGTAATCAAAATTTCTCCCAGACTTCTTCTTAAACCTTTCGACATTCAAAGTGAGCATGGCCACCTGCCACTTCAAGTTCATCTCTTCCAAATCCAGAGGATCTAATTGATCAAAATCCTCAAAAGCAAGTTGCTGCTGATGATCATAATCAGCAACAAAAGAGTGAAGTACATCTTCCAATACACTACTAGACTGTGGTTTGGAAATTGGTCTGTTGTTGGTGTAAGAAGATGATACTGAGGAGCTTGGGCTTGAAACTTGATTCATCTTATTGGAGGTGGTGCTAACAAATGCTGAGTAGTTAGGAGTGGATGCACGAATGGGACTTCTAACATCAGGCTCAAGAGTCTTAAGCTTGTTGTAGAGATCATCAAAAGATAGCATATCCAGTCCACCTTTAGCTTTGAGTGCAATGCTCACTTGCAACCAGGATGGAGGTAAAGATCGTAAGAACTTTGCATTGCAATCCTCATTGTCTGGCCTGGCCTGTAGCTGATTCAATTGGCTCAGAATCTTATGAAACTTATCATACCCCTTGTGAATACCTTCTTCCTCAGAGATTTGGAATTCTTGAAATTGCTGTTTCAGCATCGATTTCCTCATTCTCTTCGACTCCTCATTCCCACCAAACCTAGCCTTGATGGCCATCCAGATATCCTTAGCATCCTTTATGTAGTGAAAGTCACCCATATGATCATCTGGTATAGCCTGAAGGAGAATAGTTCTAACTTTATTCTCTCTCTGAACAGCTAGAATCTCTTCAGCAGTTTTAGGACCAAGGATGGTAATCTTGCCATCAGCATCTTCGGTGTGCCTTTTCAAACTATTTCCATTCTTGACAACTTCCCAAAGATTCCAATCAATATTTGTGATCCAGTTCTGCATCTTCATAGCCCATAATTCATATTCTTCCTTCTTGAGATATGGGAACTTTGCATTGCTGTTTGTGAGATTGAGTTGTTGCATAGATGAAGTTGTGGTGTTAAGGTTGTTGTTATTGTTGACTTCGGATCCATCTTCTGATCCAGGCATTGTTTTGGTTGTTTTGATTGATAGGGTGTGGAAGAAAAGATGTTCTTAGTATCACAGAGACTCTCCCGAGGCTCTGATACCACTTGTTAAACCTTAGACCTTGATAGATCTACGAGCACTCTTGGATCGATAGTAATGTTTATGTAATCACAAACACACTAATAGAAAGTCTCTAATACTTGTATAAAGCGGAATATAAACACAAGCAAGAACACGAATAACTAAGAACGATTGATCCTCTATGGATCTTTTATTGATACTAAGAACTTGTTTTTCTAAACTCGTACATAATACATAATGATGCGTTCCTTTTATAGACAAGGAACCCTAAACAACTCTAAACCGTTTCACAAGAAACGTATAATCTAAAAACTATCTAAGATATGCAATATCACTTTCTAAATAAACTCATGCATATCCTAACTAATAACATAATACGCGGAAACTATCAATCAGCAGAAACACATTCCGCACAATCTATACTTCGGCAGAAACAATCTTCAGCAGAAACCAATACTTCAGCAGATTCATCAGCAGTAACCATCAGTAGAATTCTTCCTTAGCAGAATTCATGATCCAATATAATGACATTGTGAGAGGGCAAGATCTGGTTGTATAAATTAATTGAAACTAGATAAGTGCATATATATAGGCAATTCACAATGTGTATTTTTAAAGTCTAACTTCTAATTTAATGTTTTTATGAGAAAGAGAAGACCGACCTTGTCAAATGTCGCGGGGCCCATGCCGTTCTGTTGAACCAATCGTAATCGGTCGCAGTGTAGAAACCATTGGACTATAATGGGCCTCGTTTGTTTTTACACGTGACCCCTACTTCGCGACTGGAACCCAACATCTTTGACTTTGTTCCGTTCGAAATCAGGTGTGCATGAAAACGGGCGAGACATGTGTCATCATGATCGGAATGAGACGGAGGTGAAGACGATGTAATTTGCCGGAAGAATGGAGGTGCGTGCGAGGAGATATGGCCGATTATGTGACGTTGGAGGACGGCAGGGGTGGAATCAAGATTTTAAGTTAAAGGGGGCCGAACTTGACATAAAAACTATAGTGAAAAATACCGCTTAATGATATATCTATGGTTTTTCCTTTTTCAAACCATGATTAAACCTAACACTATAATGAATAAGAATAAATCAAATTTGGAAAAACATAGTTTGACAAGTAAATTCATTTTATTGTTGTATACTTGTATTTGATTGTTCAAGTTGTTTGTTTTTAAACTTTAATTAGCATATCTATATGATTAATGGGGGCTGATTGCAGAAGTTAAAGAACCTAGCTATTATACCAAATAACTAATGAATAAAGTGAGTTAATTAGAGGTGGCTCAACACCCACTAGTCACTCTACAAGATCCGCCTCTGGAGGAGGGGAAGTATGCTATTAAATAAAATAATAGATATATGAAAAATATGTGTGAAAAAATAAACTTGACAAAACGTGACTAATGTTCTAGTTTTAATAATATGGCACAAAGTTAAATTAAGTCGACAACAAGTGTCAATTTATATGTGAATTTTGCAAATTTCCAATTTGAAATATAAACCAAAGTCACTAAAACCGTAAAACATATACTCCATAAAAAAAGAGTTAATTTTTTTTTTATCAAATTCTCTTTTTATTCGTTAAAAAGCTCATCTCAAAACCCCCATAAGTGTCATCAAACACTTCGGCCAAAATGAATTAAAGCCTTACCTTATACTACCAAAAACATTTCAGAATCCTAAAACCCCATAAACCCCAAAACATTCATGGCTTCACTTCACCTTCTTTCATCTAAAACCCTAAACCCAATCGCCCTCCCAAAACCCATAATTCCCACTTCATTCCAAACCCCGTTTTCCATACCCACTTCAATCAAACCCATACCCTCTTTCCGAACGGTCCCCAATGTTGCACTTTCACAAAATTTGGAGCTAAACAATGACTTTTTAAGCAGTGTTGAAAATGATGGGTTTAAACTGTTTGTGGGTAATTTGCCTTTTCATGTTGGTGATTTGGATCTTGCTAAGTTGTTTCAAACATGTGGAAATGTTGTCATGGTTGAGGTATAATTGATTTGCTGTTTTTTTTTAAACTTTTATTGAATGTAATTATGTTATTATGTGTATGTGTGTGTTTTTGTTTTGAACTTGAGGAGTGTTTGTTTCAGCTTATATAGCGGGCTTATGTGGTTTTCGGCTTATGTTTCATAAGCTCACTTTTTTGTAGCATATTTTGAAACTTGTGAGATTATATAAACTTTTTATGACATGATAAGCTTATATAAGCCAGAAAATCTCAAAATAAGCTACAAAAAGTGAGCTTATGAAACATAGGCCGAAAACCAAATAAGCCATAAGCCGGCTATATAAGCCGAAACAGACACCCCCTTAGATTAGTTTTATTGTATTGGCTTATGGACTTAAAATCAGTCAAAGGTCTAGTCGATAAGCTCATAAGCTGAAAATAGTTAGCTTATCGCCTTTTTCCATATTTCAATAAGGTATATAACCTACATGTGAAAATGTTGTCATGGTTGAGGTATAATTTCATTGTTTTAGCGTATTTTTCTACAAATGTGCTTTTGTTTGTTTACAAGTAAAGATTGTAGCTTTTGTGTGTTTGCTGATTTAAACTGAGACGGTGTTTGGAATTTTGCATATATAAGTGATTATCTGTTTTTCTTAGCATATAAGCCAAATAAGCAATTTGGAGGGTGTTTGGCAACATAAATATAAGCAGTTCAGGAAATTATGTTTGGATTTGCTTATTTCAACAAACAACAACATCCCGCCGGGGCAGGGTATGGTTTGGATTTGCTTATTTCATGTTTATCTTATATTAAATTTTGAGTAGTAGAGACAGGAATGTTAGATGGCTGCTTATCTCTTTTAAGAGTTTGTAGGTTAGATTTGAGAGGTAAAAAAAGGCCAATTTTATCGTGAAATAAGCAGATAAGTAGATCCCGATCCTGACCTGCTGAGATAAGCATAAGCAATTTGAATTATCCAAATACTCCAAACTGCTTATCCGCATAACAATAAGCAATCCTAAAAACTCTCTTAAACATTATATAATCTTGAGTTCACCGAGAATAGTCAGTTTGAAATTAACAATCGTTACCTCTTTTGTTTATTAAAAAGCAGGTAGTTTCTTAAAAACAGAACCACTTTTAAAAGTTCCTAATTAGTAGAGATTTATATAAACTATCTTTTAAACACCCCTTTAGGATCACACTCTATTGAGGGTTTTGGCAGTGGGTTTTGAGGGCTGCGGTTATTAAGGTTTCTAGTCGCAGATAATCTTTTTTATGGTGATGCTGATTTATGTCGTTGTGTAGGGGTAATTAGTTTTGGGAAAGCTGCAACTAAACTCATTTTGGTTATCTGATTATCGAAGGGTGTTCTAATCACAGATGATAATCTTATTTTGGATTATTGCATATATGATCAACTTATTTTGATTATTTGATATCAAATAACAACTTTTAAAACACAATGTCAAATACCAGGTGGCTAGTAGTAGGCTCTTCGTGGTATAAATTCAGTTTAATGTTTTACTTCCGTTGGTGAAGATTGTTTCTTTGGACAAGATAAAAAGATTGAGAGTTTGAGATAGATAAACTATAACTTTAGTTGGTTCGTTTATGTAAGGACATGTATGCTAGTATAAGGTGCATCCTTTGATGACGAATCTGAGATTAGTTAGTTTTATCCTAGTGGTTAAATCTTTCTCTGCTTAGTACATTATCGTGCAACATACACATTCATGTGTACGATTGAGTCCCTGTAACTTCAAACAATCTAGAACAAGTACCAAAGTCTCGAAAAACTGGTTCGAATTAGTGTTTGGAGAAAAAATATCATGAGTCGGTATTTCATATTTGGATGCATTTCGAACCTGAATATTTAGTTTTCAGTATTTAATTCTGATTTTCACAGTGATGTCAATCCGATTTTGAGTAACAAACAAGTGAATTTTAGAGGTATGTGTTACATTATCTATAGAACCGTGACTTGAATCAAATGTGATAAAACTGATTATCTGATTCTGATTCTTGAACGATGATATAATCACTTCAAAATAATACATTCTAATAGCCCTTATATTAAAACTGAAGTTTGAAAAATATATGCTAATATCATTACTGCTAAATAGTGGATAAATTTGATAACACATCATTCAATTTCTTTTGATAATTTGGATTCCTTTTTGTAGCCTTTGGGTGCACTAAAATACTTTTTTTTGCAGGTTGTATACGACAAATTAAACAGAAGAAGCAGGGGATTTGGCTTTGTAACGATGTCATCCGTCAAAGAAGCCGAAGCAGCTGCAAAGAACTTTAATGGCTATGTAAGTTCCTTACTGAATATTATGGACATTCTGTAAAAACTGTTGGAAAATTCAGTGCACTTGAGGGATTATTTCACACCTGGTAATGGGCTTGGAGGTACGGAGTGTACACCCATCAGGTCAATGTTTACCCTGACTCAATTAAGTGGTTTGTTGTTCTGCTGCTAGCATACATTGTGAAAACGTAGAAGGGGGGGGGGGGGGAATACGTTTACCGTTTTAAAACTTAAAACTTGTTGTATCAAATTTCCAATTCGGCTAGTTCTAATATGAACACTGTCTGTTGTAGTTTATGTCTACCAAGTTGTCACACAAGTATTATCACATAATCACAACACAAGCAATCACATAATGCAAATATAAAAGTAAAGAGATAAGTAAAAGAAAGCGCAAACCGAACACGATGATTTATAGTGGTTCGGTCACGGAGCTCCTCTCCGCCCTACTCCACTCCCCGAGTACCCAACTCGAGAGTTACTTCACTAGATCAACAAGCTCCCTTTCTTAGGCGGAGAAAACCTTTACACGTCGCTTACTTCCTTTTCCGGTACTAAGCTAAACACCGGGTTCTTTACAAGGGTACAACCACTCCCATCGTCGCTTATACAATTACCGACACTAAGCTAGATGTCGAGTTCTTTACAAGGGTACAACCACTCCCAACACTCTTTGTATTTTAAGGACTAAAATACTAACCTCACTCTACTGATCTAAATGATACAATGATAGTTACAACAATGATCCATGACATAAGTATATCATGGATATGAATGCCTACACTATATGAACTTCCATTGATCGGAAGCCTTCAATGTATGAAGATCACAAGCTCCCTAAACTTGTTGTGATGGATCTTCATATATGCATCTTCATGGTGGATTAGTAAGTATGCTATGGATGATGACTTGTGATCTTGAGCTTGCTTCACAGGATCATAACAAATGTATGCTTACAACATAATGAAAGTTAGTAACATTATGATCATTATGTAATGAGGTGATTAATATATGCATCTACATGTTTAGCTACTGATCTAAGTGTGTGAAATGAGTGAGGGGATGTGTGTTCTAAGTTGGATAAACAATGGGTAAACAATGGGCTTCTATTTATAGCCAACAAGATTTTTGCTCCGCGGATCTGAAGGATCCCTAAATTTGGATCCGCGCTTTATACCATTTGGATCCGCGCTTTATACCATTTGGATCCGCGGATTGACAGCTAGCAAACCTTACCAAATCTCATGAAATCTTCAAATGTCAACTATCTAACTTGTGTATCTAAACAAGATATTATACAATCTTACAAAGATTTCACTTGTGATGCATGCCATGATGTCATGGTATTATTTAACTAATAAAGTTTCCATTTTAAGAAATAAACATGTAAACTTGTATATGTTATTCCTAGTGAAATTTGTAATGTTTATGTGTATCCTAGTGATCATGTAAAATGAGGTTCTAAGTAGAATGATTAGCCTTTTTAAAATACTTAATTACCTAACCGAAATGGCGAGCTTGCATCATCCCTAGTGAAGTTAAATAGACTACTCCAATTTCCTATGGTTGTTGCGTTTCCTAGGTTGTACTCTTAACCTACATCAAGGTTAGTGGTGTGCAACATAAAAAGAATATATATGAAAAATGCATGGTGAATGAAATGCAAATAGCCAACGATACACGTGGGTAATCTATGTTGGACTATGTAGACCTATCTCCTCCTTTTTGTCGAAACGAAAAGAAGATATGTGTAGCGGAATGTGGTAACCAATCCTTGGTGATTACTCCCCCTAGTTTAGAGTACCAAGTATGATAATGCAATAATATTGAGAACTTTAAAGCTCCCCCTTGGATAATACTCCCCCTAATTGGAGTGACAAGGTTAAGATGTATGATCCTACAAAACAAATAGTTAGACTATGATATGCTCCCCCTTGATGTATACTCCTCATTGCTAGAGTACCAACGTATACGGTTCAAGGATGAGAAATGCTAAAAATGATGAGTTAGTATATGATATACTCCCCCTCGATCTATACTCCCCGTTGCTAGGGTACCGACGTATATGGTCCAAGGACGAAGAATCCTACAAAATAAAGGTTAGTATAAAACAATATTTGTCCTTGGACAAGTATGTAATATATACCAATGCGTATATATGATGCATCCTAAATAATGCTTGACGAAAACTTCCCCTTGCTCTAGGGCGTCAAGATGAACCTACAAAACAAAAGATTAGTGCACTAGAAACAATGTCTTAAGTCATATACGACCAATGTGTATAGAAGATGCAATATGAGTGCTAGACTGATAATCCTCCTGGTTTGAGATCGTCAAGAAGCACCTATAAAAGAAGAAAAATAATCGAAGCAAACTTCATCCTATGATGAGTAAGCTATATACGATCGAGCGTATTTGATGATGAACCTACAATGAAATGGTTAGTGCAATATATTTTATCTCAAAGAAAAATATTATGTAACATATCAATAATCTAATCACAGCCAACATACCAATTGTGATTGTCTAATCAAAGAAAAATATGATGCAGCATACGAATTGTGATATCAATCGTGATTATCTAGTAAACCATGTTATAAAGAGTGTAATCTTTTAATAAGAATTACATTTACAAGAATATAATATGATAAAATCCTACAAAACAATGCCTATGAGGAGGATATGAAGTGAAGTTAAAATGCTTAAAGTGAGTGGTGTTAATATGGTGTTCGTTTACAAGTGAATGATAACTTAATGGATGACTAAAGGTTGATGTAAGTAGGTTTTTCGCTAATCCATGGGATTGATGATTAGTGAAAAAAAAGTGATGGATGGTGGTGATTATAATGAATGCAATGAATTCAGAAACTCTAATGTATAGCAAATGCTATAAGAGTATTTGAAGACTGTTACGGTTATGATATTATCATCTACCAAAGATGAATCGTGCCATAGTAAATGTTTGAATGAAAATGAGAGGAAGTGAAGACAATGATCACTTAGGAATAGAGATTCCATATGTAACAATTGGAAATACTAGATACCTATATGTGGATAAAAATGACATCATATGATGAGAGTGTTGATTGGACCAACGTGTTTAGAAAGATGGTTCTGTTTGCACTGACAATGACGTGCTTGATATGTGTCAGAATGAAAAGGATGAGATCCTATGATGGTGTTCTAGACAATGAAGTTGTGAAGGAAAATTCTAGACTCGGTTGTGAGAGGGTTTTCTGTTTTAAATGGTTAAACACTAAACTTGGTACCCGCGGATTTGGCGGAACCAAAATTTTGGTTCCGTCCTTCTTAACGAAGGGTTCCGTGAGACCAAAATGGATTTGGTTATGTTTTGTCGTTTTTGATCAAACGAAGGTTCAAGCTAACGTCTATTTACTTATAACTAATGACTTGGTTTCACTAATCCTAGTAAAAGTCTAAGGAGACTTAATGCTTCTCGTTTAAGAGGTATGTCAAACACATGATGTTTTTTGACGAGGTATTGGTGCATAACTGTGATGTTGATCTAAGGAGGTTTGACACACTTGTGTCTTTTGTGAACTGATTTAACTGAGTGATTTGAACCTACATGTCGGTATTTGGGAATGTAAGAAACATGAGTACATGTTCTTTAATGTGAAAAGACAATTATGTGAATGAATTTCTCTCCTCCTTAATTGGTGGACATTCAACATAATCTATGAAGAATGAAGGTAAAGTGTTTAGGATGTTGCAGATTAATGAAAGCGATGAGCTTAGCAATGTTTTTGTGGATATTGGTTAGCATACAAAGAACTTCATCCTTGAAGTTACGTAGCTCTTCTCTATCAATGCGAGATGATCGCACGACGAGGCATGTGGTTTTCCTTATGGGAGGTGTATTGTTTTAACTAAAAGATGATGAAGATAATGTTAGGAAAGCGGAAGCAACAATACGATTTGGAGAGAGGTATATTGAAAGATATCCAAACACAAATTTCAAACCTCTAAAACTTAATCCTATTAGCTTTTAAGACTATATGCAAGAAAATGGATCCCATAAACATATTACCAATCTAAGTAGCAATAATGAGCTAATTATGCAAAATAAGCATAACAAGGAGAAATAACAAATAATTTGTTATCAATCTACAAGACAAAAGTCCTAATGACAAAAGATGTGAATATTATAGAAATCATAACATCTCATCTACCAGACAAAAAGCTACCACATGGCATCAAGACAAATAATCATATTATAAGATGACATGACATTGTTTTTGATATTACATTGTGAAATTGTTTTGAAGTTAGGCTTAGTTACTTAAGCATACTTACCTATTAATTAACACAATGATCTATGTGATTAATAAAACAACTTCTAAGTGTTTATCATACCAAAAAGCACTTAGACATATAGGTGCACACATGGCAAACAAATAGTGTGACGTGGTCACAAAAGTAATGAAACGACAGGTTCATGCAAACAATTCCTACATTTTAGAAACATGCATTATTTAGACTATCCTATGAAAAAGATTCAACGAATGTCAACAAAAGACACGAGCTTTCAAATATAGAAATATCATATAAGAATGACATATCATGAGTTAACAAGTAATACATTAATCTTGCGAAATATCATATAACGAAAGAATGAACATATTATTTAAATCATGTTAATATGAAGCATATAATCATGCAGACAAAAACCTTTTCAAGGTTTACACATTTGACAATCAATCAAATAATTATTATAACATCAAGATATCAAACAAATATCATGTAATCAATACATGTATATGTAATGCAAGTGATTTTATTAATTATTCCTAAGACAAGATGATTTACCAATACATGACTTAATGAGACTCAACTATTTCTATTAAAACTAGTGTGATGAAGATATCATATTATACACGTAAATTTGACAAATATGTGTCAACAGATTTTAATCATTGTGTTTGGAATCTAAGATTGAATGATCTAAAGGGTGACATCCTTTGAGTTGAGTTTAAGTATAAGTTATGCAAGTGATCTAAGATCAAGAGATGTGTTTGTGTGTGGTAATGGGATATGTCATGATCGTTCTGAAAAAAGTTCTTTGGAACAAGAATCTAAATAAAGTTACCAACTTTAATAGGTCTTGTGTATGCTCCAGAGATGTGGATATGCACAAGGTTTTGACCAAGGTTTAATGTACGCTTGAAAGGAAATAGATACGTATGGTATCTTTTAACAAGTAAGATTTAACCAGTGCTCAATGAGGAAGATAGTTCATAGAACTAGTGGATGTTTGTTTTAAGATCATTTGCCCGATGAGGTGTAATGAAATCTCTTGTAACATAACCGTTCATGTTGCAAGAAAATAATGATGCATAGGATATACATTATCCTTTTTAACAAGATGAAAAATAAACACAATGTTTTTCCAAAACATCATGTTTTCCTAAATGAAGATATGAACACAAAGTATTTGAATTGGATAGACTTATCCTAAATAAACTAGGTTTCAATAATATGATAACTAGACAAGATAAACTTACTTGAGTTTCTTTTGTATACTCCTCAAGATTGTTATTTGGGATGTATGAGATTGGCTTTGAGATTTCATTATAACATAAGTTGTTACAATGTTGATTCAAGATTTAATGAAACAAAGTATTACCAATACTTTGATGACTTGTGGTACTACTTAATGAATGTGAGCATCATGCTCATTTGATGGTGAAGTTCTAATTCTATAGTGTGGCAAGGTATTGATGAGTTGATTCAACTTGCATTTGATTTGGTATGAGTGTTGGACTAAGGGCTTTTTGAGCAATGCACTCAATGGCGTGAATTATGGTGATGAAGGAGTTTGTTGAACTTTTGGGTTTCATGAATGTTGAAGATTACAAGAATGGATACTAATTCTTGTGGTTCACTAGTGGATGAAGTACTTGGTTATGTTTGTGAAACCTAGGGGCTCAATGTGATGAAGACTGATTCTTATGGACAACGAGGATGAAGACTGACTCTTATGATCCATTGGTTGGTATTACTAGTGTGTGATGTGATCTAAAGCTTAGGGTCTAGGATATATCACAGAAGTGAGTGTGCTGTGATAATGATGAAAGTACAAGAGTACTTAGGTGATAGGATAAGTGTTTTAACATACGTTGTTAAAATACTTGGGAGTAGATCATTTCGGATATGACTTTTAATGACTACAATCGTAAGTCAAATTTACTTGAATATTTCGGATGAAATACTTAAGTTGTCAATCCTACTTTATTGAGATAAGACTTGATAATACATCTATAACCTAAGTGTGAGTTATGACTCGATGTAAATCTTAATCGTCTTGAAGAATGACATGTCAACCAAGTAAGGCAACATATGTGGAAACTGGACAATATCCACAGTCATGAGTTGGGTTTGTAATCTATGATATATTTGCAAACAGTGAGTTTGGATTAGTTTGGAAGTTGTCAATTTACAAATCAAGCTAGTGAATGAATAAAGGATGGGAGGATGTAGTGAATATGTGTAATGATCACAAGTACTCAGTGGTTTACCGAAAAGGTACCTTGGAGCATTTTCATGAAATTTGAAACTGTGATTAGATATGATTATCCTATTTGGTGTTTGGTGAGATGTCCTAATCCTTATTTGAGTGAACATTAGTGATAAGAATTCTAAGAACTAGAATCAATAATCTAAGGATCTAGATTAGTTGGGAATTTTGAAAAAGTTACTGTTGACACCCACGGATCCAATCGACAACAAAGGCGGAGCCAAAGTTTGGGAGCCGTGTAATCCGTGGGTTCTGGACTGGCAGATCCAAAGCTAACTCTTAACGGATCCAAAATGAGGGATCCGTCGGATCCGTTGAACAAAAGTACTAAAAACAAACAGAGAGATATGCAAAATTCGCGTTTTTCGACCAAGACCCGAAAATTCTCTTGGAACATATCTATTAGCTAATATGTGATAGAGTAAAACTAAAAAACACATATTCTAACACACGTTTGCACATAAAACAATCTGATAATAATAACTTACCATAAATGGATGTTAAGCCAAACAATGGCTTAAACACGGAAACTTGATAACATCAAAGTGTTATCGTCCTGCATGACATGGTTAGTTCACATGATTATTCAAAGATAAGTTTCTATCCTAGTAACACAACAATTCATCATATCATTGTTTGAAATATTCTTATGCCAAACACTCTTTTACAGATACTACATGTTTATGCATTTTAACACTTGTCATTAAGTGAGGGTTTGTGCAAGACAATACATTTTAAGACTCTAAACTAGTTTCACTTAGTTCACATTTCTAAGTAAGATATGTAATATTTTTATATAACATAATCAAACAAGAATGTCTAAGTCTAAAAGTAAAACAGACACAGTTTATCAATTTATTGCACAATATCTAGCAAATATTCTATTATGCATAAAACAAGCAATTGATAAACAAGCAAGTATGTATCATGGCAAGACACTTATGTATTACAAATAAACAAGTACAATCACACTTATCAACAAGCATATCACATATATGCAAATAATATAGAACAGTTAGCCACATAGCATAGCATAGAGGAAAATATACTTTTCGTCACTTTGTGTTTAAATAGGACGATGTATGCCAAGCTTAATTTGTTTCCTTTATATTACCAAATTCTTTAGTTTCAAAAGAAATCATATTTATGAGCAAAGGATACCAATTTACATTGCTCGACTCAAAAGTTTAACTTACTGTGTCAAAATAAAACTTAACATTCTGAACAGGTTATAGTATTTGATTTGTTTTACCTACTTCAATTTAGATCTAGGCCATGAGACTATTTTTAAATGAAAGTAGACTTAATTCCCTTCAAAATGATAGGTGGCGCGACTCCTACGGACTTACGGTTAATTAGTTATGAATTTTTGAAGTTTGACAAAAAACTGCATACTGCATAGATCGGATCCTTTTTGAGGGATCTGCCCTTTGTAACATTTGGATCCGCGAGACCTGTAACAGATTCTCCTAAACTCATATTTTGACATAGCGAAAGTGTGTGGGACTTGCTACACTTAATCTTAGGCATATATTACAAATAGAGTAAACTACAAAATACATCCCTGTGCTTTGGTCAATTTCACACGATACATCCCTCCCAAAAAAATTGCGCCATACACATCCCTCCGTTAGTAAAAGTCAAACACAATACATCCAAAAGGACGAACGGTGCAAAGATTGTCTCGTTAAGTTGGACACGTGGCAGTTAACTCTTTTTAAGCAAGGGTATTTTAGTCATTTTAACACCACACCTACTCACTCTTTCTTCTTTAATCAAATACAAACACATATAAAAACACAAATTCATAAACCCAGATTCAAAAACACAAACAAATATAAAAAACACAAACATAAATCAAACACAATCTAAATCAATCGACCTCAATCACTCTTTCTTCTTTAATCAAACACAAACACATATAAAAACACAAATTCATAAACCCAGATTCAAAAACACAAACACATATAAAAAACACAAACATAAATCAAACACAATCTAAATCAAACACCAAAATCTGTCATAGCTTTATGTTGTCATATGAAACGAAGCAGCCATGTTGTCATAGCTTTATCCCTCCATCTCCCTTATCCCTCCATCTAAACCTCCCTTATCCCTCCATCTAATCCAACACCAAAATCTGCTACTACTTCTTTACAACCCACGAATCAAACCAGTCACACACACACCAACACCTCCCTTATCCCTCCATCTAATCCAACACCACCAACACAGTCACACACACACCAACATCTCCCTTATCCCTCCATCTAATCCAACACCAAAATCTGCTACTACTTCTTTACAACCCACGATTGAGGGTGTTTATGGTGATTTTTTTGGTGGGTTTTGTTCATTTATATGTTCCTAACATGTTCCCAATCACCAATTGTAACCAGAAACACGATTGAATGATTTTTTGAATTTTAGGGTTTAAGGTCGGTTTGGGGAATTTTGATTGTGCTTATTTGAGTCTAATTAAGTAAAGGGGTTTTGTTTAGGATCATTATATGTGCATTTCTTGTAAATTAATTGGATTAATACTGTGATTTGCATGCAATTCGATTTTGAGGTGTTCTTGAGTTTTCGAATAGTCATGAACATGTGTGGAAATTGTTTGATGTTTTCCAGTAATGATTAGTACGTTCATAGGGATGTGTTGGCATGAGTTATACATGATCTGAATCAGTATTTAGGCTATTAGAAATTATTGTTAATTTCTCATTAACGGTACAAATTAGTCAGTTGGATTTGTGTTTCTGGATTTGTGATTTGTGTTTGTGTTTCTGGATTTGTGTTTGTGTTTGTGGATTTGTGTTACTGGATGTGGATTTGTAGAAGAAGAGGGGTGAAAGGACTAAATTACCCTTGCCTAAAAAAAGATAACTGCCACGTGTCCAACTTAACGAGACAATGTTTGCACCGTTCGTCCTCGTGGATGTATGGTGTTTAACTTTTACTAACGGAGGGATGTGTATGGCGCAATTTTTTTGGGAGGGATGTATCGTGTGAATTTGACCAAACCACAGGGATGTATTTTGTAGTTTACTCTTACAAATATTAACAACATTTCTACCTATGTGACTTATCCAAACATTATGGAGGTGATTTTTCAACTAACTTAATGGTTATTCCAAACACTCCCTTCAAAACGGTATTATTCGTAAATTAGTTCTGAGCACATAATTTGACACTTACAATTTCTTTTGAGAAACATTTTTTCTTTTATTTTTCAAGAACACCTTCAAGCTTGTATACAAAGTGATATTTAACAACAAAATTTCGAAGTATACTTAGCTAAACATTTTTCATATTATGTTCTGCTTCAGAGGTAATTTGATACATGGATCTTACTCTATTTTAAAAACCATTTGTTTTGAAAATGAGAGCCAACCCGCTCTGATACCAATTGTGAAAACGTAGAAGGGGGGGGGGGGAATACGTTTACCGTTTTAAAACTTAAAACTTGTTGTATCAAATTTCCAATTCGGCTAGTTCTAATATGAACACTGTCTGTTGTAGTTTATGTCTACCAAGTTGTCACACAAGTATTATCACATAATCACAACACAAGCAATCACATAATGCAAATATAAAAGTAAAGAGATAAGTAAAAGAAAGCGCAAACCGAACACGATGATTTATAGTGGTTTGATCACGGAGCTCCTCTCCGCCCTACTCCACTCCCCGAGTACCCAACTCGAGAGTTACTTCACTAGATCAACAAGCTCCCTTTCTTAGGCGGAGAAAACCTTTACACGTCGCTTACTTCCTTTTCCGGTACTAAGCTAAACACCGGGTTCTTTACAAGGGTACAACCACTCCCATCGTCGCTTATACAATTACCGACACTAAGCTAGATGTCGAGTTCTTTACAAGGGTACAACCACTCCCAACACTCTTTGTATTTTAAGGACTAAAATACTAACCTCACTCTACTGATCTAAATGATACAATGATAGTTACAACAATGATCCATGACATAAGTATTTCATGGATATGAATGCCTACACTATATGAACTTCCATTGATCGGAAGCCTTCAATGTATGAAGATCACAAGCTCCCTAAACTTGTTGTGATGGATCTTCATATATGCATCTTCATGGTGGATTAGTAAGTATGCTATGGATGATGACTTGTGATCTTGAGCTTGCTTCACAGGATCATAACAAATGTATGCTTACAACATAATGAAAGTTAGTAACATTATGATCATTATGTAATGAGGTGATTAATATATGCATCTACATGTTTAGCTACTGATCTAAGTGTGTGAAATGAGTGAGGGGATGTGTGTTCTAAGTTGGATAAACAATGGGTAAACAATGGGCTTCTATTTATAGCCAACAAGATTTTTGCTCCGCGGATCTGAAGGATCCCTAAATTTGGATCCGCGCTTTATACCATTTGGATCTGCGGATTGACAGCTAGCAAACCTTACCAAATCTCATGAAATCTTCAAATGTCAACTATCTAACTTGTGTATCTAAACAAGATATTATACAATCTTACAAAGATTTCACTTGTGATGCATGCCATGATGTCATGGTATTATTTAACTAATAAAGTTTCCATTTTAAGAAATAAACATGTAAACTTGTATATGTTATTCCTAGTGAAATTTGTAATGTTTATGTGTATCCTAGTGATCATGTAAAATGAGGTTCTAAGTAGAATGATTAGCCTTTTTAAAATACTTAATTACCTAACCGTATTTTAAACATTCTAAATGGTTTGTTAAGGGTTTGATCATAATGCTACATAACAAACATGTACGAACCTGTGTTGTATCGTATGAGGACTTGAGAGGTGTTGAATGTATGTTGAGACAAGATATGATTACAAGTAACTTGTACATTTTACGCTATGTATCAAGTTACATGTTTGTCATCAGTATCACTCAAAACAAACAAGATTGCTTGCACTAGCAATCTCCCCAACGAGACTGTTTTATCAAAATGTTGATTCTTCTCAAATGGGAGAATGATGACTATGTTTGCAGAGGGTTAATCCTCAATGGTATGTCTGATTCTTTGTTTGATCTTTATCAAAATGTTGATTCTTCTCAAGAACTGTGGGATTCCTTGGAAGCCAAATACATGGCTGAGGATGCATCAAGTAAGAAGTTCCTTGTAAGTAATTTTAACAATTACAAAATGGTCGATTTTAGACCTGTCATGGAACAATACAATGAACTTCTTAGTATACTTGGTCGATTCACACAACACAAGATGAACATGGATGAGGCTATTTCAGTCTCTTGTATCATCGATAAACTACCTCCTTCTTGGAAAGATTTCAAGCATATGCTAAAGCATAAGAAGGAGCAATTAACTCTAGTTGAGTTGGGCAGTCATTTGCGCATTGAGGAATCACTCAAAGCACATGAAAGTGACAAGCCAAAGAGCAGCAATGCTGCTGGTCCATCAGTTGTCAATTTGGTAGAGCATAACAACTCCTCCAGGAATAATGACAACAAGGGCAAACGTAAGTATCAGGATAACACCAAAACTGATCCTAACAAGAAGTCAAAAGCTACTTGTTGGAAGTGTGGTAAAACTGGACACTTCAGGAAGGATTGTAAAGGTGTTAAAATTGGCAATAAAACCAATGGATCAAGCACGAGTGGATCTGGGAATGCTAATTCCCTAAAAGGTCAGAATATATTTAATAAGTCCTCTGAGATTTATTATGTTACGTATATCTCTGATGTGTACTTTGTGCAGGATGATGATGTTGCGTGGTGGGTTGACTCTGGAGCAACAACTCATGTGTGTAAAGATAGAGGCTGGTTCAAGACCTACGAGTCAATGAATGATGGTTCTATTCTTCATATGGGAAATGAGTCAACAGCCTTGGTCCATGGAAAAGGATGTGTGGATTTGAAGTTTAGTTCTGGGAAGATTGTCTCTTTGTTTAATGTTTTACATGTTCCTGTTATTAGGAAAAACCTGGTTTCTAGTAGTGTCTTGAATAATTGTGGTTATAAACAAGTTATTGAATCTGATAAGTTTGTTTTGTCTAAACATGGTGTGTTTATTGGTTTTGGTTATTTATGTAATCAAATGTTCAGACTTAATATTGTTCATGATATGATTGATTCTGCTTTTATGTCGACATCTAGTTTGTATGATTCAACCCTTTGGCATGCTAGACTTGGCCATGTACACTTTAAAAGGATGCAAGATATGTCTAAGGATGGGTTAATCCCAGCATTTGACATGGACACTGAAAAGTGTAAAACTTGTATGATGAACAAGATAACTAAGAAACCATTTCAAAGTGTAAAACGTGAAACTGTGATATTGGAACTGATTCATAGTGACTTATGTGATTTGCATGCTACTCCTTCTTTGGGGAATAAGAAATACTTTGTGACTTTTATTGATGATGCTTCTAGGTATTGTTATGTTTATTTATTGCATACTAAGGATGAAGCATTAGATAAATTTAAAGTATTTAAAACTGAGGTTGAATTGCAACAAGAGTCCTAAATCAAGAGATTAAGGACTGATAGGGGAGGTGAGTACATGGATACTCTGTATTTCCAGTCAGTTGGTATAATCCATAAAACGACTGCTCCCTATACTCCTCAGCAAATTGGTATTTCTGAAAGGAAAAACAGGGTGCTAAAGGAGATGGTTAATTCCATGTTGTCCTATTCTGGGCTGAGTCAAGGGTTCTGGGGTGAAGCTATGTTAACAGCTTGCTATTTATTAAATAGGGTTCCCAACAAAAGGAACAAGACAACCCCTTATGAACTCTGGACTAAAAAGAAACCCAACCTGAATTATCTCAGGGTTTGGGGTTGTAGGGCTGTTGTGAAACTCCCTGATCCAAAGCTAAAAACTTTGGGTGAAAGAGGCATTGAATGCATCTTTGTTGGATATGCTGAGCATTCCAAGGCATATAGGTTCTATGTTATTGAACCTAATGAATCTGTTTCAATTAACTCAATAATTGAATCAAGGGATGCAATCTTTGATGAGAATAGATTCTCATCAGTCCCTAGACCAAGTCATAGGATTCCTAATGGAACTAATGATGTTGGTGTATCAAAATCTCTAATGAGGTCCCTGATGAGGTTGTGGAACAACAACCTGAACCTGAGCTCAGAAGGAGCAAAAGGGTCAGGACTCCAAAGACATTTGGACCTGAGTTTCAATTGTACTTAATTGAAGGAACAAGGGATGAGGTCTTTGACTAACACTCCTATTGCTTTAATGTTGAAGATGATCCCAAAACATTTGATGAAGCAATGAAGTCCCAGGATGTTGCTTTCTGGAAAGAAGCAATAAATGATGAAATGGACTCCATCATGGGCAACAACACTTGGGTGTTGGCTGATCTACCACCTGGTTGCAAGCCTCTAGGCTGCAAATGGATTTTCAAAAGGAAAATGAAGGTAGATGGAACTATTGAAAAGTTCAAGGCTAGACTAGTCATTCAAGGCTTTAAACAAAAGCCAGGAATAGACTACTTTGATACTTATGCCCCTGTGGCTCGTATTCACAATCTGATTGCCTTGGCATCTATTCACAATCTGATTATACATCAGATAGATGTGAAGACAACATTCTTGAATGGTGAATTGGATGAGGAGGTTTACATGAACCAACCTCAAGGCTTCATCATGCCTGGCAATGAAAACAAGGTGTGCAAACTGATTAAGTCCTTATATGGACTAAAACAGGCACCTAAGCAATGGCATCAAAAATTTGATGAAGTGGTTTTGTCGAGTGGTTATTCACTTAACCAGTCTGACAAATGTGTATATAGCAAATTTGATGAATCTGGTAAATGAGTCATCATTTGTCTATATGTTGATGACATGTTAATCTTTAGCACTGACCAAAATCAAGTTGACCTGACAAAGGAATTTTTGTCATTAAGGTTCTCCATGAAGGATATGGGGGAGGCTGATGTTATCCTTGGTATAAGGATTAAACATGAAAGTAACAAAATTTCTATATCTCAGTCTCATTACATTGAGAAGGTGTTGAGGAAATTTAATTACTTTGATTGTACTCCAGTGAGTACTCCCATGGATACTAGTGAGAAGCTCTTGCCCAATACTGGTAAAGCTGTATCTCAACTTGAGTATTCTAGGGTGATTGGCTGCTTAATGTATGCCATGACTTGTACTAGACCTGACATTGCATTTGCTGTGGGAAAATTGAGCAGGTATACTAGTAATCCTAGTGCTCATCATTGGCAAGCAATTTAGAGGATACTGAAGTATTTGAAGAGAACTATGGATTATAGTATCTCATATACTGGTTATCCTTCTGTATTAGAAGGGTACACAGATGCAAGTTGGATCAGTAACACTGAAGACAATTCGTCTACTAGTGGCTGGGTATTCCTACTTGGTGGAGGTGCAATTTCTTGGGCATCCAAGAAGCAATCTTGCATCACCAGTTCAACCATGGAATCTGAATTTGTGGCCTTAGCTGCTGCTGGTAAAGAAGCTGAATGGTTGAAAAACTTGCTTCTTGATATTCCATTGTGGCCTAAACCTATAGCACCTATTTCTATCCGTTGTGATAGTGCTGCTACATTGGCAAAGGCTTATAGCCAAATGTACAATGGGAAGTCTAGACACTTAGGTGTCAGGCATAGCATGATTCGTGAGCTTATCATGAATGGGGTGGTATCTATAGAGTTTGTTAGATCTCAACAGAACTTAGCTGATCACTTGACGAAGGGTTTGGCTAGAGACTTGGTTTTAAAGTCTGCAAAAGGGATGGGTTTAAGTTCAACTTAGTCACTGAATGCTAAGACACCCAACTCCCTCCTGAGGAAACTTGGGAGCTGAGTTCAATGTGGAAAGCTGAACATTTAGTGGACTGGAGCACATGTTTATTTTCATCCCAAGGTTGTGCTCAGAACCTGCTGAAAAGGAGGATGAAGTCTTTACTTCTCAATGGTTATTTTCTTTGAAAAAGTGCTTAGTAGGAGCATGAATAAAGAGGAACCACCTATGTAAATGTTGAAGTTTTGCCGCTTCAGGAAGCTTTTGGACTTTTAGCTTTTACAACATTTATGAATTGGATATGGACACATGGCTTGTATAGTGTCAGGTGCTTTTAAGTATTTGAAAACATTGTGTGTATTTTGTCTTCAGGTATTCAAATGGGTTGAAGGGTTCAATTCTTAGAACACCCTAATTTTCGAATATTTGAACGTATAATGTACTAAGATGAGAATTCAATCTTCAAGATATTTTCATTTATGCACATGTTTGTTTAATGTTTATTTTTCATGCAAAGGAAGTGAACTAAATTTGGGGAGGATTGTTGGAAAATTTAGTGCACTTGAGGGATTATTTCACACCTGGTAATGGGCTTGGAGGTACGGAGTGTACACCCATCAGGTCAATGTTTACCCTGACTCAATTAAGTGATTTGTTGTTCTGCTGCTAGCATACATGATAATACTGCTGCTAGTATTACTCATTGTGCTGCTGAAGTAGAACATTTTGCTGCTAGTGTTATTGATACTGCTGCTAGTACAATAATACTGCTGCTGAGTTGCTAGGCAATAGATTCTGCTGCTAGTACAATTTATTGTGCTGCTAGGCAAACGATTCTGCTGCTGGTAAGCTTGTTCCTGCTGGTAAGCCTATAACCATTGATTCCTACTATTATGGAAACGATTATGGTATAATTAATGGGCCGTTAATTATACATAATTCCATGGGCTAGGGTTTGAGTAAACTTTATTATAAATAGAGGTCGTATCATAACTGCATGAATATACACAGAAAACCCTAAACACTTGAATACGTTTTGGTTCTTGATTTGTGCCTAAAACAAGAACATCACTTGGTCTTATCCCATAGAGATATTCGTGTAACCCAGGCATAGGGTCGAATATTCTATTGGAAAGTGATTACACGATTTCAAGTGAATATCCGGTACCTTGATTATTGATTATCTTTACCCTGATCTGGGAACAACGACCCTTAACAACCAACAAAAACCTCGCCTTTTAACATCGGGTGTTTTGCGTTAAATACCGACAAACTTATTCATTTATCTTGTTTTAGTCATTGTACTCTTTTTTGTGCACCCGATTCATCAAAATATGGCTTTCTGTCATGTGAGTCATTTTGTTGCCAAAAAACACATTGGCTTTCAGATGTGATGATATTTGTATAGAAATGCTAAATCTATGTTTGTAAATGTTAGATATATATAGTGTTAAGTTTCATATAAAGAAGAGTAAGTATGCAGGTTACAGAATAACCCATACGAGACACATTTATTGTTCAGTCTGCTTCTTGGTAAAATGTTCTGTTTGAAGATATTTATGTGTTAGAACCTTTTGCAATAGGAGCTTGAAGGGAGACAACTGAGGGTGAATTACGGGCCACCTCCAAGTAAGAAGTCATTCATTAAAGAACCGAAAGAAGAAAGAAATGATATTAATACCAACACGGTTTATGTTGGAAATCTTTCATGGAATGTTGACAATGAGACTCTTGAAACATTATTTTGGGAGCATGGAAATGTTATGCAAGCTAAAGTATATTACGATAAAGATAGTGGTAGATCAAGAGGTTTCGGGTTTGTGACGTATAGTTGTGCTGATGAGGTCTATAGTGCTGTTGAATCACTCGATGGTGTTGTAAGTGAACCCCTAAGCTTCTTCTATGACGTTTTTTTCTTCTAACATATCTGGTTTTCTGAACCATGTTATTATTTCTGGTCCAGGATCTTGATGGTAGAAATATTCGAGTTAGTGTTGCTGTACCTCCACGAAGGCATAGTTAGTTAATGCGTGTTTTAGACGATAGACATAATTAATGTGTGTATTAGCAATGTATGCTTTAGATGATAGACATAATGTCAGGACCAACAGATCTCTAATCTCTTAGTCATATTAGTTTTAGGGATGTATGTTTTAGATGATGGTCAGAGGTAACGTGTGTTTGAGGCTGTATACAGTTTCAGTATGTCTAGTTTCGTCGTAGTGTGTTGTTGTAGAAAGGTTTGTGCATGAGCTTGTCGATATTGCCTTGGTTGAGCCTCCAGTGAAGGAACTACCTGTGGATTTTATTGGAGTGAGGTGCGAGTTAACTTTATTATTACTTGTCTCAGACATCCTTAGGTATGGTAGCACTAAACTGGTATTTTTATTTTCCAGACATGGAAGTGTACCCTTTTTTTTTCAACTATGACAAACTCGTGTTTATATGATTCATTGTATCGTATGAGATTAAAGCAATTTAGATTTATCTGGTTCTGGTTTGTGGTATTGTGATTTTATATTTCCAGTTTCACTTGGTTTTGTTACTAAACCATATGATCAGGTCGTCAAGGTTTTTTTTTTCAAAAGTATCAAAAAAAGGTGACAACTTATAATAACTCGACAGTAATCATTCATTTTGAAAAGTGAATTCTAGGATTTGTGCAAAATATGGGGATCATAGTAGCGAGATAGTGTTTCGATGTTCTTGTGATATTAATCAAATATACTATCTTTAAAACAATCTTCATGCCCTCCTTACAGCATCTATGGCTAATGAAAATTGCTTAAATGACACTCTGGTACATGTCTTAGAAATTGGTGCTTTCGAGAACTTTAATATGCACGAAGAAAAGATAAAAAAAAGTTGGAATCCAAATCACTGCATTCATTTAGCTCTGGACTTTGCGCTAGTATCAGTTGGTAAACAATTGTATGATAAACTTTTCGTAACATAGTTTCGACAATAGGTATGTGGGATTGTAATTATCAATTTTTATGCTTTAGTCTCTCTGTTATATTAACTTATCGTAGTATTTGACAGTTCTGTGCTACACACAAAATGGTTTGGGTGCAGAAGCATTGATAGATAACCATGTTCCATCAAATGATGCTGGAACAAAAGGTGGAACATCAAATGATGCTGGAACAAAAGGTTAAACTGCTTTCATACAATTAATGGAGATCAATTCGAAGACTCCTTCCTTCTAAGGTCAGTAGTTATTTGTCAATCTTAGAAGTCTACGCCACATTGCACCCAAATTTTTTCCTAATTTGTCGGGTTAGTAGAGAATTAGGCAATACATCAACAAACATCCAAAGGTTCATTCACTTTTTGTCTATATAAAGAAAAAAGTAAGAAAAAAGCACAAAATTTCGTTCACATGTCTATGTCATTTGTCATATATCATTATTATGAGGCCCTTTGCACAACCTTCAAATGCGCCTCTCATATAGTTTTTGTTCCTGAAACAGTCTTTAAACCATTTGGTCCCTTTTGCTTCTATTGTCTCAACTCTCGAGTATCTGGTATTTTGGTTCCTACCAAATACACGTGAGTCACGACATATGTAAAAGAGGTCATGAAAGCTTGTCCGATAATGGCTAGAAATGGTTTCCATGGTAAATGATTCATGGGCCAGTCCAGGCCATTATGCAATCATTGTACATTGTTGAACTGGTGGACTTTAAGCTGAGGGTTATGTCCGGTTCACATAGTGGTATAAGTCATTCAACATCTTTAGCACTTGATGATGATGAACATGCTACTTTGTTTTCAGAATAGGAAGAACATAGATAAGGTCAATAACTATGTCGTTAGAACACGAGAAAGTTAAGAAACTCATGCAATTATAAATGATTGATATTATACATGGTGATTGACACCAAAAGGATGCAATAACACGATGTATAATGTTATAATGTTTATCAAGGTTACTAAGGAGAAGAGTTCTATTGTGGCCGCGCGTCTGCCAAATATTCAAAATGCAAAATTGGCGCTACATGAAGGCCACATAAAGTTTTAACTTTTAATGCCCTTATCTAAACACAAAACCTTGACTAAGTTAGTGCGTTAATTTACCAAGACTTCTTTCATTACACAATGATTACTCCATTTAAGTTGGGAAAACATGCTTACTAACAACTTGGTTTTTGGGTGAATTTCAAATGATTTCAGCTGCTTTTCACAAGTAGTCTGCATTATGTCAAAAGACAAAAGTTTTTGTGGCCTAAATAATTCCTTTGACCTTTGTTATCTTTGACTTAAAGCCAAAGGGTACTTATTATTATAGTTATACCTATGTCACACTTATAGCCATGCATGTCAGACAAAATTTGAGTAATAGAGACTTAATCATAGTGTTTGAATTGAATTTTTCAACTCAACTTCTGCTTTTAGTACATGTAGAAAAAGGGTTAAACACCTAAACTAATCTAAAGAATATTCTTATTATGCAGTAATTTGAATATCCAACTGAGAGGTTCTTCCATTTCCCACTCTTTTGGTTTGACCGCGATTGGGTCCTACTGTGTCATTATTCGTTTTCAAGAAGTCTCCGGGATTGATCAATGCATGTTACTTAGCATTTTCGAAAGATTTGCACGCATTTTTAGGCGTTGGTTACTAAAATCATGCTTTATTTGTCTTCCACAATCATGGTTAACCTGAATGCCGCAATTAACAAAGTGAAGAAGTGTGAAAGAATTGAATCAAGAACACATTGAAGAAAGTTGCATACAACATTTAATCCACAACAGTAAGATTTATTGTTTCTTCTACATCATTTTCGATTATTCTTTATCTGTATTTTCGTTCTGTCTCCACTTCAACAAGCTCCACAAAACGAAACGAAAGAAAGTGCATCCACGTGTCGTAAGACAACTAGGCACATAAAAGGAAAGAAAAGATTTGCAATCTGTGACATGAAATCACTCAAAAAATGGTTTGTGATGTCTTATCCTTCCATTGTAGGAAAGTTAGTGGTTTCTTGACAGACTTTCCATGGAGAAGAGCCAAATTGGACATGCTCATGCTTTGAATATACCCTTTTACTCATTTGTTTCTTCACTTTCGTTCGAGAACTTCGCCGAGTGGTTCAGTTGGGACGACTTTTTTGAGAAATCTTAGTATATTTCTTGGATCAAATCCTGTATGAAATTTTCATGGCTCGGCTCCTGACGTTTATTTCTTACGGCGTAATTTATTTTCATTTATTTTTGTTTTTTTAGTATGTTCTTAGACTTTAACACTAATAACAACACACTAAGGCCACTCACATCAGTTAACTCATAAATTTTAAGGCATGCCACGTCAGCTTTTTCACCCTTTAACTTAACTCAGCTTTAACTCACACATCAATAACTCAGCTTTAACACACATTAACTTAACTTTACACACAAATTTTCAAATTCAACCCATAACTTATAAATTACTTCATTTTTTAAAAACATAACATTCATTAAAAACATAACATTACATACTTAATAAAATAAAATTACAACGAAATTAAAAAAAAAAAATTAAAATACGATACGAAATTTTATATAGAGTTGTAATTGTCGATAAGATCAGATTTCTCCTCCCACACTTGTAACACCTGCTCCCTAACCATCTTCAATGCGACCTGAAGTTCTAGATCTGTTTCATTAGTTCTTTGTAGAGTTTCTAGACCGACCCTGATAGTTGGATGGTCTTGAGGCAATTCACGCAGCCTTTCGATCTCTGGAGCACGATTATGCATTTGTAGCATAATACGAGTTATCTCGCCGAACAAACTGTTAATAAGTTTGAGTTCTTTTTCTTGTTCTGTTCGTAATCGGTTGAGGATAGCCCTTTGCACCTCTGCTGGTTCGTTAGCCATGGTGTTTGTGTTTAAATTAGTGTGAGAAAATGAAGTCTTGTGAAGGTGGTTTTTATAGTCGTTAAAGTAGCCGTTGAAGTAGCGTTAACGCTGAGTATTATTCAAATTCAAACGTAAACTAAAGTACACCATAATAACGCTGCGTTAACGCATCTTAGTCACAACAATTAAAATTCAAAGTCACGTTAACAAAACGTGTGCATTTGTACCCTATAAATACCCATGCTTCTGAAACACATGTCACACAAAAACACATTCCAAACTTCTCAAATACTCTAGATCCAAACATCTCTAATTCATAATGTCTTCCAGAAAAGACTTCGGGCAACAATTTCCAAGCCCACCTCGCAAAAGGGATTTTGGACAACAGTTTCCAAGTCCACCTCGTGATAATGAAGAATTCCATACTCCCCCAGAGCATACCTTTCCGGTTTTCCAACCGGAAAACTTTCCGGTGAACAATCCACCGGAAAATGAACCGTATGGGTTAACTGATGAAGAACTTCGCCAAATAGATCAAGACATGCAGGTCTTGTGGGAAATGGAACATAATGAACCGGTGCACAATCTACCGGTTGCCAACGAAGACCCAAATCCGTATGGGTTAACTGATGAACAACTTCGCCTAATGGATCAAGACATGCATGTCTTGCTGGAAATGGAATATAATGAAAGAGAAGAGGAAAGGGCTCGTTTGGAGCGGGAAGCAAAAGAGGCTGAAGAACGCAGGGAAAGGTGGGAGTGTGGTATTTACATGCCTTCCGAATCATCTGAAGATGGTTACCCAGATTTAGATGATACTTTTCATTAATCGTTGTAGTTTGGTTTTTAATTTCCGTTAATTAGTTTAATGTAATTTATATTTGGTGTTTAATGTATTTGTGCTTGTTAGCTTCGTTCGGATCCATTGTGAATCAAAAACGTTTTTTTTTTTTGGTGGAAGGTTGAAGAAGATAGTGTAAGATGTAGTGTAGTGATTTGTGGAAGTGTGAAAAAAAATGTGGTGTGAAATGGGTATTTATAGGAGAGTGAAATTGGTTTTGATTTTTTTTTTTTTTTTTTTTTTTTTTTTTTTTTTTTTTAAATACATGTAGCCGTTTAAACACAAGGACCACTTATGTAATTTTCGAAACTGCCACTTGAAAAGCTGCACTAGCCGTTGAGGGGGCAAAAGGGAATTTTTTTTTATTTTTTTTATTTATTTATTTTTGTTTTTGTTTTTCAAAACACACCCTTAACGTGACGTTAAGGAGCTAACGCAGCCCCTTAACGCCACGTTAACGCACAATCGTCCATCAGTTAACTCAACTTAACGTGCGTTAAAGCACTAGAATTGCCCTTTAACGTGGCTTTGACTTACAGCGATGTAAGTGGTCTAAGTGGGTGTTTCTTTTTAACTTATTGAGTGGATTCAAGCATTTAATTCATGGGAGACCCATCAAATTCTCAATCTCTTGAATAAGTGACTAATATATATATTTGTCCACACTACTTAATTTAGTAAACACCAACTAATATTTGTATTTCATTTTTATTTGAATCTGCCTTGTGAACATGGCTTGGCTATTTGTATTTCATTTTTATTTGAATCTGCCTTGTGAACAAGGCCTGGCTATTTGTATTTCATTTTTATTTGAATCTGCCTTGTGAACAAGGCTTGGCTATTCACTTTACCAAATTTGGTTGATCTTTTTATAGCAAATATTCAAAAAGCAATTGTAGACAGATTATGAGAGATGAGACATGTGGTAGCTAACTAGCTTCTTAAAGAGGGACAAGATCAATAAAAGTGTAGACATATTTTGGGCCCAAAATACCTAGTCAGAAACCCACAATATTACTTTGCATCATATTTCCAACTTTTATGTTAAGTAGCCGTACGTATTGGGTAACTATTTAAAATGACGTATTGGGTACTATTAAAATGACGTGGTTATATTTAGGGAGGTGATTGGAACACTCTCAAATTTTATTGGACACTCCATTGTACAAGTAATTATATTTAGGGAAGCAGTTTATACTTAATGTACAACTGTCTATTGGATAAAGTGAAGTGTCCTAGTAAATTTTGAGAATGTGCGAATCATTTCCCTTATATTTACTTGTGCCCTTGCACAGTTTAAAATAATTGCATATTTTCTGATCTTTAGATACATGATTTATTTATTTGAAATTGAATCTTATTGCTTACAATTTCATCATATAAACAAACACAAAAATACTTTTGACAACCGATAAAAATACTCGTACTATTGTATCTAGAGGTGGCAATTTGTGCCCATGATGAAAAAAATGGGCTAATGTTGGCTACTTTGTAAAAGATATGGGCACATTTAGCCCCATACTTTTTTTGAAATGGGCAAAAGTTCCATGTAGATCCCAAATTTACCAAAGAACCAATCCTTTAATCTCATCCGTCCATTTCTTTACCTCCCATCCGTTGATTATTATTTTCTTTTCTTTTTTCTTTTTATAATAATAATAAAAGGGTATTGTGGTAATTTTACTCGAACACATATTAGTACGCATTTCTTTCAATCTAACTCTCATTTACAACAATCCCCAATTCTAGTCTGCTCTCTCGCTCTCTCGCTCTCATCCCCAACTATCAAATCCGTCGTTATCACCACAATTATCACAATCAGATCATCATCAATAATCGATAACCGCCGTCACATCATCCCCATTATCACCACCGAATCTGCCGTGAATCGCCGTGAACCGCCGTGAATCTTCGTGAAATGGCATCGAGTAAGGATAAAAGCAAGGCCTCTTCTGTCCTTTCTGGTAATTTCCTTTCATATTACGGTTATTTTTTTTTCATATTTCGGTTATTGTTAGTTCGATTATCATTAGATGTTGTGTTAATGTGCTTATTAGTTACTTTGTTGTTATTTTGTTACTAGTTATAACTGATTAGGTTTTTTAAGTGTAATTATGATTTATTAGTTTATTTTAGAAGTTAACTGTTTGTTGTTTGTTATATGACTGGTTTAATTAGATGTGTTAGTTAGTTAGTTGTTCCAAATAGGTTTGTTTATGATTGTTAGTTACATTCCTGATATGATGAAATGAAATGTGTTTTAGTGTTGTTTTGTTTGTTATAGATTAGTTTGATTGTCCATTATCTGGTGTTCAACTTTTGTAAGTCAAACTTCTCATTTTTGACCCATTTTGGTGTCCTGCATCAGCATCTTGCTGTCTCATCTTATATGATTCTGATAGAATCATATATGATTCTGTGAGAATCATATATGATTCTGATAGAATCATATATGATTCTGTCAGAATCATAAATACTTTTTTTTCCATTCTTCATAGTTGAATCATATATGAAAAGTATAACAATTACCAGAAGTTCTTCAACTTGAATGTGGTTTGTCTTGTTAGGTTCACAAAAGTGATTTTTCAAACCTGGAAGGACCTCCTTCCAGCTTTATGTAAGTATTACTTTATAGAAAACAAAATATCGAGCTTTAAATGGAAATGACTCTGAGTGACTCGTCTGTTTTGTATGCCGCTGGATTGGACATGGGGTATAATTTGACAATGAAGCTCTAAAACATGCGGCATTAGCTTTTGATAGTTACTCATGCGCATTTTATAATAGTTGAGCTACACAATATCTGTTTTATAAGCTGAATGAATAAGTTCATATTTGTTCCTCTTTATCGTTGTGAAGTGAAACCTAACTGAGAAAAAAGTCCTTCATGATGATGATCTTATTGGAGAAATGATCCTTTTGATTTTCCTTTGATTCTATAAAGAATTATTTTCTGTGTATTATATAGCATCTTATAGATGTGGTCTATACTAAGTGTTGGAATCTTAAAGTTAGTTTTGTCAAATGGATTATCTAGTTGCTTCAGGTTAACTCACTTGATTGTTCTATTGAAGTAGATCTTTGGATAACTGATTAGTAGTTTTATGCTGAGTGTATTAGATTATTATATATATATGATTCTGATAGAATCATATATGATTCTGAATGTATCTGTCTCTATCTGTACAACTTATCTGTATGAACGAACGTTTTTATGCATCACATGTGTAACACTTGAACATGCCCCCTTAGAACAGCAGCCCTGCACCACTTTAGCATATGCCCAAAATTGCTTTTAGATTTGAATTTTCATTAGCTCAGTTTAAGCCCATAGAAGCTAAAAATTGGTATGATAGTTATTGGGTTGCTAATATAGAGTAAATAGAAACAAAAATCATGAAATTGGAACAAGTGGATAAGCCAAAAAGTGAGCGAGAAAAAGATAAGCTGAGAGATTAGGGCTGCTGATGCAGTGAGTTTAAAAGGGTGAGAATGAGCTATGAAAAGCTATTATAAATTTCAATAAAAATCAGTAATTCATAATCTCTTGATTGATTTTTGCTTATTCATTTGCTTATTCAGTTTAGATAGAGGATTTAGGTTAGGACTTAGTAGTTTTTATCTTATTCCTTATTTGCTTGTGCCCTTTTTAGCTTATTCATTTGATGTACTGATGTATATTATGTTTTTTGTTTATAAGTGGATTTTGTTAGAATCATATATGATTCACATAGAATCATATATGATTCACATAGAATCATATATGATTCTGTGTGAATCATATATGATTCTATGTGAATCATATATGATTGTGTTAGATTATTTTATGGTTATTAACATTTAAAATTTTTATGCAGGTCGATCAAAAACTTTTGCACATAAGCCTAAAGAGAAGATAACAAATGAATCAGATATGCAGGTTTCGTTGTTGAGGCGAATGAGGTTCAAAATTGCTTCCAAGATTCTGTTGCATAAGTTGAATTTGCATTCACAAAAGATGTATGATTTGGCTTTCAAGTTCCAGGAGATAGATGAACAAACAAGGATCTCGAATATTGTGAATGCAATCAAGAACAGGGCCGATCGTGATCCAGAAAAAGTCGTTCGTAAAGAAGATGTGCTTAAACCTGATAAATAGATGTCGTTAAGGGATTGTGTACTAATGGTAGTTTTGGGGTAAACGGATGTTGATAAATAGATGGGCCCCTTTGATTGGGTACTAATGGTAGTTAATTGATGTATTTTGGTAAAATCTGATGGTAGTATATTTTGTAAACTGATGGTAGTATTGAACAAGTTCTGATGGGTAATGAAATGGTAAACTGATGGTATTTTGATGTATGTTTTAATTTTTCTGATGGGTAGTATATGTTTTAAGTTTATCTTATATTTTTCTGATGGGTAGTATATTGTGAATCATACATGATTCTATGTGAATCATACATGATTCTGTTTGAATCATACATGATTTTGTGTGAATCATACATGATTCTGTGTGAATCATACATGATTCTGTGTATTTGGTATTGAAGAAGTTCTGATGGTAAACTGATGGTATTTTGATGTATATTTTAATTTTTCTGATGGGTAGTATATGTTTTAATTTTATCATATATTAATCATATATGATTCACATATGTATTTGGTAACTGATGTATTTGCTTGTTCACATAGAATCATATATGGTATTATGGTGTGCTTGAATCACATATGTGAATCATATATGATTCCAATATGTGAATTATATATGATTCACATAGAATCATATATGATTCTATGTGAATCATATATTAAAAGTAAACATAATAATCCTTACATATATTCAGAATCACATATATTCAGAATCACTTGTCAAATAACAAAAAAAAATTCAATTAAACATAGTTGAATTAAGATCCTCATTAACACTTTTTGCAACAGTGCAATAATAATAAATAAATTTAAAGAAATTGTTATTCTAGAAGCGTTAGTCGCTTGTTCAGCTGTGACATTTCTCGTTGCTTGTTCACTTGCATCAGTTCCATCCTTTTGTGCAGCAGCTCCACGATCAAAACCTAACAGAGAATCAAAATAACCAAAATTAGGTCAAAATCATCAATAGTACCATTCAATTATGACTATCTACACAATTGGTACCATTCAATTTTCGATGTATGCATCACTAAACAAAAGTACTTATTTGGAATTTTCACCAACATCTATCTATCATTAAAGTTTGAATAAAAACACTCCCTACAAAGATATAAGTAAATGGAATTACACGTTATAAGATCAAAATATCACAAAATATACATTTTAAACCTTCAACTGGTAGAAGATGGAATGATAAAGACCTTACCTTCAAACTTGCATCTTACTAGCAAACTATAATTGTTTTGAATGCTGACAATCTTTGGAAGTCCTTCGGTTTTTGCGGCATGAATGAATTCCATGACTCCATATGAAGTTTCATTTGATACACCAATGTAGCGTACCTACAAAAAAGTTGCATCAAGATTTCATAGATAGCATCTTATTAGTCCAAACATTTATCAACTTTGTAAAACAATTAGTTACTTTATACTAATAATGCAGATATGAAGTTCTAGTAAAATAGAAATGAGATAAACTAAACGTTACCTTCCCTTCGTAAATATAGTATTTTCATTAGAATCATATATGATTTCCCAAGAATCATATATGATTCTTAAAGAATCATATATGATTCTTGTAGAATCATATATGATTCTACAAGAGAATCATATATGATTCTTAAAGAATCATATATGATTCAAGGTGAATCATATATGATTCTAACAAAATATACATCAGTACATCAGCAACAAAAACATATACATCAGTACATCGCTAACCACTGATTTCAATACAAATCAACTTATCTCACTCACAAATCAATAAAATAAGCTGAATAATCAATAAAATAAGCCGAATCACATGTGATTTGCCTTGAAATCCTAAAAAGCTAAATAAGCAACAAAATAAGCTGAATCACATATCATTTACCTTGAATAGCAGCTAGATTTTATTCTTCATCTGGAAATTTAACATCTTTTCCATAAGCTTGTTTCCATCATCCACCACTTGATGTTCATCAACCGCAACTGGAACATCAACTAAATCATTAGCTAATCATTAACAAGTGTGAAGATGTGGTGGTGATGAAGGTGCGGTGGTGGTGAAGGTACGGTGGTGAAGGTGACGGCGGCGGTGAAGGTGCGGTGGTGATGAAGGTGCGGTGGTGAAGGTGCGGTGGTGGTGAAGGTGCGGTGGTGATGAAGGTGCGGTGGTGAAGGTGCGGTGGTGGTGAAGGTGTGGTGGTGATGAAGGTGCGGTGGTGAAGGTGCGGTGGTGGTGAAGGTGTGGTGGTGGTGAAAGTGGGTGTGTGTGTTTTTTTGCCCTGATCTTTTTAGGGAAATAATCAATGGATTGTTATATTTTTTGCTTATGTAATTTCCGTTTTTGCCCCTCAAGAGTAAATATCAAATTTAATCTAAGCCTTTGGATCAAATTGGATTGTATGGTTAGGATTTGTTGATTGGTTCTTTGGCAAGGAGGGGTTCTTCATGGATCACAACTCTTTAGCCCCATACTTTTTTTGAAATGGGCACATTTAGCCCATTGAAAAGTTAAATGGGCACAACGGGCACATATTTTTTCTCAATTAAAGAACATTATAATCGTTTTTGAAGAAAAACTTATATATATAATATATTTAATTTTTCAAATATAAATGAGTTATTACGTTTAAGAAATTTATTTCGTCATTTTCGGTCTTCCATAAAACGATTTGTATAACATGTGCCCGTTTAGCCCGTGCCCGTTTAAGCCCGAGCCCCCCCGGCCCCCCCGTTTTGCCACCTCTAATTGTATCAAATATATTTCATATAAATTCAAACATTAATAACAAGAGTTTTTTTTTTTTTTTTTTTTGAACAGTCAACGGGATGGCTAGCCCTTGGGTCCTGCAGTGACATCCAATTGAGCAGTATGCAGAGGCTCAAGGCGCACTAGCGACCGATGAAGTCACGGAAACCACGGGGGAGGAAAAACTCACCAACCAAGCAGCCCGTAGGCACTACACTTAATTGGGAGAAAACCTTGCCTCCTCCAGGATTCGAACCCGCATCAACGAGTCCAAACCCCTTCATTGGGGGACTTGGGTACCATCTGTGCTAGAAGCCAGATGTTAATAACAAGAGTTAAAGCTGATACTGAAATACATCAAAATGGTGGTCAATGATTGTTATAAAGCTTGTAACGGAAAATTTATTCTTATTTAATATGTTTCAATGTGATGTTTTAAGATTTGCATGCATAAAATGAGTCATATTACTCTAGCTCACAGTTACTTAAGTTGAGACATGAGACCTTATGAAATACTAACTACTTTAGAAAAAAGCTAACTAGTGCCGAGACCAAGATAACAGGACATCTTTTGTGTCATCTTATGTTGACATCCGTTTAAAACGAATCTGTGTGAATTCTTTTTTCTTTTTATAATTTGAACATCAATGTGTCATGGTGACATCACCAACAAACTGGCCGGAAATCTATATATAGATTTCGAAATTCTACGCATGACACTTTGATAGGACCATAAAGTTGCTTATAACTTATGTTAAGAAACATTAACACAATTGTTCAAATAGTGCAAACCGAGTTTGTAAGAGTTAACATTATGTTTTGACGGAGTTTGGGCCAAGTTTGGTCCAGTTTTGACCTTTTTAGCAAGTAATCGGTGATTTATTTGGTCGTTGACCTTGTGCGAGTAATCGGCAATAACTTAGCCTTGAAATCCTTGCTTTACAACACTGTTTCAAGGTAATTCATTAAACATCGTATGATTTTAAGTCAATGTATCTCTTGTCTCTGAGCAAGTCTCAAACATTTAATAAAGTCTAAATATATTTACAATTTATAGAAATAGAGTTTGTGTGCATAAAAAGAGAGACATGAATCTTTAAGTTTTTTGTCATACTAGAGAAAACTTTCGGTGGTGGAGCTTTGTTATTTAGCAAAAGAACCCCACGCCTTGACTATTAGCTGACTGTTGAAGTAATAATCTGACCTTCGGTCCAGAGCGCGTGTAGATTTCTTCGGACTAGTAGTGGGTCTAGAGCACGTGTAGGTTTCTTCGGACTAGTAGTGGAGTCTTCTGAGCACCTACACCAAGGGTAAACACACGTTAGCCTCGTTTTAAGTTTGATTCCAAGACCAAGCTCCGGCGTGAGAGTAAGTATGCGGCACATGCTGAATGGTATGGTAATAAATGCGAGAGTAAATGCGTGAAATCGATTAGTTGTGCATTGAATGAGCTTGAGGTATTTATACTACGCCAAAGTACTGTACCTGACAACATACGTATGGAGCGAGCCGGGCTACACTACACTTAGCTTAGGTGTTAGGTGTCAGGTCACGTGGGAGAAAATATCCCGCAATTCGGGTTAGGCGGCTCAGGTATGGTCTTTGGTATGGTCTGTCGGGTAAAAGGATATTTTGAGTAAAAGAATGGTCGTCGTCGTCCGGAATGTGTTTTTTCAAACCAAATCCTTTGGACACGTAAAGACACTAATCGTCTGGCATGTGTCGTCCAAACATATACACCAACACTGACTAGGTTCAGTACTCAAGAGCATAAATTGTTAAATCCAAAGTAATTAAGTTACATCAATATATGCATAAGTGCAAGCCACTACAATATCATTGTTTTGGATTCAATAATAGTAGCACTTAAAGTTTTGTTAACTAAGTTATAAACTGAAAAACTATAGTTTTGGATTCAATAATATTACTAGCAGGGAAAGTAGTTTGCTCTTGCCGACTACTATATGTAAGCAAGAATATTAGAGTACTTTAATTATATTTCAAATAATCGAGCTTAGGTTGGTGTTATAGTGACCGCAAACATATACCACTAACTAACTCAACACCGTATTAGTTTTTCAACACAATCAACATCACCACCAACATAATGTAGTAACACAAACATACTAAACATATGTTACTTAAACGCAAATATACCTTACAAAAACCAACATATCACACACACAACCCTCTTTTCTTTCTTCCACAAGTCGGTCTTGTGGACCGACTTCTCCAAAAAATAAGCTAACGACGCTGATCGTGTATAGTATTCCCGGATCCAATATACTGGGCTGGGCATGCTCATAGAAACCCCAATCCCGGAACAACTCGAACCGTGGCCTGGCCAAGCCGGACAAAGGCGCACTATAGACTCCGGTCTTGCCAAGCTGGACAAGAACGCGCCCCGGTCTCGCCAGGCCAGGCCGGAACACATCATCGGCCGCCGCCAAGCCACCAAAATCCAGATCTCTTGGGATTATGTCCCCCACGTGATCTGACACCTACCTACTAGGGGAGGCGTAATTCGGCTCGCAGAGTCCCGAGGCAGCTACAGGTGACAGAGGTGGGTAGTATAAATACCCCCACCTCATTTATTACTCTCAACTGATACTAACACAGAGCATTGACTCTCACACAGTCCGCACATACACTTTCTCTCTCAAACAATATACTTACTCTCACAGCGGAGGCCGACCTCGGAAGCCCCCTTCCGCGGTGAGACTAACGGTGGTATCTTTTCTTAGCAGCTTTACAAGACACTTAGCACAAGATCCGCCCCTGCAAAGAGATAGCCTAAACTAGGTCTTGCACTGGGCCCAAGATTTGTACTAACAAGTTGGCGCCATCTGTGGGACACTGGGACCAGTTACACAACTGCGTTTCTAAAGAACCATACCATGAGTAACCAGGTGAATGACTCCTCCCCAGCCCGAGAGCGTTTGACAGTACGGAACACTCTTGGAAAAGGGAAGAGCCATGAAGGAGAGGAGCACCATTCGGGCTCTCTCCCGGAAGAGGCGATAAGGGAATTTTGCGACAAGCATTATGACCAACTGTTGCCCTTAATGGCCGAGAAGGTCCATGCGGAAAAGTTGAGGCAAGTAAAAACTCGCCTCGACTTCGATGATGAGTCACAAGGGAACTCACACTCTCGAGAGCGATCTCGAAACTCTGAGTCAAAATCCCTGGGGGAAAGAAAGGTCGAGAGAAAGCGGAAGACTAGCCCAGTGTTAGATCCGGATCCTCCGAAGGTTCCCACTCCCGAAGTGTTTTTTCCAGACTCAGCAGAGAACCCAAAGACGACGGTGAAAGGACCAAGTACCTTCGGCCAACCATTTTCACTCGTCTAGAGGAAAGACGAGAAGATGTCAAATCACGCCTGGGGGAGAGAAGACCGGATGTGTTTTCTCGACTTAGATCCAAAAGTCGCGCTCGAAGAGAGCGAAGAATTGAAGCCAAACGTAACAGGCGGGACAGACAACTCTCTACATAAGGGAGTCCGGATAGACAAAGAAGGAGAACCCCCAGTCCAACCTATAGCCGCGCCCCCCACTCCAGGGAGAAAGACGCCGGAGACAGAGCTGCCTACTCTGGTACATAGCGGAAACAAAGATCAATTATTTAAATACCATGACTATCATATAAATAAATCTACAACATCAAAGCACATAGCGGAAGCAAAAATCAATTATTTTACATGTATAAAGATTAACCGAAATTTAAAGACACGTACCTTTTGATCCTAGCAAGAACAAGGATCACAACTTTAAATCTTCTTCTTTAATCAAACAATTAGGATTAACGAGAAACCCCTTACCGTTTTGTTTCTCAATCCAAGATGATGTTAACTAAAGTAAGTTAACTACCAAGTCTTGTACACACGTACTATAACCAATTAATGCTTGATGCTAGTGAAAGAACACGAATTAAACCAAACGTTTTGTTTAATTGAAAACAATAGATCGACTAACCCAAGGGTATAGTTCGATCGGATTTTTGCTCAAAAGAAGAAGAAAGAAACTTAGGGTTATAGCAAGTATGCACTAGGTGAAAAACTAATAACCCTTGAGTTTGTATTTATAGGCTAATAATCTTGTAGGACAAGTTAGACTAGAATTAGGAAATAAATCCGATAGGCCGATCGGCCATACCCTTGCACAAGGGATTTCTAGAACCTTCTTTCCTCCAAATTACACCTATAGTCCTTCTTTTATTTACTAACGGTCGTTAGTCAATTCCGTTAATTACTTAACGTCCGTTAGTCGTTATTTCGTGTCCAAATAATTAAATACATAACGGTTATATATATATATTAATTATTTACATTAATCATTCATACGTAAAGTGTGCAATCCCATGGTCCCGTGTTCGATTCTAGTCATACACGATTTAATATTTTTTCAAAACTCTAACAGCTCCCACTTGGAAATCTATTAAAAGGGTAATGACATGTAACACCCCTTGACCAACTACGACTAAAAACGTGAAAATTTTTCGCAAAAAGTACACCCGAAAACTGACCCACTGTTACTCTTTTACCAGCTGAAAAAAATTCTATACATATCTAGGACTTGAGACTATTTTTAAATGAAACTAGACTCAATTACCTTTAAAATGACGGGTGACGCGACCCATAACGACTTACGGATCAAAAGATATGATTTTTCGAAAATTGCCGAAAGTCTGCCAGAGACCATCCATCCGATCGGATGGACATCCAACCGATCGGTTGGAGGTCTGCTGATCCACCAAAAACACGTTAACCTCCCGTACTTGAAAACCCGATCTCGATATTCTACCAAACTTTCCAGATTCACTTAGTATACTATTGGGCTTATTTTCATACAAAAACCCTTACCGTTTGACTCCCCGGAATAGTACTTTACATTATGACGGGTTATGCATAAAACCCATTTTTGACCCATTATCACCCCAAAACCATTAAAACCACTTCATTTACCCACCATACCTAACCAGCATACATAACTTAATATACTAAACTTGTCCCATGCACCCATGACCCATTCACATCCCAAAATGGGTGGAAACCCGCTTATGCCAAACACCCCTTAAAACTCATTTACAATACACACTTTTTACCCAATACACATAACCATTACATACCCATTTGAAAGCGTACATAACTTAACATTTTTAATATATTGAAAAGGTGTTAGTACAAAGTCTTGACCCATAGCTTTCCAAAATGGGTGAGATTGGCTAGATGCCAAACACCCTCAAGACACCACCATAACCATATATCATAAGACTTCATGACATCTACACATAATTAACCCATGAATTAAACATAAACAAGGAACATGTATGACACAAGACCGTTAAATAACAAAATGACCATATAGGTTGAAATATACCGAAACACGAAAGGACACTTCGGGGCTTCCAACTTCAACACACTTGGTCCAAAAGATTACGGTCTTCTAGTTAACTTCTACAACTACACTACCCTTCCTTCCACAACTACAAGCTATGCTAAGTCCTTACCCTTGCTTCCTCCACTTGTACCTACAAAATTATCATTAACTACAACCGTAAGCGAAAACGCTTAGTAAGTATATAAGATATAACCATCATTACATTTCCATGGAGCATAACATTACATTTTTACTCACCTTGATCAAGCAAGCAAATACATATTGTAATACCTGAAAATATGAAACATGTAAAATGACCATAATGCCCTCATAACTTAAAATTTTTATTAAAAGCTTTATAAGCATCAAATTAATTCAAAGCTTATGAAATAAATTACATATAAGCTAAAATAAAATTAAGAAAAGTCTTGTAATAATTTAGCATGTCCAAAATAATTATCATTTTACCCTACAATAATTTAAAAACTGAATATATAATTATTTAATAAATTTCGGTATATATTATAATTTAAAAAGTGAAGATAAATATCAAATAAATATGGATATGATCAAATTATATCAAAATCTGATTTGGTTGACTTGTTTAGGCCGAAATATATGTATTCCCTTCCCCTAAGACCAGATCTTCATTCTATATAAAATTTTATCCCATATATTCCTCCTAAATAAACAAACCGAGAAACATAAAAACACCAAATAATTCGTTTTCATTCCATACGAATTTTATGAGGTCCAAGAGAAATTTTCCTGAGTTCATTGTCGTGCTAGGAAGCCAAGAAAAATAGCCACTCGATTTACAGAGCCCTAAATCTTTTATTGTCGAATTTTGTTAACAAGTAAGGTATAATTCCATTTTAATTCCTACGACCCTTGTAAAATTATTTTTCTATTTTTCCTGAGTTTCTTACATCATATATGATCTGTGAAAATTGATTCCAAGGTTTGTTGGTCACATTTGTGCTCGTGGGGAATTATTGGTTCTTGTATCTATTCGAGAAGTGTTAAATCACCCAGCCTATTCTACACGTCCCATATTGGGTTTGGTATTTTTATCACATCTCTTACATCATATAAGGTCTAAATAAAATGCTAAAACCGAATCATGCATGCTATATGAATTATTTTCGAATTTAACCTTAAAAACACAATAAAACTCTAAATAATTAATTATGAATTTTCTGGGTGTGAGACTAAAATTTTATGAGCTCTATATGGTCCTTATAATCTGGGAAAAATAGTGGTTCGAGTTTTAGAGGCCTATATAATTCGTTGTGGATTTAATTTAAAACCGGATTATCTAAAAATTAAGAAAAGAAATAAAATAAATATGAAACCCTAATGTATTGATTAGGGTTAGGGTATATGACATGAGATCTGGTCAATAATGATGTTTTAAGGTTGTTGGGAATCATGAGCCAATGATTGGAATTAATGCTAGGGTTTTAATTGGTTTTTTGTATTTACCGATTTTAAAATAAAAGGTAAGGGGGTGTTTTGTAATTTTTAAAACTTAAGGGATATTTTTTTAAATTAGTTTAGACCTGTTATAATTCATATAAAATGTTAAATGAGGGGTTTATATGTAAATTTTGTATTTAAAAGGTTAAATGGGTAATTATATATAATTATTAATTCGATTTGTAATTAATTAAACTTGAGGGACTAAAAATGTAAATTCTGGAAACTTGAAGTCATTTTGAGTAAATAATGATATTAAGAGTGTTTTGGGTAATTTTGAAGTATTTATGGGCTAATTATGTAATTGTTATGAGATTATGATTTAAAATATATGTTTTGTAAACTTAAGGGACTAAATGTGTAAATTCTGAAATCTGAGGGGCTGAGTAGTACAATATGGATATTCTGAGGTTACATTCTGAAAATTGGTAAAATAATATGCTTGTATGGTAAATATGGATATTAAAGGGATTAAATCATGAATTATGTAAATATAAGGTTTGTTTTGTAAATATTGTAACTAGAGGGGTATAATATGTAAATTATGAAACTAAAGGGATTATGATGTCATTCTGAATAAAATGAGTATATAATTCTGTAACTTAAAGTATTTTCACTTATGACCTTGGAAATTGATGAAGTTACATTTAAAACCCTAAACTTTGTGATCATGTCATAAATAAACCCTAAACTTCTGTAACTTGATAAATATACTGTTATTCCATAATAATCTTTGAATAAGGGTTCAACCTATCTGAAATGGTAATATCTGTTAATTCGGGAAACCTGCTAATTATGGGAACTTACTAAATCTGGAAAGTTACTAAAAATAGAAAGTACTTAAAATGGAAAGGTAAACTAAAAGTAATAATCTAAAATAGAATCTTTAGTAATTCTGTCTTCCTCTTCCTTAGGTGTGAAGAAGGAGAAGTCCTGATCTTATTTCTGTGTTTGTTTGCTTGTCTGCTGTGCTAATAAGGTACAGATATTCTGCCCTTTTTCAGTAAGGTTTTTCATCCCCTTTTTCTTTCAGTTTTCATTTTCTTTATTAGGATCTCCGATACCACTGCTATGTTCCCTTCTGTTGTGAATCTTTGTTGTGATCTGTTGTCTTGAACCTTTTTGTTTGAACCTCTGCTATGATTCTTTTATTCTGAACCTTTTTCCTGAACTCTGATTGACCTCTTGTTCTGAGCCCTGAATTTGTGAGTCTTGATTGAACCTGATCTGTGAACCTTGTTCTGAACCTTAACCTGATATATCTGTTGTAAATTTTGATTTGATTTTGGTATAAACCTTAACCTGTTAAATCCTTATCTGAACCTAATTGATTTTGAACCTTTATTAAAGGCTATTTTAAAAAGAAGCTATACCACTTGAAATGGAAGTTACTAAAGGTTTTGGAAGACCATTTTTATGAAAACTATTTTGAAAGATCATTTCAATGAAAACCATTATTAAAGGATTGATTTAAATGAACTCTTGACAGGAACTTCTGAAATGGATTATTGCTATAAACTTGTAATTATTAACCTTTGATATACTCTTTTGGACTAGTGGACATAAACCTTTTAATCTGAACTTAAGCTTTGATATTAAAATTAATCTGATAAACTCTGATTTAAACCTTATTATCTTATTCTGAATTGTTGACATGACCCTTCTGCCATGAACCCTTAGATATGACTCTGTTTATTATATGACATCTGACCTTGACCACAGTCTGATATCCGAGCCAATCACTAGGCATGAGGGTTTCATGTCCATGTCATTGATGCACCGATGACATGACTCTAGGGCAGGAGAGTGATGACCTGTCCCGTCCCTGATTTTATCTGTTATGTAGGAGAAGATTCTGGCCTACTGGGGCGCATGGATGCATCCTAGTTCTGATCTAATTTTTGTTATCTGTTACTGTTTACTGTTATATATGTATATCTGGTGACTGATGGTGTGTGCGATACACATCTTTCACATTATCTGGGAGCTGATCACTCCAATTGATACATGAGGTCACCCCTCATATTATCTGTTACTTGAGAGGCATCCCCTCTGGATTATTATATGATTACTCTGTTATGATATTATCTGTTATCTCTGGGCTCGTGATGGATTTCTGTATTTCCCTAAACCTGGTTTGTACATTATCTCTTTCTCATTTCTTTTCTTTTACCCTTATTCCTTTCCTATTCTTTCACTTTAATTTAGTATCTGTATAATCTGTATTTCGGATTTGTTTCTGTATTGTTATCTGTTATTGTTTCTGTCATCTATATATCTGTTCACTGAGCTCTCGTAGCTCAGCCGCATTTCTTTTCCTGCGGCAGGTTTTAGTAGGAAGCTGGGAATGAGTGAGAGTGTACCTCTGGACTTAGAAGGCTTGGTAGCTATTCTGGATTAGAATTGGATGGAAGATATTATGTTTTAGAATTAGTTTTGAAAGTTTTCATTGTAACCTTGTAGATTCAGTATTTCATTTGTAATCCTTTGAGATTTTTGTATTACTGTAGATGTATGCTCTGTTTTGATCTGATATGAATCCATTATTGTGATATCTTTACCCTTGTCGGGTTGGGGTGTTACAATTTATGGTATCAGAGCTCACAGGCTGCGACTCGTAATACATTTACCCTTGACCTGTGAAGTCTGGGTCACTAAGTTTCCACTGTAGGCGCTCGTAGGACAACCTTTGAGAATTTGCTTTAGGATTTCCCTATAGGAACTTAAATTCTGACCAGTGAGGAATGGGTAGACTATAAGTCATTTGCTTAAGTATCTTGCTTCCGTACCACTCTGATTCGTGTCTTGCTTTTGGTTAAAATCGCATTTGGAAATTTAGAGCTTATGCCTTGCACCACCTAAGAAGTGAAACCTAAATAAAATCTGAAGCATTGGAAATTGCATAGTGATAATCTGACATTATTTGATCCTTTGCTTCCGATTTCCACTCCGACCTCTGAACCTTCTGTAAATCATTCTGATGCCTCTTTGGGCAATCTGAGAATCCCCATGATGATGATACACTTGATACATCCTGTTATTTGTTTCTTGCTTCTGATAATCACCTATGAATCTTTTAATTCCGTCATAACCATCTCTGTTCCTATGAGAAGTTTTGTGGCGTTTGACCACGAGTATAAAAATGCTTTCCCTCTCATTTCTGAATGATAAGAGTTATCTTTATTGATCCGTCTTTCTTTGACAGTAACCTTGATTTTATCCTTATAAGGATTGATTGATTTGATCATTTAATATTGACGACTATCCTCCTATGTCTCACCTTTGGCGTTTGAAACAATTTTGGAACCCCTGCCATGATTACCAATTATTAAACTTTTGCTGCCACTACCCAATTTTGACCTTCATTTCTGATCTGTTGGATAAACAGTCTGATATCTTTCCGACCATCCCGAAGACCATTTAACCTTAAAGTGTTTGACACATTCTATAAATTCATGACCCATGCTGGATATAAATGTATCCTCTGATCCTATTCTGTCCTGAATGATGAATCTTATTTGCTCCCTTGAATGATGAATCTTATTTGCCAATCAGTTTTTCTTTGGAAGGATTTGATGCAAATACTATCTCTGCATGGAATTGTTAACTGAACTTATGATGCTGATATCCGACATTTCATACGTCTCACTTCTGACAGTTATACAATGTTCGTATTACCAATGATGTATACCCTACCTGTCACTTATGCTAAAAGCTAAACCAAGAACACCAACACCTTGAACTATTCGCGTACCTATCCCCACACTATACTGAACCATGTAGTTGACTCTGACATATGAACTATCCGTCTGGTTAAGTGACCATATACGTTATGCGAATCTGTTTACTATTGATATACTTAATTTTGGAGATCTTTTGATTATTGATTGACTGGTTCTTCAGCTATCATAAACTACCGCATCTGAAATGTAACGATCTATTCCACCCTACTTTTGATATAATAACCTCTAACCGCTTAAATCTGTTAAGCTTAACCCTGCTATGGAAATATGTACCCTGACCTCATCTGATTATCAAATTCTCCTGTCACCCTATTAGTATCCACCCCTAGAAAGTGTTGGCATTGAAAGTTTTGTTGTACAAATTTTCTGGCATTTTCTGATGAAACTCTTAGGTTTTCTCTCCTGTTGAGCAGAAAAATTGACTCTGAACCGATCTCAGTTAATGAACCATGATGCTGGAGAAGATGATGAGATATGTTTTGTCCACCTCAGTGTTTCCCTTGAATACCCCTATTAATTTATAAAGAAGAAAGAGAAAATTTTGTTTCTGCATATCAACTATCGTAAACCTAACCGTAATCTCAACCGTAATCACTTCTCATTTCCGAGTGTAAGTGATTAAATTATTCTATCCTTGTGAACTCTGTATCAGACAACCTCAGTTAATGTTTGAAGGACTGAAGAAGCAACCTCAAGAACTCCTAAGATGGGAGATGACTACCTGTGAGAAGCTTCCGTAAAGTATTTCAGTTTTATTCGTAAAGATTAGTGATGTGAATTAGATATGAGGTTATCCCTGAAAAGATTCATGAAAACTGTTTTCGTACTCATTGTGACCATTATAAGTCTTAAATAATGCCAATAGTATTGGCTAATAAGAATCATGTTTTCACGAGTATCTGGACAATTGTCATAGTATGACAGCATGTTTGTGCCCTGAGACAAGCGAGGAAACATGTAGACCATCTTCGTATTAAAAGGGAATGACCTTTGTTCTGGAAGAGTAGATGTGGTTGGCGTTCAGATATTGTAGCAGACACCACTACCAAGCATCCGATAACGACAGCAATCTGAGTTGGCGAATTCCGAACTGTGCTAGCAGATTTGTCCAAGACTCGTAGTCTTGCTCCTCTATTCATTTTAGTTGTACTAAGATGAATTGGGAGCAGAAGCAGACTTGAGAATGGAAATTGAGATCATGATTTTGAATGGAAGAAAATTCTGAAGCGAACGTTTGGTTTGGAAGAATGAATTCTGTGATGGATGAAGCTATGGATGACGTAATTGATTTCCTCTCGACCTATCTAAATTTCTGTTACCTAAAGATAAAATCCTTTGAATGATTTAAGTTCTTTATCAGTAATTCCGCCCTGTGTTCATTCTGCGTATGTCGGATGATGGTTTTGTTATCTGAAATTTGACGAATGATGGATGATCTGATGTATCAAATTCTGATAGAAATTCTGGGACTTCCGTTAACTTTTCGAGTGATTCGTTTTCCTCTTAGTTAGGGTATTGGATTCTGATGACCTCTGAGATCGTAGGAAGACTAGGTGGAGTAGGATAAGTTTGTTTTGTTCACAACTTGAGATAAAGTATGACCATCATGAGGGCATATTTATATGATGCCAGTATTATGACGTCTGGCCAACGTGATAATACTTACATCATATAACGTGCACTTGTTGTGGGCATAGGATATCTCGAGAAGTGCCTTAGAGCTTTAGAAATTCTGATAACTGTTTGAGATCGTCTGCGTTAGTGAGACTTTAAGTTCATTCTACCTATACGCGTAATCTGCTTTCACCGTTATGCGAATTGATGCGTCTGGATTCTCGTCATGCGTTTTGCTGACCTCTGTACATCTGATACTAATCTTAGCTTCTGTTATAGAACTTTCGGCCATTGATGTCCTCGATAATCTATTTTCTGTATGTTCAAATCTGATTTGTCTAATCAATTTCTGTGAACGGCATATCCGTCAAAACCCTATGAATCTGATTTTCATCTACTACGTTTGGTATGCTATTCTTCTGATCTGGATTCAGTATGTTATGTCTGTTCTGAGGACCTGAAACAATTTTGGAATCTGCAAGTTCGAGTTATGAGAAACAAATCTTTCATATGTCTGTTCACCGTCAGTTGTGTTCCTGTTTCGTTTCACCTCAATTCTCGTTTTAGTCTGGTATGTCTCTGTTACGTTTTCTGCTCTCTTTCTTTCTGCAAATTTCTAGGACGAAATTTTTTTTGTTAGTGGGGAAGAAGTTGTAATACCTGAAAATATGAAACATGTAAAATGACCATAATGCCCTCATAACTTAAATTTTTTATTAAAAGCTTTATAAGCATCAAATTAATTCAAAGCTTATGAAATAAATTACATATAAGCTAAAATAAAATTAAGACAAGTCTTGTAATAATTTAGCATGTCCAAAATAATTATCATTTTACCCTACAATAATTTAAAAACCGAATATATAATTATTTAATAAATTTCGGTATATATTATAATTTAAAAAGTGAAGATAAATATCAAATAAATATGGATATGATCAAATTATATCAAAATCTGATTTGGTTGACTTGTTTAGGCCGAAATATATGTATTCCCTTCCCCTAAGACCAGATCTTCATTCTATATAAAATTTTATCCCATATATTCCTCCTAAATAAACAAACCGAGAAACATAAAAACACCAAATAATTCGTTTTCATTCCATACGAATTTTATGAAGTCCAAGAGCAATTTTCCTGAGTTCATTGTCGTGCTAGGAAGCTAAGAAAAATATCCACTCGATTTATAGAGCCCTAAATCTTTTATTGTCGAATTTTGTTAACAAGTAAGGTATAATTCCATTTTAATTCCTACGACCCTTGTAAAATTCTTTTTATATTTTTCCTGAGTTTCTTACATCATATATGATCTGTGAAAATTGATTCCAAGGTTTTTTGGTCACATTTGTGCTCGTGGGGAATTATTGGTTCTTGTATCTATTCGAGAAGTGTTAAATCACCCAGCCTATTCTACACGTCCCATATTGGGTTTGGTATTTTTATCACATCTCTTACATCATATAAGGTCTAAATAAAATGCTAAAACCGAATCATGCATGCTATATGAATTATTTTCGAATTTAACCTTAAAAACACAATAAAACTATAAATAATTAATTATGAATTTTCTGGGTGTGAGGCTAAAATTTTCTGAGCTCTATATGGTCCTTATAATCTGGGAAAAATAGTGGTTCGAGTTTTAGAGGCCTATATAATTCGTTGTGGATTTAATTTAAAACCGGATTATCTAAAAATTAAGAAAAGAACTAAAATAAATATGAAACCCTAATGTATTGATTAGGGTTAGGGTATATGACATGAGATCTGGTCAATAATGATGTTTTAAGGTTGTTGGGAATCATGAGCCAATGATTGGAATTAATGCTAGGGTTTTAATTGGTTTTTTGTATTTACCGATTTTAAAATAAAAGGTAAGGGGGTGTTTTGTAATTTTTAAAACTTAAGGGATATTTTTTTAAATTAGTTTAGACCTGGTATAATTCATATAAAATGTTAAATGAGGGGTTTATATGTAAATTTTGTATTTAAAAGATTAAATGGGTAATTGTATATAATTATTAATTCGATTTGTAATTAATTAAACTTGAGGGACTAAAAATGTAAATTCTGGAAACTTGAAGTCATTTTGAGTAAATAATGATATTAAGAGTGTTTTGGGTAATTTTGAAGTATTTATGGGCTAATTATGTAATTGTTATGAGATTATGATTTAAAATATATGTTTTGTAAACTTAAGGGACTAAATGTGTAAATTCTGAAATCTGAGGGGCTGAGTAGTACAATATGGATATTCTGAGGTTACATTCTGAAAATGGGTAAAATAATATGCTTGTATGGTAAATATGGATATTAAAGGGATTAAATCATGAATTATGTAAATATAAGGTTTGTTTTGTAAATATTGTAACTAGAGGGGTATAATCTGTAAATTATGAAACTAAAGGGATTATGATGTCATTCTGAATAAAATGAGTATATAATTCTGTAACTTAAAGTATTTTCACTTATGACCTTGGAAATTGATGAAGTTACATTTAAAACCCTAAACTTTGTGATCATGTCATAAATAAACCCTAAACTTCTGTAACTTGATAAATATACTGTTATTCCATAATAATCTTTGAATAAGGGTTCAACCTATCTGAAATGGTAATATCTGTTAATTCGGGAAACCTGCTAATTATGGGAACTTACTAAATCTGGAAAGTTACTAAAAATAGAAAGTACTTAAAATGGAAAGGTAAACTAAAAGTAATAATCTAAAATAGAATCATTAGTAATTCTGTCTTCCTCTTCCTTAGGTGTGAAGAAGGAGAAGTCCTGATCTTATTTCTGTGTTTGTTTGCTTGTCTGCTGTGCTAATAAGGTACATATATTCTGCCCTTTTTCAGTAAGGGTTTTTCATCCCCTTTTTCTTTCAGTTTTCATTTTCTTTATTAGGATCTCCGATACCACTGTTATGTTCCCTTCTGTTGTGAATCTTTGTTGTGATCTGTTGTCTTGAACCTTTTTGTTTGAACCTCTGCTATGATTCTTTTATTCTGAACCTTTTTCCTGAACTCTGATTGACCTCTTGTTCTGAACCCTGAATTTGTGAGTCTTGATTGAACCTGATCTGTGAACCTTGTTCTGAACCTTAACCTGATATATCTGTTGTAAATTTTGATTTGATTTTGGTATAAACCTTAACCTGTTAAATCCTTATCTGAACCTAATTGATTTTGAACCTTTATTAAAGGCTATTTTAAAAAGAAGCTATACCACTTGAAATGGAAGTTACTAAAGGTTTTGGAAGACCATTTTTATGAAAACTATTTTGAAAGATCATTTCAATGAAAACCATTATTAAAGGATTGATTTAAATGAACTCTTGACAGGAACTTCTGAAATGGATTATTGCTATAAACTTGTAATTATTAACCTTTGATATACTCTTTTTGACTAGTGGACATAAACCTTTTAATCTGAACTTAAGCTTTGATATTAAAATTAATCTGATAAACTCTGATTTAAACCTTATTATCTTATTCTGAATTGTTGACATGACCCTTCTGCCATGAACCCTTAGATATGACTCTGTTTATTATATGACATCTGACCTTGACCACAGTCTGATATTCGAGCCAATCACTAGGCATGAGGGTTTCATGTCCATGTCATTGATGCACCGATGACATGACTCTAGGGCAGGAGAGTGATGACCTGTCCCGTCCCTAATTTTATCTGTTATGTAGGAGAAGATTCTGGCCTACTGGGGCGCATGGATGCATCCTAGTTCTGATCTGATTTTTGTTATCTGTTACTGTTTACTGTTATATATGTATATCTGGTGACTGATGGTGTGTGCGATACACGTCTTTCACATTATCTGGGAGCTGATCACTCCAATTGATACATGAGGTCACCCCTCATATTATCTGTTACTTGAGAGGCATCCCCTCTGGATTATTATATGATTACTCTGTTATGATATTATCTGTTATCTCTGGGCTCGTGATGGATTTCTGTATTTCCCTAAACCTGGTTTGTACATTATCTCTTTCTCATTTCTTTTCTTTTACCCTTATTCCTTTCCTATTCTTTCACTTTAATTTAGTATCTGTATAATCTGTATTTCGGATTTGTTTCTGTATTGTTATCTGTTATTGTTTCTGTCATCTATATATCTGTTCACTGAGCTCTCGTAGCTCAGCCGCATTTCTTTTCCTGCGGCAGGTTTTAGTAGGAAGCTGGGAATGAGTGAGAGTGTACCTCTGGACTTAGAAGGCTTGGTAGCTATTCTGGATTAGAATTGGATGGAAGATATTATGTTTTAGAATTAGTTTTGAAAGTTTTCATTGTAACCTTGTAGATTCAGTATTTCATTTGTAATCCTTTGAGATTTTTGTATTACTGTAGATGTATGCTCTGTTTTGATCTGATATGAATCCATTATTGTGATATCTTTACCCTTGTCGGGTTGGGGTGTTACACATATCATTATCAAAACTAGCATTGGATCCAAGCTAACATTCATTAACAAGCTCCATAACAAGAATACATTACACATCATAACATTAGCATAATAACATTTAACAAGTTATTCCTATATACTTACCTTAATCCCTACTAGCTCCCTACTTGGACTCGATATAGGCTCTACAATTGCTTCCTATCACAAAATTAATTTCAATTAGTGACTAACAAACTAGGGAGAGCATTGATTCACAATCTTTATCTACTATACTCAAAACCCATAACATGAACCATAATTTCTCAAATTGGGGAAAACACTTACTTGATGAGGAGATTATAATTAAGGTGTCTCTAGTGCCTCTTGATCACTTCTTAATAATCAAAATGAGCTAAGATGGAGATTTTTGCCTTCTCTCCCTTTTCCTTCTTTATAAGTCGACACCCACAAGAACACACTCAAGGTTTCCAGATTTTTCAAGAGATAGATATTTATCCATGTGTAGTTATTAGTTTAGGTACTTGGCAATTATAGTCCTCACAAGTTTCATTGTGCTTATTTTAACCTACAACACTTATTACTTATTAAATATATGCACTAAAGTTTATATATCAATATCTCTTATACTATATGACATAATACATTACATTTCCGGGGTTCGGGTGTAATAATTCATCCCCCCTTAAATAGGATTTCGCCCTCAAAATCTACTCTTGGAATAGATGAGGATATTTGCTCTTCATCTTCTCTTCCGTCTCCCACCTAATACTTGTGCCTTTCTGATGTCTCCATTGGACTTTTACTAACGGGATTTTCTTATTTCTTAATTGCCTCACCTTCCTTCCTAATATAGCTTCCGGTTCATCTTCTTGCGAGAGCAATTCCGGATCAATTTCGATATCGTTTAAAGTGACCACGCTTGTTTCGTCCGCCAAACCCTTCCTCAAGTATGACACATGAAAGGTATTATGAATACCTCTCATTTCTTCGGGCAATTCCAACACGTATGCTACCTCGCCTACTCGTTTCAAGATTTTAAATGGTCCTATAAATCGCGGACTTAGTTTTCCATTGTTTTTAAATCTAAAAACGCCTTTCCACGGAGAAACTTTTAACATGACAAAATCACCCACTTCGAATTCGATTGGTCTTCTTCGATTATCGGCATAACTTTTCCACCTATCTTGCGCCGCTTTAATTCTTGCCCGGATCATTTCAATCTTCTCCGTTGTCGCCAATACTACATCCGTGCTCGCCAATTCTCTTCTTCCAACTTCTTCCCAACACACGGGTGTCCTACACCTTCTACCATAGAGCATCTCATAGGGTGGCATATCTATACTCGCATGATAACTGTTGTTGTAAGCGAATTCAACTAGAGGCAAATGATCGTCCCAATTGTAACACCCGTTTCCCAGGTGTTGGGACCCCACCCTAGATGAAAGTAGATAAAGACCTTATGTGATTGGCCAGTCAACATTTGTTGCGTAGTGGTCAAACCCGATAGTCAAAATATGACTAAAGTGATTATGTAAAATATGATGAGTAACTAAAGGGGCCTAAGTTGTCATTGTGATAAACATGTTATAAAGAGTTATAAGTTAGTGTGGCCAAAATAGAAGGAAAGGAACTTGAGGGGCCATTATTGCCATTAGCCCAAACTTGAGTTTAGATAAGGAAATGTCCAGGATTATCTAGACATTTCTACCATTTTCTTGAGTGTGTTGTGTGGTCCGATTTTAGAAAGGAAAAAGAGAGGGAAATAGCTAGTGATGATCCAAGAAGAAGAAAGTAAAGATCAAGTGTCAATAACCTTCCCTTAGTAATGATCATCATCAAGTAAGTAATCTATTGCCTTTATTTAGTAAAGTTATAAATGAGAAGGAAAGTGAGAAATCATCATATGATATGGGTATGATCATATGATGATATAGGAAGAAAGATGATTATGTTTTGATGGGTTTTGATAACCCTTGTTATGTTATTTATTGTTATGTTGTTAGGTTTTGGTTATTATGAAAGATGATGATGGAAGAATGTGATGATGATGATGATATTCTTGTTATGATGTAGCTTGAATTAAGGTAAGTAAACCGGTATAATGTAAAGTTATAATGATTTCTATGCATTATGTGTTATGTGGCTAATATGTTAAGATTATGGTTGTTAGCATAATGGTAGTTACATGTAAGAGATCATAAGGTTAGGGGATGTGTTAGTATGAGTGGATTAAGGAAAGGAAAGATTAAGGCTTAGGTGGTTAAGGTATGTGTTTGTATTATATATTGTTGGATTAATGGTTGTATAATATGTAATGTGTTGAAGGAGGTATAATGTTAAGTTATACCCGTTTTACTTACTAAGCATTCGTGCTTACGGTTTAATGTTTCAATGTTTTGTAGGCTAAGGTGCTTAATGTGATGGCGAATAAGGGTAAGAGTTGGGTATGCAAGTGTAGAAGAATTGGTAAGAAAGTAGAGCTAGGTAGAATACCGAGCTCAAGTCAAAGTTGACACCCCCATGAGTCCATAAATGATTTGTAATGTGGAGTCAAGTGTGAAATTGTATGTTAATGGAGTCATAACGATTTAGAAGTCTAACGGTGTGTCAAAGTGTTTATTATGTGTTTGTAGTCAAGGTTTAAAGGGGCGTTTGGTAAAGGTGAGAATGTACCCATTTTGGGATGTAAACGGGTCAAGTGCCCTTGGAACATGTTTGTTATGTTAATCTAATGCTTTTGGTAAAGTTTGGGTGGTCAACGGTGTGTCCAAGTGTGTTAAATGGTTTATAGTCAATGTTTAAGGGGGGCGTTTGGAAAAAGGGTAAATGTACCCATTTTGATGTGTAAACGGGTCAAGTGTCGTTGGAACATGTTTAATATGTTAGATTATTGAAGTTGGTAAAGTTTGGTGCAAAACGGATGTGGTATGAGTAGTTTGATGTGTAAATGGGTTAAAATGGGTTTTGGTGCATAACCCGTCAAATTTTAAAGTACTATTTCGGGTTGATTGAGTATGTAAATGATTTTGTATATTATGTTAATGGCCTTGAGTGAGTTTGGTGTGGATATAAGGTAGCATGGGTAGATTATTGTGAAAAAGGGCCAAATTTCGGTTTGGATATCCTATACCGAAATTTGGTACAAAAATCCCAAATTTCGGTTTCATTTGGGCAGATTTTGGTAAACTTTGAAAAATCATATCTTTTGATCCGTAAGTTGTTACGGGTCGTGCCACCTATCATTTTGAAGGTAATTGAGTCTAGTTTCATTTAAATTTAGTCTCATGGTCTGAAAGTTTATAGATGTTTGTCAGATTGTAAAAGAGTAACAGCAGGTCAGTTTTAGTTCACGTTTTTGGTGCTTAAAGTTTAAATTTTTGGTCTAAGCGGGCACGGGGTGTTACAACTTGGTATCAGAGCTTCGGTTTAAGTGAATTAGGTTTCCTTTAGGTTGCCTAGACTTAAACCACTCGTAGAAATGTTGGTCGTAGGTGTAAGAAATGCGTAAGGTAAACGTTTAAGTTAAAAGAAGGAATGTGTGATGCGACCTGTGAACTTAAGTGAGTAAGTATGATAAATGTGTTTTAATATTTTAATGTTTATGTGATGAGAGTCCAAGGAGGACTTGAAGTGTTTAAATGACTAGTTAACTGTACACTTTGGTTGGTGTCGGTGATTATATGAAAGTATGTTAGGGTATCGGTAATGAGACGTGAATAGGAATGGTAATTGGTATTAGAGACGGGTTAATAAGTAAGCTTAAATATTGACGCCTAAGGTATGAAACATTGAAAATATGCTAAGGCATAACGTGAAAAGATAAAATGAAACTAATGTACTAATGATGTAGTGTTAAATGGTATGAAAGGTAAAGAATGAGGCTAAAGAATAACGACATGTAATCATTGTGATCCATAGGATATTAATGTGACCAACATATGGTCTCGTTATATATACATATCTAATGATCGACGTTAATGTGGTGTAGAGACGTGTTAAGGATAAGTTAAGGTATAAAAATAAGAATGCGATGAGTCAAGAATGTAGGAGAGAATAAGATGAGTATGTATAAGGTAAAGGTGTTGCCTTGAAATCATTATATTACGGCTAAGGTGTAGGATCCCACGAAAATCCGCTATGATGATCCTCATTAATTAATCATAACCTCGAGTTAATGTTTAATAAATCCCATTTTTACGGGGAAATTTAAATTTTTCTTGATATATTATTTCACCACGTCGCATTATCACAACGGTTATCAAATAACGACCCTAGCTCACGACGTGTACTACAAAACATATTTATTCCACAACAACTAATAATTCATAAATCACGAATCTCACTAATTACGACTAATACAAAAATCACATTGTTGCTAATTTCAAATTTTCTTAAATCAATACACTAGTCACAATAACCACAATTACATATATAATCACACTTTCATTTTCACTAAACCAACTACAAACTAATCGGACCCTTAAACTGGTACCAAGCCCATCATAAAACTCACATGCTACGCAGCCCAACTTCAAAACCCAACTTCTCTTTTGTTATTTTAGGTGAAGTCGACAACCCAACACCCTCGAAACTGACCCGCAATCTCTCGAATACTAAACACGACCCTCGAATATTTTTACACCATTTTACTCACCACCCACTAGGCTAGTATAGTGTCGAATCTCATTACTAGGTGTCGAACTTTAATAAGGTTTTGAAGGCCAATCTCTTTGTCCCATTTTAACCCAACCCGATATACGTAACTTATCGAGACTCAACCAAATCTTACCCCGCTTTTTCCTATGTACTCATAATGATACTCTCAACAAAATAGGACGACCAGAAGTTGGCTAGGAACACAGAGGATTTGTATAGTTCGCTATCTTCATTCTAGAACTCGTATGAGATAAAAATGTATACAAATAACCCAACAAGTAAAGACCAGATTTCCCCATGTTACTATCTTCACTAAATATCTTATACTGTCAGAAAAACTACCCTAGGTGTCCACTCCTCTACAGTAAAGATCAATAATTTAGTTTGAGGGTAATATAGGCAAAACGTGTAAAACTCTATCTCTATATATTACTCCCTCCTATAGCAAGCCACATTGCTCATTACCTACCCCTTTCACTCTCAATACTAACACCAAAATCACAACAACTCTCTGTCGCACATTTGGAAGCAGCAACATAAGAAAATACGTGAAGACGGATTGTGATGTCTAGCGAGTAGGCTGCCTTCATCCTAGTGTTTCATTCGACCTTCACTGCCTTTCTTCACCACCTTTCTAAAGGATAGTAAGTATCCTATAACTCTCATGCTCTCGTTTCTCATACCTAGACATACATGCATATTCTCTTTTACTTTCATACTCGAACGTATTTTTTTATTGTATTCATGCATGACAAGTTTACAAGGATGGGGTATGCCTCCACTGTGGAAGGTGGATAAGTCACAACTCACTTCATTTTCATGTTTGAAAGCTTAGGTTGCATGCTCACTCACGTCACTGTATATATACGTTTTCTTTCACAAGTATCCCACTTAGTGCAACTCACCCACATGTGTCGAACTCACTCATGGGAGGCCTTGAAAGGCACCTCACGCATCACACTCACGTTTAAACATTCATACCATGCATCATTCGAATATGTAAAAGTTTTATATCACACGTAGAAACATAAGTTGAGAACAGCTAGAATTAATCCAAATGTTTATACATATGAAACAGTCACTAGTAGCCTCTAAAACAACCCCATAACTCACAATCTAGTTTAATGACCACGATTTACTTTTATACGACCCAATAGAACTCCCAACTAATTACTATTTTCGTTTAAACATCACGTAAAAATAAGCTCATCTCGACACTTAAAAAGACCCATTTTAATCGTTATTCAAAAACCAAGTTTACAACTTAGAAAATTTTCTAAGTCTTTTTTTAACATGAAAACTGTCTCAACTCGCCTATAAAACGACCTTGTATTTTCGTATTAAAATGAACAACTACCTAATGTTTCTGCATATCTCAAACGACGAGCTAGCAAGCTACATATTTTGTGTTTTTACATTGATCACATGATCTCATTTTGACACTTAAAATCACCCCTTTTGATCGACAAAACCACCAACCCTATAATTAAATTCCAGAAAGTAAAATTTTAAGAAATACTGTTCCGAATTGGGCTTATTTAAAGCCCAACAAGAGTTAACGATCCATAAGCCTACTGGGCCCGTATGATACATTTTTAGAACCACAAAAATAGCCCGAGTCCAAATCCAAATCAAGTTCCATGCCCTCGCCTCTAAATTTCTTAACGGGCTAAAGTATAGTTCGTTAATAAGCCCAATAAGCTAAAAATAAGGTGTTTTCAGAAATAAGCAGTTGACTTAAGCTTTAATAAGATTGAATAAGCTCCATAAATTTTTAGATAATTTTTCCCGTTAATTTTATACAATAAGGACTAAAAATGTAACGCGAACTAACTAGAGGGACCAAAATTGCCAAACTATGAAACTGATGGACTGAAGCTGTGAAAACAGTTTATAAGGGACTTAAATTGACATACCATTGAACTCCAAGCCTTATGTGTACATATGGACAAGATTTGGACTATTATGGACTATAGACTTAACCGAGGACTAACGACGTAACGCAATTACAGTTAGACTAAAAAGTATAAAATCTGAAAAGGACAAGGATCTATTTAATTCACTTGACATTCTTATTTATTTTCCATTTTGCACCCTTCATTTCATATGCATGTTTCATTTTAAGTTATGCATTATTTTAAAGTTTCGTTATTAGAAATATTAGCGACTTCACTTGCATATTATTTCAGCATATTTCGAGAAAGTAATATTTTGGGTCGATTAAGATAAGAATCAAGATAATATTATAGATATATCATATTTTTAATTTGAGGCATTTTAAGCATATCACACACTCACATCACCGAGCAAACCGTTATACGATTTATCCTTTCCACATTCGTTATTAGTAGTAAGTTAGACTCTTAGACTTCGCTTATATTCAGGTCTCGTATTGAAGAAGTTTCCGTGATCGTTTACTTGATCTTATAATTTTGTCTTGTCAGATACGCTCCAGGTGAGTTCATGGCCCCTACTTTTACCGGTTTTCTAACTATTTTTGGGGGAGATACATGCTTTAACTGTTTTAAGTTACTTATATAAAACTCTTATGATTTACTCAAAATCATCCACTATGCCTTACATGTTTGAATCACCTTTGAGAGGAATACATGTTCGTTGTATGTACAAACTGCTTGCATAGCTTAAACACGGAACTTAGGAGATGACATTTTCAACTACTTGATGTAATATGACACTGAGACTCATTGTATGCATTCATATATCAAATAAATGTACTGTTACTTTAGTATGATATTTCTACATTTCACTAGAAATAATTGCCAAGACTAAAATTACGCATAATTCATGCACCCTGAAACCTATATTGCCTAAGTTTACTTTATTGCCATAAAGTCCCTCGATCATGAGCCATTAATCACTGCGGTGAGCGCGAATATAGTGAACAGCTTCGAAACCTGTTAGAGGCTGACAACCTATCCCACTAAATACTTTGACGGAATGCCTTATGGTTAGTCGTATTTAGTCGCGATGCACTATATTTGAGAAAAATAGGAATTGGCAAGTCACCTATTAACATGAGGGCTTAATCACCCATCAGTAACCCTGGTGGGGCACCGCCGTTTTACGGAACTGTTAACGTTTTGCGTGTCATGAGGCTTAGGGCAATATAACTTTATGAATATATGAATGTTTCATATATATCCTAGGATACAGCTGTATTTAGAAGACCACCACTTTACACTGATAGATTGCAGACTCTAAATTACTATTCCCACTATGTGATATGATTTTTGAATCCTGTACTTGAACTTTAATTGTTATCATATGTGACTTAAATGAGAACTCTACACAAGACAACCCAGAATGCTTGGTATATCGTTATATTTAAAGTTGACTCAACATTCTATTTCGAGCGTATAACAACGTAGCTCAGCTTCATTTATAACATGAAACTTATGATTTTGGGAGATCATACATGATTCACTTGTGGATTTTTATACAACACAACTTGTTATGTAGAACTATTATTTATTTCAACAATCACCATACACCTTTCAAAGAAAGTTATTTTCTATCAAACTCCACGAACTCACCAACCATTGTGTTGACGTTTTAAGCATGTTTATCTCAGGTAATTAACGGAGCAGGACAAGACACGGAGCGGGCATCTTCTACTCTGATAAATAAACTGGTGTAAAATCAAATATGTCATTCTTTCCAAATTATCACATTTTCTCATGGGATTTTCAAATCGGATAATTCACTTCTGTATCAAAAATATTCTTTGAATGACATATAACTTTCAAAACACCCCCTTCCGGGCCGTTTTCTGTAATTTAAACCTCGATCCTCACCGTAACACCCTAATTACTTTTCCGCTGCCACAAACCAAATTAGGGGGTGTTACATAAGGCGATTAGCGGTAATTATTATAACGAATGCATGTGTCGCAGTTGACGATATATGTAAAGTCTATATGAAAAAGAGTTGAGTAGACTAACGTGTAATGTAAAAGGGTGGAAATGATTAACGTGAGTAAAGGATGTAAGCTAGAGTGAAAGGTATAAAGACGTAGAAAATGTGTAGATAACTAAAACGTGCAAGAAGAATGAATGGTACTAATAAATGAATGTAAGCTAAACTATGCAAGGTTTAAAAAGGGAAAGAGTCGGGTAGACTAAAGGGTGAGGTAAGAAGGTGAAAATGATTAAAGCGAATTTAGAAAGTAAGATGATAAACACATAGAAGTGTGTACTTATAATAAGCAAGTTCATATGCACTATGAGATTGCGTTCACAAAATAAAATAGGTGGGATAGTGTGTGTGTTAAATGTTAATAGCTTGGATCCAATGTGATAATGTGAAAGTGATAAAGTGTGAATGTTAATGATCCTTCGGGATAAATGTTAAAAGTGGTATCCTTCAGGATGACCAAGTCAATGAATGTTAAAGAATCCTTCGGGATGTGTTAAAGATCCTTCGGGATAAAACTTATTGCCTTCACCGGAAAAGATTGCCTACATCCTTGGCATGTGTAATAGTCCCTTCGGGGAAAATGTTAAAGTAAAGTGGATCCAAGCTAGAAAATGAAAAAGTTTAAAATGAAGAACATGGGAGATTGAAAGTTAAAGCAAGTAATAGTAGTGCAAGTGTTATGTCAGAAGTATGTAGGTAGGATGGTTTATGGTTTCTTTATTTAAATGGATTGGGACGCCTTTTCATTTGAATAAAGAAATTATGAATCACCGAACCATGAGTTTGTATTTCTTGATTTACATCGTTTGGGACGCCTCTCCATGTAAATGAGGAAATACGAATGAGTGGGCTTATGTGTTCTCGACATGGCATGAGTAGGGTAAAAAGGGTAGAAGAAGGAGTCTAGGATGATTAGAAGTCATAAAGAGTTAAGATAGGTGGATAGCTAATGAGTCGAATGACGACCCTAGGTGAGAAACGTCAAGTGAAGTATAGGACTTAGGTGTTAGAGTGTGAGTTGAAACGATTTAAGTTTAAATGGTATGGTAAAGTAAATGGATGCTAGCAAACGCTAATATGGACTTAAAGCTCAATGAAATTTTGAGAAGAAAAGTAAAGGCGAATGTAACGTGTAGTAAAATAGTAATGAGATAGTGGTAAGGTTGCGGTAGAAGTAGAAAGCTAATGAATAATCGACTTGGTAAAAGTTAAAAAGGGTGTGTGATGTTCAAGTGACACATAGTCCTTGATGGAAAAGTTAAATGGAACTAGTTAGAAGGTTATGCGATAGACGTGGAATGGTTAGATGACATATATTAGAGGCAAGAATTATGTCTTAAATGACATAATGACTAAAAAGAAATGAAAGAATTGAGAAGTTAAGCTAGAATTGGAATGAGCTAGGGGTATGATGTACATGTAGTGGACTTAGAATTGCAAGATCACTTAGATCGTGAAATCTAAAGGGGGATGAAGAATGGAAAGTGCTAAGAATGGAGGTAAGGTGAAACGAAGTAGTGGTTAGAAATAGACAAGAGATTTCGGGGACGAAATCTAAATAAGGGGGATAGAATTGTAACACCCGTTCCCCAGGTGTTGGGACCCCACCCTAGATGAATGTAGATAAAGACCTTATGTGATTGGCCAGTCAACATTTGTTGTGTAGTGGTCAAACTCGATAGTCAAAATATGACTAAAGTGATTATGTAAAATATGATGAGTAACTAAAGGGGCCTAAGTTGTCATTGTGATAAACATGTTATAAAGAGTTATAAGTTAGTGTGGCTAAAATAGAAGGAAAGGAACTTGAGGGGCCATTATTGCCATTAGCCTAAACTTGAGTTTAGATAAGGAAATGGCCAGGATTATCTAGACATTTCTACCATTTTATTGAGTGTGTTGTGTGGTCCGGTTTTAGAAAGGAAAAAGAGAGGGAAATAGCTAGTGATGATCCAAGAAGAAGAAAGTAAAGATCAAGTGTCAATAACCTTCCCTTAGTAATGATCATCATCAAGTAAGTAATCTATTGCCTTTATTTAGTAAAGTTATAGATGAGAAGGAAAGTGGGAAATCATCATATGATATGGGTATGATCATATGATGATATAGGAAGAAAGATGATTATGTTTTGATGGGTTTTGATAACCCTTGTCATGTTATTTATTGTTATATTGTTAGGTTTTGGTTATTATGAAAGATGATGATGATGATGATGGAAGAATGTGATGATGATGATGATATTCTTGTTATGATGTAGCTTAGATTAAGGTAAGTAAACCGATATAATGTAAAGTTATAATGATTTCTATGCATTATGTGTTATGTGGCTAATATGTTAAGATTATGGTTGTTAGCATAATGGTAGTTACGTGTAAGAGATCATAAGGTTAGGGGATGTGTTAGTATGAGTGGATTAATGAAAGGAAAGATTAAGGCTTAGGTGGTTAAGGTATGTGTTTGTATTATATATTGTTGGATTAATGGTTGTATAATATGTAATGTATTGAAGGAGGTATAATGTTAAGTTATACCCGTTTTACTTACTAAGAATTCGTGCTTACGGTTTAATGTTTCAATGTTTTGTAGGCTAAGGTGCTTAATGTGATGGCGAATAAGGGTAAGAGTTGGGTATGCAAGTGTAGAAGAATTGGTAAGAAAGTAGAGCTAGGTAGAATACCGAGCTCAAGTCAAAGTTGACACCCCCGTGAGTCCATAAATGGTTTGTAATGTGGAGTCAAGTGTGAAATTGTATGTTAATGGAGTCATAATGATTTAGAAGTCTAACGGTGTGTCAAAGTGTTTATTATGTGTTTGTAGTCAAGGTTTAAAGGGGCGTTTGGTAAAGGTGAGAATGTACCCATTTTGGGATGTAAACGGGTCAAGTGCCCTTGGAACATGTTTGTTATGTTAATCTAATGCTTTTGGTAAAGTTTGGGTGGTCAACGGTGTGTCCAAGTGTGTTAAATGGTTTATGGTCAATGTTTAAGGGGGGCGTTTGGAAAAAGGGTAAATGTACCCATTTTGATGTGTAAACGGGTCAAGTGTCGTTGGAACATGTTTGATATGTTAGATTATTGAAGTTGGTAAAGTTTGGTGCAAAACGGATGTGGTATGAGTAGTTTGATGTGTAAATGGGTCAAAATGGGTTTTGGTGCATAACCCGTCAAATTTTAAAGTACTATTTCGGGTTGATTGAGTATGTAAACGATTTTGTATGTTATGTTAATGGCCTTGAGTGAGTTTGGTGTGGATATAAGGTAGCATGGGTAGATTATTGTGAAAAAGGGCCAAATTTCGGTTTCAAATTTCGGTTTCATTTGGGCAGATTTTGGTAAACTTTGAAAAATCATATCTTTTGATCCGTAAGTCGTTACGGGTCGTGCCACCTATCGTTTTGAAGGTAATTGAGTCTAGTTTCATTTAAAATTAGTCTCATGGTCTGAAAGTTTATAGATTTTTTTCAGATTGTAAAAGAGTAACAGCAGGTCAGTTTTAGTTCACGTTTTTGGTGCGTAAAGTTTAAATTTTTGGTCTAAGCGGCCACGGGGTTTTACACCAATTATCTCCAAAGTCAATCATACAAGCTCGTAACATATCTTCTAAGGTTTGAATCGTCCTCTCACTTTGCCCATCGGTTTGAGGATTAAAAGCCGTGCTCATATGCAGTTTCGTACCTAGTTCATCTTGGAAATTCTGCCAAAAGTTAGAAGTGAAGCGCCCGTCTCTATCGGAGACTATAGAAATGGGTACTCCATGACGTGCGAGTATCTCGTTGACATAAATCTTAGCTAACTTGTGAACGGACATATTCTCTCGGATCAGAATAAAATGTGCACTCTTTGTTAAGCGATCTACTATGACCCAAATTGCATCGTTCTTCTTTTTCATCCTTGGCAATTTCGTAATGAAATCCATCGTGATATTTTCCCACTTCCAAACTGGAATGTCTAAAGGTTGAACTTTTCCATATGGCTTTTGGTGCTCGGCTTTAACCTTTAAACAAGTTAGACATTTCTCAACGTACTTTACACAATCCCTTTTCATTCCCGGCCACCGATAATTCTTCTTCAAATCACGGCACATCTTTGTAGCTCCCGGATGAATAGAATACTTCGACTTGTGTGCTTCTTCTAGGATCAATTCTTTGATATCACTCCGAAAAGGAATATAAACCCTTCCATACCGTGTCTTAATCCCTCGACTATCTTCTTTAAGGTGCGGAATGTGAGAGGAAATACGTTCACTTTCTCTATTTTCCTCTTTCAATGCTTCCTCATGTGCTAATTTGATTTTATCAAAAAGGTCGGACGTGACAATCATCCGCAACGAATGAATCCTAGTAACTTCGTTTCGATCCTTGCGACTCAAAGCATCCGCCACAACATTCGCTTTACCGGGATGGTAGCGAATTTCACAATCATAGTCTTTTAATAAGTCTAACCATCTTCGTTGCCTCATGTTCGGATCTTTCCTCTCAAGGAAATATTGAAGGCTTCTATGATCGGTGTAAATTACAAACTTGACACCATACAAATAATGCCTCCAAAGTTTTAGAGCAAAAACCACAGCCGCGAACTCTAGATCATGAGTTGCATAATTTTCTTCATGCTTCTTTAGTTATCTCGAGGTGTAAGCAATTACTTTACCCCTTTGTATAAGAACACATCCGAGACCGGAATAAGACGCGTCGCTGTAAACCACCATATCTTCAGTTCTTTTCGGCAACACAAGAACTGGTGCTTCACATAACTTTTTCCGTAGTGTACGAAAGGCTTTGTCCTGTTCTTCGCCCCACTCAAATGTAGCGTTCTTCTTAGTAAGTTTGGTTAGCGATGATGCAATTTTGGAGAAATCTTGTATAAACCTACGATAATATCCCGCGAGGCCAAGAAAACTTCGAATCTCACCGACATTCTTTGGTGATTCCCATTTCATTACAGCTTCTACCTTTGAAGGATCGACTTTAATACCGTCAGAATTAATAACGTGACCGAGGAATTAAACTTCTTGTAACCAAAATTCACATTTTGAGAACTTGGCGTACAACTTTTCTTTCCTCAATTTTTCGAGAATCTCCCGTAAATGTGCAGCATGTTCCTCTTTACTCTTTGAGTAGATAAGAATATCATCAATGAACACTATGACGGATCTGTCCAACATCGGTCTACATACGCGGTTCATAAGATACATGAAAACTGCCGGCGCGTTCGTGAGACGAAAGGGCATAACCGTAAACTCATAGTGCTCATATCGGGTCCTAAAGGCCGTCTTATGAATGTCTTCTTCTCGAACCTTCAATTGATGATAACCCGAACGGAGATCGATCTTCGAAAACCACCTCGCACCTTGAAGTTGATCAAAGAGATCATCGATTCTTGGTAGCGGGTACACGTTTTTCACCGTGACTTTGTTCAATTCACGGTAATCAATGCACATTCGCATACTACCATCCTTCTTCTTAACGAATAAAATTGGAGCTCCCCATGGTGAACTACTAGGACGGATAAAGCCTTTGTCGAGCAATTCTTGAAGCTGACTCATTAACTCTTTCATTTCGGACGGAGCAAGGCGATAAGGAGCTTTTGCAATAGGTGTAGCACCCGGAACAAGATCAGTACGAAATTCAACTTGCCTTTCGGGTGGAATACCCGGCAAGTCTTTCGGAAAGACGTCACAAAATTCATTTACAACACAAACGTCGTCAATGCTTTTCTTTTCAAAGTTCGTATCTATCACGTGAGCCATAAAGGCATAACAACCACGCGATAAATATCTTCTAGCCTTCATCACGGAGTATAACTTTAGATCACCCTTCCTTTTATCGCCATAAATAATCATTTCATAACCACTAGGATTTACAACCCGGATGATCTTTTGGCTACAAAGGATGGCTTCATTATATCTGTCAAGCTAATCCATGCCAATAACGATATCAAACTCCCCGAGCATTATCGGAATTAAGTCAACCCTAAAGGCATTATCATCAATCTCTATCTCTACGCCTTGATACACATTTGATACAAAAACAACCTTACTATCGGCTATTTCGACTTCAAGGGGTATCGGAAGTTTAACTAGTGGGGTGGTTAGATGCTTGCTAAAATTATAAGATACGAAGGACACGCTAGCACCCGAATCATACAAAACTCGAGCGGGTACGGAATTAACAAGATGAATACCTGTGATGACATCGGACCCCGACTTGGCTTCTTCGGCACTCATCTGATAAACTCGAGCTTTTGGTTTTGGAACTTCTACTTTTTCATCTTTGACAGTTCTCAATGGCTTTGCTTCAATTGCCTTTGTTTTTGGGCAATCCCTCAACCTATGCCCTATTTCATTACACCCGTAGCATACTATCATTGGTTTGGTGCAATCTTTACTTTGATGGTCTAGAGCTCCGCACTTGTTACACTTCGGACATGCCACCTTTGTCTTGGTTCCCACACCTTTCTTGCCATGATCAAATTTAGTTTTCTTCCCATCTCGATCTCCAAACTCTTGCTTCCTCTTTGGTTCCTTAGCCTCTTTCTCCTTTCTCCTTAGTAAGTCCGCTTCTCTCACACGAGCTCTACTCAAAAGGTCTTCCAAGGTAGTACATTTGAACGGCGAGATTACATCACGAATATCATCTTTAAGCATCCTTTGGAATTTATCAACTTTAAGCTTCTCATTACCATGGTATTCGGGACAATACGGAACCATATCATTGAACGTTCTCCATAACTCATTCACTGTCTCATTGGTTTGAGTGAGAGATTGGAATTTCTCTCGGATTTTGTCAACCTCCTCAACCGGAGCATATTCGGTACTAAACAACTCCTTAAATTCCTTCCAAGTACATGCTTCGGCCCAAGGTTTACCTTTTTCACAAACCTTCCCTTCCCACCAAGTTTTAGCGCTATCACGAAGAAAGTTAGTAGCATAGATAACTTTCTTCCTTTCCTCACATCCACTAGTACGGAAAACACCCTCCACAGCAGTAATCCATCTGTTACTAACAATCGGGTTAAGAATACCGGTAAACCGTGGCACATCACAAGCCGTGAAGTCACGGTAAGTAGCTTTGTCACTCTTGGGTTCTTTTGCTGTTCCACATTCCTTCTTGAATTCTTGAAATTCTTCTTTCATCAACCCCCGAAGATTTTGTGTTGTCTGATTGACATAGTAAGGCATTGCTTGCTTAATAGCCTTACCTACCCTTTTTGCCATGATTGAGTCTAGAGTTTTTATTTCCTCTTCTGTGAAACCTCTAAAGTTAAGGCTTCCAGAGCTAGAAGAGGAAGAACTTTCCTTGTCTTTGTTGTTGCCACCCGCATCACTTGCCGAAGATTCGGCATGTTTGGAAACCGTGGCTTTTGCAACTTCTTTCGAGTGAGGGGTTTCCATTTCTACTTACTGAAAATAGTAAGTTACAATATCAAGTACAATCATATACATAGCCGATGCATGAATGACATATCTATCCTTATACTAAACACCCTAGCTTGTCACCCGTGTATGGTCCAAATGATTTCAATTTCACATATGTACCATATTTTTATCACTACGGTGGCCAGGCGTAGTCATAAAAATATTTAACATACGTGTCCTCAAAATCATCCAAACAATACACAAATAACAAACACTAGTTCTAAACGCATCTACACAAGGCCTAAGTCTAGGAAATCCTAAATAAATCTAATCCTTAGACGAAGCTCTGATACCAAGTTGTAACACCCCTTGACCAACCACGACTAAAAACGTGAAATTTTTTCGCAAAAAGTACACCCGTAAACTGACCCGCTGTTTCTCTTTTACCAGCTGACAAAAATCTATACATATCTAGGACTTGAGACTATTTTTAAATGAAACTAGACTCAATTACCTTTAAAACGACGGGTGGCGCGACCCATAATGACTTACGGATCAAAAGATATGATTTTTCGAAAATTGCCGAAAGTCTGCCAGAGACCATCCACCCGATCGGATGGACATCCAACCGATCAGTTGGAGGTCTGCTGATCCACCAAAAACACGTTAACCTCCCGTACTTGAAAACCCGATCTCGATATTCTACCAAACTTTCCAGATTCACTTAGTATACTATTGGGCTTATTTTCATACAAAAACCCTTAAAGTTTGACTCCCCGGAATAGTACTTTATATTATGACGGGTTATGCATAAAACCCATTTTTGACCCATTATCACCCCAAAACCATTAAAACCACTTTATTTACCCACCATACCTAACCAACATACATAACTTAACATACTAAACTTGTCCCATGCACCCATGACCCATTCACATCCCAAAATGGGTGGAAACCCGCTTATGCCAAACACCCCTTAAAACTCATTTACAATACACACTTTTTACCCAATACACATAACCATTACATACCCATTTGAGCGTACATAACTTAACATTTTTAATATATTGAAAAGGTGTTAGTACAATGTCTTGACCCATAGCTTTCCAAAATGGGTGAGATTGGCTAGATGCCAAACACCCTCAAGACACCACCATAACCATATATCATAAGACTTCATGACATCGACACATAATTAACCCATGACTTAAACATGAACAAGGAACATGTATGACACAAGACCGTTAAATAACAAAATGACCATATAGGTTGAAATATACCAAAACACGAAAGGAGACTTCGGGGCTTCCAACTTCAACACACTTGGTCCAAAAGATTACGGTCTTCTAGTTAACTTCTACAACTACACTACCCTTCCTTCCACAACTACAAGCTATGCTAAGTGTTAGGAACGCTTTTACGTAATATTACAAGTCTTGGTCAAAGTATAAATATGTTGCTCAATTAAGGGTTATACGTTTGTTTGTAAGCACATGGTCCATTATAGCCCATGGACCATGTGGCCTAGTGAAACCTTCTAGAATGTAATTTACACAAGTCGCTGATGCGTGGTTTTGCGACCTTACAACAGGTTTTACCTCTCGAGGGATCTCAAGAGGCTTGCAATCCCCACCAGGCAGTGTACCTGACCGATGTAGTATAGTGAAGTGGCAAGTACCGGGGGATTGATCGTTCTCTAGGGGAATAGTGTCGTTAGGATTGAAAAACTACTCTAATAGGTCTAAGGGTGAAGGAAGATTCTTTTTGTATTTTTATAATTTTATGAAAGCAAGTAAAATCTCGGGTTTGAAGGAGTGGGCGGAATTAGTTGCTAGCCAACTAACCCAAATAACTACAAATGCAAATAAAATAAAATAACTGAAAATGAAAAGGTTGTGAAACTTATATGGGGAGAAATGTGTTTACTTAGATTTCCTTACTCCCTAACTATCTTTTACCGGTTGATTAGTGTGTATTAATTGCGTGGATGACGGGTGTATTCCTTAATACCAATCGTGGGGTGGCGTACGTACTTCCCCAACTCTACAAGCTCCTACTTCACTCCTATGTCGAGCCGGCTAGGAAGCTCCTAACATGGGATCACTAGAATTCGCTCATGCATTAAATACAACCATAATAACCTTAGTACGCATTGGTTCATGTTTCTTAAGACGTTCAAGCAACTTACCGTATAGGAGGTTAGCCAGTTTTCTTAAGCCTAACATCGATAAACAATTACCCAATACAATTAATAACACACTAACAACTAATAATCAATAGTTAGGTTTCATTAGATCTAAGCAAACACAAGATAAATCTAGCCTAGCATGTTAATTAAAAGACAAGAACAAGATATAATCAAACAATACATAGACATATTGATTGATTAAGTGATTACTTATCTTCAATTAAACATGGGAGATCCAAGGGTATAAAAACCCTTAAAAATGGCAGAAATTCGTCTTAGGGTTTCTCCTTACAAAGTTGCACACTAATGACTAAAAATTTCAAAACTATATATAGAGTTTAAGGGCTGACGGCGTCACGTTGTAGATCTTGACGCCGTCACCTCGCCGTGGCTAGGTTTCCCGGATGGTCTTCCTGACGCCGTCCCTCTTTAGCCCTCCAAAATCCACTCTGGCCTATCAAGGCTTGACGCCGTCAGAAATGTGCTTGACGCCGTCTCTCTTTAACTTAAACCGTGATGGCCTTGATCACCTTAAAGGGTGACGCCGTCAGACTTTCCATTTCAAAACTCTCTGGCGCGTCACGTGTATTTTTCATATCCACCTCTTTTGCCAAGCCATGACGCCGTCAGGAGCAATCCTTGACGCCGTCAAGTGTACTTTTCCAGCAGCTTTGGAGACTTTGTCATTTTCTTCACTTTTATGCTCCAAAAACGTCCAAAATGCTTCCTTTTCTAGATTTCTTCTCCAAAGTACCTAAAATGACAAAAGGAATGATTTAGGGCAATATTTTATCAAATAAATACGATTTAGGGCTTAAATGACCCCCTAAAAGCGGTACACTTTTTGCTTCATCAAATACCCTTACACTTGAGATTTGCTTGTCCTCAAGCAAATGCGATTTTATTCTAATCAAAATACAAGTTAGGGGTCATTTAATGCTAATATAAAAGTAATTACAACAAATAGTCGTTCCACTTTAATCATAATAAGCACGGAGATTACAAACTAGCACCTCACAAGTAGTGTTTAGATACTCACATCTCTCAGGTGTCATCAAAATAAATCTCATAAATGAAAACGGATAATATCTCTCACTACCTGTCATAGCAAATAGATTACCATAGGCTTGGGAAAGGATCAAAAACCTTCTCCACTAGGCGTAAGCACCTAAGATAAACAATCAAAGAGGGCTTTTACATGGGTTATAACGTGAGGTGTAGGGATATGATAAACACGGTTTTGTTGGATAAGGGATATTTTACTGGTGGCGAGTTAAAGATCTTGATTAATTACATGTACACTATGGCGTTGCTAAGCCAAGACTAGACTCGACTTAAGCTAAAAACAAAATAACAAAAACATAAAATAAACATAAAATGAAACGGGATGGTAGTCCGTATGTTTTTTTTTTTTTTTTTTTTTTTTTTTTTTTTTTTTTTTTTTTACTTTTCTTTTTCTCATTTTTTTTTTTACTTTTCTTTTTCTCATTTTTTTTTAATAACAAAAACATACACTCTTGCCCTACCATCCAAAATAATACATCATAGGGGCGTTGCATTCCCCTTACACTTGAACTTTTACATAACTTTACAAATAACTATTCTAATGACTCGAATTAAGATAATCAAAACACTTGGAGTACTTTTAAAATATTTAGCACATATGGGGGTAATAATGTTGTTCTTCCCCATTACTCCATTACACTAGTACTTTACCCATGAGTCCCAATCGTCCCAAAACAATATGTACAAGGATATGACTCGAGTTAGCAACCATGTAATCAATTAGATAATTAACTTGGGGTTTAAACAAATGTTGTAACAATAATGCACTAAAAATGAGTGCATACAAGGTAGGCTAAGGCGATTTGGGTGTACATTTAAGTGGGGTGTAACAAATTCTTCCTTTAAGTAAAATGCTTAAAGGTCGAAACAAAAGATAGGCTCTGAGGGGTGTACTAGGGGTATCGTGTACTAAAAAATGAGTACAACGCAAAGGGTGTGGGAGAATTACTTGACCAATGTAGCCAAAGTAATTATAACAAAAACACAGGTGTAAAACAATGGGTTAATCCTAATGCCTCTTATCATATAGTAAATCTAACTACATGAATGTAGTCTCACTTGTGGCCTCGGAATGGTCCTAACGCAAGTTCTAGAATCTAAGTGCTACCGGTACACACATCATAGCATAAATGCTTTTCCTACCAATTCTAGGGGCGAACCTCACATATTTGGGGTGGAAAATTTTTTAGTGGTACGGTTTTTGTGCTAGTCATATAACTCCTATCCATGAGACGCTCATTAAGATCAAAGTTTCACTCCTAAATGTTGTAAAAAATTTTAAATTTGGCACTAAAATTGCCCTAACAGGTATTTATCTCAGTTTTATTACACATCTACCATCAAACAAACAAAAATCAAGCGTAATATCATTCTCTAAAGTATCGTACTTTACCCCCCCTTACACTTAAGATGAACATTGTCCCCAATGTTCAAATAACAAGATGTAAAAGTAAATAAGGAAAACGAATGAAATCAAATACTCCCCTGATTTGTTTGGTGGATAAAGAGGTAACATGGTTAGATCTTCTTCCAAGAGAATGTAGAAGCTCCAAGACTAAAGCATCGCCAAAAGCTTGATTCCACATACATCTCCTTGTCCAAAATAACCTGTTAAATCTGAGAAAACAAACACGAAAACCTGCATAACATCGGCGGGATAAATTCTATATAAGGATATAATGCTTGTGGAATGATTATTTTGCAGATTCCTGGAGTTTATAAGTTAGAGATTTAATAAAAACTTTTTATGAAAACAAAACTTTCAAAAATTTCAAAAAATTAAAACCTGACGCGTCAGTGTAACCTGCGTCGTAGAAATGATCTGACAGAATTCTCATGTTAAGTTTCCGGAAAATTTCTGGAAAAACCTATACCTTACTTCCTGGAAATCCTGCAAAATATCATTATGACTCGATACAAGCATTTGACTCACACAATTACTAATATGTATGCTAATTTAATATTATTATGATTCATGTTCATTTGTTCTAATAAACCGATTTGGATTTCCCTTACACTTATCTTTTGCAAAATACCTTTATATGTAGTTAAGACGAAGTTAAAAACAAAATAAAGCATTTTCATAAGTTAATTTGAAACATGAATCAGTAACAAAAAAATAAAATAAAACATACATACGGAAACAAATAAAATCAAACAAACAAACAAAACAAACAAATAAAACAAAGTTTGGGTTGCCTCCCAAGAAGCGCTTGTTTTTGTTCGAGTCACGAGCCTGACTCTACCCTTATTTAACGGATAAAGGAGAGGTTTTCCCTACACTTAGGATTAAGTGCGGGTGATAGTAGCGATACACACCAACTCGGTAGGAGTATGCCACGTGAGGAAAGAGTGGTGGATGAATTATATGCTCAAAGATGTGGGATCCAATCATCATAACCTTACTTAGTTCAATTGGGTCAATGGGTGAATTGAAGTTTTCTCCTAGAAAGGGATCATCTTCTAACAACTTCGAGAGACTCCTAGTTGGGAATCCATCTTGACCTAATAAACCCGGTTTAAACCCATAGTGTTTCTTGTGATTAATCATGAATGGGTGATGTAAGTATGAAAGGTTATGGTTCACTCCTATGTCAGCTTCCTCTCTACAAGGCTTAGAGTCTACTACCTTCAACATAAAAACTACCCGGGCTATATGGTTTGATGGGTGGGTCGGGACCTAATTCAATTCCTAAGTTCACATCTAAGGATGGAAGATTAGGTAACGGTTTTGGTTTAGGCTCCGGTTCATCAAAACTAGGAACTTCCATAGAACTAAAAGAAAGGTTATGACTACAAGTATTCAAACCTATTTCTTCTAGTTTTGTTTGGTCCAAGGGCTCTACCTCTATTGGGGTTCCTATAGTCTCTTCTACTTCTTTCGGGTAAGTCATGGGTGGTGTGTGTGCCTCAAATGATGGTAGGACTTGTGGGGTACTTGGTGGGCTTATGTTACTTACCTCATCATTCCCTATGTCAAGATCACCTATATCCTCATCATGTGTTTTAGTACAATCTAACCCTAACATTTTCCCAAGTATCTCAAGTGCTTCTCTAGGCATCTCAACTTCTATGTCCGAATCATAAGGATCTTCCTCAATATTATGACTGCTATATTCAAATTGCCCAAAAGATTCATCATGTGTTTCTTGAGATTCATCGTCATCGATCATAAAACCTAGATCTTTTTGATCAATGTGATCATGCTCGGCTAGATCCTCCATCACATCAAGATCACCTAAGTGTTCACCCTGTATTATGGTAGTGCCTAACCATGACATGCAGCTAGGTGGCTCAACTCTACCCTCATCCCCAAACAAACTTGTTTCATGATCCTTGAAATTTGTGGTCAATTGACTTGTATTAATGTTTGTTGGGTTGTCTACTATATAATAATATTGGGCACAATTCTCAATAGCTTCCCATGCTTCTTCAGCACTTAATTCCCTAAGATCCCTGCCGGCAAAATAGTAAATGTCCCTTTGGGCATGTCGGTCGACACGATCGTAAAATATTTGAGTTAGGGACCATAAATCGAAGTTATGATGAGGGGCTTTTTGGAGTAAATATTTAAAACGAGTCCATGCATCATAGAGAGGTTCATCTTTATGTTGTTTAAACATCAAGATGTCATATGGAGTGGGTGAATTACGTGGTTGGTAGTATGGTGGATTCGCGTTCTCCATAATGGTGAATGGAAGAGTCAATGGAAATTACGAACAAACACACAAAGAAATAAGATAGACTAAAGAAGACCTATAAAAAGAAAATAAAAATCTTACTAGAAAGGAATCTAGTAAGTAGACCTAATAAAATAAAAATACAACCTAAACAATAACTATTCCCCGGCAACGGCGCCAAAAACTTTATGCGTGGTTTTGCGACCTTACAACAGGTTTTACCTCTCGAGGGATCTCAAGAGGCTTGCAATCCCCACCAGGCAGTGTACCTGACCGATGTAGTATAGTGAAGTGGCAAGTACCGGGGATTGATCGTTCTCTAGGGGAATAGAGTCATTAGGATTGAAAAACTACTCTAATAGGTCTAAGGGTGAGGGAAGATTCTTTTTGTATTTTTATAATTTTATGAAAGCAAGTAAAATCTCGGGTTTGAAGGAGTGGGCGGAATTAGTTGCTAGCCAACTAACCCAAATAACTACAAATGCAAATAAAATAAAATAACTGAAAATGAAAAGGTTGTGAAACTTATATGGGGAGAAATGTGTTTACTTAGATTTCCTTACTCCCTAACTATCTTTTACCGGTTGATTAGTGTGTATTAATTGCGTGGATGACGGGTGTATTCCTTAATACCAATCGTGGGGTGGCGTACGTACTTCCCCAACTCTACAAGCTCCTACTTCACTCCTATGTCGAGCCGGCTAGGAAGCTCCTAACATGGGATCACTAGAATTCGCTCATGCATTAAATACAACCATAATAACCTTAGTACGCATTGGTTCATGTTTCTTAAGACGTTTGATGAACTCAAATAAGTACATATTATTACTATCGTTTATCCTATTAATTTGACTTGTTTTATTATATTATGTATGAGGATTGATACTTAATCGTTTACTTTTGTAATTCTCAGGTAAAAACAAGCATTTGGTGAAACTTGGCGATATTGGACTAATTATGGAGCAAAACATGCAAGAAGTTAAGAGTCTATCGAAATGTACAAGATCAAGACTATTCTGCTCTAGATGCGCCGCATCTCACTTATGACATGCGCCGCATCACTATCAATATTTCACCAGATACGATCCAAGATACCAGAGGACATGCGCCGCATCCTAGAATGGAGTTACGCCGCATCTTCTGGCGGTGTACGAATATTCCTGAATATATTAATCTTGGACCCCACGCGAAGTTAAGTCAATGCGCCGCATCTACTTACTAGATGCGCCGCATCCTACCCTCAGACAGAAACTATAAATACCCCAAGACCAGAGAATTTCGTGTGACATATTATATCCGAAGTACGAAGACCAGAGAAACCTAGGACGAATTCAGTCGAATAGGCAGCACAAGACACACCCAAACGAAGATAAAAGAGCTGTAAGAAGGTGCTGCATGTGTTTAATTCATTAAGTAGTTTTGTTTTATTGTGTTAGTAAACTTTAATTTATCAAGATTGGTGGCTTGTGTAATGTGACAACGGAAAGATTGCACTCCCTTAAAACTGCTTTCTCATTAATTAAAGTTTATATGTTGATGTCTTTGGTGACTTTTATTAGTGCATTGATAACCTCTGTGTCTAGCTGAGCGTTGATCGGGTCGCCATGCCTCTGCCCTCGCCTATTTATTAGATCGCCTATGCATTCTATCATCTGTAGAAAAGTAGGAAGAAAGATAAATAGGATAGTCATAAGTAATCATTAAGGGTTTACTCGCCGATAAGATTAGAACCAACGAGAAAGGACTTAATCTCGGTGCGTTGCATCGAACTATACACTTCATATAAAACTAGCAATAAAACAAGTGACAAACTACTTATCTATCAGGACATCCTTCTTATTGTCTCAAGTATTTATCTGTGTACGTGTGTGCTATTCGCTGATTCGTGCCTATTGGTTTAGTTTATTATTTAATTGCAACCAAATCGTGCCAGTCTCTCAGGCTGACCCCCTTGCGTTAGATTAGGTTGTATAGCTAACTTAATATATTAAAATACTGATTAGAATAACTAGATAATACATTCCACTCTTAGTGATCGACACTCTACTTACCATTATATTCATACTGACCGGGTACACTGCTCGTTAAGTGTGTGTGTTATTGATAAGTCGGCTAAATATAAATTTAAAACTTGAGTAGGCATTAATACTGCTAAACCGCAACGACACATCGCACGCATCAAGTTTTTGGCGCCGCTGCCGGGGAGTGAATTGTTATTATCTGTTAATTTGGTTAGTATTTTAATTAGGTTTTTAATTTTTAATCTAACCGCTAATTTTGTTGTGTATTAGATTAATTTGCATTCATTGTAATATTTTGCATATTTTCTGTTTTTGTGTGTTATTTGTTTGCTTTTATTTGTGTTTATTTTCGTGTGTTTTATTTGTTTTTAATTTTTCGTATTTTTTTTGTGTTCTGCTATCGTTGTACTGAGCTAAATCAAACGATACGGCGCATCTGATCTCTCAGATACGGCGTATTGCGTTTAATTTTTATAAAATACAACGCGTTTAATTAATTCGATACGACGCATCTTTTCCCCAAGATACGGCGTATCTGTTTTTGATAAAATTTTTTCTAAACGTTAACGCCATACGACGCATCTATTATTTTAATTAAAAACAGTTTTCGAATTATTAAACAGATACGGCGCATCGATTTTTATCGATACGGCGTATCTTCTGAATCAAAAATCTTATATTTTGAAACGTAACGAAAATACGGCGCATTAACCTTTGTTAATACGACGAATATAATTTGATAAATATAGTTGATTTTTGATATTTACTTTGATCGGTCCGCTACTCTCGTGTGCAAGTTGTTTATTTTCAGGATAAATGATGACTCGAGCATCACCATGAAAGATTACATTCTGAACCAAACCGAGAGAAGCTAGCTGGAGTGATCGAACATAAGACTGCGAGAGTGAAGGAAAACTCAATACTGGTAACATTTAACGTCTTAAATTCTTGAAATATAATTCCAGGTAACCTCTTCGATTATTCAACCAGCCCAACGGGAAGTTCTCTACAATATAATCTCAATTTTATTATCCATATTATACATCTGATTCAAATTGTAATCTTGACTTTGTATGCTTAAAAACGATATTTGTTCCTAACCTCGGAATAAATCCTTATCAACTAAACAATAAGATTACAATCATTAATAAAACGTTTATGTCTATTGCTCTTATTTTGAATTACATTACATCATATGGTATGACCGTTTTACCCCAATTTGCTGTATAAAGAACTGTGTTGCGGAGGCCAAGGTACGTTCCTCATTAAAACTTCGTTCACTAACATAGCGATACGGCAGATCTAAATATCCCAAGCGCCGTATCTCTGACCATCTAGGATTCATTGACTAGTCAACGAAATTAAAATAGATACGGCGCATCCCAATTTTTCAATACGGCGCATCTTTTTGCTCTATAAATACGACGGGAATGCGCCGGATCTAAAATCTTTACCACAAAAACTCACACAGTTAAGTACTATACACGCAGTAAAAGCTATACTCTAATTCCGATCATTTTTCTAAAATCCGCCTCTAATCCGATCTATAATCCCTCACCTAATCATAAAATTAAGGTAATTCTTCCATTTCGATTTAATCTTAGTTGATACGAAAATTAGGGTTTATGTGATTAATTTGATTTGTGCTTAAATGATGTAGAGATATGATTAGGACTTGTAATAAATGATCTTCCCCGTGTTTAACTTGCGTAAATCATCGAATTTCTGACCTAGTTTGATTTGACCGAAAATTTTGGGTTTTGAATTCGATTTTGAATATTTAGCGGGAAGTTGGATTAGTAGAATGTAATGAGCCTTTAGAACTGATATAAGGAGTAAATGATATTGTGATATTTAGTGGTAGTTTACGTCACGGATACGGATTCTTGAAAAGCCTGCCTGATCCCCTTTATTTATACTGATATGCTTTTAGATGCGGCGCATCTAGGTTGATTGATGCGGCGTAACGACCTATTTCCAAATTAATAAAATTCTAGATACGACGTATTGCTTAATCTAGATACGACGCATCTCCATACGTCGTATCTCATCTCTTGCTCCGCATCTCTTATATTTCGTGCAGATACGCCGCACTGATTAAATCAGATGCGCCGTATCTACCTCACTTGCAGACTGCTTACTAACTTTGAAAATTTATTTCAGATGGCATTACCAGAGGTTGCACAACGACATCAGTGGTTACGTTTCGAGAATATGGGACTAACCCCTGGCACTTTGGAGGATTACTTACGGAGACTTGAGTCGATTTACTTCAGGAGAATATTCAGGGTACAGGTTTTGGATTTCGCCGATGTGGGATTGATTGGGGAAGGGCATGCTGTTGAGAGTTTACGACGTAGGATGGAGATGGTAGTTACTGGTGATGATGAGGAGGTGGTATTCAGATCTTTTGCTTGGGAGAGATTATTCAGGATTGACGAGCCCTTGGTGAAGGAGCTCATGATGGAGTTTTTCAGTACGGTCTACTACAGAGAGACGGATACTGGGTTGGATACTGCTGACACCCTTGTGTTTAGGCTGGGTGGGGTGCCGAGGCAGATGTCTATGAGACAGTTCATTTTGGCCATGGGTTTGCATACAGTTGAGGAGCTTGAGTCAGATGGGTTTGCCAGATATTGGGATGATAGTTTGAGAGCGGTCCCTGACAGGGCACTATTCGGTGATTACTGGGACAGGATTTCTTCGGGGGGTGACATCCTTACTTCTACCCCCTCTTACACTTTGATCAGGGAGCCGATGAGGAGGCTGTGCCACCGTCTGATAGCACTTACCATTGCTGGGAAGGGTCAGTCACCTGAGAAGGTGACCACTCTGGACCTCTTCCTCCTTAGGAGCATGGATGAGGGGTTGTCAGTGAACATCCCCCACTTTTTGGCACACTACCTCCACCGATCAGCTGCAGGGAGAGATCGGAGGAGCCATATGACTGGCGGGCATTTTGTTTCTAGGCTGGCCCGCCATTTCGGAGTGATTGGAGCGGAGATTCCAGCGGGGCTGGAGGTTGTGGTGACCCATCTCCCGGTTATTGACAGGGATTACTTGGTTAGGCTTGGGATATGCCAGCTGGCTATGGGAGATTACGTTTAGGTAGGATTAGGGCCCGCCAGAGCTGCAGGGCCAGAGGCGGAGCAGGGAGGCCCTCAGGGACCTCCGGCTGCTGCTCCAGCCCATCAGGAGGAGCCACAGGCACCAGTACCCCCACCAGTCCCTGTACGCACAGTGAGTCAGAGAGTCGAGGCAGTCGAGGGGGAGTTGAGAGCCTTGAGAGGCATTGTAGATGGCATGAGGAGGGACTCAGAGTGGCTAGTTATGAGTGTGAGCAGACTTTTGGAGCAGCAGGTTATTTCTCACACCCGTTCAGATGGTACTCATGTTGCGGGAGTGACACGTGCATACGCTCGCAGAGTCCGGCCTAGGACTGATGATGCCAGCACCTCAGGGACCCGCCCACACGACCACACTGACCCTTGATCTCTTGATTCCACGTGTTATTTGACATTACTCCATGCACATTATTATTATTCATTTTGGATTGTACTAATCTATATTCCCATTTATGCATTTGATGTTTCAGTCTATATTTCTTAATATGCTTGACAAAGACTGGCATTTAGTTCAGCACGAGAGTACGAGAGGACGTGAGAGATGAACCATGGAATGAGCCATATTACAACAGACTGATAGCAGTCTGGGTGGTGAACACATGCGCCGCATCTGCTAAACAGATGCGACGCATCCTATCCTTTATTTCGTTTTATTTTATTTTTGTTTCAGGCCGTAGAGGATACGGCGCATCTCAATTTTGAGATGCGACGCATCTCCTGCAATGGTCATATCTTTATTTTTCTGCATTTTTTTTTAATTTTCGACTTTAAAACTTTTTATCAGTTTATTTTAATGCGGCGCATCCCTGGTTAAGGATGCGGCGCATCTTCTATTCTGATCCGTATTTATTCCAGGCTCGATATGGCGTATCTTCTTCCAAAAGATACGGCGCATCGACTGACCTGATGATTTTCATTTTTTATTTTTATGTTTTATTTTTACCTAACTACTAATGTATTATGCAAGTTGAACCTTTCTTAACTTAGGTGTGTTTTTAAAGCCTTGGTGGTATTATAGATTCCTGCATTTCCTGTGGATACATCTAATATGAAGCTTAAACGTTCTAATCCACAAGAAAGATGATTTTTGCTCTTATACAAATGGAGGATCATACCGAGCAAATCTCAGGGGAATTTTTCTGTTCTAATTCTTTTATTTTCCATTTTTTAACCTTTGATACAAACAACGAGGACGTTGTTTAACTTAAGTGGGGGGATTGGAGAATTAGAACACTTAACACTTACTTGTCCTAAACTTTTCAAAATATGCTTAAAATGTGCTTAATATATCAAAATTTAAAATTTTTTAGCATGTTTTTGTTTAAAGTCTAAGTTGCATAGCTGCACACATGACGTTATTTTCAAAAATTGTGATTTTTCAAAATTCACAAATCTATGAGTGTGCCGGTGACTTGTAAACTTTAGAACTTGGCTTGTATACTATTCGAGACCACCATAATAAGTATTATTTTATATAATTGGAATGACTTGTCTAAATTGGTAAAATTTCTAGGATTACACCTAAATAGCCATTATATGTTATGTGTTATTAGCTAACTACACTGGTTAGTTAACCCCCGTATAAACCCTTTTGTTACTCTCATTTTTAGAGTAAGATACCCATAGAAAAACACTCAGAGCCATTCCTTTCGTTTCTTACACCTTTGTTAAAATGTTTCGTTACACCTTAAACCTTAGCCTACCCTGTAGATTAAAATCCGTGGTTGGTTAATTGCTATAGGCAAAGTGTGTTTCCTTACATTACCTGTGTTCGCGTGCGTAATTCATTATCTATGGTTAGGTCGGGAAATTGCACAATGCAATTGGAGTGAAAGTAAATATTGTATATCTCTGAGTTTATTTTTCGTGTGTTTACTACTTTCACTATTACCGTTATTTCTGAAGTCATGAAAAGTATGGAAAAATTATCCAGAATTATCATTATAGTGATGTGGTGAAAGTTTACACATCTATGTTTATGTTTATTAAAAAAAAAAAAAAAAAAAAAAAAAAAAAATTGAAAAAATGAGAAAAGAAAAAGAAAAAAAGAAAAGTTGGATGTTTGTTTTAACCAACGATGTAAAGTTATGTAAGTGGTCGATATCACCACTAGTTGTTGTATATTATACCTATGGATTGAATGGGAGTTGGCAGTTATGGGAACGCCAACTAAGGTTTAGTCTTTGATTAAGATCTTGTTGAGTATAATTCGTGTCTACCTAAAGCGTGTGTTTCAAGTGTTAAAGCGTGAGTTATTCTATGATATGAGTCTTATTCATGGGATGGTTGGGATAGTGATTAACCACACTTAGGATTTTAATTTATTTGTTTTGTTTATTTTTCGTTTTACACCAATTTATATCCCTAATATAATCCATACCCTTTATTATTCTTTATCCAACCAAACCTTTGATTTATTGAGATTAGGGATTTGAGCAATCTTAAGTATCGTAGTCGTGGATTCGGCTATGTATTTATGATTTTGTCGCCCTTTTTGATATATTATTATTGGTGAAGTTTGGACCTATCTTTAGCCTATTCGAGTTAAGGATTTGAGCAATTGCAAGTATCGTGTTCGTGGATTCGATCATGTATTTGTGATTTTGTTGCCTTTTCTGGAATTTGAGATCGATAGAGATTAAGGAGAATAATTAACCCTTAAACCTCAAAACCTTTTTTACCGCTTTAGACTTGTTATTCCTTGGCTTTAGTGGGGGAGATGTGTATGCTTGCCAAGCTTATGATAGAATATTCGTCACGACTGGACAGTTAAACGATTAGATTTGCTTTTATCAAATTATTTTATTTAACTTTTAATTCGTTAAGTGTTTAGTTGTGTGATTATGACAAAAATGAATACGTGTTTAAATATAAAAATAAATCCTAATATCTTTTAGGATACATTTTCATAAGATTAATTCTAAGGTTTACTTGGGGACAAGTAAAGTTCAAGTGGGGGGATATTTGATGAACTCAAATAAGTACATATTATTACTATCATTTATCCTATTAATTTGGCTTGTTTTATTATATTATGTATGAGGATTGATACTTAATCGTTTACTTTTGTAATTCTCAGGTAAAAAAAAGCATTTGGCGAAACTTGGCGATTTTGGACTAATTATGGAGCAAAACATGCAAGAAGTTAAGAGTCTACCGAAATGTACAAGATCAAGACTATTCTGCTCCAGATGCGCCGCATCTCACTTATGACATGCGCCGCATCACTATCAATATTTCACCAGATACGATCCAAGATACCAGAGGACATGCGCCGCATCCTAGAATGGAGTTACGCCGCATCTTCTGGCGGTGTACGAATATTCTTGAATATATTAATCTTGGACCCCACGCGAAGTTAAGTCAATGCGCCGCATCTACTTACTAGATGCGCTGCATCCTACCCTCAGACAGAAACTATAAATACCCCAAGACCAGACGAATTTCGTGTGACATATTATATCCGAAGTACGAAGACCAGAGAAACCTAGGACGAATTCAGTCGAATAGGCAGCACAAGACACACCCAAACGAAGATATAAGAGCTGTAAGAAGGTGCTGCATGTGTTTAATTCATTAAGTAGTTTTGTTATATTGTGTTAGTAAACTTTAATTCATCAAGATTGGTGGCTTGTGTAATGTGACAACGGAAAGATTGCACTCCCTTAAAACTGCTTTCTCATTAATTAAAGTTTATATGTTGATGTCTTTGGTGACTTTTATTAGTACATTGATAACCTCTGTGTCTAGTTGAGCGTTGATCGGGTCGCCATGTCTTTGCCCTCGCCTATTTATTAGATCGCCTATGCATTCTATCGTCTGTAGAAAAGTAGGAAGAAAGATAAATAGGATAGTCATAAGTAATCATTAAGGGTTTACTCGCCGATAAGATTAGAACTAACGAGAAAGGACTTAATCTCGGTGCGTTGCATCGAACTATACACTTCATATAAAACTAGCAATAAAACAAGTGACAAACTACTTATCTATCAGGACAGCCTTCTTATTGTCTCAAGTATTTATCTGTGTACGTGTGTGCTATTCGCTGATTCGTGCCTATTGGTTTAGTTTATTATTTAATTGCAACCAAATCGTGCCAGTCTCTCAGGCTGACCCCCTTGCGTTAGATTAGGTTGTATAGCTAACTTAATATATTAAAATACTGATTAGAATAACTAGATAATACGTTCCACTCTTAGTGATCGACACTCTACTTACCATTATATTCATACTGACCGGGTACACTGCTCGTTAAGTGTGTGTGTTATTGATAAGTCGGCTAAATATAAATTTAAAACTTGAGTAGGCATTAATACTGCTAAACCGCAACGACACATCGCACGCATCAACGTTCAAGCAAATTACCGTATAGGAGGTTAGCCAGTTTTCTTAAGCCTAACATCGATAAACAATCACCTAATACAATTAATAACACACTAACAACTAATAATCAATAGTTAGGTTTCATTAGATCTAAGCAAACACAAGATAAATCTAGCCTAGCATGTTAATTAAAAGACAAGAACAAGATATAATCAAACAATACATAGACATATTGATTGATTAAGTGATTACTTATCTTCAATTAAACATGGGAGATCCAAGGGTATAAAAACCCTTAAAAATGGCAGAAATTCGTCTTAGGGTTTCTCCTCACAAAGTTGCACACTAATGACTAAAAATTGCAAAACTATATATAGAGTTTAAGGGCTGACGGCGTCACGTTGTAGATCTTGACGCCGTCACCTCGCCGTGGCTAGGGTTCTCGGATGGTCTTCCTGACGCCGTCCCTCTTTAGTCCTCCAAAATCCGCTCTGGCCTATCAAGGCTTGACGCCGTCAGAAATGTGCTTGACGCCGTCTCTCTTTAACTTAAACCGTGATGGCCTTGATCACCTTAAAGGGTGACGCCGTCAGACTTTCCATTGCAAAACTCTCTGGCGCGTCACGTGTATTTTTCATATCCACCTCTTTTGCCAAGCCATGACGCCGTCAGGAGCAATCCTTGACGCCGTCAAGTGTACTTTTCCAGCAGCTTTGGAGACTTTGTCGTTTTCTTCACTTTTATGCTCCAAAAACGTCCAAAATGCTTCCTTTTCCAGATTTTTTTCTCCAAAGTACCTAAAATGACAAAAGGAACGATTTAGGGTAATATTTGATCAAATAAATACGATTTAGGGCTTAAATGACCCCCTAAAAGTGGTACACTTTTCACTTCATCAGTCGCCCTAATTGTAAGCCTATAAATAGAAGGCATGGGGCTTCATCTTAGTTGTTGGTTTTCATTCTCTATGCGTAAGCCATGTCGAATTATTAAGTGAATGTTAATCTTCCGTCTTTTCTTCTCTTAATCTCTTCTCTACACTTATATTATCTCTCGTATTTCATTTCTAGTTTAATCTCTATATATCGTAGCTTATAAGTAGTTGTAGTCGTGGTAAATCTAGTTGAGTAGATTGTGTTTTACGTTAATTACTTGGACCTACAAGTGGTATCATTCGCCTAAGGATAGTTATCGTGTGTGTTTAAGAGTAGATTAAATCGTTATTACGTTTGGTTTTGTCATTTACGTTTGGATTTTTGAGTTTTTTGTTCGAAGTTGAGTTGAAAACAAGTGTTCTAAACGTTGCTAATTGTAGATCTTCACCAAATCTTAGTTTTTCACCTTCAAAGTTGCAAAAATCTTAGTATTTTACGTAGCTTTATTTGTTAAAATCCATAATTATCGACTAATCATCGTCATTAAAAGTCCTAGAAGAAATTCAAAAAAAGTCGGTGAAAAGAGGGTTTTTCGGAATTGGTGAAAAGAGGGTTTTTCGGAATTGGTGAAAAGAGGGTTTTTCGGAATTGGCGATCAGAGGGTTTCTCGCAATTGGATAAGAAAAGGGTTTCTCGCAAATCACAAGAATTTTCGGAATTGGTACTCGGTATTTTCCTTGCTTGTATAAGTTTGTGAAAATACTTCGACTTGGCATTTATTCTCATCTCTTGTATAAGATTTGAGAAAGTGATCGAAATTGTAATTTTGATAATCTTTCGAAATTGCTTGATCTTTCGCAATTCTGATTAACTTATCGAAATTGCTTTTTCATATTGCAATTCTGATAACTTATCGCAATTGCTAAGTTCTTTCGCAAATTGTTGAAGTGTTTCAGAATTCTCAGTTCTTTCGCAATTGGACGTTTCTCTCGCAATTGGACGTTTCTTTCGAAATTCGCAGAATTTTTCGCAATTGGCAGTGTGAACAGTGTTTTTCGCAATTGGAGTGAACAGTAAAATTTCTTCGACATTGGACAAAAATCTCAATTAACCAAAACCAAACCTCATAACTCATAACACACATTTTAATTATCTTAACGATCAACAAAAACACAAGAATGTCTCAACCACCACATTACAATTACTACTTCAATCAGCAACAGCAATATCCACAGCAACCATATCATCAGCAACAACAACAATTTCATCCTCAATATCAACAACAACATGCTTTTGTGCAACAACATCAGTTTTTCCCTCAACAATCAGTACCTCAGCAACAAATCCTTCCACAAACTCAAATGCAGATGCAAAACTACCAACCTTCATCAAGAGAACCTAATTGGTTTACAAAAATGTGTGAAGCTATCAGTAGTCAGCAATCCAGGCATGAAGCAGGATCGTTTGAAACTCCACCAATGCTGACTCCTGGAAACTATGTGCAATGGTCTAGCCGGTTTCTTCGATTTGTTGAACTAAGGAAACCTCATGGTCAATATCTCAAAAAGGTCATAATGGAAGGACCTTATCCACTTCCTTCAACATTGGTTCCGGGTGATCCAACTGCTATACCTCCACGAGAGGACACTACAACTCCCATTCCAGTATCTCAATATTCCACTGAACAAACTCTTCAGCAAGAAGCCAATGAGATGGCCATGGCTTACATACTCCAGGGAATTCCTAACCCAATCTTCAGGAGTATTGATGCTCAGAAAACAGCCAAGGACATGTGGGAGCATGTACATCTTCTTATGGAAGGCACAGAATTGAACCAAGAGGATTTGGAATCGAAACTCTACATGGAATACACTAACTTCATGATTGAACCTGGGGAATCTTTGGAATCATACTATCACCGCTTCACCAATATCATCAATGATCTAGAACGTCACAACATTCCTCTACCAAAGATTGCTATCAATTCAAAGTTTCTCGGTTGTCTTGGACCAGACTGGCAGAAATATGTTACATTTGTCAGACAAGCCAAAAAGATCAATCAAGTAACCTATGGTCTGTTGTATGATTATCTCAAGCAACATCAATCTGAGGTAGACAAGGACATTGCAGCAAGAGGAGGTTACTCACCAGCTCCAACTCCAAACTCTCTTGCTCTGATAGCTCAGTCACACTTTCCACCCTCAAATCAAGAATTTGTTCCAATACCGTCTCAACCAAGTTTCCAACCACAACCAAACAATCAGATTGTTCCTTATGAAGCACCATCTCAAAATTCTGATCACCAACTGGTCCCATACAACAATACCGACTCAATGTTCTATTCCAATGCTGATTATGATGAAGAAGATGATGTGTTCAACTCCCTCAATGAAGGATTTGCATTAATTGCAAGAGCATTCAACAAGTTCTCTAACAAGTCAAACAACCGTCTTCGTTCTTCATCAAACACCAAGAACTAAGCAGTCGTAAATGATGGTCGAGTTGAGATTCAGAATCGGTCTTCTGGTAGATTTGGGTCTGGAAACATGGGAAATTATGATACAAGGTTTAACTCAGGAGGACAGAGGTTCAACACAGCTGGGGGCAGTGGAAATAATCTGGGGAATGCACAAAGGGGAATTCAGAATGTTGGCACTAACAGAAGAGGAATAGCAAACACATCAATCACTTGTTACAATTGTGGAGGAAATGGTCATATGGCAAATGCTTGCCCTAAACCAAGAACTATGGGCAGTGCATACCATAAGGAAGCTCTTCTCCTCGCACTCAAAGATGAAAAGGCCGATGGATCTATGACTGGGAAAGAACAAAATTTCATGGCTAATGCTGAATCTGATGATGAGATGGAAGATTTGGAAGCAAATGTTGCTGTGATGCTCATGGCCAACATGCAGGAAATTAATGTAAACGAGACAGGCCCGATATATGATACCGATGGCTTATCTCAGGTACTTGAATCAGAATGCCTTATTCATGAGATTGCTTCACCATCTGCATCTTCATCTTCACAAGAAAATATTGTTTAGAATGATTCATCATTCCCGTCTCAAGAAGATGATCAAATAAACACTGTTGTTTCATTCGATGATGATAACACCAATGTTTCATTTGATGATCCTATTGATGATGCTAATCATGATCATTTTGAACAACATGATCTTATGCCTGATCAAGATCCAGAGATAATGACCTTATTACTGACCACCCAATCACAATTGAATGCACAAAAGTCACAGATTGACAAATGCAATGAGATCAACCAGAACTTAAAAGCCAAAATTACAATGTTAACTAAGGACAATGAGTGCTATAAAACACAACTTTCAAGTTATGAAAAACAAGCACAACGTGAGAAAGGCTTTGAGGTTGCATTCCAAAAGACATACGTTCAGGTCAAGGATTTAGAGCATCAAGTTCGTGAGCTAACTGTTTCCAAAGCTGATTTGCTTTCTCAAAAAGAAAAGGAGCAATTTGAATTCAAAAAACAAATTGACACTTTAAATTCTGAGTTGTTAAAAACTCAATCAGAGCTTTCAACATCTCAGAAGGATCTTCTTGAAGAAAAGCAAGCCACTAGGAAATGAGTTGAATCATATCTTGAGGAGATTGTGGACTTGGAATCCAAGCTCAAAGAATTTCAGAATGTTGTATATAAAACGGGTAATTCAGTGACACAAATTCAAAGACTAACTGTGAAACCGAGTCCTAAAGGATTTGGATTTGCACTTGGTTGTGACCAACCACGTTTTTTACAAAAAGCACTCAAAGATAATCCTAAGTTATACAATGCAGAATTTCTGTTTGATGATACTTTTCAACGTATGGTTGTGTTTAGTAATGATGAAGAAACTGATTATCTTGAACATAAGATTGAGAGTCGATCAAAGTCAAACAAAGATTTTTCAAGAGTTCCATATGATTATTCAGCAAGACCTCACATCAGTAAATCTTTTGTTCCTCCAAAGGACAAACCAGAACAAATACTATCTATAACTGAGAAAAATCCCACTTCTGAAGTTGCTCCTGTAACCACTCCTGTTACACAAATCGATGGTCCAAAAGCTACTATAGATCCACAAATGCCTCAACAATGTCGAATTCTTTGATATTTTAAGACATTTATGGATGACATTAAACTTTTGGAACAAGTGATAGAATTTAATTCTGAAATCAAAATCTCTTCTTTATTTTCTCCTGCTGAGAAAGAAAAGAGAGAAATTTTTCAGAAACAATTCTTACCACATGTTAAACACCTGAGACTTTGTGCAACAATGTGGGAACAGGAACTACAGACTGAAGTTGGATCAATGATGAGTATTTTTAAAGCTAAAGATGACAAAATTGCAAAACAAAAGTGTCAAAAGAAAGCTTTAGAAAAAGAGGTTGATCGACTCTTGGAACGTGTTTTGTGTGATGATGTGATTTCAGTGATTATAAATTCTATTTTTGAATCTTGTCATGCCTTGCTTATGGATGATCATGTTGTGAACGTTGAAATGTTGCAAATTGAGATTGATAATTTGGTAAAAGAGAATGAGAGTCTTAGACAGATCAACTTTGATGTGGAAAATAAGTGTGAAAATGAAGTTTTCAAACTTAACAAAAGACTGGAATGGTGTCAAACTCAAAGTGTTGAATTTGAGTTAAAGTACAAAAATCTAAAAGAGTCTTTGTCATTTCAAAACAGTCATGCTTCAGAAAGTCAGAATAAAAATGAAATTGATATTTTGCGTATTAAACTGTTTGAATATGAGAAAGACATAGATGAAGTTTCTCAAAACAGAAATGACACTGTCCGGTTAAACAGAATTTTGGATTCAAAAAATCAAGAAATCCAACACATCATTGTTGATTTGAAAAAGAAACTCAGAGTTTTAGAAAAAGGAAAAGCTGTGATTGCCCCAGGAGTGTACTCAGTAGACAAGCCAACTAAGCAAGCATCAAATCAAACCACTAATGTGAATACTTCCACTTCCACAGGACTAGGAAACAACTCTAAGGCTAGCAGATCAAGAAACACCATGAGACAAAGGAAATTTAGTATCTGGCGCCCTAAGAGTGAACTATCTAAGACTAAAGAAGTAGTAGTTAATGTTAGCAGTTTGAATAAAAAGCATGATATGTCAGAAGTAGAATCACACTTGTCTAAGTCTAGTTCTATAGATGATGTAATGAATGCTAAATCGTTGAATGTTATGAATGATATTATGGTTGATGCTAGTTGTGTATTTTGTCATGCTAGTATATTATCTGGAAATCATGAGAAATGTGTTGCTAAGACTCTGTTGACTCGCAAAAAGAAACGATCTAGTGGCATTTCCTCTAGGATCACTACTGCTACCAAATCCATATTAGGAAAACCACCACTAGTAGTTTCTGAAGTATCTGTTGACAAACCCATAGCTGCATCTAGGACAAACAAATCACCAAGTGCATTTATTAGGAGAATGGCTGAGACTAGTTGGGCGTGGCAGCGTTGGTTACAAAATACACATAGCTTTAAATGGGTACAAAAAATGATTAACTCATGTGTTACTAACCAAACGGATTCCACCGTTACCAAACTTGCCTCTGTGTCAACTTCTGGTGATACAGGTGATCCAAATTGTTCTCTGGATTGTTGATAGTGGCTGTTCTCGACATATGACCGGCAATCTCAAGCTTCTTGTAATCTTTGTTGCAAAGTTCATTGGAACGGTCAGATTCGGGAATGATCACTTCGTTGCTATTATGGGTTATGGAGACTACGTAAATGGGAACATCGAAATTAGCAGGGTTTATTATGTCGAGGGCCTAGGTCACAACCTCTTCTCAGTCGGACAATTTTGTGATGGTGATTTGGAGGTGGCATTCAGAGAGAAAACTTGTTTTATTTGGGATCTTCAAGGAAATGATCTAATGAAAGGAAAACGTGGCACCAGTCTCTATACCATTTCTTTTGAAGGCATGACAGCTTCCTCTCCTATATGCTTACTTTCAAAGGCACATCCCACAAAGGCCTGGCTATGGCACAAACGAATGTCTCATTTGAACTTCAAGACGATGACCGATCTTGCTAGGAAAAAGTTGGTCGACGGTCTTCCCAAATTCAGATATGCCAAAGATCACTTGTGTCCTGCTTGCGAACAAGGAAAGAGTCATCGTGCCCACTTTCCTCCAAAAGCAGATCACAGCACAGATCATGTCCTACAACTGCTTCATATGGATTTGTGTGGTCCTATGCGTGTTCAAACCATCAACGGGAAACGGTACATCTTGGTAATAGTAGATGATTACTCGAGGTGGACTTGGGTCTACTTTCTTCGTACCAAAGACCAAGCCCCTTCGATGATCATTACTTTTCTCACGAAGATTCAAGTTCAGGTCCGCAACACCGTCAGAATCATCAGAACAGACAATGGTACTGAATTCAAGAATCAAACTCTTCGGGAGTTCACTGAGAAAAATGGTATTGTTCATCAAACGTCAATTGCTCGCACCCCTGAACAAAATGGAGTAGTCGAAAGACGCAACCGTACGTTAGTGAAGGCAGCAAGAACTATGTTGATTAATGCCCAATTACCAGACTACCTATGGGCTGAAGCTGTCTCAACTGCTTGTTATACCCAGAACCGATGCATGATCACCAAACGCCATGACAAAACACCATATGAGCTTATTCATGGTCGAAAACCAAATATCAATTACTTTCATGTCTTTGGAGCTCTCTGTTATCCAAAGAATGATCGTGATGATCTTGGTAAACTGAAAGCCAAAGCAGACATAGGAGTATTTGTTGGCTATTGTGAGAATTCGAAAGGATTCAGAATTTGGAATCGCCGTACTCGGGAAATTCAAGAGACAATCCATGCTAATTTTGATGAGCTCACAGAAATGGCTTCTGAGCAAAACAGCTTAGAACCCGCACACAACCGTCTCAACTTTCCTGAATCTTCAGCTGAACCATTACCGTTCAACAGAAAGGATATAGAAGATTTGTTTGCTCCTCTGTTCGATGACTCTCTAGTTAATCGTGCCTCTGCTGTATCCACCAATTTCGCTGCTCAAACCGTAAACAATCAAGCACCTGATACACTAGCAACTACTTCCACAGCAGTTGCTGACGACGCACCTCAACCAGAACCATCATCGTCAATAGATCAAACACCTTCTACTTCTACACCCACAGCTGAAGATTCCCCCCACAATTCTGCTGAAGTACCCACACCATCGGGTTATGAAGGAGATGCATTCTTTAATCCATTTGCACCTGCACCAACCTTTCCTGATGTTGCAGAATCTTCTACACGCAATTTGGAACCGTCAAACCTGCACCATAATTATCAACACTATCTATCCACTCATAAATGGACAAAGGACCATCCCTTAGTAAACATCATTGGTAATCTAGAAAACCCAGTCATGACAAGAGAAAGACTCCATACAGACGGTGAAACCTGCATTTCTACACTCTCCGTTTGTCAAGCCGAACCCAAAAACATTAAGGAATCCCTTACCTATGACAACTGGATTGAATCCATGCAAGAGGAATTGGAACAATTCAAGCGGTTAGAAGTTTGGGAACTGGTAGAGAGACCAGATGGGGTTTATGTCGTTGGATTGAAGTGGATCTGGAAAAACAAGTTAGATGCAGATGGTACTGTGATTCATAACAAGTCCCGCTTGGTCGCAAAAGGATTCAGCCAAGAAGAAGGAATCGACTTCGAAGAATCATTTGCTCCAGTTGCAAGGCTCGAGGCTGTTCGCATGTTCCTGGCTTACGCGGCTCACAAGAACATTACTGTCTACCAAATGGATGTGAAGACTGCATTTCTCAACGGCCAACTCCGGAAAGAGGTGCATGTTTCTCAACCAGAAGGCTTCGTGGACCAAGAACATCTGAATCACGTATATCGGCTAAAGAAAGCCCTTTACGGCCTTAAACAAGCCCTAAGGGCCTGGTACGACAAGTTATCTGCGTTCTTACTTGCCAATCACTTTACTAAAGGAACTGTGGACCCGAATTTGTTTATACAAAAACACGGGGAGGACATTCTCATCGTACAAATTTATGTCGACGATATCATTTTTGGATCAACACATAAAAAGTACTCAAATGCTTTCGCAAAACTAATGAAAAATAACTTTGAGATGTCCATGATGGGTGAACTGAAGTTCTTCTTAGGACTGCAAGTTCATCAATCACCCCGTGGTATATTCCTTAGTCAGTCCAAGTATGCTCAGGAAATCCTGAAAAAGCATGGTATGACCAGCTGTGACACCTATAACACCCCTATGTCTTCCTCATCCCCGAAGCTAGATGTTGACATACATGGGACACCCATTGATCCTACAAAGTATCGTAGTATGATTGGGTCAATCATGTGTCTCACAGCTAGCAGACCGGATGTTGTATTTGCCACGTACCTTTTCTCCCGATATCAGTCAAGACCAACTGAGCGGCATTTGTCAGCCGTTAAAAGAATCCCTAGATACATAAAGGGAACCATTAATTTGGGGATCTGGTATCCAAAGGATTTTGGATTTGAACTTGTTGCATTTTCAGACGCTGACCATGCAGGGTGCTTAGACACACGCAAAAGTACATCAGGGGGAGTACAGTTTTTGGGTGACAAGCTCGTCTCTTGGCAATCAAAGAAGCAAGACTGCACATCACTGTCGTCTACAGAATCGGAATACGTCGCCATGTCAGCATGCTGCGCTCAAGTCATTTGGATGCGATCTCAGCTGATGGACTATGGATACGTCTTCAACAAGATTCCTATGTACTGTGATTCCAAGAGTGCCATCGCTATTTCCTGCAACACGGTCCAACATTCCAAGTCCAAGCACATTGCTCTACGCTATCATTTTATCAAGGAACACGTGGAACGGGGTACTGTTAAATTATACTTTGTGGGTACTGAACACCAACTGGCAGACTTGTTCACCAAAGCCTTGCCCCATGCAAGATTTGTGGAACTGGTTCACCAGATTGGCATGAGATGTTTGACTCCAGAAGACTTGGAAAATTTTCTTATTCAAAATTAACAGGAGTCATACATCAAACTATCTTTGTAAATAATTATTGAAAAACACAAAAAGATTTAAAAAAAAATATGCAAGTACAAACCTTATCAACACTTTGTTCATTTTTCTTAACCATCATTAATTATTTTCGAACAAGTGTTGAGGGGGAGACACAAATTTTTTTCAAAATTTTTCAAAATTTGTACTTGCATCATTTCTTCAACGGTGATTGCTTCAAACAAGTGTGGTGATAATCTAGGATTAAGTGTTATGTGCCAAATTTGCCAAGTAGAATACTTTATGTTAATGGTGCTATGGTAGGTCGATAAGTGCAAAAGTAACAAAACATAAGGACTAAAAGTGCAAAATTGAAAAACAAAAGTTAAAATTACAAAAGGAATAAAAAATAGTTGGCAACATTAACTGCAGTACATTTATGTTTTCACTGATAACCACATTCAATACACACAACCACTTCATCAACGGCCCTAATTGATCCGACCAATCCGTTCAAGATCCGTTAAATCTGTGAGTGCTCGAATGCTTAACATGTGAATGTGAACAACAGCTCTTAAGGATTTCATGATCCAACGGTTGATTTTGTCTGTAATAATTATTTTATATTTAGGGGTTTTTGCGAAAATTATGCATAATCGATTCTGTGTGTTTATGATAATTTTTGTTGATGAAAATTGGTTAATATGAACCCATAATCGTAATGCCTAACATGAATTAGACCCAGAAACTCGAATTGTGAATGTTCTTGATTTAGGGTTTTAGCGTACGAATTGGGGAAAATCAATTGCATGTGTTTCAGTGTAATTAATGTGTTGCAATATTGTTGTTATACCTCGAATTGAATACTTGTTGCCTTGGATTAAACCCAGATACGTCAAATTTGCTTAATTGATTTTGAGGGTTTATGAAGAACACGTTTGCACCTTCAGGTTGATTCTTAGGATTGTGTGGTTAAAAGTTGTTATAACTTGATCAAAATGCTTAGAAACTTCATAGGATTCCACTGAAACATGCGTGATAACATAATTTCAAGTGAATATGAAATGCGAAAAATCTGCTGAGTCATACGTCTTCAAAGGGTATCGAAATTTCTTGTATAAGAAGTTTTCGAATTTGAAAATTTTTCGCAATTGGAAAAGTTTTCGCAATTGGAAAATTTTTCGCAATTGTAAAAGTTTTTCGCAATTGTAAAAAGTTTTCGCAATTGTCAAATTTTTTTTCGCAATTGTCAAATGTTTTCGCAATTGTCAAAAGTTTTTCGCAATTGTCAAATGTTTTCGCAATTGTCAAAAGTTTTTCGCAATTGTCAAATGTTTTCGCAATTGTCAAAAGTTTTCGCAATTGTAAAATATTTTCGCAATTGTCAAAAGTTTTCGCAATTAACAAAAGTTTTCGCAATTGGAAAAAGTTTTCGCAATTGTCAAAATTTTTCGCAAAGAGACACAAGACTGGAAGCGGATCTGGAATTTACATCAACGAGCCAACTGGAACAACAACTTCTTCTCCACCTCCAAAGGCTCCGGAATCTAGACCAACTGCTGATGAGCATCAATTTGAGCATTTCACCACAGAAAATGTGGAATTTCAACCGCAAGATCACCAACCACTATTACCACCTAAGTCCCCTCCAAAGCCAAAGCCTTCAAGCAGCAAGAAATCTTCCAAACAAGTCAATGTAGTCTCATGGCTTGATAATGATGATGATATCTGAGGCAATGACTGGTTCGATCAACTTGCTAGTGCTCAAATCCAAGAGGACGAAGTTTCTAAGGTTGAAGACAGTACTTTTGCAATCACACAGTAAATCAAAAGTACTCTGGGTATCAAAAAGATGACCAAACGAGAACTTCACAGAATAAAGAATGATGCTTTCAATCTCCTCAAAGACAAATCTCAGAGTGCTGCTGAACTGGAGTATCATCTTGAAAACATTGCCCGAGCAATGTCAAGTGATTTTGACTGGACTAATCCAGACATAATCAGGGTTGATGGCAGAGACAGTAAGAACCGTCCTTACATTAGATTGGACCAAGCCACTTCCTGTGATACGCAAACATCACATATCCGAAATCCCTTTCCAATTCTTTTTCAACAAAGACCTTGAACTTCTCAAGCATGGAGCATTAAGCAAAACAAAATATGCAACATCAATCACTTTCACTCCCGCAGCTCATTACACACAACCAGCCATCGAGAAAGCTGCTTTGCACCAACAACTCTTCGTCAAACACCAAGTGAACTATGATCGTGATGCTGAACTTGGAATCTATCACTGGTATGACAAAAGGAAGACATGGTACATGTTTAAACTTTTTGACAAGTCCCGTGAAAAAGTATACAGTGACCTCAGGATTATGGCAGTGGTTAGTGTCAGAGGATCAAAGAAGTATGATTACACCTTTCTATCTGAGATCACTGTCCGACGACATGACAACAAACTCTACTCCTTCTCCGAGGCAGACTTCCCAGATCTAAATCTCAATGATATTGAAGATATGTACCTTATGAAAGTACAGGGAAAGCTGCAACATCTCTCTACCGATCTTCAATATGCTTTCAGTACGGCCATCTGCCATTTCATTCGGAGAACGATCATCAAAGAACGAGTAGAGGATCTTCAGCTGGGAGTGGAAAGTTATCAAGTAAAATTGAATCTCGTTGAGCCTGTCATACATCTTGACAACAACCATGATCCACAATACACAATGAAAAGACATCCACTCTTTGGTTTTGTCTACAGAAGTACAACGGGATTCAATCACTTCATGTCATTCAATGAGGTTCACAAATTCTGTGATGACACACTGAAGAACCTTCGTGACGGGTTAGTTCACAGAGTTCGTGATCAAGAATTGGGAAAGACAAAGAGATGGAATAATGATGAACTAAGACAAGTGAAGCAGTTTGTCTGGAAGATTGACAGGAGATTGGTTCATAGAGATCAGATACGACGATTGGAGAGCTATGTTGGCGGTCGTCCACCCTTTCCAATCAGAATCATTCAAAGGCCAGATCCAGTCTTCACAATATTCATCAATGGAGCTTGATGTAAGAATTTGATATCATTATTCATTATTCTTATATCTTTTCTTACATTATGATTGTGACATAATGGTTTGTGTACACATAACAGTGCACAACCCGTACCTGTAAAGAAAAGACCCTGAGGTACGCTTCAGTGCCTCAATCCTGATCAAAAGAGCGAAAGCTTCTTTCTTATGAGTAGAATGAAACTTGAATGTTTTCTAAGTTTTCAAACATTCTGCTCATAAGGACAAGTATTCCCTTGTCAAGGGGGAGTATTTGAAATCTAATCTTTGTTCAAAACTAAAGTTCTTGAAATTCTTCCCTAAAACTCAAAAACAGCATATTTTAATCATAAAGTTTTTCAAAAACATCATGAGTATGCTATTTTTGAGGGGGAGAATAAGTGATGATTAAAATATGGTGTCTCAAATGCTGGTATCTCACAAGTGCTCAGACTCAGAATTGACCCTCGAATTGACGATAGGAAAAGTCAGTAGTCGAAAGGACATGTCCCGGACGGGTAATAATTTCAAGCCAGTTCATCTGGTGATGTAAACGTGTCTCGCAACGGATGTGTCTGAGTAGAATGTACCGATTTCGAGCGATTTTCCTTGAATATGATCTGGACGGGTAATAATTTCAAGCCAGTTCATCTGGTGATGTAAGCGTGTCTCGCAACGATCATGTTCATTGAAAATCAATCAATTCAAAAGTGCCAACTCTTCCCGGCATGTGCAAATTTACTTTAACTATATATGAGCACATGTTAAGGGGGAGTCTTTCTGAAAAACGCAAAACTCTCATGGTGTCAATAAAATGTTTTTACAATCATCGACACTTTGAGAGATTTTCAATGGTTTGGTTTATGGCATCATTAGGATAGTCATGGAGTCATAAGGTGACTAAGGTTTGGAATAACCGTCCTATGATCCGCCAGAGCCGGAGGGATCTACCCAAGGACAATTCCATTAGTTTAGAACTAGAAAGTCCTAGGTATGATTAAAAAAGGAGATATGAAATGTAAGGAGAAAGAAGGGGTTGAAGAATTAAAAAGAAAAGCAAAGAAAAGGGTGAAAAGAAATAGCCCTTCATTTGTTCAACCTTAAGGCAGACACCGGGTTCAATACATAATCTACTGGTTGACTGAGCATCACCGGTATTGAAGACAAAAGACGTCATGGACCCAGTGACGCACTGCACTAAACCTTCTAAGCCACTCAGGTGTCTCTCAAAAGACACTTGTTTCATTTCACACGGAGAACCCTTCATCATCTGTCAACCTCTCACTACGAGATGTGTTGATATTGAAAAGGAGGCACTCTGCTCCACGCCTTCGACGGCCAAACAAATGTGCACTAATCGAGTCTAGAGCCATGAGATTCATCAAAGATCTCTTAGGAACACTTAGTATTACACTGTTGTTCTACATCATGGGCATCAGTTGTAAATTAGGAAGTGTCCTACGCAGATCTTAGCAATCTGCCGAGAACATTCTTGAGAGAATTCACAATTGTGATTCTCAGTGATAGAATGGAAATCCTGCCAGGGTCAACATCAAACAGCCCTGACAGCAGGTCACTTCGGTAACTCCTTGTGGGTTACGCTTAGTGTTTGCTCCAAAACGGTCTATAGTCATGGGGTGATCTCCAGCGGCTCACTGAATCGTGGGTGCACTTCGGTGTGTCCGTGTTAGCCCTTTTGGGGGTATCCGGTTCAGAACGGCCTGGGCAAGGATTAGAGAAAGTCTTCACACTATGTTGTGAATGATCTCGAAGTCTGAGCCTGTAAGTGCCGGTTGGTTCGTGTTGCTGCTGCTGCGGAGGAGCTTGAAGACTTGGAGTTCAACCACCATCAAGACTCCACCTTGCTCATATTCCAAAGATGTGTTCTCACAAAGACTCAGATATAACAAAAGTTCAACAAATGTTAATGAAAAGTCAAAGTTCAAGAACTACAACCTTTCACGAGTTAAAGATTGAAGATGTGAGAACAAATTGCAGAACGAAAGTCAAAAGATATATGAGCATGGTGAAGAAGACGTGAAGACACCAGTAACAAAGACCATTGGAGAATGGCAGATCAGTACCATATCATATCATGTCAAAACAAGAACGAAAGAACAAAGATTATGAAGACGTCTGAAGCAAAAGAAGCAAAGATGACGTCGAGCAACCAAGATGACCAAGACTTAGGGGGAGATTGTTAGGAACGCTTTTATGTAATATTACAAGTCTTGGTCAAAGTAAAAATATGTTGCTCAATTATGGGTTATACGTTTGTTTGTAAGCACATGGTCCATTAGTAGCCTATGGACCATGTGGCCTAGTGAAACCTTCTAGAATGTAATTTACACAAGTCGCCCTAATTGTAAGCCTATAAATAGAAGGCATGGGGCTTCATCTTAGTTGTTGGTTTTCATTCTCTATGCGTAATCCATGTCGAATTATTAAGTGATTGTTAATCTTCCGTCTTTTCTTCTCTTAATCTCTTCTATACACTTATATTATCTCTCGTATTTCATTTCTAGTTTAATCTCTATATATCGTAGCTTATAAGTAGTTGTAGTCGTGGTAAATCTAGTTGAGTAGATTGTGTTTTACGTTAATTACTAGGACCTACACTAAGTCCTTACCCTTGCTTCCTCCACTTGTACCTACAAAATTATCATTAACTACAACCGTAAGCGAAAACGCTTAGTAAGTATATAAGATATAACCATCATTACATTTCTATGGAGCATAACATAACATTTTTACTCACCTTGATCAAGCAAGAAAATACATATCATTATCATAACTAGCATTGGATCCAAGCTAACATTCATTAACAAGCTCCATAAAAAGAATACATTACACATCATAACATTAGCATAATAACATTTAACAAGTTATTCCTATATACTTACCTTAATCCCTACTAGCTCCCTACTTGGACTCGATATAGGCTCTACAATTGTTTCCTATCACAAAATTAACTTCAATTAGTGACTAACAAACTAGGGAGAGCATTGATTCACAATCTTTATCCACTATACTCAAAACCCATAACATGAACCCTAATTTCTCAAATTGGGGAAAACACTTACTTGATGAGGGGATTATAATTAAGGTGTCTCTAGTGCCTCTTGATCACTTCTTAATAATCAAAATGAGCTAAGATGGAGATTTTTTCCTTCCCTCCCTTTTCCTTCTTTATAAGTCGACACCCACAAGAACACACTCAAGGTTTCCAGATTTTTCAAGAGATAGATATTTATCCATGTGTAGTTATTAGTTTAGGCACTTGGCAATTATAGTCCTCACAAGTCTCATTGTCCCACAAGACTTATTACTTACTAAATATATGCACTAAAGTTTATATATCAATATCTCTTATACTATATGACATAATACGTTACCTTTCTGGGGTTCGGGTGTAATATGACATTGGTTTGGGTCTAGCAACACGCCAATGCCCCTAGTATAACTCAGGTGGTGGTCTCCTGGAAAAACCATTCGATGATTCATCATCATACTCATCCTTTTGTTTATAATACTATATTAATAAAGATATGGATCTCAGTCATTTTTTATTAACCATTCTGTTTCTTGTTGTTTATGATTGAGCAAGATTACCAAATCTTCTGAACATATTTAGGGGAGATCTTGGGTGTTGTAACGCCCCGTGCCCGCTTATACCAAAAACTTTGACTTTTTGTGCGGAAACGCTTGAACCAAAACTGACCCGCTATACTCTTTTGCAATCAGACAGAAATTCATACATATTTAGGACTTGAGACTATTTTTAGATGAAAGTAGACTCAATTTCCTTGGAAACGATAGGTAGCACGACCCGTTTCGACATACGGATTAAAAGATATGATTTTTCAAAGTTTACCAAATTCTGTCCAAAATCGGAAAAACTGCCAGCCGCGGTTACTGTTCATCAGAAGGCCATTTTTTCCAAAATCCCCGGCCGGAAACCCGACTTCCCGAACTCGTTATCGAACCAAACTTTCCAGATTTATTTGGTATATCAATGGGCTCATTTTCATAAAAAAACATTTACCGAACGACACCCCGAAGGGGTACTTTACAAATTAGACGAGTTATGCAAATAACCTGTTTTGACCCACTTTCACAACAAACCACTTATACCACTTACGTTTTACACCAAACTTGACCAACATCAATCAATTAACATATTAAACATGTTCCAATAACACTTGACCCGTTTACTACTCAAAATGGGTACGTTTACACTTAAACCAAACGCCCCTTTAACATTTCTCAAAAACACATAAACCATACTTTGACACACCATTTGACTACCAAATCATGTGAGCGACCTTAACATACAACTTGCCATACGGCTACACTTTACCAACTCATAAAAGACCAACGGGGGTACAAACTTACACATGAGCCCGGTATTCTACCTAAGCTCCTAAACACATATTACCTTAAATCTCGCATATCCATTCCTTAATCCTTACATTCAAGCCAATCCATATAAACATGCCAACCTACAAAATGGTTAGACAACTAAACCGTAAGCACAAAGGCTTAGCAAGTAAAACGATCATAACATATAATTATACTTTAATCCACATAAGCATCATATACATAAACACTTACTTCATAACATACTACTCAAGCCTCATCTAGCACATAACATCAACATATTCCATAGCATCATCTCATCACATAAGCCATAAACATGGCATCACATAAGCATAATCCAATCTCATCTTCTCAACATAAACATACATAACACATAATGATAGAAATCCATATAACATATGCTATCATCATTTTACTTACCTTAGCTCCAAGCTAAGCACATCAATGCCTCATCATCAACATCATCATCATAAACTCCTAAATCATAACATCATACAAATCTTAACACCTAACATCATAATCATAAAAATGGTTTATACAACCATTAGCTTATTCCTAACAACACTAATCATCATATAATCATATATTGATTATATGATGATCAATCCCACCATTTAATCATCTTTTCCAAGCTAGGGTTTACAAACCCTAACCTCTTAATTCCTCAATTAACACAAAATATAGAGATTACTTACATGGGAAATCAAGCTAGGAACCATGCCATTGAATAACCATCATCATAGCACCTCTACCTTCATCATTTCCCTCTCTTCTTTTCTCTAGAAACCGGCCTTCCCAAAGACCCCAGAATATTATGGAAAAGTCTACAACTTTCCTGGATATATTAGCTAAAACACAAGTTTGGGCTAATGGCAAAGATGGCCCCTCAAGTTTCATTCATTCTAATTTGGCCTCAACTAACTTATAACATACTTACCACAATGACAACTTAGGCCCCTTTAGTTACACATCATATTTTACATAACCACTTTAGTCATATTTTGACTATCGGGTTTGACCACAATGCAACATTCGTTGACTAACCAATCACATAAGCTCTTTATTCACTTTCATCTAGGGTGGAGTCCCAACACTCGAGAAACGGGTCTAACAATTCTACCCCCTTATTTAGATTTCGTCCCCGAAATCTCTCGTCTAAAACTATCCAAAACTAAATTCACGACATAGACATGTCCTTGTTCTCATGCTTTTTAAGCCAATTCCTTGAAACGATCTAAATGATCATGCAATTTCTAAACTTGCTATACATAAACATAACTCATAATTCACTTAAAAACACTTCTCATCGCAAACTTTTCTAAGATTTCCCACAATTGACGACTTGTCATACGGGAAATTTGCTATTTTAACTTTATATAAGTCAAACTTCGGCATTACTTTCGTATTATACGCCCATGCACTAACATGACATAACATCATATACCGGTCAACTTCACATTCCACATAATACTAATACATAACTACACAAAAAAACCGGCAACTTATCTCAAAATATACAAAGTACCATACAAACGGCACCTTCAAAAATCTTTCACATGCATCACTTAAGCAATCTTTCTTACTAAATCTTAGGAATGCACCCTAATTTAACTTATCAACTTAATGCACAATTCATTCTAACCGTCTATCTTAAGGTTTCACACATGACCTTTACGCTGCTATAAGTTTTATTCATATTTATCTTTTCTTATGATGTCTAACCAGTTTTAGTTTTCACTATCTCATATCACTATCCGTACTCATGTCATATTGGCTACACATAAGCCCACTCATTTATAACCCTTTATTTACATAAAAAGGCGTCCCAATCTATGTAAACAAGGAATTATAAACTTATGGTTCGGCGATTTACAATTCTTCATTTAAATGAAAAGGCGTCCCAATCCATTTAAATCAAGAAACCATAAACCGTCCTACTTATATGCTTCCAACATAACATTCGTACATACTTTACTTTCCATCTTTTCTAGCCTTGGATCCAATCTCACTAACTTTCATCCATGCCATAAAGGCAAGCTAGGCCATCTCAAAAGATGCCAACACATGCCATGAAGGCAAGCTAAACAACCATGCCATAAAGGCAAGCTAACATCCATGCCATAAAGGCAAGCTGGGCTATCCCGAAGGATACCATACTATAACATCCATGCCATAAAGGCAAGCTGGGCTATCCCGTAGGATACCATACTATAACATCCATGCCATAAAGGCAAGCTGGGCTATCCCGAAGGATACCATACTATATCACATGGCCATCCCGAAGGATACCATCTTTAACATTCATCCCGAAGGATCTTTAACACATGCCAAGGATGTAGGCAAACCATGCCGGTGAAGGCAAGCTAACAATCATGCCATAAAAGGCAAGCTAGGCCATCCCAAAGGATGCCAAAACTAGAGCATTGGATCCAAGCTATATCTGTCTTATCATCTTTACTCTCTTTATCTTTCATGCACTTTTATAATTAGGCACACACTATCATTTATTCAATTTTCATTGCCTTACGCAATCTCAACATTCACTATCACACTTACTATCATCTAGACAAGTTTCTATATAACACTTGCCCATTTATTAAATTTGCATTCTCACAATGCAACTTATCTTTCATCCGTCAACCCCAAGTTGACTCATATACTAACTATGTGCCATCTTTATTTAGACAATTTAAATATAATGCTTATCCATTACAACTTACTCATCTCAACGTGTTCTTACAACACACTTTTACTATACTTGTCAACCCTTGTTGACCATATTCTCAACTCATACTATCACTTCATTTAGTCTATTCAACTTTCACGCATATAAACCTTACATAGGTTTATTCTTTAACACTATCACTAATCTCATCTTACACATTTCAATATATACTAACATGGTTATATTCATGTTTTACATTTCTTTCTAGTACACTTCAAGTCACTAATGACTTCTAGCGCAATCTATATCTCATTCATCACTTTTAGTCATCATGCTTTACCATATATTACTAACACATTTTACTTATCATGCATGTTTTATATGAAACATGATCTCATCACGTTTTAACTATACACTTTAACTTTCTCATTTTAGTTTAGCATATAAAAATTCATGCCTTCAAGCATCTATTCGTTATCATAACAATCTTGTCTTTCTAATCAACCAACTACAAACATACTTCAATATTCATACCTTACTTTATATCACGCTTTCAAAGCATTTATACTTTATCCAACACTTACCATACTTATCTTTTCTTATTTCACATGTCGATGTGTTCTTTTTAATTTTACCGACCTCAATTAGGTCAACACATAACACGCATTCTAATACGTCTATCTCAATTCATACACTTCTTTACAATCGTGCTCTCAAGCACACCACATAAAACTTAGATATATAATAAACTACCATAGACTTATCATCGCATAAACGATAACACTTAACATCACATAAACAATCATATCATAACACTTAACACTTATCCGACAAGTGTTAAAACATTCATAACATAATCAAAACATGAAGTCTATGGCATCATACATCATATCGCATAATCAATCTATGTCTAAGCTTCAACATTCTAACTAGCCGCAAGCAATAGCCAACCTCATAACTAAGGCATCATAAACCTTAGTTCACTTACTAACCTGTCTCTAACATCGCTTAGCATGGCTACTCGCATTCTATTACTATAACTCGATTATACAATCACATAATTGCAATACAAATCACCGGCACCAACCGAGGTGCGCGGTCAACTAATCATCTAAACATCTCAAGTCCCCATGGACTTGTATCTCAAACACAACAACACTATCACAAGCATACATCACCTATCATCAATAGGCTCAACTAACATAAAACATAATTCGTCTAACACATAGCAATCAAATTCCGCGCGACTAACACTTACGTCTAACGCTTCTACGAGTGGTTTAAGACTAGGCAACCCTAAGTGGAAACCTAATTCACTTAAACCGAAGCTCTGATACCAATTTGTAACGCCCCGTGCCCGCTTATACCAAAAACTTTGACTTTTTGTTCGGAAACGCTTGAACCAAAACTGACCCGCTGTACTCTTTTGCAATCTGACAGAAATTCATACACATTCAGGACTTGAGACTATTTTTAGATGAAAGTAGACTCAAATACCTTCGAAATGATAGGTAGCACGACCCGTTTCGACTTACGGATTAAAAGATATGATTTTTCAAAGTTTACCAAATTCTGTCCAAAATCGGAAAAACTGCCAGCCGCGGTTACTGTTAATCAGAAGGCCATTTTTTCCAAAATCCCCGGCCGGAAACCCGACTTCCCGAACTCGTTATCAAACCAAACTTTTCAGATTTATTTGGGGTATCAATGGGCTCATTTTCCTACAAAAACATTTACCGAACGACACCCCGAAGAGGTACTTTACAAATTAGACGGGTTATGCAAATAACCCGTTTTGACCCACTTTCACAACAAACCACTTATACCACTTACGTTTTACACCAAACTTGACCAACATCAATCAATTAACATATTAAACATGTTCCAATAACACTTGACCCATTTACTATTCAAAATGGGTACGTTTACACTTAAACCAAACGCCCCTTTAACATTTCTCAAAAACACATAAACCATACTTTGACACACCATTTGACTACCAAATCGTGTGAGCGACCTTAACATACAACTTGCCATACGGCTACACTTTACCAACTCATAAAAGACCAACGGGGGTACAAACTTACACATGAGCCCGGTATTCTACCTAAGTTCCTTAACACATATTACCTTAAATCACTAGTACAAAAATGACATATGGTCACACATGGTCGATTTCGAACAGCCACACATTCAAATATTTGTGTGGCTGAAGGTAGGTAAATTGACAGCATTTACGAATTAGTCACACATGAGCATTTCGAATGTGTGACCATAAGAACTCTATTGCCACACAATCGACCCTTATGTGACTAAACGTAACTGGTGATGTTGTTCCAGATCATTTAGTCACATATGCATTTGGAACGTGTGACAAATACAAGTAACCTTGATGCCATATATGGTCACACTAAACTTATAGTCACATTTGCTTCTAATAGTATGACCAAATGCCATATACGGTCACACTAAACAGTTTGTCACACATTATTTAAGTGTAGCCAAAATCCAGTACATATAGTCACACTAAACAGTTTGTCACACATTATTTAAGTGTAGCCAAAACATGATTTGTGTGACTAAATGTTAACAAAGGCCACACAAAAACCAAATTAATGTGGCAAGTGGATGATCAATAGTCACACAAAATACACATTCCTTCACTTTAAATAGCATATGGTCACACTTATTAACACTTTTGGTCACTTGATGGTTAGTTGTATGTGACTAAATACACTCCCAAAAACATGCTTTGTGTGACTAAATGTTAGTAAAGGCCACACAAAAACCAAATTCATGTGGCAAGTGGATGATCAATAGTCACACAAAATACACATTCCTTCACTTTAAATAGCATATGGTCACACTTATTAACACTTTTGGTCACTTGATGGTTAATTGTATGTGACTAAATACACTCCCAAAAACATGCTTTGTGTGACTAAATGATACCAAAGGCCACACAAAAACCAAATTCATGTGGCAAGTGGATGATCAATAGTCATACAAAATACACATTCCTTCACTTTAAATAGCATATGGTCACACTTATTAACACTTTTGGTCACTTGATGGTTAGTTGTATGTGACTAAATACACTCCCAAAAACATGCTTTGTGTGACTAAATGATACCAAAGGCCACACAAAAACCAAATTCATGTGGAATTTGGATGATCAATAGTCACACAAAATACACATTCTTTCACTTTAAACAGCATATTGTCACACTTATTAACACTTTTGGCCACTTTAGGGTTAGTTTTATGTGACTAAATACACTCCCAAAAACATGCTTTGTGTGACTAAATGTTAGTAAAGGCCACACAAAAACCAAATTCATGTGGCAAGTGGATGATCAATAGTCACAGAAAATACACATTCCTTCACTTTAAATAGCATATGGTCACACTTATTAACACTTTTGGTCACTTGATGGTTAATTGTATGTGACTAAATAAACTCCCAAAAACATGCTTTGTGTGACTAAATGATACCAAAGGCCACACAAAAACCAAATTCATGTGGCAAGTGGATGATCAATAGTCATACAAAATACACATTCCTTCACTTTAAATAGCATATGGTCACACTTATTAACACTTTTGGTCACTTGATGGTTAGTTGTATGTGACTAAATACACTCCCAAAAACATGCTTTGTGTGACTAAATGATACCAAAGGCCACACAAAAACCAAATTCATGTGGAATTTGGATGATCAATAGTCACACAAAATACACATTCTTTCACTTTAAACAGCATATTGTCACACTTATTAACACTTTTGGCCACTTTAGGGTTAGTTTTATGTGACTAAATACACTCCCAAAAACATGCTTTGTTTGACTAAATGTTAGTAAAGGCCACACAAAAACCAAATTCATGTGGCAAGTGGATGATCAATAGTCACAGAAAATACACATTCCTTCACTTTAAATAGCATATGGTCACACTTATTAACACTTTTGGTCACTTGATGGTTAGTTGTATGTGACTAAATACACTACCAAAAACATGCTTTGTGTGACTAAATGTTACCAAAGGCCACACAAAAACCAAATTCATGTGGCAAGTGGATGATCAATAGTCACACAAAATACACATTCCTTCACTTTAAAAGCATATGGTCACACTTATTAACACTTTTGGTCACTTGATGGTTAGTTGTATGTGACTAAATACACTCCCAAAAACATGCTTTGTGTGACTAAATGTTAGTAAAGGCCACACAAAAACCAAATTCATGTGGCAAGTGGATGATCAATAGTCACACAAAATACACATTCCTTCACTTTAAATAGCATATGGTCACACTTATTAACACTTTTGGTCACTTGATGGTTAGTTGTATGTGACTAAATACACTCCCAAAAACATGCTTTGTGTGACTAAATGTTACCAAAGGCCACACAAAAACCAAATTCATGTGGCAAGTGGATGATCAATAGTCACGCAAAATACACATTCCTTCACTTTAAATAGCATATGGTCACACTTATTAACACTTTTGGTCACTTGATGGTTAGTTGTATGTGACTAAATACACTCCCAAAAACATGGTTTGTGTGACTAAATGTTAGTAAAGGCCACACAAAAACCAAATTCATGTGGCAAGTGGATGATCAATAGTCACACAAAATACACATTCCTTCACTTTAAATAGCATATGGTCACACTTATTAACACTTTTGGTCACTTGATGGTTAGTTGTATGTGACTAAATACACTCCCACATGAATTTGGTTTTTGTGTGGCCTTTGGTAACATTTAGTCACACAAAGCATGTTTTTGGGAGTGTATTTAGTCACATACAATTATGTAATCTTACTCGTATCTGCTTCATTTGCCCCAATCTAACACCACAACACCAACAATTATGTAATCTTACTCGTATCTGCTTCATTATGTAAATAACAAATCTAACACCACAACACCAATAATTATCATCCAACCAACCACCCCTTTGGTGATATTACTTTTATTACTATATAGAAGATTAGTCCCTAAAATAGGTTCTAACCAATACAAATACAAGAGAAAATATATTGCCCCCAAACGGATGCAATACCAGAAATACAATACACACTGATACAAGAATCCTCACTACAAACTCTCAAAACCACTAACATCATCTAAGGGAGTAATGAATCCATTGTATCCACTCCTGAGTTGCTATCTTTGATACCAGAGACGCAGACTGTATTAAACTGTGATATATACAGGATATAGTAGCACATAAGGTCTAGCAACAACATAAAAGAGAAGATGCAAAATAGATTTGTTGAGGAATATAGATATCTGTTAAATCGTAGAAGTTGAAACGCCAGTTGTAGATCTAGCTTTAGAGGTAAATCTAGGTATGCCGAGTTTTGAAAAGATACTGACCTCAAATGATCACTAGAGCTTAAGTCATATGTTAGATATTGCACCTGTGTCACACAACACAAATTAGTATCACATTTCAAATCTAAAGTACAATAAAACATAAATTATAACGATATATACCTTTATCTGGGCACTAGGACCTGACCACTGACCCCGAAGACCATTAGGGCCTAGAAAAAGAATGCCTCGATAAAGTTTTTTGTCTCGGATGTGGCAACAAAGATCTGTAAAAAAAACTTTTGGTGAAATTATGGGGCATGAATCTAATATATATTAAGGAGATTTCTGATTCATTTCAAATCACACTTACGATATATGTGGAGTGAAAGTCGTGATTGCAGTGGGTTAGGAGGGAAACCTTTGGGGGAATGAAATTATTGGAGGGATTTTTTTCTTAAACAATTTGTTTTATGTGTTTTCCATAGTTTTGTCAAAGTTGTCAGGATCGCGATCCAGCTCGTAGGATCGTGCGATCCTACGATCCTACACACACAAAACGAGCAAGATCGTTACGGGATCGTAATTCAGGTAGAATCGTTACAGGATCGTGGGATCGCTCGTAGGATCGTAGGATCGTGAACGATTCGATCCTGTTGGTAACCTTTTTTTCAGGTAGGATCGTTACAGGATCGTGGGATCGCTCGTAGGATCGTGAACAATCCGATCCTTTTCTTTTCTTTTTTTTTTTTTTTTTTTTTTTTTTTTGACTTTTTTTGAGAGGAAGGTTTTTAAAAATGGTTTGTATACATACGTAAAGGAAAAGCCGAAAACGATCCTAGGTAGGATCCCAATCCTGACAACCTTGGTTTTTGTAAATGAGTTTAAAAAACATGTACATTTGGCACGGTGACGAATATTATCTCGAATAACAGAGCTTCTCGGTTCAAGCTTTTATCGAGTTCAATTTATGGTTAAAAATATATTTGGGTTTTATTTTATCATCCACGCGTTGTAATTTGATTAAGTAAATTTTATTAGATATAATATAGAGTTTTTTTTTATCAGTTGATCTAGAATATTTGTTATGCATATTATAGCGTGTGTGATGCATCATTAACCTCGTACCGTAATAGAGTCGACCTTTAGACGTATCTTATTCACTTTTTATCATGAAAATATCAATACATACACATGTGTAATGAGTATCCCCTTTTGGGTGCTTGAATATTGACTGATAAGAAACCAACGTCCGTTGATAAAAATTCCTATCTACCTTATATCTAACGTATACATTATATTTGGTTTACTATTTAGCTATTGATGTATATAATATGAATAAACATAATCAAATGGTTTAGTGGTAAGCCTTTAATTTTCTGATAATAGGTTTATGGTTCAAATTTATCAGCTAACATTTGGGGTTTGGCCGGGAAATAAATCACAAATGGTCAGGGGTGCTTCAGTTAAGCCGTAAACCCTAACACACCTAAGCCTACAGATGGGCTCGGGCCATTGGTTTCTGTTATAATTCCATACAATTGTCAATAAAAAACTCTCTTTTTCTTCCAATTACGTTATCCACTACGACCGGTTTCTATCAAAGTCTTGATTCTTTAACAAGATAACTATTTCTCTTTTGGTTTTGTTTAGTAACTATAGTTTACAATCATATTTGAGCTTTCACAATTTCGCCACTTGAATTAAATGTGGTGTGCTTCATTTGGTCTCACTAGATGCATGGAATGATCCATGCACGATTGCAACACTGCCTATAAGCAAATGAGGTAGTGACACGTGTCTGATGGTTGCAACGATCTTGGGAAGGGTTCCAGTACTATCGTTGCCTGAAAGTATTTGGCAGGCGTGCGAGCCTGGTCTTGGAGTTCGTTTCTCAGGCGTAGTACGATACGTTGTAGCCGCAATTGGGCTTAGTTAGAGCGTGTGGACCTTAGTATATTGGGCTGAAGGTCCTATACCCTATCAGATCTTGTTCACAATGTGCGAATACCATATCTTCTCAAGTCTTTAGGATTTTTTTTGAACGTCAATTTTTTTCACACCATATTCCACCTATCTCAAAATATATCTCACAAATGCCTCCGGCGAGGCTTGAACCCACAACTTTTAGGTTGGTGGGCAACACACGTACCACTAGAGCAAAGGCCTTGGGTTCTCAAGTCTTTATGATAGTACGCCACTATCCGAGAACACCATTAAAAAATTAGCCAAAGCGGTCGCTTCCGGATCTTCGTCACGTCCAACACTTTCCTTGCACAATGCATGTGAAACTTGATACACTCCCCGGAGTATTACAGTTTTCACAACAGTTGTTCAACTTATCTCGGTCTCCCACCATGATAAGCATGTATGAACCTTTTAGAAAGAGATGTCCTTCATTCACGAATTCGAAATATGCTAAATGGCAATCTACCCATAATGTCTCGTATGACTGACACGAGTCTACGACATTATTGGGTTGAGGCTAAAAAAACCATACCCAAAGCGGACCATTTTAGAACTCTGGTTAGTCGGGGTCAGGCCTATTCGGGTCAACCCGAATATGAGTAAAATGATTAAAAAATGGCTAGTTCAATATGTTTACATAGATAATTTATAAAAACATATATAAAAATAGAAAATATCCTTATTCGGGTCAATCAGGTTCACCCGAACCCAAGTTGGCCAAATATTTTCAACCCGATATTTGGCCCTATTTAGTATTCGGGTTACTCGGGTTGACCCGAATAACCCAAATAAATTTTTTGACCCGAGTAACCTGAATCGAATATGTTTAATCGGGTTTGGGTCCGGATCGGATTCGAGTCGGGTTGGCTTTTTTGACACCCATCTTCACCGTTACACTCAAGTATTATGACTCCAAATTCCTAAAAATTTTCAATCTCCCGCTTATTCTTTTCATAGCCTTCCCGCTCTCTCGTCCCTTGTTTTTCCCCAAATTAAAACCCTAACACTTCTTCCAATCTAATTACCGCCTCCCTTTCTTACTTTTCACTTGGATATATCTATGCACTAGCACCAAACCATTTATTGTTTTGCTTTTTCTTCATCAGTTCATTCCAAATTCACCTTTAATAAGGTATGTAAACATCATTCGATATCAATTTTTATGTGATTCTTGTTCTATGATATATCGCACTACACATTACTAACATCTTTTCAGATCCCACAAGCCAATTTATAGTGAAACCCGAAACAAGGATTGAAATTGGTTAGTCCTCTGTCCATCTTTCAGCCGCTGTAGTGAGTCATCTTCTGAGTGATTGAAAATTGCGTGATAAAACTGAATGTCTTTTGGTTTTATGAACATTTAATTGAAGCTCTGCAGTTTACGCCAAGAATTAAAGGTGTGTTTTCTCGAGTTCTTCCTATTCTGGGGAATGTCAGAGATCAGCATCGGTCAATATTTGCAAATGGTACGCCGAAAGAACCTCATTATATAGGAATTTCTGTCTCAGACTGTTACTTATGTTACATTCTCAATTGAGATTTATATAAAACACTGATAGTTTTAGTATCATGTTATTCTGTGTATGTTTATGATAATTTGGTTTTTGTCTTTTCTTTTTCAGCTTTCAAGTGTTGGTGTCAAGCCTGTTGGCAGTATAGTGTGGAGTTCCCTCTTTCGTCAATTCTTGATAGTGATGTCACGTGAGATATTAGTTTGCTTGTTGGTGGCTTGATGTTATGATGTACTTTGTTTTCCCTTCTTCCTGACACTAGTTTGCTCAAGTGCAGGTCATTTCTAAATTCAGCCTTTGAGAGTTTATTACAGAATTGGGCAACTTCACGAGATCTCATGGTTTGGAATCATGCATAGCTATATGCTCTTACTTACGTTATTCTTGTTTTTGTAAGTTACATGACTTGTTTTGTTTTTTGTGTGTAGTATGTAATTCGACCATTTGTACATTTTGGTACACATGACCATTTGTGTTTTTGGATGATAAAACTGGAATTTTGAGGATTAATTCGTTTTCTTTTCTCTGTTATGCAGATACAGAAGAGATCAAGATATTGCCTTTTTGGCTACATGTAGTCTTCACAGTCTACTTAATGCCTCTTTACTCTTTGAAAACGGTCCCCCTTTACTTGATTTTGAGGTTAAGCACTAACTTTTTGTGTTTGCCTTAGTGATAGTAGAGATATTGCTGAACAGCTAATTGTTCAATGATGATCCTTCTATGTTGATTTTCAGGATCTCACAGTTGTTTTGTCAACACTTCTTCCGGTTATTTTTAGTTCTACTGACAGCAAAGAGTGTAAAGATTTCCCAGTTGGCCTCAAGGTGCTGATTTATCATTCACTGTACAAATTCAATATCGAGAATGTTTTGTTTTGATGATTGTAAAGTAATCCACTAAAAATGTATAGTTTGGAAGTTGCATTGAGAGGTTTGTGCTATTTGACGACCTTGAAGGCATGGTTAAATTGCTCAAAAATATTTTTATGTTATTTTTACACCAATCTTTTTATGAATATATATCGAGCAGGCACGTAATGTGATATGTTTGATCGACTAGTAGTCTAAATTCTTAACGCTGTTTATTAAGGTTGACTAACTAGTAGCTAAATTGTCTCAGGTTTAATGAATGGTTGGTCTCATCTTTTTTTATAACATCTTGACCGGATTTGTTGCAGACATATAATGAAGTTCAGCATTGCTTTCTATGCTTTCTTACTGTTGGGTTGGTATATCCGAATGAATTATTTACCTTTCTACTAACTGTGAGTCCCATTGCTTCATATCTGTGCATTTTCCATAACTTAGAATATGCGCATTAGAAAACACTTCATTGTTGTTCTTGTCCTTGCATAGTTTCAGACTTACCATAGTTTTGTCATTGTCGTTGACCATCATTTTGTTAACAGTGGAGACAGGGTAAAACTGAGTTGTCTATGAATATCTTATAGCTATTTATATTTTACTTATTGGCTCTTCTTTTACATGTTATCGTGATACTGGTCCAGGGTAGAACTGTGTTTGGGATGGTTTTCAATGTTATCGCGATACTGGTCCAGGATTTTGATGCTGTTGTGAACAAGTATGTATCTTATGCTCTTTGCTGTTCTTTAATGTAATGATAATCCACCACGATATCCATGTGGTCTCTTTTGTCCTTAATGCAAGAGAGACAATTAAGAAGTAGCTTAAGGCCTTACTAAGTCTTTTTTTACCTCCAGTATGCGTGCAATCATAAAGCTCTGTCTACATCAAGTTTTCTATATCTAGTCTTTTTTTTAATGAGAATCCCAATTCTTTTGTGCAGGGGATTCTTCCATGGATATTCGGCAATTACAGTTCTCATGATTTTGTAGCATGCTGCAAGTTTTCCTAAAATGCCTCTATTCTTATAGTACTGTGCAATCGTGCAGCGTAGTTCGATATCACTTTGTCAAGTTATTAACGAAAGTTGTCCGGAATCTATATGAGTTTGGAACATGCTTTCTGATACAATTGATGCTCACCACAAGGAAGCATGGAATTTTTGTTGTGAAGCTGCGCAAAACACCCAATTCGGATAATATGAAGCATGATACTGTAAGGAAATGGGTAATATATGATGTGGATATCATTAACCTGCAATTTATGTTGCTAGATTTTAGATTATTTCTTTTAGACATTTGTTATTTTAACTTGTAATTCGAATATCAGACTCATGCTTAGATTTACGGATTTTGAAATATGACTTGAATTTATTATCTTCTATTGGATGGTTGTGTATGTCTTTTAGTAATGTATTGTTGTACATGTATGTCTTTGTGTGACTAAATGGTACAAAAGGACACACAAACATACAATTCACGTGGCCATTGGATGATCAATAGTCACACAAACCACAAATTTCTTCACTTTAAACACATATGGTCACACTTATTCACACTTTTGGCCACTTTATGCTTAATTGCATGTGACTAAATACCTAAAAGAAACATGATTTGTGTGACTAAATGGTACAAAAGGCCACACAAACATACAATTCATGTGGCCATTGGATGATCAATAGTCACACAAACCACAAATTTCTTCACTTTAAACACCATATGGTCACACTTATTCACACTTTTGGCCACTTTATGCTTAATTGCATGTGACTAAATACCCAAAAGAAACATGATATGTGTGACTAAATGGTACAAAAGGCCACACAAACATACAATTCATGTGGCCATTGGATGATCAATAGTCACACAAACCACAAATTTCTTCACTTTAAACACCATATGGTCACACTTGTTCACACTTTTGGCCACTTTATGCTTAATTGCATGTGACTAAATACCCAAAAGAAACATGATATGTGTGACTAGATGGTACAAAAGGCCACACAAACATACAATTCATGTGGCCATTGGATGATCAATGGTCACACAAACCACAAATTTCTTCACTTTAAACACCATATGGTCACACTTATTCACACTTTTGGCCACTTTATGCTTAATTGCATGTGACTAAATACCCAAAAGAAACATGATTTGTGTGACTAAATGGTGCAAAAGGCCACACAAAAACCAAATTTATGTGGCCATTGGATGATCAATAGTCACACAAACCACAAATTTCTTCACTTTAAACACCATATGGTCACACTTATTCACACTTTTGGCCACTTTATGCTTAATTGCATGTGACTAAATACCCAAAAGAAACATGATATGTGTAACTAAATGGTACAAAAGGCCACACAAACATACAATTCATGTGGCCATTGGATGATCAATAGTCACACAAACCACAAATTTCTTCACTTTAAACACCATATGGTCACACTTATTCACACTTTTGGCCACTTTATGCTTAATTGTATGTGACTAAATACCCAAAAGAAACATGATTTGTGTGACTAAATGGTACAAAAGGCCACACAAACATACAATTCATGTGGCCATTGGATGATCAATAGTCACACAAACCACAAATTTCTTCACTTTAAACACCATATGGTCACACTTATTCACACTTTTGGCCACTTTATGCTTAATTGCATGTGACTAAATACCCAAAAGAAACACGATATGTGTGACTAAATGGTACAAAAGGCCACACAAACATACAATTCATGTGGCCATTGGATGATCAATAGTCACACAAACCACAAATTTCTTCACTTTAAACACCATATGGTCACACTTATTCACACTTTTGGCCACTTTATGCTTAATTGCATGTGACTAAATACCCAAAAGAAACATGATATGTGTGACTAAATGGTACAAAAGGCCACACAAACATACAATTCATGTGGCCATTGGATGATCAATAGTCACACAAACCACAAATTTCTTCACTTTAAACACCATATGGTCACACTTATTCACACTTTTGGCCACTTTATGCTTAATTGTATGTGACTAAATACCCAAAAGAAACATGATTTGTGTGACTAAATGGTACAAAAGGCCACACAAACATACAATTCATGTGGCCATTGGATGATCAATAGTCACACAAACCACAAATTTCTTCACTTTAAACACCATATGGTCACACTTATTCACACTTTTGGCCACTTTATGCTTAATTGCATGTGACTAAATACCCAAAAGAAACACGATATGTGTGACTAAATGGTACAAAAGGCCACACAAACATACAATTCATGTGGCCATTGGATGATCAATAGTCACACAAACCACAAATTTCTTCACTTTAAACACCATATGGTCACACTTATTCACACTTTTGGCCACTTTATGCTTAATTGCATGTGACTAAATACCCAAAAGAAACATGATATGTGTGACTAAATGGTACAAAAGGCCACACAAACATACAATTCATGTGGCCATTGGATGATCAATAGTCACACAAACCACAAATTTCTTCACTTTAAACACCATATGGTCACACTTATTCACACTTTTGGCCACTTTATGCTTAATTGTATGTGACTAAATACCCAAAAGAAACATGATATGTATGACTAAATGGTACAAAAGGCCACACAAACATACAATTCATGTGGCCATTGGATGATCAATAGTCACACAAACCACAAATTTCTTCACTTTAAACACCATATGGTCACACTTGTTCACACTTTTGGCCACTTTATGATTAATTGTATGTGACTAAATACCCAAAAGAAACATGATTTGTGTGACTAAATGGTGCAAAAGGCCACACAAAAACCAAATTTATGTGGCAATTGGATGATCTATAGTCACACAAACCATACATTTCTTCACTTTCAACACCATATGGTCACACTTATTAACACTTTTGGCCACTTTATGTTTAATTGTATGTGACTAAATATACAAAAAGAAAATGCTTCGTGTGACTATAAGAGTTTTTGGTCACACAAAGCTGATTAATCCAACTAAAATTGTACCTATTTAGTCACACATTTTAACGTTTTGGTTACTCTTTTGTAAGTGAGACTAAAAAGAACCAAAACATGTGACCGTAGGTACCCTATGGTCACACGACCTTTAGTCACACACACGAAAAAAACCATGTGTGACCATATGTATATCGTCACTCATTTTTGGTGTAACCAATTCCACTTTTTGTTGCCTTAAATCTCGCATATCCATTCCTTAATCCTTACATTCAAGCCAATCCATATAAACATGCCAACCTACAAAACGGTTAGACAACTAAATCGTAAGCACAAAGGCTTAGCAAGTAAAACGATCATAACATATAATTATACTTCAATCCACATAAGCATCATATACATAAACACTTACTTCATAACATACTACTCAAGCCTCATCTAGCACATAACATCAACATATTCCATAGCATCATCTCATCACATAAGTCATAAACATGGCATCACATAAGCATAATCCAAGCTCATCTTCTCAACATAAACATACATAACACATAATGATAGAAATCCATATAACATATGCTATCATCATTTTACTTACCTTAGCTCCAAGCTAAGCACATCAAAGCCTCATCATCAACATCATCATCATAAACTCCTAAATCATAACATCATACAAATCTTAACACCTAACATCATAATCATAAAAATGGTTTATACAACCATTAGCTTATTCCTAACAACACTAATCATCATATAATCATATAATCATATATTGATTATATGATGATCAATCCCACCATTTAATCATCTTTTCCAAGCTAGGGTTTACAAACCCTAACCTCTTAATTCCTCAATTAACATAAAGTATAGATATTACTTACATGGGAAATCAAGCTAGGAACCATGCCATTGAATAACCATCATCATAGCACCTCTACCTTCATCATTTCCCTTTCTTCTTTTCTCTAGAAACCGGCCTTCCCAAAGACCCCAGAATATTATGGAAAAGTCTACAACTTTCCTGGATATATTAGCTAAAACATAAGTTTGGGCTAATGGCAAAGATGGCCCCTCAAGTTTCATTCATTCTTATTTGGCCACAACTAACTTATAACATACTTACCACAATGACAACTTAGGCCCCTTTAGTTACACATCATATTTTACATAACCACTTTAGTCATATTTTGACTATCGGGTTTGACCACAACGCAACATTCGTTGACTAACCAATCACATAAGCTCTTTATTCACTTTCATCTAGGGTGGGGTCCCAACACTCGGGAAACGGGTCTAACAGGTGTGGCCACACATACATCTTACTAATCCTACGAGGGGCCCAACAGTATTAAACTCCAAACAATTTGAAGGAACAAATTCTATCGTGACTACGAGCATAACCCACGCACTTTGCAACATTCCTGAAAACAATCCTTATAGCTACCAGTTACGTATAGCGGTAAATTGAATCACAGAAATGCACTACATGCATGACAGTTATCTGGCATTTCAAGTCTGAGGATAACTATATTCACATGATTTACTTGATGACAAGATCCATAAAGTAAACTCATGAAGTTGGGATAAGTCCTATATTCAATTCATTGAATATCATGTGAAATTGGTATGACAACGCATCAATATACTTTCAAGTATATTCTACCAATACTCAGATTTGTCTTAGTTTAATGATATTCCCATATCATTAATCGACAACGGAAAATTTAGAATATATAAAATATATTCAAGGATATAAACATGCAAATATAGGATATATTATTAAGAAAATGACAATCAAACATAACAATTATTTTATTTCATTAAAATAATAACTGTTCAAAAACATCCTATTATCCAAACACTAATCACAGATGGGCATGAAACTACTAGCTAAACGAAGTCATATGCCTTCAGCATGTTGATTAAGCTTTCCACCAGGTAAAGCCTTCGTAAATGGTTCAGCTAGGTTGTAATCTGTGTGAACTTTGAGTAACTCGATCCCGCCTATCTCCACTTGTTCTCTAACATAGTGATATCGAATCGGGAAATGTTTGGCGCCCTTCATGATTCCAGGCTCATTGGCAAATGTAATTGCGGCTGAATTGTCACAATACATCTTTATAGGTCTTTTGATTGAGGGCATAGCGCCAAGCCCTGAAACGAATTTGCTAATCCAGACGGCTTCCATTGCAGCTTCTGAAGCAGCAATATACTTGCTTTCTGTTGCAGACATTGCTATAGTACTCTGCTTCTTGCTCTTCCAATCTACAGCACCTCCATTGATGACAAAGACATAACCCGTCTGAGACTTCGTATCATCTTTATCACACTTCCAGGAAGCATCACAGTAACCTGTAACACACAGTTATGCATCTGGATTTTTCCCATATACTAAAAACATACCCTTCGTAGCTCTCAAATACTTGAGAATATGTTTAACAGCAGTCTAGTGGAGCTCACCTGGATTCTGCTGATAACGGATGGTAATTTTCTGAGCAAATGCCACATCGGGCTTTGTACATCTCACCGCATACATTATAGATCCCACAGCCAAAGTATAAGGGACTCTACTCATGCGTGCCACCTCTTCAGGTGTTGAAGCACAAGCTTTGCTACTTAAGCCATGTTCTACTTGCATTGGCAAATATCCCTTCTTGGAATTTTGCATACTGAATCTCTTCAATATTTTATCAATGTAAGCACTTTGGCTTAAACCAATCAACCGCCTTGATCTATCTCTATAGATCTTGATTCCCAGAATGTATGCTGCTTCTCCTAGATCCTTCATGGAAAAACATTTCCCCAGATAGGCTTTCACCTCATTCAATCTTGGAATGTTCTTACCCATGATTAATATGTCATCAACATATAGGACTAGGAAAATCACATCACTCCCACTAGCTTTGTGATATACACATGGCTCATCGAGATTCTGAGTAAATCCAAACCTTTTGATTTCTTCATCAAATCTCTTATTCCATTGTCGTGATGCTTGCTTCAATCCATAAATGGATCTTTGAAGTTTGCCTACACTGTTTGGAAATTCTGGATTCACAAACCCCTCAGGCTGCGCCATATAGATGTCTTCATCTAGGCGACCATTCAAGAAGGCGGTTTTGTCATCCATTTGCCAAATCTCAAAATCATAGTGTGCAGCTATGGCTATGAGAATCCTAATAGCCCTAATGTCAGCTACAGGAGAAAAGGTCTCCTCGTAGTCAACGCCCTATGTTTGGGTAAAGACTTTAGCTACCAAACGGGCCTTATAGGTGTGTACATTGCCATTCATGTTAGTTTTCTTCTTGAAGAGCCACTTACTCCCAACTACCTTGGCATTGGGAGGAAGGTCTACTTCAATCCAGACTTCATTATCTTTCATGGATTGCATTTCTTCATTCATAGAAATTTGCCATTTATCCTTTTTAGGATCATTCATGGCAGCTCTATAATTAGCAGGCTCTCCAAGGTCCCCTAATATAGTTTCCTCAACCTCTACATTAAGACATAGATGTTCAGGTGCTTTCACAGTCCTTACGGATCTGCGAATGGGAATCACTTTAGGTGGAGGACCCATGTAACACCCCCTAATTTGGTTTTGTGGCAGCGGAAAATAATTAGGTGTTACACTGAGGATCGAAGTCAAAATTTTTAGAAAACGGCTTGGAAAAGGCGTTTTGAGAGTTATATGTCATTCAAAATAATAGTTTTGGTACAAAGGTTGAAAAATCTGATTTGAAAATCTCACAAAAATATAGTAATTTGGAAAGAATGACATATTTGATTTTTACACCATTTAAGTTATCAGAGTATTAAATGCCCGCTCCGTGTCTTGTCCTGCTCCGTTGATTACCTGAGATAAACATGCTTAAAACGTCAACACAATGGTTGGTGAGTTCGTGGAGTTTGATAGAAAATAACTTTCTTTCCACTGAATTTAAGAGTTGATAGTTGAAATAGGTACTAGTACTTCTTGCAGTAACTAGCAAGTTTGTAATTGAGTAAAAATCCACGAATAAATCATTTATGAACTCAGAGGTTCATAAGTTTAAAGTTTAGATGAAAATGAATTACGTAGTTATATACTTGAAATGAAATAATAGTTCAACTTTTAAAAGTACGGTATGCCAGGTATTGAGTTGTCTTTATCATAAGACACAACTAGTCACATATGATAACAGTTAAGTTCCAAGTACGTGCTACATATTCCAATCACATATCGAAAACAATAGTTTAAAGTCTGATGTCTATCAGTGTGGAGTGGTCGTTACTAAATACAGCTGTATCCGAATATATATAAGATGACATATATATTCAAAAGGTTATATTGCTCTAAGCCTCATGACGCGCAAAACGTTAACAAAAGTACCGTACAAAGGCAAAAGTCACATCAGGGTTACTGATGGTTTTGCCCTAAGTAATAGGTGATTGCCTCATCCTATTATGTGTCAAATATAGTGTATCGCGACTAAATACGACTAGCCATCCGGCATTCCATCCAGTATTTAGTGGGATAGGTCGTCAGCCTTTACAGGTTTCGAAGCTATCCACTATATTCGCGCTCACCGCAGTGATTAATGGCTCATGATCGAGGGACTTTATGGCAATATAGCTAAACTTAGGCAATATAGGGTTCGGGTTTTCATAGAATATGCGTACTTTAGTTTTGGCAATTATTTCCAGTTGGGATGTATAAACATCATAGTTAAGTTAACAGTACATTCAGCTGTTATATGAATGCATAAAATGAGTCTCAGTATCTTGTTACAACAAGTAGTTTGAAAATGTTATCTTTTCAATATAGCATTTTAGGCTAAGCAAGCAGTTTGCAAATATAACGAGTATATATCCCCGTCAAAGGGTGATTCAAAACATGTAAAACATAGTTGATGATTTTAAGTAAATCATGAGTGTTTTCAAAGTATGAAAATACTTAAAACAGTTGAAGCATGTATCTCCCCCAAAAGAGTTATTAAAACAATTATTAAAAGTAGGGGCCACGACTCACCTGGAGTGTGTCTGATAAGATAGAATTATAAGGTCTATGGAACGATCACGGAAACGTCTTCGATACGAAACCTGAATATGAGGGAAGTCTAAGATTCTGACTTATAACTAACGATGAGGGTGAACGTGAGAAATCGTACAACGATTTGATGATGTGAGTGTGATATGCTTAAAATGCCTCAAGTTAAGAAAATATAATATCATACAATGATATTATTTTGATTCTTATGTCACTTGACTCGAGGTATTATCTTCTCAAATATGATGAAATGATATGCGAGTGAAATCGTTTAATAATTAGCGAAGATTAAATATTCATAACTAAAATGTATAAAATGCATATGAAATAATGGAATGATGAAAATGAAATAAGAATGTTAAGTGAAAAATAATTGGTTCTTGTTCTTTTACTCTGACTGAGTTTGCGTTACGTTGTTAGTCCTTCGTTAAATATAAAGTTCAATAATAGTCCAAACATAGTTTAAATGTCCATATGAGACTTGGAATTTATTTAATAGTCAATTTAAGTCCTTTAGAAACTGTTTTCATAGCTTCAATCCACAGGTTTCACAACTTGGAAGTTTCAGTCCTTATAGTTAAAACGCGTTACATTTTTAGTCCAAAAATGTCAAAATGGTAAAGAAAAAGTGGGCGACTTTTTATAAGTTATATTTAAGATAAAAGAAGCTTATTTCACCAGCTTATTCGGCTAGTAGCTTAATTTTACACTATTGGGCCCTTAACGAGCCACAACACTAAGCCGATTTATTGTTTACAAATCCGTGGGTTAGGAGGGGTTTGGTTTTATCAAAAATGCTTATTTTTATGTTTCAATTCATATTAAAAAGTGTCAAAAGCCAGCTTGGTCTATTGCTTATAAAACAGTTCATTGGGCTGTAAAACCCATATCGCTACTTTTAGTTATTCACAAATCAGTTTCTGCGTTTTAGTTGGCTTATTTTTAAGGGTCGAAACTTGAGTATTTTTACAAGAGGTCTAGATGAAAAATGTAGTTGGTTAGGTTGTTTAACAGGTCATTTAAAGATAACATGTGATCACTAAGTTGGTTTGTGAAATATGGGGTTGTTTTCTAAGCGACTTGGACTATTTTATACGCACAACATACTTAGCCTATTTCTAGTGTTTTTGTTTATTGCGTACGTGATACATATAAAGGTTGTACATGTTTGAACAATGCATGGAGAGTTTAACGTATGAATGAGGTGTGTGAGGTAACTATCGAGACTTTCAAAAGAGAATTTGACATGGTTTAGATATGTCAATGTGCGTTCCAAAATATAGGAGTTTATTCGCTCCAGTCAAACGAGAGAGTGCATGCATGCATATACTAGTGTGGTTTTGGACTTGTCCTCAGTGACAGTTATGAACAATGATTTCATGCAATCCACTTGAATAAAAGAGTATATTTATCTTTGCAAAATAAATGATAGGTTCGAATGCAAAAGTTCTATGATGAATGTGATCAAGCGTAAATGCGAGAGTGATATTGTGAATCGAATTCTAGCCTTTCATGATGGAGTTTTCGACACAAGATGTGAGTTATACGAAAGAAGGTGCATGTAAACTAAACTAGAATTATTTATACGTCCGAGTGAAAGAGTAAAATGCATGCATGTTGTGTTTGTATGCATGAGAAATGGAAACAAAAAAGTTAATGAGTACTTACTTTACCTTTCTAGAGGTGGTGAAGAACTGTGGAGCTTGGATGGAATATACATGAAGAGAGACAGAGAGCTTGATGGGTTCGAATGCGTTTTCACATATTCTCTTCTAACTCGATTTGCATTTCCTTTGTGAGACAAGAGTTGTTTGAGACTTTTAAAGTGTTAGTGAGAGTGGAAGGCGTATGAATTTGGCAGTGAGAATGTGTAGGTTTGAGTGAGTATAAGACTGCCAAGTGAGAGTGAGTTATATAGAAGTAAGTTACACATGTTTTGACTATTTTATCCTCAAGTTTAATCATGTCCTTTTACTGTTCGAGTGATCATGATTGTTAGCATGCGTATGACTTAGCAATCATGGGAAAGAGTATGGAAGGAGTTGTAGAAATTTGGTTTCTAGTCGTTGGTTTATATACATATTCGGTTACTATTTTGGTGGAGTATGGCAGCATCTAACCGAATGAAAGAATGGGAACAAGGTTTCAAAGATATGTTGGTTTTAGTTGTTGGCATGGATATATATTCGGTTGTATCATTGAATGAGTGTCAAGTGGGTTAAGTAAATCATACCCGTCTACTGCTATCTTGACTGACTTAGCAATCAGTAGGATGTATGGAGAGATTTTAAGGAACTTGTCTTTAGTTGTTGGAGTATATCCATATTAGATAGATATTTTCAAATGGGTGTTAGATAGATTTAGCGTGTGACTTCATAAACCTTCGACTTCAATGTCTCCTTAACATCATATTGTGCTAATATTATCATTGGGAAAGCCTAGGAGAGAGTCGGGTTCGAATTAGTCGAGTTCTGAGATTTTTACCTATGCGGGTTTTATTGAAATGGAACAAACACTTTGGCGTTTGAAATCATATCAATACTTGACTTGAGTTTCTAAAAATTGGCGTACGAATAGACTAGTGGGTCGTGTAGGAGATTGCGTAAAAATATTCGAGGCTTACGTTTAAAATTTGAAAGATATCGAATTGTTTTGAGGAGGTGTGACTGGTCGGACTTTTGCATGAAATAACAAAACAAAAGTTGGGCTGGATCGAGCAATGTGATATGGGCTGAGAAGTAGCACAGCCCATTTGGCTTTGAAATGAATTAGTGAAGAGTTTAATGATGATTATTGTCAACTAAGTGAAATATAATTGAGAGTAATTAGGAAAGTGCATATATCTTTGTATAGAGATTTATTATTACCAACTGTTATCATTTGCGAAGTATCGAATTTAAATAAGAATGGAAATCCCGTGATTTGTTTGTGGTTCGAGTAGAGGTTGCTATTATATATATATATCACGAAAACATATCGTGATAACGATAGCAATAAGAGAAAAGTTTAAATTTTCCCATAAAAATGGGTTTTATTAAACCATAAATTGAGATTATCATTAATCAGTGAGATTTATTACGAGGGATTTTTACAGGATCTCACAGTATCCACCCCTAATTTTGAACTTCGTCCCGAAGTTCAGTCCGTGATAGGTGTTGAAAATGTAGTATTCTGAGATGAGAGTTTATGGAGAAAGTTGTCGAGAGATTTACATTTGAATATCGAGGAAACAGGACCCAATTTGATTTATTCGTACCAGACGAATTAAATTTGAATGTTAGATCAACTAATGCATTCATAGGCTATGAATAGTGAAAGTAACAGTCGAGAGTAGGAAGTTTTTAACACTTGATGTTCAGTGTTCTAGCGATTCGAGACTAGTGGATTTTTAATGGTAGTGATTTTGAAACTTAATGGTCGTGAATAGTAAAATAACGGATACTTTTCTCCTATTAATTCCCTATTTACTTTTTCCTTTTTCCTTTTTCCTTCCCACTTCACCTTTTCACTCCATCTCTTTCATTTCACTTTTCCCAAATAAAAAAAAATGCCGCCGATCGCTATAGTGTTTGCAACCATGTTCATCATTTTCGCCGCTTTTTGTTTGGCTCTTCTTCCCGGCGAAGATACCGGCTATTTGATCAGATACTTGTTGGTTATTGTACCCCTCACAATCCTAGCCATTTTTGCGGATAAATTTTGGGGGTGAGGGTCACGAGCTAGTGTGGTTAGAATGCATCTTTGTTGTGTGTCGATGTAGTCTTTAATAAATGTGGAATGAAATCTCGTTTATGTTTAGTTATCGGTTCGCTTTTATCTGTCTTCTAGAATAATTAGGGTAATTCATCCTATGGTGGCGCTTGCTATTGCTGGGTTGGTGGTGGTTTTCGTTGCTATGGCGGGCCAGCCTATTGGAGACTCTATGCCTTTTATTGTGTTCATTGTACTATTAGCACTTTCGATGTTAATCATCTTGCTATGTATTAACTTCCATGGGTTCTAATAAAATTTATGTTATTTGTGTTTTCCTCATTTTGTTGTGAATTCTTATAGTTTATAATTTTGTACTTTTCTCGACTTCTTATAATAAGGTAATGGGTAATAAGTGTAGATCGGTTCGGTTAAAAGTGAGGTTTATGAACAATTTATTTTGTCTCGAACTTTTGTGTTGGAATGAAAATTGTTATTAAAACTTTGAAAAGATAGCTGTTCCATTTATAACATGATTCTTCCTAAATTATACATAGGTAGCTAGGCTATGTATAATTGAGGACCAAATGATGTAACGCTTGGTGCAGTTGTTATGATATTCTTGTTCTCTTCAAGAAATTTTTATATGATTTAATTATCATAGTTTCGTCACAAAATCAGATATCCTTTGATTATTTTCAAAAGAATTTGGAAAGTTGTTGTTCATATACCGAGGATAATTCAGAAATTTTCTAAAGTGGTATGTGGATGTTCTTGGTACAGACCTAAGTTTTAGGTGAGGATTTCTTACAATGTGGTATCAACCTATGGTTTGGTCAACATGGAGTTAATTAAATCCTTAGGATAATATCAGTATGTTGTTACATAACGATTTATGAATAAAGAGGTGGAGTAGAAATTGGAATAGACGTAGATTATAATTATCATGGAAATATTACAAGGTAGAGTTCTTATACGGTAGAAGGATAACTGTTACACTTAGGTTACATCCATCGTACCTAAGGTAAATACAAACGGAAATATAACTTAGATAGTTCTAGACTAGAGTTTATTTATTTTACAGCAGGAATCCATTCAACTGCTTAACATAGAGGTCATTCTTCGACACGGTTGAGATTCTTTGACGAGTCCTTATTCCTTGTACAAATCTTGGGCTCCTAATGGGCTTTGTAGTTCGGGCAATAACTCTTGTAATGACTCATTTTACCATATTCATGGCATTTTATGGATGAGGGTTGCTCATTTCCTTCTATGGTTTTGCAATCTCTTGTCTTGTGGCCTGTTTTCCGGCACCTTCCGCATTTATCAATGCAATGTCCGGTGTGATGTAACTTACATCTTTGGCACAGAGGTTGCTTTCCATGGTAGTTGTTTTCATTACTAGGGTTGGTGATGAAGTTTCTTCCAACTTCTGGTTTGGGTCTTTGTTGGCGAAGATAGTCAATGCGGTCTTGTAGATGATTGCGGATGCAAACATCATTGTTGAACTCACATTCATTGAGGATAAAGGATCTCTCCTCCTCAGGTTTTCGCTTTTGGTTATTTTTCTTAAGTGCAATGTCTTGCCTAATTCTTTGGGCACATGTACGTATAGGTTTAGTTATTTTCCTTGGAGTCTTTAGGTAAATTGGCTTACACCCCATGAAACTTTCATGGTTATGCTTACAAGGTATAGCCTTCTTTCTTTCTTTTCTTGTCATGTTATTGTTACTTGGGTGAATTGTTGTGGTCACTTCGAGTACTGTTGTAACGATATTGTTTACCAATCTCTCGATGGTTTTAGGAGTTATGGTTGTTGTGGGTACTACGCTGTTTATGCTGTCCATTTCCTATGAGCATCACAAAACGCTGATTTAGTATTCACTTTATCATTAGAATAATGTCAAATAACAAGGTATTTGCATATTATTGCTAACAATGTGATCTTAATACAAAATCAAAACTAACTGAGGATCATAGGGATACGATGTGTCTGGGTAACATCGTAAGATAATTATCTCTTAACATGGGATTGCTAAAGAACAAACGAATTCATCAAAGCTATGGTTCATCAACTTTCTCTTTTGAAGATTTGTTCTTGGACTTCTAGGGTATATTGTTTAGTTGTGGTACATTTGATATACCGTCACTGTTACAATCATCAATATGGACATAACTCTAATAACTTGTTTGATCAAAACAACCAACACAAGGTCTTTTATTAATGTCTCATTGATTCTTGTGGAGTCATTTATTTACCTACGAGAGTAACAAATGGTGAGGTTTTGCATGGCTCTTTGCATTTATAGCACCATAATAGGGTTTGGTGGAAGGAATTTGTTTACAACAGAAAGATATAATGGAAAGAGACTGTCGTAGCTTAAAAGTTGATTACAAATTCTGAGAGTTACAGAATTATTGAGAAATACATGGAATATTAACCAAAACTATTTGGTTTATTGAGCACAACAACTATACTTAAGATTAGTTACGTCTCTGACGTAGACGTCTAACTTCTGCCTCAAGATCTAGTTGTGCAGCTTCCATGGCTGAGAAACGTTCTTGGCACGCATTCATCTGATTAGCTAACATGTTTTCCAAGGCCGCAATCTTTTGACTTTGGATTCTTGCTGTGTCTCTAGCTAACCATAATGTTCTTTCAATGTTCTCAATCCTAATGTGTGTTTGGGTGTGGCCTCTACCTAAACAGCGGGTTCTGGCATCCAAGTTTCTAAGTTCTTGTTCGTAATTGTCCTTCATGTTACCAACATTTACTCCTAGATCAAACACTTCTCGTCTTTTAGCATCTGTCCTCTTAAACAGGGTATCAATGTTACGATCATACCATTCAAATCGTAATGGTTGTAACTCTTTTAGCTGTTCAGAGTGAGTGTCTAGTATATTGGTGTGTTGGTGAAGGCAAGTCCATATGGGGTCATGGGTGTCTATATTGTAGTCGGGAGAATTGGGTGAGGATGCATTCTCTGGGATATCTGTCATGGGAAAATCTGAGATATCGGGCAAAGGAGAATTTAGTTCGATCTTCTTCCAAGTCATCTCTTGGGGTGAACTCTGTTCAGATTCAAATGTTGGTTGACCACCAATCAAATCTTCATCTGAATAGGATTCGGTTGCTCTCCTAAGTTTCTGACGTGGCGGTGAGTAAGTAGGTGATGACGAAGGTGATTTCTGAGTGAGTTCTATGTCAGGCTGGGGTTGTGACATTTTTACATAAGGACCTTCAGTATCCAGTGCAATTTGGTAGGTAGGTGACGCATGTGTAGTAGGAGAGGTAGTCTTGGTGATACCGACTAGTTTGGAAGACATGGTACTGTAGCAACAGTAATTATGAATATTCGTACGTTTAAGGTGTAACATTGAGTGTATAATAATAAGTTGTGTAATGTGTGAAGAGTAAACATTAAGCATGTAAGATTAGTACAAAACAATCTTAGTAGGTAATATATTGAGCACGACAGTCTGCAGACACGGAGGGCGTAAAATGGTATGGTGTAAAATCATTTATTTTGAAAGTGTGGTTATAGTTCAATGTTTGAAAACATTTGATTCTCTATAACCTGTGGGTCTGATGCCAATCTGTAACACCCCCTAATTTGGTTTTGTGGCAGCGAAAAATAATTAGGTGTTACACTGAGGATCGAAGTCAAAATTTTTAGAAAACGGCTTGGAAAAGGCGTTTTGAGAGTTATATGTCATTCAAAATAATAGTTTTGGTACAAAGGTTGAAAACTCTGATTTGAAAATCTCACAAAAATATAGTAATTTGGAAAGAATGACATATTTGATTTTCACACCATTTAAGTTATCAGAGTATTAAATGCCCGCTCCGTGTCTTGTCCTGCTCCGTTGATTACCTGAGATAAACATGCTTAAAACGTCAACACAATGGTTGGTGAGTTCGTGGAGTTTGATAGAAAATAACTTTCTTTCCATTGAATTTAAGAGTTGATAGTTGAAATAGGTACTAGTACTTCTTGCAGTAACTAGCAAGTTTGTAATTGAGTAAAAATCCACGAATAAATCATTTATGAACTCAGAGGTTCATAAGTTTCAAGTTTAGATGAAAATGAATTACGTAGTTATATACTTGAAATGAAATAATAGTTCAACTTTTAAAAGTACGGTATGCCAGGCATTGAGTTGTCTTTATCATAAGACACAACTAGTCACATATGATAACAGTTAAGTTCCAAGTACGTGCTACATATTCCAATCACATATCGAAAACAATAGTTTAAAGTCTGATGTCTATCAGTGTGGAGTGGTCGTTACTAAATACAGCTGTATCCGAATATATATAAGATGACATATATATTCAAAAGGTTATATTGCTCTAAGCCTCATGACGCGCAAAACGTTAACAAAAGTACCGTACAACGGCGAAAGTCACATCAGGGTTACTGATGGTTTTGCCCTAAGTAATAGGTGATTGCCTCATCCTATTATGTGTCAAATATAGTGTATCGCGACTAAATACGACTAGCCATCCGGCATTCCATCCAGTATTTAGTGGGATAGGTCGTCAGCCTTTACAGGTTTCGAAGATGTCCACTATATTCGCGCTCACCGCAGTGATTAATGGCTCATGATCGAGGGACTTTATGGCAATATAGCTAAACTTAGGCAATATAGGGTTCGGGTTTTCATAGAATATGCGTACTTTAGTTTTGGCAATTATTTCCAGTTGGGATGTATAAACATCATAGTTAAGTTAACAGTACATTCAGCTGTTATATGAATGCATAAAATGAGTCTCAGTATCTTGTTACAACAAGTAGTTTGAAAATGTTATCTTTTCAATATAGCATTTTAGGCTAAGCAAGCAGTTTGCAAATATAACGAGTATATATCCCCGTCAAAGGGTGATTCAAAACATGTAAAACATAGTTGATGATTTTAAGTAAATCATGAGTGTTTTCAAAGTATGAAAATACTTAAAACAGTTGAAGCATGTATCTCCCCCAAAAGAGTTATTAAAACAATTATTAAAAGTAGGGGCCACGACTCACCTGGAGTGTGTCTGACAAGATAGAATTATAAGGTCTATGAAACAATCACGGAAACGTCTTCGATACGAAACCTGAATATGAGGGAAGTCTAAGATTCTGACTTATAACTAACGATGAGGGTGAACGTGAGAAATCGTACAACGATTTGATGATGTGAGTGTGATATGCTTAAAATGCCTCAAGTTAAGAAAATATAATATCATACAATGATATTATTTTGATTCTTATGTCACTTGACTCGAGGTATTATCTTCTCAAATATGATGAAATGATATGCGAGTGAAATCGTTTAATAATTAACGAAGATTAAATATTCATAACTAAAATGTATAAAATGCATATGAAATAATGGAATGATGAAAATGAAATAAGAATGTTAAGTGAAAAATAATTGGTTCTTGTTCTTTTACTCTGACTGAGTTTGCGTTACGTTGTTAGTCCTTCGTTAAATATAAAGTTCAATAATAGTCCAAACATAGTTTAAATGTCCATATGAGACTTGGAATTTATTTAATAGTCAATTTAAGTCCTTTAGAAACTGTTTTCATAGCTTCAATCCACAGGTTTCACAACTTGGCAGTTTCAGTCCTTATAGTTAAAACGCGTTACGTTTTTAGTCCAAAAATGTCAAAATGGTAAAGAAAAAGTGGGTGACTTTTTATAAGTTATATTTAAGATAAAAGAAGCTTATTTCACCAGCTTATTCGGCTAGTAGCTTAATTTTACACTATTGGGCCCTTAACGAGCCACAACACTAAGCCGATTTATTGTTTACAAATCCGTGGGTTAGGAGGGGTTTGGTTTTATCAAAAATGCTTATTTTTATGTTTCAATTCATATTAAAAAGTGTCAAAAGCCAACTTGGTCTATTGCTTATAAAACAGTTCATTGGGCTGTAAAACCCATATCGCTACTTTTAGTTATTCACAAATCAGTTTCTGCATTTTAGTTGGCTTATTTTTAAGGGTCGAAACTTGAGTATTTTTACAAGAGGTCTAGATGAAAAATGTAGTTGGTTAGGTTGTTTAACAGGTCATTTAAAGATAACATGTGATCACTAAGTTGGTTTGTGAAATATGGGGTTGTTTTCTAAGCGACTTGGACTATTTTATACGCACAAAATACTTAGCCTATTTTTAGTGTTTTTGTTTATTGCGTACGTGAGACATATAAAGGTTGTACATGTTCAAACAATGCATGGAGAGTTTAACGTATGAATGAGGTGTGTGAGGTAACTATCGAGACTTTCAAAAGAGAATTTGACATGGTTTAGATATGTCAATGTGCGTTCCAAAATATAGGAGTTTATTCGCTCCAGTCAAACGAGAGAGTGCATGCATGCATATACTAGTGTGGTTTTGGACTTGTCCTCAGTGACAGTTATGAACAATGATTTCATGCAATCCACTTGAATAAAAGAGTATATTTATCTTTGCAAAATAAATGATAGGTTCGAATGCAAAAGTTCTATGATGAATGTGATCAAGCGTAAATGCGAGAGTGATATTGTGAATCGAATGCTAGCCTTTCATGATGGAGTTTTCGACACAAGATGTGAGTTATACGAAAGAAGGTGCATGTAAACTAAACTAGAATTATTTATACGTTCGAGTGAAAGAGTAAAATGCATGCATGTTGTGTTTGTTTGCATGAGAAATGGAAACAAAGAAGTTAATGAGTACTTACTTCACCTTTCTAGAGGTGGTAAAGAACTGTGAAGCTTGGATGGAATATACATGAAGAGAGACAGAGAGCTTGATGGGTTCGAATGCATTTTCACATATTCTCTTCTAACTCGATTTGCATTTCCTTTGCGAGACAAGAGTTGTTTGAGACTTTTAGAGTGTTAGTGAGAGTGGAAGGCGTATGAATTTGGCAGTGAGAATGTGTAGGTTTGAGTGAGTATAAGACTGCCAAGTGAGAGTGAGTTATATAGAAGTAAGTTACACATGTTTTGACTATTTTATCCTCAAGTTTAATCATGTCCTTTTACTGTTCGAGTGATCATGATTGTTAGCATGCGTATGACTTAGCAATCATGGGAAAGAGTATGGAAGGAGTTGTAGAAATTTGGTTTCTAGTCGTTGGTTTATGTACATATTCGGTTACTATTTTGGTGGAGTATGGCAGCATCTAACCGAATGAATGAATGGGAACAAGGTTTCAAAGATATGTTGGTTTTAGTTGTTGGCATGAATATATATTCGGTTGTATCATTGAATGAGTGTCAAGTGGGTTAAGTAAATCATACACGTCTACTGCTATCTTGACTGACTTAGCAATCAGTAGGAGGTATGGAGAGATTTTAAGGAACTTGTCTTTAGTTGTTGGAGTATATCCATATTAGATAGATATTTTCGAATGGGTGTTAGATAGATTTAGCGTGTGACTTCATAAACCTTCGACTTCAATGTCTCCTTAACATCATATTGTGCTAATATTATCATTGGGAAAGCCTAGGAGAGAGTCGGGTTCGAATTAGTCGAGTTTTGAGATTTTTACCTATGCGGGTTTTATTGAAATGGAACAAACACTTTGGCGTTTGAAATCATATCAATACTTGACTTGAGTTTCTAAAAATTGGCGTACGAATAGACTAGTGGGTCGTGTAGGAGATTGCATAAAAATATTCGAGGCTTACGTTTAAAATTTGAAAGATATCGAATTGTTTTGAGGAGGTGTGACTGGTCGGACACTTTTGCATGAAATAACAAAACAAAAGTTGGGCTGGATCAAGCAATGTGATATGGGCTGAGAAGTAGCACAGCCCATTTGGCTTTGAAATGAATTAGTGAAGAGTTTAATGATGATTATTGTCAACTAAGTGAAATATAATTGAGAGTAATTAGGAAAGTGCATATATCTTTGTATAGAGATTTATTATTACCAACTGTTATCATTTGCGAAGTATCGAATTTAAATAAGAATGGAAATCCCGTGATTTGTTTGTGGTTCGAGTAGAGGTTGCTATTATATATATATATATGTATATATATATATATATATATATATATATATATATATATATATATATATATATATATATATATATATCACGAAAACATATCGTGATAACGATAGCAATAAGAGAAAAGTTTAAATTTTCCCATAAAAATGGGTTTTATTAAACCGTAAATTGAGATTATCATTAATCAGTGAGATTTATTACGAGGGATTTTTACAGGATCTCACAACCCAGACTATCCGGTTCCACAGGAAGTTCGCTAGTGTTTTCAGAAGGTAATGTATCCTCTTGATCATCTTCCAGATTATAGATCCTCCCACTAAATTCTTGAGATATGAGATCCTTTTCAAGAAAATCTCCATACCTAGCAAAAATTACTTTGTTCTCAGGTGGGTAGTAAAAGTAGTAACCCATCGTTTCCTTTGGGTATCCTACAAAGATACACTTTACAGATCTCTGTTGGAGTTTATCTGCTGAGTCATGTTTAACAAACGCCTCACAAACCCAGACCTTTAAATAAGACAAGTTAGGCGTTTTCCCAAACCATAACTCATAAGGTGTCTTATCAACCTTCTTTGTCGGAACCATATTTAATATGCGAATCACAGATTCCAAAGCATAATCCCAAAAGGATAAAGAAAGAGTAGTAAGATTAAACATAGATCGTACCATATCCAATAATGTACGATTCCTTCTATCAGATACACCATTTTGCTGTAGAGTATATGGAGATGTGAGATGCTGGACAATTCCATTCTTACTTAGATAATCTTTAAACTCCTAACTTAGGTATTCACCACCTCTGTTGGATCGAAGAGCTTTAATCTTCTTTCCAAGTTGCAATTCTACTTCAGCTTTAAAAACCTTAAATGTTTCAAACACCTTATGTTTATTTTTAAGTAAATAAACATATCCATAACGGCTGAAATCATCAGTGAAGGTTAAGAAGTAGCTAGCACCTCTCTTTGACACATGTCTAAGTGGTCCACACACATCAGTGTGTATCAAACCAAGTAGATCAACAGCCTTTTCAATACGATTATTAAAATGTTTCTTTGTCATCTTCCCAGATATACAAGATTCGCACTTATCAAATGATTCATCATTGATGCTTGGCAAAAGCCCATCACGTTGCAGCTTTTGCATGCGAGTCTTGCCTATGTGAGCAAGTCGACAATGCCAAAGATAAGACGAATCCAAGACATTCTTGACTCTCTTATTATTGATGCTATACATTGAATTATAATCATTACATTCATTCATATAAATCTCAAAAACACCATTCACAGCAATAACATTAAAATAAAAAACATTATTTAACGAAACAGAAATTCCATTGCTAGAAACAGTATGTTGAAATCCAATATTCAATAAACATGAAAAAGAGACCGCACCCCTAACAATTGCAGGTGCATAATGAAAATTATTCAAATACAGTACTAAGCCCGAAGGCAAAACTAATTTAAATATTCCTATGGCTTCAACAACTGCTTGTGCTCCATTGCCCACTTGCAGAAATTGCTCCCCATAGGCCAGTCTCTTCTCAACTCTAAACCCCTGTAGTGTATTGCAAGTATGAACACCACATCCAGTATCATATACCCAGGAATTTAATTTATGAGTTAATGAATATAATTCAATCATGAAAAAGTTACCTGAAGTACTTGCTTTCCCAGTCTCACCCTTCATCTTTTTCACTCGCAACTCCTCGAGATAGAGAGGACAGTTCCTCTTCCAGTGTCCCATCTCGTGGCAGTGGTGGCAACCCTGATCCTTCTTGATTGGATTGGCCTTGCTTTTCTGAGGGTACTTCTTGGGCGTAGGCTGATAGGTCACAACTTGTTTGCCCTTGTCAGCTTTACCTTTCCCCTTATTCCCTTGCGGTTTTGGCTTCTGAACCCTACCTCCTTGTATGGCTAATACTTGAGGAGTAGGAGCCTTGCCTGGTAAACCCTTTTCATAATCAACGAGCATTGCGAGCAATTCCGTTACTGTCTTCCCCGAGCAATGCATGTTATAATTCTGAATAAAACCCTTAAAGTCCTTATTCAAGGACCTATTGATCAAGTTCACACACACATTCTCAGGGTAAGGATAGTTCATGAGCAATAGTTGGTCCATGTAGCTTTTCATCTCCAACACATAATCACGAACGGGTTTACCTTCCCCATGCTTACATCCGTGCAATTGATCTATCAAATAATACAATTCCACAGCTGGTGGCTTTTCATATGTCTTTTTGAGTTCTTCCAGCATATCTTTAGGAAAATAGTTCTCAAACTGTTTTTGCAGCTTGGGAACCATACTTCCGAGCATAAGGCACGCAACTTCATTGTGTATGTTGAACTCAGACAGCCATGCTGCTTTAACTTCATCAGTTTCAGTCTCAGCTGGCTGTTCAGGGCAAGGCTTAGTCAAATAATCTAGCTTCTTGGACACTCTCAGAACAATTCTAAGTGACCTATGCCAGTCATTGAAATTTGGGCCAGTCAGTTTTTCCCTCTCAAAGTGAGCTTTGAAAGCGAAACTTAGTACAGTGTTTTCGAGATGAGCAATTTCTACAGAAAAAGTTCAAATATTAGTATTCTGATAATACAATTTTTCAAGAAAAGAAAATTACCCAGGAAATATACATATAACCATTTAATTTTCTTGAAAACTAGGATCCAACTTTCCATAGTTCCACTACATCAGTTGATCTGCTAGTAGTGAAAGTACAAAAGATGGTAACTTGTCGTACAATAATCAGCAAAACAATTTTCGACTCCTAGATCATTATGGGAATTACATTTGCCAAAAACAATTTTGCAATGTAAGCATGTTTCTTCCCATCACATGCTTTAAGTTTCAAGGTCTCACTTACAACTTAATTAAGTCGTCTAATTTAGAAACTGCAAATACTCCATGTCACGGTCTCACGCCATGGAAATTTACCTTGTCATTAATATTTAGGTCAAGGTCTCACTTACGCTAAATATTAACTCCAAGTGTCTCTTATAATTAGATAGCATGGACTTAAATTTTAGGGTATTTATTTTGATGTGACAATCAAAATATGTACGAAGAAGCATGCACACATCTTCGTATCATAAGTTTTCAAAACAATTTTAATTTACCAATTTAGGCTAAGAGTTAAATCAACAAAGTTTTAATTGAGGTATTGGGTTCACCAATTAAAGAATTACCTCCAATTATCGCCCATAAAGACCCAAGTTATTCGGATAATTACCACAAAAGTGGCGCGTGGAATTGAGGTCAATTCACCCTTAAGATGATTTTGTACAAAATTATAGCATTACTTGGTAGCTCCAATTAGACGCACAAAGGAGCGGAGAGACAAACGTCCGCCCGAAGGCTAATTAAAAACGCGTCCCTTTCGGATGACAATTTAATGTCAAGCCTCCTTATACCCCTCTTATAGTTTGTCTAAACTGGGTGAGCCGTTCACACTATTGGTACAAAACTCATCAGTCAATCAAAAGTTTATGATACTAAGTCTTAAAAAATTATGTTATAAATTATAAAATTGCTAGTCTCGCCTGGGAGCAAATTACCGTGCGAAGCGAACCACTGTCGACACATAAGACTTGACAATATATAATTTACCACATCAAGGTTTCATAGTTATTTGGTCAATTTATTTTCTATTCCAAAAATTACCCTCTTTTTGCTTATAATTCAACAATAATTTAAACAAAAAAGACAAGTAATTTAATAAAAATAAATAAACACTTAATAAAGCATATAATCTTAACCATTAAATCATATAGCCACATGCAAACCTTTTGATAAATCCTATTAATAATCTCTATATGTTTAATTATGCATATAATTCACTAAGATTCCCATTGGTTTTCGAGCTCATTGTACCCAATGGACCACATACACCAACAAGTTGGTAGCGTAAGCCTTAGCAAACATATACCACGTTACACATAAAAGATTCATTAATATAATTAATTAGGTCTTCCCTAACTTTAGATCTATCTTTTTATTACATGTAGCAAGTAACTTAACAATTAATTACAAACCCTAATCCATGATAACCTTGCATGAAGTATCATGGATTAATTTACAAGTCAAGGAACGTAACCCTTTACACACATAAACACACATGTTCTTAATTTTAGGGTTACAAAACTAGCTTTTTAATAGAAGAGGGATCGAACCCCCCCCCCCCCCCCCCAAAAAAAAATTAGGATCGACATTTTTTATGTTCTAAAACCCTAAAAAATTCGACTAAACATGTTAATACAAATCAAGAATTTGATTTTTATGCGTTTCGGTAATACAATTACATGTTAAACGGCTCGTGATGCCACTGTTAGAATTTAAATACCATGACTATCATATAAATAAATCTACAACATCAAAGCACATAGCGGAAGCAAAGATCAATTATTTAACATGTATAAAGATTAACCGAAATTTAAAGACACGTACCTTTTGATCTTAGCAAGAACAAGGATCACTACTTTAAATCTTCTTCTTTAATCAAACAATTAGGATTAACGAGAAACCCCTTACCGTTTTGTTTCTCAATCCAAGATGATGTTAACTAAAGTAAGTTAACTACCAAGTCTTGTACACACGTACTATAACCAATTAATGCTTGATGCTAGTGAAAGAACACGAATTAAACCAAACGTTTTGTTTAATTGAAAACAATAGATCGACTAACCCAAGGGTATAGTTCGATCCAATTTTTGCTCAAAAGAAGAAGAAAGAAACTTAGGGTTATAGCAAGTATGCAATAGGTGAAAAACTAATAACCCTTGAGTTTGTATTTATAGGCTAATAATCTTGTAGGACAAGTTAGACTAGAATTAGGAAATAAATCCCTATAGGCCGATCCTCCAAATTATACCTATAGTCCTTCCTTTATTTACTAACGGTCGTTAGTCAATTCCGTTAATTACTTAATGTCCGTTAGTCTTTATTTCATGCCCAAATAATTAAATACATAACAGTTATATATATTAATTATTTACATTAATCATTCATACACGATTCTAGTCATACACGATTTAATATTTTTCCAAAACTCTAACAAAAGTTTCTAGTCGCAGATAAGCTTTTTTATGGTGCTGCTGATTTATATCGTTGTGTAGGGTAAATTAGTTTTGGGAAAGCTGCCACTAAACTCATTTTGGTAATCTGATTGCCGAGGGTATTTTAATCATAGATGATAATCTTATTTTTGATCATTATATATATGATCAAGTTATTTTGATTATTCGATATCAAATAACAACTTTTAAAACACAATGTCAAATACCAGGTGGCTAGTAGTAGGCTCTTCTGTTAGAGTTATGGATATAAATTAATATACGTATGACCAGTTTCGAACACGAGACTTCGGGATTGCACACATTACGTATGAGTTTCAATGTTTTAATAATTAATATATTAAGATATGTTTAATTATTAAATTTCACGAAATGAACACTTAACGGTCGTTGGTATTTAACGGGGTTTGGTTAACGGTCGTTGAATATTTACTTGAGGGACTAGAGATGAAATTAGGGACCAAGAAGGATCTAGAATCCCTCTTGATACATTAGGTCAGCCGAACAAGGGTTTAGGAGACCCAATCCAACCCTAACTTGGAGAGAAAGATTTGTGAAGCCTATAAATACAAACCCTTGTATTCATAGTTGACCGGATCTACACACACGCCTTGTGTTAGATGTGATACTAAGAATTATACTTAGTCTAGCACGCGGAATTTACTAGCTAGCACTTAGAAGACTTTATGTGTTTGTGTTTTGTATGATTTGAATGAAACAATGAATGAACACATAATAATTAACTTCAACTTCAACGATTCAATATTATTAAAACAATAATACGAGTGATCTCCTATCACTAGGGTTTACAACCTTGAATCTCTATAATACGTCTATGTGTATCTCTGTATATAAACTTTAACCTAGGCAATCCTTTTATAGACTAAGAATTCCTTTACAAGATAACTATCAACTAAAACGTATAAGATATTCACAATATCTTTTCCATAATTATCTATTACATAAATCATAAACAGTACAAACTTCTTCACTCAGCAGTCCTAACTGCTTATGTCTTCAAAACTCTTCAGCAGTACTAACTTCCATCTTCAACAGTCCTAACTGCTATCTTCAACAGTTCTAACTGCTATAGCTTAATTTCCTAACAATCCTCCCCTAAACTTATGATTTCTATCCAAATCACTAAGTTTCTTCAAATTAAGCTTTATCTCTTATATGAATAAAATTCTTTCAAACACCTATCAAGCAAATCTCTTAGATCTAGCTTTCACTTCTTCATTAGCTTCTAGCATAACACTTACCATCATTGTCAAAACACCTGGTCTGAGTGGATAATCTTTTTCAACCAGCATATAGATCTCTATTCCATCCTTGGTAGACACTCTGTGTACTCCACACGTTCCAAATAACTTCCAAGTGACATCCATGACTTGTGCTTGAAATCTCCATATTGACTCTCCACCATCTGGTTCATAAATTCTCTTCAGTTGAACCCATAATTCTTTATCTTTATCTTCAATAGGATCTTTATCTCTGAATCTCTCTTTCACTAAGCTCCATAGTTGATTAAGATCTTCTCTGTCAAAACCTTTGAGTAAATCTTCAAACAACTTGTACCTTTCAGAAATATCTCCAAGTCTGATTATCTTCCATCCTTTCATTCTTCCATCAGTGAACACTTCTCAGTCAATGATTGGATGTTTTACTTGTAAAGGTTTAATATAAGAAGATTATGGAACAATCATCATTATACTCTTGATCTTCTCATTTGTTAACCCTTCTTCTTCAGACTTTTGTTTCTTTGCAACATCTGATTCCATAGTTTCTGATTCTCTCTTCTTACCTGTTTTGAAACTTCTTCTTGGAGTATTCAGAATAGCATAAGTTTCATAGAATTCCCTTTCAATTATGGCGTAAGATTTTCCCTTGAAGTCATTCATAGTGTAACTTGCTGAGTTCTTCAAATAATGTTTCATAGACTCAACTTGTTCCTTCTTTGTTGGCAACTTTATCTTGTATCCTGACTTCTGCCTTTCTCTTATTCTCTGAATCAGATCTTCCCATGTTGCTACTCCATTCTTTTTGAGTATGAACTCTTTAAGCTCCTCTTTCTTTTCTTCTTCATTCAACTGTTTGTCTTTGAGAACCATTGAAGCTTGAGCTCTTACAATCACATCAGAATCCAACAAATATTGTAGCTGTTCATTGAACTCCTCTTGATTTACTTCTTTAGATCTTGTTCTTTACATAAATTCAGCTATGTTTCGTATATCATCAGCAGCCATTTTTCTTGCAAATTCCTCATCTTAGGCAATCTGAGCTTGTTTAGCTTCTTCATTAGCCAAATCTTCTTCTATCATTTGCCTTGCAACTTCTGCATCATGATCTATCTGTTCTTGAGTTTTTGGTTTTAATCTCTTAAGCCTTTCAAGTTCTTGAGCTGCTTCCTCTTCTTCATGTGTCATAGTTCTTTTACCTTTATCAGCTCTTCTTCTTTCATAAACTGGCTCAGCAGAAGTTTCACCAGTTGGAACTGCTTGATGCTCTGTCACAACAGTTTGAACTGTTTCATGCTCTGTCTCAGCAGTCTGAACTGCTTCAACATTTGGAACTGCTTGATGTGTCTCAGCTGCTTCTTGAACATATCCAGAACCTGAACCAATATCTGCAACATTACCAAAACCTTCATCTTGTTCTGAACCTTTATTAAGCCTCCCCTGAGATCTATCCTTGTCTTTACCAAATTTCCTCCCCTGTTTGGAAGAATTTTCATCATCCCCTTCTGAACCATCTGAATCATCATCATCATCAGAAGAATCATCATCCAATATTACTTTTGCCCTTTTCTTCTTTAACTGATCTTCAAGCTTCTTCACCCTTTTAGTTAGCTTGGTGTAGACTTTGGAAAACATTGCTTTATGAGATTTCAGCTCCTCATTGTTCTTCTTAAGTTCCTCCTCCAAGGTCTTTACTTTGTCAACTAACTTGGTACATATTTCCATCAATTCAGTTTGTGAAGAGCTACCCTCATCACTTCTAGCTGTGTGACCTGCTAGGAGAGGTGAATCTTTGGGCAAGGATCTAGTCACAACCCTAGTTTGACTAGGTTTAGACCTTCTCCTATAAGTTGTGATGGTTGGTGGTTGGGTTGTTTCAAGTTCTTGAGTGGATGTGTGATGGGGATCAGTTGGAACTGCTGAACCTTCACCCAACTCAGTTTGAAGCATGTGAGGAAACAATGGAACTGGTTCCCCTTGAAAAAGCCTACTAGCCATAGCCATATTTTGAAAAACCTTTGATTGAAGGCTAGGCGTAGCAAAAGTTTCTGTTGGTTTTGTAAGCAAATATTTCTTTTTATTCAAAAGAGTTTGAACAAATCTTGGATACATTAGAAACTTTGTTTTAATGTCAACAATTGATGCCATACCCTCAAAAATAAATTTTGAAAAGTTAAAAACTCTGTATGTAGACAAGCAAATGAGAGCAATAGCAATATTGCTACTGAACTGCTCCCAAGCAGTCTTTTTAGGACTTAAACAACTTAAAAGAGTATGTATAAAAAATCTCCATTGAGGTGAGAAACATCCTTTTTGAAAAGTCAATTTGTTTTCAGATGTATCATACCCCATTTTAGAAAGTTCTTCCCATATTTCAGTATTTAGCATAGTGTGGATACCATCTGAGTCATTTAATTTAAGATGTCTCCTAATTATAGACTCGGTAACAACAAACTTAATACCATCTACTTCAGTATGAATTTCTATGTCTCCATCATCACTTGTCAAGACAGATGAAGTCTGCCAGAACTGTGTGATGTGCGAGACATAAAGAGTAGGAGAAACAGTTAGAGCATACCTTATGTGAGAGTGGTTGAGAAAGTCCACAATCTCATAAAACTTTGGACCATCTCCATGCTCTGTTTTCTCTAAAAACGCAACCTGGTTGTGACGCTTAACAAATTCCAATCCAGCCATTCTTAATGATGAAAAATGAAAGATTATAGCAATACAATGATCGTGTAAATTGGAATTGAGGTTTTATGTAGTCGCTTGGGGTTTATAGGTACTGTTTAGGGTTTTGCGAAATATGCTTATGAGATAAATTATCTTTAGAAAGAGAATAAATAAATTTATGGTAAAAAGATAATTATCGTCTATAAAAATCCCTATAAGTATCTTAAGAATAACGGTTTTACCCTAGCGGCTAGAAAATTAATTACTGACAGATTTTTACAACGGCTAGTTGAACCATCCTAACATTGTACTAACCGTACCAACTGTTGGAAAAATTTTGATGAGCCGTATGAACTTTTGAAATAAATTTTAAAATACCATGGCTCAAACATAGTTTTTAGCAAACTATCAGCTATCAACGGATTTGATATGTCTTTACCAATAGCCGTTTGCTTTGGACTAGCCAACTCTTCACACTTAGATATGGTGAGCTGATAACCATACAATTTTTGGTAAATTATCAACCATCAACGGATTTGATTAGTCTTTACCAGAAACCGTTTGCTCTGGACTAGTTGGTTCTTATGTGGATAAGACATGGTGTACTTTTACTTGTGTTATTTGCCCTATTCGACTTATCATTAGTCGATCCATTCTAAACCCTAAGCTAGGGTTTAACTTGTTCTTGATCACTTGATTACTTGTTTAGCTAGTAATCTAAGGTACGCGTATTCTTTTAATTTAGTTAATTAATTACTAGTATTTAGATCTTGTTATTCCGCTGCGTGCTTGATGTGTATATATTTATGTTTAAATAATTGTTATGTTATTCATATTCCAACAGTGGCATCAAGAGCCCGTTAACACTATGTAATTAATTACTAAAACGCATAAAATTGAATCTTTGTGATTATTACATGCTTTTGGTGTTCTAGGGTTTTCAAAATTAGCAAACCCTAATTTTTTTTGGGTCGATCACCCTTTAATTATTATTAGGGTTTATGTTTTGTAAAATTTGTAGAAACCCTAGGTTGCATGCAATTTTATGTGAATTAATTAATGAATACTTGGTTTGTGTCATTAATTGAATATGCGTATATATAGACTTGATTATGTGTTGTGACCTGGTAATAAGTGCTATTTGGGGATCCATGACAAAAACACGCCTGTTTTGTCATGGAAGTTGATGTTAATTGTTACATGTTTTACATGCTTATTATATGCGATAAAAATTAATTAGGGTTTTAGTAATAAAATTGTTGGACAAGTTGAATTACTAAAAGTTAATTAATTAGGTTATTAGGGAAGACCTAAAATTGGGGAAGACCCCATTATATCGTATATTTAATCAATTGTGTGTTATTGTATACATTTATCATAAGACTTACGCGGCCAACTCGTTGGTGTCTGTGGTCCATAGGATCAATGTATACATGTTAATTGATTTATTTAGCATGTTCATTATTTATGTCGTTTATTTTTTGTTAATTGCTATTTGTTTTTTATATGTTTGACATGATAGTAAGCAAAGGGTAATTTTAAAACGAAAATTAAACTGGACTTAATAATGGTGAAACATGTTTTTAAGCTCTTAAAATCATAAACTTTTAATTGATTGATGTGACTGTACAAAAATGGTCGAAAGGCGGACCTAATTGTTGACAAACTATAAGGTTGGTTTAAGGTTGGTTTCGCATTAAATTGTGGCCTTAAAGAGACTCCATTCTGTCTCTCCGCCCGCTTGTGCGTCAAAATTAGACTTACCAAGTACAACCATTAAATGTACGAAACATCTTAAGGCAAAGTTGTAAGTTTCTCAACGCCATCAATTAAGACTTTGTTGATTTGAGCTTAGTAATGTAACGAATGAGTAAACGGTTTTTTTTTTAAACATATGATACAAGATGAATGCATGACATCTTTGTACATATTTTGATTACACACATAAAAAATAAATACCCTTAAAATTTAAGTTATATGCCATCCAATGAAACGGAAACACCTGAGATTACAGTGCCTTCATTACTAGCAGCCAAAGCTGATGTGATGGTCAGAGGATGGTAATCAAAGGGTAAATTACATACTTTCATTACTAGCAGCCAAAGCTGATGTGATGAAACTATGGTAATTTGCAGTTTCTTAAGTTGGTTAACTTAATTGAGTACTTTCATTACTAGCAGCCAAAGCTGATGTGATGAAACTATGTCAATTTGGATCCTAGTTTTCAGTGAAAATTAAATGGTTAAATGTTATTTACCATGGGTGTTTAATTTTCTTGAAAAATTTAATTATCGAAAGTACTAACTTTTGAACTTTTTTCTGTAGAAATGGCCCAACCCGACAACACTAACATGAACAACATGAGTTCTGCTTTCAAGTCAATGATTGAAAGAGAAAAGTTGACTGGGACAAAGAATTTCAATGATTGGTACCGTTCTTTGAGAATTGTTCTGCGAATGGCCAAGAGATTTGAATATCTTAGTATGCCTCTTCCTACTGCTCCTGCTGGTACTGCATCAACTGCAGACCATGAAGCGTATAACATTGATTATGAGAAGCACAATGATGTGGCTTATCTGATGTTATCTGGGATGGACACTCAATTGCAAAAGCAATTTGAGAACTATGGTCCCATGGACATGATCAATGAGCTCAAACGTATGTTTGAGAAACCACCTATGGCAGAGTTATATGACTTGCTTGATTCTCTGCATAAGTGTAAGCATGATGCTAGTAAACCCGTGAGTGCCCACGTATTGGAAATGAAAGGTTATTTGGATCAATTGAACGCACTCGGATGTGGTTACGTGTAAGATGTACAAGTTGGCCTCATCAATCGATCCCTCAACGAGGAGTTGTTTGGTGATTTTGTGCGCAACTTTAATATGCATTGCACGGGGAAGACCATAAGTGATTTACATGCAATGCTTATTGACTTTGAGAAAGGATTGTCAAAGAAGGCACCTACACCTGCGGTATTAGCAATACAAGGTGGTAGGGTTACTAAGCCCAACAAACCGCACTACGCGAACAAGAAGGGGAAAGGCAAAGTTGATAAGGGTAAACATGTTATGTCCTACCAGCCAATGCCCAAGAAGCAGAATCCTACTAAAAAGAAGGATAAAACCAAGAAGGATTTGGCTGCTTGTCACCACTGCAATACTCCTGGACATTGGAAGAGGAATTGTCCATTGCTGCTAGAGGAGTTGCGTGCAAATAAAAATGCGAAGGCTGGGAATGTCGCGAGCACTTCAGGTATTTTTATGATTGAATTATTTTCTTTTCCTCGTAAGCATAATGCCTGGGTATATGATACGGGATGTGGTACTCATATATGTAACACATCGCAGGGGCTTAGAGGAGCAAAGAAGCTGAACTATGGAGAAAGCTACTTGTACGTGGGCAATGGCATACGTGCAGCAGTTGAAGCCATAGGGACTTTCGATTTAGTTTTACCTTCGGGATTAATTCTAGTTTTGAATAATTGTCACTATGCACCTTCTATCATTAGGGGTGTTATTTCAGTTGCTTTGTTAAAGGATAATGGTTTTGTTCACACATTTACTGATAATGGAATTTCGGTTTCTTTAAATAATGTTTTTTACTTTAATGCAATTCCATTAAATGGTGTGTATGAAATTGACATGGAGAATCATGTGTCCAATATAAATAATTCTGTATATAGCATTAGCAATAAGAGAATCAAGTCAGACTTGGATTCATCTTATCTTTGGCACTGTCGTCTTGCACATATTGGCAAGAAACGCATGGAAAAGCTGCAACGTGATGGGCTTTTGAAAAATATCAATGATGATTCATTTGATAAATGCGAATCTTGCATATCTGGGAAGATGACAAGGAAACCTTTTTCACATCAAGTGGAAAGGGCTACAGATCTACTTGGATTAATACATACTGATGTGTGCGGTCCACTTAGACATGTGTCAAAACGCGGTGCTACCTACTTCTTAACCTTTACGGATGACTATAGTCGTTATGGTTATGTTTATTTACTTAAACATAAACATGAAGTCTTTGAGACATTCAAGGTTTTTAAAAGTGAAGTTGAATTACAACTCGGAAAGAAGATTAAGGCTCTTCGATCCGATAGAGGTGGTGAATATTTAAGCCAAGAGTTTAAAGATTATCTAGCTGAGTGTGAAATTGTCCAGCAACTCACATCTCCTTATACTCCACAGCAAAATGGTGTATCTGAAAGGAGAAATCATACATTGCTAGATATGGTACGATCTATGTTTAATCTGACAACTCTTTCCTTATCCTTTTGGGACTATGCCCTTGAATATGCTGTTCACGTATTGAATAGGATTCCAACTAAGAAGGTTGATAAGACTCCATATGAATTATGGACTGGAAAAGCTCCCAACTTGTCTTACTTAAAGGTCTGGGGTTGTGAGGCGTTTTGTTGGGAATTAGATTTTATGATTACAAAACTACATATGCATAAATGAAGAAATATGAAACAACAGGGACTTAATGTAATAAATTAGTTAGCTTCCTTTGGAAGATAGGTTTTCTTGTAAACCCTATATATAATGGGTATTAAGGCGGCAGTAATAGCATCCAGAAACAGTAGAACTCTCCAATGAGAGTCTAATAGAAACGTGTGTGTGTACACGTTAGGTAGTAGCAGATCTATGTAATAGTTTGTTTATTTAATAAATATTAGCGCGCTTGAATAAATAAAACCTTGTTTAACATTATTGTTCTTCGTTAATTCCGCTGTGCACAACAATGATGTTTGTAAAACATATCCTAGATGGGCTTAAACGATCTTAACAATTGGTATCAGAGAGGGTGGCTCTCGATATCTAGGATCTACAAGGTTTAGTGTCAAAGAAGAGCATATTTGGAAAAGGGTTACTGTCGACAGAAGCAGATCTGGAAAATTTTTGAGGTAATCGTTATTTTTGGTATCGATCTGTTCTATATATGTGGCGACAAAGGTTAATTGTTTTGATTCCATTGGTCAATCATTGTACCATGTTTTAATTAATTGGTCGAGTATCTCATAAGTGGGATAGCTACTGATGTTGATTGTTCACTATGTCGGTTGTGGGGCTGTTTATTCTTCTGTGCTCACATCAATTTGTCGCATCTGGTTAATATATTAATTCATTCAAAGTCAATGGGGGTTTGTCATATTGCTTAAAATTCAATATCTGATTGCTTTCACAATGTTAACCTCGAACTGCTCCATGGTGTGACGTATATTATTGATTAATGGGAATTGTCGCCTAGTGCAAGTGGTGGTGAATTTATTTGATACTACTGCTACTATTGATTTACTTTGATTAAGATTCGGTGGTGAAGTGGTGTGATTGGTGGGCTCATTGAGAAAAATATTTTATGATGCTGCGTACTGGTTGAATTCTGTGGTGAATTAATTCTGGTTGGTGATTAATTCTGGTTGGTATCCAGTTAAGTCTGTTAGTTAAGTCTGCTCTTGGGAATATGTTAATACTGCTCTCATTCACATTGTACTGCTCACCTTAGCAGTTAGTACTGCTTGGCTTTCGTGTTTGTACTGCTGGCTTTGGTGATGGAAAAGTTTATACTGCTGGTTATAAACTTTGTACTGCTGGTTTGTACTGCTAGAGCAGTTTTGGATCTCGAACAAAATAGTTTATTTTTATGGGGATTATTTGACGAAGACAATTGAATATTGCTTATTTGATGTTGTAGTTGAGTTTCACAGGTGCGTGTTCTTATCATATCTCAAAGTGGGTGTTACACTTTGGAGATAACTTGTTTGTGTGTTAATGCGGTGACAAAGACTTGATGAATCTAGCAAAGGTGTGTGATCTACAAACTACGGTGCTTAACGCTCACATTTGCTATCACTTTAAGGAGTTATGTTGTAGTGCTCAGTGTCTCATATAGTTGAGGATTTGTCAAGAGGTTGCGACCTACTTCTAGTATGAGTTTGGAGTCACGTGGATAGTACAAGATATAAGACGCAAGCTTAGGAAATTCAACTTCTTCATCAAATTCGTTATACTCGGTTTTCTTCATCAGTAATCATTCCATAAAGCCTACGGAGTTCGTGATTCAAGAGATGGTAAACATATTGGTTTCAGGGGAAGCTTGTTGATTGAATGTTTAACCATCTACATGCACCACTTAAGGGGAAGTGTTTCGATTCAAGTTGCATAGAAGATCCCTATTAGATGATTACAAAAAGGGGAAGATGATTGATTTGCAGCTTATCGTGTGTGGTGACGTGTTCAAGAAGACCTCAAGGAAGCATTGAAGATTGTTTCATGAAGAGAGTTTTGTAATATCAAATAGGGGAAGATTGTTGGGAATTAGATTTGATAATTACAAAACTACATATGCATAAATATGAAACAACAGGGACTTAATGTAATACTCCCTCCGTCCCATATTAAGTGTCCATAATGGAATCTTGAGATGTCCCAAATTAAGTGTCCAGGGAATATTTCAACCAATGAGAAGAGACTTTTGTGGGTAATAGTGATATTTGATTGGTGGAGAGTGTAGTTAGTGGAATTTCCTAAAACTTTGTGCATTTGAAAAGTGGACACTTAATATGGGACGGAGGGAGTAATTAGTTAGCTTCCTGTGGAAGATAGGTTTTCTTGTAAACCCTAAATATAAAGGGTATTAGGGCGGCAGTAATAGCATCCAGAAACAGTAGAACTCTCCAATGAGAGTCTAATAGAAACGTGTGTGTGTACACGTTAGGTAGTAGTAGATCTATGTAATAGTTTGTTTATTTAATAAAGATGAGCGCACTTGAATAAATAAAACCTTGTTTAACATTATTGTTCTTTGTTAATTCCGCTGTGCACAACAATGATGTTTGTAAAACATATCCTAGATGGGCTTAAAAGATCTTAACACGTTTGTTAAACATGACTCACTAGATAAACTCCAACAAAGATCTGTTAAGTGTATCTTCGTAGGATACCCTAAGGAAACAAATGGTTACTACTTTTACTTTCCACCAGAAAATAAAGTCATTGTGGCTAGGTATGGCGAATTCCTTGAGGAGAATCTAATATCTCAAGAATTCAGTGGGAGAGTTTATGATCTTGAAAATGATCAAGAAGATGCATCACCTTCTGAAAACACTAGCACACTTCCTGTGGAACCTGAAAGTCTAGGTCCTCCACCTGAAGTTGAAGTGGTTCCCATTCGCAGATCTAAAAGTTCTGTAAAAGCTCTTGAACGTCTATGTCTTAACGTAGAGTGTGAGGAAACTATACTAGGGGATCTTGATGAACCCACTAGTTATAGGGCTACCATTAATAGTCCTAAAAAGGATAAATGGCAGGTTGCTATGAATGGGGAAATGCAATCCATGAGAGACAACAAAGTCTGGATTGAAGTAGACCTTCCTCGCAATGCTAAGGTAGTTGGGAGTAAGTGGCTCTTCAAAAAGAAAACGGACATTGATTGCAACATACACACCTATAAAGCTTGTTTTGTGGCTAAAGGCTTCACCCAAACATATGGTGTTGACTATGAGGAGACCTTTTCTCCTGTAGCTGACATTAGAGCTATTAGGATTCTCATAGCTATAGCAGCTTACTATGACTATGAGATTTGGCAGATGGATGTCAAAACTGCCTTCCTGAATGGTCGCCTTGATGAAGACATCTATACGGCGCAGCCTGAGGGGTTTGTGAATCCACAATTTCCTGAGCGGGTATGCAAGCTTCAAAGATCCATTTATGGATTGAAGCAGGCATCTAGGTAATGGAATAAAAGATTTGATGAGGAAATCAAAAGGTTTGGATTTACTCAAAATCTTGATGAGCCGTGTGTATTCCACAAAGCTAGTGGGAGTAATACTACTTTTCTTATCCTATATGTCGATGACATATTAATCATGGGAAATCATATACCAAGTCTTAATGAAGTTAAGTCTTATCTAAGTAAATGTTTTTCTATGAAGGATTTAGGAGAAGCAGCATACATCCTTGGAATCAAGATCTACAGAGATAGATCTAAGCGATTGATTGGATTAAGCCAAAGTGCTTACATGGATAAAATATTGAAAAGATTCAATATGCATAATTCCAAGAAGGGATATTTGCCCATGCAAGTAGAACATGGCTTAAGTAGCAAACTATGTGCTTCAACACCTGAAGAGATGGCACACATGAAGAAAGTTCCATATACTTCGGCAGTAGGATCTATCATGTATGCAGTTAGATGCACAAGGCCAGATGTGGCGTTTGCACAAAATTTGACCAGTCGTTATCAACAGAACCCAGGTGAACTCCACTGGCATGTTGTTAAGAACATTCTTAAGTATTTAAGGAATACAAAAGAGATGTTTCTAGTGTATGGGGGAAATCCAGATGCAGAGCTTGATGTTACAGGTTTCTGTGATGCGTCCTTTCAAACTGATAAAAATGATACAAAGTCCCAGACGGGTTACGTCGTTGTCATCAATGGAGGAGCAGTAGACTGGAAGAGCAAGAAGCAGAGTACAACGGCGATGTCTGCAACAGAAGCTGAGTGTATAGCTGCATCGGAAGCTGCGATGGAAGCTGTTTGGATAAGGAAATTCATTTCGGGGCTAGGAGTGATGCTGTCAATTGAATTACCTATTAATGTGTATTGTGACAATTCTGCCGCAATCACATTCGCCAATGAACCTGGAGTCATGAAGGGCGCCAGTCACTTTCCTAGAAGATATCACTATGTTCGAGAACAAGTCGAAATAGGTGAGATCAATTTACTCAAAGTTCACACAGATGACAATCTAGCTGATCCCTTTACGAAGGCTTTACCTAAGGAAAAGTTTACTCAACATGCCAATGGTATAGGTCTTCGTTTAGCTAGTAGTTTCATGTAAATCTGTGGTTAGTATTTGGATAAAGGATAATGTAAACAATGTTATCTTAATGAAATAAAGTATTTTGTTACGTTTATTCTCATTTATAATATTGTATCCTATATTTGCATGTTTAAATCCATGAATAACTTATGTTATTCTAAATAGTCCGTTGTCGATCAATAATATGGGAGTATTATTGAATTAAGGCAAATATGAGTTTTGGTAGAATATACTTAAGTATATTGATGCGTGGTCATGCCAAATTCACATGATATTCAATAATGGATAAATTGAATATAGGACAGATCCCAACCACATGATTGTACTTTATGGATCTTTGTCATAAAAGTAAATTATGAATATTTATCTTCAGACTTGAGATACCAGGTAACAGCCGAGGATGTAGCTCATTTTCTGTAAGATAGTCTAACGCTATCCGTAACTGGTAGCTATAAAGGCTATTTTCGGAGGTGATGCGAAGTTCAAGGGTTATGCTCGTAGTCAAGAAAGGATTTGTTCCTTCAAATTTGTTTTGAAGTATAATACTGCTTGGCCACTCGTAGGGTTGACAAGATGTTTGCGTGCGCACGCCCAAAGGCTATTTGGAATACGTTCAGATGATTTGGTAATCTTGATCAATTGTTAATAGCGAGAAACATAATTGTTAATTATAGAATGACTTAGATCCATATCCATATTAACGCGGTATTAGAAACAAAAGGATAAGTATGATGATGATTCATCACAAGGTTTTTTTCCAGGAAACCATTCTCAGGGTCGATCTGGGGGCATTTGGGGTGTTAAGCTAGACTAACCAATGTCATTACTATATTAATGCATATCAAAGTGGGAGCTGTTAGAGTTATGGATATAAATTAATATACGTATGACCAGTTTCAAACACGAGACTTCGGGATTGCACACATTACGTATGAGTTTCAATGTTTTAATAATTAATATATTAAGATATGTTTAATTATTAAATTTCACGAAATGGACACTTAACGGTCGTTGGTATTTAACGGTGTTTGGTTAACGGTCGTTAAATATTAACTTGAGGGACTAGAGATGAAATTAGGGACCAAGAAGGATCTAGAATCCCTATTGATACCTTAGGTCGGCCGAACAAGGATTTAGGAGACCCAATCCAACCCTAACTTGGAGAGAAAGATTTGTGAAGCCTATAAATACAAACCCTTGTATTCATAGTTCACTAATCTAATTCTCTAACAAGCCAAATTTCTCTCCTCTCTCCCTCTTGTGTATAACCGGTCGACAATCCCAAACCCTTTGGGATTTTCGGTCCAACATTCACATAAAAGTGTTTGGTTTGTTCGTGGAATTAGAACCTAGCTTTTCGCATTGAGACGCTAGTAACACGTGTGTACAAGAACGAAGGACAAGTATACTTTTACTTGTGTTATTTGCCCTATTAGACTTATCATTAGTCGATCCATTCTAAACCCTAAGCTAGGGTTTAACTTATTCTTGATCACTTAATTACTTGTTTAGCTAGTAATATAAGGAACGCTTATTCTTTTAATTTAGTTAATTAATTACTAGTATTTAGATCTTGTTATTCCGCTGCGTGCTTGATGTGTATATGTTTATGTTTAAATAATTGTTATGTTATTCATATTCCAACATCTTCGTGGTATAAATTCAGTTTAATGTTTTACTTCCGTTGGTGAAGATTGTTTCTTTGGACAAGATAAAAAGATTGAGAGTTTGAGATAGATAAACTATAACTTTAGTTGGTTCGTTTATGTAAGGACATGTATGCTAGTATAAGGTGCATCCTTTGATGACGAATCTGAGATTAGTTAGTTTTATCATAGTGGTTAAATCTTTCTCTGCTTAGTACATTATCGTGCAACATACACATTCATGTGTACGATTGAGTCCCTGTAACTTCAAACAATCTAGAACAAGTACCAAAGTCTCGAAAAACTGGTTCGAATTAGTGTTTGCAGAAAAAATATCATGAGTCGGTATTTGGATGCATTTCGAACCTGAATATTTAGTTTTCAGTATTTAATTCTGATTTTCACAGTGATAGTCAATCCGATTTTGAGTAACAAACAAGTGAATTTTAGAGGTATGTGTTACATTATCTATAGAACCGTGACTTGAATCAAATGTGATAAAACTGATTATCTGATTCTGATTCTTGAACGATGATATAATCACTTCAAAATAATACATTCTAATAGCCCTTATATTAAAACTGAAGTTTGAAAAATATATGCTAATATCATTACTGCTAAATAGTGGATAAATTTGATAACACATCATTCAATTTATTTTGATAATTTGGATTCCTTTTTGTAGCCTTTGGGTGCACTAAAATACTTTTTTTTGCAGGTTGTATACGACAAATTAAACAGAAGAAGCAGGGGATTTGGCTTTGTAACGATGTCATCCGTCAAAGAAGCCGAAGCAGCTGCAAAGAACTTTAATGGCTATGTAAGTTCCTTACTAAATATTATGGACATTCTGGTTTTTCTAATTATAAAAACCTCGCCTTTTAACATCGGGTGTTTTGCGTTAAATACTGACAAACTTATTCATTTATCTTGTTTTAGTCATTGTACTCATTTTTGTGCACCCGATTCATCAAAATATGGCTTTCTGTCTTGTGAGTCATTTTGTTGCCAAAAAACACATTGGCTTTCAGATGTGATGATATTTGTATAGAAATGCTAAATCTATGTTTGTAAATGTTAGATATATATAGTGTTAAGTTTCATATAAAGAAGAGTAAGTATGCAGGTTACAGAATAACCCATATGAGACACATTTATTGTTCAGTCTGCTTCTTGGTAAAATGTTCTGTTTGAAGATATTTATGTGTTAGAACCTTTTGCAATAGGAGCTTGAAGGGAGACAACTGAGGGTGAATTACGGGCCACCTCCAAGTAAGAAGTCATTCATTAAAGAACCGAAAGAAGAAAGAAATGATATTAATACCAACATGGTTTATGTTGGAAATCTTGTTGGAATTTGACACTCATGACAATCATATAATTCCATAACACAAAGTACATAATAGCGGAAGCATGTAAACAATTAGGTATAACACATAAATGTTAACTTAAACATAAATAGAAAACGTACCCGATGCACTTCAATAAATCTTGAATATGATTTAAACTAGATCAATGAATAACCCCTTACCGTTTTGTTATTCGATCTCTTGATAATAACTATAGTGAGTTATTACCTCGTTCTTGTACACACAAATTAAACCGTATTAAGGTTATGCAAGTAAAACACAAGAATGATTTTTGTTTAACAAAAATCGATCCAACAACCCTTGGAGAAGGGATGATCGATCGGCAAGGAGGAAGAAAAGACCAAAGAAAACTTAGGGATAATTGTGTGCACAAAAGATTAGCCAAAACAATTACCTAAGGTTTGTTTATATAGTGTTTAGGAATCTTTGGGAACAAGTTAAGCAATGGGTTGCCCTAACCCATTAGTTCGGCCGATCAACCCAAAGGAGAGGGTTCTAGATCTTTTTCTTGTTTCCTAATTACATACAAACACTCTTTCCTTATTTGCGTCTAACGGTCGTGATGCGTGGTTTTGCAACCTTACAAAAGGTTTTACCTCTCGAGGGATCTCAAGAGGCTTACAACCCCACCAGGCAGTGTACCTGACCGATGTAGTATAGTGTAGTGGTAAGTACGGGGGATTGATCGTTCTCCATAGGGAATAGTGTTCGTTAGGTATGAAAAAGTACTCTAATAGGTCTAAGGGTGAGAGAAGATTCTTTTTATGTTTTTATAATTTTATGAAAGCAAGTAAAATCTCGGGTTTGAAAGAGTGGGCGGAATTAGTTGCTAGTCAACTAACCCAAGTTACTACGAATGCAAATAAAATAAAATAACAGAAAATGAAAAGGTGGTAAAACTTATGTGGAGAGAAATGTGTTTACTTAGATTTCCTTAATCCCTAACTATCTTTTACCGGTTGATTAGTGTGTATTAATTGAGTGGATGACGGGTGTATTCCTTAATACCAATCGTGGGGTGGCGTACGTACTTCCCCAACTCTACAAGCTCCTACTTCACTCCTATGTCGAGCCGGCTAGGAAGCTCCTAACATGGGATCACTAGAATTCGCTTGTGCATTAAATACAACCATAAAAACCTTTAGTACGCATTGGTTCATGTTTCTTAAGACGTTCAAGCAAGTTACCGAATAGGAAGTTAGCCAGTTTTCTTTAGCCTAACATAGATGAACAATCATCCAATACAACTAATAACACACCAATAACCAATAATCATTAGCTAGGTTTCATTAGATCTAAGCAAACACAAGATAAATCTAGCCTAGCATGTTAAACAAAAGACAAGAACAAGATAGAATCAAACAACACATAGACATATTGAATGATTAATTGATAACTTATCTTCAATGTAACATGGAAGATCTCAAGGAAAAAGCCTTGAAAAAGCTGCTAAAATCGTCTTAGGGTTTTCACACACAAAGTTCCCCAATAAGTTCCACACTAATGACAAAAAATTGCAAAACTATATATAGACTTTCAGATCTGACGGCGTTACGTTATGGAGTGTGACGCCGTCACCTCGCCGCTTTTAGGGTTCCCGGATGGCCTTCTTGACGCCGTCCCTCTTTAGCTCTCCAAAATCCGTTCTGGCTTATCAAGGCTTGACGCCGTCAGATAATGGCTTGACGCCGTCCCTCTTTAAATTAAGCCGTGACGACCTTGATCACTCCAAAGGGTGACGCCGTCAGAATTCCCATGCAAATTTCTCTGGCTTATCATGAGTAATTTTCACATCCACCTTTTCTCTTGCCAAGCCATGACGCCGTCTGGTGATAATCCTGACGCCGTCAAAGGTAATTTTCAGCCGATTTTGAGACTTTGTCGTTTTCTTCACTTTTATGCTCAAAAAACGTCCAAAATGCTTCCTTTTCCAGATTTCTCCTCAAAAGTACCTAAAATGACAAAAGGAACAATTTAGGGCAATATTTGATCAAATAAATACGATTTAGGGCTTAAATGACCCCTTAAAAGCGGTACACTTTTCGCTTCATCAAATACCCTTACACTTGAGATTTGCTTGTCCTCAAGCAAATGCGCTTTTATTCTAATCAAAATACAAGTTAGGGGTCATTTAATGCTAACATAAAAGTAATTACAACAAATATTCGTTCCACTTTAATCATAATAAGCACGGAGATTACAAACTAGCACCTCACAAGTAGTGTTTAGATACTCACATCTCTCAAGTGTCATCAAAATAAATCTCATAAATGAAAACGGATAATATCTCTCACTACCTGTCATAGAAAATAGATTACCATAGGCATGAGAAAGGATCGAAAACCTCCTCCACTAGGCGTAAGCACCTAAGATAAACTATCAAAGAGGGCTTTTAAATGGGTTATAACGTTAGGTGTAGGGAAAAGGAAAACACGGTTTTGCTGGATAAAGGATATTTTACTGGTGGCGAGTTAAAGATCTTGATCAATTACATGTACTATACAATGTTGCTAAGCCAAGACTCGACTCAATCTTAAGCTAAAAACAAAATAACAAAAACATAAAATAAACATAAAATGAAACGGGATGGTAGTCCGTATGTTTTTTCTACTTTTCTTTTTCTCATTTTTTTGTATTTTTCTTGATTTTTTTTTTGCATACACTTTTGCCCTACCATCCAAAATAATACATCATAGGGGCGTTGCATTCCCCTTACACTTGAACTTTTACATAACTTTACAAATTACTATTCTAATGACTCGAATTAAGATAATCAAAACACTTGGAGTACTTTTAAAATATTTAGCACATATGGGGGTAATAAATGATGTTCTTCCCCATTACTCCATTACACTAGTACTTCACCCATGAGTCCCAATCGTCCCAAAACAATATGTACAAGGATATGACTCGACTTAGCAACCATGTAATCAACTAGATAATTAACTTGGGATTAAACAAATGTTGTCACAATAATGCACTAAAAATGAGTGCATACAAGGTAGGCTAAGGCGATTTGGGTGTACATTTAAGTGGGGTGTAACAAATTCTTCCTTTAAGTAAAATGCTTAAAGGTCGAAACGAAAAGATAGGCTCTGAGGGGTGTACTAGGGGTATCGTGCACTAAAAATGAGTACAACGCAAAGGGTGTGGGAGAATTACTTGACCAATGTAGCCAATGTAATTATAACAAAAACACAGGTGTAAAACAATGGGTTTATCCTAATGCCTCTTATCATGTAGTAAATCTAACTACACGAATGTAGTCTCACTTGTGGCCTCGGAATGGTCCTAACGCAAGTTCTAGAATCTAAGTGCTACCGGTACACACATCATAGCATAAATGCTTTTCCTACCAATTCTAGGGGCGAACCTCACATATTTGGGGGTGGAAAATTTTTTAGTGGTACGGTTTTTGTGCTAGTCATATAACTTCCTATCCATGAGACGCTCATTAAGACCAAAGTTTCACTCCTATATGTTGTAAAAAATTTTAAATTTGACACTAAAATTACCCTAACAGGTATTTCTCTTATTTTTATTACACATCCACTATTAAACAAACAAAAATCAAGCGTAATAGCATTCTCTAATCGTACTTTTACCCCCCCCCCCTTACACTTAAGATGAACATTGTCCCCAATGTTCAAATAACAAGATGTAAAAGCATAAAGTAAAAGAATGAAATCAAATACTCCCCTGATTCGCTCGTTGGATAAAGGGGTAGCATGGTTAGATCTTCTTCCAAGGTAATGTTGAAACTTCAAGATTAAAGCAGTGCCAAAAGCTTGATTCCACATACATCTCCTTGTCCAAAATAACCTGTTAAACCTGAGAAAACAAAGATGAAAACCTGCATAACATCGGCGGGATAAATCTATATATAAGGATATAATGCTTGTGGAATGATTATTTTGCAGATTCCTGGAGTTTATAAGTTAGAGATTTAGTAAAAACTTTTTATGAAAACAAAACTTTCAAAAATTTCAGAAGATTAAAACCTGACGCGTCAGGTTAAAGCCTGATGCGTCAAAATGATCTGACAGAATTTTCATGTTAAGTTTCTGGAAAATTTCTGGAAAAACCTATACCTTACTTCCTGAAATTCCTGCAAAACATCATTATGACTCGATACAAGCATTTGACTCAAACAAATACTAATATGTATGTTAATTTAATATTATTACGATTCATGTTCATTTGTTCTAATAAACCGATTTGGATTTCCCTTACACTTATCTTTTGCAAAATACCTTTATATGTAGTTAAGACGAAGTTAAAAACAAGATAAAGCATTTTCACAATTTAGTTTTGAGCATGAATCAATAATAATAAAAATTAAACACACATACGGAAGCAAATAAAACTAAACAAACAAATAAATAAACACACAAAGCAAATAAAGCTTGGGTTGCCTCCCAAGAAGCGCTTGTTTTTGTTCGAGTCACGAGCCTGACTCTACCCTTATTTAACGGATAAAGGAGAGGTTTTTCCTACACTTAGGATTAAGTGCGGTGATAGTAGCGATACACACCATCTTGGTGGAAGTATGCCGCGTGAGGAAAGAGTGGTGGATGAATTATATACTGAAAGGGGTGTGCTCCTTTCATCATAACCTTACCTAGTTCACTTTGGTCAATGGGTGAATTAAAGTTTTCTCCTAAAAAGGGATCATCTTCTATCAACTTTGAGAGATTCCTAGTTGGGAATCCATCTTGACCTAATAAACCCGGTTTAAACCCATAATGTTTCTTGTGATCAATCATGAATGGGTGATGTAAGTATGAAAGGTTATGGTTCACTCCTATGTTGGCTTCCTCACTATAAGGCTTAAAGTCTACTACCTCCAACGTAAGACTATCCGTACTATATGGTTTGATGGGTGGATCGGGACCTTTTTCAATTCCTAAGTTCACATCTAAGGATGGAAGATTAGGTAACGGTTTTGGTTTAGGCTCCGGTTCATCAAAACTAGGAACTTCCATAGAACTAAAAGAAAGGTTATGACTACAAGTATTCAAACCTATTTCTTCTAGTTTTGTTTCTTCCAAAGGTTCTACTTCAATTGGGGTTCCTATAGTCCCTTCTACTTCTTCCGGGTAAGTCACGGGCGGTGTGTATGCCTCGAATGATGGTAGGACTTGTGGGGTACTTTGTAGGTTTGTGTTATTTACCTCATCCTTCCTTGTCTCTATATCAATTATATCCACATCATGTGTTTTAGTAGAATCTAACCCAAACATGTTCCTAAGTATCTCAAATCCTTCTCTAGCCATTTCAAGTTCTAAGTCCGATTCATAAGAATCTTTCCCGATAACATGATTACTATGTTCAATTTGCCTAAAGGATTCATCATGTGTTCCTTGAGATTCAAAGTCATTGATCATAAAACCTAGGTCTTTTTGCTCAATATGCTCATGTTCGGCTAAATCCTCCTCAATTGTTTCCTCAAGTTGTGATGTATACGAACCCATTAATTCATTAAACTTATGGTTCACGGTTAGGAGGCTTTCCTCAAAATTTTTCCAAAGGGTCTTATTAAAAGGAGTTGATCCTAACAATGATTGTTTAATAGAAGCCACACATGCACATAATTCATCAAACCTATCAAACTTTATACCCATCTCCTCTTGTATATATCTAAGATCACTTAAAAATTCATTGGAACAACAGGAAGCAAATCTATCCATGTAAAGTAATTGTTCCTCTATTGTTAATGATCTAAATGGAATTTCATCTGCCATGGTGACAAATGAAAATGGTTTTACAAACAAAGGGCACAAAGAAAAAGATAGACTAAAGAAATCTAATAAAAAGAAAATAAATATCTCACTCGATAGGAATCAAGTGAGTAGACCTAATAAAATAAAAATTCAACCTAAACAATAACTATTCCCCGGCAGCGGCCCCAAAAACTTGATGCGTGGTTTTGCAACCTTACAACAGGTTTTACCTCTCGAGGGATCTCAAGAGGCTTACAACCCCACCAGGCAGTGTACCTGACCGATGTAGTATAGTGTAGTGGTAAGTACGGGGGATTGATCGTTCTCCACAGGGAATAGTGTTCGTTAGGTATGAAAAACTACTCTAATAGGTCTAAGGGTGAGAGAAGATTCTTTTTATGTTTTTATAATTTTATGAAAGCAAGTAAAATCTCGGGTTTGAAAGAGTGGGCGGAATTAGTTGCTAGTCAACTAACCCAAGTTACTACGAATGCAAATAAAATAAAATAACAGAAAATGAAAAGGTGGTAAAACTTATGTGGAGAGAAATGTGTTTACTTAGATTTCCTTACTCCCTAACTATCTTTTACCGGTTGATTAGTGTGTATTAATTGAGTGGATGACGGGTGTATTCCTTAATACCAATCGTGGGGTGGCGTACGTACTTCCCCAACTCTACAAGCTCCTACTTCACTCCTATGTCGAGCCGGCTAGGAAGCTCCTAACATGGGATCACTAGAATTCGCTTGTGCATTAAATACAACCATAAAAACCTTTAGTAAGCATTGGTTCATGTTTCTTAAGACGTTCAAGCAAGTTACCGAATAGGAAGTTAGCCAGTTTTCTTAAGCCTAACATAGATGAACAATCATCCAATACAACTAATAACACACCAATAACCAATAATCAATAGCTAGGTTTCATTAGATCTAAGCAAACACAAGATAAATCTAGCCTAGCATGTTAAACAAAAGACAAGAACAAGATAGAATCAAACAACACATAGACATATTGAATGATTAATTGATAACTTATCTTCAATGTAACATGGAAGATCTCAAGGCAAAAAGCCTTGAAAAAGCTGCTAAAATCGTCTTAGGGTTTTCACACACAAAGTTCCCCAATAAGTTCCACACTAATGACAAAAAATTGCAAAACTATATATAGACTTTCAGATCTGACGGCGTCACGTTATGGAGTGTGACGCCGTCACCTCGCCGCTTTTAGGGTTCCCGGATGGCCTTCTTGACGCCGTCCCTCTTTAGCTCTCCAAAATCCGTTCTGGCTTATCAAGGCTTGACGCCGTCAGATAATGGCTTGACGCCGTCCCTCTTTAAATTAAGCCGTGACGACCTTGATCACTCCAAAGGGTGACGCCGTCAGAATTCCCATGCAAATTTATCTGGCTTATCATGAGTAATTTTCACATCCACCTTTTTCTTGCCAAGCCATGACGCCGTCTGGTGATAATCCTGACGCCGTCAAAGGTAATTTTCAGCCGATTTTGAGACTTTGTCGTTTTCTTCACTTTTATGCTCCAAAAACGTCCAAAATGCTTCCTTTTCCAGATTTCTCCTCAAAAGTACCTAAAATGACAAAAGGAACGATTTAGGGTAATATTTGATCAAATAAATACGATTTAGGGCTTAAATGACCCCTTAAAAGCGGTACACTTTTCGCTTCATCAGGTCGTTAGTCATTTAACGGAAAACACTAACGGTCGTTAAGTTCTCGTGCTAATAATAAATATATAAAATACATTTATTATTATTCCTTAATACTCATTTGTAATGTGTGCAATCCCGAGGTCTCGGGTTCGATACTAGACATTTTCATATTAATTTGTTAATCACATTTCAACAACTCCCACTTGGTTAACTATTAATAGCAAAATGACATTGGTTGGCGTCTTGCAACACTCCAATGCCCCTAGTCCTACTCGAGCTAGATTTCCTGGAAAATCTTTAATGATTCATCATTATTATTATCCTTTTGTTACTAATACTCTATTAATAAAGAAATGGATCTAAGTCACTCTTTATTAATGTTTCTGTTTCTCGTTGTTATTGATTGAACAAAATTACCAAAACATCTGAACGTATTCCAGATAGACTTTGGGCGTGGCTACGCAAACATTTTGTCAACCCTACGAGGGGCCCAACAGTATTATACTTCAAACAAAATTTGAAGGAACAAATTCTTTCTTGACTACAAGAATAACCCATGAACTTTGCAACACTTCTGAAAACAATCCTTATAACTTCCAGTTACGGTAAGCGGTAGATTGCTTTACAAAAATGCACTACATCCATGACTCTTATCTGGTATCTCAAGTCTGAGGATAACTATTTCATGAATTACTTGATGACAAGATCCATAAGTAATCTCATGCTTTAGTTGGGATAAGTCCTATACTCTACTCTTAGAATATCATGTGAATTTGGTATGACTACGCATCAATATACTTTCAAGTATATTCTCACCAACATTCACATTTGTCTTAATTTAATGATATTCCCATATCATTAACCGACAATGGACACATTTAGAATAATAAAATTATTCAAGGATATAAACATGCAAAAACAGGATATATGTATATTTCAACAAGACAATAAAACATAAACAATACTTTATTTCATAAAATCAATAATTGTCTATTACATCCTTTATCCAAATACTAATCACAAATGGGCATGAAACTTTCAGCCTTACGAAGACCTATTCCTTCAGCTAACTTATAAAGCTTAGTGCCAGGAAGAGCTTTCGTCAATTGATCTGCCAAGTTATCATCTGTGTGAACTTTGAGTACTTCGATCTGCCCAATCTCTATTTGCTCTCGCACATAGTGATATTTGATCGGATAATGTCTGGTACCTTTCATGATTCCAGGTTCATTGGCAAATGTAATTGCAGCTGAATTGTCACAATACATTTTTATAGGTCGTTGAATCGAAGGCATAACTCCAAGCCTTGATACAAACTTCCTAATCCAGACGGCTTCCATTGCAGCATCTGATGCAGCTATGTACTCACTTTCTGCTGCAGACATCGCTAACGTACTCTGCTTCTTGCTCCTCCAATCCACAGCTCCTCCATTAATGACAAAGACGTATCCAGTCTGAGACTTCATATCATCCTTATCACTCTTCCATGAAGCATCGCAGTAACCTGTAACATCAAGTTCTGCTTGTGGATCACCCCCATAAACTAAGAACATATCTTTAGTAGCCCTAAGGTACTTAAGAATATTCTTAACAGCAGTCCAGTGAGCTTCACCGGTATCCTGCTGATATCGACTGGTTAAGTTTTGAGCAAACGCCACATCTGGCCTTGTGCTTTTAACCGCATACATAATAGATCCCACAGCCGAAGCATAAGGAACTTTTGCCAAGCGTTTCACTTCTTCAGGTGTTGAAGCACAAACTCTCTTGCTCAAGCCATGTTGTTCTTGCATCGGCAAATATCCCTTCTTGGAATCTTGCATATTGAATCTCTTCAATATTTTATCGATGTAAGCACTTTGGCTTAATCCAATTAATCGCTGAGATCTATCTCTATATATCTTAATTCCCAGAATGAAAGCAGCTTCCCCTAAATCTTTCATAGAAAAACACTTTCCAAGATATGCCTTGACTTCATGCAAACTTGGAATGTCTTTTCCCATGATCAATATGTCATCGACATATAATATAAGGAAAATTACTTCACTCCCACTAACTTTGTGGTATACACATGGCTCATCAAGATTTTGAGTAAAACCAAACCTTTTTATTTCACTATCAAACCTCTTGTTCCATTGTCGTGATGCTTGCTTCAATCCATAAATGGATCTTTGAAGTTTGCATACACGATTTGGAAACTTTGGATTCACAAACCCCTCAGGCTGCGCCATATAGATATCCTCATCTAGGCGACCATTTAAGAAGGCGGTTTTGACATCCATCTGCCAAATCTCATAATCATAGTATGCAGCTATGGCTATGAGAATCCTAATAGCCCTAATGTCAGCTACAGGAGAAAAGGTCTCCTCGTAGTCAACACCATACGTTTGAGTAAAGCCTTTGGCTACTAAACGGGCTTTATAGGTGTGTACATTGCCATCCATGTCAGTCTTCTTCTTGAAGAGCCACTTACTCCCAACTACCTTGGCATTAGGAGGAAGGTCTACTTCAATCCAGACTTCATTGTCTCTCATGGATTGCATTTCCCCATTCATAGCAACTAACCATTTTCCCTTTTCAGGACTATTAATGGCAGTTTTATAACTAGGCGGTTCATTAAGATCCCCTTGTATATATTCCTCACATTCTACGTTAAGACATAGACGTTCAGGAGCTTTTACAGTCCTTACGGATCTGCGAATGGGAACCACTTCAACTTCTGGTGGAGGACCCAGACTTTCTGGTTCTTCAGGAAGTTGGTTAGTGTTTTCAGAAGGTAATGCATCATCTTGATCTTCTTCAAGATCATATATCCTCCCACTTAATTCTTGAGATATGAGATCCTTCTCCAGGAAATCTCCATACCTAGCAACGAATACTTTGTTCTCAGGAGGATAATAACAGTAGTAACCCATTGTTTCCTTTGGGTATCCTACGAAGATACATTTTACAGATCTTTGTTGGAGCTTGTTGCCCGAGTCACGTTTAACGTACGCCTCGCAACCCCAGACCTTAAGATAAGACAAGTTAGGGGCATTTCCAGTCCATAACTCATATGGTGTCTTATCTACCTTCTTTGTGGGAACCATGTTAAGAATGCGAACAGCAGACTCCAAGGCATAATCCCAGAATGAGAAGGGAAGATTTGTTAGATTAAACATAGATCGTATCATGTCTTGCAATGTACGATTTCTTCTCTCAGATACACCATTTTGTTGTGGTGTATATGGAGAAGTAAGGTGCTGGACAATTCCTTCCTTAGCTAGATAATCCACAAACTCTTGACTCAGGTATTCACCACCTCTATCGGATCGAAGAGCTTTAATCTTCTTTCCAAGTTGCAACTCTACTTCAGCTTTAAACATTTTGAATGTTTCAAACACCTCATGTTTATGTTTAAGTAAATAAACATAACCATAACGGCTGAAATCATCCGTAAATGTTAAGAAGTAGCTAGCACCTCTCCTTGACACATGTCTAAGTGGTCCACACACATCTGTATGAATAAGACCAAGTAGATCAGTAGCCCTTTCAATCCTATTATTAAAGGGTTTCTTTGTCATCTTCCCACTAATACAAGACTCGCATTTATCAAATGATTCATCATTGATCTTTTCTAAAAGCCCATCATGTTGCAGCTTTTTCATGCGATCCTTGCTTATGTGTGCAAGACGACAATGCCAAAGATAAGACGAATCCAGAATTTTCTTGATTCTCTTATTGTTGATGCTATACATCGAATTATTTTTAACACTAGCATTATCATTATCATTCATATCAAGTTCAAAAATACCATTCACAGCAATAGCTTTAAAATAAAATACACCATTTAAAGAAACAGAAATTCCATTGCTATTAATAGTATGTTCAAAACCAAGGTTCAACAAACATGAAAATGAAATAACACCTCTAACAATTGACGGTGCATAATGACAATTATTTAAAGATAGTACTAGGCCCAAAGGCAACACTAAATCAAATATGCCTATAGCTTCAACTGCTGCATGTGCTCCATTACCCACGTGCAAGAATTGTTGTCCATAGGCCAGCTTTCTCTCAACTCTAAACCCCTGCATAGTATTGCAAATATGAATACCACATCCCGTATCATATACCCAGGAATTTAACTTACGAGTTAGAGTAAATAATTCGATCATAAAGAACGCACCTGAAGAGCTGGGATTACCAGCTTCACTCTTTTGCTTCTTCTGTCGCAAGTCATTGATGTAGAGTGGACAGTTCCTCTTCCAGTGCCCTACTTCATGATAGTGGTGACAAGCCTGATCCTTCTTTCCTGGAGGACTCACCTTGTTCTTCTTGGGCTGGTGTTGATTCACCTTAGGATTTGGTTGATAGGCCATGACTTGCTTGCCTTTATCACCTTTACCCTTACCCTTGTTCACACGCGATTTTTTCTGGATCCTACCTCCTTGAATTGCCAACACTTGCGGAGTAGGAGCCTTGCCCTTGGGTGGTAAGTATTTCTCATAGTCAACAAGCAATGCGAGTAACTCAGAAACTGTCTTCCCCGAGCAATGCATGTTGAAGTTCTGTACAAAACCAGCAAAATCCTTGTTAAGGGATCTGTTGATTAGGTTAATTTGAACATTCTCGGGATAACCAAATCCGACTCTATGAAGTTGATCAAAGAAATCTCTCATCTCATTCACATAGTCTTCAACTGGTTTACCATCACCATGTTTGCAGCTGTGTAGTTTGTCAAGAGACTCATACATTTCAATTTCAGGAGTCTTTTCATAAGACTTCTTAAGCTGCTCGAGCATGTTGTATGGAAAATAATACTCAAACTTCTTTTGCATCATTGGATCCATACTTTGTAGCATTAAGCACCCAACTTCAGTGTACTTAGCATACTCAGCTCTCCATGCTGCTTTGACCTCTTCAGAAGCGTCCGCAGCAGGCTCATCAGGGCAAGGAGTATTCAAGTAATTGAGCTTACCAGTCGCCCTCAAAACAATTCTGAGCGATCTGTGCCAATCATTGAAATTTTTCCCAGTCAATTTGGCTCTTTCAAGATGACTCTTGAAAGCAGCATACACGGAGTTATCGGGTTGAGCCATTCTACAGAAAATAGAAAAGTTCAAACATTAGTATTTTCGATAATACTTATTCTCAAGAAAATATAATACCCATGGATATATTCATATAACCAACTTAATTTCCTTGAAAATCTAGGATCCAACTTTACATAGTTCCACTACATCAGTTGATCTGCTAGTAGTGGAAGTACAAAAGATGGTAATCTGTCGTACAATAATTGGCAAACAAATTTTCCAATTCCTAGATAATTTATGGGATTTACTACATATTGATTCATCAATATGTCACGTAAGCATGTTTTATCCCATCTCATGCCTTAAGCTCTAGGTCTCACGCATCAGCTTAATTAAGTTGTCTAACTTAGAAACTGCAAATTCATCCATGTGTGGTCTCACGCACACTCGGAAATTTACCTTGTCATTAATTTTGGTCCAGGTCTCACGCATACCCAAAATTAACTTCAAGTGTTCCTTATAGTTAGATGGCACGTAACTTAAATTTTAGGGTATTTAGTTTTTGATATGACAAAAATATGTACAAAGATGCATGCACTCATCTTTGTAACATTAGTTTTCAAAACAATTTTAATTTACCAATTTGTTTAAGAGTAAACCAAAAACTATTTACTTGAGGTATTGGGTTCACCAATTAAAGAAGTACCAACAATTATCGCCCACATATCCTACTACTTACATGTTATTCGGATATTTGCCACAAAAGTGGCGTGTGGAATTGAGGTAAATCACCCTTAAGATGATAGTGTACGTAAATAGTGATATAGGTAAGTCGCAGTTGACGCACAAGCGGGCCCGGAGAGCCGGTAGGAGCGAATCTCTTAAAAAACCCCTCTCCAGATAAACCCACCACACAGTTTGTCAACTTTGGTCCGCCTTTCACACACTATTGTACAAAAACATCAATCAAGCAAAAGTTTATGATCTTAGTCTTAAAAATTAAGTGACAAAGTTTGGACCTTGCTAGTCTCGCCTGGGAGCAAATTACCGTGCGAAGCGAACCACTGTCGGCACATAAGACTTTGCAAGATCCTTACTTCATTACTTTATGTTTCACCATTATTAGTCCAATTTAATTTTCTTTGAAAATTACCTTTTTTATTGCTTACTTTAACATATCACATATAAAAAAAACAATAAACAAGTAATTAAAAGAAAACAAATAATCAACTAATAATAAAACAATTAAAACAATTAATTGTAATTGAAACATCTAGCCACATGCAATCTTTTTAAACAAATCCTATTAATAATCTATATGTGAATTATTATGTATAGAATCAGTAAAACTCCCATTGGTTTTCGAGCGCAATGTACCCAATGGACCACAGACACCAACAATTGGCCGCGTAAGTTTTAATGATAATATACCACGTTGCACATAACCGATTCATTAATTTAATATATGTTAGGTCTTCCCTAATTTTAGATTTATCTAACATGTTGTTAGGAACATGTCTTAAATATTTACAAGTCTTGTTCATTTATAATGTTGCAAGTTTAATAGGATTATATTGTTTGTAATTATGGACCGGTCCATTAGTAATCCATGGACCGGTCACATTAGAAAGTTCATGTTAGTAACATGCATGGGAATATTCCTAGAATGATTCCCCTCCCATTGCCTATAAATACAAGGCAAGGGATACATTATTAGTGGGTTTTTCATGTCATATGCGTAAGCTCTGTTCTTGTAACATTTGATATAGTGAAAAGCCGATCACTTCTTATTCTTCTTCTTCTTCTTCTTATTCTCTTACCTTATTTATCTCATTAGCTTATTTCTATCTTCATACTTAGCTTAATATAGTAGTAGATCGTGTGCTTATTAGTATTATTGAGTGTGTGTTTGAGATTTAGTCGTGACCTACAAGTGGTATCATTCGCCTAGGGATAATTAGGATCGTGTGTTTGAATCATTAGTATTAGTGTTAATTACGTTGGTTTTATGGTTTTCGAAAAGTTTTGTTCATATCTCAACGTGAAAACTCTTGTTTTTTGTTGAAAATCGCTTAGATTTCGTCAAAACTTTCACTAAACTTCATATTTTCTACGTTAAAAAGTTTCATCTTCCTTAAATCTTTTGATTACTAATCGTTTAAGGTAAAAAACAATCGGGTTTATTGGTTATTTAGACGATTTGGTGTAATCCGTATTTTTAGCGTATTGGAAAAGTTGATGAAAAGTGCTAGTTTTGCTTCCTGAGTGAACTTCGACAATTTAGGGTTTCATCGCAGTTGAAGGGTTTCATCGCATTTGGCAATCAAGACAAAAGAGGGTTTCATCGCGGTTGCAAGAAAACTAAGAGTTTTATCGCAGTTCGAATCAAGAAAGATTAGGGTTTCATCGCATTTGGGAGATCTTCAATTATCGCATTTGGGACTCAGTATTAGACTTTCTTGTATTAGAAAGTAGTAATACTTCGACTTAGTTGCTTCTCTTCTCTTGTATAAGAGTTGAGAAATTATCGAACTTGGATTTGTGATAAATCTATCGCATTTGCCATAAATCATCGCAGTTGGATATCTTATCTTATCGCTGTTTGATAATCTTATCGCACTTAGCAATAACTTATCGCACTTTAAGATAACATATTTCACTTGTCATTATTTATCGCACTTGATAGTTTTATCGCAGTTTCAACTTTCGTTATCGCTATTGAAGGTTATCGCATTTGGTGTGTTATCCATATCGCATTTGGAGAACTGATCTTATCGCACTTGGTGAACTGTCATTATCGCACTTGGTTATCGCACTTGGTGAACCTATCGCATTTGGTGAACAGTACTTTATCGCATTTGGACAAAACCTTTGGATTTCTAAACCAACTCAACTTACATTATCAACACATATCTTAATTATCTTAAAAGATCCAGATATGTCTCAACCACCTCATTTTAATTACTACTACCAGCTACAGCAACATCCACAACAACAACAGCAATTTCATCCTCAGTATCCACAACAACAAGCATTCGTACAACAACATCAATTTCTCTCTCCACCACAAGTGTCCCCACAACAAATCATGCAACAGAATCAACAATTGCAGAACTATTCTTCCTACTCCAGAGAACCTCATTGGTTTAACAAGATGTGTGAAGCAATTAGTAGTCAGCAATCACGTCATGAAGCTGGAAGTCAAGAAACTCCACCAATGTTAACTCCAGGTAACTACGTGCAATGGGCTAGTAGATTCCTCAGATTCGTTGAACTGAAAAAACCCCATGGTCAATATCTCAAAAAGGTCATTGAAGAAGGACCCTATCCTATTCCAGCTACTGTGGTTCCAGCAACTTTAGAGAGAGAAGAAACATCCACACCCATTCCGGTTGCAAACTACACAACTGAGCAAACATTACAACAAGAAGCAAACCAATTGGCTATGTCTTTCATACTTCAAGGGATTCCCAATCCTATCTATCGAAGTATTGATGCTCAAAAGACAGCCAAAGATATGTGGGAACATGTTCATCTTCTCATGGAAGGAACAGAGTTAAACCAAGAAGATCTTGAGTCTAAATTGTACATGGAGTACACTCACTTCATCATGGAACCAGGGGAAACCATTGAATCTTACTACCACCGTTTCACCAACATCATCAATGACCTTGATCGTCATGATATAAAGTTACCGAAGATTGCTGTCAACTCCAAATTCCTTGGATGTCTTGGTCCTGAATGGCAGAAGTATGCAACTTTTGTAAGGCAGACGAAGAAAATTGGTGATGTCAAATATGGACTTATGTATGATTACCTCAGACAACATCAATCAGAAGTGGATAAAGAAATTGCAGCACGAGGAGGTTTCACACCAACACCAACATCAAACTCACTTGCTCTCGTTGCTCAATCTAACTTCTCTTTACCACACCAGGAATTTGGCCACTCATCGTTTCAACCAAGTCCTCCACCCCAACCTCATAATCAAATCATTCCTTATGAAGCACCTCAACAATACTCTGATAACCAGCTGGTTCCATACAACAACACCGATTCAATGCTGTACTCAAATGCAGATTTTGATGAAGAAGAGGATGCTTTCAATTCACTTAATGAAGCATTTGGATTGATTGCTAACGCATTTGGCAGATTCACCAAATCCAACAACCGTCTTCGTTCATCTTCAAATACCAGGAATCAGGCAGTTGTTCATGATGGCAGAGTTGAAATTCAAAATAGGTCTTCAGGCAGATATGGTTCGGGAAATCGTGCATATGGTACTCAAAGGGTTCAGTCAGGAGGAAATAGGTTCAATACTGCAGGGGCAAACAGAAATAGTATGGGGAATGCTCAGAGAGGAAATTCGAATGTTGGGAATGTTCAGAAAGGCATTGCTAATACGTCTATCACATGCTACAATTGTAGGGGGAACGGTCACATGGCAAATGCTTGTCCGAAGCCAAGAACTATGGGCAGTGCTTATCACAAAGAGGCTCTTTTGATGGCACTCAAAGATGAAAAAGCTGCTGGAAGGTTGACTCAGAATGATCAAAGTTTTATGGCTAATGTGGAATCAGATGATGAAATGGAAGATTTAGAGGCAAATGCTGCAGTCATGCTTATGGCTAATATGCAAGAAATGAACATCTCCGAGTCAGGCCCGGTATATGATACCGATGGTCTTTCTCAGGTACCTGATTCTACATGTCTTATCCATGAAATTGCTTTACCAGCTGCATCTTCATCTACAAATGAAACGTTTGATCAACATGATTCATTCTCATCAACATTCGATGATCAAATCAACACGGTTGTATCATTTGATGATGACAATACCGTTGTTTCATTTGATGATCCCATTGCTGATGACAATTGTGATCATCTTGATCAAACAGATCATTTGACTGATCAAGATTCGGAATTACAGGCCTTATTATTGACCACTCAGTCACAAATAGAAAAATGCACTGACATCAATCAGAAGCTTAAAGATAAAATTGCATTGTTAACAAAGGATAATGAGTGCTACCAACAACAACTTTCAGGATATCTAAAACAAGATAAACGTGAAAGAGGTTTTGAAATAGCTTTTCAACAAAAATACGTAAAGGTTCAAAATTTAGAAAGTCAAGTTCGTGAGCTAACCATTGCCAAAGCTGAGCTTTTCTCTCAAAAAGAAAAGGATCAATTTGAGTTTAAAATTCAAATTGATGCTTTAAATTCTGAATTGTTGAAAACTCAATCTGAGCTTTCTGCATCTCAGAAGGATCTTCTTGAAGAAAAGAAAGCCAATAGGAAATGTGTTGACTCCTATCTTGATCAAATTCTGGATTTGGAAACCAAACTCAAAGACTTTCAAAATGTTGTGTATAAAACGGGTAATTCTGTAACGCAAATTCAAAAGAATGTTGTAAAACCGAGTCCTAAAGGAGTAAGTTTTGCACTTGGTAGTGACACACCCCGTAATTTACACAAAGCACTCAAAGATAATCCCAAGTTATACAATGCAACATTTCTGTTAGATGATACCTTTCAACGTGTTGTTATGTACTCTGTTGATGAAGAAACTGATTTTCTTGCTAACAAGATTGAGGGTCGATCAGATTCACAAACTAAATTTTCAAAGATACATTATGATTATAATGCACGACCTCATTTGAGCAAATCATTTGTCCCTCCTAAGGATCATCCAGAACAAACGTTAACATACACAGACATAAGTGCTCCCTCGTCCATAACTTCTGTCCCCACGACTGCTGTACAATTCAAAGATTGTTTGACAGAGGATCTTGTTGATCCACAAATGCCTAAAGAATGTCGGGTTCTTTCGATATTTTCAGACATTTATGGATGACATTTCTCGTTTGGAGAATGAAATTGAGTTTAGTTCTCAAATTCCTATCTCGTCTTTTCTTTCTCCTGTTCAGAAAGAAAAGAAGGAGATTCTTCAAAAGAAAATTCTTCCTCATGTCAGAAATCTGAAAAAGGGTGCAACAAGATGGGAAGAGGAGTTATATACGGAGATAGCATCTATGAAATCCATTTTCAAAGCTAAAGATGACAAGGTTCAACGTCAAAAACTTCAAAAGAAATTTTTAGCAAAAGAAAATGATCGACTCTTGGAAAAAGTCTTGTGTTATGACGTAGTCTCTGTGATTATGAATTCGCTCTATGAATCTGGTAATGCTTTAATTGTGAATGATCATGCTGTGGATATTAAGATGTTGCGTATGGAGATTGCTAATCTGATACATGAGAATGAGATTCTTCGACAGCTCCATAATGATGTGGAAAAAAAAGCTTTTAATCTTCAAAAACGGCTTGACTGGTGTCAAAAACAGAGTGTTGAATTTGAACTTAAATTTCAACATCTTATAGCATCTTTATCATTTCAAAACAGTCACGTTCCTGAAAAGTTTAAGGAAACAAAAGCTTTTTTAAGAATTAAATTGTTTGAAAATGAAAAGGAACTGGATGACATTCTTCAAAACCGAAATGACACAGTCCGCCTCAATCGAAAATTAGATTCTCAAAATCAAGAGTTCCAACACATCATTATTGATTTGAAGAAGAAAATCAGAGTTTTAGACACAGGAAAAACAAATGTTCATAAGATTGCCCCAGGAATGTATGTCATAGACAAAGCTCACACCCAAGCATCTGATGTGACCACTAATTCAGCTACTTGTACTTCCACAGGACTAGAAACCACACCTAAGGTCAGCCATTCCAAGACTCACAAGAAACAGAGGAAGAATAGAGTCAAGAAACCTAGGATGAAGTTATCTCAGTCTGAAGAAGTTCCAGTTAGTAGTTTGAATAAGACAAATGTAACATCAGGAATAGAATTGCACTTATCTAAGTCTAGTTCTCAGGTTGATGTAACAAATGCCAAATCTTTAAATGTTAATGAAGATGTTTTGGTTGATGCTACTTGTGTTTTTTGTCGTAATAGCATACTATCTGGTGATCATACAAAATGTGTTGCTAAAACTCTGCTGACTAAGAGAAAGAAATGAAATAGTGGCGCTTCCTCTAGGCTTAAAACCTGTACAAAGTCCATTTTAGGAATGCCCTCACTAGATCTTTCTGGGGAGAAAATAGAAAAGCCCAAATCCAAGACTACAAAGTAACCTAGTGCATTCCTTAGGAAAAAGGCAGAGACTAGTTGGACCTGGCAACGTTGGTTACAGAACACTTTTGATTTTAAATGGTTACCTAAAGTACTAACCTCTTGTGTAACTAACCTAGCGGATCCAACCGTTATCAATTCTCCACCTGTTTCCAATGATTGTGATGCAGGTGATTCAAATCGTCCTTTGGATTGTTGATAGCGGGTGCTCCCGACATATGACCGGCAATCTCAAAATTCTTCAGAACTTCATTGCTAAGTTTATCGGAAACGGTCAGATTCGGGAATGATCACTTCGCTGCAATTATGGGCTATGGGGATTACATTAATGGGAACATCGAAATCAGCCGTGTGTACTATGTTGAAGGCCTTGGTCATAATTTGTTCTCCGTGGGACAATTCTGCCCATGGGGACTTGGAAGTAGCATTCAGGGAGAAAACGTGCTTTATTCGTGATCTTCAAGGGAATGATCTCATGAAAGGGAAACGTGGCACCAGTCTGTATACTATCTCACTTGAAGGCATGACAGCATCTACTCCTATTTGTTTACTCTCCAAGGCTCATCCCACAAAGGCTTGGTTATGGCACAAAAGACTGTCTCATCTCAACTTTAAAACCATCACTGACCTTGCCAAGAAGAAATTAGTTGACGGTCTTCCAAAATTCAGATATGCCAAGGATCACTTGTGTTCTGCGTGTGAACAAGGGAAAAGTCACCGTGCTCATTTTCCTCCCAAAACAGAACACAGCACAGATCATGTCCTACAACTGCTTCATATGGATTTGTGTGGTCCGATGCGAGTTCAGAGTATTAACGGGAAGAAGTATATCCTGGTAATAGTTGATGACTACTCAAGATGGACTTGGGTCTATTTTCTGCGGACTAAAGATCAAGTTCCTTCTATCCTCATCACGTTTCTCACCAAGATTCAAGTTCAAGTCCGCAACACCGTCCGCATCATCAGAACAGACAACGGGACTGAATTTAAGAATCAAATCATTCGGGAATTCACTGAGAAACAGGGTATTGTTCATCAGACTTCAATCGCTCGCACTCCAGAACAAAATGGTGTAGTTGAAAGACGAAACCGTACGCTTGTGGAAGCAGCTCAAACTATGTTGATCAATGCTCAATTACCGGATTATCTTTGGGCTGAAGCTGTCAACACTGCTTGTTATACTCAGAATCGTGCCATGATCAACAAACGACACAGCAAAACACCATATGAGCTTATACAAGGAAGAAAACCAAACATCAACTATTTTCACGTCTTTGGAGCATTGTGTTATCCGAAGAATGATAAGGATGATCTTGGTAAACTTAAGGCTAAAGCAGATATTGGGATTTTTGTTGGATACTGTGAAAACTCCAAGGGATATCGAATTTGGAATCGTCGGACTGGGGAAATTCAAGAGACCATACACGCTAATTTTGATGAACTCACTGAATTGGCTTCTGAGCAAGACCGCTTGGAACCCGTAAACAATCGTCTTAACTTCCCTGAATCTTCGGCTGCACCCCTACCTTTCAACAGGAAGGACTTGGAAGATTTGTTTGCACCAATGTTTGATGACGTTCATGTTACTAGTGCTTCAGATGCTTCCACCAGTTCCGCTGCTCAACATATCATACAACAAGCACCTGATCCATCAGCATCTACTTCTACCATAGTTGCTGCCGATGCACCACAACCTGAACAATCATCATCAATGGAGACAACACCTCAACCTGCAGTTGAAGATTCATCCCCCATTTCTAATCCGGTTTCCACACCATCAGATTATGACGGGAACGCATTCTTCAATCCATTTGCTCCACCACCAACCATTCCAGAATCAGGAGAATCCTCCTCGAGCAATATGGACCCGTCAGATCATCATAACAACATTCAACATTTTCCATCCACCCACAAATGGACAAGAGATCATCCTTTGGTAAACATAATTGGCAATCCTAACAATCCAGTCCTCACAAGACAAAAACTTCATTCAGACAGTGAACATTGCATGTATGCACTCACTGTTTGTCAATCTGAACCTAAAAACATCACAAGAAGCCCTTACCTACGACAATTGGATTGAATCCATGCAAGAGGAGTTGGAACAATTCAAACGTTTGGAAGTTTGGGAATTAGTTGAAAGACCAGATGGAGTTTATGTGGTTGGATTGAAATGGATTTGGAAAAACAAGCTAGGTGCAGATGGTACAGTGATTCGTAACAAGACCCGACTGGTAGCAAAAGGATACAGCCAAGAAGAGGGTATTGACTTCGAAGAATCGTTTGCTCCAGTAGCTCGGATAGAGGCAGTTAGAATGTTTCTGGCATACGCAGCCCACAAGAATATCACAGTCTATCAGATGGATGTGAAGACGGCATTTCTCAATGGACAACTCCGAGAAGAGGTGTACGTGTCACAACCAGAAGGCTTCGTGGATCCAGATCATCCTAACCATGTATATCGGCTTAAGAAAGCCCTTTACGGCCTTAAACAAGCCCCGAGGGCATGGTACGATAAACTGTCCGCATTTCTCCTTGCTAATCATTTTACCATTGGAACTGTTGACCCGACTTTATTTATACAAACACACGGGGACGACATTCTCATCGTACAAATTTATGTGGATGATATTATTTTTGGTTCAACCAATAAAAAATATTCAAACGCTTTTTCTAAACTAATGAAACAAAACTTTGAGATGTCTATGATGGGTGAACTTTCTTTCTTTCTAGGATTGCAAGTTCATCAATCACCCCGTGGTATATTTCTAAGTCAGTCAAAATATGCTCAGGAAATCCTGAAAAAGCATGGTATGACCAGCTGTGACACCTATAATACCCCAATGTCCTCCTCATCCCCGAAGCTAGATGCTGACATCCATGGGACACTCATTGATCCTACGAAGTATCGTAGTATCATTGGCTCAATCATGTATCTCACAGCTAGCAGACCGGATGTTGTATTTGCCACTTATCTTTGCTCCCGATATCAGTCTAGACCGACTGAACGGCATTTGTCAGCCGTTAAAAGAATCCTTCGATACATAAAGGGAACCATTAATTTGGGGATCTGGTATCCAAAGGATTCTGGGTTTGAACTTGTTGCATTTTCAGACGCTGACCATGCAGGATGCTTAGACACACGCAAGAGTACATCAGGGGGAGTTCAATTCTTGGGTGACAAGCTCGTCTCTTGGCAATCAAAGAAACAAGACTGCACCTCACTGTCTTCAACAGAATCTGAGTATGTAGCCATGTCTGCTTGTTGTGCTCAAGTCATCTGGATGAGATCACAACTAATGGACTACGGTTACACATTCAACAAGATTCCGATGTATTGTGACTCCAAGAGTGCCATTGCCATTTCATGCAACACTGTCCAGCATTCGAAGTCCAAGCATATTGATCTCCGGTACCATTTCATCAAGGAACACGTGGAAAAGGGTACTGTTGAATTATACTTTGTGGGAACTGAACACCAACTGGCAGATCTGTTCACAAAAGCCTTGCCTCATGCAAGATTTGTGGATCTGGTTCACCGGATTGGTATGAGATGTTTGACGCCAAATGATTTGGACAAATTTCTTAAAAATAAATAACCAAGTCAAACATTTCCAAAACTATCTTTGTAAATAAATATTAAAAAAAAAAAAAAAAAAAAAAAAAAATGCAAGTACAATCTCTTATCCAACACGGTGTTTATTTTTACAATGTCTACAATTATTTTTTAACACGTGTTGAGGGGGAGATATAATTTTTTCCAAAATCTTTAAAATTGTAATTGCATATGTTTTTCAGAAATTGTTGCTTCACAAGTTTTTGGTGATAAGATGTTAAGATAGAAATGTTGTGTGCCTTAAATGTGATAAATGAGACTTAGTGTTAGCTTGATGGTGGCTTAAGACTAGGATTTCAAAGTTACCTAGGTTAGGGGATTAAATGTGTAAAATTTGCAAAAGTTAAAAGATAGATATTAAGTCTAGAAATTAATAACCGCAGTTATTACTTCTGCCAAATCCACCAACCGAAGTTAATTCATCTCACCCACCATCATCAACGGCCATCAATCATTCTGCTAATCCGCTCAAGATTTTTGATTTTTGTGAGTAATCTTATGGCTATTATATGATTCTTAACAATGGTTTTGAACAGATTTTAGATCCAACGGCTAGAACAAGCAAAATCATAAAATTTAGTTCTAGGGTTTGCGTTAATTTGGGGACTTTTGATTTAGAGTGTTTGTGTTGAAAAAGATTGTACAATAATGCTTTCACCATGTTAGTTAACCTATATTGCATGCTTACTCACACCCAGTAACCACAAATGAGTCTAATCGAACATTAGGGTTTAAGCAACGATTTGGGGAAAACCTTGTGAATGTACTATTTGATAATCTGTTGGTTGGAAAGATGTTATTTGATGTTTAATTAAATAATGCTATGATTGGATTGTACCCAGAAATGCCTTAAGAGAATCAATTGAATTTTAGGGTTTAAGAAGAACATCGTCACTAGCAGTTTGATTTATGAGTAATTGTGGTTAGTTTTTGTTATAACTTAGCCTAAATGCCCATAAGGGTCATACAAATTGTTTGTGAAAGTCTGTGGTTACAAATCCTAATGAATCACAATAAAGATTTGAATGTTCATCGTCAAAAGGTGCTCGTAAACTCTTGTATAAGAGTTTATCGAAGTTGGCCAAAATTATCGCAGTTGAGATAGTTATCGCAGTTGTGATAATTATCGCAGTTGAGATAATTATCGCAGTTAAGATTTTATCTTGATTGTCTTAATTATCTTGATTGTCATAGTTATCGCAGTTGGATAATTATCGCAGTTGGATAATTATCGCAGTTGGGCTAATTATCTCAGTAGCATGTGGGATGATTATCGCAGTTGAGATGATTATCGCAGTTGGATAATTATTTCAATTAAGATACTTATCTTAATTCAGTGATTTTATCGCAGTTGTCATATTTATCGCAGTTGACAATAATCATCGCAGTTGACATAATTTATCGCAATTGTGATCTGAAATAACATTTTGATCAATTTCCTTAAGTATATCCTTTATACTTATCAAAATTAATCAAAATTTTATAGAACTTGGCTAGTTTTTGATAAATTCTTTAACCAAGCATGTAACAAACAATCATTAATACAATAGGATGCTATGTGTTGTTCTTAAAAGCTAACAATTTTTCTAACAAACATGCATTCTGTATATTTGTATATGATTGTTGATTCAGAAACATCAATGGCATCTTCCCAACAACAACCACTTCCTGCTCTCACCAAAGAAGAAGTTTTTCCTCGTGGGTATACTCTGGAAATAGGGAAGAACAATTCACGGGTAGAATTGGACAAGATCAAATGTTCTGATCCAAGTTGCCAGATTGCTGTAGAAATTCTCAAAGCTCACAAATGCAGGGATATTCTTGACAGCTCAGACACCATTCCAGAGTTATATATTCATCAATTCTGGGATACCTTCACTAAGAGTAATGATGACCAGTACTTTACTTGCACACTGGATCGGAAGAAAATCAGAGTTACACCTGCTACACTCAGGAAAGCCTTGAAACTTCCAGAGGCACCTGAAGCGGCTGCCCGATTCCATCCAACACCTTCAGAGTCAGAGGTCATGCAATTCCTGGAAGATATTGGTTATGATGTTCAACCTGATACACCATTAACCACAATCTCCAAGGTTAATGCCAGATACATTCCTCAACCCTGGAGGACTATCTTCTTCATCATAACACATTCAATAACTGGAAGAGATAGTGGGTTTGAGCATCCAAGACTGTCTCATCTTCAAGTCTTGTGGGGATTTCTAAACCAAGAACCTATTGACTTTGCTGCTCTTATTTGGGACGACATAATGTACTTACAGCGTAAAATTTTCAAGAAAATCCCATTTGTTCGATTCACCAAAGTTCTTATCAGCTATCTACTTGATCAACATGAAGACCTTGATGAACGTCTAGATCAAAAGCATGTGGGTAAATTTTATTTCCCAAAAGAAAGCACGCGAAAGCAAGGTTCAAGGTTGCCAGAATTTTTGATGCCTGATGAGGTCAAAGAAACAAAAGCTTATCATGATTACGACAAAGCATACCAAGAACGTCGTGTGGGTCTTGCCAAGATGGTTGAAGAATCTAGATCTTCAAAGACTCGTTCAAAAGGTAAGACAAAGACAGGAAGTGCCTCAAGTGTCTCTAAACCAAAAGAAAAACATCCAAGAACAACATTCATCAAGAGGAGAGTACCCAGCAAACCACAGCCAAAACCAGAACCAAATAGAATCATTGATGAAGACACAGAATCTAACTCTGAATCATCTGAATCTGAAGAAGAACATGTCTTTATGACTGAAGAAGAAGCTGAATTTCACAATAAGATCTCTAAGGAGAATGCACAAAAACAAAGTCTCAAATCATTGAAAGCAGATGAAGAGCGTAGAGCAAAGAAAGTATTGGAACAACAGAGGGAGTATGAAAGAACACATGGAGTTGGAGGATCACAAAATGTTCCTAAAGCAGTTTCGACCCAAGACGATCCGGTTAATCAACCCGGAGGGTCTGGAGCTGAATCTAAGCAAACAAGTTCGGTTAATCAACCCGACTTGGGAGCAACAACTCAGGAGGAAAAGGAAAAAGATCAGGATAGCAACATTATTTTATCTGATAAGGATATTTCTGATTCCATGTTTGATGACAATCCCGAGGAACAAACACGTAATGATGATAATGAAGATTGGAACTTAGAAGAAGAAAAAGACATTCTAGGAGACCAAACAACTAAAGCAGCCAAAGATCTTGAGGAAGCAGCTAAACAGGAAGAAGAAAGGAAACGTAAGGAGGAGGCTCAAGCTAACCTGGAAGCAGATAGCTACCTTCGTTCTCACACTCCAACACCTCCTCCTTCCCCTCCAAAGGACACAAAAGAATCTAATCTGGCTATGGTCGTTCATAACCCACAACAGCAGCAAGAACAACCACCAGTTCAGTCCTCGACTGCTTCTTCACCCAAGACACCTCCTGGGTCACCACCGAAGAATCCAACACCTCCACCCTCACCTCAAAAGGAATCAAATACTCAATCTGATGATCCAATCCCTTCTCTCACTCCATCATCCTCACGATCTTCATCACCAAAATCAAAATCAAAAGCATCAGTTTCTGAAGATATTCTTAAGGCCTACAAAGGAAAGAGCAAGAGAAGAATCGTCCATGTTACGAAAGTTGAGGTTGTGACTCCTGCAGCAAAGAAACTCAAAAGGGCAGTAAAGAGAGCACAAGCACAACGAGACAACCAAGCTACAACTAAATTGGCTGAAATGGAAGACTTAGTCAAGAAGTTGTCTCAACAAATGGAAGAAATGCAGGAAAGCAAGAAGCAGATAGATGAATTCCTTGGTTTCAACATCAAAGATCATATGACACGCAAGGCAAAGAAATTTGTTAACCAATTTCTTCCTGATCTTCAACAAAACATCAATGATCATATTGATTCACAACTTGACGAAAAGATCAAAGAAGCTGTCTCTTCTTCTTCCCACACCAAACCACTTACAGAACACACTACTGAATATATCGAGCTTGTGCTTCTCGATCGACTCTTTGAAATCACCTCTCCTTCTCCAGAAGAAGTTAACCTGATAGCAGCTCTTCAAGCACATATTGAGAAAAAGTCATGCAAGGAAACTGCTGACAAAGGAAAACGCATTCGAGAAGATGATGAGGATGATCAGGACCCTAAACCCGAACAAAAGAAACACAAAGGCGGGTCAGGGATTCACATTCAGGAGCCAACGGAACATAAACCATCATCTCAACCTTCTAAACATCAATCCTCTGGTCCCACTGAAACCGAGCATCACCATGAGCAATTTACAACTGAAGATATGGAATTCCAGCCACACGATGATCAACCTCATTCACCATCACCATCACAAAACCAAAGCCATCCAAGTCCAAGCCTTCACACAGCAGAAAGTCATCTACCGGACCAACAGTTGTCACATGGCTGGATAATGATACGGATGTGCTAGGAAATGAATGGTTCGATCATCTAGCAAGCGCTCAAGTTCAGACTGACGAAGCTTCACGAGTTGAAGACAGCACCTTTGTTGTTACTCAAGAAATTAAAAGAACTCTCAATATCAAGAAAATGACCAAGAAGGAACTTCGTCGGATCAAGAATGATGCTTTCCTTCTTCTGAAAAACAAATCCAATAGCGCAGCAGAACTCGAATATCACCTTGAAAACATTGCACGGGCAATGTCAAGTGACTTCGACTGGGCTAGTCCAGACGTCGTCAGGAAAGTTGGCAAGTATCAACCATTCATCACTGATTGGACCAAGCCACTGACTGTGATACGAAGACATCATCACTCTGAAATTCCCTTTCAAATGTTCTTCAACAAAGATCTGGAACTTCTAAAGAATGGAGCTCAAGGGACGACAAAGTACGCTACATCTATCACTTTCACACCAGCCGCTCATTACACACAATCAGCCATTGAAGAAGCAGCTATTAACAGCAATCTGTTTGTTAAAAGGCTCGTCAAATATGATCGTGATGCAGAGCTGGGGATTCATCACTGGTATTCTAAAAGACAAAGCTGGTACAAGTACAAACTTGTCCTCCAGAAATCCAAAGAACCAGTTTACAGTGATCTCAGAATATTGGCCGTCATCAACGTAAGCGGATCTAGAAGATGTGATTATATATTTCTAGAAGAGATCACAGTCAGAAGAATCGATAACAATCTTTACAAATTCTCCGAGGCGGATTTTCCTGATCTAAATCTAAATGATATCGAAGACATGTATCTGATGAAGGTCCAAGGCAAACTGCAGCACCTGACCAATGAGCTTCGATATGCACTTAGTACTTCCCTCTGTCATTACATCAGGAGAACCATCATCAAAGAACGTGTAGAAAATCTCCAGCTTGGTGTGGAAAGTTATCAGACTCAGCTTAACCTTGTTGAACCACAGTTCCTCCTACACAGCAAAAAGGACCCTCAGTACACCATGCTACATCGTCCAACTTTTGGGTTCGTCTACAGAAGCACAACTGATTTTCATCGTTTCATGGCACTCAATGAAATTCATAAGTTCTGCGACGATACATTAAAGAGTGTACGTGATGGGCTAGCTAATAGAGTTCGAGATTCGATGTTGGAAAAATCAAGAAGATGGAATTCAAAGGAGCTGCGACAAGTCAAGGAATTTATTCGGAAGATGGAAGAACGGTTATACCATAGGGATCAGATGAGGAGGCTAGAGAGCTATGTTGGGGGTCGTCCGCCATTCGCCATCAGACTATTTCAGCGAACTGACCCAGTGTTCACAACTTTTGGTAAAGGTGGATGATGTAAGAATTAATTCTCAAATTTCATCATTCTTCTTTCCATAATTGGCCTGTACATTACGGCTTGTGCACACATAACAGTGTACAACCCGGACCTCAAAGAAAGGACCCTGAGGTACGCTTCAGTGCCTCAATCCTGAAAAAGGAGCGAAAGCTTCTTACTTATGAGCAGAATTAAAATCAGAATGTTTTCCAATGTTTTTCAAACATTCTGCTCATAAGGACAAATATTCCCTTGTTAAGGGGGAGTATTTGAAAATATAATCTTTGTTCAAAGAATTATAAATGTTCTTGAAATTCTTCCCTAAAACTCAAAAACAGCATATTTTAATCATAAACGTTTTCCAAAAACATCATGAGTATGCTATTTTTGAGGGGGAGAAGAAAAAGATGATTAAAATATGATGTCTCATTTGCTGGAATCTCGTGTGCTCAAACTCAGAATTGACCCTCGAATTGACGAATAGGAAAGTCAGTAGTCGAAAGGACATGTCCCGGACGGGTAATAATTTCAAGCCAGTTTATCTGGTGATGTAAGCGTGTCTCGCAAAGGACGTGTCTGAGTAGAATGTACCGAATTTCGAGCGATAATCTTTGAAATCTGATCTGGACGGGTAATAATTTCAAGCCAGTCTAACTGGTGATGTAAGCGTGTCTCGCAAAGATCAGATTCATTGAAAGTCAATCAATTCAAAAGTGCCAACTCTTTCCGGCATGTGCAAATTTCAAAATTCATTACTTATGCGCACATGTTAAGGGGGAGTACTTCTGAAAATCATCAAACTCTCAAGGTGTCAACAAAATATCTTTACAATTATCGACACTTTGAGAGATTTTCAATAGTTTTGGTTTATGGCATCATTAGGATAGTCATGGTGTTATAAGGTGACTAAGGTTAGGGAAAACCGTCCTATGATCCGCCAGAGCCGGAGGGATCTACCCAAGGACAATACAAATAGTTTAGAACTAGAAAGTCCTAGGTATGATATAAAAAAAAAAAAAAAAAAAAAAAAAAAAAAAAAAAAAAAGGAGAAAAATGAATGAACGGAGAAAGAAGGGGTTGAAGAATTAAAAAGAAAAGCAAAGAAAAGGGTGAAAAGAAATAGCCCTCCATTTGTTCAACCTTAGGGCAGACACCGGGTTCAATTCATAATCTACTGGTTGATGAGCATCACCGGTATTGAAGACTAAAGACGTCATGGACCCAGTGACGCACTAATAAACCTTCTTAGCCACTCAAGTGTCTCTCTAAAGACATTTGTTTCATTCACACGGAGAACCCTTCATAATCTATCGACCTCTCACTACGAGAGTGTTGATATTGAAAAGGAGGCAATCTGCTCCACACCTCCGATGACCAAAGCAAATGTGCACAAATTGAGTCTAGAGCCATGAGATTCATCAAAAGATCTCTTAGGTACACTTAGAATTACTCTGGTGTTCTACATCATGGGCATCAGGTGTAAATTAGGAAAAGTGTCCTTCGCAGATCTCAGCAATCTGCCAAGAACATTCATGAGAAAAGTCACAATTGTGATTATCAATGATTGAATGGAAATCCTGCCAGAGCAACATCAAACAACTCTGTCAGCAGGTCACTTCGGTAACTCCTTGTGGGTTACGCTTAGTGTTTGCTCCAAACGGTCTACAGTCGTGGGGTGATCTCCAGCGACTCACTGAATCGTGGGTGCACTTCGGTGTGTCCGTGTAATCCCTTTCGGGGGAATCCGGTTCAGAACGGTCTGGGTTAGGATTTGAGAAAGTCTTCACACTATGCTGTTGATGATCTCAAGTCTAAGCCTGTAAGTACCGGTTGGTTCGTGCTGATGCTGTTACTGCTGCTGCTGCTGCTGTGAGGAGCTGGAGTTCGACCATCAAGACTCCATCATGTTCATATGTTGAAGAAATGTTATCTCAAAGACTCAGTAACATCACAAGTTCAACATATGATATTGTAAAGTCAAAAGTTCAAGCACATCAACCTTTTACAAGTTTAAGATTGAAACGTGAGAACATGTTGCGGTTAACAAGTCAAAGATATATGAGCATGATGGAGAAGACGAGAAGACGTTGGAGATTGGCAGAAAGAGACAACATCATATCATCATTATTCAAGAACAAAGAAACAAAGATTATAAAGACGTCGGAAGCCTAAGAAGCAAAGAAGACGTCAGGCAACATTGATGATCAAGACTTAGGGGGAGATTGTTAGGAACATGTCTTAAATATTTACAAGTCTTGTTCATTTATAATGTTGCAAGTTTAATAGGATTATATTGTTTGTAATTATGGACCGGTCCATTAGTAATCCATGGACCGGTCACATTAGAAAGTTCATGTTAGTAACATGCATGGGAATATTCCTAGAATGATTCCCCTCCCATTGCCTATAAATACAAGGCAAGGGATACATTATTAATGGGTTTTTCATGTCATATGCGTAAGCTCTGCTCTTGTAACATTTGATATAGTGAAAAGCCGATCACTTCTTATTCTTCTTCTTCTTCTTATTCTCTTATCTTATTTATCTCATTAGCTTATTTCTATCTTCATACTTAGCTTAATATAGTAGTAGATCGTGTGCTTATTAGTATTATTGAGTGTGTGTTTGAGATTTAGTCGTGACCTACACATGTAGAAAACATCTAAACAATTTAATTCAAGTAATTTTAATCCGTGACTAATTATGCATAAATAGTCACGAATTCATGCATATCATATAGCAATTAGGTCACAAGATTCATAACACAACAATTGTTTACAGACCTAGGGTTTCTAATTAATTACAATTAATTATGAAAAACACAAACCCTAATTAGGGTTTATGCATTAAATCGACACCCCCCCTAAATTAGGGTTAGGGTTCGACTTTTATTAAAAAAAAAACAAATTTTTAATAATTAAAACCCTAGAAAATAAAGCATGTATATTCTAAACAATTTAAAAGATACGTTTTTTTATTGTTTAAGTAATCAATTACATGTTATACATGGCTCTTGATGCCACTGTTGGAATTTGACACTCATGACAATCATATAATTCCATAACACAAAGTACATAATAGCGGAAGCATGTAAACAATTAGGTATAACACATAAATGTTAACTTAAACATAAATAGAAAACGTACCCGATGCACTTCAATAAATCTTGAATATGATTTAAACTAGATCAATGAATAACCCCTTACCGTTTTGTTATTCGATCTCTTGATAATAACTATAGTGAGTTATTACCTCGTTCTTGTACACACAAATTAAACCGTATTAAGGTTATGCAAGTAAAACACAAGAATGATTTTTGTTTAACAAAAATCGATCCAACAACCCTTGGAGAAGGGATGATCGATCGGCAAGGAGGAAGAAAAGACCAAAGAAAACTTAGGGATAATTGTGTGCACAAAAGATTAGCCAAAACAATTACCTAAGGTTTGTTTATATAGTGTTTAGGAATCTTTGGGAACAAGTTAAGCAATGGGTTGCCCTAACCCATTAGTTCGGCCGATCAACCCAAAGGAGAGGGTTCTAGATCTTTTTCTTGTTTCCTAATTACATACAAACACTCTTTCCTTATTTGCGTCTAACGGTCGTTAGTCATTTAACGGAAAACACTAACGGTCGTTAAGTTCTCGTGCTAATAATAAATATATAAAATACATTTATTATTATTCCTTAATACTCATTTGTAATGTGTGCAATCCCAAGGTCTCGGGTTCGATACTAGACATTTGCATATTAATTTGTTAACCACATTTCAACAAATCTTTCATGGAATGTTGACAATGAGACTCTTGAAACATTATTTTGGGAGCATGGAAATGTTATGCAAGCTAAAGTATATTACGATAAAGATAGTGGTAGATCAAGAGGTTTCGGGTTTGTGACGTATAGTTGTGCTGATGAGGTCTATAGTGCTGTTGAATCACTCGATGGTGTTGTAAGTGAACCCCTTAGCTTCTTCTATGACGTTTTTTTTCTTCTAACATATCTGGTTTTCTGAACCATGTTATTATTTCTGGTCCAGGATCTTGATGGTAGAAATATTCGAGTTATTGTTGCTGTACCTCCACGAAGGCATAGTTAGTTAATGCGTGTCTTAGACGATAGACATAATTAATGTGTGTATTAGCATTTATGATAGACATAATGTCAGGACCAACAGATCTCTAATCTCTTAGTCATATTAGTTTTAGGGATGTATGTTTTAGATGATGGTCAGAGGTAACGTGTGTTTGAGGCTGTATACAGTTTCAATATGTCTAGTTTCGTCGTAGTGTGTTGTTGTAGAAAGGTTTGTGCATGAGCTTGTCGATATTGCCTTGGTTGAGAATCTAGTGAAGGAACTACCTGTGGATTTTATTGGAGTGAGGAGCGAGTTAATTTTATTATTACTTGTCTCAGACATCCTTAGGTGTATGGTAGCACTAAACTGGTATTTTTATCTTCCAGACTTGGAAGTGTACCCTTTTTTTTTCAACTATGACAAACTCGTGTTTATATGATTGATTGTATCGTATGAGATTAAAGCAATTTAGATTTATCTGGTTCTGGTTTGCGGTATTGTGATTTTATATTTCCAATTTCACTTGGTTTTGTTACTAAACAATATGATCAGGTCGTCAAGGGTTTTTTTTTTTTTTTTTTTTTTTTTTTTTTTTTTTTTTTTTTTTTCAAAAGTATCAAAAAAAGGTGACAACTTATAATAACTCGACAGTAATCATTCATTTTGAAAAGTGAATTCTAGGATTTGTGCAAAATATGGGGATCATAGTAGCGAGATAGTGTTTCGATGTTCTTGTGATATTAATCAAATATACTATCTTTAAAACAATCTTCATGCCCTCCTTAATTACAGCATCTATGGCTAATGAAAATTGCTTAAATGACACTCTGGTACATGTCTTAGAAATTGGTGCTTTCGAGAACTTTAATATGCATGAAGAAAAGATAAAAAAAGTTGGAATCCAAATCACTGCATTCATTTAGCTCTGGACTTTGCGCTGGTATCAGTTGGTAAACAATTGTATGATAAACTTTTCGTAACATAGTTTTGACAATAGGTATGTGGGATTGTAGTTATCAATTTTTATGCTTTAGTCTCTATTATATTAACTTATCGTAGTATTTGACAGTTCTGTGCTACACACAAAATGGTTTGGGTGCAGAAGCATTGATAGATAACGATGTTCCATCAAATGATGCTGGAACAAAAGGTGGAACATCAAATGATGCTGGAACAAAAGGTTAAACTGCTTTCATACAATTAATGGAGATCAATTCGAAGACTCCTTCCTTCTAAGGTCAATAGTTATTTGTCAATCTTAGAAGTCTACGCCACATTGCACCCAAATTTTTTCCTAATTTGTCGGGTTAGTAGAGAATTAGGTAATACATCAACAAACATCCAAAGGTTCATTCACTTTTTGTCTATATAAAGAAAAAAGTAAGAAAAAAGCACAAAATTTCGTTCACATGTCTATGTCATTTGTCATATATCATTATTATGAGGCCCTTTGCACAACCTTCAAATGGTCTCTCATATAGTTTTTGTTCCTGAAACAGTCTTTAAACCATTTGGTCCCTTTTGCTTCTGTTGTCTCAACTCTCGAGTATCTGGTATTTTGGTTCCTACCAAATACACGTGAGTCACGACATATGCAAAGGAGGTCATGAAAGCTTGTCCGATAATGGCTATAAATGGATTTCATGGTGAATGATTCATCGGCCAGTCCGGGCCATTGTGAGAGCTTGTACTTATATTCGAGGTTTATGCAATCATTGTACATTGTTGAACTGGTGGACTTTAAGCTCAGGGTTATGTCCGGTTCACATAGTGGTATAAGTCATTCAACATCTTTAGCACTTGATGATGATGAACATGCTACTTTGATTTCAGAATAGGAAGAACATAGACAAGGTCAATAACTATGTCGTTAGAACACGAGAAAGTTAAGAAACTCATGCAATTATAAATGATTGATATTATACATGGTGATTGACACCAAAAGGATGCAATAACACGATGTATAATGTTATAATGTTTAAACATGCGCTATGAGATTTTATTATTACATCACTTACTATTTATCAAGGTTACTAAGGAGGAGAGTTCTATTGTGGCCGCGCGTCTGCCAAATATTCAAAATGCAAAATTGGCAAGTTTTACTGTAACTTTTAATGCCCTTATCTAAACACAAAACCTTGACTAAGTTAGTGCGTTAATTTACCAAGACTTCTTTCATTACACAATGATTACTCCATTTAAGTTGGGAAAACATGCTTACTAACAACTTGGTTTTTGGGTGAATTTCAAATGATTTCAGCTGCTTTTCACAAGTAGTCTGCATTATGTCAAAAGACAAAAGTTTTTGTGGCCTAAATAATTCCTTTAACCTTTGTTATCTTTGACTTAAAGCCAAAGGGTACTTATATTATAGTTATACCTATGTCACACTTATAGCCATGCATGTCAGACAAAATTTGAGTAATAGAGACTTAATCATAGTGTTTGAATTGAATTTTTCAACTCAACTTCTGCTTTTAGTACATGTAGAAAAAGGGTTAAACACCTAAACTAATCTAAAGAATATTCTTATTATGCAGTAATTTGAAAATCCAACTGAGAGGTTCTTCCTTTTCCCACTCTTTTGGTTTGACCGCGATTGGGTCCTACTGTGTCATTATTCGTTTTCAAGAAGTCTCCGGGATTGATCAATGCATGTTACTTAGCATTTTCGAAAGATTTGCAAGCATTTTTAGGCGTTGGTTACTAAAATCATGCTTTATTTGTCTTCCACAATCATGGTTAACCTGAATGCCGCAATTAACATAGTGAAGAAGTGTGAAAGAATTGAATGAAGACCACATTGAAGAAAGTTGCATACAACATTTAATCCACAACAGTAAGATTTATTGTTTCTTCTACATCATTTTCGATTATTCTTTATCTGTATTTTCGTTCTGTCTCCACTTTAACAAGCTCCACAAAACGAAATGAAAGAAAGTGCATCCACGTGTCGTAAGACAACTAGGCACATAAAAAGAAAGAAAAGATTTGCAATCTGTGACATGAAATCACTCAAAAAATGGTTTGTGATGTCTTATCCTTCCATTTTAGGAAAGTTAGTGGTTTCTTGACAGACTTTCCATGGAGAAGAGCCAAATTGGACATACTCATGCTTTGAATATACCCTTTTACTCATTTGTTTCTTCACTTTCGTTGTACAAGTAATTAAAGCAGTTTATACTTAATGTACAACTGTCTATTGCATACAGTGAAGTGTCACAGTAAATTTTGAGAATGTGCGAATCATTTCCCTTATATTTACTTGTGCCCTAGCACAGTTTAAAATAATTGCATATTTTCTGATTTTTAGATACATGATTTATTTATTTGAAATTGAATCTTATTGCTTACAATTTCATCATATAAACAAACACAAAAATACTTTTGACAACCGATAAAAATACTCGTACTATTGTATCAAATATATTTCATATAAATTCAAACATTAATAACAAGAGTTAAAGCTGATACTGAAATACATCAAAATGGTGGTCAATGATTGTTATAAAGCTTGTAACGGAAAATTTATTCTTATTTAATATGTTTCAATGTGATGTTTTAAGATTTGCATGCATAAAATGAGTCGTATTACTCTAGCTCACAGTTACTTAGGGTGCAAGTAGTGGATTTTCTCAACCCTCCAACCCTCCCAAAATTACCCAATCAAATTCCTCCACCTCATTTCAACCCTCCAACCCTCCATTCACACTACAACATTTACCCTATTCCCCATCGACATTTCGGGTGTTTCACAAGCGACATGTCGCTGGGGATTCCTTTCCCCAGTGTTTTGTCGCTGGGGAAGCCTCGACAGAGATTGTATCCCCAGCGATAATCCCCGGCGACGATGTGGGTCCCACTCATTTTTCAGTCAAAGAAGTAGTGCCACGGTGGCATTAGTATCCCCAGCGACATGTCGCTGGGAAATATTCGGGTTAAGCTAAAGTGATTAGCAAGCCTAAGTTTTAATTTGCCATTTTCCCCAGCGACTTGTCGCTGGGGAAACTATGCTTATACATTGACAAGTCAACGAATAAGCATAGTTTCCCCGGCGACATGTCGATTGGGAAACTCTGGGAAACTGTGTTTTTCGTTGACTTGTCAACGTTTTAGTAGTGGTATCCCCGGCGACAAGTCGCTGGGGAAAATCTGCAATTTTTTTTTAAATGCAGCCTGCACAGCAGGCAATTCCCAGATTTTTCCCGGAAAAAATCTACCAAATATCAAACCTGTACCAAAACCTGTATAGACTCACCACAACTTGTACCAAAACACAAATACAATATAACGGATCAACGCAATACATATACATCACAACTTTTACCAAAACCGAAAGATAATAAAGCTAAATCGTCCAAAATCCGAATAAGTCTACAAAACGTTGCTTCCTAGTTATAAACATGGCTTACAAGTCAATATTCAACATGATAGATAGGGAAACAAGTGTTTAAATGTCGCTAAGATGAACCTAAAGTACCAAAGTAGCATACTAATAATATATAACACAACTACCTCTCGTCGTCGTCATTCTGATCCTCGCCATCCTCATGATCGCCACTCTCCTCGTCATCACCACACCCGCCACTCCCGCTAGCACCACCCGACTCTAACTCCTTAAACATATCCGAGTATTTGTCGTCGCTTCTGAAAATACTCATCATAAAGTTTATCTTTCTCTGCATGCTCTTGAACGACTTGTCGGGGGCGGGCATACTTGGCCTGGATGTGGCCCGTGATGACACTACCCGACCCACACCAGGAATGTGCCCACGAAGCTTACCCCCTCTTGCCAACGCATTGATCTCATCCTCCGTGTACTCACCCGTAGCCTCAAGCCTTTTCATCTCCTCCTATGTAGTGACAAAAACACAAGATAGTAAATATATTAGTCGGGTTAGCTACATTATTTCTCGATAATTCATTAAAGTGTGTTTTGAAACAAAACTTACATATATGCGGCGGTCCTCATCGTTAGGGAATACCCCGTCAACAGTATGTGTTCGCCAGAAGGTGTCAATGAGTGAAGGGTACTCCTTCGTGTCTGAGGCCTGCCTCTGTACATACACACGCATATAAGATGAAACTAATTAAAAACGACAAATCACAACACACCAAAGCGTATAATCAGATATATATGTATATATGCATGTAAAATAATTATAATGTTTATTACCATCTCATCTCGAAGGCGAGCCAGCGACCGGGATCCCTGTCGAGATATGACCAGGCTCTTTTGCCGGTTTAGCCGATTTTGAGCGGCTCGAGCAAGGTTCTTGGGATTATTCCAAAACTGAATGTACTTATCCCACTCAGCCGCTGTAATCTCCTCGGGACGTGCCCGCCTGATCGCCTCCACATCGTAAGTCCCGGTGGTGGGGTCTGCCTTCCAATGCTTGGCCTTGAAAGAAGCCTTGTTGGTATTGTAGGCTTTTTGCAAATGATTGTTGATGCCTTCGTAGATCTCTGTCCACCGGGAGGATTCCATGTGCGGCCTGAGGTTAAACATGGTCTGCAATCATATACAACAAAACGAAAACAGAGTTAGAGATATAATTTATATATTTATTTAAATTTGTTTATTGTATTTATATATATAAATAAATAAAAGAATTAGATAAATATACACAATTAAATAAATGAACACGATAATGAAATAAACATAAAAGGATAACTGACCCCAATATCTGAAATGATTGCCGCCTTCCGCTCCTTCGGGACCTTCTCCCAAGAAGGGTAGTACAACGGCACACTCCTAACGACCTCCCCGATGTAGTTTCCCCAGTGAGCCGCATGGTTACCGAGAGGGTTTAGGGTTTGTTTGTCACCCACATCAAACTGGATCGAGACGGGGCCATCCGCATCCACGATTTCCTTTAGCAAAAGGTTTCGGGTCTTGTCGCGGGTATTCAGCCTGCCCGCTCCCCTGCCGCCCAAATTGGGCTTTCGTTTACCTTTGCCTGCAAAATCAAGTTAGTGATAAAGTCATAAAAATTCAAGGCAAGCAAGTTCAATATATGTATCAAATTTATGCTTGTATTACAATAATCCAGAAATTCTTACCTCATTAATGAAGCAACTCCCGCAACCGGTGGGTACGCGGTCTGGAGGGGGACGATCCTCACCGCCACCGTCACCGCCGTGGGACCGTGCAACATCTGCTGACGACATCTGTACAAGTACAATTAGCATAACATATAGAAATTCATGAACAAAATAATATAAGCATGCACACATCCAAATACATACACATCCAAATAAATATACACATTTAAACAATCCACAACAATTTCATTCATTCATTCAAATATATAAGTGTATTTTGCAAGTTACAACTCAAGACAATCTTCTTCTTCACTAGAATAAACTTTCTCAACACCATCATCATCAACATTGATGAGGTCTTCAACATCAGAATCTGCTAAATCATGAGGAAGGGCGTCTTCATCATCAATAATATCATCGTCTTCGTCAGGAAGATCAATGATATCTGGCGGTGCGTCAACCACCGTTGATTGACCATCTATATGCAAGGTCGCATTATCCAAGTCATTCAAACTAGTAGAAAGTGGGAGATAAGATGAGTTGTCGAAATGTATAATATCAGGATCGTCCTCTACCACGATGACACCCCCGTCGGAAAACTTTTTATGATTAACATGTTCGACGACCTTCCGGTGGGGTTTGGTCGTATCTTCAAGGTAGAAGACTTGTTTGACTTGTGTTACGAGAATGTATTGGTCATCTTTAAATGCCTCACGACTGCAGTCGACGATTTGTGTCATGTTGTTTCTAAAGACAAGTTTTTTGACTTTATGTCCTTTGTTGCTAGCGTCGAACCACTTAACTCGGAACAACGCAACTTTGAACAACAAATACTTAAACTCGAGGATTTCTTGAAGCTGACCATAATACATTTCTCCGTCAGGGCCAGGCGAACAAATGCCGCTGTTTTGAGTTGTGCGACGTTCATCGCGGCTGTGCACGACATACCTCACACCGTTGACTACGCAAGAGTTTACTGAGATTGGAGTCCATGATGGTTCATTAGCCAAAGCGAATAACTCGCTGGTTTCGCTAACCTCTGGGTCTTGGTCATTGTCTACGTGACGTTGACGGATCTATGAAGAAGATAGGATTAGATAGAGAACACAAAATATGATATTGTTATTTTTACAGTTAAGTACACAAAATAAGTCTTAAGTTTACCTGCGACCCAAACCAGTCGGGGAATTCTTCTTGCATGTCTTTGTTAGGAAATAAACTGAAAAACGTTCATGGTATTAGAATAAGTCGTCGAAATGGTAAGTTAAGAAAAAGAAGTTTGAAAATAAAAAAAAGCGTACCTCTTGAACTGGGACCGGTACGTGTCGATCTCAGGACTGTTGTGAAGTACATACCATTTCACTTTTTTCAACTTTTGGGCATCAAACCAAATAAATGACCGTAAACCAATCGGTTTACATACCGATCAAAACACCTGAAACCGACATGTTGGGGGAGGGGGGGTCCACATTACGGTCGAGACGATTAAATTTTGTGGTAACATCCCGAAAATAATGAGAACTGAAAGTCAATGCTTCTTCAGCAACATAACCCTCCGCAATCGAACCTTCCGGCTTAGCTTTATTTCGAACATAACCTTTTAGCTTCTTCATGTATCTTTCAAATGGATACATCCACCGGGGGCGAATAGGCCCGCCTTCAAGAGCCTCTATAGGTAAATGGATAACCAAGTGAACCATAATGTCAAAGAGAGCAGGAGGGTATATGAGCTCAAGCTCGCACAAAATATCGACCACCTTTATCTGAGCTTTCAACATGTCATCCTCCATCAAAGTTGCAGAGCAGATTTGCTTAAAGAAGGAACATAGCTCGATTATTGGTTTTGCAATCTTATCAGGCAAGTAATTTTGAAGTCCGTAAGGAAGTAAACGTTGCATCATTATATGACAGTCATGAGACTTCAGGCCCTTTATATTGGTATCATTATCGGTCACTTTGTGCTTGAAGCATGATCTGAACCCATCTGGTAGTTTAACTCCTTTGATGTACTGACAAAACTTTTTTTGGTTCTCTGGTGTGAAAGAATACGCAGCCTGAGGCTTCAAGCACTTCCCGTTTTTGGTTTGGCCGAGCCACAAGCCACTTCGAATGCCCAACATTTGCAAGTCTTGTCTTGCCTTGGCGGTGTCTTTAGATTTATCATTCATTAACAAGTGTTCAAGATGGCCTCCAACACATTTTTTTCGATATGCATGATGTCTAAATTGTGTCTTAGTGAAAGAAAAGACCAATACTCAAGCTCGTAAAAAATAGACCGTTTAGTCCAGTTAAGCTCGACATGAACATTGCGTTTTATCTTCACACCCCCATAACTTGGATGTTTACCCTTCACACGCGTTGGCAATCTATCAAGTTGAGCCAGGATTACATCCCGGCCAAATTCTTTAGGAGGATTTGTGTTATCGGTTTGGCCATTGAATTCAAGTGAACGCCTCCATTTATGGGGCTTCTTTAAGAATCTTCTGTGGCCAACATAAGCTGTTTTACCTAGCACACGAACAGATGGAGTGTCTTTATTACATGTAGGGCATGCCTTGTAACCTTGCCCACTCCACCCAGACAAACTACTTCGAGCAGGAAAATCATTGATGGTCCATAAAACCATCGCTCTCATATTGAACTTCTGGCCTGAAGCAACGTCTATAGTCTCGACACCTTTCCGGTCCCATAAATCCTTCAGGTCCTCAATCAAAGGCCTCAAGTAAACATCAATGTCCTTACCTGGGATTTAGGGCCAGGAATTAACAACGTCAGCATAAAAGAACTCTCTTTCATACATAACCACGGAGGCAGATTGTATGTTGTCAATATCACCGGCCACATGCTGTAGGCCTGACTAAGGTTGCCAAACGGATTAAAACCATCAGCAGCCAACCCTAGTCGAACATTTCTTGGTTCTTTTGCAAAATCTGGATACTTGGTGTCAAATTTCTTCCATGCTCCACCATCAACCGGGTGTTGCATCTTACCGGGCTCCGTACACTTTCCAGTAGCATGCCAAATCATATCCTTTGCAGTGTGACTAGACTTGTACAAACGTTGTAGTCTAGGAATGATCAGAAAGTAACGCAACACCTTCTTAGGAACTTTCTTCCCCGGCGTGTTACTGTCTTTCCATCTACTCGTATTACACACCGGACAAAAATCCAAATCTTTGTTATTGTCTCCCCAAAATAAGCAGCAATCGTGTTCACAAGCATGTATCGACTCGTACCCTAACCCAATCGTTTTAAATGTCTTCTTTATTGCATAGTATGATGGTGGGAGCTTGAATCCTTTACTCATGGGAAATACATTTTGTAAAAACTCTAACATTTCATTGAATATAGAATCAGTCAATCTACCTTTAGCCTTAAAATAGGTAAACTTTGCCATAAAGTCTAATCGAGTCACATAGTCACAACCGGGGTACAGCTCCTCGTTGGCACTGGCATATAACTCTTCAAACTCGTTACGTGTAGCTTGAGTCGGTTCGTTACTAGTCTCACCAATATCTCCTTGAGTTGGTTCATTGTGTTCATTATTCGGAGGAATATAGCTAAGATCATTAATTAACGCTGTCATGTCACTCATCAGAGGTTGTCTTGTGTTATCTATTACTGGCGGTGGCATAGGTGGAGCTGGTTCACTGTGTTCCACCCATATTTTATAACGTGGGTCCCACCCTTTTCTCATAACGTGGTCTGAAAGGTGTTTGATGTGTACCCATAATATATTTCGACAAGACTTGCATGGACATTTTATTTTCCCGGCACTATTCACTAACGGCTTGCAATGATCGACGAATTTTTCAAGACCGATAAAAAATAATGGTTCATGATGCTGTAAAAGTGTCCAAGTCTGATGAAGCGAAAAGTGTACCGCTTTTAAGGGGTCATTTAAGCCTTAAATCGTATTTATTTGATCAAATATTGCCCTAAATCGTTCCTTTTGTCATTTTAGGTACTTTTGAGGAGAAATCTAGAAAAGGAGGCATTTTGGACGTTTTTGGAGCATTAAAGTGAAGAAAACGACAAAGTCTCAAAAATCGGCTAAAAGTTACTCTTGACGGCGTCAGACTTTACTCTGGATGGCGTCATGCCTTGGCAAGAAAAGTTGGACGTGAAATTTACTCATGACGGGCCAGTGAAAATAGCATGTGAATTATGACGGCGTCACGCTTTAACTTGATCGAGGGCGTCACGGCTTAAATCATAAGGGGACGGCGTCACGTTCATGGTTGGACGGCGTCAAGCCTTGATAAGCCAGAATGGATTTTTGAAGAGCTAAAGAGGGACGGCGTCAAGATGGTCATCCGGGAACCCTAAAAGCGGCGAGGTGACGGCGTCACACTCCATAAGGTGACGCCGTCAGATCCAAAAATCTATATATAGTTTTCTAATTTTTTGTCATTAGAGAGAGCTTAGTGTGTGGAATTTTGGGAGAAAACCCTAAGACGATTTTAGCTACTTTTTCAGGGCTTTTTGCCTTGAGATCTTCCATGTTTCATTGAAAGATAAGTTATCAATTAATCATTCAATATGTCTATGTGTTGTTTGATTCTATCTTATTCTTGTCTTTTGTTTAACATGTTAGGCTAAATTTATCTTGTGTTTGCTTAGATCTAATGAAACCTAGCTATTGATTATTGGTTGTTAGTGTGTTATTAGTTGTATTGGATGATTGTTTATCTATGTTAGGCTTAAGAAAACTGGCTAACTTCCTATTCGGTAACTTGCTTGAACGTCTTAAGAAACATGAACCAAATGCGTACTAAAGGTTTTTATGGTTGTATTTAATGCACAAGCGAATTCTAGTGATCCCATGTTAGGAGCTTCCTAGCCGGCTCGACATAGGAGTGAAGTAGGAGCTTGTAGAGTTGGGGAAGTAAGTACGCCACCCCACGAATGGTATTAAGGAATACACCCGTCATCCACGCGACTAATACACACTAATTAACTGGTAAAAGATAGTTAGGGAGTAAGGAAATCTAAGTAAACACATTTCTCTACACATAAGTTTCTCACCAACATTTTATTTTCAGTTATTTTATTTTATTGCATTCGTAGTAATTTGGGTTAGTTGACTAGCAACTAATTCCGCCCACTCTTTCAAAACCGAGATTTTACTTGCTTTCATAAAAATATAAAAACATAAAAAGAATCTTCCTCAACCCTTAGACCTAATTAGAGTAGCCTTTCATACCTAACGAACACTATTCCCTGTGGAGAACGATTAATCCCCCGTACTTACCACTACACTATACTACATCGGTCAGGTACACTGCCTGGTGGGGTTGTAAGCCTCTTGAGATCCCTCGAGAGGTAAAACCTGTTGTAAGGTTACAAAACCACGCAATCGTTCATGATGCTATAAAAGTGTCCAAGTCTTATCTTCGAATACCATAACTGCGTTTTAACGATACATTTAGTTATTATATGCAACTTAATTAAACACATTCAAACGAGGAATACCAGATGGTTTGTTCACCTAGTGCAACTATGGAAGGCAATCCTAACCCACTCTTTGAATGATTCGTCTCATATATGAATGCGTATAACCAATTTTCTATTTGAGAAAATTTCGACAGCATTTCCCCTCAACTCCCCAAATATGTGTTTAAAGACATATTCGTAGGAGTAAAGGAGAAACACTGTCGAAATCATCTCAAATAGTAAACCAATTATACGCATTCATATCCTAAATGAGACAAAACATTCAAAAAGCAGTCCCAAACGGGGGACTTTCCGAAATTAATTTCTAATAAATTAATTTCGGACGGGTTTTCTATAGGATGATTAATTTCAGACGGGGATTTTCCAAAATTAATCACTAAAATCCTAAAACATTCCTAAAGGGTTCAAACGGTGGCGACATGTCGCCGGGGAAAAGTGCACAATAATTTATCATTAACAACTTATTATAATTATAAACGAAAAAAAATTATAACATACCTTGGCTGTGGATTCGGCTCGGCTGTGGTGGTGGTGATGGAGGTGCTCGTTGTCGGCTCGGCTGTGGATTCGGCTAGTTGTCGCCGGTGGTGGTGGGTAAGGTTGAAGCGGTGGATGTGGTGGTGGTGGTGGTGATGGAGGTGCTCGAATTGTTGTCGGCTCGGCTGTGGATTCGGCTAGTTGTCGCCGGTGGTGGTGGGTAAGGTTGAAGTAGTGGATGTGGTGGTGGTGGTGGTGATGGAGGTGCTCGAATTGTTGGTGATGGTTGATTTTATGGTGCTCGAATTATTGCAAAAATGGCCAAGGAATCCGATCTTTTTTTTTTTTCGTCTTCTGCAGTGATAGATAAACAAGATCTACTTTTATCATTAAATAAGATTCCCCGGCGACATGTCGCCGGGGAATACTACTTTTTTTGTCGTTTAGCGAAAATGGCGGGTTAATGAAATTTTTGGCTGGAAAGTATCCCCAGCGACCTGTCGCCGGGGAAACATAAAATATAAAACTTAATTTTATTTTATAGTATTTATTTATCATAAAAATTATTTATTTTTTTTATTTTTTTTTCAAATGGTTTATGAATGTGCAACTTAATTTTATTTTATAGTATTTATTTATCATATAAATTATTTATTTTTTTTCAAATGGTTTATGAATGTCCAACCCTAAGAATAGGGAGAACAGGCGACGAGATTTTTCCCGTGGACACAATGTCGACGGCAATGTGAAGAAAACAACAAAAAACAGGCTTGACCGAGCCCGGCAGTGTTGAATTTTCGTTTGGTTGTCGAGTTGTTTCGTTTGGTTGTCGAGTTGTTTCGTTTGAGTTCGTTCGTTTAACATCTCGTACGTGTATAACCATAGACGTTCAACGGATGAGTCGATATGTTAGGGTTACACATTAGACGTTCAACGGATGAGTCGATATGTTAGGGTTACACATTAGACGTTCAACGGATGAGTCGATATGTTATGGTTACACATTAGACGTTCAACGGATGAGTCGATATGTTATGGTTACACATTAGACGTTTAACGGATTAGTCGATATGTTATGGTTACACATTAGGGTTACACATTAGACGTTCAACGGATGAGTCGATATGTTAGGGTTACACATTAGACGTTCAACGGATGAGTCGATATGTTAGGGTTACACATTAGACGTTCAACGGATGAGTCGATATGTTATGGTTACACATTAGACGTTCAACGGTTAGTCGATATGTTATGGTTACACATTAGACGTTCAACGGATGAGTCGATATGTTATGGTTACACATTAGACGTTTAACGGATTAGTCGATATGTTATGGTTACACATTAGACGTTCAACGGATGAGTCGATATGTTAGGGTTACACATTAGACGTTCAACGGATGAGTCAATATGTTAGGGTTACACACTAGACGTTCAACGGATGAGTCGATATGTTATGGTTACACATTAGACGTTCAACGGTTAGTCGATATGTTATGGTTACACATTAGACGTTCAACGGATGAGTCGATATGTTAGGGTTACACATTAGACGTTCAACGGATGAGTCGATATGTTATGGTTACACATTAGACGTTCAATGGATGAGTCGATATGTTATGGTTACACATTAGACGTTCAACGGTTAGTCGATATGTTATGGTTACACATTAGACGTTCAACGGATGAGTCGATATGTTATGGTTACACATTAGACGTTCAATGGATGAGTCGATATGTTATGGTTACACATTAGACGTTCAACGGTTAGTCGATATGTTATGGTTACACATTAGACGTTCAACGGTTAGTCGATATGTTATGGTTACACATTAGACGTTCAACGGTTAGTCGATATGTTATGGTTACACATTAGACGTTCAACGGATGAGTCGATATGTTAGGGTTACACATTAGACGTTCAACGGATGAGTCGATATGTTATGGTTACACATTAGACGTTCAACGGATGAGTCGATATTTTATGGTTACACATTAGACGTTCAACGGTTAGTCGATATGTTTTGGTTACACATTAGACGTTCAACGGATGAGTCGATATGTTAGGGTTACACATTAGACGTTCAACGGATGAGTCGATATGTTAGGGTTACACATTAGACGTTCAACGGATGAGTCAATATGTTTATGGTTACACATTAGACGTTCAACGGTTAGTCGATATGTTAGGGTTACACATTAGACGTTCAACGGATGAGTCGATATGTTATGGTTACACATTAGACGTTCAACGGATGAGTCGATATGTTAGGGTTACACATTAGACGTTCAACGGATGAGTCGATATGTTATGGTTACACATTAGACGTTCAACGGTTAGTCGATATGTTAGGGTTACACATTAGACGTTCAACGGATGAGTCGATATGTTAGGGTTACACATTAGACGTTCAACGGATGAGTCGATATGTTATGGTTACACATTAGACGTTCAATGGATGAGTCGATATGTTATGGTTACACATTAGACGTTCAACGGTTAGTCGATATGTTATGGTTACACATTAGACGTTCAACGGATGAGTCGATATGTTAGGGTTACACATTAGACGTTCAACGGATGAGTCGATATGTTAGGGTTACACATTAGACGTTCAATGGATGAGTCGATATGATATGGTTACACATTAGACGTTCAACGGTTAGTCGATATGTTATGGTTACACATTAGACGTTCAACGTATGAGTCGATATGTTAGGGTTACACATTAGACGTTCAACGGATGAGTCGATATGTTAGGGTTACACATTAGACGTTCAATGGATGAGTCGATATGTTATGGTTACACATTAGACGTTCAACGGTTAGTCGATATGTTATGGTTACACATTAGACGTTCAACGGTTAGTCGATATGTTATGGTTACACATTAGACGTTCAACGGATGAGTCGATATGTTAGGGTTACACATTAGACGTTCAACGGATGAGTCGATATGTTAGGGTTACACATTAGACGTTCAATGGATGAGTCGATATGATATGGTTACACATTAGACGTTCAACGGTTAGTCGATATGTTATGGTTACACATTAGACGTTCAACGTATGAGTCGATATGTTAGGGTTACACATTAGACGTTCAACGGATGAGTCGATATGTTAGGGTTACACATTAGACGTTCAATGGATGAGTCGATATGTTATGGTTACACATTAGACGTTCAACGGTTAGTCGATATGTTATGGTTACACATTAGACGTTCAACGTATGAGTCGATATGTTAGGGTTACACATTAGGGTTACACATTAGACGTTCAACGGATGAGTCGATATGTTAGGGTTACACATTAGACGTTCAACGGATGAGTCGATATGTTATGGTTACACATTAGACGTTCAACGGATGAGTCGATATGTTATGGTTACACATTAGACGTTTAACGGATTAGTCGATATGTTATGGTTACACATTAGGGTTACACATTAGACGTTCAACGAATGAGCCGAGATGGTAAGGTTCTACACGAGATGTTATATCACACCATCTGTCAACAAAACATTTCCCACCAAAAATCTCCCACCAAAAATTTCCCCCCAAAAATTTCCCTCCAAAAATTTCCCACCAAGATCTGCTCTTATATACTAACATCTTATCCACACAACTTCACAGCCTCTTATACTCAAAACCACTTAACCTCACAACCACAAACACACACTGTTATCATGGTGAAGATGGCGGAATTTGAAGCTTTTGCTTGTCCTTGTAAACGAGGAGACGTAATTCTGCGAGAATCGCATAAACCTTACTCCCGTGGTAAACAATACTATGCGTGTCCTTTATCAAAGGTGAACACCTACATACTTTTTTGTGTGTTATATAAATAATTTGGTTAGTTGTTAAAAATAATAATTTTTACTCTTTAACAGGGTGGGACAAAGGAGTATGGTTGCGATTTTTTTTATGGAAGGAGGAACGACTAGCCAAAATGACCGGTTCTCTTGGAGCTTCAACGCCTCCAACTCATTCCGCAGGACCATCCATAACTCCAACTCGTTACACCTCAGGACCTTCAACATCGAGTCCTGGAAATACAGAGTACTCAAACTGCATCAAACTGAATCACTAGATAATGGTACTCAATAAAATGCTAGAAGTGTACATGCATCCAAACAAACACACAATTGATTCAGCTGCCTTATTTCACGACCTTTATAATGACATGGTAGGTGATATGGGAAATCTTCGTATGTAGGTTGTTGTTGTTGCTGTTATTGTTGTTGTTGTTGCTGTTATTGTCGTTGTTGTTGTTTGTTGTGTTATTGTTGTTGTTTAATAAAATGTTGTTGTTGTGAAAACTGATGTCGAACGTGCTTTATATTTTTAATTCGTACGCTTTAAAATGTTCCAATGATGTTGTTGTTGTGTTATTGTTGTTGTTTAATAAGGGGCCGTTTGGTTTAATAAGGGGCCGTTTGTTGTTTAGACGTTCAACGGATGAGTCGATATGTTTATGTATAACGATATTATTGTGTTTATGTATAACGATATCAACTTAAAAACGTATATATATTTTTTGTTAAAATATACGGAATATCGGACCGAAACAAACCTAAAAAACGTAGTTTCATTAAAAGTCAACGAAGTCAAACACAATCCCCGGCGACATCTCGCTGGGGAAAATTTACAATAAAAACATAAGCTGGAGTTTACTTAATACGAAAGCCCAAAACTTAAGCCCAATTGCGAAACTTAAGCCCAAACACGTATCCCCAGCGACATGTCGCTGGGGAAACAAATTGTCCACGTCACCATAAGAGTCATTAACACTAATTACAATTTCGTAACTAAACAAAAGAATCCGCAGCGACATGTCGCTGGGGAAACATGAGCGGGAAAAGTTCCCGCTACGTTTTACGAAGAAATATTTGGTCAAAATGTAACTTCATTATCCCCGGCGACATGTCGCCGGGGAAACATGCACAATAATTTATTTGAATTTTCTATGAGAATTTGTGCCACGTAGGATCTATTTTTGTCGTTTAGTGCAGATACCCCAGCGACAAATGTCGCCGGGGAAAATGTCGATGGGGAAACTGGTAAATGTTGTAGTGTCAACCTTTTTTAGTGGCGCCCATCATTCTCAACCCTCCCAAATCTTTTTTTAAATATTCATAATTTGTCCTTCAAATTTATAAATTTGCAACATTAACCCTTCCAATACTAAACAATTATATATAAAAAAAACAAACACTTGATTAAAAATAAAAATACAATTCCTAAAAATTAAAAACTACAATTCCTAAAAATTAAAAACTACAAATCCTAAAAATAAAAAACTACAAATCGCCCCAAGTCCAAGGCCAATTATATTTCGCAGCTATCTCACGCTTCTTATCTAGCGTCCACTTTAGCATTGTGGGATCAGTGATATGCTGGTGCGATTTGTTGTAGAACTTGTGATCTTGATATAAGGCATTTTGTGCAAGATATTGGGCCTTTTGTTCCTTCTCTTGGAGATGTTTGTCCAAGAGTTCTTGTTGTTTCCTTGCGTTCTCCTCCAACAAACTTGCTTTCCTCGACGTGTAATCTTGGACCATGTCGGCAACACTAACCTTCGACGAGGCTTCACTAGCAACCTTTTTTCCTTTTCTTGCACAGCTATCTAGGGGAGGCGTTGGGTCTTCATTGAGATTTGGCAAAACGGTATCAAATTCGTTACTAGCCGACTCATAGTGGACCGATTCCGAGGACTTTCTTCGCTTGTTGGAATGAGAGGGTTCTTCATCTTGGACACACTTTTGTTCCAACCATTTAGCTTGGTCTTTGACAATTTCCCAAGCTCGTTGATGAGTAAAAGGCTTGCCTTGTTTTTTCTCAAAACTCGCCATGGCATTCTTGAAGATATCAAGATCGCTACAACCACTCTCCCAAAGACGTCTCTACAAATACAAATGTATAAGTTATATATATATATATATATATATATATATATATATATATATATATATATATAATTTATATATATACATATATATATATAAAATATAAATAAAACGTATATAATTTACCGATTGGTGGTATAAACCGTTGAACACACTTATTAACGCGTTCATTTCCCTCCACTTTGTGGTTAGTGAATGATGACTTCGAGTAGTGCCTTTAACATTTGTGGCAAAATGCGCCAAAATTCGCTTCCAAAAACAATCTCTTCCTTGTTCCATCCCGACCGTTCTACATGTGGAGATGTGAACCCAAGCTTTCGCCAAAGCCTCCTCCTCCTCCGGTGTCCAAACTTTTTTTTCGGCCCTTTTTGGGTATTTCTTCTTTGGAACGTCTTGTTCTTGAACTTCTTGAACATCATCGTTATCGTCATCGTCTACATAATTAAACCATATATAAATATACATAATTAAACCGTATATAAATATATAATAAACAAAGTTAAAAAACATACCGAAATTCATTTGCGTTTCGGGTACCTCGAGTAACTCGTCTTCGGAATAGGTCGCCTCCGGTTGTTCTCGGTAAGTTTCGAACGGGTTAAAATTAGCCGTTTCGTATATGTAGTAATCGTTTGGATGCATTGGTCGGTAGTCGAAGTTTTGTCGTGGAGGACTCGGTGGTAGGGGACGATAATAGTTTTGTTGCGAAGTTGAATGGTGTTGTTGACGAGGAGCCGATTGTGGTTGTATGGGTCGAGGAGCCGATTGTGTTTGTATAGGTCGAGCGGGTTTAGATCGAGTGCCCCGTTTACGACCCTTCGACGAAGAACTTGCACCAATTTTCTTATTTCTTGGATCCATATTTTTAAGAATGTGTGTTGTGATTTGTTAAAATTGTTTGTTGTGATTTAAAATGTGTGTTTTGTTGGGATATATATAGTGCAACAAAAAGGGACTAAAATTGTTTTTTTTTTTACCCCGCTCCACCTCAAACGTTCACAAACAAATTTCAAAAAACCCCCTAAAACGGTCACATGACCGTTGATAATTAGCTTCCACGCTGCGAGTTCAAAGCTCGCTTGAGCAACCCGGTTGGCCAACTCGCAGGATTGGCGGCGGTGTTCCTGCTGAGCTCGCCAGCTCGCTGAGCTACCCGCTTGTCCACTCCTTCCTCTCTTAAGTTGAGACATGAGACCTTATGAAATACTAACTACTTCAGAAAAAAGCTAACTAGTGCCGAGACCAAGATAACAGGACATCTTTTGTGTCATCTTATGTTGACATCCGTTTAAAACGAATCTGTGTGAATTCTTTTTTCTTTTTATAATTTGTACATCGATGTGTCATGGTGACATCACCAACAAACTGGAAATCTATATATAGATTTCGAAATTCTACGCATGACACTTTGATAGGACCATAAAGTTGCTTATAATTTATGTTAAGAAACATTAACACAATTGTTCAAATAGTGCAAACCGAGTTTGTAAGAGTTAACATTATGTTTTGACGTAGTTTGGGCCAAGTTTTGACCTTTTTAGCAAGTAATCGGTGATTTATTTGGTCGTTGACCTTGTGCGAGTAATCGGCAATAACTTAGCCTTGAAATCCTTGCTTTACAACACTGTTTCAAGGTAATTCATTAAACATCGTATGATTTTAAGTCAATGTATCTCTTGTCTCTGAGCAAGTCTCAAACATTTAATAAAGTCTAAATATATTTACAATTTATAGAAATAGAGTTTGTGTGCATAAAAAGAGAGACATGAATCTTTAAGTTTTTTGTCATACTAGAGAAAACTTTCGGTGGTGGAGCTTTGTTATTTAGCAAAAGAACCCCACGCCTTAGACTATTAGCTGACTGTGGAAGTAATAATCTGACCTTCGGTCCGGAGCGCGTGTAGATTTCTTCAGACTAGTAGTGGGTCTGGAGCGCGTGTAGGTTTCTTCGGACTAGTAGTGGAGTCTTCTGAGCACCTACACCAAGGGTAAACACATGTTAGCCTCGTTTTAAGTTTGATTCCAAGACCAAGCTCCAACGTGAGAGTAAGTATGTGGCACATGCTCAATGGTATGGTAATAAATGAGAGAGTAAATGCGTGAAATCGATTAGTTGTGCATTAAATGAGCTTGAGGTATTTATACTACCCCAAAGTACTGTACCTCACAACATACGTATGGAGCGAGCCGGGCTACACTACACTTAGCTTAGGTGTTAGGTGTCAGGTCACGTGGAGGAAAATATCCCGCAATTCGGGTTAGGCGGCTCAGGTATGGTCTTTGGTATGGTCTGTCGGGTAAAAGGATATTCTGAGTAAAAGAATGGTCGTCGCCATCCGGAATGTGTTTTTTCAGACCAAATCCTTTGGACACGTAAAGACACTAATCGTCCGGCATGTGTCGTCCAAACATATACACAAATACTGACAAGGTTCAGTACTCAAGAGCATAAATTGTTAAATCCAAAGTAATTAAGTTACATCAATATATGCAAGTGCAAGCCACTACAATATCATTGTTTTGGATTCAATAATAGTAGCACTTAAAGTTTTGTTAACTAAGTTATAAACTGAAAAACTATAGTTTTGGATTCAATAATAATACTAGCAGGGAAAGTAGTTTGCTCTTGCCGACTACTATATGTAAGCAAGAATATTAGAGTACTTTAATTATATTTCAAATAATCGGGCTTAGGTTGGTGTTATAGTGACCGCAAACATATACCACTAACTCAACACCGTATTAGTTTTTCAACACAATCAACATCACCACCAACATAATGTAGTAACACAAACATACTAAACATACATTACTTAAACGCAAATATACCTTACAAAAACCAACATATCACACACACAACCCTCTTTTCTTTCTTCCACAAGTCGGTCTTGTGGACCGACTTCTCCAAAAAATAAGCTAACGACGCTGATCGTGTATAGTACTCCCGGACCCAATATACTGGATCGGGCATGCTCATAGCAACCCCAATCCCGGAACAACCCGAACCGCGGCCTGGCCAAGCCGGACAAAGGCGCACTATAGACTCCAGTCTTGCCAAGCTGGACAAGAACGCGCCCCGGTCTCGCCAGGCCAGGCCGGAACACATCATCGGCCGCCGCCAAGTCGCCAAAAGCCAGATCTCTTGGGATTATGTCCCCCACGTGATCTGACACCTACCTACTAGGGGAGGCGTAATTCGGCTCGCAGAGTCCCGAGGCAGCTACAGGTAACAGAGGTGGGTAGTATAAATACCCCCACCTCATTTATTACTCTCAATTGATACCAACACAGAGCATTGACTCTCACACAGTCCGCACATACACTTTCTCTCTCAAATAATATACTTACTCTCACTGCGGAGGCCGACCGCGGAAGCCCCCTTCCGCGGTGAGACTAACGGTGGTATCTTTTCTTAGCAGCTTTACAAGACACTTAGCACAAGATCCGCCCCTGCCAAGAGCTAGCCTAAACTAGGTCTTGCACTGGGCCCAAGATTTTTACTAACAAGTTGGCGCCATCCGTGGGACACTGGGACCAGTTATACAACTGCGTTTCTAAAGAACCATACCATGAGTAACCAGGTGAATGACTCCTCCCCAGCCCGAGAGCGTTCGACTGTACGGAACACTCTTGGAAAAGGGAAGAGCCATGAAGGAGAGGAGCACCATTCGGGCTCTCTCCCGGAAGAGGCGATAAGGGAATTTTGCGACAAGCATTATGACCAACTGTTGCCCTTAATGGCCGAGAAGGTCCATGCGGAAAAGTTGAGGCAAGTAAAAACTCGCCTCGATTTCGATGATGAGTCACAAGGGAACTCACACTCTCGAGAGCGATCTCGAAACTCTGAGTCAAAATCCCTGGGGGAAAGAAAGGTCGAGAGAAAGCGGAAGACTAGCCCCAGTGTTAGATTCGGACCCTCCGAAGGTTCCCACTCCCGAAGTGTTTTTTCCAAACTCAGCAGAGAACCCAAAGACGACGGTGAAAGGACCAAGTACCTTCGGCCAACCATTTTCACTCGTCTAGAGGAAAGACGAGAAGATGTCAAATCACGCCTGGGGGAGAGAAGACCGGATGTGTTTTCTCGACTTAGATCCAAAAGTCGCACTCGAAGAGAGCGAAGAATTGAAACCAAACGTAACAGGCGGGACAGACAACTCTCCACATAAGGGAGTCCGGATAGACAAAGAAGGAGAACCCCCAGTCCAACCTATAGCCACGCCCCCCGATCCAGGGAGAAAGACGCCGGAGACAGAGCTGCCTACTCTGGTACATAGCGGAAGCAAAGGTCAATTATTTAAATACCATGACTATCATATAAATAAATCTACAACATCAAAGCACATAGCGGAAGAAAAGATCAATTATTTAACATGTATAAAGATTAACCGAAATTTAAAGACACGTACCTTTTGATCCTAGCAAGAACAAGGATCACAACTTTAAATCTTCTTCTTTAATCAAACAATTAGGATTAACAAGAAACCCCTTATCGTTTTGTTTCTCAATCCAAGATGATGTTAACTAAAGTAAGTTAACTACCAAGTCTTGTACACACGTACTATAACCAATTAATGCTTGATGCTAGTGAAAGAACACAAATTAAACCAAACGTTTTGTTTAATTGAAAACAATAGATCGACTAACCCAAGGGTATAGTTCGATCCGATTTTTGCTCAAAAGAAGAAGAAAGAAACTTAGGGTTATAGCAAGTATGCACTAGGTGAAAAACTAATAACCCTTGAGTTTGTATTTATAGGCTAATAATCTTGTAGGACAAGTTAGACTAGAATTAGAAAATAAATCCCTATAGGCCGATCGGCCATACCCTTGCACAAGGGATTTCTAGAACCTTCTTTCCTCCAAATTACACCTATAGTCCTTCCTTTATTTACTAACGGTCGTTAGTCAATTTCGTTAATTACTTAACGTCCGTTAGTCGTTATTTCGTGTCAAAATAATTAAATACATAACAGTTATATATATTAATTATTTACATTAATCATTCATACGCAAAGTGTGCAATCCCATGGTCCCGTGTTCGATTCTAGTCATACACGATTTAATATTTTTCCAAAACTCTAACATCTCCCACTTGGAAATCTATTAAAAGGGTAATGACATGTAACACCCCTTGACCAACCACGACTAAAAACGTGAAAATTTTTCGCAAAAAGTACACCCGAAAACTGACCCGCTGTTACTCTTTTACCAGCTGACAAAAATCTATACATATCTAGGACTTGGAACTATTTTTAAATGAAACTAGACTCAATTAGCTTTAAAACGACGGGTGGCGCGACCCATAACGAATTACGGATCAAAAGATATGATTTTTCGAAAATTGCCGAAAGTCTGCCAGTGACCATCCATCCGATCGGATGGACATCCAACCGATCGGTTGGAGGTCTGCTGATCCACCAAAAACACATTAACCTCCCGTACTTGAAAACCCGATCTCGATATTCAACCAAACTTTTCAAATTCACTTAGTATACTATTGGGCTTATTTTCATACAAAAACCCTTACCGTTTGACTCCCTGGAATAGTACTTTACATTATGACGGGTTATGCATAAAACCCATTTTTGACCCATTATCACCCCAAATCCATTAAAACCACTTCATTTACCCACCATACCTAACCAACATACATAACTTAACATACTAAACTTGTCTCATGCACCCATGACCCATTCACATCCCAAAATGGGTGGAAACCCGCTTATGCCAAACACCCCTTAAAACTCATTTACAATTGATGAGTATCTGTTTACTCATCATTTTTGGCCCAGTTAATACGTAAAAAATGTTAAAAACAGCCAAATACACCAAATATTACTGCAGATATCCTTGGTTTGTGTTTTTATGCATTTCAGGTACAAAGGATTGAAAACGGAGCGAAAATGGGTATTATTGGATCGACTCGACAACAATTGTGCATTTGATCTACAGAAGTCAAAGTCAAAGTCAACCTCCAAAATTACCAAAATGACACAAATGGTCCTTGGAAATACTTTTCAAATTTGGCAGCCTTGGTCCTTGGGATTTTCAGATTTTACAACAATGGTCCTTAAACCTTAAACCTAATCCAATTCTAATCCTAAACCTTAAACTACCAAATAAAACCCTATCCTAAACCTAATCACTAAACCCAGCCCACCAAATAAATACAAAGCCCAATCCCACAATTGACCCAACCCGTTTGTTTTAGTTAAATCCCACCAGGGTCAAACAATAAAGTCAAACCCATTTCCCTCCTTCCCAAAACCAACCTTTCACCTCACCTTTTCTCCTTCCCCAGACCAAAGCAACCCCAGACAACTTTCCCCCCCCCCTTGTCCCCCCAACATCCTTGTCCCCTCTCCTTTTCCTGCCATAACCACTTCCCCCCCCCCCCCTCACAAGTCAACTCTGGTACAAAAAAGTCCCCTCTCCTTTTCCTGCCATAACCAAGTTTCTCGCCAAAATTGGAGTTAACAACTGGGATTGATTGAACCCAATCCAACGGCTCAGATTTGATCAGAGAAGAAGACAAGGGACATCCCACCTTAATTTTAGTATAAATAGGGCATTTTGTAGCCAATTTGGCAAGTAGTTTTAATTTAAAAGTCGTAATGCTAGTTTAGTTATCATAAGTTGTATTCTCAAGCTTTCAGTTATCAATTCAAGTTATTCTTAGTTTAAGTGTTCTAATTTCAAGCATTGTAGTACCCATTTTCAGTATTAATTGAAATTCAAGTTTTCTCAATAATTCGAATTAGTAAGTTAGTTACTGTGTCATTGTTCTCAAGCCCTAGTACCTATTATATAAGCTCATAGAAGCTCATTATAGCTTCTTGTGAGCTTGTAATAGTCAACCCAGTCCTAATCCAAGAAGTTCAAGAGAAGTCAAAGAAAGTCAAACGGGTACTGTTCACTAGCTTATTTTAGTGCTTATTACTTTTTCTTTGCTTATTTGTTCTTATTGAAGTAAAAGTAGGTCAGTTTGGTAGTTAGTTCTAGTTTAGTCTTCATTCTCAGTTAATAGCTTAAAAACAGTCTAATTAGCTTAAATTTAATATTAGCTTATTTAGAGTGTAAATCTAGATAAAAGTTTCTTATCTCAGCTTAATTAAGTTAGTTTCTCATTAGTGGATAAGTTTCATAGCTTAAATTGGTTGGCTACAGTTGGAATCTTAAAATCAGTGAATTAAAGATGTGTTTGGCATTAGCTTATTTCTTGGTCAAAATAGCTAGCTACTGTTCATTTGCAAGTTGATCAATTTCAATCTTGTTTAAAATAGTGTGAATAAGTTGTTTCCAAGATATTTTAAGCTAATTTGATAGATATCATGGTTTTGTATGGATTGTGCTAATTTTAGGGGCTTAACTGATCAAATAAGCCAATTATAGCTTATTGCTCATTTGGACCTTACTTGTAGCTTTTCTGAGGTCTTTAGATTGCATTTAGTGTACTTGTAAGAGTTGGTTAAGTATCATTTTGAATTATGCCTTAAAACCAAAAATTTGTGCCTTCTGATCACTAGATAGCATAAGCAGTCTGCATAGCTTTTCAAGCCCCTCATAAGTGCTTATTTCTGATCCCCTAATGCCTGATTTTTGGACTTTTAAGTTGTTTAATATATCACATTTTCTTGTACATGATTTCCTTAATTAAGCCTAGCTTATTGTAGCTTATACCAGCTTTTGAAAATCACCTCAGAAAGCAATAGGGCTGCAAATCAGATTTTTAGGTTTTTCAAGTTTGTTTTTGATTTTTAATTTGCTTTGGAATAAGCTGAATTTTGGTATAGATATAATTGAGTTGCTAATCTAGTTAGTGCTGATTTTTCTGAATTTTTATAATTAGCTTTTAACAGCTTTTGAGTGGCTTGAAAAAGCCACATTTTCCCCTGTTCACTGCATATATCAGCAGACCTTAGAAGGTCTTTTTGGCTTAATTTGTGATTTTGTAGTGCTTATTTACTTGCTTATGTAGTTTATCTAGTTCCCTTTTAGCCTTTTGAAGTTGTCTCAGCTTATTTGAAGTTCCACTCTAGCTTATTATTGGCTTAACAGCCCCTTTGATAACAGCCTTAGCTTTTTTTGCTCTTTTGTTCCTGATCAGATTTTAGACCCCTTTTTCTTAGCTTATTTGATGTTTTCATAATTAGTTGTAGTTATCAAAAGTGCTTATTTACATGTCCTTAATCAGTTTGTAGGAGAAAATCAAAAAAATAAAATAGTTATCAATAGGACTGAGCCAGGATTCGAACCTGGGTCTCTTGCATAGTTTTGTCCTTTTTCACTTTAGCTTATTATTATCTTATTAGGTTATTCCAGCTTATCTGGATAAGCTAGCATCCCCTGCTTATTTTTCCTAGAATCAGTGCATTATTTAGGACTTTTCTGGAATTTTTCATAATTTTCCAAGTTCATTTAGTATTTTTAATTAATTTTTCGTTTTAATTCTGTTTTTAATTCATATAAAATAAAATAAAAGTCAAAAAAATAAAATTCTTTTTTTCAAAATTTTCTTTTATTAATTAGAATTTAGTAAAAATAGATTTGTACCCGTAGAATTAATATTGCTTAGATTTCACGTTTTTAGTTCGCGTTTCCCCGGCTTAGTTACGTTATTTGTTTTCTTTGCGTTTTTACTTATTCATGCTTTGTAGATTTATATGTTATAAGTTTCCCTTATCCTATTTATGCTTCCCGTAGTTATAAGATATCCTTAGCCTATTTATTGCTTCCCGTAGTTGTAGGTTATTTAATTTCATCAAAATCCAAAATCTCATCCTTTTCACTATTCAAAACACGCTTCACAATCCCGATTTCACAAATTCCATTCAATCATTCGTTGGGAAAAACACTCGGGTTTACATACTTCCTTTGTAAATCCTTGATGAAAAATACGTGTTGATTCCTTCGAATCAACAATACACACTTTTTACCCAATACACATAACCATTACATACCCATTTGAAAGCGTACATAACTTAACATTTTTAATATATTGAAAAGGTGTTAGTACAAAGTCTTGACCCATAGCTTTCCAAAATGGGTGAGATTGGCTAGATGCCAAACACCCTTAAGACACCACCATAACCATATATCATAAGACTTCATGACATCTACACATAATTAACCCATGAATTAAACATGAACAAGGAACATGTATGACACAAGATCGTTAAATAACAAAATGACCATATAGGTTGAAATATACCAAAACACGAAAGGACACTTCGGGGCTTCCAACTTCAACACACTTGGTCCAGAAGATTATGGTCTTCTAGTTAACTTCTACAACTACACTACCCTTCCTTCCACAACTATAAGCTATGCTAAGTCCTTACCCTTGCTTCCTCCACTTGTACCTACAAAATTATCATTAACTACAACCGTAAGCGAAAACGCTTAGTAAGTATATAAGATATAACCATCATTACATTTCCATGGAGCATAACATAACATTTTTACTCACCTTGATCAAGCAAGCAAATACATATCATTATCATAACTAGCATTGGATCCAAGCTAACATTCATTAACAAGCTCCATAACAAGAATACATTACACATCATAACATTAGCATAATAACATTTAACAAGTTATTGCTATATACTTACCTTAATCCCTACTAGCTCCCTACTTGGACTCTATATAGGCTCTACAATTTCTTCCTATCACAAAATTAACTTCAATTAGTGACTAACAAACTAGGGAGAGCATTGATTCACAATCTTTATCCACTATACTCAAAACCCATAACATGAACCATAATTTCTCAAATTGGGGAAAACACTTACTTGATGAGGAGATTATAATTAAGGTGTCTCTAGTGCCTCTTGATCACTTCTTAATAATCAAAATGAGCTAAGATGGAAATTTTTGCCTTCCTTCCCTTTTCCTTCTTTATAAGTCGACACCCACAAGAACACACTCAAGGTTTCCAGATTTTTCAAGAGATAGATATTTATCCATGTGTAGTTATTAGTTTAGGCACTTGGCAATTATAGTCCTCACAAGTCTCATTGTGCTTATCTTAACCCACAACACTTATTACTTATTAAATATATGCACTAAAGTTTATATATCAATATCTCTTATACTATATGACATAATACGTTACCTTTCCGGGGTTCAGGTGTAATAATTCATCCCGCCTTAAATAGGATTTCGCCCTCGAAATCTACTCTTGGAATAGATGAGGATATTTGCTCTTCATCTTCTCTTCCGTCTCCCACCAAATACTTGTGCCTTTCCGATGTCTCCATTGGACTTTTACTAACGGGATTTCCTTGTTTCTTAATTGCCTCACCTTCCTTCCTAATATAGCTTCCGGTTCATCTTCTTGCGAGAGCAATTCCGGATCAATTTCGATATCGTTTAAAGTGACCACGCTTGTTTCGTCCGCCAAACACTTCCTCAAGTATGACACATGAAAGGTATTATGAATACCTCTAATTTCTTCCGGCAATTCCAACACGTATGCTACCTCGCATACTCGTTTCAAGATTTTAAATGGTCCTATAAATCGCGGACTTATTTTTCCTTTGTTTTTAAATCTAAAAATGCCTTTCCACGGAGAAACTTTTAACATGACAAAATCACCCACTTCGAATTCGATTGGTCTTCTTCGATTATCGGTATAGCTTTTCCACCTATCTTGCGCCGCTTTAAGTCTTGCCCGGATCATTTCAATCTTCTCCGTTGTCGCCAATACTACATCTGTGCTCGGCAATTCCCTTCTTCCAACTTCTTCCCAACACACGGGTGTCCTACACCTTCTACCATAGAGCATCTCATAGGGTGGCATATCTATACTCGCATGATAACTGTTGTTGTAAGCGAATTCAACTAGAGGCAAATGATCGTCCCAATTACCTCCAAAGTCAATCATACAAGCTCGTAACATATCTTCTAAGGTTTGAATCGTCCTCTCACTTTGCCCATCGGTTTGAGGATGAAAAGCCGTGCTCATATGCAGTTTCGTACCTAGTTCATCTTGGAAATTCTGCCAAAAGTTTGAAGTGAAGCGCCCGTCTCTATTGGAGACTATAGAAATGGGTACTCCATGACGTGCGACTATCTTGTTGACATAAATCTTAGCTAACTTGTGAACGGGCATATTCTCTCGGATTGGAATAAAATGTGCACTTTTTGTTAAGCGATCTACTATGACCCAAATTGCATCGTTCTTCTTTTTCGTCCTTGGCAATTTCGTAATGAAATCCATCGTGATTTTTTCCCACTTCCAAACCGGAATGTCTAAAGGTTGAACTTTTCCATATGGCTTTTGGTGCTCGGCTTTAACCTTTAAACAAGTTAGACATTTCTCAACGTACTTTACACAATCCCTTTTCATTCCCGGCCACCAATAATTCTTCTTCAAGTCACGGTACATCTTTGTAGCTCTCGGATGAATAGAATACTTCGACTTGTGTGCTTCTTCTAGGATCAATTCTTTGATATCACTCCGAAAAGGAATATAAACCCTTCCATACCGTGTCTTAATCCCTCGACTATCTTCTTCAAGATGCGGAATGTGAGAGGAAATACGTTCACTTTCTCTATTTTCCTCTTTCAATGCTTCCTCCTGTGCTAATTTGATTTTATCAAAAAGGTCAGACGTGACAATCATCCAACGAATGAATCCTAGTAACTTCGTTTCGATCCTTGCGACTCAAAGCAACCGCCACAACATTCGCTTTACCGGGATGGTAGCGAATTTCACAATCATAGTCTTTTAATAAGTCTAACCATCTTCGTTGCCTCATGTTCGGATCTTTCTTCTCAAGGAAATATTGAAGGCTTCTATGATCGGTGTAAATTACAAACTTGACACCATACAAATAATGCCTCCAAAGTTTTAGAGCAAAAACCACAGCCGCGAACTCAAGATCGTGAGTTGCATAATTTTCTTCATGCTTCTTTAGTTGTCTCGAGGCGTAAGCAATTACTTTACCCCTTTGCATAAGAACACATCCGAGACCGGAATAAGACACGTTGCTGTAAACCACCATATCTTCAGTTCCTTCTGGCAACACAAGAACTGGTGCTTCACATAACTTTTTCCATAGTGTACGAAAGGCTTCATCCTGTTCTTCGCCCCACTCAAATGTAGCGTTCGTCTTAGTAAGTTTGGTTAGCGATGATGCGATTTTGGAGAAATCTTGTATAAACCTACGATAATATCCCGCGAGGCCAAGAAAACTTCGAATCTCACCGACATTCTTTGGTGATTGCCATTTCATTACCGCTTCTACCTTTGAAGGATCGACTTTAATACCGTCGAAATTAATAACGTGACCGAGGAATTGAACTTCTTGTAACCAAAATTCACATTTTGAGAACTTGGCATACAAATTTTCTTTCCTCAATGTTTCGAGAATCTCCCGTAAATGTGCAGCATGTTCCTATTTACTCTTTGAGTAGATAAGAATATCATCAATGAACACTATGACGGATCTGTCCATCATCGGTCTACATACGCGGTTCATAAGATCCATGAAAACTGCCGGCGACTTCGTGAGACGAAAGGGCATAACCGTAAACTCATAGTGCCCATATCGGGTCGTAAAGGCCGTCTTATGAATGTCTTCTTCTCGAACCTTCAATTAATGATAACCTGAACGGAGATCGATCTTTGAAAACCACCTCGCACCTTGAAGTTGATCAAAGAGATCATCGATTCTTGGTAGCGGGTACACGTTTTTCACCGTGACTTTGTTCAATTCACGGTAATCAATGCACATCCGCATACTACCATCTTTCTTCTTAACGAATAAAATTGGAGCTCCCCATGGTGAACTACTAGGACGGATAAAGCCTTTGTCGAGTAATTCTTGAAGCTGACTCATTAACTCTTTCATTTCGGACGGAGCAAGGCGATAAGGAGTTTTTGCAATAGGTGTAGCACCTGGAACAAGATCAATACGGAATTCAACTTGCCTTTCGGGTGGAATACCCTGCAAGTCTTCCGGAAAGACGTCACAAAATTCATTTACAACCAAAACGTTGTCGATGCTTTTCTTTTCAAAGTTCGTATCTATCACGTGATCCATAAAGGCATAACAACCACGCGATAAATATCTCCTAGCCTTCATCACGGAGCATAACTTTAGATCACCCTTCCTTTTATCGCCATAAATAATCATTTTATAACCGCTAGGATTTACAACCCGGATGATCTTTTGGCTACAAAGGATGGCTTCATTATATTTATCAATCCAATCCATGCCAATAACGATATCAAACTCCCCGAGCATTATCGGAATTAAGTCAATCCTAAAGGCATTATCATCAATCTCTATCTCTACGCCTTGATACACATTTGATACAACAACAACCTTATTATTGGCTATTTCGACTTCAAGGGGTATCAGAACTAGTGGTGGTTAGATGCTTGCTAAAATTATAAGATATGAAGGACACGCTAGCACCCGAATCATACAAAACTTGAGCGGGTACAAAATTAACAAGATGAATACCTGTGATGACATCGGACCCCGACTTGGCTTCTTCGGCACTCATCTGGTAAACTCGAGCTTTTGGTTTTGGCACTTCTACTTTTTCATCCTTGACAGTTCTCAATGGCTTTGCTTCAATTGCCTTTGTTTTTGGGCAATCCCTCAACCTATGCCCTATTTCATTACACCCGTAGCATACTATCATTAGTTTGGTGCAATCTTTACTTTGATGGTCTAGAGCTCCGCACTTGTAACAACCCGGCGTATTACGCCTACATTCTCCAAGATGAAACTTGTTACACTTCGGACATGCCACCTTTGTCTTGGCTCCCACACCTTTCTTGCCATGATCAAATTTAGTTTTCTTCCCATCTCGATCTCCAAACTCTTGCTTCCTCTTTGGTTCCTTAGCCTCTTTCTCCTTTCTCCTTAGTAAGTCCGCTTCTCTCACACGAGCTCTACTCAAAAGGTCTTCCAAGGTAGTACATTTGAACGGCGAGATTACATCACGAATATCATCTTTAAGCATCCTTTGGAATTTATCAACTTTAAGCTTCTCATTACCATGGTATTCGGGACAATACGGAACCATATCATTGAACGTTCTCCATAACTCATTCACTGTCTCATTGGTTTGAGTGAGAGATTGGAATTTCTCTCGGATTTTGTCAATCTCCTCAACCGGAGCATATTCAGCACTAAACAACTCCTTAAATTCCTTCCAAGTACATGCTTCGACCCAAGGTTCACCTTTCTCACAAACCTTCCCTTCCCACCAAGTTTTAGCGCTATCACGAAGAAAATTAGTAGCATAGATAACCTTCTTCCTTTCCTCACATCCACTAGTACGGAAAGCACCCTCCACAGCAGTAATCCATCTGTTACTAACAATCGGGTCAAGAATACCGGTAAACCGTGACACATCACAAGCCGTGAAGTCACGGTAAGTAGCTTTGTCACTCTTGGGTTCTTTTGTTGTTCCACATTCCTTCTTGAATTCTTGAAATTCTTCTTTCATCAACCTCTAAAGATTTTGTGTTGTCTGATTGACATAGTAAGGCATTGCTTGCTTAATAGCCTTACCTAACCCTTTTGCCATGATTGAGTCTAGAGTTTTTATTTCCTCTTCTATGAAACCTCTAAAGTTAAGGCTTCCAGAGCTAGAAGAGGAAGAACTTTCCTTGTCTTTGTTGTTGCCACCCGCATCACTTGCCGAAGATTCGGCATGTTTGGAAACCGTGGCTTTTGCAACTTCTTTCGAGTGAGGGTTTTCCATTTCTTCTTACTGAAAATAGTAAGTCACAATATCAAGTACAATCATATACATAGCCGATGCATGAATGACATATCTATTCTTATACTAAACACCCTAGCTTGTCACCTGTGTATGGTCCAAATGATTTCAATTTCACATATGTACCATATTTTTATCACTACGGTGGCCAGGCGTAGTCATAAAAATATTTAACATACGTGTCCTCAAAATCATCCAAACAATACACAAATAACAAACACTAGTTCTAAACGCATCTACACAAGGCCTAAGTCTAGGAAATCCTAAAGTGAAATCCTAAATCTCTTAGACCGAAGCTCTGATACCAAGTTGTAACACCCCTTGACCAACCACGACTAAAACCGTGAAATTTTTTCACAAAAAGTACACCCAGAAACTGACCCGCTGTTACTCTTTTACCAGCTGACAAAAATCTATACATATCTAGGACTTGAGACTATTTTTAAATGAAACTAGACTCAATTACCTTTAAAACTATGGGTGGCGCGACTCATAACGACTTACAGATCAAAAGATATGATTTTTTGAAAATTACCGAAAGTCTGCCAGAGACCATCCATCCGATCGGGATGGACATCCAACCGATCGGGTGGAGGTCTGCTGATCCACCAAAAACACGTTAACCTCCCGTACTTGAAAACCTGATCTCGATATTCTACCAAACTTTCCAGATTCACTTAGTATACTATTGGGCTTATTTTCATACAAAAACCCTTACCGTTTGACTCTCCGGAATAGTACTTTACATTATGACGGGTTATGCATAAAACCCATTTTTGACCCATTATCACCCCAAAACCATTAAAACCACTTCATTTACTCACCATACCTAACCAACAAACATAACTTAACATACTAAACTTGTCCCATGCACCCATGACCCATTCACATCCCAAAATGGGTGGAAACCCGCTTATGCCAAACACCCCTTAAAACTCATTTACAATACACACTTTTTACCCAATACACATAACCATTACATACCCATTTGAAAGCGTACATCACTTAACATTTTTAATATATTGAAAAGGTGTTAGTACAAAGTCTTGACCCATAGCATTCCAAAATGGGTGAGATTGGCTAGATGCCAAACACCCTAAAGACACCACCATAACCATATATCATAAGACTTCATGACATCTACACATAATTAACCCATGACTTAAACATGAACAAGGAACATGTATGACCCAAGATCGTTAAATAACAAAATGACCATATAGGTTGAAGTATACCAAAACACGAAAGGACACTTCGGGGCTTCCAACTTCAACACACTTGGTCCAGAAGATTATGGTCTTCTAGTTAACTTCTACAACTACACTACCCTTCCTTCCACAACTACAAGCTATGCTAAGTCCTTACCCTTGCTTCCTCCACTTGTACCTACAAAATTATCATTAACTACAACCGTAAGCGAAAACGCTTAGTAAGTATATAAGATATAACCATCATTACATTTCTATGGAGCATAACATAACATTTTTACTCACCTTGATCAAGCAAGCAAATACATATCATTATCATAACTAGCATTGGATCTAAGCTAACATTCATTAACAAGCTCCATAACAAGAATACATTACACATCATAACATTAGCATAATAACATTTAACAAGTTATTCCTATATACTTACCTTAATCCCTACTAGCTCCCTACTTGGACTCGATATAGGCTCTACAATTGCTTCCTATCACAAAATTAACTTCAATTAGTGACTAACAAACTAGGGAGAGCATTGATTCACAATCTTTATCCACTATACTCAAAACCCATAACATGAACCATAATTTCTCAAATTGGGGAAAACACTTACTTGATGAGGAGATTATAATTAAGGTGTCTCTAGTGCCTCTTGATCACTTCTTAATAATCAAAATGAGCTAAGATGGATATTTTTGCCTTCCCTCCATTTTCCTTCTTTATAAGTCGACACCCACAAGAACACACTCAAGGTTTCCAGATTTTTCAAGAGATAGATATTTATCCATGTGTAGTTATTAGTTTAGGCACTTGTCAATTATAGTCCTCACAAGTCTCATTGTGCTTATTTTAACCCACAACACTTATTACTTATTAAATATATGCACTAAAGTTTATATATCAATATCTCTTATACTATATGACATAATACGTTACCTTTCCAGGGTTCGGGTGTAATATGACATTGGTTAGCGTCTAGCAACACGACAATGCCCCTAGTACAACTCGGGTGGTCAAAAACCATTCGTTGATTCATCATCATACTAATCCTTTTGTTTCTAATACTACATTAATAAAGATATGGATCTCAGTCATTTTTTATTAACCATTCTGTTTCTTGTTGTTTATGATTGAGCAAGATTACCAAATCTTCTGAACATATTCAGGGGAGATCTTGGGTGTGGCCACACATACATCTTACTAATCCTACGAGGGGCCCAGCAGTATTAAACTCCAAACAATTTGAAGGAACAAATTCTATCTTGACTACGAGCATAACCCACGCACTTTGCAACATTCCTGAAAACAATCCTTATAGCTACCAGTTACGTATAGCGGTAAATTGAATCACATAAATGCACTACATGCATGACAGTTATCTGGCATTTCAAGTCTGAGGATAACTATATTCACATGATTTACTTGATGACAAGATCCATAAAGTAAACTCATGAAGTTGGGATAAGTCCTATATTCAATTCATTGAATATCATGTGAAATTGGTATGACAACGCATCAATATACTTTCAAGTATATTTTACCAATACTCAGATTTGTCTTAGTTTAATGATATTCCCATATCATTAATCGACAACGGACAATTTAGAATATATAAAATATATTCAAGGATATAAACATGCAAATATAGGATATATTATTAAGAAAATGACAATCAAACATAACAATTATTTTATTTCATTAAAATAATAACTGTTCAAAAACATCCCATTATCAAAACACTAATCACAGATGGGCATGAAACTACTAGCTAAACGAAGTCATATGCCTTAAGCATGTTGATTAAGCTTTCCACCAGGTAAAGCCTTCGTAAATGGATCAGCTAGGTTGTAATCTGTGTGAACTTTGAGTAACTCGATCTCGCCTATCTCCACTTGTTCTCTAACATAGTGATATCAAATCGGGAAATGTCTAGCGCCCTTCATGATTCCAGGCTCATTGGCAAATGTAATTGCGGCTGAATTGTCACAATACATCTTTATAGGTCTTTCGATTGAGGGCATAACGCCAAGCCCTGAAACGAATTTGCTAATCCAGACGGCTTCCATTGCAGCTTCTGAAGCAGCAATATACTCGCTTTCTGTTGCAGACATCACTATAGTACTCTGCTTCTTGCTCTTCCAATCCACAGCACCTCCATTGATGACAAAGACATAACCCGTCTGAGACTTCGTATCATCTTTATCACAATTTCAGGAAGCATCGCAGTAACCTGTAACACACAGTTATGCATCTGGATTTTTCCCATATACTAAAAACATACCCTTCGTAGCTCTCAAATACTTGAGAATATGTTTAACAGCAGTCTAGTGGAGCTCACCTGGATTCTGCTGATAACGACTGGTAATGTTCTGAGCAAATGCCACATCGGGCCTTGTACATCTCACTGCATACATTATAGATCCCACAACCAAAGCATAAAGGACTCTACTCATGCGTGCCACCTCTTCAGGTGTTGAAGCACAAGCTTTGCTACTTAAGCCATGTTCTACTTGCATTGGCAAATATCCCTTCTTGGAATTTTGCATACTGAATCTCTTCAATATTTTATCAATGTAAGCACTTTGGCTTAAACCAATCAATCGCCTTGATCTATCTCTATAGATCTTGATTCCCAGAATGTATGCTGCTTCTCCTAGATCCTTCATGGAAAAACATTTCCCCAGATAGGCTTTCACCTCATTCAATCTTGGAATGTTCTTACCCATGATTAATATGTCATCAACATATAAGACTAGGAAAATCACATCACTCCCACTAGCTTTGTGATATACACATGGCTCATCGAGATTCTGAGTAAATCCAAACATTTTGATTTCTTCATCAAATCTCTTATTCCATTATCGTGATGCTTGCTTCAATCCATAAATGGATCTTTGAAGTTTGCATACACGGTTTGGAAATTCTGGATTCACAAACCCCTCAGGTTGCGCCATATAGATGTCTTCATCTAGGTGACCATTCAAGAAGGCGGTTTTGACATCCATTTGCCAAATCTCATAATCATAGTGTGCAGCTATGGCTATGAGAATCCTAATAGCCCTAATGTCAGCTACAGGAGAAAAGGTCTCCTCGTAGTCAACGCCCTATGTTTGGGTAAAGACTTTAGCTACCAAACGGGCCTTATAGGTGTGTACATTGCCATTCATGTCAGTTTTCTTCTTGAAGAGCCACTTACTCCCAACTACCTTGGCATTGGGAGGAAGGTCTACTTCAATCCAGACTTCATTATCTTTCATGGCAGCTCTATAATTAGCAGGCTCTCCAAGGTCCCCTAATATAGTTTCCTCAACCTCTACGTTAAGACATAGATGTTCAGGTGCTTTCACAGTCCTTACGGATCTGCGAATGGGAATCACTTCAGGTGGAGGACCCAGACTATCCGGTTCCACAGGAAGTTCGCTAGTGTTTTCAGAAGGTAATGTAATCTCTTGATCATCTTCCAGATCATAGATCCTCCCACTAAATTTTTGAGATATGAGATCCTTTTCAAGAAAATCTCCATACCTAGCAACAATTACTTTGTTCTCAGGTGGGTAGTAAAAGTAGTAACCCATCGTTTCCTTTGGGTATCCTACAAAGATACACTTTACAGATCTCTGTTAGAGTTTATCTGCTGAGTCACGTTTAACAAACGCCTCACAACCCCAGACCTTTAAATAAGACAAGTTAGGCATTTTCCCAAACCATAACACATAAGGTGTCTTATCAACCTTCTTGGTCGGAACAATATTTAATATGCGAATCGCAGATTCCAAAGCATAATCCCAAAAGGATAAAGAAAGAGTAGTAAGATTAAACATAGATCGTACCATATCCAATAATGTACGATTCCTTCTCTCAGATACACCATTTTGCTGTAGAGTATATGGAGATGTGAGATGCTGGACAATTCCATTCTCACTTAGATAATCTTTAAACTCCTGACTTAGGTATTCACCACCTCTGTCGGATCGAAGAGCTTTAATCTTCTTTCCAAGTTGCAATTCTACTTCAGCTTTAAAAACCTTAAATGTTTCAAACACCTCATGTTTATGTTTAAGTAAATAAACATATCCATAACGGCTGAAATCATCAGTGTAGGTTAAGAAGTAGCTAGCACCTCTCTTTGACACATGTCTAAGTAGTCCACACACATCAGTGTGTATCAAACCAAGTAGATCAACAGCCTTTTCAATACGATTATTAAATGGTTTCTTTGTCATCTTCCCAGATATACAAGATTCGCACTTATCAAATGATTCATCATTGATGTTTTGCAAATGCCCATCACGTTGCAGCTTTTGCATGCGAGTCTTGCCTATGTGAGCAAGTCGACAATGCCAAAGATAAGACGAATCCAAGACATTCTTGACTCTCTTATTATTGATGCTATACATCGAATTATAATCATTACATTCATTCATACCAATCTCAAAAACACCATTAACAGCAATAGCATTAAAATAAAAAACATTATTTAACGAAACAAAAATTCCATTGCTAGAAACAGTATGTTGAAATCCAATATTCAATAAACATGAAAAAGAGACCACACCCTTAACAATTGCAGGTGCATAATGACAATTATTCAAATACAATACTAAGCCCGAAGGCAAAACTAATTTAAATATTCCCATGGCTTCAACAACTGCTTGTGCTCCATTGCCCACTTGCAGAAATTGCTCCCCATAGGCCAGTCTCTTCTCAACTCTAAACCCTTGTAGTATATTGCAAATATGAATACCACATCCAGTAGCGTATACCCAAGAATTTAATTTATGAGTTAATGAATATAATTCAATCATGAAAAAGTTACCTGAAGTACTGGCTTTCCCAGTCTCACCCTTCATCTTTTTCACTCGCAACTCCTCGAGATAGAGAGGACAGTTCCTCTTCTAGTGTCCCATCTCATGGCAGTGGTGGCAACCCCGATCCTTCTTGATTGGATTGGCCTTTCTCTTCTGAGGGTACTTCTTGGGCGCAGGCTGATAGGTCACAACTTGTTTGCCCTTGTCAGCTTTACCTTTCCCCTTATTCCCTTGCGGTTTTGGCTTCTGAACCCTACCTCCTTGTAATGGCTAATACTTGAGGAGTAGGAGCCTTGCCTGGTAAACCCTTTTCATAATCAACGAGCATTGCAAGCAATTCCGTTACTGTCTTCCCCGAGCAATGCATGTTGTAATTCTGAACAAAACCCTTAAAGTCCTTATTCAAGGACCTATTGATCAAGTTCACACACACATTCTCAGGGTAAGGATAGTTCATGAGCAATAGTTGGTCCATGTAGCTTTTCATCTCCAACACATAATCACGAACGTGTTTACCTTCCCCATGCCTACAGCCGTGCAATTGATCTATCAAATAATACAATTCCACAGCTGGTGGCTTTTCATATTTCTTTTTGAGTTCTTCCAGTATATCTTTAGGAAAATAGTTCTCAAACTATTTTTGCAGCTTGGGAACCATACTTCCGAGCATAAGGCACGCAACTTCATTGTGCATGTTGAACTCAGACTGCCATGCTGCTTTGACTTCATCAGTTTCAGTCTCAGCTAGCTGTTCAGGGCAAGGCTTAGTGAAACAATCTAGCTTCTTGGACACTCTCAGAACAATTCTAAGTGACCTATGCCAGTCATTGAAATTTGGGCCAGTCAGTTTTTCCCTCTCAAAGTGAGCTTTGAAAGCGGAACTTAGTACAACATTTTCGGGATGAGCCATTTCTTCAGAAAAAGTTCAAATATTAGTATTCTGATAATACAATTTTTCAAGAAAAGAAAATTACCCAGGAAATATACATATAACCATTTAATTTTCTTGAAAACTAGGATCCAACTTTCCATAGTTCCACTACATCAGTTGATCTGCTAGTAGTGAAAGTACAAAAGATGGTAACTTGTCGTACAATAATCAGCAAAACAATTTCCGACTCCTAGATCATTATGGGAATTACATTTGCCAAAAACAATTTTGCAATGTAAGCATGTTTCTTCCCATCTCATGCTTTTAGTTTCAAGGTCTCACTTACAACTTAATTAAGTCGTCTAATTTAGAAACTGCAAATACTCCATGTCACGGTCTCACGCCATGGAAATTTACCTTGTCATTAATATTTAGGTCAAGGTCTCACTTACGCTAAATATTAACTCCAAGTGTCTCTTATAATTAGATAGCATGGACTTAAATTTTAGGGTATTTATTTTGATGTGACAATCAAAATATGTACGAAGAAGCATGCACACATCTTCGTATCATAAGTTTTCAAAACAATTTTAATTTACCAATTTAGGCTAAGAGTTAAATCAACAAAGTTTTAATTGAGGTATTGGGTTCACCAATCAAAGAATTACCTCCAATTATCGCCCATAAAGACCCAAGTTATTCGGATAATTACCACAAAAGTGGCGCGTGGAATTGAGGTCAATTCACCCTTAAGATGATTTTGTACAAAATAATAGCATTACTTGGTAGCTCCAATTAGACGCACAAAGGAGCGGAGAGACAAACGTCCGCCCGAAGGCTAATTAAAAACGCGTCCCTTTCGGATGACAATTTAATGTCAAGCCTCCTTATACCCCTCTTATAGTTTGTCTAAACTGGGTGAGCCGTTCACACTATTGGTACAAAACTCATAAGTCAATCAAAAATTTATGATACTAAGTCTTAAAAACTTATGTTATAAATTATAAAATTGCTAGTCTCGCCTGGGAGCAAATTACTGTGCGAAGCGAACCGCTGTCGGCACATAAGACTTGGCAATATATAATTTACCACATCAAGGTTTCATAGTTATTAGGTCAATTTATTTTCTATTCCAAAAATTACCCTCTTTTTTCTTACAATTCAACAATAATTTAAACAAAAAAGACAAGTAATTTAATAAAAATAAATAAACACTTAATAACGCATATAATCTTAACTATTAAATCATATAGCCACAAGCAAACCTTTTGATAAATCCTATTAATAATCTCTATATGTTTAATTATGCATATAATTCACTAAGACTCCCATTGGTTTTCGAGCTCATTGTACCCAATGGACCACATACACCAACAAGTTGGTAGCGTAAGCCTTAGCAAACATATACCACGTTGCACATAAAAGGTTCATCAATATAATTAATTAGGTCTTCCTTAACTTTAGATCTATCTTTTTATTACATGTAGCAAGTAACTTAACAATTAATTACAAACCCTAATCCATGATAACCTTGCATGAAGTATCATGGATTAATTCACAAGTCAAGGAAAGTAACCCTTTACACACATAAACACAAATATTCTTAATTTTAGGGTTACAAAACTAGCTTTTTAATAGAAGAAGGATCGAACCCCCCCCCCCCCAAAAAAATTAGGATCGACATTTTTTATGTTCTAAAACCCTAAAAAATTCGACTAAACATGTTAATCCAAATCAAGAATTTGATTTTTATGCGTTTCGGTAATACAATTACATGTTAAACGGCTCGTGATGCCACTGTTAGAATTTAAATACCATGACTATTATATAAATAAATCTACAACATCAAAGCACATAGCGGAAGCAAAGATCAATTATTTAACATGTATAAAGATTAACCGAAATTTAAAGACACGTACCTTTTGATCCTAGCAAGAACAAGGATCACTACTTTAAATCTTCTTATTTAATCAAACAATTAGGATTAACGAGAAACCCCTTACCGTTTTGTTTCTCAATCCAAGATGATGTTAACTAAAGTAAGTTAACTACCAAGTCTTGTACACACGTACTATAACCAATTAATGCTTGATGCTAGTGAAAGAACACGAATTAAACCAAACGTTTTGTTTAATTGAAAAAAATAGATCGACTAACCCAAGGGTACAGTTCGATCGGATTTTTGCTCAAAAGAAGAAGAAAGAAACTTAGGGTTATAGCAAGTATGCACTAGGTGAAAAACTAATAACCCTTGAGTTTGTATTTATAGGCTAATAATCTTGTAGGACAAGTTAGACTAGAATTAGGAAATAAATCATTATAGGCCGATCCTCCAAATTATACCTATAGTCCTTCCTTTATTTACTAACGGTCGTTAGTCAATTCCGTTAATTACTTAACGTCCGTTAGTCGTTATTTCGTGTCCAAATAATTAAATACATAACGGTTATATATATTAATTATTTACATTAATCATTTATATACGATTCTAGTCATACACGATTTAATATTTTTCCAAAACTCTAACAAAGGTTTCTAGTCGCAGATAAGCTTTTTTATGGTGCTGCTGATTTATATCGTTGTGTAGGGGTAATTAGTTTTGGGAAAGCTGCCACTAAACTCATTTTGGTTATCTGATTGCCAAGGGTGTTATAATCACAGATGATAGTCTTATTTTTGATTATTATATATATGATCAAGTTATTTTGATTATTCGATATCAAATAACAACTTTTAAAACACAATGTCAAATACCAGGTGGCTAGTAGTAGGCTCTTCTGTTAGAGTTATGGATATAAATTAATATACGTTTGACCAGTTTCGAACACGAGACTTCGGGATTGCACACATTACGTGTGAGTTTCAATGTTTTAATAATTAATATATTAAGATATGTTTAATTATTAAATTTCATGAAATGAACACTTAACGGTCGTTGGTATTTAACGGGGTTTGGTTAACTGTCGTTAAATATTAACTTGAGGGACTAGAGATGAAATTAGGGACCAAGAAGGATCTATAATCCCTCTTGATACCTTAGGTCAGCCGAACAAGGGTTTAGGAGACCCAATCCATCCATAACTTGGAGAGAAAGATTTGTGAAGCCTATAAATACAAACCCTTGTATTCATAGTTCACTAATTTAATTCTCTAGCAAGCCAAATTTCTCTCCTCTCTCCCTCTTGTGTATAACCGATCGACAATCCTAAACCCTTTGGGATTTTTGGTCCAACATTCACATCAAAGTGTTTGGTTTGTTCGTGGAATTAGAACATAGCTTTTCGCATTGAGACGCTAGTAACACGTGTGTACAAGAACGAAGGACAAGTATACTTTTACTTGTGTTATTTGCCCTATTCGACTTATCATTAGTCGATCCATTCTAAACCCTAAGCTAGGGTTTAACTTGTTCTTGATCACTTGATTACTTGTTTAGCTAGTAATTAAGGTACGCGTATTCTTTTAATTTAGTTAATTAATTACTAGTATTTAGATCTTGTTATTCCGCTGCGTGCTTGATATGTATATGTTTATGTTTAAATAATTGTTATGTTATTCATATTCCAACAGTGGCATCAAGAGCCCGTTAACACTATGTAATTAATTACTAAAACACATAAAATTGAATCTTTGTGATTATTACATGCTTTTGGTGTTCTAGGGTTTTCAAAATTAGCAAACCCTAATTTTTTTTGGGTTGATCACCCTTTAATTATCGTTAGGGTTTATGTTTTGTAAAATTTGTAGAAACCCTAGGTTGCATGCAATTTTATGTGAATTAATTAATGAATACTTGGTTTATGTCATTAATTGAATATGTGTATATATAGACTTGATTATGTGTTGTGACATGATAATAAGTGCTATTTGGGGATCCATGACAAAAACATGCATGTTTTGTCATGGAAGTTGATGTTAATTGTTACATGTTTTACATGCTTATTATATGCGATAAAAATTAATTAGGGTTTTAGTAATAAAATTGTTGGACAAGTTGAATTACTAAAAGTTTATTAATTAGGTTATTAGGAAAGACCTAAAATTGGGGAAGACCCCATTATATCGTATATTTAATCAATTGTGTGTTATTGTATACATTTATCATAAGACTTACGCGGCCAACTCGTTGGTGTCTATGGTCCATTGGGTATAATGCTCTTGAAAACCAATGGGAGTCTTAGGATCAATGTATACATGTTAATTGATTTATTTAGCATGTTCATTATTTATGTCGTTTATTTTTTGTTAATTGCTATTTTTTTTATATGTTTGACATGATAGTAAGCAAAGGGTAATTTTAAAACAAAAATAAAACTGGACTTAATAATGGTGAAACATGTTTTTAAGCTCTTAAAATCATAAACTTTTAATTGATTGATGTGACTGTACAAAAATGGTCGAAAGGCGGGCCTAATTGTTGACAAACTATAAGGTTGGTTTCGCATTAAATTGTGGCCTTAAAGAGACTCCATTCTGTCTCTCCGCCCGCTTGTGCGTCAAAATTAGACTTACCAAGTACAACCATTAAATGTACGAAACATCTTAAGGCAAAGTTGTAAGTTTCTCAACACCATCAATTAAGACTTTGTTGATTTGAGCTTAGTAATGTATCGAATGAGTAAACATTTTTTTTTGAAACATATGATACAAAATGAATGCATGACATCTTTGTACATATTTTGATTACACACATCAAAAATAAATACCCTTAAAATTTAAGTTTTATGCCATCCAATGAAACGGAAACACCTGAGATTACAGTGCCTTCATTACTAGCAGCCAAAGCTGATGTGATGGTCAGAGGATGGTAATCAAAGGGTAAATTACATACTTTCATTACTAGCAGCCAAAGCTGATGTGATGAAACTATGGTAATTTGCAGTTTCTTAAGTTGGTTAACTTAATTGAGTACTTTCATTACTAGCAGCCAAAGCTGATGTAATGAAACTATGTCAAGGCATAAAGATGGGGATAAAACATGCTTACATTTGCAACTGAGGTTGGCAAAATATGTAAATCCCATACTTTTAGGAATTGCAATTTAAGATTGGCAATTGAGTTCGACTCGTACCTTATTGAGTACTTTCATTGCTAGCAGCCAAAGCTGATGTGATGAAACTATTTCAATTTGGATCCTAGTTTTCAGTGAAAATTAAATGGTTAAATGTTATTTACCATGGGTGTTTAATTTTCTTGAAAAGTTTAATTATCGAAAGTACTAACTTTTGAACTTTTTTCTGTAGAAATGGCCCAACCCGACAACACTAACATGAGCAACATGAGTTCTGCTTTCAAACAGATGATTGAAAGAGAAAAGTTGACTGGGACAAAGAATTTCAATGATTGGTACCGTTCTTTGAGAATTGTTCTGCGAATGGCCAAGAGATTTGAATATCTTAGTACGCCTCTTCCTACTGCTCCTGCTGGTACTGCATCAACTGCAGACCATGAAGCTTATAACATTGATTTTGAGAAGCACAATGATGTGGCTTGTCTCATGTTATCTGGGATGGACACTCAATTGCAAAAGCAATTTGAGAACTATGGTCCCATGGACATGATCAATGAGCTCAAACGTATGTTTGAGAAACCACCTATGGCAGAGTTATATGACTTGCTTGATTCTCTGCATAAGTGTAAGCAGGATGCTAGTAAACCCGTGAGTGCCCACGTATTGGAAATGAAAGGTTATTTGGATCAATTGGACGCACTCGGATGTGGTTACGTGCAAGATGTACAAGTTGGCCTCATCAATCGATCCCTCAACGAGGAATTGTTTGGTGATTTTGTGCGCAACTTCAATATGCATTGCACGGGGAAGGCAATAAGTGATTTACATGCAATGCTTATTGACTTTGAGAAAGGATTGTTAAAGAAGGCACCTACACCTGCGGTATTAGCAATACAAGGTGGTAGGGTTACTAAGCCCAACAAACCGCACTACACGAACAAGAAGGGGAAAGGCAAAACTGATAAGGGTAAACATGTTATGTCCTACCAGCCAATGCCCAAGAAGCAGAATCCTACTAAGAAGAAGGATAAAACCAAGAAGGATTTGGCTGCTTGTCACCACTGCAATACTCCTGGACATTGGAAGAGGAATTGTCCATTGCTGCTAGAGGAGTTGCATGCAAATAAAAATCCGAAGGCTGGGAATGTCGCGAGCACTTCAGGTATTTTTATGATTGAATTATTTTCTTTTCCTCGTAAGCATAATGCCTGGGTATATGATACGGGATGTGGTACTCATATATGTAACACATCGCAGGGGCTTAGAGGAGCAAAGAAGCTGAACTATGGAGAAAGCTACTTGTACGTGGGCAATGGCATACGTGCAGCAGTTGAAGCCATATGGACTTTCGATTTAGTTTTACCTTCAGGATTAATTCTAGTTTTGAATAATTGTCACTATGCACCTTCTATCATTAGGGGTGTTATTTCAGTTGCTTTGTTAAAGGATAATGGTTTTGTTCACACATTTACTGATAATGGAACTTCGGTTTTTTTTTAAATAATGTTTTTTACTTTAATGCAATTCCATTAAATGGTGTGTATGAAATTGACATGGAGAATCATGTGTCCAATAGAAATAATTTTATATATAGCATTAGCAATAAGAGAATCAAGTCAGACTTGGATTCATCTTATCTTTGGCACTGTCGTCTTGCACATATTGGCAAGAAACGCATGGAAAAGCTGCAACATGATGGGCTTTTGAAAAATATCAATGAGGATTCATTTGATAAATGCGAATCTTGCATATCTAGGTAGATGACAAGGAAACCTTTTTCACATCAAGTGGAAAGGGCTACAGATCTACTTGGATTAATACATACTGATGTGTGCGGTTCACTTAGACATGTGTCAAAACGCGGTGCTACCTACTTCTTAACCTTTACGGATGACTATAGTCGTTATGGTTATGTTTATTTACTTAAACATAAACATGAAGTCTTTGAGACATTCAAGGTTTTTAAAAGTGAAGTAGAATTACAACTCGGAAAGAAGATTAAGGCTCTTCGATCCAATAGAGGTGGTGAATATTTAAGCCAAGAGTTTAAAGATTATCTAGCTGAGTGTGGAATTGTCCAGCAACTCACATCTCCTTATACTCCATAGCAAAATGGTGTATCTAAAAGGAGAAATCGTACATTGCTAGATATGGTACGATCTATGTTTAATCTGACAACTCTTTCCTTATCCTTTTGGGACTATGCCCTTGAATATGTTGTTCACGTATTGAATAGGATTCCAACTAAGAAGGTTGATAAGACTCCATATGAATTATGGACTGGAAAAGCTCCCAACTTGTCTTACTTAAAGGTCTGGGGTTGTGAGGAGTTTTGTTGGGAATTAGATTTTATGATTACAAAACTACATATGCATAAATGAAGAAATATGAAACAACAGAGACTTAATGTAATAAATTAGTTAGCTTCTTGTGGAAGATAGGTTTTCTTGTAAACCCTATATATAAAGGGTATTAGGGCGGCAGTAATAGCATCCAGAAACAGCAAAACTCTCCAATGAGAGTCTAATAGAAACGTGTGTGTGTACGCGTTAGGTAATAGTAGATCTATGTAATAGTTTATTTATTTAATAAAGATGAGCGCGCTTGAATAAATAAAACCTTGTTTAACATTATTGTTCTTCGTTAATTCCGCTGTACACAACAATGATGTTTGTAAAACATATCCTAGATGGGCTTAAACGATCTTAACAATTGGTATCAGAGAGGGTGGCTCTCGATATCTAGGATCTACAAGGTTTAGTGTCAAAGAAGAGCTGATTTGGAAAAGGGTTACTGTCGACAGAAGCAGATCTGGAAAAATTTTGAGGTAATCGTTATTTTTGGTATCGATTGGTTCTATATATGTGGCGACAAAGGTTAATTGTTTTGATTCCATTGGTCAATCATTGTACCATGTTTTAATTAATTGGTCGAGTATCTCATAAGTGGGATAGCTACTGATGTTGATTGTTCACTCTGTCGGTTGTGGGGCTGTTTATTCTTCTGTGCTCGCATCAATTTGTCGCATCTGGTTAATATATTAATTCATTCAAAGTCAATGGGGGTTTGTCATATTGCTTAAAATTCAATATCTGATTGCTTTCACAATGTTAACCTCGAACTGCTCCATGGTGTGACGTATATTATTGATTAATGGGAATTGTCGCCTAGTGCAAGTGGTGGTGAATTTATTTGATACTACTGATACTATTGATTTACTTTGATTAAGATTCGGTGGTGAAGTGGTGTGATTGGTGGGCTCATTGAGAAAAATATTTTATGATGCTGCGTACTGGTTGAATTCTGTGGTGAATTAATTCTGGTTGGTATCCAGTTAATTCTGGTTGGTGATTAATTCTGGTTGGTATCCAGTTAAGTCTGCTAGTTAAGTTTGCTCTTGGGAATATGTTAATACTGCTCTCATTCACTTTGTACTGCTCACCTTAGCAGTTAGTACTGCTTGGCTTTCGTGTTTGTACTACTGGCTTTGGTGATGGAAAAGTTTATACTGCTGGTTATAAACTTTGTACTGCTGGTTTGTACTGCTAGAGCAGTTTTGGATCGCGAACAAAATAGTTTATTTTTATGGGGATTATTTGACGAAGACAATTGAATATTGCTTATTTGATGTTGTAGTTGAGTTTCACAGGTGCGTGTTCTTATCATATCTCAAAGTGGATGTTACACTTTGGAGATAACTTGTTTGTGTGTTAATGCGGTGACAAAGACTTGATGAATCTAGCAAAGGTGTGTGATCTACAAACTAGGGTGCTTAATGCTCACATTTGCTATCACTTTAAGGAGTTACGTTGTAGTGCTTAGTGTCTCATATAGTTGAGGATTTGTCTAGAGGTTGCGACCTACTTCTAGTATGAGTTTGGAGTCACGTGGATAGTACAAGATATAAGACGCAAGCTTGGGAAATTCAACTTCTTCATCAAATTCGTTATACTCGGTTTTCTTCATCAGTAATCATTCCATAGAGCCTACGGAGTTCGTGATTCAAGAGATGGTAAACATATTGGTTTCAGGGGAAGCTTGTTGATTGAATGTTTAACCATCTACATGCACCACTTAAGGGGAAGTGTTTTGATTCAAGTTGCATAGAAGACCCTGTGGAAAACTAGAAGGGGGGGTTGAATAGTTTTATGTCCTTTTAGATTTTTATTGTGAAAACTTTGTTTACTTTTTAAAACTTAGATTCGAATTTATATGATCTCAACTCTTGAACAATATGAACAATATATATATATATATATATATATATATATATATATATATATATATATATATATATATATATATATATATATATATATATATATATATATATATATACTAGATTTCGAAGCCCGCCCGATGGGCGGGCATGACTTGTAATTATTCTTTTGATGGTATTAGTTAACGGGAATTATTTTTTATGGTATCTCTCTCACTTACTTTTTGAAGCCCGCTGATTATCGTTGAAAAAAGCAAGTTAACAAAAAAAAGATATAAACATACTAAATTATATATTGAATGGATTAAGAACGAAAAAAAATATACGTTTATCGAATATCAGAGAAAATATAAAGCTTGACAACCTTCGTGTTTACAAACTTATTTACATGAATGTTGCATTTGCAAAATCATAGAAGAGCCACGATGTATGATTGACACCTTCATTCCAAAACCTTGACAACCGGCACACATTTCATTGAGGCGCCTGACTTTGACACGTGACTGCAACATTTATAACTTCAGTTAGACAACATAATAGAATATATTATAAGTTAGGCACCATTGATAACTTGATTAAACCGCTTGTGCTCACTACATGTGTGTCTATCCTAGTGGTCGAAGCCCGCCCATGCGGCGGGCATGTTTTGTGATTATTCTTTTAGTGTATTATTTTAGAATAATGAGATATATGTATACGTAGGTTATTTTTGTTGGTAAATAATGTGTAAGGAAGTTACTGTGGATTGTGTGATTATATGTATTGTGATTATAACCTTAAGTTTGAAGTTGTATTTTGCATATTATATATATATATATATATATATATATATATATATATATATATATATATATATATATATATATATATATTATATATATGTTGTATGCTTGCATAAATAGTCATATAATAAATCACACATTTAGAACGAACATTGAATAAAAACATGATCAGTGGCTTATTAAAAAAAATAAATAAATAAATAGATCCAAATGAAGTAATATATTATTCACCTTCAAATTTAACCTCAATCAATTGGAGATATCCAGTTTGTGTGTCATGAGTCGGCCGATCATTATGAAGGTGGTTGAAAATGGGTAATTTTCCATTGTTCTCTCCGACGCTAAATTATAAGATAATGTAGTGTTGGTCCTCCTAGAGGAGTAGTTCAAGCCGTTACATGTCGTCATTTCTAATGGTGATATGTATCATGTTAGCCGGCAACGTTGCATAACAGAATTATGAATTTGAAAGTTTATGTTCATAACGCAAAATGAAAAATCCAAATAAGTTAAAATTAAAATTTTGAGACATCAACATACTTACTCATATCGCCTTTTCTAAACTGTATGGCTCATTTTGTCTACCAATTAGGTGTGAGTGTCATAAGGAAATGCATACATTGGGTGAAATAAGTTCATTGTTACACTCATCTCCTTCCCATACGGAGTACACAAACTACAACAATGTATGTAAATATTGATTACATCATGCTCTTGTTGCGGCTGCATATGCTAACATCTTTCCTATTCATTCATTTTGAAGCCTAAGTAATCATATAGTTAGTGGCTGTTTGAAATTGCTTAGCACTTGTGTCGGTTTCCAACGTTAGGAGTTTCAAAATCCGAATTTTTGTTTTACAAAACGTGCCAAAATAAATACTCAAAAAGTATCAATGCCCCTCGAGCAGCTAAGCTGAAGAACGGTTAAGTAAAATTAGCTTCATGTTACAAAACTGAACATGCGAGCATAGAATCTGCATGATGATATTCTCGTGATCCAAACTAACCTTTCAATTTCAGAAAGAATGGACTCGTATGGTTTTAACTCTATGCCAGCTGCCTTCAAGTAATCCATCACTTCAGGGGTGACTTTAGAGTTATCAATAAACAGTTTTGCTGCATCCATCTCCACTATTAAGTATGCATACATAACAGGAGAATGTGGAACATCGTTTCCTCTGTGCCATAAATGATAATTTTAAATAAAAAAGAGAAATGATGCATAAATAAACAATAAAGTAACAGAAATAAATTGAGCAGAATTTAATTAATTACCAAGTTGAGTAGCCAGGCAACTTTGTCAAACATAGAGATAACAATGGCAGATGAATCATTGCTGGTTAGTTCAGACTTCAGTTTAGATAATTTAGTCGACACATTTACACAAGCATGTTTAAGATCATGCACTCAGATTGGTTTGTTTGGAGGCATTGGCCTTGCTTCTTTCCATACTTCATCCACGAGATTAACATCATATAAGTAGACCAACTCATGATTGCTTTTAGCAACAACTTCCTTTAATTCATTTACAACATCAGAAGAACAGAGAAACTGCTCCCTTCACAAATAGAAGAGAAGGTGGCATCAGACACAAGCATATAAAACACACATGTGGATATATCATGCAAGTGAAGCATTATCAGCCCAATCCCGCCAAAGCGGAGTTTGGGGGAGGTAGGTTGTAGAGAGGCATACCCCTACCCGAGGGTAAACTTGCTTCAAGTTTATGCTGCCAAATTTCACATAGTTATTAAAATAATTTAAGGGCCTTAACAATTTGCCAATGTGCTTATGGTCAACTTCCAATCAAGGCCGAAAGTAATGGGTTGTAGCAACTCCAACCTTGGACATATTAAATGGCCGTCAAAGGTCCAAAAGAAACATCCATTTTCTTATAACCAACAGCTTGTTGGAGCATTAAAAATCAAAGTTTTAAAGGGAATTGAGTTGGTAAGCCTATAAGAATTGAGTTGGTAATGCCATAATGGTCATCAAAATCATCTACTCCAAAACTTTTACGGAGGTATATCTTGATATAAGTATACAGAGAGAAGCAACCTTCAACATTTTTAAAGAATTGATTTAACCATTAAGAAAAGACACTTTAGACCAAGACAGGTATCTTTTGAACAAAGGGATAATGAATACAGTAATACTAACAGATCACCAAAATTCAAATACTACTCACAAGATCGATGCCAATCCTTCCACCATGAGCTAAAACATCATTAAGCCACTCAGTAGTGTTAGGAACACCCCAGTTACCAGAGCGCATGAGGATCCAGCAAGGGCTCAACTGCTTCTCAGCCTGGTAAAGAAAATCAGAATTAAAAAACAACTCAAAAAACATATCTCAAGGTAATGAATTTGCAACTTAACAAACTGAAAACATTAGATAAACCTGAAGAAAATATCGTGCATCCGTTCAAAGATCAGCCTGCCAGCACTACCCGTAAACCTGATATGTACGCCCTCCTCATATAACATCCAGCTATAAACTCACTCTGTAACCATAGAAACCGACAATCACATAATATTAATATAACCCAATAGTGGAAATTCAGCTTACTCATGTCTAGTACTCGCACAATCTTCCTAGGTCTACCATTTACATATATTAGTTCCAACATAGATACAAAACTCATAGAATGTACTACACTGACTATATTAATTATGTGTAATGCATGTTTCTGTGTACCTTTTGTTGCTCTAATGGTTCTTAATGCATATTCCAGCTTATTGCTTTTACAGCCTTTTCAATTGTTATTAGCGGTGTTCCAGACGTGTTACGCACAACCCTTTTGGAAGATTTCTTCAGCAAATGCGTGCGTGTCATTCGAGGATGACACGCCCATCTGTTTTAGATCATTGAATATATCAGAAGGTGAGGTAACTTTCTAAGATAAAATAAAATATGTATGTGCCACATAAATGATCGATTAAACCATATTTCAAATATAAATCTTGGAAGATAACTTACATAAACTAATAATTAATAACGGTCCTCCTGGTAAAAACGCTGATAAACTGATCACCCTTTCAGCTAAATGGTTGAACTGAGGTACAACTTCAGCTTTTTTTCTTTTTCAGAATCTTTATCAGACATAGGACTTATCCCGTCTTTTCCATGAAAAACTTTGAACGGCAATTCAAAGGTAGAATCATCCTCAAAGATGGGACCATTAGCTCCATTTGCCTGTTATGTATAACTTTAGGCCAGTTACATGAATATTAAGCTGCCAAACCTGAGTGGCCACCGAAACTTACAGTGAACGTCAACTTTTAAGCTCTCCAAAGAAGTATGTCCGTGACTGCAAAATATGAAATATCATTAAGTCGAGTAGTAACCGTTCATAGAATCCAAGCCTATGTCAAAGAAAATAAGATTATAATGAATAGGATATTTTTTACGACTATACCCAATCCGTTTTCAAGATAAACGACAACTTTAGAAGGCCCTTCTTTTCTAGGCAAAAGCTTGGTCCCGAGATCTGAGTGTGATACGATAGTTCTTTTGAGATAGTTCCGCAGAAAGCCAAACTCCTTTAATGATTCTTTATATAATCAAAAATACAATCAGATTGTAATGAATATGATAATTGAATGCATATTTTTTTTTATCCCAATGCACTTTCAAGATAAATGACAACTTTAGAAGGCCCTTCTTTTCAAGGAAAAAGCTTTGTTTGGTACGAATAGCGCCTTGTTAAAGTTGATATCTAAAACATCAATATCAAACATTCTCGAAGGCTATTCTGAATAAAAGCAACTACAAATCAGAAAACTATGAACCGTATCCAAGCATCAAGAATGTCATATGAGTAAACTCAAAGAAAAAGTTAGCTAAAAAGTGAAAAGGTCAACTGAGTCAAATAGGATAGCCCGACTGATAATAGCTGGAACTCTATTCAGAATGCATACAACCTCCTAGTTCGGTTTATAAAGAGATTTTGATTATAATTATCATAATATACATGTTCTTACATATATAACTAACTCTTTCCTTATCATTAGAATACTCAAATAATGGAAATATCACAGGTGAACAGAACTTGATCAGTCGCATTTGTGACTAAAAATTCAAATTGCGTACCTGGACCCAAAAATGTACACTGGTTTCCGAGCAGTCTATTCAGCGGAGCGCATGATATTTATGTGAACTCCATTTGCAAGGCCCAAGTGGTATGTGGAGTAGCCCGGTACTGTGACACACCTGCAATGATAATTGGTTTAGATGCTTAGCAAGGCTTTTGATGCCGTATTTGGATCACTAAATAAACATAGGGATAAAAAATTTGCAAGTTACAGAAACAACAACTGTTGCACCAACCTGCTCATCAGGTGCAGTAACTGAGGCCGGAGAAACGTTCGCTTCCATAACTGAGGTTCCTGAAATTTAACATTAAAGGACAAAAGAAACATAAGACTTCTCTTTAGTGTAAGCTTTATGCATTTAACATATGAATTAAGTATAAGCCTATAAGACTTTAAAGTTTAAAATTTTCATATAAACTATAGATTTCAGTGAAATTGCAACTGACTTCACACATAAGCTCATGTACAGTATAGCCTATAGGTAGCATGGATGTGTTTAACATTTCATATTTGAGGAAAGTCCTTGACCATAAATCTATTGCTTAATATAAGCAGCTCATTACTTTAATCCCTCCTCTCTAAATTATAAGCACTAATTTCAATTAACTTTTATTTGATGATAACATGCTACTTATTAACGAACTGGTATATGAGTTCATCTTCCCAATGAATTTATATAGGTCAAGCATTGCAAGTTAAAACTTTTAGCTGATAAAAGGTTGGAACTTACAATAACATTGAAGATAAAAGTTGTTGATAAAAGCTCAAGCCCTCGATCCGATATTGCCTGCAGAATTCATACATTGAGAAAATTGTCAGTGTGGAACTGGAAAGATGACACGGATCTAAATATGTATACACAAATATTGTTCCTATCCACTAAAATAAGAAATATGCCTTCATTTTAATATCCTGGACTATTTATGTCTTCGTGATCTCTGGTTAAAAGTATAATTTGTTTAAAGAAGAAAAAAAAATGTATTTCTAGCTTATGCTGTGACAATGCTGCATTTTGTATGTTGATTCAGATAGCCAATAGCACATTACTTTGACCTAGCATAAGTATTTCTAGCATAAGTTTCAATTAATTTGTATGTTGGACGGGTCGGATTCAGTTGCAACACCAGATACCATATGTCGATGGATCATATGCCACATGCTCATATGGTTTGTTTTCTTTAAACTTTTAAAGCTGGCTTCTTGTCTGCAACAATCTTCGACCCTTCCGAATTTCTATCCTTTGCTTCATGTGTATCCTTAAAATCTCGATCATTTGACCTTTAATTTTGGTTGAAGCTCAATCTTTTTTGTGTCGTTGGTGTTGCCTTTTCTTCTAGCTTGGGAATGAACTGTAGTGAGTTGGGAAAAAAAACATAACAATAAAACATCAAGAACATGAGAGAATAGTGGACGCAATAGTCATAAAAAAAGCGTGCAGGTCAAGCCTACCTAAACTGAACCATTTTGACCCGTATATAAGTAACTCATTTCAACGTGAGCCCATCTCGACCTGTTACCAACCTGACACTTCAGATTAGGAAGAAGACCTACCACTTCCAATCATCGGATAATCAGACGAATCGACACTTTGCAACCCCCTTTTGAGCCCTTCGTTTTTCATACAAATGGAATCATCACCAACCTACAAAATGTTATTCTTTGTTATAAACAGTATTTCACGCACATCAAAGAAATACAATACAATGATCATATCCTATTATTACTATTCAAATAAAGAATGCAAACGACATGGAAAGATGCAAACTTCAAGCTGACGATGCTGCTCTTTACATCCTCGACTTATTTCTATTTTCTGGTTATGAATGTGCGTACACGGCAGACCATGCAGGCCTGGCCCTGGGTGAAATGTCCCCGAGACTTTAATTCATACAACTCAAGCATACTAAAAATTTAATGAAAGCACGAACCTAGGAACTTAATGGCAGAAATAAACAGGATTCAAGCTTCATATAGATTATCATACTGTTCAATCCTTGGCAATGGAAGTATTACAACGTGATGAATAAGGAATTACCAAAAAGATGATTTTCCAGGCTACCCTGTGGCATGTACTCGTAAACCTAGGAGTCTCTGATATCCATATGTGCAGTAACCAGTCAAAGTGACAAGGTTTGAATTGCGAAGAAGACTCAACATAAGAACCTCGACTATGAATTCTTGGTTCCCTTGTAGGCCACTCAGGTTGAGCTTTTTTACAGCAACCAACTGTTTAAAACATTTAATTATCAATGCTTACAATATAAGCACAGTCACAGATAGACATTTTAAAGCATCAGAGAAAAATATGACACTCTCACTACTGAAAAAAAAACTACTTACAATAAAAGGTCTAAAGTGCATCTACGATTCAAAGAGTGCGTTTAAACGTGTAGTTAAGCTGATGATCGGTTTTGAGTGTCCGCGTAAAATTGATTACAATATAATTCTGAGATATATGTAAACTAACAAACCAAATCTACCTAGCTATAGGGGAGGTGTGTTTGGATACGCCTTAAATATCTATAATCAGTCCTGAGTGTTGGTGTTAGGTTGTAAAAGGATTACATTTGGATGATCGGGTCATGAGTAACCTAAAGCTAGCAAACAACTATCAATCACAACATAAGATTTTGTAACGCAAATGTACATATATTAAGATATAAAAATGATGAGTGTGTTTATGGGTTAATAAACTTGTTTTGACCCGTTTTCTGTATCCCCATATTAGGACGTGTTCCTGCTAAGCTCACGAACCATAAACCTCATACGTGGGTCCTTCTGTTGGTCGTTTGATAGCTCCTTGAGTCGGCTAAAGTAAAGATCATTAATTCGCTTTGACTTTGTCCCCTCCTCATTGCAAATTCAGTGCCATTCTTGTGCAGTTTTCATTTGTGAATGCAAATGCGTTGGCTGGTTTCGTGACAAAAGTGTTGCCATTTGGCCATTCATTTTGTACACGAAATTAGCATCCACTGCAAGTTTTTTTGCTGCAAACAAAAACAAAAATTGGTTCTAGGATTGATTGTAAGCAAAATTACTTAAAAGTAGCAAGATGGCGGGTTGGTTGATAGATGAAAATAGGTCTAGGTAAAGTAATTATTTGTGGTGGTCCAAGTTGTGTTAACCCGCCAACAGCGTTTAGCCCATTTTTAAAAAAGTATTATGCTCTAAAACATTGACCTTTAAAGGTAACTTCAAATGGTTTTTCAATTGATAGCTCTGAAGCATACTCAGATCAGCGCATCCATAAAAGTAAATAGGTTGAAATTTCCTCCTTTAATATAACTAAATATAACGAATCAAGAAACTAATAGTACCCATTTGGCCTGCACAGTTGCAGATTTGTTCGGCTATTTGATCTGGCAACGACTCTCCAAGTTGAGGAAGAATTCTTTGTGGGTTCACTTCACGGTTCCATAGTTCCATCCGAGTGATAGTCATTCTTAAAACAGATATAGCCTTTTGACCATATGATCCCATCGCTGACTCACCAGCAAGCATCAAGGCATCAGCACACTGTCTAACCACCTCAGAAACATCAGCAACCTAATTTACAATAGAAAGGTCTCAACTTTGAGATCAAATTTTAATCTTTTTTTGTTATCAGATAAAGCTAAAAAAACAGATCATATTTTGATAATAAATTTATTCTAATCAAAATGGATATAAAGAACAACATTATTAAAGAATTACAACCAAAAATTAATTTATTCGAAGAACAATATTAAAATTGAAAACAAATTTACCTTTGGATTATTTCGGTAGAGATTAAGCATTAATTTTTTAGTAAGGATTTAAGCTCCAAAAAACACTGTGGACATCGTCCTGATATTATGATTAGCCGGAGAAGCAGAAGTTGTCGATTTAGGGTTTTGGGTTTTTTGGAAGGGTAGCAGATTGATAATAGATTGAATAGGGGTTTAGTTATGAGGTTGTGTTTTTTTCCATCCGTGTTTTTCCAAGTTACCTTTATACATTATAAGTTGTAAATTAAATTCCAAATAATGTGTTGGTGTAGTGGTGAGATGTATGTCAAATGTATTCACCACCCGGGTTCGAATCTTGTAATGGACTAAAATTTTGAACATTTTAATTAATCCGAATTTTAGTTAATTAATAGTTGCTTAGGTGGACTAAATGTGATGACATGGCTTTAAATCACAATTACATGGCATTGAGGTGGCATTATGTGGCATTATCTACGTGTAACGCCTCCTGTTATATATAATGTAGAGATATATATATATATATATATATATATATATATATAATTATAAATAAGCAATGCAAGTAAGGTAATAAAATGAACTGAAAGATAGAGATGGAAAGATCTAACCGAGAGACAAGAGATTTATAGTGGTTCGGCTACAAGGACACCTTCATTGCTCTACTCCACTCCCCGAGCACCTAACTCAAGAGTTTTCTTCACTATGTCAACAAGCTCCCTTATGGCGGACAAAACCTTACACAACTTTAGCTTACACCGGCTTAACAACACAAAGCTAAATGTCGAGTTCTAATCGTAGCTAGAACCAATCTCACAACTTATACACAACTTAATCACACCTTCTTCTTCACGACTTCTTCATGACTTCTCCACGACTTCTTCATGACTTGTTCACGACTTCTTCACAACTTATTTACTATGACTTCACACCTTCTTCACAACCTAACACAACCTATGTACAATTCTACTTCTTTACACCTTTACTTCTAATACACCTTAACTTCACAATTTCACTATTAACACTCTAACCTATCCCAAACAATTATTCACACAACTATCTAACAACAATACAAAACTTATATACAAATGTATGATGACACAAACAACTTAGGTATCTAAGTTGCAATACTTCTTCTCTAGTTGTTGAAGGAGTATTCTTCTCTTGCACTTTGAATGAAGGAAGCTTGGATCACTTGGAAACCAAAGCTTAAGATTATATGATCAAAGGGTCTTTGAAGATATGAAATGTTGATCCCAGACGAGCTTCACGATCTTATTAATTATCTTAGATATAAACCTAAGACAATAGATATAGAAACTGTTCTTGAACAAATTATCAATTACTATGCGGAAATTAGTAATTGATCTTAAGAAGAATAACTAACAATCAAACAACACTTCAATATATTAATACGGTTGCTCTGAATAGCAACGGGGTTACAAGAAACCTTGAAGTGTAAAACAATAATGATACGTACGTAAAACCTAACCTTAGATCCTCCTTTTATAGGCTAAGGAGTCCTAGTCGGTTACAAAACTTTCTATACAAGAAAAATATCTTTACGTATCTTTTCTATACTTATCCTAACATACTATACATATCCAATAAGCAGCAGCATAATTTCTCTAGCAGCAGAGTCTTCGTAGCTAGCAGCAGAATTACACTTAACTTATTTTACCATCCATCAGATAACACCAGCAGCAGAGTAAATACACTAGCAGCAGAGTTACTCAGACTAGCAGCAGAGTTACTCAAACTAACAGCAGAGTAATACTTAGTGTATTTCAATAAGTACCAAGAGCAGCAGCATCTTCAAAACCCAACAATCCTCCCCTAAACTTGATATTTCTCTCCAAAATCATCAAGTTTCCTATAAGTCCAGCTAATCACCAAGAGGATGTTTCCAAACACTTACTGCTCAAAATCTTTTCAATATCTACTTATCAATTTGTCCTTCTTCTCCAGTCTTTGATTTCTTCACATTATCAGACTCCATAACTTCTAGTTCTCTCTTCTTTCCAGTTTTGAAACCTTGCCTTAGAGATTTCAGCATAGCATAGGTTTCATAGAATTCCTTTGTAATTATAGCATCTGACTTTCCTTTGAAATCTTTCATACTGTAATTTCTTTCATTCTTCAAATAATACTTCATATCATCAACTAATTCCTTCTTTGTAGGTAACTTTGTTTTGTACCCATACTTCTGTCCTTCTCTAATTCTTTGAATCAGCTCTTCCCATTTAGCTACTCTATTCTTTTTGAGTATAAACTCTACAAGCTCCTCTGTCTTTTCTTTTTCATCCAACTGCTCATCTTTCATTATCAATGAAGCTTGACCTCTTACAATCAATGAAGAATCCAAGAAATATTGTAGCTGTTCATTAAACTCTTCTTGATTAACATCTTTAGATTTGGATCTTTCCATAAATTCAAATATATTCCTTTCTTCATTAGCTGCCACCATCCTTGCCTATTCCTCATCATGAGCAATCTGATCTTCTTTTGGCCAGAACTCAAATGGAAGGTGTGTAGGATGCTTGGGTCTTGGAGTTGATGATTTTACATGATGTGCAGTAGCAGCAGATTGTGAATTAGGAACAGCAGTTTGTTCTTGTTGTTTTGATGGTGCAGATGTTTGGGTTCCAAGGTTTAACAATACTTGAGCTAAGGGCATTGTGTCTTCATCTGGTTCAGCAGCAGAGTGCTTTAGCCCAGCAGCAGAGTGTTCTGCACCAGCAGCAGAGTCAATCTGTGCATTCTTTTCACCAACATCAGCAACATTTTCACCTTTTTCTATCACAACCTCCCCTGAATCCTTTATAACCTCCCCTGAACCCTTTATTATCTGCCTATCTTCATGGTCATTCCTCCCCTGTTTGGAAGCATCCTCTTCCAAACATGGTTTGGAACTCTTCCTTAGCTTAGCCTTCATACTGTGAGAAGATCTTGTTCTTTTCCATTGAACACTCTCTAGATACTTTACCCTTAACTTCCGTTTGTGAATGACTGCATTGTGAGTGGTTTGAGAGTTCTTCATCACCTGCAACTCTTCAGTAAGAACAAGAACTTCTTTTGACAATTTTGTACATGTATCCGTCAATTTAGCAATTTGTTTCATAATAGTCTCACCACTTCGGTCTGTATTACCTGACCCGAGAGGTGGATCATTGACATTGGCATTTTGTACAGTTGAAGTACCCATCAATTCAATATTTGGATTTTCAAGACTAGCCTCAACACTTTGACCTGTGTGACCTGGTCCGAGAGGTGCATCATGGGCATTGACAATGTGTATAGTATTATCCATCAATTCATTGGTAGTTCCATGACTGTCCTCATCACTTCGGGATGTGTTAACTTCCCAGAGAGGTGAATCTTGGGACTGAAACTCAGTTTCAACCCTAGGTTGAACATCTGAGCCCCCCATATGAGCCAGTTGGCTGGGGTTACCATCTTGTGCAGCAGGTTCAAGAGAACCTTTAGCATTAGATGTTGCCAAGGTTGGGGTCTTACTTATGTTGACACTGTCCTGCTCAGTTACTAAACCAGAGATAGTAGTGTCAGCCCCCTCCTTCATGCCATCTCCATCACCTATGGCAGCCTCATCTGCTTCCATACTAGCACTAGTCTGAGGTAACTTAGTGCCCTGTTCTTGTGAATACCTAGGTGAATGGGTATTTTGGGGTTCATTGGAAAATGATTCATTCAAACTTGCAGAGGAGGATGTGTGATGGGAAGCTGTGGGAGTTCCAGCTTCTTCATCCTCATTAGCAGCAGCCACAGTATCCAAAATGTGTTGAGATAAGGGAGTTATAGTACCAGAAAAACCAATCCCATTTTTCTTTAGAAAAGCAAACATTTTGATAGTCATTTTATTACTTGGCTCAACGTTTTTATGTACCAAGGGTTCCTGAAGTTGACTGTTTATAATGAGTTGTAAAAACCTTGGATACAGATAAAATTTCTTAGTGACATACCTCTTCAACCCTTCAAAAATCATGGATGAAAAATTAAATGGTTGTCCTGAGGCCAGGCAAATCAAAGCTGATGCTTGAGATGCACTAAACTCATTCCACCCACTTACTTTAGGAATTAAACAATGTTGAATGGTATGAAGAAGAAACTTCCAATGCGGGCAAAGAAGGCGTTTAAAAAGTTTACCACTAGAATTTTGCCTCTCATACCCCATTTTCTCAAGTTCGGCCAAAATAGTGTCTGTAGGAAGACAAGTGGTTGCTTCATCATCTTTAAGACGAAGAGTTCGTCTTATAGATGTTTCAGTAACTACTATACTTGCTCCATCCACTATACCAATTAACATTTGCTCCCCATGTCTAGTTTCGATCGTAACAGTCGACCAAAACTGTCTCATGTGGGATTTAAATATAGGAGGATCCACCGTTAATGCATACCTTAATTGTGATGCATTAAGAGAGTCCATGACTTCAGTGAAACCTTCAGCTTCAGGAATCTTTTGAAGAAATGCGATTTGATTGTGCTCAACAGGGAATTGTCTTCTAGCCATTGGAAATGAGAGTTTTGATTTTGGGGGTTTTTGATCCAATGATTTGAATTTGGGTTTAGTGATAGAATAGGGTGTAAGTTTGGGCGCTTAAGGAACGTAATGAGATCGAATTGGATTTTGAGACCATTTTGATCTAATTAGGGTTCTATGCGCGCCAAATTTTACAAATTGGCCCCTTTACTTTCAAACTCAGCAGCAGAGTGACAAAATGTTTGACTAAAAGTCAACTTTCCCCAATTATCTTAATTAATCCCTCAATCAAATTTATTGCTAACACCAACTCCCCATTGAATACCCATAGACACCATAAGTCTATGAATTGCCTTGATACTTTAGCGAATCCCAAAATCCACAAACCCTAACACAATAATCCAATCATCATGAGTTCTTCAAAGACACCGATCATAGAGATTCCATCTGATTCATCATCATCTGATGATAATGGTTGGTCATCATATTTTCCACCAGGGTGCAAACCAACGGGAAAAAACAAAGCAAGCAGTAGCAAGATTCAAGAAATCCAAGAAGCCAATGAATATCTCCTCTTCAGACTCCGATAAGCTTCCCACACCACCATCCTACTTAAGTGTCTCATCCTCTGACTCGGATGACAAAACATGGATTCCATCCTTATCAAAAGTCCTCACTAAAGAGATGGAGAAGGCCATAGCAGGAATGAGCAAGATCACAGTGCCATAAAGGAAGCAAGAATCTTCAAAGTCTAAGGTCACGATGCCAGAAAAGAAGCAAGCATCTTCAAGTCCTATACCAAAAGTTGTGTTGTGTCTTCCATGTCCACAAGTGTCAAGACTAATGGAAGGCAGAAGAGGTAAGAAGACCATGCCTGACCTCACCGACAAGGGAAAAAGGAAGCTTGGTTAGGGGATAAGTTTGTTTGTCTTGGAAATCTTGTCTTGATGTCTTTTGAATGTAATGGATCTTTTGTATTGTACTCATCTCTATGGTTAATGAACTTTAAGTTTCCTTGCTTTACTTGATGTGTACTTATGAATATCTGCAAAAGATTAGTAGAAAACCACAAAAACACAAGCAAGAATATCCCATAATCCATATAAACACACAATACAGCATAGCAGCAGAGTAGCATAGCAGCAGACAACTTAACAACAGACAATTTAAGAAACAACAAACTTTGACTTAACAACAACACAAATCCTTGCACAGTTTTACAAAAACATACAGAGATAAGATGTTTAAAGATTGATCATTCCAATACTAGCAACTAAAAATTGAAATCTACCTACATCAAAACCTTTAGTAAGTAAATCAGCAACATTGTTGTCAGTATGTATTTTAACCACTTGAATTAACTTTTTCTCATAACAATCTCTAATAAAATGATGTCTTATCTCTATGTGTTTTGTTTTAGAGTGATAAACAGGATTTCTAATAATACACATTGTACTGTTGTTGTTAATGTAAATTTTGGTGTTCATGAAATTGTACCCATAATCCAGCAGTTGATTCTGAATCTAGAGCACTTGTCCACAGTAACTTGAAGCAGCCACATATTCTGCTTCAGTTGTTAAATTTGCCACCACTGTTTGTTTCTTACATTGCCAAGAGATCAGCCTATGTCCAAGATACTGACAGCCTCCAGTGGTTGATTTTCTATCCAAACTAGCTCCAGCATAGTCACTATCAGAGTATGCCACCAAGTCAAAAGGTGAATCCTTAGGATACCAAAGGCCCAACCTAGGTTGACTCCTCAAATACCTAAAAATCCTCTTAACAGCATTCAAGTGAGAAACTTTTGGGGATACTTGAAATCTGGCACATGCACACACAGCAAACATAATGTCTGGCCTTGAAGCAGTCAGATACATCAATGAACCAATCATTGATCTATAAAGATGAACATCAACCTCTTCCCCATCTTCATCCTTGAGCAAAGGTTTGTTGGTCTTTATTGTTGTCTTTGCAGGCTTCACATCTTTACATTCAAACTTCTTCAAAATATCAGCTACATACTTGTCTTGGCTAATAAAAATCCCATCTGTTTTCTGCTTAACTTGAAGTCCCAAAAAGAAAGTGAGTTCCCCCATAAAACTCATCTGAAACTTGTTGTGCATAAGCTTCTCAAATTCTTCACATAACACCTTATTAGTAGACCCAAAAATAATATCATCTACATAAACCTGAACAAGTAGGATATCCTTTTTGTCTTTCTTAATGAACAAGGTTTTGTCAATGGCTCCTCTGCTAAAACCATTGTTCAACAAATACTTGGATAAGGTGTCATACCAAGCTCTAGGAGCTTGATGTAGTCCATATAATGCCTTTTCCACTTTATAAACCCTATTAGGATACTTAGGGTCTTCAAATCCAGGTGGTTGCATAACATAGACTTCCTCATCTATCTCTCCATACAAGAAAGCACTTTTCACATCCATTTGGTACACAGGAAAGTTTTTGAATGAGGCATATGCTAAGAATATTCTGATAGCCTCAATTCTTGCAACTGGGGCAAATACCTCATCATAATCTATTCCTTCTTCCTGAGTGTATCCTTGAGCCACCAATCTAGCCTTGTTTCTGATAACAATGCCCCTTTCATCTCTTTTTCATCTGAACACCCATTTTGTACCAATTGCCCTTTTTCCATTAGGCAGATCCACCAATGTCCAGACTTCTCGAAGCTTGAACTGCAGCAGCTCCTCTTGCATAGCTTCAACCCAGCTTTCATCTTTCATAGTTGTGTGAATGTTCTAGGGTTCCTTTTGAGATAAGAAACAGGCAAACATACAATTTTGTAAATCCTTGTGGCTATTCCTCTTTTTAAGAGTTTGAGCAAACAATCCCTGATTGATCAGATCACCCAACCCTTTTGATTTACTTCTGGTCTGAACAGTAGATTTAACATCTCCAATAATCTGCTCCTTTGGATGATTCTTATGAATTCTGGTTGTTGGAGTGGGACTAATATGTATATCAGTTTCCAAATTTGATAGATCGGCTCCAGCACCAAAGACATCAACAATTTCATCATCAGTGTCCACACATACTTCTTCTAACTCCGGCATCTCATCAAAATCACCATCTTTATCAACAGTAGAGTCCTTGGGCACAGCAGCAGAATTACCAGGCTTAGCAGCAGAGTGTTTTGGCCTAGCAGCAGAGTGGTTTGGCCTAACAGCAGAGTGTTTTAGCTTGGCAGCAGAGTTGAGAGAACTGCTGCTAGTTTTATTCCCTTGGAGTCCATCAATTGCTGACTCTTCATCCCTCTCCTTATCACCATTCTTGTCATCATGAGAAGTCTGAACACTTCCTTCTGTATCATTCTTTGGAAATTCATCATGAACATCATCATCCAGTGAACTCTTTCCCCCATTAGGTGTGAAAGGCTGATCAATGTTCCATCTTTCAATCAACACAAACTCTTTTGCAGATGCATTATCCTTAGCTTGAGTACCTGCAGTAGGGTTAGTTTGTGTACCTGCAGACATGTCAGTTGTACCTGCAATGACTGGTTGAGAATTCATACTTTTGGTTAGAGAATCAATATCAAACATCCATTCAGGACCTTTTCCATCAACATTAGGTGTGGTTTCTCTAATTGTAACATGTAAATTTTCCTCCACATGCCCAGTCCTTTGATTGAAGACTCTAAAAGCCTTACTATGAGTGGAGTATCCAACAAAGAAACCTATGTCTGCTTTCTCACTAAACTTGCCTAAGTGGTCAATGGTGTTCAAGATAGTAACAGGACACCCAAATGGTCTTAAGAAATCTATCAGGGGTTTCTTACCACGTAATAACTCATAATGGGTCTTGTTATGAGGCTTAACTACCTTACTCCTATTTTGCACATAGCAAGCAGTGTTGACTGCTTCAGCCCAAAAGGTAGTGGGTAACTTAGACTCAGACAACAAGGTCCTAGCAGCCTCAATTAATGTTCTATTCCTCCTCTCAGCAACTCCATTTTGCTGAGGAGTTCTAGCCACACTAAACTGTCTTGTTATACCCTTTTCCTCATAGAACTGATTCATCACTTGGTTCTTAAATTCAGTTCCATTGTCACATCTGATGACCTTAACTTTGTGATTAAATAGGTTTTCTATCCTTGTAATAAAAGCCTTAAGAATGCCAGGAGTCTCATCCTTAGTAGCTAAGAAGAATACCCAAGTAAATCTACTAAAATCATCAGTGACCACTAAGCCATACATCTTTTTGTTCAAGCTTTTCACATAAGTAGGTCCAAATAGGTCCATATGTAACATAAACAAGGGTTCAGAAATAGAGTTCACCACTTTGGACTTACAAGATGCTCTATGTTGCCTTCCCATCTAACAAGCAACACATATTTCAGGGTTTTCAAAGACCTTAGAAGGTAATCCTCTGACCAAGTTCCCTTTCACCAACTTGTTGATAGCCTTGTAGTTCAAATGGCCAAGCCTTCTATGCCAAAGTTTGGATTCATCAATAGTGGCTTTGGTAAACAGACAAGTTAAATCTCTTTTGGGAATAATGTTCTTTATATCCACACTGTATATGTTGTCATTTCTAGGGACTTTAAGAAGTACTAATTTATCATCAGGTATCTTATAGTCAGGAGATAAGACAAGACACTCAGTGTCTGTAAAAAGAACAAAATTCTTTCTGTCACACATTTGTGAGACACTAAAAAGATTGAACTTTAGTCCATTCACCAAATACACTTTTTCAAAATCTAATTTGCCAGTTCTGATGATGCCTTTTCCAACGATTTTACCTCATTTAGGGTCATTCCCAAAGGCAACGTATCCACCATCCAAAGCTTCAAAGTTTTCCAAATTGCTTTGGTCTCCAGTCATATGTGAAGAGCATCCACTATCAAAAATGCATTTATCCTTTAGCTCCTTTTGTAGATTGCCCTGCACAAAAAGTAAGAGAAATAGTTTCTCTTTGGGACCCAAGCCAAGACTGACTTGGATCTGCCTTGTGCATCAAAGTAGTCAAATTTCTTCAACTGCATTGGTGCACTGCTGTGTCTGAGAACATGATCCAAAACTTTAACTTTAGGTTTCCAGACCCAGCAAGCTGAGGCCTTAACAGCATAAAAATGGTTGCCCACAACAGTATCAGTAACCACTTTTGGCAAAACAGCAGAGTCTGCCTTAGCAGCAATATCAACTATGTCCTTCTTTATGGGCCCTTTTGGTGCAATAGGTGAGATAATTCTAGAAGCACCATCTCTCATCAAAACTTCCTTGGGAACCATGTTTCTTTTGGGGTGAGGGTGAGTTTTTCTAGCAAATTTTCTATGGTTCACCCTAGTGTATTGGTTCCAAACAGGTTTTTGATAGTAGTAGCAGTCTTCTTGCAAATGTTCAAAACTGCCACAACTATAACATGCCTTTTTAAGTAATTGAAAATCAGTACCTAATCTTTGTGAAACTAGACTGTTCCAATTTCTCTGGTTTCCTCTAGGCAAGTTATTTGATCTCTTAGGGTATACTCTAGGTGTGTTATCATACTCAGCCATTTTTCTAGAGATACTCCTACCTAGCTTAGGTTTAACAAACTCAACCTTTTTAGTCTTAGGCACTTTTGATTCAACAACAGCAGGAATTTCTTCCTTTTTGTTCTTAGGGGTTGAATCAGATTCCACAACATCATCATCACTGTCAGATTCCCAATCTTCAATAAGGGGTGCATCAGACCACTTTTTCTCAACCTTGGGTGACTCTATTTTAGTTTCACTAGTTTCACCTACAGGTTTGGCCTCAGACTCAGGTATGAAAGACAATGTCCTAGTAGGAGGAGCATAGGCACTAAGGTTCTTTGGTGGAGCAACAGCATTGTATCCTAGACCACTGCCTGTGTCTGAAAAGTGTCTTCCTATTGGTTTACTGAGGATTTCAGTGGCAAATTGTTGTTTTTCCACCCTAACAACATGTTTTTCAGTCTCACTTATAGCTTAATCTCTAGCCTGTTCAGCCTCTTCTACTTTCCCCATTAGAACCTTAATTTCACAATCTTTCTTAATAAGCTCAATTTCTAAACTAGTGATCTTATCAACATATTCAATTTCAGTCTTTTTTGAAGAATTCAAGCTTCTCTTCTAGAATTTTTAAACCATATTGATAACTAAGATTGTCTAACTTAAGTTTTTCAATCTCCATTTTAAGATCTCCATTGCTAGACTTAAGTACTTCTATTGTATCATGACATGATTTAAAAGAACAAGATGATTCATTGGATACCTCAGAGTCTGATCCAGAGGAAGAGTAGGCCATAAGAGCAAATTGTTGTTCTTTAGGTTCTTCATCAGCTACCAATGCAAAATTAGGACCATCTTCAGTATGATCACTCCAGTTAAACTCTCCTAACCCATCACATGACACCATAGCAGTATTAGGATTTGGCTCTTCAACAGTAATCTTCTTGACATTCTCATTGTTTCTTTTGGGTGCTCTGCACTCTCTTGCAAAGTGTCCCTTCTTATGACAATTATAACATTCAGCTTTTGATTTGTCAAATCCCACATTATTGTTTCTTCTGAACTTAAGTTCTTTACCAGTTCTTTTAAGAAACCTTCTTGCCCTCATAGTTAGCATTGCAAACTGCCATTGCAAATCAATCTCTTCAACATCATCAGGATCAAGTTCATCCAGATCTTGAGGCATAACTGTAGTACTTGAAGTAAGTTCAGCCAAATAAGCACAAATAGCAGCATCACTGATGGTGTTAGTGTTGGTAGAGTCAGCAGCAGAGACATGTGAACCAGCAGCAGGAATGAAAGTACCAACAGCAGAGTGTTGTTCTTGATGACTACCAGAATTCTTGTTGCTTGAGGACACAAAAGCAAGATTGTTTGTGGTAGAAGATGAACTTGACAATCCCTTGACTTCAGATTCATATACTTTCAAGTTGTTATACAGATCATTCAATGTCATCTTTTCAAAATCTTCCTTGTGCCTCCAAATCACTGTGTGAGTGTTCCATTCAGGAGATAGGCTACTCAAAAATTTTAGATTGATATCTTCTTGAGATACATCAATCTTCAATAGAGCCATCTGACTGGTCAGTTTATGAAGTCTATCATAAGTTCCCTCAATGTTCTCAGAACTCAAAGCAGTAAAAGTTTCAAACTGGTGCTTCAGTAGGTTCTTTCTTGACTTCTTTGTAGCTTCGTTCCCACCAAATCGAAGTTCAATAGCCTCCCATAACTCCTTAGCAGACTCAATATGATTAAAGCTTAGTTGATAATCATTAGGTATTCCCATCATGAGAATACTGTGAGCCTTGACCTCCAATCTTCTCTGTGCTTTCTCTTCACTTGTCTTGAGAGTCAAGACTGATCCAGTAGCAGTCTTAGTTGGCTGACTGTCGCCATTTAAAACAACTTCCCAAATTGAGTAATCAACCATTCTCATATATTGTTGAATTCTCATCTTCCAGATCTCGTATTCACCAGTCTTGAGCATGGGGACTCTTGATGCAGTAACCATGTGTGTTGAATCGGATTCCATTGCTTACTTTGATGATGAACAAATCTTGTATTCAGTAATTCTTCTTGGTACCAGTTTCTAGATCACAAGCTCTGATACCACTTGTTGATCCCAGACGAGCTTCACGTTCTTATTAATTATCTTAGATATAAACCTAAGACAATAGATATAGAAACTGTTCTTGAACAAATTATCAATTACTATGCGAAAATTAGTAATTGATCTTAAGAAGAATAACTAACAATCAAACAACACTTCAATATATTAATACGGTTGCTCTGAATAGCAACGGGGTTACAAGAAACCTTGAAGTGTAAAACAATAATGATACGTACGTAAAACCTAACCCTAGATCCTCCTTTTATAGGCTAAGGAGTCCTAGTCGGTTACAAAACTTTCTATGCAAGAAAAATATCTTTACGTATCTTTTCTATACTTATCCTAACATACTATACATATTCAATAAGCAGCAGCATAATTTCTCTAGCAGCAGAGTCTTCGTAGCTAGCAGCAGAATTACACTTAACTTATTTTACCATCCATCAGATAACACCAGCAGCAGAGTAAATACACTAGCAGCAGAGTTACTCAGACTAGCAGCAGAGTTACTCAGACTAGCAGCAGAGTAATACTTAGTGTATTTCAATAAGTACCAAGAGCAGCAGCATCTTCAAAACCCAACATGAAATGAGATCTACAACAGAAAGTTTTAGTGTGCAGAAGGTAAGTAAAAATCCGGCAAAATTAAAAGGGGGCCGCCCAAGCCATCCGTTGCCCAGTTTTGTCTTTTTGTGGGGAAGGTTTTTCTGGAACATTTTTACTGATTTTGGTTAAAATTTTGAATTCATAAATTTATAATGAATTAAACCTTTTTATTTATTACCAAAAATGTTTTTCTAAAATATATAAAATGTTTTTGACATTTTATTAAAAATCTAGTGTTTAAGAAAATGTTCCTTTGATCATATAATGCATTAAGCATTAGTTCATTCATACCTTAAGTGATTATAGTTGTAGAAGTGAATATTTACAACTAAGTACTTGTTTATTTTATAAGTTTATGTTTTAATGAGTTTATATTTTGTGATCATCAAAACATAGAGATATGAATAAATATAGATAAAGTTTTTAGGCATTATTTATGTCAACAATCTCCCCCTTTTTGATGATTACAAAACCTAAACTCATTAAATCCAAAAGTTTATTTTTGGACAAGTATTTGGTGAGTTTATATTCACTTCTCCCCCTTTTTGTAGAATCAAAAAGGTTAAGCCGACAAATTTAGACGTGAAATTTATCGGGACGAAAACTCCCCCTTGATGTTTACTCCCCCTCATTCGAGGGCACCAAGGAGACGAGCTGTGGAAATCTTGGCTGCAAAAACAAGTTAGGAGACACAAGATACATGCATAGCAAAAATATTTAGAACAACCAACTAATTTATTCATGCATTCAAGATGATCATATATAACATATGAATCATCATTACATTACATAAAATACTTAAAACATAACGATTACAACATAAATAGAAACACTAATGGTCCTCATATTGCCAAAGAGAGCGATTGGACTTGCTTGCGACACAAAAGGGTGAGGGATTTTATTTTGAGGCGGAAAGCATGTGGATGGGTTTTAGTTATGTGATGGTGAGGGAAATGGAGCGGATCCAGTGATGTTATATCGTTGTAGGGGAGGAATGGGATGAGGACGAGTGAGTAGATATTCGATCCAAGAAATATCTTCACTTAAGTGGAGAATTTGTTTTTGAAGGAAGATGCAACAAGGGCAATACTGGGTGTGGTTTGTAACTTGATCCAAGTTAAGAGAGTGAGGTAGGCAATTTGAGTAAGGTCAGGATGGAGGTTGCCCCTTGTTGCGTTGTGTGAGGTGCATAGCAAGGAGATCACTAAGATCATGGATTTGGTTAATCTCTTCATGAAGCTTTTGCCTTTCATGAATGGGGATTTGGTTATTTGGTGGAAATGGATGGTATTGGGGTGTATGATTTGAGGAAAAGTTTGATGTTTGACCAAGGTGATGAGGGTTTTCAAGGATTCCATTGAAGTTGGTTTGATGTTTAGGGGAGTAGTTTGGAATGAATGTGGATGTTTGGCCAAAATGATAGGGTTTGTGAAATGGTTCAATGGAATGAGGTTGTGATCTTGGAGAGTAGTTGTGAATGAATGATGATGGAGGTGTTGGTTGTCTAGACGCACCATTTGTGATGGGCTTGTGGTGAGGGTGAGGTTTTCTTTTCCACCCGGGTTTTAAGGTCATCCTTGCTAGCTTTGAGGTTTTTGGTTTTGGGTTGATAGGAGAAGACATGATGGGATGATTGAATGTGGTGAGATATAGGGTTATTTATAGTGTAGGATTTGTGTGGTTTAGGAAAGGATAGGCTTGTTGGGTGATTAGGGCAAAATGTGTTTGTGAATTTTGGGTAAGTATAGGATCAAATGGGCTAAAAAGCAGAAAAAGATTCTGTGAACCCGACCAACAGATGGCCAGTCCCCTTAATTATGGGCGGTCCCCTTAATAATTAAGGGGGCCGCCCATCTGGTACCTCTCTGGGTTCCAGAAATGGGTTTTTCTGCAGAAATAGGTGAGGATGGCTATGTTTTGAGCTTCTGGTTTTAGGCAAGTCCCACTCTTTGAGGCAATAGAGAAACATATTAAGCATGCATGGCATATATGTTAAACAAATAAGCAAGCAATAAGTTATGTCTAGCAATTTAGAGAATTAAGGCAATTAATCATCTAAGGCAAGGGTAATGGAGCAAAGGCACTAGAAACTAATGGGGAATAGGTGATGGAAAAATTGTGAGGATGTGATTAATAAGCTTGTTCTAGTGTGTGCCTATATGCAACAAATATGGAGATGTGATTGTTTCGACTCCTAAATGCAAAAATTTCCTAAGAAACAATCCAAGGTCTCCTTGATTTGATTTTGCTCAATATATATATATATATATATATATATTATATATATATATATATATATATATATATATATATATATATATATCAGATTATATACTTTGACAATTCATGTGAGATCTTATGCATGAAGAAGAAGAAAAAAAATGTTTTTAGCATTATTCAACAATGTAAGGAAAATGGTTTTCATGTATTTTCCTAGATGTGAGAATGATTTGTAGAAAATAGATTGGGTTTTGTTTATAAATATGTTTATGCAAGAAAAATATTTCCCAATCTTTTATTTTGTGCAAAACAGATTCCTAGACTCAGATGAGAGGAAAAAAAATAATTTTACAGACAGATGGCCGGTCCCCTTAATAATTAAGGGGACCGCCTTTATAACATTAAGGGGTCCGCCCTTCTGGAAAAAAATTGTACCAAAAATGCAGAAAATTCAGTCAATTTGTTCCATCATCCCTAGGCCTAAACGTAAGTGGTTAAAGAGTTCACGCTTAAGGGGCTTAGTGAATATGTCTGCTAAGTTATCTTCCGATGCAACCTTTTCTATAGATATGTTTCCTTTTTGAACGTTATCGCGGAGGAAGTGGTGGCGTATTTCTATATGTTTAGTCCTAGAGTGTTGAACGGGATTCTTACTTAAATCTATAGCACCTTTGTTATCACACATAATTGGGACATTATCTAACCTAATGCCATAATCTACGAGAGCTTGTTTCATCCATAGTGCTTGTTGACATGCCTTTCCAGCGCTTACATATTCGGCTTCTGTGGTAGAAATAGCAAGAGTGGTTTGCTTCTTCGAGAACCAAGATGTTAGACAACATCCCATGAACGTGCAAATTCCGCTAGTGCTTTTTCTATCCACGTAGTCTCCCGCATGATCCGAATCCGCATAGACAATGGTTTCTATGCCGGATCCCTTAGGATACCATAATCCTAAGTGTATAGTGCCTTTAATGTATCGGAAGATACGCTTAACCGCTTCTAGGTAAGAGGTTTTGGGATCCTCTTGAAAGCGAGCACAAAGGCAGACACTAAACATGATATCCGGTCTACTTGCCGTTAAGTATAGTAAACTACCTATCATTCCTCTATATTTAGTGTTTTCTACGGACTCACCCTCTTCATCTCTTGTGAGTTTTACTTCCGTAGACATTGGTGTTTTCATAGGCTTAGCGTCTTCTAATCCAAATTTCTTAAGCATTTCCTTAATGTACTTAGATTGATTAAAAAATATTCCATCTTCTAATTGTTTTATTTGTAATCCTAGGAAGAAATTAAGTTCACCCATCATACTCATCTCAAACTCATCATGCATGATTTTGGCGAATTCATCACACATATCCTGACAAGTCGATCCGAATATAATGTCGTCGACATATATTTGGACAATGATGAGATTTGGGCTCTTCTTTTTCGTGAAAAGAGTGTTATCTACCATTCCCATGGAATAATCATGTTTAATAAGAAATGCTTTTAATCGATCATACCAAGCCTTGGGAGCTTGTTTGAGTCCATATAAAGCTTTCTTGAGTTTATAAACATAATCAGGTTTTGCGAAGTCAATGAATCCTGGAGGTTGTGCCACGTATACCTCCTCATTGATAAAACCGTTAAGGAATGCACTTTTCACGTCCATTTGAAATAACTTAAAGTCTAGGGCGCATGCATAGGCAAGAAGTATCCTTATAGATTCTAATCTAGCTACGGAGGCATAAGTTTCGTCATAATCAATTCCTTCCTGTTGATTATAACCTTGGCCAACTAACCTAGCTTTGTTCCTAGTAACTATTCCATTTTCATTTAACTTATTTCTATAAACCCATTTAGTTCCTATGATGGTCATGTTCATGGGATTTGGGACTAGTTCCCAAACGTCATTAGTCTTAAATTGATTTAGTTCTTCTTGCATAGCCATAACCCAACTTTCATCTTTTAATGCCTCATTTATATTTTTAGGTTCTATAGTTGATAGGAAACAAAAGAAGTTATTTTTATCTTGAGCTTGTGATCTAAGGGTTCTTTGATTTAGGTTTCCTATTATATTATCTAACGGGTGTGATTTAGATTCCTTAACATTAACAATTTCGTTATCTCCTAATGTTATATCAACATTATCATCGCCTAAGGGTTTAATTTTACTAACCTCAATAGCTTCTTCTTCAACTAGGTCATCATCTTCTAGGGGCAATGTCTTAGGTGGTGGTGGAGTTTCATCAAAAGTTATATTTAAGGACTCTTCTACTTTCATAGTGTGTTTATTAAGTATTATGTATGCTTTACTATTTTGTGAATACCCTAGAAAGATTCCTTCGTACGACTTAGGATCAAACTTAGCAAGGTAATCTTTTGTATTGAGAACAAAACATTTGCTCCCGAATACCCTAAAGTAATTTAGATTAGGTTTTCTACCTCTTAATAACTCATATGGGGTTTTTCCTAAAATTCGCCTAATTGAGACTCTATTTATTATATATGTTGATGTATCTACGGCATGGCACCAAAATTTTTGTGGGATAGATTGTTCATTTAGCATTGTTCTACTCATTTCTTGTAATGTTCGATTCTTTCTTTCTACTACCCCATTTGATTGTGGAGTGCGAGGAGCGGAGAAATTGTGAGATATCCCATTTAAATCACAATATTTTCCGAATTGCACTTCGTTATCAAATTCCCGACCATGGTCCGTCCTAATTGATACTATAGAACATCCTAATTTATTTTGAATCATTTTACTAAATATTTCAAACTTATTAAAGGCTTCGGTTTTATCACTTAAAAATCTAGTCCACGTGTATCGTGAATAATCATCTAGAATTACTAAGGTATAACGATTACCTCCGTAACTCCGCACAGCGGATGGACCAAAAAGGTCCATGTGTAATAATTCTAGGCATCTAGTAGTGGAGACTATATTCTTAGCTTTGTGACTAGCATGTGCTTGTTTTCCTATTTTACATGCATCGCAAAAGTGTTGGTCATATCTTAGGTTAGGCAAGTTTCTAACTAATTCTTTAGAGGCTATGGATTGTATTTGTTGCATATTTGCGTGACCTAATCTTCTATGCCACAATGTAGAGTTTTCATCTAAGGTTGCTAGACATATTTTATCTTCCGGTTTATTTCCTAGTTTCATAACATATACGCCACCTTTCCTAATTCCTCTACCTATGACCTTTCCGTCCTTAACTATTTCGCTATCTTTACTTGTAAAAGTAACCCTACACTTATTATCACATATTTGTCCTATACTAAGCAAGTTATATGTTAAATTATCTACATGCTCAACATTTTTAATAGTTAGGGAGTCTTGAGAGATCGTACATTTGCCAATGATTTTTCCACGAAAATCACTACCGAAAATAACATTACCTCTGTTGTATGCCTTGTAGGAAGAGAATACCTTCCGGTTCCCCGTCATGTGCTTCGAGCATCCACTATCCTTAATCCATTCTTCGGGCTCCAAATTTATCCCTAGACATATTTCATCGGTGGCTTGAGCTACAAGGCACTTTTCGTCTTTTGCTTTGTCCGCTTCATCTTTGTCGCTATCACTCCATGTTCCACTAACAAATGCACTTTCGTAATCATAACCCGGTGGCTTTGGACATTCGCCAATGAGATGGTTTTGGCTTCCACATCTAAAGCACTTTCTTTTCCTGTAGTTATCATTTCTATTTCTTTGAAGCGATCTTCTTTCATCTCGCGGTTGTCTCGTGAATCTTCCTCGTCTCTTGAAGAATTTCTTGAATTCTCTCACGGCCATTGCATATTCTTCGTCTTCACTATCGTCACTTGAATCGTCATCATCACTAACCTCCTTTTTTACTTTTAGCGCAAGAGTTTTTATTTGATCTTTCTTACTCTTGACCATTTCAAAGTCTCTCTTTATAATTTCTTCATGGACCTTCAAGTTGCCAATAAATTCATCAAGCGATAGCGTCATCAAGTTCTTCGATTCTTCAATAGCTGTGACCTTCGCGCGCCATTTTGGATGCAATGCCCTAAGAAATTTCCTTACACAATTTTTGCTAGAAAAAGTCTCATCAAGTGCTTTTAAACTTGTGATGATTGTGTTAAATTTAGCAAATGCATTATCAATAGATTCCTCTTCAGGAATTGTAAATTGTTCATATTGTTGAACAAGAAGATCTATTTTGTTATCTTTGACTTGACTATTACCTTGGTGAGTGATTAGTAAAGAATCCCAAATTTCTTTTGCGGTTTGACACATAAAAATTCTTTCATATTCTTTGCGTGGTAACGCATTATAAATTACCATTTTAGCCTCATTATTTTTTGCTAGCTTCTTTTTCAAATCATCATTTTGTTTTTCAAAAGGTACAATTTCATCTATTTTAGTTAAAGGATTATTTTGAATAGGAGGAAAATCACCATAGGTAATAACATGCCAAAGATCAAGATCCTTTGATTTCACATAAGTTTCGAATCTATTTTTCCAATAAAGAAAACCATCACTTTCAAATAGTGGTGGTCTTTGCATAGATTGCCCTTCTAAATATTTAAAAGATTCCATAGATCGTTTCAAGTTTTAAAATACAGTTTATTTTAAAAATCTTGTTTGACGTGGCTCTTGATACCAATTGTGGAAAACTAGAAGGGGGGGTTGAATAGTTTTATGTCCTTTTAGATTTTTATTGTGAAAACTTTGTTTACTTTTTAAAACTTAGATTCGAATTTATATGATCTCAACTCTTGAACAATATGAACAATATATATATATAAATAATTATAAATAAGCAATGCAAGTAAGGTAATAAAATGAACTGAAAGATAGAGATGGAAAGATCTAACCGAGAGACAAGAGATTTATAGTGGTTCGGCTACAAGGACACCTTCCTTGCCCTACTCCACTCCCCGAGCACCTAACTCGAGAGTTTTCTTCACTATGTCAACAAGCTCCCTTATGGCGGAGAAAACCTTACACAACTTTAGCTTACACCGGCTTAACGACACAAAGCTAAATGTCGAGTTCTAATCGTAGCTAGAACCAATCTCACAACTTATACACGACTTAATCACACCTTCTTCTTCACGACTTCTCCACGACTTCTTCACGACTTCTTCACAACTTATTTACTATGACTTCACACCTTCTTCACAACCTATGTACAATTCTACTTCTTCACATCTTTACTTCTAACACACCTTAACTTCACAATTTCACTATTAACACTCTAACCTATCCCAAACAATTATTCACACAACTATCTAACAACAATACACAACTTATATACAAATGTATGATGACACAAACAACTTAGGTATCTAAGTTGCAAAACTTCTTCTCTAGTTGTTGAAGGAGTATTCATCTCTTGCACTTTGAATGAAGGAAGCTTGGATCACTTGGAAACCAAAGCTTAAGATTATATGATCAAAGGGTCTTTGAAGATATGAAATGAGATCTACAACAGAAAGTTTTAGTGTGCAGAAGGTAAGTAAAAATCCAGGGGAAGGCTGGTATTTATAGGCAGAAAAACTGGACAGCTGGAACCTACTGGATCGTGGCCGGCCCCCTTAAATAGGGGGGCGGTCCCCTTAATTTTAAGGGGGCCGCCTAACAAAATTAAAGGGGCCGCCCAAGCCATCCGTTGCCTAGTTTTGTCTTTTTGTGGGGAAGGTTTTTCTGGAACATTTTTACTGATTTTGGTTAAAAATTTGAATTCATAAATTTATAATGAATTAAACCTTTTTATTTATTACCAAAAATGTTTTTCTAAAATATATAAAATGATTTTGACATTTTATAAAAAATCTAGTGTTTAAGAAAATGTTCCTTTGATCATATAATGCATTAAGCATTAGTTCATTTATACCTTAAGTGATTATAGTTGTAGAAGTGAATATTTACAAGTAAGTACTTGTTTATTTTATAAGTTTATGTTTTAATGAGTTTATATTTTGTGATCATCAAAACATAGAGATATGAATAAATATAGATAATGTTTTTAGGCATTATTTATGTCAACAGACCCATATTAGATGATTACAAAAAGGGGAAGATGATTGATTTGCAGCTTATCGTGTGTGGTGACATGTTCAAGAAGACCTCAAGGAAGCATTGAAGATTGTTTCATGAAGAGAGTTTTGTAATATCAAATAGGGGAAGATTGTTGGGAATTAGATTTGATAATTACAAAACTACATATGCATAAATATGAAACAACTGGGACTTAATGTAATAATTAGTTAGCTTCCTGTGGAAGATAGGTTTTCTTGTAAACCCTATATATAAAGGGTATTAGGGCGGCAGTAATAGCATCCAGAAACAGTAGAACTCTCCAATGAGAGTCTAATAGAAACGTGTGTGTGTACACGTTAGGTAGTAGTAGATCTATGTAACAGTTTGTTTATTTAATAAAGATGAGCGCGCTTGAATAAATAAAACCTTGTTTAACATTATTGTTCTTTGTTAATTCCGCTGTGCACAACAATGATGTTTGTAAAACATATCCTAGATGGGCTTAAAAGATCTTAACACGTTTGTTAAACGTGACTCACTAGATAAACTCCAACAAAGATCTGTTAAGTGTATCTTCGTAGGATACCCTAAGGAAACAAAGGGTTACTACTTTTACTTTCCACCAGAAAATAAAGTCATTGTGGCTAGGTATGGCGAATTCCTTGAGGAGAATCTAATATCTCAAGAATTCAGTTGGAGAGTTTATGATCTTGAAAATGATCAAGAAGATGCATCACCTTCTGAAAATACTAGCACACTTCGTATGGAACCTGAAAGTCTAGGTCCTCCACCTGAAGTTGAAGTGGTTCCCATTCGCAGATCTACAAGGTCTGTAAAAGCTCCTGAACGTCTATGTCTTAACGTAGAGTGTGAGGAAACTATACTAGGGGATCTTGATGAACCCACTAGTTATAGGGCTGCCATTAATAGTCCTGAAAAGGATAAATGGCAGGTTGCTATGAATGGGGAAATGCAATCCATGAGAGACAACAAAGTCTGGATTGAAGTAGACCTTCCTCGCAATGCTAAGGTAGTTGGGAGTAAGTGGCTCTTCAAAAAGAAAACGGACATGGATGGCAACATACACACCTATAAAGCTCGTTTAGTAGCTAAAGGCTTCACCCAAACATATGGTGTTGACTATGATGAGACCTTTTCTCATGTAGCTGACATTAGAGCTATTAGGATTCTCATAGCTATAGCATCTTACTAGGACTATGAGATTTGGCAGATGGATGTCAAAACCGCCTTCCTGAATGGTCTCCTTGATAAAGACATCTATATGGCGTAGCCTGAGGGGTTTGTGAATCCACAATTTCCTGAGCGGGTATGCAAGCTTCACAGATCAATTTATGGATTGAAGCAGTCATCTAGGCAATGGAATAAAAGATTTGATGAGGAAATCAAAAGGTTTGGATTTACTCAAAATCTTGATGAGCCGTGTGTATACCACAAAGCTAGTGGGAGTAATACTACTTTTCTTATCCTATATGTCGATGACATATTAATCATGGGAAATCATATACCAAGTCTTAATGAAGTTAAGTCTTATCTAAGTAAATGTTTTTCTATGAAGGATTTAGGAGAAGCAGCATACATCCTTGGAATCAAGATCTACAGAGATAGATCTAAGCGGTTGATTGGATTAAGCCAAAGTGCTTACATGGATAAAATATTGAAGAGATTCAATATGCATAATTCCAATAAGGGATATTTGCCCATGCAAGTAGAACATGGCTTAAGTAGCAAACTATGTGCTTCAACACCTGAAGAGATGGCACACATGAAGAAAGTTCCATATGCTTCGGCAGTAGGATCTATCATGTATGCAGTTAAATGCACAAGGCCAGATGTGGCGTTTGCACAAAATTTGACCAGTCGTTATCAACAGAACCCAGGTGAACTCCACTGGCATGCTGTCAAGAACATTCTTAAGTATTTAAGGAATACAAAAGAGATGTTTCTAGTGTATGGGGGAAATCTAGATGCAGAGCTTGATATTACAGGTTTCTGTGATGCGTCCTTTCAAACTGATAAAGATGATACAAAGTCTCAGACGGGTTACGTCTTTGTCATCAATGGAGGAGTAGTAGACTGGAAGAGCAAGAAGCAGAGTACAACGGCGATGTCTACAACAGAAGCTGAGTATATAGCTACATCGGAAGCTGCGATGGAAGCTGTTTGGATAAGGAAATTCATTTCGGGGCTTGGAGTGATGCCGTCAATTGAATTACCTATTAATGTGTATTGTGACAATTCTGCCGCAATCACATTCGCCAATGAACCTGGAGTCATGAAGGGCGCCAGACACTTTCCTAGAAGATATCACTATGTTCGAGAACAAGTCGAAATAGGTGAGATCAATTTACTCAAAGTTCACACAGATGACAATCTAGCGGATCCCTTTACGAAGGCTTTACCTAAGGAAAAGTTTACTCAACATGCCAATGGCATAGGTCTTCGTTTAGCTAGTAGTTTCGTGTAAATCTGTGGTTAGTATTTGGATAAAGGATAATGTAAACAATGTTATCTTAATGAAATAAAGTATTTTGTTACGTTTATTCTCATTTATAATATTGTATCCTATATTTGCATGTTTAAATTCATGAATAACTTATGTTATTCTAAATAGTCCGTTGTCGATCAATAATATGGAGTATTATTGAATTAAGGCAAATCTGAGTTTTGGTAGAATATACTTAAGTATATTGATGCGTAGTCATGCCAAATTCACATGATATTCAATAATGGATAAATTGAATATATGACAGATCCCAACCACATGATTGTACTTTATGGATCTTTGTCATATAAAGTAAATCATGAATATTTATCCTCAGACTTGAGATACCAGGTAACAGCCGAGGATGTAGCTCATTTTCTGTAAGATAGTCTAACGCTATCCGTAACTGGTAGTTATAAGGGCTACTTTCGGAGGTGATGCGAAGTTCAAGGGTTATGCTCGTAGTCAAGAAAGGATTTGTTCATTCAAATTTGTTTTGAAGTATAATACTGCTTGACCACTCGTAGGGTTGACAAGATGTTTGCGTGCGCACGCCCAAAGGCTATCTGGAATACGTTCAGATGATTTGGTAATCTTGATCAATTGTTAATAGCGAGAAACATAATTGTTAATTATGGAATGACCTAGATCCATATCCATATTAACGCGGTATTAGAAACAAAAGGATAAGTATGATGATGATTCATCACAAGGTTTTTTTCCAGGAAACCATTCTCAGGGTCGATCTGGGGGCATTTGGGGTGTTAAGCTAGACTAACCAATGTCATTACTATATTAATGCATACCCAAGTGGGAGCTGTTAGAGTTATGGATATAAATTAATATACGTATGACCAGTTTCAAACACGAGACTTCGGGATTGCACACATTACGTATGGGTTTCAATGTTTTAATAATTAATATATTAAGATATGTTTAATTATTAAATTTCACGAAATGAACACTTAACGGTCGTTGGCATTTAACGGGGTTTGGTTAACGGTCGTTAAATATTAACTTGAGGGACTAGAGATGAAATTAGAGATCAAGAAGGATCCAGAATCCCTCTTGATACCTTAGGTCGGCTGAACAAGGGTTTAGGAGACCCAATCCAACCCTAACTTGGAGAGAAAGATTTGTGAAGCCTATAAATACAAACCCTTGTATTCATAGTTCACTAATCTAATTCTCTAGCAAGCCAAATTTCTCTCCTCTCTCCCTCTTTTCTATAACCGGTTGACAATCCCAAACCCTTTGGGATTGTTTGTTAGTGGAATTAGAACCTAGCTTTTCGCATTGAGAAGCTAGTAACACGTGTGTACAAGAACGAAGGACAAGTATACTTTTACTTGTGTTATTTGCCCTATTCGACTTATCATTAGTCGATCCATTCTAAACCCTAAGCTAGGGTTTAACTTGTTCTTGATCACTTGATTACTTGTTTAGCTAGTAATCTAAGGTACGCGTATTCTTTTAATTTAGTTAATTAATTACTAGTATTTAGATCTTGTTATTCCGCTGCGTGCTTGATGTGTATATGTTTATGTTTAAATAATTGTTATGTTATTCATATTCCAACATCTTCGTGGTATAAATTCAGTTTAATGTTTTACTTCCGTTGGTGAAGATTGTTTCTTTGGACAAGATAAAAAGATTGAGAGTTTGAGATAGATAAACTATAACTTTAGTTGGTTCGTTTATGTAAGGACATGTATGCTAGTATAAGGTGCATCCTTTGATGACGAATCTGAGATTAGTTAGTTTTATCCTAGTGGTTAAATCTTTCTCTGCTTAGTACATTATCGTGCAACATACACATTCATGTGTACGATTGAGTCCCTGTAACTTCAAAAAATCTAGAACAAGTACCAAAGTCTCGAAAAACTGGTTCGAATTAGTGTTTGGAGAAAAAATATCATGAGTCGGTATTTGGATGCATTTCGAACCTGAATATTTAGTTTTCAGTATTTAATTCTGATTTTCACAGTGATGTCAATCCGATTTTGAGTAACAAACAAGTGAATTTTAGAGGTATGTGTTACATTATCTATAGAACCGTGACTTGAATCAAATGTGATAAAACTGATTATCTGATTCTGATTCTTGAACGATGATATAATCACTTCAAAATAATACATTCTAATAGCCCTTATATTAAAACTGAAGTTTGAAAAATATATGCTAATATCATTACTGCTAAATAGTGGATAAATTTGATAACACATCATTCAATTTCTTTTGATAATTTGGATTCCTTTTTGTAGCCTTGGGGTGCACTAAAATACTTTTTTTTGCAGGTTGTATACGACAAATTAAACAGAAGAAGCAGGGGATTTGGCTTTGTAACGATGTCATCTGTCAAAGAAGCCGAAGCAGCTGCAAAGAACTTTAATGGCTATGTAAGTTCCTTACTGAATATTATGGACATTCTGGTTTTTCTAATTATAAAAACCTCGCCTTTTAACATCGGGTGTTTTGCGTTAAATACTGACAAACTTATTCATTTATCTTGTTTTAGTATTGTACTCTTTTTTGTGCACCCGATTCATCAAAATATGGCTGTCATGTGAGTCATTTTGTTGCCAAAAAACACATTGGCTTTCAGATGTGATGATATTTGTATAGAAATGCTAAATCTATGTTTGTAAATGTTAGATATATATAGTGTTAAGTTTTATATAAAGAAGAGTAAGTATGCAGGTTACAGAATAACCCATATGAGACACATTTATTGTTCAGTCTGCTTCTTGGTAAAATGTTCTGTTTGAAGATATTTATGTGTTAGAACCTTTTGCAATAGGAGCTTGAAGGGAGACAACTGAGGGTGAATTACGGGCCACCTCCAAGTAAGAAGTCATTCATTAAAGAACCGAAAGAAGAAACAAATGATATTAATACCAACACGGTTTATGTTGGAAATCTTTCATGGAATGTTGACAATGAGACTCTTGAAACATTATTTTGGGAGCATGGAAATGTTATGCAAGCTAAAGTATATTACGATAAAGATAGTGGTAGATCAAGAGGTTTCGGGTTTGTGACGTATAGTTGTGCTGATGAGGTCTATAGTGCTGTTGAATCACTCGATGGTGTTGTAAGTGAACCCCTTAGCTTCTTCTATGACGTTTTTTTTCTTCTAACATATCTGGTTTTCTGAACCATGTTATTATTTCTGGTGCAGGATCTTGATGGTAGAAATATTCGAGTTAGTGTTGCTGTACCTCCACGAAGGCATAGTTAGTTAATGCGTGTTTTAGACGATAGACATAATTAATGTGTGTATTAGCAATGTATGCTTTAGATGATAGACATAATGTCAGGACCAACAGATCTCTAATCTCTTCATATTAGTTTTAGGGATGTATGTTTTAGATGATGGTCAGAGGTAACGTGTGTTTGAGGCTGTATACAGTTTCAATGTCTAGTTTCATCGCAGTGTGCTGTTGTAGAAAGGTTTGTGCATGAGCTTGTCGATATTGCCTTGGTTGAGCCTCTAGTGAAGCAACTACCTGTGGATTTTATTGGAGTGAGGTGCGAGTTAATTTTATTATTACTTGTCTCAGACATCCTTAGGTATGGTAGCACTAAACTGGTATTTTTATTTTCCAGACATGGAAGTGTACCCTTTTTTTTTCAACTATGACAAACTCGTGTTTATATGATTCATTGTATCGTATGAGATTAAAGCAATTTAGGTTTATCTGGTTCTGGTTTGTGGTATTGTGATTTTATATTTCCAGTTTCACTTGGTTTTGTTACTAAACCATAGGATCAGGTCGTCAAGGTTTTTTTTTTTTTTTTTTTTTTTTTTTTTTTTTTTTCAAAAGTATCAAAAAAAGGTGACAACTTATAATAACTCGACAGTAATCATTCATTTTGAAAAGTGAATTCTAGGATTTGTGCAAAATATGGGGATCATAGTAGCGAGATAGTGTTTCGATGTTCTTGTGATATTAATCAAATATACTATCTTTAAAACAATCTTCATGCCCTCCTTACAGCATCTATGGCTAATAGGGATGAGCAAAAACCGAACCGCAAACCGCAAAACCGCAAAAACCACAAAAAACCGCCTCACAAAAACCGCAAAACCGCAAAAACCGGTGGATCGGTTTCAAGAAAAAATAAAAACCGATTTTGCTGTGCGGTTTCGGTTTTCACCGAAAAACCGCACCGCACCACTCTACAATTTATAATTTTTTAAATATATATATATATATATATTTTTTAGAATAACACACTAAAATTTATATTTTTTTATTTTTTAGATATATTTTTTTAAATATATTTTTTAATTTTTTAGAATAACACACTAAAACTGCACCAAAAATCACATAAACCCGCAAAACCGCACCAAAAACTGCACCAAAAATAAAAAAATATATCTTGCGGTGCGGGGCGGTTTTGACCAAAAACCAACCCGCAAAACCGAAACCGCAAAAACCGCGCGGTGCGGATCCTCATTTTTATAGAAACCGCAATTGCGGGGCGGTTTCGGTTTTAGTCAAAAACCGCACCGAACCGCCCCATGCTCACCCCTAATGGCTAATGAAAATTGCTTAAATGACACTCTGGTACATGTCTTAGAAATTGGTGCTTTCGAGAACTTTAATATGCATGAAGAAAAGATAAAAAAAGTTGGAATCCAAATCACTGCATTCATTTAGCTCTGGACTTTGCGCTGGTATCAGTTGGTAAACAATTGTATGATAAACTTTTCGTAACATAGTTTTGACAATAGGTATGTGGGATTGTAGTTATCAATTTTTATGCTTTAGTCTCTCTGTTATATTAACTTATCGTAGTATTTGACAGTTCTGTGCTACACACAAAATGGTTTGGGTGCAGAAGCATTGATAGATAACGATGTTCCATCAAATGATGCTGGAACAAAAGGTGGAACATCAAATGATGCTGGAACAAAAGGTTAAACTGCTTTCATACAATTAATGGAGATCAATTCTAAGGTCAATAGTTATTTGTCAATCTTAGAAGTCTACGCCACATTGCACCCAAATTTTATCCTAATTTGTCGGGTTAGTAGAGAATTAGGTAATACATCAACAAACATCCAAAGGTTCATTCACTTTTTGTCTATATAAAGAAAAAAGTAAGAAAAAAGCACAAAATTTCGTTCACGTGTCTATGTCATTTGCCATATATCATTATTATGAGGCCCTTTGCACAACCTTCAAATGGGCCTCTCAATAGTTTTTGTTCCTGAAACAGTCTTTAAACCATTTGGTCCCTTTTGCTCCTATTGTCTCAACTCTCGAGTATCTGGTATTTTGGTTCCTACCAAATACACGTGAGTCACGACATATGTAAAAGAGGTCATGAAAGCTTGTCCGATAATGGCCAGAAATGGTTTCCATGGTAAATGATTCATGGGCCAGTCCGGGCCTTTTTTTTTTTTTTTTTTTGAAAGGCAACAAGAAATATATTAACAACGATCCAAACTAGTACATCAAAATGGCATCCCAACTCCTCAATCAAGACAATTGAGGGAGCAAAGACCCAAAGATACAGAAAACAAACAGCCCCTCTAGTCCAAGCCATTGTGAGACCTTGTACTTATATTTGAGGTTTGTGCAATCATTGTACATTGTTGAACTGGTGGACTTTAAGCTGAGGGTTATGTCCGGTTCACATAGTGGTATAAGTCATTCAACATCTTTAGCACTTGATGATGATGAACATGCTACTTTGTTTTCAGAATAGGAAGAACATAGACAAGGTCAATAACTATGTCTTTAGCACTTGATGATGATGAACATGCAATTATAAATGATTGATATTATACATGGTGATTGACACCAAAAGGATGCAATAACACGATGTATAATGTTATAATGTTTAAACATGCGCTATGAGATTTTATTATTACATCACTTACTATTTATCAAGGTTACTAAGAGTACTCGGTACCCATGGCTGATGGCTCAAGCCATGGCCACCAGCCAACCATGGCCGACGGCGCACGATACCACCGGTCGCGCCATGGTGGCGTAGCCACCAGCCCACGCCATCGATTTTTCCTTTTTTTTTTTTTTTTTTTTTTTTTTTTTTTTTTTTTTTTTTGTGGGTTTGTTTGTGTTTGTGTTTATATGTTGTGTTTGTGTTTGTGTTTGGTAGGTTTTTTTTTTTATTTTTTTTTTGAGTTGCAGGTGTCGGAGGAAGAAGATATTGGTTTTACTTTAACACCTATTTTCAATTAACGTTATATATTGATGCAAGTTTCCTAGAAGATAAGATACACTGTTTTTACATTTGGGCTGCATGTTAAACTTTTGGGTTGCATGTTTTTACTTTTGGGCTGCAAGTTTCCTAGAAGATAAGTTTACATTTTCATTGTATTTTTTTAATGTAATTTTTTTTTTTTTTTAATGAAGTTTATTTTAGTTAATATTGTGTATGTTTTATTTTATGTAAAAAAAAAAAAAAAAAAAAAAAAAAAAAAAAAAAAAAAAAATAGTGGACGACGGCAACACATTTTCTGGTGCCGTGGGTACCGCCCAGAATGTGGTGCCGTGGGATTTCTGGTGCCATCAGAGATTTTTGCTGATGTGGCAGGGAATTTTGAGCCATGGCACGGAGCCATGGCTCCATGGTACCCACTGCTCTAAGGAGGAGAGTTCTATTGTGGCCGCGCGTCTGCCAAATATTCAAAATGCAAAATTGGCGCTACATGAAGGCCACATAAAGTTTTAACTTTTAATGCCCTTATCTAAACACAAAACCTTTACTAAATTAGTGCGTTAATTTATCAAGACTTCTTTCATTACACAATGATTACTCCATTTAAGTTGGGAAAACATGCTTACTAACAACTTGGTTTTTGGGTGAATCTCAAATGATTTCAGCTGCTTTTCACAAGTAGTCTGCATTATGTCAAAAGACAAAAGTTTTTGTGGCCTAAATAATTCCTTTAACATTGTTATCTTTGACTTAAAGCCAAAGGGTACTTATATTATAGTTATACCTATGTCACACTTATAGCCATGCATGTCAGACAAAATTTGAGTAATAGAGACTTAATCATAGTGTTTGAATTGAATTTTTCAACTCAACTTCTGCTTTTAGTACATGTAGAAAAAGGGTTAAACACCTAAACTAATCTAAAGAATATTCTTATTATGCAGTAATTTGAAAATCCAACTGAGAGGTTCTTCCTTTTCCCACTCTTTTGGTTTGACCGCGATTGGGTCCTACGGTGTCATCATTCGTTTTCAAGAAGTCTTGGGGATTGATCAATGCATGTTACTTAGCATTTTCGAAAGATTTGCACGCATTTTTAGGCGTTGGTTACTAAAATCATGCTTTATTTGTCTTCCACAATCATGGTTAACCTGAATGCCGCAATTAACAAAGTGAAGAAGTGTGAAAGAATTGAATCAAGAACACATTGAAGAAAGTTGCATACAACATTTAATCCACAACAGTAAGATTTATTGTTTCTTCTACATCATTTTCGATTATTCTTTATCTGTATTTTCGTTCTGTCTCCACTTCAACAAGCCCCACAAAACGAAACGAAAGAAAGTGCATCCACGTGTCGTAAGACAACTAGGAACATAAAAGGAAAGAAAAGATTTGCAATCTGTGACATGAAATCACTCAAAAAATGGTTTGTGATGTCTTATCCTTCGATTGTAGGAAAGTTAGTGGTTTCTTGACAGACTTTCCATGGAGACACTAGTACAAACAGGAGCTCCGCCGAGGACAATTTTTGCATGCTGCCGATGTCATGACGTCGGCATGGTTAAGTTTCGACGTCATGTCGTCGGCACAATCTTGTCGAGAGAGACGCGTCGGCAGTGACTATACCGACAAACGACGCCGACGACATTGTGGGACCCACATGATTTTCCGGTCAAACGTTTTGTTGTTTCGACAATATTATACCGACATATTGTCGTCGGTATCATACTAAATAATTAACGTTTTAATTAGCTAAACTAATTATAGTCAACGAAAGTCAAATAAGTGTGTAAATGGTACCGACGACAATATGTCGGTACCATTTTCAATAGTCAACGAAAGTCAAATATATGTGTAAATGGTACCGACGACAATATGTCGGTACCATTTATAATAGTCAACGAAAGTCAAATATATGTGTAAATGGTACCGACGACAATATGTCGGTACCATTTATAATAGACAATAAGTTCAGTATGGTACCGACGACATGATGTCGGTATCATATGTCCATAAATACGTTACCGACGACATGTCCACGGTGTGGAAATTCTATTGCAGCTGCACAGCTGCAATGCCCAGATTTTTGCCGCAATAATTTGCAGCAAAAATCTACACAAACCTGGTTTCTAACCTGCTTTCTATAACCACTATATACAAGACATTCCAATACAAACAACGGCTAAAACGGATAAAACGGCTAAACGGCTAAAACGGTTATATATAACCACGAAACACTTAATAAACTTTACAAAACGACCATAAATCTTTATAACACCCTCAAAATACATCAAAAAGGGGTGTTATAATCGCTAAACCTAGCTACTATATCTACAAATGTTGCAATTGGGTCGTCAAAATATAGTTCCAAAGACAAAACAACACAAAATAATACCACCTCAAAATACATCAAAAAGGGGTGTTATAATCGCTAAACCTAGCTACTATATCTACAAATGTTGCAATTGGGTCGTCAAAATATAGTTTCAAAGACAAAACAACACAAAATAATACCTCTAGAGCCCCTCGTCGGCATCCTGATCATCATTATCACTCCCGCTGTGAGAGTCACTCTTGCTGCTAGAGCCACTCTCGCTGCTAGAGCCACTCTCGCCGACGAGGCCACTCGCGGGAGCGCTTGCGCCGCTCCCTCCCGCGCCACTCCTACTGCTCTCTCCAGCGGCACCTCGAGAACCAGCCTGGCTAATAAACGCCTCCCAGTCTGGGTTGGTCGACATAAAACGCGTCAACAACTCGAGCTTCTTCTCAGTTTTCGCCGCTTTCTTCTTAGCTTTTTTTCTCTCCTTCTGAGCTTCAGCCACTATCTTTCTAGCTTCATCAAGCTTCTCCTGGGCTTCAGCAAGCTTCCCGTCGACATCGGCCGTACCTATAAACGAAATAATCAAAATTTAAAAACGGTCATTTCAATACATAAGATGAGTCATTTAATATTATCCAACTGTACATACCTGGTGGAGCTGGAGGCGGCATGTCTACCCGTGGCCTCTTCAAGAAGGGTACCACCTTGCCGACGCCGGGTATATGACCACGCTGCTTGCCCCCGGTTACCCGGGCAAGTATCTCCTGCTCCGTGAGGCACGGCTCGTCTGCCGGCATATCGGATCTAGGCTGCCTTAACCTGACCATCTCATCCTATGTAGTTGAAAAAAAAATGAGAAAATTAATATGTTAGTCGGGTTAATTACTAGATTATGTTTCAATAAATCACTAAGTGCGTGTTTGAAAAATAAATAAATAAATAAATAAATAACGATACTTACAAACCGAGCACGAGCCTCATCCTGCAACCAAACACCATTCTTGAAGTGGGTGTCAAGATAGGTATCGAACAGGGACGGATACTGGTGGTCCTCGCTGTTCTCGAACTGTATAAATATATACACATGCATATAGGATGAAACAAATTAAAATGACAAATCAAACACCATATATATTTTATTTAGTATAAATACTTTTAATTAATATATTATTAAAATTAAATAATCTTATAAAAATAAAATGTGTCTTACATATTCGTGTCGAGATGCGGCAAATGATTTCGAACCGTGGCGGCTGAGAATCTTGTTCTTCTTTCTATTCTCTTTGTTCACAGCCGATCGTTTCTGGGCCTTCTCCGACATGTACAAATCGACATACTTCTCCCACTCACCCTGCTCCAAGTTCGGAGGAGGATTTCTTCTGATCTCTTCCTCTTTCTCAGCCCCACCCTTTTTGGTAAAGTAAGCGCGTTTCGTATCGTATTTGTTGTCAGAATATCGTGTAGCGAAATACGCGGTGAGCGCCGACCGAATGGCCTCCCAGTCCTATCTGCGCCTGTGGCGTTCCAAATCGAACATACGCTGCAAACAAATATAGTTAAAATTAATATAAAGATATAAATAAATAAACAAATTTTAATAAATGTACACATTCAAATAATTAAATATAGAGATATAAATAAATAAACAAATTTAAATAAATATGCACATTTAAATAAATAAACACGATAACATAACAATATAAAAGGAAAATGAAATAACTGACCCCGAGCTGTGGAAGGAAGTTAGCCGTCTTCTCCGGTTCTATATCGTACCAGGAGTCATAGTGTAGCGGCAGCTGCCGAATGAGCTCGCCGACGTAATTGCTAAACCACGCTCGGTGCGGGCCCACATGACAGTAAGTCCCCTGATCACCAATCTCAAACTCAATCGACTGTGGGCCGCTATTTTTCACGGCGTTCTTGAGCTTCACATTCTTATTTTCTTCGCGTACTCGCTGCCTACCGCCATTCTGACCTCCCCTACCCCTGCCTCCCCCCTGGCCCTACCTCCTCGGCGGGGTCGCCCTGATCCTGCAATTGGAGTGAGTGAAAACGTCATAAAGTAACTTTTATATATATATATTATATATATATATATAATATATATATATATATATATATATATATATATATATATATATATATATATATATATAAACACACACACAAAAATATAGATATATGTATATATATACACATATATGTGTAATATATATATATATATATATATATATATAATATATATATATATATATATATATATATATATATAAACACACACACAAAAATATAGATATATGTATATATATACACATATATGTGTATACATATATGTATATATATACACATATATCTATATATATATACATAATATGTGTATATATATATATACATATATATGTAATCTAGAAATTCTTACCACCACCACGACACCCGCTCTCAATCTGACGTGTAGGGGAAGGTGGTGGGTCACCGGCACCGTCACCACCATGACTGCGCGCAACTGCTGCTGCCATCTGTAAAAGTACAAGTTAAATAACATATAAAAATTCGGGAACAAATTAACATAAGCATGCACACATTCAAATACATACACATTTAAAAGAAATATACACTTTTAAACAATCCATAACAATTTCATTAAAATAAGTGTCATTTTACAAGTTACATTTTAAGATCAATCTGCACAATCACAATCACTATCATAAACAACATTAGTCGCAACTTCAACTTCATCATCAGAATTGTTTGCGACTTCATTATCAGAATCTGCTAAATCATAAGGATCGTCGTCTTCATCATCAATAAAATCATCGTCGTCATCAACAGGAATGATTGGTGGTGGTGCCTCAACTAACGTTGATTCACCATTGATATTTAAGGTTTCAAGTTCCAAATCATTCAAATTAGCAGACAGTTGGAGATCAGATGAGTTGTTGCCATGTATCACATCATCATCGTCTTCTACGACAATAACATCCCAGATTGTGTTGTGATTTACTTCTTGGACGACCTTCCAATGGAGTGGTCGTCTGGCAGGATCTTCAAGGTAGAAGAATTGTTTTGCTTGTGTTGCGAGAATGTAAGGTTGATCTTCGAACGCATAGCTACATGCCCAAATTTGTGTCATGTCGTTTCTAGTGGTAAAACGTTGGACTCTACGATTTTTGTTGCTTAAGTCGAACCACTTAACTCGAAACAACACAACTTTGAACTGGGAATATGCGAACTCCAGAATTTCTTCTAGCTGACCATAATACATTTCTCCCTCCTTCTCACCAGGTGAACAAATTCCGCTGTTCTGAGTTGTACGTTTTATATCGCGGTTGTGTACGACAAACCTCACACCGTTGACTATGCAAGAGTTGACTGAGATTGGGGTCGGTGATGGTCCACAAGCCAAAGCGAATAAGTTGGGAGTACAGCTTGGGTCATCGGCTATGTAAAGTTTACGGATCTATGAAAAAAGATAAGAATAGATGGAGATGAGTAATAGTCGTTATTTATACATGGAAATACATACAATAAGTTTACCTTCGTCTCAAACCAGCTCGGAAATGCTTGTTGCATGTCGATATCAGGAAATTCCCTGAAAATGTTCATGATATTAGAATAAATCGAAAAGATAACTTGGGAAACAGAAATTTCAAAATATAATACCTCTCGAACTCGTCCATGTACTTGTCGATCTCAGGACTGTTGTGAAGTACATACCATATCACTCTCTTCATTTCTTGGAGACCTAACTTAATCAATGTCTCTTTACCAGAATTGGTACATAGTGATCGGAACACCTGGAAATCACTTGTTGGGCGAGGACGGTCCTGAGATGCAGCGGGATGATTAAATTTTGTCCCAACACCACGAAAATAACGAGAACAGAAAGTTAATGCTTCATCTGCAACATAACCCTCCGCTATTGAACCCTCCGGCTTAGCTTTATTTCGGACATAGTTTTTAAGCTTCTTCATGTATCTTTCAAATGGATACATCCACCGGAATAAAACAGGCCCGCCTTCAATAGCCTCTTCAGGTAAATGCATAACCAAGTGAATCATAATGTCAAAAAAAGCAGGAGGATATATTTGCTCGAGACTGCACAAAATATTGATCAACTGGTCTTTAGCTTTCACCATGTCTTTCACCATCAAAGTTCGGGCGTAAATTTGCTTAAAGAAGAAACAAAGCTCGATCAATGGTGTATAAGTCTGTGCGTCCAAGTATTGCTGAAGTCCATAAGGAAGTAACCGTTGCATCATTATATGACAGTCATGAGACTTCATACCCGTTATACTGTTATCATCTTTGGTCACTTTTGACTTGAACTTGGATCCGAACCCATCTGGTAGTTTAACTGTTTTGATGTATTGACAGAAGAGTTTTCTTTTATCGGGTGTGAAGGAGTACTTTGCATGAGGCTTCGAGCACTTCCCGTTTTGTTTGTTTTCGAGCCACAACTCCTGTCGAATGCCCAGAGCTTGCAAATCTTGTCTTGCCTTCGCGGTGTCTTTAGATTTGTCATTCATTAACAAGGTGTTCAAGATACTCTCCAACACATTTTTTTCGATATGCATGACATCTAAATTGTGTCGAAGAGAAAGAAAAGACCAATATTCAAGATCGTAGAAGATAGACCGTTTAGTCCAGTTCAGCTCGACTGTATGATTACGTTTTATCTTCCCACCCCCATAATCCGGATGTTTCCCCGGCACACGTGTGGGCAATGTCACAAGTTGAGTCAATATATCAGCCCTGTTATCTTTTCTAGGAGGATCTCTATAATCGGTTTCACCATTGAATGTCGTACGTACCCCCCTCCATTTATGGTTTTTTTTTAAGAATCTTCTATGACCAACATAAGCTGTTTTGCTTATCACACGCATAGCCGGAGTGTCTACTTTGCATGTAGGGCAAGCGTAGTAACCTTGCCCTTGCCAACCAGACAAACTACTTCGAGCAGGAAAATCATTGATGGTCCATAAAAGCATCGCTCTCATGTGGAATTGAGTGCCTGTAGCAGCATCCATAGTCAAGATACCTGGTTTTTTCCATAATTCCACAAGGTCATCAATCAAGGGCTTCAAGCAAACATCGATGTCCTTCGCCGGTGATTTAGGGCCAGGAATCAACAACGTCAGCATCAAAGAAGTCTCTTTCATGCATAACCACGGAGGCAAGTTGTATGTTGTTAATATAACCGGCCACATGCTGTAAGTCTGACTAAGGTTGCCGAACGGATTGAAACCATCAGCAGCCAACCCTAATCGAACGTTTCTTGGTTCTATAGCAAAATCCGAATATTTATTGTCAAACTTCTGCCATGCTTTACCATCAACCGGGTGTTGCATCTTACCGTCCGTAGACTTTCCAGTAGCATGCCAAGTCATATGTTTTGCAGTGTGAATAGACTTGTACAAACGTTGTAGTCTAGGAATGATAGGAAAGTAACGCAACACCTTGTTAGGAACTTTCTTCCCCGTTGTTTTATTGTCTTTCCATCTACTCGTTTTGCAGACCGGACAATACTCCAAATCTTCGCCATCATTCCCCCGATATAGAAAGCAATCATTTTCACTAGCATGTATCGACTCGTACCCTAACCCGACCTTTTTAAATGTCTTCTTTATATGATAGTATGACGGTGGGAGATTGTAACCTAACCTGGGCGGAAATACCTCCTGGAGAAATTTTAGCGTTTTGTTAAATGAAGTATCACTCCATTTACCGCTGACCTTGAGATGTGTAAACTTTGCCATAAAATCCAATGTTGTCATAAAGTCACAACCCGGGTACAGAGGCTGGTTGGAACTTCCAAGTAACTCTTCATACTCGTTACGCAGAGGAGGTGTCGCTGCTTGAGTAGGCTCGTTACTTGTCTCGCCAATATTTCCATGAGTCGAAGGAATATCAAGAATATCATTTTGATCATTATTCGGAGGAATATCAAGAATATCATTAAGGCACGCACCCATGTCACTCATCTCACGTTGTGTTGTGTTATAAAGAATATCATTTTGATCATTATTCGGAGGATCCGGTTCACCGTGATCCTTCCATTGTGTATAAGTTGGGTCCCACCCATTTTGGCCTATGTGGCATTTAAGACCTTCGAGAGATACCCATGGAACATTACAACAACGACGACATGGACATTTTATGTTTCCGGAACTATTCAATAACGGTTTGCAATGATCGAGGAAGGCGGCAAGACCATCAAGAAATTCTTTTGAACCACGATGCTCTATACGGGTCCAACTCTTATCAATTATCATAACTGCATTTTTATGATGCAATCGGTTATTATATGCACTTAATTAATGATTACGAGTTGTTTTGTTCACCTAGCGCAACTATGGAAGGCAATCCTAACCCACTCTTTTGAATGATTCGTCTCATATATGAATGCGTATAACTGATTTACTATTTGAGAAAATTTCGGCAGCATTTCCCCTCAACTCCCCAAATATGTGCATTAAGGACATATTCATAGGAGTAAAGGAGAAACACTGTCGAAATAATCTCAAATAGTAAATCAGTTATACGCATCCATATCCTAAATGAGACAAAACATTCAAAAAGCAGTCCCAAGCAAGGGACTTTCCGAAATTAATTTCTAATAAATTAATTCCGGACGGGTTTTCTATAGGATGATTAACTTCGGACGGGGACTTTCCGAAATTAATCACTAAAATCCTAAAACATTCACAAAAGTCTAACAATAATACACAAATCGACTATGTTTTCGGCTTATGTTTCATAAGCTTATGAGGGAGCTGATATGTCAGGGAGCTGAGATTTTCACGCAGAGAATGCTAATATGTCAAAGTTATCTATTAATCAATTTTAGGATTATACAAGACATGATCATAAAACTACATTATCCTCAATGTGACATCACTGAATTTGAAGATATCTCACTTATCTATATGACCTTACACATAATGTTTGATCGAAACATTATAAGTTGAAATGCTAGACTTGTATTACATGAACATGTTCAGCCATTATACGTTGCTTTTGCTTTCATCAAAACAAATAAATTCAACCATAGTGTTATTTAAGCATAAACCTACAATAATACACCAATTAATTTTTCCGGAAATATTCTACTTCTATCCTACACATGTAACGCTTTCTCACGTAAACACATATAATCGAGTACATTACAAAAATCCTAAACCGCACTGGAATCTACAAAAATACCCCTATATCCGTCACGCAACATTTCACAAACATACTGATATGTAAAAAATAATACGGATATGAAAAAAATAACAACATACTGTCTCGGCTGTGGTCTCGGGCTCTCGGCTGTGGTCTCGGGCTGCAGTCTCGGGCTGCGGTCTCGGGCTCGGGCTATATTAAAAGAGAGCACATTAATATATAAAAAGTTTTAAAAAAACTGTTGTCAGCGACATGTCGTCGGGATACAAAAAGTTTAAAAAAAAAATGGACCACATTACCTCTGTCTCGGTTGTCTCAGCTCTCGACTCTCGCTCTCAGCTATCTTGGTGGAGCTGTGGTGGTGTCGGAGGTGGAGCTGTGGTGGCGGCTATATAAAAAAAATAAAGAAAAGAAAACAAAATTAATACAAAATTAACACTTAAATTAACACTAACATTAAACAAAATTAACAAAAAACAAAATCAACAAAAATCAAAATTACCATGGAGCTGTGATTTTTGTAGAAGAAGAAGAAGTGGGGAAGAAGAATAATTAAACAAATGAGGAGGAGGTGGAGGAGGAGGAGGTGGGGGAGGAGAGGTGCATAGTGGAGCTGTGGTGGAGCTGTGGTGGTGTCGGAGGTGGAGCTGTGGTGTCGGAGGTAGTGGTGGAGTACAGGTAGTGGTGTTGGAGGTAGTGGTGGAGCTGTGGTGTCGATCACCGGTTATCGTCAATAATTGAGGAGGATAATACTTTTAGCGTTTTTTTTTTCTAAGTGTTGACCAGATGGGGTTTTGTACATCTTTTACTGGTCCCGACGTCATGTCGTCGGGATGGTAACCACATCTTTTAATGGTCCCGACGTCATGTCGTCGGGATGGTAAAGGTAATTTGTCGTTTTCCATTTGGCGGGACGAATTAAATTTTCGTGAAAATTTCGGCGGTAACAATACCGACGACATGTCCACGACACCATTACTTTTATATAATTAAAATTTTTTATTTATTATAAATACTTTTATAAAATTAAAAAAAAAATTTTAAATAGTTTTATAAAATTAAAAAATAAGTAGTTAAATTTTTTATTTATTATAAATACTTTTATAAAATTAAAAAAAAATATATATTTAAAAAATAGTTTTATAAAATTAAAAAATAAGTAGTTTTATAAAATTAAAAAATAAGTAGTTAAAGTTGTACACGAGATGTTAAACGAATGATCCGAGATGATATTGTTGTACACGAGATGTTAAACGAATGAGCCGAGATGGTAAGGTTGTACACGAGATGTTAAACGAATGATCCGAGATGATATTGTTGTACACGAGATGTTAAACGAATGATCCGAGATGATATTGTTGTACACGAGATGTTAAATGAATGAGCCGAGATGGTAAGGTTGTACACGAGATGTTAAACGAATGAGCCGAGATGGTAAGGTTCTACACAAGATGTTAAACGAATGATCCGAGATGATATTGTTGTACACGAGATGTTAAACGAATGAGCCGAGATGGTAAGGTTCTACACGAGATGTTAAACGAATGAGCCGAGATGGTAAGGTTCTACACGAGATGTTAAACGAATGATCCGAGATGATATTGTTGTACACGAGATGTTAAACGAATGATCCGATCAATTATGGAACTCGTGCTCAACAACAAAGTTCCAGCTTATCTTGTTCTAGTTTGAAAGATGCAATTCCTAACTAATGAGCCGAGTTGTTTCATTTGCTTGTCGAGTTGTACACGAGATGTTAAACGAATGATCCGAGATGATATTGTTGTACACGAGATGTTAAACGAATGATCCGAGATGGTAAGGTTGTACACGAGATGTTAAACGAATGAGCCGAGATGGTAAGGTTCTACACGAGATGTTAAACGAATGATCCGAGATGATATTGTTGTACACGAGATGTTAAACGAATGATCCGAGATGATATTGTTGTACACGAGATGTTAAACGAATGATCCGAGATGGTAAGGTTGTACACGAGATGTTAAACGAATGAGCCGAGATGGTAAGGTTCTACACGAGATGTTAAACGAATGATCCGAGATGATATTGTTGTACACGAGATGTTAAACGAATGATCCGAGATGGTAAGGTTGTACACGAGATGTTAAACGAATGAGCCGAGATGGTAAGGTTCTACACGAGATGTTAAACGAATGATCCGAGATGATATTGTTTTACACGAGATGTTAAACGCATGATCCGAGATGATATTGTTGTACACGAGATGTTAAACGAATGATCCGATATGTTAAACGAATGATCCGAGATGGTAAGGTTCTACACGAGATGTTAAACGAATGATCCGAGATGATATTGTTGTACACGAGATGTTAAACGAATGATTCGAGATGATATTGTTGTACACGAGATGTTAAACGAATGATCCGAGATGGTAAGGTTGTACACGAGATGTTAAACGAATGAGCCGAGATGGTAAGGTTCTACACGAGATGTTAAACGAATGATCCGAGATGATATTGTTGTACACGAGATGTTAAACGAATGATCCGAGATGGTAAGGTTGTACACGAGATGTTAAACGAATGAGCCGAGATGGTAAGGTTCTACACGAGATGTTATATCACACCATCTGTCAACAAAACATTTCCCACTCCCTCCAAAAGTTTCCCACCAAGATCTGCTCTTATATACTAACATCTTATCCACACAACTTCATAGCCTCTTATACTCAAAACCACTTAACCTCACAACCACAAACACACACTGTTATCATGGTGAAGATGGCGGAATTTGAAGCTTTTGCTTGTCCTTGTAAACGAGGAGACGTAATTCTGCGAGAATCGCATAAACCTTACTCCCGTGGTAAACAATACTATGCGTGTCCTTTATCAAAGGTGAACACTTACATACTTTTTTGTGTATTATATAAATAATTTGGTTAGTTGTTAAAAATAATAGTTTTTACTCTTTAACAGGGTGGGACAAAGGAGTATGGTTGCGATTTTTTTTAATGGAAGGAGGAACGACTAGCCAAAATTACCGGTTCTCTTGGAGCTTCAACGCCTCCAACTCATTCCGCAGGACCATCCATAACTCCAACTCGTTACACCGCATGACCTTCAACATCGAGTCCTGGAAATACAGAGTGCTCAAACTGCATCAAACTGAATCACCAGATAATGGTACTCAATAAAATGCTAGAAGTGTACATGCATCCAAACAAACACACAATTGATTCAGCTGCCTTATTTCACGACCTTTATAATGACATGGTAGGTGATATGGGAAATCTTCGTATGTAGGTTGTTGTTGTTGCTGTTATTGTTGTTGTTGTTGCTGTTATTGTCGTTGTTGTTGTTTGTTGTGTTATTGTTGTTGTTTAATAAAATGTTGTTGTTGTGAAAACTGATGTCGAACGTGCTTTATATTTTTAATTCGTACGCTTTAAAATGTTCCAATGATGTTGTTGTTGTGTTATTGTTGTTGTTTAATAAGGGGCCGTTTGGTTTATGCTGTCCAAACAGGGCCGTTTGGTTTATGTTGTTTTGTTAACAGCATCCCACAAGGGCCGTTTGGTTTATGCTGTCCAAACAGGGATGTTTGGGATTGCTTATTTCCTGCACCAAAAGGGTGTTTGGGTTTATGATCTTATTTGAAGAAACAATATAACAATTAATAAACACGAAGGAAAATATTTTATTTAAAACACGCAAGAGTTCTCAAACGAAAAACTCGACAACCAAACGAAACAACTCAAACTAAACAACTAGACAACCAAACGAAACAACTCAAACTAAACAACTCGACAACCAAATGAAACAAATCAAATAAAACAGCCCGTTTATTTTTTTTTTGCGGCTACTTCCCGCTTTGCTGGAACTCGCACCATCTTTTCCCTTCCTTGCTCTCATTTCCTTGATACGTGCAAACGTAGCTTCGAGATTTGTTACTCTATTTTCCAGATTACCTAATTCGGTGTCGAGGTCCAACGCGCTTTCAGCTTCATCGTCACCTCCAACAGCAGCAGCTTGAGTTTCAGCAGCAGCTTGAGCTTCAGCAGCACGTTGAGCTTCAACAGCATCTAGCTCTTCCAAATACTCTCTATAGTACGGCTTTCTCCTCAACCATTCCAGAATCTTGTCTCTCTGCCACGGTGCACAGTTCGCATAAGAACCATATTCATCAAAAATTTCCCAGCCCCAATGAAGTATAATTTCATTATACAGGAGCTCGTGTGATAAAGCCTTCGACCATTCTTGTTCCGGCGTTAAACCATCCATTGTTATGTGTGTTTTTTGTGATAATTTCATTATACGATATATATAAGTAAAAAATTGGCGGGAAAATTTGGCGGGACATATTGCCGTCGACATGTCGTCGGCGGAATAAAGGCGGGAAAAAACCCCGCCCAATTATTCGCTATAATTCACGCGCGGGAAAAGTCAAAATTTTGACTTAAATCCGTACCGACGCCATGTCGTCGGTAGAATAAAACTACGGCAAAATATTTCTTAATTAATCGCTTAACCCAACGCTAATCACAATTATTTTTTTGATTATATACTGCCGACGACGTGTCGTCGACATAATTTTGGCGGGTCAAATTCCCGCCCAGGTTTTCACCAAGTTTAGAAAAGTCAAACAACTGTATTATAATACCGACGATCAGTCGTCGGCATTATACTAACTCAAAAATTCAACGCGACCTTGGCTAGGTCAAGTGATTTTCTTGTCGTTTAGTGTATTGTGCCGACGACATTGAGTCGTCGGCACAGTGTTCCTCGCCTGTTGTGTGTTTTCTTGTAGTGAGAAGAGCCAAATTGGACATACTCATGCTTTGAATATACCCTTTTACTCATTTGTTTCTTCACTTTCGTTCAAGAACTTCGCCGAGTGGTTCAGTTGGGACCTCTTTTTTTTTGAGAAATCTTAGTATATTTCTTGGATCAAATCCTGTATGAAAATTTCATGGCTCCGCTCCTGACATTTATTTCTTAAGGCGTAATTTATTTTCATTTATTTTTGTTTTTTTGAGTATGTTCTTAGACTTTAACAATAATAACAACACACTAGTGCGTGTTCCTTTTTAACTTACTGAGTCGACTCAAGCATTTAATTCATCTTAACGAGGAGACCCAACAAATTCTCTCTCTCCTGAATAAGTGACTAATATATATATTTGTCCACACTACTTAATTTAGGAAACACCAACTAATATTTGTATTTCATTTTTAATTGAATCTGCCTTGTGAACAAGGATTGGCTATTCACTTTACCAAATTTGGTTGATCTTTTTATAGCAAATATTCAAAAAGGAATTGTAGACAGATTATGAGAGATGAGACATGTGGTAGGCTTCTTAAAGAGGGACAAGATCAATAAAAGTGTAGACATATTTTGGGCCCAAAATACCTAGTCAGAAACCCACAATATTACTTTGCATCATATTTCCAACTTTTATGTTTTTTCTTTTTAACGGCGAATTTCTTAATAATTTGGATAAGACTTCGCACCCGCCTCACAAGCGAGCTCTCATCCACCACTGGCCAGACTATGTTGTCTTAACCGGGCCCACGCTGGCCATGGGGATTCAACGACGTCCCCCCGGAAACCGTACCGCCTCCACGCAAGATTAACTTGCTGAAGTAACGGCCGGATGAAAACTAGGCTTCGGCTCGGTTCGAACCCTATGCCACATCGGGATCGAACTTCATTGCCTGGTACCAACAGAGCATTGTGGCCTAACTGTGAAGACTTCCCGGTTCGGTCACTCAAACCGGTACTACTTTCACACTTACTCACTTAACTGAGTAAGTGCTAGCCACTAGACCACAAGCCTGTTGGTTCCAACTTTTATGTTAAGTAGCCGTATTGGGTAACTATAAAAATGACGTGGTTATATTTAGGTAGGTGATTGGCACACTCCTAAATTTTATTGGACACTCCGTTGTACAAGTAGTTAAAACAGTTTATACTTAGTGTACAACTGTCTATTGCATACAGTGGAGTGTCCCAGTAAATTTTGAGAGTGTGTGAATCATTTCCCTTATATTTACTTGTGCTCTTGCACAGTTTAAAATAATTGCATATTTTCTGATCTTTAGATACATGATTTATTTATTTGAAATTGAATCTTATTGCTTACAATTTCATCATATAAACAAACACAAAAATACTTTTGACAACCGATAAAAATACTCGTTCTATTGTATCAAATATATTTCATATAAATTCAAACATTAATAACAAGAGTTAAAGCTGATACTGAAATACATCAAAATGGTGGTCAATGATTGTTATAAAGCTTGTAACGGAAATTTTATTCTTATTTAATATGTTTCAATGTGATGTTTTAAGATTTGCATGCATAAAATGAGTCATATTACTCTAGCTCACAGTTACTTAAGTTGAGACATGAGACCTTATGAAATACTAACTACTTTAGAAAAAAGCTAACTAGTGCCGAGACCAAGATAACAGGACATCTTTTGTGTCATCTTATGTTGACATCCGTTTAAAACGAATCTGTGTGAATTCTTTTTTCTTTTTATAATTTACAAACTGGAAATCTATATATAGATTTCGAAATTCTACGCATGACACTTTGATAGGACCATAAAGTTGCTTATAATTTATGTTAAGAAACATTAACACAATTGTTCAAATAGTGCAAACCGAGTTTGTAAGAGTTAACATTATGTTTTGACGGAGTTTGGGCCAAGTTTGGTCCAGTTTTGACCTTTTTAGCAAGTAATCGGCGATTTATTTGGTCGTTGACCTTGTGCGAGTAATCGGCAATAACTTAGCCTTGAAATCCTTGCTTTACAACACTGTTTCAAGGTAATTCATTAAACATCTTATGATTTTAAGTCAATGCATCTCTTGTCTCTGAGTAAGTCTCAAACATTTAATAAAGGGGGCAGTTTATCCTGACACCCCCTATAGAAATAGAGTTTGTATGCAATCATTGTATGCAGCGGCCGGTTGTACTGTATGCTGCACGGGTTGTAATTTGATTAATAGGGGGTGTTAGGATAACACATCCCTTAATTAAAGTCTAAATATATTTACACTTTATAGAAATAGAGTTTGTGTGCATAAAAAGAGAGACATGAATCTTTAAGCTTTTTGTCATACTAGAGAAAACTTTATGGTGGTGGAGCTTTGTTATTTAGCAAAAGAACCCCACGCCTTGACTATTAGCTGACTGTTGAAGTAATAATCTGACCTTCGGTCCGGAGCGCGTGTAGATTTCTTCGGACTAGTAGTGGATCTGGAGCGCGTGTAGGTTTCTTCGGACTAGTAGTGGAGTCTTCTGAGCACCTACACCAAGGGTAAACACACGTTAGCCTCGTTTTAAGTTTGATTCCAAGACCAAGTTCCGGCGTGAGAGTAAGTATGGGACACATGCTGAATGGTATGGTAATAAATGAGAGAGTAAATGCGTGAAATCGATTAGTTGTGGATTGAATGAGCTTGAGGTATTTATACTACCCCAAAGTACTGTACGTGACAACATAGGTATGGAGCGAGCCGGGCTACACTACACTTAGCTTAGGTGCTAGGTGTCTAGTCACGTGGGGGAAAATATCCCACAACTCGGGTTAGGCGGCTTAGGTATGGTCTGTCGGGTAAAAGGATATTTTGAGTAAAAGAATGGTCGTCGCCGTCCGAAATGTGTTTTTTCAGACCAAATCCTTTGGACATGTAAAGACACTAATCGTCCGGCATGTGTCGTCCAAACATATACACCAACACTGACTAGGTTCAGTACTCAAGAGCATAAATTGTTAAATCCAAAGTAATTAAGTTACATCAATATATGCATAAGTGCAAGCCACTACAATATCATTGTTTTGGATTCAATAAATAGTAGCACTTAAAGTTTTGTTAACTAAGTTATAAACTGAAAAACTATAGTTTTGGATTCAATAATATTAGCAGGGAAAGTAGTTTGCTCTTGCCGACTACTATATGTAAGCTAGAATATTAGAGTACTTTAATTATATTTCAAATAATTTGGCTTAGGTTGGCGTTATAGTGACCGCAAACATATACCACCAACTCAACACCGTATTAGTTTTTCAACACAATCAACATCACCACCAACATAATGTAGTAACACAAACATACTAAACATGTCGGAATTTGAAAACCATGACAATCATATAATTCAATAACACAAAGTACACAAGTATGCGGAAGCGTGTAAACAATAACATATAACATATAATTATTAACTTAAACATAAATAGAAAACGTATCCGATGCACTTCAATAAATCTTGAATGTGATTTAAACTAGATCAATGATAAACCCCTTACCGTTTTGTTTATCGATCTCTTGATAACAACAATAGTGTGTTGTTACCTCGTTCTTGTACACACAAATTAAACCGTATTAAGGTTATGCAAGTAAAACACAAGACTTGATTTTTGTTTAACAAAAAACGATCCACACAACCCTTGGAGGAGGTGTACGATCGGCAAGGACAAAACAAGAGGAGAGAAAACTTTAGGGATAATTGTGTGCACAAAAGATTAGCCAAAACAATTACCCAAGGTTTGTTTATATAGTGTTTAGGAAACTTTGGGAACAAGTTAGGCAATGGGTTGCCCTAATACCCTTGTTCGGCCGATCCTAGCCCAAGGAGGGTTCTAGATCTTTTTCCTTGTTTCCTAATTACATACAAACACTCTTTCCTTATTTGCGTCTAACGGTCGTTAGTCATTTAACGGAAAACACTAACGGTCGTTAAGTTCTTGTGTTAATAATAAATATATAAAATACATTTATTATTATTCCTTAATACTCATTTGTAATGTGTGCAATCCCGAGGTCTCGGGTTCGATACTAGACATTTACATATTATATATGTAAAATGTTATGTATATATAATTATTTAAACACTTAACGGACTTAATAGTCATATGTCTAGTATCGAACCGGAGACCTCGGGATTGTACACAATGCAAACGAGAATAAGAGTATAATAATTATATATGTAAAATGTTATGTATATATAATTATTTAAACACTTAACGGACTTAACGGTCGTTAGTACTTAACCGTATGGACTAACTATCGTTAAATATGAAAGAAAAGGGCTAGAGTGAAACTAAGTGCCAGGAAGGATTTGGAAACCCTCTTGGGCTTGTAGAACCGGTCGACAAAGGGAATGGGGAGACCCAATCCCACTCAAACTTGTCCTCCAAGATTACCTAGTATATATACAAGGCTTAGGGTTATTTGTTTCTCACCTTTTGTGCACACACACATAACCCTAAACTTGTTTTCTTTTCTTGTTCCTCTTTGGCCGATCGTTATACCCTAATACATAGGGTGTGTCGATTTTGGTTAATCCAAAACAAAGTGTTTTATTATTACTTGCATAATCTCTTATTCGTTATAGTTTGTGTGTACAAGAACGAGGTAATTACTCACTATAGTAATTATCAAGGGATCGATTAACAAAACGGTAAGGGGTTAATCATTGATCCATATAAACCCTAATTAGGGTTCTTCATATTGTTCAAGACAATTGCTTTTGATTCTTGTTCGGGCTAGAATCACAAAGGTACGTTCACTTTATGTTTAAGTTAATTCTTTATGTGTTATACTTATTTGTTTACACGTTTCCGCATACTTGTGTACTTTGATTATGGAGTTTATATGATTGTCATAGTTTTCAAATTCCAACAGTGGCATCAAGAGCCATGTATAACATGTAATTAATTACTTAAACAATAAAAAGGGTTTGCGGTTTTCATAATTAATTGTGATTAATTAGAAACCCTAGGTCTTTAAACAAATTGTTGTGTTATGTATCTTGTGACCTAATTACTATATGATATGCATGAATCCGTGACTATACATGCATATTAGTCACGGATAATTACTTGAATTAAATTGTTTAGATGTTTGCTACATGTTTAGATAAATCTAAAAATTAGGGAAGACCTAATTTATTAAATTAATGAATCGGTTATGTGCAACGTGGTATATTATTATTAAAACTTACGCGGCCAATTGTTGGCGACTGTGGTCCATTGAGCACAATGAGCTCGAAAATCAATGGGAGTTTTATTGATTCTATACATAATAATTCACATATAGATTATTAATAGGATTTATATAAAAGGTTGCATGTGGCTAGATGTTTCACTAACAATTAATTGTTTTTCTTATTAGTTGATTGTTGTTTTCTTTTAAATTACTTGTTTATTGTTTTTTTTATATGTGATATGTTAAAGTAAGCAATAAAAAGGGTAATTTTCAAAGAAAAATTAAATTGGGCTAATAACGGTGAAACATAAAGTGATAAAGTATCGATCTTGCGGTGTCTTATGTGCCGACAGTGGTTCGCTTCGCACGGTAATTTGCTCCCAGGCGAGACTAGCAAGATCTAAACTTTGTTACTTATTTTTTAAGATTAAGATCAAAAACTTTTTCTTGATTGATGTTTTTGTACAATAGTGTGTGAAAGGTGGACCAAAGTTGAAAAACTGTGTGGTGGGTTTATCTGGAGAGGGGTTTTTTAAGAGATCCGCTCCTACCGGCTCTCCGGGCCCGCTTGTGCGTCAACTGCGACTTACCTATATCACTATTTACGTACACTATCATCTTAAGGGTGATTTACCTCAATTCCACGCGCCACTTTTGTGGCAAATATCCGAATAACATGTAAGAGTAGGATATGTGGACGATAATTGTTGGTACTTCTTTAATTGGTGAACCCAATACCTCAAGTAAATAATTTTGGTTTACTCTTAACTAATTGGTAAATAAAATTGTTTTGAAAATTTATGCTACAAAGATGAGTGCATGCGTCTTTGTACATGTTTTTGTCACACCAAAAACTAAATACCCTAAAATTTAAGTTACATGCCATCTAACTATAAGGAACACTTGAAGTTAATTTTGGGTATGCGTGAGACCTGGACCAAAATTAATGACAAGGTAAATTTCCGAGTGTGCGTGAGACCACACATGGATGAATTTACTGTTTCTAAGTTAAACAACTTAATTAAGCTGATGCGTGAGACCTAGAGCTTAAGGCATGAGATGGGATGAAACATGCTTACATTGCAAATTGATGAATCAATATGATGTAAATCCCATAATGATCTAGGAATTGGAAAATTGTTTGCCAATTATTGTTCGACAGATTACCTAGTTGAATACTATCATTACTAGCAGATCAACTGATGTAATGGTACTATGACAATTAGGATCCTAGCTTTAAGAAAATACTATGGTTAATATGAATATTTACCAATGGGTATTTTATTTTCTTAAAGAGTAATTATCGAAAATACTAAAATTGAATTTTGTAAATTCTTTTAAATGTATTGATGCAACGTTAAACCGTAAACAAGGGTTGTACTTTATTAGTAAATTGATCTACACCCGTAGGGGTCTTGGCTAGAGTCAATTTCATTAAAAGAATAAACCAAGTCTCCTTTCATATGAGAAGCGTGAGACTAAATCCTATTCCTTTTCATGAATGAGAAAGGTATGATGGGAAAATTAGAATTGTCTAAATTCTAAATACATAACTCATAGCAAGTTTTAATCGTTAAGGTTATTGCGAATTTATGAGTTATTAAATTAGAAGCTAGACTAATTACCGCATAATGGTAAAAGACAAGCTAGTATATCTGTTTGTTTTGTTTTAACCATTTGAAGGTACTACATACAATTGTTGGAATTGTAGACCTATTAAGGAAGAAATTGCATGTCAATTTTTCAAGTTAATAGTAAGCAATGTGATGAATCACATTTGATGTAAATGTGGATAGTCCATCAATTACATAGTAGAATACAATCTTTTTAAACCTAAGTAATTGTTACGAATAGGTTTTGTCAAAGATGTAGGAAAGTAACAAGGACACTCTTTCCTTTCACTGGTTTATGAAACACTTATTGGTGTCGAATTCAGTGGGAGTAATGTGTTCTTAGTACTGAATAAGGGATTATTGTAAGTTCTCTAAATCAGTGGGAGTTACAAGATTTATTGTCTTGATTGTAACTCGGATTATCTTTTCAATGCCTCAAGATAATAACTTTCCAAATATAGATACTAATATTTTCAAGGATAGTCATGTGCGTTTCCTTGATTGATTGAGTAATTTTATATCTACTAGTTATGCTAATGACGCAAATCATATTGATCACATTAAACAAACGCGAGTAGTGTTGTCTATGTGGTACATGATGTTGTTCCATGCACAAGTGGGAGAAATCTTTATTGTGTGCAAGGTACAACATATAAAGAATATGATTTTGTAGATTCTCTTAACTGCAAGGTAAGAGATTCTTGTTCTAATATGATTGTACATATCTAGTCTTAAAAACACTTGGAGTTAATTTTGGGTATGCGTGAGACCTGGACCAAAATTAATGACAAGGTAAATTTCCAAGTGTGCGTGAGACCACACATGGAAAAATTTACAGTTTCTAAATTAGATACTTATTAGAACTTGTGTCAAAGTGATAACAAGACTACTTCAACTTCAATATTTATGTATTACTGGAATGACATAAATGCATGAAGTAATATAATACTACTTCAATAATTATGTATTCTTTGAATGACATAAATAAATGAAGTAATAAGTTAACTTGAAAATACTATTGAAACCAAATGATGGTGTTCATGATTACTTTAGTTATAAATATTTATACTTTATTGTAAAGTTATAAATATGAAGTCTTTTAAGACTTAGTATAATGTAAAGTAAGACGTTAACTTGTTATGTCTTCTTTATTAAAGACATATACAAGAAGTCATTGAGTTGATCAATGATTTTATAACGTGTAGTGAGATTATAACGGTTTATGTCTTCTTGATTGAGACATGAACATGAAGTGACTTATTTAATAAGTACTTGAGTTATAATGCATGCAAGAGGCTTGAAATTCTATTTCACCATTAAGATGACTTAGTTGGGAAATAGGTAAGCCAAAAGGAATACAAAGTTATCTTTCATATTGTTAGATTATCTCACAATATGAGTTCTAATGAAATACCACATATTTGTGGTGTGTTCAGTTAGGAAAATCAAACTTTATTTGTATTGTTTGGTTAAAGATTACTATAACTTCTTTTCTTCCAAAAGTTATCAAGGTTAGGAAATTGAGTATGGATTGAATATACTCAATTAGACTCCTAGAAGATTTATAAGACATTATTTATTATGGAATGTGATGAATCACATTAAGTCTTAAAAAAATGAAGTTCTGAATTTGTTAAACTTCTGATGAAGCTGGATTTTAACAAACGAATGTCAGGAACTATCATGTGTATTTGTAAAATCCCAAAAGAGAACAATATGGTGTTGCTTTAATTGCTAATTATTTATAGATAATCTATAAATTACAAAAAGCAAGTGGGAGTTTTATCTTGTAGAGATAAAGTTACAAGATACACAATCTTCTAAAATACACTAGCAAATATCATGATGAGATTAGACATGAAAATGTTGGATCTCAAATGATGGAATTCTCATTCATAGATCCACTTGGATATCTCATATATTTGATTAATATGCTGAGGATTATATGATGAAGTATTACCAAATAATGAATTGGGTAAATTACTCATACTATGAATGTTATAGATGTTGTTCATAAAGATATTCAAATTTTACAAATTTGGTTTATCTTAATTCTTAATAGTTAGAGAATGATGATGAGGTTATTTATAGATAGAAAACCCTAGTGGTTTAAATCTTTATGTAGAAATCATATGGACAATATTGTACACATATTTAATGTATGTCTTGTGACAAGATTATTAATCATACTTAAGTAATTAACTATGATTGAATACTCTTTCATAAGCACATTAAATATATAAAGATAATAATTGTCATATCTATTTTCATTTATATGAAGGATGACAATGGAATATCAAAACTTTTTCTTGAGTGATTACTTGAGCGAGGACGGTAAGTAATCGAAAGGTTTTTTGAATTCATAATTATTTTGGAAGTGTACAAAGTGTAATAATCCATGAATGGATTAATGCATGCATCTATGAAATATTATTATGTTTAATTATTAAATCCATTGTTTGATTTATAATAGAAATAAGACAATTTCTAAGTATTCCTAAAAGCTAGTGGGAGTATTATGTTTAATTTCTTAAATAATGTATGTTGTATAACATATGGGAAGTAACATTCCATGTAAGTTAAAATGTTAAGTCTTAACTTGGAATGAAACTTTACTTGAAGAATTTAAGAAGTAAAACATACAACCTAGAGATATATGTTTATTATTATAAACATGTGCGGTAATTAAATCTAATAAGACATAACATATCATTTAGAAAGTCTAAATGAAAATATATCTTTTGATAAGTTAGAACATGAATAAAATCTATGATTGATTCTAGGATTTTCATGTATATCATTGTTGTATCATGTTTGAATGTAAAATGATTTGACAACATTTGATATCTAATAAAAGATATTTGATAAATTGTGTAATGGATATTCTAATCGAATATGTTTGGACTTAGAATAATGATCCTCAACCTGGAATTGCTCCTAAATTCTAAGTATAAACAATATGGCAAGTTGTTGCGTAATTGTTAGAGCCAACAAATCTTGAAAGATTATATGGCATCCAAATTACACAATTGATATTAAGTTTACGGAATAGTTGAAAGGCGTATTGTAGTTTTATACAATAGTGTTTGTTTGATTGAGATGACACTCAATACTAGTCATGGTAGGATTTTATCCTTGATAATGGCCATGTGAACTAGTTATGATTAACTAAGAAGCATAGTTGCATTATACATTAAAGAGTTAGAATACTTTAAACTTTAAAGTGTTTGAAAGTTTGAATATTATAAATTGATGGTTGAGGATATCACATCATTTATGAAAGATTGTGTGACTATATCAATATAGTTGATTGCACACATACAAGAATTTCAATAATTCTTGAAATAAGTATTCTCAAAATTTTATAGATCAAAGTTAGTTGATTTATGCCTTGTCAACAAGTATGATAGACATGACTTGAGGCATAATTCATTAACAAGTAATATCATGCATTGATCTATTTAGTGTTTGGATAAAGGACATTAAGCAATTATTATTTATAATGAATTAAAGTACTTAGTACGTTTGTTTTCATTAATAATAAATTGTGTCCTATATTTGCATGTTTAAATCCGTGAATAACTTATGTTATTCTAAATTGTCCATTGTCAATTGATGATATGGGAATATCATTAAACTAAGACAAATCTGAGTATTGGTTAGAATATACTTGAAAGTACATTGATGCGTAGACATACCAATTTCACATGATATTCAATGAATTGAATATAGGACTTATCCCAACTACATGATTTTACTTTGTGGATCTTGTCAGTAAGCAAATCATGAATTTAGTTATCCTCAGACTTGAGATACCAGATAAGTGTCATGGATGTAGTGCATTTCTGTGAAGCAATTTACCGCTCACCGTAACTGGGAGTTATAAGGATTGTTTTCAGAAATGTTGCAAAGTCTATGGGTTATTCTTGTAGTCAAGAAAGAATTTGTTCCTTCAAATATGTTTTGAAGTTTAATACTGCTGGGCCCCTCGTAGGGTTGACAAGGTGTTTGCGTGCGCACGCCCAAAGTCTATCTGAAATACGTTCAGATGTTTTGGTAATCTTGGTCAATCATAAACAATGAGAAACAGAATTGTTAATTAAAGAATGACTGAGATCCATATCTTTATTAACGTGGTATTAGTAACAAAAGGATAATAATAATGATGAATCATTAAAGGTTTTTCCAGGAAACCTAGCTCGAGTTGAACTAGGGGCATTGGAGTGTTGCAAGACGCTAACCAATGTCATTATGCTATTAATAGATATCCAAGTGGGAGCTGTTGGAGTTTGTAGATAAATATTAATAGTCATATGTCTAGTATCGAACCCGAGACCTCGGAATTGCACACAATGCAAATGAGAATAAGAGTATAATAATTATATATGTAAAATGTTATGTATATATAATTATTTAAACACTTAACGGACTTAACGGTCGTTAGTACTTAACCGTATGGACTAACTATCGTTAAATATGAAAGAAAAGGGCTAGAGTGAAACTAAGTGCCAGGAAGGATTTGGAAACCCTCTTGGGCTTGTAGAACCGGTCGACAAAGGGAATGGGGAGACCCAATCCCACTCAAACTTGTCCTCCAAGATTACCTAGTATATATACAAGGCTTAGGGTTATTTGTTTCTCACCTTTTGTGCACACACACATAACCCTAAACTTGTTTTCTTTTCTTGTTCCTCTTTGGCCGATCGTTATACCCTAATACATAGGGTGTGTCGATTTTGGTTAATCCAAAACAAAGTGTTTTATTATTACTTGCATAATCTCTTATTCGTTATAGTATGTGTGTACAAGAACGAGGTAATTACTCACTATAGTAATTATCAAGGGATCGATTAACAAAACGGTAAGGGGTTAATCATTGATCCATATAAACCCTAATTAGGGTTCTTCATATTGTTCAAGACAATTGCTTTTGATTCTTGTTCGGGCTAGAATCAATACGGTACGTTCCATTTATGTTTTAGTTAATTATTATGTGTTATACTTGTTTACACGCTTCCGCATTCTTGTGTACTTTGATTATGGGTTTAGTATATGATTGTCATGATTACTAAATTCCAACAATGTAGTAACACAAACATACTAAACATGTCGGAATTTGAAAACCATGACAATCATATAATTCAATAACACAAAGTACACAAGTATGCGGAAGCGTGTAAACAATAACATATAACATATAATTATTAACTTAAACATAAATAGAAAACGTACCCGATGCACTTCAATAAATCTTGAATGTGATTTAAACTAGATCAATGATAAACCCCTTACCGTTTTGTTTATCGATCTCTTGATAACAACAATAGTGTGTTGTTACCTCGTTCTTGTACACATACATTAAACCGTATTAAGGTTATGCAAGTAAAACACAAGACTTGATTTTTGTTTAACAAAAAACGATCCACACAACCCTTGGAGGAGGTGTACGATCGGCAAGGACAAAACAAGAGGAGAGAAAACTTTAGGGATAATTGTGTGCACAAAAGATTAGCCAAAACAATTACCCAAGGTTTGTTTATATAGTGTTTAGGAAACTTTGGGAACAAGTTAGGCAATGGGTTGCCCTAATACCCTTGTTCGGCCGATCCTAGCCCAAGGAGGGTTCTAGATCTTTTTCCTTGTTTCCTAATTACATACAAACACTCTTTCCTTATTTGCGTCTAACGGTCGTTAGTCATTTAACGGAAAACACTAACGGTCGTTAAGTTCTTGTGTTAATAATAAATATATAAAATACATTTATTATTATTCCTTAATACTCATTTGTAATGTGTGCAATCCCGAGGTCTCGGGTTCGATACTAGACATTTACATATTAATTTGTTAACCACATTTCAACAACTCCCACTTGGTTAATTATTAATAGCAAAATGACATTGGTTGGCGTCTTGCAACACTCCAATGCCCCTAGTCCGAATCGAGCTAGATTTCTTGGAAAATCTTTAATGATTCATCATTATTATTATCCTTTTGTTACTAATACTCTGTTAATAAAGAAATGGATCTAAGTCACTCTTTATTAATGTTTCTGTTTCTCGTTGTTAATGATTGAACAAAATTACCAAAACATCTGAACGTATTCCAGATAGACTTTGGGCGTGGCCACGCAAATATTTTGTCAACCCTACGAGGGGCCCAGCAGTATTATACTTCAAACAAAATTTGAAGGAACAAATTCTTTCTTGACTACAAGAATAACCCATGGACTTTGCAACACTTCTGAAAACAATCCTTATAACTTCCAGTTACGGTAAGCGGTAGATTGCTTTACAAAAATGCACTACATCCATGACTCTTATCTGGTATCTCAAGTCTGAGGATAACTATTTCATGAATTACTTGATGACAAGATCCATAAGTAATCTCATGCTTAGTTGGGATAAGTCCTATACTCTACTCAGAGAATATCATGTGAATTTGGTATAACTACGCATCAATATACTTTCAAGTATATTCTAACCAACATTCACATTTGTCTTAATTTAATGATATTCCCATATCATTAACCGACAATGGACACATTTTAGAATAATAAAATTATTCAAGGATATAAACATGCAAAATCAGGATATATGTATATTTCAACAAGACAATATAAATAAACATAAACAATACTTTATTTCATAAAATCAATAATTGTCTATTACATCCTTTATCCAAATACTAATCACAAATGGGCATGAAACTTTCAGCCTTACGAAGACCTATTCCTTCAGCTAACTTATAAAGCTTAGTGCCAGGAAGAGCTTTCGTCAATTGATCTGCCAAGTTATCATCTGTGTGAACTTTGAGTACTTCGATCTGCCCAATCTCTATTTGCTCTCGCACATAGTGATATTTGATCGGATAATGTCTGGTGCCCTTCATGATTCCAGGTTCATTGGCAAATGTAATTGCAGCTGAATTGTCACAATACATTTTTATAGGTCGTTGAATCGAAGGCATAACTCCAAGCCTTGATACAAACTTCCTAATCCAGACGGCTTCCATTGCAGCATCTGATGCAGCTATGTACTCACTTTCTGCTGCAGACATCGCTAATGTACTCTGCTTCTTGCTCCTCCAATCCACAGCTCCTCCATTAATGACAAAGACGTATCCAGTCTAAGACTTCATATCATCCTTATCACTTTTCCATGAAGCATCGCAGTAACCTGTAACATCAAGTTCTGCTTGTGGATCACCCCCATAAACTAAGAACAAATCTTTAGTAGCCCTAAGGTACTTAAGAATATTCTTAACAGCAGTCCAGTGAGCTTGATGAAGCGAAAAGTGTACCGCTTTTAAGGGGTCATTTAAGCCCTAAATCGTATTTATTTGATCAAATATTGCCCTAAATCGTTCCTTTTGTCATATTAGGTACTTTTGAGGAGAAATATGGAAAAGGAGGCATTTTGGACGTTTTTGGAGCACATAAGTGAAGAAAACGACAAAGTCTCAAAATTGTGCTGGAAATTACCTTTGACGGCGTCAGGATTTGTTCTGGACGGCATCATGGCTTGGCAAAAGTGGTAGATGTGAAAATTACTCATGATAAGCCAGAGAAATTTGCATGGAATTCTGACGGCGTCACCCTTTAATCTGATCAAGGTCGTCACGTCTTAATTTAAAGAGGGACGGCGTCACCCCTAATTCTGACGGCGTCAACCCCTGATAAGCCAGAACGGATTTTGGAGAGCTAAAGAGGGACGGCGTCAAGAAGGTCATCCGGGAACCCTAAAAGCGGCGAGGTGACGGCGTCACACTCCATAACGTGACGCCGTCATATCTGAAAGTCTATATATAGTTTTGCAATTTTTTGTCATTAGTGTGGAACTTATTGAGGAACTTTGTGTGTGAAAACCCTAAGACGAATTTGGCAGCTTTTTCAAGGCTTTTTGCCTTGAGATCTTCCATGTTACATTGAAGATAAGTTATCAATTAATCATTCAATATGTCTATGTGTTGTTTGATTCTATCTTGTTCTTGTCTTTTGTTTAACATGCTAGGCTAGATTTATCTTGTGTTTGCTTAGATCTAATGAAACCTAGCTATTGATTATTGGTTATTAGTGTGTTATTAGTTGTATTGGATGATTGTTCATCTATGTTAGGCTTAAGAAAACTGGCTAACTTCCTATTCGGTAACTTGCTTGAACGTCTTAAGAAACATGAACCAATGCGTACTAAGGTTTTTATGGTTGTATTTAATGCACAAGCGAATTCTAGTGATCCCATGTTAGGAGCTTCCTAGCCGGGTCGACATAGGAGTGAAGTAGGAGCTTGTAGAGTTGGGGAAGTACGTACGCCACCTCACGATTGGTATTAAGGAATACACCCGTCATCCACGCAATTAATACACACTAATCAACCGGTAAAAGATAGTTAGGGAGTAATGGAATCTAAGTAAACACATTTCTCTCCACATAAGTTTTACCACCTTTTCATTTTCTGTTATTTTATTTTATTTGCATTCGTAGTAACTTGGGTTAGTTGACTAGCAACTAATTCCGCCCACTCTTTCAAACCCGAGATTTTACTTGCTTTCATAAAATTATAAAAAACATAAAAAGAATCTTCTCTCACCCTTAGACCTATTAGAGTAGTTTTTCATACCTAACGAACACTATTCCCTGTGGAGAACGATCAATCCCCCGTACTTACCACTACACTATACTACATCGGTCAGGTACACTGCCTGGTGGGGTTGTAAGCCTCTTGAGATCCCTCAAGAGGTAAAACCTGTTGTAAGGTTGCAAAACCACGCATCAAGTTTTTGGCGCCGCTGCCGGGAATAGTTATTGTTTAGGTTGAATTTTTATTTTATAGGTCTACTCACTAGATTCCTTTCTAGTGAGATTTTTATTTTATTTTTCTAGGTTTTCTTTAGTCTATCTTTTTTCTTCGTTTCTTTGTTCGTAACCATTACCATCCGACATCATGGAAGGTGGTAATATCCTTGATCCCAACAACCCACCACAACAACCACCACCTCCTAGAGCCCGTACTTTAGGAGAGTACTCACGTCCTAGCCACCATGGCTATCGAAACACCATTGAGCTCACTCAAGGAGCCAATGTCACTCCCTTGCGATCCGACACCATCCGGTTGGTGCAAAGCGGATGCGCATTCCATGGACTTCGTTCTGAAGATCCTAATCAACATCTCAAGGACTTTCTCAAAATCGTTGATTCTATAGACCTTGATGTTGCCACTCGAGAGACGACCCGATTGCGTCTCTTTCAATTCTCTCTGCGGGACCAAGCTAGTCAATGGCTAGAGCGTCAACCCGCAGGATCCATCACCTCTTGGGATGATCTCACCACTCGTTTCCTTGCTCAGTTTTTCCCACCGGGAAGAACTACCAAGCTAAGGAAGGATATCTTGATGTTTGAACAACGTCGAGGCGAAACCCTCTACGGGGCATGGATTCGATTCAAGACTTACTCCAAAAAGTCCCTCATCATGGCATAAATCTCTGGCTTCAAATCCAAATCTTCTATGACCATGTTGATTACCACACCAAGCGTGCCATCGATCGAGCCGCCGGGGGCAGATTGCGCGACAAAAGCACCGAGGAATCATGGGAGATCATTGATGAGCTTGCATCCGACGATGATGAATTGTGGCAAGTTTCCCACGACGTACGCTCGGCGGTCAAGACATATTCATCGCCCGATAAAGCCAATCAAATCACTGAGGAAAGCGTTAGTGAACTTGAGAAAAGGGTTGCATATCTTATGGAAAAGCAAAAGAGACCCTTAAGTCCACAAAAAGCAACAATTAACTCGGTCTCAAGCGTTAAGCAAATACCATTGTCCGAATCACCCCGTAGGGAAAATACTAAACCCTTCCATAAGCACACTCAACCCAACTCACCACCTCAGGAACTTAGTCCAACATTCGAAGCTCGAATGAGAGAATACATGTCAAAACACTCCGAACGGTTGGCAAAATTTGAGGAAGCCGTCTACAAACAGAAGGAGGAAATGGAAGAGAAGATGGCGGAGATGATGAACCTTTTGAAAGAATACACAAATACAAAAGCTCCTGAAAAAGTGTTGGTGAGGAATGACGTTGAAGTTCCCAACACTAGATTTGTCAAGGCCATCTCCGTCGTTCAAAAGGGCAAAAATGATGGAAGAGGGAAATCCATAACTATGGAAGTTAACAAAATTGACCTCGTCCCAATTAATGATGGAAACACCAATGCCTGCAACTGCGATTCAGACAAAGGCAAGGAGGCGCCCTCTAAGGAGCGCCAATTGGTAGAACCGCCAAAGTCACAACAAGTGAGGCATTACTTGAAGCACGATATAAACAAGGAGACCATAAACGATTGGGTGAGAAACTATCGACGTACTCATCTACCCAACAAGGAGTCCAAGAGAATAGAACCGGATGATGAATCCGACACATTACCCGGAGGGCAATTGTATGAGTGCCTCATAAGACAAAAGTTAGTGGAAAAGCAGGAATTCTACGGGGTCTTCGAAATACCATGCAGCATTGGAAAACTCAAGTATCTGGATGCGGTAGCCGACCAAGGTTCCGACGTAAATTTGATGCCTTTATCCGTTTATGTCCAGTTAACCGACAAGTTGCCATCCATCACCCGTACTAAACTCTCCTTTGCAAAACATTCTTATGAATACCCGTTAGGAATTGCAGAAGATGTGTTGGTCAACGTTGCCGGATTCCTGTACCCGGTCGACTTCACGATTATTGAGAGGAATGATATGAATATGCCAATAATCCTTGGGGCACCCTTTCTCGCTACCACTAGGGCACAAATCGATTACGGAAATAGTGCCATCCTAATGAAGAAGGGGAAGAAAAAAATAAACTTCCCAACGGTCCTACGACACGTACGAGATGTTGCTCTACAAAAGAAGATGGAGGCGAACTCCAATATAATCCGTGGTGATGTTCGAGAGAAAATCCGTGCATGGGAGGCAAGGATTAAGAGTTACAATGAAAATGAGATTAGGGAATGTAAGGGGGGAAATAACGATTATATTGAGGCTGATAAGCAGACCAATAACCCCGTTGAATTTACAAAAGGAGACTCAGTACTCCTAAGGCACTCAGAAACAAAAGCACCTACCGATGAACCAAGTCCCTGGTGGTACGGACCATTCATAATTAAAAGTCTACACCAAGATGGGGTAGTAAGCTTGACCAGCCAGGGAGGAGGTGAAGTGACTGCGAATGTCGAGCGATTGAGACACCACCACCCTGATAACAAGGATTATATCTATCAGGGATACGTCATTATGAATGATGGAATCACGTAATGTGCGTGACTTTGAGTCTAGCTACAAGACTCGTTAATAAAGAAAAGCGCTTCTTGGGAGGCAACCCAAGTTTTATTTGCTTTGTGTGTTTATTTATTTGTTTGTTTGATTTTATTTGTTTCCGTATGTATGTTTAAATTTTATTATTATTGATTCATGTTAAAAACTAATTTGTGAAAATGCTTTATCTTGTTTTTAACTTCGTCTTAACTACATATAAAGGTATTTTGCAAAAGTTAAGTGTAAGGGAAATCTAAATCGGTTTATTAGAACACAAATGAACGTGAATCGTAATAGTAATAAATGAACATACATATTAGTATTTGTTTGAGTCAAATGCTTGTATCGAGTCATAATGATGTTTTGCAGGAATTCCAGGAAGTAAGGTATAGGTTTTTCCAAAAATTTTCCGGAAACATAACATGAGAATTCTGTCAGATTATTTCTGACGGCGTCAGGTTTAATTTTCTGAAATTTTTGAAAGTTTTGTTTTCATAAAAAGTTTTTATTAAATCTATAACTTATAATCTCCAGGAATCTGCAAAATTATCATTCCACAAGCATTATATCCTTATATATAGATTTTATCCCGCCGATGTTATGCAGGTTTTCGTGTTTGTTTTCTCAGGTTTAACAGGTTATTTTGGACAAGGAAATGTATGTGGAATCAAGCTTTTGGCGATGCATTAGTCATGGAGCTTCAACATTACCTTGGAAGAAGATCTAACCGTGTTACTTCATTATCCACCGAGCGAATCAGGGGAGTATTTGATTTCATTCTTTTACTTTTTTCTTTTACATCTTGTTATTTGAACATTGGGGACAATGTTCATCTTAAGTGTAAGGGGGGTAAAAGTACGATTAGAGAATGCTATTACGCTTGATTTTTGTTTGTTTAATAGTAGATGTGTAATAAAACTGAGATAAATACCTGTTAGGGCAATTTTAGTGCCAAATTTAAAATTTTTTACAACATATAGGAGTGAAACTTTGATCTTAATGAGCGTCGCATGGATAGGAGTTATATGACTAGCACAAAAACCGTACCACTAAAAAATTTTTCCACCCCCAAATATGTGAGGTTCGCCCCTAGAATTGGTAGGAAAAGCATTATGCTATGATGTGTGTACCGGTAGCACTTAGATTCTAGAACTTGCGTTAGGACCATTCCGAGGCCACAAGTGAGACTACATTCGTGTAGTTAGATTTACTACATGATAAGAGGCATTAGGATAAACCCATTGTTTTACACCTGTGTTTTTGTTATAATTACGTTGGCTACATTGGTCAAGTAATTCTCCCACACCCTTTGCGTTGTACTCATTTTTAGTACACGATACCCCTAGTACACCCCTCAGAGCCTATCTTTTCGTTTCGACCTTTAAGCATTTTACTTAAAGGAAGAATTTGTTACACCCCATTAAATGTACACCCAAATCGCCTTAGCCTACCTTGTATGCACTCATTTTTAGTGCATTATTGTTACAACATTTGTTTAAACCCAAGTTAATTATCTAATTGATTACATGGTTGCTAAGTCGAGTCATATCCTTGTACATATTGTTTTGGGACGATTGGGACTCATGGGTAAAGTACTAGTGTAATGGAGTAATGGGGAAGAACATCATTTATTACCCCCATATGTGCTAAATATTTTAAAAGTACTCCAAGTTTTTCAATTATCTTAATTCGAGTCATTAGAATAGTTATTTGTAAAGTTATGTAAAAGTTCAAGTGTAAGGGGAATGCATCGCCCTATGATGTATTATTTTGGATGGTAGGGCAAAAGTGTATGTCAAAAAAAAAAAAAAAAAAAAAAAAAAAAAATCAAAAAATCAAGAAAAATACAAAAAAATGAGAAAAAGAAAAGTAGAAAAAAACATACGGACTACCATCCCGTTTCATTTTATGTTTATTTATGTTTTTGTTATTTTATTTTTAGCTTAAGATTGAGTCGAGTCTTGGCTTAGCAACATTGTATAGTACATGTAATTGATCAAGATCTTTAACTCGCCACCAGTAAAATATCCCTTATCCAACAAAACCGTGTTTTCCTTTTCCCTACACCTAACGTTATAACCCATTTAAAAGCCCTCTTTGATAGTTTATCTTAGGTGCTTACGCCTAGTGGAGGAGGTTTTCGATCCTTTCCCAAGCCTATGGTAATCTATTTGCTATGACAGGTAGTGAGAGATATTATCCGTTTTCATTTATGAGATTTATTTTGATGACACTTGAGAGATGTGAGTATCTAAACACTACTTGTGAGGTGCTAGTTTGTAATCTCCGTGCTTATTATGATTAAAGTGGAACGAATATTTGTTGTAATTACTTTTATGTTAGCATTAAATGACCCCTAACTTGTATTTTGATTAGAATAAAAGCGCATTTGCTTGAGGACAAGCAAATCTCAAGTGTAAGGGTATTTGATGAAGCGAAAAGTGTACCGCTTTTAAGGGGTCATTTAAGCCCTAAATCGTATTTATTTGATCAAATATTGCCCTAAATCGTTCCTTTTGTCATTTTAGGTACTTTTGAGGAGAAATCTGGAAAAGGAGGCATTTTGGACGTTTTTGGAGCACATAAGTGAAGAAAACGACAAAGTCTCAAAATTGTGCTGGAAATTACCTTTGACGGCGTCAGGATTTGTTCTGGACGGCGTCATGGCTTGGCAAAAGTGGTAGATGTGAAAATTACTCATGATAAGCCAGAGAAATTTGCATGGAATTCTGACGGCGTCACCCTTTAATCTGATCAAGGTCGTCACGGCTTAATTTAAAGAGGGACGGTGTCACCCCTAATTCTGACGGCGTCAACCCCTGATAAGCCAGAACGGATTTTGGAGAGCTAAAGAGGGACGGCGTCAAGAAGGTCATCCGGGAACCCTAAAAGCGGCGAGGTGACGGCGTCACACTCCATAACGTGACGCCGTCATATCTGAAAGTCTATATATAGTTTTGCAATTTTTTGTCATTAGTGTGGAACTTATTGAGGAACTTTGTGTGTGAAAACCCTAAGACGAATTTGGCAGCTTTTTCAAGGCTTTTTCCTTGAGATCTTCCATGTTACATTGAAGATAAGTTATCAATTAATCATTCAATATGTCTATGTGTTGTTTGATTCTATCTTGTTCTTGTCTTTTGTTTAACATGCTAGGCTAGATTTATCTTGTGTTTGCTTAGATCTAATGAAACCTAGCTATTGATTATTGGTTATTAGTGTGTTATTAGTTGTATTGGATGATTGTTCATCTATGTTAGGCTTAAGAAAACTGGCTAACTTCCTATTCGGTAACTTGCTTGAACGTCTTAAGAAACATGAACCAATGCGTACTAAGGTTTTTATGGTTGTATTTAATGCACAAGCGAATTCTAGTGATCCCATGTTAGGAGCTTCCTAGCCGGCTCGACATAGGAGTGAAGTAGGAGCTTGTAGAGTTGGGGAAGTACGTACGCCACCCCACGATTGGTATTAAGGAATACACCCGTCATCCACGCAATTAATACACACTAATCAACCGGTAAAAGATAGTTAGGGAGTAATGGAATCTAAGTAAACACATTTCTCTCCACATAAGTTTTACCACCTTTTCATTTTCTGTTATTTTATTTTATTTGCATTCGTAGTAACTTTGGTTAGTTGACTAGCAACTAATTCCGCCCACTCTTTCAAACCCGAGATTTTACTTGCTTTCATAAAATTATAAAAAACATAAAAAGAATCTTCTCTCACCCTTAGACCTATTAGAGTAGTTTTTCATACCTAACGAACACTATTCCCTGTGGAGAACGATCAATCCCCCGTACTTACCACTACACTATACTACATCGGTCAGGTACACTGCCTGGTGGGGTTGTAAGCCTTTTGAGATCCCTCGAGAGGTAAAACCTGTTGTAAGGTTGCAAAACCACGCATCAGAGCTTCACCCGGATTCTGCTGATATCGACTGGTTAAGTTCTGAGCAAACGCCACATCTGGCCTTGTGCTTTTAACCGCATACATAATAGATCCCATAGCCGAAGCATAAGGAACTTTTTCCATGCGTTTCACCTCTTCATGTGTTGAAGCACAAACTTTCTTGCTCAAGCCATGTTGTTCTTGCATCGGCAAATATCCCTTCTTGGAATCTTGCATATTGAATCTCTTCAATATTTTATCGATGTAAGCACTTTGGCTTAATCCAATTAATCGCTGAGATCTATCTCTATATATCTTAATTCCCAGAATGAAAGCAGCTTCCCCTAAATCTTTCATAGAAAAACACTTTCCAAGATATGCCTTGACTTTATGCAAACTTGGAATGTCTTTCCCCATGATCAATATGTCATCGACATATAATATAAGGAAAATTACTTCACTCCCACTAACTTTGTGGTATACACATGGCTCATCAAGATTTTGAGTAAAACCAAACTTTTTTATTTCACTATCAAACCTCTTGTTCCATTGTCGTGATGCTTGCTTCAATCCATAAATGGATCTTTGAAGTTTGCATACACGATTTGGAAACTTTGGATTCACAAACCCCTCAGGCTGCGCCATATAGATATCCTCATCTAGGCGACCATTTAAGAAGGGGGTTTTGACATCCATCTGCCAAATCTCATAATCATAGTATGCAGCTATGGCTATGAGAATCCTAATAGCCCTAATGTCAGCTACAGGAGAAAAGGTCTCCTCGTAGTCAACACCATACGTTTGAGTAAAGCCCTTAGCTACCAAACGAGCTTTATAGGTGTGTACATTGCCTTCCATGTCTGTCTTCTTCTTGAAGAGCCACTTACTCCCAACTACCTTGGCATTAGGAGGAAGGTCTACTTCAATCCAGACTTCATTGTCTTTCATGGATTGCATTTCCCCATTCATAGCAACTAACCATTTTTCCTTTTCAGGACTATTAATGGCAGCTATATAACTAGGCGGTTCATCAAGATCCCCTTGTATATATTCCTCACACTCTACGTTAAGACATAGACGTTCCGGAGCTTTTACAGTCCTTACGGATCTGCGAATGGGAACCACTTCAACTTCTGGTGGAGGACCCAGACTTTCCGGTTCTTCAGGAAGTTGGCTAGTGTTTTCAGAAGGTAATGCATCATCTTGATCTTCTTCAAGATCATATATCCTCCCACTTAATTCTTGAGATATGAGATCCTTTTCCAAGAAATCTCCATACCTTGCAATGAATACTTTGTTCTCAGGAGGATAATAAAAGTAGTAACCCATTGTTTCCTTTGGGTATCCTACAAAGATACTGATGCGTGGTTTTGCAACCTTACAACAGGTTTTACCTCTCGAGGGATCTCAAGAGGCTTACAACCCCACCAGGCAGTGTACCTGACCGATGTAGTATAGTGTAGTGGTAAGTACGGGGGATTGATCGTTCTCCACAGGGAATAGTGTTCGTTAGGTATGAAAGACTACTCTAATAGGTCTAAGGGTTGAGGAAGATTCTTTTTTATGTTTTTATATTTTTATGAAAGCAAGTAAAATCTCGGGTTTGAAGGAGTGGGCGGAATTAGTTGCTAGTCAACTAACCCAAATAACTACAAATGCAAATAAAATAAATAACTGAAAATAAAAAGTTGGTGAAAACTTATGTGTAGAGAAATGTGTTCACTTAGATTTCCTTACTCCCTAACTATCTTTTACCGGTTGATTAGTGTGTATTAGTTGCGTGGATGACGGGTGTATTCCTTAATACCAATCGTGGGGTGGCGTACGTACTTCCCCAACTCTACAAGCTCCTACTTCACTCCTATGTCGAGCCGGCTAGGAAGCTCCTAACATGGGATCACTAGAATTCGCTTGTGCATTAAATACAACCATAAAAACCTTTAGTACGCATTTGGTTCATGTTTCTTAAGACGTTCAAGCAAGTTACCGAATAGGAAGTTAGCCAGTTTTCTTAAGCCTAACATAGATAAACAATCATCCAATACAACTAATAACACACCAATAACCAATAATCAATAGCTAGGTTTCATTAGATCTAAGCAAACACAAGATAAATCTAGCCTAACATATTAAACCAAAGACAAGAACAAGATAGAATCAAACAACACATAGACATATTGAATGATTAATTGATAACTTATCTTTTATGTAACATGGAAGATCTCAAGGCAAAAAGCCTTGAAAAAGATGCTAAAATCGTCTTAGGGTTTTCTCCCAAAAATTCCACACTAAGTTCCACCACTAATGACAAAAAATTAGAAAACTATATATAGATTTTTACATCTGACGGCGTCACGTTATGGAGTGTGACGCCGTCACCCTCGCCGCTTCTAGGGTTCCCGGATGACCTTCTTGACGCCGTCCCTCTTTAGATCTCCAAAATCCGTTCTGGCTTATCAAGGCTTGACGCCGTCAGACCTTGAACGTGACGCCGTCCCTCTCTAAATTAAGCCGTGACGCCCTTGATCAGGTTAAAGCGTGACGCCGTCAGAATTCACATGCAATTTTCACTGGCTTATCATGAGTAAATTTCACATCCACCTTTTCTTGCCAAGCCATGACGCCGTCTGGAGTAAATCCTGACGCCGTCAAAGGTAACTTTTAGCCGATTTTTGGGACTTTGTCGTTTTCTTCACTTTTATGCTCCAAAAACGTCCAAAATGCCTCCTTTTCCAGATTTCTCCTCAAAAGTACCTAAAATGACAAAAGGAACGATTTAGGGCAATATTTGATCAAATAAATACGATTTAGGGCTTAAATGACCCCTTAAAAGCGGTACACTTTTCGCTTCATCAAATACCCTTACACTTGAGATTTGCTTGTCCTCAAGCAAATGCGCTTTTATTCTAATCAAAATACAAGTTAGGGGTCATTTAATGCTAACATAAAAGTAATTACAACAAATAATCGTTCCACTTTAATCATAATAAGCACGGAGATTATAAACTAGCACCTCACAAGTAGTGTTTAGATACTCACATCTCTCAAGTGTCATCAAAATAAATCTCATAAATGAAAACGGATAATATCTCTCACTACCTGTCATAGCAAATAGATTACCATAGGCTTGGGAAAGGATCGAAAACCTCCTCCACTAGGCGTAAGCACCAAAGATAAACTATCAAAGAGGGCTTTTAAATGGGTTATAACGTTAGGTGTAGGGAAAAGGAAAACACGGTTTTGTTGGACAAGGGATGTTTTACTGGTGGCGAGTTAAAGATCTTGATCAATTACATGTACTATACAATGTTGCTAAGCCAAGACTCGACTCAATCTTAAGCTAATGAAAGAAAATAACAAAAACATAAAATAAACATAAAATGAAACGGGATGGTAGTCCGTATGTTTTTTCTATTTTTCTTTTTCTCATTTTTTTGTATTTTTCTTGTTTTTTTTTTTTTTTTTTTTTTTTTTTTTTTTTTTTTCGCATACACTTTTGCCCTACCATCCAAAATAATACATCATAGGGGCATTGCATTCCCCTTACACTTGAACTTTTACATAACTTTACAAATAACTATTCTAATGACTCGAATTAAGATAATTAAAACACTTGGAGTAGTTTTAAAACATTTAGCACATATGGGGGTAAATGATGTTCTTCCCCATTACTCCATTACACTAGTACTTTACCCATGAGTCCCAATCGTCCCAAAACAATATGTACAAGGATATGACTCGACTTAGCAACCATGTAATCAACTAGATAATTAACTTGGGTTTAAACAAATGTTGTCACAATAATGCACTAAAAATGAGTGCATACAAGGTAGGCTAAGGCGATTTGGGTGTACATTTAAGTGGGGTGTAAACAAATTCTTCCTTTAAGTAAAATGCTTAAAGGTCGAAATGAAAAGATAGGCTCTGAGGGGTGTACTAGGGGTATCGTGTACTAAAAATGAGTACAACGCAAAGGGTGTGGGAGAATTACTTGACCAATGTAGCCAATGTAATTATAACAAAAACACAGGTGTAAAACAATGGGTTAATCCTAATGCCTCTTATCATGTAGTAAATCTAACTACACGAATGTAGTCTCACTTGTGGCCTTGGAATGGTCCTAACGCAAGTTCTAGAATCTAAGTGCTACCGGTACACACATCATAGCAAAATGCTTTTCCTACCAATTCTAGGGGCGAACCTCACATATTTGGGGGTGGAAAATTTTTTAGTGGTATGGTTTTTGTGCTAGTCATATAACTCCTATCCGTGAGACGCTCATTGAGATCAAAGTTTCACTCCTATATGTTGTAAAAAATTTTAAATTTGGCACTAAAATTACCCTAACAGGTATTTATCTAGTTTTATTACACATCTACTATTAAACAAACAAAAATCAAGCGTAATAGCATTCTCTAATCGTACTTTTACCCCCCTTACACTTAAGATGAACATTGTCCCCAATGTTCAAATAACAAATGTAAAAGCATAAAGTAAAAGAATGAAATCAAATACTCCCCTGATTCGTTCGGTGGATAATGAAATAACACGGTTAAATCTTCTTCCAAGATAATGTTGAAGCTCCATGACTAATGCATCGCCATAAGCTTGATCCAAAAACATTTCCTTGTCCAAAATAACCTGTTAAACCTGAGAAAACAAACACGAAAACCTGCATAACATCGGCGGGATAAATCTATATATAAGGATATAATGCTTGTGGAATGATAATTTTGCAGATTCCTGGAGATTATAAGTTGGAGATTTTAATAAAAACTTTTATGAAAACAAAACTTTCAAAATTTTTTGAAAATTAAATCTGACGCCGTCAGGTTATAGACCCTGACGCCGTCAGGAATGACCTGACAAAAATTCTCATTTTAAGTTTCCGGAAAATTTCTGGAAAAACCTTTACCTTACTTCCTGGAAATCCTGCAAAACATCATTATGACTCGATACAAGCATTTGACTCAAACAAATACTAATATGTATGCTAATTTAATATTATTATGATTCATGTTAATTTGTTCTAATAAACCGATTTAATTTCCCTTACACTTAACTTTTGCAAAATACCTTTATATGTAGTTAAGACGAAGTTAAAAACAAGATAAATCATTTTCACAAATTACTTTTGAACATGAATCAATAAAAAAATAAACATTAAACACACATACGGAAACAAATAAAAACAAACAAACAAATAAATAAACACAAAAAGCAAATAAAGATTGGGTTGCCTCCCAAGAAGCGCTTGTTTTTGTTCGAGTCATGAGCCTGACTCTACCCTTATTTAATGGATAAAGGAGAGGTTTTCCCTACACTTAGGATTAAGTGCGGGTGATAGTAGCGATACACACCAGCTCGGTAGGAGTATGCCACGTGAGGAAAGAGTGGTGGATGAATTATATGCTCAAAGGGGTGTGCTCCTTTCATTATAACCTTGCCTAGTTCACTTTGGTCAATGGGTGATTTTGAGTTTCCACCTAAAAAGGGATCATCTTCTATCAACTTCGAGAAACTCTTAGTTGGGAATCCATCTTGACCTAATAAACCCGGTTTAAACCCATAATGTTTCTTGTGATCAATCATGAATGGGTGATGTAAGTATGTAAGGTCATGTTTCACTCCTATATTGGCTTCCTCTCTACAAGGCTTAGAGTCTACTACCTCCAACGTAAAACTACCCGGACTATATGGTTTGATGGGTGGATCGGGACCTTTTTCATTTCCTAAATTCACATCTAAAGATGGAAGATTAGGTAACGGTTTTGGTTGAGGCTCTAGTTCATCAAAACTAGGAACTTCCATAGAACTAAGAGTAAGGTTGTGATCACTAAAAGCATTCAAACCTATATCCTCTAGTTTTGTTTGGTCCAAGGGCTCTACCTCTATTGGGGTTCCTATAGTCTCTTCTACTTCTTCTGGGTAAGTCACGGGTGGTGTGTGTGCCTCAAATGATGGTAGGACTTGTGGGGTACTTGGTGGGCTTATGTTACTTACCTCATCATTCCTTGTGTCAAGACCACCTATATCCTCATCATGTGTTTTATTAGAATCTAACCCTAACATTTTCCCTAGTATCTCAAGTGCTTCTCTAGGCATCTCAACTTCAATATCCGAATCATAAGGATCATCCTCAATATTCTGACTGCTATATTCAAATTGCCCAAAAGATTCATCATGTGTTTCTTGAGATTCATCGTCATCGATCATAAAACCTAGGTCTTTTTGATCAATGTGATCATGCTCGGCAAAATCCTCCATCACATCAAGGTCACTTATGTGTTCATCCTGTATTATGGTAGTGCCTAACCATGACATGCAGCTAGGTGGCTCAACTCTACCCTCATCCCCAAACAAACTTGTTTCATGATCCTTGAAATTTGTGGTCAATTGACTTGTATTAATGTTTGTTGGGTTGTCTACCATATAATAATATTGGGCACAATTCTCAATAGCTTCCCATGCTTTCTCAGCACTTAATTCCCTAATATCCCTGCCGGCAATATGGTAAATGTCCCTTTGGGCATGTCGGTCGACATGATTGTAAAAGATTTGAGTTAGGGACCAAAAATCGAAGTTATGATGAGGGACTTTTTGGAGTAAATATTTAAAACGAGTCCATGCATCATAGAGAGGTTCATCTTTATGTTGTTTAAACATCAAGATGTCATATGGAGTGGGTGAATTACATGGTTGGTGGTATGGTGGATTCGCGTTCTCCATAATGGTGAACGGAAGAGTCAATGGAAATCTTATACGAACAAAAGCACGAAGAAAATAGATAGACTAAAGAAAAAACTAGAAAAATAAAATAAAAATCTCACTAGAAAGGAATCTAGTGAGTAGACCTAATAGAAATAACAATTCAACCTAAACAATAACTATTCCCCGGCAACGGCGCCAAAAACTTGATGCGTGGTTTTGCAACCTTACAACAGGTTTTACCTCTCGAGGGATCTCAAGAGGCTTACAACCCCACCAGGCAGTGTACCTGACCGATGTAGTATAGTGTAGTGGTAAGTACGGGGGATTGATCGTTCTCCACAGGGAATAGTGTTCGTTAGGTATGAAAGACTACTCTAATAGGTCTAAGGGTTGAGGAAGATTCTTTTTTATGTTTTTATATTTTTATGAAAGCAAGTAAAATCTCGGGTTTGAAGGAGTGGGCGGAATTAGTTGCTAGTCAACTAACCCAAATAACTACAAATGCAAATAAAATAAATAACTGAAAATAAAAAGTTGGTGAAAACTTATGTGTAGAGAAATGTGTTCACTTAGATTTCCTTACTCCCTAACTATCTTTTACCGGTTGATTAGTGTGTATTAGTTGCGTGGATGACGGGTGTATTCCTTAATACCAATCTGGGGTGGCGTACGTACTTCCCCTAACTTTACAAGCTCCTACTTCACTCCTATGTCGAGCCGGCTAGGAAGCTCCTAACATGGGATCACTAGAATTCGCTTGTGCATTAAATACAACCATAAAAACCTTTAGTACGCATTTGGTTCATGTTTCTTAAGACGTTCAAGCAAGTTACCGAATAGGAAGTTAGCCAGTTTTCTTAAGCCTAACATAGATAAACAATCATCCAATACAACTAATAACACACCAATAACCAATAATCAATAGCTAGGTTTCATTAGATCTAAGCAAACACAAGATAAATCTAGCCTAACATATTAAACCAAAGACAAGAACAAGATAGAATCAAACAACACATAGACATATTGAATGATTAATTGATAACTTATCTTCAATGTAACATGGAAGATCTCAAGGCAAAAAGCCTTGAAAAAGATGCTAAAATCGTCTTAGGGTTTTCTCCCAAAAATTCCACACTAAGTTCCACCACTAATGACAAAAAATTAGAAAACTATATATAGATTTTTACATCTGACGGCGTCACGTTATGGAGTGTGACGCCGTCACCTCGCCGCTTCTAGGGTTCCCGGATGACCTTCTTGACGCCGTCCCTCTTTAGATCTCCAAAATCCGTTCTGGCTTATCAAGGCTTGACGCCGTCAGACCTTGAACGTGACGCCGTCCCTCTCTAAATTAAGCCGTGACGCCCTTGATCAGGTTAAAGCGTGACGCCGTCAGAATTCACATGCAATTTTCACTGGCTTATCATGAGTAAATTTCACATCCACCTTTTCATGCCAAGCCATGACGCCGTCTGGAGTAAATCCTGACGCCGTCAAAGGTAACTTTTAGCCGATTTTTGAGACTTTGTCGTTTTCTTCACTTTTATGCTCCAAAAACGTCCAAAATGCCTCCTTTTCCAGATTTCTCCTCAAAAGTACCTAAAATGACAAAAGGAACGATTTAGGGCAATATTTGATCAAATAAATACGATTTAGGGCTTAAATGACCCCTTAAAAGCGGTACACTTTTCGCTTCATCAGATACATTTTACAGATCTTTGTTGGAGCTTGTCGCGCGAGTCACGTTTAACGTACGCCTCGCAACCCCAGACCTTTAGATAAGACAAGTTAGAAGCATTTCCAGTCCATAACTCATATGGTGTCTTATCTACCTTCTTTGTGGGAACCATATTAAGAATGCGAACAGTAGACTCCAAGGCATAATCCCAGAATGAGAAGGGAAGAGTTGTTAGATTAAACATAGATCGTATCATGTCTTGCAATGTACGATTTCTTCTCTCAGATACACCATTTTGTTGTGGTGTATATGGAGAAGTAAGGTGCTGGACAATTCCTTCCTTAGCTAGATAATCCACAAACTCTTGACTCAGGTATTCACCACCTCTATCGGATTGAAGAGCTTTAATCTTCTTTCCAAGTTGCAACCCTGCTTCAGCTTTAAACACTTTGAATGTTTCAAACACCTCATGTTTATGTTTAAGTAAATAAACATAACCATAACGGCTGAAATCATCCGTAAATGTTAAGAAGTAGCTAGCACCTTTGCTTGACACATGTCTAAGTGGTCCGCACACATCTGTATGAATAAGACCAAGTAGATCAGTAGCCCTTTCAATCCTATTATTAAAGGGCTTCTTTGTCATCTTCCCATTAATATAAGACTCGCATTTATCAATTGATTCATCATTGATCTTTTCTAAAAGCCCATCATGTTGCAGCTTTTTCATGCGATCCTTGCTTATGTGAGCAAGTCGACAATGCCAAAGATAAGACGAATCCAGCCTTTTCTTGATTCTCTTATTGTTGATGCTATACATCGAATTAGTTTTAACACAAGCATTACCATTATCATTCATATCAAGTTCAAAAATACCATTCACAGCAATTGCATTAAAATAAAATACACCATTTAAAGAAACAGAAATTCCATTGCTATTAATAGTATGTTCAAAACCAAGGTTCAACAAACATGAAAATGAAATAACACCTCTAACAATTGACGGTGCATAATGACAATTATTTAAAGATAGTACTAAGCCCGAAGGCAACACTAAATCAAATACGCCTATAGCTTCAACTGCTGCATGTGCTACATTACCCACGTGCAAGAATTGTTGTCCATAGGCCAGCTTTCTCTCAATTCTAAACCCCTGCATAGTATTGCAAATATGAATACCACATCCCGTATCATATACCCAGGAATTTAACTTACGAGTTAGAGTAAATAATTCGATTACAAAGAACGCACCTGAAGAGCTGGGATTACCAGCTTCACTCTTTTGCTTCTTCTGTCGCAAGTCATTGATGTAGAGTGGACAGTTCCTCTTCCAGTGCCCTACTTCATGACAGTGGTGACAAGCCTGATCCTTCTTTCCTGGAGGACTCACCTTGTTCTTCTTGGGATGGTGTTGATTCACCTTAGGATTTGGTTGATAGGCCATGACCTGCTTGCCTTTATCACCTTTACCCTTACCCTTGTTCACACGCGATTTTTTCTGGATCCTACCTCCTTGAATTGCCAACACTTGCGGAGTAGGAGCCTTGACTGGTAAACCCTTTTCATAGTCAACGAGCATTGCGAGCAATTCCGTTACTGTCTTCCCCGAGCAATGCATGTTGTAATTCTGAACGAAACCCATAAAATCCTTGTTCAAGGATTGGATGATTAAGTTCACACATGTATCCTCAGGAACAACATAGGTGATCTGTGATAGCTGGTCCATGTAACTCTTCATGACCAACACATGATCAGCTACTGGTTTACCATCCCCTTGCCTACAGCAATACAATTTTCTGATCAAATCCAAAATTGCTTTAGGGCCAGTCGATTTTTCTCCTTCAAAAATAACTTTGAAGGCAGAACTTTGTGCAGTGTTATTGGGTTGAGCCATTTCTACAGAAAATAGAAAAGTTCAAACATTAGTATTTTCGATAATACTTATTCTCAAGAAAATATAATACCCATGGATATATTCATATAACCAACTTAATTTCCTTGAAAATCTAGGATCCAACTTTACATAATTCCACTACATCAGTTGATCTGCTAGTAGTGGAAGTACAAAAGATGGTAATCTGTCGTACAATAATTGGCAAACAAATTTTCCAATTCCTAGATAATTTATGGGATTTACTACATATTGATTCATCAATATGTCACGTAAGCATGTTTTATCCCATCTCATGCCTTAAGCTCTAGGTCTCACGCATCAGCTTAATTAAGTTGTCTAACTTAGAAACTGCAAATTAATCCATGTGTGGTCTCACGCACACTCGGAAATTTACCTTGTCATTAATTTTGGTCCAGGTCTCACGCATACCCAAAATTAACTTCAAGTGTTCCTTATAGTTAGATGGCACGTAACTTAAATTTTAGGGTATTTAGTTTTTGATGTGACAAAAACATGTACAAAGATGCATGCACTCATCTTTGTATCATTAGTTTTCAAAACAATTTTTATTTACCATTTAGTTAAGAGTAAACCAAAACTTATTTACTTGAGGTATTGGGTTCACCAATTAAAGAAGTACCAACAATTATCGCCCACATATCCTACTACTTACATGTTATTCGGATATTTGCCACAAAAGTGGCGCGTGGAATTGAGGTAAATCACCCTTAAGATGATAGTGTACGTAAATAGTGATATAAAGTCGCAGTTGACGCACAAGCGGGCCCGGAGAGCCGGTAGGAGCGAATCTCTTAAAAAACCCCTCTCCAGATAAACCCACCACACAGTTTGTCAACTTTGGTCCGCCTTTCACACACTATTGTACAAAAACATCAATCAAGCAAAAGTTTATGATCTTAGTCTTAAAAAATTAAGTAACAAAGTTTAGATCTTGCTAGTCTCGCCTGGGAGCAAATTACCGTGCGAAGCGAACCACTGTCGGCACATAAGACTTTGCAAGATCCTTACTTTATTACTTTATGTTTCACCATTATTAGTCCAATTTAATTTTCTTTGAAAATTACCCTTTTTATTGCTTACTTTAACATATCACATATATAAAAAAAACAATAAACAAGTAATTAAAAGAAAACAAACAATCAACTAATAATAAAACAATTAATTGTAAGTGAAACATCTAGTCACATGCAACCTTTTAAAGAAATCCAATTAATAATCTATATGTGAATTATTATGTATAGAATCAATAAAACTCCCATTGGTTTTCGAGCTCATTGTGCCCAATGGACCACAGACACCAACAATTGGCCGCGTAAGTTTTAATGATAATATACCACGTTGCACATAACCGATTCATTAATTTAATATATATTAGGTCTTCCCTAATTTTAGATTTATCTAAACATGTAGCAAACATCTAAACAATTTAATTCAAATAATTTATCCGTGACTAATTATGCATGTATAGTCACGGATTCATGCATATCATATAACAATTTAGGTCACAAGATTCATAACACAACAACTTATTAAAGACCTAGGGTTTCTAATTAATCACAATTAATTATGAAAAAAAAACACAAACCCTAATTAGGGTTTATGATCAAATCGACACCCCCCCTAAATTAGGGTTAGGGTTTCGACTTTTATTAAAAAAAAAACAAATTTTTAATAATTAAAACCCTAGAAAAACAAACATGTATATTCTAAACAATTTAAAGATACGTTTTTTATTGTTTAAGTAATCAATTACATGTTATACATGGCTCGTGATGCCACTGTCGGAATTTGAAAACCATGACAATCATATAATTCAATAACACAAAGTACACAAGTATGCGGAAGCGTGTAAACAATAACATATAACATATAATTATTAACTTAAACATAAATAGAAAACGTACCCGATGCACTTCAATAAATCTTGAATGTGATTTAAACTAGATCAATGATAAACCCCTTACCGTTTTGTTTATCGATCTCTTGATAACAACAATAGTGTGTTGTTACCTCGTTCTTGTACACACAAATTAAACCGTATTAAGGTTATGCAAGTAAAACACAAGACTTGATTTTTGTTTAACAAAAAACGATCCACACAACCCTTGGAGGAGGTGTACGATCGGCAAGGACAAAACAAGAGGAGAGAAAACTTTAGGGATAATTGTGTGCACAAAAGATTAGCCAAAACAATTACCCAAGGTTTGTTTATATAGTGTTTAGGAAACTTTGGGAACAAGTTAGGCAATGGGTTGCCCTAATACCCTTGTTCGGCCGATCCTAGCCCAAGGAGGGTTCTAGATCTTTTTCCTTGTTTCCTAATTACATACAAACACTCTTTCCTTATTTGCATCTAACGGTCGTTAGTCATTTAACGGAAAACACTAACGGTCGTTAAGTTCTTGTGTTAATAATAAATATATAAAATACATTTATTATTATTCCTTAATACTCATTTGTAATGTGTGCAATCCCGAGGTCTCGGGTTCGATACTAGACATTTACATATTAATTTGTTAACCACATTTCAACAAAACATACATTACTTAAACGCAAATATACCTTATAAAAACCAACATATCACACACACAACCCTCTTTTCTTTATTCAACAAGTCGGTCTTGTGGACCGACTTCTCCAAAAGATAAGCTAACGACGCGTCACATGATGGTGTTTGTTTTAGGAACGACTCGTCTAAAGTGGTGGAAGACGCGTCTTCCATTCCTTATTACCACCGGCTTTAAGTTATTTGATGTTAACCTTTTTGTTATAAATGACACTCAAGTTGACGGAACAAGGAATAATGAGTATTAGGTGAATTTCATTAAGACGGTAGAAGACTTATCTCCATTTTTGGACAATGTGCATTTTATAAAAGTCGTGACTTTACTAAGGAGAAAAATCAACTTGGTTCACAGGCACCTTCATATAAACTAACTCGGTCCGCCCCCGAACATACGTGACAATAAATTTATCGGGTTTTTTTTTAACTGATATTGAAGAAAGGGCAAATGCTAAAATAATACATTGAACTTGCCACTTTTTGCCATTGTATGGTCCCATCTTTTCCGTTAGCAAATGTATGACTAAACTTTTGAAATCGGGTCATTGTGGGTAAGAAACATCACATTGTTAGTCCTTCATACTAACGGCCGTTAGTAAATAACTTACAATTCCGTTTTCGTCCGTTTTCTTACGTTTTCGTCTATTTTGACACGTTTTCGTCCAGTTTTTTACGTTTTCGTCTGTTTTCACACGTTTTCGTCCCGTTTTTTATGTTTTCGTCTGTTTTGACACGTTTTCCTTCGTTTTTTTAAGTTTTCGACCGTTTTCATCTGTTTTGACACGTTTTTCGTTCGCATTTTTTTACGTTTTCGTCTGTTTTGACACGTTTTCGTCCATTTTTTTTTTTCGTTTTCCGTCCGTTTTTAAGTTTTCGTCCGTTTTCTTACGTTTTCGTCCCGTTTTGACACGTTTTCGTCTGATTTTTTACGTTTTCGTATGATTTTTTACGTTTTCGTCTGTTTTGACACGTTTTCGTCTGATTTTTTATGTTTTCGTATGATTTTTTACGTTTTCGTCTGTTTTTTTACGTTTTCGTCTATTTTATCACGTTTTCGTCTTTTTTTTACGTTTTGTCTATTTTGACACGTTTTCTTCTTTTTCTTACATTTTTCGTCTGTTTTGACACTTTTTTTGTTTTCGTCCATTTTCATCTGTTTTGACACTGTTTTCCGTTTGATTTTTTACGTTTTTTTTGTTTGTTTTGACACGTTTTCGTCCAGTTTTTTACGTTTTCGTCTGTTTTGACACGTTTTCCTTCATTTATTTTAAGTTTTCATCCGTTTTCTTACGTTTTCGTCTGTTTTCACACGTAAAAAATGTGTAAAAACCGTGTCAAAACAGACAAAAACGTAAAAAACGTTTTGAAAACATGTCAAAACAGCCGAAAACGTAAAAAACTGGACGAAAACGTGTCAAAACAGACGAAAACGTAAAAATTCAGACGAAAACGTGTGAAAACAGACGAAAACGTAAGAAAACGGACGAAAACTTTAAAAACAAAGGAAAACGTGTCAAAACAGACGAAAACGTAGAAAACGTTTTGAAAACGTGTCAAAACAGACGAAAACGTGTCAAAAAAGACGAAAACGTAAAAAAGACGAAAACGTGTCAAAATAGACGAAAACGTAAAAAAACAGACGAAAACGTAAAAAATCATACGAAAACGTGTCAAAACAGATGAAAACGGACGAAAACTTAAAAAAAGTGTCAAAACAGACGAAAATGTAAGAAAACAGGAAGAAAACGTGTCAAAATAGACGAAAACGTAAAAAAACAGACGAAAACGTAAAAAACTGGACGAAAACGTGTCAAAACAGACGAAAACGTAAAAAATCATACGAAAACGTGTCAAAACAGATGAAAACGGACGAAAACTTAAAAAAAGTGTCAAAACAGACGAAAATGTAAGAAAACAGGAAGAAAACGTGTCAAAATAGACGAAAACGTAAAAAAGACGAAAACGTGTCAAAATAGACGAAAACGTAAAAAAAACAGACGAAAACGTAAAAAATCATACGAAAACGTAAAAAATCAGACGAAAACGTGTCAAAACAGACGAAAACGTAAAAAATCATACGAAAACGTAAAAAATAGACGAAAACGTGTCAAAACGGGACGAAAACGTAAGAAAACGGACGAAAACTTAAAAAACGGACGAAAACATGTCAAAACAGACGAAAACGTAAAAAATTGGACGAAAACGTGTCAAAACAGACGAAAACGTAAAAAAAATGGACGAAAACGTGTCAAAACAGACGAAAACGTAAAAAATCAGACGAAAACGTGTCAAAACAGATGAAAACGGACGAAAACTTAAAAAAACGAAGGAAAACGTGTCAAAACAGACGAAAACATAAAAAACGGGACGAAAACGTGTGAAAACAGACGAAAACGTAAAAAACTGGACGAAAACGTGTCAAAATAGACGAAAACGTAAGAAAACGGACGAAAACGTAAGAAAACGGAATTGTAAGTTATTTACTAACGGCCGTTAGTATGAAGGACTAACAATGTGACGTTTCTTACCCACAATGACCCGATTTCAAAAGTTTAGTCATACATTTGCTAACGGAAAAGATGGGACCATACAATGGCAAAAAGTGGCAAGTTCAATGTATTATTTTAGCATTTGCCCTTGAAGAAAAGGTAATTCAACATTAAGTTATTAAGATTTGAAGTTAATGACTATTGAAAAGCATATCCCCTGAGTGAAGGAGATAAATTTCCTACAAAACAACTTAGCCATATTTGACACAATAAACTCATGATGCAACTTGCTGTGTTTGACATTGATAGAATGCTATGTTTCATCAAGCAAAATATAAAAAAAAAGGTTTAACACCATTCATATTGTTATGGTACTTAGCCATCAATCTCTATCGGATAAAACCAGGAAGTTAAACGGACCACTTAATATGACATGTTTATAAAGTTCATATGGTCCTATCGAGGGACCCAAGTCACTGTACAAAATATACACGCAACTCTTTATTGAGGTTATCGAAAAATACATGTTTCAAAGACGTGTTTGTAGTTTTGAACACATATACTTTGTTTGGCCCTAAAGATTACTTAGAGCTTTGTAGATAAAACAAACAACTTTTGACCAACACCGAACCGGCCTAAATTATCCCAAGTCATTGTCACCAAATGCAAGAACATGGTTTATTAAAGGCATTGCTTCGTAGCAACTTTTGGGAGAACAAATTGCTAAAGACTACGCCTTTATGATATCATCAAAATTCATATAATATTGCCTCTCTTTTTATGAAAAATAGTATGTTTTTTATTCATTTTTCGTGAAATATTTTTTTAAAGGATTATTTAAATGCTTTATGTTTAAAGCTTTGCATGACCGACACCATCCATTTCCCCTAAATTTGCGATTTCTTTTAAGATTGAAAAGTGTGTTATGTTGCGACGTGAAATGAGGGAAAAGGATGAGATGATTTGCACATATTAAGTTTTTATTTTCATACATCTATATACAAGCAGAATAAGCATCATGTAATAAATACGTAATATATAACTTTTAATAGTAGAGTGTGCAAATCAAAACTATATGGCAATAAAAGATGTTGCAATACTATTATGGATGGATGACACTTATTTTTTAGTAGAGTAAGGATCAAATGAGAAATATACTTAAGATGATTAGTGTAACTGGTGTTTTTATAACAAAAAATTGCAAAAATCGTCCTTGTGGTTTGGTCAAATTGCACATTTGGTCCGTACTGTTCATTAAGTGCAAAAATGGTCCGGATTTGGCAATGTTTCATTCACTTTTGGTCCTTCCGCATTACAAAAATCATCCGTGTGGTTGGCCAAATTGCACGTTTCGTCCTTGTGGTTCGGAGGACGAAGGACCAAAAGTGAATGAAACAGTGCCAAATCAGGACCATTTTTGCACTTAATGAACAGTACGGACCAAACGTACAATTTGAACAAACCACAAGGACGATTTTTGCAATTTACTCAAAGTATTTTAACAAAATCTTCTCACTAGATCCATTCCCTTCTAACAAAATCTTTTATTCTCTAAATTCAACAAAATGTAGTCATGATTAGCGTAACTGGTGTTTTTATAACAAAAACTAAATGTTAGCCAGTAAATATTAGCAAGGCTGTCTTAAGAATTTCGGTGGTTTCATGTCATCATCATAAAAAGGCCTTTAAGCACACAGACAAAATACACATGTATCAGTAGTGCATGAACTAATTAAACCAAAGCCTTGTATTATGTGTATATATAACAGAAGTGAATGAAATTTATGACTCTTGTCAAGTGGTGGCCTGTGCAATAACACAACTTGCAATCCAAAGACGTCCAGAAGATCAGTCACGCCCACATACACACATGCTTAGGATTTCTCTGTGGATTGGAACATTTTTAGATATAATAAAAACTGACCTTAAAAATGTCTAGTGGCAAAGATACTTGTGATTATGAGAGTAAAAATGTGTGAAGTCTCAAGTTCAATTTCTGCTAGATGTAAACAACTTTAAAGTGACCACGTCAACCTCTTACAAAAAGAAAATTTACATAGTTTGAGTCATTTTGCCTAGTCGGTCAAAAGGTGACAAACCGTAGTTACTCAAAAAAGAAAAAATTGACCTTGAAGTGACTAGAGAGAGTATGGCAAAGCCATCAGGTGTGTTTAGCACTTCAGCATGTATCGTTTTGGAGGGGTTTTGAGCGACTAATGTTTGGAGTTTATCATTTGAAATATAGGGATTTTATATACAAAAAGTGCACAATGTCTTTGATTTTGTTTAAATGCATGTTAAAATATATACACCGCTGGTTCATGCAAGTATTTTCCACTATTACTACGTATGTTTTACTAGTTAGTTTTGTCAAACACAACTAATATCTAATCTAAACTCGATTATGCATGAAAAGTTTTCTAATTGCATGTATTTTATTGTTAGAAAATGGTAGGAGTTTAAACTTTAACAGAAAAAGTAATAAAAGTGAAGTGGTTATCCAGAGAAAAGAGAATGATCAGCGGTTGGTGTCAAAGAAACTGTGGTGGTTAAAGGATAATTGGGCCACCGGTGATGGAGAGCAGCCGTCATATTGGACCACCGCAGTCGGCAGCACTATATATAATGGCCTGAATCTAAAAGGGCTACCGAATATACTCGTACCAAATTTTTTTGCTTTCACAAAACAAAAGTAACAAAAAAAAAATAAATAAAAATAAATTGTTAACTAATAAATTTTAGGACAATCCTCCATGATAGCCAACCAAGGACCGAATTAGAATTAAAAATGAACATGTCTGTTCACGTCAAATCATATAAATAAACCACATTTTTCGGGCACCATGTCTACTGAAATTTTGAGATCTTTAATTTCTACAAGAATTAGTAATACGTTGCAAAAATTAACCAGTGTCTCGAGACCTTATTAAGGTGCATATAAATTTGAGTCGTTAAGACCAACCTTTTAAGAAGAGAGAACTTTAATCCGTATGAATTAAGGTTTCGTTGTTGTTGCTAACTTATAAATTATTGTAACTCGATCAAGTCAAGGTGCATATAAATTTGAGTCGTTACAACAACCTTTTAAGAAGAGATAATTTTAATTCGTCCCCCCCCCCCCCCCCCCCCCCCCCCCCCCCCCCCCCCCACATCGTACGGTGATCTACACCACCAAATGAGTACCAACAGTGAAGGACCACGTAACTGCGGATGATAGTGCCTCACATTACGTCCACCCTAAAATACACTAAAGATGTGAACTTGATTTGTAACTTACTATAATGTAGTTAAAGCTTAAAAGTTTATAAATAGAAAGTTATTGTATTACACTATAATTTTAACATCAATCGCTTTTGAAAGCAATTCATCCTTCTTTAGCTTTCATGTCAGTTAAATATGGTATTAACTAAAGCTCAACTCATATCAGTTTCAATTGTTTTCTCAATTTAAATCAATGTTACAAAAATTTAAAAGCCGGTTTATTTGTGTTATTTATTTGCTCTTGTTGAACATAAAATCAAATTAAGATACAACCATGTACGGCAAGTGAGTCCCAAAGGTGAAAGGGTGTGAACATTAGGGCAAATGTTAGAGTTATGGAAAAATATTAAATCGTGTATGACTAGAATCGAACACGGGACAATGGGATTGCACACTTTACATACGAATGATCAATGTAAATAATTAATATATATAACCGTGATATATTTAATTATTTGGACACGAAATAACGACTAACGGACGTTAAGTAATTAACGGAATTGACTAACGACCGTTAGTGAATAAAGGAAGGACCGTAAGTGAAATTAGAGGCTCAAGAAGGATCTAGAAACCCATGGGATGGGGGGGGGGGGGGGGGGGATCGGCCTAAGGGTTGTATAACCCTAATCGATCCAAATCTTGTGCTCCAAGATAATTTCACTATAAATACAAACCCAAGGGTTATTAGTTTTTCACCTTGTGCATACTTGCTATAACCCTAAAGTTTGTGTCTTCTTATTTTGCCCTAAAACCGATCGAACTAACCCTTGGTTAGTCGATCCTTGTGTTTTTCAAAGTAAACAAATTATTTGGTTTTCTTGTGTTCTTTCACTAGCATCAAGCATTGATTAGTTATAGTACGTGTGTACAAGACTTGGTAGTTAACTTACTTTAGTTAACACAATCTTGGATTGAGAAACAAAACGGTAAGGGGTTTCTCGCTAATCCTATATTTTGATTAAAGAAGAAGATTTGAAGTTGTAATCCTTGTTCTTGCTAGGATCAAAGGTATGTAACTTTCATTATTCGGTAAACTCTTTACATGTTAAATATAATTGATCTTTGCTTCCGCTATGTGCTTTGATGTTATAGAATTAATTATATGATAGTCATGGTATTTAAATTCTAACAGTGGCATCACGAGCCGTTTAACATGTAATTTTATTACCGAAATGCATAAAAATCAAATCTTGATTTGGATTATACATGTTTAGTCGATTATTTAGGGTTTTTTAGAACAATAAAAATCGAACCTAATTTTAGGGGGGGGGGGGGGGGTTTCGATCATCTTTTAATTAAAAAGCTAGTTTTGTAACCCAAAAATTAGGAACATGCATGTGGCTATATGATTTAATGGCTAAGATTATATGCGTTATTATGTGTTTATTTATTTTTATTAAAATTACTTGTCTTTTTTGTTTAAATTATTGTTGAATTGTGTGACAAATCGTAATTTCAGGTCATTTTTCAAACCTCGACAATTTACTATTCATCAATCACTATTTATCATTTCACTATTCATCATTTTTGAAGTCAGTTTACGACTTTGAGATGTTTTCAAAAGTTTAACTATTTACGAGACACTATTCATTCTTGGAGGGAAATTCACTATTCATGGTTATCATTCATCAGTTCGTAAACTAGGTTTACGGGTATTCAAAATTCGCGTAACCATTATGGTTTAGCTGCGTATTCATGCATCATCAGTAAGGACACCTCATATAGACTAGAATAGTCTACATATCATCAGTAACATCATCTGCATATTAGGTCATGCACGGGTTTACATAACTTCAGTTAACGTATGTTTATTTATTTAATAAACGTTACCACTCAGTCATTACTACGAATAAAAAACCCAACACTCCCGACTATGATCCTAATATATTTTCACACTCATTATAATGATATAAAAATTATATTATTAGCTTACCTGGTGATTTGAAATCATTTATTATATTTACCGTTAAACGCTTATAACTACGACGATTTGCGAAATTTCAATCCGATAATTATTCTAACACCCGATACTTACAAGGAATGTGATTTCATAATTTTTACAACTTCATCATATTTTATTTTGTTCTGTTAAAATTCATTTCTAGCTAACTCGGTACCCGGTAACACCTAAAACACATAAAATCTACCTAAATATCACCTAAAGTCAAGATTTCTTACACTAAATCCTTCACCCCTTACCCTTGCCGCCGCCCCCCCCCCCCCCCCCCCCCCACATACCTCCTTTGCTTCTTTGACAAAATTCTCACTAACTTCATTAATGCTTGTACCTTTTTGTCTTTGAAATATCTTCACCAATTATTCATATACACTAACACTAATACATACATTCCAAGATCAAAAGAAAAGTTTTCTCTCATCCTCTCTCCCTCATTTGGATCGACCAAGAACAAGGAACTAGGAAGAGTTCACCAAAAATTCCAAGATCAAGTATTTCTAGTCCTAGTAGTATCCTAGTTAAGGTTTTGAGATAAAAACCTCAAATGATAATTAAGTATTTTACTTCAAAAACTCATCAAACTTCAAGTAAGTGTCTAATTAAATTTTCTAATCTTTCATACTTTCATTTAACCTATTTTGATGTTCTAGTAACATATCATGCAAATGTACATATGTTATATACCACTTGATATTTATTTTCTCACTAAAAATGGATTTAAAGAAATTTATTAGTGATCTTATGAGATCCACCATTTTTGGTGAAGACTAGGAATCCATGACACCCTAAGAAGGTGTATGGTAGGCTTAGACTAGTTGTGGTGTTGATTGGAAGTGTTATATACAAGCCTTGAACTAGAAAAATTAGTTTTAACAACATATAGAAAAGGTTCTGTCTATTTTTGTGAATTCTGGAAAACTCAGTAGGTCATAGGATATTTTGGCTTACATTTTTAGAAAATGCACTTAAAAACGAAACCGTGGCCGCCGGAATGAGCGAAAACGAGCATACGACGAGAAAGATACGTTAATTCTAAGTTTGACGACGAAAACTATTTTTCTGAAAATTTACGTGCTGTTACACGAATTTCAACGAGTAAAACGAGGTGTTGGACGTGATCTAGATGAGCCGACATGCCAAGAATCTATTAGTTAGATGTAATACGAAGCCGTGGATATAAAGAACGTAGAAAACGAGCTTATAACGACCGAGATACAAGCATTTGAAAACAGACGATTCACCAAACATTTTATCAGCTTTTAATAGAAAAATATTTCTAAGTCTAAAACAGTTTTTGCGAGACACCACGTTGAGAGCCGTTTTTCTTACTGATCGAGACGCGTGTGGACAAAATGACAATAATACGAATTCAAGATATTGTTACAAGGTTTCTAAAAACGTCGAGCTCATTTACTAACACTTAATGTACACCGTTTTATGACTAATTTTGTGAGGCAATTTAGTCATTTTTATAAGTTGTGAAAAATGCTAATTTACGACGGAAAACTCTATATTTATCGATAGATCACCAAACGACGATCGTGGGGTATCGTTACAACGTATTTATGCGAAAAGTGTTTTATAACTTAACGAGACGTCAAAAATATATTTTTCGACGATAAACGTTATTTCCAAAAATTCACGAGTGGTATCGATAACATACGTATTTGCATGTGTAGCATAAATTCATGACTTACATTAGATCATATCATTCATAATAGGTTGCGGCTAGGGATCGTGCCTCATATCAGTATATTCACTATTGTTATTATAGCTAGTGCATCATGTGAGTTTTCATAGCCCCGTTTTCAATTTATTATTTTTTTATTTCTAAACTCTCGAGGGAGAATACATTGCACCATTTTTCCTACGGACCAAAGTATCAAATTCATTTACATTGCTTAAGTTACATCATTGCCCAGATTAAAGTCCCATTTATTTATCATGAACTGTTAATTGTGAGCAAGCGAGAGTGAGTGAATAGATCTATTGAGGGTGATGTCTCCGTTCGGGTTGGTAGCGCCAACTAGTCGTACGAACGCATTTCATTTGAATCATATTAGAGTGTCTGGAAAAACACTCAGGTTGGGGCATTCATTTTAGTCTAGCTTCGGGGTCATAAGCTTAAGAGCTAATGTATTATTTTTATATGGCATTTATGTCATTCACTTTATACTTGTGGTTACCGTAGAAACCATTCATTTACATAAACCTATGATCTCACCAACATTATTGTTGACCATTTTTAGCAATGTATTTTCAGGTAATTAAGGTATTCTCATCATGGCCTGCATATGGACATATTTTGGAGTCGCGGAGACGACGTGTCTCACTTGTATTTTATGCACTTAATTATCGTTTGATTTGTAACAAACTTATTTCCGCAAACATGAATCATCTTTTGGGACCTAGCTTTTGTAAACTCTGAATGTTTTATATAATCAAACGATGTATTTTTAAAACGACACTTTAGATCGTTCAATATAACTCTAACTGTGATGCTATGTCAGTCATGCCCCCAAGTGTTCCATTCCGCTGCAAGTCATGTATTTGGGGGTGTGACAGATTGGCATCAGAGCTAAGGTTATAGCGAACTAGGTTGTCCATGATACCCTAGACTATAACCACATCATCATAGCATCTTATCATTTCATCATAAGTGCATATTCATTATACATGCAGTTTCATACATACATCATGCAGGTTATTTACTTTTATTTCACGTCGATTGTCACAGAGATGTCTTCAGATACCCATCCCATCATCATTTCCTCAGACTCTGACTTGGACGAGGTCTCATCACCACCCACTATAGTACTAGAGTCAGTTGTCTCATCACCACCTACCGTTGTTTTATCATCTGTTGATCCTACACCAGACCCATCTCTCGTACCATCTGAGGCTGAGACCGAACCCTTTGAGGAGGGCGAAGTCGCACCTACACTACCTTTGTCACCATTGATTCGCCGTAGGCCTAGAGTTGTTCCTGTCATTCAGCCTGGACAGCAGATACCTCTTGGTCGGGTATACCGACTACGTCCGGATGGACCGCGCATGAAGCGCACTGCTGCGAAGAGAGTTCATCGTCTTACTATCAGATCACCAGCTGCTTATGTACCATTACCACCACCATCATCACTTACCCCTACCACCAGTGTTCGTTCCAGAGTATTTACTCCATCTTATCCACTCAGACACCGCGTGGCAGCGCGGAAGAGAGTAGCATTCCGTACACCATCATCATCACTACCATCTCTATCATCATTATCCCCATCCTTACCATCCTTACCACCATCTGGAGCACCATCAGCACCATCCCATCCCAGAGACCCTACACCCACATCTGACTTGCCGCTCAAGAAGCGTGCACGATTTGACTCACCATCTCCAGCTACTACAGAGACTACACCACCTAGGAGGTTTGAGGTCGGTGAGAGTTCCAAAGCTGCAACTGCCAGACAGCCTACTGCTTCTACACTTGAGACACGATTAGACCAGTAGCAGGAGCAGATTGACAGGGCCTTAGGTCAGTTAGAGGAGATTCCATTGAGCCGAGTTGAGGCAATGGAGGAGGAGATTGAGGGATTGGTTCTAGGTAGGGTTTCCATCGATGTATCATATTAGGGTTTGGAGAGCAGGGACGCTGCTACACAGCTTAGGATTTAGCATCTGGAGGAGATTGTGGTCGCTATGGATAGAGAGATTCGAGAGCTTCGACGTCGATTAGGCGGAGCACCAGGAGATGCCTAGACTAGACTTGTATCATGTTAGCTTTTACTATTATTATCCTAGTCACAGGGTGTGTGACATAGTTTAAAGAACTTGTATGTCCTTTTGGTTGTTGTACAAACAAAATATATCAAGTGTGACTCTAATATGTAGGAATGGTTGTGCTATCTATGATATCGGTCCAGGAAGACCGAAATTTTCATGTATTATATTCATGTGCGTTGTGATTATATTTATGATATTTCGTGGTTGTTTCTCGTTGTGATTTCATTGTATTTATACATGTTGTGGTTGTATATACATGTTGTGGTTGTATATATGGTGTATGATGATCATTTCTATTTGTAAGATCTCATTATTGTTATCTTTGTGATTATGAAGAACTATGCCGCCAAAGAGAGCTTCTACAGCAATGACACCGGCTGATATCAGGAAACTTGTTGCCGACAGTACAGAGGCAGCACTAGTAGCAGAAAGAGAGGTCGTGGCCGCTCGGGCTGCTGAAGCCGCAGCTGAAGCCGCTTCTCAGGCAGAAACAGCAGAAGCTGCAGGGCTAGTTGCTAATGGTACAAATGGTCGCAAATGTACATACAAGGACTTCAAGAGTGGTGATCCCATAAAATTCAAAGGCACTGAAGGAGCCACTACTATGATCCGTTGGTTTGAAAAGACAGAATCTGTATTTCTTCTATATAATTGTCCAGAGGACAGCAAGGTAAAGTTTGCTACCAGCACACTCGTTGATGAAGCTATGTCATGGTGGAATTCTTATGCACAGCCTATTGGTATGGAAAATGCTTACAAGCTCACGTGGGAAGAATTTAAGAAGCTATTGAGTAAGAAGTTTTGTCCACGCACCGAAGTGAAGAAGTTGGAAACAGAATTTTATGAGTTGGTGACTACAGGTAATGAGATTGAAGCGTACATCAAGAGATTTCAAGAGTTGGCCGCACTATGTCCAACTATGGTTCCGGATAACGAGAAGTTGTTGGAAAACTTCATTAGTGGGCTACCACACAGCATCCGTGGGGATGTAATTTCTTTTGATCCACAAACACTGGATGAGGCTATTCGAATATCTCAGAAGCTTATGGCTCAAGTAGTGAAGAAGGGGACTACTGTCACCAACAACAATAACCGCACTAACAACAATAACAACTCCAACAACTACCGAAACAACAACTATAACAACAATCCAAACAATACCAACCATAATAACAACAACAACAAGAGAAGGTGGGACAACAATCAGAGTGGCAATGCTACTCAGCAACCACCAAAGAGACAAGAAGTCGCCAAGGCCTATGCTACAGGTCCAACTGAAAAGAGAGGTTACAATGGTACCTTACCCAAATGCAACAAGTGTCAAAGTCATCATAACCCTGGGAATTATCCTAATCCTTGTGGGAACTGTAAGAAGGTTGGTCATTCGACCAGGGATTGCAAGATTCCAATTGTGGCTGATAATCAGAGACCCCCATTGACATGTTTTGGCTGTGGAGAGAAAGGACATTTCAAGAGTAACTGTCCAAAAAGGAAGAATCAGGGAAACGAGAACCAAGGTGGAGCAGCTAGAGGAAGAGCTTATGTTATGGGAGGAGAAGATGTCAAGGAGGACCCGAGTATTGTTACGGGTATGTTCCTCATCAATAATCATTATGCATCCATTTTATTTGATTCAGGAGCCGATAGAAGTTTTGTTTCTACTGCATTTGCACCTTTGCTCAACATTGAACCAACCACACTAGACACTCCTTACCACATCGAACTAGCTAATGGTAGTTTAGTTGGCACCAACACCATTATCTGTGGTAGCACTCTCAATTTCCTAAATCACCCATTCAATATAGACCTCATGCCCGTAGAACTTGGAAGTTTCAACGTCATCATCAGAATGGATTGGTTATCCCGACATCATGCAAGAATCATTTGTGATGAGAAAGTTGTTCATCTTCCTTACGACGGCGAAACCTTGATCATTCGTGGCGAACAAAGTGGAACTAGACTCAGTATCATATCATGCGTCAAAACCGAGAAGTACATAAAGAAGGGTTGTTATGCTTTCTTGGCTCATATAACAAAAAAGAAGTCAGATGAGAAACGACTTGAAGATGTACCAACTGTTAAAGATTTTCCAGACGTTTTTCCCGAAGACTTACCTGGACTTCCACCTACTCGCCAAGTAGAATTTTAGATTGACTTAGTGCCAGGATCTGCACCAGTCGCAAGAGCACCTTATCGACTAGCACCCTCAGAAATGCAAGAGTTGTCTAACCAATTGCAAGAGCTCTTAGACAAAGGATTCATTAGGCCAAGTTCCTTGCCTTGGGGAGCACCGGTATTGTTTGTGAAAAAGAAGGATGGATCCCTCAGGATGTGTATAGACTATCGAGAGCTGAACAAGTTAACATTGAAGAATCGTTACCCACTGCCCAGAATCGACGACTTGTTTGATCAGTTGCAAGGCTCTAGTTTTTACTTAAAGATCGACCTGAGATCAGGCTACCATCAGCTTAGAGTTCGGGAGAAAGATATCCCGAAGACAACATTCAGAACTCGCTATGGTCATTATGAGTTTCAAGTAATGCCGTTCGGATTAACCAATGCACTTGCGGTATTCATGGATCTCATGAATAGAGTATGCAAGCCATATCTGGATAAGTTTGTGATTGTATTCATCAACGACATTTTGATTTACTTGAAGAGCGAAGAAGAGCACAGAGAACACCTCAGAACGATCTTAGAACTGCTCAAGCAGGAGAAACTGTATGCCAAAATTTTAAAGTGTGATTTTTGGATCCGAAGAGTACAATTTCTTGGTCATGTCATTGATAGCCAAGGATTACAGGTTGACCCTACAAAGATCGAGGCTGTTAAAGATTGGGCGACGCCCAAGACTCCTACAGAGATTTGTCAATTCTTAGGACTTGCCGGATATTATAGAAGATTCATTGAAGGGTTTTCTAAGATAGCTAAACCTTTGACCAAGTTGACGCAAAAGAACCAAAAATACGAGTGGGGAAAGAAACAAGAGTCCGCTTTTCAGTTATTAAAGCTGAAGCTTCGCAGTGCGCCGATTTTGGCACTACCCGAAGGGATTGAAAACTTCGTGATATACTGTGACGCATCACATGAAGGACTTGGAGCCGTATTAATGCAGAACGAGAAGGTGATAGCTTACACTTCTCGACAACTTAAGAAATATGAGAAGAATTACACCATTCACAACTTAGAGTTGGGTGTCGTGGTTTTTGCATTCAAGATTTGGAGGCACTACCTCTACGATACTAAGTGGGTAGTGTTTACAGACCACAAGAGCTTACAATATATACTTGATCAGAAGGAGCTTAATATGAGGCAGCGTCGTTGGTTGGAATTGCTTAGTGATTACGATTGTGAGATCCGATATCACCCGGGAAAAGCCAATGTTGTGGCAGATGCCCTTAGCCGGAAAGAACGACTTAAGCCTTTGAGGGTCAGATCATTATGAGTGACGATCATTTCACCTCTACCATCCAGAATCCTCGAGGCTCAAATCGAGGCACTTAAGGAAGAAAATCGAGCAAGTGAGAAACTTAATGGAATGCCAGAAAATGCAAATGGCTTTGTAAGAAGAGCAGACGGAGTGTTATGCTTCAAGGATAGAAGCTGGATACCTCTCTATGGTGGGATACGAGAGTTGATTATGCATGAGTCGCACAAGTCGAAGTACTCCATTCACCCAGGTTCTGATAAGATGTATCAGGATCTCAAGAGACTTTATTGGTGGCCAAATATGAAAGCAGAGATAGCTACGTATGTTAGCAAATGCCTTACTTGCGCCAAGGTAAAAGCCGAGTACCAGAAACCATCAGGACTACTTCAGCAACCAGAAATTCCCCAGTGGAAATGGGAACGCATTACAATGGACTTCGTCACTAAACTTCCCAAGACATCAGGCGGTTTCGATGCTATTTGGGTAATCGTAGATAGTCTCACTAAATCAGCCCATTTCATCCCAATCAGAGAGACTTATTCTATGGATCAGCTTACCAGACTTTACGTCAAGAAAATAGTCTCAAAGCACGGTGCACCAATTTCCATCATTTTCGACAGAGATAGTCGATTTACTTCAAACTTCTGGCTGTCATTACAAGATTCATTTGAAACCAAATTAGACATGAGCACTACCTATCATCCTCAGACCGATGGTCAGAGCGAGAGAACGATTCAAACATTGGAAGATATGCTCAGGGCATGCGTCATTGATTTCGGAAATGGTTGGGCTAACCATTTGCCATTGATCAAGTTCTCTTACAACAATAGTTATCACACCAGCATAAAAGCAGCACCATTTGAGGCACTCTATGGTCGCAAGGGCCGGTCCCCTGTTTGTTGGGCCGAAGTTGGTGATGCACAACTCACTGGTCCAGAAATGGTTCGCGAAACAACAGAAAAGATAATCCAGATCCGAGAAAGACTCCAAACAGCCAGAAGCCGACAGAAAAGTTACGCTGACATTAGACGCAAACCATTAGAATTCCAAGTTGGTGACAAAGTCATGTTGAAGGTCTCGCCTTGGAAAGGCGTGATACGATTCGGAAAACGCGGGAAGTTAAACCCGAGATACATTGGGCCATTTAAGATTCTCGAAAGAATTGGTCCCGTGGCATACAGACTTGAGCTTCCGTCAGAGCTCAGCAGCGTACATAACACCTTTCATGTTTCGAACCTCAAGAAGTGTCTTTCGGACGAATCGCTTGTGATTCCATTAGAAGAAATCCAACTCGACGATAAGCTCAATTTCGTGGAGGAACCAGCAGAAATCATGGACCGTGAGGTCAAACAGTTGAAGAAGAGTCGAATTCCTATCGTGAAAGTTCGCTGGAATTCTCGTAGAGGTCCTGAGTTTACTTGGGAGCGGGAAGACCAGATGCGTCTTAAATATCCACATCTTTTCACCAAGTCCACTCCAGAGACCAACACTAACTGAATTCAGGGACTGAATTCCTTTTAGGGTGGACGACTATGACGAATCGTAATTTCAGGTCATTTTTCAAACCTCGACAATTTACTATTCACATATTACTATTCATCATTCACTATTCATCAATCAATATTCATCATTTCACTATTCATCGTTTTTGAAGTTAGTTTACGACTTTGAGATGTTTTCAAAAATTTTACTATTTATGAGACACTATTCATTCCTGGAGGAAAATTCACTATTCATGGTTATCATTCATCAGTTCGTAAACTAGGTTTACGGGTATTCAAAATTCGCGTAACCATTATGGTTTAGCTGCGTCGTATTCATGCATCATCAGTAAGGACACCTCATATAGACTAGAGTAGTCTACATATCATTAGTAACATCATCTGCATATTAGGTCATGCACGGGTTTACATAATTTCAATTAACGTATGTTTATTTATTTAATAAACGTTACCACTCAGTCATTACTACGAATAAAATACCCGACACTCCCGACTATGATCCTAATATATTTTCACACTCATTATAATGATATAAAAATTATTTTATTAGTTTACCCGGTGATTTGAAATCATTTACTATATTTACCGTTAAACGCTTATAACTACGACGATTTGCGAAATTTCAATCCGATAATTATTCTAACACCCGATACTTACAAGGAATGTGATTTCATAATTTTTACAACTTCATCATATTTTATTTTGTTCCGTTAAAATTCATTTCTAGCTAACTCAGTACCCGGTAACACCTAAAACACATAAAATCTACCTAAATATCACCTAAAGTCAAGATTTCTTACACTAAATCCTTCACCCCTTACCCTTGCCGCCGCCCCCCCCCCCATACCTCCTTTGCTTCTTTGACAAAATTCTCACTAACTTCATTAATGCTTGTACCTTTTTGTCTTTGAAATATCTACACCAATTATTCATATACACTAACACTAATACATACATTCTAAGATCAAAAGAAAAGTTTTCTCTCATCCTCTCTCCCTCATTTGGATCGGCCAAGAACAAGGAACTAGGAAGAGTTCACCAAAAATTCCAACATCAAGTATTTCTAGTCCTAGTAGTATCCTAGTTAAGGTTTTGAGATAAAAACCTCAAAGGATAATTAAGTATTTTACTTCAAAAACTCATCAAACTTCAAGTAAGTGTCTAATTAAATTTTCTAATCTTTCATACTTTCATTTAACCTATTTTGATGTTCTAGTAACATATCATGCAAATGTACATATGTTATATACCACTTGATATTTATTTTCTCACTAAAAATGGATTTAAAGAAATCTATTTGTGATCTTATGAGATCCACCATTTTTTATGTAGACTAGGAACCCATGACACCCTAAGAAGGTATATGGTATGCTTAGACTAGTTGTGGTGTTGATTGGAAGTGTTATATACAAGCCTTGAACTAGAAAAATTAGTTTTAACAACATATAGAAAAGGTTCTGTCTATTTTTGTGAATTCTGGAAAACTCAGTAGGTCATAGGATATTTTAGCTTACATTTTTAGAAAATACACTTAAAAACGAAACCGTGGCCGCCGGAATGAGCGAAAACGAGCTTACGACGAGAAAGATACGTTAATTCTAAGTTTGACGACGAAAACTATTTTTCTGAAAATTTACGTGCTGTTACACGAATTTCAACGAGTAAAACGAGGCATTGGACGTGATCTAGACAAGCCGACATGCCAAGAATCTATTAGTTAGATGTAATACGAAGCCGTGGATATAAAGAACGTAGAAAACGAGCTTATAACGACCGAGATACAAGCATTTGAAAACTGACGATTCACCAAACATTTTATCAGCTTTTAATAGAAAAGTATTTCTAAGTCTAAAATAGTTTTTGCGAGACACCACGTTGAGAGCCGTTTTTCTTATTGATCGAGACGCGTGTGGAAAAAATGACAATAATACGAATTCAAGATATTGTTACAAGGTTTCTAAAAACGTCGAGCTCATTTATTAACACTCAATGTACACCGTTTTATGACTAGTTTTGCGAGGCCATTTAGTCATTTTTATAAGTTGTGAAAAATGCTAATTTACGACGGAAAACTCTATATTTATCGATAGATCACCAAACGAGGATCGTGGGGTATCGTTACAACGTATTTATGCGAAAAGTGTTTTATAATTTAAAGAGACGTCAAAAATATATTTTTCGACGATAAACGTTATTTCCAAAAATTCACGAGTGGTATCGATAACATACGTATTTGCATGTGTAGCATAATTCATGACTTACATTAGATCATATCATTTATAATAGGTTGCGGCTAGGGATCGCGCCTCATATCAGTATATTCACTATTGTTATTATGGCTAGTGCATCAGGTGAGTTTTCATAGCCCCGTTTTCAATTTATTATTTCATTTCTAAACTCTCAGGGGAGAATACATTGCACTATTTTTCATATGAACCAAAGTATCAAATTCATTTACATTACTTAAGTTACATCATTGCCCAGATTAAAGTCCCATTTATTTATCATGAACCGTTAATTGTGAGCAAGCGAGAGTGAGTGAATAGATCTATTGAGGGTGACGCCTCCGTTCGGGTTGGTAGCACCAACTAGTCATACAAACGCATTTCATTTGAATCATATTAGAGTGTCTGGCAAAACACTCAGGTTGGGGCATTCATTTCAGTCTAGCTTCGGGTCATGAGCTTAAGAGCTAATGTATTATTTTTATGTGGCATTTATGTCATTCACTTTATACTTGTGGTTACCGTAGAAACCATTCATTTACATAAACCTATGATCTCACCAACATTATTGTTGACCATTTTTAGCAATGTATTTTCAGGTAATTAAGGTATTCTCATCATGGCCTGCATATGGACATATTTTGGAGTCGCGGAGACGACGCGTCTCACTTGTATTTTATGCACTTAATTATCGTTTGATTTGTAACAAACTTATTTCCGCAAACATGAATCATCTTTTGGGACCTAGCTTTTGTAAACTCTGAATGTTTTATATAATCAAACGATGTATTTTTTAAAACGACACTTTAGGTCGTTCAATATAACTGTAACTGTGATGCTATGGCAGTCATGCCCCCAAGTGTTCCATTCCCCTGCAAGTCATGTATTTGGGGGTGTGACAGATTGTAAGCAAAAGAGGGTAATTTTTTGGAATAGAAAATAAATTGACCTAATAACTATGAAACCTTGATGTGGTAAATTATATATTGCCAAGTCTTATGTGCCAACAGTGGTTCGCTTCGCACGGTAATTTGCTCCCAGGCGAGACTAGCAATTTTATAATTTATAACATAATTTTTAAGATTTAGTATCATAAACTTTTGATTGATTGATGAGTTATGTACCAATAGTGTGAACGGCTCACCCAATGTAGACAAGCTATAAGAGGGGTATAAGGAGGCTTGACATTAAATTGTCATCCGAAAGGGACGCGTTTTTAATTAGCCTTCGGGCGGACGTTTGTCTCTCCGCTCCTTTGTGCGTCTAATTGGAGCTACCAAGTAATGCTATAATCTTGTACAAAATCATCTTAAGGGTGAATTGACCTCAATTCCACGCACCACTTTTGTGGTAATTATCCAAAGAACTTGGGTCTTTATGACTCATGCAGTAGTAGGATATAGTGGGCGATAATTGGAGGTAATTCTTTGATTGGTGAACCCAATACCTCAATTAAAACTTTGTTGATTTAACTCTTAGCCTAAATTAGTAAATTAAAATTGTTTTGAAAACTTATGATACGAAGATGTGTGCATGCTTCTTCGTACATACTTTGATTGTCACATCAAAATAAATACCCTAAAATTTAAGTCCATGCTATCTAATTATAAGAGACACTTGGAGTTAATATTTAGCGTAAGTGAGACCTTGACCTAAATATTAATGACAAGGTAAATTTCTATGGCATGAGACCGTGACATGGAGTATTTACAGTTTCTAAATTAGACGACTTAATTAAGTTATAAGTGAGACCTTGAAACTTAAAGCATGAGATGGGAAGAAACATGCCTACATTGCAGAATTGTTTTTGGCAAATGTAATTCCCATAATGATCTAGGAGTCGGAAATTGTTTTGCCGATTATTGTACGACAAGTTACCATCTTTTGTTCTTTCACTACTAGCAGATCAACTGATGTAGTAGAACTATGGAAAGTTGGATCCTAGTTTTCAAGAAAATTAAATGGTTATATGTTTATTTCCTGGGTAATTTTATTTTCTTGAAAAATTGTATTATCAGAATACTAATATTTGAACTTTTTCTGTAGAAATGGCTCATCCCGAAGACGTTGTACTAAGTTCCGCTTTCAAAGCTCACTTTGAGAGGGAAAAACTGACTGGCCCAAATTTCAATGACTGGCACAGGTCACTTAGAATTGTTCTGATAGTGTCCAAGAAGCTAGATTATTTGACTAAGCCTTGCCCCGAACAGCCAGCTGCGACTGAATCTGATGAAGTCAAAGCAGATTGGCAAAAGGGGTTCGATATGCACAATGAAGTTGCGTGCCTAATGCTCGGAAGTATGGTTCCCAAGCTGCAAAAATAGTTTGAGAACTATTTTCCTAAAGATATTATGGACGAACTCAAAAAGACATATGAAAAGCCACCAGCTGTGGAATTGTATGATTTGATAGATCAATTGCACGGCTGTAGGCATGGGGAAGGTAAACCCGTTCGTGATTATGTGTTGGAGATGAAAATCTACATGGACCAACTAATGCTCATGAACTATGCTTATCCTGAGAATGTGTGTGTGAAATTGATCAATAGGTCCTTGAACAAGGACTTTAAGGGTTTTGTTCAGAATTACAACATGCATTGCTCGGGAAGACAGTAACGGAATTGCTCGCAATGCTCGTTGACTACGAAAATGGTTTACCAGGTAAGGCTCCTACTCCTCAAGTACTAGCAATACAAGGAGGTAGTGTTCAGAAGCCAAAACCGCAAGGGAATAAGGGGAAAGGTAAAGCTGAAAAGGGTAAACAAGTTGTGACCTATCAGCCTTCACCCAAGAAGTACCCTCAGAAGAGCAAGGCCAATCCAATCAAGAAGGAGCAGGGTTGCCACCACTGCCACGAGATGGGACACTGGAAGAGAAACTGTCCTCTCTATCTCGAGGAGTTGCGAGTGAAAAAGATGAAGGGTGAGACTGGGAAAGCCAGTACTTCAGGTAACTTTCTCATGATTGAATTATATTCATTAACTCATAAATTAAATTCCTGTGTATACGATACTGGATGTGGTATTCATATTTGCAATACACTACAAGGGTTTAGAGTTGTGAAGAGACTGGCCTATAGGGAGCAATTTCCTCAAGTGGGCAATGGAGCACAAGCAGTTGTTGAAGCCATAAGAATATTTAAATTAGTTTTGCCTTCGGGCTTAGTACTGTATTTGAATAATTGTCATTATGCACCTGCAATTGTTAGGGGTGTGGTCTCTTTTTCATGTTTATTGAATATTGGATTTCAACATACTGTTTCTAGCAATGGAATTTCTGTTTCATTAAATAATGTTTTTTATTTTAATGCTATTGCTGTGAATGGTGTTTTTGAAATTGATATGAATGAATGTAATGATTATAATTCGATGTATAACATCAATAATAAGAAAGTCAAGAATGTCTTGGATTCGTCTTATCTTTGGCATTGTCGGCTTGCTCACATAGGCAAGACTCGCATGCAAAAGCTGCAACGTGATGGTCTTTTGCAAGATATCAATGATGAATCATTTGATGAGTGAGAATCTTGTATATCTGGAAAGATGACAAAGAAACCTTTAATAACCGTATTGAAAAGGCTGATGATCTACTTGGTTTGATACATACTGATGTGTGTGGACCACTTAGAAATGTGTCAAAGAGAGGTGCTAGCTACTTCTTAACCTTCACGGATGATTTCAGCCGTTATGGTTATGTTTATTTACATAAACATAAACATGAGGTGTTTGAAACATTTAAGGTTTTTAAAGCTAAAGTAGAATTGCAACTTGGAAAGAAGATTAAAGCTCTTCGATCCGACAGAGTTGGTGAATACCTAAGTCAGGAGTTTAAAGATTATCTAAGTGAGAATGGAATTGTCCAGCATCCCATATCTCCATCTACTCCACAACAAAATGGTGTATCTGAGAGAAGGAATCGTACATTATTGGATATGGTACGATCTATTTTTAATCTTACTACTCTGCCGTTATCCTTTTGGGATTATGCTTTGGAATCTGCGATTCGCATATTAAATATGGTTCCGACCAAGAAGGTTGATAAGACACCTTATGAGTTATGGTTTGGGAAAACGCCTAACTTGTCTTATTTAAAGGTCTGGGGTTGCGAGGCGTTTGTTAAACATGACTCAGCAGATAAACTCCAACAGAGATCTGTAAAGTGTATCTTTGTAGGATACCCAAAGGAATCGATGGGTTACTACTTTTACTACCCACCTGAGAACAAAGTAATTGTTGCTAGGTATGGAGATTTTCTTGAAAAGGATCTCATATCTCAAGAATTCAGTGGGAGGATCTATGATCTGGAAGATGATCAAGAGGATACATTACCTTCTGAAAACACAAGCGAAATTCCTGTAGAACCGGATAGTCTGGGTCCTCCACCTGAAGTGATTCCCATTCGCAGATCCGTAAGGACTGTGAGAGCACCTGAACGTCTATGTCTTAATGTAGAGGTTGAGGAAACTATATTAGGGGACCTTGGAGAGCCTGCTAATTATAGAGCTGCTATGAATGATCCTGAAAAGGATAAATGGCAGATTGCTATGAATGGGGAAATGCAATCCATGAAAGATAATGAAGTCTGGATTGAAGTAGACCTTCCTCCAAATGCCAAGCTAGTTGGGAGTAAGTGGCTCTTCAAGAAGAAAACTGACATGGATGGCAATGTACACACCTATAAGGCCGTTTGGTAGCTAAAGGATTTACCCAAACATATGGCGTTGACTATGAGGAGACCTTTTCTCCTGTAGCTGACATTAGGGCTATTAGGATTCTCATAGCCATAGTTGCACACTATGATTATGAGATTTGGCAAATGGATGTCTAAACAGCTTTCTTAAATGGTCGCCTAGATAAAGATATCTATATGGTGTAGCCTGGGGGGTTTGTGAATCCAGAATTTTCAAATCGTGTATGCAAACTTCAAAGATCTATTTATGGACTGAAGCAAGCATCACGGCAATGGAATAAGAGATTTGACGAAGAAATCAAAAGGTTTGGATTTACTCAGAATCTCGATGAGCCATGTGTATATCACAAAGCTAGTGGGAGTGATGTGATTTTTCTAGTCCTATATGTGGACGACATATTAATCATGGGTAAAAATATTCCAAGATTGAATGAGGTGAAAGCCTATCTGGGGAAATGTTTTTCCATGAAGGATCTAGGAGAAGCAGCATACATTCTGGGAATCAAGATCTATAGAGAAAGATCAAGGCGGTTGATTGGTTTAAGCCAAAGTGCTTACATTGATAAAATATTGAAGAGATTCAGTATGCAAAATTCCAAGAAGGGATATTTGCCAATGCAAGTAGAACATGGCTTGAGTAGCAAAGCTTGTGCTTCAACACCTGAAGAGGTGGCACGCATGAGTAGAGTCCCTTATGCTTCGGCTGTGGGATCTATAATGTATGCGGTGAGATGTACAAGGCCCGATGTGGCGTTTGCTCAGAACATTACCAGTCGTTATCAGCAGAATCCAGGTGAGCTCCACTGGATTGCTGTGAAACATATTCTCAAGTATTTGAGAGCTACGAAGGATATGTTTTTAGTATATGGGGGAAATCCAGATGCAGAACTGTGTGTTACAGGTTACTGCGATGCTTCCTGGAAGTGTGATAAAGATGATACGAAGTCTCAGACGGGTTATGTCTTTGTCATCAATGGAGGTGCTGTGGATTGGAAGAGCAAGAAGCAGAGTACTATAGCGATGTCTGCAACAGAAAGCGAGTATATTGCTGCTTCAGAAGCTGCAATGGAAGCCGTCTGGATTAGGAAATTCGTTTCAGGGCTTGGCGTTATGCCCTCAATCGAAAGACCTATAAAGATGTATTGTGACAATTCAGCCGCAATTACATTTGCTAATGAGCCAGGAATCATGAAGGGCGCCAGACATTTCCCGATTCGGTATCACTATGTTAGAGAACAAGTGGAGATAGGCGAGATCGAGTTACTCAAAGTTCACACAGATTACAATCTAGCTGATCCTTTTACGAAGGCTTTACCTGGTGGAAAGCTTAATCAACATGCTGAAGGCATAGGACTTCGTTTAGCTAGTAGTTTCATGCCCATGTGTGATTAGTGTTTGGATAATGGGATGTTTTTGAACAGTTCTTATTTTAATGAAATAAAATAAATTGTTATGTTTGATTGTCATTTTCTTAATAATATATCCTATATTTGCATGTTTATATCCTTGAATATATTTATATATTCTAAATTGTCCGTTGTCGATTAATGATATGTGAATATCATTAAACTAAGACAAATCTGAGTATTGGTAGAATATACTTGAAAGTATATTGATGCGTTGTCATACCAATTTCACATGATATTCAATGAATTGAATATAGGACTTATCCCAACTTCATGAGTTTACTTTATGGATCTTGTCATCAAGTAAATCATGTGAATATAGTTATCCTCAGACTTGAGATGCCAGATAACTGTCATACATGTAGTGCATTTCTGTGATTCAATTTAACGCTATACGTAACTGGTAGCTATAAGGATTGTTTTCAGAAATGTTGCAAAGTGTGTGGATTATGCTCGTAGTCAAGATAGAAGGACCGTAAGTAATTAACGGACATTAAGTAATTAACGGAATTGACTAACGAAATAACGACTAACGGACGTTAAGTAATTAACGGAATTGACTAACGACTGTTAGTGAATAAAGGAAGGACCGTAAGTGAAATTAGAGGCTCAAGAAGGATCTAGAAACCCATGGGATGGGGGGGGGGGCGATCGGCCTAAGGGTTTTATAACCCTAATCGATCCAAATCTTGTGCTCCAAGATAATTTCACTATAAATACAAACCCAAGGGTTATTAGTTTTTCACCTTGTGCATACTTGCTATAACCCTAAAGTTTGTGTCTTCTTCTTTTGCCCTAAAACTGATCGAACTAATCCTTGGTTAGTCGATCCTTGTGTTTTTCAAAGTAAACAAATTGTTTGGTTTTCTTGTGTTCTTTCACTAGCATCAAGCATTGATTGGTTATAGTACGTGTGTACAAGACTTGGTAGTTAACTTACTTTAGTTAACACAATCTTGGATTGAGAAACAAAACGGTAAGGGGTTTCTCGCTAATCCTATATTTTGATTAAAGAAGAAGATTTGAAGTTGTTATCCTTGTTCTTGCTAGGATCAAAGGTATGTAACTTTTATTATTCGGTAAACTCTTTACATGTTAAATATAATTGATCTTTGATTCCGCTATGTGCTTTGATGTTATAGAATTAATTATATGATAGTCATGATATTTAAATTCTAACAGCAAATACTCCAATGTATTATATGAATTAGTTGAGAGCTCATTTGCTAACATCCTCGTATGGAAGAGTTTGTTTCGTGCCATCTCTTCTACGAGAAAGGCTTGTGTTCCTGTAGGGTATATCCCGAGGGGCACTCCATGCTTGATTGAAAACGGGCAAATATTGTACGATAAAGCTCTCTCCTTTTTTTCCCATACTCGTTTGCGTCTTTCTCCCCTCTGCTCAACAATAGAGTCATCTCTCGTTACATATAAATGTAAAAGCTTTTCTGTTAGTATCCACAACAATTGGGAGGTTCGAGATTGTGAAATCTCAAACCGCTGCTCTATCTGTTAGATGATAGGTTAAGGCCCAAGCCTAAAGCCTAAAGGCTTAGGCCTTTTCTCATGTTAATTATAATGTGCGAATGGATGTTGTTGATGCATTAGTTGCTGTGTTAGATGAGTACCCAGATACACTACAGGAATCTTTAGCGACTTTGTTCTCTCTCTATATTCATGATAGTGGTATTGGCGTGGACTGCATTGATTCTGGTTGGTTAGGTAGGCAAGGGACTACGTTGGCTTTACATGCGACAGCTGATGTACTAAGAACCGAAGATCTTCCGGTTGTTATGACATTCTTGATATCTCAAGCACTAGATAATAGCAATGCTGGTGTTCGAGGAAGAATGATTAATTCCGTGATTATGATGATTGACAAACAAGAAAAAGAAAATAAGAAGAGAAAAAGAAGGCGATTTTAGTTTTCACGTCTGAAAACCTCTCATTCAAAATGCAGGAGAGTGTTAGATAATAGGTTAAGGCCTAAGCCTAGGGTCCATTAAGTTTTAGAGTTATGTTAGCTTATTTTTTAAGTCTTGTTTTATTATAAATAGATATGAAATTTTATTATGTAATGAAACAAAAAACACGATCAACAATATATCTCTATTTATTGTTTTACAGTATCTTGATACTTGTAAAACTCACGATTAACATATACAACAAATTTACTTAGACGATATTGAGTATAATTGTTGTGGTTGTGGTCGTGTATACTTCATAGCTAAACAAGACCATTTGATTATATGACTCGTGATTTACCTAACACTAATCAATATTCATTAATGGTATGATTGTGTTATTGTCGGTTACAGTACAACTTACAATCATAATCCAAAAGCCAAAAGGAAAATTAAAATTAAAAACTTAAGTTTAGGTCGCTCTCATTCAAAGGGGTTTATTAAAGAAAAACAAGTTATAGTTTGACTTGTATGAAACTGTTTTCTGTCTTCCAGATTCCAGTATAACCATAACTTTTGTCATCCTCTATGTTTTGTTGAATATTAGCATATATGGCACTTTATCTAGATCCCCTATAGGGGTATGCAATCATTGCACGCATCAGACGATTGTACTGTATGTTTTGCGGGTTGTACGTTTGACTTATAAGGGGTATATATAATGTCCCATATAATATAATATAATTTTTGTTTGATTATGTCAACCATTACTTAAAGAAAAATGACAAATCTTCTTAATTTGTATTCTTACATATCTTCCTAACTCTAGAATCAAGACAAGTAGTGTAATCAATGAATAAGATTGTCGTTCTAAAAAAATAAATAAATGAAAAATAATTATAAAAAAAAAATCAATGAATGAGATCGAGAGAAAGAAATGGTGAATAACACATGTCAAATTTTATGTGAAATTTTATGTGAAGTATGAAGTAATTAGGAAGGTTTAATGGAAGAGAAATGCTAAATCCTCGTACCAAAACTTCCTACTTATCTTCTTACTCACAGGATTCTGACAAGTGTCAGAACTGACGGTTTGGATTCAAAGAGAGAATGAGTGGAAAAAGTATATATAATATTATTGTGTGTAGAGAGATTAGTAAGAGAATATTGTAGGAGTATTTAGTAATGTTCTTAACAAGGTGAAAGAACCCGCCGCGTTGCGGCGGGGTGTTGCTACACTTTTTTGTGCAACTTAAATGTCACATTCAAACGCGTTCCGTGTTTGCTAAACTTTTTTGTAGAACTTAAATATGACATTCAAACGCGTTTGTTACAAATATGACTGTTACTACACATTCCAAATGATGAAACATCAAACTATTATTTGGCAACATAAATGATGAAACATTGTATGTGCAGCTCCAAAACCATCAAATATAGAAACTGATGAAGCGAAAAGTGTATCGCTTTTAAGGGGTCATTTAAGCCCTAAATCGTATTTATTTGATCAAATATTGCCCTAAATCGTTCCTTTTGTCATTTTAGGTACTTTTGAGGAGAAATCTGGAAAAGGAGGCATTTTGGACGTTTTTGGAGCATTAAAGTGAAGAAAACGGCAAAGTCTCAAAAATCGGCTAAAAGTTACTCTTGACGGCGTCAAGATTTACTCTAGACGGCGTCATGCTTTGGCAAGAAAAGTTGGACGTGAAATTTACTCATGATAAGCCAGTGAAAATAGCATGTGAATTCTGACGGCGTCACGCTTTAACTTGATCAAGGGCGTCACAGCTTAAATCATAAGGGGACGGCGTCACGTTCATGGTTCGACGGCGTCAAGCCTTGATAAGCCAGAATGGATTTTTGAAGAGCTAAAGAGGGACGGCGTCAAGAAGGTCATCCGGGAACCCTAGAAGCGGCGAGGTGACGGCGTCACACTCCATAAGGTGACGCCGTCAGATCCAAAAATCTATATATAGTTTTCTAATCTTTTGTCATTAGAGAGAGCTTAGTGTGTGGAATTTTGGGATAAAACCCTAGGACGAATTCAGCTACTTTTTCAGGGCTTTTTGCCTTGAGATCTTCCATGTTTCATTGAAAGATAAGTTATCAATTAATCATTCAATATGTCTATGTGTTGTTTGATTCTATCTTATTCTTGTCTTTTGTTTAACATGTTAGGCTAAATTTATCTTGTGTTTGCTTAGATCTAATGAAACCTAGCTATTGATTATTGGTTGTTAGTGTGTTATTAGTTGTATTGGATGATTGTTTATCTATGTTAGGCTTAAGAAAACTGGCTAACTTCCTATTCGGTAACTTGCTTGAACGTCTTAAGAAACATGAACCAAACGCGTACTAAAGGTTTTTATGGTTGTATTTAATGCACAAGCGAATTCTAGTGATCCCATGTTAGGAGCTTCCTAGCCGGCTCGACATAGGAGTGAAGTAGGAGCTTGTAGAGTTGGGAAAGTAAGTACGCCACCCCACGAATGGTATTAAGGAATACACCCGTCATCCACGCGACTAATACACACTAATTAACCGGTAAAAGATAGTTAGGGAGTAAGGAAATCTAAGTAAACACATTTCTCTACACATAAGTTTCTCACCACATTTCATTTTTGTTATTTTATTTTATTTGCATCCGTAGTAATTTTGGGTTAGTTGACTAGCAACTAATTCCGCCCACTCCTTCAAACCCGAGATTTTACTTGCTTTCATAAAAACTATAAAAACATAAAAAAGAATCTTCCTCAACCCTTAGGCCTAATTAGAGTAGCCTTTCATACCTAACGAACACTATTCCCTATGGAGAACGATCAATCCCCCGTACTTACCACTACACTATACTACATCGGTCAGGTACACTGCCTGGTGGGGTTGTAAGCCTCTTGAGATCCCTCGAGAGGTAAAACCTGTTGTAAGGTTACAAAACCACGCAATCAAGTTTTTGGCGCCGCTGCCGGGGAATAGTTATTGTTTAGGTTGAATTTTTATTTCTATTAGGTCTACTCACTAGATTCCTTTCTAGTGAGATTTTTATTTTATTTTTCTAGGTTTTCTTTAGTCTATCTATTTTCTTCGTGTCTTTGTTCGTAACCATACCATCCGACATCATGGAAGATGGTAATATCCTTAACCCCCACAACCCACCACCACAACAACCACAACCACCTCCTAGAGCCCGTACTTTAGGAGAGTATTCCCGTCCTAGCCACCATGGCTATCGAAACACCATTGAGCTCACTCAAGGAGCCAATATCACACCCTTGCGATCCGACACCATCCGGTTGGTGCAAAGTGGATGCGCATTCCATGGACTTCGTTCTGAAGATCCTAATCAACATCTCAAGGACTTTCTTAAAATCGTTGATTCTATAGACCTTGATGTTGCCACTCGAGAGACGACCCGATTGCGTCTCTTTCAATTCTCTTTGCGGGACCAAGCTAGTCAGTGGCTAGAACGTCAACCCGCAGGATCCATTACCTCTTGGGATGATCTCACCACTCGTTTCCTTGCTCAGTTTTTCCCACCGGGAAGAACTACCAAGCTAAGGAATGATATCTTGATGTTCCAACAACGTCAAGGCGAAACTCTCTACGAGGCATGGACTCGATTCAAGGACTTACTCCAAAAAGTCCCTCACCATGGCATAGAACTTTGGCTCCAAGTCCAAATCTTCTATGATCATATCAATCTCTCCACGAGGCAAACCATTGACCAATCGGCCGGTGGTAAGCTACGTGATCTAAGTGCGGAACAATCATGGGCTCTCCTAGAGGATCTTGCTCTTTATGACAACGAAAGTTGGAGTGATCCCCGTGATTTGAATAAAACGGTCAAGGCAATATCTTTGCCTTCGAACAATTCAAGCACTTCTGACCGTAGGATCATAGAACTTGAAGACCAAGTCAAGTTTCTCATGAAATCCTACGAGGCTCCTAAACCTTCAAACCAAGTGAACAAAATCACTTCTTCATGTGAATTATGTAGTGGTCCCCACGACACTCGTGATTGCATGGAACTCCCCGAACAAGCTTTTGTGGACTACGCATCCTCGCGTACCGACGGAGCGGGAGACAAGTGGTACACTTTCAAACCCGAGCCAAACCATTACGGTGATACATACAACCCCTCATGGAAAAATCACCCGAACCTTAGGTGGAAACAAAACCAAAACTCGCAACAAACCAATTCCTCCAACCCACCTAATCGTTTCCAATCAAGCGGTTCCTACTCGAACCGTACTTTCAACAACAATCCTTCCGGCAATGGTAGTACCAATAACTTTGAAGGATTGATGTCTCAATTTATGGCATCTCAAGAAGCTCGTTTAGCCAAGTTTGAAGCCGAATTCAAACAACAACAAACGGAGATGACCAATAAAATTGACAACTTGTTGAAAGCTCTCCATAACCAAGTGTTATCACCTCCACATAAGGACGCTAGGAACACAAATAGCGGACCCCAAGTAAAAGACCCCTCTTCATCCAAACACGTCCACTTTGTCAACATTGTCACTATTAAACCAATTGATAGGAATGAGGATAATAGTGAACCTAAGGATGAGGATAGGAAAGTCGAGGTTGATAAGGAAGTTAGGACAAGTGTGATTGAGGAAGTAGATAATGATGAGGACTACTTCAATAAGCTACCCACTAAGGAAGAGCGCGCATATCATACAAACTTATTCGATGACCCCGAGACACCATACTTCCTAGGTAGACCAATCATAGAAATAGGCGACCCTTCTAATCTCAACATACCATGCAACATCGGACATCTACATGTGTGGAAAGCTTACATCGACCTTAGATCACCCATAAACATCATGACTAGAGCCCACTACAACTTGATAATGAAGAATCAACTTGGGTATAGGATGCTCCCTGACAAGGGTTGGATGAGTAACTTCACGGGAAGAGTTAAGGGATTACCGGTTTATGTAGGAAACTTCACCTATGTCACCGACTTTGTAATTGTAGAAGATATCCGCCCAATAGTCGATGCATCCTTGACTCAAGTGGTTTTTGGAAAACCATTTGTTGAGGTCTCTAGAATGACTTATGAACCTTCCTTAGGGATAGTTAGATTTAAGGATGAGACCGATGAAGTAAGCTACCAAATGCCATATAAGATAGAACAATTCCAACACTTGTCAAATGTTGAGAAGGAGCTTAAACAAGCGGTCTACTATAGGAATGATAAGGATAGAAGTAAAGGAGTAGACTATGTTATGGAAAGGATATTCGGTTTCTACAAGGATTGTTTGAAATTAGGACCGGAATATAAAACCGGGAAGGAGAATGGCCTAGGAACCGTGACCGATGATGGAGTCACGTAATGTACGTGACTTTGAGTCTAGCTACAAGACTCGTTAATAAAGAAAAGCGCTTCTTGGGAGGCAACCCAAGCTTTATTTGCTTTATTTGCTTTGTGTGTTTATTTATTTGTTTGTTTGTTTTTATTTGTTTCCGTATGTGGGTTTAATTTTTATTAGTATTGATTCATGTTCAAAAGTAAATTGTGAAAATGCTTTATGTTGTTTTTAACTTCGTCTTAACTACATATAAAGGTATTTTGCAAAAGATAAGTGTAAGGGAAATCTAAATCGGTTTATTAGAACACAAATGAACATGAATCGTAATAATAATAAATTAGCATACATATTAGTGTTTGTTTGAGTCAAATGCTTGTATCGAGTCATAATGATGTTTTGCAGGATTTCCAGGAAGTAAGGTAAAGGTTTTTCCAGAAATTTTCCGGAAACTAAAAATGAAAATTTTTGTCAGGTCATTTCTGACGGCGTCAGGGGTTATAACCTGACGGCGTCAGATTTAATTTCCAGAAAATTTTGAAAGTTTTGTTTTCATAAAAAGTTTTTTATTAAAATCTCCAACTTATAATCTCCAGGAATCTGCAAAATTTTCATTCCACAAGCATTATATCCTTATATATAGATTTTATCCCGCCGATGTTATGCAGGTTTTCGTGTTTGTTTTCTCAGGTTTAACAGGTTATTTTGGACAAGGAAATGTTTTTGGATCAAGCTTGTGGCGATGCATTAGTCATGGAGCTTCAACATTCTCTTTGGAGGAAGATTTAACCGTGTAATTTCATTATCCACCGAGCGAATCAGGGGAGTATTTGATTTCATTCTTTTACTTTTTGCTTTTACATCTTATTATTTGAACATTGGGGACAATGTTCATCTTAAGTGTAAGGGGAGGGTAAAAGTACGATTTTAGAGAATACAATTACGCTTGATTTTTGTTTGTTTAATAATAGATGTGTAATAAAACTGAGAGAAATACTTGTTAAGGTAATTTTAGTGCCAAATTTAAAATTTTTTACAACATATAGGAGTGAAACTTTGATCTTAATGAGCGTCTCACGGATAGGAGTTATATGACTAGCACAAAAACCGTACCACTAAAAAAATTTTCCACCCCAAATATGTGAGGTTCGCCCCTAGAATTGGTAGGAAAAGCATTTATGCTATGATGTGTGTACCGGTAGCACTTAGATTCTAGAACTTGCGTTAGGACCATTCCGAGGCCACAAGTGAGACTACATTCGTGTAGTTAGATTTACTACATGATAAGAGGCATTAGGATTAACCCATTGTTTTAAACCTGTGTTTTTGTTATAATTACTTTGGCTACATTGGTCAAGTAATTCTCCTACACCCTTTGCGTTGTACTCATTTTTAGTACACGATACCCCTAGTACACCCCTCAGAGCCGATCTTTTCGTTTCGACCTTTAAGCATTTTACTTAAAGGAAGAATTTGTTACACCCCACTTAAATGTACACCCAAATCGCCTTAGCCTACCTTGTATGCACTCATCTTTAGTGCATTATTGTTACAACATTTGTTTAAACCCAAGTTAATTATCTAATTGATTACATGGTTGCTAAGTCGAGTCATATCCTTGTACATATTATTTTGGGACGATTGGGACTCATGGGTAAAGTACTAGTGTAATGGAGTAATGGGGAAGAACATCATTTATTACCCCCATATGTGCTAAATATTTTAAAAGTACTCCAAGTTTTTCGATTATCTTAATTCGAGTCATTAGATTAGTATTTGTAAAGTTATGTAAAAGTTCAAGTGAAAGGGGGATGCAATGCCCCTATGATGTATTATTTTGGATGGTAGGGTAAAAGTGTATGCAAAAAAAAAAAAAAATAAAAAAAAATAAAAAAAAAAAAAAAATCGAAAAAATCAAGAAAAATACAAAAAAAATGAGAAAATGAAAAATAGAAAAAACATACGGACTACCATCCCGTTTTATTTTATGTTTATTTTATATTTTTGTTATTTTGTTATTTTGTTTCTAGCTTAAGATCGAGTCTAGTCTTGGCTTAGCAACATTGTATAGTACATGTAATTGATCAAGATTTTTAACTCGCCACCAGTAAAATATCCTTTATCCAACAAAACCGTGTTTTCCTTTTCCCTACACCTTACGTTATAACCCATTTAAAAGCCCTCTTTGATAGTTTATCTTAGGTGCTTACGCCTAGTGGAGGAGGTTTTCGATCCTTTCCCAAGCCTATGGTAATCTATTTGCTATGACAGGTAGTGAGAGATATTTTCCGTTTTCATTTATGAGATTTATTTTGATGACACTTGAGAGATGTGAGTATCTAAACACTACTTGTGAGGTGCTAGTTTATAATCTCCGTGCTTATTATGATTGAAGTGGAACGATTATTTGTTGTAATTACTTTTATGTTAGCATTAAATGACCCCTAACTTGTATTTTGATTAGAATAAAAGCGCATTTGCTTGAGGACAAGCAAATCTCAAGTGTAAGGGTATTTGATGAAGCGAAAAGTGTACCGCTTTTAAGGGGTCATTTAAGCCCTAAATCGTATTTATTTGATCAAATATTGCCCTAAATCGTTCCTTTTGTCATTTTAGGTACTTTTGAGGAGAAATCTGGAAAAGGAGGCATTTTGGACGTTTTTGGAGCATTAAAGTGAAGAAAACGGCAAAGTCTCAAAAATCGGCTAAAAGTTACTCTTGACGGCGTCAAGATTTACTCTAGACGGCGTCATGCTTTGGCAAGAAAAGTTGGACGTGAAATTTACTCATGATAAGCCAGTGAAAATAGCATGTGAATTCTGACGGCGTCACGCTTTAACTTGATCAAGGGCGTCACGGCTTAAATCATAAGGGGACGGCGTCACGTTCATGGTTCGACGGCGTCAAGCCTTGATAAGCCAGAATTGATTTTTGAAGAGCTAAAGAGGGACGGCGTCAAGAAGGTCATCCGGGAACCCTAGAAGCGGCGAGGTGACGGCGTCACACTCCATAAGGTGACGCCGTCAGATCCAAAAATCTATATATAGTTTTCTAATCTTTTGTCATTAGAGAGAGCTTAGTGTGTGGAATTTTGGGATAAAACCCTAGGACGAATTCAGCTACTTTTTCAGGGCTTTTTGCCTTGAGATCTTCCATGTTTCATTGAAAGATAAGTTATCAATTAATCATTCAATATGTCTATGTGTTGTTTGATTCTATCTTATTCTTGTCTTTTGTTTAACATGTTAGGCTAAATTTATCTTGTGTTTGCTTAGATCTAATGAAACCTAGCTATTGATTATTGGTTGTTAGTGTGTTATTAGTTGTATTGGATGATTGTTTATCTATGTTAGGCTTAAGAAAACTGGCTAACTTCCTATTTGGTAACTTGCTTGAACGTCTTAAGAAACATGAACCAAACGCGTACTAAAGGTTTTTATGGTTGTATTTAATGCACAAGCGAATTCTAGTGATCCCATGTTAGGAGCTTCCTAGCCGGCTCGACATAGGAGTGAAGTAGGAGCTTGTAGAGTTGGGGAAGTAAGTACGCCACCCCACGAATGGTATTAAGGAATACACCCGTCATCCACGCGACTAATACACACTAATTAACCGGTAAAAGATAGTTAGGGAGTAAGGAAATCTAAGTAAACACATTTCTCTACACATAAGTTTCTCACCACATTTCATTTTTGTTATTCTATTTTATTTGCATCCGTAGTAATTTTGGGTTAGTTGACTAGCAACTAATTCCGCCCACTCCTTCAAACCCGAGATTTTACTTGCTTTCATAAAAACTATAAAAACATAAAAAAGAATCTTCCTCAACCCTTAGGCCTAATTAGAGTAGCCTTTCATACCTAACGAACACTATTCCCTGTGGAGAACGATCAATCCCCTGTACTTACCACTACACTATACTACATCGGTCAGGTACACTGCCTGGTGGGGTTGTAAGCCTCTTGAGATCCCTCGAGAGGTAAAACCTGTTGTAAGGTTACAAAACCATCAAATCAGAAACTCAGTAATCATCTACCTTATAAGCTGATGACACCTATTTCAGGCCAATTTCGTCAGTTCAAACACATCCATTTCAGCCGCAAAATGTAGCAGTCGCTGCCCTCATTTTGTCCCCTGATTCCAAACTTGTTGAACCATGCTGCCCCATACTCCAGGCGAAAGCAGGTGGTCACATTATGGCCGTTGTTGTTTGAGACTGAAGATAACTGTCAAACGAAAGCAGGTGCTCACATTATGGCCGTTGTTGTTTACAAAAAAATGGCATTGTAGATTTATTAGTATCAACTACAATAAGAGAGCACCATTTTACCCATACCGCAAAAGTTTAACTGTTCCTGTATGAAATGGGGCAAGTCACGTAACAACTCATACTTCCTCTGCAATATATTCGGCAGTGGCTTCAAACCTACACACATGAACGAAAGTAATAAACTTTATTAATTGTTTAAGATTTGATAAAGATCTGATAAGGAGTTGGTAATTGCAACTGTTATATAAGTATATTTAAAATTCCAAATTGCACAACTGCAGAAATGCAGTAAAGAATATTGTTAGCAAACAACTTCACAAAGAGAGTCATGTAGGGATTCGTATGTTATAGTGATGTTACTGCTATTGAACGTCATTCTGGTTTTTCCTTCTCACTTAACCAACCCATTTATAAAAGCTAAGAAATTTGTAGCAGTGGAAGTTTCTTATAAGCACTCCTGACCTGAACATCTACGCGCCTCTTCTTTAACCCCAAAAGTTGATAAAGGCTACTCCTTTGAATCCAAAAATTCATCCAAACCTGTCACTGAGCTGAACATCAACGCGCCTCTTCTCTCAATCCATAAATTCATCCAAACTTTCAATCCATAAAAGTTGATAAAGTCTACTGACCTGAACATCAACGTGCCTCTTCTTTAACCGCAACGCAGCGGGTATCCCATCGCCTATCAACTTCAGTTTGTTTCTTTCCCATACCTGTCACTTATCCTCCTGGCTGACGCTCAAGATAAGTCTGCATTTGTGTGAATCTGGTAACTGGCATATATGAATATAAATTATTAAATAAGTTAGTGCATATCTTTATTTTTTATTTACTTTTTCGAAAGAGCTAAGATCCGGTGAATCTGAAACAATTAATTAAGAAAAAAAACTTTTTTTATGGAACAGACATATCAATATGCGTGGATAATACCTTTTCTTCCACTTCCAGTTCCTATGTTAATAGGGTTGGGACTTCTTATTTTTTCGACGGCAACAAAAAGTCTTCGTCGTATGTGGGCTTTTCAGAGCGTTTTATTGTTAAGTATAGTCATTATTTTTTCCGACGGCAACAAAAAGTCTTCGTCGTATGTGGGCTTTTCAGAGCGTTTTATTGTTAAGTACAGTCATTATTTTTTCCATAAATCTGTCTATTCAGCAAATAAATAGCAGTTCTGTCTATCAATATGTATGGTCTTGGATTATCAATAATGATTTTTCTTTAGAATTTGGATTAATGCAGCCTGAAAAGACATACCGGTCAATTCATGATAAACTTCAATTAAAACAATACTTTAACCTAAAGTAAATAGTTAAAGGTAGCAACTTTTGTTGATATAAATAATGCCTAAAAACATTATTCATACTTATTCATATCTCTATGTTTTGATAATCACAAAATGTAAACTCATTAAACATAAACTTATCAAATAAACAATTATTTAGTTGTAAATATTCATTTCTACAACTTAATCACTTAAGGTATGAATAAACAAGTGCTTAGTGCATTATATGATCAAAGGAACACTTTCTTAATCTCTAAACTTTTTATAAAATGTCAAAAACATTTTATATATTTTTGAAAAACATTTTTGGTATTAAATAAATATGTTTAATCATTTATAAAAATATGAATTCAAATTTTCAACCAAAAATGGCAAAAATGTTCCAGAAAAGCCTTCCCCACAAAAAGACAAAACTGGGCAACGGTCTGAAGGGGCGGCCCCCTTAAATATACAAGGCGGCCCCCTTAATTTTAAGGGACCGCCCCCCTATTTAAGGGGGCCGGCACGCTCCTCCAACTGTCCAGTTTTTGCCTATAAATACTGGCTTTCCCCTGGACTTTTTCTCACCTTTTGCACCCCAAACCTTCTGTTCTAAATCTCCTCTTATCCTCTCTAAAATCTTTGATCATATAATTCTTAAGTATTGGTTTCCAAGTGATCCAAGCTTCTACCATCCAAGTGCAAAAGAAGAATACTTCTATCAATCAAGACTAGAAGTATTACAACTTAGTATCATCTTGTTACTTAAGTTGTTTGTTAAGTATACCTTGTAAATCATTCATTCTTTTGTGTAAAGTGTGTATATAAGGTGTAAACATAAGTGACTAGATATGTATAATGTGTGAGTAGTGAAGAAGGTGTATAAGTAGTTGTGGTGTAAAGAAGTCATGTAGAAGTTGTAAAGCCGTGGTGTAGAAGTTGTAAAGCCGTGGTGTAGAAGTTGTGAAGCCGTGGTGTAGATGTCGTGAAGCCGTTGCTTAGAAGTTGTGAAGTCGTCATGTAGAAGTCGTGAAGCCATAGCTTAGAAGTTGTGAAGTCGTGGTGTAGAAGTCATGAAGCCGTAGCTTAGAAGTTGTGAAGTCGTCATGTAGAAGTCGTGAAGCCGTAGCTTAGAAGTTGTGAAGTCGTCATGTAGAAGTCGTGAAGCCATAGCTTAGAAGTTGTGTAGAAGTCGTGAAGCCGTAGCTTAGAAGTTGTGAAGTCGTCGTGTAGAAGTCGTGAAGCCGTTGTGTTGAAGTCGTGAAGCCGTCGTGAAGAAGTCGTGAATAAGTCGTGAACTAGTTGTGATTGAAGTCGTGAGATTGGTTCTAGCTACTATTAGAACTCGACATTTAGCTTTGTGTCGTTAAACTGGTGTAAGCCAAAGTTATGTAAGGTTTTCTCCGCCATAAGGGAGCTTGTTGAAGTAGTGAAGAAAACTCTCGAGCAAGGTGTGCTCGGGGAGTGGAGTAGGGCAAGGAAGGTGTCCTTGTAGCCGAACCACTATAAATCCCTCGTTTCTCGGTTTGATCTTTCCATCTCTTACTTATTTCTTTATATCGTCATTACTTTCATACATATAGGCATATATAAGTGTTAGTATTAATTAGAAGTTAATTTCACATAAAGATCAATTTAAAACTCTATTCATAAAAAGAAAACTTTTATAACAAATCTAAAAGGAAACACATATAATTAATAATATTGTTCAAGTATCATTTTTCATATAAACTCAAATCTAAGGTTTTAAAAGAAAACAAAGTTTTCATAATAAAATTAAAAAGACGTAAAACTATTCACCCCCCCCCCCTTTCTAGTTTTCCACAACTTTGACCCGTTTTACTTACAATTCTAGCAACATGAAATATGTAGAGAAGTTGTAGTCTTTTATATAGATCAAAAGAGTATTCAATTTAGAGCCAAATTGTTAAACCCCAATTCATTCTTAATGATCAGTTGACGGTTATCAAAACTAAATAAGAATGAATGAATCATTTACCTTGTATTCTGTAAATAGCCATTGTCGACAAAAAGCTCCGTCACAGACGCCTGCACCGGGAATTAAAATGCATTTATCAAGTAAAAATCATGACTTTCATCATGAAAATTAAAAAGTAACTAAATTACAATTTCATATCCAATAATGAAAGCTGGAGTAACCCAACGTGAACCGAGCTACTGGAAATTGCTTCTACATCATACCATTCCATCTCAAAGTTTCATAGCATTTACGCCTCTGCATTCAATTGATCCCGGGCACAACAAATAAAACAATAACACACCAAGCATCCTACAACAATCAATTATATATTAAAAAGAAAGCATTTAAGTTACTTACATTTTTTGTAACATCATGGGCTAAATCACTTGCACATATATAATGCTCAGAACCCGTAGCAGGTCTTCCTTTACCTACCCCCGACGATGCCCAATTTAACGTAAACGTTAACTGAGTTCCTGAAACTTGTGTTGGGTTGTATAATTGAAGAACCCTTTCGGTTGTAGAATGTGAAGCAAATTCCACAAATCCATAACCTTCTGGCCGTCCTTCTTTCTGTAACCTGCATATATACAGTAAAAGTCTAAATAATATAGCCACTTGTATCCACTCATGATCATCTGTATTAAATGGCCTAAAAATGCGGCTTTTTTTCAGTGAAAAAGTAAGAAAATATTAGGCTTGTGTACTTCAGTAGTTCCCGGAACTTTCCATATTTTTTCAATATGTTCGAGAAGGGTAAGAGGTTTACATAACTGTTGTAAACATAAACAGAAAGAAAAATATGTCATGTTTACATCCCATTTGCAGTCACGGAATAAAAGATGAATATACTTTAACAAATATCATAATCCGTTTAATACCAGTAATGCTTCAGAAGATGAATCTTGCGAAAAACTTCAGCGAAGACAACTTTCAGCCATCCTTTCGCTTTTTCTAGCTCTGCTTCATCAGGTAAGTATGGAGTTTTAATGGAAGTCCTGATAGAAAAACAATAAAATGAATGGCATAATCTGATATATAGAGGTTATCATTTTGAGCAGGAAGCAAGTTGTTGTCAAATTCGGGGTTTCCCAAAATTCAGATTATTACATGTAATGCTCAATTATATTGCAATACGTAGGTTATTAATTGACATCTTTATGCGGCGGTGGCTCATTCAGTACATGGGAGACATAGTTAAAGGTGCAAAAGAATAGTCGTTCTTACCTTCATAACTGCGCATCGACAGGTATAAGTTGGGAACTATCGCTGCACACAGAGGTGTACGTCTGAAGTAGAAAGAGCTAATTTGGTGTTGCACAAAGCTTCGCTACTGAAGAATACAAAATGTTATAGACAGATAATAACTCACAACTTGCCCTAAAAATTCATATTCCTAAACGGTATAATTTTATACACCGGTACGTTTGAGTTACAAATACACACTTACAATTTCCGCGCATAACATCGGCATAGCTCAGGAACATTGTTATGCATCTTTATGGTAAAAGAAACCGTATGACTGTTAAAAGCTTGCCCTGCCAAAAAATGTTGCAAACAACCTTACATGCCATTTCGTTTGTCCGCGCCTACACGTGTAACCAAAAAACATGTTTAATGGCTGGAATACTATTAATGAGGGAAAAGTATAAGAAAAGTTTACCTTTATATTACCTTGCTGATGGTCACAAAGTTTATAGCTGTGTATGTTTATATCTCATTTAAATTTAATGCAACAATTAGCTGACCGCCGTTAGCACCAATCTCCCGTCGAAAGCGTCACCAGTAGAAAAGCAACATCAGCAGCAAGCCTCATCAATAGCAAACCTGCAGTAGGTTTGAAAGTAAAAAAAAAAAAAAAAAAAAAAAAAAAAAAAAAACAATACATTTGCTAGTTTTAAAATTCAATCCCAAACAACCCTTAAAACAGATTCATCGGTACATATTATAGCTGGGAAATAACTGGTAAGAAATATAAGTCTTACCTTCTAATGTTTGAAAATCATCCCATAGGGGTCTTCAATGCTACTAATGGTGAAAGCTGGTCAAGATTTTGTGCCTGCACAACGAAATAAATAAGTATAAATACTAAAATAAAATTAGACGTCCTCTAAAATGCCAGAAATACCAACAACTCGCGACTCCTTAAACAATATATTATGTATTCATAGTTTCATACAATTGATGTGAACTTGTGACTGTTTGAATATATCAAAAATAGCTTAACATTAGCAGCTTATATATGATGTTTTGGAATTCCTTATCTAAAGAAAGCATGAGCTTTTGCATCATAAGTTGTGCAAAGCAAATCCAAACTCTCTACTGTATTATGGCCAACGCATGAACACAACGTAATAAAATAAGCTATATAAAGTTTCCCAAACACCCCGTAGCTAATCATAGTCGTACCCCAGTAGTAACTCATCAGCATCTGCCTCTTTTTTTCTACTATATGAATCACATATGAGTATACGCCTTTTTTTCTACTATATGAATCACATATGAGTATACCCCATGTAGTTTTTTCTACTATATGAATCACATATGAGTATACGCCTTTTTTTCTACTATATGAATCCTATATGAATCACATACGAGTATACGCCTTTTTTTCTACTATATGAATCATATATGAGTATACCCCATGTAGTTTTTTCTACTATATGAATCAAATATGAGTTGATGAACTCAAATAAGTACATTTTATTACTATCATTTATCCTATTAATTTGACTTGTTTTACTATATTATGTATGAGGATTGACACTTAATCATTTACTTTTGTAATTCTCAGGTAAAAACAAGCATTTGGTGAAACTTAATGATTTTGGACTAATAATGGAGCAAAACGTGCATAAAGTGAAAGTCTACTGACATGGACAAGATCAAGTCAATTCTGCTCCAGATGCGCCGCATCTCACTCTCAACATGCGCCGCATCTCTATCAAGATATCACCAGATACGATCCAAGATACAAGAGGACATGCGCCGCAGCTGATCATGGAGTTACGCCGCATCTTCTGGCGGTGTACGGATATTCCTGAATATTATAATCTTGGACCCCACGCGAAGTTAAGTACACGCGCCGCATCTACTTAGTAGATGCGCCGCATCTTCCCTCAGACAGAAAGTATAAATACCCCGTAGACCAGACGAATTACAAGTTCCGAACCCTAAAAACCGAAGTTCGAACAGAAGAACAAAAGGACGAATTCAGTCAAGGAGGCAGCACAAGACACACCCAAATCAAAGATACAAGAGCTGTAAGAAGGTGCTGCATGCATTTAATTCATTAAGTAGTTTTGTTTTATTGTGTTAGCAAACTTTAATTCATCAAGATTGGTGGCTTGTGTAATGTGGCAACGGAAAGATTGCACTCCCTTAAAACTGCTTTCTCATTAATTAAAGTTTATATGTTGATGTCTTTGGTTACTACTTATTAGTGCATTGATAACCTCTGTGTTTATTAGTGGCTTGCGGGCATTTGACTGCGGGACATAATGTGGCTCCCACGGTTGTTTCTAAATTGATCACTTAGGAATAACTTTTAGACATAAGTAATCATTAAGGGTTTACTCGCCGATAAGAATAGGACCAACGAGAAAGGGTTAACTACATACACTTCATATAAAGCTATCAATAAAACAAGTGACAATCTACTTAATCATAAGGACAGCCCTCTTATTGTCTCAAGTATCTATCTGTGTACGTGTGTGCTACTTGCTGATTCGTGCCTATTGGTTTATTTTATTATTTAATTGCAAACAAACCGTGCCAGTCTCTCAGGCTGAAACCCCCTTGCGTTAGGATATTAAAATACTGATTAGAATAACGAGATAATACGTTCCACTCTTAGTGATCGACACTCTACTTACCATTATCTTCATACTGACCGGGTACACTGCTCGTTAAGTGTGTGTGTTATTGATAAGTCGGCTAAATATAAATTTAAAACTTGAGTAGGCATTAAAACTGCTAAACCGCAACGACACATCACGCGCATCAAGTTTTTGGCGCCGTTGCCGGGGAGTGAATTGTTATTATCTGTTAATTTGATTAGTATTTTAATTAGGTTTTTCTTTTTATTAGATTAATTGCATCATTGTATTATTTTGCATATTTGTTGTATTGTATGTTAATTGTTTTCTTTTTATTTTTGTGTGTTTATTTTTGTTTTTTTTGTGTGTTTAATTTTTGTTTTATTTTTCGTATTTTTCTGTTCTGCTATCGTTGTACTGTGCTAAATCAAATGATACGGCGCATCTGATCTCTCAGATACGGCGTATTGCGTTTAATTTTTTTTTAATACAACGCGTTTAATTAATTCGATACGACGCATCTTTTCCCCAAGATACGGCGTATCTGTTTTTAATAAGAAATTTTTTTTTAAGCGATAAAGTAATACGACGCATCTGCTTTTGCAGATACGGCGTATCTGTTTTTAATAAAAAAATTTTTCTAAACCTTAACGCCATACGACGCATCTGCTTTCGCAGATACGGCGTATCTATCATTTTAATTAAAAACAGTTTGCGAATTATTAAACAGATACGGCGTATCGATCTCTGTCGATACGGCGCATCTTTCTGAATCAAAAATCATTTATTTTTAAACGTAACGAAAATACGGCGCTTTAACTTTCGTTAATACGACGCATTTAATTTTAATTAGATAAGTTGATTTTTGATTAATTAATTCGATACGGCGCATTCTTAAATTCTAAAGCGGCGTATCTATTTTCTGAATAAAGTCTGATTAAATTTTAACGATTATAAGATACGGCGTATCCAACTTTTTGGATACGGCGCATCATCTGCAGATATCAGTAACTTTAAATTTTTCGTATTCCGTTTTCGTTGTTAATTTTCTGATATACTACTTTCTCGAGCATACCCTACTGATATTTTTTGTGTTGATTTCAGGAAGTGCATGACCAGGAGTTCTACGAAGAACTTGATTCAACCTTTCGAAGATCCTGAACGAGCCCTGCATTCGCTTAAAAGGCTTTTCAACACAAGAAGCTTTGATCTTTCAAGTTCACTCGAGCTTGATTACTTTTCTGAAGAAAAAGAGGAAGTTGAAACAGAAACAATGGGCGAAAACACTACTATGGAGGAATACATGAACAATACCCGTGCTGATTACACTTCAGGAGTTGCTAGACCTAAGTTTGATGACAAGTCAAAATTTGAGTTGAAGGGTCAATTTCTCAAAGAGCTAAGAGAGAATGCTTTCAGTGGGACGGAACAAGAGGATGCTAATGAGCATGTTGAAAAGGTCCTGGAGATTGCAGATTTGTTTACTATAGAAAGTGTCAATACCGATCAACTCATGCTAAGAATCTTCCCAATCTCACTAAAAGGAGCTGCTAACAAGTGGCTAAGGAATGAACCTGCTAGTTCAATCACTACATGGGAAGGTTTGAAGAGCAAATTCCTGAAGAGATATTGTCCACCTGCTAAGACTGCTAAAAAGATGGAGGCTATCAATAGTTTCAAGCAAGAGCCTGATGAAACCCTTTATCAAGCTTGGGAACGGTTTAAAGATTTATTGATAAAATGTCCTCAACACTATCTAACCCCTATGCAGGAAATAATATTGTTTTATCAAGGATTGGACGTGCCAACTAGACAGATCTTGGATGCTAAGGGAGCTGTACCTCAGATGAGTGCAACTAATGCTAGGAAAGCGATCCAAGAAGCTGCTGATCATTCTCAGAAATGGCACGATGGGACCTCTACTAGATCTAAGAGCAGCACTAATTTTGACGGGATTGCTGCTATTCAAGCTCAATTGGATAAAATTAGTAGAGAGATGAAGAAGCGAGATGAAAGAGCGTATGCTGCCCAAGTTGGATGTGAAAAGTGCGAAGGACCTCACTACACTAAAGATTGCCCGAACAAGAATGAAAGTGAGACATTTGAAGAAGCATATTACACCCAATTTGGACAACCATTCCGACCTTCAGCAAGATTTAGGGAAGCTAGTCCGGGATTCTATCAAAAGAACAACTTCAATCCCGCTTATCAAGAGAGGAGGCAGACTTTAGACGATACTTTAAAGCAAATTATGGCCGATGCTGCTAAAAGACATGAAGAGAATACTGCTATGATCAAAGAAATTCGAGCTTCAACGGACACTACTACAAGAAATCAAGGAGGTTGGAGTATGCTCGTGTCATAATAAATAATTATATGGCTAGACATATGTGAGCCTATGGGGTCACACACTTATACACTTAGGTACCTCTTTATATGTCGTGTTTATTGTATTTACGATATATAAATAACCGTACGTAACTAGGAAATTCTATCGGGCTTCTAATAAGTAAGTAATGGACTTAATTATTTGAACTTGGAAAAACTTATGGAAGGCCCATAAGGCCCATAGAATGGCCGGCCATGGGGGAGGGTCAAAGGGGATCATGGGTTTGAAATTTGGTAAATATATTTGGAGATATCTCCTAATTATTTGATAACCAATTTTCCATACTTCTCTCCCAACTCTCTCCCTCTAACTCACGGCTTAAACAAACACCTAAACTAGGGTTTTGTTTTTCTTATCAATCACTCTTGCATCTTGTATCATTCAAGTGTGTTTGATTAGTTACGGGGTTAAGGACTAGCATCAAAGGGGTAACCAAGGAGGTGTAGTGTGTTTCACACATAGAGGAGATCAACCTTATTGATCTCTTGGGTTTCATATTTACATTCGTGGTGGTGACTTTGTTGGTGATTCCCGGTGCACGCTACAAAGGTATAACTTATGTGTTTAATTTATTGATTGATCATATGGCACTATGGATCCTTGTATGGTGATGTTTATCCGCTGCGTTTATATGTTTAATATGATTATTTATTTCACTCATCACCTATAGTGGTATCACGAGCCATCATATGTTGTCATATGATCATCATATATGCGTAAAAATGGCTAAAAACGATGTTTTTTAATGAATTTAAAGGGTTTATTTTCAAACAGCCCCTAGGGCTTATAAATATGATATAAGTCGACCTTGAGAGGGTCTTAAGATCTGGACTTTTTGATCATATGGCCATTTGTTATGCATATGTTGTTTGTTTACTTGATTGGTACCCGTAAAATGGCCTAAAAACGTGTTTTTTGAGAGATTTTTAACCCAATTTTTAATCAGCCCGTGAGGCTTATTTTTCTGAGTTAAAATGGTCTTAAGGAGGTCCTAAAATCAGTGGGTTATGAGTCTATGGCCATTTGTCACGTGTACTATTCGGGGTTTTAATTCTTGTTAATTATTTCTTCGATTCGTTGGCTAACAATTTAATTCTTGTTATTTATTTTGTTATCCATGGCAAATACATGCATGTTTGTCCATGGAGTTAGCCAACACCTTGTAATGATCATATTGTATGTATTATTATGTGTATATGCAAAGCCGATGAAAACCTTGACCACTTGTGCGTTGTGATTGTGATTGTTGGTTGCAATTTTTCTTGTTTTGGGGTTTTGCCATTGTTTCGGCACTTTTGTAATGTATTTCAATTTTGGTTTTGCCAATGTTTGGGCATTTTACAGTAGATACAAAGTAGATTAGTTGTATTTTACTTTATATGTATTGTAAACAAGAGCTTGGAAGCAAAAGGCGAAAGATTGAAGAGTTGTAGACTTAAAGTTGCTGCTGGACACCTGCTGGGAAAACGTGATTATCTGCTGATTGGTAAGGTATTTTTTTCTAAAATTTTTGGTGCAGGTCCACAAGACATAGGGCTACAACTTTGTCAACTGGGCCGAATCATGAGGAGGTGATCTTCCTGGGCTTTTGGGCCTTGCAAAACAGAAAAACTGGGCTGACAGAAACTGAAGTTCAAATGCATAATGGGCCTTTTACTTGCTCATGATTGTCTTGGAGCAAGTGGGAGCCCTCCATGTGGTTGTGTTATTAGTCCCTAGTTGACTCTTGGTTCTTGTGATGGCTCACAAGACCAAGCATAGGATTTTCATCGGTTGAGGCTTTGCATATTGTGGTTGAATGTTTGGTTGGTTGTTTTTATGTATGTTGTGACTACATGTAAAACGAAAAATGTTTTCTTAAAACTTGAAACTAAACATAAACCATTTTGAACTAAGTCTTATGATTTAGTTTAACTAAGTTTAAATATGATTTGAAACTTAAAATCATTGTTTTCTATATAAACAACACTTAAACCGGTTGAGATTGTTTGTTTATTTATTTATTTGTATTGTCCAAACTAAATAATAATCCACATAGGATATATATTAGTCTTGAAATGGACAACTTGACACACATAAATTAAAACAATGATTAGACTTAAGTTAAGAAAAGTTTTTAACTTGTGCTACGAAGAATGAATGCATGCTTCTTTCGTACACGTTTTTGATTCACATCAAAACAATTTACCCGTCAAAATTTAAGTCATGCCGTCCAATTATGAGAACACTTGCAATTACCTTTTAGCATCTGGTCAGACCTAGGTTGAATTGTAACCCAAGGTGACTATTTTCCATGGTCAGACCTAGGATTATTCTCACAGTTTTCAAATTGGATGACTTAATCGAGTAGTGTGGTCAGACCCTTACCCGAGGCAAAGATGGGACTAAACATGCCAGCTTGACACTAGTTGCTTGTTCACTAGTGCCATGAGTCCCATAAAGATCTAAGAGTTGCACATGTAATGCAATTGGTCGGCGTTACCTACCTATTGAATCCACCATTTCTAGTAGATCAACTGCATTAATGGTCGAACCTCAATGAGGATCTTAGCCTTTTCGTAAAATTAATTGTTTTAATATGCTTAAACTTGGGTAGTTAATTTTAAAAAGGATTAATTATTGAAACTTACTAAAATTTGAACTTTGTTTGTTTTGTAGATGACAACTCCTAATCATACCATAAACAACTCGTACATCAGATCAATTCTTGAAAAAGAAAAATTGAATGGTAATAACTTTTTGGACTGGTATCGCAACCTGAGGATTGTCCTAAGGGCTGAACAAAAGTTTTACCATCTGGAAGAACCTTTACCTGAAGCACCCCCTGCTAATGCCTCCGCTGCTGTTCGTACCGCCTACACTCGTAGGGTTAACGAGCAGCAAGAGGTTGCTTGTCTTATGCTTGCAAGCATGATCCCTGAGCTCCAAAAGAACTTAGAGAACCTTGCAGCATTTGACATGCTGACCGAACTGAAAACAATGTTCGAGCAGCAAGCTGAGCAAGAATTGTTTGACACTGTCAAAGCTTTTCATGCGTGCAAGCAGGAGGAGGGCCAAACGGTCAGTAGCTACGTCATGAAAATGAAGGGCTACCTTGACCAAATGGAGCGTCTTGGATACCCCATGCCTCAGATCCTTGGAGTGAGCTTGATACTGACCTCACTGTCAAAGGATTATGATCAGTTTGTGCAAAACTACAACATGCACAGCATGGGCAAGACCATTCCTGAGCTGCATAACATGCTGAAACTTGCAGAGAAAGGAATGCCCAAGAAGGCTCCTATGGTCCTAGCTATAAAGGAAGGACGAATCCAGAAGAAGAAGCCGAATGCAAAAGGCAAGGGACAAGTGAAGGGCAAGTATAAGCTTGCTTATGCCCCCCAACCTAAGATCCCCCCACCTGCTAAGAAGGAGCACCCGGCTAAGGACACCCTTTGTCACCATTGTGGAAAGAAGGGGCACTGGAGGCGGAACTGTCCGACCTACCTGGAAGAGTTGAAGAAGAACAAAGCTAGCAAAGCTAGCACATCAGGTATCTTCACTATAGAACTCTATACTTTTCCTAATAAATCATGGGTATATGATACTGGTTGTGGCACTCACATTTGTAATAATGTGCAGGGGCTTAGGGGAAGCAGAAAGTTGAAGCATGGAGCTTTGAACCTGTACGTTGGTAATGGCAACCGTGCAGCTGTCGAAGCAATAGGGAGCTTTGATCTCATCCTCCCTAATGGTCTAGTTATTGTTTTAAATAATTGCCATTTTGCACCTACTATTACTAGAGGTGTTGTTTCACTTTCTCGTTTGAAGGATGATGGTTTCATTCATACATTTACGGATTTTGGCATTTCAGTTTCTAAGGATAATATTTTTTATTTTAATGCTATTCCTCGTGATGGTATTTTTGAAATTGATATGCGTGATTCTATTTCAAACGATAGTTCTATATATAATGTTAGCAATAAGAAATCTAAACATAATTTAGATTCCACTTACCTATGGCATTGTCGTCTTTGTCACATAAACAAGAAACGCATTACAAAGCTGCAACACGATGGGCTTTTAGAGTCAACCGACCCTGAGTCGTTTGATAAATGCATTTCTTGTATATCTGGTAAAATGGCACGAAAGCCCTTCTCCCATGTTGGAGAAAGAGCTGAAGATCTACTTGGACTCATACATACTGACGTATGTGGCCCATTTAGAACAAAGTCAAGGGAAGGAGCTAACTACTTCATTACTTTTACTGATGATTTCAGTCGATATGGTTATGTTTACTTGATTAAACATAAACATGAAGCTTTTGAAATGTTCAAAGTTTTTCAAAATGAAGTGGAAAATCAACTCGGCAAGACCATAAAGGCTCTTCGATCAGATCGAGGGGGTGAATATATGAGTCTAGAGTTTTTAGATCATCTAAAAAGGTGTGGGATTGTCTCACAATTCACTCCTCCATATACACCACAACATAATGGTGTATCTGAAAGGAGAAATCGAACCTTGCTAGACATGGTTCGATCCATGATGAGTCTAACAACATTGCCAATGTCCTTTTGGGGTTATGCTCTAGAGTCTGCTGCACGCATTCTCAATTTGGTTCCAACCAAGAAGGTAGACAAGACACCATACGAAATATGGCATGGGAAGGTCCCTAAATTGTCGTACTTGAGAGTCTGGGGTTGTGAGGCTCTCGTGAAACGAGACACACCTGACAAACTTGAGCCCAGAGCTATCAAGTGTATCTTTGTAGGATACCCAAAGGAAACAATGGGTTACTATTTCTACTACCCACCCGAGAACAAAATATTTGTTGCCCGGAATGCTGAGTTTCTTGAGAACCGTCTCATTTCACAAGAGGCAAGTGGGAGCAATGTAGACCTTGATGAAATTCAAGAGGAAGATGCACAACCTTCTGGTAACACTAGTAAGCATCAAAATGAGATTGAACATGAAAATGTTGAACCTCATCAAGATGTTGCTCCCATTCGTAGATCCGCAAGGATACCTCAAGCACCTGAGCGATATGGTTTCTATGTCGATGCTGAGGAACATGAGTTAGGGGATCATGGTGAACCCGCTAACTATCGAGATGCATTATCGAGTTCTGAACACGATAAATGGATCGAAGCTATGAATGCGGAGATGAAATCCATGAAAGACAACGATGTCTGGGTCGAAGTTGACCTACCTCCTAACGCTAAAACCGTTGGGAGCAAGTGGCTCTTCAAAAAGAAGACCGACATGGATGGAAAAGTACACACCTACAAAGCTCGTCTAGTAGCAAAAGGTTTCACTCAAACCTATGGGGTTGACTATGAAGAAACCTTCTCGCCTGTTGCAGACGTAAAAGCTATTAGGATTCTTATAGCCATAGCAGCGTACTATGACTATGAGATTTGGCAAATGGATGTCAAGACAGCTTTCTTGAACGGCCACCTAAACGAAGACGTTTATATGGTGCAACCCGAGGGCTTCGTGAATCCTAAATATCCAACTAAAGTATGCAAGCTTCAAAGATCCATTTATGGATTAAAGCAAGCATCTAGAAGTTGGAATAAGAGATTTGACGATGAAATCAAGAAGATTGGTTTCACTCAAAATCTCGATGAGCCATGTGTATACATAAAAACTAGTGGAAGTATGGTCGTGTTCCTAATCTTATATGTCGATGACATATTGCTCATGGGAAACAACATTCCAATGCTACAAGATGTAAAATCCTGGCTTGGAAATTGCTTTGCCATGAAAGATCTAGGAGAAGCCGCGTACATACTTGGAGTCAAAATCTATCGTGATAGATCAAAACGATTAATCGGCTTATGTCAAAGTGCATACATTGACAAAATCCTGAAGCGATTTAGGATGCAAGATTCCAAACGTGGAAATCTTCCAATGCAACCAAATACAGTATTGAGTAAAGCTCAAGGACCCTCCACACCTGATGAGGTGAAGAGGATGAAGGGAATCCCGTATGCTTCGGCTGTGGGATCCATAATGTATGCGGTTAGATGCACTAGACCTGATATAGCGTTCTCTCAGAACCTAACGAGTAGATTTCAACAGGATCCAGGAGAATGTCACTGGACTGCTGTTAAGAACATATTAAAGTATCTACGAAATACTAAGGATATGTTTCTTGTTTATGGTGGTGATGTCAAGCGTGAGCTCGGTGTTACTTGTTACACTGATGCAGGCTGGGAGACGGATCGTGATGACACCAAATCCCAAACGGGGTATGTTTTCATCATGAACGGAGGTGCTGTTGACTGGAAGAGTGCCAAACAAAGCACTATCGCGATGTCCTCTACAGAAGCTGAATACATTGCTGCTTCTGAAGCTGCTATGGAGGCGATTTGGATACGTAAATTCATTTCTGGGCTTGGCGTTGTCCCCAGCAATGAACGACCTATGGATATGTACTGTGACAATACAGGTGCCATTATCATAGCCAATGAACCAGGTGTTCAAAGGGGTGCCAAACATTTTCGTCGAAAAGTTCACTACATTCGAGAGGTGATCGAAAGTGGTGATATTCGTCTTCTCAAAGTTCACACAGATGACAACATAGCTGATCCTTTTACTAAACCAATGCCTTGTGCCAAACATGTCGAACATGCTAGGAGCATTGGACTTAGACCAGCTAGTAGTCTCATGTAGATCTGTATTTTTAGTATTTTGAATAATTAGAACGTTAAACGGTTTGTATTTGCAATGAATTGATGTAATGGTTATGATCGTTTTCATTTTATATCAACTGTGTTCTATATTTGCATGTTTAATCCATGAATAATTTAATTATTCTAAAATTATCCATTGTCGGTTGACGATACGGGAGTATCATCAAATTAAGGCAAATGTGAGCGTGTTGGTGATTCATTTGCCAAACTCACATGTTGTTCATTGTGATGAACATTGGATTGACCCAACCTACGAGAATTCACTACATGGATCGTCGTCAATAGTGAATCTCGCAAGAGGTTTTGTCTCTTATCCTTAGACTTGAGATGCAAGCAGGTCTTGCATGTGTGGAATTTCATTCCTTGATATGGTTAAACGCTGTCCTGAATAAGGTAGTTATAAAGGCCATTATCAGGAGTGATATGAAGCATGTGAATGACACGTGTAGTCAAAACAGGATTTGTTCCTCCACATGTTATGGAGTTAGATACTATTGGGCCCCTCGATGAATTGAACAGATGTTTGTATGGCCGTACCCAAATGAGATTAAGATGAATCTTAATTCACTTGGTAATCTTGTTCAATATCCGTATCGAGAAACATAATAGTTGAACAATTAGAATGACTTTTGATCCATGTCTAATGTTCAACACGGTATCTGCAACAAAAGGATAGATGACATATAAACCATCTGAAATGAGACGTTTAAGAAACTACCCTCACATATTTCTAGGGGCTTTGGCGTGTTGCTAGACGCTAACCATTGCTTGTATAATTACTTGATTATTATGACGTCGCAAGTGGGAGCTGTTGGAGTATGCTCGTGTCATAATAAATAATTATATGGCTAGACATATGTGAGCCTATGGGGTCACACACTTATACACTTAGGTACCTCTTTATATGTCGTGTTTATTGTATTTACGATATATAAATAACCGTACGTAACTAGGAAATTCTATCGGGCTTCTAATAAGTAAGTAATGGACTTAATTATTTGAACTTGGAAAAACTTATGGAAGGCCCATAAGGCCCATAGAATGGCCGGCCATGGGGGAGGGTCAAAGGGGATCATGGGTTTGAAATTTGGTAAATATATTTGGAGATATCTCCTAATTATTTGATAACCAATTTTCCATACTTCTCTCCCAACTCTCTCCCTCTAACTCACGGCTTAAACAAACACCTAAACTAGGGTTTTGTTTTTCTTATCAATCACTCTTGCATCTTGTATCATTCAAGTGTGTTTGATTAGTTACGGGGTTAAGGACTAGCATCAAAGGGGTAACCAAGGAGGTGTAGTGTGTTTCACACATAGAGGAGATCAACCTTATTGATCTCTTGGGTTTCATATTTACATTCGTGGTGGTGACTTTGTTGGTGATTCCCGGTGCACGCTACAAAGGTATAACTTATGTGTTTAATTTATTGATTGATCATATGGCACTATGGATCCTTGTATGGTGATGTTTATCCGCTGCGTTTATATGTTTAATATGATTATTTATTTCACTCATCACCTATAACTACTACAAGAAATCAAGGAGCTTCGATCAAAGCATTGGAACAACAAATTGGTCAAATGAGCAAAGTTCTTCAAGAAAGGGGATATGGAAGTTTACCGAGCTCAACTGAAACCAACCCAAGAGATCATGTCAAGGCCATAAGCACCACTGAAGAAGTCACTCCTAATATACCTAAAAGATCGATGAATGGTAATGATGGTGCAAGACCCGAATTTTTCTTTAATTCTTCAATCAGTTTAAGGAGACTACTAAAAGAAAAGACAAAGATTGAAGAGGAGATCAAGGCAACAATGAAAGAAGAGAGCCCTGCAACCGACTCAAATGCCTTGCCTCATAAAGAAAGAGACCCAGGAAGTTTTACTCTACCTTGTTCTATTAATAATATATCTTTCAATAATGTGTTAGCTGACTTAGGAGCTAGTGTTAGTGTTATGCCTCTTAAGACATTCGCTACCCTAGGACTAGGAAAATTAGCACCAACTAAATTACTTATTGAATTGGCTGATAAAACGGTAAAACGACCTGAAGGGATTGCTAATAATGTGCTAGTTAAGATTGAGCAGTTTATTTTTCCCGTAGACTTTGTTATACTAGACATGCCCGAGGATGTTAAGATTCCTTTAATCCTCGGAAGACCTTTCTTGTCTACTGCCCATGCTAAGATTGATGTGTTTAAGAGAAAAATTTCGTTAAGGATAGGGAATAATAAACTAGTCTATAAGTGCCAAGATCCGGTTAAAAGCATAATTAGAGGTGTTTATGTGCTAGGATTAAGACAGCGTATGGACCTCGATCTTGAAGCTAGACTTATGGGAGAAACATTGATTCAAAACAACTCAACTAATCCTAATCATGAGAACTTTGAGGAATTCATTGACCTTAATGTACCTACCGAACTTAGACGCAATGTTGTTAATGATTCTGATGATGAGTGGTATGATTGTGTAGTAATTAATAAACGTAGGAGAGTAGTTGAGAAAACGAATTTGAACAATGATGTGTTTATTGAACTACCACCCTACCTTGCTTATTTGTGCTTATATGATAATAAGAATTTCCCGTCTATCATTTTGTCATCTATGCCCGAAAGGGACAGGACTTTGTTTATACAGATATTAAAGAGGAACGGCGTGGAAATTAAGGACAAGCAAGGAGTGTTCAATATTACTGAATTGGCGATGAAGGAGCGTGATGTTTCCGACTCCTTCAATGATCGATACTAAAGAGCTGAACGTGAGTCTAACTTGAAGACTCTGGAATAAAGACAAGTGCTTACCGGGAGACAACCCGGATTTATCTTTTATTATTCTGTTTTCTGTGTCGAGTCAGTCCAGGCCGCATGAGGATACGGCGCATCTCAATTCTGAGATGCGACGCATCCTCTGCAATGGTCATATCTTATTTTATTTTTCTGCATTTTTATTTTCAACTTTAAAACTATTTATCAGTTTATTTTAATGCGGCGCATCCCTGGTTAAGGATGCGGCGCATCTTTATTCTGATCCGTATTTATTCCAGGCTCGATACGGCGTATCTTCTTCAATAAGATACGGCGCATCGACTGACCTGATGATTTTCAGTTTTAATTTTTAAGTTTTATTTTTATCTAACTACTAATGTGTTATGCAAGTTGAACCTTTCTTATCTTAGGTGTGTTTTAAAGTGTTGGTGGTATTATAGTTTCCTGGATTTCCTGTGGATACATCAAGTATGAAGCTTTAACGTTCTAATCCACAAGAAGTTGATTTTTGCTCTTATACTAATGGAGGATCATACCGAGCAAATCTCAGGGGAGTTTTTCTGTTCTAATTCTTTTATTTTCCAGTTTTTAACCTTTTATACAAACAACGAGGACGTTGTTTAACTTAAGTGGGGGGATTGGAGAATTAGAACACTTAACAATTACTTGTCCTAAACTTTTCAAAAATTATGCTTAAAATGTGCTTAATATATCAAACTTAAAAATTTTTTTTTAGCATGTTTTTGTTTAAGATCTAAGTTGCATAACTGCACACATGACGTTATTTTCAAAAATTGTGATTTTCCAAAATTCACAAATCTATGAGTGTGCCGGTGACTTGTAAACTTTAGAACTTGGCTTGTATACTATTCGAGACCACCATAATAAGTATTATTTTATATAATTGGAATGACTTGTCTAACTTGGTAAAATTCTAGGATTACACCCAAATAGCCTTTATATGTTATGTGTTATTAGCTAACTACACTGGTTAGTTAACCCCCGTATAAACCCTTTTGTTACTCTCATTTTTAGAGTAAGATACCCCTAGAAAAACACTCAGAGCCATTCATTTCGTTTCTTACACCTATGTTTAAAATGTTTCGTTACACCCTTACACCTTAGCCTACCCTGTAGATTAGAATCCGTGGTTGGTTAATTGCTATAGGCAAAGTGTGTTTCCTTACATTACCTGTGTTCGCGTGCGTAATTCATTATCTTTGGTTAGGTCGGGAAATTGCACAATGCAATTGGAGTGAAAGTAAATATTGTATATTTTGGAGTTTATTTTTCGTGTGTTTACTACTTTCACTATTACCATTATTTCTGAAGTCATGAAAAGTATGGAAAAATTATCCGGAAAGAAAGTTATAGTGATGTGGTGAAATTTTACACATCTATGTTTATGCTTTAAAAAAAAAAAAAAAAGAAAAAAAAAAAGAAAGAAAAGTTGGAAGTTTGTTTTAACCAACTTATGTAAAGTTATGTAAGTGGTCGATATCACCACTATTTGTTGTACTATATCTATGGATTGAATGGGAATTGGCAGTTATGGGAACGCCAATTAAGGTTTATTCTTTGATTAAGATCTTGTTGAGTATAATTCGTGTCTACCTAAAGCGTGTGTTTCAAGTGTTAAAGCGTGAGTTATTCGATGATATGAGTCTTATTCATGGGATGGTTGGGATAGTGATTAACCACACTTAGGATTTTAATTTATTTGTTTTGTTTATTTTTATTTTTACACCAATTTATATCCCAAATGTTATCCATGCCCTTCATTATTCTTTATCCAACCAAACCTTTGATTTATTGAGATTAGGGATTTGAGCAATCTTAAGTATCGTAGTCGTGGATTCGGCTATGTATTTATGATTTTGTCGCCCTTTTTGATATATTATTATTGGTGAAGTTTGGACCTATCTTTAGCCTATTCGAGTTAAGGATTTGAGCAATTGCAAGTATCGTGTTCGTGGATTCGATCATGTATTTGTGATTTTGTCGCCTTTTCTGGAATTTGAGATCAATAGTGAAAGAGAATAATTAACCCTTAAGCCTAAAAACCCTTTTTACCGCTTTAGACTTGTTATTCCTTAGCTTTAGTGGTGGAGATGTGTATACTTGCCAAGCTTATGATAGAATATTCGTCGCGACTGGACAGTTAAACGATTAGATTTGCTTTTATCGACTTATTTTATTTTACTTCTAATTCGTTAAGTGTTTCGTTGTGTGATTATGAAATGAACGAATACATGCTTAAATATAAAAATAAATCCTAACATCTTTTAGGATACATTTTCATAAAAGAAATTCTAAGGTTTACTTGGGGACAAGTAAAGTTCAAGTGGGGGGATATTTGATGAACTCAAATAAGTACATTTTATTACTATCATTTATCCTATTAATTTGACTTGTTTTACTATATTATGTATGAGGATTGACACTTAATCATTTACTTTTGTAATTCTCAGGTAAAAACAAGCATTTGGTGAAACTTAATGATTTTGGACTAATAATGGAGCAAAACGTGCATAAAGTGAAAGTCTACTGACATGGACAAGATCAAGTCAATTCTGCTCCAGATGCGCCGCATCTCACTCTCAACATGCGCCGCATCTCTATCAAGATATCACCAGATACGATCCAAGATACAAGAGGACATGCGCCGCATCTGATCATGGAGTTACGCCGCATCTTCTGGCGGTGTACGAATATTCCTGAATATTATAATCTTGGACCCCACGCGAAGTTAAGTACATGCGCCGCATCTACTTAGTAGATGCGCCGCATCTTCCCTCAGACAGAAAGTATAAATACCCCGTAGACCAGACGAATTACAAGTTCCGAACCCTAAAAACCGAAGTTCGAACAGAAGAACAAAAGGACGAATTCAGTCAAGGAGGCAGCACAAGACACACCCAAATCAAAGATACAAGAGCTGTAAGAAGGTGCTGCATGCATTTAATTCATTAAGTAGTTTTGTTTTATTGTGTTAGCAAACTTTAATTCATCAAGATTGGTGGCTTGTGTAATGTGGCAACGGAAAGATTGCACTCCCTTAAAACTGCTTTCTCATTAATTAAAGTTTATATGTTGATGTCTTTGGTTACTACTTATTAGTGCATTGAAACCTCTGTGTTTATTAGTGGCTTGCGGGCATTTGACTGCGGGACATAATGTGGCTCCCACGGTTGTTTCTAAATTGATCACTTAGGAATAACTTTTAGACATAAGTAATCATTAAGGGTTTACTCGCCGATAAGAATAGGACCAACAAGAAAGGGTTAACTACATACACTTCATATAAAGCTATCAATAAAACAAGTGACAATCTACTTAATCATAAGGACAGCCCTCTTATTGTCTCAAGTATCTATCTGTGTACGTGTGTGCTACTTGCTGATTCGTGCCTATTGGTTTATTTTATTATTTAATTGCAAACAAACCGTGCCAGTCTCTCAGGCTGAAACCCCCTTGCGTTAGGATATTAAAATACTGATTAGAATAACGAGATAATACGTTCCACTCTTAGTGATCGACACTCTACTTACCATTATCTTCATACTGACCGGGTACACTGCTCGTTAAGTGTGGTGTTATTGATAAGTCGGCTAAATATAAATTTAAAACTTGAGTAGGCATTAAAACTGCTAAACCGCAACGACACATCACGCGCATCATGAGTATACGCCTTTTTTTTTTCTACTATATGAATCACAAATTAGGAGGCAAAAGAGGCGGATTCATATAAGGTATATGCCTTTTGTAAATAGCAATTTTTTTTCTAGTATATGAATCACATATGAGTAGCGTATACCTTCAGTAGTAACTCATCAGCATCCGCCTCTTTTGCCTCCTCATTTTTTCCTCTGGCACCGTATTTTCGATGCAAAAGTCAATTAAAATAAAAATAAAACACAACCTGTAATAGTTTAATCAGCAGACAACTGTCAATCACTTATACGCAATTTAAAAGCATTCAACAAAGATCCATATATACAATTTAGAGACCGAGAAAACATAAATACCTGTACCGAATTCGAAAACCCCCTCCTACTCCGAAGTCCACTTCTGCTACATATACAGCTGCACAGTTACCATGACTGGCCGCCGCCTCCATCAACTGATTTTGAAACCCTACATCAGCACACACACATAAACAGTAGCAGATGCAAGTAAGCAGAAAATAATTCATAACAGTACCCCAGGAAGGAAAAGTTAGCCAGATCTGAAATACCTAGAATTGAAGTTGGTTGGTAGATTGTCAAAGAAAAGGATAGATATGTTTCATAAAAGAGCAAAGACATAGATGATATTACCTACTCATTAGCTCATACAATCACGTCGACCCTATAATCCGAGATATACACTTCATTCCTGTGACAACCCAAAAACAGATTTAGAGCTTCATTTTTCATAGAAAAACATAATGATTAAATTAAGAAAATCTACCACAATCTTATTTTTTTTATTTTGCAAAAACAACTAATTCATTAATCTCTTCATTAAAGAAAACAGTAAATATAATTTAACTATTGTACCAAATAAAACCATACAACCAAAACCACATCACGTACCTCCCAAATTTTTTTTGGTCGGCGCAGATCTGAAAATTTCTTCTCATCTGTACACGTATCTAATTTATGATAAGATGGTTGTGCAAAAGGCACGTAGCTTATGCAAAAGACATGAAGATTTGGGCCAATGGTGGGCTAATCGATGGGCTAATCTCACGGGCTAAAGGTTTATTAATTTTATAATGGAGAAACTATATTTTATTACGGCTCGGAATCCAAAGTCCACGATAAATGTATCTATACTATCTAAAGATCCAATGGCTTAATTTAATGTGGAAGAGTGATTGTGCATAAAGGGTTGTAAGGTACAAGGTAGTTTAAGCTACATGTAGAGTATATGAATTATTATGTATAACTCAATTGAATGTAATGAAATGGAGGTGAATATGAAGTGTTCTTGGATTAAATGTTGGTTAGATGAAGTGCAAGGGTTGCAAGAATAATTTATGATTTAACATAATCCATGCCTATATAAACCGGCCAAAATCACTTGCACAAACACAAAAGTTCGAATCTTCATTCTTGATTTTCTTTTTTCTTTTTTTCGTTTGTTGTTGAACAAATCTTCAGCTACAACCTACTAGCACTTTTTTTTTCATGCAATAAGTATTCTTTGTTTATCTGTCTTTAATTTGTGATTTATTGATTTATGAAGGTATGGAAGATGGAGAGATGGAAAAGAATAGTAACACGAATAAAAATCACAGAAGAACTACGAATAGTTTTGCTTACAGAGTTCGAGATCACGGTAACCTTTTTCAACTCATTAGTAGATGTTTTATATATTTTAATTGTAAATGATGTATGAATGTTTGTGTAGTGGTTGAAATGATTTATTATCACTATGACGTTAATGTAATTTATTGTAAAAGTTGTATCGAAAAAATGGTTGCTATGATCAATATTATGCTTTAATCTGATGTGATAATTTTAATGTGATTTATCCAGTATAAGAAACTATCGAATAAGTGTTTGGGTAAATATTCAATGTGTGACGATGCTTTCGTAATGTTTGATTTATGTAGCAGGTTGAGATTATAAGTATCAACAAGATGGATGATTCGTTAGCTTATGTTGACAAAGTGGGTGATCGTTACATTAAGAAACTTATTACTCCACTTTATTAGCATTGGTAAAATAGTGAGCAATAAAAGCAGTAGCACAATTTCTGGTGGGAAACTGAATATGAAGATCATCAAAGATAGAGCAAAAATTAAAGGTAAGAAGAAATTAATAGTCGATGTATCAAGGAAGAACAAACATATAAAAGTGGCAACGAATGGAGGAGTGTCAAGTTCGAGTATTTCAGTCAGCTCTTTATATATATAAGATGTTGTTGTTCACATCTGGATGATTATAGTTTTTTGTTAAAAACTTTATATGATCTCCTTTGTACCAGAGTTGAATATATCGTATGAAAAACTTTTATTTGTTGTTACGAACAACAATATATAAGGTTCCTTTTTTAATGTTATTTCTTTTGTAAAGAATTAAGTGAAATTGTGTGAATAAGTGGTTGTTATGATCAACAATAAGCTTTTATATGCTGTCGTAAACAACAGTAAGGTTTCATTGGTAGTTGTTGAGGCCATATGGATAATTATACATTTTTCTAACCGTATGATGGTATGTTCTTATAAAGACTCGCACAAACACATCTTCGGTTTACCACTTGGTTGTGAGAACATGTTGACTATATGAATCTTCTAACTATCTATACTATCTAAAGATCCAATGGCTTAATTTAATGTGCAAGAGTGATTGTGCATAAAGGGTTGTAAGATACAAGGTAGTTTAAGCTACATGTAGAGTATATGAATTATTGCAACCTCATAATAAGTATACAATCATGAGAGGAGATGAAGTGCAAGGGTTGCCGAAATTGATTATATGGTATTTAGTATAGAATAAAAAGTTGGCTAGATGAAGTGCAAGGGTTTCCGGAATTGATCACATGGTATTTAGTATAGAATTAAAAGTTGGTTAGATGAAGTGAAAGGGTTGCAAGAATAATTTATGATTTGTAATCGCTATTGAAAATATATGGATTAATATATTAAGCATTTGCTAATATTTGAATGCATATTATATGCGGTAGACTTTCATAGTAAAATATGACCGCAAGTAGCAATTATATTGTACAGTTCAATATGCATATTGAAAGTAACTTTGTTGTAAAATAATTGTTTTAAATGGCAGTACGTTATGCTGCTGTGTGCTGTGTATATTTTGGTTTTGTAGTAAATTGCCATGGTAGTGGGCGCACTAAAAATATGGGCATTCAATATTCCTTAAACGCAAAATTAATATAAGTGTAGTGGCAAAAACTAAAGCTTATAATAAACATTGTAATATTTTAAATAATTGCTATGATATGATCTTTGTGTATGCACATAGCAATAATAAAACCATCAGTGTGTAAACTAATGTCAATGAGTGGCTGCATGTCGAGAGTACTAATAGTCTTTGAAAGTAGTATCAATGAAATAGTGAGAGCAGTACTAACCCGAAAACCCAACAGTACAAAGTCTCGAGCAGTACACAGTGCTAAGGCGAGCAGTACTAAGATCGTCTTTGCATCTGACAGTACAAATGAACCACGCCAACAGTACTAACTAGCGTAACCAGCAGTATAAACTGCTAGCAGTATGAATTTGTTCCAGCATTAAGTATAGATGAATTTGCATGACCTGTAGAGCAAGTTAGGAAAATAAGTCCACTATATTGATGTTTTAGATAGTTATAATGGCAACGATGTGCAAAAGGCATGATTTTATAATTATAATATACAACGTTGTGTTTAGTACAAAGTCACACAATCGTTTTGACTTTGGTAATGGTAACCATGTTATCCTATTATCTTATATTTCAAAAATAAGTGTCTCTTTATTCAATAGGGATGACATTAAAAAGTAACACTATTCAATTAGTTTATTCAAACAAAAGATTTATTAATGTATCATAAGATGAAAAGACCAAATATCTGTTATTCAAGTTAGATGCAGAACAACAGATGGTTAACAAGTGACAACACTGTCCTTAACTATTCAGTATTACATTTCTCATTTGGTGCTTGATACCTTAAGTAAAGAATGCTGATATAATGGAAAAAGTTTGAACAAACTCAAATAAAAGTGATCACTTTCTATTTACAACATTGAGTTTGGATTTGTATTTTAAAAAACTTAGTAGTGGTAACTCAGGGCGGTGCACGTTGTCATGTGAGCGTCCTAATATTTTATGCAGCATTCATAACATCATCTTCATATTGACTATGTAACGCAATAAACCAAAAAAATGATAAATCTACCTATAAATTAACAAAATCCAACCGAGGCAGGCCAAGTTATACATTGTTGTGTATTTTAGCCTCACCATCACGGTACCAAATAAGCAATTTACTAAAACATTACGCAATCAACAATTAGATACAATTTGTGCAACGCACGGGTTCTTAAAGCCACATGCATGTCCGAAACACATGTTGGCGCAAGACAGAAACATAATATCGTGTATCGAGAAAAAAATAATACTTGACATAGTGCTTGAAACATGTCAAGTATACGTATTTAAACATGTACTTGACGTTTGTTTTTTCTGGTTCAGCAATACGCTACGAACAATTTAAAAGATTACATGTGAAAAGCCTCATTTAAATATAACATTTTGCAAAAAACCTCTTCACATGTACTCTTTTAAAGTAAAATAATTATTTTAAATAGTGTAAACCTAATGAGTACTAACCATTAAGCTATGAACACTTAGATACAATTGGTGCAACGCACGGGCTAGCCAATGCCTCGTTATAGAGAGAATAGAAATGTATGTCATTACTCTTATTTAAATTATTTAACATATGTTTGCTATAGGGAAGATTAGAAGACCCTTCTTGAAAACCCGAATCAAGAGGCTACTATTAGTCTATTATGATAATTAGAGTAGGCAATGGTGGGGTTCCCGTTAGCAAATGATTTAGGAACGAGGAAGGCCTCGAGCCGCCGCGTTGCGGCGGGGCGGTTAATATTTGTTCTAATGTGTGCGTGATTTTGTAAATGATTTCTAAGCGTCTTGTTTCCGAGGCCAACCACGGGATGCAAAATATCAGTAGTGACCACCGTAAAACATGACATACCCAAATTCTAAATTTAACCTATCCATTTAACCACCACTACAACTGTAATGAACCACCGCCACCCACCAATACTTAACATCACCTCACCCAATCCAACGGTCCAGAAAACACATCCAGACAATACTTAACATACACCACACCACACACAATCACAATCACCATAACGGCTCAGCTCCATATCCACTGATCTACAATTCTAAACCCTAACAACAAAGCGCGTGAAGTCACACTCATTCCTTATTGAATTAGTCATCGTCAATAATCAGATCTATCGAAATATAAACTGATTTTAAGTGAAAATTAGGGCTTGTTTGAGATAATTAAAATGAAGAGAGTATATGATAATTGGGAGCGGTTAGTGAGAGGTACTTTACGGCGAGAATAGCTCCGGTTAACCGAAAAAGGTCACGAGCGGCAATCAAGTGGATTAGTGGGTGCGGTACTTGAAATGCTTCAATGGAAGAGTAATATTAATGTGATCTTATTTTATTTGATGGCATGTGTTGGTGATTGAACTAACAATTTATAACAAAATCTGGACAAAGGGTAGCTTAAGTGATGTGTTTGTGATTTTAAAAGCTGGTGTTAGATCTTTAAAGGTGTATGTGTTTTATGAGTAAGATGGGGATGAGAGATGAGAGTGACGCAAAGATGACGTCGGCAGAGTCGACGCTCTATAGTATATATATATAATTGTAGGCATTAATAGTTGCGAGTAATTCTTAGAATATATTATGTTTAAATTAATCTCATATTAGGAATTAGGATCCCACATAGGAAACCTACTCTACGAGTTAACTTCATCTTTAAGTTGATCTTTAATATGTTCACAAACATCCAAATATCATGCATGCCAACTTCTCATAGTTAACTCATATTCTTAATCTCTAAGCCTACTTGGAAGATTTGTGGTGGTTTCAAAATTGTTTAGCCATCAGTTAGTTTTCATAACTCGGCAGTTAACTCATAAATTAATAATATGTGTTTTCATAAATTAATATAGGTGTTTTTTTTTTTTTTTTTGAAAAAATTACACGGATGGTCCCTGTAGTTTACTCAGATTTAATGTTTAGTCCATATCTCGTTTTAATTACACCAGAGATACCTATTTTTGAAACCTTGCACTCATTTAGTCCCTATTTTGGATGGGCCGTTAGTTTGGCCGTTAAGTGTATAAATATTATTTGCCCGCTAGTCCCTCCGTTAGTATTTTTTGCATCGTTAGTCCTCATTGTATAAACTAACGTTGACCACGTTTTTTTTTGCTTAGGAGTCACCTTTGACCCATGTTGACCCTGTGGTTTTTTCCACTTAACAAACACCCCTTTTCTCTCAACTTCAATCCACCACCCAGCAGCACCACCAGTACAACAGCACCACCACTACCAACCACTTCTTCCCCACCACATGCCCTACCCACACCCATCACTTCAGCACCACCGCCATCACTATATACTTTTTTTTGTCAGGTAAGATGCCAAAACACCTCATTTCTCCATTTTCAAAAAAAAAAAAAAAAAACTACAAACAACTTGCGCTCAATTTTTCTTTTTTAACAAAAAACCTGCAACCTTCTCCAAAATAAGATCCATTAAACCCGCCACTACCCTCTCCACACACTGATAAACACAAAAAAAAAAAAAAAAAAAAAAAAAATCCTGATAAATTTTATCAGTCATCATTGTTCCATGAACAATTTACTACCACTTTGCTCTCTTCGCCTGATTTAGACATATTATCCATCTCGGGCTGAGTCACCAACACCCTCTAATCCTTGACAGAACCATTAGTTCAGACCGATTCATCAAAACCCATCAAAACCGATTGATCATAATCTTTTTTTAACACTTAAAAATCCCAAACACCACAAATCCAGATTCAAACCACACTTTACCATTTCAGTTTCTACAAAAACTGAACAAAACCAACAACACATCTTTTTGTCAACCCCAACAAATCCTTGTGTAAGGTTTATCAGGTTTTGGGTCGAGTACTTAACCACCGCCACTGCACCCTCCGGAGTTGTAACCGCCGCCGTTGTTTCCTGTACCGGAATTGTTGTTGTTATGTGTAGGGTTTGGTTTTCGTGTGTGTGGTTATTTTTTCAATCTGTAATGGTTTTTAGATCGAACTAACGGCCCATCCAAAATAGGGACTAAATGAGTGCAATGTTTCAAAAATAGGTATCTCTGGTGTAATTAAAATGAGATAGGGACTAAACATGAAATCTGAGTAAACCACAAGGACCATCCGTGTAATTTTTATTTATTTATTATTATTTTATTTTTTTATTATTATTATTTTTTAACATTGAAGAATTTTTATTCATATATTGAAAACCAAAACCAGCAAGTTGCTGAGAAATACAGAAAGGAGAATATTGAAAACATAACACAGTACATACATAATGGAAAATCAGGAGCTAATTAAAAACCAAGATATAAGAGTTAAAAGTTAAAAGAGCTCCATTGATGCAGGTGATCTTTGATCTGGGAGCTCGGTTAGATAACCAAAAGAAGCTGATGATTTTCATTTCTTTAGTTGCATACCGGATGGAGGGGGCTTTGTTGGAAAAGATGAAATCATTTCAAACTTTCCATATTATCCAAAAATAGGATAGAATGACAAGGTTGGTGTAGCGACTAGCAGTTGGGTTTCGCCCAGTCGTTTTGTGCCATTCCAGAAAGTCTCTAATCGAAGATGGTTTGGTGCTTGGGAGACAACACCAGATGGTGATGATACTCCAAAGGTTGTCGGCGAAACTACAATGTAGGAAGAGATGGTCTGCTGATTCGTTTTGGCAGTTACATAGGGAGCAAGTGGGAGATGCGACTTGAATGTTTCGTAATAGCAGTTGGTCCAGAGTGGCAAGGCAATTCATTTCTAGATGCCACGCCATGATATTCACTTTTATTGGAGCGATTGGGTTCCATGGAAAAGGCCACCGATTTGGACCGTAGTTTGCCGAGTGGAGTAGGGATTTCATAGATTTGAAAGTGAAACGGCCAGAGGGGTCTTGCGTCCAGATCCAGGAATCACTAGAGCTTGATAAAGAAAGGCTTGAGATCTGTGATAGCATATTCTGGAGTTGGAAGAGTTCGTCAAGGGATGAAGGGGGTCGGGACCAATTCCATTCCCATTGGGAGAAAAGTCCATTGCCTGTACAATGATCCTTGATAAGACAAGCTTTTTGTTTCTCCAAGTTGAAGAGATCCGGGTATGTCGTGGATAGAGGCATTGAGCCGCTCCATTTGTCAATCCAAAACCGTAGAGTATCTCCATTGCCAACTAAACCTGTAAAGAGATTCTCCAAGGAAACATCAAAAACATTAAGGTGGGAGTTCAGATTGGAGATGGATCTCCAAACTCCCACCATATTATTCTTTCGTGGAACCGATGAGCAATTACGGGAAGAGTGGTGAATGGCAACTATTACTTTAGCCCAGAGGCAGTTGGGCGCGGTTTTTAGTCGCCACCACCACTTGGATAATAATGACAGATTTTTAAAGTGTAAACAACCCAAACCAAGCCCGCCCGAATCGATAGGAGCAATGATCCTATCCCAAGATACCCAAGGTATCTTTCTGTTTGAAATCGATCCACCCCAAAAGAAACTTTTCCGGATTGATTCAAGTTTAGAGATAACAGTTACCGGTGCCTTATACAATGAGAAGAAGTAAGATGACAGACTGTCAAGCACCGACCGGATGAGAGTTATTCTGCCATCGAGGGATAGAGTGGAGGCATTCCAAAGCGAGAGGCGGTTTTCGAAGGTTTTGATTACAGGGGACCAGTTCTTGATGAGGTTTATATTAGACCCGACAGGTAAGCCAAGATAGGAGATAGGGAATACTCCTAATTTGCAGTTGAGGATGCTACAGGAGGATGTGATAGCACTAGAAGGGAGATTGATTCCAAAGAAAGATGATTTGTGATGGTTAATTTTTAGCCCAGATGCTAAATTGAAGCATCTCAATATCCGAAAGATATTCGAAACATAGGTTGTCGACCAAGAACCTATTATGAAGGCATCATCTGCATACAATAAGTGTGTAATGTTTGGACCAAAGTTTGGCATTTGGATCCCTGAAATAAAGCCCATTCTTGATGCTTGGTTGATGACGTTCGAAAGTGCCTCCATGGCAATTAAGAAAAGGAAAGGAGAAAGGGGGTCTCCTTGGGGAACACCCCTCTCACAATCGAACTCGGGGGTTGGGCACCCATTAATTAGAATGGCGGTTCTAGTGGCCCTAAGGATGCCCTTGATCCATAGGATCCATCTATTGGGAAAGCCCATCTAGGACATAATGGACAGGAGAAAACACCAATTCACTGTATCGAATGCCTTTTCAAAATCTATTTTAAAACCGAAAGCTTCACATTTGTTCTTTTTCAGCCAAGAGATAATCTCATTTAGCATTAGCGGGCCGTCTAAGATGTTACGATCGCTAAGGAAGGCAGATTAAGAATGGGAGATTACCTTTGCAATTTTTGATTTGAGACGGTTAGCAATTGTTTTGGATATGACTTTTTTGATGCATCAGATGAGAGTAATTGGTCTAAAATCGCCTAGAGATTCCACCGAAGACTTTTTCGGTATGAGGGTAACAAAGGATGATCCACAACCTCGGCTGATTGTTCCTGTAGAATGGAAGTCTAACATTATGTTGAAAAAATCCCATTTTAGAATGTCCCAGAATTTTTTGACAAAGCCAAAATTAAATCCATCTGGGCCTGGTGCTTTGTCACTGTCGCAGTCCCATACTGCCGTTCTGATTTCAGTAAGTGTAAAAGGGCAGGTGAGAAAGGAGACGTCCTCAAGGTTGAGGGTTTTAAGCCTAATGCAATGGATTCTGGGCCTAAGTTTTACGGGCTCAGAGAACTTTTCTTTGAAAAAATTGTACGCTGTAGTTCGTATGGAAGGTGGGTCTACATGCCAGTTTCCATCAATCATCAATCCATTGATTCGATTTTTAGCCAGGCGATTATTAATGAAGCTATGAAAAAAAGAAGAGTTTTCATCTCCGTGTTTGATCCACTTGGCTCTGGACTTTTGGTGATGGTCTAGAGATTTCGAACGTTCCAAAGCAAGGAGCTGTTCCTTGGAATCAATCCAAAGGGCCAATTCATCATCGGTGTACTCGCGGTGATCAACAATTGAATCTAAGGCATCTAGTTGATCATTGAGGGAGGCGATTTGGAGGTTTTCTTGGGCTGTTGAATGGTGGATCCACTCATTCAGTTTGATCTTGAGTGATGTCAGTTTGGATTTTAGGATTTCATCAGGTCGGTCATGATAGAAACCAGAGAGGAGGCTATTTGTAATCACTTCTTCGATACCAGGCTTTGATAACCATGAGTTGAAGAATTTAAAAGGGGAGGGGCCAAAATCTGTGTTTGAAGTGGTGAGGATGAGAGGGCGGTGATCGGATAAGGAGCGAGGGAGAGTTGTGAGAGCGGGGGTTAGCCAGTTGTCTATGAAGGAGGGAGAGACAAGGATTCGGTCTATTTTGCTTTTTTTCTTCCCGTTATCTTTGACGTAGGTGAAGAGGCTGCCGTGCATTGTGTATTCTTGAAGATGAATTTGGTGGATGAAACAGTTGAACGATAGTGCACATGCAGCGATAAAAGTCGAGTTCTTGCGTTCAGTGGGACATCGAACTGCATTAAAATCTCCCAATAGTATTCAGTGTCCAAGAAGGTTAGAGATGTGAGTGGTAATCTCATTCCACAGAGTTTGTTTTGCATAGAGGTCTTGTGGTGCGTACACATTGAGAACATTGCACATGGAGTTATCACCATTGATTTGACCAGTTATGATGAGGAAGTTGGAGGATTTGATGGTGTTGGTGCGGGTGAAGAAGTTGGGATCCCATATACTTAATATACCACCCAAACGGCCTTCGCTACCGGTGGAAGGTACGAAGTCAAACTGGAAGATTGAACTACCCCAAAATCTTTGTGGATATAGGCTATGCTCTTCTGCTCTATGTATTTCCTGTATGCAGATAAAATTAACACGGTGGTCGTCTTTGATTTTTTTGATCCATCTTGACTTTCCATCGTCAGTGATGCCTCGGAGATTTATGGATAAATAATTCATTGATCCACAGTTTTTTTGCGGTCAGAGAGGACTTTGTTGGGAACGAAGCCTCTGAGATGGATCCCAATGCCATCACCAACTATTATGGTGTCTGTAGTTTCTTGCGTGAGGGTGGTGTCAGCCATATGGGATTCGGTTGGTGGATGTTTGATGTTGGGTGGGATGGGAGAGTTTTGGGTAGGTGGTTGGGTAGAAACAATTGAGATGGTGGAGGTGGGAGTGTTTTTTTGTAGTTGGGCAGAGGTTTCGGTTGGGAATGAAGGGGTATTCCTGGGTGGTACATTTGAGATTGACTTTTCAGTTTGAACATTTGATTCCAATTGTTGATTAGAAGAAGATGGAGGGGCATCAGTTTGTAGGGATTGAAAGGGAATGGGAGATGGGTTTTGTCTGAAAGATAGGTTTTGGGTGTTTTTTTGGAGGTGAAACGGTATGGCGAGGTAAAGGGGTTTTATGAGTGTACGTGGATGGAGGGGAATTTAAATCTATTTGCATGCATGGGGAGGAGGGTGGTATAGAAGGTGAAATCTATCTTTTGCATTTTCTTGGGGTGAAAGAGGTGCACATTGAGGTAGGGGGAGTGGGTGGGGGTGGTGGGGTAGAGGAGGTGAAAGGGTTATGATGATTTGTTGTCTATGTCATAAAGGTAGATTTGTCTGTATGGGGAATGTTTGGGGAATTTGGGAAGATGGGATGGGGTTAAAGTTGTTGTCAGGGATGTTGGAGGTGGTGTTGGAATTGACAAAAGTGGGGATAGTATTATCCATGTCAGCATTTAATGTGTTTTGGTCATGATTGGAGGGGTGGCTGTTAGACGTGGTGTGACAAACGGTAATTTTTCCACTAATATTTTAATAATAACTGTCAATTTAATTTGACTAAACTATTAAACTAGGCATTTACGTGCTTACATAACTATTACGGGAAAACAAACCCGCATACTGTATCACACAGTAACTCACCAAAACTATTTAATCTCACCTGGAACAGTGAATTTTCCCTATTCTCACATTCACAAACTATAACGTGAGAAAAGCGAGAGGTCATCTCACTTTTACTCAAAAACGAAACCACACGCGTACCGACACCACATCAGTAACAAATTAATCTCAGGATTTATTTTTGAGTCAACAAACTCTAATTTCACGTAAGTTTTATAAAAAACGTCCCTGAAATTTATTTTCCACATTCATATCAAGTCCGGGAAAAACCCGATTTCACTTCAGCTCAACGGGACACGGGGTATACATTACCCACCCTTTTAATAAAAACAAACCCGGCTATAATTCTTTTCTCTTATCTTATTCCATCCACTCACACGATTCCCACTACTCCCTTATCTTCTTCCACCCTTTGTCTACGACTCTACAAACCCAGAAAAGGTCAGATCGATCTATCACTATCCTCCATGGCGTCTAGTGCTTTCTCTTCAACCCATAAACTAGCCATCCCTCTCATATAATCGTTCCCCATAAGTCAACGGCATGGGAAGCCGAGAATGACGAGGATAGATGGGGAGGTTATACTCAAATGGGAACTTCCCACACCCCAAATCCGAAAGAAGGGTTAGAGCTATTCTCAAGCTTCTTCTTTTAATGGCTATTCCAAAGCTCAGTTGATCACACCATCATCCTCAATCACCCAAAGATTTTTGAGAGTCAAAGAGATTCGAAGGCAACACTTCGATTTGGAGTGGTTTTGGCTGGGGTTTGATTTGGAATAGCTAGGGTTTGGATTGAGATTATTCGGATTGCTTCTGTGTCCAAGTTCTCGGGTCTTCTTGTCGAATCACTCTAAGGGTATAAAACCTTCTACATTCAAACTCTTTATATTTACCATTTCCTTGTTATGCAGTTGACATTTAATTTGGTTATGTAAATTTCAACCCGAGTGTAATTATATTTAACATGATGTCAAATTGTTATTGTTGTTGTTGTCTTTGTGGCTTGAAAACTTAAGGAAATCTAGAGTTGGCTCACTAGGTTAGATATCTTTGTTCGTTGTTGTTGTCGATCTCTGATTGGGTCAAATGACTTAGTTGTCGTTAATAATCCTTAGGCTAGAAGGTCTTGAAATGAAACCTGAAATGGTTGTTATTGTTGGATTTCGTGTCAAAACCTTCTTGAATGGTCATGGTTTAAACCTAGGAACCTTGTCTAGGTTGAGATAAACTTTTGGTTGTCTTTTGGACGAGTAGAAACCACACCCACAAGGGTGTATTGGAACCGTTTTAATCATGTAAAACCACCCCTCACAAGGGTGTGTGAGGTGGTGTATTCGGTCCAGTCAAACCTCACCCAACAGCCACCCAAATAGGGTGTGCTGTAGTGATCCTTAGCCGAGGAAACCCCCCCCCAAAAGGGGTGGGATGTGGTCGAACTCCTTGTCAACTAAACCTCCACCAGGCAGCCACCATGACGGGTGTGCTAGACTTGGTTTAAACCCCATTCGGCCTAGTGAAATAGCCTCACAACCCACCCACTCGCAACACAAATATGGTCAAAAACTGTTTTGAGAACTATGTGTCGAATTGCCCTTGGTTTAAGTCTAGAATGGCCTTAGTTGTAACACCCCAACCCGATAAGGGTAGAAGCATTACGTTATGGTGACATATTAAAGCAAACACAAGCATATGACTTAAATAATACAAATGAATTTCAAAGGTTACAAAGGGAAAAACTGAAATACAAGGCTACAAATGAGAACAACAATAACTTCTAAGTCTAAAAATGTAAACACTTCTAGTCATCTCTAATCCAGAATAGCTATCAAAGTATAGTCTTCTAAGTCCAAAGTACCCTCCACTCATAACCCAGCTTCCAACTAAAACCTGCCACAGGAAAAGAAATGCGGCTGAGCTTAAAAAGCCTAGTGAACAGATATGTATACAAACGAAGCAAATGATAAAGAACAAAGAATATAGTATGGTACATTGGGGATAATATCATAAGGTATAAATGAGTGAAAGGATAAAGTGAGAGATAGGACAGTAATCCACCACGAGCCCAGAAACATAACATATCATATCATATCGTATCATAATCCATAAGTATCCATAAGTAACCATAATTAACCATAATTAACCACAGAGGAGCGACCTCTCAGATATGTGAAGGGCATGTACTGCACACAGTACCAATCACCAGACATATATCAAATCATATAACAGATAATCCACTAATAGATAACAGATCTAGGATGCATCCATACGCCCCCGCAGAAATCATAGTGGCCATAATAACATAGTGCGCATATCATATAACATAAAGGGGACGGTGTGGAACATCACTCAACCACACTAGAGTCATGCCATTGGTGCATCAATGACATGGACATGGAACCCCCATGCTTAGTGAAAAATGGCTCGGGTATCAAACTGGGAGTCAAATATCACATCATAATCAGAGTGTCATATCAAAAGGTTCATATCATAAGGTTCATATCAAATATTTCAGAAGTGCATATCAAAGGTTCATAATCAGAGGTTCATATCAGAGTTTCAATATCAAAGGAATCATAGCAAAGGTATCATATCAGAAACTATCAGATCAAAGGTGTATAAGAGGTCATGAGAAACCTTAAGAGAAATGTCAGAATATTTGTACCTTAGACCGCAAGTGCAGACATAACAGAAACATAAAGATTGGTAGCAACTCCTTCTTCAGCGGATCTACACGAATTCATGATCGTCTTATTAATAACTTATTTTAAATCAGATTACTCATTTTAGTCGGCTTTCCATTTTTAGTAACTTTCCTTTTATAGCAGCTTTCCAAAAATAGTAACTTTCCAAAAATAGCAAGTTTCCTCTTTAAGTAATTTAACCATTTTAAGTAACTTTCTATTTTTAGCAGGTTTCCCGAATTAGTAAGTTTCCATAATTAGTAGGTTTCCATATATGGTATCTTAGGGTTACTTTTATTCTAATTAGGGTTTTTATCATACTTAAACATGTAGTAGTCCAATCAAATACTCTATTAGGTTATATAAAGATCATAGGTAGTTCATTTACTGTATTAAACACTCGATTAAAGTTTCATTATGATTAGGTTACACATATTAATGATATAATAGGTTTTAAGTGTGTAATTCACCTTTTTAAGAAAACTCAGCTTTTAGTATTAAACATGTATCACATTTCCTTATTTTTTTGGTATATTTGTGCACCTCCTGGAGCCTTAGCAAAATTACTCCGGGTAGATACATATGTTAACTACCTTGTATAATTTTTGTAGAATTTTCTAGGTAGTATAACTATAGGACAAAAATTCATTATCAAAACTATTCCAGATTCGGTAACAGATCTGAGACGCAAAAAGTAAGCAATTAAGAGACCACGTTGTGCTACTCTAAAAATTCCACCAAAAATCACAGAGACCAAACATATCCTATATTTAAGCATTGTTCAATTTGAGCCAATGACTCCTTACTGATTTCAAAACAAAAATCATATACCAAGGTTGAAATTCGGATTACTAATTGACAGTTTTGACATTTGAACTTGTAAAATCAGAAAAGACATCTTACCAACCTCCAAAAATTATAAGGCTTACATATTCAGAAAGCTCTTTTCCATAACTTGATTTTAGACCCAAGAATCACTAAAAAACACGTTGATATCATCAAGATTCACCCTAATCAATTCGACCCAATTTTCTGGACAGCTTGTAACTCATAAAATCACCACCAAACCCTAACTCCTTTAACCCTAATCGACCCATAATTGTTCATAAGACTTATATTTAACATCATTAAACATGTTCTTAATATTCCACAATGATTACCCACGAAAATATCATCCAAAACCCTAACCCTAATTCATTATTTCATGTGACACATCTTATGATTTTATGTGAGATTTCATTCGTGTATATGTGTATAAGCATTAAACCGATTCATATGAGCTTTAGATGACATGTTATACGATTATAGAAGGATCAAAAATGAAGGAACACAAAACACAATAATGTTTCTTACCCTTGATGATTGATTCGAAGAACAAGATCAAGAAACCACAAAAAGATCCACGGATCGAACCTTCTTCGAACTAGAACAAACCCACGATCACTCTCTCCTAACGAACCTGTAGCAATACGATCACACCCACGTCTCTTGCTTGCGTTTGATTCGAATAAGGAAGAACAAGGAGGGGCGGCCGGATTTCTTTGTAGATTTTAGGGGTTTATTTATTTATTTAAATTTTTTGTGTGTTCTAGATGTCGAATAGAATGGGGAGGAGTAGACAACCGGTCTTTCACAAGTATTTGGGGTTTTTGAATGGGGCCAAGAGGGCCGAACAAATAGCGGGCTAGGTTTATTAGATCCATAGTTATTTATTAGTTGCGTATCAAAAGATAAACGGCCCAAAACGGATGTCCGTGTAACGAAGAACAATCCCTCGAATTTTATTTTTCGTTCATAACTATCTTAAAGCTCAAATATGTTCAAAATCTTCCATGGTGGTGTTTTGTTATAATTATTTGGGTTCATGGTTAATTCATTTAATTTCTTTCGGTTTTATAATTAATCGTATCTATAACTTAGGAAAATTTCAAATTAGACGTAAAATTAGGTATTTAAAATTTAGGGTTTTACATTAGTTGATTCCATTAGAAACCCAAGGTGTATGCCTTGCTCGGTTCGAACCTAAACCCACAATGGGTGTCGAGTTCAATCTTCCACAAGAACACCAATAACGGTGTTTTGGGTTGTCCGGTTCTCGGCCAAAACTCAAAGGAATGTTGAGTTATATTCTTACTTGTCCTAATGCCGATTCTTACATCAATATTTGGTTAATCATTTCGAGAATGGGGAAGCTTGTTTGTCGAACCAACAGCCCTCACATAACAATCGAGACCATCAAGTTGGGAAGTCGAGTAGTACTTGACCTCGACGTGAAATATATCTTGCGTTACGAGTCATTTGATGTCGAATGTATGCGTTCGAAATTTCCAGTAAACACACAAAGTTCCACTTGGGCTTGTGGTATAATTATGTATAGCACAAGCAGATCCAGCCCACTCTACTTAAGTCAGGCTATTCCATTTAAGAACACAGCCCACTTGATATTTCAAATCTAGTCCATTTAGCGGGGAGTCTCACTGCCTCTCATAGCCCACCAGGACCAAAGTGATCCTTGGTGGTTAATATCCAATCCAGCCCAATGTCGTAATTCCCCCTCCTTTGACTTAGTTGGGCCGCAGCCCAACAAGGGTGAATTGTGTAAAAATTTGTAATGTGTATGTATATATTTGCCGCGTATCTATATACTTAAAATCAAGCACATAAAACTCTATATCGTAACCGTTGTTTGAAACAAGTATCGATGTGATCTAAAAACCAATCTATTTTACAATTTAATCTCGAATTATAATTTGTCACGTGACATCATCCTAAACTCATATACATTTGTAAAAATAATAAACCTTCGACACCACAATGAGAACATTTATATATATACATGTCACCTAATATAAACTTTTTATACAAAGAACCAACTATGTATATCAATTTTTGAAGGAAAACACATATAAGGTTTAACAAGTTTTACTACCTACTATAAACAATGTTTCGGATTAAACAAATAAACATCTATCTTATTTATATCATTAGCAAAATTTAGAAAATGTAAAACAGGATTATAGCAAAACTTTACTTGAGTTTTTATAACAAATTTTAGCAACAAATGTTTTCTAAACATGTATAAACATGATCAACCAAGAAACCAACTTACGAACACTGGTCATAACCATTTTCTACTAAATAAATGAACTTGTGATATTTTATTTAAAACGGGATAAACAAAATATTTAGTGTACAACTGTTATATGTTTATTTCTGAGTCATTAAACATTTAAATGCTAATCATCATTTACACGTAATATTCCTACATCTCAAAACATATATAACTAATTATATATTTATAACGACTAATTTACATCTCCTTAATATTCCATATCTCGGCAACGTCCATTCTTGTTCATAATATCTTCGTTCCATCGTCTTTCGACTTTCGTCAATCAAAATCCTATAAGTCTCCGATATCTTCATTGTCGTACATTTAAGCACTTCCAAGAGCCAATATCTACAAATACTTAGAAACCTATTTTTAAACTCATTTGCTGCAACACAAGCAACAACAACATAAACACTTTAAACTTTTGAATTAAATTATGTAGAAACTTAATTTAGTTCGTGAACTAAAACTTGACGTATTAATCTAGGTTGCGTGTTGGTGCCGTACACTCGCTAAATTCTCAGCATTCACTGTTCAGTCAATTAAGGTGAGTTGATAGCCCCACTTTACTTATACTTATTTTACAATTATGGGGTGGGAAACATGCAAATTGTTTTATGGACCACATTACTAATTATTTCCTCAAAACTATTGCATAGTTAGCCTAAGCCCTAGAACCCACTGTTATGCCCATTTTCATGAGCCGTTAGTTCCCTTTGGGAAGTGCGATTGCTAAAAATAGATCTGTTGGGGTGACTCCCCTGTTCGGTTAGCCAGATGGGCCATTGCGAGCGTATAGCAAGTCGGACTACGAGTGTATTGGGTTAAACACTCGCTAAGGGCCCCTTGACTATTATTTATGTGCTATAGATTAGCGCACTAAACTGTCGAGCCTCGGTTACATGAACTTAGAGCTAGCGCGATAGACTATTTTGTATGACATTATATGCGTTGTAATGATCGTACACAAAACTATTGGTCCAAACTTATTGTTTATATGCTTTAATTTAAACCTTTGAACTCACTAGCTTTTTGCTGACTTTTAGCATGTTTTTCTCAGGTGATTAATTTGATTGATTATGGCAAGGTTTCGGCAAGGCAAGGGTCATAGCCCTTTTTCAGAAGTAAAGGCAGACATAATTGAGACTTGTTTTTATGGGACCACTAAAACTAATGGCTCTATTTTTCTGAACAATGAATCATCTCTTGTAAAGTCTAAATATTTGATTTAATATATTTAAAACGGAGTATGTATTCCGTTCTTTGTTTACCTTGTGTTGTGATTTCTAATTTACCAGTAGCACCCCTATGTTCCGTATGCTTCTGCGACTGTTAAATTTTGGGGGTGTTACAGATTGGCATCAAAGCCAGGTTATAGAGAACTAGGTACATATAAACCCTAAACTATAACCGCTTTTTATAAAAACAAGTCCCTATGACCGCCACTTGCCTTGCTTGCCACTTTACTTGCTGTTTACTTGTCTTAACTACATGCTATGATTTATTATTCGTTAATTCTGCATAATTACATGTACTATAAGTATTATATGTATATATTTATGTACACTTAACCTACACTATTTACTACGAGTATTTTTGATATACTTACACACATATACCGTTCTTGTCACAGACTATGTCTTCCCATCACATTCCTCCGATCTCGCCATACTTAGACGACCCATACATGCAGGTACTATAGGCTTTCAATGCACCAGACCCCGACTTACTTGAGCCCATACTCACTACAGCATTACCTACATATACTACCGATCATACTTCCATCCAGCCTATCCCCACTACTGATCCTACCACACTGCCTACTCCATATATCTATACTCTCCCGGCTCGCCATACTACCCGTATGCATGTCCCAGGATATCGAATGCGGTACTCAGACCTACTACCATCACCGCAGAAGAGAACCCAAGCTATTTATATGGGTACCTCTACCACTCCCTTATCCTTTTCACCTACCACATCTCCTGATCAGTCACCACTCCGTCAGAGGCTCAGGAGGGCCAATGACTCATACTCAGCTAAGGAGGAAGAAGAATCAGAAGAGGATCCGGAGGAAGAACCAAAGGAAGGATCCTGAAGAAGAGCCAGTGGCAGATCCTACTCCTGAGGTGACTATACCAGCTGAGCCACGTCATGGAAAGGGGATTATGGAGGAGGTGCCAAGTACGTTTGAGATAGGGCAGAGCTCTAGGATTGCTCAGATAGTGGGAGGAGACATGGATATGCCTCTTGGATTGGGACTGAGAGCTGCTGGGTTACGGGTTAGAGATGAGGCTCCAGTTACTTGTGAGATCAACGGTGAAGTGTGGAAAGATATTGAATGCATTTACAGCACCCAACCTCGTGCTGGCAGTCCTACATATGAGCCATCATTTGTGCCACCATCTCCATCGATACCAGTTTCCCTTCCACCTGCTGTCTCACCGATGGCGGAGGAGGAAAAAGATGATGTCACTAGGTTCTTAGTCCAGTTGGGAGCACAGGGGAACTTACTAGATGTCCTTCTGACCAGCTGGAGAGACTCGGGAGACGTGACGAGCAAGTTGGCAGGGAACTTGCTGGAGTACGTCAGAGGATGGATGACATAGGTAGAGATCAGGCTAGAGCATGGAATGCTGAGTGGACTAACAGGCACAGGATGCACGAGTTAGAGTCGGTGATTGCTAGAGTTATGAGGTCCAGAGAGGAGGACCGTAGAGAGGTGTTGGCATCGAGGAGACGCATTGCACGGTTAGAGACTACAGTAGGACATCTGGAGACAATTGTAGCACGAATGGCAGAGGAGTTAGAGCAGTTACGCTTAGGGCGTTATGGATTTTAGTTCTAGCAGTTATGATGTATTTCCACTAAACTGAGTAGTCGTCAGTTAGTGGCAATTGTAGTCTTTTGTCGCTATTCGAAACTTGTATTATTTTCTTGTATATCTCAAGCTTGTAATTCTTGTGAACATGATTTGATCCTAATCTATGACAAGCTTGGTTGACTATTCCATTGTGCCATCTTCTTTATAATTGATCTTATTCATATACTCTACCCATAATAATTTGTGCGATAAGAAACTCTCTAAATCTCAATTATCTCTATCTTTCTGATACAGCAAAATGCCTCCGAAAAGAACCAACAGAACCGCTCATGTGAAACCAACTAACCAAGGCCCCGCTAGGGCTACTACAGCGTCTCCACTTGTAAACCGAGCAATGCTCGATCAACTGGTAGAGGAACGGGTGGCAGCAGCACTGGCTGCATCAAACAACTTGACGACTGATGTTGGGAATTCGAGACCCACAAACAACAACACTCGTAGTTGTACTTATCAAGACTTCCGGAAGGTAATGACTGGAGGTTTTGGAGGTACTGAGGGAGCAGTTGTTCTGGTTCGATGGATCGAAAGATTGGAGATGGTATTCCGAATTTGTGGTTGTTCAGAAGAGGACAGGGTTAAGTTTGCATCATTTACTTTTCTGGATGATGCTTTAACCTGGTGGAACAATTACTTGAAATCTTCTGGTTATGACACTGCATGTGCAATGTCATGGGAAAGCTTCAAAGAGATGGTTCTTAAGAAATATTTCCCTCGCAATGAGGTGAAGAAGTTGGAGGTTGAATTTTGGAACCTCAAGGTACAAGGTACCAATATGGTTGTGTATAATCAACGTTTTCAGGAGCTTGCCTTACTATGTCTCGATATGGTCCAAACTAAAACCCGACTACTGGAGAGGTACATTGGCGGATTACCCCCATCTATCAAGGGGAACGTCACTACCTAGAAGGCTGCAGATCTCCATGAGACCATAGAGGTAGCCAAAAAATTGATGGATCAGGTGATCGAGGATTCAATCGAAGCGGGTGTGACCAACAAAAGGAAATGGGATGATCAATCCCGAAACAACAGCCACCACCCGAACAAAAGGCAGGAGGTTGCAAAGGTGTATGCTGCGGGACCGACGAAGAGGAAGGTCTACGCTAGGAACTTGCCATTGTGTAATCGTTGTAAGTTGCATTGTAAGGGTTAGTGCACGGTCAAATGCAACAAATGTCAAAAGGTAGGCCATATGACTCGTGATTGCAAGGCGAGACCTCTTGCAATGGCACAAGTTGCACCAGCAAACAATCTGAAGGCTGAGATCACGTGTTTTGGTTGCGGTGAGAAAGGGCATTATCGAAATGAATGCCGAAATCCCAAGAATGTGGGCAATGGTGGAAACAGAGGTTACCAGGATAATCGGGGTAACCAAAGAAATCCAGGAACTGGTATAAACCAAGTAGCGATTGATGTTACTTACTTTTATCACACAAGCCACTAATCTAATCCTAGATCTAGAGAGAGAAAGTTAGAGAGAGAAAGAGAGTGGAAGGTTTGCTTAAGATAATAATGAAATGTTTAATCCAATAAACCAACCAACCCTCTCCCTTGAATGAGAGGGGGTATTTATAGTGTCTTACAAGTAGATGGGCTTTAGCCCTAATTAAAATATAATTAATATAAATAAATAGACACAGCTCATGGGCCTTCTACACAGGCTGGGCCATAAAACAAACCTAAAGGCCTAAGCAACCTATTACATAAATGATCAATACTTGATAATAATAAAGTGTTCCCAACAATCTCCCCCTAAGTATTGGTCATCAAGGTTGCTTGACGTCGTCTTTGCTTCTTTGGCTTTGACGTCACTTTGATCTTTGTTCTTTGTTCTTGTTGTGATATGATATGGTAACGATCTGCCTTCCACCAACGTTCTTTAATTCTGGTGTCTTTACGTCTTTTCCACCATGCTCATATATCTTCTGACTTTTGTTCTTCAACTGGTTCTCACTTCAATCTTTGACTTGTGAAAGGTTGTAGTGCTTGAACTTTGACTTTTCTTTAACATCTTTGAACTTTTGTTATCTCATAGTCTTTGTGAGAACTTATCTTCAGGATATGATCATGATGGAATGGTGGTTATGTAACTCCAGGTCTCCATGATTCGCTGCAGGTAAACAGTTTGTTAGTGCAAATATTACGATATTTAAACTAAACTATTTCTTCGGTTTTAATAATGACAAACATGTAACTTGTAATACATAACGTAAAATGTGCAAGTTACTTGTAAACACAAATCATCAATGCATAATTACATCAACACCTCCCGACATCTCAAGTATGCTTCAACGAAGTCGTAGATTTCCATCCCGACATAAATCACTCAAGGTATGGACAAACAAATCTACTACTTGACAAATGATCAAAGGATTATATTTTTCTAAACTTTACATTTTGAATGTGACAAAGCATTTTTTCAAAAATATATTTTACAAATTATTTTTGAATTAAAAAGAAATGTTTTATTTTGAAAAATAAGTTTAAAAATCCCAACAGCTATTTTTCCCCCCAAAATCAGCTCCAACCTTCCCCAAATAAGTTTTCACCAGAAAAGACAAAATTTGGAGCGTCCTTGTCTGGGACGGCTCCACGGTTCCACTAAATTTAGTGGAGCCGTGGGACATTTAGTGGAGCCGTTCGTACAAAATTTCTGTAACGTTCAGATTTTTCTTGCCTATAAATAATGGACCATTTCACACTTCCAACTTGATTTTTCCAGTCACTTTTCTCTGGTCTAATCCCTCCTCACTTAGATGACTTTCTTTGATCATTTGGAGAGTCTTAGTTTGTTTAAGAGTGATCCAATCCTCCATTCAAGTGATCCTCTTCATTCCTCTTGATTAGCAAGAGAAGAACACAAAATATCCAAGTAGATACAAAGTGTTGTCATCCCTCTTGATTAGCAAGAGAAGAACACAAAGTATCCAAGTAGATACAAAGTGTTGTCATCCCTCTTGATTAGCAAGAGAAGAACACAAAGTATCTAAGTAGATACAAAGTGTTATCATTCCACTTCATTTGCAAGAGAAGAACTCAAGGTATCCAAGAAGATACAAGAGTTGTAGTTGTTAGGTCTTGTAACATTTGTTACATTCTTGATTGTATCATAGCATACATCAAGATCATTTTTCTTTTGAGAGTTTGTGAGGGAAGATCATTGTGATCTTGTCGAGATCTTGGAGATCTCTTGAAGCCATTGGGCTTGTGTGATTGATCAAGTGGATCAAGGGTAGATCGGGTAGATCGAGTCAAGTGGGAGTAGATTATTGTGATCGTGTCGAGATCTTGGAGATCTCTTGAAGCCATTGGGCTTGTGTGAATTGATCAAGAGGATCAAGTGTAGATCGGGTAGATCGTGGTAGATTGGTGCTAGCTAAGATTAGCACTCGACATCTAGCTTAGTGTCGGAAATAGGATAAGCGACGTGTAAGGTGTAGATCGGGTAGATCGTGGTAGATTGGTGCTAGCTAAGATTAGCACTCGACATCTAGCTTAGTGTCGGAAATAGGATAAGCGACGTGTAAGGTGTAGATCGGGTAGATCGTGGTAGATTGGTGCTAGCTAAGATTAGCACTCGACATCTAGCTTAGTGTCGGAAAACAAGTTAAGCAACATGTACGGTTTTCTCCGCCTGAAGGGAGTTTGTTGATTAGTGAAGTAACTCTCGAGTTGGGTACTCGGGGAGTGGAGTAGGGCGAAGAGGAGCTTCGTGACCGAACCACTATAAATCACCGTGTCCGGTTTGCGCCTTCTTACTTATCTCTTTACTTTCATTTCATTCTTTATCGCTTTATATTTGCATTGCGTTTTTGCTTGTGTGGCTAGTTGCTTATGTTATGTTGATTATCTATGTGTCGTGTTTTGATTGTGCATATGTTGTAGTTTACTATATTAATCTCCTGATGCTATATGATCATAGTTGACATTTTTCATATCACATCACACTTGATCGGGAGTTTGATACAAAAGTTTTAAATTTTTAAATGGAAACGTATTCACCCTCCCCCCTCTACGGTTTCCACAATTGGTATCAGAGCCAGGTTATCTTGCATCTCATCTTGGTACAAGGGATGACTTTAATATTTCCAGTGAAATATTTAAATAGTCATAAGATTTATGGAAAATGTTCCATCATTCCTAGACCTAGACGGAGATGGTTAAGGGACTCTCGGTTGAGAGGTTTGGTTGATTTATGGATTTCGATGTGCTTCGCACGTGAGTGTTTCGCGGGGTTTTGAAAGATGTAAAGCTAGGCCTATGGTGCTTGTTCGCAGCAGGGTTTGGGATCTTAAGACGTGTATATTCACATGAGGATGAAAGGAACTACTAATCACTTATATAGCAACTCGTGATTCCTTTGTCACTCGAGGGTTGATGTTAGCTTTTAGCTTTGGGATGAGCGTTTTAACATACGTTGTTAAAAGGCTTGAGTATGATGTTTCGGATATGACATTTAACAATTGCAATCGCAAGTTAAACTTACTTGAATATTTCAGACGAAATATTTAAGTTGTCAATCCTACTCCGAGTTCTACTAGGTTTGTATCTAACCTTCCCATGAAAAACGGGTGTATTACTTGGAAGAAGGCGAAGTGATGACTGGGAATTAGGACAACTTCGCGACTACTCTAACTTATAGGTTTTGACACTAGTGTATGACTCTATGACTTCTAAGGGTTCATAGTGATGGGCATACCTAATTTCTAATGTGTCAAAAGAGCATAGTGTGGGTGCAAACTTTACACGCAAATCATGTAAAATGCACATAATGAATAAATGCAACCATCATGCAAAACATGATAATCATTTAGCATTTAAGATCATGAAGACATTAAATCATGTCTTATGAGAACATGTTATCATTTTGAAACACATATGTGGGATGCAAGCACTCTAGGTTTGCTAAGGCAGATCCTAATTACTACTTGTTTAAGATGACATCCTAATGGGAGATAAAGTTCACCGATGTAAACTATCTCTAGTCAAATGTAGGAATGAAAAATTTTCAAGTTAGAGAATGAGTATGAGACTATCACTAGTGGTGCTCAATTAAGGCTAAACACGACCATTTTTACGGGTTATACATGAACCCAACTTCTCTCCTGGAAGCAATCCAACCGTTAGGTCAAATTGAATTTCTAGTGCGATAGGTTCTCCAGTAGTCATTCTCATGTTAGAAGAATTCAAATTCCTATATTTTCCTATCGAAGTATAGCAAAGATGATGTTATCTTGTTTTGCTTATACATGGCCTAATATGACTCAATTAACCATACTTTGAAAGTTGGTTAAGAAAATGACATGTCTTACACAACTCCTAACAAAGGCAAGTGAAATGTTTTAATTTCGTGCTTGAGATTTAAAGGTTGTTTGATGGAGATGGTGTATTATATGATCTCTTGGACAACATCTTTGTTTGTTGAGTTGTTACATGTTATTTTAACATGATTTGGTTTCCTAGAACCAAGAGACACTCTAATGTGATACAATGTAGAGTCTACTACATCGTGTGTGTTTCAAGAATGCTCCTTTGCATATCTTGAGAAAGAATCTAGTGAAGGTTACATACCTCAATAGATCCTGGGAGCATTATATTAAAAATGAGACATATTTTATATTTTAACAAATATGCTTTTCTAAGAGGAAACTTATCACTCTTACGAATGCTTTGTGAAACAAGTATTTTAGTGTATGACCAATTTTACTTGTTTATGCAATGACACATGTTGTATTAGGTTATTATTCAACTCTAATATCCTATATTTGTTAACAGGATGCAATGTATTCTCTTGTAACATAACCATTCATGTTACAAAGAAAATAAGATGCATGAGATATAGGTTATCTTTTGTCAATCTTTTGATAAGAGAAATACATGTGATATTCTCAAAGATTGATGACTTACATAATAGTTAATAACATATTATGCGTGACACTTTTACTAGACATGTGGCTTTGAGTGTTGAGTTGTTCATGAGCAAAGTTTACATATGTTGTTTGTTTGCTCGTGTTTGGTTTTTCGGAAATGACACATTTACCAATTGCATTGCAATGTAAATTACTTGTATATTTCGGATGAAACATCCAAGTTGTCAATCCTACTTAGTTGTGTATTTTATGCATCTTTTAAACATGTTAGTTTAAAGTTTGGAACACAACCATTGGACAAGAAGACTTAATATGGCATCTTCAACACAAGTGTGAGTTATGATCCGATGCATATTATATTCGTCTTGAGTGGACGTCATTATTTTCATAACAATCGAGTGTAATTGAGTATGTAGATTCAAGATAATATATTTCATCATATTTTGATGTTATCTTGAAGCTAGACAAATAATGACTCCAATTTCATGTCCACACTCGAAAACTTGTCAATTAGATTCGATAATGATATCAATCATAATTTGAATAATGAATTGATATGTACTCGAAATCTTTCTTGACCCTCACGATCACTCATTTTAAAAAGAAAATAAAAATTTAAGGAGTGTGTTCCATTTATTCTAATACTAGTTGTATGTGTGAGGTTAATGACATATTAAGTTGCTACTTGAATATTGTCATTTCTTTTTATTTGAGAAAAACTATTTATATTATTAAGTATAATATTCTTAGTTTTTCGACACCTCATTAGTATAAAAATAATTATCTTAACTATTTTTATACAACATACGTAAAATACTAAATGTTTAAAATATTTTGTATGTGTGTTAAATCAATGCAAGTTTAATACATTTTCTTTTACTTAAATAGTAATGTATTAAAATGACCTTTTATCTTGTTTAGACAACCCATGGTCAAACAAGACAAAATGATGTAATGATTTAAAGATCATGTTACGGATTTTATGAAAGTGTTAAGTATTTTGGGGTGATATACTTTTTACACTTAAACCTTTGGAAAAATAATTGTATAAGACAATATCTTTCGACACACATGATCTACTAACTTAGTTTCTATTCCTAAGAAGGTTACTAAACCATTTTAAAAACTTGCAACAAATGCAAGAAAAATTGTCTATGCCTATATGCAATGCAAACTAATTACTTAATATAGTGCAAGTAAATTAGCATGAGTCTTATAAATGCATAAACCGGAAAGCTATAATAAACAAATAGCAATTTAGCTTAACACACAAAAATACTTATCGTCATTTTGTGTATTAGGTATAACAATGTATACTAAGCTTGATTTTATTTGAAAACGAATTGATTTCCTCCCCATTACAAAGATTTTTGCTAAGTCACTTTGAAAACACGTCAAGGTTTAAAAATTGAATCGCCCTTTTTCAGTTTGACCAAAAATTTACGCAAACTGTATGACCAGAAGACCTTTAGTTGAAAATCAAGGACTTTAACATGCTTTCATTTAGAACTAATTCATAAAAATATTTCTTAAATGAAAGTAGACTCAACATCGTTTAAAATGATGGGCGACACGACTCGTACAGACTTATGGTTGATTTTATATGGATTTTTGAAAATGAACCAAAAATGAAAAACGGACAAACAGATGCACGGCACCGTTAAATGACCCACGGTACTGTTAAATATAACGGTACCGTCCTATATTTAATGGTACCGTGGTCTTTTTTTTGATTCAGAACTACATGACATAATGATTCGTTCTGAAAACATGACTGGACACTTAAAAACTCTATTCGTTTAGTGATTAAAGAAAACCTTCAAGCTAGTATGATGAAGTATAGTTAACAACAAAACTTATAAGTATTAGACAACTAATTACTTATCGTATTTCATCACATTCATAGGTAATTTGATACATGGATCGTACTCAATTTTGAAAATCATTTGTTTTAAAAATTTGAGCGACGTGGCTCTGGTACCAAACTTGGGAAACTGGAAGGGAGGTTGTTGATATAGTGTTTGTAACTCTCGAGTGTGGTACTCGGGGAGTGGAGTAGGGCGAAGAAGAGCTTTGTAGCCGAACCACTATAAATCATTTGTCTCGGTTTGATCTTTCCAACTATACTCTTTACTTTTATTATTTACTAATTGTTAGTTTAGTGTGTAGTTCATATTGGTGTTGATTGATTACACATAGAGTTCGAATCAAAGTTTCCAATAGCAAACTTTTAAAACAAGATTTTTAAAAGAAATTAAAACCGGTAAACTATTCAACCCCCTTCTAGTTTCTCACACAGTTAGCAATAAAACATCCGGCACTTACAGATTCGGACTTCGAGATCGTCAACAGCATAGTGTGAAGACTTTCTCTAATCCTAACCCAGGCCGTTCTGTATCGGATACCCCCGAAAGGGCTTACACAGACACACCGAAGTGCACCTACGATTCAGTGAGCCGCTGAGGATCATCTCACTACTGTAGACCGTTTTGGAGCTAACACTATGCGTAATCCACAAGGGATTACCGAAGTGACCTGCTGTCAGGGCTATTTGATGTTGACCCTGGCAGGATTTCCATTCAATCACTGAGAATCATAATTTATGAATTCTCTCATGAACGTTCTCGGCAGATTGCTAAGATCTGCGAAGGACAATCTTATATTTTACAACTGGTGTTCCTTTTATTGAACAGCCAGTGTATGCTAAGTGTACCTAAGAGATCTTTGATGTATCTCATGGCTCTAGACTCAATTAAGTGCTTATATTTGGTCGTTGGAGGCATGGAGCAGAGTGCCTTCTTTTCAATATCAACACATCTTGGAGTGAGAGGTCGATAGATAATGAAGGGTTCGCCGTGTGAAATGAAAAAAGTATCTTTTGAGAGACACCTGAGTGGCTAGAAGGTTTAGTGCAGTGCGTCACTGGGTCCATGACGGCTTAATTCTTCAATACCGGTGTTACCTTAGTAACAACCAGTAGCATATGTATTGAACCCGGTGTCTGCGCTAAGGTTGATCAAATGGAGGGCTATTTCTTTTCACCCTTTTCTTTACTTTTCTTTTTCATTCTTCAACCCCTTCTTTCTCCTTTCATTTCTTTTCTCCTTTTTTCATCATACCTAGGACTTTCTAGTTCTAAACTATTGGTATTGTCCTTGGGTAGATCCCTCCGGCTCTGGCGGATCATAGGACGGTTATTCCTAACCTTAGTCACCTTATATCACCATGACTATCCTATTGTTGCCATAAACCAAGCCTTTTGAAAATCTCTCAAAGTGCTTATGATTGTGAAAACATATTTTGTTAACACTTTGAGAGTTTTGTGATTTTCAGAAATACTCCCCCTTAACATGTGCTCATAAGTATTTAATTTAAATTAGCACATGTCGGGTAGAGTTAGCACTTTTGAATTGATTGATTTTCAATGAACATGATCGTCGCGAGACACGTTTACATCACTAGTAGAACTAGCTTGAAATTATTACCCGTCCAGATCACATTCAAGGAAAATCTCTCGAAATCGGTACATTCTACTCAAACATATCCTTTGCGAGACACGTTTACATCACCAGATAAACTGGCTTGAAATTATTACCCGTCCAGGACATGTCTTTTCGATTACTAACTTTTGATGTCATCAATTCGATGGTTCAATTCTGAGTCTTGCTCACATGAGATTTCAACATTTTTGTTACCATATTTTAATCATATCTTTATTCTCCCCCTCAAAAATAGCATACTTATGATGTTTTTGGTAAACGTTTGATAAAAATATGCCTTTTGAGTTTTGTGGTAAGAATTTCAAGAACTTTTGTTTGTGGAACAAAGATTATGTTTCAAATACTCCCCCTTGACGAGGGAATACTTGTCCTTATGAGCAGAATTTTGAAAAACTTAGAAAAATTCTGGTTTAATTCTACTCATAAGTAAGAAGCTTTCGCTCCTTTGATCAGGATTGAGGAACTGAAGCGTACCTCAGGGTCCTTTCATTACAAGAACGGGTTGTGCACTGTTATGTGTGCACAAGCCATTGTCAATGATGATAAATAATGGAAAATTATGATGAAATATGACAAATGATAACAAATTATACCAAGGATTACTGCTCAGGTCGACGGAAAGTGAGAATGTTAGGAACTCTGGCACGTCCTCCCACATAGTTTCTAGTCGTCTCATTGTTGTTCGAAACTTGAGCCTTTTATCAATCCGATCAATGAACTTGACTGCTTGCTTCGCATCATTCTTACTCCAGCTCATATGCTTTAACCATCCCGACTTCAACCCCTTTCTATGGTTTGCCAGAATCTTTTCAAGTTCAGACTTGACATGCAGAAGAGTTTCATCACTGAACTTGTGTATTTCTTGATACCCTATGAATCTCGTTGAGCTTCTATCCCTTACATACACCAACCCAAATGGTCTATCACTGAAAGTGTATGGCTTCTTGTCTGCTATTCCCGGAGGTTGGAGATTAGGCCTGACCAAATTCAGTTTCTTCTGGTAGCTTTCTACCCCAAGGTGTACGTCTTCAACTCTGGATCTGATGACAATATTGCGGATGTAAAGCAACACAGAGATGACGATATCATACTGAAGATGCCCAGGAAGATGTTCGAGTATTCCTTGAACTTTTAGGAGATACATGTCTTCAATATCATTGATGTGCAGGTAAGGATAGTCTGCTTCTTTGAAGGTGTATTCTTTATCGTCCAGCCTCTTCACAGTGATTTTCTTCAGATAGTTGTAGCCAAACATTGATTCAGTTTCTACACTTGTGATGGACAGGATTCTACTTCTTTGATAAACTTCAGCTTCAGGTTTTGAAGGAAAGGTGAGTTTCCATTTGTAGAACCACTTTCTCAGATTTGGCCAGTGATATATTCCCATAGCAGCTTCATCGTTGTATTCTTGAACTTCATTGATAAATAAATCACCGATTTGTTCTTCAAAACCTTCTAAAGTATAAGAAGCTGCTTGGTACTTGGTAAGGGAAGTTGCATAACGTTTCTCAGGGTTTGTGTTTCCATAGATCAGATAATCCAAGTCGTTATTGAAGAAGTACGCCTTGGGTATCTTCAGGTTGTGAGAATGGCCAACGAGAGGTAATGGTTGGGAGAAATCATGGAGTTGGAGTTGTTCTTTTGGATGAGAAACTCGCGCATGATCCCAGTCAATGTTTTCAGAAAGAGCTCTTGCTACTTGTTCCAGGTTGTACTCAAACTCCAGCTCTGAAGTAGTGACTATTTTGAATTCTGTGAAGCCATCTTTGCGAACTCTAATGATATCAGGCAATCCCAACTTCTGGACTTTCATTGCCTTCTTCAGTCGTTTGGTGAAGTCCACAATAGAGCCTTCAATAGGTGCATCATTTTCAGCTTCCGGATATGCGTCCACCATCGTTTTAAACCAATCAAATCTTGAAGCATTAGGGTTTATCTATTCTGGTTGAGGTTTGGCTTGTCCATTGGTGGGTGGTGCAGTTACATTCTGAACTCTTGGAGTTGCAATGGGAAATTCTTGATCAAAACTCATGTCATCATAAGTTTCATTCTCATCGAATGCCCCGGTTTCAAGTGGAACGAACTTTTCCTGACTTGTTTGTTTGGTGGTGCCAGAAGAAGGTGCAGTAGTAGAGGGGCCAGTTGATTTAGACGGTTTGGTTCTTTTCTTCCCTTTATCATCTTTTTCAGGGTCATCCCGACGACGCTTGACTGGCTTGTCTTTCCTTACATCCCTCTGCTTTCTTCTCAGCTTTTCTGATTGAATTGAGCAATGCCGTTCGGAGTTCTTCTTCTTCGGGATTATCGATGATGTCTACAAGTAACTTTCCTTTCAGGTCTGCTGTAGACGGCTTGGGTGGCACGGTTTGGATAGTTATTGGTGTTGTCTGCATGAGATTAGCCACCGTCTTTTCCAGATTTCGTTTGACATATTCTTTGAGGATATCTGGGAGTGCCTCTTTAAGATTTTTTTCAACTTCTTGAGGTACTTGAGCACTGACTTCTTGAGGAACATGTGTCTTGAGATATTCCCTTGCTGTCTTTTCCAGATCAAATGACTTTATATTTTTGATGTGAAATTTCTGTATGTGCACCTTCTTCTCCGCCTCAGTGAGAAGTTCTTTCAATGCTTTGTGCTCATTTTCATCAGTTTGTTGATTTCTCAAAACCATCTTTTGAAGTGCAGAAAGATGTGTTTTGAGTTCATTTAGTTCACTTGTAGACTGACCCACAGATGACGGTTGTGGTGATTGAATAAGGTTTTCATCTTGGTTGTCATTTCCTTCATCGTCTTTATCATCATCCTTATCATCTTCACCCTCTTTATCTTCTTCAACTTCTTCATCCTCATCTTTTTCATCTCCATCGTTGTCATTTTCATCAGATTTAGATCCTGATCCTGAGGGTGTATGTATTCTTTCATCTGACTCTTCCGATTCATCCTCAGATTTTTCAAGTGTAGCAGACTTTGTAGCCTCGGACTCCTCTTTTTCATCATCAGCATGTGAAGCTGATCCTTCACCTCTTTTCTTTCTTTCACGCTTCTCTTGATCAGCTAAATGTTTCTTTCTGCTTACCTTTGATGCTTTCTCAAATTGTTCTTGCTCTTCTTCTTCAGTCAATGGTGGTTCGATGGGTGTGAATGATTGATCTGACATTTTAAGTGATTTTCCTCTACCTCTGCCCAAACCTTTGTCTGATTCTACCATTGCTGACTTCATCTTTTAAATATCTTTCTTCTTCTTTACTATTCTGAAATCAACTTCTTCCTCTTCCTCATCTTCCATGGATTCGTCTCTGAGTTTAAATTCTGGAGACTTTTCTCTAGTTACTAGTTTCTTCTATTCTGGTTTTGAGACTTTCTTTGTTCGAGAAGAAGTAGCTGGAACAATCTTTCCTGTACCTCTACCCTTGCCCTTGGTTGACTTTGTTCCCTTGACTGAAATACCCACCTTTTCGGCTTTTTCAGCTTCATCATACCATTGGTAAGCTTCAGTTCCCTTGATTGCGTCTGTTAACATTATTTGTGGGATTCTCAGACCCTGTTTCTTTGTATTGGTAAACTTTACTTTAACTCTGGTGAGCATGTGATCCATTTGTTCGTTATGTGCTTTCTCATTTGTACGTCTATCGATTTCAGGGTGGTGTTGCATGAAGTGTGAAATTATGAGTTTGGTAAATCGGGGAAAGGGTACCTTGTAACCCTTCTTTTGTTGGAACTGTTGGGTTTGGAATATCATGTCTTTCCATATGAACTTGGCGAAGTCCATGTGGTAGAAGTTGACAACACCCCAGAAGAATTGTAACTGTGTCAAACTTGGGTGTTCAAGTCCAGTTGCTTTGCCGGTTATACAATGAATGATTATGGTGTAAAGGGTCAACCAAGGCTGAGCGATGTACTTCCTGTCCACTCTGGAGACTGAGGTGAGCTCTTCATCCTGATCATCATAACCGAGAAGCTTTAGAGTTTCATCCATGGTTTCAAAGGTTGGGTCATCGTGAAATTTTCCTCTTGGGCCTGAGGCTTCAGACGGAAGATCTAGAATGCTACGAAGAGTATCAATCCTGAATTGAATCTATGATTTGTCAACTGTGACTATAATATTTTTGTTTTCTTTTCTGATGATCATGGAATGCCAAAACTGATGCATATATACTTCTGGGACGCTTGCAGTCTTAGTCAAAACCAGACTGATGAAGTGTCTCTTCAGTATTTCCACAACTATCTGACATGACTCATGACATGGTAAGTTCTCGAAGTCGACTCTTGAATTGGATTTACTGATTTTACGCTCATCTCCTTCGGGAATCATCTCCTTTCGTGTCACAGATCCTTGAGACATGATTAGCCTGTATGCCACAAACACCAACAACAATACACTATAGACATCGCATATATGTGTTAGGGGATGTTATTTGTTACAAGATAATAGCCTAACGTGTATAGTGCATCATATAGATAGACTAAATCATAAAAAAACATTCATATATCATTCATACAGATCATAATCTAGCAACCAAGTTCATACTAATGTCTTGTATCTGCCTAAGTCCATAATAATGTCAAAGTCTGAAAAAATTTACAAACTCGACAGAATTATGACAATCTCGGTAAGTTTAGAAACTCGGTAAGTTTAGAAACTCGGTAAGTATAGAAACTCGGTAAGTCTTAGAAACTCGGTAAGTCTTAGAAACTCGACAAGTCTCAGAAACTCGATAAGTTTCAAAAACTCGACAAGTCTCACAAACTCGACAAGTCTCACAAACTTGACAAGTCTCACAAACTCGAAAAGTTTTAGAAACTCGACAAGTTTAGAAACTCGACAAGTTTAGAAACTCGCCAAGTTTAGAAACTCGACAAGTTTAGAAACTCGACAAGTTTAGAAACTTGACAAGTTTAGAAACTCGAGAAGTTTTAGAAACTCGACAAGTTTAGAAACTCGACAAGTTTAGAAACTCGACAAGTCCCTGACTTTAGTCTCCTAACTCGGAGACAAAGTCAAAAGGTTTTAAATTTCCAACAAAGTCGACAGATTATCAGTTTAGCACAAAGTCGATGGATTTAGCAGAAACTCGAGAGATGAACACTTAGAAACTCGGTAATCTTATTAAGCTAACCAGATTTCATGCAAATCATTTACAAGTCACAGTATATGTTTAACAGGCATCCTTAACATGTTCAAGATACCAACAAACACTCAGAAATCAGTTCATTTCAACACCTTACTCATTGCAGTCCACTTATGCATGTGCAATCATTCGAACCAAGGCAAACACTTAGATTTATGTTATGAAACATTAAACGTATACTCAAGAACTTCAAACAAACATATCCCATTACTCAAACCATCAAACACATCACATATTTTCCTTAGCACATGAACGCGACCTCTTAAACCTTATTTAAATCGAATAGCCTTATCTGATGTTATTGAATCTAATTAACCAAATGCAATTCACTCTTAATCATGTTATGAAACTTTTACACTAACTCAATTAGATTAAACAACAATAATCACGAAACGCCCAATTCGTTCACTTAAACCCTAAGTCGAAAAATCATGAAATTTAGCCACAGAAACTTTAAGCGAGTGATAATAAGGCCAAAACAATTGATTTAAACACTTACAAGTTGATTTAATCGAAGAATCGAAGAACTTGATATCAAAGAGTTTTTGGCGCGTTTTAGAGAGAGGGAAAAAAATATTATCTTCTGAGTCTTGTGTGTTTGACTAAGGTCAGTGTTTAACATATATATTGATCATGTTTGCTTGTTTGTCATTATTAGTCCCCTAACTTGTGTCCTAGATATCATAAGGTTCTATTTTGACTGTTTCAGCCCCTTAACTAGATTCCTAGTTCACATAAGGTCATATAGAGACATCTTTTAACAACTTGACAATTTCAGTCCTTGATGTTTGTAATGGTTGAAACTTTGATCAATTTGATGAAAAACTTTGTTTAATTCCATTTCTCCCCCTTGAACTAGGACATTTTTTTGAAAAAATTTGATAATCTTGTAGTTCAAGAGATCATAGAAATATTTTTCGATGAAGATTTTGATAATGATGAAGATTTGAGATGATAAATGTGCAAAAGTTAAGAAAATTCTCCCCCTTAAAATATGTTCGTGATTTGAAATTGATGAAATTTGAAATGACGAGAACATATTTTGATTCGTTTTTGACTCTTGCACATTTAAAGAGGTTGTTGTTGTTTTTTTTTTTTTTTTTTTTTTTTTTTTTTTTTTAATAAAATGATAATTGGAAAATCTTTTTGTGTTTTTGATAAATTATTTACAAAGATAGTTTTGATGTTTGACTCATTTAATTTTTAAGGAAATTGTTTAAATCGTCTGGAGTCAAACATCGCATACCAATCTGGTGAACCAATTCCACAAATCTTGCATGAGGCAATGCTTTGGTGAATAAATCCGCCAATTGGTATTCTGTACCCACGAAATATAATTCAATTGTACCCATTTCCACGTGCTCTTTGATGAAGTGATACCGGAGAGAAATATGCTTCGATTTTGAATGTTGAACGGTGTTGCACGAGATAGCAATGGCACTCTTGGAGTCGCAGTACATCGGAATCTTGTTAAACACGTATCCGTAGCTCATCAGCTGTGACCGCATCCAGATGACTTGAGCGCAACATGCTGACATGGCGATGTATTCTGATTCGGTAGACGACAGTGATGTACAGTCCTGCTTCTTCGACTGCCAAGAGACAAGCTTGTCACCCAAAAATTGGACTCTCCCAGATGTACTTTTCCTTGTGTCTAAGCATCCTGCATGGTCAGCGTCTGAAAAGGCAACAAGGTCAAACCCAGAATCCTTCGGATACCAGATCCCCAAATGAATGGTTCCCTTTATGTATCGAAGGATTCTCTTAACAGCAGACAGATGACGTTCAGTTGGTCTTGACTGATAACGGGAGCATAGATACGTGGCAAATACAACATCCGGTCGGCTAGCTGTGAGATACATGAGAGACCCAATCATACTATTGTATTTGGTAGGATCAATGGGTGTCCCATGTAGATCAGCATCTAGCTTTGGGGATGAGGAGGACATTGGGGTGTTATATGTGTCACAACTTGTCATACCATGTTTTTTCAAAATCTCTTGAGCATATTTGGACTGACTTAAGAAAATACCACGGGGTGATTGATGAACTTGCAGTCCTAAGAAGAACTTGAGTTCACCCATCATGGACATCTCAAAGTTTTGTTTCATTAATTTTGCAAAAGCGTTTGAATATTTTTTATGGGTAGAACCAAAAATGATGTCATCTACATAAATTTGAACAATGAGAATATCCTCCCCGTGTTTTTGTATAAACAAAGTTGGGTCAACTGATCCTTTAGTGAAATGAGTAGCTAGTAAGAATGCAGATAGTTTGTCGTACCATGCCCTCGGGGCATGCTTAAGGCCATATAGGGATTTCTTGAGCCTGCAGACGTGATTCGGATGTTATGGGTCAACGAAGCCATCTGGTTGTGTAACGTACACCTCTTCCTGGAGTTGTCCATTGAGAAATGCCGTCTTCACGTCCATTTGATATACCGTGGTATTCTTATGAGCAGCGTATGCCAGGAACATTCGAACGGCCTCAAGTCGCGCCACTGGTGCAAAAGATTCCTCGAAGTCGATTCCTTCCTCTTGACTGAATCCTTTAGCTACCAACCGGGACTTGTTACGAATAACCGTACCATCCGCATCCAACTTATTTTTCCAGATCCACTTCAGCCCGACGACGTATACCCCATCTAGTCTTTATACCAATTCCCAAACTTCCAACCTTTTGAATTGATCAAGTTCCTCTTGCATCGACTCAATCCAATTGTCATAGGTAAGGGCTTCTTTAATGTTTTTGGGTTCGGACTGACAAATGGTGAGTGCATAAATGCAAGTTTCATCGTCTGTGTGAAGGCGTTTACGTGTCATTACTGGGTTTTCTGGATTGCCAATTACATTCACGAGAGGGTGATCCTTAGTCCACTTATGGGTAAAAGGGTAGTGTTGATAAGTATTGTGCAGATTTGACGGTTCCAAATTGCGCGTGGACGACTCTGCGATATCAGGAATGGTGGGAGCCGGAGCAAATGGATTTAAGAAAGCATTGCCGTCATGATGAAGCGAAAAGTGTACCGCTTTTAAGGGGTCATTTAAGCCCTAAATCGTATTTATTTGATCAAATATTGCCCTAAATCGTTCCTTTTGTCATTTTAGGTACTTTTGAGGAGAAATCTGGAAAAGGAGGCATTTTGGACGTTTTTGGAGCATAAAAGTGAAGAAAACGACAAAGTCTCAAAAATCGGCTAAAAGTTACCTTTGACGGCGTCAGATTTTACTCTGGACGGCGTCATGGCTTGGCAAGAAAAGGTGGATGTGAAATTTACTCATGATAAGCCAGTGAAAATTGCATGTAAATTCTGACGGCGTCACGCTTTAACCTGATCAAGGGCGTCACGGCTTAATTCAAAGAGGGACGGCGTCACGTTCAAGGTCTGACGGCGTCAAGACTTGATAAGCCAGAACGGATTTTGGAGAGCTAAAGAGGGACGGCGTCAAGAAGGTCATCCGGGAACCCTAAAAGCGGCGAGGTGACGGCGTCACACTCCATAAGGTGACGCCGTCAGATGTAAAAATCTATATATAGTTTTGCAATTCTTTGTCATTAGGGAGGACTTAGTGTGGAATTTTTGGGAGAAAACCCTAAGACGAATTTAGCTTCTTTTTCAAGGCTTTTGCCTTGAGATCTTCCATGTTACATTGAAAGATAAGTTATCAATTAATCATTCAATATGTCTATGTGTTGTTTGATTTTATCTTGTTCTTGTCTTTTGTTTAACATGTTAGGCTAGATTTATCTTGTGTTTGCTTAGATCTAATGAAACCTAGCTATTGATTATTGGTTATTAGTGTGTTATTAGTTGTATTGGATGATTGTTTATCTATGTTAGGCTTAAGAAAACTGGCTAACTTCCTATTCGGTAACTTGCTTGAACGTCTTAAGAAACATGAACCAAATGCGTACTAAAGGTTTTTATGGTTGTATTTAATGCACAAGCGAATTCTAGTGATCCCATGTTAGGAGCTTCCTAGCCGGCTCGACATAGGAGTGAAGTAGGAGCTTGTAGAGTTGGGGAAGTACGTACGCCACCCCACGATTGGTATTAAGGAATACACCCGTCATCCACGCAACTAATACACACTAATCAACCGGTAAAAGATAGTTATGGAGTAAGGAAATCTAAGTGAACACATTTCTCTACACTTAAGTTTTCACCAACTTTTTATTTTCAGTTATTTATTTTATTTGCATTTGTAGTTATTTGGGTTAGTTGACTAGCAACTAATTCCGCCCACTCCTTCAAAGCCGAGATTTTACTTGCTTTCAAAAAATTATAAAAACATAAAAAAGAATCTTCCTCAACCCTTAGACCTATTAGAGTAGTCTTTCATACCTAACGAACACTATTCCCTGTGGAGAACGATCAATCCCCCGTACTTACCACTACACTATACTACATCGGTCAGGTACACTGCCTGGTGGGGTTGTAAGCCTCTTGAGATCCCTCGAGAGGTAAAACCTGTTGTAAGGTTGCAAAACTACGCATCAAGTTTTTGGCGCCGTTGCCGGGGAATAGTTATTGTTTAGGTTGAATTTTTATTTTATAGGTCTACTCACTAGATTCCTTTCTAGTGAGATTTTTGTTTTATTTTTCTAGGTTTTCTTTAGTCTATCTATTTTCTTCGTGTCTTTGTTCGTAACCATACCATCCGACATCATGGAAGATGGTAATATCCTTAATCCCAACAACCCACCACCACAACAACCACCACCTCCTAGAGCCCGTACTTTAGGAGAGTATTCCCGTCCTAGCCACCATGGCTATCGAAACACCATTGAGCTCACTCAAGGAGCCAATGTCACACCCTTGCGATCCGACACCATCCGGTTGGTGCAAAGCGGATGCGCATTCCATGGACTTCGATCTGAAGATCCTAATCAACACCTCAAGGACTTTCTTAAAATCGTTGATTCTATAGACCTTGATGTTGCCACTCGAGAGACGACCCGATTGCGTCTCTTTCAATTCTCTCTGCGGGATCAAGCTAGTCAGTGGCTAGAACGTCAACCCGCAGGATCCATCACCTCTTGGGATGATCTCACCACTCGTTTCCTTGCTCAGTTTTCCCACCGGGAAGAACTACCAAGCTAAGGAATGATATCTTGATGTTCCAACAACGTCAAGGCGAAACTCTCTACGAGGCATGGACTCGATTCAAGGACTTACTCCAAAAAGTCCCTCACCATGGCATAGAACTTTGGCTCCAAGTCCAAATCTTCTATGACCATATCAATCTCTACACAAGGCAAACCATTGACCAATCGGCCGGTGGTAAGCTACGTGATCTAAGTGCGGAACAATCATGGGCTCTCCTAGAGGATCTTGCTCTTTATGACAACGAAAGTTGGAGTGATCCCCGTGATTTGAATAAAACGGTCAAGGCAATATCTTTGCCTTCGAACAATTCAAGCACTTCCGACCGTAGGATCATTGAACTTGAAGACCAAGTCAAGTTTCTCATGAAATCCTACGAGGCTCCTAAACTTTCAAGCCAAGTGAACAAAATCACTTCTTCGTGTGAATTATGTAGTGGTCCCCACGACACTCGTGATTGCATGGAACTCCCCGAACAAGCTTTTGTGGACTACGCATCCTCGCGTACCGACGGAGCGGGAGACAAGTGGTACACTTTCAAACCCGAGACAAACCCTTATGGTGATTCATACAACCCCTCATGGAAAAATCACCCGAACCTTAGGTGGAAACAAAACCAAAACGCACAACAAACCAATTCTTCCAACCCACCTAATCGTTTCCAATCAAGCGGTTCCAACTCGAACCGTACTTTCAACAACAATCCTTCCGGCAATGGTAGTACCAATAACTTTGAAGGATTGATGTCCCAATTTATGGCATCTCAAGAAGCTCGGATAGCTAGATTCGAATCCGAATTCAATCAGCAACAAACTGAGATGACCAATAAAATTGACAACTTGTTGAAAGCCCTCAATAACCAAGTGCTATCACCTCCACATAAGGACGCTAGGAACACAAATAGCGGACCCCAAGTCAAAGACCCTTCTTCATCCAAACATGTCCACTTCGTCAACGTTGTCACTATTAAACCAATCGATAGGAGCATGGAAGAAAGTGACAAGAATGAGGGTAGGATAGAAATGGAACCTAAGGATGAGGTTAAGAAAGTCGAGGTTGATAAGGAAGTTAAGAAAAGTGAAGTAGAGGAAGTAGATAATGATGAGGACTACTTCAATAGGCTACCCACTAAGGAAGAGTGCGCATATCATACAAACTTATTCGATGACCCCGAGACACCATACTTCCTAGGTAGACCAAACATTGAAATAGGCGACCCTTCTAATCTCAACATACCATGCAACATCGGACATTTGCATGTGTGGAAAGCCTACATCGACCTTAGATCACCCATAAACATCATGACTAGAGCCCACTACAACTTGATAATGAAAAATCAACTTGGGTATAGGATGCTCCCTGACAAGGGTTGGATGAGTAACTTCACGGGAAGAGTTAAGGGATTACCGGTTTATGTAGGAAACTTCACCTATGTCACCGACTTTGTAATTGTAGAAGATATCCGCCCAATAGTCGATGCGTCCTTAACTCAAGTGGTTTTTGGAAAACCATTTGTTGAGGTCTCTAGAATGACTTATGAACCTTCCTTAGGGATAGTTAGATTTAAGGATGAGACCGATGAAGTAAACTACCAAATGCCATATAAGATAGAACAATTCCAACACTTGTCAAATGTTGAGAAGGAGCTCAAGCAAGCGGTCTACTATAGGAATGATGAGGATAGAAATAAAGGAGTAGACTATGTTATGGAAAGGATATTCGGTTTCTACAAGGATTGTTTGAAATTAGGACCGGAATATAAAACCGGGAATGAAAATGGCCTAGGAACCGTGACCGATGATGGAGTCACGTAATGTACGTGACTTTGAGTCTAGCTACAAGACTCGTTAATAAAGAAAAGCGCTTCTTGGGAGGCAACCCAAGCTTTATTTTATTTATTTGCTTTGTGTGTTTATTTGTTTGTTTGTTTGATTTTATTTGTTTCCGTATGTATGTTTAATTTTTATTCTTATTGATTCATGTTCAAAAGTAATTTGTGAAAATGCTTTATTTTGTTTTTAACTTCGTCTTAACTACATATAAAGGTATTTTGCAAAAGATAAGTGTAAAGGAAATCTAAATTGGTTTATTAGAACACATATGAACATGAATCGTAATAATAATAAATTAACATACATATTCGTATGTGTTTGAGTCAAATGCTTGTATCGAGTCATAATGATGTTTTGCAGGATTTCCAGGAAGTAAGGTAAAGGTTTTTCCAGAAATTTTCCGGAAACTTAAAATGAAAATTTTTGACAGGTCATTTCTGACGGCGTCAGGGTTTATAACCTGACGGCGTCAGATTTAATTTTCAGAAATTTTTGAAAGTTTTGTTTTTAAAAAGTTTTTATTAAAATCTCCAACTTATAATCTCCAGGAATCTGCAAAGTTATCATTCCACAAGCATTATATCCTTATATATAGATTTATCCCGCCGATGTTATGCAGGTTTTCGTGTTTGTTTTCTCAGGTTTAACAGGTTATTTCGGACAAGGAAATGTTTTGAATCAAGCTTATGGCGATGCATTAGTCATGGAGCTTCAACATTACTTTGGAAGAAGATTTAACCGTATTATTTCATCATCCACCGAGCGAATCAGGGGAGTATTTGATTTCATTCTTTTACTTTATGCTTTTACATCTTGTTATTTGAACATTGGGGACAATGTTCATCTTAAGTGTAAGGGGAGGGTAAAAGTACGATTTTAGAGAATGCTATTACGCTTGATTTTTGTTTGTTTAATAGTAGATGTGTAATAAAACTGAGAGAAATACTTGTTAAGGTAATTTTAGTGCCAAATTTAAAATTTTTTACAACATATAGGAGTGAAACTTTGATCTTAATGAGCGTCTCATGGATAGGAGTTATATGACTAGCACAAAAACCGTACCACTAAAAAATTTTCCACCCCCAAATATGTGAGGTTCGCCCCTAGAATTGGTAGGAAAAGCATTTTGCTATGATGTGTGTACCGGTAGCACTTAGATTCTAGAACTTGCGTTAGGACCATTCTGAGGCCACAAGTGAGACTACATTCGTGTAGTTAGATTTACTACATGATAAGAGGCATTAGGATTAACCCATTGTTTTACACCTGTGTTTTTGTTATAATTACTTTGGCTACATTGGTCAAGTAATTCTCCCACACCCTTTGCGTTGTACTCATTTTTAGTACACGATACCCCTAGTACACCCCTCAGAGCCTATCTTTTCGTTTCGACCTTTAAGCATTTTACTTAAAGGAAGAATTTGTTTACACCCCACTTAAATGTACACCCAAATCGCCTTAGCCTACCTTGTATGCACTCATTTTTAGTGCATTATTGTGACAACATTTGTTTAAACCCAAGTTAATTATCTAGTTGATTACATGGTTGCTAAGTCGAGTCATATCCTTGTACATATTGTTTTGGGACGATTGGGACTCATGGTAAAGTACTAAGTATAGTGTAGAGTAATGGGGAAGAACATCATTTATTACCCCCATATGTGCTAAATATTTTAAAAGTACTCCAAGTTTTTCGATTATCTTAATTCGAGTCATTAGAATAGTTATTTGTAAAGTTATGTAAAAGTTCAAGTGTAAGGGGAATGCAATGCCCCTATGATGTATTATTTTGGATGGTAGGGCAAGAGTGTATGAAAAAAAAAAAAAAAAAAAAAAATCGAAAAATCAAGAAAAATACAAAAAAAATGAGAAAAAGAAAAGTAGAAAAAACATACGGACTACCATCCCGTTTCATTTTATGTTTATTTTTATGTTTTTGTTATTTTATTATTTTGTTTCTAGCTTAAGATTGAGTCGAGTCTTGGCTTAGCAACATTGTATAGTACATGTAATTAATCAAGATCTTTAACTCGCCACCAGTAAAATATCCTTTATCCAACAAAACCGTGTTTTCCTTTTCCCTACACCTAACGTTATAACCCATTTAAAAGCCCTCTTTGATAGTTTATCTTTGGTTCTTACGCCTAGTGGAGGAGGTTTTCGATCCTTTCCCAAGCCTATGGTAATCTATTTGCTATGACAGGTAGTGAGAGATATTATCCGTTTTCATTTATGAGATTTATTTTGATGACACTTGAGAGATGTGAGTATCTAAACACTACTTGTGAGGTGCTAGTTTATAATCTCCGTGCTTATTATGATTGAAGTGGAACGATTATTTGTTGTAATTACTTTTATGTTTGCATTAAATGACCCCTAACTTGTATTTTGATTAGAATAAAAGCGCATTTGCTTGAGGACAAGCAAATCTCAAGTGTAAGGGTATTTGATGAAGCGAAAAGTGTACCGCTTTTAAGGGGTCATTTAAGCCCTAAATCGTATTTATTTGATCAAATATTGCCCTAAATCGTTCCTTTTGTCATTTTAGGTACTTTTGAGGAGAAATCTGGAAAAGGAGGCATTTTGGACGTTTTTGGAGCATAAAAGTGAAGAAAACGACAAAGTCTCAAAAATCGGCTAAAAGTTACCTTTGACGGCGTCAGATTTTACTCTGGACGGCGTCATGGCTTGGCAAGAAAAGGTGGATGTGAAATTTACTCATGATAAGCCAGTGAAAATTGCATGTAAATTCTGACGGCGTCACGCTTTAACCTGATCAAGGGCGTCACGGCTTAATTCAAAGAGGGACGGCGTCACGTTCAAGGTCTGACGGCGTCAAGACTTGATAAGCCAGAACGGATTTTGGAGAGCTAAAGAGGGACGGCGTCAAGAAGGTCATCCGGGAACCCTAAAAGCGGCGAGGTGACGGCGTCACACTCCATAAGGTGACGCCGTCAGATGTAAAAATCTATATATAGTTTTGCAATTCTTTGTCATTAGGGAGGACTTAGTGTGGAATTTTTGGGAGAAAACCCTAAGACGAATTTAGCTTCTTTTTCAAGGCTTTTGCCTTGAGATCTTCCATGTTACATTGAAAGATAAGTTATCAATTAATCATTCAATATGTCTATGTGTTGTTTGATTTTATCTTGTTCTTGTCTTTTGTTTAACATGTTAGGCTAGATTTATCTTGTGTTTGCTTAGATCTAATGAAACCTAGCTATTGATTATTGGTTATTAGTGTGTTATTAGTTGTATTGGATGATTGTTTATCTATTTTAGGCTTAAGAAAACTGGCTAACTTCCTATTCGGTAACTTGCTTGAACGTCTTAAGAAACATGAACCAAATGCGTACTAAAGGTTTTTATGGTTGTATTTAATGCACAAGCGAATTCTAGTGATCCCATGTTAGGAGCTTCCTAGCCGGCTCGACATAGGAGTGAAGTAGGAGCTTGTAGAGTTGGGGAAGTACGTACGCCACCCCACGATTGGTATTAAGGAATACACCCGTCATCCACGCAACTAATACACACTAATCAACCGGTAAAAGATAGTTAGGGAGTAAGGAAATCTAAGTGAACACATTTCTCTACACTTAAGTTTTCACCAACTTTTTATTTTCAGTTATTTATTTTATTTGCATTTGTAGTTATTTGGGTTAGTTGACTAGCAACTAATTCCGCCCACTCCTTCAAAACCGAGATTTTACTTGCTTTCAAAAAATTATAAAAACATAAAAAAGAATCTTCCTCAACCCTTAGACCTATTAGAGTAGTCTTTCATACCTAACGAACACTATTCCCTGTGGAGAACGATCAATCCCCCGTACTTACCACTACACTATACTACATCGGTCAGGTACACTGCCTGGTGGGGTTGTAAGCCTCTTGAGATCCCTCGAGAGGTAAAACATGTTGTAAGGTTGCAAAACCACGCATCACGTCATAATCTGCTGGTGTGGGTACTTCAGAAGAATGTAGAGGGGGATCTTCAGCTGCAGACGCAGAAGTAGAATCTGTTTGATCTACTGATGATGATGTTTCTGGTTGAAGTGCATCTTCAGCAACTGCAGTTGTGGTAGTTACTGGTGTATCGGGTGCTTAATTATCAACGAGTGGTTGTGCAGCGAAACTTATGGATACAGCAGAAGCACGACTAACAATAGTATCATCAAATAACGGAGCAAACAAATCTTCTAAGTCTTTGCGGTTTAAAGAGAAAGATGCAGCTGAAGGATCTGGGAAGTTTAGACGGTTAGATTCGGGTCCTAAGATATTTTGCTCAGAAGCCATATCGGTGAGCTCATCGAAATTAGCATGTAGAGTCTCCTGAATCTCTCGGGTTTGACGGTTTCAGATTCTGAATCCTTTGCAATTTTCACAATATCCGACAAAAATCCCTATATCCGCTATGGCTTTTAATTTTCCAAGGTCATCACGATCATTCATTGGATAGCAGAGAGCTCCAAAGACATGAAAGTAATGGATGTTCGGTTTTCTGCGGTGAACAATCTCATATGGTGTTTTGGTGTGCCTTTTAGTGATCATACATCTATTTTGGGTGTAGCAGGTGGTTAAAACGGCTTCAGCCCAGAGATAATCCGGTAGTTGAGCATTGATCAACATCGTTCTTGCGGCTTCCACTAACGTTTGGTTGCGTCTTTCGACCACTCCGTTCTGCTCTCGGCTGCGTGCAATTGATGTTTGATGTTCAATACCCACTTTCTCGTAATACTCCCTAAGAGTCTGATTCTTAAATTCTGTTCCATTGTCTGTTCGAATTTTTTGGACGGTGTTGCGGAGCTGAACTTGAATATTTGTGAGAAAGGTGATGATCATCGGAGGAGCTTGATCTTTGCTACGAAGAAAATATACCCAAGTCCATCTCGAGAAGTTATCTACGATTACCAAAATATACCGCTTCCCATTTATAGTCTGAACACGCATCGGGCCACAAAGATCCATATGCAGAAGTTGAAGTACATGATCCGTACTGTGCTCAGCTTTTGGAGGAAAGTGAGCTCAAGTACTCTTCCCTTGTTCACAAGCGGGACACAAATGATCTTTGGCGTATCTGAATCTTGGAAGACCATCGACCAACTTTTTACGAGCGAGCTCGGTCATAGTTTTGAAATTCAGATGAGACATGCATTTGTGCCATAGCCATGCTTTGGTGGAATGTGCCTTGGATAGTAAGCAGATCGGAGATGAAGTAGTCATGTCGGAGAAGGAAATAGTATAAAGACTGGTGCCACATTTGCCTTTCATAAGGTCGTTTCCTTGTAGGTCTCTAACAAAACATGTTTTCTCCCGAAAAGCTACTTCTATGTCACCATCGCAGAATTGCCCGACGGAGAACAGATTATGACCAAGGCCTTCAATATAGTAGACACGACTGATTTCGATGTTCCCGTTGACATAATCACCATAACCCATGGTAGCCGCGAAATGATCATTCCCGAACCTGACAGTGCCTATGAACTTCGCAACGAAGTTTACTAGAAGCTTTAAGTTGCCTGTCAGGTGCCGGGAACACCCGCTATCAAAAATCCAGAGGACGATTTGGATCACCTGCATCACAAGGGGTTGACACAGATGGAAAGTTGGTAATGGTGGATCCCGTTAGGTTAGTAACAGAGTTCTTAAGCATCTTTGGTACCCAATTAAAACTAGGTTTATGTTGTAACCAACGCTGCCACGTCCAACTAGACTCTGCTTTCCTCCTAGTGAATGCAATCGGTGATTGGTTTGTCCTAGGTGCAACTATGGTCTTGTCAACTTTGGTCTCAGAAACTACTTTCGGCGGTTTTCCTAAAATGGACTTAGCAGCAGTAATGGGCCTATAGGAAATGCCAGTAGTACGTTTCTCTTTACGTGACAAAAGGATTTTAGCAATACATTTCTGATGATTACCAGACAACACAGTAGTACGACAAAACACACAGTAAGCATCAACCATAACATCATTACAAACATTCAAAGATTCAACATTCGTTATATCATATTCAGAATAACACTTTGACAAGTTGAATTCCAATCTAGACATAAAATGCGTTTTATTCGACTTCCTATTGTGAACTTCTACTTCAGCTTCTTTAGGTGATCCACTCTTAGGTTTCCAGAAACTAATCTTCTTGTTGGTCTTTTTGGTGGTCTTGGATCTTCTAACCTTAGGAGGGTTGCCTAATCCTGTGGAAGTTGAAGCTTCCAGATTAGTGGTTATTGAAGATGCTTTCTTATGAGTCTCATCTACTCTGTACATTCCTGGTGCAATCACATTATTTTGTACAAATTTTCCTTTGTCAAGTACTCTGAGTTTCTCTTTCAATTCAATGATGATGTGTTTTTGTTCTTGAATTTTTGAGTTCAATTCTCTGTTTAACCGAACATTGTCATTTCTATTTTCACAAACTTCATCAATATCTTTTTCATACTAAAAAATTTGATGTTTTAAAACATCAATTTCTTTTTCAAGATTTTGAAGTTTTGAAACATGAACGTTTTGAGAAGATAAAATTCTTTTTGGCTTTGTAGTGCTAACTCAAAGTTAATACTCTGAGTCTGACACCATTGCAACTTTTGGTTAAGTTTGAAGATTTCTTTTGCACATTTGGTTTCCACATCATCACTGATTTGTCTAAGTCTCTCATTTTCTCTATGCAAATTATCAATCTCAATTCTCATTGTCTCAATTTCATCATAGTGATCATCAACAAGCAATTCATTACACGATAAACAGATAGCATTCATAATCACATATATCACATCAGAACTTAGAACATTTGTCAAGAGTCGATCTGAATCTTTTTCCAAAGCTTTCTTTTGACACTTTTGTTTTGAAATCTTGTTATCTTTTGCTTTGAAAATGCTCATCCTTGATGCAACTTCTGATTGAAGTTCCTGTTCCTACTGTGTTGCACAAAGTCGCAGGTGTTTGACATATGGCAAAAATTGCTTTTGAAAAACTTCTCTCTTTTCTTTCTCATAGGGAGAGAGAAAAGTAGAGACTTTGATTTCAGAATTACGTTCAATTGCATCTTCCAAAAGTTTGATGTCATCCATAAATGTATTAAAATATTTAAGAATGCGACATTGTTTTGGCATTTGTGCATTGACACCTGGATTTGGTAAAGGACCATTGACTTGTGCTACAATGGTTACTGGACCAATTTCAGACGAAGCATTTATGTCAGTTAAAGACTACGTTTGTTCAGATCTATCTTTTTGAGGTACAAAAGTTTCACTAATATGAGGTGTTTTTGAGTAATCGTATGGTTTGTTATAATATACACAACTTAACTTAGATCGACTCTCGTCCTCATGTTCCAGTTCCTCTTCAGTATTGTACACAACCATACGTGTGAAAGTATCATCCAACAATAATTCTGCACTGTACAACTTTGGATTTTCCTTGATTGCTTTGTTTAAAAAACGTGGTTGATCATTTCCAATTGCAAAGCCATATCCTTGGGGATTTGGTTTGACAGTTAATTTTTGAATGGTTTTTACAGATTCACCCGTTTTATAAACAACGTTTTGAAATTCTTTAAGTTTGCCTTCCAATGCCACAATTTCCTCAAGGTATGAATCAACACGTTTCCTTGAAACTTGTCTGTGTTCTGAAAAATTTTCTTGACAAGTTGACAACTCTGTTTTGGTTTTGGAAAGTTCAGAGTGTAAAATGTCAACTTGTTTTTGAAAATCAAAATTTTCTTGTTCCTTTTGTGAAATTAATTCATTTTTGGAAACGGTCAATTCACGAACTTGATGTTCTAAATTCTGTACTTTCACGTATGATTCTTGGAATGCAGACTCAAAGCTTTTCTCACGTTTTTCTTTGTTTTCAAAATTTGAAAGTTGTTGCTTGTAGCACTCAAGAACCTTTGTTAACAATGCAACTTTGGCTTTTAAGTTTCTGTTAATATCATTGCATTTATCAATCTGAGATTTCTGTGCATTTAATTGTGTTTGGGTGGTCAACAATAAGGTCATAAGCTCTGGATCTGTATCATGCATAAGATCATTTTGTTCAATGGGATCATGATTGTCATCATCAAAAGGATCATCAAATGAAACTACGGGGTTAATTTGATCTTCATCAAATGTAACAATGGTGTTTATTTGATCATCGTCTTGAGATGATAATGATGAGTCATTTTGACCAATATTTTCTTGTGCAGATGAAGATGCAGAGGGTGATGCAATTTCATGAATAAGATAATCAGATTCAGATACCTGAGATAAGCTGTTGATATCATAGACCGGGACTGTCTTACTCATATTCATTTCTTGCATGTTTGCCATCAACATTACAGCTGCATTTGCCTCAAGGTCTTCCATTTCATCATCTGAGAATGCATTTGCCATAAAGTTGTGTTTTTTCTCGGTCAAAGTCTCACCAGCTTTTTCATCTTTCAATGCCAGAAGAAGAGCTTCCTTGTGATAAGTACTGCCCATTGTCCTTGGGTTTGGGCATGCATTTGCCATATGACCATTCCCACCACAGTTATAGCATGTAATTGATGTGTTTGCAATCCCTTTCCCTTTTTCTGCAATCTGAGTCCTCCTCTGTGTATTACCAATGCTGTTTCTACCATTTCCTCCCGAATTAAACCTTTGTCCACTAGAATTCCCCATATAATTTCCTGAACCAAATCTCCCTGAAGCCCTGTTCTTGATTTCAACCCTTCCATCATTAACAACAGTCTGATTCCTTGTGTTTGATGAAGACCTTAAACGATTGTTAGACTTGTTTGAAAATTTGCTAAAAGCGTAAGCGATCAACGCAAATCCCTCGTTCAATGAGTTAAAGGCATCATCTTCATCGTTGTCAACGTTGGAGTACATACTATAATCGGTGTTGTTGTATGAGACGAGTTGATTATCAGAATATTGTGAGGGTGCTTCATATGGAACAAGTTGGTTTAAAGGTTGTGGTGCAAAACCCGAATGAGGTGGTGGTGGTTGAACAAAATCCTGATTTGGTGGTGCAAAGTGAGATTGAGCCATTAAAGCAAGTGGGTTTGAAGTAGGTAATGATGAAAATCCACCACGAGCTGCTCGGTCCTTGTCAACTTCGGATTGGTGATGTTTGAGGTAATCATACAACAACCCATAAGATGCGTTGTGGAGATTCTTGGCCTGTCGAACGAAAGTCACGTACTTTTGCCAATCCGGTCCGAGACACCCTAGAAACTTAGAGTTCACAACAATCTTTGGTAAAATGATGTTGTGACGATCCAGATCGTTGATAATGTTGGTAAACCGATGGTAGTATGATTCTTAAGATTCTTCAGCTTCAGTGTTGAAATGTGTGTATTCCATATAAAGCTTAGATTCCAAGTCTTCCTGATTTAACTCAGTACCTTCAATGAGAAGGTGCACATGCTCCCACATATCCTTTGCTGTCTTTTGTGCATCGATGCTCCTGAAGATAGGATTTGGAATCCCTTGGAGGATGTAAGACATGGCTAACTCATTAGCCTCTTGTTGAAGAACTTGTCTGCGGTGAGTTGAGCTAGAGGAATAGGGGTTGTTGTTGCTTCTCTTGGAGGAACATGATTTGGATCAGCAGGAATGGTAGTAGTAGGAGCTGGATACGGTCCATCAATGATAACCTTCTTCAGATACTTTCCATGAGGTTTCTTTAGCTCGATAAATCGGAGAAAACGACTGGACCAATGCACATAATTCCCTGGTGTTAACATTTGTGGTGTGTCCAAAGACCCTGCTTCATTGCTCGACTGTTGACTGCTTATAGCTTCGCACATTTTGTTAAACCAATGTGGTTCTCTTGAAGGAGGTTGGTAACTTTGCATTGGTTGTTGAGGGACTTGTTGCTGTGGAAGAAATTGATGTTGCTGCATTAACATGTGTTGTTGTTGATACTGTGGTTGATATTGTGGTTGAGGATACTGTTGTGGATATGGTTGTTGTTGACGATACTGTTGTTGTTGTTGATTATAGAAGTAGTTATGATATGGTGGTTGAGACATCTTGAAGTAACTTGTGGATGTAGGATCTTTAAAGGATAATAGTGGTTGTTGTTGAAGATTAGGTTTGTACGTTGAAGAACTTAAAGGAAATATTCCAAGAAACTCGAAGAATCCAAACACGGAAAAATCTCTTGAAACTTTGAGGATTTTACTCTAGAAACTCGGAGAAATCTTAGAAACTCGGTAGATTCTACCAAACTCGGTAACTGTCAGAAACTCGATAACCTTTTACCAAACTCGGTAACTGTCAGAAACTCGATAACCTTTTACCAAACTCGGTAACTGTCAGAAACTCGATAACCTTTTACCAAACTTGGTAAGTATGAGAAACTCGGTAAGATTACCAAACTCGGTAAATATGAGAAACTCGGTAAGATTACCAAACTTGGTAAATATGAGAAACTTGATAAGATTACCAAACTTGGTAAATATGAAAAACTTGGTAAGATTACCAAACTTGGTAAATATGAGAAACTCGATAACACTTTACCAAACTCGGTAACACTTTACTAAACTCGGTAAATGTGAGAAAGTCGACAGTTTTGGTACGTGAACAGTAACCGATTAGATTTTCTTCAAATTTCAATTAGATCTAATCTTTAACAACCTAAATTACCCCTAGGCGAATGATACCACTTGATGTTACTTACTTTCATCACACAAGCTACTAATCTAATCCTAGATTTAGAGAAAGAAAGTTAGAGAGAGAAAGAGAGTGGAAGGTTTTCTTAAGATAATAATGAAATGTTGATAGGATTGATTATACACTTAGGATGTTAATCCTGTTAATGTGTATGTGATACTTTGAGTTTACATAACAAAGCATGCGGAATCTACTTTGCTATACTTAGAAGAATATTTGAGTGATTGATTGAAACAACTTATGAACAAGAGACAATTGTATAACTTCGAACGATTCAATATTATTAATTTAATAATACGAGTGATCTCCTATCACTAGGGTTTTCAACCTTGAATCTTAACAAAACGATACTTCTAGATATGTACTCTATTCATACATAAACTTTAACCTAGGCAATCCTTTTATAGACCAAGGATTCCTGTACAAGATAACTATAATCTATTCCAATAGGATATACACAAAATCCTTTCTATAATTATCTACTACACGTTTAAAAAAATCATAAGCAGTACTAACTTTCTAATGCAACCGTACTAACTGACTTTGTACTGCCAGTGTTGTCTTCAATCTCTTCAGCAGTACTAACTTATATACTAACAGTTTCAACTGTTAACCTTAATTCTCAACAATCCTCCCCTAAACTTATGATTTCTTTTCCAAATCACTAAGTTTCTTGGAATTAACCTTCATCTTCATGATAGGGGGATTCTTCTAAACATCTATCATATCAATCTTTTTGTCTGAGCTTTCCTCTGTTCTGCAAGGTTAAATATTTTTTTCACTAACATATCTGCCATCTCAGAATCTTCTTTAACCTTAAGTGATACTGATAGCATAACCTTCAAAACAACTAGTCTGAGTGGATATTCTTTTTCCACCAACATATAAATTTCTATTCCATCCTTGGTAGAAACTCTGTGAACACCACATGTATCAAATAATTTCCAAGAAACATCCTTGACTTCAGCTTGAAACCTCCACATTGATTCTCCACCATCAGGTTCATAAATCCTCTTCAATTGAACCCATAGTTCTTTGTCTTTGTCTTTAAGTGGATCTTCAATTCTGAATTTTTCTTGTACTAATTTCCACAACTGATTAAGATCTTCCCTGTCAAAACCTTTGAGTAAATCTTCAAACAGCTTGTATCTTTCAGTAATTCCACCAAGTCTCATAATCTTCCACCCTTTCATCCTACCTTCTGTGAACACTTCCCAGCCAATAATGGGATATTTTGCTTGCAAAGGCTTGATGTTTGTGGATTCAGGGACTATCACCATCATACTCTTGAGTTGTTCATCAGTCAATCCTTCAGCTTTCTTCTTTTGTTTCTTTGCTGCATCAGATTCTAGCAACTCTGCATCTCTTTTCCTTCCTTTTGTGGTATCCCTTTCAATTGGTGTATTCAATCTTGCATAAGCTTCATAGTAAGCCTTTTCAATTTCCGCATCTGATCTTCCTTTAAAATAGCTCATCTTCCAATTTGCTTGATTCTTCAAGTAACTCTTCATAAATCTGATCTGTTCTTTCTTTGTAGGCATCTTTGTCTTGTAACCTTCTTTTTGTCTATCTCTAATCTTCTGCATAAGATCATTCCAAGCTACTTCTCTGTTCTTAGATAGAATAAAACTTTTGAGTTTTTCAGACTTCTCTTCTTCACTTAAGTCCTTATCTTTAAGAATAAGCACTGCTTGAGCTCTCACAATTAGGTCTGCATCTAACAAATATTGTAGTTGTTCATTGAATTGTTCTTGATTAATCTCAGCATTGGAATCTATCTTTTCTAATCTTGTTTTCTCCATAAACTCAATTACATCATCAAAATCATCCTGAGCCATCTTCTTAGCTAACTCTACATCAAGATTTATCTGAGCTTGTTCATCTGCTTGATCATTTTCTTGAATTTTTCTTGCAACTTCTGCATCATATTCAATCTGTGCTTGAGTTTTTGGCTTCAATTTCTTCTGTTTCTCAGTAATTTGTTCAGCTTCTTCAGGAGTCATTTGTTTCTTTCCTTTTGCTTTTCTCTTTCTTTCATACTCTGCCCCAGTAGTATCTGGATGTGAACCAGCAGTTTGTACGGTTTCTTGTTCTGTCTCAGCCGTTTGAATTGTTTCTTCATTCTCAACAGTTTCATGTGCCTGATCTTCAACATCCATATCAGCAACATTATCATGACCTTCATCAAACAATCCACTAGTACTTTCATCATGCCTCCCCTGAGTTTCTGAACTCTCCCCCTTTTCTTCCTTGTCTTTATCTGATTTCCTCCCCTGTTTTGGAGAATTACCACCATCATCATCATCTGAACCACCTGAATAATCTTCATATGAGGAATCTTCATCCAGTATAGCTCTAGCCCTTTTCCTCTTGAGATGGTTTTCCAGCTTCTTCACCCTTAGAGTCAACTTTGTGTAGACTTTGGCAAAATTTTCTTTGTGACTTTTAAGTTCCTTCTCCAAAGATTCTACCTGGGCAGCTAACTTGGTACATAAAGCCATCAATTCATTTTGTCCAGTACCACCCTCATCACTTCTAGCTGTGTTACCTGCTAGGAGAGGTGAATCATGGGGAAAGGATCCAGTTGCCACTCTAGTTAGACTAGGTGTGGTCCTTCTCCTATATGTGGTGATAATTGGGGGTGTTTGGGTATTTTTAGGATATTGATTGGGTGTGTGATGGGGATCAGTTGGGTTGACTGAACCTTCACCCAATTCAACTTGAAGCATTTCAGGAAACAAAGGTATGTCTACCCCTTTGAAACGTCTACTAGCCATAGCCATGTTTTGAAAAACTTTAGATTGCAGGCTAGGAGTAGGAAAAGTTTCTTTGTGTGTCTTAAGCAAATTCTTTTTCTTATTCAGAAAGGTTTGAATAAATCTTGGGTATATAAGAAACTTTGTTTTGCTGTTTACATTTGCAACCATACTCTCAAATATGAACTTTAAAAAATTAAAAACCTTGTTTGTTGATAGACATATGAGAGCAATAGCAATATTGCTACTGAATTGCTCCCATGCTGTCTTTTTGAGGCTTAAACAATGTAAGAGAGTATGTATCAAAAATCTCCATTGTGGTGAGAAACATCCTTTTTGAAAAGTATGTTTTTGAGAGGACGTATCATACCCCATTTTTGAAAGTTCTTCAAAAATTTCGATGTTTAGCATTGTGTTAATACCATCTGAATCTTCTAACTTAAGATGTCTCCTAAGTGTAGATTCAGTAAGAACAAAAGATATGCCATCCACTTTAGAATGGAGTTCTAAGTCTCCATCTTCACTAGTCAAGACAGTTGAACTCTGCCAGAACTGTGTGATGTGAGAGACATATAGAGTAGGAGAGACAGTTAAAGCATACCTTATGTAAGAGTGGTTGAGGAAATCCACTATCTCATAAAATTTTGGTCCATCTCCTTCCTCTGTTTTCTCTAGAAAAGCCACCTGGTTGTGTGTCTTAACGAAATCCAAATTAGCCATAAGTTCTCAGTAATTATTGATTTGACTGTGGTGAATAGTGATAGTATTGGTTCGAAAGTAGAAGATGAAAGTGAAATTGAGATTTTATTGAGAGAGTATTAGGGTTTCAATTGACCGACTTAAAGAATAAATTAACTTTTATTTTAGGATAGAATTATAATGGAATAAAAGTTAAAATATCTAGATGAGGATCCCTCGAAAACCGTAACTCAATCAGTAAAAATCGCAACAAACCTCCAATGGCTAGTTTTTACTCCAAAATTAATTACTGACACAACAGTCACAACGGCTAGTTCAGCAGTAGAAACTTTGCACTAGCAGCACAAAGTTTATACTAGCAGTACAAACCATTATCAATATTTTCAAAGAACAGTATTAACTTATATGGTTTTGAAAAATAGTTTTTATACACATATAGTTTTTAGCAAACTATCAGCTATCAACGGATTTGATATGTCTTTACCAATAGCCGTTTGCTTTGGACTAGCCAACTCTTCACAGTTAGATATGGTGAGTTGATAACCATACAATTTTTGGTAAATTGTTAACCTTTAACGGATTTGATTAGTCTTTACCAGAAACCGTTTGCTCTGGACTAGTTGGTTCTTATGTGGGTTAGACATGGTGAACCAATTACCATTTGTGGTGTGGAAAGATCACACACTGAGCTCCAAATCACCATTCAGTCCAAAACATAAAGCACTTGTAATTCCTTGGTGCTTATCATCCATTCCTGCAATTGTTAGTCCACAAATAAGGAAACAAAGTGCAAAGCACTTGTCTCACAACTTAACAAGCATATGACTAACAATGCACATAAAAAGAAAAATTAATTTCCTTGTGGCACCCAAGCCATAATAGACTTAGGCTTGCCCCTTGCATCAATATAATTAAATCTTTTTAGAACAGTTGGAGTACCATTAGATTGAAGTGGTCTCCAAACCCACGATGCAGATGCATTAATACCACTTCCCAAATTTCCCTTAGCAGTGTTTTTAAAACTGCCAGTATTAACTGCTTTCCTAACAGTATTAACTGCTGAATTTGCAGTTGCAACCTTAGGTTTCCAAACTTGTTTGTTTACAACTGCTATGTTGTTAAAGGGCCTTTTGACAGTTGTTGGTGCTGATTTAAAAAGAGTTTTTGCACCTTGAACTGTTGGTCTTGGGTAAAGAGTCTTATTAGGTCTAGTATTATGAATTTCTGGTCTAGCAGTATGAACTGCTGGTCTAGCAGTATGAACTGCTCTTGGTTCAGACCTTAAAAGAACTGATCTAGGTATCATTCTAGTATTTGTTGGGTAAGTAGGAGGTTTTACTGAGTTCACCCTAGGACTTGAATACCTAGTTACCCTATTGTTGCAATAAAATGCAAGATGGTCAAAGCTACCACATGTGAAACAAGCTTTCCTAACATAGACAAAGTCATCACCTAGTTGGTGAGACTTGAGGTTATTCCAATTCCGTTGGTTACGTCTGGGCTTGTTTGTGGCTCTATACATTTCAGCATACCTAACTGTTGGTTTAAATGGTTTAGCATCTGATCTAAGCCTAACAGTCTCAGGTTTGACCACTTTGGGAACTTTTGGTTCCTCCACTTTAACACTAACAGGCTTAACCACAGCCTGATTATCCTCATCATCAGAAGTCCAGTCCTCTATGGTTGGAGCATCTGAGTCCTTAGTTGAGGACACCTTATCCTCAGAAAGTGAGGCATCACTTGCACTCTCATACACAGGTTTATCAACTACATTCTCTTTAGGTTGAGGACCATATTTAAGCTCAGGTAGTTGAAATTTAGGGAGTCATGTGTGTTCTAGGTCTATGCCTGGGGGTGTTGGAATTCCCCTATAAGGAGGTGGAATAGACTTATACCCTAGGCCTGACTTAGCTTTGTTTAAGATTTGACATTCAATTATCTTTTGAACACCTTTTGATGTGTATTCTAGTGTGTCTACACTCATTTGAATGTTCTCCTTGGCTTTCTTAACCTGTTCCAGTTCATGTTTCAACACACTAATTTCATTTTCTCTAAACATTAAGTCTCTCTTAAGTATAATCATATCATCAGCAAACTTAGACTCATTACCTTTATAATGAACAATTTGTTCTTCTAACACAGCTAAAGCCCTTTTATGATTTTCTAAATTAAAAATGGTTTGGGTTAGCTTTATTCTTTGTTCATCATATCTTTTCTTAAGAGTTTCTAGATCTTTTAATGCATCACAAGATTTAGAACACTTAGAAACTTGTACCTCAAAGTCTGAAAATGCCATGAGAGCCATCTCTGTAGATGCTTCTGCTTCCTCCTTTGCAATGTAGCTCCAGTCAAATCCTAAGCCATCAATGGCAACCATAGCCTTTGAGCTTGAGTCTGTAACCTCCACAACTCTTGATTTGTTTCCAAAGCCTCTGCTCTTGTCATCATGTTATCTTGGCAATCTGCACTTCCTTGAATAATGACCCTTCTTATGGCAATTATAGCATTCAATCTTTGACTTGTCATACCCAACAACATCATTGCTGTTAATGATGATCTTCTTGCCAGTCTTCTTCAAGAATCTCTTAGCCCTCATGCTAAGAAGAGAGAGTTGCCACTTGATATCCATCTCTTAAATATCATCTTCATCAATCTCTTGAAGGTCTGTATGAGTCAGCATACTTCCATTGTGCTGAGTAGTCAGGAATGCACAATAAGTATTCTCATCCAAGAGTCCATTATTACTGCTTGAGGTACTAGCAGTACCAATATTTGAACTAGCAGTACCAACTGCTCTAGCAACATGCACTTCTTTCACTTGGTTTGAGGTACTGGGAGTTGACACAAAAGCCAAATTTCCAGAGCTTGAGCTTGTTCCAACAACTTTCTTAACATCTTGCTCCACTATCTTGAAATTGCTATACAAGTCTATCAGACTCATAGAATCTATGTCTGGTTTTTTCTTCCAGACAACTACATGCATACCCCATTCTGATGGTATACTTCTTAGAAATTTTGAGTTGAGATCTTCTTGAGGTATCTCAATTCCTAGAACAGCAAGTTGACTCACTAGTTTTTGAAGCCTGTTAAACATATGATCTAGTGACTCATTGCTTGTAGCTGAGAAGTTCTCAAATTGTTGCTTGAGTAATGTCTTCTGAGTTTTCTTGGTGGCTTCATTCCCACCATATCTGGTAACAATTGCTTCAAACAGAGTCTTGGCATACTTGAATTTACTAAAGTTCAGTAATTGATCATTAGGAATAGTCAGTAGTAGCAAGCTTCTTGCTTTTAGATCATTCTTGTGTTGTGCCTTCTCTTCACTAGTAGTTGGCTTTGTCTGCATCGTTGTTTCAGTCTTACCTTCAACAACAGTCGTTGTGGTTGTGGGCTTAAAGGAATTACCTTCTTCTATGATCTCCCAAAGTTCATAATCCTGCACTTGAAAAAATTGCTCAATTCTTAATCGCCACATATCGAACTCATTGGGTTTAAGCATTGGTAGCTTAGCAGCAATATTGGTAGAAGATGTTGTCTCCATGTCCATCTTTTCTTCTAAACCAGATGTATCAACCTGTCTCTGATACCACTTGATAGGATTGATTATACACTTAGGATGTTAATCCTGTTAATGTGTATGTGATACTTTGAGTTGATATAACAAAGTATGCGAAATCTACTTTGCTATACTTAGAAGAATATTTGAGTGATTGATTGAAACAGCTTATGAACAAGAGACAATTGTATAACTTCGAACGATTCAATATTATTAATTTAATAATACGAGTGATCTCCTATCACTAGGGTTTTCAACCTTAAATCTTAACAAAACGATACTTCTAGATACGTACTCTATTCATACATAAACTTTAACCTAGGCAATCCTTTTATAGACCAAGGATTCATGTACAAGATAACTATAATCTATTCCAATAGGATATACACAAAATCCTTTCTATAATTATCTACTACACGTGTACAAAAATCATAAGCAGTACTAACATTCTAATGCAACCGTACTAACTGACTTTGTATTGTCAGTGTTGTCTTCAATCTCTTCAGCAGTACTAACTTATATACTAGCAGTTTCAACTGTTAACCTTAATTCCCAACAAATGTTTAATCCAATAAACCAACCAACCCTCTCCCTTGAATGGGAGGGGGTATTTATAGTGTCTTACAAGTAGATGGGCTTTAGCCCTAATTAAAATATAATTAATTTAAATAAATAGACACAGCCCATGGGCCTTCTACACAGGCTGGGCCATAAAACAAACCTAAAGGCCAAGCAACCTATTACATAAATGATCAATACTTGATAATAATAAAGTGTTCGCAACAGCGGTTGTGCCCCAAGGAAATCGGGGAAATGATGGAGGAGCCCGCGGTAGGGTCTATGCAGTGGGCAAGGTAGAAGCCCAAGAGGACCTGAATGTCATAACGGGTACGTTCCTTTTAAATAACCGCTATGCATCTATATTGTTTGATACGGGAGCGGATAGAAGTTTTGTTTCAACCACATTTAGCCCATTGCTTGGTATTGCCCCGACCACCTTAGGCAACGTATATAATGTGGAGTTAGCTAATGGGAAAGTAGAAAGAGTAGACACTATCGTAAGAGGCTGCACTTTAAATTTGTTAAATCACCCATTCAACATCGATCTCATGCCCGTAGAATTGGTAGTTTTGATGTTATTATCGGCATGGATTGGTTGTCAAAATATCATGCCACTATTCTTTGCGACGAGAAAATCGTTCGACTGCCTTATGGGAACGAGGTTCTAATCGTCAAAGGCGACAGAAGAGACCGATGAAGTGCCTCGAGATTAAACGTTATCTCTTGCACAAAGGCCCAGAAATACCTTGAGAAAGGATGCATTCTCTTCCTAGCACAAGACTCTAAAAAGGAAGAAAAGGAGCCGGAAGGAAAACGTTTGGAAGATGTACCAATCATAAGAGATTTTTCAGAAGCCTTCCCTGAAGACTTACCCGGACTCCCGCCGAAACGACAAGTCAAATTTTGAATTGACCTAGTGCCCGGTGCCGCACCCGTGGCACGAGCACCCTATCGATTAGCTCCGACAAAACTACAGGAGTTATCTGAACAGTTGTCAAAACTCTCCGAAAAAGGATTCATCAGACCGAGTTCCTCACCCTGGGGAGCTCCAGTTCTATTCGTCAAAAAGAAAGATGGATCTTTCCGAATGTGCATCGACTACCGGGAACTCAACAAATTGACTATCAAAAACCGATAGCCACTCCCTAGAATTGATGATCTATTCGATCAACTCCAAGGTTCATGCGTTTATTCAAAAATCGATTTGAGATCCGGTTACCACCAACTTAGATTTCGGGAAGAAGATATTCCGAAAACGGCATTTAGATCGTTATGGCCACTACGAGTTTCAGGTTATGCCTTTTGGCTTAACCAACGCACCGACAATATTCATGGATCTTATGAATCGGGTGTGTAAGCCGTACTTAGACAAGTTCGTGATCGTCTTCATCGACGGCATATTAATATACTCCAAGAGCGAGAAGGAGCACAAAGAACATCTTAGGCTGATCTTAGAACTACTGAAGAAAGAGGAGTTATATGCTAAGTTTTCCAAGTGCGAGTTTTGGATACCAACTGTCCAATTCTTAGGTCACGTAATCGATAGACAAGGTATTCATGTAGATCCTGCAAAGATTGAGTCAATAAAGGATTGGGCGACACCCACAACTCCCACTGAAATACGCCAATTCTTAGGACTTGCAGGGTACTACAGAAGGTTTATCGAGGGATTCTCGAATATAGCAAAGCCTTTGACTAAGCTAACCCAGAAAAATGTAAGATTTGACTAGGGAGATAAAGCGGAAGAAGCTTTCCAACTTCTCAAAGATAAGTTGTGCAGCGCACCTATCTTAGCCCTACTTGAAGGCAGTGAGGACTTTGTAGTCTACTGTGACGCCTCACAAAAAGGGTTAGGAGCTGTCTTGATGCAGCGAGAGAAGGTGATAGCCTACGCCTTACGACAATTGAAAACCCACGAGAAGAATTACACTACACACGACTTAGAACCATGGTCAATAGTGTTTGCGCTCAGGATCTGGAGATGATGCTTGGTTTTGCGACCTTACAACAGGTTTTACCTCTCGAGGGATCTCAAGAGGCTTGCAATCCCCACCAGGCAGTGTACCTGACCGATGTAGTATAGTGTAGTGGCAAGTACCGGGGGATTGATCGTTCTCTAGGGGAATAGTGTCGTTAGGATTGAAAAACTACTCTAACACTAGTACAAAAATGGGATTTAGTCACACATGCTGATTGCGTGGTTTTGTAACCTTACAACAGGTTTTACCTCTCGAGGGATCTCAAGAGGCTTACAACCCCACCAGGCAGTGTACCTGACCGATGTAGTATAGTGTAGTGGTAAGTACGGGGGATTGATCGTTCTCCACAGGGAATAGTGTTCGTTAGGTATGAAAGGCTACTCTAATTAGGTCTAAGGGTTGAGGAAGATTCTTTTTATGTTTTTATAATTTTATGAAAGCAAGTAAAATCTCGGGTTTTGAAGGAGTGGGCGGAATTAGTTGCTAGTCAACTAACCCAAAATGACTACGAATGCAAATAAAATAAAATAACAAAAATGAAAAGTGGTGAGAAACTTATGTGTAGAGAAATGTGTTTACTTAGATTTCCTTACTCCCTAACTATCTTTTACCGGTTAATTAGTGTGTATTAGTCGCGTGGATGACGGGTGTATTCCTTAATACCATTCGTGGGGTGGCGTACTTACTTCCCCAAACTCTACAAGCTCCTACTTCACTCCTATGTCGAGCCGGCTAGGAAGCTCCTAACATGGGATCACTAGAATTCGCTTGTGCATTAAATACAACCATAAAAACCTTTAGTACGCGTTTGGTTCATGTTTCTTAAGACGTTCAAGCAAGTTACCGAATAGGAAGTTAGCCAGTTTTCTTAAGCCTAACATAGATAAACAATCATCCAATACAACTAACAACACACTAACAACCAATAATCAATAGCTAGGTTTCATTAGATCTAAGCAAACACAAGATAAAATTAGCCTAACATGTTAAACAAAAGACAAGCATAAGATAGAATCAAACAACACATAGACATATTGAATGATTAATTGATAACTTATCTTTCAATGAAACATGGAAGATCTCAAGGCAAGAAGCCCTGAAAAAGTAGCTAAAATCGTCTTAGGGTTTTATCCCAAAATTCCACACACTAAGCTCTCTCCAATGACAAAAGATTAGAAAACTATATATAGATTTTTGGATCTGACGGCGTCACCTTATGCATTGTGACGCCGTCACCTCGCCGCTTTTAGGGTTCCCGGGTGACCTTCTTGACGCCGTCCCTCTTTAGCTCTTCAAAAATCCATTCTGGCTTATCAAGGCTTGACGCCGTCTAACCCTGAACGTGACGCCGTCCCCTTATGATTTAAGCCGTGACGCCCTTGATTTAGTTAAAGCGTGACGCCGTCAGAATTCCCATGCTAACTCACTGGCCCGTCATGAGTAAATTTCACATCCCACTTTTCTTGCCAAGGCATGACGCCGTCACGAGATGATTCTGACGCCGTCAAAGGTAAATTTCAGCCGATTTTGAGACTTTGCCGTTTTCTTCACTTTAATGCTCCAAAAACGTCCAAAATGCCTCCTTTTCCAGATTTCTCCTCAAAAGTACCTAAAATGACAAAAGGAACGATTTAGGGCAATATTTGAGCAAATAAATACGATTTCGGGCTTAAATGACCCCTTAAAAGCGGTACACTTTTCGCCTCATCACACATGCTGTTTTTCGAACAGCCACACAGTCGCCTTTTTATGTGACTAAATGTACCAGAATAAAATAAACAGCCACACTTGATCCGACTTGTGTGACCATTTCGGAATTACATCCGAGGCTATAGCCACACATTTGAATATTTTCGTGACTATACGTATCTGGTAAATTTTTTTTTGATTTTTTAGTCACTTATAATTTGGGACGTGTGACGGATACAAATAAGGTTGAAACATTAGTCACACTATATATATACATATGTGACAAATATATGTCACGCAATTGAAAAGTGTGACCAAAATCCATATATGGTCACACGAAGTAATTGTGTATGTGGCTAAATCATATGCTCAAGTTTGTCACACATGATTTAAGCGTGACTGCTAGTTTTTGTTGAAAATTTAGCCACATATGAATTTGAAATGTGTGACAACTGAAAAGTAAGTTTGAAGCATAATCACGATATGCATTTAAAAGTGACAAATATATGTCACACACTTGAGATGTGTGACCAAATGTCATATATGGTCACACTAAACCATAGGCATACATGATTAAGTGTGACCAAAATTCGATACAAATAGTCACGTAAGTTAATATGTGTGTCTAAAGTTAAGTGTGTGTTTGCCTGCCAATTCCTAATGTGTATGGTCACATTTAATTGTAGCACAATCATGTGACTATAGGCTATACAATAGTAACACCATACCACAAATGTGCATCTAAATTATGTTTATGGCCACATTATAAGGGTATTATATGTGACCAATACATTGAAAATAGTCACACTGAAATATTCATGTGACTAATATGTATAGCAAAATGTGAACTCAGTTATCATTAACCTTGATATTAGTCACATTGAGTGTTTGTGTGACTAAATTCAAGATGTTACATATGGTCACATGAAGTATTTATTTAGGTGTCTAAATCATAGAGTCATATTTTGAGTTCAGACTGTTAGTCATGACTCTTCATTTAATTTGCCCCATTACAATGCTGGGATTTTATAGTCTATCTAGTTTAATGCAGTAGTATGTAAGTATGTTACTTGCCCCTAGCTGGAACCAGATTACTTGACTTTCTAAAGTCAATTTTCAACTTTATAATGAAGTAACATGTTACTAAAGTGCCTGCAAGTGCATATACATGATAAATGGAAACTGCAAATACAATAAAGCTTGACTGCAAGTGGACATATACATGATAAATGTCAGACTATACATTCTAGCAGTAATAACTATACATTCTAGCAGTAATAACTATACATGTTTAAGTCAAACTATACATTGTAGCAGTAATAACTATACATTCTATTTCTTGTCCTTGGGTCCTAGATACTCTTCCATCTTCCTGAGCAGTTCATATGCCATGTCATCATAATTAAGCTGAAGCTTGAGTGTTTTCTTCCCACGCAACATCTGATGTAGAATGTCTTTGTGAAACTTTAAAGGGTAATCCTTTTCTACAAGCATGTAGATCACCAACTCATTCACAGTTAAAGCATGTACTCCACATCGTTGAAAAATTTTCCATTCTTTAACAGTATTGTGCGTTAGTCTTCTCCAACATTCATCTTCATGATTTGGTTCAAACATTACCTTTAAATAATTCCAGACTTCTCTATCATAATTAGCTTGTTCTGGTGTCTTATTACCAAATCTTTGTTTGAGTAATTTCCATAGAGCTATCATATCTTGTCTATCAAAATCATGAACCATGTGAAGAAAGCTTACATACCTTCTAGAAGAACCATCATGCCTCTTAATATCGTAATAAACTGTTTCCCCAAAAGATCCAGACTTATAATCAACAATGGGATGTTTGACAGTTAAAGGTTGTGCATCCATGGCTTCTCCTACAGAGTCAACTGCAAGTTCAGTGTGAGCTTGCATTTGTTCTTCAGCAACAGCTTGCTCAGTTTGTTCTTGTTTTCTCTTTTTACTGCTTTCTATTTCCAACTGTTCACCTGCTCTCTTTGAACTGTCATTCAAGAAGAGATCATTGTTTCTCTTGGCAATTGCATATAATTCTTCAATTCTTTTATCATCCAAGAATTTCAAATCCTTTAGTTTCCATCTGTCCACATTCTTCAAATACCTGCACATGAGTAGATGTTTATGATATGATGTACATATTGGGTATTGTTGATATTAATATAAATACCTTTGCAAAAAAAAAAAAAAAAAAAAAAAAAAAAAAAAAAAAAAAAAAAACTACCTGCACATGAGATCTCTTCTTTGTTTTTGAGTGGGTGGCTTGTTCTTCTTAGCTGCATATCTTTGTTCTGCATACAACTTCTTTTTTGCATCAAAATATTCTTTCAGCATCCTGGCTTTTTCATCTACTGAGTACTTATCTTGCTCTTGTTTATGTAGTTTCTTAGCAAGCTCAGAATCAGCTGCAACCTGAGCCCTTTGCTCATCCCATGAAGCTATTAACTCTGCATCTTTTTCTTCTTGTATTCTCCTTTGTTCCAAAATTGTCTGATGTTCTGCATCATACTTTTGTGAGAATTTCATAGCAATTTCAGCATCAACTTTTAATTGCTCTTCTTTTGATAATGGTTTCTCCACAGGCTCTTCAGTAAGAATCCCTTTACCTTTGCCTTGTACATGTGGAGTTGATTGTTTATCTTTTGGAGAGGATGATGGCTCTTGTGTCACAACACCTTTGGTTACTGGTTTTGCTGTCTTCAGCTCAGCAAGTACACTAACAGCATTTGCAAAAACCTCTGGTGTAGCAGTACTAGCTTTTGTAGTACCAACTGTAATTGGCTCAGTAGCACTATCAGCATTTGTAACCTTGCCCAGACGATGATCAATCACCACTTGATTCCCTTGGTTATCCTCCCCTGAAACTTTGCCTTCATTCCCTCCCTGTTTGGGAGCATCCTTAGAAGCTTCAGAAGATTTAACCTTTTGTTTGGGAATTCTTGATCCTTTGACTCCTTCTAAATACCTAACCCTTCTCTTCAAAGCCTTTATCTCCCCACCTTGAGCTTTGATGACTCCATCTTGGGAAGAAGCTATTGCTCGCAGATCACCAATTTGTGCAGACAGCTTGGCACAGGTATCCTTCAATTCATTCAAAAGTTGCATACTATCCTCACCACTTCGGCTTGTGTTACCTAGCCCGAGAGGTGGATCACTGGAAAAGTTAAGTTCAGTCTCACCCCTAGGATGAACATCCGAACCCCCCATTGTTTCCATGTGACTGGGACCTTCACCTGAATCAGTTCCAAGGAACTTTCTTCATTAGAAGTTGTCTTGGTTCGGGTCTTAATGATGTTACCACTGTCCTGTGCTGCTGCTAAGCTAGACACAGTAGTGGCAGCCCTTGCCAACATGTCACTCTCCCCCCCAGTGACATCCTCATCTGCAACAGTTGGTATAGAACCACTAGCCTGAGGTAGCTCAGTGTTCTTGGTGTTAGTCCTACGTTTATAGGTCTTTTGTTGTTGTTCTGTGGGTGTGTGATGGGTACCAGCTGGGATTGCTGAACCTTCACCCATTTGGGTTTGGGCTAGTGCCAACATTGTTGGAAACAAAGGTGTCACTCTCCCTGAAAAATCTTTTCCAACCCTACTCATATTAGCAAAAACCTTTTTGGTAAGGCAGGGAGTGGGATAAACATTTTTGTGACTTTTCTTTTTTTTAAATTGGTTGTCCAAAAAGAGTTGCAAAAACCTTGGATATAGAAAATATTTAGCCAAAGAACCATCCAAGTTCTTAACCATATTATCAAAATTTAATTTTGAGAAATTAAATCTTTGAGTATTTTCAGCCAAACAAATTATAGCAGAAGCTAAATTACTGTTAAATTCATTCCAAGCAGTGGTCTTTGGACTTAGACACACTAAGACAGTATGAATTAAGAATTTCCACTGAGGAGAAAAATTACCTTTTTGGAACTTTAAAGCATCTGTATATCTCTCATAGCCCATCAGTGCAAGTTTTTCAAAGATTGTAGTATTCGGAAGATTCTCAACTCCGTTAGCATCATCTAGGAGAAGATGTCTTCGAATAGACGCCTCTGTAATGATAATCATCTGCCCATCTACAAGGGCATGGATTTGTGCTTCCCCATTAATAGTTTGGACCTTAGCAGACGACCAAAACTGGATAATGTTGGAAGTATATATAGTAGGTTTTACTGTTAATGCAAACTTAATATAGCTTGCATTAAGGAAATCAATGATCTCAGTAAAATCTACAGACTTATTGGATTTTTCTAAAAAGGCAAATTATTATGAGGTTCGGTAAAAGTTAGGTTCGACATTATGATTTGATTTGGGGGTTTTGCAATTTGACAATTAAAATTCGATTAGGGAGTGGAAGAGAGAGAGTAATGTGTGCGTGAATGTGATTGTGTGCAGCAATTGGGGGTTTATACACTTTAAGTAAAAAGTGATACAAACTACCCTGCACTCCCAACCACTGCTAAAAGGATACCCAGCAGTACAACGTTTCGCTAGCAGTACAATTGTTTACCTAGCAGTACAATAATAATAACTGTATTCAAATATCATAAACTTGTACATAATAACTGCATTCATATATTAAACCAAGTCAAAATAAGTTTACATTTACATAGGCAAAATATACATAGGCAAAATATATAAAGAAAAGATACATTAAGACACATATTTACTAGCTTCAATACTTCTGTAAACATCAACTATTTTCTCTCTTTCTTCTTCTATTTTTTTGTTCCTCTCCTCAATTTTCTTCCGATGCTCCTCAATGACCTCTAAATCTTTCTTGTTCCTTTCTTCATACATCTTTATACGCTTGTTGTGAATTTCTAACAATGCGTTTTCAACACCATACTGGCCTTTACTACATTTCTCCCAAATATTTTGGGATATGCCAATTTTTTTATATTTTTCAGGCATTGGTGGAGGAGAATCATCCCTTGGGCGTTTGTTTTTGTTGGAAGAAGGAGTTGAAGAGGAGTCAGCCATTGAAATTTGAAATTTATTTTCTAATGAAAATATCAAAGGAGTTGTATATGGTACGGTTGATTAATTATGAACGGTTTTCCATGTCGAGTTGTACAAATAGGCTAGAGAGGTATACGAACGGTTCCCAATACTTTAGGCGGGAAGAGGGACCATCGAGAGGCGCCAAAAGTAAACAGATGGATAATATTGATCGGATTTGGTTTGTGTTTGGTTTGGATTTGACTAGTGTAGTTGATCTAGAAGTGTGTTTGGTGTTGGATTGACTAATTGACTTTTTCATTAGGGTAATTGATATTTTCTATATTAATGATGTTTAATGTAATTTGTGTGCTAACTTTAATGACTAATTGACTTTTTCATTAGGGTAATTGATATTTTCTAGTACATGTTTAATGTAAATACATGCTTTAATATCTATCGCAGTCTGAATGTGTTTGAGAAGTATGGGTATATTTAGGCCACTTCCAACAATAACTCAGCCTTAACAAATTAAAATTAAAATTCAAATTCAAACGTAAGATAAAGTACAACATATTAACGCTGCGTTAACGCAGGTTAGCCCCAACAATTAAAATTCAAAGTCACGTTAATAAAACGTGTGCATTTGTACCCTATAAATACCAATGCTTCTGAAGCACAAGTCACACAGAAACACATTCCAAACTTCTCAAATACTCAAGATCCAAGCATCTCAAATTCAAGATGTCTTCCAGAAAAGATTTCGGGCAACAATTTCCAAGCCCACCTCGCCAAAAGGATTTTGGCCAACAATTTCCAAGCCCACCTCGCCAAAAGGATTTTGGCCAACAGTTTCCAAGCCCACCTTGCGAAAATGAAAAATTCCATACTCCACCCGAGCATATCTTTCCGGTTTTCCAACCGGAAAATTTTCCGGTGAAAAATTCCATACTCCACCCGAACCAGTTCCCAACCAAGACCCAAATCCGTTTGGGTTAACTGAGGAACAACTTAGGCAAGAGGAAGCAGATATGCAAGTCCTCCTGGAAATGGAAGCACTTGAAAGAGAAGAGGAAGCTGATCGTTTGGAGCGGCAAGCCAGGGAGGATGAAGAACGTAGGCAAAGGTGGGAGTCTGGTTTTTTCACACCTTCTGAATCCTCTGAAGATGGTTACCCAGATTCAGATGATAGTTTTTATTAATCGTCCGTTGTTTATGTTAACCGTATGTTGTTTATGTTAATCAATCATTGTTTATGTTAACGTAGTTTTTATTTGACATTTAATGTATTTCTATTTCATGTTTAATGTATTTCTATTTCATGTTTAATGTATTTGTATTTGATACTTTATTTTCAATTTATAAATTGAATTGAATTTGAATTGAATTGATAAATTTTAAATATATCCCGCCTTTTTGTTTAATTTGAATTTGAAATTTTAAAATTTAAATATCCTGCTCGTTATTAATATGTTGTACTGTTACTTTACGTTTGAATTTGAATAATACTCGTACGGTTACTTTTACTTTCAATCTGATTTTTAAAATAGCCTCCAACGGCTAGTTTAACGGCTTTCCACTATCAAAGCCACTTTCACAACACTTCGTTTTCTCACACAACTTCTTATAAAACTCTCTCGCAAGTATCACTAATTTTAACACAAACACTGTGGCTAACAAATTAACTAGCAGAGGTGCAAAAGGCTATCCTCACCCGATTACACAATGAACAAGAAAAAGAACTCAAATTGATTAACAATTTGCTAGGTGAGATAACTCGTATTATGCTACAGATGCATAATCGTGCTGATCCAGAGGTCGAAAGGTTGCGTGAGTTGCCTCAAGACCATCCAGCTATCAGGGTTGGTCTAGAAATTAAACTCTTTTAAGAAATGATGAAACAGGGTCGAAAGGTTGCGTGAGTTATTGTTGGGTGTGTTGCTCATGTACAAACATATAATCTCGGCTCATTCGTTAAACATCTCGTATACAACCATATCATCTCGGCTCATTCAATTCGTTAAACATCTCGTGTATAACCATATCATCTCGGCTCATTCGTTAAACATCTCGTATACAACCATATCATCTCGGCTCATTCGTTAAACATCTCGTGTACAACCATATCATCTCGGCTCATTCGTTAAACATCTCGTGTATAATCATATCATCTCGGCTCATTCGTTAAACATCTCGTATACAACCATATTATCTCGGCTCATTCGTTAAACATCTCGTATATATACAACCATATCATCTCGGCTCATTCGTTAAACATCTCGTATACAACCATATCATCTCGGCTCATTCGTTAAACATCTTGTGTATAACTAAAGCTCAGTTAATTAAGGGTGAGTGTGTTAAAGCTGACGTGGCATTGTGTTAAAGTTTAAAGCTGAGTTATTGTTGGGAGTGGTTAGAGTATTTTCTTTTGTTTTTTCGGTGGATTTTAGCGTGACTTAATCTTAATACCGCCAATTTTGTCCATATAATATTCAACTACGTACGGATAACTAATACCCGCGGGGAAACCCGAAAAACCGATGGATAATATTAATCGGGTATCCGGTGGGATATGGGGCGGGTACGGGTATATTATAAACGGGTTCGGTTATGGGTATACTAAAACCCGCCCCGAACCCGAACCGTTGCCATCCCTATTTACCGGCTATAGCCGGATTTCACCGCCACCTCATCACCATTAGTTTTTTTTTTTTTTTTTTTTTTTTTTTTTTTTTTAAACAAATCTTGCCACGTCAGCTATAGTTAAACCAAACCACAAATTCAATATTCAACCAGCAATTAATCCCTTTACCCGGTCATTTGTAAACACACACAAAAATCAATAAACCCTAATCAACACACACATTCTTATGGCAAACACAAGCACGCAAACAATGAAACCAAATAACAAAAAGGTAATTAGTAATTTGTGTTTTGTAAATGTAATTGGTAAGGGTACAATAACTAGTAATTACGTTTGTACTGTTGATGTGATGGTTGCACAGTATGATACATTATTTGCGATTATTAAGATAGTACTCTATAAAATTTGGAGCCAAAAATTTGATTTTTTCAAGTTTATGCTTTAATTAACAGGTTCAAAGGGAAAATTTTCAAATAATTCAATTGTTAATTTCAAATTACAACTTGGAGGCAAATTTTTGGATCGAAATTTTTTGAATCACAAACGATTCATATTCTTGGTGTATAGCCTCTTTTCTCTCCTTAAAAAAAAGACTGCAAATAAAAAACAAAAATCTAATCTTCTCTCACCATTACTCTCCAAGCTAAGCCATAATCATTTTCTTTTACCCTTTGTTGCTCAAGAGTCATGGAAACTGAACCCATTGTTGATAACCATACTTTGCTTCCTCTTGATCATATTGTACATGATGATAACGCCTTAGAATATGAATCCGAAAAGTCTTCTGATGAAGAAGATATAGATGAGCCTGTAACCAACCAAACACCTGAGATAGTAGCTAAGAGGGGCTCAACCAGGCTAGTAAAGTTTCGCGCGAAGCATGACAAACCTGGTGCAACAAAGCTCAAGGTAACCTTCGATGCATTCGGTAGGGTAACAGGGGAAAACAGAGCAGTGTTTGTGAGTTTTTTAGGAGATGTGGCTCGTGAGCAGATAGGTGTGAAGATTCTACACTGGAAGAAGGTGAATAAAGAAGCAAGAGATAAACTATGGGATGAAATCTTGGTACATATATACTATTTTGTAACCCAATACTACATAAGTTTATGTATGCAGTTACATTATGTGCAACTAATTAACAACATTGTGTTAATCTTTTCAGAAATTTTTTGTTGTTGACGTCCAATACAGAAAATTGATAATGATTCGTCTTGGTAAAATGCTAAGGAATTACAGAAGGAAGCTCAAATTCAACTACATTTTGCCCAACCTAAATACACCTTCCAAACTGAATGAAGTCCCGGACTTGTATAATACAATAATGAAATCAGAAGACTGGGTCGAGTATGTTAAATACACGACCACCGAAGCATACAAGGTTTTAATTAGTCATCTTTAATTAAGTGTATATGTCATTTTATTATTTTCAGTTTGCAGCATTACCGCATCTAAACGCCTTATGATTTTGTGTTTTTAGGAGAAGTCTGAGAAAGGTAAAATGGCGCGTTCCCAAAATATTTATCAGCATAAAATGGGACGAGGTGGATATGCTTATGTCAAAGAGAAAATTGTAAGATTACACAATGTTTGTTTTACCAATTAAGAGACGATCAGTATGAGAAATGAATCTGTTTACATTGCCCAATTTGCACATTTGCATTAATACCCTCATATTTTCGATTATCTTGGTTTAACTGTACATGTGTAAGCATCCTCATATTTTCGTTTATCTTGGTTTAACTTTACATGGGTATGCATTTGATGTTTATTAGATCGAAAATAAAGAGATTGAAGCGGATGAAGAACCCCCCCCCCCCCTCCCCCCTGTGATGTAATGTGGGTGAAAGGAAGGGTAAACAAAGACGGCGAATACCCAAATGATGATATTAAATCAAAGGGAGATGAACTTGTAAGTTTGACTGCTAATTCTATTATTATGCTTATATAGCAGCAACATTTAACTGTGTACTAGCAGTAGTAGCTTGTATACCAGCAGTTACTCTAACAGCATCAAGAAGACTTTTAATCCCAACATTTCCTATGTTTTTTGTGCAGAAAGAAGCTGATGACAAGATCAAGGAAGGAACATCGGGTTTTGATGATGGCACTGATGCCATGACATTTGTATTTGGTAAGGAAAAGGGCGGTTATGCCAGAGGAGTGGGAGGTGCAGTAACATACAAAGAGTATTTTGGCCTTCCTCGAAGAAAACAAGAAGCCAATGAAAAAATTGCCTTACTTCAAACTCAACTGGATAATGAGAGACGCGAGCGTGAAGAAAAAGATAAATTGATCAAGAAATTGTCCGCCGAGATGACCGAAAAAGATGTGCAGGTCAATAAATTATCCGGTGAGGTGGAAAACACAAATATAATGCTTTCTCAAATTCTGCAACAGTTGAATGATAAAGGGATGAATATAACTCTGCCAACTAAACCATCGCCAATAGCCTCAGTTGTAAGCCATTTTTTATGTTGTTAACAATTTCATTTTCTAATGCTAACACCACTGATGCTAATGATACTAGGCATTGAACATAAACTGATGAGTGACTGTATTTCTTAATTTATATTGCAGGTGACTCCAATGGCCATTGACAATATTGCAGGTGACTCCAATGGCACTCAGGCAAGTGGTGTTGTAAGTCCTAAAGATTCGGGAATTGAGGAGAAATCCAATGGCCTTGAAACTTCTAAAAAGGTAACGGAAACAATGGTAAGTATAGTAATAAAAGATCGCCCTTTGATTTTTGAATTTTACATACATGATCGACTAATGTACCGTGTTTTATATATACGTATAGGAACCTGCTGCTAAAACTGTCAGGCCTAAGCATAACCTTAAGTCACGACGAAACGGGTCTCCAGATTCCCAATCGCTACAAAATGTGTCGTCTCCAACACAACCACTGCCAACAGTATGTATTTCAACATGTTTCTTGTTACTCTTTTGTTTAAATAATGTAACGTGTTTTATATATACATATAGGAACTTGCTAAAACTGTCAGACCCAATAAGCCAAAGCAAAAGAAGCGACGAAACGGGTCTCCAGATTCCCAATCGCAACAAGATGTGTCTCTAACACAAGCACTGCCAACAGTATGTATTTCAACATGTTTCTTGTTATTCTTTTGTTTAAATAATTTCTGATATATACATGCAAAAAAATTTTTTTTTTGTAGACACTTAAGTGCAAACTCTGGCACATAAAGAAATCAAATATCGTTGCTTTTGGTACCGTATACCAGTCTCATGGAAAGCAAATGCTGCATAACCTACCACTCCCAAATGATTGCTACAGAGTGTCAATTGATTCATCGTTAGTTGATGCAGCATGCATACCGGACGTAGCAAATAATGGGTTCAAAACAGTTAAGAAAGTCGAAGGTAGTTTCGTTGCATGGCCAAAGGATCAAGTTATTTTTGAAGAGGTGGTACGTACATGTGTTTTTTCAACCTACAATATATAATATTCATATGTAATTCAATGTTTGATAGAAGCGTCTTTTGTTTACTACAGGTTACACCAACAAACCATGTGACTAAATGTGTACCACAGGCACCAACGAAGAAACAATATATATCTGCTAACGACTTAAGGCAAACTGCTAAGGGGGTGAAGGTTCAAAAGTCTTTAGATATTTGATTAATTAAGTACGACATTACAATTGTATATTCTGTCCAGTTATATACATTCGAGTTTAATTCAATTTGAAATTTCTTGTGTTTTTTAATATTGTTTTATATATAATATATATACACATTCTAGCAGCACTAGCATAGTACTAGCAGCAGTAACTCTGCTTCAGCAGGACTACCTTGGACTACCTTAGTACTGCTAGCAGTAGCAACTCTGCTCCAACATTATTGGTCACTCTTTGTTTAATTCGATGTGTGACTAAATAGTACCAAAGGCCACACAAAATAAAAATTCATGTGACCATTGGAAGAACAATGGTCACGCAAAATACACATTTCTTCACTTTAAACAGCATATGGTCACACTTATTAACAACTTTGGCCACTTTATGCTTAATTGTATGTGACTAAATACCCAAAACAAGCATGCTTTGTGTGACTAAATATTATAAAAGGCCACACAAACATAAAATTCAAGTGGCCATTGGATGATCAATAGTCACACAAAATACAAATTTCTTCACTTTAAACAGCATATGGTCACACTTATCAACACTTTTGGCCACTTAATGCTTAATTGTATGTGACTAAATAACCAAAACAAACATGCTTTGTGTGACTAAATATTACAAAAGGCCACACAAACATAAAATTCATGTGGCCATTAGATGATCAATAGTCACACAAAATACACATTTCTTCACTTAAAACAACATATGGTCACACTTATTAACACTTTTGGCCACTTTATGCTTAATTGTATGTGACTAAATACCCAAAACAAACATGCTTTGTGTGACTAAATATTACAAAAGGCCACACAAACTAAGAATTCATGTGACCATTGGATGATCAATAGTCACACAAAATACACATTTCTTCACTTAAAACAGCATATGGTCACACTTATTAACACTTTTGGCCACTTTATGCTTAATTGTATGTGACTAAATACCCAAAACAAACATGCTTTGTGTGACTAAATATTACAAAAGGCCACACAAACTAAGAATTCATGTGACCATTGGATGATCAATAGTACACATTTCTTCACTTTAAACAGCATATGGTCACACTTATTAACACTTTTGGCCACTGTTTTTTAAATTGTATGTGACTAACTTGAAAAAAACAACACACGATGTGTGACTAAATCATCACAAACGTCACATTTATTATATTTTCGTGTGGCCATAGGATGGGAAATAGTCACACATACTGATGAATCCAACAAAACTTGTGCCTAATTAGTCACACATATTTGGGTTTTTGTCACTCTTTTTCGATGAAAACGGCCACAAACTAAACAATGTGACCATATGATACCTACGGTGGCGCGACTTTTTGTCACACACACCCAAAAAAATGTGTGTGACTATATGCATATAGTCACGCATTTCCAGTGTGACGATAGGCAGAATCTGTACCAGTGTAATAGGTCTAAGGGTGAGGGAAGATTCTTTTTGTATTTTTTATATTTTTATAAAAGCAAGTAAAATCTCGGGTTTGAAGGAGTGGGCGGAATTAGTTGCTAGTCAACTAACCTAAATAACCACAATTGCAAATAAAATAAAATAACTGAAAATAAAAAGGTTGTGGAACTTATATGGAGAGAAATGTGTTTACTTAGATTTCCTTACTCCCTAACTATCTTTTACCTGTTGATTAGTGTGTATTAATTGCGTGGATGACGGGTGTATTCCTTAATACCAATCGTGGGGTGGCGTATGTACTTCCCCAACTCTATAAGCTCCTACTTCACTCCTATGTCGAGCCGGCTAAGAAGCTCCTAACATGGGATCACTAGAATTCGCTCATGCATTAAATACAACCATAAAAACCTTAGTACGCATTGGTTCATGTTTCTTAAGACGTTCAAGCAAGTTACCGTATAGGAGGTTAGCCAGTTTTCTTAAGCCTAACATCGATAAACAATCATCCAATACAATTAATAACACACCAACAACCAATAATCAATAGTTAGGTTTCATTAGATCTAAGCAAACACAAGATAAATCTAGCCTAGCATGTTAAATAAAAGACAAGAACAAGATATAATCAAACAACACATAGACATATTGAATGATTAATTGATTACTTATCTTCAATTGAACATGGGAGATCCAAGGGTATAAAACCCTTAAAAGTAGCAGAAAAATCGTCTTAGGGTTTCTCCTCACAAAGTTGCACACTAATGACTAAAAATTATGAGAATATATATAGAAAATCAGATCTGACGGCGTCACGTTATAGAGCTGACGCCGTCACCTCGCCGCGGTTAGGGTTTCTTGATGGCCTTCTTGACGTCGTCCCCTTTTAATCATCCAAAATCCTCTCTGGCGCGTCAAGGGTTGACGGCGTCACAATGGTGCTTGACGCCGTCACAGGTACTTTTCCAGCCGATTTTGAGACTTTGTCGTTTTCTTCACTTTTATGCTCCAAAAACGTCCAAAATGCTTCCTTTTCCAGATTTCTTCTCCAAAGTACCTAAAATGACAAAAGGAACGATTTAGGGCAATATTTGATCAAATAAATACGATTTAGGGCTTAAATGACCCCCTAAAAGCGGTACACTTTTCGCTTCATCAGGAGACATTATCTCTATGGCACCAAGTGTGTAGTTTACATCGACCACAAAAGTTTGCAACATATCCTTGACCCGAAGGAACTCAATATGAGGCAACGCCGTTGGTTAGAATTGCTCAGCGATTATGATTGTGAAATTCGATACCACCCAGGCAAAGCAAACGTGGTAGCGGATGCCCTTAGCCGAAAAGAGAGACTGAAACCTCTGAGGGAATGATCGTTGGGTATGACAATTGTCTCACCACTCCCATCGAAAATCTTTGAGGCTCAATCCGAGGCACTCTAGGAGGAAAACAGATCTAACGAGAAGATTTATGGAATGCCTGAGAGCGAAAATGGATTCGTGAAGAGAACAGATGAGACATTATGTTACAAGAACAGAAGTTGGGTCCCACTCTATGGAGGTATACGTGACCTCATCATGCACGAATCCCATAAATCTAAATACTCCATCCATCCAGGAGCCGACAAGATGTATCTTGACCTGAAGAAGCTATATTGGTGGCCCAATATGAAGGCTGACATTGCAACATATGCAGTCGATGCCTAACATGTTCAAAGGTCAAAGCTGAACATCAGAGGCCATCAGGTTTACTTGTACAACCTAAAATTCCCGAGTGGAAGTGGGAACGTATAACGATGGACTTTATCACCAAACTGCCAAGGACATTAAGCGGTTACGACACCATTTGGGTAATCATTGATCTTCTTACCAAGTCCGCCCACTTTCTACCGATCAAAGAGAACGATAGCATGGATAAACTTGCGCGACTATACGTGAAGGAGATAGTTGCTCGACATGGAGTTCCACTTTCTATCATCTCCGACAGAGATAGTCATTTTATGTCAAACTTTTGGAGATCTCTACAAGATGCTTTAGGCACTGATCTTGATATGAGCACTGCATATCATCCTCAAACAGATGGTCAGAGTGAAAGGACCATCCAAACCTTAGAAGACATGCTGAGAGCGTGTGTGATAGACTTTGGAAACGGTTGGGATAGACACCTACCGTTAGCCGAGTTTTCTTACAATAATGGTTATCAGACCAGCATCAGAGTTGCACCCTATGAGGCACTCTATGGTAGAAAGTGCAGATCACCAATATGTTGGGCTGAAGTCGGAGAAAGTTAGCTCAGCGGTCTCGAATTAGTATAAGAGACCACTAAAAATATTGTGTAGATCAAGAGCCGAATGCAGGTGGCCCGAGACCGTCAGAAAAGCTATGCCGATAAGAGACGAAAACCACTTGAGTTCCAAGTTGGAGATCGTGTTATGTTGAAAGTATCGCCATGGAAAGGCGTGATTCGCTATGGAAAACGTGGGAAGCTAAACCCCCGATATATAGGACCTTTCAAAATTCTCACTCGAATTGGACCGGTAGCCTATCGACTCGAGTTACCACAAGAACTCAGCTCCGTGCACAACATGTTTCAAGTGAGCAATTTGAAGAATTGTCTCTCCGACGAAACACTGGCCATTCCTCTGTAAGAAATCCAGGTTGGCGAGAGACTAAATTTCGTTGAGGAACCTGTTGAGATAATGGATCGAGAAATCAAACGGCTTAAGCAAAGTCGTATCCCTATTGTTAAAGTTCGTTGGAACTCTCGAAGAGGTCCAGAATACACGTGAGAGCGTGAGGACGAGATCAAGGGTAAATACCCGCACCTTTTCTCAAATATATCGGGTAACTCTAAGTGAAAACCGAGGACGGTTTTCTTTCTAAGGCGGGGAGGATGTGACAAGCGGTAATTTTCCCACTAATATTTTAATAATAACTGTCAATTTATTTTGACTAAACTATTAAACTAGGCATTTACGTGCTCACATAACTATTACGAGAAAACAAACCCGCATACTGTATCACATAGTAACTCACCAAAACTATTTAATCTCACCTGGAACAGTGAATTTTCCCCATTCTCACATTCACAAACTATAACGTGAGAAAAGCGAGAGGTCATCTCACTTTTACTCAAAAACGAAACCACACGCGTACTGACACCACATCAGTAACAAATTAATCTCAGGATTTATTTTTGAGTCAACAAACTCTAATTTCACGTAAGTTTTATAAAAATGTCCCCGGAATTTATTTTCCATATTCATATCAAGTCTGGGAAAAACCCGATTTCACCTCAGCTCAGCGGGACACGGGGTATACATTACCCACCCTTTTAATAAAAACAAACCCGGCTATAATTCTTTTCTCTTATCTTATTCCATCCACTCACACGATTCCCACCACTCCTTTATCTTCTTCCACCCTTTGTCTGCGACTCCACAAACCTAGAAAAGGTCAGATCGATCTATCACAATCCTACATGGCGTCTAGTGCTTTCTCTTCAACCCATAAACTAGCCATCCCTCTCATATAATCGTTCCCCATAAGTCAACGGCATGGGAAGCCGAGAATGACGAGGATAGATGGGGAGGTTATATTCAAATGGGAACTTCCCACACCTCAAATCCAAAAGAAGGGTTAGAGCTATTCCCAAGCTTCTTCTTTTAATGGCTATTCCAAAGCTCAGTCGATCACACCATCATCCTCAATCACCCAAAGATTTCTGAGAGTCAAAGAGATTGGAAGGCAACACTTCGATTTGGAGTGGTTTTGGCTGGGGTTTGATTTGGAATAGCTAGGGTTTGGATTGGGATTATTCGGATTGCTTCTGTGTCCAAGTTCTCGGGTATTCTTGTCAAATCACTCTAAGGGTATAAAACCTTCTACATTCAAACTATTTAAATTTACCATTTCCTTGTTATGCAGTTGACATTTGATTTGGTTATGTAAATTTCAACCCGAGTGTAATTATATTTAACATGATGTCGAATTGTTATTGTTGTTGTTGTCTTTGTGGCTTGAAAACTTAAGGAAATCTAGATTTGGCTCACTAGGCAAAGTTGTGAAAATCGCGCCTAAGGCGCGCCTAGGCGCTAAGGCGCACGAGGCTCTAGCCTTGGGGCTTTTTTTGGATCGAGGCTCACAACATACATGAATCCCAAAAAAAGCGCGCGCCTTGGGGCTTTTGCGCCTTTGCGCCTTGGTGCGCTTTTTGCGCCTCGGTGCGCCTCGGAGATGTAACAGGTTTTTGGGCTTTTTTTCTAAATATTAAGATAAGATACATGGGCCTTATAAGTTATATACATGGTCCTTTTAAGTCATAGGGTGAGTATTTGTATGATTTGTAAATTTGAACTGATTTTATGTTTATTTTATTGATTGAAATTTTCTTTAAGAAATTACTTTGTTTCATTATGTATTTTTCTTTATTACATATTATCATGAACATGTGGCATTATGACTTAAGTATAAATACGTTGCTTGCTTGATATTTTGAGTTAAATTGTGAGCTTTGTTAAATGTAAGTCTGCAAGTGTAGGAAACAATCATATTTAGTCTGATATGAATTTTAATATCTATATAGGTCATCGAGCCAAAGAGTTGATCCGTTTGAGAGGTGACAACTGGTCCATTTTAATCTTTATAACGACAATATGTGTCATGTATTAAGTATTTTAATGTTATTTTGTATTATTTAAGCTACATAAATGGTCATATATGTTATAAAAAACTTAATTTATTTAGTGCGCCTCGTATTTATGAATCCCGCGCCTTGGAGTGCGCCTCGCCTCGAGGCTCTTTGACCCCCTTTGCGCCTTAGTGCGCCTCGAGCCTTTCAAAACACTGTCACTAGGTTAGATCATCTTTGTTCGTTGTTGTTGTCGATCTCTGATTGGGTCAAATGACTTAGTTGCCGTTAATAATCCTTAGGCTAGAAGGTCTTGAAATGAAACCTGAAATGATTGTTATTGTTGGATTTCGTGTCAAAACCTTCTCGAATGGTCATGGTTTAAACCTAGGAACCTTGTCTAGGTTGAGATAAACTTTTGGTTGTCTTTGGGACGAGTAGAAACCACACCCACAAGGGTGTGTTGGAACCGTTTTAATCATGTAAAACTACCCCTCACAAGGGTGTGTGAGGTGGTGTATTCGGTCCAGTCAAACCTCACCCAACAGCCACCCAAATAGGGTGTGCTGTGGTGATCCTTAGCCGAGGAAAAACCACCCCAAAAGAGGTGGGATGTGGTCGAACTCCTTGTCAACTAAACCTCCACCAGGCAGCCACCATGATGGGTGTGCTAGCCTTGGTTTAAACCTCATTCGGCCTAGTGAAATAGCCTCACAACCCACCCACTCGCAACACAAATATGGTCAAAAACTGTTTTGAGAACTATGGGTCGAATTGCCCTTTGTTTAAGTCTAGAATGGCCTTAGTTGATTCCATTAGAAACCGAAGGTGTATGCCTTGCTCGGTTCGAACCTAAACCCACAATGGGTGTCGAGTTCAATCTTCCACAAGAACAACAATAAGGGTGTTTTTGGTTGTCCGGTTCTCGGCCAAAACTCAAAGGAATGTTGAGTTATATTCTTACTTGTCCTAATGCCGATTCTTACATCAATATTTGGTTAATCATGTCGAGAATGAGGAAGCTTTGTTGTCGAACCAACAGCCCTCACATAACACTCGAGACCATCAAGTTGGGAAGTCGAGTAGTACTTGACCTCGACGTGAAATATATCTTGCGTTACGAGTCATTTGATGTCGAATGTATGCGTTCGAAATTTCCAGTAAACACACAAAGTTCCACTTGGGCTTGTGGTGTAATTGTGTATAGCACAAGCAGATCGAGCCTACTCCACTTAAGTCAGCCCATTCCATTTAAGAACTCAGCCCACTTGATATTTCAAATCTAGTCCATTTAGCGGGTAGTCTCACTGCCTCTCATAGCCCACCAGGCCCAAAGTGATCCTTGGTGGTTAATATCCAATCCAGCCCAATGTCGTAATTCCCCCTCCTTTGACTTAGTTGGGCCGCAGCCCAACAAGGGTGAATTGTGTAAAAATTTGTAATGTGTATGTATATATTTTCCGCATATCTATATACTTAAAATGAAGCACACAAAGCTCTATATCGTAACCGTTGTTTGAAACAAGTATCGTTGTGATCTAAAAACCAATCTATTTTACAATTTAATCTCGACTTATAATTTGTCACGTGACATCATCCTAAACTCATATACATTTGTAAAAATAATAAACCTTCGACACCACAATGAGAACATTTATATATATACATGTCACCTAATATAAACTTTTTATACAAATAACCAACTTTGTATATCAATTTTTGAAGGAAAACACATATAAGGTTTAACAAGTTTTACTACCTACTATAAACAATGTTTCAGATTAAACAAATAAACATCTATCTTATTTATATCATTAGCAAAATTTATAAAATGTAAAACGGGATTATAGCAAAACTTTATTTGAGTTTTTATCACAAATTTTAGAAACAAATGTTTTCTAAACATGTATAATCGTGATCAACCAAGAAACCAACTTACGAACACGAGTCATAACCAATTTCTACTAAATAAATGAACTTGTGATATTTTATTTAAAACGGGATAAACAAAACATTTAGTGTACAACCGTTATACGATTATTTCTCGAGTCATTAAACATTTAAATGCTAATCATCATTTACACGTAATATTCCTACATCTCAAAACATATATAACTAATTATATATTTATAACGACTAATTTACATCTCCTTAATATTCCATATCTCGGCAACGTCCATTCTCGTTCATAATCTCTTCGTTCCATCGTCTTTCGACTTCCGTCAATCAAAATCCTATAAGTCTCCGATATCTTCATTGTCGTACATTTAAGCACTTCCAAGAGCCAATATCTACAAATACTTAGAAACCTATTTTTAAACTCATTTGCTGCCACACAAGCAACAACAACATAAACACTTTAAACTTTTGAATTAAATTCTGTAGAAACTTAATTTAGTTCGTGAACTAAAACATGACTTATTAATCTAGGTTGCGTGTTGGTGCCGTACACTGTTCAGTCTATTAAGGTGAGTTTATAGCCCCACTTTACTTATACTTATTTTACAATTATGGGGTCAGAAACATGCAAATTGTTTTATGGACCACATTACTAATTATTTCCTCAAAACTATTGCGTAGTTAGCCTAAGCCCTAGAACCCACTGTTATGCCCATTTTCATGAGCCGTTAGTTCCCTTTGGGAAGTGCGATTGCTAAAAATAGATCTATTGGGGTGACTCCCCCGTTCGGTTGGCCAGACGGGCCAATGCGAGTGTATAGCAAGTCGGACTACGAGTGTATTGGGTTAAACACTCGCTAAGGGCCCCTTGACTATTATTTATGTGCTATAGATTAGCGCACTAAACTGTCGAGCCTTGGTTGCATGAACTTAGAGCTAGCGCGATAGACTATTTTGTATGACATTATATGCGTTGTAATGATCGTACACAAAACTATTGGTCCAAACTTATTGTTTATATGCTTTAATGTAAACCTATGAACTCACCAGCTTTTTGCTGACTTTTAGCATGTTTTTCTCAGGTGATTAATTTGATTGGTTATGACAAGGTTTTGGCAAGGCAAGGGTCATAGCCCTTTTTCGGAAGTAATGGCAGACATAATTGAGACTTGTTTTTATGGGACCACTGAAACTAATGGGTCTATTTTTCTGAACAATGAATCATCTCTTGTAAACTCTAAATATTTGATTTAATATATTTAAAACGGAGTATGTATTCCGTTCTTTGTTTACCTTGTGTTGTGATTTCCAATTTACAAGTAGCACCCCCATGTTCCGTATGCTTCCGCGACTGTTAAATTTTGGGGGTGTTACACGTGGGGGGAATGTTTTCTCTGTCCTCAACATTTAATGGGTCCGACGGTGTCCCCACAGAATGTGAAAGGTCGACATTTATGTTTTTTTCGGGAATGGTGATCAGAAAAAGGAAGGGAGGGGTCCAGTTAACATATTCTTCAACAACTCTGGTGATGAAAGATTTAGATTTCCAATTGATTGTGATTTGTTGGTTGATTTTTTGGTGAGGGTTAACGAGAATGGTGACGGTTTCAAATGATAGGTTCCCAGAGTTTGGTGGTGATGCGCATGATGGGTTGAGGATTTGACCCAATAAGCCTGCAATTTTGTTGAAAATGTCTTTACCCCATAGTGATAATGGGACACCAAAGATACGAACTGTTGCAATTCTTCCGGATGGGATGTCCTGACCGTTCCATATCTCATGGAATGAAAACCATTGTTTGAAGAAGGAGGCCTTTGACTTAAGGAAAGAAGAGGCGATGGTTGAGGCATAGAAAGACAGGAGGATAGTGAGGCCGCCAAAATAGAAAACATTGATGTTGGTATTGGGTTCGGAGGTTTTTAGGATTTCTTCTAAGTTGTTGAGAATGTGGATGTCCTTTGTGGTGGCGATAATGGAGATTTTTGCATGACAGGATGACGAGGTAGGGTATTGGTTCGGGATTGAGATGGAGAAGGAAGTGTTGGAGGGGTTTGTTGTTAAGGTTTCACGGTAAGATTTCCTTGTGAAAGAACTGTGATGGGTGTTTTTAGGATGGTGACTGGGTCTGAAATGGGTGTTGGTGTGGTGGTTTGAGGTGGGGTTTTTTGGTGGAAGATTGTGGTGGTGGGTTGAGGTATTGGAATGATTTACTGGGTTTCCACGTTTATCTGCTTTTGAGGGAAAGACACCAAGGATTAAACCTTGACACTTTACGTTTTGTAAAGAGGATAGAAAAACAGTAGGATCAGGGATGTTTTTGAAACGGATAAAACCAAACGAGTTGTTGTACTTGTCTTTCTTTTGAGCAATGTATGCATCAATAAGATGGCCATGGTTTTGGAAGAGTAGTTTAAGGTCATTGATGGTAAGGGTGTTGGGAATGTTGTAAATGAAAAAGGTTGTGATGGAGGAGGTTTGTCTTCGCCGGTGATTGACTCGCTGCTAATCTTCATCTGACTCAGAGTTTTCAGGCGGTCGGTTGGTGTTTCCGGTGGGAGAAGGGGGGGGGAAGGGTGTCTTCTCTCTCTCTCTCTCGGTCTCTCTCTCTCTCTCTCTCGTCTCGTCTCTCTCTCTGCTCTCTCTCTCTCTCTCTCTTCTCTCTCTCACACATTACTTAGGTGTTTTTATTAGTAATGTTTTAGTCAACCTACTACAGTATTAAATTGGCCAACAAATGGCTTGTCCCCAGCGATCTCCGCAAGACGCATCTAGTTAAGTGGTTACGGGTTCAAGACCCATCTGAAAAATTATAAGAGATATTTGCAGGGAGATTGTTACAACATTTATCGTTTTCATTTTAATTACATTTTCAAATAAGAAAACTTATCAATGTATATTAATTCTTGTCTTTCATAAATGGTCAATCTAAAGTAAGAAAATATAGAAAGAAACAGTTTGCTAGAATGAATGTCGATTATTGAAGTTTAACATCGTTGTTAAATTTATATAATTAGAATATTAAATGTATGTGCTATATAGATATACAATTATGTGATATATTTGCAGTACATATATTAAGTATTTTTAACCTACAATGATATATCTATTTTGCGAATCCTAACTCATTTCAAGACACTATAGAATACAATTAATCTAGATTGGTTTAACAACATTTTTCCGGTAATAAAAAATCAGGTTTCAAAAAAAAAAAAAAAAAAAAAAAAAAAAAATCCAGTAACATTTATAGTACTTTTGCTACATACCTGATTTTTTTTTTTTTTTTTTTTTTTTTGTTGTTTTCGTTGCCCAACAACCTATTATAGATAATTGTTGCGGCTTGTGTTTAAATAGTATCTCTTTTTTATATGAGAAGCTCTTAAACTAAATGATTTCAAGTCATGTTTAAGACATATGAGATATTATGTGGTGTGTGTATATTGTGAGATGTTGGTTGTGAGTTCAAATACTGCTTAAGACATATAAGATAGTCTGTAGTGTATATATTGTGAGATAGTTAGTCGACATTCAAAAAAAACAAAAAGATTACTTCATTTATCGAAGAAAAAAAAGGCTAAAAATCTTTTATAACAAAAATAAACATCACACGTCAAAAACATGATTTTCCCCTGATCAACCCACCCTTTAATGGCCCAATCCCTTCAATTTAGGCTTTGCAATCTCACAACTGGCCCACCATGTTCCATTGGCCCACTATGATGACATGGCACCATCATTTACATTTGAGGTGTCCCACATTTATGCAAATTCAGACAAACTGAAAAATCGAACCCGGAGATTCGATGTTTAAAAACCGTTTTTAATTGAGTCGACCAAAAATTTGTTTCTTGGTTTAACCGACGATTCAAGTTGCTTTTTATATATTTGATTCCCTTTGACCTAACTGATTTATGGTTTAACCGACAATTTGATAAACATTTGGATAATTATCTTTTATTTAATCGTATTCGAGTCATGTTAAGAAAGAGTCATGTGAGTCATTATCTAGGAAAATATCTTTGTTTTATGAGTTTATCTTGTATTCGACTTTTGATACAAGTTAGGGTTTATTCGGTATAAATACCGAATCATTCATTAATGTTACGCTTTTGGATAACTATCTTTTATTTAGTGGTATTCGAGTCATGTTAAGAAAGAGTCATGTGAGTCATTATCTAGGAAAGTATCTTTATTTTATGTGTTTATCTTGTATTCGACTTGTGATACAAGTTAGGGTTTATTCGGTATAAATAACGAATCATTCATTAATGATAAGCATAGTTGTCAAATAAATAATTATGTTCTTCTCTAATATTCTTAAAGAGCTTGCGCCCGCTTGAAGTGATGCCATATCTCGATACAACCTCAATGAGTCATATCACAATTCAAGATGCTTTTTTACATAATCGGCTTCCAGTAACAAGCCAGTAACCTAACTGATTTATGGTTTGAACGGTTGGACCCGCCAAACCAACCCAACTTTTAAAATTGAGAAGAACACGTTAGGATGTTGCATTTTTGGAAATGAACATAACTAATTGCATGTACAATGAACTTTCCAATCTTGACAAGCTTAAAGTGAACGTTGACAATGTTTGATTTAAATAAAAGAAACTTCAAGAAAACCAAGTGTTACAAAAAGATATTGAAACTCTGGTAATGTTGATTTCGTGAATTCAAAATATAATTATCGGGTTTCTTTGTTTATTGGGGTTTTGACTAATATTCGTAAGGAGAGTTATTTTAAATACCAAACTTATCTTACACAGCAAGGGACTCATCCATATCATCCATTTAAAATGAAATCAATGGTTGAAATTAAAAACATTTTAATATTTCACATATTTTTTATAATTTAAATATCTATTAAACCGTTAATTGTTAAGCAAAAATAATTACACTATCGCGACGAGTATTTAATTATCTATCTATAGACAGGCACTTTGATATACTTTCGACAAAAAAAAAAAAAAAAAAAACATTTTTTTCACCTTTTTTTTATCGTTTTTTCGTCTTTTTTTTTTTTTTTTTTTTTTTTTTTTTTTCTTTTTCATTATTGAAATCTGTATGAAAAATCACATATAATATTAGTGTTAAATCACATGTGATATTAGTGTTAAATCATATATGATATATAATATCACATGTGATATTAGTGTTAAATAACATATGATTTTTTCATGCAAATTTCAGTAACGAAAAAAAAAAAAAAAAAAGTGAAAAATACGATTTTTTTTTTTTTTTTTTTTTTTTGTCGAAAGTATATCGAAGTGCCTATCTATAGAAAGATAATTAAATGCTCGTCGTAACGGTATATATTTTTTTCGCTTAACGATTAACGATTTGAAAGATATTAATATTTGAAGAAAAAAAAAAGATGAAAGTGGGTTTTTTAAATTGTTGGGATTAATCTCATCCATTAGATCAAATAAAGATGATGGTGGAGATTAATCACTTAGTATGTAAAAAAAGTTTGATAATCAAATGATCTTAAATCATACATTTTTAAAAAGAGTTACTTTTCTCTATATAGTATGTCAATACATCAAACACAAGATATCATTTCAGTTTCGAACCTGATACCGTTTTCATAAATTTACATGTCTCCAATCCTTAGGAAAACATTGTGAAAACGACTATATAGAGACTCGTCCACATATATCTAGAGTGGTTTGTATAAACAACAAACTTATTACTCATTAACATTTTACTATGGATTGAGATCCTTTAAAATTTGAATGAACATGACTGGCTATGTTTTCTTACAAACAAAAGATAACTGAGTCGCGTTGTAAGTCTCGATGTTTTGTTTGTGATTAAATACGACCGGTCATGTTCATCAAAACTTGACAGGATCAGATGCGCAAACTTTGCCATGCACACTCATGAGAAAGATTTAATCGACAATTGTAAATGAAAACCTTTATTTTTCTTGTCTGTAAAAGTTTGCACACTCATGAGAAATATTTAATCGACAATTGTAAATGAAAACCTTTATTTTTCTTGGCTGTAAAAATAAAGGTCTTTGCCTTTTTCCCTGACCAAAGATTATTTAGTTTTTGTCGTTATTTCATATAAAGATTTTCGTAAGAATCTTAATAGTGATCTATACAGTATTTTGACTTACAAAACTTGAACATATTCATACAAATTCAATGAATGATAGGTTATAAGATATAACAGATACTATACATCTAGTTTATTACTTCACGTATCTTAAAATAAATGTTTATCTTACAGTTTTGATTTATTCGAAAATAAATGTTTATTTCTGAAAACAACCAATCAACGTATTTAAGAAACACACAAAAAAAAAAAAAAAAAAAAGACATTTGATTCGTTATCTGTTAGTCAAAGATTAGTAGGGCCAAGCCCGTTGTAAGGTTTGAGTTCATTCGGGTTTTATTATCGTTTGTCATGTATGCTTTATAAATAGATGATGCTTAATAAAGTTTAACTTGCGGGGTTTTCATCGTCCAATATGGTATCATGAGCATTTTTTATCCCGAGACCTAATGGGCTGCCATAAGCCGCCGCCTCTATGTCATCCATCAAACCCTAACCATACACTAGCCAATTTTTCTTATCATTATTCAAGCCCTAAACACAATCATTACCGCCAAAAAAAAAAAAAAAAAAAAACTAGTTGTTATGCTTTATCTTTTTCTACAATTTGTTCACTATTCTTTACGTAAGTGTTTTTTTTTTTTTTTTTTTTTTTTTTTTTTTCAAATCCATCCAAGGTGACGTCTAACATAAATGTTTGTTTATTTAAAATCATCTAAGGTGATGTCTAACATAAATGATTGTTTATTTATGTTTTAAAATTTGTTTTGATCACAATCTCTCTTTCTATTATCATCGCTTTCTTATATTGCAACTTATTTAATCTAACGCTTCTCATAACGTTGCCTACTTTTGTTTTGTTACTCGCAATTTTTTTCCTTTAATTTTTATTTAGGATCTGCTTAAAAAAATAAATAAAATAAAATTGTGTTGCGTTTTTTTGTTCTCTAACAAAAGAACAGAAAAATAAAATAAAATTTTAATGGCGGTTAAAGATGTCGTTGTTGTCGGCCAAAGACCTTCAATGTTTGATTTTCTTTTGCTGTTGCTGCATGAAGATAATCTCCGGTTGCTGTGAATGTCTTTGTCAAGTTTTAGTTTAATGTTCTAAGTTCTGTACCGCAGTCCGAGTTTTTGCGATTTCGCCGCTCGAACTGCATGGGAGTGTTAGACAATATATTAGTAGGGCCAAGCCCGGTTGTGCGCTTTGGGTCTATTCGGGTTTTATTATCATTTGTCATGTATGCTTTATAAATAGTTAATTATTAATAAAGTTTAACCTACGAGTTTTTTCATTGTCCAACCTTATTAGCATAACTTTTATGTTTCTTTAACTAAAATAGTGTGACATTACCAAAATTGACACTATTTTTTAATTAATTTATTTATTTTTATTATTATTATTGAATGGCAATTTTATCAGAAACTAGCAATGAGTTAAAAGAAATTGCAAAGGAATGGAACTAGGACATTTTAACCAAGAGTTCCAATCAAATTTAAATTTACATCTAGTAGAATACCAAGTATACGACAACGTACAATGTTATCAAAAAGAAGCTCCAAACGAGGATGATTAGCCCCAAACAAGACTTGATTACGAAAATTCCAAATAGCCCAACACATAACATAACAAGTGCCTTCCAAAATTTCCTTAAGCTTTGAAGGTAAACAATATTGTTGAACCAATTAAGCCAATCATCATACGAATTAAAGTTGTGAACTTCCAACTCCCACCAACAAGCCACCTATAGACACTTATTATTATTTGATCAATTTCTTATTCATTGTAGTTTTTGCTAATTCTTGTTATGGCCTAAATTTTTTTAAGTATATTGGGATCCAAGTCTATCATAATACATGCATGTTCTACAATGAGAATCAATAACACAAAACGAATTCTTGCTAACATATAACTTTGTTTTCTAAAAATAGAAGTGCATCTTTTTGCCAAAAACTAGAAACTACCCCGTGACAAAATAAAAAACATTGAGTTTTATATAAAAAGGGAAACCAAACATTGAGTTATATGCAAGCTTTAGTTTCAACGAGTGGGAGGACCAGCGCGTTGCTGCAAGAATGCGGTGCTAAGTCTTGTTTGAAAGTTAGTCATTAAGGACTAAATTTGAAAAAGATCGATAAACCAAAGGACTATTTTTGAAAACTAATTCTGAAAACAATATGTTTTTTACGGAAAAAGTCCCTAAAATTCTCGGCGTGTTGCATCGTTAGTCCCCGAAGGACCTAGCATGCAAAAATATTTACACCTTAGGGACTAAATTGCACATGACAACTATTAACCCAAGGACTATTTTTGAAATTTAATTCTGAAAATAATATGTTTTTTTGCTGAAAAAGTCCTTAAAATTCTCGGCGTGTTGCATCGTTAGTCCCCGAAGGACCTAGCTTGCAAAGACAGTTACACCTTAAGGACTATTTTGCAAACGACCACTGTTTTGTCCACTGTAGCGGCTACAGTGCATGCTACAGTAGCGCCTTCCCCCTTTTAGTAGATATATATAATGCATTTCCATTATTGCGATTTTTCTTAAATCAACTTACTATCTTACAATAGATACATAACAAATACTAGACGGGTACCTGTGCATAGCAACGAGATTTTATAGCGATAGATCATTTTGTGTTAAAAAAAAAAGTTTATGTGCTATAAACGAAAAATAATAAAAGTTTGAAGATTTGGGGATTAAACATAATGTTTTGAAACCCGGTTCGACCCGGGTGGTTCAACCGGTTGAACCGTTCCGGTCGAATAACGGGTCGATTTAAACCAAGTCAACCCGACGGGTTGGGTTGAAAACGGGTCAATCCGCCGGGTTTGAAGCGTCCCGGGTCAACCCGATTTTCGATATGTATTAATAGTTTCCTTTTGAAATATATGTTTTCAACATTTACTTTTTTAGTTTCAACTTTTCACTTTTTACTTTTTGGTTTTTCCTTTATATATAGTATAGCAAGGTATCCGCGCGTTGCGGCGGCGGGTACCCTGTGACGATTAACCGGAGAAATAGATCTCGATGAGACCTGATTCACCAGTTTGTATCGGTTTCAACGGGTCCTCTCTGGTTTGTTTTCATATGGCTTTTATTGGTTAGCCGAACCGGTGGCGACACCGGTTCCCGGTTGAACCCGTTGGTTCGGTCCGGTTTTCAAAACTATATGTACCATCAACTTGTTAGCTTGTATGAAGCTTTGTGTGTTTTATTAATTTGTATAACGTATATAATAACATGCACTTTTCATTTTAGGGTGTTTTTAAAAATAACTTTAATTAGTGTGTTTAATTATTTTATATTTTGGATTACGTTGTAGCTTGTTTAAGTTGTACATTGTGAAAATTTTAATGTACTTATTAGTAAGGGGTGTTTTAATTGGTTGATTTTAATTTGGTAGATATGCTTTTAATTGGTTGTACAATGTGAATAAATTATTGTTTTTTTTGAACATTCAGTCGGGATACGACATCTGAGAAACCTCACTGAATAATAGTGAAGCCTTGCACGTACCCTAGACAACGAGATGTTGACCATGGGCCGTTACAAGTATTCGAAGGGAAAAAACCCCAAGGCTTGCCATCCCTAAGGATCGAACTCAAGATCTTAGGTAAAACCGGGAGTGCCTCTAACCAGCTGGGCTGATCATCATTGGCGTGAATAAATTATTGTACATTTAAGTAATGATGTGTTTTAATAAGAGTATTAATTACACTATACATTTCTTTCACATTTGACTTTCAACATTTTACTTTTCAAGGTTTGACCGTTTTTCTTTTATATGTAGTATAGATATCTCATACATTTTAAACAGTACTTGGACACACAACCGTTATGTTAAAGAGCTTGTCACACGACATGAGTTTCCATTAGACACAAGCCCCTTAGTCTCTTGTTATACTTACAGTATGATTTAGTTGACATTGTAGATGATTATCATCTTTACTCTAAAATACATCCAAAGTCCAAAAAATTTGTAATAGTACACGACTTGTCTTGAGTGTTGGGACAATATCTCCTCACAAAATCACAATGATATAAAAATGTTTGAGAATTTGGGATTACTTACAGTATGATTTAGTTGACATTGTAGGTGATTATCATCTTTACTCTAAAATACATCAAAAGTCCAAAAAATTTGTAATAGTACACGACTAGCCTTGAGTGTTGGGACAATATCTCCTCACAAAATCACAATGATATAAAAATGTTTGAGAATTTGGGATTGTCAACGAATAGAATGTATAACTTAATGTTTCTCATTTACTCAGAGCAAAGGGTGTCATCACTCTGGTTTAAACTTTCACCTAGTGCCACGTCAGCGCCACATCAACTTTAACTAAAAAAAAACACCCTTATCATAACTCAACCTTAACACCACAGTTTAGGCCTCATTTTTTTTTTCTTTTCCATTTATAAAATATAAAGTTACAAAACTAAAATTTACAATAACTAGTATTTTTTTTTTTTTTTTTTTTTTTTTTTTTTTTTTTTTATTTATTTTTTTTTTATTTACTTTTGAAAAACAATAGGAAAAAAAAAAAAAAAAAAACAAGGACAGAAAATGTAAAACATCAAAACCTACTTTCTTCAACCTTTAAAAAGCTGCAGCGCCACACACACACTAAAACACACACATAACTAGGGATGAGCATATCGAACCGAATCCCGAAACCTTCCCGATCCCGTCCCGAAACCGTACCGAGTCTCGATATACGGTACGGTACCGGGACTACTAAATGAGGCCAAAAAAATTCGGGACATTTCGGGTTCGGGACGGGAATTATTCGGGAAATCTCGATTTGGTACCGAAATTAGAATAGTCCATGTTTTTTAATGAATTGTATTATCCAAACACCCATTTGTTCCATCCAACAAGCAAACCAAATGAAAAAAAAAAAAAAAAAAAAAAAAAAAAAAAAAAAAAAAAACCTATTGTTACTAACAAATAACCACCAGAGTTCTTTCACAAAATCTCCCAAAAAATTAAAACCTAATTTATTATCAATCACACAAGTCATCTCAATCTTTATAATTGGAAAAGTATGGAGGTATGTTAGTAACACCAATCGTTCATTATTTTATTGTGCTATGTAGTTTTTCTTGGATGTTCGGGTTGTCTTGAGTCTGTTATACGTCCAGTTCATTTTAAATAATGATTCTTGGTCTGGCTAAAACTTGTGTGACAAAGTATGATCGTTGTATAATTAAAACTAACGTTACGAGGCAAACTATAAAGCAATTATTGTGGATGCATAATACGCACATACATCACATACAAGCGTGCATATAAATATGAGAGTGTACTGTATATGTTTTTATGTGTTTGTATGCATGTATTTTTTTCTGATTAATAGGTTTCAACTTTCAACTTTGTTTTTTTCACTGCTAGAGTCCAATAAACCAGAAGCATAGTTATATATCGTTGCATACATTGGTTGTGATCGAGCTACCATTTATGGTCTTCGTTTGGCCACAAGCTAGCCTGTTGTAGTTTAGAGGCGGACCTCCTCATTTCTTAATAGACTTCGCATCATTGAAATTTACGAAACATGTGCTAATGATGGTATTAGTTAGCTTTGTATCACTATACCTAAACATGTGTAATCCAATAGCTAATCTGTACAACTAATGCAACAAGTAATGAGCTCCTTTTAGATACAAGGATGTTTTATGTTTAGCATTTGATACACCGCTAGTGAAAATGAGAAGCCAAATGAATGTAGTCAAAGGAGCATGTATTTTCAAGATAAAAACCAGCTAAGAAACATGTGGTGTTGCTTATGCCTTTATGTGCAGTTTATGATTGTCATCAGAGTTTATTGCTCTTTGTAAAATTATTTTACCAGTTTTATCTAAACTAAAACGGGAATATCCCGATACGTACCGATTTCCCGGTACCGAATCCCGGAACCGGTATCGGTACCGAAATCCCGTTCGGTACGGTACCGGGATACACTTTTCATGCTCGGGAAAAATTCGGGACGGGATCGGGACGGGATTGGTCCCGAGCTCATCCCTACACATAACACACATGTTATACAAACACACACCAAAATACACACCAAAACACATTTAAATCAGAAGGAAAAAAAAAACAGAGTTAACTTGCGTTAAAGTGTTAACGCAGGACTTTAACGCAAGGCAGTGGTGTGGTAACTCAAGCCTAACGTGCGTTAAAGACAGTCCACGTATGCCATAACGCAAGCCTTGCGTTACCATACCGTTTGCTCTCATTTTAGATGTTAGTTTCATTGCATTCTTAAAATAACATGAATAGTAAAAAAAAAGTAGAAAACTATTTGCATATATGGGGCGTGGTAGGGTTGGGATGGGGGCAAGAGATGACAAGTATCATATAGCAAATCTTCACTCGAAATCCTGTAAATAGGTATGATTTGCATGCAAGCTAGTGATGTTATGCATTTCTTTTTTAAGTGATATTAAATCAAAAGAAACGTTGAAGTAAATATATACAGACTGTTAACATATTTCAAAAAAAACTTGGAAGCTAAGTTGTTAATGAATTACGAGTATAACTGTATAAGCCAGTGGTTAATTTCCTTTGATTCCTACTTTTTTCAAAGTTAAGTTTAAATGTTGAATTGACCATACGATAAAGACAAGAATATGCACTATTTAAACGTGATGCCAAATAATATGCACTATTTGATGTGATGCCAAATATTCATAGATTAGGGAAACATTAAACGTGATGCCAAATAATATGCACTATTTGATGATATATAGATTTGAAATAAATCTGATTGTATGTTTTAACAACGTTAATAGGAGCGTAAAGAACTGTTCGAAATAATGGTCAAATTATTGGTTTGAATGACAATTGATGGTTATCATGTATAATAATGAGAGTTAAGAACAAGGTTAATGTTTGGTCATATGTAACGACTCAATTAACTATGTGTTCATGAGCCATTAGTAAGATTAATGGTATTAATTGTGACCGTTTTTCTTTTCATCCTCTTTACTTATAAATGAGAGCTTTTCTCATTTGTCTTAATACACCAAGAAACACAACCCATTCCTCTCCATTTGTTTAACGTTCATCCTGACCTTGTGTGTCCGGTTCGTAATAGAGGGAAGACATGGTTTTGGTTCGCCTTGATAACCCGTTTGTGCTAACAGTTTTATCCGTTGTTGTTGTATCCTGGGAGATAGACGTTCGCGATTCTCAAGCACCGTGGAGATGACAAATCTGTCTTAAGGAAACTGTGATAATCACAGGCCTCAACATTTTTCCTTATCGTTTGTGTTTTTGAGCCTCCACGTTTAAAAGATTTACGGTATGATTTTCTATACTTTTATGTTTTCATGTTATGTCTTATTTGTCTCTAGTAGCAATACACATAATATATACAGAGAGGATCTAAACACACGTGACTTGTGTTGAGGATACTTTGAGTATATATCAAATAGTATGCGGAATTTACTATTTGATACTTAGAAGATTTTATCAATGAAACAGTAATTGTATGAACAGTTTATATGAACAATGAATATCACCAAATGCTTCAATATTATTAGATATAATACGAGTGATCATGCTTATCACTAGGGTTTACAAACCTTGAAGCTTAACAAAACATACGTCTAAATCATCTAACCTAGGACCTCCTTTTATAATACAAGGAGTCATTTACAAGATAAGTATGATATTCTAAACATGCAGAATATTCGTATAATTCTAACTATATAAGATATATACACAAAATCTATTCTATACTTATCCTTTTACACATCTTCATGAGCAGTATTATCTTCAGTCTTTAAGCAATCCAGCAGTATCAACTTCTATACTAGCAGTACTAACTCAGTCAGTTAGTACTGTTAGTTATATCTTCAGCAGTCTTCAACTTTAACTCTGGCAGTACTAATATTTACACTAACAGTACTAACTCAGTTAGTACTGTTAGTGTTATTCCTTAGCAGTACAAACACAAAACCAATGTCTTGAACATTTAATTCCTAACAATCCTCCCCTAAACTTGTGATTTACCCTAAATCATCAAGTTTCTGAATTAAATCATTTCCTTGTGAGGATTCTTCCAATCACTATCTTCTTGGTCTTGCAGTCTTCATTTCTTCAGCTTGCTGACATATCTTTCTCACTAATTCCCTTTCCGTATCAAATTCCTCATCAACTCTGAGCTTTGCTGCTAACATAACAAATAAAATTCCAGCTCTCAATGGGTAGTCCTTCTCAACCAGCATGTTGAAATCCACACCATCCTTTGTAGATACATGGTGAACACCACATGTATCATACAATCTCCATGTTGTACCCAGGTCATGAGCTTGAAACTGCCATATGGTATCTTCTGGATCCGGTTCATATAGCCTTTTCAATTCCACCCATAACTCTATGTCTTTGTCTTCAATAGGATCTGTAGACCAGAACTTTTCTTGAACTAAACTCCAAAGTTGATTCAAGTCTTCTCTGTCAAAAGCTTTTATCATATCTTCAAAATACTTGTAAACTTCTGAGTGTCCTCCTACCCTGATTATCTTCCATGCCTTGACAACCCTATCTGAGTGAACTTCCCAGTCTATGATTGGATGTTTAGCTTGAATTGGCTCAACATTCAGAACTTCTGGGATTATAACCATCATATGCTGAATCCTTTCATCAGTTAACTCTTCTGCTGTTTCTTCTTCCTTAGTTGCTTGATCTTCTTTTTCTTCTTCAGTCTTTTGCTTCTTTGAATCCTCTGACTCTAACTGCTCACCTGCTCTCTTAGCAACTCTGCTAGTCTCATCAGTTTCTGAAAATCCTCTAAACAAATGTTGAATTTCCTATATGCTATGCAGTGCAACTTTTCAATCTCTTCATAAGATCTTCCTTTTAGTTGTCTTTCAGTCCAATGGTCTTGATGTTTCAAGTATTCCTTCATATACTTCATCTGTTGAGATTTTGTTAGTTGTTTCTTCTTAGCAGCTGTCTTCTTACTTTGATGTTTCCTAATCTCCTCAAGTAAGTCATTGATTGCACTCTCTTGTTCTTCCGTTGTAAACTGTGATCTTTCTTCTTCTTGCATCTTCAAATCCAGTTCCTTGTCATCCTGTTCTTAAGCAATTCTCTCTTCTTCTTCACTTAGGAGCTTTTGTTCAACCAAGAATTTTGCTATTCTTTCTCCTTCTGTTACTCTGGCTTCTTCTTCAGCTTGAATTCTTTGAGCAACCTCATAATCATACTCCATTTGATTTTGAGACTTCTTGCTGATCTTCTTAGATGGCTCAGCTTCAGTCATGATTGCCTTCCCTTTATCCATTCTTCTCCTTCTAATATAAACTGCACCAGCAGTACTAACCTCTGTTCCAGCAGTACGAAGTTGATGACCAACAGTACCTTTTTGAACACCTTCTTGAGCTTCTCCCATATGTTCATCTTGCCTCCCCTGAGTGTTAGCACTCTCTTGAACCAATGAAACATTGGGGTCTTCATCAAGCTTGGCAATCTTCCTCCCCTGTTTGGAAGATTCCTCACCCATGTCATCATCTTGATCATCAGAACTGGAAGAGCTTGAAGATTCCACCATCTGAGCTTTTCTCTTGCCTTTTAGAGTCTTGACATGTTGCTCCAACTTTTTCACCTTCATGATCAGCTTTGTGTATACTCTTCCAAAGACCTTCTTGGTTGTCTTGAGTTCATCTTCCAAGCCAGTCACCTTAGCATTCAACCTGGTACAATTTTTCATTAATTCATTCATTTTAAGACTACCCTCAGCAGTTCCAGATGTGTTATCTTTTGGGAGAGGTGCATCATGGGGCAAAGACTCAGACTCAACCAAAGGGTGAGTATCTGAGCTACCCATTGTTTCCATGTGGCTTGGGATTCCACCACCTGTACTAGGTTCAAAAGAACTTTGTACATTAGGTGTTGCCATAGGTTGGGTCTTAGGTATGTTACCCCTGTCCTGCCCAGCATCTAAGCCTAAGACAGTAGGGGCAGCCCTTCCTACACTGTCAAGGACAACCTCATCTGCTCCTAGGGATGTGGTAGGAACTCTGTGCTGAGGTATACTAGAGCCCTCTCTGGTTATACTCCTAGGTGGTGATGAAATTGGTTGTGAGGCTATGTTTGATGAACTTGTGGGTGTGTGTTGGGAGTCAACTGGGGTAGTTGATCCTTCACCCTGTACCTGCAACATGTTATCAAAAAGTGAAACTTCTACCCAAATATAACCCTTTGAGGCCATCCTCATGTTACTAAATAATTTTTGTGTAAAGGTTGGAGTTGGATAAACATTTTGATGAGGTAGAAGTAAGCTTTTTCTCATATTCAAAATCATTTGGATAAAACATGGATACATTAAAAACTTGGATTTGCTATCCACGTTTCTGACCATACCATCAAAAATAAGTTTTGAAAAATTATAAGTCCTATTAGTTGATAAGCATATGAGAGCAGTTGCAATATTGCTACTGAATTGTTCCCATGAGGTTTTTTTTGGACTCATACAATGAAGAATGGTATGAATGAAAAACCTCCATTGTGGGGCAAAACATCCTTTTTGAAAAGTTAAAGATTGAGAAGTTGTGTTATACCCCATTCTGGATAGATTTTGAAAAATTTCAGTGTTTGGCAAATCACTAATACCATTGTCATCTGCTAGATGGAGATGCCTCCTAACAGATGATTCAGTAAGAGTGATGGTTTTGCCATCAACTGTTGCATTTAGCTCTTTGTCTCCATTCTCTATAACAGTCTGCCAAAACTGTTTGATTTGGAAGACATAGATAGTAGGGTTTAGAGTGTAGGATCGAGTACTTCGAGCTTGATTGAGCTTGGTATAAACAAGAACCTCTGCAATACAAGTGTTTATGCGGAAACTAAACAGCAAGTATTATAAAGAAGAAAACTCTAAAAGAACAATGATCCTCTATGGATCAAACTAACGAACTAAGAATTGTTTATTGAATATTAAAAGATGTTCAAGGCGTACATAAACTCATAGACGGGTTTATCTTTTATACTAACAAGATCACCTAACCCTAACCCGTTCTACAAGAAAACGTGTAAAGAGATTAACAACAATCTCTTCTAAAAATAAATCATAACAAACATTCTAAATATACGGATAACAAATAATACTATCCGCAGCAACAACACTATCGGCAGGAACAAGATTAACACTGTCGGCAGCAATGAGCTTTCAGCAGGAACCAAGCTATCGGCAGGAACCAACTTTACACTATCGGCAGCAACAATGAACTCTTATTTCCCAGAGATCCTAACAATCCTCCCCTAATCTTGAGGTTGACTAGGTTAACCTGCAAGATTCCCTTGTGATAAAACTTCCATAACTTCAAGATTCCAACTTCTATAGCATCCAGCAGCAACTTCAATAGAGCAGCAGGAACATGAAATCTTCTTCAAAATAGATTTACTGGTCACCATAACATCACTTGAACTTGGCTGCTACTAATGACAAAATGTACATCAAATCTCTTTAAGTTTCATACTATTCTCATCACATCCAGGTGTGTTAACTCCTGTGAGAGGTGAATCATTGAAAATTAATGGATTTGATGTCTCTTTACCAATAGCCATCACTACTGGAGTAGCCAATGTTTAGGTGTGTTAGACCATGGTACATTGATAACCATCTGATTTATTAGCAAATCAGCAACTATAAACGGATTTGACTTGTCTTTACCTGTAGCCGTTTGCTCAGGACTAGCCAATTCTTTGGTTTCAACTGAACCTTGGTGAATTGAATACCAAATATGGATACCAAATGTCTTTACCACAAACCATACTTTTGTGGACTAGCCAATCCTTTGGATCCCATAAGGGTTACATCCATGGTGAATTGAGAACCATTTTCAACTCTCAGAAATGAATCATGGGTGAGTTGAAGTACCCTATAGCTTTGAGCAAGCTATTATAGCTATCAACGGATTTGATGATCACACCAGAGCCGTACCCTCATGGTGAGTCAACTCTTTCTTGTCTGCAAGACATGGTGAGTTGAATACCATATATGGTGAAGGTGTAAACACCAACACTGTACCTGCAAGGTGTTGCTCAAAACCAACTTATTAGCACACAAATATACAATAAGAATTTTTTTTTTTTTTTTTTTTTTTTTTTTTTTTTTTTTTTTTTTTTTTTTTTTTTTTGAACTAAGAAAAACAAACAAAAACACTCCAAAAGAAAATAAGAAAAGAAAATAAGAAAGAAAGATAGAAACTTTACAACAACAACAAGAAATAATCCTCCCCTTAAACTTCATTCCTCCCTTAAGCTGCAATCCTCCCCTTAATCCCTGTAGCTAGGGATTGACCATCCCAATATGAACCACCAAATGCTTAAACCTTGGTCCATCAAAAGCCTTAGTAAGCAAATCAGCCACATTATCATCCGTGTGAATCTTTTCCACCTGAATAAGATGCTTCTCATAAGCATCTCTTATGAAATGGTGTCGAATTTCAATATGCTTTGTCCTTTGATGATAAACAGGATTTTTAACAATACACATAGTACTTTGATTATCAATAAAGATCTTAGTGTTCATGAAGTTGAATCCATAATCCAACAGCTGATTTTGCATCCAAAGAACCTGTCCACAGCAACTAGCAGCAGCAACATATTCTGCCTCAGTAGAAGATGTAGCCACTATAGTCTGCTTCTTGCATTGCCAAGAAACTAACCTTCTACCCAGAAACTGACAACCTCCAGTTGTAGACTTCCTATCAAAGTTAGCCCCAGCATAATCACTGTCACTATAGGCTTCTAACACAAAAGGAGAGTCTTTGGGATACCAAAGTCCCAATTTTGGCTGTCCTTTCAAATACTTAAAGATTCTCTTGACTGCATTAAGATTAGAAGTCAATGGTGTAACCTGATGTCTAGCACATGCACCAACAGCAAACATGATATCAGGTCGTGAAGCTGTTAAATACATGAGGGAGCCAATCATGGATCGATATAAATGAACATTAACAGCAGCATCAGGTTCATTATTGAACTTAGGCTTTGGAGGTTCAAATGGAGTTACAGCAATCTTCCCATTCTCCATATCAAACTTTTTAAGCATGTCATAAACATACTTCTCCTGAGAAATAAAGATCCCATCTGATGTCTGCTTAACCTGGAGACCCAAGAAGAAAGTCATTTCACCCATAGCACTCATTTCAAATTCACTCTTCATCAATTCTTCAAACTTCCTACACCAAGCTTCATTAGTGGAGCCAAAGATGATATCATCTACATATACTTGTACCAGAATGATATCTTTGAAGTCCTTTCTGATAAAAAGAGTTTTATCAATAGCCCCTCTTCTGTACCCATGTTTTAGCAAGAAGGCTGATAATCTTGCATACCAAGCCCTTGGTGCTTGATGAAGACCATAAAGTGCTTTAACCACTTTGTAAACCAAATTAGGATTCTGAGGATCTATAAATCCCTGTGGTTGAGTAACATAAACTTCTTCCTCAATCCTTCCATACAAAAATGCACTCTTCACATCCATTTGATAGACAACAAATCCCATAAATGAAGCAAAAGCCAAAAACAACCTAATGGCTTCAACTCTTGCCACAGGTGCAAACACCTCATCATAATCAATCCCCTCCTCTTGTCTATGACCTTGAGCAACCAGTCTAGCTTTATTTCGAACCACAATTCCCCTAGCATCTCTTTTATTCTTTAGAATCCATTTAGTTCCAATAGCATGTTTGCCAGCAGGCAAAGGTACCAACATCCATACTTTCTGATTCTGGAACTGCTGCATCTCTTCTTGCATAGCCTCAACCCAATCATCATTAGCAAGTGCCTGAGCTATGCTAGTTGGTTCAACTTGAGATAAGAAACAAGCATACAGACAATGTAAGTAATCAGTATGATTGCTCCTTAATTGATCCTGTATATAACTGAGAAAAGCAGATTCTCCAAATTTAGATGGATGCATTTTACTCCTTGTTTGAACAGGGGAATTAAGATCTCCAAGAATCAAAGACTGAGGATGAACTGTATTGATCCTCTTGGTAGCAATGGGATTAACATCAATGGAGGATGCCTGATTAGTAATTGAAGGGTTGAAGTCATCATCATATGAGGAAGAAGTGAAAATGCCAGATCTGGACTGATGATGAGGATCATTAAGCTTATCTCTTGAAGAGACCGAATTTCCAAGATCAGAAGGAATTGGAAATCTTTCAGGGGAGTTATCAATTCCCAACTTGTCAACAGATGGAGAAGACACAGGACCATCAGCAGAAACATTAGAAGGATCGGCAGTAACCGATCCACTATCAGCAGGAACAGCATCAGCAGGAACAGGAATACTACTAGATGTATTGAGTTCCCTTCGAACTTCAGCTTCAGCCTTTCTCAGGATCTCCTCTGTCTCTTTAGAAAAACCAGAACCAAACATCTCAGCAGCTCTTTTGGCATTAAACTCTTGTCTTTGAAGCCTAGCAAGATCTTTTGCAAAACTAGAATCACTTCCAGCCATATCAGAAGAATCTTGGACCTTTGAACCTGAAATATTGTTAGAGGGAAAAGAAGGAACAACTATAGGTCGTTCATCACTCTCTGCATCAGAATCATCATCTGAGGTACCTGCATTGTTAGTTTGAGAAACATTTGTACCACCAGACAGATTTGATTTGAATCTAGTATACCCTAAGGTGTCAGATAGATAATCCAGATCAAAGTACCACTCTGGACCAGCACCCTGCAAATTAGGTTTATCTTCAAGATATCTTAAGTTGAGAGTCTCTTCTATTCTCTTAGAGGACAGATTATAAACCCTATAGGCTTTACCATGAGCAGAATATCCAACAATAAACCCTTCATCAGCCTTTCCATCAAACTTGCCTAGATAATCACTAGTGTTCAAAATAGTGACTTGACATCCAAAAGGCTTAAGGTAACTAATGTTTGGAACCTTCCCAGACAAAAGTTCATAAGGTGTTTTATTATGAGGCCTAGTAATAGATACCCTATTCAACACATAACAAGCAGTGCAAACTGCTTCAGTCCAAAACATAGTGGGCATCTTAGATTCAGCTAACATAGTCCTAGCCGCTTCTATCAAGGTCCTATTTTTCCTTTCTGCAACCCCATTTTGTTGTGGAGTTCTAGCATTACTATAGTCCCTTTTTATCCCCTTAGACCTACAGAGTTCAATAAGATTAAAATTCTTAAACTCTGTGCCATTATCACACCTTATAGACTTAACCTTTTTATTTAGCTGATTTTCTATTAAAGCAATAAAATCCCTAAGTACTGGATAAGTTTCATCTTTAGTACTCAAAAAGAAAGTCCAAGAAAACCTGCTAAAATCATCTGTAATCACCAGGCAATAGTTCTTATGGTCAATACTTCTGATAGAAGTAGGACCAAAAAGATCCATATGAAGAAGCTGCAAAGGCTCAGAGATGGTGCTCACAGCAGTTATGGCCTTGTATGAAGCTTTGTGCTGCTTTCCTTTATTGCAGGCAACACAATTGTGCTCATTAGAGAAGATCTTCAAAGGAAGCCCTTTCACCAGACCATTCTTAGCCAGCTTGTTAATGGTTCTGAAATTTACATGTGCCATTCTTCTGTGCCATTTATTGGATTCATCCACAGAAGCTTTTGCAACCAGACAAGCAAGTAACCCCTCAGGCTGAACATCACTAAGATTGAAGCTATAAAGATTGTAAGTCCTAGGGACTTTAAGTTCAACCTGACTTTCATCAGGCAACTTGAAGTCTTTGGACAACACAAAGCACTCATTCTCAGTGAATAGAACACTGTTCTTCTTGTCACAGATTTGAGAGACAGAGAACAAATTGAAGTCTTGGAGTTCCTTCACATACAGCACATCTTCAAAGTCTAGCTTGGCAGTCTTGATAGTTCCTTTCCCTGAGATCATTCCATCTCCTCCTCCAAATGTCACAGTACCTCCATTCAAAGGAATAAAATCATGTAACCTTTCCAAATTCCCTGTCATACTCCTGGAACATCCACTGTCAACAATTCCAACATCTTTGCTTCTAAAAGGAAAATCCTGAGAGAAAGAATACATATACAACATTAGATACAAGAGAGACTCAAGCCATTGCTGACTTGAGCCTGCCTAGTGGATCAATAAGAATTAAACCCTGGAGATTGATAAGATCCACCATTGATCTTGGATCCCATTCTCATATGTTGGTTAGTGATTTTCCAAGACCAACCTGCTGAGGACTTAACAGCAGTGTTCCATCTTCCCCCTCCCTTGTGCATTGTGTCAAAACAAACAGGTCTCAAAGCATTTTGAAAGTAAGTACTAGTAGGTCTGAAAGATCTAGTATTATTGTTTTTCCATCCAGCAGGATTGCTCCTGTCGGCAGGAACAGGATAAGCAGCAGGAATAAGCTTATCGGCAGGAATGAACTTTTCAGCAGCAACAGTCTTACCAGTAGAAACTGGTTTGCCATAAGCAACTGAAGTTCTCCTAGCTGCTTGAGGAATATAAGGGGGAATATCATTTACATTTTTCCATACAGACCTATTTTTACAAGCATGTAATCCCATCTGTTTTTCATAGTAGTCACAGTCTTTAATAAGATGATCATAACTACGACACACAAAGCAAGATTTCTTTCTAGGGGACTTTTTCTTAACAAAAACATTCTCATTGCAAACAAAATTATTCAAACCAACACATGAAACAGAATTATCCTTAACAGAAACAAAACCACAACCAAAATTGTTTGAAACAAAACCACAACTAGAAACATTATTGTTCTTAAAATTATCAAAAGAAACATCTTCAAATGCAGCTTTCTTTGATTGAGATTCATCAGTAGCTGCTTCTGAGGAGAGGTCTTCTGACTTTATTGATGCTGACTTGTCACTTGATCCACATGTGGCATAGTCATCAGTCTTGATTTCTGAAGATTTGTCACTGTAAGAACAAGAGACAAATTCATTAGAGTCACAATCAAGATTAGGCAATTCATTTGCCTTTTTGCCATAGCACATTAGTGAATCATCAAAGTCAACAAAAGGATCAGCAGGTTTAAATGTTCCAGTTATGGGTGGAGGAACATCATTCATTCCTCCCTCCTTTACATACTTAACAGGTTTTCTATAATCTACAGGTTCCGGATTAAAAACACTATACTCATTAGGGTCATAATACTGATTTGTCCCTATTAGGTTACCGAATCCTAAACCTCTTTTAGTTTTAGTAGACATAGAACTATCAATAAGCATGTTAAGATTTTTGGATGAGTCTTTCCACTTAGCAAATCTAGCCAATGAGTTATCTAGCTTAGACTGAAGATCCTGATTTTGCAATTCTACCTTAGCTTTTTCTCTTTCAGAATGTTTAAACTCATTAGTGGCATTTTTTAAATCTCTTTCCAAAACCTTTACTTTTACTTCATATGCAGACAGTTGTTGTTGATACCAGACCTTTTGTTGTTCTAATGTCTTAACAGCCTTTTTATGAGCCTTAAGTTGAACAAGATTATCCTTATTTTCACTTTCAATATCATCAAATTCCTGTTTTAATTTAGCATATATAGATTTACAACCAAACGGACAGTTTTGTACCTGAGATGGATGACCCATCATTCCAAACTGACCAGCCACTTGTTTCTTTTCACCATATCCAGCTACCATCCCAAAGACTTTATCTGATCCACTCCCAGCAGCCTTCTCATGATGCTCCCAGTCCACCAGCGAATCCACAGATACCAAAGCCTTGGGGTCGTCTGACTCCAACTCTTGAATTCTGAAAGCAGAATACCGTGCTTTATCATCCACCTTCTTGTCTGGGCATTCCCTGGCAAAATGTCCTGTTTGAGAACATTTATAGCACCTCACCTTCCTTCTGTCAAACCTAGCAGGCTCTTGTCCATCAAAATTGACCCTTCTTCCTGCCTTCTTTTCAAACCTATCCAACTTCAACGATATCATGGCCACCTGCCATCTTAAGTCCATCTCTTCCAGATCCAATTCATCAACCTGTTTAAAATCATCATACACAATCTTCTGCTGTGGTGTACTTTCAGCAACAAACGAGTGAAGCACATCCACTACAAGATTATCAGATCTGGACTGAGTTTTTGGTGTAGGAGATGAGTAGGAGATTGAGGATGTTGATGGTGTTGGACTGTTTCCATATAATGCTTTGTTAGGACTAGAGTTACTAACAAAAGCAGTATGGGTAGAAGTATAAGGTGAATAGGTGGAATACCCTTTGATATCAAGTTCAAGGGTTTTCAGTTTGTTGTACAGATCATCAAAGCTCATGAAATCCAGTCCTCCTTTGGCCTTGAGGGTTATGGAAACCTGTGACCAGGATGGTGGCAAGGCCCTCAGAAACTTGGTATTACAATCTTCATCGTCCGGCCTAGCTTTCAACTGGTTAAGTTGGCTCAAGATCTTGTGGAATCTGTCATAGCCTTTGTGAATTCCCTCAGCCTCAGAAATCTTGAATTCTTGAAACTCTTGCTTGAGCATAGACTTTCGCATCTTCCTGGATTCATCATTCCCTCCAAATCTGGTCTTTACAGCATGCCAGATCTTTCTAGCATCATCCAAGTGATGAAAATCACTCATATGATCCTCTGGAATAGCTTGAAGTAGAAGAGTTCTTGCCTTTGTTTCCCTTTGAACAGCAATGTGTTCCTCTGCTGTAACAGGTGGCTCTATATAAATATTGCCATCATCATCCCTTCCAATATTCTTCTTGCTATTTCCCTTAAGAATCACATTCCACAGATTGTAATCAGTGTTTGTGATCCAATACTCCATTCTCATAGCCCAGACTTCATACTCATCTTTCTTCAGATATGGGAATTTAGCATTGTTGGTGGACATGGTGGTGAGGACTTGTGTTTGGACTTGAGTGGTTTCTGGTTTGGGTTGTTGGTCTTCCGGGTTAATGACATTGGTTTCAGGGTTATCGTCTGCCATTGAGAGAGGGTTTAGAGATATGAGTTCGACCTTTTTCTTCTTTATCAGAGATCCTTACCAGGCTCTGATACCACTTGTAGGATCGAGTACTTCGAGCTTGATTGAGCTTGGTATAAACAAGTACCTCTGCAATACAAGTGTTTATGCGGAAACTAAACAGCAAGTATTATAAAGAAGAAAACTCTAAAAGAACAATGATCCTCTATGGATCAAACTAACGAACTAAGAATTGTTTATTGAATATTAAAAGATGTTCAAGGCGTACATAAACTCATAGACGGGTTTATCTTTTATACTAACAAGATCACCTAACCCTAACCCGTTCTACAAGAAAACGTGTAAAGAGATTAACAACAATCTCTTCTAAAAATAAATCATAACAAACATTCTAAATATACGGATAACAAATAATACTATCCGCAGCAACAATACTATCGGCAGGAACAAGATTAACACTGTCGGCAGCAATGAGATTTCAGCAGGAACCAAGCTATCGGCAGGAACCAACTTTACACTATCGGCAGCAACAATGAACTCTTATTTCCCAGAGATCCTAACAGGTTTAGAGTTAAAGCATACCTTATATGGGTAGAGTTTATAAAATCTACTATCTGATGAAAGTGAACACCTTCCTCTGTTTTCTACAAATACGCCACCATGTTGTGTTTGTCGACAAAAGCTAAATTGGCCATAATATTCAGTAAAAGTGTGATTTGACTGCTGGTATATGATTGATTAGGTAAGAAAGTAGGTTGAGTAAAGCGAATTGAGATGTTATAAAGAATTCTTAGGGTTTCTATTGGACCGACTTCAATAAAAGATTTATTTAGGTTGAAGAAAGTGAATAAAGTAGATAAAAAGTAAAAATATCCAATTTAGGAAACCCTTAAGTAAAGTAATTGACCAGAATTTTCTCAACGGCTATATTCAAAATGCGGTTATGACTCAACAGTACAAACGACTATCCAGCAGTACAAAGTTTTGCCTAGCAGTACTAAGTTTTGGAAAAACTTTGACTCAGCAGTATAAACTCAATTTTGATTTAAAACAATACTGCATACAAACATTTAGAAAGGATTAAGTGTAAAGGAAGACACTTGATCAAATTTCGGTTTAAGTTAACCTCTGGTTGTGTGAGAACCAATAATTTCAGTTATAAAAACTGCATGTGATCAGATAAACTCATTCAAAGAGCTTTCTTGACAGGGTTTCCAGCTCGTGGCAGGTGTTGCCTCTAACAAAAATGTGTTAGATTAACTTTTGCTCGCTGTTCTCTTTACCAGATGTCCTTGGACTAACTCATTATACTAATAAAAGTATAAAATGGTAAAGAGTGAGTTAGATCAGTTACTATCTGACTAACTATGCCATCAAATCATGTTCAAAAATATCATAATTAGATTTCAAGAAAGAAAATTTAAAGAATTTCCCAACTCAGGTGTAAAACCTTTGTCAAGTGATCCCCAAATTCTGTCCATCATCAATCAATCATTCCAGCAAACAATCCACCACTTTGCTTCTCACATAATGCAAACTCCAAGCATATTACTTTCATAACCTACAAATGTTAGTCCAAAACCAAGAAAACATAATGGAAAGCATGTGCTTCATAGCAGTATAAAGTATGACTAACAATTCAAACACAACAGACTTAATTTGCACTAGCAGTACAAATTATACATGGCAGTACTAATTGACACAACTAGCAGTACAAATCCTTTTCCTGTACAAAAACACCAAGATTAAAAACTTTAGGGATTAAGCATTCCAATACTTGCAACCAAGTATTGAAACCTTCCAACATCAAAAGCTTAAGTAAGTGGATGTGCAAAATTGTTATCAGTATGAATTTTAACAACCTGAACTAGCTTTTTCTCATTGTAGTCTCTTATAAAATGATGCATAATCTCTATGTGTTTTCTTTTAGAGTGTTGAACTGGATTTTTAATAATACAAATTGTATTGCTATTGTCAATGAAAATCATGGTATTCATAAAGTTGTACCCATAGTCAAGCATCTGATTCTGAATCCATAGAACTTGACCACAGCAACTAGCAGTAGCCACATATTCAGCTTCAGTTGTAGAAGTGGCCACAATAGTCTGCTTCTTGCATTGCCATGATATCAGCCTGCAACCTAAGAATTGACAACCACCTGTTGTTGATTTCCTATCCAAACTAGCACCAGCATAGTCACTGTCTGAGTATGCCACCAGATCAAAATGAGATTCTCTAGGATACCATAGACCCAATTTGGGTTGACCTTTGAGGTACCTAAAGATTCTATTCACAGCAACTAAATGTGAGGCTTTGGGATTAACTTGAAACCTTGCACATGCAAGCACAACAAACATAATATCCGGTCTTGATGAAGTGAGGTACATCAAGGACCCAATCATGGACCTGTAGGTGTGTACATCAACATTTTCACCATCTGAATCTTTGAGCAAAGATTTCTCTGGATCAACGGGAGTACTTGCTACTTTTGCATTTGTAAACTGAAACTTTCTCAATATCTCAATTACATATTTATCTTGACTGATAAATATGCCTTCAGCTTTTTGCTTCACTTGCAGCCCTAAAAAGAAAGTGAGTTCACCCATGGATCTCATTTGAAACTTATCATGCATAAGCTTCTCAAATTTAATGCACATCTCCTTCTTTGTGGATCCAAAAATGATGTCATCCACATAGACCTGTACAAGCAAAATATCTCCCTTTTGCTTCTTGATAAATAAGGTCTTATCAATCTTGCCTCTATGAAACCCATTTTCTAACAGATAAGTAGCCAAAGATCCATACCAGGCTCTAGGAGCTTGATGGAAGCCATAAAGAGCTTTTACCACCTTGTATACCTTGTCTAGATGTTCAGGTGCTTCAAAACCTGGAGGTTGAGAAACATAAACCTCTTCTTCAATAGTACCATAAAGAAAGATACTTTTCACATCCATATGGTATACCATAAACCCCATGAATGAAGCATAAGCTAAGAATAATCTTATGGCTTCAATCCTAGCTACAAGTGTAAAAACCTCTTCATAATCAATTCCTTCCTTTTGAGTGTAACCCTGGGCTACAAGTCTTGCTTTATTCCTGATCACTATCCCTCTTTCATCTTTCTTATTCCTGAAAATCCACTTTGTACCAATAACCCTCATACCCTTAGGTAAATCTACCAGCACCCAAACCTTTTGAATCTTGAATTGTAGAAGCTCTTCTTGCATTGCTTCCACCCAGCTTGAATCCTGTAGGGCCTTAAGTATGTTCTTGGGTTCTTCTTGTGAAAGAAAACATACAAACAGACATGTATTGGCATCTTCATGCCTTTTCTATTCATAAACTGCACTGAGAAAGCCTTGTTCATCTGAATTCATTGTCTGATTTCTTGTCTTAACACCATATTGTATATCTCCATTCACATTCTCCAGGGAGTGATTCTTGTGAACTCTTGTGTGTGGAGTTGTAGGAACTGGATAAGTGAGTGACATGTTATTAAGATCCACTTCTTCCTCAGAGAGATCATCAACAGTAGCAACTGGCGGGCTAGTAGTATTATAATTTTGCCCATCAGTACTAACATGTGGCTCAGCAGTACAAACATCATTTGTACTGTCTTCAGGATTCTCTTGTTCTTCAACACCACTTTCTTTGTTTCCATCTTTAGAGCCCTTCTTGTTTGCATCATTAGAAGGTTCAACATCATTTGAAGATGAATCAACACTATTCCAAATTGGCATCAGAATGTGATCTTGATCATTCTCTTTTTCCATGCTTGGTTCACCTGTATCAACACTATCTTCTGAACCTGCAAAATCATTAGAATTTGTTCCTGCAACAACTGGTACATAGTTCATAGATTGTGTTAGAGTATCAAGATCAAACAACCATTTTGGACATTCACCTGCAACAGTAGACTTATTCTCTAAAAACTAAACATGCAGGTTTTCTTCTACTTTTCTGGTTCTTATGTTGTATACCCTAAATGCTTTGCTGTTTAATGAGTACCTAACAAAGAAACCCTCATCTGACTTTCCATCAAATTTTCCCAAATAATCTAAGGTATTGAGAATAGTGACATGACATTCAAATGGTCTTAGAAAACCTAAAGCAGGTGTTCTACCTCTAAATAGTTCATATGGTGTCTTGTTGTGAGATTTGACCACTTATCACAACTCGCAAAATTTCAGGTCAATACTATTCACCAAACTCGAAAATTATTTTCTTGACATTTAAACAATGACAATTTACTTATAACTTTTACTTGAACCAACGTGAATACCTAGAATAAATTCCTAAGTGCACTAGAACATAGGTCACATTTAGTCCACAACGCTCCGATATCTTGCACCTGCTCCATTCCACAATTCTAAACCATAAAACAAATTTCTATTCTTTAGCTACTTGTTTTAAAATTCAACAAACATTAATTGTTATGTAATATTTAACACCCGACATACCCGATTTTCTCAACGATTATTTTCAAGGTATTTTTATACTTCTAAAATTATTACAAAAGTTCCAAAATTATTTTCTGACACCTAAAGTATTTTCTTTACAACATACGTTTAATTACGTATACTTTTCGTTAAGTACCGAAACAACAACCGATACATATTTTTAACACCCGATACCTACAATATATACATTTTTGTATCAAACTACACTTATATTTCCCATTTTCATCTAAGAGCCGCCCCCCTCTTACTTTGTCCACAATTAGCAATACATATTGGACATAATCATGATATTAGCCACAAAGTGAGTAACCTTTTCTACTTTTGTGGCTAAGCCACCAAAAATGTTTCCATGTCCCCTCCCTAGCCCATCCTAACCGGCCACCCTCCCCCTTGGACCAAATTATGAGTTTTGACTTCCTATTCACCCTTTGAAAATATCCTACTATATATAGAGCTAAACTACACATACATTTGTTACTAGTGTAAGTTAACAAAAAAAAAAAAAAAGTATCATCCTATCCTTTTACTACAAAAATTCGACACACCCAATAGGAGCAAGAAGAGGAAGGCTTGTGGTGACTAAGATCAAGGAATACTAGGGCTTATTATCAAGGGTTTTAGAGCACAAGACTTGTGATTAACTAGTATTTTACAACATCCATCTCACAAATCATCTTTGTAAGTAAACTTATTAACTCTTCATGATTTTCATGATTTTTACATGCTTGTCAAGTTCCATTATACATTATCACTTGGTACATATTAATAACAAGTTACTTTTTATAATGATCCTTTAGTAAAAGTTATGTTTTTAACAATACGTTGTTACAAGAAAACTAGGTATGAAAATACTTCATGAAAAATAGTGGTAATAAATGTTGATACAAAAGTTGGGCGTTCCTTGTGAGGACTTCTATTCTCGTACCAATTAACTCTTAATGCTTGATGGAACCTGCGCACTAAGAAAAAGAACAAACACCGTTAGGCTTATCGAGGGATTGTTTCCCCCGATTATCCTCCGGCGTGAGAGTAAGTAATCGAATTTAGGGTTTTAGTGAAGAGTTAGGGTTTTCAGTAGATCGTACCTTTACCGAGGGATTGGGTGCCCTTTATATATGCATGAAACCCTAGTAGGTTTCGTGTTCCCTACTCCTCGGCGTGTTAGCCGACATCGGATATTTAGTATATATCCCCTTTATTTAGGAGATACTCGATATCCTATCCGGAAATAACTTTGGGCTTGGGCCTTGTCGGCCCAAGCCGCATAACTGGTAGTCCAGTTGCGGCCCATATGTGGTGGGCTTAATTATTAGTATTGTTTACTAATCGGGTTCGTGACCCGGGTGTAGACTATACGTCATCATGTCCCCCCAGTCTAGTGTGCGCAGGGTAAAACCTGCGGATGCTAGACTAAAGTCGTGTCGAAATGATTCCCCACGCGTACGCGGGAAGGTTTCAAGAAATATACCGCCTAAAAAAAAAATACACGTATTATGTATCTAGTCCAAAAAAGTGCAATTTGGGTACCTTGGGAAGTGGAGAGGTTGCCCACTTGTCTTGTACCGTCATATATCCTATCCACACGATTTGAGATAGTGGGATACACGTGTCAATCATCTGTGGTGGATGGGAAACTATATAAACTTCCGCCTCCTTTCACTGTGTTGTCCACAGTTAAAAAATCACAATTCCACCATTTTTACATCTTCAATTCTGCTTTCAAGAACGATAATTCATAGGTAATAGCGCGTGCGCACATAGTCTGAATCACAAAATGGTAGCGCAACTTCATGATTTCCATTCTAACATAACCGAGGATGAACTGATGCAGTTCACTTCGGATTATTTTATCCCTTTGGGCCTGCGCCCAGAGGTACCAGGTCCGAATGACACCATCGCGAATTTCCCCGCTGGGAAGGTGGGGCTATATACGCGCTTTTTCGAGTGGGCGAATCAGCGCGTACCCATCTCCGTGTTATTGAGTGATATACTCCACTATTACGAGCTCCACATCTCTCAGTTACATTGTATTGGTGCTGGTAAAATTGCCAACTTTGAGGTTAACTGTCGCTTGTTAGGGGTCCACCCGTCCCTCCAACTATTTCGCGCATTTTATCACGCGACGTGGTCAAATGGGTGGGTTACCTTCTCTAAGCGCGTAGGAAAGTTGCAGTGCTATGTGCAGAAGGTAGATAAACTCAAGGATTGGAGGGAAAAGTTCTTTTGGGTCGACACCACCGTCTTCCCTTCCAATTTTCCCTTTTACACCCGTGCCACTCTGCCCAAGGATGAGCGCCCCCCTAAGACGTGGTATAACGTGGATCATGCGGCGATCATAGATGAGAACCGCCTTCCGATCAAACCATATCCGGAAGCGTTCCTGGTGCACATGGGCATCAGTCGCAACTACTTTGAGCATGAGACGGAAGTTCCTACATTCTTGAATGCGGATGGCACGAGTGGGTGCTCCTTCTGTCGCCTTACTGTCGTTATTAGTGTAAGCGCTTCTTCATTGTCCATACTTTATGTAACTTGCTTCTTTTTGTCTATTTTATGCGCAGAGATGGATCTTTTTTCGGTTGTGCGCCTGGAGAATCCGCGTTCCGTGGCGGTGGGGGTGCGTCCTCTGGGGGATGGTGAGCAGACCATTCTGGAGGCAACGGCAGGGCGCATCGTGGACTTGGTTATCCCAGAGTCTGAGGGCTCCCCTGATGTGGTGGTAGCTGAGCCGTTACAGGAGGTGGCTCCTCCTGTGCAGCAGGGTCCTGACACTGCGCAGACTCCTCCCCCCGAGATGCTGATCCATTTAGAGGAGACCGATAGTGACATGGAGGAGAGCTCCCCACTGACGCGCAAGAGAGCGCTTAGTGGTGATGGTGAAGGTCCTTCCAAGAGGCCGCGAACTGAGGCTGGGGGAAGCTCGCCTTTTACTGAGGTGCAGATGAAGTAAGTACCTTGGTTATTAGTTATAAACTTTTGTCAAGTTATATTTTGTTCTAACTTTGTTCCTTCGTATCCTCAGTGTGGATGCTGAGAAGTCTGGTGGAGGTGCGTCCACGGCTGAGACCGAGAGGGACGTGTTCTCAACTCCCCCCCCCATGTAAGTATTTTTTAGCAATTCCTTAGGATTTTGTATATGCTTGCCTGTGCGTTAACCTTGCCTCTTGATCTTTCGTGCAGTGAACGGCCTGTGGAGGACGCTGGCGTCCTAGATGGGAGTGCGCCACCCGAGGTGAGTCATGCTCTGGACGGGGCGCGTTCACCGAGGGATATTGGAGAGGAGTCAAGTCCGTTTGACTCTTCGATGGAGGAGCTGGCCTCCCTCGCTGTGTGCCAGTCAGAGTTGTTGGCGCAAGTAAGGGTGCACAAGTCTGAGGAGGTTTCCAGACTGCAAGCGCAATTAGCGTCTGTGCAGGCTGAATTAGCAAGCTCTAAAGCTGAGCAGCTGAGCTCCAAGGCTAAACTGGAGCGCGCAGAAGCGTCTGCGCAAAGGTTGGGGGAGGGGAAGGTCCTGGTGATGGCTGAGCTAGAGCAGGAGCGTGCTGCTGCGGAGCTTCAGAAGCGAAATTCGTTATGGGCGCTGAAGTACTTGCAACAGAATAGGAGCAAGCACTTTGCCAATATTGAAGAGTTCCGTAGCCGAGTGGAGCTTGCACTGAAGACGCAAGAAGAGAAGCTCCGCAAGCTCAGCATTGAATATGATGAGGAGCTATACCCTCACATGGTTCAGTCCGTAGCTGAGCGCAGGTACATGCTGCTTTTATCTCTTTATACCTTGCGTATATTTGAGACCCTTTTTCGTATTAACACTTGTGCTTTTTCGTAGGTGGTTGATCAGTCATGGTCTTCGCCTGGCAGCCATGTGCACGCTGGAGCATCCCGAGGTCACCACCTCCTTTGGCAAGGTTGTGGAGTGCACTATTGCACATGGTAAGACCTTGGCCGCGGACAAACTTGCTGAGGACAAGTTTTTGACCGTGCCGCTTGCGGAGGTCCCTGGGTACAAGGCGGATGCCCGAGCTGAGCTTGTTGCTGCTATGGAAGATTTAAAAAAGCTTGAGCTTCCGCATATCGCTCTTTTGGAGCGTGATCAGGATTAGCCTATCAGCGTGATCATGGCGAGGCTCACTCTTCCCAGGCATCTGCAGGATGATGCAGATCAGCAGGTGGACTTCTACTTGAAGCCTGATGTAGCGCAGTTGAAGGTACCCATTTTTGCTCAGCCTCGTGACATTCTGAATCCTTTCCGTATTGAGAAAGAGATTTCTTTGCAAAGATCGCTAAATGCGCATGTTTCCAGGGTTGCACGAAAGAAAGGCGAGAAAGGAAAGGCCATTCTGTGCGGCATAGGCGCTGCGCATCAGCCTAGATCCGATGGTGTGCCTGTCTGCGTGGCCACTGTTTCCCTTGATGATGCAGAGTTGTTGAAGAGGCTCGAGGATGCAAAGGAAGCAACTTTGAGTGGGGGCTCTAGTCAGCTAAAGCGCACATATAGCATTTAGCTTTTTTGTGCAAGTCTTTTGTAGAAACATGTTCCTGTATATAGAAATCTTGCTTTTGTACTTGGTGTTTTTTACCACTTCAAATACTTATGCTTTTGAACTCGTAGTTCTTATATGATTTATGTATCCTTGCGTGAAGATATCTTTGGGTGTATAAGCGTACTTAGAAAAGAAGAATCATTATGAGATTTCTTAAGGACCGTAGTCGTGTATTGAATTTTTTCCAACTTAATGAAGAAAAAGAACCATAGTTGTCTATGTATTTTTGTAAGTTTACTTGTCGTTTTTTACTATAAGGAATCAAGGGTCTTGATTTCCTTAGTTGTTAAATGCGCACAGTGTGCCCTAGCGCGCATCCGTCGTGGAATGCGTAAGGAACTTGCGCCAACGTCTTGAGCGCAAGGTGTTTAACAAGGATTCGTGATCCAAAGTTGATGGGTTTGCAACCCTCTTACTCAACGAGTTGTTTATTAGGTTTACTCATCCTTTCTGCCATCGTGGGTCTTAGTGTGTGCATGCACGCCATGTAGGCAAAATTATAACAATATTGAAACACGATAATGAAAGATGCAAACAATAGAGTTAAATGTGTTATGGAGTTAGCTAGAAACCATAACGTTTTATTAATACTTGCAAGTTTGAAAAGAGAATGCTTATCTAGATAATACTTAAAAAATAAAATTACATGGATCTTTATTGGGGGCACTTTCTAAAGTGCGTGAGTGTCCATGTTGGGCCGTAGCCTGCTTTAAAGGTAGCACCGCTTCAGGTTACGGACGTTCCACGTTCGCTGTAGCGCATGTCCGTCCTTGTCGCGTAACTTGTACGCTCCATTGCCAAGTGCTTCTATGACCTCGTAAGGTCCTTCCCATTTTGGTCCTAGCTTACCAGTGTCTTCTGCGCGGCTTGAGTCATTTTCGCGGTATACGAAGTCACCTGGTCTGAATGACGTGCTGCGTACTTTGGCATCATAATATCCTTTCATTCTTGACTTGGCTTTCTCTTCGCGTATTGCTGCGCGTTCACGTCGCTCTTCCAATAGATCTAAGTCTATGCGCCGCTCATCATCATTGGTTGCCGCATTAACTTCCGCAGTGCGGATGGTTGGCATTCCAATTTCAGCTGGTATTACAGCTTCTGTCCCATAGACCAAAGAGAAGGGAGTGTCCCCGTTGCTAACCTTGATGGTTGTTCGATGCGCCCAGAGAACATGTGATAGTTCTTCTACCCATCTTCCTTTGTGTCTGTCTAGGCGCGCTTTGATTCCTTCGCCTAGGCTTCTATTTGCGCGTTCAACCAGACCATTGGTTTGTGGATGAGTTACTGACGCAAAATGTTGCGTGATGTTCAGCTGTTCGCACCAATCTTTGAACGGGTTATCACGGAATTGTTTTCCGTTATCTGAGATAATTTCACCAGGTAATCCAAAGCGACATACTATGTTGTCCCACACGAATCGTTTTATCTGGTTACCTGTTATGGTCGCTACTGCCTTTGCTTCGATCCACTTAGTAAAGTAGTCTATTGCTACAATAAGGAATTTCAATCCGCCTGCGGCAATAGGGAAAGGTCCAGCGATGTCGATACCCCATTTGTGGAATGGCCATGGCGATGTAATAGGCGTTAGTTCATGCTGTGGTCGGCGCGGAATGGGTCTGTGAACTTGGCAATCACTGCACTTCCGTACCAAGTCTCGCGCGTCACGGTGCATAGTTGGCCAATAGTATCCAGACCTTAGTGCGCGCGCTACGATGGACCGTGGTCCTGAGTGCATGCTGCATAAGCCTGCGTGGATCTCTCGAAGTACATAGTCTGCCTGGAGAGGTCCAACGCACCTGAGCCATGGTTGTAGGAATGAGCGTCTATATAAGACGTTATCTCTAAGCTCGAATCGCTGCGCTGCGCGCCGGATTCTTCTAGCTTCCTTCTGTTCTTGGGGGAGTATGCTCTTACTAATGAAGTCAATGATTGGTGTCATCCACGTAGGGCCTTCTTCTTCTATCACTGTGGATATTTCCATCTCGTCAATTGACTTATTTTTCAAGGTTTCCACCAATACTTGTTTCGATAAATGTGCGAAACTGGTGGATGCAATCTTGCTCAGCGCATCTGCTTTCCTGTTTTCACCCCTGGGAACCTGCTTGATGGTAAACCTATCGAAGTTCTGGATCAGAGATTTGGTTTTTTCGAGGTATTGGATCATGTGTTCCTCCTTTGCTACATACTCGCCTGACACGTGGTTAGCGACTAGCCGTGAATCGACGTTCGCTTCTAAGTTGCGTGCCCCCATTTGAATTGCGATGCGTAACCCAGCCAGGAGTGCTTCGTATTCTGCCTCGTTGTTCGTGGCTGTGAATTCAAAGCGCAGAGCATATGTGAATTCAGCTCCTTCTGGGTTAGTGAGAATAAGGCCACCTCCTGATCCATCTACGCATGAGGATCCATCAGTGAATAGGATCCATGGTTCTTGAGGTTCCCCCTTGCTTGTCGCAGGTGTAGTGTCAGTATCTGGCTTCTCGATGATGAAGTCGGCCAATATCTGTCCTTTAATTGCAGTGCGCGGTCTGTATGATATGTTATGCTCACCCAGTAAAACGCTCCATTTTTGTAGGCGTCCCGATGCGTCGGGTTTCGAGATAACTTGTTTGATGGGTTGGTCTGTGATAACAGCTACTGGGTGCGCCTGGAAATACCTGCGCAGTCTTTTTGCTGCAAATACTAAGGCTAGGACCAACTTCTCCATTGCGGTGTAGTTAATCTCTGTCTTCTTGAGCGCCTTGCTAACGAAATAGATGGGTGTTTGGACAGAGTTCCTGTCAGTCAGTAGTACTGCGCTGACTGCTCCCTGAGTCACAGATAGGTACATGATCAGCTCTTCCCCTGGTCGGGGCGCGACAAGCTTTGGTAGGGCTGCTATGTGTTGTTTGAGCTGTTGGAAGGCTTCTTCTGCTTCCGCGGTCCACCTGAAGTCTCCTTTTTTTGTACACTTCTTGAGTGTTTTGAATAAGGGAAGTGACTTGTCCGCTGATTTAGATAAGAATCGGTTCAGTCCGGCTAGTTTGCCGTTTAGGGACTGAACCTCCTTTAGTGTGCGCGGTGAGGGAAGGTCAATGACTGCTTGGGTCTTTTCTGGGCAAGGCTTGATCCCATCGGGTTCTATCAGATACCCGAGAAACATGCCTTCTGTAGCGCCAAATGTACACTTCTTGGGATTCAATTTCATGTTGATTCTCCTCAGTGTTTTGAACGTTTCCTCCATGTCGCGCACTAGTTCTTCCTCAGTATGGCTTTTGATGACGAGGTCATCGACGTATACTTCCAAGTTGCGGCCTACTTGTTTCTCGAACGCAGTGTCTACCAATCGTTGGTATGTTGCTCCTGCGTTCTTTAGGCCAAAGGGCATCTTTGTATAGCAATAGACCCCTTGACTTGTGTGGAAGGCCGTTTTTTCTTCGTCATCCTCCGCCATTTGAATTTGGTGGTATCCCTTGTATGCGTCCAGGAAGCATTTGAAGGGATATCCACACAGAGATTCGATCTTCCAGTCTATCTCCGGTAGCGGGTAGCAGTCCTGTGGACATGCTTTATTGAGGTCTGTGAAGTCTACGCACATTCTCCAACTGCCATCGCTCTTCTTTACCATTACTGGGTTAGAGAGCCAGTCATGGTAGTACACTTCCCGCATGATGCCTGCGTTTACTAGTTTGTGTACTTCTTCCAGGATGGCTTTTGCGCGGTCTGGGGCTTGTCCGCGCTTTTTCTGTCGTATTGGAGGATATCCTTGTCGGATTTGGAGCTTGTGTTCCGTGATGGAACGTGGCACTCCTGTCATATGCTTTGGCTCCCATGCAAAAATATCTAGGTTATTTTGCAAGAGTGCGCATATAGCTGATTTGCCTTTGTCAGACAGAGACCCGCCAATAGATACTTGTTGATCCGGGTAGTCAAGGTGGATGGCGACCTTTAGGTTTGGGACTTTGATTGCGCGCTGTTCTGGAGCATCGCTTACGTCGTTTGTCACTGCGTTGCATTCTTTGGGTGGTATGGTGGTATTGTAAAGAGTGACAATACCTCCTTCCACTGGGAACTTTAGCATCCCGTGCGCTGTGGATGGCACGGCGCGGATAGATGATATTCCAGGTCTCCCGATGATGCCATTGTACGGAGAGGGGGATCTGATTACCATGAAGTTCATCCAGGTGACTGTAGAGTGTGGTTTGTCACCAACTTCTACAAATAGACGCAATTGCCCCATGGGCCATATCTTCTCCCCTGTGAAGCCAGTGAGCGGTGCTGTGGCTGGGATCAACTGACTCTGTATCTCAGGTCGCAGTTTCTTGAAACAGTGTTCATATATAATATTAGCGGATGCGCCTCCATCTATATACATGCGACGGATGTCGTGACCCCCCGTATGTATTTCGATGGTAAGTGGATCCACCACTGCGTTGTTCACAGTCAGGGAGGGGAAAGAAATCTCGTTTTCCTTAGAAAACCGTTGACTGACCTTCTGTCTTGTCGCGCGCTGCCATGGGTGTATCATGTAGATGATATCTACCTTTTCTTTTGATGTCTCCTTCTTGGCCCCTGGTTTTGGTTTGTCTTTCCCTTCTCTGATGTTTTTTACTAGGTGGTCCATCTTTCCTTCCTTTACCAATTTGTCAATCAATTGGCGTAGTTGGACGCACTCGTTGGTTGTGTGGCCTTTCTGTCCATGATATTCGCAATACCCATTCCCTGTGCGCCGATCCTCTGGGGTGCGCATTGGTGGTGGTTTCGGGAAGTTAGCCCCTTCCGTCGCGAATATTTCTTTTGGAGTTTTTGTTAATGGGGTGTACTTATCGTTTCCCCTTCCACCGCCTTGAGTGCGATAACTCCTATTACGATTGCCGCCCTGGTCATTGGATTGTCTCCTTGACTCTTCTTGTGGCCTATGGTTCGAATAGCCTTTCTTGCTATCCGCGGCAGCTTCTTCTCCTTGGACGAAAGACCTCGTGCGCTTCATGAGTTCGTCGAAAGTTAAGGGAACCTTGTCGTTTAACTTTTTTATCAAATCTGGGTTATTGATCGCATTCATGAAACCCGATATTTTTAGTATCTCTGGACACGCCTTGACTTTCATGCATTCGTCCTTGAAGCATTCCATGAAAGCACTTGTGGGTTCCCCTTGTCGCTGTTTAACTCTAGCGAGTTCGACAGGGTTTTTGGCGCACTTCTTTCTTTGAGTAAAGTTTAAGCGAAACGCCTTGCGCAACTCCTCAAACCCATCGATGCTTCTACGTGGAAGCTTGCTAAACCAGTTGCGCGCATTCCCTACTAATGTAGAGTTGAACATATGGCACCACACAGGTTGTGGCCAATTTTTGATAGTAGCTGCTGATTCGACAATTTTTAGGTGATCATCAGGATCACCTGTCCCATCATATGTTTTGACGTTAGCAGGCATGCGCCTTTTCTTATTCTCCGAAAAATCGCTGATGCGCCTAGTGAACGAATCAACCTTTTGGCGACGCCAGGGAAGAGACATGTCTTCGTCTTCCTGGTCGCGGTATTTTCCTCTTGATTTCCAGTGTCCAGTCTCGCTGTCCGAGGAATCTCTTGAAGATGAGCGAACTCTTTTGTGACGCTTGCGTCGACTATCATCAGAGTCTGAGCTTGCTCCTCTGCGGCGCTTGCGCCGACTATCCTCAGAGTCAGAGCTTGAGGGGCTTTCACTTGGGGAGCATCGTCGCCCAAGCCTATCTTGGATCCTGCGACTGCCAAGCCTAGCGTGGACATTGGCGCGCCGCTCCCCCTCTTCAGGCTCTTCCAGATGTCGAAGGTCGGCTGCTTCATCGTCCACAACCTTCCTTCCAATCCTGGCAAACACTGGTTGTTTGCGGCTATCCTTCTCGCGTCTTTCCTTTTGGTAGCGCGGTGGGGATACTTCGTGCTCAGGGTCGAAGTTGAGTCTGCCGTGCAGACTTTGGCTTGACCTCTTCTTTGCCTCCTCTCGCATGAGCGCAGTCAAGGCTTCGTAGTATTGAGATACAAAGTCGCTTGGCGCCAATTCGGAGGTGACTCCTTCTAGCGCGATGGAGTCTGTTTCCAAGGCAGGATCCTTGTTTCGGATAGGCGCATTGGGAGGTTCAGTGAAGTTCACCTCTGGCATGTTAAGAGGAGTGCGCTCCAGTTCTACCGCGCTAGTACTTGTTGTAACAGCGGGGGTAGTTTTGGTAAGTGATTCCACTGTAGGAAAGACCAGATCTGAATACGCTCCTAAGCTTCTAGGCGTACTGGTTGTCCCAGGGGCCTGCTTAGGGGGCGCATCGGTTTGATGCTTCTTCCCTAGTGAGTCATCATGCGCTTTCTTCCCATGCGGACTCTTGTGACTTCCGTGTTTCGTCATTCTAGTTCTTGGTAAAACTCTTAGTGTAGGGTCCCACGGATGGCGCCACTTGTTGATACAAAAGTTGGGCGTTCCTTGTGAGGACTTCTATTCTCGTACCAATTAACTCTTAATGCTTGATGGAACCTGCGCACTAAGAAAAAGAACAAACACCGTTAGGCTTATCGAGGGATTGCTTCCCCCGATTATCCTCCGGCGTAAGAGTAAGTAATCGAATTTAGGGTTTTAGTGAAGAGTTAGGGTTTTCAGTAGATCGTACCTTTACCGAGGGATTGGGTGCCCTTTATATATGCATGAAACCCTAGTAGGTTTCGTGTTCCCTATTCCTCGGCGTGTTAGCCGACATCGGATATTTAGTATATATCCCCTTTATTTAGGAGATACTCGATATCCTATCCGGAAATAACTTTGGGCTTGGGCCTTGTCGGCCCAAGCCGCATAACTGGTAGTCCAGTTGCGGCCCATATGTGGTGGGCTTAATTATTAGTATTGTTTACTAATCGGGTTCGTGACCCGGGTGTAGACTATACGTCATCAATAAACCTTATAAATGTGAACATTAATAAACTTGTATACTTTGATATACTTGATAATTTATTTCATGGACTTGGGATATAGTTAATTTTAAGCTTAAAACACTATTGTTATGTTGAGGAGATCATAAGTGAACTAGGACAAGAGTTGGAGTGGGGTGGAATGAGAAAGAAACTAGAAAACACACTCTTGAAACACCTAAATGAGCTACTGTCCCGTTTTGTAAAAACTGGAATAATCAGTAAGTTGTAACTAAAATTTGGCTAGAAATATAGAAAATAGACTTAATAACGAAAACGTGGTCGCTTGAATGGGTTTAAACGGGCTTATAACGAAAAGGATATGCTATTTTCAAGTTAAATGACGAAAATGACTATTTTCTGAAAAAGAGTATTCTGTCCGGATTTTTGAGGATGAAAACTGAGATGTAAATGATATTTAGGCTAGCCGAGAATTTGAAAAGCCTAGAGTACACTTAAATACCTTCGCATGGACAGGTCACACTTAAGAAACGGGGTTACGACGCGAAAGATATGGCTAAAGGAATGTGGCCGCAATATATGAATTTGGACAGCATGTATTTGCTTAAAATAAAGCTGATGGGAAATTTAAACATAGGTTTTAGACCATTTTGAGTGTATTTTGGGTGAAATGAAGTAAACAAAAGTTGTAGAACCATGTGTAGACTTAACAGATGCGTTAGGAAACTTTGAAATATATTAACGCGACAAATAAAATTTGGTTATAGGATGAACGAGTTATATTTTCTAAAAGTGACAATTTCTAACAAAGGATCAAAATGACGCGATTATATTTTGACAACAAATATTACGACGACATGTACAAGTGATAATGTATAGTGTGACTTGCATACTTGACCTTGATTTCGGAAACTAAGACATATGCCTATTTAGGTCGCGATTAGAGTTGTTGGACCTATATTGCCATTTACATAATACCAAACGAGATTTGCTTTGCTAAGGTGAGTTTCATAGCCCCGATTTTACATTGTTTATAGATATGATTTCTAAACCCTCGGGGTGGGAATACACTGCTTGTTTTTACATACGGACACAAGTACTAAAACTGTTTCTTTGCCTAAGTTACCGCATTGCCATTAAAGTCCCCTTTGAATCATGAACCGTTAATTACTTGTAAGTGCGGATGTTATGAATAGATCTATTTGGGTTGAAACCCCGTCCGGGTTGGTCGCGCCAACTGGGTAAATGGACGCATACCATTCGGATTATTTCCGAGTGTCTGGCAAACACTTATTTGGGGCATTTATTATTGTGCTTAATTGCATACTAATTCGTTGAGCATCGGGGTCATGAGCTTAGAGCATTGAATTTTTATATTTTTGGCTATGACGTTATATTTATTGTGATTGTCATGCTATTGAAATCTTGTGGTACGCACTTTACTTATTTACTTAAACCTATGAACTCACCAACAATTATGTTGACCCTTTTAGCGTGTATTCCCAGGTAATTAGGCGATAATAATCATCTTTGTGTGGAGCACTAAAGTCACATTTTGGAAGCACATCATGATGAGGATGGTCTTTGCACTACTTAAGCGTTTGATTATGTATTAAAAATCTTACATTTTGATGGTGAACTATGATAACTATGTCTTGTAAAACTAAATTTTAAATAAAACGCTTGTTTTAAAACGACTCACTTAGAGGTCGTTCTTTATTCCTTGTACTTTGTGACCGAGAACATCACGCCCCCAGAATTCCATTCCGCTACAAACACAAATTTTGGGGGTGTGACAGATTGGTACCAGAGCCAAGGTTATAGAGAACTAGGATGCATCATTGACCCTAGACTATAACCACTAGGTTACGACACTTCACAACATCATGATGCGCATACGATTTTTATACTTGTTTTATTTATTTATTTTATATAAGTACTTGTACTTATATATATTTGTATTGACCTGGTTCACAGCGATATGTCTTCACCTAACCACCCTATTATCATTCCAGCAGATTCGGATATTGAGGATGCTTTTTCATCCACTAATACACCTACATCACTACTCTCACCTTCCTATACCTCGACATTCCCATATCACTCACCATTGTTAGATGATAACTCCCACACATTTGAGGTATTAACACCACCTGAGCCATACATAGAAGAGACTACTAGATATGACACTGAGAATTTTGAGATTCAAGAGACTGCCCCTACCTTCCCACTATCACCATTGTCATTCCCCTTTTCCATTCTCACATATCGAGAATTATATGACACTTTGTGGATAGTACCAAGATCACCGACTCAACAGGAACATCAGCAGATTCCTCAAGAATGGTTTGGGATCTATACTATCTCGAATATGATCGATGCACAACTCCAGGCCCCACATCAGAACTCAACACAACACTATGATGCCACAACCCAGGATCCAATCATAGGAGCACCTGGAAGCCTCTAGACTAGACTTGTATCTTTACTAGCTTTTATTATTATCCTAGCCACGGGATGTGTGGCATAGTTCAAAGAAACTTGTAGTATTTTAGTTGTTGTATAACGAACTTACCAAGTGTTGACTCTACTATATGGATATAGTTGTGCTATGGTATGATATCGGTCAATGTGAACCGAGACTTTTCCTTTTGTATTCATGTATGTGGTGATTATATCTACCCATGTTGTGATTATATTATGGTTGACGTGACCTATTCTTATTGTGGTTGATTTTTATCACGCCATATTCTTACCATGATTTATCCTTGTCGTGATGTATTTTTATCTTGTTGTGGTTGTACCTACTCATGGTGAAAATATACTATGGTTATTGTGATTTATTATGGATTATTCTTATCACGTCATATTTCTATCATGATTTATTTTGTCATGATCTATTCCTATATTGTTGTGGTTGAGCTTGTTGTGATTTTCACACGTCATGGTTGCGTATATGTGATGTTCCTTACTACTTATAAAATCTCATGGTCTCTTATGATTTTGAAGGAGTTATGTCGAAGCAAGCTGCTCCAGCCATGACACAAACCACTGTTGAACAAATCCTTGCCAAGAGCATATCTACAGCCCTCGCCAAAAATATTACTCACGAAGAATTTATGAATGGCAATCTTCTCACCTTCAGCGGAACTGAAGGCGCGAAAGGATTTTGCAAATGGTTCGAAGAAGTAGAAACAATATTTCTAAGTGGTAACTGTCACAAGGGAGACAAAGTTAAGTTCGCCACTTGCACTTTTCGGGATCGTGCCCAGGAATGGTGGACCAAATATGTTCGGTTAATAGGGGTCAACGCTGCTTACTCAATCTCTTGGGAGGAACTAAGAAGGATGATGATTTTAGAATTTGTTCAAGGAGTGAATTTCAAGCAATGGAACGGGAAATCCTGGACTTTACCATGGTAGAAGATGATGTTGTCAAATACACTGATCATTTTTACGAATTAGCACGGTTATGCCCTGCAATGGATGAACTTGAATATAAGAAACTCGAGAGGTATATTGGGGGACTCTCCCCTGAAATTCGTATGTTGGTCACCCCATTAGAACCCGATAACATGCCTGAAGCTATCCGTATGGCGCTCCAGGCAGGGGAACACATAGCTCACACCAAGACCATAGGAAACAATAATGGCAACAAACAAAAATGGAACAACAACAACAATCAGGGTAAAAGTGTGGCACAACGACCACCTAAGAGACCAAAGTTTGCTAAAGCCCATGTTTCAGGCTCAACTAAGAAGAAAGGGTACCTTGGTACTCTACCAAAATGTAACAAATGTCAAAAACACCATAACCCTGGTCATTGCTCTACTCCATGTGGTAACTGTAAGAAGCGCGGTCACCAGGCCAAGGACTGTAGGTATCCCGCAAATCCTAGGATCCCGGGGAGCTGCTTCGAATGTGGAAACATAGGACATTTCAGGAAGGACTGCCCAGAGCTGAAAAACAAGAAAACCGAAGTCTAAACCCTCTAGAGTTGTATTTTCCTATAGTACTTCACCTTAGGAAGTTAGTGTAACCTAGTTGTAACAAGTAACTTTTATCTAATGTAATCTCTATCTTCCGTTATATCCTCGATACTCACAACCCTCATCTATTACACTTTATATTCTATTTACCTTATTCCTAATCATTCGCAACAACATACCGCCATCTTATTAGGGATTAGGCAAATTTCGTCTTTGACTATAGACTATTACCAGCCCGTAAGATTCTCCCACACATCCTATAAACCATTCAACAAATTTTATTACAAGATATATTACTGCCACTTTCTAGAACTATTTCACATAATTTTATTACAAGATATTTTCCTATAGAAATGTTTCACATAATTTCATTACAAGATATTTTACTACCGCTCTATGGGACTATTTCACATGATTTTACTCAAAGCTATTTTACTACCGTCACAGGAAATTATTTCACAAGATTTTAAAACGCGTTATATTACCATCATCTCATAAATTGATTTTCTAGCATTCTACCAACTATTTACTACCGTACTATACGAACCGATTTATCTTGATAAAAGAAAATTTTAAGCTACCATTTTACCAAACAACACGTTGCACACCATCTAAAACTCTTGAAAAACATAATACTATTTTAACTAAACCAAACATCGCATCATCAGCCCTCAATTATACATAGCCTGATCACCTATGTCTAATTCAGGAAGGATTATGCCATGAAGGAAACAATCATCTTTTCAAAATTCTTAATAATAATAATCTTTATTCAAAACATCCAAAAAGCAAAGCTTTGTAAACAAATAAATTTTTCATAAGCATCCCTTTTGACAAACCCTCTCTAGATACTTACACCATGTAGGATCGAGTACTTCTAGCTTGATTGAGCTTGGTTAGACGAGAATCTCTAGGTGTAAGACTTGTGTTTATGCGGAAACTAAACAACAAGAATGTAAAGAAGAAAATAATAGAAGACAATGATCCTCTATGGATCAGATTATGAACTAAGAAATTATGTTATTGAATATTGTTAATCGATACAAAACTCATAGACGGGTGTTTATTTTATACTAACAATGAACCCTAACCCTAACCCGTCATACAAGAAAACGTATAAAGAGATAACTATCAATCTCTTCCTAAAATAAATCAAACAAACTTTCTAAACATACGGGATAACTAACAATAATACCCGCAGCAACAAACACTATCAGCAGAAACAAAACTATACTATCGGCAGGAACCAACTGCAGCAGCAATGTATAACTATCAGCAGGAACCAGCTTCACTATCAGCAGCAATGAGAAATCTGTATTTCCCAGAGATCCTAACAATCCTCCCCTAATCTTGAAGTTGACTAGGTTAACTTGCAAGATTCCCACGTGATAGAGCTTGAACTTCTCAGGCTTGAGGATTGCATATGAGCAGCATCAATAGTAAGTAACCAGCAGCAACATCTGTAACTTCCAGCAGCAACTTCTATAGTTCAGCAGCAAAAGGAAATCATCTTCAAAATAATAATCTGGGCACCATGTCATTCTTGATCTTGACTGCTACTAGGACAAAATGTACATCAAATCACTTAAGTTTCATACTATTCTCATCACATCCAGGTGTGTTAACTCCTGTGAGAGGTGAATCATTGAAAATTAATGGATTTGATGTCTCTTTACCAATAGCCATCACTACTGGAGTAGCCAATGTTTAGGTGTGTTAGACCATGGTACATTGATAACCATCTGATTTTTAGTAAATCAGCAACTTTAAACGGATTTGACTTGTCTTTACCTGGAGCCGTTTGCTCAGGACTAGCCAATTCTTAAGTTGAAGATAACCTTTGGTGAATTGAGTACCAAGTATGGTATTCCAACTGCCTTTACCACAAACCATACACTTGTGGGCTAGCCAATTCTTTGGAAACCCCAAAGGAGTAAAATCTATGGTGAATTGAAAACCATTTCAACTCACAGGAATGAACCATGGGTGAGTTGAAGTACCCTATAGCTTTGAGCAAGCTATTACAGCTATCAACAGATTTGACAATCACACCAGAGCTGTACCCTCATGGTGAGTCAACTCTTTCTTGTCTGCGAGACATGGTGAGTTGAATACCATTTGCTGTGAAGGTGTAAACACCAACACTGTACCTGCAAGGGTGTTGCTCAAAACCAACTTATTAGCACACAAAATATACAATTTTTTTTTTTTTTTTTTTTTTTTTTTTTTTTTTTTTTTAACTAAGAAAAGAGAAAATAAAGAAAAGAACAAATTATACAACAGAAAGGTCAAACAAGAAGACCATAATCAAACAGATGATCCTTTGGCTGCAGATAGCTTATTTCTAATGAACCTGACTAATTGTTCAGCTGTTGTCAAGTCATTTCCAATTACATACTTCCCAACTTGCAGCTTACACTTAAGCATCCTCTCCATAAGTTCTATGGATAAAGGATAGGGAACATCCACAAACATGCAGAGCACCTTCCCAGTAACAGTCTCCAAAACATGAACCTGGGAAGTAGAATACAATCGCCAACTGTGTACTCTCCAAGATTGTTGATCAGCCCACACAGAATGAGCATTGCCCCCCTCCAGAGAATCCATTAATACTTTCAAATCCCCCCAAAGAATAAGACCAATCCCTGTAGCTTGATGAGTTTCATAGTGCTTAGTCACCATACCATAGAGATGTATCAAATCTTGTTTGTCCACCTTATTCAAAATCTCCCTAAGGAATGTGAAATGTTTTGTTTTCCCATCAAGGGTGTACAAGGCATGGATTTCTCCTTGAGATATAGAAAGAACTTCCCAACCAGCAATATGTGACCAAGGGTGAGGAGAATCACCTTCAGAATCACTTTCAGAATCAAATTGAATCAATTCCTGATCACTCATGTCTGCAAGAGTCTTGGAGGAAGACTTCATAGCATGACTCTTCTTTCTGGTCCTTGGAGTTGTAGAGGAGAAGTGAACTGTTGAAGGTGTCACAGTAGGAATATGAACCTCTTGTGGTGCACCAGATGCACCAACAGAAGGATTTGGAGAAATAGATGTGGTATCCTGAGAACCTTCAGTAGGAATAGAGGGAGATGCACCAGTCAATGTCTCTCCAGGCTTCAATTTCTTTGTAACATCAGACTCTAAAGATGCAGACTCTCTTTTCTTTCTTTGTTGAATGTCTGTTCTGACTGGAGTATTCATCCTTGCATAAGTATCAAAGAACAACTTTTGAATTGCAGCATCAGTCCAACCTTTGAAGTCACTGAGCTTGTAATTAGCTTGATTCTTCAAATAGTGCTTCATGAAATTGACATTATCTTTGTTTGCAGGCATCTTAAAACCTGAGTTTTGCCTTTCTCTGATCCTATGCATCAAATCATTCCAAGTAGATGCTCTATGAGTCTTTAAGATAAATGCCTTGAGCTTATCTGACTTTTCTTCCACACCCAACTCCGAATCTTGAAGAATCATAAACCCATGAGCTCTAATAATCATGTCAGAAGCCAATAAGTATTGAATTTGCTCATTGAACTCGTCTGGATTAAGATCTTCTGATCTTGTGCTATTCATAAAGCCAGCTATGTTGCTTTCATCAGCAGACATTTGCCTTGCAAACTCCTCATCTTGAGCAACCTGAGCTTGTCTAGCTTGTTCAGTAGCAAGTTCCTGTTCATGCATCTGTCTGGCTATCTCATCATCATGTTGTGTTGCAGCAGGGGGAATGATGTCACTACCAGCAGCAATGAATGAGCTACCAGCAGAATTACCAGGAACCTTAGGATCAGTGGAAACACTACCAACCCCAGCAGGAACATCAGAGGCAACACCTGAGACATCAGCAGCAATGGTGGATTGAAACTTCTCAAAAGCTGACACTCTTGAGGGCTGCTTGGTTCTTATTCTTGTGAAAGCCTGAGGTTTAGTAGTTGTAGAGGGCTCAGAAGAGGTAGGTACTTCAGTGTTTGCACTATCAAGGGAAACAGAAGCCAACACATTTAGCCCATCAAACGCCACATCAGCCTGATCATCCTCAGACTCAGAGAGCACAACCCTTCTTTTCTTTTGTGGATGCTGAGCTTCTAAATAGTTAATTCTTTCATTGAGCTGTTGGATAGTCCCACTGAAAGTTTCTTTGGTAACCTTGAGCTCCTTTTCCAAAGACTCCACCTTCTCACTAAAGTTCCTTTTGGTCTCCTTAAGCTCAGACTCCAATGCATCAATTTTCTTCAAATACCTGTCAAGTAACTTGGACATAGGAGTGAGATCAGCAACATCCTTAGCTCCACCAGTAGGAATACCTGAGGTGTTAGGAGCTTCATTGGATCTAGGTGGAGATACATGAAATTCTCCACCAGTATGAGTGACATCACTAAAAGGCTCCCTAGTAGGACTAGGAGTTGAAAGCCTTGAAGAAGAAGGTATATCCATAGAAGGTGTTTGGTGGTCATCAGTTGAGGTATGGACAATGGGCTCATCAGGGACAACAGTTTGAGGTGTGGTAGGTCTAGGAGATGGTGGCAATGGGGCATCAGCAGCAACCGATGCATTTGTATCAGCAGCAACTGAAGTCCCTTCACCAGCAGCATTGGATGCACTGGCATCAGCAGCATTGGGTGCTGGTGGAATATTATCATGACCAGCAGGATCTGGATTTCCAGCAGGATTGGCATTGGGCAACATTGCAGGTAATAATGGCAAATGTGGGCCTGCAAAGTTCATCTTCATGGTGGCAAACATTTTAGCAGTCAACCTAGCCACAATCTTATGGGTTGAGTCAATGGTCTGTACACCTAAAATGATTTGTAGAAACCTAGGGTACATAAGAAATTTGGTTTTCTCAGTAGTGACATTGTCAACCATCCCATCAAAAATGTATTTTGCCCAATTGTATACCCTTCCCTGTGACAAACAAATAAGGCCAGATGCAATAAAACTAGAACATTGGTCCCAACCACCTGTCTTAATGCTAATGCACTGAAGTAAAGTGTGAACAAGAAATCTCCATTGAGGAGAGAGCTTACTTTTATAAAAAGTAAAATTACCAGAGACAGGGTAGCCAATGGCTGCCATACCATCCAGGATTTCTTGCTTTGTTAGATCATACACTCTATTTTTAGCAGGAAGTTGAAGTTGCGAACGGACCAATCCCTCAGTGATGATGTGTTCACGACCATCAATGGTTGCTACAATTTCCCGCTCTCTTCCCACAATATTTCGCACTTCCGCAGTTGCCCAAAACTGCTTAATGAGAGAGTCTTACACAGTGGCTGGACAGTGAGTAAGGGCAAAATGAATAGAGGATCCACGCAGAAAAGCCAGCACTTCGTCATACCCTTCACTTCTATCAGAGGACTCTAAATGAGCAACCTTGTTGTGATCATCTTTGTATCGAAGAGTTGCCATTGTATTAGATGAGTGAACTAGGGTTTGAAAAGAGAACAAATGAGCTAGGGTTTGAGAGGATATTGATGATTTGAGATGTGAGAAGTACAATTTTAGGTCAGTTATGATGTTGCTATATGGTTGCCAAATTTAGCGGTTTAAATTGTAGGAATTTAGCGCACGTATCTTTGACTGATTTGACTTAACTAACTTTCACAAATTCAATGAAATCAGCAGGAACCATTAGTCAATCAGCAGGAACACTCGGTCAATCAGCAGCAATGGAGTGGTTTGACCAAAGTCAACATTGTAAATCCAGTTATTAACAATAAATCACCCAAATTAACTCCCAACACCAACCAACAATTAATTCCCGCTAATTATCTTCTCACTATAAAAGGTCTTTATCTCCAAATTGAATTACTTCATCTCCAAACCCTAACCAAAATCGACATAACAAACAAAACCATGAGTTCTTCAAAAGCACCCATCATTGAAATATAATCCGACTGCTCCTCCTCCTCCGAATCATCATCATGGTGGGGAAAATACTTTCCCCCAACTACATCATCTTCACAAACCAAGGGCAATGCTAAGGTCGAAGAAGATTCATCCGACCCTCTTCCATCTACTCCTTCTTCTTTTGAATACTCCAGCTCTGATGATGAAGGATCATAATGGCCAAAGTCCTTGACTTATTATCAAGGTGAATGGGAAACATATCCTCCCAATTTTCCCATCTCTGATAAGCTAAGGGAAGAGATGAAGAAGACTGTGGCTATGCTTAGTGAAGAGATGGAGAAGACTGTTGCTGCCTTCTACGAAATAGCAGTACCTAAAAGAAATCAGGCAACCCCAATGCCAAGCCAGCCAACTCCTGGGCCAAGCCAGCCAACTTCTCAGCCAAGCCAACCAACTCCTCAGCCAAGCCAATCAACTGCAAGGTGATGCGCGCGTGTGTCATTGCGGTTTAGCAGTATTAATGCCTACTCAAGTTTTAAATTTATATTTAGCCGACTTATCAATAACACACACACTTAACGAGCAGTGTACCTGGTCAGTATGAATATAATGGTAAGTAGAGTGTCGATCACTAAGAGTGGAACGTATTATCTAGTTATTCTAATTAGTATTTTAATATCCTAAGTTAGCTATACAACCTAATCTAACGCAAGGGGGTTTCAGCCTGAGAGACTGGCACGGTTTGGTTATGATTAAATTGAAAACTAAACTAATGAGCATGAATCAGCGATTAGCACACACGTACACAGATAGATACTCGAGACAATAAGAAGACCTGTCCTGATAATTAAGTAGCTTGTCACTTGTTTTATTGCTAGTTTTATATGAAGTGTATATAATTAAACCTTTCTCGTTGGCTCTAATCTTATCGGCGAGTAAACTCTTAATGATTACTTATGTCTATCCTACTTTTCTAGAGTATTGGGCATTTGTGATGCCCACGTCTCGTATACGCTAGAATAGATAGGCGAGGAAGGGGCATGGCGACCCAAGCAAGACTCAGCTAGACACAGAGGTTATCAATGCACTAATAAAAGTCACCAAAGACATCAACATGTAAACTTTAATTAATGGGAAAGCAATATTAAGGGGAGTGCATGATCTTCCGTAGTCACATGAAACAAGCCCATCAATCCTGATGAATTAAAGTGTACTAATACAATAAAACAAAACTACTTAATGAATTGAATACATGCAGGACCTTCTTACAGCTCTTGTATCTTTGTTTAGGTGTGTCTTGTGCTGCTTGGTCGTCTGAATTAGGCTCTAGGGTTATTTCTTCACACATTGTCCGCGAGCTAAGAGTCTCTCAAATTCGTCTGGCCTTGGGGTATTTATAGTTTCTGTCTGAGGGATCGATGCGGCGCATAGAGTTGTTAGATGCGGCGCATTGACTTAACTTCGCGTGGGGTCCAAGATTAATATATTCAGGAATATCCGTACACCGTCTTCAGATGCGGCGTATCTTGATCTTTGTATGCGGCGCATGTACTTTAGCTGTCTTGGATTGTAACTTGTGAAATCTTGATAGTGATACGCCGTATGTTAGAAGTATATTGCGGCGTATCTGGAGTAGAACGAGCTTGATCTTCTGGATTTCAGTAGGCTTTTGACATCTTGCTTGTTTTGCTCCATAATTAGTCCAAAATCGCCAAGTTTCACATAATGCTTGTTTTTACCTGAGAATTACTAAATTAAACATTAATATATCGATTCTCATATATAATATAATAAAACAAGTCAAATAAATAGGATAAATGATGATAATAAAATGTACTTATTTGAGTTCATCAAATATCCCCCCACTTGAACTTTACTTGTCCCCAAGTAAACTTTAGAATTAATTGTATGAAAATGTATCCTAAAAGATGTTAGGATTTATTTTTATATTTAAGCACGTATTCGTTTTGTCATAATCACACAACCAAACACTTAACGAAGTAGAAACCAAAATAATTTTTAATGTAAAACAATTCTAAATCGTTTAGTTGCTTAGTTGTGATGAATATTCTATCATAGGTTTGGAAAGTATACGCATCTCCCCCACTAAAGCCATGGAGAAACAAGTCTAAAGCGGTAAAAAGGGTTTGTTGGTTAAGGGTTGATCATCCTTTTTAATCTCTATCGATCTCACATTCCAGAAAAGGCGACAAAACTACAAATACATGATCGAATCCATGACCACGATACTTGCAATTGCTCAAATTCTTAACTCGAATAGGCTAAAGATAGGACCGGGTAATCTTCACCAATAATATTATATCAAAAAGGGCGACAAAATCATAAATACATAGCCGAATCCACGACTACGATACTTAAGATTGCTCAAATCCCTAATCTCAATAAATCAAAGTTTTGGATGAAGAATGATATAGGGTATGGATAATATTTGGGATACAAATTAGTGTAAAATGAAAAATAAACAAAACAGATAAATTAAAATCCTAAGTGTGGTTAATCACTTTCCCAACCATCCCATGAATAAGAATCATATCATTGAATAACTCACGCTTTAACACTTGAAACACACGCTTTAGGTAGACACGAATTATACTCAACAAAATCTGAATCAAAGAATAACCTTAGTTGGCGTTCCCATAACGGCCAACTCCCATTCAATCCATAAATATAATATACAACAACAAATAGTGGTGATATCTCCCACTTAATACAAAACTTTACATAAGTTGGTTAAAACAAACTTCTAACTTTTCCTTTTTCTTTTTCTTTTCTATTTTTTTCTTTTTTTTTTTTTTTTTTTTTTTTTTTTTTTTTTTTTTTTGACATCAATGTGTAAAATTTTACAACTTTTCTATCACTATTTTTCCGGATAATTTTGCCATACCCTTCATACTTTCAGAAATAACTGTAATAGCGAAAGTAGCAAACACACGAAAAATAAACTAAAAGTTATACAATATTTACTTTCATATCAATTGCATTGTGCAATTTCCCGACCTAACCAAAGATAATGAATTACGCACGCGAACACAGGTAATGTAAAGAAACTCACTTTGCCTAAAGAAATTAACCACAGATTTTAATCTACAGGGTAGGCTAAGGTGTAAGGGTGTATCGAAACATTATAACAAAGGTGTAAGAAACGAAAGGAATGGCTCTGAGGGTTTTTCTAGGGGTATCTTACTCTAAAAGTAAGAGTAACAAAGGGTTTATACGGGGGTTAACTAACCAGTGTAGTTAGTTAATATCACATAACATATAAAGGCTATTTGGGTGTAATCCTAGAAATTTACCAATTTTGACAAGTCACTCCAATTATATAGATAATACTTATTATGGTGGTCTCGAATAGTATACAAGCCAAGTTCTAAAGTTTACAAGTCACCAGAACACTAAAGTTTTAATATTTTTGAAAGAATAAAGTTATGTGTGCGGTTATGTAATTTAGACTTTAAACAAAAACATGCTAAAAAAAATTTTAAATTTTGATATATTAAGCGCATTTTAAGCATAATTTGAAAAAGTTTAGGACAAGTAAGTGTTCTAATTCTCCATCCCCCCACTTAAGTTAAATAACGTCCTCGTTGTTTGTGTCAAAGGTTAAAAACTGGAAAATAAAAGAATTAGAACAGAAAAACTCCCCTGAGATTTGCTCGGTATGATCCTCCATTTGTATAAGAGCAAAAATCAACTTTCTTGTGGATGAGAACGTTTAAGCTTCATAAATGATGTATCCACAAAAAAATGCAGGAATCTAAAATACCATTTACACTTTAACACACCTGAGTTAAGAAAGTTCAAACTTGCATAATACATTAGTAGTTAGTAAAAATAAAACCTAAAAAATTAAACTGTAAATCATCAGGTCAGTCGATACGCCGTATCTTATGAAAAAAGATACGCCGTATCGAGCCTGGAATAAATACGAATCAGAATAAAAGATGCGTCGCATCCTTAACCAGGGATGCGCCGCATTAAATAAACTGACAGAAAGTTTTAAAGTCAAAAATAAAAATGCAGAAAATGAAATAAGATATGACCAGTGCAGGTGATGCGTCGCATCTTATGATGGAGATGCGCCGCATCTTCTGCAGGTCTGACAGACTCGACACAGAACAAAAAAGTAAAAAAAAAAAAATTCATCGGGTTGTCTCCCGGTCAGCACTTGTCTTTATTCCAGAGTCTTCAAGTTAGACTCACGTTCAGCTCCTTATTTTGTTCTATTGATCCCCACATGTCCGTGCACGATGTAGTTGCGAATTACTTCGTCACGAACATATTCCGGCCCCAATTCAAGTACACCTTTGTAGAATCCTTTCATCTTTTGGTACGGATACTCGATCCCTTTCTCAGCGTCATTTTCATCTACAAAAAGAAATGGTGTAAATTTGTAACAAAATTTGTTAGGGGCATGTTTAAACCTTGGGTGAGCACGAGGCATCATGTAAGTGATGACGTTGCTTCCACTTTTAAAGGTGATCTTTCCTTCAAATCTTTTAGCGTTAATTTCGACCTCCTTACAAAATGGTTTCCCAACGATCACGTCACCCATCTCAACATCACGATAAGCATCCATGTTTTCCACCACGGTGAAATCTGTAACAATAGTTAAATTCCCGACAAAAATAGGTACATTCATGAATATTCCAACTACGTTTTTCCCTCTATACTCAATTTTGTTTTTCATTATAGAATTATAGAAATCTTTTGACATTACATTAATTGGTAAAATAGGGAAAAAGTTGGCCCTAACCTGTTTAAATCCTATCATGCAAGGAAATTGTAAATTATAAGCACAATCTACATGGATCTTTCTACCATAATCACAGAAACTAGGATATCCTTCAAATTCATCATAATTCTTAGTGTTGATCATATTGATTCTAGGTACATCCATAATTTCTCCTTCTTCAATTTTGGGTTCAAAATCCTCCATAAATTGATCATTGATTCCTATTGGTAAATTAAGATCATTTAATTCAATGTAGTCTCCACTATAGGTCTCAAGTGATTCATTATTTACCAAGGTTTCTCCCACAAGCCTAGCTTCTAGATCGAGGTCCATACGTTCTCTTAATCCTAGCACATAGACGCCTCTAATTATGCTTTTAGCAGGATTTTGGCACTTATAGACTAGTTTATTATTCCCTACCTTTAATGAGATTTTTCTTTTAAACACATTAATCTTAGCATGGGTGGTAGACAAGAAAGGTCTTCCAAGGATTAAAGGAATCTTAACATCCTCGGGCATATCTAATATAACAAAGTCTACGGGGAAAACAAACTTCTCAATCTTAACTAGCACATTTTCAGCAATCCCTTCAGGTCGTTTTACCGTTTTATCAGCCAATTCAATAAGCAGCTTAGTTGGTGCTAATTTTCCTAGTCCTAGGGTAGTGAATGTCTTAAGGGGCATAACACTAACGCTAGCTCCTAAGTCAGCTAATACATTATTGAAAAATAAGTCATTAATTGAACAAGGTAAAGTAAAACTTCCTGGCTCCTTTTCTTTATGAGGCAAGGCACGTAAGTCGGTTGCAGAGCTCTCTTCTTTTATTGTAGCCTTGATCTCCTCTTCAATCTTTGCCTTCTCTTTGAGTAACCTCCTTAAACTGATTGAAGAATTAAAGAAAAATTCGGGATTTGCAGCATCATTACCATTCATCAATCTTCTAGGAAAAGGTATGTTAGGCGTAACTTCTTCAGTAGTGCATATGGCCTTGACATGATCTCTTGGGTTAGTTTCAGTTGAGCTAGGTAAACTTCCGTATCCCCTTTCTTGAAGAACTTTGCTCATTTGTCCGATTTGTTGTTCCAATGCTTTGATCGAAGCTCCTTGATTTCTTGTTATAGTATCCGTTGAGGCTCGGATTTATTTGATCATAGCGGTGTTCTCTTCATGTCTTTTAGCAGCATCGGCCATAATTTGCTTTAGAGTGTCATCCAAAGTCTGCCTCCTTTCTTGATAAGTGGGATTATAGCTGTTCTTTTGATAGTACCCCGGAGCAGCTTCCCTAAATCTTCCTGAAGGTTGGAATGGTTGTCCAAATTGTGTGTAGTATGCTTCTTCAAAAGTCTCACTTTCATTCTTATTAGGGCAATCTTTAGTGTAGTGAGGTCCTTCGCATTTTTCACATCCAACTTGGGTAGCATAAACTTTCTCATCACGCTTCTTCATCTCTCTACTAATTTTATCCAATTGAGCTTGAATTGCAGCAAACCCGTCAAAATTAGTGCTACTCTTAGATCTAGTAGAGGTTCCGTCGTGCAATTTTTGAGAGTGATCAGCAGCTTCTTGGATAGCTTTTCTAGCATCGGCTGCACTCATTTGAGGCACAGCTCCCTTAGCATCCAAGATTTGTCTAGTAGGCACGTCCAATCCTTGATAGAACAATATTATCTCCTGCATTGGACTTATATAATGTTGAGGGCATTTCATCAATAAGTCTTTAAATCATTCCCAAGCTTGATAAAGAGTTTCATCAGGTTCTTGCTTGAAACTGTTGATAGCCTCCATCTTTTTAGCAGTTTTAGCAGGTGGACAATATCTTTTCAGGAATTTGCTCTTCAAATCTTCCCATGTTGTGATTGAACTAGCAGGTTCATTCCTTAGCCACTTATTAGCAGCTCCTTTAAGCGAAATTGGAAAGATTCTTAGCATAAGTTGATCGTCAGAGACTCCTTCTGTAGTAAACAAATCTGAAATCTCGAGGACTTTTTCAACATGTTCATTAGCATCTTCATGTTCTGTTCCACTGAAAGCATTTTCTCTTAGCTCCTTGAGAAACTGACCCTTCAACTCAAACTTTGACTTTTCATCAAACTTTGGTCTAGCAACTCCTGAACTGTAATCAGCACGGGTTTTGTTCATGTATTCCTCCATAGTAGTGTTTTCCGTCATTGTTTCTGTTTCTTCTTCCTCCTTCTCTACAGAAAAGTAATCAAGCTCGAACGAACTTGAAATTTCAAAGCTTTTTGTGTTGAAAAGCCTTTTAAGCGAATGTAAGGCTCGTTCAGGATCTTTGAAAGGTTTAATCAAGTTCTTAGTTGAACTCCTAGTCATGCACTTCCTGAAATCATCACAAAAGCATCAGTAGGGTATGTTCAAGAAAGTATGATATCAGAAAATTAACAACGAAAACGGAATACGAAAAATAAAAGTTGCTGATCTCTGCAAACGATGCGCCGTATCCAGAAAGTTGGATACGCCGTATCTTATTACGTTAAAATTTAATCAGACTTTTATTCAGAAAACAGATACACCACTTATGAATTAGAATGCGCCGTATCAAGTTTAAATTATCAAAAATCGATTATATTTATTAAAATTAAATGCGTCGTATTAACAAAAGATAATGCGCCGTATTTTCGTTACGTTTCGAAATACAATATTTTTGATTTAGTAGATGCGCCGTATCGATAAAGATCGATGCGTCGCTTCTGTTTAATAATTCGAAAAACTGTTTTTAATTTAAATAGAAAATACGCCGTATCTGTTAAAACAGATGCGTCGTATGGTGTTAGGGTTTAGAAAAATTTCTTATTAAAAACAGAATACGCCGTATCTTGGGGAAAGATGCGTCGTACTCAAATTTATTAAACGCGTTGTATTTTATAAAAATTAAACGCAATACGCTGTATCTGTGAAAACAGATGCGCCGTATCGTTTGTATTAGCACAATACAACGATAGCAGAATGCAGAAAAATAGAAAAAAAGAAAATCAAAAATAAAAACAAACAAAAAGAAACAAAAATTACAGAAAACAAAAACACACAAAAACAGAAAATATGCAAATTATACAATGAATGCAATCTATCTAATATATAACCGGGTTAGTGGTTAGAATCTAAAATAAAAAATAAAATAAAAACTAATTAAAATACTAATCAAATTAACAGATAATAACAATTCACTCCTCGGAAACGGCGCCAAAAACTTGATGCGCGTGTGTGTCGTTGCGGTTTAGCAGTATTAATGCCTACTCAAGTTTTAAATTTATATTTAGCCGACTTATCAATAACACACACACTTAACGAGCAGTGTACCCGGTCAGTATGAATATAATGGTAAGTAGAGTGTCGATCACTAAGAGTGGAACGTATTATCTAGTTATTCTAATTAGTATTTTAATATCCTAAGTTAGCTATACAACCTAATCTAACGCAAGGGGGTTTCAGCCTGAGAGACTGGCACGGTTTGGTTATGATTAAATTGAAAACTAAACTAATGAGCACGAATCAGCGATTAGCACACACGTACACAGATAGATACTCGAGACAATAAGAAGACCTCTCCTGATAATTAAGTAGCTTGTCACTTGTTTTATTGCTAGTTTTATATGAAGTGTATATAATTAAGCCTTTCTCGTTGGCTCTAATCTTATCGGCGAGTAAACTCTTAATGATTACTTATGTCTATCCTACTTTTCTAGAGTATTGGGCATTTGTGATGCCCACGTCTCGTATACGCTAGAATAGATAGGCGAGGAAGGGGCATGGCGACCCAAGCAAGACTCAGCTAGACACAGAGGTTATCAATGCACTAATAAAAGTCACCAAAGACATCAACATATAAACTTTAATTAATGGGAAAGCAATATTAAGGGGAGTGCATGATCTTCCGTAGTCACATGACACAAGCCCATCAATCCTGATGAATTAAAGTGTACTAATACAATAAAACAAAACTACTTAATGAATTGAATACATGCAGGACCTTCTTACAGCTCTTGTATCTTTGTTTAGGTGTGTCTTGTGCTGCTTGGTCGTCTAAATTCGGCTCTAGGGTTATTTCTTCACACACTGTCCGTGAGCTAAGAGTCTCTCAAATTCGTCTGGCCTTGGGGTATTTATAGTTTCTGTCTGAGGGATCGATGCGGCGCATAGAGTTGTTAGATGCGGCGCATTGACTTAACTTCACGTGGGGTCCAAGATTAATATATTCAGGAATATTCGTACACCGTCTTCAGATGCGGCGTATCTTGATCTTTGTATGCGGCGCATGTACTTTAGCTGTCTTGGATTGTAACTTGTGAAATCTTGATAGTGATACGCCGTATGTTAGAAGTATATTGCGGCGTATCTGGAGTAGAACGAGCTTGATCTTCTGGATTTCAGTAGGCTTTTGATATCTTGCTTGTTTTGCTCCATAATTAGTCCAAAATCGCCAAGTTTCACATAATGCTTGTTTTTACCTGAGAATTACTAAAGTAAACATTAATGTATCGATTCTCATATATAATATAATAAAACAAGTCAAATAAATCGGATAAATGATGATAATAAAATGTACTTATTTGAGTTCATCACAAGGTTACGTCCTAGATCACGTCAGACACACTCTACCCCAAGTCATTCAATTCCAAAGAGAGATCAGCCACTCCCTGAACCAAGACAGCCAATCCCAGTGGTGTTGGCACTTCCAGCCCCACATGTGTATGAAGGAATTAGTCATCAGAGGGGTAGAAGGGTCATGCCCAATAGCAAGGGCAAAGGGAAAGGGAATATTGAGTAGATGGTTAGGTTTGGGTGGAGTGGTGGTGAGGGATGTGTAACTGAGTAGGTTGGTAGGTTGTTTAAAAGATCTTGATGATGAGAAGCTTTTGTGGTTTGTATCTGAATGTTATCACCTTTATTAATATGAATGGAAATGACTCTCTTTTGTTTTAATTTCAAGCATTGAATATGAGAACTGCAAAACAAAGTTAGCTAACAAAACACACTAAAACCTGCAAAACAAAGTTAGAACACACAAAACACAAAACATAAAAGAATGAGAAACATGACAAAATAACAAGCATTAGCCTCCCCTTAGGCTAATGCCTCCCCTCAAAACTAGCAAAGAAATGTACAACAACATGATTAGACAATCAGGACGATTACCAAGGAAACCATGGAGAGTAAACCATTCCCCCCATATACATTGGATCATAATAGGCAGGCATATATCCATTTTGAAAATATGGGTGTGATGGTCTGTAAGGTAGTTGAGCACCATTCCTTTTCCAACCAGCAGAATTGGTTTGATCAGCTGGAACCGGCTTAGCAGCAGGAATGGTTGCTGGTTTGCCATGCCTATCAGCAGGAACAGATATAGCATTTTTAGCAGGAAATCCTGCTGCCTGAGGCACATAAGGTGTGATTCTATCCACATTATTCCACAGAGGTCCTTTTACTTGTTGCCTAGCATTCTTACCCATTCTCTTCTCATGATAATCACAATCTTTGATGAGATGAACTTTGCTACCACACACAAAACATGACTTCCTCTTAACAGACTTGTTCTTAACACACTTTCTCTTATTACAAACATTATTGTCACTACTGGAACTAGAGACACATTTGTTTTTAATAGAATTACTTGAGCTGTTGTCTGTGAAAGCTGTTTTAGAAGCAGATTTATCATCAGTTACTCTTGAGGACTCATGGGACTTAGGTGTGGGTGACTCTTCACTTGAATCACATGAAACAAAGTCTTTGGACTCTGCTTCTGAGGACTTGACACTTGTGGAACAAGAGACAAAGTCATCAGTTTTACACTCAGAATCAGATAAGTCTTTTGACTTTTTGCCATATGTCATGTGTGACTCATCTAAGTCAATGTCAAGGGCTGAGTGAATAGGGACAGGCTTAAACACTCCTCTTATAGGTGGAGGAACAACATGCATTTCTCCTTCTTTGACATACTTTACAGGGATTTGGTAATTAGGCTCCATAGGTGTAGGGTCAAACCATTTTGGCTCATTAGTTTCATTATTATACCCTAAACCTTTCTTTGACCTTCCTGGCCTAGTGTTTTTATATTCATTAGCCTCTTCTACATCATTAGATGATTTTTCCCACCTCTTGAACCAAGCCATTTCTTTATCTAACTTAGCTTGCATATCCTGTTTTTCTAATATAATCTTAGCATTTTGAGACTCAGAATATTTAAGCTCATTAGTGGTGTTCTTTAAGTCTCTCTGTAAAACCTTGATCTTTTCCTCATAAGCTAACTGATTCTTTTGGTACCAAACTTTTGTTTTTCTAAGGTTTTAACAGCATTATCATAAGCTTGAACCTTAATAAAGTATTCATTATACTTAGATTTCATGTCATCATATTCTTTATTAAGAGTATAATTCATGACAGGCAGGATTACATTTTTGTACCTGAGATGGGAATCCCATTAGTGCATATTCTTCCAAGTTTTCCTTTGCCTCATAGGATTCATCATTTTCAGTCAGCTTCGCCATAGAATCATTATGAAACAAGGTTCTAATCTTCCTTCCCCACATTTCAAATTTATCTCCTGATAACGACATTGTGAAAAAGGTTCAAGAGAGAAGATTTGGAAATGTTTTCTTCTTTATCAGAGATCCTCACCAGGCTTTGATACCACTTGTAGGATCGAGTACTTCTAGCTTGATTGAGCTTGGTTAGACGAGAATCTCTAGGTGTAAGACTTGTGTTTATGCGGAAACTAAACAACAAGAATGTAAAGAAGAAAATAATATAAGACAATGATCCTCTATGGATCAGATTATGATCTAAGAAATTGTGTTATTGAATATTGTTAATCGATACAAAACTCATAGACGGGTGTTTATTTTATACTAACAATGAACCCTAACCCTAACCCGTCATACAAGAAAATGTGTAAAGAGATAACTATCAATCTCTTCCTAAAATAAATCAAACAAACTTTCTAAACATACGGGATAACTAACAATAATACCCGCAGCAACAAACACTATCAGCAGAAACAAAACTATACTATCGGCAGGAACCAACTGCAGCAGCAATGTATAACTATCAGCAGGAACCAGCTTCACTATCAGCAGCAATGAGAAATCTGTATTTCCCAGAGATCCTAACACACCACTTGTCACTCACTCAGCTGTTAAGTTGGATTTTTACCATTGACCTCTCTAGGAAAGACTTTCCATCCACGAGGAGTATTCCATGACATAAGAAAACAATGAAAGGATTACGAAACTACAAACAAGGACTAGAAACATACAGTAAGTTGATTCATAACGCAACGGAAATCTTAAGACCTCACGAGGCAATCCAAATCACTATCTTTGGTGTAGTCACCAAACCCTATCATTTCAGAAGTACTAGTTAGACCAAGTAAGACAACAAACCTAAGTCATGATCCATTTTAGAAATAACCAAGTAAGTTGAATGCTCATATCGGTAAGACTTACCTAATATTAACCAATAGGCATTATTCGACACCAGAAACAAGACGTTAGACATCTAAGCATTCATGCAGACATACCTACCCAACTATTTCATCCTTTTTAATGTTTTCAATTCAAATGAATCTTCTTTAAAATGCGATTATACAAATCATATGCCATGTAGGAAAATATTCTTCTAAAGTACCTATTTTGACTAGTAAATACCTTTCGGCCAGCCTTTAACAAAACCATCGTACGTTAAGAAAGGTATAACATCAATCTTTACTAAATGATTCTATTCATATCATGTCGAAAACCCATCTATAAAACTTTGGGTCACGTTTGAAAACAGTCCAATCTTGCATAACCAATGAAATTATTCAAACTGGTAAATTCATTTATTCAGGGAAGATTTCAAACAAAACACTTTATATCGAGAGAAAGATTTCATTTATTCAAACTCGTAAATTCATTTATTCAAACTCGTAAATTCATTTATTCAAACTTGTAAGTTCATTTATTCAAACTTGTAAATTCATTTATTCAGAGGAAGATCCCAAATAAAACGCTCCATATCGAGTCAATTCTTGAAAACCAACCATCGTACTAACACACTCCATACATTTAGGATCTTGTAATCAACAAATAGTAGCATGGAAAATTCGATGAAGGAATTCTAGGGAGATACTATTGAGCAGTAAGAATCTTAGTAATGAAGACCAAGCACCCTAGGCGAAGAGAGACTCAAACCGTAGCATCAGTTAGAGTAAAACACGAAGGAATCAAAACGGTTACCATAGCCTTATCCTTCCGATAACGCCCCTTTGACAAACTTATCATTATAGGACTAGTCACGAAACATGTAGTATGAATTTCAAATACTCCCAATAAAAGGTAGTCGATACACCTCGAACTCCTGGCAATCCCTTTAAGATATTTTTACTCAATCAGGTATAAGCACGATCTACCATCCTCAGACCAATGAACTTAGTAAGAGAACTATCCAAACACTATAGGAAATGCTCAGTACCGTAGGATCAACTTTGAATTGTTTAGAATAAACTTTTGACATTGACAGATTTCACCTTCAACAATAGTCAACACATGAGTATAAAAGACTGCACCCTTTAAGGCACCCTACGATTGAAGTACCAACCACCTATTGACAGGCCAAATCCGGAAAAGACCAACTCACTAGTCTAGGACTTATTCGTGAAACAAGAAATAAAAATCGTACAGATCAAGAATCAATTACAAGCGACAGAAGAATGATAGAAAAGTTAAGTCAGTACATGACGCCAATCATTGAAAATTTGGTCTCCTTAAGTCGCGAACCATTGGGATTATAGAGTTGGAGAATGAAATATGTTGAAAGCCCTGCCTAGGAAACGCGTGATACACTTTTAGAAACACGGGAAGCACTAGGCATATTGGAACATTTAGAGCTCAGTAGTGTGCACAATACATTTCATGTTCCCAACCTTAAGAAGTATTTATCCGACGAATCCCTTATCATACCGTTAGGAGAAATTCAACCCGATGACAAACTTAACTTTATCGAAAGGCCATCAGAAATTATGGACCGTAATGTCAAGCAATTAAATCACAATAGAATTCCAATCGTCAAAGTTCACTGGAATTCTCAACGAGGTCCCGAGTACACTTGAGAACGAGAAGAAAGTATCCACCGACAATACTCCAATGACCAGCACTGACTGAATCTCGAGGAAGAGATTCATTTTATGGGCGGTAGACTATCACAACCCGCAAAACTTCAGGTCAATACTATTCACCAAACTCGAAAATTATTTTCTTGACATTTAAACAATGAAAATTTACTTATAACTTTTACTTGAACCAACGTGAATACCTAGAATAAATTCCTAAGTGCACTAGAACATAGGTCACATTTAGTACACAACGCTCCTATATCTTGCTCCTGCTCCATTCCATAATTCTAAACCATAAAACAAATTTCTATTCTTTAGCTACTTGTTTTAAAATTCAACAAACATTAATTGTTATGTAATATTTAACACACGACATACCCGATTTTCTCAACGATTACTTTCAAGGTATTTTTATACTTCTAAAATTATTACAAAAGTTTCAAAATTATTTTCTGACACCTAAAGTATTTTCTTTACAACATATGTTTAATTACGTATACTTTTTGTTAAGTACCGAAACAACAACCGATACATATTTTTAACACCCGATACCTACAATATATACATTTTTGTATCAAACTACACTAATATTTCCCATTTTCATCAAAGAGCCCCCCCCCCCCCTCTTACTTTGTCCACAAATAGCAATACATATTGGACATAATCATGATATTAGCCACAAAGTGAGTAACCTTTTCTACTTTTGTGGCTAAGCCACCAAAAATGTTTCCATGTCCCCTCCCTAGCCCATCCTAACTGGCCACCCTCCCCCTTGGACCAAATTATGAGTTTTGACTTCCTATTCACCCTTTGAAAATATCCTACTATATATAGAGCTAAACTACACATACATTTGTTACTAGTGTAAGTTAACAAAAAAAAAAAAAAAAAAAAAAAAAGTATCATCCTGCCCTTTTACTACAAAAATTCGACACACCCAATAGGAGCAAGAAGAGGAAGGCTTGTGGTGACTAAGATCAAGGAATACTAGGGCTTATTATCAAGGGTTTTAGAGCACAAGACTTGTGATTAACTAGTAATTTACAACATCCATCTCACAAATCATCTTTGTAAGTAAACTTATTAACTCATCATGATTTTCATGATTTTTACATGCTTGTCAAGTTCCATTATACATTATTACTTGGTAATATTAATAACAAGTTACTTTTTATAATGATCCTTTAGTAAAAGTTATGTTTTTAACAATACGTTGTTACAAGAAAACTAGGTAGGAAAATACTTCATGAAAAATAGTGGTAATAAACCTTATAAATGTGAACATTAATAAACTTGTATACTTTGATATACTTGATAATTTATTTCATGGACTTGGGATATAGTTAAGTTTAAGCTTAAAATACTATTGTTATGTTGAGGAGATCATAAGTGAACTAGGACAAGAGTTGGAGTGGGGTGGAATGAGAAAGAAACTAGAAAACACACTCTTGAAACACCTAAATGAGCTACTGTCCCGTTTTTTAAAAACTGGAATAATCAGTAAGTTGTAAGTAAACTTTGGCTAGAAATATAGAAAATAGACTTAATAACGAAAACGTGGTCGCTTGAATGGGTTAAAACGGGCTTATAACGAAAAAGATATGCTATTTTCAAGTTAAACGACGAAAATGACTATTTTCTGAAAAAGAGTATTCTGTCCGGATTTTTGAGGATGAAAACTGAGATGTAAATGATATTTAGGCTAGCAGAGAATTTGAAAAGCCTAGAGTAGTCTTAAATACCTTTGTGTGGACAGGTCACACTTAAGAAACGGGGTTACGACGCGAAAGATATGGCTAAAGGAATGTGGCCGCAATATATGAATTTGGACAGCATGTATTTGCTTAAAATAAAGCTGATGGGAAATTTAAACATAGGTTTTAGACCATTTTGAGTGTATTTTGGGTGAAATGAAGTAAACAAAAGTTGTAGAACCATGTGTAGACTTAACAGATGCGTTAGGAAACTTTGAAATATATTAACGCGACAAATAAAATTTGGTTATAGGATGAACGAGTTATATTTTCTAAAAGTGACAGTTTCTAACAAAGGATCAAAATGACGCGATTATATTTTGACAACAAATATTACGACGACATGTACAAGTGATAATGTAGAGTGTGACTTGCATACTTGACCTTGATTTCGGAAACTAAGACATATGCCTATTTAGGTCGCGATTAGAGTTGTTGGACCTATATTGCCGTTTACATAATACCAAACGAGATTTGCTTTGCTAAGGTGAGTTTCATAGCCCCGATTTTACATTGTTTATAGATATGATTTCTAAACCCTCGGGGTGGGAATACACTGCTTGTTTTTACATACGGACACAAGTACTAAAACTGTTTCTTTGCCTAAGTTACCGCATTGCCATTAAAGTCCCCTTTGAATCATGAACCGTTAATTACTTGTAAGCGCGGATGTTATGAATAGATCTATTTGGGTTGACACCCCGTCCGGGTTGGTCGCGCCAACTGGGTAAACGGACGCTTACCATTCGTATTATTTCCGAGTGTCTGGCAAACACTTATTTGGGGCATTTATTATTGTGCTTAATTGCATACCAATTCGTCGAGCTTCGGGGTCATGAGGTTAGAGCATTGAATTTATATATTTTTGGCTATGACGTTATACTTATTGTGATTGTCATGCTATTGAAATCTTGTGGTTCGCACTTTACTTATTTACTTAAACCTGTGAACTCACCAACAATTATGTTGACCCTTTTAGCGTGTATTATCAGGTAATTAGGCGATAATAATTGTCTTTGTATGGAGCACTAAAGTCACATTTTGGAAGCACATCATGATGAGGATGGTCTTTGCACTACTTAAGCGTTTGATTATGTATTAAACATCTTACATTTTGATGGTGAACTATGATAACTATGTCTTGTAAAGATAAATTTTAAATCAAACGCTTGTTTTATAACAACTCACTTAGAGGTCGTTCTTTATTCCTTGTACTTTGTGACCGAGAACATCACGCCCCTGTAATTCCATTCCGCTGCAAACACAGATTTTGGGGGTGTGACACCACTAAAACCCTGTTTTGCACATAATAAGCAGTATTAACTGCTTCAGTCCAAAAAGTAATGGGCAGCTTAGAATCAGCCAACATGGTCCTAGCAGCCTCTATTAGTGTCCTATTCTTTCTTTCAGCAACCCCATTCTGCTGAGGAGTTCTAGCTACACTAAACTCTCTCTCAATACCCTTTTCTCTACAAAATTCATCCATAACTCTATTCTTAAATTCTGTCCCATTGTCACACCTGATGATTTTCACTTTCTAATCAACTAGGTTTTCTATTTCAGTTATAAAAGTCTTAAGAATGTTTCATGTTTCATCCTTAGATCCTAGAAAGAAAACCCATGTGAACCTGCTATAATCATCAGTTACTACATGACTGTATTTCTTATGTTGTATACTACTCACGGAAGTAGGACCAAACAAGTCCATATGAAGCATAAATAATGGTTGAGTAATAGAGTTCTGGGTCTTGGGCTTACAAGAAGCTTTGTGATGTTTGCCTTTGAGACAGGCAACACAAGTTTGGTCATTTTCAAAATGTTTTTGAGGCAAGCCTCTTACCAAACCATCTTTAACAATCTTATTTATGGTTTTAAAGTTAACATGACCAAGTATCCTAAGCCAAAGCATTGACTCATCCAATGTGGCTTTTGGTACAAGACAAGTTAAAGCCTCTTTAGGAACAATTTTCTTTATGTCAACACTGTACATATTTCCCTTTCTAGGAACTTTAAGTAGTACTTGACTTTCATCAGGTAACTTAAAGTCAGGAGAAAGAACAAGACATTCAGTGTCTGTAAAAGGAACTTTGTTCTTTTTGTCACACATTTGTGAGACACTAAAGAGATTATACTTGAGTTCCTGCACAAAATACACATCTTCAAAGTCAAGTTTACCGGTTTTTAAGGTACTTTTACCAGTAATTCTGCCACCAATTCCTCCCTCAAAGGTAACATATCCTCCATCCATAGGTGTAAAGTCTGAGAGGTAGGACATGTTCCCAGTCATGTGCCTAGAGCATCCACTATCAGCATATCCTTAATCTTCTTCATCATCTTGTTGTGGATGTTCCTGCACATAAAATAAAGGAAATTAGTTTCCTTTGGGGACCCAAGCCATTACTGACTTGGATCTGCCTCGTGCATCAATGTAATCATATTGTTTCATAGTGATTGATGCACCATTGGGTTTGATAGGTCTCCATACCCAACATGCTGAGGCCTTAACAACATTTACCCCATTTGCCCTAGCAGTGTTTCTTGGCCTAGCAGTACTAACTGCTGGTCTAGCAGTACAAACTGCTGGCCTAGCAGTTTTAACTTCTTGATTCCAAAATTTGTTATGAAACATTGCTTTCTTATAAAAAGGCATGTGAACAGTTTGTTGTGCTATTTTAGAAAAACTTGAAGTTTATTTAGCACTTGAAACTGTTTGTTTGGGGTAAACTGTCTAAATTGGTCTGGCAGTATTAACTTCTTGTCTAGCAGTACAAATTGGTTTAAGGCCAAACTTCATCAAAATAGCTCTAGGAGTCATATTACTGTTAATAGGGCTGAGCAAAACCGACCGAAGACCGAAAACCGACCGACGCCTGACTCCGACCGACACCGACCGACACAAACCGAACTAGACTCGGGTCGGGACTCGGTTTGGGTTTTCTAGCTTGTCGGGACTCGGGTCGGGTCGGGAGTCGGGATTACCCGAGAAAACACAAAGAAAACCATACAAACCGTCTCCGACCGACACAAACCGAACTAGACTCGGGTCGGGATTCGGTTAGGATTTTCCAGCTTGTCGGTTTCGGGATGGGTCAGGATGGGGTCGGGACGGGTCAGTTTCAGCCCGATGCTCAGCCCTAACTGTTAACATTAGGGTGAGTTTTTCTTGAAAAACTGTTTATGTTCACCGTTTCATTTGTATTCCCATGCACCCTTGTATTCCATGTAACCACCCTTTTCCCTTGATGGTTGTAGCAAAAAGCCTGCAAGTGATGAAAGCTACCACAAGAAAAGCAAGCCTTATTGTACATAACAAACTCATTGCCTAGTTGTTGGGACTTAAGATTGTTCCAGTTTCTCTAAGGCATTGAGACCTGTTTGTATACAACTCAGCATATCTAACTGTTGGCCTAGCTTGTTTTACTTGTTTTCTAGGTGTAACAGTTTCTATCTTAACCACCTTAGGAACAACGGTTTCTTTTTGCTTTTCTACTTCAGGTTTAGACCCAATCTGATCCTCATCATTAGATTCCCAATCTTCAATAATTGGAGCATCTGAGTTCCTCTAATCATCTGACACCTTTTCCTCAACAAGAGAGGTGTCACTGGCACTTTCAAAAGATTTATTAGCTTCATCAAGTTTATTTAAACTAACATTTTCCATAGCCTTATATCCATATTCAAATTTTGGCTCTTGAAATTCAGCTAAACCTGTGTGTTCTAAGTCAATACCTGGGGTGAAGGTACTCCACTATGTGGAGGTGGACATGTTTTGTATCCTAACCCTGACTTAGCTTTATTAACCAGATGAAACTCAATGATCTTATTAACTCCCTTAGATGCATATTCTAGAGTGTCTACACTTAATTGTATGTTATCTTTTGCTTTCTTAATCTTTTCCAACTCAGCTCTAAGCACACTTATCTCAGCATCTTTATGAACCATGTCTCTTTTAAGCACAACTATATCTTCAGAAAAGACAGACTCATTTTTCTTATAAAACAAAATTTGTTCTTCTAAGAAAGCTAAACCTCTTTTATGATTTGCTAAATTATAATTAGTTTGGTTTAGCTCTACTCTTTGCTTATCATAATGCTTTTTAAGTGTTTCATAATCCTTTAAAGCAGAACAAGATTTTGAACAACTTTTTACTGAATGTACCTCTGAGTCAGAAAATGCCATCAGTGCCATCTTAGTTGGTGCTTCTTCTTCATCAGCCATGAAGCTCCAATCATATCCAAGACCATCAATAGCAACCATTGCCTTGGAAGAAGGCTCTTCCACTTCCACAGCCTTCCTAGTTTCTGGCTTGTTCCCATAACCCTTGCTTTTGTTGTCCTGCTGCCTTGGTCTTCTGCATTCTCTAGCAAAATGTCCCAACTTATGGCAGTTGAAACATTCCACATTGGATTTATCAAAACCAGCTGTATCACTACCACTAATTTTGATCTTCTTCCCTGTCCTCTGCCAGAATTTCTTGGCTCTCATGCTTAGCAGTGCAACCTGCTACTTCAAGTCCATCTCTTCCAGATCATCTTCATCTATCTGTTCAAGATCTTCATGGGATAGCATAGACCCATTGGCTTGACTGGTCAGGAAAGCATAGAATGTAGTATCACTTATGCCAGCAGTACTAGTTGGTGAACTAACAGATCAAGCCAATGGGTGCATAGACTTGAAGTGGCAGGTTGCACTGCTTAACATGAGAGCAAAGAAATTCTAACTGAGGACAGGGAAGAAGATCACAATCAGTGGTAGTGATACAGCTGGTTTTGATAAATCTAAGGTGGAATGTTTCAACTGCCATAAGTTGGGACATTTTGCTAGAGAATGCAGAAGACCAAGGCAGCAGGACAACAAAAGCAAGGGTTATGGGAACAAGCCATAAACTAGGAAGGATGTGGAAGTGGAAGAGCCTTCTTCTAAGGCAATGGTTGCTATTGATGGTCTTGGATATGATTGGAGCTTCATGGCTGATGAAGAAGAAGCACCAACTGAGATGGCACTGATGGCATTTTCTGACTCAGAGGTACATTCAGTAAAAAGTTGTTTAAAATCTTGTTTAGCTTTAAAGGATTATGAAACACTTAAAAAGCATTATGATGATCAAAGCGTAGAGCTAAACCAAGCTAATTATAATTTAGCAAATCATAAAAGAGGTTTAGCTATCTTAGAAGAACAAATTTTGTTTTATAAGAAAAATGAGTCTGTCTTTTCTGAAGATATAGCTGTGCTTAAAAGAGACATGGTTCATAAAGATGCTGAGATAAGTGTGCTTAGAGCTGAGTTGGAAAAGATTAAGAAAGTAAAAGATAACATACAGTTAAGTGTAGACACTCTAGAATATGCATCTAAGGGAGTTAATAAGATCAATTAGTGTCAACTGGTTAATAAAGCTAAGTCAGGGTTAGGATACAAAACATGTCCACCTCCACATAGAGGAGTACCTTCACCCTCAGGTATTGACTTAGAACACACAGGTTTAACTGAATTTCAAGAGCCAAAATTTGATTATAGATCTAAGGCTATGGAAAATGTTAGTTTAAATAAACCTGATGAAGCTAATGAATCTTTTGAAAGTGCCAGTGACACCTCTCTTGTTGAGAAAAAGGTATCAGATGATAAGAGGAACTCAGATGCTCCAATTATTGAAGATTGGGAATCTGATGATGAGGATCAGGTTGAGTCTAAACATGAAGTAGAAAAGCAAAAAGAAACTGTTGTTGTAATACCCGAAAATCTATAACATGTAAAATGACCAAATGCCTTTACAACTTGAATTTAATTAAAAGTTATATTAAGCTCAAATTAAGTCAAAACTCATGAAATAAATTACATATGATATAAAATAAATTAAGACAAGTCATTTTATTAATTGTACATGTCCAAAATAATTTTATGTTACCTTATACTTATTTATAAAACCGATTTCACCTTAGTTTATTTGTTAAGTTTATAAAATTAATTAAAAGATTAAGATATGTACAAATATTTAAGGAAAGGATCAAGGGACTTCAAAATATGATTTGTTAACAAATGTTGACCGAAATTTCTGCCATGCCCTCCCCAAATGTCGGCATTCTTCCTCCATATAATTTTATTCTCCTATTTCTCCCATTTACAACAAAACCGAACAACCAAAAACAAACCCTAGTTTATTTCTCAAAAATATTCGGTTCTCTCTTCTTGTATTGCTGCTGCTCGATCCAAATAAACCACCAAGGAATCCCCATCTTGTTCTTGTTATAAGGTATATACATCGTACTATGTCAATACACGAATTTGTGAATCAAAAACTAATCAAAACGTATCATCTTCCTTGTTTGTTTCTGCTGCCGATCGACCCAAAGAGGAAAAGAGAAGATCGTGAGTGATTGTGTATCGCGTACTTGATTCTTCGTGTGTTCTACGAGGGTATGGTATCTCCTTGTTCAATCCTTGTTCACCTATTTGTGTTCTATTCGAATTATAGAATGAAAACATGTCACATGAAATCATAAAAACTAAGAAACCCTAAAACCTAAAAGATGGATCGACTAGACTTTTTGTAATGAGTAATTCGACTCTAATGTGTTATAAACTGATATGAATTGACCTTAATATGTTTTGGACTCGCCTATAATCGTTTGGTGTCAAGAACTAATGAACGGGATGAATAAAACCCTAAGTATGTACGTATTATATAAAAACTGCTACTGATCTAAGATTTGATTCGACTTTAAGAGGCTGTAGATTAATGATGTGAACGTATATTTTGATGTTTCTGGAGTCTAAAATTAAGTTCAAGGAAAGATATTTCTGAGAAAATTAGCCTTGTAATTTTTAGAGGTCGGGAAGACAACTTTTTGATTTTTAGAAATTCGTGTGTCAAACCTGAATTCGGATGTCTGGAAATCAGTCCGTTTTGACGATTTTTCATTTTCAAACCATGAGGAGTTAGGTCATGAAATTCTCCAGTATGTGACTTCAATATGTTTAGTAGTGTCATGAATTTTTGTAGATTTTTCCTGGAGGTATTGGTGGGTAAATGAAGTGGTTACTTTCTGAGTGTTACAGCAGACATGTTTTCTGAGTATTCCGAGTTGTGGTATTTTTCATGTGGGGTTAAACTAATTAATAAATTCTGGGAAAATTAGTGTGGGTTTTCAAGACATTAAGGTAGCTCTGGGAATTTTTGTGGATTTTATCTCTGAGTTCTAATATGGTTCATAAATTCGATCAAGTGTGGTCTGTTTAGGGTTAAAAGCTGATAAGAAGTTAATTAGGGCTAAATAAGGATTAATTGTGTAACTTAAGGGTGGAACTTATCATTATCCAAACTAACAGGGTTTAACTTGTTAAAACATGTAACTTTATGATATTTATGTTTCATACCCTAATCTTACGATAGTTTCACTATAATCCCAAAACTATTTATAATTACTTAATAAACCCTAACTATAAGAATGTGATTAGTAACAAGTATTTAAAATCCGTTATGAAATTAAATGAGCTAATAAGCATATTATGAATCATCATCTATGTAGATTCGTTGAAGAGGTGTGACAGTGTGTCCTTGTGTCCATCCATTTGTTTGCTTCCATTCACTCGCTAAGGTACAGATATTCTGCTTCTTTAATAAGAGGCCTTCATTCTCTTATTATGATTCATATTAGGGTTCCCTATACCATTGCTATGTTCCCTTCATTCATGAACTCCGATTATTGAACCATCATGATATTCAACCTTTTGTGATTATGAACCTTTCATTCATGAACCTTTGCTTATGAACCTTGCTTATGAACCTTGCTTATGAACCATGATTATGAACCTATGATTATGAACTTATGAAACAAGATACTGACCTATGCAAGTAAACTAAAAACATGATTCATGATACTTGACCTTTACCCTCAGTTTGATACTACGAGCCACTCACTAGGCATGAGGGTTTCATGTCCATGTCAATCGATGCACCGATGGCATGACTCTAGGGTAGGAGAGTGATGACCTACCCCGTCCCTGCATGTTATGTTTATGATTCATGTTTATGTAGAGGCAGATTATGGCCACCGGGGGCGTATGGATGCATCCTAGATTTGTTCATGTTCACGTTATGTTATGTTATTCATGGTGACTGATGGTGTGTGCGATACACGTCTTTCACAACTCTGGGAGCTGATCACTCCACATTATCTGATTTCTGGGATTAGTGAGAGGAACATCTCTCTGCATGGCGGTATGATTATGATTTCATGTTCATGTTTCTGGGCTCGTAGGGGATTTCTGTTACCCTGCACCTTATGACCTTATAACTTTATAACCTTTATTCACCATCATTATTACTGTTACCCTGTAACCTGATACATGACTTAACATTTGACTTGACATGATCTGATCTGGGCATGTGGTGGGATTATGGATTACACCTTTACACTTATCTACTGTAACTAGTTCTAATCATGTTATATCTGTATGACCTTTATGTTCTTGTTCCTGACTCCTGTTACATCTGGTATTTATTCTTTTACTTCACTACTTTACCGTTACTGCTTGTTACCGTTATATCTGTTCACTGAGCTCTCGTAGCTCAGCCGCGTTTCTTTTCCCGCGGCAGGTAATTAGTTGGAAATTGGGATTGATTGGAGAGTACATTGGACTTAGAAGAATTTACTAGCAGCTTGGAATTAGCTATTGATGAGGGTTAGAAGAACTCATGTTAGGCTTAGAAATCGTTGTATTGAAATCCTGTAATTTCATATTTCCTTTGTAACCATTGAATTCTATTGTATTATTAATGTCATGTGCTTGTATCTGTTCTGATAAGCCACCGTTGTTGTGACACCTTTGCCCTTGTCGGGTCGGGGTGTTACAGCTGTTCCTAAGGTGGTTAAGATAGAAACTGTTACACCTAGAAAACAAGTAAAACAAGCTAGGCCAACAGTTAGCTATGCTGAGTTGTATAGGTCCAAAAACAGGTCTCAATGCCCTAGGGGAAACGAGAGAAACTGAAATAATCTTAACTCCCAACAACTAGGTAATGAGTTTGTTATATAAAATAAGGCTTGCTTTTCTTGTGGTAGCTTTCATCACTTGCAGGCTTTTTGCAACTACCATCAAGGGAAAAGGGTGGTTACAGAGAATACAAGGGTGCTTGGGAATACAAATGAAAGGGTGAACATAAACAGTTTTTCAAAAAAAACTCACCCTAATGTTAACAGTAATATGACTCCCAGAGCTATTTTGATGAAGTCTGGCCTTAAGCCAGTTTGTACTGCTAGACAAGCAGTTAGTACTGCCAAGCCAATTAAGATAGTTTTCCACAAACAAAGAGTTTCAAGTGCTAAATCAACTTCAAGTTTTTCTAAAATAGCACAACAAACTGTTCACAGGCCTTTTTATAAGAAAGCAGTGTTTCATAACAAATTTTGGAATCATGAAGTTAAAACTGCTAGGCCAGCAGTTTGTACTGCTAGACCAACAGTTAGTAATGCTAGGCCAAGAAACACTGCTAGGGCAAATGGGGTAAATGCTGTTAAGGCCTCAGCATGTTGGGTATGGAGACCTATCAAACCTAATGGTACATCAATCACTATGAAGAAATATGCTTACATTGATGCACGAGGCAGATCCAAGTCAGTAATGGCTTGGGTCCCCAAAGGAAACTAATTTCCTTTATTCTATGTGCTGGAACATCCACAACAAGATGATGAAGAAGATCAAGGATATGCTGATAGAGGATGCTTTAGGCACATGACTGGGAACATGTCCTACCTCTCAGACTTTACACCTATGGATGGAGGATACGTTACCTTTGGGGTAGGAATTGGTGGCAGAATTGCTGGTAAAGGTACTTTAAAAATCGGTAAACTTGAATTTGAAGATGTGTATTTTGTGCAGGAACTCAAGTATAATCTCTTTAGTGTCTCACAAATGTGTGACAAAAAGAACAAAGTTCTTTTTACAGACACTGAATGTCTTGTTCTTTCTCCTGACTTTAAGTTACCTGATGAATGTCAAGTACTACTTAAAGTTCCTAGAAAGGGCAATATGTACAGTGTTGACATGAAGAAAATTGTTCCTAAAGGGGCTCTAACTTGTCTTGTAGCAAAAGCCACATTGGATGAGTCAATGCTTTGGCATAAGAGACTTGGTTAGGTTAACTTTAAAACCATAAATAAGATTGTTAAAGATGGTTTCGTAAGAGGCTTGCCTCAAAATCATTTTGAAAATGACCAAACTTGTGTTGCCTGTCTCAAAGGCAAATAACACAAAGCTTCTTGTAAGCCCAAGGCCTAGAACTCTATTACTCAACCATTATTTATGCTTCATATGGACTTGTTTGGTCCTACTTCCGTGAGTAGTATACAGCATAAGAAATACTGTCTTGTGGTAACTGATGATTATAGCAGGTTCACATAGGTTTTCTTTCTAGGATCTAAAGATGAAACATGCAAAATTCTTAAGACTTTTATAACTGAAATAGAAAACCTAATTGATACGAAAGTGAAAATCATCAGGTGTGACAATGGGACAGAATTTAAGAATAGAGTTATGGATGAATTTTGTAGAGAAAAGGGTATTAAGTGAGAGTTTAGTGTAGTAGAACTCCTCAGCAGAATGAGGTTACTGAAAGGAGGAATAGGACACTAATAGAGGCTGCTAGGACCATGTTGGTTGATTCTAAGCTGCCCATTAATTTTTGGGCTGAAGCAGTTAATACTGCTTGTTATGTGTAAAACAGGGTTTTAGTGGTCAAATCTCACAACAAGACACCATATGAACTATTTAGAGGTAGAACACCTGCTTTAGGTTTTCTAAGGCCATTTGGATGTCATGTCACTATTCTCAATACCTTAGATTATTTGGGAAAATTTGATGGAAAGTCAGATGAGGGTTTCTTTGTTGGGTACTCATTAAACAGCAAAGAATTTAGGGTATACAACATAAGAAACAAAAAAGTAGAAGAAAACCTGCATGTTGAGTTTTTAGAGAATAAGTCTAATGTTGCAGGTGAAGGTTCAAAATGGCTGTTTGATCTTGATACTCTAACACAATCTATGAACTATGTACCAGTTGTTACAGGAACAAATTCTAATGATTTTGCAGGTTCAGAAGATAGTGTTGATGCAGGTGAACCAAGCATGGAAAAAGAGAATGATCAAGATCACATTCTGATGCCAATTTGGAATAGTGTTGATTCATCTTCAAAGGATGTTGAACCTTCTAATGATGAAAACAAGAAGGGCTCCGAAGATGGAAACAAAGAAAGTGGTGTTGAAGAACAAGAGAATCCTGAAGACAGTAAAAATCGTGTTTGTACTGCTAGGCAAAATTATAATACTGCTAGCCCACTAGTTATTACTGCTGATGATCTCTCTGAGGAAGAAGTGGATCTTAATAACATGCCACTCACTTATCCAGTTCCTACAACTCCACACACAAGAGTTCACAAGAATCACTCCTTGGAGAATGTGATTGGAGATATACAGTCTGGTGTTAAGACAAGAAGGCAGACAATGAATTCAGATCAACAAGGCTTTCTCAGTGCAGTTTATGAAGAGAAAAGGCATGAAGATGCCAATACATGTCTGTTTGTATGTTTTCTTTCACTAGAAGAACCCAAGAACATACTTAAGGCCCTACAAGATTCAAGCTGGTTGGAAGCAATGCAAGAAGAGCTTCTACAATTCAAGATTCAAAAGGTTTGGGTGCTGGTAGATTTACCTAAGGGTATGAGGGTTATTGGTACAAAGTGGATTTTCATGAATAAGAAAGATGAAAGAGGGATAGTGATCAGGAATAAAGCAAGACTTGTAGCCCAGGGTTACACTCAAAAGGTAGGAATTGATTATAAAGAGGTTTTTGCACCTGTAGCTAGGATTGAAGCCATAAGATTATTCTTAGCTTATGCTTCATTCATGGGGTTTATGGTATACCAGATGGATTTAAAAATTGCCTTTCTTTATGGTACTATTGAAGAAGAGGTTTATGTTTCTCAACCTCTAGGTTTTGAAGATCCTGAACATCCAGACAAGGTATACAAGGTGGTAAAATCTCTTTATGGCTTGCATCAAGCTCCTAGAGCCTGGTATGGAACTTTAGCTACTTATCTGTTAAAAAATAGGTTCCATAGAGGCAAGATTGATCAGACCTTATTTATCAAGAAGCAAAATGGAGATATTTGGCTTGTACAGGTCTATGTAGATGGCATCATTTTTGGATCCACAAAGAAGGAGATGTGCATTGAATTTGAGAAGCTTATGCATGATAAGTTTCAAATGAGTTCCATGGGTGAACTCACTTTCTTTTTGGGGCTGCAAGTGAAGCAAAAAGCTGAAGGCATATTTATCAGTCAAGATAAATATGTAACTGAGATATTGAGAAAGTTTCAGTTTACAGATGCAAAAGTAGCAAGTACTCCTGTTGATCCAGAGAAACCTTTGCTCAAAGATTCAGATGGTGAAAATATTGATGTACACACCTACAGGTCCATGATTGGGTCCTTGATGTACCTCACTTCATCAAGACCGGATATTATGTTTGCTGTGTGTGCATGTGCAAGGTTTCAAGTTAATCCCAAAGCCTCACATTTAGTTGCTATGAAGAGAATCTTTAGGTACCTCAAAGGTCAACCCAAATTGGGTCTGTAGTATCCTAGAGAATATCCTTTTGATCTGGTGGCATACTCAGACAGTGACTATGCTGGTGCTAGTTTGGATAGGAAATCAACAATAGGTGGTTGTCAATTCTTAGGTTGCAGGCTGATATCATGGCAATGCAGGAAGCAGACTATTGTGGCCACTTCTACAACTGAAGCTGAATATGTGGCTGCTGCTAGTTGCTGTGGTCATGTTTTATGGATTCAGAATCAGATGCTTGACTATGGGTACAACTTTATGAATACCATGATTTTCATTGACAATAGCAGTACAATTTGTATTATTAAAAATCCAGTTCAACACTCTAAAAAAAACACATAGAGATTAGGCATCATTTTATAAGAGACTGCAATGAGAAAAAGCTAGTTCAGGTTGTTAAAATTCATACTGATAACAATTTTGCAGATCTACTTACTAAAGCTTTTGATGTTGGAAGGTTTCAATACTTGGTTTCAAGTATTGGAATGCTTAATCCCTAAAGTTTTTAATCTTGGTGTTTTTGTACAGGAAAAGGATTTGTACTGCTAGTTGTGTCAATTAGTACTGCCATGTATAATTTGTACTGCTAGTGCAAATTAAGTCTGTTGTGCTTGAACTGTTAGTCATACTTTATACTGCTATGAAGCACATGCTTTCCATTGTGTTTTCTTGGTTTTGGACTAACATTTGTAGGTTATGAAAGTAATATGCTTGGAGTTTGCATTATGTGAGAAGCAAAGTGGTGGATTGTTTGCTGGCATGATTGATTGATGATGGACAGAATTTGGGGATCACTTGACAAAGGTTTTACACCTGAGTTGGGAAATTCTTTAAAATTTCTTTCTTGAAATCTAATTATGATATTTTTGAACATGATTTGATGGCATAGTTAGTCAGATAGTAACTGATCTAACTCACTCTTTACCATTTTATACTTTTATTAGTATAATGAGTTAGTCCAAGGACATCTGGTAAAGAGAACAGCGAGCAAAAGTGAATCTAACACATTTGTGTTAGAGGCAACACCTGCCACGAGCTGGATACCCTGTCAAGAAAGCTCTTTGAATGAGTTTATCTGATCACAGGCAGTTTTTATAACTGAAACTATTGGTTCTCACACAACCAGAGATTAACTTAAACCAAAATTTGATTAAGTGTCTTCCTCAACACTTAATCATTTCTAAATGTTTGTATGAAGTATTGTTTTTAATCAAAATTGAGTTTATACTACTGAGTCAAAGTTTTTCCAAAACTTAGTACTGCTAGGCAAAACTTTGTACTACTGGATAGCCATTTGTACTGTTGAGTCATAACCGCTTTTTGAATATAGCCGTTGAGAAGCCGTCGAGACAATTTTGGTCAATTACTTTACTTAAGGGTTTCCTAAATTGGATGTTTTTACTTTTTATCTACTTTATTCACTTTCTTCAATCTAAAGAAACCTTATACAATAACATTGTTCTTACTTATTTCGCTATGCATCTTATTGTCTTTGTTATTGTTATCCCTAGTGCTCTAAACGATCCATGGAGTTATTCTAAACTCCACAATTGATATCAGAGCTCGGGGAGCTCATGATCTAGGGATTCACAAGGTTTTTTTGTCGAAGAATAAAAATAAAAATTGACTTTGGTTTATATGTTCGTATTTTTCTGCAGTGCTGTTTTTAAAAGGCGATAGCTCATTCGTTAACCATTGGATCGGGCTGAAATTTTTATTGAAGGTTCTTTGCATATCAAGGCACATTCTCAAAGGATGGATCTTCAATATGAGATATTAATAATTAGGTATAAATTTTTGAAAACTGCTACAGAGAAGTTTCAGTTTTTCGAATTTTTAGGGTTTCTATATGAAAGTCGAATATGGTTTATTTGATAACCCTAATATTGATCGATATTGGTGGTATGTTGCTGCTATACGTGGTTAACTGGGTTTACATTAGCGATCATGGAGCATAAAACAGGTTAGTGAAACTAAAAAGTGTCACTAAAGACTAAAAAGTGTCATCTTTATACTTAAAAAAAATAACGATGATGCTGATGTATACAAGAATCTTTTTGCCGCTCCGATCATGTTTACTCTTTGTAGAGATTTTGGTTTCTCTTGGTTCTGAATGGAAAATATGAATATTATTTGATCCAAGATCGTGGATAGGTTAGCTGCCGTGAGTTTAATTAGGTTTTCTGGATCTGTTATTAATCGTTGTGTTTTATCATGACTAATTGTTGTACCTACACGATATTCTTGGATACGAGAGCAGTTATGTAGATGTGTTTGATGCTAAATTAATGAGCGTGGTAGCTAAATGTTGAAGGTGATTCGTGGTCTGCTAGTGATCGCTAGGGTTTGTTTAACTCTAGTTGCTCGTTATTTGATTCGTATTGTTCTCAGATCTGGAGTATTACTATTGTCACGTTACTACTACTGTTGAACAAATTGATGCTAAAATCTACTTTGTACTGCTCGATGTAAGGTGAATACTGCTCATTGCAAGTTTGTACTGCCCACTTTAATTAGTACTACTCGTACGAATCAGTGCTACAAGTTTGTACTGCTAGTTCATGTTTGTGGTTAGTACTGCTCTCCATGGTTCATACTGCCGCTCTATATTTGTTTATACTGCTGGGCTTGAAATAGTTTATACTGCCAGCGGTGTCCGAGATATTTATTTGTACTACTAGCTTTGTCTAATATCGGACAGAACTAATTTGGTTCTCAGCGGAAGATCTCGGACAACACAAACAGATGGAATTGATTTAGTATTTGGCAGATTTGAATTGTTGACACACACAGGTGTTTGGTTTTTGGATTTTAACAGATTATAAAGGCTCATTTTATTTGTTCTAATTGATTACGAAGAAGGTTAATTATCACTTATTTGACGATGAAGTGGAGTTTCACAGCTTCGTGTTCTTATCATATCTTAAAGTGGGTGTTACACTTTAAAGATAACGTGTTTGTGTGTTCAAGTGGTGACTAAGACTTGACAAATCTGGATTTTTGTCAAGAGATTGAGGTCTCCTTATACATCGATTTTGGGTATACGTTCGAAGGCACATATATAGTACAAGATATAAGACACAAGTTTGGGTTGTTTTACTTCAGCATCAAGTTGGTAATACTTCGTTTTCTTCGTCAGTAATCATTACATAGAGCTTACAGAATTGAAGATTCAAGAGATGGTTAACATATGAGTTTCAGGTAAAGCTCAATGTTAAAATGTTTAACCATTTACATGCATCATTTGAGGGGAAGGTTTTTACAATTGCTAATCATTATTACTACTGCTGGTTTAGGTTTCTTTTGTCTTGAATTCATTTATAGCAAGCTTTTTGGTGTTCTTTATGGCGGGTAGTTCGAGACATTGGAAGAGTGGATTGGAAGTATGATAGTGGTTTGTGGTTGTCGAAATCAAAGTTGCATTTACTTGGAGTCTCCTAGTGGATAATGATAAAAAGGGGAAGAAGTATTTACATGTTTTGCAACTTGAAGATCCTTGGTGGTATATGTTATTTTAAGTTCACGAGGTGAGCTTAGGGGGAAGATTGTTTCATTCATGGAAGATCAAGATGAAGGTTTTGTAATTATCAACTAGGGGAAGATTGTTGGGTTTTATATTTGAGTTGATAAATACAAAACTACAAGTGAAGAATGAAGACAATGCAAAACACAAGAGACTTGCTTGATAAAGAAGATTTTACTTATTAGTCATTTGAAAACCTAATTCTCTATTATATAAAGAGATGCAGGGTATTAGGTTTAGGGTGTGTTAAGATGTAAAACACCAGTAAATGTGTGTGTAGGTAACCTAGGCGTAGGGTTTAGAAAAACGCCTAGGGTTTGTGTTTTGTTCAACCTCAAGGATCATTGATCCCTGTTAGATTAGTAACCGTACTAAACTTGATCACGTAGTATTAGGGCTGTTAGTTTGTAATTGTAGTTGTTAGAGATGATGACGAAGAAATCTTATACAATAACATTGTTCTTAAGAAACCTTATACAATAACATTGTTCTTACTTATTCCGCTGTGCATCTTATTGTCTTTGTTATTGTTATTCTTAGTTCTCTAAACGATCCATGGAGTTATTCTAAATTCCACATATACAACATTCTTAAGACAAATAATTTTGCTATTAGAGCCTTAGAGGCAGTCACGGAAAAAAAGAAAGAAAAAGAAAATGGAACATTGATTTGAGAAAGAAAAAAAAAAACATTCTGATAGTGTTTCGTTGAGAAGTCAAAATGAAACTGTTTTATGTTTTATTAATACATATGAATTGAAATTAATATCTATTGCTAGTGATAATAGTTACAAAATACGGAGTAACACATGAGTTATTGACTGTTGAACGTTTTAGTATTTTTAAAAGGTTAGATAAAATCTTCAATATTGTCACAAGTATATACATGAGAGTTATTGGACAATCAATAGATATATAATGAGTCTATATGGATGGTTCGTTGATATAAGAAAAAGGGAAATAACATGGTATATGTTGTTTCATTTATTGAATGGAGAAAGAAATTGTAATCTTATTTGTTCTATAAACCACTCTGATTGAGCAATTTTCTTTGTTTTGTTAATTGATTTGAAGAGTTCATCAGTAAGGACTTTTTTAAGATTGACTTTCAGAAATAAGATAATAATGAGGTTTATTTCATTTGGTTAATGAAATTTTAATATTTGATAGACTGTTATCTAGACATGCATATTTGAGTTTATTACATGTACTAATATTAATGATTATTAGTTAATGATTACATGTGAAGGTTTACAGTGAAGGAACTGTTTGATTTTGGGTACTCATATGTAAAGGGAAAAAATAATAATATGATCATTTCAATTATTTAAACACTGACATTGTATTAGATTATAAACCCACAATTGCTCACGATTATTACCGTTTGAAAATATGTCAACATACTGATTTGGCTAGAAACTATTGGCTTCATAAATGGGTAATCGGAATCAATCTCATTTTTGAAAGTAAGTATAACTTGGACTCCAATGTGCAAGCACTTTAGTGTGTAAAACAGTAACTACTCAAAATGTATTTAAGTGGTTGAGATGGTACTGATTTGGAGAGTGTTAAATTTCTGAATTTTGTTTAAAGATAAGCATAATGGTTTCATTGTTTCGAAAGTTTATAAATCATTGCTTTATGATTGAACAATAGTGTTCAAAACATGTTGGCTAAAATCATGTCATGGTACTAGTTTGTGTAACTAGTATTGGTTTTCGATCATGACTGGATCGTAAAGATTAAACTCAATTGCGGAATGCGGACTTTGGTGTTAATTGAAATCCAAAGTACTTGTTGTCATAACTACGCAATCGTGAGAAAATGCATTGTTTGTATAGTAAACTTTTGAGTTTTTGTACCAAATTTTTTACATTGCGTACTAAAACATTAAAGTTGATTGCTGGAAAGGTTAAGCTTATATGGGTGAACTATTAAATCATAGTTTCTATTTTGGTATATAAATTCAGTTTGGACAGTTGTTGCGTTGTTTTGAGAACATGTGTTATTCTCATAGTAAACGGAGATGTTTTGTACCTAAATTTTTAAGTGCGTAGCTAAGACACTAAACTTGATTTGTGGAAAAAAATGTGTTGTTTTATTGTAATTACTATTTTGGTCAGTCAATACATTTTTTTAAGAAGAAAAAAAAATGCGTTGTAGTGTTTGACCATCAATGAAAAGTGGATGTGTCTAAAGACAATGTTTTTAATGAAGAGTTATCACTTCATGCATTGACTTGACTAATACACATTGTGGTGTATTTAGTATCAAGAAAACGACGACGAAATTATGGGAAACCTTTGATGCCGACATTGTGAATGGCTAAATACCATGGTATAGGTGATAAATGTGGTTGACCCTATCATAATAATTTATTGGCTTGGCACTTGTGTCAGTAATCATATTTGACCAATGAATATTCATTCATATGTCTTGGTTTAAGATCGAATAAAAAAGGCTCTTTATGAGCAATGATAAACAAGTCGCTCGGTTTTGTACCGAGTATTGAGAAATTTGGAAGTTGCAAATATTATGTTGTGAATGTTATTACAAATAATCAAAATACTTGGTATTCTAGAAAGTTGAATAATTCCTAAGACTTGTTAGAACTCATAATGCTAATAATCTAACGATTTGTCATTATGTAAGAAATGACTAAATGTCGAACATAACCGTCTACGACACTATGGAATGTCAAGAAAGAACACACATATAGATGACAACAAATTACGTTGGTATATGTAACTAATTTGAATGGTGTGATTTTCATCCAACGTGAGCTATTGTCCATTCGCTAAGTGGGACATATTTTGATTGTGTAAAAGAATTACACGTGGATTTTATATGATTATAATCACATAATAAGTTGTGATAATCATATGATGATGAGAGAATAAATGTGATAATATATATATATATATATATATATATATATATATATATATATATATATATATATATATATATATATATATATATAATATATATATATATATATCACAAGTGAATTGGTATGACATGTTGTAAGTGCAGGACTTATAAAAATACCTTATGAGATCTTCCTAAAACATGTGTGGTTTAAGGTGGTGATTTGTCTAAAAGAAGAATGTTAAGCTATGAGTAATCAGAATGATGCATCTTCTGTCATATGTTTGATTCCTTGGTCTATGGCATGCTATACTTGGAATTTGTTAATTATGATACGGAAAATAATTAACATAAAACATTCAAAAGTTGTGTATACACTAATATGAAACTTGTGTAGTGACAAATTACTAATGGTCTTGATGTCATATCTTTGTGAGAATAATCTTTTAAACAAGATTAATACATTGAAAAGGAGAACATTTTATATAAAATTCTTGAGATAGATTTCATGTGAGGGATTCGGGCCTAGCTAGAGTTCAGAAGGACACCAACAAAGGTGAATTTCTTGCCTAGTTGGAATACTCAAGAATTACTTTGAGCATGATATATTTAAAGAGTTGAACAAAACTCGAATTTGCACAAACATATTATGTCGATACGACAACTACTCTCAACATGAGTTATCTCTATTGACAATGTGAAGTCAAAGAATAACATTGCGGATCTGCTTGCGAAATGCTAAATAAGAGAGTTAGTAAGAAAGTCGTGAAGAGGAATGGGACTATAGCCCTTGAAAAGTTTATATGAAGGAAAACCTAACCCAGCTGACTGGAGATCCCAAGATTTGGGTTCAATAGGACAACCTACTTGTATAAACTGAGGTCACTGTGGGGGAGTAATAAACTCCATATTCATTTAAGGGATTTCGTAAACTTTCTAGTCCATTCCTATAATAGTGACAATATGAGGTTAAGCATATGACTTTTAATGATTAATGGAGAATCGCCTATGTGAGAGAGAAGTGGGGTCGCTTCGAAGGGAATTGTGGGGGCGCAATTCTTAAAAGCTCTCGAAGAACCAGGCTAATGTTCATGACCATAACGAACATAACTATGAGAACCAAAATGTGTCAAGGAGATATTTGTGTGAATATATATTGTCGTCTCTACAAACAATGGACAGTTCAAAGACATCGATTTCTACTGGCTGCTAGGAGTCTAAATAACACCTACCTATCCTATGCAAATATCAACTACAAAACTCTATTACAACACCGAGTCGTTAATCTTTATTTCCCGTTATCAATTTCATTCATGTGGGGGATTGTTGGAAATAATGCTCAAATTATTGGTTTGAATGACAATTGATGGTCATCATGTATAATAATGAGAGTTAAGAACAAGGTTAATGTTTGGTCATATGTAACGACTGAATTAACTATGTGTTCATGAGCCATTAGTAGGATTAATGGTATCAATTGTAACCGTTTTTCTTTTCATCTCCTTTACCTATAAATGAGAGCTTTTCTCATTTGTCTTAATGCACCAAGAAACACAACCCATTCCTCTCCATTTGTTTAACATTCATCCTGACCTTGGGTGTCCGGTTCGTAATAGAGGGAAGGCACGGTTTTGGTTCGCCTTGATAACCCGTTTGTGCTAACGGTGTTATCCGTTGTTGTTGTATCCTGGGAGATAGACGTTCACGATTCTCAAGCACCGTGGAGAGGACGAATCCGTCTTAAGGAAACTGTGATCATCACATGCCTCAACATTTTTCCTTATCGTTTGTGTTTTTGAGTCTCCACGTTTAAAAGATTTATGGTATGATTTTCTATACTTTTATGTTTTCATGTTATGTCTTATTTGTCTCTAGTAGCAATACACATAATATATACAACATTTTGCGTTATTATTGCACAAGAGACTTGAACAAAATCTTCAATTCATGCAATAATATGTAGAGAATAGCTCTTTTTATCATTTAGATTACTAATTAAGACAAATGATAGAATTACCAAGCATGATATAACCGTGCACTAATTAGCCATCTTAAGCCATTTAAAGTCATAAATTCGTCACTATTTCTTAACTTAATCTTAAGTTAGTGAGCATAGTTGTTAAGATCCCGATCCTGATCTTAGGATCTTACGATTTTACGATTCTACAAAGTAAAAACGATCTGGATCCTACATAGGATCTTAACAAGCTTAAGATCTTTTATAATCCCGATCTTGACTATAGCATCTTAAGATCTACACCGATCCGATCTTACTTTTATCGAATTGCAAACTAAAAAACTAAAAATTTATGGTTTATATTTTTATATAATTTAAAAAATAACAGGCGATTTTTCTTAAACATTCTATATTCATAATTTATGACAATATTTCCATGAAACATTCGTATAATTTCGTGTTAATAATATATAATAATTTGTAGATTTGAATAATATTACAAAGATCATTAGAAAATGACATTATTGTAGGATATTAGGATCCCGATCCGATCTTACGATCACGATCTTGCAAAGATGAAAACGTTCCTATGTAGGATCTCGATCTTAAAAACCTTGTTAATGAGTAATACACTTTGGCGAACTTTATAAAGTTATGGAGGTGACTATTACGATGGTTAAATGTGATGAAAATGTGGTATGAAAGATGGATGATATAGCGACGACATAGACGTGTTAGTGAGGTGAGCCACTATATATACACATGGTCTAAATATTTATACATTGAGACGGTAGAATTGTTTTTTCTAGTTTCGTGTACCAGTGCCAATGGTTTTATTTCCGCATATAGTTGGGGACCAGGAGTCACATTGTGTGGCACTTAGAGGTGGCCATTTCCCGGTTCGGTCAAAATCCGGTTCCGATTTCAGTTCATGGTCAAAGTCAAAGATCCGGTTCCGATTCCAAACCGGATCGGATTTTTTCGGATCCGGGGTCTAAAAATCCGGGACCGGTATACCCGGTTCCGGTTCGGTTCCTTAACCGGTTCCAAATTAAATCCGGTCAAACCAGTTCCCAAGAACCGGTCGCAAAACCTTAACAGTAGGGTTGTAAAATGGGTCGAATCCGGGTTTTTTATTTTTTATTTATTTTCGTTCATGTTTTCTACACAATAAACTTAATAAACTTCGTCTTTTATTAAATAAACTCATAAACGTCACACATAAAGTACTTGAATCACAAATTTAATACATTTTGACTATTTATTCTTAATCGGTTTCATCTTCATCTTCATCTTCAATTTCAACGGCAGACCTTGCGCCGCTTGTAGCTTCATCGTAAGCGACTTCTTCTTCGGAAAGATTGATTACATAACCCTCTTCCACCTCGACCTCTTGTAATTGTTTTTCGTATTCCATCGGTTCTTCAAGTATTGAAATGTGTTGTATACGTTCATTCCTATCTAAATAATCCTTCAAGCAAATACACATCTCCAAAGATAAAGGTGTGAGTCTTGTTCTTCTTACCGACAATACCCTTCCACTAGTAGAAAAAACGGATTCAAAAGCAACGGTAGAAGCTTGTACGCTTAGTAAATCCCGGGCCATTGCGGCTAGAACGGGAAATTGAGGTTCCCTTTGTTTCCACCAATTCAAAACATCAAAATCCTTGAACTCTTCGGGTGTGATAGTGTTTAACCAATCGGTTCCCGTATATATCCCATATTTGTTGCTCGATAAATTGTCACTCCTAGCCCGATTACCGCTTTCTTGTCTTAAATTTGAAAATAAGTCCAAATCCGGATCCAAATGTTGAAGCCGAAGCCCACATGTTTGGAACCGAACTCTTTCCCACATTTGTTGCACCATATTTTTCAAAATAAACATCAAATAGATGTTTTAAATTATATTTAAACGCCTCTTGTGCTTTTGTTACATAAAAAGGGTATATTTGGTTCAAATTCAAGTCGTTAGCAATCTTATCGATAAGATATTCCACCCCGCTAATGTTCAAACTTGGGTTCATTGCGGCGGCACAACTAATTACCGATGGAATTCCTTCAAAATATTTTATAAGTTTTTCTTTCATCTGTACAACCATATTCGCAAAAAGTGGACCATCATAATCGTATACTCCTAATTTTCTACACATCATAAAAAGTTGGTTGAGGACCTGATGACTCGTGGGATAATAAACACCCGATAACAAAGTTAAGTGTTCTTAAAGTGTTTGATTGTTGTGATTCAACCAAAATCATGGTATTTATAGGGATGTTTAGGAGGTCAAAATGATTGATTTTTGAGCTTATTACCGTTTGTAAACGGCTAGAAACCATCCCAAACGGTCAAAAAAAGATCACTGTCTCGTTTCTATCTACTAGCTGTTGGAACCGGTTCTTCCAAACCGGTTTTCGAACAACCGGTTTTTGTAAGAACCGGGACCGATTCTTGGAAGAACCGGGTTTGACCGGTTTCGGTTTCGTTTTTTTTTTCAGTTTCGGTTCCGGAACCGGTTTGGATGGCCACCTCTAGTGGCACTTTGTACCTTATCTTATGTTAGAAGAAAATATCAAACTTACTTGCTTGTTGCATTCAGTTATGACCACATTTAAACAATTTATTTGGAGTGTATTTTTTTTTTAAATGAACACTTTACATAAACCATTACCAAAACAAACATTTTCAAAAGGATTTACCAAAATCGCTGAAGCGAGCAAAACATTTGGGCGAGCAAAGCATATTCTCGCCATGTTCTTTGTCTTTTAGCGTGAACGGCGAGCAAAACATGGGGCGAGCAAGCATTTTGCTCTCCATGTTCTTTGTCTTTTAGCGAACAATGTTCGTCTTTTTCTTCAAACAACGAGCAAAAGGGGAGGGCGAGCAAAATCAAAATGATCGATGTGTCGCTATTTGTAAATCTCTAAAAAAGTGTCGGTTTTTGTAATTCTTGTTGAGAAGTGTTCATTCTAGTAATTGATTTTTATTTTATTTGGACGGTAAATCGTGTGTGTAAATTTTTGATATATATATATATATATATATATATATATATATATATATATATATATATATATATATATATATATATATATAATATATATATATATATATATATACGGGTGTGGGGTTAAGTTTTGATTATCTTTACTAATTTTGAACAACAAATTACGCTCACAATTATTCTAAGTTAGCTATATGGTATATAGTATATACGCTCGTTTACACAAAAAAGGGGTTTTACGCATAAGAAAGCTATCATCGTCGGATGACCACATTAAATTAATAATAACTTGTTCTAGATGTTAGATATTTTGACTTCACCTCTTAAGGGTAGTTTAGTAACTTTGGTACTACATAACTTAGCTATTATTATAAGGGCATTTTGGTCATTTTGATAGTATCTTAAGTAGTAAGTTTTCTTTATACTTAAGTTTGTATGTCGGTTTTGTTCTCTATATATCATAAGCAGATATAGCTTTGTAAACATCAGACTTTTGATAGTGCTACCAATGTTTTGATCTTGTTATGTTTCTGTTCTGAATATTTGTTGCCGGTATTTGGTCTTTTGCTCCAAAAATCCTAACAAATTGGTATCAAGAGCCACTCGATCAATTGAAGCAAGCTGCAACTGTTTTGGGTTTCTAATCGACATCAGCTTTTGGTTGATTTCACGAATTAATTTCTTGACATCATTTGTTTTTCGTTTGTGTTTGGTGGTTGCTGATTCGATTGTTTGAAGAAACATTAGGTCTGATTTGTTTTTCTTTCTTTTTTTGTTTGTGTGTGTGTGTGTGTGTGTGTTTGGTTGTTGCTGTCGATCAATCTTGCTAATTATTAGGTTTGTGAGTTGGGATTTTCCTTTTGTTCAATCGTTTATTGCCTTTGCTTTGTTTGATAAATTGAAGGTGTTAGTTGATTGGGATTAGGGATAATTAGAACTTGTGTTGAATCAATCGGTTTCAGTAGAGATTGTCTAATGATGCAGGATTTCTGACCAGGTTTTACTATTTATAATTGTCTCGTCTACCTAATGTCTACCTAATGCACTTACGGGCAGTGTACCCGGTCGTGTATAGTGTAGTTGTCGGTAAAGTTGAGGTCGTCCCAAGAGCTATGCGTGCGGATTATCTTTAAGTTCTAATGTCACTGGTTTTAAAGGGGGTTTGTAATTTGATTAAATAAACTAATGAAATGAAATAAACAAAAGTAAATAAATGTAAAGAGATATCAGTAGTGAGAGAAGTGCTAGCCTAATTACTACTCTTGTTATGTCATGATTCTGTTTTCTAATTAATGTAACCTATCGCTTCATCTGGGGTTTTAATTTGACTAGACTCAGTTGGGCAATTCGCCTAGTCCTATCTTTCACCTCGTCCTATTCCGTAACCTAATGATTACAAGAGTTCGTGGGTTTACGAAGTGGAAGAGTCAATAAGCACCTCTACTAACTTAGACTTATTTAATGGAACCCGGCCTCTCGGAACTTAGATCCCCCCTAATTTCTTAAGCAATTCCGTTTGGAAGGTGGTCGTTGGGTGAAATTTCCACGCAAATAATGACAGTCCTATGGTCAATTCCTATCACTATTCGCAACCTGATTCACTAGGGTCCTATGGTCAATTCTCCTAGCTTCCTAGATATTACCCAAACTTCCATGCTACCGAAACAAAGGTGTCCCAAAATAAGCTAAGAAAGTATTCAAATAAAACGATAAGGAAATGAGAAAACTACATCATAACAATAACAATTTCATAACAAGGCTAACACCAAAGGTGTTTAGCCAACCATATTAAAACATGCAGAGAATTCAATGTTTCACATAGTATATGAAGACATGAATTGAATACACAAATGTAATATGAAAATACTAAAACTTATGATTTGTAAGTGTGATTTCTCCCTTGGAAATGACTTGTATGCTGCTGAAATTCATCCTCCTTGGATCCCTAATTCTTCCTCTGGTTGTTGTGTGTGAAAGAAATATGTAAAATGTGGAATTAGGGATTGTATTTATAGCCTCGACTATGTTACGGTGTAACCCCTAGGGTTAGCTACGTCGTAACCTTTGAATCTTGGACGATCTTATCCTCAGTGGTGAAACTGCGGCGTAACCTAAAGATAGGTTACGATCATAAATCTCTCGTACACCACTCTATGCCGTAACCTCTATAGTGGTTACGTCGTAACTGTCTTGGACCACGAAATTCTTCTAAGTGTTGAAGGAAAATATACGGCTAACCTCTAAGTGAGTTATGAATAAGAAACTTCTCGTACCCGAGTCTATGCCGTAACCTGTGAAGTAGTTACGTCGTAACTTCTTGGTCAGCATTGAATTCAGTCTTCAGTGTAAATGATTGTTACGACGTAAGTTGAGAGTTGATCTATGCCGTAACTCTTGTCCGGTCAGCATACTTTAGCATATTTTCATTAATAACCTTCCAAATCTGCGTCTTTTCATTCCAATTCTCATTTTTATCCTGAAAGTGAAATATAAACAAATAAGAGTATATATCCCAATAAAATGACACAATAGATGAGCATATTAGGGGGAAATTGACACTAAAATATCAGAACTATTTGATGTCATCAAATATCCCTCCACTTGAACTCTACTTGCCCTCAAATAGACCTTATTAGAATCAATTTCAAAAAGATATCTCCCAAGAGATTGGAAAATATGAATTTAAAAACTTCCTATGCTAGAATTAATCAAAGCCGAACACCTCACGAAATGGGAACAAACACTCATTCTCTCTCTAATCTAAGTGTCAATTTCGGGGTGGTCACTCATTGCACGGTCGTAGCATGTATTCTATCATAGGCTTGGCAATTACACAAATCTCCACCACTGGAGCTAAGGTCAAAACGATCCTTAAAGGCAATATGGGGTGAATAATTTCATAAGGCTAGGGTGAGTTTGTCATTACTAGCATACTACGGTGAAAGCGACAAAGAGTATCGATACATGACCAAATCCATGGCCAAGACACCAATGCCTGCTCACTCCCTCACCTAAGTATGGTTCATGACTAAAGGGTAGGATAAAGACATGGGATGCACAAAAATGGTGAAAAATAAACAAGCAAATAGTCTTAGCCTATAACCAAGTCGTCACCGCCCACCGTCCATCCAAAGTCCAAGCTTCAAGACGCAAAAACTGGATCATTATGTAACAAGTTAGCATGCCAAAGATGATATCATGTGGTGAGGTGTGCATACTAACTTGGTCTTCAACAAATAGTTAGCGTAGATAAGCCACCAACTTCATTCTTCAATCACATGTGGTCGAGGTAGGATCCTCGATCCTAAGCCAAATAATCTCCCTCCATAAGGAATAGTGTCAATAGATACTTGCACCAACCTTTTTACAACAAGAGAATAAATGAAAACTACTACACTTATTTTTTTCTTTTCCATAACAATATATACAATAAACATCCCCCCACTTGAGATGAATCATATATGAGGAATTTGGGGGGTCTTCAATGATCTTCAAGGATATATCTTCAATGTAGGCGTGATTCCCGAATCTCTCTACTCAAACCTCAAACTTAGGCAAACGGTGATTTCCCAATCATAAACCAAGACTACACGGTAGGCTAAGGAGAATCGGTGTAATGAAACAATATATTATATGGGTGAAGAAACGAAAGGAATGGCTCAGAATGGTATAACTAGGGGTATCTTGCACTAAAGGTGAGTGCAACAAAAGGGTTTAACACGGGGGTTGAGAAGTCAAGGTGACTAATCGATAAACGCACACAATGGAACACATATGAGCTATTTGGTGTAAATCCTAAATATTGCCTTCTTAAATCGTCTCTTCCAAATGTATCAAGCTAACTTGACACACTACTCATCTATGGTCTCGAAATGATGTAAAAGACAAGTTCTAAAGTTTACAAACTGCCGGCACACTCAATATTTGGTGGATTTGAGTAATATGGGGAAAACAGAAAGGCTAAATCTCACCAAGGAAATTAAAGGTTATAATGTGCTCGGCTAAGGTCTATTCTAGTTAGGTTCGGAAAAACATGTCAAAAATTTAAAAATGGCACAATTTTTCAAAATAAACAAGATAAAATGGGGCAAATAAAATTCAAGTTATAATTATACTCCCGTCCCCCCACTTAAAATGTACAAAGTCCCTTTTGTACGCATATAAGCAATAATAAGAAGAAAGGTAGAATTAGAACGAGAAATCCCCTAAAATTTTCTCTTGAAAGTGATAGAAGGATCATGTTTGAGAAAACATGCCTTCGCTTCGCCTAAGAAGAAAACTTCAAATCCCTGAAATCACGCAACTACCCACAAGCATAAATCTAAAAAAATAAAAATAAAGACAAAATAAAATCCTAACTCACTTTCGTAGGAATCACGGTTGCATTTAGCATATGCAATAAGCCTTTTAAACCACTCGGTGTCCTGAGTGGACGAGTGAAGTCTCGTGAGGGTTTACAGGGAACACACCCACAAAGTTCATTTAAAAACTAATACAAGTTTAAAGCATGTTTGTTATTTAAAGAATAAAAAATTTTCTGGTACAGGAGAAAGTCACGGCGGAAACTCATGAATTGAGTTACGCCATAAATAATGACACCTGACAAAAGTGCAGATATCTGATGATGGTTATGGCGTAACCATAGCAGATGTTACGCCGTAAAAAGTCCTTGAGACAAATTCCAGGAGTGAAGACTCCGTGGTTAGTTCCCAAACCATCCTCCTTTCTCTACTACCTGCAAAAGATCATAACAAAACGTACCAAACCCAACTATACTAATAAAAAGGAAAAGAAATGGATAATTCGGGTTGTCTCCCGAAAAAGCACTTTTGTTTATTTACGAGTCTTTAAGTTAGACTTAGGGCCATGGTGCTTCAAGGTTCCTCCTGGAACCGCCCATCCTCATCCATGTTAAGCTGCATTTCTTTCCACGTAGTCGATGATAAACCTAATGCAACAAAGTTTCCTCTTCCCTTAGGATACATTGAGAAAGGGAATTAATGTTGCGTTTCATGAGAAAAATTCGCCTTTACCCAATTGTCTCGAAACTGAGTCTCATCTTGCTCACTTAATTGGGTGTTTCCAAATTTTACCTTGACCCAATCTTCAAATGATATACCTCTATAGTCAATGCTACACCTTTTATGTTCATTGAAGCATGCCCATTCACCATTGAATCTTTTCAGCCAATTTTCTTTTGGCTTCTTTCCACCATTACAGGATTTTAAAAAGGGATTACAGGTTGGCCATGCTTGTGTTGCTCCCTTCTCCTTAACTATCATCGGCTTACAGTAGTGAACTGTCCATTGGACTACGTCATATAGGTTAGCACCTATGAAGTGTGTTTGGAACCATGATTTCTTTATTACCTCATCATCTTCAAAACACCACCATAACCTGGCTTCCTTTCTCAAATCCCTAATTCTTAATGTACCCCCCCATTACAATGTTGGAATAAGGGGTTACAAGTCGGCAAGGTTAATTTCTTACTGTTATCCTTAGTAGTCATAGGCTCACAACAATGAAGCTTTCCAGTAGCAGTTACTGAAGCAAAATTTCCGTTTACTTTATCATCCTCAGAATCACACCAAAAAGATTCATCTCCATCACTTCCCCAAGAGTCGCATTCCTGTTCAAATCTTAAACATAAAGGAGTCTCATACGTAAAAAGATCATTAGAAATATCAAGCGTATCCCATCGCTCCTCTTCATTGACGATATTAGTTGTACATATATTAGCTACATCCATATTGGTTTGACACAAACCTCCGTCCATTTTAAACACTACCCTGTCGTTATTCCTAACAAAACTTCATTTTCAAAAATACTAACTATGGCACGTGAAGCAGCAAGAAACGGTTTTCCTAATATAACGTGCTCTGCGGGCACATTTACCACCACAAAGTCTGTGGGGAACAAAAATTTGTCAATCTTAATTAATACATTTTCCACCACCCCTATCGGATTTTTCCTAGTCATATCAGCCATTTCAACCATTAAATTGGTTTCCTTTATATTTGTTAGCGCAAGGTTTCTAAATAGCGAGGTAGGCATAATATTAACTCTAGATCCCAAATCAGTTAATGCCGTTATATTAAAATTACCAATAGTGCATGGAAGAGTGAACCCTTCAAAGCTAGATTCATTTACTGGTAATTGACACACCACCACTTCTTCAACTTTGTTTTACAAGAAAGTTACCCCACAAATTTTATTTGTATGATGGTTTTCATTGGAGTCGTTTACCTCATTGTCGGAAAATATTGCCTTGCACGAGTCCACGGTCGTCTTGCTTACTTCAATCAAATTCTTCTCATGAATGTCATCAACTAACTTTCCAATCATGGCTTCAAGATTTTTGAGAGATTCATCATGATTAATTAGGCTCTTGTTTGTGGTCTCTTGAAATTTTTTCAGCCATGTGTCTTGCTCATTCTGTTTCTTGGTGGAGTCTTCTAGGTACTTGTTGATGATCTCCTCAAGATTGGATCTGCTTTCTCCATATGGTGCTCTATTGTACCCAGATGGTCCCATGTGATAACCATTGCTATTGTTACCTTGGAAAGGTCTTCCTTCTCCATACTTGACTTCTTCAGTCTTCTCTGCCTCCTTCAATGGACAATCCTTGGCTAGGTCAGCACCTTTACAGATCTCGCATCCTACTTGAATAGCATGCACATTCTCCTTCAAATTCTTCATGTCCCTGCCAAGACTTTTGAGTTTGTTAGTAATTAATGCAATACCGTCCAAACTTTCTCCAATTCTTCCGCTGATACCCCCATCATGCCATTTTTGGGAATGGTCCGCCATGTCTTATATTGCCTTCAGAGCTTGAATAGGAGTCATCCCAGGGATCGGTCCCTAAGAGTCAAGCATTAGCCTCGAGGAAATGTTGATTCCTTTATAGAAGATGTTGACCACCTGCTGTTTGTTGAGGTCATGAGTCGGGCATCTGTAGAGTAGATCATTGTACCTTTCCCAGGCTTGGTACAATGTTTCATCACCGTCCTGGTTAAAGTTGTGAATATCTTCAAGTTGTTTTGCCATCTTCGAAGGAGGGCAATACCTTTGGATGAATTGTCTCTTTAAGAGATCCCAAGTGTTGACAGTTTCTGCTGGCAATCTGTCAACCCATCTCTTAGCTGCTCCCATTAGTGTCATAGGGAACACCCTGAGCATGACCAAATCATGAGATACGCCAGGAATGTTGCTCACGATGTACAAAACATTGTCAATATGCTCATGAGCATCTTCCGTCTTGCTCCCTGAAAAGGGGTCTTTCCGCAACTCCCTTATGAACTGATTCTTAATCTCAAATTGGACATCAGCTCCAATAACTGGCCTAACCAAACCAGACCCTTGTTCCTCTCGCGTTATAGCGAGATATTCTTCGAGGGTAAGAGTGTCTATTTCAACCCCATGGTACTTGAAACTAGAAAAGAAATCGTGAGATTGTGAAAAACTTAAACAAAAATTTAAAACTTAAACAAAAAAAATCCTAAATAGCTCCCCGGCAGCGGCGCCAAAAACTTGATGCCGAATTTCTGACCAGGTTTTACTATTTATAATTGTCTCGTCTACCTAAGGTCTACCTAATGCACTGACGGGCAGTGTACCTGGTCGTGTATAGTGCAGATGTCGATAACGCCGAGGTTGACCTAAGAGCTATGCGTGCGGATTAACTTTAAGTTCTAATGTCACTGGTTTTAAAGGGGGTTTTGTAATTTGATTAAATAAACTAATGAAATGAAATAAACAAAAATAAATAAATGTAAAGAGATATCAGTAGGGAGAGAAGTGCTAGCCTAATTACTACTCTTGTTATGTCATGATCAGTTGGGCAATTCGCCTAGTCCTATCTTCCACCTCGTTCAATTCCGTAACCTAATGATTACAAGAGTTCGTGGGTTTACGAAGTGGAAGAGTCAATAAGCACCTCTACTAACTTAGACTTATTTAATGGAACCCGGCCTCTCGGAACTTAGATCCTCCATAATTTCTTAAGCAATTCCGTTTGGAAGGTGGTCGTTAGGTGAAATTTCCATGCAAATAGTGACAGTCCTATGGTCAATTCCTATCACTATTCGCAACCTGATTCACTAGGGTCCTATGGTCAATTCTCCTAGCTTCCTAGATACTACCCAAACTTCCATGCTACCAAAACGAAGGTGTCCCAAAATAAGCTAAGAAAGTATTCAAATAAAATGATAAAGAAACGAGAAAACTACGTCATAACAATAACAATTTTATAACAAGGCTAACACCAAAGGTGTTTAGCCAATAATATAAAAACATGCAGAGAATTCAATGTTTAACATAGTATATGAAGACATGAATTGAATACACAAATGTAATATGAAAATACTAAAACTTATGATTTGTAAGCGTGATTTCTCCCTTCGAAATGACTTGTATGCTGCTGAAATTCGTCCTCCTTGGATCCCTAATTCGTCCTCTGGTTGTTGTGTGTTGAAGAGATATGTAAAAATGCGGAATTAGGGCTTGTATTTATAGCCTCGAATATGTTACGGCGTAACCCCTAGGGTTAGCTACGCCATAACCTTTGAATCTTGGACGATTTTATCCTTAGTGGTGAAACTACGGCGTAACCTAAAGATAGGTTACGATCGTAAATCTCTCGTACACCACTCGACGCCGTAACCTCCATAGTGATTACGTCGTAACTGTCTTGGACCACGAAATTATTCTAAGTGTTGAAGGCAAATATACGGCGTAACCTCTAAGTGAGTTACGAATAAGAAACTTCTCGTACCCGAGTCTACGCCATAACCTGTGAAGTGGTTACGTCGTAACTTCTTGGTCAGTGTTGACTTCAGTCTTTAGTGTAAATGATTTTGACGGCGTAAGTTGAGAGTTGATCTACGCCATAAATCTTGTCCGGTCAGCATACTTTAGCATATTTTAATTAATAACCTTCCAAATCTGCGTCTCTTCGTTCTAATGCTCATTTTTATCATGAAAGTGAAATATAAACAAATAAGAGTATATATCCCAATAAAATGACACAATAGATGAGCATATTAGAGGGAAATTGACACTAAAATATCAGAACTATTTGATGTCATCATCTAATCTCTATTTTTTGGATCGATTACTTATTGGATTTGCATTTGCGCTCTGTCTTTTGTGGGTTTCTCTGATAAACATCATCAACAATTGTTTTGTTATTTGTAGTAGATCCCGTTTGAATAGTTTTGTCTTCTCAAACACCATCGTCATTAGTTAGCATTGAGAAGTTTAATGGAAAAAGTAATTTTAGTTTATGGCGAGTTAAAGTTCGAGCATTATTGAAACAACAAGGTATTTGGGAACCTCTAGCCGATCCGAAACCGGCTGATATGACAGATGCAAAATATAGCTCACAAGTTGAGAAGGCGCATTCCACTATTTTGCTATCTTTATCGGATGAGGTGCTATATGAGGTTGCTGATGAGGAAATGGCTTTTGGTGTGTGAAAAAAGTTAAAGAAGCTTTATATGACAAAGTCGTTGACGAATAAGTTGCTACTAAAGCAACGTTTATTTTCACTCCAAATGAAAGAGGGCTCGGCATTAAAAGATCATCTTGATGCATTAAACTCGATCTTGATGGACTTGAAAAATGTTGAAGTCAAGATTGATGATGAAGATGCTGCTCTTATTCTCCTAGTATCGTTACCTCCATCGTTTGAAAACTTTGTGAACTCCTTTCTTGTTGGTAAAGACACTATCACATTAGAAGATGTACGATCCGGTTTGCATTCCCGAGAGCTTCGTTATCAAGCATCGGGAACTTTGGAATCTCAACCCGTCGGCTTATCAACCACAAGTCGTGGTAGGGGTCGATATCGATTTGAGAAAGGTAGAGATAAAGGTGGAGCATCATCAAGTTCTCGAGGTCCCAATCCTCGAGATATTTGTAATTATTGCAAAGAGGAAGGCCATTGGAAGCAAAATTGTCCTAAACTTAAGGAAAAAGGTCAGGTAGCGGCTGTTGCTAAAGACGGCTCGGGTTCAAAATGTGAGTTGCTTTGAATGTTTGACCGTAATCCTAATTATATAAATGGGTCATTAGAATTTGAATTTGGTATTTGCATTTGAAGATCGATTTGGTGGTTTGAAGACTTGGTTATAATCAGGTCGCTTGAATTTTGTTCGATCGTTGAGAATTTGCCAGTTTGGAAATTTGGATCTTCGTTTCTCGGGCTTTTGAAGTTTGTTGCATGAATTTGATTGTCACTGGTGAAGATCGTTTGAGCCGATTCGATTGTTCAGTTAGCCGTTTTTAATTTGTCAGCTAACATTTAATTGTTCGTTTTTGAAGTTATCGGCATTTGCTTTGGATCGATTTTGTTTTGGATTGATTTTGGGAATCGATCGTTCATTTTGAATTAGGCTAGTATCTCTAGCGTTTCAGTTTGAAATTTTGAATTTAATTTGGACCTCTAATGTTGGCCTCATTTACGGTGGTGGACGTGAATATTTGGTTTCCGGCTACTCAGATTCGGATTATGCTATGGATCTTGATGCTAGAAGATCCTTGACAGGTTATGCTTTCACCATTGGAAATTCGGTTGAAAGGTTTGATAGAAGATCTTGGTTTCCCTCAAGATCAAGCAACTGTGTTTTGTGATAACATGAGTGCTATTTGTTTGGTTAAGACCAAGTGTACCATGACCGGACTAAACGAGTTCCTTTGAGCAAGTTTCGTCACTGTTTGGATTTGCTCAATATCGATAATTGGAGATATGGTGTTACTTAGGAGTTGAACTCAAGGTGGAGATTGTTAGATATTTTGACTTCACCTCCTAAGGGTAGTTTAGTAACTTTGGTACTACATAACCTAACTAGTATTATAAGGGCATTTTGGTAGTATCTCAAGTAGTAAGTTTTCTTTATACTTAAGTTTGTATGCCGGTTTTGTTCTCTATATATCATAAGCAGATATAGCTTTGTAAACATAAGACTTTTGATAATAAAATAGTGCTCCCAATGTTCTGATCTTGTTATGTTTCTGTTCTGAATATTTGTTGCTGGTCTTTGGTCTTTTGCTCCAAAAATCCTAACACTAGAAAATAACAAAATCAATGTTGAACCCACATGTAAACATAAAAGCCAATATATCTCATAGTGAACCCCATAAAAAGAATAAAATAAAAAGGTAAGGTAAATTAAAACCCAAACCTCAATTTTGTAGGCACTCATCTTCAAATTCATCATGCATCCAAGAATCAAACACACAAATTGACAACCCCAAAAATAAATGGTGGATGGGTGAGGATGAAGGTGAAAGTGGTGATACGTGACAGCGGGTGAGTGTAATCTTTTGAAGATCTGACTACTGGACTACTGGTAGCTGCGTGTGAGAAAGAGGGAGCATATGCATGGTGTTTTGGCGGGCTTTTCTTAGTTGGTGCATGGTTGTTGAGGAAGCAAAGAGCGCGTCGCCTAATGGGTGAAAAAGATTGATTTCGTATAAATGGTATATATTTGCGGATTTACCTTGTCACACAATTATAGTTGTGTTAGTATGCGGGCTTAAGAGGGATTATAAGGGTGCTTTCAAAATTAGATAGCTAATAAAATAAGTTTAGTTTGTCACAAAAGTTTTTAAAAGCTTTTATAAGCTACTATATAAGCTTTCATAAGCTAGAGCCTATTGAAACGGACTTACAGAGGATTATAAAGGCTTATAGATTGTCAAGTTGCTTAAATACCATTTAAAATATAATTAATTAACATGCTAAAGTTTAAAATATATGTGAATTTAATTTGAGTTATTTTTATTTGCTTTTACAATAATAAACTTCAACTTTAACTAATTCGTCAAATAATTTTATACTAAAATAAACTCAAACTTCCAGCTTATAATATGAAATTCAGTTATAGCTCCAATTCCAGCTTGAGCTCGTGCTCCAGCTCCAGCTCCAGATCCAGCCTTAGCCTGATTTCTAGCTCTAGCTCATTTAACCAACATACCCTATATATAAAAATATAAATTAAGCAATACGTAACAAAACCTTTTTTTCTTACAAAAGGTATCCTAAGTAAGTAGAAAAGAAATTCAGTTATAGCTCCAGCTCCAGCTCCAGCTCCAGCTCTAGTTATAGCTCCAGCCTAATTTCTAGCTCTAGCTCCAGCTCTAGCTCCAGCATGATTTCTAGCTCTAGCTCATTTAACCAACATACCCAATATATAAAAATATAAATTAAGCAATACGTAACAAAACCTTTTTTTCTTACAAAAGGTATCCTAAGTAAGTAGAAAAGAACCGTTTTGGGATTGTCGAAGTTTAATCGGATAAATTAGTTTTTTGTTTTATCTAGTGTGGCTTCAGTTCCCACAGTCGTGCTAAGCTTCATTAAAATAACAAGGAATTTGAGTATTTTAATTATCGGGTTGATGTCATATGAATCATTATGTTTCATAGATGATGGTTGCGTTACTCCACACATGACAGTTTTGATCCACTTAAAAACATCCTTGAACTCATTTGATTTTTACGAGCAATATATAAAAGAAAAAAATTGGAAACTTAGTCAAAATGACAGTAAGGTTACATGGGTCAAAGATAACCAAAACCCATTTATATTTGAAACTTTTCAAATTGTTCAATTGAAAATTTAAGGTATTATTTAACTTGGACAATATCATCTTTAGTAAGAAAATATAAGAATGAGTCACCGCTACATAAATTCAAACTATCTAAGAGCACATGGTATGGGGACAAGACAACTTAAGCCGTCGGAAAAACGCCACAGGATGGCGCCAACACCATACCACAACTCGCGTTTTTGCGTTTGGCGCCGTCAAGACCAGCCGAGTGGTCCGATTTTTTTTTTTTTTTTTTTTTTTTAAACGACAATTTTTTTTAACTATCTCATAACATTTACACCATAAATATATCTCACATGTCTTAAATAGGATTTGAACCCACAACCATTTGGTTGTTGAGTTTCTCACGTAACATAAGGTACTGTTGGGGCACAAACCATTTGATATAAATGGAGGGGTGTTTTGGGGTTATGGGAAAACGTGATGACGTAACACCACTTTTTTCATGACATCAACGGAACGGCACCAAGTGTACCTAGTCCTCTAAACCTACCCTTAAAATAGGTTAGAGTGTGCATTTCTCGTTTATTTGCATGAAAAATGGTTCAAAATTAAAACTTTTCACATTTTAACAATGTTAGTCATAAACTTTTGACAACCGAACCACACAAGCTTGTAGTGTTGTATTTGAACTTTTACCTAACATATCCCTGTACACAATAATAACACCATCTAGCTACAATTTACGTTTTTAGTACTGTAATATTTAATTTTTAATATGTATAATGGAGTAAGGGGTAGGGGACTAGGGGTGATAGGGGATGGGTCATGAAAGCATGCTTGATGAAGTGATACGGGGAAGTGGAGTGGTGGCAATATTTAAAGGAAATGTTTCCTATAGATTGAACAATCGTGTCCAGTATGAGGGCTGATCATGCACATGTTCTCATGGTCATATGAATAATTTAAACATTTGAATAAGATGTAGTAATATTTTAGTGACAATGATGTTTTAAAACTTAGAAGTTAAAACTATCAAGTAATAACACAAAGATAGTTTTCTTTTTAAAATTTGAAGTGCTGATGTAGTGTATTTAATTGTGTGTGTGTATATATATATATATATATAATATATATATATATATATATATATATACATATATATTAATTTGATATCTAAGTTCATGTCCACATAAGGAAATTTTTCTATAAAATTTGGTTGGCAAAAGTGATTTTTGACTAATTTTAGACACAATTATTTATATGTATGTGTCACATATATAAGTAATGGTTTGTAGGTTCGCGTTCTCCATGAAAAGAGCTTCGCTATGAGCCTTTAGGTGTCCAAAATACAGTTGATGTGAATGAGATATCACATCTCAAAGTTAGGCATTCGGTACAATGCTTAAAGAGGAAAAGTGATTTGTTTTCTATCCCACATCGGTGGGATGGGTAAACTTAGAGGGAGTCTATTGTGTATAAATATAGGCCATAATTCAATAGATTTTTTACACATCAATTATTGATTTTCAACATAAAGAATACGCATTTGAAAAGCTGAAATTACATGCAAGTTTGTTAAGTTCGACAGTATAACTTACTGTTTTGGCTGTTGTATCATAAGAAACAGACGGCGAATCTGTTTTAAGGGAAGCGTGTAAAACACTTGTCTCGACTCTTTAGTACTTCGTTGCTGATATCCATTGGTGATCGAGTAAGTCTTTTGTTGGTCCTATATAATTGTGCGACACCATGAATTGTATAAACAAAAGCTTGAGTAAATGAAAATAACTTATGTTTATTATAGATATGTACATGGTTACATGATCTTGACCATGATCAACTAATAATACCCTTTTGTACATTACAACTATAATAGTCTCACTTTAGAGGTTGAAGGTTAAGGCTTTTACGAGAGATAGTTGTGGAATACTATCTCTAGTAATGACAAATGCTTCTCTTCAAGTTATGAAGAGGAAGATCCCACTTAGAAGAGGAAGTGTGTTCTAAAGGTGAAATATGTTACTTATCACTACTACTAACCTCCCTTTTATCGACAAATGGAGATACACTGTTAGTAGTTACAAGAATAGTAATAACTAAACTAGAAGCAAACTGGAAGTAAGGTACACATGCACGTGTGTGGCTAGGGTTGCTTTACTGTGCTGACATCTCTAGTACATGCAAGTTGCTTTCCCTGCTCTCGATGAATCCTTATCTTCCCAAGGGTTTTCCTGCTTTGCTTTAGCTCAAATTACTCCTGCCTAAGCGTGCCTGAGTACTTCAGTCAGCTCAAAGGATACACTTTGCAAGTATGTTGAATAAATACTCTAAGTGTATATGATAAGTGCAACTGGTTCATCTGCATGACTTAAGATGATAAGTCATTATCAGAGACCTAAGGGCATTTTTCAGTCCTTGAGGTCTCAGGGGTTTTGTCACTTCTCTGCCCTTTGTTTTAGCTGACTCGGTTATCAGGTTACAAAGTTTTCATTCAGTTTTGGACTTTGTCTTTGCAAAGCAAGATTGTTGTGTTTGAGAAGTTACACAACATATCTAAGGTTTTTACCCTCAGATATGTGAACACTCAGTGACTCCCTTTAGACCGTTGTTCTTCCATTCAGTGTCCTTTCACTCTGACTTCTATGAGGTTCACACAAAGGTGTTTCACCTATGAGTCTTTTGGATAGCTAATGATGTTTAGATATGCTGATCATTTAGTCAAAGGTAAACTTTGCTCTTTGGTTTACGTGTTGACTCTGTTAGAGAAAGAGTTGGATCTCTGACATGATCAGCTATCCTGAACTTAGGCTGATTTAATGTTTCAAATACTTGTGAGGGATAATTTGGTCAGATTTGACTCAACATCTTTTTGACTATTTTATTATTTGATCGTTTATAAGAGTATATCGTCTGTCTCTGCCTCTATTCTGTCTGTATTTAATTTTCTGTTATTTATTTACTGTTAATTTTATTTATTGTAATCTGTTTTATTAATAAAAGTGTAACCGTTTCCCTAAAATTTTTATACAATCAATGTTATGAAGTTACATCAGCCTAAAATACTAGAGGGCACTGCGCAACATTTTATAAGGTTTTTTTTTTTTTTTTTTTTTTTTTTTTTTTTTTTTTTTTCTTATTATTTTTTTTTTATATATATATATATTTTTTTAATTTTTTTTCATCCATGGCGGCGCCATACAACAGCGGTGGCCGCATTATGGTCGTGTCATAGGTAGCGACCGTCGTGCGAATTATAACACTTTTTATTAAATCAGATTTATATAATTAACAAATTTTAGACAAACTGCTGCTGGAACCAAGATTATTTTTTTTTGAAAATTATTTTTTTTTTTTTTTTTTTTTTTTTTTTTTTTTTTTTTTTACTAAAAATTTATTTAATTAACAGATTTGGTATAACAGATCTATAAACTATTTTTAAAAAGTTTATTGAATCAGTTTATGTTGAAACCATGATGAGTTTCTTTCAAACTGATATATATATATATATATATATATATATATATATATATATATATATATATATATATATATATATATATATATATATTTTAATCTAGATTTATTGAAACCAGGATTGAGTTTCTTTGAATTTGGTACAAGTTTATATAAACAAAGTCGAGTTTATATAAACCAAGTCGAGTTTATTAGATACTGAATTATTTTAACAGTTTTCTTAACTATTTTGTGCTTAAATATTACCAAGTTTTACTGATGGTAACACAATTGCGACCCTAGTAAATCTTTTAAATATAATTGGTGCTCCAGTTACTAACATGGATGCAAATCATGGTGAAATTAGATTGATTGAAAACCAAGTGGAGTTTCTTTGAAACAAATCTCATAAAAATACAAGTTGGTTATTTTGTTAGATACTAGAACTTGTTCATTGAAATCAAGAGGAGTTTCTTTGAAATAAGATCTTGATAATTATACAAGTTGTTATTATATATCAGATTATTTACAACATTTTTACTAAATTAATGCAAGTGTTATTTAACTTGTTTAGCTTATTTAAACCGGATCGAGTTTAACTATAAACTAAATATAATTCTTGAAATCTTTATGGAGTTTAATAGTAGATCTATAGAAACCTTGTTTAGTTTCTTTCGAAGAGTGATCTATTGAAACCTTGTTTAGTTTCATTGCATAAATAAATCATGTGAAACAGATCTATTAAGATTTTCTTAAGGAAGATTGACAGAATCATATTACAAAGAGTAAACTCCAAAATACATCCCTGTGGTTTGGTCACTTTCACACGATACATCCCTCCCGAAAAAATTGCAACATACACATCCCTCCGTTAGTAAAAGTCAGACACAATACATCCAAAAGGACGAACGGTGCAAAGATTGTGTCGTTAAATTGGACACGTGGCAGTAATATCTTTTTAAGAGAGGGTAATTAAGTCTTTTTATCTTTCCCACACCTACTCACACCCATTTATCATTTTTCATTTTTCCAGTCTTTCATTTATCATTTTTCCAGTTTGTCGTTAAGGGATTTGAGCAAATATTTATCATTTTTCAATCCACACAAATTTCATTTATCATTTGTCCAGTTTATTTCATTTCCTTCAAGAACACATCTTAAAATTTCAATCCAGTTCATATTATCAAATCTAATCTAAACACACTCACAAATTTCAATCCAGTTCATATTATCAAATCTAATCTAAACACACTCACAAACACCACTCTTTTTCCAAAACACAAACAAAAAATCAGTTAAACCCAAATCAAAAACTCAAACACAAATCAAAAACTCAAATCCAGTTATCCAGACACAAATCCATCCACATAAACACAAATAACACAAATCAAATAACCTTCACCTTCACCTCATTTCATACGCAACACATACTTCTCACACACAAAGAAATAAGATCTACTACTTCTTATCTCCATCATACAAAGCAGTCCGAACCCATTTTCTTTTAATTATAACACGAAAATACTTCCATGGGTTGTTTCTGCTTCGGTTCGAATCCCACAAATTCGACCTTACCTTTTTTCGGTTTAGCTCTAATAGAAAACCCACGAAGAACACAAGATGTTTTCGCTTCAAGATCTTGTATAAAAAAGGTCTCGGGTAGGTTTTGTTTGTGTTGGCTTTTGTTTCATATTAAGATCGATGATGGTGTTTCAAAACTTGCAATCTTTAAAGATTTGTGGACAAGTTAATCTGAGATCTCTTTATTTTCTTTTTCGAGTAAGTAGATCTGGATTTGTGGTTTGGTTTGGATTTGTGTTTGTGTTTTTTATAAGGAGCAGATTTGAATTATTTAATGTCTATGAAAAAATTAGTATAGTGTCTATGAAAAATGAGGAGTGATTGTATCTGGGTTTTTTATAAGGAGCAGATTTGAATATTCAACTTCGGATTATAATATATACCTGAAGTTGAATATTAAATAATGAGGAGTGATTGTATCTGGGTTTTTGAATATTGTTTTTGAATCTGGGTTTATGAATATGGGTTTTTGAATCTGGTGTTTGTTGTTTGTTTTTTATTCGGATCTGAGTTTTTGATTTGTGTTTGTTGTTTTTTGTATGAAATTGGTATGAATATTGTTTTTGAATCTGGGTTTTTGAATTTGGGTTTGTTAAATCTGGGTTTTGATTTGTGGTGGTGAGTTTGTGTTTGTTGTTTGTGTTTAAGAAGAAAAAGAGTGAGTAGGTGTGGGTGTTAAAATGACTAAAATACCCTTGCTTAAAAAGAGATAACTGCCACGTGTCCAAGTTAACGACACAATCTTTGCACCGTTCGTCCTCTTGGATGAATTGTGTCTGACTTTTACTAACGGAGGGATGTGTATGTTGTAATTTTTTCGGGAGGGATGTATCGTGTGAAAGTGACCAAACCACAGGGATGTATTTTGGAGTTTACTCTATTACAAATTTGTTTTGTTTAAAAACCTTTTTGTAACAACGATATTGGATCATTGTTTTAATGAAAAAGACTTCTTTAAAACAGTTTTGTATAACAGATCTTACAAAACATTAGTGTTTGAATAACAAAAGTCGATTTAATTCATTTTTGTCTTAGTAAACACACTGTCTTTTTGTTTTGTTTTTTTGTAATTTTATTTTATTTTTTTTATATATTTAATTATTTTAAATTTAGTTTTAGACTAATAACGATGTCGTGTATTAACATAATATTTGAAATGTCATGAGTGACATCTAAAGGATCTGCTCCGGAACTTGATGAAAGGCAGACTAATACTCGAGTTATGTGTACGATGGACGCTTTAAAGCATTCAGATTTATGTGCCATAACTATGTGTTAAATGTCCCGATGAAATGAAAATTGTGGCAATGGCGTGATCCGACCTTAGATAATGGTGGATTAACACTTGGGCATCATGTCATGCGTATACCAATAAGAGTTTGATTAACTCTTTCAACGCAGTTGAAAATGAAGAGATGCAATTTATGGGCAACTCTACAACTGCTAATATCATAGAAAAGGATATGTGATGTTAAAATTGACATCTGGAAAAGAGCTTAAGTAACTGACGCACTGTACGTGCCGGAGATTCGTAGGAATATTGTGTCTGGATGGTTGCTTCATAACTTTGGCTTTTATCTTGTGTTTGAATCAAATAACTTTGAGCCGAATGTAATTTTTTCTAATGGCCATTTTAATAAAATTAGTATGCATTCAGCTTATTTGACTCTTTAAATGTGTGGCAGGCCGATTCGGACATGTTAGTTTTAACTCAATACATTGTTTAATTAAATAAATTAACACAAACTACAAAGTAAAACTTGTTGAAGCCAAATTAAGTTTGTCTTTTCACTCGGGTTGAATAGAAAATAACCGAACCCCTAGAAATGATTCACATGTTTTTATATGATTTGAAATTGACACCCACTAATTTAACAATTAGTGAGTACTTCATCATATTTGTTGATGGTAGTACAAAATATTGCTATTTATACTTACTTGAAAGTAAGTATATAGACAAGATTATTCTATACAAATAAAATGAGATTCAATTTCTTATCGAAAACAAGGTGGTTCGAGGTGATAGTAGAGGTGAATATGTGTCTCTATTTCAAAATGTATTTGATAAGAATGGAATAAGACACAAATGTATTGCCCCTTATCGCCTCAACAGAACTGTTGAAAGAAAAGAACCGTACCTTAAAAGATATGGTTATGCCATGTTCCTAAAGTCCTGGTTTAAGCTATGAAATGTGGGGGAAACAATTCTATCGGCTACTTATCTTTTAGATAAGATCCCATGTTAGGAAAAGAGGATGGTTCTTATGAATGATGGATGGGAAGAAAACCCCCTCCTATAAGTACTTACGAGTGTGGGGGGTGTCTATCTGTACAGACACCCAAGGTTCAAAATATTGGACCTAAAACTGTGGATTGCATATTTTTGGATATGTTCATAACAGTAGTGCTTATCATTTCTTTTTATATGATTCCTAAAATATGAATATATACAAAGATACGATAATGAATCAAGGAAAACTTTCATTGTTTGAAAGCGTTTTTCATTGTTTATCCGAGAAGAATGGATGTTCATCTAGACAAGATGGTGAAGTTATCCATGATGGGAGGCAACTAATTGATGATGTCTTCCATGGTGAGAGACATCAAGATGATTATGTTGTTCGTGGTAGGAGATAATAAGAGATTGATTATGATCTCCATGATGTGAGACAAGATCAACCTAGAAGAAGCAAACGAGCAAGAATCGAGAAATCGTTTGGACTTGATTTTTTTTCTTTTATGGTAGAAAATGAACCTACTTCTTACAAAGAAACGGTAACTTCCTCAGGAGGGCCTCAATGGAAAGAAGCCATCAAAAGATAAATAGATTCTATTTTACAAAAAGGATACAATAGAGCTCGTGCAGTTACCTCTTGGTTTTAAACCAATAGGCTACAAATGGTTTATACCTAACAACAACAAAGGTTGTCGATGGCACCATTGATATGTTTAAGGCAAGAATGGTAATTAAAGGGTTTAGACAATGAAAAGGTCTAGCTTACTTTGATACATATTTGTCAGTTATGCGAATAACCTCTATTAGGATGGTACTTTCTATTGTCACTCTAACAAATTTGAAAGTTTACCAAATTGATCTGAGAATGGCATTTCTAAATAGGGATTTAGAAGAAGAAATGTACATGAACCAACCTCAGGGTTTCATGGCTCCTAGATAAGAGAGGAAAGTATGTAGGCTTGTTAAGTCATTTCATGGCTTAGAAAAGCTCCCAAAAAATGACATCAAAATTTTCACCATGACATGTCAGAATGTGGATTCAAAATTAATGGATGTATGTGTATAAAAAAACCATAACTAGTATATATATGTAATCGTGTGTTTATACATATATGGTATACTTGTCACCGGAAGTGATAAAAAGATGAACAAGTTCATTAATGCTATGTTGGAGTCAAGATTTGACATGAACAACATTGGTTGTTAGATGTGGTTCTTGAAACTAAGATCATAAGAAGCCAAATGGATTTGTTTCGAAGCCAATATCAATATAAGGACAATATTCTTATGAGGTTCAATGTGGGGGATTACGGCCTAGCAAGAACTCCAATGACATCATTTTGAATCTATTTAAAATAGAGGTAGAGGTGTTGCCCATTTTGAATACTCAAATAATATTGGGCGTCTTATGTGTCTAATGACATGTGTGAGACTTGATTTAGAAGTTATAAACAGGCTAAGTAGATATACTTGTAATTCAAGTGATGACCATTTGAATAGTATTACACAAGTACTTCTGATATTGCATTATGGAAGATATCCAACTTCTATCAAATGATAGAGTTACGCAAATATGGATTCTTACATAAAAGAATCTAGACCACTAGAGCGGGTGTATTTACGCTAGGTGGGAAGCTATGTCTTGAAAATCTTAAAAGTAGTTCAAACAGAATTTTATAGCTAAATCTATGATGGAATATGAATTTATCATTTGAGATAACTTTATATATATGCGGGATATCTACGTTAATTCGTAGATGACATACCAAGATATCGTAAACCTATAACGGCTATGTGTATAATGTGTGATAGTGAATTGGAAACTGACAGAGCTCATATCACAATATGAAATGGTAAGTCGAGACATATCCATCATAGACATTGCTTGGTGCGACAACTACTCTCCACTAGAGTTATCGCGGATCTGCTTACGAAAGGCTTAACCAGAGAGTTAGTTAGTAAGTCGTCTAGAGGAATGAGACTGAAGCCCTTGAAAGAATGAGTTTATATGAAGGAAAACCTAACCCAGTTGACTGGAAATCCCAAGATCTGGGTTCAATAGGACAACCTAATCATATAAACTGTGGGAGAAGTCACTGTGCTGGAGTTATTTTAATGTTATAACTTCCTAGTCCATTCCTATAATAATTATGACTTGTTGTGAGGTTAAACATATGGATTTCATGATTCAAGATGTAATCGCAAAGCATATGTCTTTAATGATTGAAGATAAAATCAATTATGTGAGAGAGTAGTGGGGTCGCTTCGAAGGGAATTGTAAGGGTGCAAATCCTAAGAGCTCTTGCAGAACTAGGCTAATGTTCAGGACCATAATGAACATGACTATGAGGACTTGACAATGTCAGGGGGAGTCTTGTGTGAAATGTAATGTCATCTACACGAACAGTATCTCAGTTCAAAGACATCGCGTCTCTTGGCAGATAGGAGGCTAAGCGTATTTCACAAGTGAAGGTTCAAAGGGTTACATCTACATATCCTTTGCAAGAGTCAACTATTGAAATTTTATTGTATCTTTTGTGTATTACGAATGATGTCCATTCATGTGGGGGATTGTTAGAAAATTTGGTTGGCAAAGTGATTTTTGGCCAACTTTGGACATAATTATCTGTATGTATGTGTCACATATATAAGTAATAGTTTGTAGTTCCGCATTCTTCTTGAAGAGAACTTCACTACGAGCCTTTATGTGTCCAAAATAGAGTTGATGTGAATGAGATATCGCGTCTCAAAGTTAGGTATTTGGTACCATGCTTAAAGAGGAAAAGTATTTTGTTTTCTATCCCACATCTGTGGGATGGATAAACTTGGAGGAAGTCTATTGCGTATAAATGTAACACCCCCAAAATCTGGTTTAGTGGAAGCATACATGTTTTGCGTGCTACTAAATTGAAATCACAACATATAGATATAGGGAACGGATTATCAAATCCGTTTTAAAACAGTTTACGTTACCAAATCCAAATCATTTACAATAAGTTCAATTTAAAGAAAATGAGCCTAGAAAACTTTTCGGACCCAATAAAATGTTTCAGGTTTGTGTGAAAACACTTCAGAGTAATTATGACCGATGCCATGCCATGCCTTCAAAAGTAACATACTCAAACACCTGAGAAAAACATGTTAAAAGGTCAGCTAACGCTGGTGAGTTCATAGGTTTACAGTAAATAAGCACAGATGGACCATAGCAAATATCAACAGGTACACAGTAACTATATGCTAACGCTATGCTCGTGCAACCGAAGCTACGATAGTTCAGTATGCCAGACTGGCATATAAGAATAATAATAGGGCCCAACGAGTGTTTATCCCGATACACTCGGCAAGTCTGAGATGGTATACGCTCGCATTGACCCGTCTTGCCAACCGAACGGGGGAGTCACCCCCAGTAGATCTATTTATATCATTCGCGCTTCCCGCAGGAATTGACGGTTCATGATAGTGGGCATAGTAGGATCGTACATACTTAGGTTATCCGCATACTAGTGTGCAAAAATAATAGTTTAGTTTTAGGTCCATGAAAACAGTTTTGCATGTTTCTCACCCCAAGGTTTATAAAATAGTTCAGATAAAAATGGGTCTATAAACTCACCTCAAATAATAGCAATCTGCTAGCAAAAATGAAATAGTATAGTGCAACCGCTCCGACACGCGACATAGATCAGTATGCCAAGTCTTAGTGCACAACTCGTGTTTTAAACGTATTAACTCTTTTGAAAAGTTTACAAGTCTTAGTGTGTTCGTATATTTCTTGCTTGCTGTGTGGTAAAGTACGTTTCAAAAAGTAGTTTATCGTTAAAGACTCCTTAGTGATGACTTTGGTGAAAGTGTAGGGTGAAAGTACGTGTAACGGAAACATCCATGTTTCGTAATCGTCGTCGAAAATACACAAGTAATGTATATATTATATATATATTATTATTAGATAATATATATATATATATATATATAAGTTATGTATATATATATATATATATATATTAGATAAAGTTTAATAATTAAGTATTTAATTAATTAGGGTTTGTAATTAATTAAATAAATCTTGGTGAGTTAATATAATAATGTGTAATTAAATAAAAGATGATGATAGTTGAGTATTATTATATTATAAATAATATAAGTATTTATAATATAATGATATTTATAAAAATTGAAATTTGTATAAGTATTTAAATTAAATAAATTTAGATAAAGTTGAAAGTATATAAATATATAAAATATATTGATAAGTCTAACGAATTCTAAAATATTAATTTAGAAAAAGTAATATTTTGATAATAAAATAATATGTTTCATCCTTTAGTTGGTTTTCACAAAAAATCTCTAAGTGTTTGTAGGAACGTTATAGCTCTAGACTTGTTTGGTCTAATCTAGGACAAATAATAACAAATACGGAATATTCAATAAAGAATCAATTGTTATTATCAACATGGTTTTACAATCTCCTACACACTCCAATTCTACTTGATCAAGGTAGAACGTGTTACACACCTTGTAACAGGGATCAAGACTTGACCTTGAAGTGTAAAACAAACAATTAACCTAGGCATTTTCACAAGAACATACGCCTAGACACACACAAACACCTTTAGTCGACTACATCTTTTACTTGTGCACACATAAACTAATGACCTAATGTCTCTTTATATAATAGAGATCATCTAGGTTTACAAGGAAAACATTCCTAATACAATAAGGAAACTATTTCAAGCATATCTTCTAAGAATCTTCTAAAAGCTCCATCTTTTTGTGGTTTCCCTTCTTGTCACTTTAAGTCCTTCATGTTTCATTCTTCATGTTTTGTATCTTCAAATCTTTTTGATCCAACAATCTACCCCTATTTGATGATTACAAAACATACACATTCTTGTATCTTCACCTTTAGTTGTAGTAAAGAAGTTGAGATAATTAAATCTCACCATTAATGAAACAATCTTGCCTTCCCCTTAATCCATGCCATGCCACAACAACATCTCTTCCCCTTTTCATTATAATCAAATAGGGAACGTATGCAAATAGGATCTTGACCACTACAAACCAATACCACACTCCTAATCCAAGCCTTCCAGTGTTTCAAATTTCCCTCCATGACGCATATATAAGAAAAATGAATCCAAGACAGTAGAAACTCCAACTAGCAGTAGTAATAATGATCAATAGTAGTAAGAATAAAAAACATCCCCTTGAGTGGTGCATAAACATCAAATGATTAAACACATCATAAGAGTAAGATTCCCCTGAAAGCAATGTGTTAATCATCTTCATGATTCTTCAAATTTGTAGGCTCCTGGTAATGATCACTAATGAAGAAAACTTGATATACCAAATGTTGATGCAAATAATGTTCTAAAAACGTTATTTCTATCTTTCGATAACTTCACGTTTTGAGGATGACAAAATGTGAAAACACTTTACGTTAAAATTAACGTAAACAAGTTTTTAGTCGAAAGATCCCATTTCTACACAAATCACTCTAGGTATTAACAAACAAATTTACAACTTGACAAATGATCAAAGAAGTGAATTTGTGTTTTAAACTTCACATTTTTAATGTGACAAAATATTTTTACAAAAATATACTTTACAAGTTATTTTTGTATAATTAAGAAATGTTTTAATGCAAAAATAAGTTCAAATTACATAACAGCTATTTTCCCCCCCAAAATCAGCTCCAAACTTCCCCAAATAAATTTTCACCAGAAAAGACAAAAAGATGAGCGTTTTTGTCTGGCACGGTACCACTGTACCACGGTACCACTAAATTTAGTGGTACCATGTGTGATTTAGTGGAGCCGTGCCTTCATAACGGCCAGATTTTTTCTGCCTATAAATACCAGCCCACTTCACAGTTTTTGGGCATCCTTTTTCACACAGAACTTTCTGAGTTCAATACCCTTATCACATTTTCTCTTCTTGATCATTTAGTTTAGTTTTTCTTTTGTTTAAGAGTGATCCGATCATCCAAACTAGAGATCCTCTTCATTCCTCTTCAAGTGCAAGAGAAGAACACAAGGTATCCAAGAAGTTACAAAGTGTTATAGTTGTAGTTAGAGCACTTGTAACATTTGTTACACACTTGATTGTATCATAGCATACATCAAGATCATTTTTCTTTTGAGAGTTTGTGAGAGAAGATCATTGTGATCTTATAGAGATATTGAATATCTCTTGTAGCCATTGGGCTTATGTGTTGATCAAGTTGATCAAAGGTAGATATGATAGATTGAGTCAAGTGAGAGTTGATCATTGTGATTGTGTCGAGATCTTGGAGATCTCTTGAAGTTTGCGGGCTAGTGTGTTGATCAAGTGGATTATAGGTAGATCGGGTAGATTGAATCTTGTGTGATTGTGTGAAGTAGAAAGGATCAAGTATATCATGGTAGATTGGTGCTAGCTAAGATTTGCACTCGACATTTAGCTTAGTGTCAGAAATTGGATAAGCGATGTTGTACGGTTTTCTCCGCCTGAAGGGAGGTCTTGTTGACATAGTGCTTGAAACTCTCGAGTGTGGTACTCGGGGAGTGGAGTAGGGTGAAGAAGAGCTTCGTGACCGAACCACTATAAATCTCTTTGTCCCGGTTTGATCTTTCCATCTCTTTCCTTTACTTTTATTTAGTTACATTAGATAGTTTAGTTTAATTGTTCATATTGGTGTTGATTGATTACACATAAGATTCGAATAAAGGTTTTCAATAGAAAAGTTTTTGAAACAAATTAAAAACCGGTAAAACTATTCAACCCCCCGTTCTAGTTTTCCATAATTGGTATCAGAAGCCACGTCAGTAAAGATTTTAAAGTAAATTGTATTTTAAAACTTGAATCGATCAATGGATTCCGACAAATATCTAGAAGGGCAATCTATGCAAAGACCACCACTTTTCGAAACCGATTGTTTTATATATTGGAAAACAAGATTCGAAACGTATGTGAAATCAAAAGACATTGATCTTTGGCATGTTATTACCGAGGGTGACTTTCAACCGATTCAAAAGAATCCGGAAACCAAAAGGGATGAAATAGTTCCTTATGACAAACAAAATAATGAGGCTAAAATGATGATTTACAACGCTTTGCCTAAAAAGGAATTTGAAAGAATTTTCATGTGTAATATGGCAAAAGATATTTGGAAAACTTTGTTAGTCACTCACCAAGGTAATAATCAAGTCAAAGAGAACAAGATAGATCTTCTTGTTCAACAATATGAACAATTTTCCATTTCGGAAGATGAATCAATAGATAATGCTTTTGCTAGATTAATACTATTATTACTAGTCTTAAAGCTCTTGATGAAGGTTACTCTAGCAAGAATTACGTTAGGAAGTTTCTTAGGGCTCTACATCCTAAATGGAGAGCAAAGGTCACCGCCATTGAAGAGTCAAAGGACTTGGCGACATTATCACTCGATGAACTAATAGGAAACTTGAAGGTTCACGAGATGATAATCAAGAAAGACTCTGATATAGTCAAAGGAAAAAGCGAGAGAGTTAGATCTCTAGCATTGAAAGCCAAAAAGGAGTCTAGTGATGAGGAATGTTCGAGTTTTGATAGTGAAGATGAAGAGTATGCGTTAGCCGTTAGAGACTTTAAAAAATTCTTTAGGGGAAGAGGTAGATTTGTTAGGCAACCTCGTGATGACAAGAAGCCGTCACACAAGAACCGAGTTGAGAAGAAAGGGACAAGTGATAGGAAATGCTTTAGATGCGGAGATCCTAATCACCTCATAGGAGAATGTCCCAAACCACCGAAAACCAACAACCAAAGAGCTTTCATTGGAGGTTCTTGGAGTGATAGCGGTGAAGAAGAAAAGAAGAAGCCCAACGATGAAACATGCCTCATGGCTCAGGCTTCTAATGAGGTACATTCCGACTCTTCTTATTATAGTGATGATAATTCGTCAATAGATGACAATAGATTACATGAAGAATATAATAAACTATGCGAAGTAAGTTCTAAAATTTTAGGTAGAAACAAAACACTAAAATTCAAATTGCATGAACTCGAAATGCAAGTTTTAGAACTAAAGGATCAAGTCAAAATACTTGAGAAAAATCAAAAAGTAGATTTAGGATGTAGGTCATGCATAAGTCTTCAAGTAGAAAATGAAAAACTCAAAGAAAATGAGTTAAGGATCATTAAGTTTGAAGAAGGAACAAAGGCACTTAATGATATGCTTGAAAACATTAGGTTTAGTAAACATGACCGTGCAGGCTTAGGATTTGACCCAAACCTGGCTTCTACAAGTGGTACTAAACAAGTAAAATTTGTAAAGCCTGAAGTATCTGAAATTATAGGTGACGGCACCACTAAAGGTATATACGGCACCACTAAAATTAGTGGTACCGTGGTACCATCTGGTGCTAAAGTCAGATCTGGGTCAATTTTGAGAAATAACTTAAGTCCTAAACCAAGTCACTTAGTTATTAATAATGTAGAAGTACCCATTGCTAGTAAAAAGGAAGTCAAGAGTTTTTACAAACCGTTGTCAACCCCCGGACTTGGTTTTGTAAAACCTGATATTATATCAACGACTCCTTCACCTAGAAGAACAAATGTTCCTAAACCTCGGTCAAGAACTCCTCTACCGAGAGGTAACTTTAGAAGACAAAGTTATCCAAGTAACTTTCCCGTAACTTGGAATAACCGTCAACCACAAAGTTACTTACCATGGGAAATGTGTCCTCCATTCCATCATCCCAAACAAATGCGTAGGATGTTTAACACTAACAACTTTGGACCCATGAGATATTGGGGACCAAATGTTTGAGCTTCTGTCTTGCTAGATAGATATGGTTGTGAAGCAACTTGATGTCAAACAAACGGAGTGTGATTAGTGATTGCACTAATCTTGTGACGCAAAGTCAAGTCGTGTCTCATATTGCTTAACTTTCAACAAAGGTAGTCTAGTCTTCTAGTTTTAAGGGCAACACCCCAGGCTAAGGTACGCTTTCTTAAAACCCCCTTTGTTAGTAGACATGTTAAGCATTTAGTGTTATTAGAATTTTACTCAGTAGGCACTAACATAATGGACGTGAAAAGTGCATTCCCCAATTGGTTTTGTCAACAAGGAGGTATATGTGGAACAACCTTCAGGATTTGTTGATCCATAAAAGCCATAACGTGCTTTTCACAAAGAAACGAAATTCACATCTCATCATGACTCAAATAGTTGTCAAATACAATTATGCCAAAATCAACTTGTCCAGAAATGTACAATGATCGCTCCAAGATCATGCGTGACAAGTTTAAGATGAGCATGATGAGCGAATTAAGTTTCTGTCCTAGCCCTCATATTATATTGCTTGAAGATAGTATCCTCTTAAATCTAAGTATACTAATATATATATATATATATATATATATATATATATATATATATATATATATATATATATATATATATATATATATATATATATATATATAGGATACTTAGCTTAGAAAAATCTTAATCAATATTAATGCCCATGTTCGCGGGAACGAATCTCACAAGAAACGATGAAGGTGAGTGCGCGGATAGTACTAGGTTAGGGGCATGATAGGTAATTTAGTTTACCTAACGGCAAGTAGGCCCGATATCATGTCTAGTGTCTGCCCTCGTGCTCGCTTGTAAGAAGGATCCCAAAACTTCTTACCTTAAAGCGGTTAAGTGTATCCTCTGATACATTAAAGGCACTATCCACTTGGGATTATGATATCTCAAGGAGATTGGTGTAGAAACTGTTGTCTATACCAACTCTGATAATGCGAGAGATAATGTGGATTGATAAAAAGAGAGTGATGTTTGTACCTTCATAGGTTGTTGTCAAACTTCTTGGTTCTCCAAGAAACAAACCACTCTTGCTATCTCCACGACCGAAGCTGAATACGTAAGCGTCGGAAAGGCATGACAACAAGCACTATGGATGAAACAAGCTCTAATCGACTGAGACAACCAAGGTGCAAATAGACTTTACCAAGAACCCTGTGGATTGATCATGTACGAAGCTCATCGAAGTACGTCATCTCCTCCGTCGCGATAATGTCCAAAGAGGAATCATTTTCTTAGAAAAGTTTCTCTCAAAGGACAACATCATCGATATCCTAACCAATACGCTCTTCACATCTCTCTTATAACTATTTGAATATTTCACTGGAAATATTAAAGTCATCCCTTACGTCTCATCCCATGACTTGCTAAATATTTCACTGGAAATATTAAGTCATCTCTCACACTCTTCTTATGACCACTCAAATATTTCACTGGAAATATTGAAGTCATTTCTTACGTCTCTCGTTATGACTTTTTAAGTCATCCTTCTCATCCTTCTCATGACTATTTAAATATTTCACTGGAAATATTAAAGTCATCCCTTACATCTTATCTCATGACTTGCTAAATATTTCATTGGAAATATTAAGTCATTCCTTACGTCTTGTCTCGTGACTGTTAAATATTTCACTGGAAATATTAAGTCATTCCTTATGTCTCGTCTCATGACTGTTAAATATTTCACTGGAAATATTAAGTCATTCCTTACGTCTCGTCTCATGACTGTTAAATATTTCACTGGAAATATTAAGTCATTCCTTACGTCTCGTCTCATGACTGTTGAATATTTCACTGAAAATATTAAGTCATTCCTTACGTCTCGTCTCATGACTGTTGAATATTTCATTGGAAATATTAAGTCATTTCTCACATCCTCCTCATGACTATTCAAATATTTCACTGGAAATATTTAAGTCATCTCTTACGTCTCCTCTCATGACTCTTAGATATTTCACTGGAAATATTGAGTCATTCCTTACGTCTCATCTCATGACTTTTTAAGTCATTCTTCACATCCTTCTTATGACAACTCTAATATTTCACTGGAAACATTGAGGTCATTTCTTACATTTCGCCTCATGACTTTTTAAGTCATCCTTTCCATTACTCTCATATGATTACTTGAATATTTCACTGGAAATATTGAAGACATCTCTTCTATCTCGTCTTATGACTTCTAAATATTCACGGGAAATATTAAAGTCAATCCTCATATTCCTCCAATGACCACTTATGTATTTCCTCTGAAATACTAAAGTCATTTCTTGTCATCTCAACTAATCGTTTCCGTTAAAAGAGTTTATTAGATATAAACTTTTCCCTCGTGTCAAAAAGCCTTACTAAATAAGTAAGATTAATTCATCAAAACTCAAAATGGAATAAAAATGGGCCTCAGACATGCACGGCACCACTAAACATTAGTGGTACCGTGGTACCGTATGTCTGAGGAAACCCGCTTTCTTCCTTTTCCCTCTGCACATTCATTCAAAACCAAAATACTCACTTCATGCAAATCCTACTACACTCTTGTGAATCAAGATCGAGGCATTGAAATTAAAGAATCTTAATCACTACCACAACAATTGTAAGTCAATCAACTTTAATTTCCTTTTAATTTGAGTCTAGGATTTGTTCTTATGCATAAAATCGAATTGGGGTTTTTCAATTTTGATTGAAGTTTTATGCAATTAGGACTAGGATTAGACAATGTATAACTTACATGATTCCCAAATCATAGGATTTGCATAAACCCACTTACATCATTTATATTGGTCTGATTTTCTACTATTCATATCGGATTAAGATTAAATATTTTTGGTGGAATCATGTCTAGGATACTTAAAATTGGATTAGGAGTCATCAATACTCAAGTTTTTCAATTTTAAGAATTTTGGCGCCAAATTGATGCCTTTGCCAAACACCCCCAATTCCATTATTTTTGAAAAATCCCACGAAACTAGGATCATGAAATGTTTTTCATGCATTGTTGACGCTAACTAAAAACGTTTTTGCATGCATACATGATCTCACAAATATTGATCGAAGTACATAATTGATGTGTATTATTCGACATATTTGATTGAGCAAAAGTGAAGTTAGGAGCGTTTGGGTAATCTCATTAGTTTTATTTTAGAGTCGAGATTACCGCACCTTCACATTGTTCGCATTTAGGCACACACACACACTAGAAATGTGATCATCAAAATGCAATAAGTTAACATATACATACTTATAATTTTGTAGGTAACAATGCCTCGTATGGATTATCAAGATACCAAATCTTACATCCCTATCCTAGTCAATGATCCAAACATATCCGATAAGCAAAAAGCTTATCTTCTTAGAGTCCAACATCGATATATACACGAAGGTCGTGTAGTCGATGCGTATTTTGTTCCTTTGAATGGCATCCAAGCATGCTTCCCTACTATTCAATTTGATTGTTTATACAAAATAAACGATCAAATTTGTCCTCGTTTTATCCTCGAATTCTATAGTCGAGTCCACACCTTCAATTTCCTTGAGGGTAATGTCTTCATTGATTTTTGGATCCAAAACCAAAATATCATTTTTTCCATCACCGAACTTAGTGATATTCTCGGTGTTCCGTCATATGGTCAATGTGCATACACAAAAGACCATTCTTTAGAGTCACTTCACTATCATCTTGAAAGTGAAGGTACTTATCGTACCGAAGTCCCCGACCTTCCACTCATCAAACAACACGTCCAAATTCCTTGAGTCGCCAACACGCACCAAAAGCGTGATGGTTCCATAGTTTATCTCGACCCCAACCGCATCTACCTCAAAGAACTCCTTCCCGATCTCAAAAATTGGGAACTCCTTTTGCGTGAAAATGTGTTGTGTCTTGCGGGCAACCGGGATCATGTTCCGGCTAGTCTTGCCCATATGCTCTATTGTCTTAGTACTGAGGAGCCATACAACCTCGCGTACTACATGGCAAAAAGGAAGGCCAATATTCACAGTCGGACCGATAAGCTCATTCCATATGGTATGTTGCTTACTCGTCTATTCAGGTGGGTTATGGAAAATTACCCACATCTAAATAGTGTTGACTATTTTCTAGTCAATCCCGTCATGAAACCCCTTGGTGGACCACAACGACGCACTAAGTCACGTAGTGACAAAGGTGCTAAACGTGGTCATAAATCCACATCCGATGCTACTTTCTCATCTTCCTCCTTCGGTCATGGTTTGTCATCTCAACCTATGGATGAGGATGATGATGAGGTGAACGAAGAAGGAACGTCTCGTCCTCGTACTCCCTCTTCCGACACCTTCTTTCGTAACCTTGACACATCATCGTTCGAACCAACAACCGACCTTCCATTCAACCAAACCAACTTAACTTCCGTGATGAGAAGGCAAACAACCATGTACAACCGACAAGTGTCGATGCATGAGCAAACGATCGGGGGGTTCAAGTCTATTGGAAAGGCACTCAAGGGGATCGGGAACAAGATAAAGAAGTTAGGGAAGAAGAGAGATTAGATAATACTAACTTAATTAGTATCACTAACTTAAGTAGTATTAAACTATTATTTATGAGGTCTTGGCTATGGCCATCTAGCATTAGCAAGTTTTAATTTACTTGGTATTTCATACTTGGCAACTTTGATTAGTTAATCAAGATTAATGCTTAATTATTTATGAGCTTTATCTAGTACATATTCCTCATTTTATATTTTTTATTGCATGCACTAGATGATAAAATTGCTTAATATTATGCATGCTTAATAGTTGCCTAATCCTAAATTATCACATGATATTGTTAGTTGCTAGTTGTGGCTAGTGTTAGGAAAACTATGTGATTATTCTTGAGTGAATTGAGGCAATAGGATTTGCTGTAAATAGTACCCCTAGGATTACCCATTTAGGCAGCCTAAAATCCTGCAGAACTGGTAAAAACGTTCACAGCAGGCCACGACTCAACTAAATAGGGCACGGCACCACTAAATTTAGTGGTACCGTGGGTTATTTAGTGGTACCGTACCCTAGGAAGACGTTTTTAACTGTTCTCCTCCACTTTTTGACCTTCTTTTCCTGAGAATCTGCAAACATATGTTGATTCCAATACTCCCAAATCCCTAAATCCACCATCCTATCCATCCTTGCATGCCTTTATTTGGCTATATAAGCACTTATCATGCATGCATCTCCCTCACCATCACACATTCACCATACACCTATCATGTCTTCCACCATGGCTACTATTTCTCACCAAGCAAAGAAGCCAAGGTTCAACCTCAAACCAACCAATGAGACAATTCTCATTGATCTCACTTTGGATGATGATGAAGATGTCCATACACCACTACCCTCAACCAAATCAACCTCCTCCATCTCTATACCTCTAGCTCGATTAAAGGCCACCTCAACTAGGCCAACCTCATCATCCTCCTCCACCATTTGGATTACCACATCCTTGCCTCCACCAAGCCCTCCACAACCATTAGCACTCACATTCACCCTATCACCATCAACTCCCTTTGAGCTAGGGTCCAACACATCATCATCCTCCGCCTCACCACCACCACAACCACTAATGGGTCACCCCATTCTTTATCCCCTACAACCACATACCCTAAGTTGTGCATGTTGCCATCACAACCAACACCTCATCTTTTGCCTTAGGGATGAGTTGAGCTTTAGGCTCTCCTACCTTGAGCACCTCCTCACACCACCATAAGGACCCATCATACCACCTCCTCCACCACCAAATAGCCCAACCAACTAAACATGTTTATGTTTAGTTTCTCAAATAAAAGCTTAGGACCCCTTTTGACATTTGAAGCAAATCTTAGGGCCTCGAATCACTTAAGATATTTATATGCTTCTTGTAGCTTGTTTTTATTATTTTGTTGTTGTACTCATACTTATGTATGACATTTTTTTATGAATGAATAGGCTCTTTATGTGATTATTTTATTTTTGGGGGCTTGGCTACTTAGTCATTTTTTTGTGGTTGGATATTTGTCGTGATTGCTACATGTTAGATATTGTATACTTGTCATCTAACTTTGTTTTGTAGCAAGAATCATTGCTCGATTCCTTGGTGTCCTCCAAATGAGGGGGAGTATACATCAAGGGGGAGCTTTAGCAACCTTTTTGCTTAGACAAAAAGGGGGAGAAATGGGATGTAAACTCATTAAAAACTTGTTAAAACTAATTTTAACAGAAATGAGATGTAAACTCATTAAAAACTTGTTAAAACTAATTTTAACCTAAAATGATTTTATGTTTTGTCATCATCAAAAAGGGGGAGATTGTTGATGCAAGTAATGTTCTAAAAATGTTATTATTATCTTTCGATAACTTCACGTTTTGAGGATGAAAAAATGTGAAAACACGTTACGTTAAAATTAACGTAAACAAGTTTTAAGTCGAAAGATCCCATTTCTTCATAAATCACTCTAGGTATGAACAAACAAATTTACAACTTGACAAATGATCAAAGAAGTGAATTCGTGTTTTAAACTTCACATTTTTAATGTGTCAAAACATTTTTACAAAAATATACTTTACAAGTTATTTTTGTATAATTAAGAAATGTTTTAATGGAAAAATAAGTTCAAATTACATAACAACTATTTTTCCCCCCAAAATCAGCTCCAAACTTCCCCAAATAAGTTTTCACCAGAAAAGACAAAAAGAGGAGCTTTTTTGTCTGGCACGGTACCACGATACCACTAAATTTACTGGTACCGTGTGTGATTTAGTGGAGCCGTGCCTTCATAATAGCCAGATTTTTTCTGCCTATAAATACCAGCCCACTTCACAGTTTTTGGGCATCCTTTTTCACACAGAACTTTCTGAGTTCAATAACCTTCTCACATTTTCTCTTCTTGATCATTTAGTTTAGTTTTTCTTTTTTTTAAGAGTGATCCAATCATCTAAACTAGAGATCCTCTTCATTCCTCTTCAAGTGCAAGAGAAGAACACAAGGTATCCAAGAAGATACAAAGTGTTGTAGTTGTAGTTAAAGCACTTGTAACATTTGTTACACACTTGATTGTATCATAGCATACATCAAGATCATTTTTCTTTTGAGAGTTTGTGAGAGATGATCATTGTGATCTTATAGAGATATTGAATATCTCTTGTAGCCATTGGGCTTGTGTGTTGATCAAGTTGATCAAAGGTAGATAGGATAGATTGAGTCAAGTGAGAGTTGATCATTTTGATCATGTCGAGATCTTGGAGATCTCTTGAAGCTTGCGGGCTAGTGTGTTGATCAAGTGGATCATAGGTAGATCAGGTAGATTGAGTCTTGTGTGATTGTGACCAGATCTAAACACACACGAGTTGTGTTGGAGATACTTTGATTATATACTTGATAGCACATGAAATTTACTACCAAGTACTTAGAAGAATATGTGTTTGGTGAATGTATGTGATCGTATGAATATAACAGTAAGAATAACAAGACAATGTTTAACCAAACACTTTGCTTCAATATATTGAACGATTACAATGAAAATCGTGAAGCACTTAATGATGCATATACGTATGGATATTATTAAAAACCCTAACTAAGGATCTCTTTTTATAGCACAAAGAGTCCCTTACAAGTAAACTATATTCGTATCAATCTATATAAATAAGATATACATCATATCAATTCCATATTTATCTTCACACGGTTTCATCTTGATCTTGTAAGCAGTACAAACTTTTCTTCATCAGCAGTACTAACTGTTCTTGTATTCCTCAGCAACTGTTCAACCGTACTAACTTATACAGAACCGTAATAACTGCTTAATTTAATTCCCAACAATCCTCCCCTAAACTTATGATTTCTATGCAAATCAAGAAGTTTCTTGAATTAAACTCCAACGTTATATGATGGGGTGGATTCTTTCAAACACTTATCTTCACTCTTGAAACACTTGGGAATTTTCTTCACATATCCATCTTTTGACCAATAATAATACATCAAATTCGGTCAACTCTTCAAAAGTCTCCATAATTAAACTTATTCCTGCAAGGAATTAATTCCTAATACCAACCCAACGAATTAATTCCTAATACCAACCCTGCATTCAATGGCTTTAAATCTCCATTGGTTCTATAAAAAGCCTTGAATTTTCAACACTAACCCATCACATTCTTCAAACCACAACTATTAAACACAATGAGTTCATCCAATCCGAACATGATTGAGATTTCATCGGATTCATCTTCAGATTCAGAAAGTGAAGGATGGAAGAATTACTTTCCACCGAACTACACTAATCTGACTATCAGGAATCCAAATCCACAATCTGAAGAAGTATCTTCTGATGATGACCTTCCAACTTCCTCTGATGATGATGATTAGCAAGCACATCCACCTCCACTATCAGTTTTACTAACAAGAGAGATCGAAAAAGCTGTGTCAGGTATGAGTAAGATCTCAGTGCCTGTAAGAAATCAACCACGACCAAAACCAGATAAACAAGTGATGGGGCTTCCAAGTCCGAAGGTGTGGAACTCAATCAAAGACAAAGGAGTTCACAAGTCCATGCCTGACTTTAAAGATAAAGGAAAGAGGAAGCTTGAGTAGTGATGAGGTGTTAAGGTTTATGTGTTTAGTGTGTTGGTTATGTTGATTTTGAGTCCAGGATTGTAACAAAACTTCTGCTTATGTAATGAATGCACCACTTTAATGAATAAACTTTATCTCCTTGTGTACTTCAGCATAAACTTCACACTTATCTCAGATTCTGAATTTATAACCTCCCCTGAATTACATAATGATCTTTAACAGCAACTGAACAAAATTTTAATTCCTCCTCTGTTTGGAAGAATCTGCACCATCAGATGAACTAGAACATAGAACATTCGAGCTCAGCATCCAATATGACAATTTGTACAAGTTACCATCAATGCAGTTTTGTAGTTTCAAACTGCTCTCAACACTTCCAGATGTGTAACTTTCTGAGAGAGGTGAATCATAGAGCATAAACTTATATTGAACCAAGTTTGAAAAAGCAGTACAAACTAGTTGAAACTAGCAGTACTAACCGTTTAAAAATTTTCTAAGATAAAATCAAAGTTAATTGTAATGTGGATTTGAAAACACTTTTGTCCACATATAGTTTTGAGCAAACTATCAGCTATCAACGGATTTGTTATGTCTTTACCAATAGCCGTTTGCTATGGACTAGCCAACTCTTCACACTTAGATATGGTGAGTTGATAACCATCCAGTTTTTGGTAAACTGTCAACCATAAACGGATTTGAGAAGTCTTTACCCGAAACCGTTTGATCTGGACTAGTTGGTTCTTATGTGGATTAGACATGGTGAACCAATTACCATTTGTGGTGTGACAATCATGCACACTTGATAGTCCAAACCACCATACTTCCCAAAGCACAATCCAAAGCAAAAAGCTTTTCTTAACCTAAAATGTTACTCCAAAACCAAAGAAAACACAATACACAATATTTTCTTTTAACAGTTATCACAATTGACTAACAAATTTACAAGCAGTACTAAAAATTACCAAGCAGTACTAACTATACAAATAGCACAACTAGCAGTACAAAAACCAAAAACACTTAGACATTAATCTTTTGAAGGATTAAGCATTCCAATACCTGTTATCAAGTACTGAAATCTTCCTACATCAAAACCTTTTGTTAAGAGATCAGCAAAGTTGTCATCAGTATGTATTTTAACAACTTTTATTAATTTCTTTTCAGCACAGTCTCTTATAAAATGATGTCTAATTTCAATGTGCTTAGTTTTTGAATGTTGAACTGGATTCTTAATAATACACATTGTACTGCTATTATCTATATGTATAATTATGTTTAAGAAATTGTACCCATAATCAAGCATCTGGTTTTGAATCCAAAGAACTTGAGCACAACAACTTGCTGCTGCCACATATTCTGCTTCAGTAGTAGAAGTGGCCACCATAGTCTGCTTCTTACACTGCCAAGAAATTAATCTACAACCCAAGAACTGACAACGACCTGTTGTAGATTTTCTATCCATGCTAGCACCAGCATAATCAGAATCAGAGAATGCCACTAGATCAAATGCAGACTCTTTAGGATACCATAGCCCTAAATTAGGTTGACCTTTAAGGTATCTGAAAATTCTCTTTACTGCTGTGAGATGAGACACCTTAGGATTTACTTGGAATCTTGCACAAGCACAAACTGAAAACATAATGTCAGGCCTGGATGATGTGAGATACATCAAAGACCCAATCATATATCTATACATGTGCACATCCACATCTTCACCACTGTGATCCTTTAATAGCAAATGTGTCTCCTTATCAACTGGTGTGCTAACAACCTTGGCATCTGTGAATTGGAATTTCCTCAATATTTCACCAACATATTTATCCTGAGAGATAAATATTCCATCAGACTTCTGCTGTACTTGAAGCCCAAGAAAGAAAGTGAGCTCACCCATAGAGCTCATATCAAACTGATCTTTCATTAATTTCTCAAACTCTCTGCACATTTCTTTGTTTTTAGAACCAAAGATTATATCATCTACATAAACTTGAACCAGTAGAATATCACCCTTGTTCTTCTTGATAAATAGAGTTTGATCAATTTTACCCCTATTGAACCCATTCTTCAATAAATAAGTAGCAAGAGTCTCATACCAAGCTCTTGGAGCTTGATGCAATCCATAAAGAGCTTTAACCACCTTATAAACTTTGTCAGGATGGTCTGGGTCTATGAAACCAGGAGGTTGAGATACATATACCTCCTCATCAATAGTACCATACAAAAAGGCACTCTTCACATCCATTTGATAGACTAGAAAACCCATATAGGAAGCATAAGCAAGAAATAACCTTATTGCTTCAAGTCTAGCAACAGGAGCAAAAACCTCCTCATAATCAATCCCTTCTTCCTGTGTATAGCCTTGAGCAACCAGTCTTGCATTGTTCTTTATCACAATGCCTCTCTCATCCTTCTTGTTCCTGAATACCCACTTAGTACCAATCACTCTCATTCCCTTTGGTAGATCAACCAGAACCCAAACCTTCTGAATTTTGAATTAAAGTAGTTCTTCTTGCATAGCCTCAACCCAACTTGATTCTTCTAAAGCCTTTAGCACATTCTTGGGTTCTACCTGAGATAGAAAACATACAAACATACACTCATGCTCATCATCATGATGTTTCTCCTCATATACCACACTGAGAAAGCCATGATGATCTGGGTCTTGAATTTGTCTTCTGGTCTTGACTCCAGATTGTACATTTCCTATGACATTGGAAAGTGGATGATTCCTATGAACAATTGTATGGGGAGTAGAAGGAGCTGCATAGTTGATAGGCATATTTTGCAGACCATCTCCAAAGAAATCAAACTCATCAACTTGAGGAGCAGTATGAACTGGTGAATCAAGATGAGGTTGACTTGGTCCAGCAGCATCACTATTTTGCTCAGCAGTAGGAACTTGTGGCTGACCAGTACTAACTCCATTTGTACTGCTCGATGGATTTTCAGTTTCTTTACCATTCTAACCACTGGTTTCAGCAACATCTTTCTCTTTGTGTACACCACTTGATGAAGGAATATCATCATTCTTTGTAGAAGACTCATTCAATGGACTGTCCTCCATGATTGGCATGAAAATGCAATCTTCATCTTCCTCCTCTGAACCTGCACCATGGTTAGTATTTGTACCTGTAACAGGCACATAATTCATGGAATCTGAAAGACTGTCAATATCAAAGATCCAATCTGGACCAGCACTTGCAACATTTGGTTTATTCTCCAAAAATTCTATGTGCAGATTTTCTTCTACATGCTTGGTGCTTTTATTGTACACCCTAAAAGCCTTACTGTGCAGAGAATAACCAACAAAGAAACCTTCCTCAGATTTCCCATCAAACTTTCCTAGTTGGTCTTTGGTATTAAGGATAGTAACATGACAACCAAAATGTCTCATGAAGCTTAAAGCAGGGGTTCTACCTCTAAGAAGCTCATAAGCAGTCTTATTGTGAGGTTGCACAACTAAAACCCTATTCAATACATAACAAGCAGTGCTAACTGCTACAGCCTAAAATGAAACTGGTAGCTTAGAGTCAGCTAACATTGTCCTAGCAGCCTCTATAAGAGTCCTATTCTTTCTCTCAGCTACTCCATTTTGCTGTGGGGTTCTAGCTACACTAAATTCCATCTTCATACCTTTTTCTCTGCAAAAATCATCCATCACTCTATTCTTAAATTCAGTCCCATTGTCACATCTGATTATTTTAACTTTCTTATCAACTAGATTTTTTACTTTAACAATGAAGGTCTTAAGGATTTCACTTGTTTCATCCTTAGTTCTTATAAAGAACACCCAAGAAAACCTACTATAATCATCAGTGATAACAAGACAGTATCTCTTAAAATTCAAGCTATTCACAGAAGTAGGACCAAACAAGTCCATATGCAACATATATAAAGCTTGAGAAATAGAGTTCTGGACCTTTGGCTTACATGATGCTCTGTGTTGCTTACCTTTAAGGCAAGAAACACAGGTTTGGTCATTGAGAAAAGTTTTATTTGGTAAACCTCTTACCAACCCATTTTTAGCAATTTTGTTAATGGTTTTAAAATTAACATGACCAAGCCTTCTGTGCCACAACATTGATTCTTCCAATGTGGCTTTTGCAACAAGGCAAGTAAGACCTGCTTTAGGAACAAGGTTGTTCATCTCAATACTGTATGTATTACGCTTTCTGGGGATTTTAAGCAATACTTGATTTTCATCAGGTAGCTTGAAATCAGGAGAAAGAATAAGGCAGTCAGTATCAGTAAAAAGAACCTTATTCTTTTTATCACATATTTGTGAAACACTAAAGAGGTTGTACTTTAACTCTGGTACAAAATACACATTGTCAAAATCAAGATTACCAGTTTTTATGACACCTTTACCAGTAATACGTCCACCAACACCACCACCAAAGACAACTGGTCCACCATCCAATGCTATGAAATCTGAAAGATAGGACATGTTGCCAGTCATGTGCCTAGAACATCCACTGTCTGAGTATCCTCTATCTTCTTCACCATTTGAAGGATGTTCCTGCACATAAAATAAAGGTGTTAGTTTCTTTTGGGGACCCAAGCCATCACTGGTTTGGATCTGCCTTGTGCATCAAGATGAGAAAATTTGTTGGAGGTCATTGATGTACCATTGGATTTGGTAGATTGTCTAACCCAATGTGCTGAGGCCTTGACTGCATTGCCCCTTTTTCGCTTAACATTTAAGTGCCTAGCAGTAGGATTTTCTGGTTTAGCAGTTGGAACTGCTGACCTAGCAGTTGGAACTACTTGTTTAAATTTAGGCACCCATTTCTGATTGGTCATTGCTGTTTTCTTATAAAAATGCCTTTTAACTGTTTGTGCATGATTTGAAAATTGTTTTGCACTTAAAACAGTTTGCTTGTTATTAAACCACTTATTTTGACTAGCAATTGAAACTGTTTTGATGCCAGTCTTTAACATAACAGCTTTGGGTGACATCTTATGATTTGCATTAGGGCTTGTCAATCTAGTTGGACTGTTTTGAGTTACCCTAGCATTGTTATTCCTATTCACCCTTGTATTCCCAGAAACCCTCTTTTTCCATGAGTTAGAATCACAATAAGCAGTCATATGATCAAAACTTCCACAAACAAAGCACACTTTTCTAATCATAGCAAACTTATCATCCAATTTCTTAGATTTTGAGGGATTCCAGTTCCTATGACTTCCCTCAGAAACTGGTGATCTGTTCTTAGTCCTATACATCTCAGCATATTGAACAATTTTCCTAACTGATTTTATGTTTTCAGTCTTAACCACTTTAGGAGCATCTTTAACTTCTACCTTAACAACATTAGGTTTGACCTTAACCATTGCATCCTCATCATCAGATATCCAATCCTCAATAGTTGGTGCATCTGAGTTCCTATCAGAGGACATCTTTTCCTCAGAAAGAGATTTATCACTAGCACTCACAAAAGAATCTTCTGCCTTAACAAATTTAACAGGATTCTCACTCACTTTAACACTATATCCAGGAAAATCCATATCCTTAAACTCTTCTAAACCTGTATGAGCTAAATCAATTCCTGGTGGAACAAACATTCCTCTAAGAGGGGGTGCAATTGACTTATACCCTAAACCAGACTTAGCTTTGTTAAGTATTTGATTCTCTACTATTTTCTGAACTCCCTTTGAAGTATGTTCAAGAGTATCTACACTTAACTGAATATTTTCTTTTTCCTTTTTAAGCTTCTCTAGTTCATATACAAGTCCAGTCATTTTATCTTCTTTTAGTTGCAAATCCCTTTTTAAAACACCTATCTCATCAGAAAAGTTTGACTCATTATGTCTATAAAACACAATTTGTTCTTCCAAAACAGCTAGTCCTCTTTTATGATTTGCCAGACTAAAATTTACTTGATTACATTCTACTCTAAGATCATCATACTGTTTCTTAAGACACTCATAATCTTTTAAAGCAGAACAAGTATTTGAACATTTTTGAACAATATGTACCTCAGAGTCTGAGAAAGCCATCAAACCCAAGTTAGCTGGTTCCTCTTCTTCCTCCATGAAGCTCCAATCAAATCCAGCTCCATCTACAGCTACCATAGCCTTGGAAGAAGGCTCTTCAACATTAACTGTTGTCCTTGTTCCTTGCAGATTCTTAAACCCTTGACCCTGGTTGCTTTGTTGTCTTGGACCTCTACATTCCCTGGCAAAGTGCTCCATCTTGTGACAATTATAGCACTCCACCTTAGACTTATCATACCCAGCAACATCTCGTCCATTAAAGGTAATCTTATTCCCAGTCCTTTGGTAATACTTCTTAGCCCTGATGCTTATCAAAGCCAACTGCCACTTTAAGTCCATAGCTTCCAAATCATCTTCAGCAATTTGAAGAAGATCTTCATTAAAGATCTTAGACCTACCAGATTGTTCTAACACAAATGCATATATGGTCTCTTCAGTCAAGCCAGCAGTACTAGTTTTTACACTAGTAGTGCTAACTGTTGGTTTAGCAGTACCAACTGCTTCTTCATCTTCATGATTCGAATTGTTTGAAGAAGATAAGAAAGCCATATTCCCTGAACTAGAACTTGTGCTACCACTCTTCTTCACCTTCTGCTCAACGATCTTAAGATTGTTGTAAAGCTCATTCAATGTCATTTTCTCCAGTTCTGGTTTACTGCTCCAAACCATAACATAAGTGTTCCATTCAGCAGGTAAACTATTTAGAAACTTCATGTTGAGGTCTTCTTGTGGAATCACAATCTTCAACACAGTAAGTTGACTGATGATCTTTTAAAGCTTATTAAAGATATGGTCCAAAGTTTCATTGCTTGTTGCAGTGAAGTTCTCATAACTTTGTTTAAGTAGAGTTCTCTGTGCCTTCTTGGTAGCTTCATTGCCACCAAATCTTTCCACCACTGCTTCAAAAAGGGTCTTAGCAGTCTCATATTGGCTAAAGTTCAACACTTGATCATTAGGAATTGCCATTAGTAACAAATTCCTAGCCTTCTGATCATTCTTCTTTTTTATTCTCTCCTCATTAGTAACAGGCTCAGTGTTGAGCTTCGTTGTCTTTGAGCCATCAGCATGAGTTTCCTCAGTTGGAATTGGTTTGAATGAATCACCATTGATAATTATATCCCATAATACATAGTCTTGCACCATTAAATATTGCTCTATTCTGAGCCGCCATAAATCATATTCATTCTGTTTCAGCATGGGGAGTTTAGCAAGGATTGAGGTTTGAGGTGTCTCCATGTCCATCTTCTTGGTTGCTAGTGAGTAAATACTTTAGAAACTTCTAAATCAAAGTATCAGTAACCTGGCTCTGATACCACTTGACCGGATCTAAACACACACGAGTTGTGCTGGAGATACTTTGATTATATACTTGATAGCACGCGGAATTTACTACCAAGTACTTAGAAGAATATGTGTTTGGTGAATGTATGTGATCGTATGAATGCAACAGTAAGAATAACAAGACAATGTTTAACCAAACACTTTGCTTCAATATATTGAAAGATTACAATGAAAATCGTGAAGCACTTAATGATGCATATACGTATGGATATTGTTAAAAACCCTAACTAAGGATCTCTTTTTATAGCACAAAGAGTCCTTTACAAGTAAACTATATTCGTATCAATCTATATAAATAAGATATAGATCATATCAATTCCATATTTATCTTCACACGGTTTCATCTTGATCTTGTAAGCAGTACGAACTTTTCTTCATCAGCAGTACTAACTGTTCTTTTATTCTTCAGCAACTATTCAACCGTACTAACTTATACAGAACCGTACTAACTGCTTAATTTAATTCCCAACAGACTGTGTGAAGTAGAAAGGATCAAGTAGATAGTGGTAGATTGGTGCTAGCTAAGATTAGCACTCGACATTTAGCTTAGTGTCGAAAATTGGATAAGCGACGTTGTACGGTTTTCTGCGCCTGAAGGGAGGTCTAGTTGACATAGTGCTTGAAACTCTTGAGTGTGGTACTCAGGGAGTGGAGTAGGGCAAAGAAGAGCTTCGTGACCGAACCACTATAAATCTCTTTGTCCTGGTTTGATCTTTCCATCTCTTTCCTTTACTTTTATTTAGTTACATTAGATAGTTTAGTTTACTTGTTCATATTGGTGTTGATTGATTACACATAAGATTCGAATCAAAGTTTTCAATAGAAAAGTTCTTGAAACAAATTAAAAACCGGTAAAACTATTCAACCCCCCCTTCTAGTTTTCCACACCAAACTTAAAACCAAAGTAAAATATCCCAAACTCGTTACTTAAGCTTGCACTATTATTAATTGAAAATGGTATATAGAGTTGTGGTGTATCAAATCTCTAAGCCTCTTGAATTTATCCACATCAGCTTCATCGTGTGACACTGAGTACTACAATGTATCTCCTTTAAGTGATAGTTAACTAGGTCTTCGTCCATCCACCCATTGACCTATCAAAACTAGATGAACCAAGTCCCAATCATAAACCATATATAAACAAGCAAGTCACCAATCAATAGCTAGGAAGATTGATTATGAAATAAGTAAACGCCTTCATGAACCTCACTTCAATCTCAAATAAGAGATAAACAATTTTTCTTCGTAACTAATTAATCTAATAAATCCAAACATGAGCCTTTAAAACGTTGAAGAACATTTAAACCAATAATCAAACTTGTGTGTGTTATCCGACATCTCCAAATCCATTCTTGAATCAAATCCATATACTGTCCAATATCGAACAAAACTTGACAACATTAATTAGTTGGCAGTGGTAATTTTCCTTTTGACATCACCAATATGCTCCTTCATCACATAAACTTACTTACTTGCATCATCCTCTTTCGTAGTAGCACTTTAAACACAGCAGCATAAACTCAATCAAGCAGCTTTAATGATAATTGCAGTAGCAGTAACACAAAGAGCAGCATCTTGTGAGCAGCATTAAACGAAAACTTGAAGCAGTATTAATCTTGATTCAAGAAGCACTAAGTAGAACACAGCAGTAGAAACTATAACGAACAACATTAAGTATTAAAAACACCATCAATCAATAGTACTAAGTTCCAATATAAACCGTTAAGCTTGAAAGAACCTAGCCTCTCATAGCCCTATTAGCAATCAACTTAGAACTCATCAATTTCAAACAAGCTGCAACACTATGTAACATCCCTGAATTCGAACACCCTATCTCTTTTTCACTCAAATTCCATACCTACATTACACATCATTCATCTTTTCCAAACCCTCAGCATGAATTCAACTCGGATGAACCAACCCTCAAACCAATCATAAAAGACGTGACCACAACCAGTAAATAATCAGCAACGAATAATCACCATCAAACTAGTGGAGAAAACCCAGGTCAAACTAGTGGAACTTTATTATACTCGATATTTGATATTTACTCTTACGTAAATATTAGAATGAGAAAGCAATCCACCGACCCATGATAAACTTAATGATTAAACAATAAGCTTTTAAATATTTAGACCAATTAGTGATAATAGATATTCTTGACCACCATCAAAACCAGTTAGGATTTGTTTTCTCTTTTTGTCGCCATAGTTGAGAGAGAAATCGACTTATACATGTTTAGAACCTGAATATAATCACAACGATTCATCTAACCACCTTCCATAATAAGTTAAATCGCCAAGACAATGAAAAAAAATAGGAAGATTGTTATTCATAAAACCCTAAAAATCGACTTACTTTCTTTTCTGCAGCAGATTTTAAAAAATTTATATCTTTTAATTGAAAGCTCAGATTGAAGATCCCTCCAGTGAGAATATACCTTGATATATAGAGAACCTCCAATAAAAATTTCAGCTCGATCCAACAGTTAATGAGTGAAATATAGCCTGTTTAAAACAGCACTACAGAAAGTTATGAAAATAAAAACTAAAGTCGATTTTGTTCTTCTTTCTTCGACTAAAAACCTTGTGAATCCCTAGATCATGAGCTCCCCGAGCTCTGATACCAACTGTAGGAACATTATGGCTCTAGACTTGTTAGGTCTAATATGGGACAAATAATAACAAAGGCGGAATATTCAATTAAGAATCAATTGTTATTATCAACAAGGTTTTACAATCTCCTAAACACTCCAATTCTACTTGATCAAGGTAGAACGTGTTACACACCTTGTAACAGGGATCAAGACTTGACCTTCAAGTGTAAAACAAACACTAAACCTAGGCGTTTTCACAAGAACATACGCCTAGACACACACTGTAACACCCCAACCCGATAAGGGTAGAAGTATTACGTTATGGTGACATATCAAAGAAAACACAAGCATATGACTTAAATAATACAAATGAATCTCAGAGGTTACAAAGGGAAATTCTGAAATACAAGGTTACAAAGGAGAAAAACAATAACTATTAAGTCTAAAAATATAAACACTTCTAGTCATCTCTAATCCAGGATAGCTATCAAAGCATAGTCTTCTAAGTCCAAAGTGTTCTCCACTCATAACCCAGCTTCCTACTAAAACCTGCCGCAAGAAAAGAAATGCGGCTGAGCTTAAAAAGCCAAGTGAACAGATATATATAACATAACATAACGGTAAATAAGCATAAGCAACGAAGGAATAAGAATACAAAACGAAAAGTATAATCATGAAAGTCATACGAATTTTAAAGAGAACTAAGAATCAAGAATGCATGAGAACTGAATAAGAAATGAATCAAGAGAATAATGAAATAAGGGAAAAGTTCATATAAGGATGTGCCATAGGAACTACATACATAATCCGTCAAATCATACTAAAGCAATACAAGTATACGAAGAGGGGAGACCTCTAAGTAATAAAAGTGTGAGAAGGAATGTAAGGCACACACCACCTGGTCACAATAACATACAAATACATAAACCTAGGATGCATCCATACGCTCCCTAACATAAGTATGTATGTCAGTACTAGACTAAGCACACACACGCATTAATGGCCAATAGTGATCACAATATAATACATAAACATAAGGGGGAACGCCGTAGATCTATCACACCTCTACGGGAGTGTCATGCCTAGGGTGCCATCAAAGACATGGTCATGGTACCTCCACAACTAGGTTAGCTCAGGCACAGATCTATTATAGCATACAACAATATAGACATAGCATGGTAAGAGAAACAAGATAGTAACTCAATAAGTATGGCAAAGCATAAGTATAGCATAGCAGAGACATTTAAATAAATTTCAGAATGAATCTGATGAACTCAAATAAGTACATTTTATTACCATCATTTATCCTATTTATTTGACTTGTTTTATTATATTAACTGTGAGAATTGATATGTTAATGTTTACTTTTGAAATTTTCAGGTAAAAACAAGTATTATGTGAAACTTGGCGATTTTGGACTAATTATGGAGCAAAACATGCAAGAAGTTAAGAGTCTACTGAAATGTACAAGATCAAGATCATTCTGCTCCAGATACGCCGCATCCTAATTATTATATACGGCGCATCACCATCAAGATTTCACAAGATATTATCCAAGACGGCAAAGGACATGCGCCGCATACAAGAATGGAGTTACGCCGCATCTTCTGGCAGTGTACGAATATTCCTGAATATATTAATCTTGGACCCCACGCGAAGTTAAGTCAATGCACCGCATCTACTTATTCAATGCGCCGCATCTTACCCTCAGACAGAAACTATAAATACCCCAAGGTCAGACGAATTTCGGGGTTCGGAGGCTAGTTTTAGAAGAAGACCAAAGACCACAAAATCCTAGGCCGAATTCAGACGAAGTAGCAACACAAGACACACCTTGAACGAAGATACAAGAGCTGTAAGAAGGTCCTGCATGTATTCAATTCATTAAGTAGTTTTGTTTTATTGTATTAGTACACTTTAATTCATCAGGATTGATGGGCTTGTGTCATTGATTTAATCATGCACTTCAACTCCCCTTAAAATTACTTTCCCATTAATTAAAGTTTATATGTTGATGTCTTTGGTGACTTTTATTAGTGCATTGATAACCTCTGTGTCTAGCTGAGCATTGCTTGGGTCGCCATGCCCCTTTCTCGCATATTTGTTCTATCGCCTATGCATTCTATCGTCTGTAGAAAAGTAGGAAGAAAAGGTAAATAGGATAGTCATAAGTAATCATTAAGGGTTTACTCGCCGATAAGATTAGAGCCAACGAGAAAGGTTTACATCTCGGTGCGTTGCATCGAACTATACACTTCATATAAAACTAGCAATAAAACAAGTGACAAGCTACTTAACTATCAGGACAGGTCTTCTTATTGTCTCAAGTATTTATCTGTGTACGTGTGTGCTAATCGCTGATTCGTGCTTATTAGTTTAGTTTATATTTAATCATAACCAAACCGTGCCAGTCTCTCAGGCTGAACCCCCTTGCGTTAGATTAGGTTGTATAGCTAATTTAAGATATTAAAATACTGATTAGAATAACTAGATAATACGTTCCACTCTTAGTGATCGACACTCTACTTACCATTATATTCATACTGACCGGGTACACTGCTCGTTAAAGTGTGTGTTATATTGATAAGTCGGCTAAATATAAATTTAAAACTTGAATACTGCTAAAACCATAACGACATACCGTGGGTATAAATTAGAGCACAACATACACGCACACATCAAGTTTTTGGCGCCATTGCCGGGGAGTGAATTGTTATTATCTGTTAATTTGATTAGTATTTTAATTAGGTTTTTCTTTTTAATTTTTAGGTTTTAACCGCTAACCCCGTTGTATATTAGCTAAATTGCATTCGTTGTATTATTTTGCATATTTTCTATTTTTGTGTGTTTTTATTTTTGTTTCTTTTTGCTTGTTTTTATTTTTGTTTTTATTTTCTGTATTTTCTTGCATACTGCTATCGTTGTACTGAGCTAATTCAAACGATACGGCGCATCTGTTTTCACAGATACGGCGTATTGCGTTTAATTTTTATAAAATACAACGCGCTTAATAAATTCGAGTACGGCGCATCTTTCCCCAAGATACGGCGTATTCTGTTTTTAATAAGAAATTTTTCTAAACGATAACGCCATACGACGCATCTATTTTAACAGATACGGCGTATCTATTATTTAAATTAAAAACAGTTTTTGAATTATTAAACAGATACGACGCATCGATTTTTATCGATACGGCGCATCTTCTGAATCAAAAATCTTGTATTTTGAAACGTAACGAAAATACGGCGCATTAACTTTTGTTAATACGACGCATTTAATTTTAAATTAGATACGTTGATTTTTGATAACTTAAAACTGATACGGCGCATTCTAAATTCTAAGCGGCGTATCTATTTTCTGAATAAAAGTCTGATTAAATTTTAACGTTATAAGATACGGCGTATCCAACTTTTTGGATACGGCGCATCGTCTACTGATATCAGCAAATTTTATTTTACTTTGATTGTTTCACTCTTCTTTTGCACGAGTAAGTTTTATTTCAGGAAGATGGACGATCCGGATATTACAATAGAAGAATATGTCAAGCTTGTAGAGGAAAGAGCCTTGAGCAATAATCAGGTGTATGATTGGAAAAGAGCAAGATATGGTGCACACGTCATTGAGACGAAAGAAATCACTATGGAAGAATACTTGATTTTAGGACAAGAAAAGTTAAGGAAAGAAAGAAACAAATTGCCATTTCAACACACTTGGTGTATGTCAAATGATGATGAAGAAGATTCATATACCGTGAAACCAATTCCGGCAATTGTTATTGATAGTACTTTTTCTCCGGAGATTGCACAAGATGATGTGTATACGGAACCCTACGAAGAATATTCTGCAATCGTATTACCACCATTAGACAATCCATCGGATGAAGATGAAAAGTATTCTAATTTTGATTCCGAACCATTTGACGCCATAGTTTATGATGACATACCTCAACCAGATTTTGACCCAACGAGGGATTTTGAAGAAATCTGGGATTACTTATTTAAGGATGAAATTCGGGAGGATGCTGAAATTGCAAGACCACTAGTTAAAGATGGAGATTCACAAGATGAATTGGAGTCACTTACGACACAAAGTGGTACAAATTTATTTAATATTATTAATCCCATTACTAATAATCTTGCTAGTTTTCCTAAACAGGTTGCAAAACAAAAGAATGATGAGGTCAAATTTATTACACTACCTATTGAAGCACATGAAGCACCTGTGATCACCCCGTTTTTGGTGGAGTTCGAGGAAGAATTTGGTGATGAGCTCTTAAACATTGCTATGATTGATGAAGATGACGATTTCGACCCTATGAAGGTTATAGAGGAACTCAAACTTTTACTTGCTAAAGACCCTTTCTCATCTTCTGCGGAAGTCAAGGGACGCCTTACTACCGAAGAGACTAACCAAGAAGAAAGGAGACTCATTTTTCCTCAACATACTACTCTTTCAGATGAAGTGGTCAAGTCCTCCAATTTATCAACCAAACCGGGTATGAATAGGGAAGATGTACATATATTGCCAAGGTATGATCTTTTTGTATTTCTTCCATCTTTAATAGCAAATTTACACTCTTTTCGTTTTTATTGCTACTATCACCCGCATTTGATCCCAAGTGGGGGGAACAACACCCTATTACACAGTAAATAAGGGTGGAGTCAGGCTCGTGACTCGAACAAAAACAATCGCTTCGTGGGAGGCAACCTATGCTTATCTTTTATTTTATTTTCTGATTTTGTATTGAGTCTTTCAGACCCGCAGAAGATACGGCGCATCTCAATCCTTAGATGCGACGCATCTCCTGCACTGGTCATATCTTATTTAATTTTCTGCATTTTTATTTTAACTTTAAAACTTTTTGTCAGTTTATTTTAATGCGGCGCATCCCTGGTTAAGGATGCGACGCATCTTCTATTCTGATTCGTAATTATTCCAGGTTCGATACGGCGTATCTTCTTTCATAAGATACGACGTATCGACTGACCTGATGACTTTCATTTTAATTTTTTAAGTTTTATTTTTTCTAACTACTGATGTATTATGCAAGTTTGATCCTTCTTAACTCAGGTGTGTTTAAGTCTTGATGGTATTATAGATTCCTGCATTTCCTGTGGATACATCAAATATGAAGCTTAAACGTTCTCATCCACAAGAAAGTTGATTTTTGCTCTTATACAAACAATGGAGGATCATACCGAGCAAATCTCAGGGGAGTTTTTCTGTTCTAATTATTTTATTTTCCAGTTTTTAATCTTTGATACAAACAACGAGGACGTTGTTTAACTTAAGTGGGGGGATTGGAGAATTAGAACACTTACTTGTCCTAAACTTTTTCAAAATATGCTTAAAATGTGCTTAATATATCAAAATTTAAAATTTTTAGCATGTTTTTGTTTAAAGTCTAAATTACATAGCTGCACACATAACATTATTTTCAAAAATTGTGAACTTTTCAAAAATTCACAAATCTATGAGTGTGCCGGTGACTTGTAAACTTTAGAACATGGCTTGTATACTATTCGAGACCACCATAATAAGTATTATTTACATAATTGGAATGACTTGTCTAAATTGGTAAATTTCTAGGATTACACCCAAATAGCCTTTATATGTTATGTGATATTAGCTAACTACACTGGTTAGTTAACCCCCGTATAAACCCTTTTGTTACTCTCACTTTTAGAGTAAGATACCCCTAGAAAAACACTCAGAGCCATTCCTTTCGTTTCTTACACCTTTGTTATAATGTTTCGTTACACCCTTACACCTTAGCCTACCCTGTAGATTAAAATCGGTGGTTGGTTAATTGCTTTAGGCAAAGTGTGTTTCCTTACATTACCTGTGTTCGCGTGCGTAATTCATTATCTATGGTTAGGTCGGGAAATTCCACAATGCAATAGGAGTGAAAGTAAATATTGTATATCTTTGAGTCTTGTTTTTCGTGTGTTTACTACTTTCACTATTACCGTTATTTCTGAAGTCATGAAAAGTATGGAAAAATTATCCAGAGTTATCGTTATAGTGATGTGGTGAAATTTTACACATCTATGTTTATGTTTCATGTTAAAAAAAAAATAAAAAAAAAAAAAAAATAAAAAAGAAAAAGAAAAAAGAAAAGTTGGATGTTTGTTTTAAACAACTTATGTAAAGTTTTGTATTAAGTGGTCGATAACTATTTGTTATATATTATATTTATGGATTGAATGGGAGTTGAATGTTATGGGAACGCAAACTAAGGTTATTCTTTGATTGAGATCTTGTTGAGTATAATTCGTGTCTACCTAAAGCGTGTGTTTCAAGTGTTAAAGCGTGAGTTATTCAATGATATGAGTCTTATTCATGGGATGGTTGGGATAGTGATTAACCACACTTAGGATTTTAATTTATCTGTTTTGTTTATTTTTCATTTTACACCAATTTATATCCCAAATATTATCCATACCCTATATCATTCCTTATCCAAACCTTTGATTTATTGAGATTTGGGATTTGAGCAATCTTAAGTATCGTAGTCGTGGATTCGGCTATGTATTTATGATTTTGTCGCCCTTTTTGATATAATATTATTGGAAAAGATTACTTGGTCCTATCTTTAGCCTATTCGAGTTAAGGATTTAAGCAATTGCAAGTATCGTGTTCGTGGATTCGATCATGTATTTGTGATTTTGTCGCCTTTTCTGGAATTTGAGATCGATAGAGATTAAGAAGAATGATTAAACCTTAACCTACAAACCCTTTTTACCGCTTTAGACTTGTTATTCCTTGGCTTTAGTGGGGGAGATGCGTATACTTGCCAAGCTTATGATAGAATATTCGTCACGACTGGACAGTTAAACGATTAGATTTGCTTTTATCAAATTATTTTATTTTATTTCTAATTCGTTAAGTGTTTGGTTGTGTGATTATGGCAAAATGAATACATGATTAAATATAAAAATAAATCCTAATATCTTTTAGGATACATTTTCATAAGAATTATTCTAAGGTTTACTTGGGGACAAGTAGAGTTCAAGTGGGGGTTTATTTGATGAAATCAAATAAGTACATTTTACTACCATCATTTATCCTATTTATTTGACTTGTTTTATTATATTAACTGTGAGAATTGATACGTTAATGTTTACTTTTGTAATTTTCAGGTAAAAACAAGTATTATGTGAAACTTGGCGATTTTGGACTAATTATGGAGCAAAACATGCAAGAAGTTAAGAGTCTACTGAGATGTACAAGATCAAGATCATTCTGCTCCAGATACGCCGCATCCTACTTATTATATACGGCGCATCACCATCAAGATTTCATAAGATATTATCCAAGACGGCAAAGGACATGCGCTGCATACAAGAATGGAGTTACGCCGCATCTTCTGGCGGAGTACGAATATTCCTGAATATATTAATCTTGGACCCCACGCGAAGTTAAGTCAATGAGCCGCATCTACTTATTCAATGCGCCGCATCTTACCCTCAGACAGAAACTATAAATACCCCAAGGTCAGACGAATTTCGGGGTTCGGAGGCTAGTTTTAGAAGAAGACCAAAGACCACAAAATCCTAGGCCGAATTCAGACGAAGAAGCAACACAAGACACACCTTGAACGAAGATACAAGAGCTGTAAGAAGGTCCTGCATGTATTCAATTCATTAAGTAGTTTTGTTTTATTGTATTAGTACACTTTAATTCATCAGGATTGATGGGCTTGTGTCATTGATTTAATCATGCACTTCAACTCCCCTTAAAATTGCTTTCCCATTAATTAAAGTTTATATGTTGATGTCTTTGGTGACTTTTATTAGTGCATTGATAACCTCTGTGTCTAGCTGAGCATTGCTTGGGTCATAAGGGCTTTACCTCGCCGTATAAGTTAGAGCCAACGAGAAAGTAGGAATAAAAGGTAAATAGGATAGTCATAAGTAATCATTAAGGGTTTACTCGCCGATAAGATTAGAGCCAACGAGAAAGGTTTACATCTCGGTGCGTTGCATCGAACTATACACTTCATATAAAACTAGCAATAAAACAAGTGACAAGCTACTTAACTATCAGGACAGGTCTTCTTATTGTCCCAAGTATTTATCTGTGTACGTGTGTGCTAATCACTGATTCGTGCTTATTAGTTTAGTTTATATTTAATCATAACCAAACCGTGCCAGTCTCTCAGGCTGAACCCCCTTGCGTTAGATTAGGTTGTATAGCTAACTTAAGATATTAAAATACTGATTAGAATAACTAGATAATACGTTCCACTCTTAGTGATCGACACTCTACTTACCATTATATTCATACTGACCGGGTACACTGCTCGTTAAAGTGTGTGTTATATTGATAAGTCGGCTAAATATAAATTTAAAACTTGAATACTGCTAAAACCACAACGACATACCATGGGTATAAATTAGAGCACAACATACACGCACACATCAGAATCAATAAGAATGAAAATCATATAATGAAAGTCATGAGTCAAATAAGGGAATCATATCAGGCATAGGATCGATAAAAATATCCTTACTAAAAAGGGAAAGAATATCTGTACCTTAGACCGCAAGTGCAAACATGACAGAAACATAAAGATCGGAATCAAATTCCTTCTTCAGCATCAACACATGATATAGTTTTACTTATTAAAAGCTTGTTTTATAAGTCGTTTACTCATTAATTTTGTCCTTATTACATATTAGGGCTTCTTTCCATTTCTAGTAACCTTCCTCTTTTAGTAACCTTCTATTTTTAGTAACTTTCTAAATTAAATAACTTTCATACTTTAGGGTTATAAATGACGATTAAATAAACTTCAAGACTTTATATGACCAACAATATAGTTTAGAGTTTAATGTGATAACTTTTAATATTCTAGGGTTTATTATGACCTTCATCGAAGATGAGGGTTTAAATGTGTAAACTATTTAAATTTAGGGTTTAAAGTGTAATTAATTCAAATAATGACTAACTTAGGTTTAAGACTAGTATTAATTAGTATGGCAATTATAACTCGTTCATGAAACCTCGAAACAACCCAACTTACACCATCTCGCACATCTCGAACAAACCTATACACATCCACATCTCCGTTACTCACCCATAGTAACCCACTCTTGTCGACTTCAACCACACCGAGACACATCCAAGATCAAACGAACCCCATGAGACTCCCTTATTTGTGTACTAACCTTAGCGAGACATACCAACCCTTCAATCCCTTTCTCGACTTCATTTGTCGAATCAAAACAAAGCCCAAACGACTTACACTTTAACCAACCGACTGCTTCACATACGCCCCCTTTAAAATAGTTTGCATACAAGTCTTTTACCCCATTTGACCCACAACCTAGTGAGATATACATGCATGCTAAACACCTCAACATGACTACACACTTTACACATTTCAAAACAATTAATAACAATCACACCACGCATGAAATCCAGCTTGGTAAGCACCCATAATATCACATAAAATCGTACACGAGACTAGCCCTTACTACACACATAAGACTCCATATTATTACCCTTGCACCAGCCCTCTCGACACCCAAAATTTTGACACACCAGACCCTCACAACAATCAGACCAGAAACCCTATTTTCCCAGCCCAAATCGACCAACCATGAGACTCAAACCTTAGCCCTAACCTGGCCATACATTCGACACACATGACACAACAACACAACCATATTCGTCACAAGAATTCACAGTTTTATTATACTCTTTTCACAGTCCCAACTTGCCCTAAACGACACACCAACACACGCATAAATCACCCTTGTTTTGGCCTAGCTGCTTTAACGCCACACACAACACCAACACATGCTGTACACAACACTTCCCATCACCAGTCCATACGACCCCCAAACAACCCAAAACAAGTCCTCGTTTCTTCCCCCATGATAACATACTCGACTCTTTAACTTAACTAATACGATGCAAGCACTCCCCACCATTTTTACACTCTTATCATACCAGATTTTACACCACATATCATACCTCGTACACAACCCTTTGTAACGCCATAAACACTACACACTCGACCCATTATTCAGCCCTTTCAACTCGACACACACATCACACAATAACACGCTCAATTACCAGATATTAAGTTTACATATCTACTGGTTCGAACAGCAGACTACTACCCAATATTGACCTATATAAGTCCCATCATTTCATGATTTTATGTAGCATATATATGAGTTTTTCGTGTTACAAATTTAAATGAAGAAATCAAATGTTACGTTAGCATGATTATTAAAGTGTGTATAGCTTGTTCTAGTTTCAGATTGTGTACAAGTGCATGTGTCGAATGGATTGAAGAAACAAGGGAGGTGATGGTACCTTGGCTAGAATACGAGACAGAATCAAAGAACAAGGATATAGAACCCGGATCACACCACAAAACCCCACGACTTGCACAACTTCTGGGTCACCAAACTGCTTTGCTTCGTCTCCTCTTCTTGGCAGCAAAAAAACTATTGTCAAATGTTTTTCTTTGTGTTGGTTCGGTATGGAAAGGAGAAACACGGGAGGGAGAGAAATATATGGTGCATGAGGAAAATAGAAAACGTGTTTTAAATTTGGTATCAAAATAAATTAATTGATTTGGGTCCATGTGATTGACGTGATACAAGGATGAATTTTTGGTATCTAATATTGTGTTTCTATCTCAAAATCATGACAAGGTGAAAGGCATAAAATAGGTTTTAAATTAGTATTAGAAATTTGGTTTAGGTAATTTTAAGAAATCTTTTATTTAGCTTAAGTTTTAATTAGGATTTTATTTATAGTGTAATATAATTCATAAAGTATAGTTTAATATGTTACAAGTTAATAATTCATACTTAGGAGATTTCAAAATGACGCAAGAATTTATGGCTCAAAATTTTCGGGTTTTACAACTCTTCCCCTCTAAAATAAAATTTTGTGCTCGAAATTTGAGTAGACGGATCAGATGGAAACGTATCGAATCGCAGAAAACACATGGGTAGTAAAATACGCATAACTCTTTAGTTTCTCCAGTAGTCTCGTCTTTAGTACAATTCTTCCAAAGGATTTCTACAGACATATTTGCTTCTTATAATTCATAGCCTCATATTTTTATCCAGAGTAGATCCTAGTGAATCAGCTCCGACAATTACGAAATGTACATGTAGCTGAAAAATAGGTGTACTTCTCTATAGCAACGTATGGAATACATACGGACAGAAAAGGGATTGGGTGATAAAATCAAACGGTAGAAAGCTCTACAATGAGTCTTAAGATTTTTATCAGATGAACAGAGGTCGACAATTACCTGTCAAGAATTTAAACCTATCCAGATGTCTAATGATGAAAGTAGAGTATTCGCACAGGTAGAATGAACATAAGGTCTCACTAATCGCGGATAATCTTCATTAATGACAGAAATCTAAAGCTTCTTAGACACTCCTCGAAATATCCTATGATCACAATAAGTGCACGTTATATGATGTAAGTATTATCACGTTGGCCAGACGTCATAATACTAGCATCATATAAATATGCTCTCATGATGACCATACTTTATCTCAAGTCGTGAAATAAGCAACTTATCTTAATCACCTAACAGTCCTTCTACCTCCTAGGGTTGGTCTGAATCAAAATCATCACTACGGATTCGAAATCAAGGAAACAGATCGCATAGATAATGAACGGAACCTAGTAAGTATCATCGAATGAAGCTTCTCGTCAAAAGAATCAATCCTTTCACAGTTCATCAAAGTTCCCATATCAAAACCGTCATCCAACATACACAGAGTGAACACAGAACGAAATTACTAACAGAGAACCTAAATCATCCAAAGGATCTTATCATCAGGTAACGGAAACTTAAGTAGGTTAAGAGGAAGTGAATTACGTCACCAATAGCTTCATCCTTCACAGAATCAACTCTTCAAAACACGATCGTTTGCTTCAAAATTCATCCGTTCAAATACATGATCTCAAATCTCTTCCAAGTCTAAGTAGTCTGTCTACGCTTGTCCATCCGATCATAGGGTGAAAAGGAATTATAAACTTGAGTTTGGTTCCTCAAGCCTTCGTCGACTCTTCTCGAAATTGCGGTATAGTAACGCGAATCTCTGACATGATTGCTGTGCATCCTTCCGTCCGCAAGTCTGCTTCTGCTCTCAATTCATCTTAGTACCACTAAAATGAATAGAGAAGCAGGACTGCGTGTCTTCGACAGGTCTTCTAGCACAGCTAAAAATTCGCCAACTCGATTACATTCTCCTTCTATGTCCGCCATGACCTTCGTCTGGCAAGAAATGTTTTCCCATCTTCAAGGTGAACACCGCTGCTGTCGACTCCAGGTTACGTGTTGAATAGTTCGTCTCCTACGGTCTGGTTGTCTTGATGCCCGAACTGAAATCTCCACGCGCTGCATGAAATATAATCTAGTCCTTTCCCAGTTTCTCTCTTCTTCTTATATGCTTCTTCCACGGTAGCACCTGTCACGATCATCTCCTACTACTCTTCTACAAGGTTTCTAGCTACGATAACGATCGTCAATCTTGGTCCTTTATGTGGGAAACTCTGTCATCACAGGATACCTGGTAGTGCTATCTGCTACAATCTCTGAACGCCAATCAAACCTACTCTTCCAGAACAAAGGGTCATTCTACTTAATACGAAAATGATCTACATGTTCCTCTTTCGTCTCTGGACATAACACAACGTCATACTATGAAAATTTGTACAATTACTCGCGAAAACATGGTTCTATTAGAAAATACAATTGGCATCATTAAAACTCATAATGATCACAACGAGTACGAAAGCGGCTTCAAGAATCGTCTTAGGGAAACTTAATATCTACTTCACATCACCTATCTTCCTCTTCACGAATAAAACTGAAATGCTCCGCGGAGGTTACTCTCAGTTAGTCAACTCCCTTCTTTGAAGTTCTTGTGGTTGCTTCTTCAGTCCTTCAAACTTGAATGAGGCCGTCTGATACGGAGTTTCAAAGATAGACCAAATCAATCATTGATACGCGAAAATGGATAATGATTACGGACAGTGATACGGTTAAGTTCACGATAGTCGATAGGCCGCCTCATACTCCTCTCTTTCTTCTTCATAAACCAACAGGAGCATCCAAAGAGAAACACTAAGGTGAACAAAATCATATTCCATTAGTTCCTTCAATCTCTCAACTTCTATGGCATCATGGTTTCGTCAACTGAGATCAGTTCAATGCCAACTCTACTTCCCAAGCAGGAGGGAAATCCCAAGAGGTTCATCAGAAAACACCAGAAAAATTTTGTACAACAAATACTTTCGATGCCAGAGCTTTCTAAGGGTGGTGATGAACTCAAATAAGTACATTTTATTACTATCATTTATCCTATTAATTTGACTTGTTTTACTATATTATGTATGAGGATTGATACTTAATCGTTTACTTTTGTAATTCTCAGGTAAAAACAAGCATTTGGTGAAACTTAGCGATTTTGGACTGATTATGGAGCAAAACATGCAAGAAGTTAAGAGTCTACGAAAATGAAGAAGATCAAGACTAACCTGCTCCCGATGCGCCGCATCTCACTCTCGACATGCGCCGCATCTCTATCAAGATATCACCAGATACGATCCAAGATACAAGAGGACATGCGCCGCATCTAATCATGGAGTTACGCCGCATCTTCTGGCGGTGTACGAATATTCCTGAATATTATAATCTTGGACCCCACGCGAAGTTAAGTACATGCGCCGCATCTACTCCTTAGATGCGCCGCATCTTCCCTCAGACAGAAACTATAAATACCCCAAGACCAGACGAATTTCGTACGCAATATATTAGATTCGAAGACCGAACAGGAGAAACCAAGGACGAATTCAGTCAAGGAGGAAGCACAAGACACACCCAAATCAAAGATACAAGAGCTGTAAGAAGGTGCTGCATGTGTTTAATTCATTAAGTAGTTTTGTTTTATTGTGTTAGCAAACTTTAATTCATCAGGATTGGTGGCTTGTGTAATGTGACAACGAAAGATTGCACTCCCTTTAATACTTGCTTTCCCATCAATTAAAGTTTATATGTTGATATCTTTGGTTACTACTTATTAGTGCATTGATAACCTCTGTGTTTATTAGTGGCTTGCGGGCATTTGACTGCGGGACATAATGTGGCTCCCACGGTTATTACTAAATTGATCACTTAGGAATAACTTTTAGACATAAGTAATCATTAAGGGTTTACTCGCCGATAAGATTAGGACCAACGAGAAAGGGTTAACTATATACACTTCATATAAAGCTATCAATAAAACAAGTGACAATCTACTTAATTATAAGGACAGCCCTCTTATTGTCTCGAGTATCTATCTGTGTACGTGTGTGCTACTTGCTGATTCGTGCCTATTGGTTTATTTTATTATTTAATTGCAAACAAATCGTGCCAGTCTCTCAGGCTGAAACCCCCCTTGCGTTAGGATATTAAAATACTGATTAGAATAACTAGATAATACGTTCCACTCTTAGTGATCGACACTCTACTTACCATTATATTCATACTGACCGGGTACACTGCTCGTTAAGTGTGTGTGTTATTGATAAGTCGGCTAAATATAAATTTAAAACTTGAGTAGGCATTAAAACTGCTAAACCGCAACGACACATCGCACGCATCAGGTGGATACTAATAGGTGTCAGGAGAAATTTGACAATCAAATGAGGTCGGAGTAAGTGTTTCTATAGCAGCATTAATCTTAACAAGTTTAAGAGGTTGAGAGCCATCAAAGCAAAAGTAGAACGAAGTAGATTGTTGAAGGTCATATATCGGATATGGTAGTCCATGGTAGCTTTACGAAGGCCATCTAATCCCTAACCAAAAGACCTCAAGGTCAATTATATCAAGAGTAAACAGATCCATAGAACGAATACGATCGTTAAACTGGACGGATAGTTCATATATCAGAGTCAAGTACATGGTTCATCAAAGTGTTGAGATAGATAAGCGAACAGTTCAAGGTGTTGGAATTTTGTTTAGCTTATTAGCATAAGTGGCAGTTAGGGTGTATATCATCGGTAATACGAACATCGTATAGCTGTCAAAAGTGAGATGTATGGAATATCATTTATCAGCATCATAATGCTCAGTTAACAATTCCGTACTGAGATAGTATTTACATCATATCCTTCCAAGGGAGCTGGTTGGCAGACAAGATTTATCATTCATAGGAAGGGAACAACTCCTCCGATATAAGTGGTTAACAATTACCAGAGTTCTCATAGGAGTAGTAATGGATTATGCATATTCAAGTAGTATCAGATGATACATTTCATATCCGGCATGAGTAAAGAATTTATAGAATGTGTCAAACACATTGTGGTCGAATGACCTTCGGAATGGTCGGAAAGGTATCAAACTGTTTATCAAGTAGATCGGAATTGGAGGTCAAGATCAGAAGGTGAAACTTAAATGGTGTAAGGTATCCATGTAGTTCCCGAGATATTAGAAACTTACTTGGTTACTAAACTTAGGTTGCAAAACTTTCTAGCTTCTGAAACAAATGTTCTTATAAGACATAGCTAAAGGCAGAGGCACGAATCAGAGTGATGCGGAAGCAATGCTACTTACATAGATGTCCTAGTCTACCCATTCCTCACCGGTAATAACTTAAGTTCCTAAGGGGAAATCCTAAAGCAATTTCTCAAAAGTTGTCTTATGAGCGCCTACAGTGGAAACTTAATGGTCCAAACTTCACAGGTCAAGGTTTGATGTACTATAAGTCGTAGCCTGTTCTCTGATACCATAATTGTAACACCCCAACCAGATAAGGGTAGAAGTATTACGTTATGGTGACATATCAAAGCAAACACAAGCATATGACTTAAATAATACAAATGAATCTCAAAGGTTACAAATTAATTCGATACGGCGCATTCATAAATTCTAAGCGGCGTATCTATTTTCTGGATAAAGTCTGATTAAATTTTAACGATTATAAGATACGGCGTATCCAACTTTTCGGATACGGCGCATCGTCTGCAGACATCAGATATTTTTATTCTCATTTCCGTTTCTAAATTCATTAATTTCTCTTCTAGCGAACAAATCCTACTGATGATTTTACCTTGGATGACAGATTTTGCTATGGAAGACATGTCAGTTAACGGATATCTTGCTAAGGAATGCTTGTTTTCGGATTCATTCAATGTACTCATGATCGATGCAGATTTATTCTCTTGGGAGACTCCTCTTGAAGCTGCTTTTAAGGAATTCATGCGTTTATGCAACATTGACAAAGAGGTATTCTCTTATGATGTATTTGTGAGGTACACTGGAGAAGAATTGTCGCTCTTATGGCCTATCATTGAAGCCGAAGGATTGAACTGGACTACTATCGAAGAAGATGATGGGAAATTCTATCTTGCATACATGGACTCAAGCAACAACAGCTGTGGTGGAGGCAATGCCCAAATCTCTTACATGCCTTATTCCGAACAGTACTGGGGATTGAATGAGAACTATCAAGATAATGACATGAATTATGCTTTGGCGGAGTTACTATTTTATGGGAGATTGGTAAGATTGATAGACCTCTCCCTCAATGATTGGCTAGAACTCAAATATGGTAGTCCGGAATTTGCCCCTGCAAATGAAGTCAAGGAGATTATGACTTCATGGTTGACTCGGAGTTTTAAGAAGCAATTTAACGAGTTCATGGAGATAAAAAAGAATATGATTGGAAAGGTTTGCTTTGACGTTAACCACGATCCTCACGATGTTGATTTTTCAAGATGGTTGGCTAGTAAGTTTAATAACCATAAGAGCATGGATCGTGCTACTAAGGATGCATTATGGGTATATTGGATGAGAGGAGAAGACGAAGAAGTAGAAAGCGATTATGGGTCGTCACTTCATGATTCAACAATCAATGAAGGCATTGAAGAACTTTTCAGGATTGACATTGATGTGTTCGATTATGAGACACCCTTGTGCAAGCAGTTCAAGGAATTTAACTACCTTCTTCAAGTCGACGATGATGTGCTTACTGGAGATCTACCAGGATTTAAGACTTATGATGATTTCAAAAACACCTGGTACTATGAATGGAATGACCAAGTACCATGGGTTTGGGATAAACCATGGGAATTTGCGCACATTAATCACACTTGTACACCCTTCGTTTTCAAGGACGGGAGTAGTGTTTGGCCGACCTGTGATTATAAAAGTGACGGAACCTGTAATGGGGGAAGTATAATTGGGATGAAACGGGTTGGAAACGATGTAACCTTTGAAGATTATGAGTGGTACGATAATGTTGAAGACTGCCCACAAAAATCGGAGGCTTTACAAGAAAAGGGCAGAATTGAACGCTTGAAGGGACTTAAGGGGACATCGGATACTACTTTCTGGGAATGGGTGCATAAACAGTTTGATGATTTCAAAAAGCTTAGTCGACGGTTACAATATGATTTGGAAAGAGAATGGGAGGCGATTCAAGATGATAATAATAATGAGTCGTTGATTGAAGAACTAGATGATTATTTGATTAAGGATCCTTATTTTAAGTTTGTTGATAAAGACGAGGAAGAGTTCACCAAAAGAAAGTGTCAACTACTTGGGATTCCTTACAATGAGCCACCCATGATTATTTCTGAAAAATTTAAAATCATCAAATATTCTTTGGGTCCTAATGAAGAATATACTGCGGTGAAGACAAAGAGTTATACTAGATTAAGTCGAACGGAAGAAAACGTCGCAGAGATATACGGGAAAATCTTTCGGATGAAGGGCGAAGGATGGACCGTGACAAGGACTTATTGCTGAGCTGAACGTGAGTCTAACTTGAAGACTCTGGAATAAAGACAAGTGCTTACCGGGAGACAACCCGGAAAATTTTTACTATTTTGTTTTCTGTGTCGAGTCAGTCAGGCCCGCACGAGGATACGGCGCATCTCCATCCTGAGATGCGACGCATCTCCTGCAATGGTCATATCTTATTTTAATTTTTCTGCATTTTTATTTTCGACTTTAAAACTATTTATCAGTTTATTTTTAATGCGGCGCATCCCTGGTTAAGGATGCGGCGCATCTTTATTCTGATCCGTATTTATTCCAGGCTCGATACGGCGTATCTTCTTCCATAAGATACGGCGCATCGACTGACCTGATGATTTTCAGTTTCAATTTTTAAGTTTTATTTTTATCTAACTACTAATGTATTATGCAAGCTTGAACCTTTCTTATCTTAGGTGTGTTTTAAAGTGTTGGTGGTATTATAGTTTCCTGGATTTCCTGTGGATACATCAAGTATGAAGCTTTAACGTTCTAATCCACAAGAAGTTGATTTTTGCTCTTATCTATTGGAGGATCATACCGAGCAAATCTCAGGGGAGTTTTTATGTTCTAATTCTTTTATTTTCCAGTTTTTAACCTTTTATACAAACAACGAGGACGTTGTTTAACTTAAGTGGGGGGATTGGAGAATTAGAACACTTAACAATTACTTGTCCTAAACTTTTTCAAAATATGCTTAAAATGTGCTTAATATATCAAACTTAAAAAATTTTTTTTTTGCATGTTTTTGTTTAAGATCTAAGTTGCATAGCTGCACACATGACGTTATTTTCAAAAATTGTGATTTTTCAAAATTCACAAATCTATAAGTGTGCCGGTGACTTGTAAACTTTAGAACTTGGCTTGTATACTATTCGAGACCACCATAATGAGTATTATTTAATATAATTGGAATGACTTGTCTAAATTGGTAAATTTCTAGGATTACACCCAAATAGCCTTTATATGTTATGTGATATTAGCTAACTACACTGGTTAGTTAACCCCCGTATAACCCTTTTGTTACTCTCATTTTTAGAGTAAGATACCCCTAGAAAAACACTTAGAGCCATTCCTTTCGTTTCTTACACCTATGTTTAAAATGTTTCGTTACACCCTTACACCTTAGCCTACCCTGTAGATTAGAATCCGTGGTTGGTTAATTGCTATAGGCAGAGTGTGTTTCCTTACATTACCTGTGTTCGCGTGCGTAATTCATTATCTTTGGTTAGGTCGGGAAATTGCACAATGCAATTGGAGTGAAAGTAAATATTGTATATCTTTGAGTTTATTTTTCGTGTGTTTACTACTTTCACTATTACCATTTTTTCTGAAGTTATGAAAAGTATGGAAAAATTATCCGGAAAAAAGTTGTAGTGATGTGGTGAAATTTTACACATCTATGTTTATATGTTGAAAAAAAAAAAAAAAAAAAAAAAATCGAAAAAATAAGAAAAAAAAAAGGGAAAGAAAGAAAAGTTGGATGTTTATTTTAAGCCAACGATGTAAAGTTATGTAAGTGGTCGATATCACCACTATTTGTTGTACTATATCTATGGATTGAATGGGAATTGGCAGTTATGGGAACGCCAATTAAGGTTTATTCTTTGATTAAGATCTTGTTGAGTATAATTCGTGTCTACCTAAAGCGTGTGTTTCAAGTGTTAAAGCGTGAGTTATTCGATGATATGAGTCTTATTCATGGGATGGTTGGGATAGTGATTAACCACACTTAGGATTTTAATTTATTTGTTTTGTTTAATTTTTACTTTTACACCAATTTATATCCCATATGTTACCATACCCTATATTGTTCTTTATCCAACCAAACCTTTGATTTATTGAGATTAGGGATTTGAGCAATCTTAAGTATCGTAGTCGTGGATTCGGCTATGTATTTATGATTTTGTCGCCCTTTTTGATATATTATTATTGGTGAAGTTTGGACCTATCTTTAGCCTATTCGAGTTAAGGATTTGAGCAATTGCAAGTATCGTGTTCGTGGATTCGATCATGTATTTGTGATTTTGTCGCCTTTTCTGGAATATGAGATCGATAGTGATTAAGAATAATTAACCCTTAAGCCTAAAAACCCTTTTTACCGCTTTAGACTTGTTATTCCTTGGCTTTAGTGGAGGAGATGTGTATACTTGCCAAGCTTATGATAGAATATTCGTCACGACTGGACAGTTAAACGATTAGATTTGCTTTTATCGACTTATTTTATTTTACTTCTAATTCGTTAAGTGTTTAGTTGTGTGATTATGAAATAAACGAATACATGCTTAAATATAAAAATAAATCCTAACATCTTTTAGGATACATTTTCATAAAAGAAATTCTAAGGTTTACTTGGGGACAAGTAAAGTTCAAGTGGGGGGATATTTGATGAACTCAAATAAGTACATTTTATTACTATCATTTATCCTATTAATTTGACTTGTTTTACTATATTATGTATGAGGATTGATACTTAATCGTTTACTTTTGTAATTCTCAGGTAAAAACAAGCATTTGGTGAAACTTAGCGATTTTGGACTGATTATGGAGCAAAACATGCAAGAAGTTAAGAGTCTACGAAAATGAAGAAGATCAAGACTAACCTGCTCCAGATGCGCCGCATCTCACTCTCGACATGCGCCGCATCTCTATCAAGATATCACCAGATACGATCCAAGATACAAGAGGACATGCGCCGCATCTAATCATGGAGTTACGCCGCATCTTCTGGCGGTGTACGAATATTCCTGAATATTATAATCTTGGACCCCACGCGAAGTTAAGTACATGCGCCGCATCTACTCCTTAGATGCGCCGCATCTTCCCTCAGACAGAAACTATAAATACCCCAAGACCAGACGAATTTCGTACGCAATATATTAGATTCGAAGACCGAACAGGAGAAACCAAGGACGAATTCAGTCAAGGAGGCAGCACAAGACACACCCAAATCAAAGATACAAGAGCTGTAAGAAGGTGCTGCATGTGTTTAATTCATTAAGTAGTTTTGTTTTATTGTGTTAGCAAACTTTAATTCATTAGGATTGGTGGCTTGTGTAATGTGACAACGAAAGATTGCACTCCCTTTAATACTTGCTTTCCCATCAATTAAAGTTTATATGTTGATGTCTTTGGTTAGTACTTATTAGTGCATTGATAACCTCTGTGTTTATTAGTGGCTTGCGGGCATTTGACTGCGGGACATAATGTGGCTCCCACGGTTATTACTAAATTGATCACTTAGGAATAACTTTTAGACATAAGTAATCATTAAGGGTTTACTCGCCGATAAGATTAGGACCAATGAGAAAGGGTTAACTATATACACTTCATATAAAGCTATCAATAAAACAAGTGACAATCTACTTAATTATAAGGACAGCCCTCTTATTGTCTCGAGTATCTATCTGTGTACGTGTGTGCTACTTGCTGATTCGTGCCTATTGGTTTATTTTATTATTTAATTGCAAACAGATCGTGCCAGTCTCTCAGGCTGAAACCCCCCTTGCGTTAGGATATTAAAATACTGATTAGAATAACTAGATAATACGTTCCACTCTTAGTGATCGACACTCTACTTACCATTATATTCATACTGACCGGGTACACTGCTCGTTAAGTGTGTGTGTTATTGATAAGTCGGCTAAATATAAATTTAAAACTTGAGTAGGCATTAAAACTGCTAAACCGCAACGACACATCGCACGCATCAGGTGGATACTAATAGGTGTCAGGAGAAATTTGACAATCAAATGAGGTTGGTGTAAGTGTTTCTATAGCAGCATTAATCTTAACAAGTTTAAGAGGTTGAGAGCCATCAAAGCAAAAGTAGAACGAAGTAGATTGTTGAAGGTCATATATCGGATATGGTAGTCCATGGTAGCTTTACGAAAGCCATCTAATCCCTAACCAAAAGTCCTCAAGGTCAATTATATCAAGAGTAAACAGATCCATAGAACGAATACGATCGTTAAACTGGACGGATAGTTCATATATCAGAGTCAAGTACATGGTTCATCAAAGTGTTGAGATAGATAAGCGAACAGTTCAAGGTGTTGGAATTTTGTTTAGCTTATTAGCATAAGTGGCAGTTAGGGTGTATATCATCGGTAATACGAACATCGTATAGCTGTCAAAAGTGAGATGTATGGAATATCATTTATCAGCATCATAATGCTCAGTTAACAATTCCGTACTGAGATAGTATTTACATCATATCCTTCCAAGGGAGCTGGTTGGCAGACAAGATTTATCATTCATAGGAAGGGAACAACTCCTCCGATATAAGTGGTTAACAATTACCAGAGTTCTCATAGGAGTAGTAATGGATTATGCATATTCAAGTAGTATCAGATGATACATTTCATATCCGGCATGAGTAAAGAATTTATAGAATGTGTCAAACACATTGTGGTCGAATGACCTTCGGAATGGTCGGAAAGGTATCAAACTGTTTATCAAGTAGATCGGAATTGGAGGTCAAGATCAGAAGGTGAAACTTAAATGGTGTAAGGTATCCATGTAGTTCCCGAGATATTAGAAACTTACTTGGTTACTAAACTTAGGTTGCAAAACTTTCTAGCTTCTGAAACAAATGTTCTTATAAGACATAGCTAAAGGAAGAGGCACGAATCAGAGTGATGCGGAAGCAATGCTACTTACATAGATGTCCTAGTCTACCCATTCCTCACCGGTAATAACTTAAGTTCCTAAGGGGAAATCCTAAAGCAATTTCTCAAAAGTTGTCTTATGAGCGCCTACAGTGGAAACTTAATGGTCCAAACTTCACAGGTCAAGGTTTGATGTACTATAAGTCGTAGCCTGTTCTCTGATACCATAATTGTAACACCCCAACCAGATAAGGGTAGAAGTATTATGTTATGGTGACATATCAAAGCAAACACAAGCATATGACTTAAATAATACAAATGAATCTCAAAGGTTACAAAGGGAAATTCTGAAATACAAGGTTACAAAGGAGAAAAACAATAACTATTAAGTCTAAAAATAAAAACACTTCTAGTCATCTCTAATCTAGGATAGCTATCAAAGTATAGTCTTCTAAGTCCAAAGTGTTCTCCACTCATAACCCAGCTTCCTACTAAAACCTGCCGCAGGAAAAGAAATGCGGCTGAGCTTAAAAAGCCCAGTGAACAGATATATATATAACACAACATAACGGTAAATAAGCATAAGCAACGAAGGAATAAGAATACAAAACGAAAAGTATAATCATGAAAGTCATACGAATTTTAAAGAGAACTAAGAATCAAGAATGCATGAGAACTGAATAAGAAATGAATCAAGAGAATAATGAAATAAGGGAAAAGTTCATATAAGGATGTGCCATAGGAACTACATACATAATCCGTCAAATCATACTAAAGCAATACAAGTATACGAAGAGGGGAGACCTCTAAGTAATAAAAGTGTGAGAAGGAGTGTAAGGCACATACCACCTGGTCACCATAACATACAAATACATAAACCTAGGATGCATCCATACGCTCCCTAACATAAGTATGTATGTCAGTACTAGACTAAGCACACACACGCATTAATGGCCAATAGTGATCACAATATAATACATAAACATAAGGGGGGAACGCCGTAGATCAATCACACCTCTACGGGAGTGTCATGCCTAGGGTGCCATCAAAGACATGGTCATGGTACCTCCACAACTAGGTTAGCTCAGGCACAGATCTATCATAGCATACAACAATATAGACATAGCATGGTAAGAGAAACAAGATAGTAACTCAATAAGCATGGCAAAGCATAAGTATAGCATAGCAGAGACATTTAAATAAATGTCAGAATTAATCAATAAGAATGACAATCATATAATGAAAGTCATGAGTCAAATAAGGGAATCATATCAGGCATAGGATCGATAGAAATATCCCTACTAAAAAGGGAAAGAATATCTGTACCTTAGACTGCAAGTGCAAACATAACAGAAACATAAAGATCGGAATCAATCTCCTTCTTCAGCATCTACACATGATATAGTTTTACTTATTAAAAGCTTGTTTTATAAGTCGTTTACTCATTAATTTTGTCCTTATTACATATTAGGGCATCTTTCCATTTCTAGTAACCTTCCTCTTTTAGTAACCTTCTATTTTTAGTAACTTTCTAAATTAAGTAACTTTCATACTTTAGGGTTATAAATGACGATTAAATAAACTTCAAGACTTTATATGACCAACAATATAGTTTAGAGTTTAATGTGACAACTTTTAATATTTTAGGGTTTATTATGACCTTCATCGAAGATGAGGGTTTAAATGTGTAAACTATTTAAATTTAGGGCTTAAAGTGTAATTAATTCAAATAATGACTAACTTAGGTTTAAGACTAGTTTTAATTAGTATGGCAATTATAACTCGTTCATGAAACCTCAAAACAACCCAACTTACACCATCTCGCACATCTCGAACACACCTATACACATTCACATCTCCGTTTACTCACCTATACTAACCCACTCTTGTCGACTTCAACCACACTGAGACACATCCAAGATCAAACGAACCCCACGAGACTCCCTTATTTGTGTACTAACCTTAGCGAGACACACCAACCCTTTAATCCCTTTCTCGACTTCATTTGTCGACTCAAAACAAAGACCAAACGACTTACACTTTAACCAACCGACTGCTTCACATACCCCCATTTTAAAATAGTTTGCATACAAGTCTTTTACCCCATTTGACCCACAACCTAGTGAGATATACATGCATGCTAAACACCTCAACATGACCACACACTTGACACATTTCAAAACAATTAATAACAATCACACCACGCATGAAATCCAGCTTGGTAAGCACCCATAATATCACATAAAATCGTACACGAGACTAGCCCTTACTACACACATAAGACTCCATATTATTACCCTTGCACCAGCCCTCTCGACACCCACAATTTTGACACCCTCACAACAATCAGACCAGAAACCCTATTTTCCCTACCCAAATCGACCAACCATGAGACTCAAACCATAGCCCTAACCTGGCCATACATTCGACGCACATGATACAACAACACAACCATATTCGTCACATGAATTCACAGTTTTATTATACTCTTTTCACAGCCCCAACTTGCCCTAAACGACACACCAACACACGCATAAATCACCCTTGTTTTGGCCAAGTTGCTTTAACGCCACACACAACACCAACACACGCTGTACACAACACTTCCCATCACCAGTCCATACGACCACCAAACAACCCAAAACAAGTCCTAGTTTCTTCCCCCATGACAACACACTCGACTCTTTAACTTAACTAAGACGATGCATGCACTCCCCACCATTTTTACACTCTTATCATACCAGATTTTACACCACATATCATACCTCGTACACAACCCTTTGTAACGCCATAAACACTACACACTCGACCCATTATTCAGCCCTTTCAACTCGACACACACATCACACAATAACACGCTCAATTACCAGATATTAAGTTTACATATCTACTGGTTCGAACAGCAGACTACTACCCAATATTGACCTATATAAGTCCCATCATTTCATGATTTTATGTAGCATATATATGAGTTTTTTGTGTTACAAATTTAAATGAAGAAATCAAATGTTACGTTAGCATGATTATTAAAGTGTGTATAGCTTGTTCTAGTTTCAGATTGTGTACAGGTGCATGTGTCGAATGGATTGAAGAAACAAGGGAGGTGATGGTACCTTGGCTAGAATACAAGACAGAATCAAAAAACAATGATATAGAACCCGGATCACACCACAAAACCCCACGACTTGCACAACTTCTGGGTCACCAAACTGCTTTGCTTCGTCTCCTCTTCTTGGCAGCACAAAAACTATTGTCAAATGTTTTTCTTTATGTTGGTTCGGTATGGAAAGGAGAAACACAGGAGGGAGAGAAATATATGGTGCATGAGGAATATAGAAAACGTGTTTTAAATTTGGTATCAAAATAAATTGATTGATTTTGGTCCATGTGATTGATGTGATACAAGGATGAATTTTTGGTATCTAATATTGTGTTTCTATCTCAAAATCATGTGAAGGTAAAAGGCATAAACTAGGTTTTAAATTAGTATTAGAAATTTGGTTTAGGTAATTTTAAGAAATCTTTTATTTAGCTTAAGTTTTAATTTGGATTTTATTTATAGTGTAATATTATTCATAAAGTATAGTTTAATATGTTACAAGTTAATAATTCGTACTTAGGAGATTTCAAAATGACGCAAGAATTTATGGCTCAAAATTTTTAGGTTTTACACACACCTTTAGTCGACTACATCTTTTACTTGTGCACACATAAACTAATGACCTAATGTCTCTTTATATAATAGAGATCATCTAAGTTTACAAGAAAAACATTCCTAATACAATAAGGAAATTATTTTAAGCATATCTTCTAAGAATCTTCTAAAAGCTATATCTTTTTGTAGTTTCCCTTCTTGTCACTTTAAGTCCTTCATGTTTCATTCTTTATGTTTTGTATCTTCAAATCTTTTTGACCCAACAATGTTGGATTTTTAGAAAAATCAGGCATGACCCGTTCATAATTATAAGTTTTCCATTTTTCCCAAGTGTTGTAAAATACTCAAATAAATCCCTTAAGTTATCGCTACTTGCAATTCTAGTCCAAATCATATATATTAGGTTATAACTATATATATCGTTACGTTTTCATTTAAATTAACGTGTTCACAAAATAATTATAAGTTTCGATATAAAAGTCAACGTTTAGTCAAACTTTTCCCAAAAGTCAAGGAAAGTCAACAAAATTTCATATTCGGCCGAAAAGCCCATTTATTAGACAAATTGGGCTTAAAGTGTCAAAACGAGTACAAAATGGTTTTAATCGTTATATAACATTTTAATACATCAAAATATTTATAATCGGTCAAAAAGTATTCCAAAACTCATTTTTGTCACCCGAGTCTAAAATTGGGCCGAATAGACCATTGTGTGTTGATCCCAGTTGAACACTTGATCGAATTCTCTTAGCTTGAAAAGGTTTAGTTATGCCAGATAAACTAACACAACTAGAATAGAAACTATGTTGAATTTACTAAAGTTTATGCGGAATCTAAACTCTAGTATTAAGAAGAATTCTTTTGATGAAACAGTAAACACAAGAACAATTTAACAATCAAACAAACAGTTTCAATAATACGAATACTCAATAGTATTAGGGTTTACAACCTTGAAGCTAATCGACTTTCTAATAACACGTATCTATCTCAATGCCCTAGGACCTCCTTTTATAGGCTAAGGAGTCCTAGCCGGCTTACAATACTTTCTATACAAGATAAATCTTTTATATATCTTTTCTATACTTATCAAAACGTTCTATACATATCTAACCGACTCTAACACTTCAGCAGTAGTAACAATCAATCAACAGTCTTAATCTTTACTCTGGCAGTATTAACTCTTCAGCAGTTGTAAGTTTGTACCAGCAGTACTAACTTTGTTCCAACAGCATTAACAACTTAGAGTATTTTCCTTGAAATCTTCCAGCAGTCATAATGTACTTTAGCAGTCTTAACTTCAACTAGCAGTCTTAACTCCTTAACAAGCAGCATTAACATACTTAGAGCATTTTCATTAATTCCAAAAGCAGTATTAACCATATGAGCAGCAGCAACTCAAGAAGCTTTAATTCCCAACATTGTGAGCCCAATAACTCAATTTTAGCCAGAAACCAAATAAACCTTTTTAAGTTACGTTATATATATTACGTTAAGTTTCAAAAACCAAATAAGCACTTTAAATAGGCCGTTTAGCCACAAAGCTTCAATAAGCCGAAATAAAGTTGGGCTCAGCCCAACTTATGTCATACACTACATAAGCCCAAAAAAAAGTTTAAACCTTTAAGCCCTTTTAGTCCGAATAGGTTTTCGTAATTAGGTTCTAATTATCTAAATGAGTAGAGTAACTTCCAATACCGTCTTCCACGGGTTATGGGTCCCAATACCGTCTTCTACGGTGTATGGGGGACGTTGAGATGTAGACAGCCTTACCCCTACTTAAGGTAGAGAGGCTGCTTCCGGTTCTACCTAAGGTAGAAAAGGACCTCCTACCTTGCAAGGGGTGAGGATCGAACCCTTGACCCCTGTCTCCAGAGGCAAGGGTGTTAACCACTTGATCCAAATAAGCATTTATTAATAAGCAAACTAGTCAACAAGTCAACCATGGCAATACAAATTGGGTTCGGCCCAATTTGTGTGGTACGACCCATGTCTCAAAAAAAATAAGACAAAACAATTAAGCTAAAGCTTATTCAATAAGCTATTCCAAATAAGTTGTTAAGCACAAAATTCACCCTTTCACCACTAGAGCCAAAAATTTTATGTTTTTCAAAACCCTAATTTTTGTTTTGTCCAAAATATGGCCGATTACTGTGTACACCCAAATAAGTGTATATTTCGTTTTCAACTCGCGTAATCAGCTCTAAACACATTTGTACCATCAAATTAGCATAGCAAGTAACAAGATTCACCACAAAACCAAGAAATGACATAATTTGTATATATGTTTAAAAAAAAAAAAAGCCGTGTATATGAAAATGTACACCAAACCCTAGCTTTTTCAATTAAGCAAAACATATACATTTAGCACTTTGTAACACTTTTTGACATCAAAAGAACATGTAATTAACAAGAATGAACAAGTTTTTGAGAATCCTTAAAAAGGGTGTGTTTGTATGAGAATCAAGAGGCCAAGAAAGAACCCAAAGTGTTTCAAATTTACCCAAGACACGTTCTGATTGTTCCCAAAAGCTCAAAAGTACAACCCGATTGCTTTGAAACTCAAAGAATTTTTGTGGATCTAAATTTTATTGATGGTTCGATTGGAAGAGATTAATGAGAAGCTTAGGAAAATTTTTGATGGTGAGGTGTGTATGTGTTCAAGTGTGTGTTACAATTTAAGTAACAAACAAAAGTTATTAGGTCAAAATAAGACAAGCAAATGATCTTCCTTGTTGTGTTGTGGTAGTGGACGGCAAAAGACAAAGCGGAAGAGGAGGGAAAATATTTTTGATCCTTGTTGGTGTATCGTGTGTCGGTGTGAGCTTAAATGTTACCGTAAAGTCCCGGTTTGACTTTTTGGACACGTATACGTAAAATAAAGTTTTTATCAACCTTTTTGTCAGAATAACAACAAAATATTATTATTTACTCAAAAATGTATTTATTGACTTCTGCCATGTATACTGTAGTGTCGGTACGCGTGTGGGGTTGTTTTTCAGTAAATGCGAGAAAGCTTCTCGGTTTATTACGCGACTTGTCAGTAACTAAAATAGAATAATTTATGTTTACTGATAAAAATAGACAGTTTCAGTAGTGACTGTAGGCTACAGTCCGCGGGATGGCTTCCCGAAAAATGTTCAATGAGCTAAAAAATGATTCATGTTATAATAGTATATAGCTCAGGTAATCTAAATTGATTATAGTTAATATTTAGTTATAAAATGAGGTATTTGCTTGATTCGTCTCCGCCTCAAGATATCGGGACCATCTGCAGTTTGTTCACAACGATAGTTGGAGGATGAGGGACTTTCGCTTAGCTTTGATCTTCCGCTCCCATGATACTCGACCTCTCGATGAGTTCAACGGTCCTTCACGATTTGCATATGATTGCAAGGTTTCGACTTACCGAGCACTTGTTCATCGTTCTTCGATGAAGTAGTGTCTCAAAAGCCTGGTTTCTTCCAGTAGGTAGCAAGGTTGTCGTCTGAGAACCTTTATGTTTAATAAGATGTCATGCACAGGATTCGGATGGTAATTTGAGTCGATGTGCTGGCTGACTCTTGCAAGAATTTGAAAGTCCAATGTAACGAGGGTTCAACTTCCCACGTTTTCCGAATCTTATCACGCATTTCCATAGCGAGACCTTCAACATGACTTTATCCCCCAATTATCAGTAACTAACAGAAATGTATTTATTTACTCAGAAATGTATTTATTCGACTTCTGCCATGTCTACTGTAGTGTAGGTACGCGTGTGAGGTAGTTTTTCAGTAAATGCTAGAAAACTTCTCCGTTTATTACGCGACTTGTCAGTAACTAACAGAAATAGAATAATTTATGTTTACTGATAAAAATAGACCGTTTCAGTAGTGACTGTAAGCTACAGTCCATGGGATGGCTTCCCAAAATGTTCACGTGAGCTTAAAAATGTTCAGTTATGAATAGAAATGCTCAGTTTAGCATTAATAAATAAATATTTATTATTAAAATAAGGTTGAACATTACCATTTGTCATAGTCTCCCCATCTAATGGGGAAATCCGTCTCGGATTTTAGTTTGCGTTACTCGATGAGTTTGAGAAGAGATGAGGGTACTTTAGCTTGATTTTGTCTTCTCGCTCCAAAAGTACTCGGTACCTCTGCAAGAGTTCCAACGGACCTTCACGATTGGGATACGACTTTGCTTAAGCTGTTTAACTTCCTGGTCCATGATCTCAATCGGTTCTTCGATGAAGTTCAGTTTCTCATCAAGCTGGATTTCTTCCAGAGGAATAGCAAGGTTGTCGTCAGATAGACACCTTTTCATCTTGGTTACATGAAAGATGTCATGCACAACGCTGAGTTCGGATGGTAATTCGAGTCGATAGGCTACCGGCCCGACTCTTGCAAGAATTTTTAAAGGTCTAATGTAACGAGGGTTCAACTTCCCACATTTTCTGAATCTTATCATGCCTTTCCATGGCGAGACCTTCAGCATGACTTTATCTCCCACTTGGAACTCAAGGGGTTTTCGTCTCCTGTCAGCTTAGCTCTTTTGAAGATCACGAGCCGCTTGCATTCAACTCTTTGTCTTCATAATCTTCTCGGTAGTCTCGTGGACTAGATCAGGTCTGGTAAGTTGGCTTTCTCCGACTTCAGCCCAACATATCAGTGATCTGCACTTTCGACCGTAAAGTGCTTCATATGGTGCAGCTTTGATGCTAGTGTGATAGCTGTTGTTGTAAGAAAACTCGGCTAAAGGTAAATGTCTATCTCAACCGTTTTCAAAATCAATCAAACAAGCTCTGAGCATGTATTCTAATGTTTGAATGGACCTTTCACTTTGACCATCAGTCTGAGGGTGGTAAACAGTACTCATGTCGAGATTTGTTCCCAATGCGTCCTGGAGTGACTTCTATAAGTTCGATGTGAAACGATTGTCTCGATCAGAGATGATAGAAATAGGTACCCCGTGTCTTGCGACGATTCCTTCAAGTACAATTGTGCAAGTTTGTCCATACTGTCGTTCTCTTTGATTGGCAGGAAGTGGGCGGACTTAGTGAGACAGTCAACGATTACCCAGATCGTGTCATAACCGCTTGACATTTTTGGCAGTTTTGTGATAAAGTCCATGGTTATGCGTTCTGTTAGGAATATAAATATTCACATGAAAGACTCGGTCACCCCGAGTATCTATTTAGCATTTAAGTTGCTCGTAGGCTTATTAGTTTTAGTTTAGTTATCATATCATCATGGAGTCGGGTCGGGTCTTTACCCACTGTAAGCCCGTTCCATAGCCCGTGTAGGAGCGGTTTAGAGTTTGTATATATACCCCTTTCCCACCTAGGGAAGGGGTTGGACCTTTCATTACTTTTAATCTAATACTTATCATTCTCTCTCTCTAAAAGGCTCCCACTTTCTCTCTCTAAAATTTAACCTTAAACATCAAAGTTCTCTTGTGTTATGATTATGATAACTCTACAATTGTTATCAAGAGCCATGATTGATTAGTGGATGAATTCGAGTGTGATTGTTTCTTTGGTTTTCTTTTCATTCGATCCTTATTGTTTTTTTTTCTTTGGTTCGAACTCAAAACACTAAACAACCCACGAGTTGTGAAGTGTTTGCGGTGTTTGTTGGCATAATCATGTACTTTTGTGTTCACTACGATCTCTTACATCATTTCCTAGTATCCTACGATTGATTTGGTGACTTTAGTTTGTGTTTTGAAGATTATTCTTAGTTGCGATTTGAGTCTCGGTAATATTTTCTTGGTTGCGATTTGAGTTGGGCTGGAAATTCTGAGTTGCGATTTGGTGTTCTTCTTGTCCTACAATTTGGCATTTAACTAAAAAGGGAAAGAAGACAAATCGCATGAAAGGGACATTTTTGTCTGGTTGCGGTTTGCGATTTGATGCTTACGACTTAAGGTTTGCTATTTGAAGCCTGCGATTTGAAATCGTTGTGATTTGAAGTCTTTGCGGTTTGAAGCCTGCGATTTGAAACTCTTGCGATTTGCTCTTGTATTGCGGTTTGAAAAGTGTTGCGATTTTAGCATTGAGATTTGACTAGTTGCTTCATTGCGATTTGCCCCAAATTCCCATTGAGATTTGCCTCAGATTCTTCACTGCGATTTTCTCTTATTTCTTCTTTGTGATTTGCTCAAGTCTCTACATTGCAATTTTACTCTTGACTTTGACTTGTTCATATCACCAAGTAAACTCAATACAACCAAACCCAATCACAACTTAAAAAAAAAAACCTAAACTAACAAACAATCATTCATCTTAACATACAATCACTAATCATTATCGATCCAAATTCTCATCATAACACATTCAAGTAATCATATCACGGTTTATTCTTGATTTTTGTAAAATCTCGCGAAAGATTCTATTTCTCGGTTGAAGTCATAGAATTGTAAAATCCCTTGCTTATTAATTTCATGGCAAGCCCTTCTTCTGATGACATTCAAGCTGCCGGGTCCGATACCCGCCCTCCTATGCTTGATAGGACGGATTATGAATCATGGGCACAAAGAATACGACTTTATTTCTTGGGGAAAGAGAATGGTGTTAACATTCTTAAATCCATTGATGAAGGACCTTTTCAAATGGGCACCACTGGAGATGTTGTCACTACCGCTGAGGATGGAACTGTCACTCTTGGAATCGACAGGCTACGTAATTACAACGATCTTAATAAGGAGGAGATGAAGCGTTATGATGCAAACATTAAAGCTTTTAACATTGTGATTTAAGGACTTCCCAAAGATGTTTACAAGCTTATCAACTTCAAAACTGAAGCCAAAGCTGTTTGGGACAATGTTAAAATGCTTCTGGCTGGATCTGAACTGACCAAAGAAGATCGTGAATCTCAGTTTTATGATGAGTTTGAGCGCTTCAAGATGAATCCTGGTGAAAACATCACTAACTATTATGTGAGATTTCACAAGCTTCTAAATGACATGAGGATCATCAGGATGAAAATGCCAAATATCCAGCTCAATTCTAAGTTTGTGAAAAACATGTCACCCGAGTGGGATAGATTTGTCACACCCGTGAAGCTCAACAAAGGATTGAGAGAGACGAATTATGAACAGCTGCATGCTTACTTACAACAACATGAAAAGCATGCTGTCTATGATCGTCAATTAAGGGAAAGATTCAATCCAACGACAACTAATGATCCACTTTCACTTTGTCTCAAATGTCCAGCCGTTCAATCAATCCTCACTTGATCAAGTTTATCACCATCCTTCTTCATCACAAAATTAGACATCATTTGTCCAATCATCTTTGCACCCACCATCTACTGTGAACACCCAACTGGACTCAGGATACTCTCATACTGACAAGATGATTGATGATCTCTCCAACCAAGTTTCTTTATTTGTCCAACAATTCAGAGCAACACTCCCTCAAACCAACAACCAACTTCGAACTTCATCAAATCCACGTAATCAAGCAACAGTGGAAGATGGAAGGGTTGTGGTTCAGAATGTTCAGGGAAGGCAGAATGTGAATCAAAGGAACATTGGTCGGGGTAACATACAGAACAGGGTTGGGAATGCTAATCAGGGACAGGGAAGGCAAATCAAATGTTACAACTGTGGTGGACTAAGACACATAGCAAGGAACTGCACTCAACCAAAGCGTCCACAGAACTCTGACTACTTCAAAGATAAGATGTTGTTGATGCAAGCTCAAGAGAATGGAGCAGCTTTGGACAAAGAAGACTTATTGTTTCTTGCTGGTGATGAGGGGAACACGTTTGATGCTGATGTGGATGATCAACCAGTTCAGGACTTGGCACTAAATGATCCCAACATCTTCTAAGCTGATGACTGTGATGCTTTTGACTCAGATGTTGATGATGAACCCATTGCTCAAACCATCTTCATGGCTAATCTATCTTCTAGAGTCTCATCACCACAACAATCTGGTCCTTCCAATGCATCTGTCATATCTGAGGTACTAAAGCTGTATGACATGTATAACATGGTCGATGAACAGAAGATTCCCAACAAAGTACAACAGACAGATGTTGTTGAATCAGATGTTGTTGATATGGGAAATAGCGATATTAACCCATATGAACAACATGTGAAACACAACGAAGCGTCTGTTGAACCTAGTGGGGTATCTTCTGTTATTAATGATGATAATGTGTTGCATGAACAAAAGATTCCTAACGAAGTACAACCAACAAATGCTGTTGAATCAGATACTGCTGATATGGGAAATAGTAATGTTATCCCATATGAACAATATGTGAATCACAACGACGTGTCTGTTGTACCAAGTAGTGCATCTTCTGTTGTTGATAATACTTGTGAGTTGCATGAGAACACCGTGTTTATCCCTGATGACACTTTGACCACTAGACTTAACATCTATTAAAAATCAGGTGGCCATATATGAACAACGTGCAAAATTTGAGCTAACTGAATGTGAGCAAAAAATGGATAGTCAAATGCGTACATTCATAACAGAACATAATTTAAGGGAAGAAACATTGAAAAAGGAGTTATATTCTTTACGAAAACAACTTGATCAAACTGTTAAATAAAAACAGGAGATCCAAGAAGTGTAATTACACTAAAACATGATTTCAAAGAAAAAGAAACAAAACTCTTAAATGATTTTTCCAGACTTAAAACGTTAAAGAATAAGATTGAAAACAAGTTGTACACACAAGACCAGACCAGACAAACTGCTCAAATGATTAAAAAGCGTAAAAATTTGTGTGATGAAAATAGTGTAAAGGATGTAGGTGAACCTAAATCAGTTTTTCTTAGGAGTGTTAAAGTTGCTCAACCTGCATTATATGATGCAAATGTAATCCTTAAGCCTGGTCATACCCTCCTGATGTGTCATCATTTGAAGAGAGTAATGAGATAGACGTAATAAATAGAGAAAGATAGGCTGAAAAAATGAAGGATCCCAAATGTATAGCAAATCGAGTCATAATCAAACCCCATGATTACTCTGAGGAGAACCGATTGGCTGTTTTTGCACCTCAAACTAAGTTGACTCCAGAACAAATATTTTTGTCCTTAGACTTAGAAAAAATGAAAGCCGAAGAACTTCAAGCCAAAACTCCACCCTTTAGAAAGATAGCTGCAGCAACGGTCTACCCACCCAATACACCCATGCATTTAGTTCCTTTAACTCTTCCCACAGAATGTAAAACTCTAATTAGCATATATGTTCTTTGTCAACTATTTGCTGATTTCGATAAAACATGTAAGAAGAGAATTACGCCAACGGGAATTATTGAAGGGGAAAGGGGCTTTGAACAGACAAAACGGTGCTACTTAACTGAGGTTATTCAATTTTTTAAACTTCTCAAAGAACGTTTCGAGGGCATGCAAAAAACCCTTGAAACTGAATTAAAAGAAATGAAAGAAGTGTTTAAAGATATGGAAAACATGGGAAAACAAAATGATATTAATCTTAAATGTTGTGAGATTGAAAGAAAGAACATTCTCATCACCAATAAGAATATGATTGCTAGATGTGTTGGACAGGATGTATTTTATACTGCTACTGATTCTGCCTTAACTGCTTGTCAATTTCATGTGTTGTCTATTGCATTGAATGTTTCCCAGAATCGTGTTGTTGAGCTTGAGGGGGAGAATTTAAAATTGCATGAGAAAATCCAAAAGGATGACCATGATAACATGGTCCGTCATTTTTCAAAACTAGAGGTTGATAATCTTAATTTGCAATTAAAATATCAACATTTAGAAGAAAGAATTAAAATCTCAAATGCCAAGACATCTTTGGATGCTCCTGAATTTGATGCATATTTTGAATTAAGCAAACGAGATGAAAAAAATTCAAGCTCACACTAACACGATTCGAAAATTGAGGGCCCAAATTGCCCAATCAAAATCGAATAAGAGTGATGTGACTGGCACCCATAAACCATCGTCTTTAGATTCTCAGAATTTTCACTATCAAGACACCATCAATAAATTACAACATGAAAATGATTGGTTTCAAGCTGAAAACTCTAATGTTAAACACACGTGATAAAACCATTGAAAAAATAACTTTTTTGCTTAATGAGATCAAGAATCTAAAGGCTCAGGTGAAAGGGAAAATGCTAGTCATCACCAGTGATAATATTGTTCCGAAGGTTTCTGCTGGTAGAAAATATGCAATTGATGATGTGACCATTCCGCTTCCTCTTAGGAACAATAGGTCAGCTCATCATGTTTATCTCACATATCTTAAGGATAGTCTTGACATTCTTCGTGAGACCGTAGAAGAGGATAGGATAGATAAACCACTTGATAGTGCAGTTGTAGATGCCTGCTTCCTCACTAAACGATCTCAGGAACTCTTAGAATACGTCATTGGCACATGTCCTAAGATTGATAACAAGCGAGATAGGTTTATTGCAACATCCTCAATGACAAAGAACAAGCATGTTACCTTTGATGTACCATTAACGACATCTGAACCCAGCACATCAAAACCAGAAAAACAAATGGCAGTGAAACAAACTAATGTTCCCATCATTACTTCTACAGGAGTAAACAGTGACACTAAAGCTAGCAGGTTAAAGCCTAGTCGCAATACAAAGAAAGATAGGACAGCGCCAAGCTAAGAATGCTCATCAGGAGAAAGTAGAAGACCGTCTTAGGAACAATAAACTTGATTTGATAAAAAAGAATCGTGTTGATTCTAGTATTAGCTATTAGCGTACTGTAATTAATTCGAATTTTAATGCTATTTGTAAGACATGTAATGAATGCTTAACTTCTGGTAATCATGATGAATGTGTTGTGTCATTCTTGATGTCTTCTCAACGATCCCCAGTTAAGAATGTTAGGAAACCTAAACCGAGTAAGCAAATTTGGAAAGAAACAGGAAAAATGTTTGCTAATGTTGGTTATCAATGGAGACCCACTGGAAGAAAATTCACTTTAGGAGATCAGTGCCCCTTAACTAGAATGACTAATCATAAAGTAGTGACTGTTAAGGAATGGAAGCCAACTGGTCGAATTTTCCCTTTAGAGACACAATGCCCTGTAACTAGGTCAATTGCTGCTACTAGTGAAGTTTCCACTGTGAATACCATGGCATCTATGAATCCTGTAGTTCCAGAGTTTGTTTGTGCTAACCAAACGGTCCCCAGTTGCACGTGGGGATCCACTTTTTTCAGTTATCCATCGTTGTCTGTTTTCAAATGCAGGTCGTACAAATCGTCCTTTGGTATTTGGACTCAGGCTGCTCAAAACATATGACCAGGGATCGCTCACAGCTCAAGAATTTCGTGAATAAATTTATCGGGACAGTTAGATTTAGGAACGACCATTTTGGGGCAATTATGGGTTATGGAGATTATGTTTTTGGTGACAGTGTAATTTCCAGGGTATACTACGTGGAAGGACTTGGGCACAATTTGTTCTCTGTTGGTCAATTTTGTGATTCCGATCTTGAAGTTGCTTTCAGAAAACACACATGTTTCGTCAGAGAATTGGATGGTATTGATCTCTTTAAAGGCAGTCATGGCACTAATCTATACACTATCTCTATTGAAGACATGATGCGGTCCTCTCCTATTTGCTTGCTGTCAAAGGCCTCAAAGAACAAATCATGGCTTTGGCACCGCCGTTTAAATCACTTAAACTTTGGCACCATAAATGAACTTACTCGCAAGGATCTTGTTCGAGGTATGCCCAGATTGAAGTTTGAAAAAGATCATCTTTGTTCTGCTTGTCAACTGGGCAAAAGCAAGAAGCATACTCATAAACCCAAGTCTGTCAACACCATTATGGAAGCTCTTCACACCCTTCACATGGATCTATGCGGACCAATGAGAGTGCAGAGTATAAATGGGAAGAAATATATTCTTGTGGTAGTCGATGACTACTCTCAGTTTACATGGGTGAAGTTTTTGAGAACCAAGGACGACACTCAAGAGGTTATCATCAAACTGGTCAAACAGCTACAAGTAAGACTTAACAAAACCGTCAGAATCATCCGCACAGACAATGGAACTGAGTTTGTTAACAAACAACTCATTCAATTTTATGAAAGTATTAGCATAACTCACCAGAAAAGTGTTCCACGCACTCCTCAGCAGAACGGGGTTGTTGAAAGACGAAATCGTACTCTTATGGAAGCTGCACGAACCATGCTGATATTTTCCAAGGCACCGATGCTTCTTTGGGTGGAAGCAATTGCTACAGCTTGTTACACCCAAAACCGATCCTTGATACATACTCTTCATAACAAAACTCCATATGAGCTGATACATGGCAAGAAACCTGATCTTTCTTTTCTGCGAGTGTTCGGTGCTCTATGCTACCCTACAAATGACAGTCAGGATCTAGGAAAACTAAAGGCTAAAGCAGACATTGGATTCTTCATTGGGTATGCATCAGATCGTAAGGGATACCGAATCTACAACAAACGAACCCGAAAAATTATGGAAACCATTCACGTGACATTCGATGAGCTGACTGAGTAAACGGCTCCTAGACGCACAAGTTCTGACCCGCACCATAATCTTTTGTCTCCTAGACCAATTAGTTCAGGTCTTGTACAACGTCCCACTCCTGCAGTTCCTTATGTAACCCCTACGAGTTATGAGTTGAAGAATTTGTTTGATCCGATGTTTGATGAATACTTTGAGCCACCAACTATTGATACTACATCTGAAGCTCCACCTTTACCTCCAGTTGTTGATGCTACAATTCCACACAACTCAGATGGTCCATCTGTATCTGTCTCAATTAGTCAAGACGCACCATCTGCCAGTCACTCACCATCATCATCGAATATTCAATCTCCTTCGGTATAACAAAGCTCTGCAGTTGATAATTCTTTAGATGTGAATCCTTTTGCTCCTGCTGATGATGCTCCATTCGTGAACATATTTGCTCTTGAATCATCTAATGATGCATCTCCTTCAGGGGATCCTAACACGGCTACATCAGTTCCCTGTCCTCAACCACTTGAACATCTCAGAAAATGGACAAATGATCATCCGATTGACAACATTATTGGGAATCCTTCTTGTCTGGTATCCACACGAAAACAACTTGCCACTGATGCCTTGTGGTGCTTTTATAATTCGGTACTATCAAAAGTCGAACCTAAAGACTTCAAGACTGCAATCTCGAAAGATTGTTGGTTTAACGCTATGCAAGAAGAAATTCACGAGTTCGATCGATTGGATGTATGGGAATTAGTACCACCTCCAGACTGTGCTATGATTATAGCTCTTAAGTGGATCTTCAAAGTGAAACTTTATGAGCATGGTGACGTTCTGAAAAACAAGGCACGGCTAGTTGCAAAAGTATATTGTCAAGAAGAGGGCATAGACTTTGAGGAATCATTCGCACCTGTTGCTTGAATTGAAGCTATCAGAATCTTCCTCGCTAATGCTGCTAGCAAGAACATGACAGTCTACCAAATGGATGTGAAGACTGCATTCTTAATTGGCGAGCTGAATGAAGTTGTCTATGTCAGTCAACCAGAAGGTTTTGTGGACCCTGATCATCCTAACTATGTCTACCATCTGAAAAAGGCTCTCTATGGCCTTAAGCAGGCGCCTAGGGCATGGTACGATACGCTGTCAAAGTTCCTTCTGGCAAGCAAATTCTCCAAAGGTGTTCTTGATCCCACACTGCTTACTGAGAAAACAGGCAAACATTTACTTCATGTTCAAATCTATGTTGATGATATTATTTTTGCCTCAACCGACCCATTGGAATGTGATCTTTTTTCAAAAGAGATGAGCTCGAAATTTCAAATGTCAATAATGGGACAAATGTCTTTCTTCTTAGGTTTACAAATTTCTCAAAGTCCCGGAGGCATTTTCATAAATCAATCTAAATATGCTAATGAAATATTAAAGAATTTTGGATTTGATTTATGTGACCCTGTTGACACTCCCAAGGTGGAGAGAACAAAACTGGATGAGGACCTCTTTGGGATCCCGGTTAATCAAACTAAATATCGTAGTATGATTAGATCCTTGATGTATCTCCCTGCCAGTAGGCCAGATCTTCTATTCGATGTATGCATGTGTGCTCAGTATCAGGCTAAGCTTACCAAAAAGCACCTTGAAGCGGTAAAGCGGGTCTTTCGGTATCTCCAAGGAACCATTCACATGGGTCTCTGGTATTCAAAGGACACCGCCATGGAACTAACAGCCTATGCAGATGCTGACTGTGGAAAACTAGAAGGGTGGTTGAATAGTTTTTACCTTTTTGAAATTAATTCGCTTTGTGACTTAACGTGATTTCAAAGTAAATATGCACAAACAAACAATATAAGTTAAGTAAGTAAGGAAAGGAACAATCAAACCACAACACGTACATTTATAGTGGTTCGGCTACAAGGACTCTCTTCCTTGCCCTACTCCACTCCTCGAGCCTCTAACTCGAGAGTTTTTCTTCACTAAGAAACAAACTCCCTTCTCGGCGGAGAAAACCTTTATACACGTCGCTTACACTTTATCCGGTACTAAGCTACACACCGGGTTCTTTACAAGGGTACGACACTCCCGTTGGTTCTTTAACAAGGGTACAACCACTCCCGACACTCTATGTGTTTTGAGGACTAAAATACTAACCGATCACTACTGAATGAATTGTATAACAATGATGTGTGAACACTAACAAATCACACAGTATCTAATTATCAAAAACTTGCAACAGTCTGTTGAAGCTTGTATGCTTGATCTTCTTTGCTACAAAAGATAGATCACTAAGAATGAAATGAATGATATGGGTTAGTGATGTATAAATGAATGAATATATAATTTAAGCTATATGAGTGATGATAGTGCCTGAATGATCAGCTTGCTATTTATAGGCAAAGCTGATCAATAGGTGGCAGATCCGGTGGATCCAAAATATGGGATCCGCCCATATACTGGTTTGGTTCTGCCGGGACATGCCAGCTAAGGATTTCCCATATCTTTCCATATCTTGTGAGGTCTTGTCAAGATCTTGTAAAGTCAACTCTTTAGCTTCAAGATCTTTCCAAAATCTATAACAAATCTACCAAGATATATAAAAATTTTCTAATGAGGTATGCCAACATGTATAGGTATATATGTAAGCAATGTAATTCCTAGTGATCATGTAATGAGAAAATGTGTTTTAAAAGACTTGTTACTATAAATATAAAAGACTTTAACTTATATTTATGCTTTGCTAAAGATAAACCTTATAATTGTTATTAACAAAATAAATCAAAGATCGTAAAATATGAATAACGTTTTTAGGACGATATTTGTATTAACAATCTCCCCCTTTTTGTTGATGACAAAACATAAAGTTTATTTTTAAGCAATGTAATAATTAAAGTGAAAGTCTTTTAAAAATATAGATTAAGTTAGTTTTATGCAAGTTTTGAAAACTATTTTAAGCATAAAAACATGTACTGTGATGTAAAAACAAATATGCACTGTGATGATCATGGTGATGTATAAACTTAATCCTATCTCCCCCTTTTTGTCGAAACAAAAAGAAGATATTTGTAGCGGAATGTGGTGAACATTTCTTGGTTATTACCCCCCCCCCCCCCAAATTGGAGTACCAAGAATGATTCAATGATTTTGAGAACTTTAAAAGCTCCCCCTTGGATAATACTCCCCCTAACTGGAGTGCCAAGGTTATGATGCATGATCCTACAAAACAAATGGTTAGAATATGATATGCTCCCCCTCGATGTATACTCCCCATTGCTAGGGTACCAACGTATACATTTCACAGATGAGAAATGCTACATAATAATGAGTTAGTATATGATATACTCCCCCTCAATCTATACTCCCCGTTGCTAGGGTACCAACGTATATGATTCAAGGTTGAGAAAAGCTACAAAACAAAGGTTAGTTGTGAATAATTCCAACCAAGTAGCATAATGCATATGTATAGGTCAACCAAGCATCATAGTTCAACCCATTTGACTTTAAAAAGTAAAAAATACATGTCTGATCAAAAAATGCACCTAAATGTAAGTGTTCAAATCATTATGAGAATTCAAACCAACCATACAATAATGTTAGTAAACCAAGATATTATGCCAAATAGTGATCACCTATAAGCATAAATATAACATCCATTACTTGAGAATTGTTTGTGACATAAGTCACAAAACATGATGTTACAATAAAAATAGAAATCCTAAAACAATCCTAAGAAATCCTATAAAAGGAGACTAGGAAGAACCTAAAATTGCCTATTGCGGAGGGTTGGTTGGATTTGATGAAGATATGATGGAGGCAAGCCAAATAGATTCTAAATCCTTTGTATCACGTAAGTGAGAGTCCATCATGTTTGAAGAGGCGTTAAGAGGATCAAGTTCCTCATTGCCTTGAGTATTTGGTTGGTTGAGCCACATTGATTCATCAATGGCTTAGAGTGTGGCAAGTAAATCATTGTGTTGAAGTTTGGGTGAATGATGAGGTGATGATAATTTTCTCACTGAGGATGGTGCATATGGTGGTGTGGTATCCACTGGTGTTATGGTAGGTGATGGTGATCTTGGTTGAGAAGGAGTAGGTGATGGTGATATTGGTTGAGATGAAGTAGGTGATGATATGTTAACTACTGGAGTTATGATTGGTGTAGTATTAGAAGTGGATATGGTAGGGAAGTTTACATTAGGAGTGGGATTTATTAACCAGTATGGTCTGACACTTATTCGTGCTGTCTGATGAACTCAAATAAGTACATTTTATTACTATCATTTTTCCTATTAATTTGACTTGTTTTATTATATTATGTATGAGGATTGATACTTAATCGTTTACTTTTGTAATTCTCAGTTGAAAACAAGCATTTGGTGAAACTAGGCGATTTTGGACTAATTATGGGGCAAAACATGCAAGAAGTTAAGAGTCTACTGAAATGCACAAGATCAAGACTATTCTGCTCCAGATGCGCCGCATCTCACTTATCACATACGGCGCATCACTATCAATATTTCACCAGATACGATCCAAGATACAAGAGGACATGCGCCGCATCCAAAGATAAAGATACGCCGCATCTTCTGGCGGTGTACGAATATTCCTGAATATTATAATCTTGGACCCCACACGAAGTTAAGTAAATGCGCCGCATCTACTTACTAGATGCGCCGCATCTTACCCTCAGACAGAAACTATAAATACCCCAAGACCAGACGAATTTCGTGGGACATATATTATATACGAAGACCGAAGTACAGAAACCAAGGACGAATTCAGTCGAATAGCGAGCACAAGACACACTCAAATCAAAGATACAAGAGCTGTAAGAAGGTGCTGCATGTGTTTAATTCATTAAGTAGTTTTGTTTAATTGTGTTAGTAAACTTTAATTCATCAAGATTGGTGGCTTGTGTAATGTGACAACGGAAAGATTGCACTCCCTTAAAACTGCTTTCTTATTAATTAAAGTTTATATGTTGATGTCTTTGGTGACTTTTATTAGTGCATTGATAACCTCTGTGTCTAGCTGAGCGTTGATCGGGTCGCCATGCCTCTGCCCTCGCCTATTTATTAGATCGCCTATGCATTCTATGGTCCGTAGAAAAGTAGGAGAAAGATAAATAGGATAGTCATAAGTAATCATTAAGGGTTTACTCGCCGATAAGATTAGAACCAACGAGAAAGGACTTAATCTCGTTGCGTTGCATCGAACTATACACTTCATATAACACTAGCAATAAAACAAGTGACAAACTACTTATCATAAGGACAGCCCTCTTATTGTCTCGAGTATTTATCTGTGTACGTGTGTGCTATTCGCTGATTCGTGCCTATTGGTTTAGTTTATTATTTAATTGCAACCAAATCGTGCCAGTCTCTCAGGCTGAACCCCCTTGCGTTAGATTAGGTTGTATAGCTAACTTAATATATTAAAATACTGATTAGAATAACTAGATAATACGTTCCACTCTTAGTGATCGACACTCTACTTACCATTATATTCATACTGACCTGGTACACTGCTCGTTAAGTGTGTGTGTTATTGATAAGTCGGCTAAATATAAATTTAAAACTTGAGTAAGCATTAATACTGCTAAACCGCAACGACACATCGCACGCATCAAGTTTTTGGCGCCGCTGCCGGGGAATGAATTGTTATTATCTGTTAATTTGATTAGTATTTTAATTAGGTTTTAATTTTTTTTATCTAACCGCTAATTCTTTTGTGTATTAGTTTAATTTGCATTCATTGTACTATTTTGCATATTTTCTGTTTTTGTGTGTTATTAGTTTGCTTTTGTTTGTGTTTATTTTCGTGTGTTTTTATTTGTTTTAATTTTTCGTGTTTTTTGTGTTCTGCTATCGTTGTACTGAGCTAAATCAAACGATACGGCGCATCTGATTTCTCAGATACGGCGTATTGCGTTTAATTTTTATAAAATACAACGCGTTTAAATAATTCGATACGACGCATCTTTTCCCCAAGATACGGCGTATCTGTTTTTGATAAAAATTTTTCTAAACGTTAACGCCATACGACGCATCTGCTTTAGCAGATACGGCGTATCTATTATTTTAATTAAAAACAGTTTTCGAATTATTAAACAGATACGGCGCATCGATCTCTGTCGATACGGCGTATCTTCTGAATCAAAAATCTTATATTTTGAAACGTAACGAAAATACGGCGCATTAACTTTTGTTAATACGACGAATATAATTTGATAAATATTGTTGATTTTTGATATTTACTTTGATCGGTCCGCTACTCTCGTGTGCAAGTTGTTTATTTTCAGGATAAATGATGACTCGAGCATCACCATGAAAGATTACATTCTGAACCAAACCGAGAGAAACTAGCTGGAATAATCATACATAAGACAACGAGAGTGGAGGAAAACTCAATGCTGGTAACATTAAACGTCCTGAATTCTTGAAATAGAATTCCAGGTAAACTCTTCGATAATTCAACCAGCCCAAAGGAAAGTTCTCCACAATATAATCTCAATTTTATTATCTATATTATACGTCTGATTCAAATTGTAATCTTAATTTTGTATGCTTAATAACGATATTTGTTCCTAACCTTGGAATAAATCCTTATCCACTAAACAATAAGATTGCAATCATTAATAAAACGTTTATGCCTATTGCTCTTATTTTGAATTAAATTACATCATATGGTATAACCGTTTTACCCCAATTTGATGAATAAAGAATCGTGTTGCGGAGGCCAAGGTACGTTCCTCATCTAAATTTCGTTCACTAATATAGCGATACGGCGGATCTAATTATCCAAAGCGCCGTATCTCTGACCAACTAGGATTCATTGACTAGTCAACGAGATTAAATAGATATGGCGCATCCCAATTTTCAATACGGCGCATCGTTTTGCCCTATAAATACGACGGGAATGCGCCGGATCTAAAATCTTTACCAGAAAAACCCACACAGTTAAGGACTTACACACAGTAAAAGTTATACTCTAATTCCGATCATTTTTCTTAAATCCGCCTCTAATCCGATCTATAACCCATCACCTAATCATCAAATTAAGGTAATTATTCTATTTCGATTTAATCTTGGTTAATACAAAAATTAGGGTTTATATGATTAATTTGATTTGTGCTTAAATGATATAGAGATATGATTAGGGCTTGTATTAGAGTATCTCCCCCGTATCTAACTTGCGTAAATAATCGAATTTCTGGCCGAGTTTGATTTGAACGAAAATTTGGGAAAATGAATTCGATTTTGAATATTTAGCGGGAAGGTGGATTAGTAAAATGTAATGAGCTATTAGAACTGATATAAGGGGTATATGATACTGTGATATTTAGTGGTAGTTTACGTCACGGATACGGATTCTTGAAAAGCATGCCTGATCCCCTTTATTTATACTGATATGCTTTTAGATGTGGCGCATCTAGGTTGATTGATGCGGCGTAACGACCTATTTCCAAATTAATAAAAACTTAAGATACGCCGTATTACTTAATCTAGATACGACGCATCTACATACGCCGTATCTCATCTCTTGCTCCGCATCTCTTATATTTCGTGCAGATATGCCGCACTGATTAAATCAGATGCGCCGTATCCACCTTTCTTGCAGACTGCTTATTAACTTTGAAAATTTATTTCAGATGGCACTACCAGAAGTTGCACAAAGACACCAGTGGTTACGTTTCGAGAATATGGGACTAACCCCTGGCACTTTGGAGGATTACTTACGGAGACTTGAGTCGATTTACTTTAGGAGGATATTCAGGGTACATGTTTTAGATTTTGCTGATGTGGGATTGATTGGGGCTGGGCATGCTGCTGAGAGTTTACAACATAGGATGGAGATGGTAGTTACTGGAGATGATGAGGAGGTGGTATTCAGATCTTCTGCTTGGGAGAGATTGTTCAGGATTGACGAGCCCTTGGTGAGGGAGCTCATGATGGAGTTTTTTAGTACATTTTACTACAGAGAGACGGATACTGGTTTGGATATTGCTGACACCCTTGTGTTTAGACTGGGTGGGGTGTCGAGGCAGATGTCTATGAGACAGTTCATTTTTGGCCATGGGTTTGCATACGGTTGAGGAGCTTGAGTCAGATGGGTTTGCTAGATATTGGGATGATAGTTTGAGAGCGGTCCCTGACAGAGGATTGTTCAGTGATTACTGGGACAGGATTTCTTCGGGGGGTGATATCACTACTTCCACCCCCTCTTACACTTTGATCAGGGAGCCGATGAGGAGGCTGTGCCACCGTCTGATAGCACTCACCATTGCTGGGAGGGGTCAGTCACCTGAGAAGGTGACCACTCTGGACCTCTTCCTCTTGAGGAGCATGGATGAGGGGTTGTCGGTGAACATCCCTCACTTTTTGGCACACTACCTCCACCGGTCGGCCGCAGGGAGAGATAGGAGGAGCCATATGACTGGCGGGCATTTTGTTTCTAGGCTGGCCCGCCATTTTGAAGTGATTGGAGCGGAGATTCCAGCGGGACTGGAGGTTGTGGTGACCCGTCTCCCAGTTATTGACAGGGATTATTTGGTTAGACTTGGGATCTGTCAGTTGGCTATGGGAGAGTACGTTTGGGTAGCATTAGGGCCCACCAGAGCTGCAGGACCAGAGGCGGAGCAGGGAGGCCCTCAGGGACCTCCGGCTGCTGCTCCAGCCCATCAGGAGGAGCCGCAGGCACCAGTACCCCCACCAGTCCCTGTACGCACCATGGGTCAGAGAGTTGACGCAGTCGAGGGAGAGCTGAGAGCCTTGAGAGGCATTGTTGATGGTATGAGGAGGGACTCAGAGTGGCTGGTTATGAGTGTGAGCATACTTTTGGAGCAGCAGGGTATTACCCACACCCGTTCAGATGGTACTCATGTTGCGAGAGTGACACGTGCATATGCTCACAGAGTCCGGCCTAGGACCGATGATGCCAGCACTTCAGGGACCCACCCACACGACCACACCGACCCTTGATCTTTTGATTCCACGTGTTTATTGACATTGTTCCATGCACATTATTATTATTCTTTTTGGATTGTACTAATCTATATTCTCATTTATGTATTTGATGTTTCAGTTTATATTTCTTAATATGCTTGACAAAGACTGGCATTAAGTTAAGCATGAGAGTACGAGAGAACGTGAGAGATGAACCATGGAATGAGCCATCTTACAACAGACTGTTAGCAGTCTGGTTGGTGAACACATGCGCCGCATCTGGTAAACAGATGCGACGCATCCTATCCTTTATTTCATTTTATTTTTGTTTCAGGCCACAGAGGATACGCCACATCTCAATTCTGAGATGCGACGCATCTCCTGCAATGGTCATATCATACTTTATTTTATTTTTCTGCATTTATTTTTTTATTTTCGAATTTAAAACTTTTTATCAGTTTATTTCAATGCGGCGCATCCCTGGTTAAGGATGCGGCACATCTTTTATTCTGATCCGTATTTATTCCAGGCTCGATACGGCGTATCTTCTTCCATAAGATACGGCGCATCGACTGACCTGATGATTTTCATTTTTAACTTTTATGTTTTATTTTTACCTAACTACTAATGTGTTATGCAAGTTGAACCTTTCTTACCTTAGGTGTGTTTTGAAGCCTTGGTGGTATTATAGATTCCTGCATTTCCTGTGGATACATCGAATATGAAGCTTAAACATTCTAATCCACAAGAAAGATGATTTTTGCTCTAATACTAATGGAGGATCATACCGAGCAAATCTCAGGGGAGTTTTTCTGTTCTAATTCTTTTATTTTCCAGTTTTTAACCTTTAATACAAACAACGAGGACGTTGTTTAACTTAAGTGGGGGGATTGGAGAATTAGAACACTTAACATTTACTTGTCCTAAACTTTTCAAAATATGCTTAAAATGTGCTTAATATATCAAAATTTAAAATTTTTAGCATGTTTTTGTTTAAAGTCTAAGTTGCATAGCTGCACACATGACGTTATTTTCAAAAATTGTGATTTTTCAAAATTCACAAATCTATGAGTGTGCCGATGACTTGTAAACTTTAGAACTTGGCTTGTATACTATTCGAGACCACCATAATAAGTATTATTTATATAATTGGAATGACTTGTCTAAATTGGTAAATTTCTAGGATTACACCCAAATAGCCTTTATACGTTATGTGATATTAGCTAACTACACTGGTTAGTTAACCCCCGTATAAACCCCTTTGTTACTCTCACTTTTAGAGTAAGATACCCCTAGAAAAACACTCAGAGCCATTCCTTTCGTTTCTTACACCTTTGTTAAAATGTTTCATTACACCTTACACCTTAGCCTACCCTGTAGATTAAAATCCGTGGTTGGTTAATTGCTATAGGCAAAGTGTGTTTCCTTACATTACCTGTGTTCGCGTGCGTAATTCATTATCTATGGTTAGGTCGGGAAATTGCACAATGCGATTGGAGTGAAAGTAAATATTGTATATTTTTGAGTTTATTTTTCGTGTGTTTACTACTTTCACTATTACCGTTATTTCTGAAGTCATGAAAAGTATGGAATAATTATCCAGAATTATCATTATAGTGATGTGGTGAAATTTTACACATATATGTTGATGTCAAAAAAAAAAAAAAAAAAAAAAAAAAAAAAAAAAAAAAAAAAAAAAAAGAAAAAGTTGGATGTTTGATTTAAACCAACTTATGTAAAGTTATGTAAGTGGTCGATATCACCACTAGTTGTTATATATTTATGGATTGAATGGGAGTTGGCAGTTATGGGAACGTCAACTAAGGTTTATTCTTTGATTAAGATCTTGTTGAGTATAATTCGTGTCTACCTAAAGCGTGTGTTTCAAGTGTTAAAGCGTGAGTTATTCAATGATATGAGTCTTATTCATGGGATGGTTGGGATAGTGATTAACCACACTTAGGATTTTAATTTATTTGTTTTGTTTATTTTTTATTTTTACACCAATTTCTATCCCAAATATTATCCATGCCCTGTATTATTCTTTATCCAACCAAACCTTTGATTTATTGAAATTAGGGATTTGAGCAATCTTAAGTATCGTAGTCGTGGATTCGGCTATGTATTTATGATTTTGTCGCCCTTTTTGATATATTATTATTGGTGAAGTTTGGACCTATCTTTAGCCTATTCGAGTTAAGGATTTGAGCAATTGCAAGTATCGTGTTCGTGGATTCGATCATGTATTTGTGATTTTGTCGCCTTTTCTGGAATTTGAGATCGATAGAGATTAAGAATAATTAACCCTTAAGCCTAAAAACCCTTTTTACCGCTTTAGACTTGTTATTCCTTGGCTTTAGTGGGGGAGATGTGTATACTTGCCAAGCTTATGATAGAATATTCGTCGCGACTAGACAGTTAAACGATTAGATTTGCTTTTATCAAAATATTTTATTTTACTTCTAATTCGTTAAGTGTTTAGTTGTGTGATTATGACAAAAATGAATACATGCTTAAATATAAAAATAAATCCTAATATCTTTTAGGATACATTTTCATAAGATTAATTCTAAGGTTTACTTGGGGATAAGTAAAGCTCAAGTGGGGGGATATTTGATGAACTCAAATAAGTACATTTTATTACTATCATTTATCCTATTAATTTGACTTGTTTTATTATATTATGTATGAGGATTGATACTTAATCGTTTACTTTTGTAATTCTCAGTTGAAAACAAGCATTTGGTGAAACTAGGCGATTTTGGACTAATTATGGGGCAAAACATGCAAGAAGTTAAGAGTCTACTGAAATGCACAAGATCAAGACTATTCTGCTCCAGATGCGCCGCATCTCACTTATCACATACGGCGCATCACTATCAATATTTCACCAGATACGATCCAAGATACAAGAGGACATGCGCCGCATCCAAAGATAAAGATACGCCGCATCTTCTGGCGGTGTACGAATATTCCTGAATATTATAATCTTGGACCCCACGCGAAGTTAAGTAAATGCGCCGCATCTACTTACTAGATGCGCCGCATCTTACCCTCAGACAGAAACTATAAATACCCCAAGACCAGACGAATTTCGTGGGACATATATTATATACGAAGACCGAAGTACAGAAACCAAGGACGAATTCAGTCGAATAGCGAGCACAAGACACACTCAAATCAAAGATACAAGAGCTGTAAGAAGGTGCTGCATGTGTTTAATTCATTAAGTAGTTTTGTTTTATTGTGTTAGTAAACTTTAATTCATCAAGATTGGTGGCTTGTGTAATGTGACAACGGAAAGATTGCACTCCCTTAAAACTGCTTTCTCATTAATTAAAGTTTATATGTTGATGTCTTTGCTGACTTTTATTAGTGCATTGATAACCTCTGTGTCTAGCTGAGCGTTGATCGGGTCGCCATGCCTCTGCCCTCACCTATTTATTAGATCGCCTATGCATTCTATGGTCTGTAGAAAAGTAGGAGAAAGATAAATAGGATAGTCATATGTAATCATTAAGGGTTTACTCGCCGATAAGATTAGAACCAACGAGAAAGGACTTAATCTCGGTGCGTTGCATCGAACTATACACTTCATATAACACTAGCAATAAAACAAGTGACAAACTACTTATCATAAGGACAGCCCTCTTATTGTCTCGAGTATTTATCTGTGTACGTGTGTGCTACTTGCTGATTCGTGCCTATTGGTTTAGTTTATTATTTAATTGCAACCAAATCGTGCCAGTCTCTCAGGCTGAACCCCCTTGCGTTAGATTAGGTTGTATAGCTAACTTAATATATTAAAATACTGATTAGAATACCTAGATAATACGTTCCACTCTTAGTGATCGACACTCTACTTACCATTATATTCATACTGACCGGGTACACTGCTCGTTAAGTGTGTGTGTTATTGATAAGTCGGCTAAATATAAATTTAAAACTTGAGTAGGCATTAAAACTGCTAAACTGCAACAACACATCGCACGCATCACTGTCCTTCTGTGTGGTCTGGGCATGTAGGAGTTATTTGATTTATGCAGAATTAATACCTAGAGATGTTTGTGAAGGTATGTGATTTGATTATCTAAAGGTTCTAATATATAGTTTCTAAGGTTTATGGACATTGGTGTTTGGATTTTATGTGTTGATTTCCAATGACTTGGAACAAGAAAAAGTTGTTTGTCATTTTATCAAAGTAAATCCATAGAAATGAAGTTGACATGAAGATGATCAGTGAGTGCAGGGGGTGACAGAAAAGCTTGTAGTGTGATTGATTCACGAATTTCAAGGAACCAATAAGAGGGATCCTTGTGTGTTAGAGAAAGGTAACTTGGATGAAAATTTGAATATTTAAATCTTGGTGGGAAATTAATTTCTTATGGTTCTAAGTATTTCTAAATAATCCTAATGATCCTATTGATCAGTAGAGTAATCCTAAAAACTAAAATCAAATTTCTAAGGATCGAGATTAGTCGGGAATTTTGAAAAAGTTACTATTGAAGTTTGGCGGATCCAATCGATAACAAAGGCGGAACCCAGATTTTGGTTCCGCAGAATCGTGGAGTTGAGATTGGCGGAGCCAAAGAACACAACAGACGGATCCCATATTTGGGTGCCGACATATCCGCCATATGGACGTGCTAATTCTTAACAGAGAGCAATGCATATTTCCCGATACCCGTTCAAATCCCAAAAATTCTCCTAAAACATAAGTAACTACTAATATTTGATTGAAAAATACCAACAACACAGGTTCTAACATACGTTTACACATAGATAAATCTCATGATAATTACTTACCATAATAGGAGGTTAAGCCAAACGGTGGCTTAAACACGAAAAATTGATAACAACAAGTGTTATCATCCTGCAACATTATGTTAGTTCACATAAAAGTCAAATACCAAAGTAATATCCTAAAATACACATAGGTTTATCACATCATTGTTCAAAAATGTCTTATGCCAAATGCTCCCTAACCCTTACTTCTTGTTCATCTTCTTGTTAAGCTTCATGATCCACAGGCCTAAGTTCTTCATCATTCCTTTTTTTTGTCGAAATTCTTTGGATTGGTTCTCGTAAGTAGGAGGAATCCTAGAATTGGTCAAACCATCTTCTTCACTAGCTGATGATGATGATGATGAGGTAGGAGGATGAGCACGTTTTCCTCTTGCTACGGCTACCCTATGATCACTAAGAGGAACAAAGGAGTGTGGAATTTCGGTGTAGTCAGGAAGGAAACCACTAGCGTTTCTGGGAATAGGTATAGAAGCTCTAAACAGACGGGTAAGAAGTATCCCGTACGGCATGGCGGTGGTACCTAAGTCTGGAATATCGGCCATTCTTTTGGCGATATAGTAGGCTAAGTTGAATTGTTGGTGGGTAGACACACAATAGATCATGTAGCAAAGGCTTGCATTGACATGGTCCCTATTTCCTATGGTGCTAATGACATTGGCTCTTAGAACTTCATCTAGCTTCTTAAATTGGGGCCTAAGTTCATTTAGCTCCATGGCAAATGGATCCCTATCTACTTGACGACCTTGACTTAACCTAGTTTGGTTGTTCTTAGGCGCAAAGAGATGCTCACGAATGGTTTCTTTTGTGGTTAATGGTGTGTTATATGGTGCCAAACGATCAAGGTTGGATTCTAGAATGGACAACGACCACTTGTCCGAATAGAAGCAAGTTCCTTGATTCGGAACTCCTAAGAAAGGAATGTTGAATTAATTTTCGTTGACTTTGAAGTGAATGTTCATGTAGCCAAAGTCATTTGAACTAAGACCTACACTAGCATAGAATTCTAGTACGAATCGAGGAATTATGGGTTCATCGATATCTAGAAGGCTATCGAAGTGAATCGCGGCTAGTTGTTCTCGGAGAATGGTACCTTCATAGAATGAGGGGTCTACGGTTCTACCCTCGTGGACATAGCGTTTTTCTAACGCTTTAAAGATTTTGACTTGATCTTCGGTGAGACCTTTGGTTTTGTGGTGTTTGGGTAGGTATTTGGTGGTTTCTTTGTGATCATATTTTGTCGCGGGAGGCATGATTATCCTAGACACAAAAAATTTATAATTTTGTTAAAACTATCAAAACTACGTATATTAATTTCTAGTGTGTGCCTATATGGGGACAATGTGGAGGTGTGGTTATCTCGACTCCTTTTGAGGCATGAAAATTTCGTTTATGCAAGTTTTATGATAAAACAAGAGATAACCCAAACGCTCCTACTTCAATGTGGCTACGATTGAATGTACTCGAAAATACATATTAGTTATGTATTCCTGACCGGATCTACACACACTCCTTGTGTTAGATTAATACTTTGAATGATGTCTAGTCTAGCACGTGGAATTTACTAGCTAGCACTTAGAAGATTTGTTTGTTTGTGTTTTGTATTAACGAATCAACAAAGAATGAACAATGAAAAATATACTTCAACTTCAACGATTCAATATTATTAATCAATATTACGAGTGATCTCCTATCACTAGGGTTTACAACCTTGAATCTTAACTAAGCAATACGTACATCTACCAATTCATTAACTTAGGCAATCCTTTTATAGACTAAGGATTCCTTCACAAGATAACTATCAACTAAACCGTATAAGATATTCACAATATCTTTTCTATAATTATCTATTACATAAACATAAATAGTACAAACTTCTTCATTCAATAGTTCTAACTGCTTATGTCTTCAACCTTCTTCAGCAGTACTAACTTTCATCTTCAACAGTACTAACTGCTATAGCTTAATTTCCTAACAATCCTCCCCTAAACTTATGATTTCTATCCAAATCACTAAGTTTCTTCAAATTAAGCTTCTTCTTCTTAATGTGGAAAATTCTTTCAAACATCTATCCCATCAGTCACTTTAGCCTTTGACTTTTCTTTGCTCTACAAGGTTGAAAATCTTTGTAATCAACAAATCTTCCATCTCAGAGTCTTCTTCAACCTTGAGTCTTCCTTGTATCATAGCCACTAACACAAATGTTCTGAGTGGATAGTCTTTTTCCACCAACATATAGATTTCTATCCCATCTGGAGTAGAAACTCTATGTACTCCACACGATTCAAATAAATACCAATACACATCTTTAACTTGTGCTTCGAATCTCCACATTGACTCTCCACTATCAGGTTCATAGATTCTCTTCAACTGAACCCATAATTCTTTGTCTTTGTCTTCAATGGGATCTTTATCTCTAAATCTCTCTTTTACTAAGTTCCATAGTTGATTAAGATCTTCTTTGTCAAAACCTCTGAGTAAACCTTCAAACAACTTGTACCTTTCAGAAATATCACCAAGTCTGATTATCTTCCATCCTTTCATTCTTCCATCAGTGAACACTTCCCAGTCAATGATTGGATGTTTTACTTGTAATGGTTTGATATAAGAAGATTCTGAAACAATCATCGTCATATTCTTGATCTTCTCATTGGTTAACCCTTCTTCTTCAGACTTTTGTTTCTTTGCAACATCAGATTCAAGAACCTCTGGTTGTCTTTTCTTTTTCCTTGTCATGTCCTCTCTGATTGGAGTATTCAGCCTTGCATATACTTCAAAGAATTTCCTTTCAATTTCAGCATCTGTCCATCCAGTAAAGTCACTCAACTTGTAATCAGCTTGATGCTTCAAATAGTGCTTCATGAAATTGATTTTCTCCTTCCTGGTAGGTAACTTGGTCTTGTAACCAGACTTTTACCTTTCTCTGATTCTGTGCATTAAGTTACTCCAAGTAGCTTCTTTATTTGTCTTCAAGATAAATTCTTTGAGCATCTCTAACTTTTCTTCTACATGTAACTCCTGATCATTAAGAACCATCACAACATGAGCTTTTATAATACAATCAGAATCTAACAAGTATTTAAGTTGTTCATTAAGCTCTTCTTGATTAAAATCTTCAGTTCTTGTTCTATCCATAAAACCAGCTATGTTCTTTTCATCATCAGCAGCCATTCACCTTGCTAATTCCTCATCTTGAGCAATCTGAGCTTTCTTAGCTTCTTCATCAGCCAATTCTTCTTCTACCATTCTCCTTGCAACTTCTGCATCACGATCTATCTGAGCTTGAGTTTTTGGTTTTAATGTCTTGAGCCTTTCAAGTTCTTGAGCTGCATCCTCTTCTTCTTGTGTCATAGCTCTTTTACCTTTATCAGCTCTTCTTCTTTCATAAACTAGCTCGGCTGAAGTTTCACCAGTTGGAACTGCTTGATGCTCTGTCTCAGCAGTTGGAACTGCTTCATCAGTCTGAACTTTTTCTACTTCATTCGTAATGGCTAAAATTCAGCACTTGATCATTAGGAATTGCCATTAGTAACAAATTCCTAGCCTTCTGATCATTCTTCTTTTTGATTCTCTCCTCGTTTGTAACTGGCTCAGTGTTAAGCTTTGTGATCTTGGAACCATCAGCACGCGTTTCTCCAACAGCAATTGGTTTAAAGGAATCACCATTGATAATGATATCCCATAATGCATAGTCTTGCTCCATGAAATATTGCTCTATTCTGAGCCGCCATAAATCGTATTCATTCTGTTTCAGCATGGGGAGTTTAGCAAGGATTGAGGTTTGAGGTGTCTCCATGTCCATCTTCTTGGTTGCTAGTGAGTAAATACTTCTGGATCTCCTAAACTCAAAGTATCAGAAACCTGGCTCTGATACCACTTATTTTGACTAAAAGGTTTATCAGCTCTTTTACCTTTATCAGCTCTTCTTCTTTCATAAACTAGCTCGGCTGAAGTTTCACCAGTTGGAACTGCTTGATGCGCTGCCTCAGCAGTTGGAACTGCTTCATCAGTCTGAACTTTTTCTGCTTCATGGGTATCAGTCTAAACTGCTTCAAGTTCTTCTTCTTCCATATCTGCATTACCATAACCTTTATCAAATTGTTCTTCTTCCTCTTCATTATGCCTCCCCTGAGAACTTGATCCATCTTTGTCTTTACCAAATTTCCTCCCCTGTTTGGAAGAATTTCCACCATCAGCATCAACTGAATCATCTAAGTCATCACTAGAGGAATCATCATCCAATACCATTCTTGCCCTTTTCTGCTTGAGTTGATCTTTCAGCTTTTTCACCTTTGAAGATAACCTGTTAAAAACTTTAGCAGAATTCTCCTTGTGTGCTTTGAGTTCATCCTTGATGCTTGCAAGATCTGTCTCCAAACTTTCAACTTTGGCAACTAACTTGGTACATAATTCCATCAATGCATTTTGGTTAGAACTACCCTCATCACTTCTAGCTGTGTGACCTGCTATGAGAGGTGAATCATGGGGAAAGGATCTAGGAACCACTTTAGGTGTTTCCCTTCTCCTATAAGTGATGCGCAATTGTGATGGTTGGGTTCTTTCAAGTACTTGAGTGGATGTGTGATGGCGATCTGTTGGAAATGCTGAACCTTCACCCAACTCAGTTTGAAGCATTTGAGGAAACAATGGAACTAGTTCCCCTTGAAAAAGCCTACTAGCCATAGCCATATTTTGAAAAACCTTTGATTGAAGGCTAGGAGTAGCAAAAATTTCAGTTGGTTTTGTAAGCAGGTATGTCTTTTTATTCAAAAGTGTTTGAACAAACCTGGGATACATTAAAAACTTTGTTTTGCTCTTAACATTAGATTCCATACCCTCAAAAATAAATTTTGAAAAGGTAAAAACCTTGTTTGTAGCCAAGCAAATGAGAGCAATAGCAATATTGCTACTGAACTGCTCCCAAGCAGTCTTTTTAGGACTTAAACAACTTAAAAGGGTATGTATCAAAAATCTCCATTGAGGTGAGAAACATCCTTTTTGAAAAGTTAATTTATGTTCAGATGTATCATACCCCATTTTAGTAAGTTCTTGCCATATTTCAGTGTTAGGCATAGTGTTAATACCATCTGAGTCATTTAATTTAAGATGTCTCCTAATTATAGACTCGGTAACAACAAAAGATACACCATCCACTTCAGAATGAATTTCTGAGTCTCCATCTTCACAAGTCAAGACAGTAGCATTCTGCCAGAACTGTGTGATGTGCGAGACATAAAGAGTAGGAGAAACAGTTAGAGCATACCTTATGTGAAAGTGGTTGAGAAAGTCCACAATCTCATAAAACTTTGGCCCATCTCCCGCCTCTGTTTTCTCAAGAAACGCAACCTGATTATGACGCTTAACAAATTCCAATCCAGCCATTCTTAGTGATGAATAATGAAAGATTATAGCAATACGATGATCGTTTAAATTGGAATTGAGGTTTTATGTAGTCGTTTGGGGTTTATAGGTACTGTTTAGGGTTTTGCGAAATATGCGTATGAGATAAATTATCTTTAGAAAGAGAATAAATGAATTTATGGTAAAAAGATAATTATCGTCTATAAAAATCCCTATAAGTACCTTAAGAATAACGGTTTTACCCCAACGGCTAGAAAATTAATTACTGACAGATTTTTACAACGGCTAGTTGAACCGTACTAACTTTGTACTAACCGTACCAACTGTTGGAGAAAAAAAAATTTGTTGAGCCGTATGAACTTATTGAAAAGGATTTTAAAATACCATGGCTCAAACATAGTTTTTAGCAAACTATCAGCTATCAACGGATTTGATATGTCTTTACCAATAGCCGTTTGCTTTGGACTAGCCAACTCTTCACACTTAGATATGGTGAGCTGATAACCATACAATTTTTGGTAAATTGTCAACCATCAACGGATTTGATTAGTCTTTACCAGAAACCGTTTGCTCTGGACTAGTTGGTTCTTATGTGGGTTAGACATGGTGAACCAATTACCATTTGTTGTGTGCAAAGATCACATACTCAGCTTCAAATCACCATTACATTCCAAAACATATAACATTTAATTCCTTGGTGTTTATCATCCAAAACGTGCAAATGTTAGTCCAAAAACAAAGAAACAAACCACAAAGAACTTGTCTCACAATATAAAAGTATATGACTAACAATGCACATTACAAGAAAAATTAATTTCCTTGTGGTACCCAAGCCAAAACAGACTTAGGCTTTCCTCTTGCATCATCATAATTCATTCTTTTCAAAACAATTTTAGCACCATTGGGTTTGATGGGTCTCCAAACCCAGCATGCTGAAGCATTCACACCATTTCCCATATTTCCCTTAGCAGTGTTTTTATTAAGACCAGTATCAATTACTCTGCTAGCAATTGGAACTGCTGGCTTGGTAGTTGTTACCTTAGGTTTCCAAACTTGGTTTCTCACAACTGCTTTATGATGAAATGGTCTTTTAACAGTTGTTGGTGCTGATTTGGAAAACATTTTTGCACCATGAACTGTTGGCCTTGGGTGAACAGGTCTAATAGGTCTGACAGTCTGAACTGCTGGTCTAGCAGTTTGAATTGGTCTTTGGCCAGACTTTAACGAAACTGATCTGGGTATCATTCTATCATTCCTAATAAAAGATTGAGGTCTTGCTATGCTCAACCTATGATTTGTATATCCATATACCCATTTATCACAAAAATCTGCAAGATGGTCAAAGCTACCACAAGAGTAACAAGCTTTCCTATAACAGACAAAATCATCCCCTAATTGGTGAGATTTGAGGTCATTCCAATTCCTTTGGTTACCTCTTGGCTTGTTTGTGGTTCTATACATTTCTGCATACCTAACTGTTGGCCTAAAAGGTTTGGCATTTGATCTAAGCCTAACAGTCTCAGGTTTAACCATCTTTGGAACTTTTGGTTCCTCCACTTTAGCACTAATAGGCTTAACCACAGCCTGATCATCCTAATCATCAGAGGTCCATTCTTCAATGATTGGAGCATCTGAGTCCTTAGCTGAGGACACCTTATCCTCAGAAAGTGAGGCATCACTTGCACTTTCATACACAGGTTTGTCAACTACATCCTTCTTGGGTTGAGGACCATAGTTAAGCACAGGTAATTGAAATTCAGGGAGTCCTGTGTGTTCTAAGTCTATGCCTGGGGGTGTTGGAATTCCTCTATACGGAGGTGGAACTGACTTACAACCTAGGCCTGACTTAGCTTTATTTAGGATCTGGCATTCAATTATCTTTTGAACACCTTTTGATGTGTATTCTAGTGTGTCTACACTCATTTGAATGTTCTCCTTAGCTTTCTTAACCTGTTCTAGCTCATGTTTCAACACAGTAATTTCATTCTCTCTAAACATTAAGTCTCTCTTAACAATAATCATATCATCAAAAAACTAAGACTCGTTACTTTTATAATGAACAATTTTCTCTTCTAACACAGCTAAAGCCCTCTTATGATTTGCTAAGTTAAAAGCAGTTTCGACTAGCTCTTTTCTCTGATTCTCATAACTTTTCTTAAGTGTTTCTAGATCTTTTAAAGCTTCACAAGATTTAGAACATTTTGAAGCTTGTACCTCAGAATATGAGAATGCCATGAGAGCAACCTCTGTAGATGCTTCTGCTTCCTCCTCTGTAATGTAGCTCCAGTCAAACCCTAAGCCATCAATGGCAACCATGGCTTTCGAGCTTGAATCAGTAACCTCTACAACCCTTGACTTGTTTCCATAACCTCTGCTCTTTCCATCTTGTTGGCTTGGTAATTTGCACTCCCTTGAATAATGACCTTTCTTGTGGCAGTTAAAACACTCAATCTTGGACTTGTCATACCCTGCAACATCATTGCTGTTTATGACAATCTTCTTGCCAGTCTTCTTCAAGAATCTCTTAGCTCTCAAGCTGAGAAGAGAGAGCTGCCACTTGATATCCATCTCTTTAATATCATCTTCATCAATCTCTTGAAGATCTGAATGAGTCAACATACTTCCATTGTGCTGAGTAGTCAAGAAAGCACAATAAGTATCTTCATTCAAAAGTCCACTAGTACTGCTTGAGGTGCTAGTAGTACCAAGGTTTGCACTAGCAGTACCAACTGCTCTAGCAACTTGCACTTCTTCATCTGGACTTAAGGTATTGGGAGTTGATACAAAGGCCAAATTCCCTGAGCTTGAGCTTGAGCTTGAGCTTGATCCAGCAGACTTCTTAATATCATGTTCAACTATCTTGAAGTTGCTATAGAGATCCATTAAGCTCATGGAATCTATATCAGGCTTGTTTTTCCATACAACCACATGTATAGCCCATTCAGCTGGTAGGCTCCTAAGAAATTTGGAGTTGAGATCTTCCTAAGGCATCTCAATTCCTAGAACAGCCAATTGACTCACTAGTTTTTTAAGTCTATTAAACATATGATCTAGTGACTCGTTGATTGTTGCTGAAAAATTCTCAAACTGTTGCTTGAGAAGAGTCTTCTGAGATTTCTTGGTGGCTTCATTCCCACCATATCTTGCAACAATAGCTTCAAAAAGGGTTTTAGCACACTTAAACTTGCTAAAATTCAACAACTGGTCATTGGGAATAGTCATCAGAAGGAAACTTCTAGCCTTAACATCATTCTTGTGCCTTGCCTTCTCTTCAGTAGTGGTTGGCTTTGTCTGCACTGTAGTCTCAGATTTACCTTCAACAATAGTTGTTGTTGACACGGGTGAAAAGGAGTTTCCTTCTTCAATGATCTCACAAAGAGTATAATCTTGAACTTGGAAGAACTGATCAATTCTTAATCGCCACATATCGAACTCATTGGGCTTAAGCATTGGAAGCTTAGCAGCAATATTAGTCTGACTTGTTGTTGTCTCCATGTCCATCTTTTCTTGAACAAATTCGTCTGGATCTTCTAAACCAAAGTATCAGTAACCTGTCTCTGATACCACTTGACTGGATCTACACACACTCCTTGTGTTCGATTAATACTTTGAATGATGTCTAGTCTAGCACGCGGAATTTACTAGCTAGCACTTAGAAGATTTGTTTGTTTGTGTTTTGTATTAACGAATCAACAAAGAATGAACAATGAACAATATACTTCAACTTCAACGATTCAATATTATTAATCAGTAATACGAGTGATCTCCTATCACTAGGGTTTACAACCTTGAATCTTAACTAAGCAATACGTACATCTACCAATTCGTTAACTTAGGCAATCCTTTTATAGACTAAGGATTCCTTCACAAGATAACTATCAACTAAACCGTATAAGATATTCACAATATCTTTTCTATAATTATCTATTACATAAACATAAATAGTACAAACTTCTTCATTCAACAGTACTAACTGCTTATGTCTTCAACCTTCTTCAGCAGTACTAACTTTCATCTTCAACAGTACTAACTGCTATAGCTTAATTTCCTAACAATTTCCTTTAGCATTCAAGATACATTATGCAAGTGATGTTTAAAACATAAGGTTTTTGTATTTGTATGAACAATGTGCTAAAAATCATTTTTCCTAGTCGTGAGAAGATTTTTGCAAAAATTTCTCATGGGTTTTTTGATGAATTATAATAATGTACTATAAGATGTAATTCCTAACTAAGGAAAACATGGTTTGTGATGAAATTCAGTAAATATGTTTAATGATTTAGCTACAAATATGCATAAACCCCAAGTTTTGATTTTGTCCATGAAATAGAAATCCTAGACGCATATCAGGAATGTAGATATGACAAGGATACTTATAGAGATGTTTAGAGCACAAATTGGTTGTGGAAGATGACCTAAATTATGAGTTTGATGTGATAAGGGTTGAGTTCCAGTAGCTAGTATGTTTTTTGGAAGTGTGATGAATAGTACAGGGTGTTTGTTTAAAAAACTAGCTCAGCAGGCCGCGAATCCGGCAGAACCAAAACAAGGGATCCACCCTTGTTGTCGTTTGGATCCGCAGGATCAGAGTTGAAATTTTGGTTATTGCCGTGTTTGGTTAATCTAAGGTTTAAGCTAATGTTTTATCTACTTACTAGGTTCCATTAATCCTAAACCAAGTCTAAGAAAGTTGAAAGGTTCTCTCTTAAGAGGTTTCGTGAGGATGTCGGAAATGTTGTCCTCTGAGGATACTTTCTCAATTGAGATGTTTCCCTTCTGAACATTGTCGCGTAGGAAATGGTGTCGTATTTCTATGTGTTTGGTTCTAGCGTGTTGGACTGGATTTCTGCTGAGGCCGATAGCTCCTTTGTGGTCGCAAAGAATGGGAATGTCGTTGAGTTCAATTCCATGGTCGACGAGAGCTTGTTTCATCCACAAAGCTTGTTGGCAAGCTTTTCCTGCTGACACGTACTCGGCTTCAGTTGTTGATATTGCGAGGGCCGTTTGTTTCTTTGCAAACCATGAGGTGAGACAATGTCCTACAAAGGTACAAATACCACTTGTAGTTTTCCTATCGACATAATCACCAGCATGGTATGAGTGGGCATACACTATGGTTTCTACACCCGTTCCTTTGGGATACCATAATCCTAAATGTGTAGTGCCTTTTATGTACCTAAATATCCGTTTAACGGCTTCAAGATGAGATACTTTGGGATCTTCTTGAAAGCGTGCACATAGACAAACACTAAACATAATGTCAGGTCTACTAGCCGTAAGATAGAGTAAACTACCAATCATCCCTCTATATTTAGTGCTATCTACGGATTCACTTTTGTCATCCTTGGTGAGTTGTGTTTCGGAGGATATGGGTGTTTTCGTGGGTTTGGAATCTTCAAGACCAAATTTTCTTAAGCATATCCCTTATATACTTGGATTGGTTGAAGAATATCCCATCTTCTAATTGTTTTATTTAGATACCTAAGAAAAAGTTTAGTTCCCCCATCATACTCATTTCAAACTCGTCATGCATGATTTTTGAAAATTCATCGCATAACTCTTGACAAGTTGAACCGAATATAATGTCATCCACATATATCTGGACTATGATAATATGTGATCCTTTTTTTTTGGTAAAGAGAGTGTTGTCTACTAGGCCCATGGTATACTTATGGTCAACTAGGAGAGTCTTAAGTCGATCATACCAAGCTTTTGGTGCTTGCTTAAGTCCGTATAAAGCTTTCTTAAGTTTGTAAACATGATTAGGTTTTTCAAAATCGGCAAAGCCGGGAGGTTGTGCAACGTATACTTCCTCATTAATAAAACCATTTAGAAAAGAAATTTTAACATCCATTTGGAATAGTTTAAAGTCGTGTGCACATGCATATGCAAGTAATATTCTAATTGACTCAAGCCTAGCGATGGGTGCACATGTCTCGTCATAATCTATACCTTCTTGTTGATTATAGCCTTGAGCTACTAGCCTAGCTTTGTTTCTAGACACTACTCCATTTTCATCAATTTTGTTCCTAAACACCCATTTAGTTCCAATTATGGTTTGATTTTGAGGTTGAGGTACTAATGTCCAAACATCATTCTTAACAAACTGATTTAATTCTTCTTGCATCACTATGACCCAAGATTCATCTTTTATGGCCTCATTTATATTTTTAGGCTTAATGGTTGAAACAAAACAAAAGAAATTACTTTGGTTTTGAGCTTTAGATCTTAATGTTCTTTCATTAATTTTTCCTATGACGTTTTCTAATGGATGACTTTTGGTTTCTTTGATATTAGCTATTTCTCTTTTTACAGGTTCATCTTCTTTGTCACTTTCAATATTTTCTTGGTTTTCAACCATTTGACTTTCAACTAAGTCATCATCTACCAAAGGTTATGTCTTAGAGGGAGGTGGACTTTCGTCGAATGTTACGTTCAACGATTCCTCGACTCTTGAGGTTTCTTTGTTCAAAACTATGTAGGCTTTACTATTTTGCAAATACCCAAGAAATACACCTTCATACGATTTTGGGTCAAACTTGGTGAGGTAATCATTAGTGTTTAAAATGACGCACTTGCTTCCAAAAACTCTAAAATATCCTAAAGTAGGCTTTTTGCCTCTATATAACTCATATGGAGTCTTTTTCAAGAATGGTCTATTTAAAACTCGATTTAGGATATATGTGGATGTATCTACGGCGTGACACCAAAACTTTTGAGGTATGTTTTGTTCATTTAACATTGTTCTACTCATTTCTTGAATTGTCCTATTTTTGCGTTCTACTACACCGTTAGATTGAGGCGTTCGAGGAGCTGAGAAATTATGTGTTATGCCATTAGCATCACAAAAAGCTCTGAATTGGATTTCGTTATCAAATTCACGACCGTGGTCGGTTCTAATAGATACAATGTTATTTCCTATTTTATTTTGAATTTTCTTACTTAGAATTTCAAATTTATCAAATGCATCGTTTTTAGTTTTCAAAAACTTAGTCCATGTATATCTAGAGTAATCATCTACTATTACCAAAGTATAGAAGTTTCCCCCGTAACTTTGTATAGCGGATGGACCAAACAAATCCATATGTAACAATTCTAGACACCTAGATGTAGACACCATGTTTTTAGCCTTATGGCTATTATGAACTTGTATCCTAATTTTGCAAGCATCACAAAAGTGTTGGTCGTATTTCAACTTGGGTAGGTTCCTAACGAGTTCCTTAGATGATAAGGATTGGATTAGCCTCATATTGGCGTGACCTAAGCGTCTATGCCATAGAGTTGAGTTTTCGTCCAGAGAGGTGAGACAAAGTTTGTCTTTAGGTGTTTTGTCTAGCTTCATAACGTAAACGTTATTCTTTAAAACACCTTTTCCTACAGTTATGTCATCCTTAAGTATTTTACTTCCATTTTCACTAAAAAGGACGTTATACTTTTTGCGGCATAACTGACTAATACTAAGCAAGTTAAATCCTAAGTTATCTACATGAGCTACATCATCAATAGTGAGAGAGTCATGAGAGATCGTACCTTTTCCGATGATTTTACTTTTAAGCTTGCTACCGAATGTGACATTACCTCCGTCGTACACTTGGTAGGATGGGAAAAGGCTTTTGTTCCCCGTTATGTGTCTTGAACACCCACTATCTTTAATCCACTCATCTGGTTCTAACTCAACTTTTAAGCATACCTAAGTTAAAGAAAAACTCAAGCGTTTGGTCCCCAATATCTCATGGGTCCGTTTGGGTTAAACATAACATTATCATGGTTCTTGTAACACCCCGACCCCACAAGGGTAGAGATATCACAAATACATGGTTTCATATCAGATAAACATAGCATACAATCAATAGTAATACAATGGTTCTCAAAGGTTACAAATGAAATCTTGCAATACAAGGGTTACAAAGGAAAATAAAAGCTGCCTATTAAATCCATAAGTACATCTCTTCTAATGGCTTCTACTCAAAGTCTTCTAAGTCCAAAAGTCTCTTCACTCATACCCAAACCCGTCGTCCTGCTTATAACCTGCCGCACACGAAAAGAAAACGTGCGGCTGAGCTTAAAAAGCCCAGTGAACAGATATAACGGAAACAAAGCAGTAGCATAATGAATAATACATGAGTAAATGAGAATGGAAGCATGAATACATGGTGAGAATACAAGGTAAGAATACATGGTAAGAATACATGGTATCATAAGGGAAAGGACAAAGGTGCATGGTAAGGGAAGGTCAGTAATCCACTACGAGCCCATAACATGAAATCATAAGCATAATCATAATCATAAACATGTAGAGGGGAGACCTCTTAGTGTCCTGTAAACATGAGGGGTGTCCTCATCATGGGTATCCTGTAAATATGAGGGGTGTCCTCATCATGGGTTGGAGTAGCTAGCTCCCAGAGTGTGAAAGACGTGTATCGCACACACCATCAGTCACCATGAATAACATAACATAACATGAACATGAACAAATCTAGGATGCATCCATACGCCCCAGGTGGCCATAATCTGCCTCTACGTAAACATGAATCATAAACATAACATGCAGGGACGGGACAGGTCATCACTCTCCTGCCCTAGAGTCATGCCATCGGTGCATCGACTGACATGGACATGAAACCCTCATGCCTAGTGAGTGGCTCGTAGTATCAAACTGAGGGTAAAGGTCAAGTATCATGAATCATGTATTAAGTTTACTTGCATAGGTCAATATCATGTTTCATAAGTTCATAATCATGGTTCATAATCATGGTTCATAAGCAAGGTTCATATGCAAAGGTTCATAAGTAAAGGTTCATAGTCATAAAAGGTTCAATATCATGATGGTTCAAAAGATCGGAGTTCATGAATAAAGGAACATAGCAATGGTATAGGGAAACCCTAATATGAATCATAATAAGAGAATGAAGGCCTCTTATCAAAGAAGCAGAATATCTGTACCTTATTGCTCGACAAGGATCACACTGAATAAGATGATAAAGAGCACAGGACTACTCCCTCTTCACACCTAGAGGAGTAAAGACATGATTACTAAAGATCCCATTTTCATATTAAGTAACTTTCTATTTTTAGTAACTTTCCTTTTATAGCAGCTTTACATAATTACTAAGTTTCCCAATTTTAGTAAGTTTCGGAAATTGTAACTTAATACTTTAAGGTTATAATGGACAATTAAATCTTTCTAAGGTTAAAATGATCAATATAATGGTTTGGGGTTAAATATGACAATTTAGTAAAGTTTAAGGTCATAACTGTAAATTATCAAAATCTAGTATTTAAAAGTGTCAAATAAATAAATCTTAAGGTTTATATTATAATTTATATCAAATAACAATTTTAGACCCCGTCGTTATAATTTTATATAATTTATTAACGTACCCCACGATATTTATGCCGCGACGACCCAAGATTCCTTGTTTTACACTCTTAAACTCGACACTATTTATCCACACACTCGCCAATACCGTAACAGTCCATGCGACAACACCAGGTTCACAATAAAACATTTTCGTTAGTCCAAAATAATAAGTTCGACACAACGCACACCACAACATATCCATTTTCGACTCCTTTATATTACAATAAATATGTTTGTAGACCTATCACTATGTTAGATTATCTCTAGATTTTAAACACGTGCTCAACTCATGTTTAACGAAATGGATACAACTAGTTTTATAAATTCTTATATGCTTCTTCTCTTAAATACGATCATCACATGTTCAAAGTTTTCAAGACAGAAATAAGGTCAACTTGTATGTTTCATCTTTTATTTCTCGTGTATGTTTTATCATTTATGCGGGGTTCGAATCGAGATACATGCATGCATGCATCTCATTACATATACCAACTCAAAATGTTAATGCATGCCCATATTAATATCAACATGTTTGTCTGATTAAGATTTTGAAACGATAATTAAAACATGCTATAACATAACGAGATTTCTTAATATAGTACTCATATGTGACGCAAGATTTTTGTATGTATTTTGGTTCAAGGTTTACTTTCTAACCAACCGATCGAGAAAAAGACGAAGACGAACACAATCACGAAGACTGTGATGCAACGAACCTGATCGAAACTTGGAACTATGCATGACAACGAAACCATACACCACATCAAGAAGTTACCTACTCTTTGTTGTTATACGATTTATATGATATTCTATGAAATATGAAGGAGACCATGCAGCAACAAAACAAAGCTATCTCCTATTTTATTGCTTTCCCTTTCTTTCGTATATATGTCCAGTTGTGTAACTTTCTATTATGAAGCAAATATTTAAGTTTCATATATTTCATACGAGAGTGTTTTAGACGAAACAAGGAGAATATCAAACGAATATAGGAGGTTACCTCGATCGGATTGTACGAAGGGAGTGCGAACAAGGCGTTTCTCCTGCGAACCAATACACCAGACGAGATTGAATGCGACCAACTCCAAGTCGCACACCAGCAAACCCACACCCGTTCAAAACAGAAATTGCATACGACACCAAACTACCTTCGAATCATCGCTAAGCTGCGTCAACCCTTCAAAAGTAACCACGCTCGAACACTCCTTGCATCCTTCATGATTCGGAGAAATAGATGGGAGAAAGAACTAAGCCGCCAAGTGTCTTTAGGGTTTTCTTTGATTTACTTTCCTGTGTATTATTTTCTTTGTGATATACTCGGTTAAGTCAAAACAGAAATAGGGAAGGTATAGATGCCGAGTATAGGGGAAAGATAAATTGGAAAGCGTTGAATGATTGAATGATTGGCCCGAGATTTGTGTGAGTTGATATGGGGTGATCGGCCCATCATAAGAGAAATTAAGAAACCTGATTCTTTCCCTCTCAAGTTCGGTCTTTACTTTTTATAAATGAAAAGTTTGTGCACCATATTTACAAAGGCTAGAAAAAGGTCTAACTTAACATATTAATGTGTGATATGAAGTTGTGTCGATTCATTTGTACTTTAGCTCATGGCGTAAATGTTTAGACAAAAGACTATATTCTAGTTTAAATGTTCAAACGTCGTTTCGTATATTAGATTGTTGTAATTTATGGCAAATATATTCACAACGTATAGCTTCTAGGCTTTTAATTAACCATAATCATAACTTAGGGGAAAATTTAAATTTAGACGTGAAATTAGTAATTCGAAATTTTGGGTTTTACAACTCTTCCCATCTAAAAAAAAAAATTTCGTCCTCGAAAATTGAAGTGAACGAAACGGAAAACGCAACGGACTTTGGACAGAAATATGAATGACTTGTTTCTCATGACTCTATCTTGTCGATCAAATAGCTTTGGTTTTCCTCAGAAAATACATACCATACTGAATCCAAATCAGAAGGATAACATATCAAACGTAACAGATGATAATCATACTCTCTCGGAAGAGATACAGGGGATACGTAGGATTTGACGGATATATCATCCGTGGAATTTGATTAGACAAATCAGATGAGAACGTACCGAATCGCAGAAAATATGAGGGTGATAATTATGCTTAACTCTTCAGCTTTTCAAATAGTCTCGTCTTCAATATAACCTTTCAAAAGTATTCTCATAAACAGACAGGTCTTGTTTTCTCAGAATTCAAAATCTCATATCTTAATTCATAACAGATCATCATGAACAGATTTATCGAATGTGAGACGTATATATAGCAAAACATAGGTGTACTCCTTCATGGTAGCAGATCGAATCCATAATGACAGAAAACAGACGGTAGAGAGTTCTACACAGAACCTAAGATCCTTATCGGAAGTACAGAGGTCAACCAACGCGTGTCGAATATCCAAACGTATCCAGTCGTATAACGGTCGAATTACCGAATCTAGAAACAACACATACGAGCAAGTGAACTCGTCCGTTATAGCAAGATTATGATGGTAAGTCGGGATCGTTCGCAGGGATTTGTGTAGAGAATCGAATTGTAAGCTACTAGAAGTAAATTCCTTAACAAGTAATGAAAAATAGAATAATTCAAATGATTAAAAACTACACTTGCTTAGACTAGCATACTACTCATTGATAAGCATGATTGTGATAACTTTTGACAACATGTTGGTTATGATAATTAGTTTGGTGAACTAATCTATTGCTTCTACAAATTAAACCTTCGTCAAGATTTTAGTTCATAAAAACAAGCTTTACATTTAACCACTCAATTCAAGATCAATTCAAGGTTCATAAGTTGGTGTACCTTAAACACATAAATCATCTTTTGCTTAATCAAATAGCTTAGGAAATGGTCAATACAAAAGGTAACCGATCATAGACAAAAGGTCACAATTGAGAGTAAACTATTAATCTTTCGACCCTTGAAATGGTTTACCATCAATCCTATTTTTGATAGACAAAAGCATTCTCATTACAACCACAATTAACTTTCTTTGTTTAATCAAGAATAATGGGTAAAAACAATCATTCATAGACAAATGATTATAACTAGTTGAATAACAATAGCTCTTTCGACCCTTAAAATTATTAGCAACTAGTTAAACTTGATTCAACAAATGTCACTACAAAACTTAATCACGATTGGATCTTAGAATCAACTTGAAATTGAATTAAAACATGTCATCACAATCATACGCATATCAATTGGTAATACTCATCATCTAAGCAAGTGCACAAAGGCACTGGCCACTCATAGCAAACATGAACATAATCTCAGAACTTTGAACATTAGAAACCATAATTGAAAGTCTTAAAATGATTGGAAATAGATTACAAATGATAAAGTAATGATACCCCAAGGATTGGTGTTGATTTCTTGATGTTTTGACCTCCAAATAATGACTTCTTGACTCTCCAACTGCTCCTGGACTTTTAAGGACGAATTTGAGAGTATTTGATGAGTGGTGGATGATTACTAGTCTATTGATTAAGAGTTAGCACACTAAATATTCCACAAATGATCCTATTAATACTCCTCCCAAGGGTCTTGGTTCATTAACGCTTCACTTGTCCTCCAAGTAGTTTAGAAGAGCCTAGAATCCTTATTAGAAGGCCTTAGAACCGGATATATGAAAAGACAAAACTTAATGATGAAGTTTTGGTAAATCATCAAGCTTCCAACCGATCGGTAATACGTCCAACCGATCGGTTGGTCTTCGGAATTGCCTCCATCCGAATCGGTTGCGGGCAGCCTCCGATCGGATGGATGGTTGCTGTTTTGGAACGTTTTGGACTTTTTTCGTCTTGGCTTGATTTGTCCTTTTTGGGTCTTTGGTTCTTCATCCAAACTTGATCTTTTCAACATCTTTGAAGCTAATCGACATGAATACTTGGACCTTCATTCTTTGAAATGCCTTTTTGATTGGGTCTTTGTATAAGAATCTTCGCACTTTCATAAATATTTCCTTCTTTCTCCTTTTTCTCATCTTTTTCTTCCTTTTTCCTGTTTTTGGCCACATATGCTTTGCAAACACACTTTGGTACGATTTAGTAACAAAAGCATATATATATAACCAAATAACATACATAAAAATACGAATAACGCTACTAAAAACATGCACAATTTGAGCGTTATCAAATCCCCCACATTTGAACTTTGCTTGCCCTCAAGCAAATCTAGCAATAAAAACTATTATCCACATGGTACACAAGGATGTTTAAAAAGATGTGATGCAAATCTACCAAGTAAGGGTACAAGTTAGATTCATCATTTTAAGCTTTTATGGTTGAAGCATCGAGATGTTTGACAATACCCAAATGATTTTCTTGCTTGATATACATTACTAAACACCTCACGAAGGGAAATGAAATATAATTCACTCAAAACACTCATTTGTATGGTGGAGTATATAAGAGAAATCACACTCATTTGCTCAGTCATGATTTATATATTACCATAAGCTTGTACAAGAAACACAACTACACCGAAATGGCGTGAGCACCAAGTATAGATATCAAAGAGGGCTTTTATTCGGGTTTAAGTTTTCGAGGGATAAGCAAGACTGATATGCAACTACCTTATGCAAAACATAATAGATCGCTAACAACGAATTCGCGCATCACCAAATAACGGATGGTCACTAGAATACACACTAGATCGCTAGCAACGTTATTTAATTCTTCAAGAAATCGGATGGTCACTACATGTCCATACACTTGATAATTTCACAAAGTCAAAAGGGTATGAATAAGGCATGGGATATTATATTTTTAGAAAAGGTTGAAAGGAATGAATATACAAAATAGTCAAAGTCTACTGCCCAGATGTTACTAGCTATTTCGAACCGCTATCATGCATTCTTGAAAAACTCCACACTTGATTGCACTTTACATTATTTCATAGCTCATTGGCTATTTTTGTCACCTTATTGTTGCGATGACTTATTCTATATATATAATATATATATATATATATATATATATATATATATAATATATATATATATATATATATATATATATATATATTTGAACATAATCTCATGTCATCTTATAGTTGTGATGACTTCACTTGGATAACTACTTTTGGAGTTTACAACTTTCTTCGTACTTTCATGATTTCCCACATAACATCCATCTTGCCAAATAGCTAGCAACCAACCAAGACTTGACTCAGGGTAAGGCTAGGCTAAAGGTGTAAAATCTTTTTATATTTTTCTGGATTTTATCAAAAATGAAAAGGATGGCTCGGAGGGTGTAACTAGGGGTATCTAGCACTAAAGATAAACGCTAACAAAAGGTTTATACTGGTGGTTAACTAGTCAATACAACTAGCTAAATATCAATTTGGAAGGCTTATTTGGGTTAAATCCTAAGGTTGCCTCTTATCACGCATATATACTTATATCACTGAGAAAAGTGATCTCACAACGGTCTCGTAATGATTTACAAGCACAAGTTCTAGAATAAATAAAATCACCGGCACACTCATTGCAAAAGATCAAAGCATAAAAGATGTATGCTATATACAAAACAGGCTTAAATTCCTCACATTGTAGTGAAGAGGGCTATAACATGTGCTAGCTAATGTTATCGATCCCAGAATGGATTGCAATATTAATCGGGACACATCTTAAATTTTCAAAAATTACAGGTTTTACCAGTGGATAGATCCAGTTACTTTAATATAATCCTTTAAATGACAAAGAACTAGATCATAAGGGCAAACAAAATTTAAAATTTAGCTCAGAACTTACAATTTATCCTTATTTTCCTATTCACCCCCCCCCCCCACACTTAAGTTAAGCATTGTCCTCAATGTGATATACGAAAAGAATGAAAATAGGGAAATAAGAGAATAAACCATATTTTCTTGCTTCAGAAGATTCTTTGATCCAAGACTATACTTTGTAATCATTACCTGTAGTAATCTTAAAACAAAAAGAAACACACGAAATATGTCTACGTTTTATTAAAAGTTAGTGATACACCCCCACACTTAAGTTCAACTAAGGGATTAGAGAAACTTTGGGATATAATCACCTTTGAAAAATAAACTAAGAAATAAAATTGCAAATAGAAAACACACGGGTTGCCTCCCGAGAAGCGCTTGTCTTATTAACGAGTCATCAGCCGCACTCAAACTTCCATCTTGCTACGTTGGTGTAATTTTCAGTTTCTTCTTTGAGACTTTTGGAACATACACCACGTTTCCTATCACTATTCCTTCTCCAATTTCATCTATGTTTTCCAATTTGATTCTTTCCCAAGGTCTAGGAAGAACATCATAGATATAACCAGAATCCTCGGCCCATGGAGTGTTTTTCTTGAAATTTACCGAAAAGGGTGCCATGAATGTTATTGCTTCATAGTCTGCTTCAGGTGGAATTTCTTTAATAGAAATCTCGTTTATTTGTTCCTTATCATAATACAATTTAATTCGGTGACCATTAACAATGAAACTTCCACCTTGCTTGTCATGTAATTCAACATACCCAAATGGAAATCCATGTTCCACTATATATGGGCCAAACCATTTTGGTTTTAGCTTAGGTGCTTTGAACTTGTATTTCATATTAAAAACCAGAACTTTGTCTCCAGCTTTGAATTCTTTCTGGATTCTAAGCTTTCTGTCATGATACGCTTTGGTTCTAGCTTTGTAGAGCTTGGAGTTCTCATAAGCTTGGAGTCTTAGTTCATCGAGTTCATGCAATTGCAAGAATCTCTTTTCTCCAGCTATTTTGAGATCAGGGTTACAGCTTCTGAGTGCCCAGTAAGCGCGATGTTCGATTTCGAATGGCAAATGACAAGTTTTTCCATACAAAAGTCTGTATGGTGTTGTACCAATTGGAGTTTTATAAGCCGTACGAAATGCCCACAGAGCATCATCGAGTTTTCTTGAGGATTGTCTTTAACCATTTTTTCAAGTATCCTTTTTAAGGCTCTGATGGTATTTTCGACTTGACCACTAGTTTGAGGGTGATAAGCTGTGGCGAAACGATGATATACTCCGTATCGTTTCATAATTTTCTCCATTTGTTTGTTACAGAAATGGGTTCCTCGATCACTTATTAAAGCTTTGGGAATTCCATAACAAGCGAAAAGCTTTTTGAGAAAATTGACAACAACTCGAGCATCATTTGTGGGTAGAGCTTCTGCTTCAGCCCATTTGAAAACGTAATCAATAGCAACGAGAATATATTCATATTTGTGTGATTTGGGAAATGGTCCCATAAAATCGATTCCCCAAATATCGAATATTTCACACACTTGAATGCTCTTTTGAGGCATTTCATCTCTACGAGAAAGACTACCGGATTTTTGGCAAGCATCGCAGTTTTGGACAAGAGTATGAGCTTCTTTGAAAATAGTTGGCCAATAGAATCCGGCATCAAAAACTTTTTTAGCTGTGGTGGAAGCACCATAGTGTCCCCCAGTTGGGCCATGATGGCATTCATCAAGAATTCTTCTTGTTTCAGAACCAAAAACACATCTTCTTATCATTCCATCGGGACACATCTTGAAAAGATAGGGCTCTTCCTAATAGTAATGTTTGAGGTCTGAAAAGAATTTACTTCGTTGGCCATGAGTTAATCCTTTTTTTAGAATCCCTCCAACGAGGTAATTTGCATAGTCAGCAAACCATGGAATTTCTATCTCATCGGCTGTGTCAACAGTCATGAGAGTTTCATCAGGAAAATAATCATCAATCTCGTCTTCCTTTAACTCTTCCAAGTTCGGATTCTCAAGACGAGACAAATGATCAGCAGCTAGATTTTCTGCTCCTTTCTTTTCTTTGATTTCGATGTCAAATTCTTGGAGTAGCAAAATCCATCGGATAATACGCGGTTTTGCATCTTGTTTGGCCAACAGATATTTGAGCGCTGAATGATCAGTGAACACAATTGTTTTTGAAAGCACAAGATAAGATCTAAAATTTGTCGAAAGCAAAAACAACGGCTAATAATTCTTTCTCCGTAACCGTATAGTTTTGTTGCGCATTATTGAGTGTTTTGCTGGCGAAGTATATAGGACGAAAATGTTTTCCTTCACGTTGTCCTAATACAGCTCCAACCGCAAAATCGCTTGCGTCGCACATGAGCTCGAATGGTAGTGACCAATTAGGTAAAACCATAATGGGTGCACTAGTCAGTTGGGTTTTTAATGTTTCGAATGCCTTCATGCAATCTGCATTGAAGTCAAAAACAGAATCTTTTTCTAGAAGTTTCGTCGTTGGACGAGATATTTTGGAAAAATCCTTAATGAAACAACGGTAAAAACCGGCATGTCCTAGAAAACTTCTAACGGCTTTAACGTTTGTTGGAGGTGGTAATTTGGTGATAACATCTATTTTTGCTTTGTCAACCTCCATTCCTGCACTGGAAATTTTGTGTCCTAGCACAATTCCTTAAGTCACCATGAAATGGCATTTTTCCCAGTTGAGAACAAGACGTGCAGTTTCGCATCTTTCGAGCATTTTGTCCAGATTAGAAAGACAAGCTTCAAATGAGCTTCCAAAAACTGAAAAGTCATCCATGAAAACTTCCATCGATGTTTCAAGCATGTCTTGGAATATAGCAATCATACATCTCTGAAAAGTAGCAGGTGCATTACACAATCCAAAAGGCATACGCCGATAAGCGTAAGTTCCAAAGGGACATGTGAATGTAGTCTTTTCTTGATCAACAAGATCAATGGGAATTTGGAAATATCCTAAAAAACCATCAAGGAAACAAAAGTACTCGTTCCCTGCTAATCTCTCAAGCATTTGATCCATGAATGGCAAAGGAAAATGATCTTTTCTGGTGGCCTTGTTTAATTTTCTGTAATCAATACATACTCGCCATCCTGTGATAGTTCTAGTAGGAAATAATTCATTCCATTCGTTAGTCACAACAGTCATTCCTCCTTTTTTCAGAACACAGTGAACGGGACTCACCCAAGGACTATCCTCGATGGGGTAAATGATACCAGCATCAAGAAGTTTGATGATTTCTTTTTTAACAACTTCTTTCATGTTGGGATTGAGTCGACGTTGTCTTTCTACAACGGGTTTTGCATCTTCTTCGAAATTCATTTTGTGTTTACAAAAATCAGGACTGATTCCTGGGATGTCAGATGTTTTCCATGCAAAAGCTCTTTTATGCTTCTTGAGAACATAAATGAGGCATTCTTTTTCCTTATCTTTGAGCAACTAAGATATGACTACTGGAAGAATTGAATTATCCTCCAAGTAAGCATACTCAAGATTTTCGGGAAGTGGTTTCAGCTCAAGATCAGTTGGTGGTTCTTGAAGAGATGTTTTGATCCTCAATTGATCATTAAAAGTGATTTCCTCAAAATCTTCTTCTATTTCTCCTTCTTCAACTTCTGTTTCTTCTTCTTCTTCAAACTTTACTTCCATAAAATCAGCGAATTCTTTATCAAAGTTTGTTTCACTAATTTTTTCTGAAGTAGTCATGAATGGATCAGAATCGTCAAGTAATGCATCCAATTCTTCTTCAGTGACTTCATCGATTACATCAACGTTAAAACAAGTGTCATCACTGGAATATGGATATTGCATTGCTTTATCGATTAAAAAGGTAATTCTATCATCTCCAACTCCAAGATTGAGTTCTTTTCCTTTTACTTTGATGATCGCATCAGCGGTGTTTAGGAAAGGTCTTCCTAAAATAAGAGATACTCTACTCTCTTCCTCCATTTCTAAGATCACAAAATCCACAGGAAAAATGAATTTACCAACTTGGACCAGCATATTCTCAGCAATTCCAACAGGATATTGATAAGAATGATTTGCTAATCGAATACTCATCCTTGTAGGTTTCAAGGTATTGATGGAAAGTTTAGAATACAACGAATAGGGCATCAAATTGATACTTGCACCTAGATCGGCTAAAGCATCGTATGTGATGTTGTTTCCTAACGTGCACGGAATCAGAAAACTTCCAGGATCTCCTAGTTTCGGTGGAATTTTGTTTTGAACAATGGCTGAACATTCTTCATTCAGAAAGGTAGCAGATATTTGCTCCAACTTGTTCTTGTTATTAAGAAGTTCTTTTAAAAAGTTCCCATAATTGGGCATTCTAGCTAAAACATCAACAAGGGGAACATTGAGTCTAACCTCTTTGATTATTTCAACAAACTTCTTATAACGTTCTTCCATTTTTTCTTTCTTAAGGCTTTGAGGATATGGAATTTTTGGTGTATACGCCTTAACTGGTGGGATGGGTTTTGGTGGTGTTTTTTTGGTATTTTCCTTTTTTGCTTCTTCTTCCTCCTCACTATCATCATCGATGATCGTGGTATCATTTGGATTGGGTGGTGGATCATAAGAAAGACCACTTCTTGTGAATACAGCATTTATATGCTCATTTCGAGTCTGTGGTGGACGATAAGTTTTATCGTTCGATCCAGATGATGTTGGCTTAGGGTTGGTTTGGGTATTACTTGGCAACGAACCAGATGGTCGGGAAGAAATTTGATCAGAAAGTCTACCAAATTTGTTTTCAAGATCTTGAATCGATGCTTGATGATTTTTCTGACCTTGCTCAACTTTGGTTTTGAGATTGAAAAATTGGTTCTTGACGAACTCATTGGTTGATTTTTGAGCAGTTACGAATTCTCTCATCATTTTCTCAAAATCGGATTCTTCTGCTTTTTTGTCAGAGGTTTGTGTGGTTTGATTGTCTACTCGTGGTTGAGAATCACGGTTGTTATCCCGTTGTTGACGATCTTGCCAATTTACAGAATTTAGTCCGTAATAATTTCCACGATAACCGCCTCCACGGAATCCTCCTTGGACATAATTGGCTTCTCCTTCTTTGGGTTGGTCCATTGGTTGGTTGTCACATTCTGATGATGGGTGATTACCTCCACAGTTGTTACAACCGTCTCACATTTCTTTCATTTCTCCCTTAAGGTCTTTGTATTTGATGAAGCGAAAAGTGTACCGCTTTTAGGGGGTCATTTAAGCCCTAAATCGTATTTATTTGATCAAATATTGCCCTAAATCGTTCATTTTGTCATTTTAGGTACTTTGGAGAAGAAATCTGGAAAAGGAAGCATTTTGGACGTTTTTGGAGCATAAAAGTGAAGAAAACGACAAAGTCTCAAAATCGGCTGGAAAAGTACCTTTGACGGCGTCAGGGATTGCCCTTGACGGCGTCATGGCTTGGCAAAAAAGGTGGATATGAAAATTACTCATGATAAGCCAGAGAATTTTACAATGGAAAGTCTGACGGCGTCACCCTTTGAAGTGATCAAGGCCATCACGGTTTAACTTAAAGAGGGACGGCGTCAAGCCTTATTCTGACGGCGTCAAGCTTTGATAAGCCAGAGCGGATTTTGGAGGTCTAAAGAGGGACGGCGTCAAGAAGGCCATCCGGGAACCCTAGACACGGCGAGTTGACGGCGTCAAGTCCTATAACGTGACACCATCAGCCCTTAAACTCTATATATAGTTTTACAATTTTTTGTCATTAGTGTGCAAATTTGTGAGGAGAAACCCTAAAGACGAATTTCTGCCATTTTTAAGGGTTTTCATACCCTTGGATCTCCCATGTTTAATTGAAGATAAGTGTTCATTTAATCAATCAATATGTCTATGTGTTGTTTGATTATATCTTGTTCTTGTCTTTTGATTAACTTGCTAGGCTAGATTTATCTTGTGTTTGCTTAGATCTAATGAAACCTAGCTATTGATTATTGGTTATTAGTGTGTTATTAATTGTATTGGATGATTGTTTATCGATGTTAGGCTTAAGAAAACTGGCTAACTTCCTATTCGGTAACTTGCTTGAACGTCTTAAGAAACATGAACCAATGCGTACTAAGGTTTTTATGGTTGTATTTAATGCATGAGCGAATTCTAGTGATTCCATGTTAGGAGCTTCCTAGCCGGCTCGACATAGGAGTGAAGTAGGAGCTTGTAGAGTTGGGGAAGTACGTACGCCACCCCACGATTGGTATTAAGGAATACACCCGTCATCCACGCAATTAATACACACTAATCAACCGGTAAAAGATAGTTAGGGAGTAAGGAAATCTAAGTAAACACATTTCTCTCCACATAAGTTTCACAACTCTTTTCATTTTCAGTTATTTTATTTTATTTGCATTCGTAGTAAGTTGGGTTAGTTGATTAGCAACTAATTCCGCCCACTCCTTCAAACCCGAGATTTTACTTGCTTTCATAAAAATATAAAAATACAAAAAGAATCTTCCCTCACCCTTAGACCTACTAAAGTAGTTTTTCATACCTAACGAACACTATTCCCTGTGGAGAACGATCAATCCCCCATACTTACCACTACACTATACTACATCGGTCAGGTACACTGCCTGGTGGGGTTGTAAGCCTCTTGAGATCCCTCGGGAGGTAAAACCTGTTGTAAGGTTGCAAAACCACGCATCAAGTTTTTGGCGCCGCTGCCGGGGAATAGTTATTGTTTAGGTTGAATTTTTATTTTATTAGGTCTACTCACTAGATTCCTTTCTAGAGAGATTTTTATTTTATTTTTCTAGGTTTTCTTTAGTCTATCTTTTTTTCTTCGTTTCTTTGTTCGTAACCATTACCATTTGACATCATGGAAGATGGTAATATCCTCGATCCCAACAACCCACCACCAAAACAACCACCACAACCTCCTAGAGCCCGTACCTTAGGAGACTACTCCCGTCCTAGCCACCATGGCTATCGAAACACCATTGAGCTCACTCAAGGAGCCAATGTCACACCCTTGCGATCCGACACCATCCGGTTGGTGCAAAACGGATGCGCATTCCATGGACTTCGTTCTGAAGATCCTAATCAACATCTCAAGGACTTTCTCAAAATTGTTGATTCCATAGACCTTGATGTTGCCACTCGAGAGACGACCCGACTGCGTCTCTTTCAATTCTCTCTGCGGGACCAAGCTAGTCAATGGCTAGAGCGTCTACCCGCAGGATCCATCACCTCTTGGAATGATCTCACCACTCGCTTCCTTGCTCAGTTTTTCCCACCGGGAAGAACTACCAAGCTAAGGAATGATATCTTGATGTTCCAACAACGTCAAGGCGAAACCCTCTACGAGGCATGGACTCGATTCAAGGACTTACTCCAAAAAGTCCCTCACCATGGCATAGAACTTTGGCTCCAAGTCCAAATCTTCTATGACCATATCAATCTCTCCACGAGGCAAACCATTGACCAATCGGCCGGTGGTAAGCTACGTGATCTAAGTACGGAACAATCCTGGGCTCTCCTAGAAGATCTTGCTCTTTATGACAACGAAAGTTGAAGTGATCCCCGTGATTTGAGTAAAACGGTCAAGGAATATCTTTGCCTTCGAACAATTCAAGCACTTCCGACCGTAGGATCATAGAACTTGAAGACCAAGTCAAGTTTCTTATGAAATCCTACGAGGCTCCTAAACCTTCAAGCCAAGTGAACAAAATCACTTCTTCATGTGAATTATGTAGTGGTCCCCACGACACTCGTGATTGCATGGAACTCCCCGAACAAGCTTTTGCGGGCTACGCATCCTCGCGTACCGACGGAGCGGGAGACAAGTGGTACACTTTCAAACCCGAGCCAAACCCCTACGGTGATTCATACAACCCCTCATGGAAAAATCACCCAAACATTAGGTGGAAACAAAACCAAAACGCACAACAAACCAATTCTTCCAACCCACCTAATCGTTTCCAATCAAGCGGTTCCAACTCGAACCGTACTTTCAATAACAATCCTTCCAACAATTATGGTAGTACCAATAACTTTGAAGGATTGATGTCCCAATTTATGGCATCTCAAGAAGCTCGGATAGCTAAGTTTGAATCCGAATTCAATCAACAACAAACGGAGATGACCAATAAAATTGACAACTTATTGAAAGCCCTCAATAACCAAGTGCTATCACCTCCACATAAGGACGCTAGGAACACAAATAGCGGACCCCAAGTAAAAGACCCCTCTTCATCCAAACATGTCCACTTCGTCAACATTGTCACTATCAAACCGATTGATAGGAATGAAGATAATAGTGAACCTATGGATGAGGTTAAGAAAGTCGAGGTTGATAAAGAAGTTAGGGAAAGTGAGATTGAAGAAGTAGATGATGGTGAGGACTACTTCAATAGGCTACCACTAAGGAAGAGCGCGCATATCATACAGACTTATTCGATGACCCCGAGACACCATTATTCCTAGGTAGACCAATTATAAAAATAGGCGATCCTTCTAATCTCAACATACCATGCAACATCGGACATTTGCATGTGTGGAAAGCTTACATCGACCTTAGATCGCCCATAAACATCATGACTAGAGCCCACTACAACTTGATAATGAAAAAGCAACTTGGGTATAGGATGTTCCCTGACAAGGGTTGGATAAGTAACTTCACGGGAAGAGTTAAGGGATTACCGGTTTATGTAGGAAACTTCACCTATGCCACCGACTTTGTAATTGTAGAAGATATCCACCCAATAGTCGATGCATCCTTAACTCAAGTAGTTTTTGGAAAACCATTTGTTGAGGTCTCTAGAATGACTTATGAACCGTCCTTAGGGATAGTTAGATTTAAGGATGATACCGATGAGGTAAACTACCAAATGCCATATAAGATAGAACAATTCCAACACTTGTCAAATGTTGAGAAGGAGCTTAAGCAAGCGGTCTACTATAGGAATGATGAGGATAGAAATAAAGGAGTAGACTATGTTATGGGAAGGATATCCGGTTTCTACAAGGATTGTTTGAAATTAGGACCGGAGTATAAAACCGGAAATGAGAATGGCCTAGGAACCGTGACCAATGATGGAGTCACGTAATGTATTTGCTATGACAGGTAGTGAGAGATATTATCCGTTTTCATTTATGAGATTTATTTTGATGACACCTGAGAGATGTGAGTATCTAAACACTACTTGTGAGGTGCTAGTATGTAATCTCCGTGCTTATTATGATTAAAGTGGAACGACTGTTTGTTGTAATTACTTTTATATTAGCATTAAATGACCCCTAACTTGTATTTTGATTAGAATAAAAGCGCATTTGCTTGAGGACAAGCAAATCTCAAGTGTAAGGGTATTTGATGAAGCGAAAAGTGTACCGCTTTTAGGGGGTCATTTAAGCCCTAAATCGTATTTATTTGATCAAATATTGCCCTAAATCGTTCATTTTGTCATTTTAGGTACTTTGGAGAAGAAATCTGGAAAAGGAAGCATTTTGGACATTTTTGGAGCATAAAAGTGAAGAAAATGACAAAGTCTCAAAATCGGCTGGAAAAGTACCTTTGACGGCGTCAGGGATTGCCCTTGACGGCGTCATGGCTTGGCAAAAAAGGTGGATATGAAAATTACTCATGATAAGCCAGAGAATTTTACAATGGAAAGTCTGACGGCGTCACCCTTTGAAGTGATCAAGGCCATCACGGTTTAACTTAAAGAGGGACGGCGTCAAGCCTTATTCTGACAGCGTCAAGCTTTGATAAGCCAGAGCGGATTTTGGAGGTCTAAAGAGGGACGGCGTCAAGAAGGCCATCCGGGAACCCTAGACACGGCGAGGTGACGGCGTCAAGTCCTATAACGTGACACCGTCAGCCCTTAAACTCTATATATAGTTTTACAAATTTTTGTCATTAGTGTGCAACTTTGTGAGGAGAAACCCTAAAGACGAATTTCTGCCATTTTTAAGGGTTTTCATACCCTTGGATCTCCCATGTTTAATTGAAGATAAGTGTTCATTTAATCAATCAATATGTCTATGTGTTGTTTGATTATATCTTGTTCTTGTCTTTTGATTAACATGCTAGGCTAGATTTATCTTGTGTTTGCTTAGATCTAATGAAACCTAGCTATTGATTATTGGTTATTAGTGTGTTATTAATTGTATTGGATGATTGTTTATCGATGTTAGGCTTAAGAAAACTGGCTAACTTCCTATTCGGTAACTTGCTTGAACGTCTTAAGAAACATGAACCAATGCGTACTAAGGTTTTTATGGTTGTATTTAATGCATGAGCGAATTCTAGTGATCCCATGTTAGGAGCTTCCTAGCCGGCTCGACATAGGAGTGAAGTAGGAGCTTGTAGCGTTGGGGAAGTACGTACGCCACCCCACGATTGGTATTAAGGAATACACCCGTCATCCACGCAATTAATACACACTAATCAACCGGTAAAAGATAGTTAGGGAGTAAGGAAATCTAAGTAAACACATTTCTCTCCACATAAGTTTCACAACTCTTTTCATTTTCAGTTATTTTATTTTATTTGCATTCGTAGTAAGTTGGGTTAGTTGATTAGCAACTAATTCCGCCCACTCCTTCAAACCCGAGATTTTACTTGCTTTCATAAAAATATAAAAATACAAAAAGAATCTTCCCTCACCCTTAGACCTACTAAAGTAGTTTTTCATACCTAACGAACACTATTCCCTGTGGAGAACGATCAATCCCCCGTACTTACCACTACACTATACTACATCGGTCAGGTACACTGCCTGGTGGGGTTGTAAGCCTCTTGAGATCCCTCGAGAGGTAAAACCTGTTGTAAGGTTGTAAAACCACGCATCAGTATTGCCAATCGATTTTCGAAGTTAATGTTTCCATTTTCTCCATGAGTTTTGAGGTATCGGAACTTTCAGCAAAAGCAACGATTTTTCGTAAGGGTTTGGTTTTGGCATCTTTTAACCAGTCGAGTTTGAGAAGAACTCGGTCTTCTAGCAATTGGTATGCCTTGTTTGGAGTCTTATAAAGGAAAATTCCTCCACCATCAAGAATTCCTTGAGATGCTTCATCTAGTCCATGGTAGAAGATTTGGATAATGGTTCCTCGTCCTAAACCATGTCCATGACAACTACGAAGCAAATCTTTCATACGAAGCCAGGCTTCGACGAGCGATTCGTTAGGGTTTTGTGTAAAAGCACGAATATCTCCCATGAGTCGATCAAACATGGCAGGTGGAAAGAATCGGCTTACAAAAGCTTGCCTCATCTCCTCCCAAGTATTGATAGTTCCTGGGGTTAATTCATTATACCACACTTTTGCGTCTCCAGCAAGTGATGATGGAAAAAGTTTGAGTTTAATGGCATCCACATTGGTGTTGCCATATCGGAACATGCCACAAATTTTGATGAATTCGGCAATGTGCTTGTGAGGATCGGCCCTCGAACGGCCATCGAATTGACGGTCTTTGATCATAGAAAGATGGTGACCTTTCACGGTGAAATTGTCAAATAGGTTGACAGTAACAATAGCAGCTCCAGGAGTGGGTGCTACGGTTCGGTTGGCTTCCCACATGGGTCTATCGTCAGCCATGGGAAAAGTTTACTCGGTGAATGGGTTATAAACGACTTTAGCTTCACAAAGATTTTCAAACGGTGGGTTTCGTACTCTTGGTACACGGTTGGCTAATGGAACAAATGGTTTTCTTTTCTTTCTTTGTCTTCGGACTAAACGTTCGGGATCTGAAAAAGGTGAAATTGGTTCTATTCCAGTTGATCGAGTGTTCATACAATTCCCAAGAGAATCGAGGCAATGTTTAAACACACGATTAAAGAATGGAAACAGTTTGAAAAATCAGGTTTGGTGATCCGATCGGATGGATGAAATACCGATCGGATACTTGTCTCGGTAAAATTGATTTTGGTGAAAACCGATCGGATAGAAGTTACTACCGATCGGATGGAGCTCTCGGTAAAATTAAAAATTGGACAACCGATCGGATGATGAGCTCGAAAAACTTTTTTTTTTAATGAAAACAAACTATGAACTTCTAAAACCTACAGAAACACGATCAAAATCCCCGGCAGCGGCGCCAAAAACTTGATGTGTCGTGTGGGAGTACAAGTTTTAAATTTATAAAGGTCGAATTACCGAATCTAGAAACAACACATACGAGCAAGTGAACTCGTCCGTTATAGCAAGATTATGATGGTAAGTCGGGATCGTTCGCAGGGATTTGTGTAGTGAATCGAATTGTAAGCTACTAGAAGTAAATTCCTTAACAAGTAATGAAAAATAGAATAATTCAAATGATTAAAAACTACACTTGCTTAGACTAGCATACTACTCATTGATAAGCATGATTGTGATAACTTTGGACAACATGTTGGTTATGATAATTAGTTTGGTGAACTAATCTATTGCTTCTACAAATTAAACCTTCGTCAAGATTTTAGTTCATAAAAACAAGCATTACGTTTAACCACTCAATTCAAGATCAATTCAAGGTTCATAAGTTGGTGTACCTTAAACACAAAAATCATCTTTTGCTTAATCAAATAGCTTAGGAAATGGTCAATACAAAAGGTAACCGATCATAGACAAAAGGTCACAATTGAGAGTAAACTATTAATCTTTCGACCCTTGAAATGGTTTACCATCAATCCTATTTTTGATAGACAAAAGCATTCTCATTACAACCACAATTAACTTTCTTTGTTTAATCAAGAATAATGGGTAAAAACAATCATTCATAGACAAATGATTATAACTAGTTGAATAACAATAGCTCTTTCGACCCTTAAAATTATTAGCAACTAGTTAAACTTGATTCAACAAATGTCACTACAAAACTTAATCACGATTGGATCTTAGAATCAACTTGAAATTGAATTAAAACATGTCATCACAATCATACGCATATCAATTGGTAATACTCATCATCTAAGCAAGTGCACAAAGGCACTGGCCACTCATAGCAAACATGAACATAATCTCAGAACTTTGAACATTAGAAACCATAATTGAAAGTCTTAACAATGATTGGAAATAGATTACAAATGATAAAGTAATGATACCCCAAGGATTGGTGTTGATTTCTTGATGTTTTGACCTCCAAATAATGACTTCTTGACTCTCCAACTGCTCCTGGACTTTTAAGGACGAATTTGAGAGTATTTGATGAGTGGTGGATGATTACTAGTCTATTGATTAAGAGTTAGCACACTAAATATTCCACAAATGATCCTATTAATACTCCTCCCAAGGGTCTTGGTTCATTAATGCTTCACTTATCCTCCAAGTAGTTTAGAAGAGCCTAGAATCCTTATTAGAAGGGCTTAGAACCGGATATATGAAAAGACAAAACTTAATGATGAAGTTTTGGTAAATCAGCAAGCTTCCAACCGATCGGTAATATGTCCAACCGATCGGTTGGTCTTCGGAATTGCCTCCATCCGAATCGGTTGTGGGCAGCCTTCGATCGGATGGATGGTTGCTGTTTTGGAACGTTTTGGACTTTTGTCGTCTTGGCTTGATTTTTCCTTTTTGGGTCTTTGGTTCTTCATCCAAACTTGATCTTTTCAACATCTTTGAAGCTAATCGACATGAATACTTGGACCTTCATTCTTTGAAATGCCTTTTTGATTGGGTCTTTGTATAAGAATCTTCGCACTTTCATAAATATTTCCTTCTTTCTCCTTTTTCTCATCTTTTTCTTCCTTTTTCCTGTTTTTGGCCATATATGCTTTGCAAACACACTTTGGTACGATTTAGTAACAAAAGCATATAAATATAACCAAATAACATACATAAAAACATGAATAACGCTACTAAAAACATGCACAATTTGAGCGTTATCGTAGGTGGGTATATATATATAATATAATATATATATATATATATATATATATATTATATATATATATATAATATATATATATATATATATATATATATATATAAGAAATAAAATTAAACATGTATAGGTATATATGTATGCAATGTAATTCCTAGTGATCATGTATTGAGAAAATGTGTTTTAAAAGACTTGTTACTATAAATGTAAAAGACTATAACTTATATTTATGCTTTGCTAAAGATAAACCTTATAATTGTTATTAACAAAATAAGTCAAAGATCGTAAAATATAAATAACGTTTTAAGGTCGATATTTGTATTAACACTGACCATGCAGGGTGTCAAGATACTCGTCGAAGTACGTCGAGAGGTGCTCAATTTCTTGGAGAAAAGTTGGTGAGTTGGTCATCTGAAATGCAAATGAGCACTTTCACGTCTTCCACAGAGGCTGAATACATCGCCATGTCTTCATGTTGTGCTCAAATCCTATGGATGAAATCCCAACTTTCAGACTATGGCTTTGTATACAACAAGATTCCTCTTTATTGTGACAACAAAAGTGCCATTGCTCTCTGCTGCAACAATCTCCAACACTCTAGATCAAAGCACATCGATATCCAACATCACTTCATTAGGGAACAGGTTGAAAAGGGTGTGGTTGAACTATACTTCGTGAGGACTGAGTACTAGCTGGCAGATATCTTTACTAAAGCACTTCCGAGAGAACGGTTCCAGTTTATTCTCCCGCGCCTTGGTATGAAGAGTCTGAAGCCAGAAACACTCAAAAGCCTTTAGGAAGAGACTGAGGAGTAATGGATTTGCCTCGTGTATCCTTTGTATATATTTTATACCAAAAAACAAAATACAAAAATATAAAACCAAGAAAAACCATATAAATCAGAAAAATAGAAAATTCCAAAAATAGTTTTTCAAGGCATGTCTTCTGGTATCGATAACATTTACGGTTCTAGAAATGTCATTCAACAATGACACGGGTCTTTAAATGAAGTTCGAGCAGAAGTTCAAATTGTTTCTCAAAACATGCCTAGATGGCTTGCTATTATTTCAGATACGCAACCCATTTTTCAAAATGTGGAAAGCACGTCGCCAAAAAGATAGCTGTTCCTAACAACGGGTGATTAAGTTATCCCGGGCATGGATTACTTTACATCCGTGCACCCTCGATCTAGTGTACGCTTCAGTGCATTATTTCCTGATTCAGAAGAGAAGTCTTCTTTTACCAAAGCTATTTTTTTTCCTTCTATGATTCTTCAGAAAAATAATTTGTATCTAAAATGGTGGTTTAAAACAGTATTTGAAAATCAATCGAACTTAAATTTTTTTTCATAAAATTTTCCACTCAATCTATGATAAAAGGTTTAGTTTTTCATAAAATTTTAAATTGATAACGGGTCATACATTAAGGGGGAGAGTGATTTCAAATTTTATTTTAGATCATCAAATGGTATCTTTGTATGGTTCAAGTAATGAATAAACATGTATTATTATGTGTCAGAATATGAATCTTTTCATAAGTTTCTCGCTAAACTCCAAATCATTTATAAACTTATCATTTCTGACACTAACATTCTCCCTCATTGATTGAGGGGGAGCATAGTAATGTTCCATTATCAGTATATATTGAATCAGACCACATTTTCTCCCATAATTTCTAACATACTTAAATCAATTGAGATCCCTAATCTCAAAAGGTTTGAAATTTTTGATCGGGGGAGAGAATGTGATTTAAATATGAAAACTGATAAAATGTGATCTATTGGACTCAAGTGTAGGCTCTCTCATATGTGCTAAACTCTTTCGTATATCGAAGCACATATTGAGGGGGAGCGAATTATTTATGATGGCAATTGTGGAAGAATACCAAAGACCGACCATTTTATTTAATGTACTGGAGTTATAAGGATGGTAAGGTTAGGTATCAGTTCCCATGATCCATCCAGAACCGGAGGGATCTTCCCAGTGACAATCCTCTAGTTAGAATAGAAGTCCTTAGGAACGATGAAAAAAGGAGAAAAGTGAGAATAAGGGAAGAGTGCCGACTGAGATGGAATTGGTACTGGAACAAACCCAACAAGGTGCTAATGATGAAGTCTTGGTAAGCGCTGAAGGGGTTAAGAATGAAAAAGAAATGTAAAGATAAAGGGTGAAAAGAAATAGCCCTCCAAATATTCAACCTTAGGGCAGAAACCGGGTTCAATTCATATGCTACTGGTTGTTACTAACGTAACGCCGGTATTGAAGACAAGACGTCATGGACCCAGTGACGCATTGCACTAAACCTTCTAGCCACTCAAGTTCTCTTAAAAGGACTTGTTTCATTCTCACGGTGAACCCTATGATAAAGAATACATGTCCTATTTCTACATATATTTTTTTTATTATCTAATCATAACTACTATCTAATGTGACGTAACTCACATACTCGATAAACGTGCTCTCACGCAGACCAACATCAACTTACTTAATGTTTATTCCATATAAACATTAATATATGTCAAGTATAAAAATCCTACGATATACCATTTGCCACTTTACGTTAATTCATTAACATACAACAAATAAACGTTCAAACTAAATATTTCTTATCTATTAGAGTTCTTATGAAACCCTAAACCATTATAACTATAATTATGGATAACTGAACCCTTAAACACTTAAGTACAACTCATCCAAGTTAGTGTACAAGCTTCTAAAGAACAGAAACCCTAATTTCAAAATAACTCCCGATACAAACCCTAAATTCACAAAACTATGATTTTATGCAATAAAATCACAAACCCTAATTAATATATATAAGATTTTTACAAAATATAAGTGTACAAGTCTTTCAAGCCAAGGTACAAGTCATTTATGCATAACAACATAATATATATATATATATATATATATATATATATATATATATATATATATATATATATATCACATTTTAAACCTCAGTGTACTCATTATAAAGCACATTATACAAGTCTTTTATGCACCGACCTTAAAAATAAAATTTCTTAAACTTACTAAATATAAGTACAAGTCATGTTGGGTTTTATAGATTTGATGTTACGAAACAAGAAGAATGAAACATAAGGATTGCTGAGAAGATATGGAAAATACACGAAGTAGATACTACTGCTAGGCATAAAAGATTCTACTGCTAGTGTATTTTATTCTACTACTAGTATATTGTTGAAGATTAGTATAGCAGTATCAAGTATAGCACAGTTACACTCTAACAGGGATCAAAGATCCTTGAGGCTAAACAAAACTAACAACATCAGACGGTTTCTACCCAAACCCTTGTCTGATGTTTCCACACACACTCTTTTGATGTTTTACATATTGACACACTTCTGTGTTTAAATTCTAAGCACACTCAAACACTACATAAAACATACTTAGTATCTAAGCTAAGATCTCCCTTTTATAGAACAAAGGAGATCTTTACAAATTGGATAAGTCTTGTCAAACTACTTGCTTGTTATGTGTGTCAGTAGCAAAGAAACAACTTGTTCTGTGTTTTCAACTTGTTGACTGATCACATATCTATGATATTATCTACCGTATATATTTGACTTTTATACAAATAATATCTTCTTCATTCTTATCCATTCAGTAGTAGTATGACTCATTCCAGCAGCAGTATCTTTGTTGAACTAGCAGTACCTTCTTTGCACTAGTAGTACTAACTTTGCACTAGCAGTACTAACTTAAGTTAGTACTGTTAGTTATAACTTGATCAGACTTCAACAATATACTAGCAGTAGAATAAAATACACTAGCAGTAGAATCTTTTATGCCTAACAGTAGTATCTACTTGGTGTATTTTCCATATCTTCTCAGTAATCCTTATGTTTCATTCTTCTTGTTTTGTAACATCAAATCTATAAAACCCAACAATCTTCCCCTATTTGATGATGACAAAACAAACACGTTCTTGTACGAATTTCCCTAGACGAAGTAGAGAAATTGAGATAATTAAATCTCACCATGAATGAAACACTTTTGTCTTCCCCTTAATCCATGCCATCCACCACAAATAGGAAATGTAAGCAGTAAAAACTTCCCCTATGTTGATGCACGAACATAATATGATTAAACACATCATAATATACTTCCCCTGAAATCAATGTGTTAACCATCTTCATGATTCTTCAAATCTGTAGGCTGTGTGTATTGATGAAGAAAACCAATCATTTCTAACTTGATGGTGAAATAGAATAAACCAACCTTGTGTCTTATGTCTTGCACTAAAACTGACTTCGAACATATACCCAATCTCTATGTATAAGGAGACCGCAATCTCTTGACAATAAACTCATCTCCAATGAGACACTGAGCACTACAATGTAACTCCTTTAAGTGTTTGTCAATTCGTAGTCACTTGAATTTGAACGAACAACAAGTTATCTTTAAAGTGTAAGCAACCACCTTAAGATATAATAAAACATAACCTTGAAAAATTCTACTTCATCTTTAAATAAGCAACAAGTAACCTTCTTCTTCAATAAGAATAAATAATAACGAGCCTTTAAAACCTTTAAGAACATCATCCAACGTCTCTGTGTGTGTGTTCTTCTCCTTGTGTGTGTATTCCTTGAAAGAAAACCAAAAATTCAATCATTCCTCAACTGTTTCTGTAGCACTTTTTAATGATGTATATCTTTCAATCTAAAGCTCAGATTGAAGATCCTTCAAGTGAAAATTTTCCATGATATGCCAAGAACCTTCAACAAAAATTTTAGCCCGATCCAACGATTAACGAATGAGCTATAGCCTTTGCAAAACTGTTCTGCAGAAAGTTGCAAAAATAAGCCAAAATTGAATTTTTCTTCCTTCTTCTTTGACAAAAACACCTTGTAATCACTAGATCGAGAGCCCCCCGCTATGATACCAACTGAGAGTAGGATTCGATACACTTGAAGGGTGTTAGTCCTTTGAAACTTTGTGTATATGACATGTTTGAGTTAATATGATTAAGTATGCGGAATCTACTTAACCACACTTAGAAGGTTTATTTGGTTATAGAAATGGAACAGTTATGTTTGTTGAAGAACAATGAACAACGAAAGTTTATCACCAAACGACTCAATATTATTCAAAATAATACGAGTGATTTTCACTATCACTAGGGTTACAAAACCTTGAATCTTATGTTTCTATGACTTGTGATATTATTGTGTTTGTTCTTTTCTCTTAACAGATATTCAAGTTCTATTCTTTGCAAATCTTAACATACTTAATATCTAGTCTAAGATCTCTCATTTATAGTCCAAAAGAGATCTTTACAAATATTGTCAAGTCTAATCGAACACATGCTTGAGAGTGTCAGTCATTAAGATACAACATGTATCTGTGTTTACAACTTGTTACTGAACCCTTTGTCTAAAGATATTATCTACCGTGTATTGTTGACTATTGTACACATAATATCTTCGAATACTTATCCAACCAGCAGTAGAATACTTCAATAGTTATCCACTCAGCAGTAGAATCTTCTTCACCAGCAGCAACATCATTCAGCAGTAGAATGTTTAACGCTAGCAGTAGAATCAAATGCACTAGCAGTAGAATGATACTTAGAGTATTTCTTTGAGCAGAACTGATCTTGTGAACATGTAATTTCCAATACTAATCTTCAGAACATTTAATTCCCAACAATCCTCCCCTAAACATGTGAATCCTTTTCAACATTTTTCTGAATTAAATTATAGATTGTGAAGATCTTTCAAACACTTCTTAGTCAGACCCTTGATCTGAGCTTCCCTTTGTTCTGTAAGACTAAATATCTTTCTCAGTAACTCATCTGCCATTTTCTTTTGACTTTGACAATATTAGTACCTATCTTCAAGCTTCAAACAAAGCCTAAAAGATGGTGCAATTTCCTTGGATGGAGGAATTATAAGAGGCAATGGTGCTACGTATCTTGGATGCTTGTTTCAACAAGTGAAATCATCTATCAGCATGCCTTTGCAAGTGATGAACAAACGTAGTGAACTGAAATTAAAACTGAAAGAACCTAGATAGAACTTTCTCCTTTGGAATGCTTCATCGCTTCTGAATATATATAATACTCCAGAATCAGCTCTGTTCTTGTCATTTTCAACCTCCATGTTATCATCTTGTATGCTCTTGTCTTTTCCTCCCTTACATTTGGTTAATCTTCTGATGAAGCGAAAAGTGTACCGCTTTTAAGGGGTCATTTAAGCCCTAAATCATATTTATTTGATCAAATATTGCCCTAAATCGTTCCTTTTGTCATTTTAGGTACTTTTGAGGAGAAATCTGGAAAAGGAGGCATTTTGGACGTTTTTGGAGCATAAAAGTGAAGAAAACGACAAAGTATCAAAATCATGCTAAAAGTTAACTTTGACGGCGTCAGGATTATCCCTGGACGGCGTCATGGCTTGGCAAGAAAAGGTGGATGTGAAATTTACTCATGATAAGCCAGAGAAATTTGCATGGGAATTCTGACGGCGTCACGCTTTAATCTGATCAAGGTCGTCAAGGCTTAATTTAAAGAGGGACGGCGTCACCCCTAATTCTGACGGCGTCAACCCCTGATAAGCCAGAACGGATTTTGGAGAGCTAAAGAGGGACTGCGTCAAGAAGGTCATCCGGGAACCCTAAAAGTGGCGAGGTGACGGCGTCACACTCCATAACGTGACGCCGTCAGATCTGAAAGTCTATATATAGTTTTGCAATTTTTTGTCATTAGTGTGGAACTTATTGAGGAACTTTGTGTGTGAAAACCCTAAGACGAATTTGGCAGCTTTTTCAAGGCTTTTCGCCTTGAGATCTTCCATGTTACATTGAAGATAAGTTATCAATTAATCATTCAATATGTCTATGTGTTGTTTGATTCTATCTTGTTCTTGTCTTTTGTTTAACATGCTAGGCTAGATTTATCTTGTGTTTGCTTAGATCTAATGAAACCTAACTATTGATTATTGGTTATTAGTGTGTTGTTAGTTGTATTGGATGATTGTTCATCTATGTTAGGCTTAAGAAAACTGGCTAACTTCCTATTCGGTAACTTGCTTGAACGTCTTAAGAAACATGAACCAATGCGTACTAAAGGTTTTTATGGTTGTATTTAATGCACAAGCGAATTCTAGTGATCCCATGTTAGGAGCTTCCTAGCCGGCTCGACATAGGATTGAAGTAGGAGCTTGTAGAGTTGGGGAAGTACGTACGCCACCCCACAAATGGTATTAAGGAATAACCCGTCATCCACGCAACTAATACACACTAATCAACCGGTAAAAGACAGTTAGGGAGTAAGGAAATCTAAGTAAACACATTTCTCTCTATATAAGTTTTACCACCTTTTCATTTTCAGTTATTTTATTTTATTTGCATTCGTAGTTATTAGGGTTAGTTGACTAGCAACTAATTCCGCCCACTCTTTCAAACCCGAGATTTTACTTGCTTTCATAAAATTATAAAAACATAAAAAAGAATCTTCTCTCACCCTTAGACCTATTAGAGTAATTTTTCATACCTAACGAACACTATTCCCTGTGGAGAACGATCAATCCCCCGTACTTACCACTACACTATACTACATCGGTCAGGTACACTGCCTGGTGGGGTTGTAAGCCTCTTGAGATCCCTCGAGAGGTAAAACCTGTTGTAAGGTTGCAAAACCACGCATCAAGTTTTTGGCGCCGTTGTCGGGGAATAGTTATTGTTTAGGTTGAATTTTATTTATAGGTCTACTCACTAGATTCCTTCTAGTGAATTTTATTTTATTTTCTAGGTTTTCTTTAGTCTATCTTTTTTCTTCGTTTCTTTGTTCGTAACCATTACCATTAGACATCATGTAAGATGGTAATATCCTTGATCCCAACATCCCACCACCACAACAACCACCACCACCTCCTAGAGCCCGTACTTTAGGAGAGTACTCCCGTCCTAGCCACCATGGCTATCGAAACACCATTGAGCTCACTCAAGGAGCCAATGTCACACCCTTGCGATCCGACCCATCCGGTTGGTGCAAAGCGGATGCGCATTCCATGGACTTCGTTCTGAAGATCCTAATCAACATCTCAAGGACTTTCTCAAAATTGTTGATTCTATAGACCTTGATGTTGCCACTCGAGAGACGACCCGATTGCGTCTCTTTCAATTCTCTCTGCGGGACCAAGCTAGTCAATGGCTAGAGCGTCAACCCGCAGGATCCATCACCTCTTGGGATGATCTCACCACTCGTTTCCTTGCTCAGTTTTTCCCACCGGGAAGAACTACCAAGCTAAGGAATGAAATCTTGATGTTCCAACAACGTCAAGGCAAAACCCTCTACGAGGCATGGACTCGATTCAAGGACTTACTCCAAAAAGTCCCTCACCATGGCATAGAACTTTGGCTCCAAGTCCAAATCTTCTATGACCATATCAATCTCTCCACGAGGCAAACCATTGACCAATCGGCCGGTGGTAAGCTACGTGATCTAAGTGCGGAACAATCATGGGCTCTCCTAGAGGATCTTGCTCTTTATGACAACGAAAGTTGGATTGATCCCCGTGATTTGAACAAAACGGTCAAGGCAATATCTTTGCCTTCGAACAATTCAAGCACTTCCGACCGTAGGATCATAGAACTTGAAGACCAAGTCAAGTTTCTCATGAAATCCTACGAGGCTCCTAAACCTTCAAGCCAAGTGAACAAAATCACTTCTTCATGTGAATTATGTAGTGGTCACCACGACACTCGTGATTGCATGGAACTCCCCGAACAAGCTTTTGTGGACTACGCATCCTCGCGTACCGACGGAGCGGGAGACAAGTGGTACACTTTCAAACCCGAGCCAAACCCCTATGGTGATACATACAACCCCTCATGGAAAAATCACCCGAACCTTAGGTCGAAACAAAACCAAAACGCACAACAAACCAATTCTTCCAACCCACCTAATCGTTTCCAATCAAGCGGTTCCAACTCGAACCGTACTTTCAACAACAATCCTTCCGGCAATGGTAGTACCAATAACTTTGAAGGATTGATGTCCCAATTTATGGCACCTCAAGAAGCTCGGATAGCTTGATTCGAGTCCGAATTCAATCAACAACAAACGGAGATGACCAATAAAATTGACAACTTGTTGAAAGCTCTCAATAACCAAGTGTTATCACCTCCACATAAGGACGCTAGAAACACAAATAGCGGACCCCAAGTAAAAGACCCCTCTTCCATCCAAACACGTCCACTTCGTCAATGTTGTCACTATCAAACCAATTGATAGGAATGAGGATAATAGTAAACCTGAGGATGAGGTTAAGAAAGTCGAGGTTGATAAAGAAGTTAGGAAAAGTGAGATTGAAGAAGTAGATGATGATGAGGACTACTTCAATAGGCCACCCACTAAGGAAGAGCGCGCATATCATACAAACTTATTCGATGACCCCGAGGCACCATACTTCCTAGGTAGACCAATCATAGAAATAGGCGACCCTTCTAATCTCAACATACCATGCAACATCGGACATTTGCATGTGTGGAAAGCCTACATCGACCTTAGATCACCCATAAACATCATGACTAGAGCCCACTACAACTTGATAATGAAAAATCAACTTGGGTATAGGATGTTCCCTGACAAGGGTTGGATGAGTAACTTCACGGGAAGAGTTAAGGGATTACCGGTTTATGTAGGAAACTTCACCTATGTCACCGACTTTGTAATTGTAGAAGACATCCGCCCAATAGTCGATGCATCCTTAACTCAAGTGGTTTTTGGAAAACCATTTGTTGAGGTCTCTAGAATGACTTATGAACCTTCCTTAGGGATAGTTAGATTTAAGGATGAGACCGATGAGGTAAACTACCAAATGCCATATAAGATAGAACAATTCCAACACTTGTCAAATGTTGAGAAGGAGCTCAAGCAAGCGGTCTACTATAGGAATGATGAGGATAGAAATAAAGGAGTAGACTATGTTATGGAAAGGATATTCGGTTTCTACAAGGATTGTTTGAAATTAGGACCGGAATATAAAACCGGGAATGAAAATGGCCTAGGAACCGTGACCAATGATGGAATCACGTAATGTACGTGACTTTGAGTCTAGCTACAAGACTCGTTAATAAAGAAAAGCGCTTCTTGGGAGGCAACCCAAGTTTTATTTGCTTTGTGTGTTTATTTATTTGTTTGTTTGATTTTATTTGTTTCCGTATGTATGTTTATATTTTATTATTATTGATTCATGTTAAAAACTAATTTGTGAAAATGCTTTATCTTGTTTTTAACTTCGTCTTAACTACATATAAAGGTATTTTGCAAAAGTTAAGTGTAAGGGAAATCTAAATCGGTTTATTAGAACACAAATGAACATGAATCGTAATAATATTAAATGAACATACATATTAGTATTTGTTTGAGTCAAATGCTTGTATCGAGTCATAATGATGTTTTGCAGGATTTCCAGGAAGTAAGGTATAGGTTTTTCCAAAATTTTTTCCGGAAACTTAACATGAGAATTCTGTCAGATCATATCTGACGGCGTCAGGAATTACAACCTGACGGCGTCAGGTTTAATTTTCTGAAAATTTTTGAAAGTTTTGTTAAAAAGTTTTTATTAAATCTCTAACTTATAATCTCCAGGAATCTGCAAAATTATCATTCCACAAGCATTATATCCTTATATATAGATTTTACCCCGCCGATGTTATGCAGGTTTTTGTGTTTGTTTTCTCAGGTTTAACAGGTTATTTTGGACAAGGAAATGTATGTGGAATCAAGCTTTTGGCGATGCATTAGTCATGAAGCTTTTACATTCTCTTTGGAAGAAGATCTAACCGTGTTACTTCATTATCCACCGAACGAATCAGGGGAGTATTTGATTTCATTCTTTTACCTTTATGCTTTTACATTTGTTATTTGAACATTGGGGACAATGTTCATCTTAAGTGTAAGGGGGGGTAAAAGTACGATTAGAGAATGCTCTTACGCTTGATTTTTGTTTGTTTAATAGTAGATGTGTAATAAAACTGAGATAAATACCTGTTAGGGCAATTTTAGTGCCAAATTTAAATTTTTTTACAACATATAGGAGTGAAACTTTGATCTTAATGAGCGTCTCACGGATAGGAGTTATATGACTAGCACGAAACCGTACCACTAAAAAATTTTCCACTCCCAAATATGTGAGGTTCGCCCCTAGAATTGGTAGGAAAAGCATTTATGCTATGATGTGTGTACCGGCAGCACTTAGATTCTAGAACTTGCGTTAGGACCATTCCGAGGCCACAAGTGAGACTACATTCGTGTAGTTAGATTTACTACATGATAAGAGGCATTAGGATTAACCCATTGTTTTACACCCGTGTTTTTGCTATAATTACATTGACTACATTGGTCAAGTAATTCTCCCACACCCTTTGCGTTGTACTCATTTTTAGTACACGATACCCCTAGTACACCCCTCAGAGCCTATCTTTTCTTTCAACCTTTAAGCATTTTACTTGAAGGAAGAATTTGTTTACACCCCACTAAAATGTACACCCAAATCGCCTTAGCCTACCTTGTATGCACTCATTTTTAGTGCAATATTGTGTCAACATTTGTGTAAACCCATGTTAATTATCTAGTTGATTACATGGTTGCTAAGTCGAGTCATATCCTTGTACATATTGTTTTGGGACGATTGGGACTCATGGGTAAAGTACTAGTGTAATGGAGTAATGGGGAAGAACATCATTTATTACCCCCATATGTGCTAAATATTTTAAAAGTACTCCAAGTGTTTTGATTATCTTAATTCGAGTCATTAGAATAGTTATTTGTAAAGTTATGTAAAAGTTCAAGTGTAAGGGGAATGCAACGCCCCTATGATGTATTATTTTGGATGGTAGGGCAAAAGTGTATGCAATAAAAAAAAAAAATCGAAAAAATCAAGAAAAATACAAAAAAAAAAGAGAAAAAGAAAAGTAGAAAAAACATACGGACTACCATCCCGTTTCATTTTATGTTTGTTTTATGTTTTTGTTATTTTCTTTCATTAGCTTAAATCGAGTCGAGTCTTGGCTTATGCAACATTGTATAGTACATGTAATTGATCAAGATCTTTAACTCGCCACCAGTAAAATATCCTTTATCCAACAAAACCGTGTTTCCTTTTCCCTACACCTAACGTTATAACCCATTTAAAAGCCCTCTTTGATAGTTTATCTTAGGTGCTTACGCCTAGTGGAGGAGGTTTTTTATCCTTTCCCAAGCCTATGGTAATCTATTTGCTATGACAGGTAGTGAGAGATATTATCCGTTTTCATTTATGAGATTTATTTTGATGACACTTGAGAGATGTGAGTATCTAAACACTACTTGTGAGGTGCTAGTTTGTAATCTCCGTGCTTATTATGATTAAAGTGGAACGAATATTTGTTGTAATTACTTTTATGTTAGCATCAAATGACCCCTAACTTGTATTTTGATTAGAATAAAAGCGCATTTGCTTGAGGACAAGCAAATCTCAAGTGTAAGGGTATTTGATGAAGCGAAAAGTGTACCGCTTTTAAGGGGTCATTTAAGTCCCTAAATCGTATTTATTTGATCAAATATTGCCTAAATCGTTCCTTTTGTCATTTTAGGTACTTTTGAGGAGAAATCTGGAAAAGGAGGCATTTTAGACGTTTTTGGAGCATAAAAGTGAAGAAAACGACAAAGTCTCAAATCATGCTAAAAGTTACCTTTGACAGCGTCAGGATTATCCCTGGACGGCGTCATGGCTTGGCAAGAAAAGGTGGATGTGAAATTTACTCATGATAAGCCAGAGAAATTTGCATGGGAATTCTGACGGCGTCACGCTTTAATCTGATCAAGGTCGTCAAGGCTTAATTTAAAGAGGGACGGCGTCACCCCTAATTCTGACGGCGTCAACCCCTGATAAGCCAGAACGGATTTTGGAGAGCTAAAGAGGGATGGCGTCAAGAAGGTCATCCGGGAACCCTAAAAGCGGCGAGGTGACGGCGTCACACTCCATAACGTGACGCCGTCAGATCTGAAAGTCTATATATAGTTTTGCAATTTTTTGTCATTAGTGTGGAATTTATTGAGGAACTTTGTGTGTGAAAACCCTAAGACGAATTTGGCAGCTTTTTCAAGGCTTTTCGCCTTGAGATCTTCCATGTTACATTGAAGATAAGTTATCAATTAATCATTCAATATGTCTATGTGTTTTTGTATTCTATCTTGTTCTTGTCTTTTGTTTAACATGCTAGGCTAGATTTATCTTGTGTTTGCTTAGATCTAATGAAACCTAGCTATTGATTATTGGTTATTAGTGTGTTGTTAGTTGTATTGGATGATTGTTCATCTATGTTAGGCTTAAGAAAACTGGCTAACTTCCTATTCGGTAACTTGCTTGAACGTCTTAAGAAACATGAACCAATGCGTACTAAAGGTTTTTATGGTTGTATTTAATGCACAAGCGAATTCTAGTGATCCCATGTTAGGAGCTTCCTAGCCGGCTCGACATAGGAGTGAAGTAGGAGCTTGTAGAGTTGGGGAAGTACGTACGCCACCCCACAAATGGTATTAAGGAATACACCCGTCATCCACGCAACTAATACACACTAATCAACCGGTAAAAGATAGTTAGGGAGTAAGGAAATCTAAGTAAACACATTTCTCTCTATATAAGTTTTACCACCTTTTCATTTTCAGTTATTTTATTTTATTTGCATTCGTAGTTATTTGGGTTAGTTGACTAGCAACTAATTCCGCCCACTCTTTCAAACCCGAGATTTTACTTGCTTTCATAAAATTATAAAAACATAAAAAAGAATCTTCTCTCACCCTTAGACCTATTAGAGTAATTTTTCATACCTAACGAACACTATTCCCTGTGGAGAATGATCAATCCCCCGTACTTACCACTACACTATACTACATCGGTCAGGTACACTGCCTGGTGGGGTTGTAAGCCTCTTGAGATCCCTCGAGAGGTAAAACCTGTTGTAAGGTTGCAAAACCACGCATCAACTTCCTTGGGTTTTATTTCCTCCCCTGAGATGTTTCCTCCCCTGTTTGGAAGATGCAAATAACATTTTATCCTCCCCTGTTTGGAAGATCTCTCACCATCATCCCATCATCATCTGATCTACCAATGTGAACTTGTTTTCAGACAATGTTTTACATGTAGCCATCAATTCCTTAAGAGTTTATGTGCTGCCCTCATCACTTCTAGGTGTGTTAACTCCTATGAGAGGTGATTCATGGGGCATTGACTCATTATCCATCAATGGATGGTTTTACTGAGTCCCTTTGAAAATCCTTTTTAAGAAATTTTTGACTTAGCAGTATGTTCATGATTTTGTTATAGAAAAATCATACTGCTTTCAAATATTTTGAAGGGATTAAGTGTATAACAGACACTTAATCAAGAATGCGGTTTAAAGCAACCTCTGGTTGTGTGAGAACCAATGTTTTTTAGTTATAAATAACTGCCTGTGAAAAGATAAACCTATTCAAAAGGCTTTCTTGACAGGGTTTCCAGCTCATAGCAATTGTTGCCTCTAACACACATGTTAGATTCACTTTTACTAGTTGTTCTTTCTATCAGATGTCCTTAGACTTGCTCATTATACTTAAAAGTATAAAATGATAGAAAGTGAGTTGAGTCAGTTACTATCTGACCAACTTAACCATCAATTCAATGTGAAATATCATAATCAGATTTCAAGAAATATGTTTTAAAGATTTTATTAACTTAGGTGTTAACCTTTGATAATGAAATCCCAAACTTAGTCCATCATAAACCTATTATATCAGCAACTAAGAATCATTCTGCTGCTTCCATTTCACTTGAAACTTCCTTTTTATTCAATGTTCATACCTGAAAATGTTAGTCCAAAACCAAGAAACAAAATGCAAAGCATTTGTCTTATAGCAGTATCATAGTATGACTAACAAATATGAACTTAACAAACAAAAATTTGTACCAGCAACACATACTTTTTACTAACAGTAGTATTTTATAAATGGGATAATTACTAAAATAGCCCAAAACCCAAGTGGGATATTTCTACCCCGGTTGCCCTGGGCAATGCCCCCAGTTGCCCAAAAAAGGGCGATTGTTGCCCAAAAAATACACTGGAAATCCTTCGGTTGCCCCAAAAAATGCCGGTTGCCCTGGGCAACACAATTATTTTCGGATTTCGGGTTAGATAGGGAAGCGCCCATTTGTGTTTGGTCTATTTTTGTCATTATCCCTTTATAAATTCAGCAGTACAATCTTAAGATATATACAAAAACCATACAGATTAAAAATTTTAAGGGTCAAGCATCCCAATACTTGCTACCAAGTATTGAAACCTTCCAACATCAAAAGCTTTAGTGACAAGATCTGCAAAGTTGTGTTCAGAATCAATTTTGAACACTTGAATCAACTTTTTCTCATTGCAATCTCTAGTAAAATGATGTCTAATTTCAATGTGTTTTGTTTTAGAATGCTGTACCGGGTTTTTAATTATGCAAATTGTACTACTATTATCAATATGAATGACCGTGTTCATGAAATTGTACCCATAGTCAAGAAGTTGGTTTTGAAGCCATAGGACTTGACCACAGTAACTTGCAACAGCTACATATTCAGCTTCAGTTGTTGAAGTAGCCACAATTGTTTGCTTCTTACACTGCCATGAGATAAGTCTACACCCAAGGAATTGACATCCTCCAGTTGTTGACTTTCTGTCCAAGCTAGCACCAGCATAATCACTATCCTAAAATGCTACCAAGTCAAAAGGTGATTCCCTTGAATACCATAGACCCAACCTAGGTTGACCCTTGAGATATCTAAAAATCCTCTTGACTGCTGTTAAATGAGAAACCTTTGGAGTTACTTGAAATCTTGCACAAGCACAAACAGAGAACATGATGTCAGGTCTTGATGATGTGAGATACATCAAAGAGCTTATCATTGATCTGTAAGTGTGCACATCTACATTGTCTCCATCTAAATCTTTAAGAAGTGGCTTCTCAGAGTCCATTGGTGTGCTTGCCACTTTTGAATAAGAAAATTGAAATTTTCTAAGTATCTCTGCAACATATTTATCTTGACTAATAAATATGCCTTCACGAGATTGCTTAACTTGCAGACCCAAAAAGAATGTAAGTTCCCCCATGGAACTCATCTGAAACTTATCATGCATAAGCTTCTCAAACTCCAAACACATCTCCTTCCTTGTAGATCCAAAGATGATATCATCCACATACACTTGTACTAGCAAAAGATCACTCTTGTGCTTCTTGATGAATAATGTCTGATCTATCTTGCCTCTTTGAAATCCATTTTCTATAAGTAGGAAGCTAGTGTTTCATACCATGCTCTAGATGCCTGATGAAGGCTATAAAGAGCCTTAACAACTCTGTACACTTTTTCTGGATGGTCAGGATCAATGAACCCTGGAGGTTGTGAGACATACACCTCTTCTTCAATAGTTAAATATAAAAATGCACTCTTGACATCCATTTGGTAAACCGTGAAGCCTATAAATGAAGCATAATCTAAGAAAAGCCTAATTGCCTCAAGTCTTGCTATTGGAGAAAAAACCTCATCATAGTCTATAACTTCTTTTTGTATGTACCCTTGGGCTACTAATCTAGCCTTATTCCTAATCACTATGCCCCTTTCATCCCTTTTATTCTTGAAAACCCATCTAGTGCCAATTACCTTTTTATCTTTAGGTAAATCAACTAGCACCCAAACCTTCTGAATCTTGAACTAAAGAAGCTCCTCTTGCATAGCTTCTACCCAGCTTGAATCATCTAGGGCTTTAAGAATGTTCTTTGGTTCCGCCTGAAAGAGAAAACATACAAACAAGCAAGAGTTGAAAACTCATGCTGCTTTGAAGCATAAAAGGCATCAAGAAGCCCTTGTTGGTCTGAAGACATTAGTTGTTGTCTTGTCTTCACACCTGATTGTACATCTCTAATCACATTTTTTAGGGAGTGGACTTTGTGAATCCTGGTGTGTGGAGTAGAAGGAACTTGATAGTTAGGTGTGATATTGCTCAAATCCACCTCTTTATCTGAGAAATCTACTTCATTTGAGTCTGATGGGCCAGTAGTAGAATCATTTGGCCTAGCAGCAGAAAAATTAAGCCTAGCAGTTGAATGCTCTGTCTCAGTAGTACTATCATCAGTAGAAACATTCTCTTGTTCCTTGGTTCCATCTTCCTTGTGTTCATCTTCAACATCTTCTTTAGCTTTACCAGAAGAAGATTCATCATTTGTTGAAGTTGAAGCTACACTTGTACTTATTGGCATCCATACATGATCTTGATTTGTCTCCTTGTTTAACCCTACCTTATTTGTTGTTTGTAAACCTGAAAAATCATTAGTTTCTGCAACAACAGACACATAATTCATAGAATGGGTTAGTGACTCAAGATCAAATAGCCAATTAGGACCTTGACCTGCTACATTGGAATTATTCTCTAAAAACTTCACATGCAGGTTTTCATCTACTCTTCTAGTTCTCAAGTTGTATACACTAAAAGCTTTGCTATTGAGAGAATATCCAACTAAGAATCCTTCATATGCTTTGCCATCAAACTTTCCAAGATGTTCTAAGGTATTTAGAATTGTCACATGACATCCAAAAGGTCTAAGAAATCCTATTGCAGGAGTTCTACCTCTAAAAAGTTCGTATGATGTCTTATTGTGAGATTTGACAACCAAAACCCTATTTTGAACATAGCAAGCAATGTTGACTGCTTCAGCCAAAAAAGAGATAGGCAACTTAGAGTCGGCTAACATGGTTCTAGCAGCTTCTATGAGTGTTCTATTTCTCCTTTCAGCAACTCCATTTTGCTGAGGAGTTCTAGCTACACTAAATTCTCTCCTTATACCTTTTTCCTTGCAGAAGTCATCCATAACTCTATTCTTAAACTCTGTCCCATTATCACATCTAATGACTTTTACTCTTTTGCTTACTAGGTTTTCTTTCTCTGTAATGAAAGTCTTAAGGGTGCTAGAAGTCTCATCCTTAGTAGCTAAAAAGAAAACCCATGTAAATCTACTATAGTCATCAGTAATAACTAGACAATATCTTTTATGCTTTAGGCTACTAACAGAAGTAGGTCCAAATAAATCCACACGAAGCATAAACAATGATTGATCAATAGAGTTAAAAATTTTGGGCTTACAAGTGGCTTTGTGTTGTTTGCCTTTAAGACAAGCAATGCATGTTTGGTCATTTTCAAATCGTTTTTGAGGTAAACCTCTTACCAAACCATTCTTAACAATCTTATTTATGGTTTTGAAGTTAATGTGACCAAGCCTCCTATGCCATAACATTGATTCATCCAATGTGGCCTTTGCAACAAGACAAGTTAAAGCATTTTTAGGAACAATGTTCTTCATATCAACACTGTACATGTTGCCCTTTCTTGGAATTCTAAGAAGTACTTGACTTTCATCAGGCATCTTAAAATCAGAAGAAAGTACAAGACATTCAGTTTCAGTAAAAATAACTTTGTTCTTTTTGTTACACATTTGTGAGACACTAAAAAAATTGTACTTAAGCTCTTGTACATAGTACACATCTTCAAAATCTAAATTTCCAGTTTTAATTGTACCTTTACCGGAAATTTTGCCACCAATACCTCCTCCAAAGGTAACATAGCCACCATCTAATGTTTGAAAATCAGAAAGATAGGACTTTTTGCCTGTCATGTGCCTTGAAAATCCACTATCTGAATATCCTTGATCCTCTTGTTTATCAGTTGAATGTTCCTGCACAAAAATGAGGAATATTAGTTTCCTTTGGGGACCCAAGCCATTACTGACTTGGATCTGCCTCTTGCATCAATGAAATGTAATCTTTTGAGAACAGTTGATGCAACACTGGATTTAAGAACCCAACATGCTGAGGCCTTAACAGCATTTGCCTTGTTTTCCCTAGCAGTAGTATGAACTACATGCTTAGCAGTAGAAACTGCTTGCTTTGTAGTTGTTCCCTTTGGTTTCCAAACTTGTTTTTGGACCACTGCACTTGTTTGAATGGGCCTTTTAACACTTTTTGATGCATTTTTGTAAGTTGATTTTGCATTTTTAACTGTTGGTCTTGGGTTAACAGTCATGAATGGTCTAGCAGTAGGAACTGCTTTTGAAACTGCTCTGGGTTTTGTTCTCTTAGAATTAGAGTGAAAGTGAAATTGAGGAGTTTGCCTTTTTAGATTCACCCTATTGTGTGTATACCCAAATACCCTTTGGTTGCAAAAAGCTGCAAGATGGTCAAATTCTCCACATACAAAACAAGCATTGTTACAAAAGTCAAAGTCATCACCTAGTTGGTGAGACTTAAGGCCATTCCAAATCCTTTGGTTTCCTTTAGGCTTGTTTGTGGTTCTGTATTGTTCACAATATCTAACTGGTTGCCTAACATGTTTAATGTTGGTAGTAGGCCTATCAGTTTTTAGTTTGACTATCTTTGGAACACTTGTTCCTGCTTTCTTAACCACTTCAGGTTTAGACATAACCTGCTCATCTTCATCATCGTCAGATACCCAGTCTTCAATGACTACTCTATCTGATCTTCTATCAGAGGACACCTTGTCCTCAGGAAGTGAAGTTTTACTTAAACATTCACTTACTTTCTTAGGTTCATCAACAACTAGCTTTGTTTTTAGCTGTACACCATATTGTAGCTCTGGTTTTTGAAATTCAGGTACACCTGAATTTTCTAGGTCAATCCCTGGGGATTTAGGGATTCCTCTGTAAGGAGTTGGGATAGAATTATATCCTAACCTTGACTTGGCTCTATTAATCACTTGACATTCTATCATGTTGGTCACACCTCTAGAAGCATGTTCTAGAGTTTGTGTAGTTAAGTGAATGTTTCCATTTTCCTTTTTGACCCTATCAAAAGCCACTCTTAAAAGCTTAATTTCAGAATCTCTAAAGAATATGTCTTGTCTAAGAAGAGCTTTGTCATCAGAAAAAGAAAATTTATTTTGTTTGTAATGAATGATCTGCTTCTCTAGGGATTCTAAACCACATTTATAGTCAACTAAGTCTTGTTGAGTTCTGCTTAGGACTTTTTTTTGGTCATCATAATGTTTGATTAAAGTTTGTAGTTCTGAAAGAGCTGTGCAAGTATTAGAACAAACTTTATGATTTTGTACCTCAGTAGAGAAAGCCATGAGTGCCATCTGTGAAGAATCTTCTTCTTCATCAGCCATGAAACTTCAATCAAAACCTAGCCCATCAATAGCTACCATAGCTTTTAATTTTGTCTCAGAAACCTCCCTTGTTTTAGATGTGCTTCCAAAACCTCTATTCTTGCTATCTTGCTGCCTTGGCCTTCTACATTCTCTTAAGAAGTGCCCCATCATGTGGCAGTTATAGCACTCTATCTTTGACTTGTCAAAACCAGCAGTATCAGTATTGCTGATTGTGAGCTTCTTCCCCGTCCTTTGATAGAACTTCTTGGCTCTCATGCTAAGAAGAAAATTTTTCCATTTTAGATCCATTTCCTCCAGATCATCATCATTGATCTCTTGGAGGTCTTCATAAGTGAGCATGGACCCATCATTTTGACTTGTGAGAAATGCACTACAAGTCTTCTCATCCAAAATACCCATGGTACTGCTTGATGAACTAGCAGCACCAACACCATCAACAACTTTCACCTCTTCACTTGGATTTGAGGTCCTAGGAGTTGACATAAATGCCATGTTCCCAGTATTAGAACTAGTACCTCCATTTTTCTTCAAATCTTGTTCCACAATCTTAAAGTTGCTATACAAGTCTATCAGTTCCATGGTGTCAAGGTCTGGCTTGTTCTTCCAGACAACAACATGTATAGCCCACTCTTCTGGTAAGCTTCTCAGAAATTTTGAGTTTAAATCTTCTTGAGGTATTTCAACCCCAAGAATAGCAAGTTGGCTCACAATATTCTGAAGCCTATTAAACATATGGTCAAGAGATTCATTGTTGGTAGAGGAGAAGTTTTCAAACTGCTGCTTGAGCAGTGTCTTGTGGGTTTTATTGGTGGCTTCAATTCCACCATATCTGGCAACAATAGCTTCAAATAATGACTTGGCATCTTTGAACTTGCTGAAGTTTAAAAGTTGATCATTGGGAATGGTCATCATCAGCATGCTTCTTGCCTTTAAGTCATTTTTCTTCTTTATTCTGTCTTCTACAGATGTTGGGTGCATCTGTAGAGTTGTCACCACTTTGCCGTCCACTGTTGATGTAGTGGTTGTAGGCTGGTAAGAGTTTCCATCTTCAATAATTTCCAAAAGTGCATAGTCTTGCACTTGAAAATATTGCTCTATCCTCAGCCTCCACATCTCAAACTCATTCTGTTTGAGCATGGGTAATTTTGCAGCAACATTGGTCTGAATAGATTCAACGTCCATTTCTTCTTCTTCTTCTTCTTCTAAATCAAATATATCAACCTGGCTCTGATACCAATTGGGAACTTTTGTAAAAGTTCTTTGACCGTTTTGGACTCTAGGTTGTTTAGACCTTGATCTAAGGAACATGATAAGCACAATGATAATAAAGGCAGAATATTCAATTGACAGAATCAATATTATCACAACAAGGTTTTGTCAAACTTCTCTATGTTATTAAACTTCCCTCAATGCTATGTGATCAAGTATAGCATGGTTACACTCTAACAGGGATCAAAGATCCTTGAGGCTAAACAAAACTAACAACATCAGACGGTTTCTACCCAAACCCTTGTCTAATGTTTCCACACACACTCTATTGAAGTTTTACATATTGACACACTTCTGTGTTTAAATTCTAAGCACACTCAAACACTACATAAAACATACTTAGTATCCAAGCTAAGATCTCCCTTTTATAGAACAAATGAGATCTTTACAAATTGGATAAGTCTTGTCAAACAACTTGTTGACTGATCACATATCTAAGATATTATCTACCGTATATATTTGACTTTTATACAAATAATATCTTCTTCATTCTTATTGACCGGATCTAAACACACGAGTTCTGTTGGAGATACTTTGAATATATACTTAACAGCACGCGGAATTTACTATTAAGTACTTAGAAGAATTCTTGTTTGGTGATTGTATAGATGTAACAGTAAGAACAATAACAATATTCACTCAAACAATTAGCTTCAATATAATATGAGAATTACAATTACGATCGTGAAGCTATGATATTAATGTATATATAACCCTTGACCTAGGATCTCCTTTTATATGACAAGGAGTCCTTTACAAGTAAAATATCTACCGTATAATTCTAACTTGATAAGATATACATTACATCTATTCCATATATATCTTCACACGATTTCATCTTAATCTTATAAGCAGTACGAACTTTCTTCATCAGCAGTACTAACTGTTAGTGTGTTCTTTAGAAACTCTTCAGCCGTACTAACTTATATTGAACCGTACCAATTGTTTTACCAACCGTTAATTAAATTCCCCAGCATTTTTATTCCAATTCACCCTTGAATTTCCAAAATCTCTCTTCTTCCATGGGTTAAAATTACAATAAGCAGCAAAATGATCAAAACTTCCACATACAAAGCATACTTTCTTAATCATAGCAAACTCATCATCCAATTGCTTAGAATTAGAGTGGTTCCAGTTCCTCTGACTACCCTTAGAAACTAGTGATCTGTTCTTAGTCCTATACATCTCAGCATATTTCACATTTTTCCTAACCTGTTTTATGTTTTCAGTCTTAACCACTTTAGGAGTGTGTTTAACTTCTGCCTTAACATCACTAGATATTTCCTTAACCTTGGCATCCTCATCATCAGATGTCTAATCCTCAATGGTTGGTGCATATGAGTCTCTAGGAGAGGACATCATTTCCTCAGAAAGGGATTTATCACTAGCACTAACATAAGAATCCTCAGCCTTAACAAATTTAACAGGATTCTCACTAATCTTAACACCATATCCAGGAAAATCCATATCCTTAAACTCTTCTAAACCTGTATGAGTTAAATCAATTCCTGGTGGAACAAACATTCCTCTAAGAGGGGGTGCAACAGACTTATACCCTAAACCAGACTTAGCTTTGTTAAGTATTTGATTCTCTACTATTTTCTGAACTCCATTTGAAGTATGTTCAAGAGTATCTACAATTAACTGGATATTTTCTTTTTCCTTTTTAAGCTTTTCTAGTTCATATACAAGTCCACTCATTTTATCATCTTTTATTTGTAAGTCCCTTTTTAAAACACCTATCTCATCAGAGAAGTTTGACTCATTATGTCTATAAAACACAATTTGTTCTTCTAAAACAGCTAGTCCTCTTTTATGGTTTGCCAGACTAAAACTTACTTGATTAAATTCTACTCCAAGATCATCATACTGTTTCTTAACATTTTCATAATCTTTTAAAGCATGACAAGAGTTTGAGCATTTTTGAAGTATATGTACTTCGGAGTCTGAGAAAGGAATCTTCCTTGTTGTAAGAGAAAAGTGTTCTTTTGGATCTTCTAATTCAAAGTATCAGAAACCTGTCTCTGATACCACTTGACCGGATCTAAACACACGAGTTGTGTTGGAGATACTTTGAATATATACTTAACAGCACGCGGAATTTACTATTAAGTACTTAGAAGAATTCTTGTTTGGTGATTGTATAGATGTAACAGTAAGAACAATAACAATATTCACTCAAACAATTAGCTTCAATATGATATGAGAATTACAATTACGATCGTGAAGCTATGATATTAATGTATATATAACCCTTGACCTAGGATCTCCTTTTATAGGACAAGGAGTCCTTTACAAGTAAAATATCTACCGTATAATTCTAACTTGATAAGATATACATTACATCTATTCCATATATATCTTCACACGATTTCATCTTAATCTTATAAGCAGTACGAACTTTCTTCATCAGCAGTACTAACTGTTAGTGTGTTCTTTAGAAACTCTTCAGCCGTACTAACTTATATTGAACCGTACCAACTGTTTTACCAACTGTTAATTTAATTCCCAACACTTATCCATTCAGCAGTAGTATGACTCATTCCAGCAGCAATATCTTTGTTGAATTAGCAGTACCTTCTTTGCACTAGTAGTACTAACTTTGAACTAGCAGTACTAACTTAAGTTAGTACTGTTAGTTATAACTTGATCAGACTTCAACAATATACTAGCAGTAAAATAAAATACACTGGCAGTAGAATCTTTTATGCCTAGCAGTAGTATCTACTTGGTGTATTTTCCATATCTTCTCAGCAATCCTTATCTTTTTGTTTTGTAACATCAAATCTATAAAACTTAACAATCTTCCCCTATTTGATGATGCCAAAATAAACACTTTCTTGTACGAAGTTCCCTAGACGAAGTTGAGAAACTGAGATAATTAAATCTCACCATGAATGAAACACTCTTGTCATCCCCTTTTTGTTAGACTAGATATTAAGTGTGTTAAGATTTGCAAAGAATAGAACTTGAATATCTGTTAAGAGAAAAGAACAAACACAATAATATCACAAGTCATAGAAACATAAGATTCAAGGTTTTGTAAACCTAGTGATAGTGAAAATCACTCGTATAATTTTGAATAATATTGAATCGTTTGGTGATAAACTTTCGTTGTTCATTGTTCTTCAACAAACATAATTGTTCCATTTCCATAACCAAATAAACCTTCTAAGTGTGGTTAAGTAGATTCCGCATACTTAATCATATTAACTCAAACATATCATATACACAAAGTTTCAAAGGACTAACACCTTTCAAGTGTATCGAATCCTACTCTCAGTTGGTATCAGAGCCAGGTTGATATATTTGATTTAGAATAATAAGAAGAAGAAATGGATGTTGAATCTATTCAGACCAATGTTGCTACAAAATTACCCATGCTCAAACAGAATGAGTTTGAGATGTGGAGGCTGAGGATCGAGCAATATTTCCAAAGTGCATAGTCTTAATATCTAGTCTAAGATTTCTTATTTATAGTCCAAAAGAGATCTTTACAAATATTGTCAAGTCTAATCGAACACATGCTTGAGAGTGCCAGTCATTAAGATACAACATGTATCTGTGTTTACAACTTGTTAATAAACCATTTGTCTAAAGATATTATCTACCGTGTATTGTTGACTATTGTACACATAATATCTTCGAATACTTATCCAACCAGCAGTAGAATACTTCAATAGTTATCCACTCAGCAGTAGAATCTTCTTCACCAGCAGCAACATCATTCAGCAATAGAATGTTTAACGCTAGCAGTAGAATCAAATGCACTAGCAGTAGAACTATACTTAGAGTATTTCTTTGAGCAGAACTGATCTTGTGAACATGTAATTTCCAATACTAATCTTCAGAACATTTAATTCCCAACAAGTCCCTAAACTTAATGTACAAGTGTCTAATGCATAGAAACCTAAAATCTCATTTATATACTTTTAAACCTAATAAAATTAACATATAACTAAATTAACTTAACCAAACATTAAAAATATATTTTCTATATTATAGTACAACCTTTCTAAGCCTATGGTACAACTCTTTAAAGCACAAATCCATTTCCTTTTATTTTCTCATTAATTCGACATACATATTAAGTAAGAAAACCCTAATTATTTTTCTAGCCAACAAATCCTTAAACAAAACCCTAAACCTAACTTGTCACTACACTTAAACTCTAATGTACAATACCTTATAGCCATTCGATTCCTACATCTATTTCCTAGTTCGAAAACTAACTAAACCTTAATCAAATAAATTCCACACTTAACCACTAGGTAACTTATGCACCATAAGATCTCTTCTAAGTCCTAAATACCTCCACATCACCTTGCTCCCTAGATTTTTCCCTAAGTCAATTTTTGTAGGTAGCTCCCATGCTTATGGTTTCTCCACACGAACTCCTCCCTCCCCTTCCATACATGTGTCATCCAAGTGTCTAGGCATACCTCACCATGTTCTCCTATCACCACACATGACAATATTGAACCTTGAAAACCCTAACCTTTCTCCTTCTATATATATCGACCCAAAATTTTTTTTCTTTCTTCACCACAATTTGACCCACACTCAAAACAGCCACACTCACTTAATCACTGATCAAAACAGCCCCTTTAGAAGCTAAATAAAGATCTTGGAAAGGCTTAGAGAAAGGAGAACCTTTAGTGTTTCATTTCCAAACCATTCGCTCAAAAGTTATATAAATCGAACAAACATTCAAGTAAGTAAACAAGATCCTTTTCATTTCTTTTATATACTTTAAATACTTCTAAAAATGATACTAAATAAGTGGTAAAAGAAAGATAGGTCAAAAATTTTGTTTTCTCTCTTTTCTTTCTTTTGTCGAGCACCAAACAAAACCCTCTTTATATATTTTTTTCACATTTCTAATCAAGAGGCCATAAGATACATATGAGATATATTAAATATGCTTAAAAACATGTTAACAAGTATTAAAATGTATGGCGTGAAAGTGGAAATCAAAAACCAAAGTCTTTTTCTTCTTCAGTTTTTGTCGAGTAACAGTCCCACACGTCCAACTTTGAACAATTAATTCGACATTCAAATGATGATAAAAAAATATGAAACTTGGCCACGTTAAAGACCACCTAGCTGGCTATTAGTAGGAAAAATAACGTCGTAAAAACCTTTCCTTGCCTCGTCTTTATTCGCGTCCCAAATCTTCCCATCGCAACTGATACTAACGCCCCATTTTTAATTAATTCGAGCATATTAAGCTCGAATCATGAGCTAATAATCTGTAGAAATGATTTTTATAAACTTAACTTAACTTGTATAAAAGAGTCGTAGTAAGTCGTGTCGTTTTCACAAGCTTAAAAGGCGTAAAAATGTAAAAAGGATGTCGCATGAAACGACATCAATGTCTCAAGGGTCAAAACTCCAACTGTTTTTAAAACTAGGACCTAAAATGAAATCGACATAGAGTTTAAGGATAAATCTTGCCAAATTTGAAAGATGGACTTTTATTGGGCCAAAAGTGTAAATATTTTAAAGTTATTAAAACAAGGACTAGTTTTGCCAACGACTTATAGTTGAGGGTATAAATTATCATTTTCGAAACTACAAGGGTAAAAACAGTCATTTCACCAAAGTTTAGGGGTAAAAATTTTCATTTTTCAAAAGTTGAGGGGTGAAAATTGTCATTTTATGAAAGTTCAGGGGTATAAACTGTCAATATATAAAACTATAATGGTAAAAAGCGTAACATTTTATAATTATTATTAGAAATATATTTTGAATATATTTATAATAAAAACTAATAAACGAAATACGTTTATCACAATAACAAATGAACGAAACATAAATATAAACATAAAAATGAAAAATAAGATAAAATCTTATCCAACTTTTGAAGAGACTTCATGTTGTCTCATTTTAACATTTAACTGTCAACCAAAACATTACGTAACGAATATTAAAAACTTATATATATTGGAATACGATTACTGAAACTTGACATACCAACCCAGGTTGCGTGCCGGAGACGTTTATCAACTCTATTTAATTTTGTTTTCCATCCAGACTGCTAAGGTGAGTTCATAGTCCCACTTTTTATACGTTTTCCAAACTTGTGGGGAGATACATGCTACAAAACCGAACACAAGTATTTTCTGTATGCTTTCCTGATTAATATTGCCTAAGTTTAACTGTTTCCTCTAAAAGACCCTCTATCATGAACCATTAATCACTTGCGGGTGAACGCGAATATAATGAATAGATCTATTGGTAGTTGACGACCCATTTGTGTTGCTGGATAAGTAGCCAAATGCACTTTATTTGAGATCAATAAAGAGAAGGGCAATCTCCTACTCGGGGGCATAATTACTCCATTTAATTATGTGGTAATATACATCATTAGCTTATAACTATGATGATAAACCTGTTAACATTTTGTGTGTCATGAGACTTAGGGCAATATATTGAACTGCAATATTACTGATTTACTTTCTACTTAGCTTGTGTTCAAACTGATTATAACTGTAAACGCTATGGATTCACTCAACCTTTGTGTTGACTTTTTAGCATGTTTTATCTCAGGTAATTAGAAGCTTGATTTGGCACGGAGTGGCTGTGGACTTTCTTCTTAAAAAGAGTGTCCATTTTGTTATCATTCAATAAATAATGTAACTTTTATAACGTACTTCAAAACTTCCCGCTAGGACCTCTATTATGTAACTCTGATTTAAATAAATGAAAACAATTTTATCTAAAACGTCTCTTTTCGAGTCGTTTTCTATTTTCATGACTGTGATACTTGAAGTAATACCCCAACTTATATTCCGCGGCGTATATCGAAAACGGGGGTGTTACATTATCTATCGACCGCTCATTACGAGTCATGTTGATATTGAATCAGGAGATACCACTCCAGCCTCCAAGTACTAAATCAAAACGCACTATTGAGTCTAGAGCCAAGAGATCATCCATAAATCTTGCTAGGACACTAATAAATTATTCACTTGGGTTTCACACACTGTGGAAACGAGTAAGATCATAAGAGTCCTACGCATTATCCTCATGGTATTGCTAGAACATCCGAGTGATACGTAAGTATTCACAATGAAAATGGAAATCCTTTTAGAGCAAACATCAAACAAGCTCTTATTAGGTGACATGTGAGATCCTTCATGGATCAAACTAGTAACAACTGGAAAGAAACGATGGGGCGATTCGCATTTGAATCAAACTTGTTCCAGGAGATGAATTAACGGATACTTTTGGAAAAACCTTTCGATGTGCTCAACAACTGTTTTCGAGCACATTGACTGCGCATAAATTTTCAAACAAAAGTATTAGTGATTGAAACATGATTTTCTTCACAAAACTTTCGTCGTATTACAAAACTCTTTATTCAGTAATACGAGAATGTTTTTTCAAATCAATTTCTCATAAATCAGTGAATCCTAATTCACTGATTCACTCACTCCGTGCTTTGTCTACTTTGAGACGCTCCGGTTTGAGAACGGCTAGTACAGCTACGAAACCCTGTCAAGGAGATTCTTCGGAATTATACCTGATCACAGGCAGTATTTATACTGATCAACGGGGAACCGTGGTTCTTGCAACCCTATTCAACGAAAGTGAACAAAGACACTTTCGTGTGTTTATTGCTAACTGGTGTTTGCAGGAATACCCGACGGTGGCAGCTGATGGCCAATGAGATGTTAATTCATAACTTCATGCTCACACTTCACACTCACAATTAAAGAAATCATAATAAGTGAAAGATCTACAACAATGCTTCCGCAACTTTGATGCAAAGTTTCATGATTCAGAAAAGTGTGAGCTTGCTGGTCCGATGGTCACTACTACACATTAAGGCAATGCTACAAAGGATGACTTGGAGATTTACAGTGTCTGATGATCTCAAAGAATGCTCAAAGATCACACAAGTAAAAGGAACATCAATCACAAGAACATTGCTTGAAGAATAAAGATCATTGACTTTGAAGCGTCAAAGACTACGAGCTAGGAACTTAAATTCATATAATTGAATGCTAGAATTCAAATTGTAATTTCCGGGGTGACCTTCCTTAGGGGGAGATTGTTAGGAATATAAATATTCACATGAAAGACTCGGTCACCCCGAGTATCTATTTAGCATTTAAGTAGCTCGTAGGCTTATTAGTTTTAGTTTAGTTATCGTATCATCATGGAGTCGGGTCGGGTCTTGTAAGTTATGTTGATATAAATAATGCCTAAACACGTTATTAATATTTTTCGATATCTCTACGTTTTGATAATCACAAAATGTAAAATCATTAATCGGAAAATTATGACGTAAACAAGTATTTAGTTGTTAATATCTATTTCTACAACTCAAATCACTTAAGGTATGAATGAACTAATGCTTAATGCATTATATGATCAAAGGAACATTTTCTTAAACACTAGATTTTTTATAAAATGTCAAAAACATTTTATATCTTTTAGAAAAACATTTTTGGTAATAAATAAAAAGGTTTAATTCATTATAAATTTATGAATTAAATTTTCGACCAAAATCAGTAAAAATGTTCCAGAAAAACCTTCCCCACAAAAAGACAAATCTGGGCAATGGCTAGGGAGGGGCGGCCCCCTTAATTATACTAGGCGGCCCCCTTAAAATTAAGGGGACCGCCCCCGCTCCAGTAGCTCCCAGCTGTCCAGTTTTTCTGCCTATAAATACCAGCCTTCCCCTGGATTTTTACTCACCTTTTGCACACCCAAACATTCTGTTTTAAATCTTGTAAATCCTTTCAAAAACCCTTTGATCATATTCTCTTAAGCATTGGTTTCTAAGTGATCCAAGCTTCCACCATCAAAGTGCAAAAGAAGAATACTCCTTCAACTAGAGAAGAAGTATTATAGTTTAACCTATATCATCATTGTAGTTGTGTAAAGTGTTGTATAGTTGTGATAAGTAGATCTAAGTGTAAGTAACTAGTTGTGTTGTAAAGAAGTAGTGTAGAAGTAGTTGTGAAGTAGTCGTGAAGTAGTCGTGAAGAAGAAGTCGTGAAGAAGTCGAGAAGAAGTCGTGAAGCCGTCGTGAAGCCGTCGTGAAGAAGTCGTGATTAAGTTGTGTAGAAGTTGTGTACAAGTCGTGAGATTGGTTCTAGCTACGATTAGAACTCGACATCTAGCTTTGTGTCGTTAAGCCGGTGTAAGCTAAAGTTATGTAAGGTTTTCTCCGCCATAAGGGAGTTTGTTGACATAGTGAAGAAAACTCTCGAGTAGGTGACTCGAGGAGTGGAGTAGGGCAAGGAAGGTGTCCTTGTAGCCGAACCACTATAAATCTCCGTGTTGTGGTTTGATCTTTCCATCTCTTTCTTTCATTTCATTATATTTACTTTACTTGCATTGCTTATCTATATTTGTTTATATTTGTTCATATTGATCAAGAGTTGAATTCACATAAGATAGAATCGAAGTTTTAAAAAGTAAACAAAAGTTTTCATAAATTAAAAAGAAGTAAAACTATTCAACCCCCCCTTCTAGTTTTCCATAATTGGAATCAGAGCCAGGTTAAACAAGATTTTTAAAATAAACTGTATTTTAAAACTTGAAACGATCTATGGAATCTGAAAAATATTTAGAAGGGCAATCCATGCAAAGACTACCACTATTTGAAAGTGATGGATTTCTTTATTGGAAAAATCGATTCGAAACTTATGTGAAATCAAAAGATCTAGATCTTTGGCATGTTATTACTAATGGTGATTTTTTACCTATTCAACATAATCTTGAAACTAAAAAGGATGAAGTTGTACCTTTTGAAAAACAAAGTGGTGATTTAAAAAGAAAACTTTCTAAAACTAATGAGGCTAAAATGGTTATTTATAATGCGTTACCACGTAAAGAATACGAAAGAATCTTTATATGCGAAACCGCAAAAGAAATTTGGAATTCTTTACTAATAACTCACCAAGGTAATAGTCAAGTCAAAGATAATAAAATAGATCTTCTTGTTCAACAATATGAACAATTCACGATTTCGGAAGAGGAATCAATTGATAATGCGTTTGCTAGGTTTAACACAATCATCACAAGTTTAAAGGCACTTGATGAGAGTTTTTCTAGTAAGAATTTTGTCAGGAAATTTCTTAGGGCTCTTCATCCAAAATGGCGAGCTAAAGTTACGGCAATTGAAGAATCGAAGAACTTGTCAACTCTTCAACTTGACGAGTTGATTGGCAACTTGAAAGTCTACAAAGCAATAATCAAGAAAGACTCCGAGATGGTCAAAGGAAAGAAAGAGAAAAGCAAGTCAATCGCGTTGAAAGCTAGGAAAGCATCAAGTGACGAGGATAGCTCAACCTCCGAAAGTGATGATGAAGAATATGCCATGGCCGTAAGAGACTTCAAGAAGTTTTTCAAAAGACGAGGAAGATTCATTAGACAACCACATGACGAAAGGAAAACACTCCAAAGAAACAAAGACGACAAAGGTAGCAAGAGCGAGAGGAAGTGCTTCAAATGCGGTGATCCAAATCATCTCATTGGAAGATGTCCTATGATGTCAAAGGAGCAAAACCAAAAGGCGTTCATTGGAGGAGCATGGAGTGACAGTGACGAAGACGAGAAAGAAACCACAAAAGAGGAGAAGTGTCTTATGGCTAAGACATCAAGTGAGGTACGTTCCGAAACCGAATACTTTAGTGATGAAAATTTATCATTAGATGAAAAAGACCTAGATAACGAATATAATAGGTTATGTATATTAGGTCAAAAAGTAATGACTAAAAATAAATCACTAAAACACATAAATAACCAATTAGAAAAAGAAATACTAGAATTAAAAATTAAACTACATAACTTAGAAAAAGGCAAAGAAGTCTTTGAATGTAAAACATGTCAAGAAACTAAAAATGAAAACGAAATACTTAAGGAAGAAATTTGTAGACTTAACAAATTTGAAAATAGTAGTAATTCACTTAGGGATATAATAAGCATTCAAAGAATATCAGGAGATAAAACCGGATTAGGATTTAACTCAACTAAGGCTACAACTAGTGAAACTAAAAATGTAAAGTTTGAAAGTGAAACTAGTAATCAAAAAATATTAGAGTCAAAGCCTAAATATATACTTATAAAGATAGAAAAATACCCATAGCTAATAATGAGGAAATAAAAGCTTTCTACAAACCATCTTTAAAAACCGAAGTAGAATACTCTAAACCAAAGATTAGGTAAAAAACACCTCCTCCTAGAAGACCACCTAGTCCTCACCCTCGGCCTAAAACACCTCAACCTAGAAGAAACCAAAATAGACCAAACCCTCAAAATAATACTCACCCAATGTGGAATTATTCAAATCCACCAAGTTTCAATCCTTGGGGAATACTTCCACCATACATGCATCCTAGTCAATTGCAAACCATGTTCGATCCAAACAACTATGGACAAATTGGACAATGGGGACCAAGTGGCTAAAGTGTTCACTCATCGGGAATTTCGGCATCTCTCAATTGATTGACTTCTATGAGTCAACATAAACTTTTTGAAGTGCTTGAAGACTACTTATTGAAGACTAAAAGGTACGCCTTTCTTTCATGTCTTACTCTATGTTATATGCTTAGGACTAAGGAACTAGCAAATTGCATGCCCCCGTAAGTTTTAATGCCTAGTTTAGTTGGTTCTTGCGTGTTAGTTAGAAGATAATCTCTTATACATATATCTAATATAAATACATATATAAATATACTATATACATATATAAATATATCCGCACATAACCTAGATACGTCATTTGTTGACTATCTAGAACTAAAAGAAATTGTTCGTCCTCGAACCTTTTCTTCCCCCTTTGCCTCTTTTGAACTTTAACGTTCAACACGAAAATCTTCCGTGTCCACTATCACATAACTCATGGTGATGAAGAGAAGTGAGTTAAGTGGATTAACGTAGAAGTAGCACTTCGACCGTCGAGTCAAGAAATCTATGGATGAAACAAACTCCCTTCGCCGTCAGCACCTATCTCCGTCATTACCTCATCATTTCTCGACTCTACTCAACATCCCACGTTTACACACAATATATATATATATATATATATATATATTATATATATATATATATATATATATATATATATATATATATATATATATATATATATATATATATATATATATGCACATTTACTCTCACTCCCTAAAACCTTTGTCGACTTGACATCTTGATCATTTTATCCAAAATTCTCAAGAAATATTTTCTTAACGAAATGTTAATAAAATGTCAAGTATTCCTTCCTCGTGCCAATAAAACCCAACATATTTTTGATATATAATAAATCTATCTATATACATAAAAATATTTGGTTATCAGAAACTAAACCCGACAAAAAATCCATTTTGGCAGGCGGCCCCCTTAATGTTTAAGGGGACCGGCTAGTAAACGGGGGCGGCCCCCTTAATGTTTAAGGGGGCTGGCCATCTGATGCTACCAAAATGGTTTTTCCTTCTAAAATTTTTGCCAAACATCCCATTTCACAAAACACTCTTTCTCTCCCTCTGCTGTGAACGACCAAAACCTCAAAAACCATTCACCAAATCACCACTTCCGACTAATTTCGCAAGGGGCAAACACTTGTATCTTGATTAGCAACACATTTTTTAAGTTTTCCAATTCACATTTCATCTAATTTCATTCAATTTTGAGTCTAATCATAGTTAGGTCTTTTACTCAATTTTCTTTTAACCCGAATTTTGTTAAAATTAAGTCTAGAAATCTTATAACCAAATGCTCCCCATAGGATTAGAATGCTTAATCAACCTAGAAACTAAGTAATTAAAAAACCATTATGTCAAAGTTTTGATAAACTAATCACTCCTTTTCAAAACTAATCACATTGTTGAATTATGCCATAAACACTTGTTAAAACTAATCAAATTGGTTTATTACAACTCACAAATCCTAAAAATATATTTTTCGAATCATAAAAATGTTTTTAAATATAAGAGAGTGTTTGGATTAGGAGCTAGAATCATCAAAATTTAATCAAAATTAAGTTCACAACTACTTGTCAAGTTTATAAACACGCAATTAGTTGTTTTGAGTCATCAAGATACATAATTCATATGTATATTGAAATTTTACTAGTTATTTTTATATTTAAAGGAGCGTTTGACACAACATTTTGAAAGAAATTTTTGAGTCAAAATCTAAGTTACTTAACATAAACACTCGTAAGGAATAGCTAGATATACAATCTAATGTTTGTCTAGCCACATTTCGAAGTAATTTATGACGTATTGATGAAGCGAAAAGTGTACCGCTTTTAAGGGGTCATTTAAGCCCTAAATCGTATTTATTTGATCAAATATTGCCCTAAATCGTTCCTTTTGTCATTTTAGGTACTTTCGAGGAGAAATCTGGAAAAGGAGGCATTTTGGACGTTTTTGGAGCATAAAAGTGAAGAAAACGACAAAGTCTCAAAATCGGCTGAAAGTTACCTTTGACGGCGTCACAATTAACCCCAGACGGCGTCATGCCTTGGCAAGAAAAAGTGGACGTGAAATTTACTCATGATAAGCCAGTGAAAATAGCATGTGAATTCTGACGGCGTCACGCTTTAACTTGATCAAGGGCGTCACGGCTTAAATCAAAGAGGGACGGCGTCACGTTCAAGGTTCGACGGCGTCAAGCCTTGATAAGCCAGAAAGGATTTTTGAAGAGCTAAAGAGGGATGGCGTCAAGAAGGTCATCCGGGAACCCTAAAAGCGGCGAGGTGACGGCGTCACACTCCATAACGTGACGCCGTCAGATCCAAAAATCTATATATAGTTTTCTAATTTTTTGTCATTAGTGTGGAACTTAGTGTGTGGAATTTTGGGAGAAAACCCTAAGACGATTTTAGCTTCTTTTTCAAGGCTTTTTGCCTTGAGATCTTCCATGTTACATTGAAAGATAAGTTATCAATTAATCATTCAATATGTCTATGTGTTGTTTGATTCTATCTTATTCTTGTCTTTTGTTTAACATGTTAGGCTAAATTTATCTTGTGTTTGCTTAGATCTAATGAAACCTAGCTATTGATTATTGGTTATTAGTGTGTTATTAGTTGTATTGGATGATTGTTTATCTATGTTAGGCTTAAGAAAACTGGCTAACTTCCTATTCGGTAACTTGCTTGAACGTCTTAAGAAACATGAACCAAATGCGTACTAAAGGTTTTTATGGTTGTATTTAATGCACAAGCGAATTCTAGTGATCCCATGTTAGGAGCTTCCTAGCCGGCTCGACATAGGAGTGAAGTAGGAGCTTGTAGAGTTGGGGAAGTACGTACGACACCCCACGATTGGTATTAAGGAATACACCCGTCATCCACGCGACTAGTACACACTAATCAACCGGTAAAAGATAGCTAGGGAGTAAGGAAATCTAAGTAAACACATTTCTCTACACATAAGTTTCTCACCACATTTTCATTTTTGTTATTTTATTTTATTTGCATTTGTAGTAATTTTGGGTTAGTTGACTAGCAACTAATTCCGCCCACTCTTTCAAAACCGAGATTTTACTTGCTTTCATAAAAAAATATAAAAACATAAAAAGAATCTTCCTCAACCCTTAGACCTATTAGAGTAGTCTTTCATACCTAACGAACACTATTCCCTGTGGAGAACGATCAATCCCCCGTACTTACCACTACACTATACTACATCGGTCAGGTACACTGCCTGGTGGGGTTGTAAGCCTCTTGAGATCCCTCGAGAGGTAAAACCTGTTGTAAGGTTACAAAACCACGCATCAAGTTTTTGGCGCCGCTGCCGGGGAATAGTTATTGTTTAGGTTGAATTTTTATTTTATAGGTCTACTCGCTAGATTCCTTTCTAGTGAGATTTTTGTTTTATTTTTCTAGGTTTTCTTTAGTCTATCTATTTTCTTCGTGTCTTTGTTCGTAACCATTACCATCCGACATCATGGAAGATGGTAATATCCTTAATCCCAACAACCCACCACCACAACAACCACCACCTCCTAGAGCCCGTACCTTAGGAGAGTATTCCCGTCCTAGCCACCATGGCTATCGAAACACCATTGAGCTCACTCAAGGAGCCAATGTCACACCCTTGCGATCCGACACCATCCGGTTGGTGCAAAGCGGATGCGCATTCCATGGACTTCGTTCCGAAGATCCTAATCAACATCTCAAGGACTTTCTTAAAATCGTTGATTCTATAGACCTTGATGTTGCCACTCGAGAGACGACCCGATTGCGTCTCTTCCAATTCTCTTTGCGGGACCAAGCTAGTCAGTGGCTAGAACGTCAACCCGCAGGATCCATTACCTCTTGGGATGATCTCACTACTCGTTTCCTTGCTTAGTTTTTCCCACCGGGGAGAACTACCAAGCTAAGGAATGATATCTTGATGTTCCAACAACGTCAAGGCGAAACTCTCTACGAGGCATGGACTCGATTCAAGGACTTACTCCAAAAAGTCCCTCACCATGGCATAGAACTTTGGCTCCAAGTCCAAATCTTCTATGACCATATCAATCTCTCCACGAGGCAAACCATTTACCAATCGGCCGGTGGCAAGCTACGTGATCTAAGTGCGGAACAATCATGGGCTCTCCTAGAGGATCTTGCTCTTTATGACAACGAAAGTTGGAGTGATCCCCGTGATTTGAATAAAACGCTCAAGGCAATATCTTTGCCTTCGAACAATTCAAGCACTTCCGACCGTAGGATCATAGAACTTGAAGACCAAGTCAAGTTTCTCATGAAATCCTACGAGGCTCCTAACCCTTCAAGCCAAGTGAACAAAATCACTTCTTCATGTGAATTATGTAGTAGTCCCCACGACACTCGTGATTGCATGGAACTCCCCGAACAAGCTTTTGTGGACTACGCATCCTCGCGTACCGACGGAGCGGGAGACAAGTGGTACACTTTCAAACCCGAGCCAAACCATTACGGTGATACATACAACCCCTCATGGAAAAATCACCCGAACCTTAGGTGGAAACGAAACCAAAACACACAACAAACCAATTCTTCCAACCCACCTAATCGTTTCCAATCAAGCGGTTCCAACTCGAACCGTACTTTCAACAACAATCCTTCCGGCAATGGTAGTACCGATAACTTTGAAGGATTGATGTCTCAATTTATGGCATCTCAAGAAGCTCGTTTAGCCAAGTTTGAAGCCGATTTCAAAGAAAAACAAAGCGAGATGACCGATAAGATTGACACCTTGTTGAAAGCCCTCAATGACCGAGAAATGGGAGCACTCCCTAGCAACACGGTCAAGAACCCAAAACTAAACGTCAACGCTATTTCATCGGTTTCGTCCCCTAGTTCTTGTCCACAATATTATTCGGTCAATTCCATGAGCACGTGTTTCAAACAAACCCAAGTCATTCCAAATGACCAAGAAGTTATGACATCCAAATTGGTCAACAACATAGTTGAAACACCTCCCACTCAAAACCTTGACGAAGAATTCAAGGAGCTCCACCTTGAAAGTCCGGTTGTTGATGAGTTGGATGAGAAGAAGCTCAAGTTAGGCGAAAAAGGGACCGCCTTTGTTCAAAACAAGCTACCTAAGAAGTTAGATGATCCGGGCTTATTTGTTCTACCTTGCAAGATCGGTAATTCGGAGGCTTATGACACATTAGCCGATCTTGGATCAAGCCTTAACCTACTTCCGTTACCTCTCTACACCTCTCTAAAACTTGGAAAACTTGAAGAAACCGAGGTGATAATAGGCTTAGCGGATGGAAGTGTTGCTTACCCGGTTGGAGTAGTTAAGGACGTGTTAGTGCACATTGGAAAACTAACCATTTTAGCCGATTTCCACGTCCTTGATATGGTTAGCGACCCTACATGCCCCTTGTTGATAGGTAGAGGATTTTTGGCGACCGCTAGTGCTATGATTGATTGTAAGGAATCTAAGATAGCGGTAGGAGAAGGAGATACTTGGTCAGTCTATGATGTTAAGAAACATGCCTATGATACTAGTGAGGAACCAACACCACATTGGCTAGAATCAAATAGGAGACCATCTAGATATGGACCTTGGATTGATAGAGACTTCATAGGACCCCAACGCCCATTTTACCTAGAAGAGGACTTTGTTAACCGAACGCATTCAGTGGAGCAACTCTTGGCTAGGGACACCGAATTGGATCCATTTGAAGATTCTCTAGTTTTTAGAAAGATGATTGATTTCCTAGGTGTTTTGCCAATTAACCTAGGAATGAATAAGTGGATTTGTGAGGAAGATGATCATAAGTGGAATTGGGATAAACCACCAAAAGATGGAGACGGGTCATGGCATATTAAGATGACATTGTATGACCCGGATGGAGAGAAGTTTGAAAAGATATATCGTACTAAGCGGACCAATAGGAAACTTCAATCCAAGCTTAACCCTAGAGACGTCCTCGATGACGAGCTTACTTACATAGGGTAGCGTGACTTTGAGTCTAGCTACAAGACTCGTTAATAAAGAAAAGCGCTTCTTGGGAGGCAACCCAAGCTTTATTTTATTTATTTGCTTTGTGTGTTTATTTATTTGTTTGTTTGATTTTATTTGTTTCCGTATGTGTGTTTAAGTTTTATTATTATTGATTCATGTTAAAAAGTAATTTGTGAAAATGCTTTATTTTGTTTTTAACCTCGTCTTAACTACATATAAAGGTATTTTGCAAAAGATAAGTGTAAGGGAAATCTAAATCGGTTTGTTAGAACACATATGAACATGAATCGTAATAATAATAAATTAACATACATATTCGTATTTGTTTGAGTCAAATGCTTGTATCGAGTCATAATGATGTTTTGCAGGATTTCCAGGAAGTAAGGTAAAGGTTTTTCCAGAAATTTTCCGGAAACTTAAAAAGAAAATTTTTGTCAGGTCATTTCTGACGGCGTCAGGGTTTATAACCTGACGGCGTCAGATTTAATTTTCAGAAATTTTTGAAAGTTTTGTTTTCATAAAAAGTTTTTATTAAAATCTCCAACTTATAATCTCCAGGAATCTGCAAAATTATCATTCCACAAGCATTATATCCTTATATATAGATTTATCCCGCCGATGTTATGCAGGTTTTCGTGTTTGTTTTCTCAGGTTTAACAGGTTATTTTGGACAAGGAGATGTTTATGGAATCAAGCTTATGGCGATGCATTAGTCATGGAGCTTCAACATTCTCTTTGGAGGAAGATTTAACCGTGTAATTTCATTATCCACCGAGCGAATCAGGGGAGTATTTGATTTCATTCTTTTACTTTTTGCTTTTACATCTTGTTATTTGAACATTGGGGACAATGTTCATCTTAAGTGTAAGGGGGGGGGGGGTAAAAGTACAATTTTAGAGAATACAATTACGCTTGATTTTTGTTTGTTTAATAGTAGATGTGTAATAAAACTGAGAGAAATACTTGTTAAGGTAATTTTAGTGCCAAATTTAAAATTTTTTACAACATATAGGAGTGAAACTTTGATCTTAATGAGCGTCTCACGGATAGGAGTTATATGACTAGCACACAAAACCGTACCACTAAAAAATTTTCCACCCCCAAATATGTGAGGTTCGCCCCTAGAATTGGTAGGAAAAGCATTTATGCTATGATGTGTGTACCGGTAGCACTTAGATTCTAGAACTTGCGTTAGGACCATTCCGAGGCCACAAGTGAGACTACATTCGTGTAGTTAGATTTACTACATGATAAGAGGCATTAGGATTAACCCATTGTTTTACACCTGTGTTTTTGTTATAATTACATTGGCTACATTGGTCAAGTAATTCTCCCACACCCTTTGCGTTGTACTCATTTTTAGTACACGATACCCCTAGTACACCCCTCAGAGCCTATCTTTTCGTTTCGACCTTTAAGCATTTTACTTAAAGGAAGAATTTGTTACACCCCACTTAAATGTACACCCAAATCGCCTTAGCCTACCTTGTATGCACTCATTTTTAGTGCATTATTGTTACAACATTTGTTTAAACCCAAGTTAATTATCTAGTTGATTACATGGTTGCTAAGTCGAGTCATATCCTTGTACATATTGTTTTGGGACGATTGGGACTCATGGGTAAAGTACTAATATAATGGAGTAATGGGGAAGAACATCATTTATTACCTCCATATGTGCTAATAATTTTAAAAGTACTCCAAGTTTTTCAATTATCTTAATTCGAGTCATTAGAATAGTTATTTGTAAAGTTATGTAAAAATTCAAGTGTAAGGGGAATGCAATGCCCCTATGATGTATTATTTTGGATGGTAGGGCAAAAGTGTATGCAAAAAAAAAAAAAAAAAAAAAAAAAAAAAAAAAAAAAAAAAATGATGAGAAAAAGAAAAATAGAAAAAAACATACGGACTACCATCCCGTTTCATTTTATGTTTATTTTTATGTTTTTGTTATTTTGTTATTTTCTTTCATTTGCTTAATTCGAGTCGAGTCTTGGCTTAGCAACATTGTATAGTACATGTAATTGATCAAGATCTTTAACACGCCACCAGTAAAATATCCCTTATCCAACAAAACCGTGTTTTCCTTTTCCCTACACCTAACGTTATAACCCATTTAAAAGCCCTCTTTGATAGTTTATCTTTGGTGCTTACGCCTAGTGGAGGAGGTTTTCGATCCTTTCCCAAGCCTATGGTAATCTATTTGCTATGACAGGTAGTGAGAGATATTATCCGTTTTCATTTATGAGATTTATTTTGATGACACTTGAGAGATGTGAGTATCTAAACACTACTTGTGAGGTGCTAGTTTATAATCTCCGTGCTTATTAAGGTTGAAGTGGAACGATTATTTGTTGTAATTACTTTTATGTTTGCATTAAATGACCCCTAACTTGTATTTTGATTAGAATAAAAGCGCATTTGCTTGAGGACAAGCAAATCTCAAGTGTAAGGGTATTTGATGAAGCGAAAAGTGTACCGCTTTTAAGGGGTCATTTAAGCCCTAAATCGTATTTATTTGATCAAATATTGCCCTAAATCGTTCCTTTTGTCATTTTAGGTACTTTCGAGGAGAAATCTGGAAAAGGAGGCATTTTGGACGTTTTTGGAGCATAAAAGTGAAGAAAACGACAAAGTCTCAAAAATCGGCTGAAAGTTACCTTTGACGGCGTCACAATTAACCCCAGACGGCGTCATGCCTTGGCAAGAAAAAGTGGACGTGAAATTTACTCATGATAAGCCAGTGAAAATAGCATGTGAATTCTGACGGCGTCACGCTTTAACTTGATCAAGGGCGTCACGGCTTAAATCAAAGAGGGACGGCGTCACGTTCAAAGTTCGACGGCGTCAAGCCTTGATAAGCCAGAATGGATTTTTGAAGAGCTAAAGAGGGACGGCGTCAAGAAGGTCATCCGGGAACCCTAAAAGCGGCGAGGTGACGGCGTCACACTCCATAACGTGACGCCGTCAGATCCAAAAATCTATATATAGTTTTCTAATTTTTTGTCATTAGTGTGGAACTTAGTGTGTGGAATTTTGGGAGAAAACCCTAAGACGATTTTAGCTTCTTTTTCAAGGCTTTTTGCCTTGAGATCTTCCATGTTACATTGAAAGATAAGTTATCAATTAATCATTCAATATGTCTATGTGTTGTTTGATTCTATCTTATTCTTGTCTTTTGTTTAACATGTTAGGCTAAATTTATCTTGTGTTTGCTTAGATCTAATGAAACCTAGCTATTGATTATTGGTTATTAGTGTGTTATTAGTTGTATTGGATGATTGTTTATCTATGTTAGGCTTAAGAAAACTGGCTAACTTCCTATTCGGTAACTTGCTTGAACGTCTTAAGAAACATGAACCAAATGCGTACTAAAGGTTTTTATGGTTGTATTTAATGCACAAGCGAATTCTAGTGATCCCATGTTAGGAGCTTCCTAGCCGGCTCGACATAGGAGTGAAGTAGGAGCTTGTAGAGTTGGGGAAGTACGTACGCCACCCCACGATTGGTATTAAGGAATACACCCGTCATCCACGCGACTAGTACACACTAATCAACCGGTAAAAGATAGCTAGGGAGTAAGGAAATCTAAGTAAACACATTTCTCTACACATAAGTTTCTCACCACATTTTCATTTTTGTTATTTTATTTTATTTGCATTTGTAGTAATTTTGGGTTAGTTGACTAGCAACTAATTCCGCCCACTCTTTCAAACCCGAGATTTTACTTGCTTTCATAAAAAATTATAAAAACATAAAAAGAATCTTCCTCAACCCTTAGACCTATTAGAGTAGTCTTTCATACCTAACGAACACTATTCCCTGTGGAGAACGATCAATCCCCCGTACTTACCACTACACTATACTACATCGGTCAGGTACACTGCCTGGTGGGGTTGTAAGCCTCTTGAGATCCCTCGAGAGGTAAAACCTGTTGTAAGGTTACAAAACCACGCATCAAGTTTTTGCAAAAACTTGATGCGTGGTTTTGTAACCTTACAACAGGTTTTACCTCTCGAGGGATCTCAAGAGGCTTACAACCCCACCAGGCAGTGTACCTGACCGATGTAGTATAGTGTAGTGGTAAGTAAGGGGGATTGATCGTTCTCCACAGGGAATAGTGTTCGTTAGGTATGAAAGACTACTCTAATAGGTCTAAGGGTTGAGGAAGATTCTTTTTATGTTTTTATATTTTTTTATGAAAGCAAGTAAAATCTCGGGTTTGAAAGAGTGGGCGGAATTAGTTGCTAGTTAACTAACCCAAAATTACTACAAATGCAAATAAAATAAAATAACAAAAATGAAAATGTGGTGAGAAACTTATGTGTAGAGAAATGTGTTTACTTAGATTTTCTTACTCCCTAACTATCTTTTACCAGTTAATTAGTGTGTATTAGTCGCGTGGATGACGGGTGTATTCCTTAATACCATTCGTGGGGTGGCGTACTTACTTCCCCAACTCTACAAGCTCCTACTTCACTCCTATGTCGAGCCGGCTAGGAAGCTCCTAACATGGGATCACTAGAATTCGCTTGTGCATTAAATACAACCATAAAAACCTTTAGTACGCATTTGGTTCATGTTTCTTAAGACGTTCAAGCAAGTTACCGAATAGGAAGTTAGCCAGTTTTCTTAAGCCTAACATAGATAAACAATCATCCAATACAACTAATAACACACTAATAACCAATAATCAATAGCTAGGTTTCATTAGATCTAAGCAAACACAAGATAAATTTAGCCTAACATGTTAATCAAAAGACAAGAATAAGATAAAATCAAACAACACATAGACATATTGAATGATTAATTGATAACTTATCTTCAATGTAACATGGAAGATCTCAAGGCAAAAAGCCTTGAAAAAGAAGCTAAAATCGTCTTAGGGTTTTCTCCCAAAATTCCACACACTAAGCTCCACACTAATGACAAAAAATTAGAAAACTATATATAGATTTTTGGATCTGACCTCGCCGCTTTTAGGGTTCCCGGATGACCTTCTTGACGCCGTCCCTCTTTAGCTCTTCCAAAATCCATTCTGGCTTATCAAGGCTTGACGCCGTCGAACCTTGAACGTGACGCCGTCCCCTTTTGATTTAAGCCGTGACGCCCTTGATCAAGTTAAAGCGTGACGCCGTCAGAATTCACATGCTATTTTCACTGGCTTATCATGAGTAAATTTCACGTCCACCTTTTCTTGCCAAGGCATGACGCCGTCCAGGGTAAATTGTGACGCCGTCAAAGGTAACTTTTAGCCGATTTTTGAGACTTTGCCGTTTTCTTCACTTTTATGCTCCAAAAACGTCCAAAATGCCTCCTTTTCCAGATTTCTCCTCAAAAGTACCTAAAATGACAAAAGGAACGATTTAGGGCAATATTTGATCAATTAAATACGATTTAGGGCTTAAATGACCCCTTAAAAGCGGTACACTTTACGCTTCATCACGTATAAAGGAGCGTTTGGATATTTACGATTTCTTGTCATAATATCCACGTAATTATTCTTTAACATCATAAAATACATTTTAACCGAGTTAAAAATTAAAACTAAGGAACATTGTAAAATACTTCTTAGGATTAAAGTTTTAGAGTCGAAGTATGTTTACGTCCCACATAAGTAGCATATATAATATATGCATGTCATTTTCTTATTTTTTTTATGTTGCTTTCTTGTATAGGTGAAAATGCCTAAAGCTACAGTCGGTGATCTTTCCAAAACCAAGGCCTACATTCCAAAAGTCTCCGAAACTCCCGGCATATCTCCTTCTATTGCATGTTTTTATCGACCCATCGAAAATAGAAACATTCACGAAGGTAGAGTTGTCGATCCATCTTTCTATCAATCCGATCAAATCGAGCGAATGTTCTCAAATGTTCGTCTCGATTGTCTCTACAAAATAAACGAGACAATCATTCCTCGCTTCATTCTAGACTTCTATAGCCAAGTGACGGTGCAAACCGATTCATATGGCTATATTCTTATTTCCTTTATGATCCAAAACGAATTTATCACTCTCGATCTAGCTCAGTTTGGTCAAATTCTCCAAATTCCTTACAACGGTCAAGCCGTTTTCTCAAATAAATGGGATCTCTCATCTCTTGAGAAAAATCGGCCTCAGAATGGTCCGTACTATTCTGATATTCCTTCTCCTGACCAGATTCGTGGACTTCTCGAGCTAGAACGTGGTACGACTAGCCGAAGGATCAAGTCAAAAAATGTCGAAATTCATGAAAACCAAATCCTTCTTAAAGAGCTAAGCCCCGACATGAAGCGTTGGGAAGAACTCATTCGTGAGAATGCGTTCGGTACCAGTGGTCACCGTGATCATCTCACGGCGAGCATTGCTCACATGTTGTATTGTATTGTTGCAGAAGAACAATGCAATTTGGCTTACCTCTTTGTCTATCGCATCATGTCAGCCAAAAACACTCCCAACGCCAACCTTCCCGATGGCATGTTGATGAACTCAAATAATTACATTTTATTACCATCATTTATCCTATTTATTTGACTTGTTTTATTATATTATCTGTGAGAATCGATACGTTAATGTTTACTTTTGTAATTCTCAGGTAAAAACAAGTATTATGTGAAACTTGGCGATTTTGGACTAATTATAGAGCAAAACAAGCAAGATATTAAGAGTCTACTGAAATGTACAAGATCAAGATCATTCTGCTCCAGATGCGCCGCAACATACTTCGTACATACGGCGCATCACTATCAAGATTTCACAAGATATAATCCAAGACGGCAAAGGACATACGCCGCATAGAGAAATGGAGTTACGCCGCATCTTCAGGCGGTGTACGAATATTCCTGAATATATTAATCTTGGACCCCACGCGAAGTTAAGTCAATGCGTCGCATCTACTTATCCTATGCGCCGCATCTAACCCTCAAACAGAAACTATAAATACCCCAAAGTCAGACGAATTTCGGGGTTCGATTCTACACAAAAAGACCGAAGACCGAAGAAACCCTAGAGCCGAATTCAGACGTGTTAGCAGCACAAGACACACCTTGAACGAAGATACAAGAGCTGTAAGAAGGTCCTGCATGTATTCAATTCATTAAGTAGTTTTGTTTTATTGTATTAGTACACTTTAATTCATCAGGATTGATGGGCCGATTCCATGTGACTACGGAAAACCATGGGCACCCCTTAAAATTGCTTTCCCATTAATTAAAGTTTATATGTTGATGTCTTTGGTGACTTTTATTAGTGCATTGATAACCTCTGTGTCTACAAGAGCATTGCTTGGGTCGCCATGCCCCTTCCTCGCCTATCTATTTTAGCGTATACGAAACGTGGGCATCACAAATGCTCAATATTCTAGGATAGTGGGATAGACATAAGTAATCATTAAGGGTTTACTCGCCGATAAGATTAGAGCCAACGAGAAAGGGTTAATTATATACACTTCATATAAAACTAGCAATAAAACAAGTGACAAGCTACTTAATTATCAGGACAGGTCTTCTTATTGTCTCAAGTATCTATCTGTGTACGTGTGTGCTAATCGCTGATTCGTGCTCATTAGTTTAGTTTATTATTTTATCATAACCAAACCGTGCCAGTCTCTCAGGCTGAAACCCCCTTGCGTTAGATTAGGTTGTATAGCCAACTTAAGATATTAAAATACTGATTAGAATAACTAGATAATACGTTCCACTCTTAGTGATCGACACTCTACTTACCATTATATTCATACTGACCGGGTACACTGCTCGTTAAAGTGTGTGTTATTGATAAGTCGGCTAAATATAAATTTAAAACTTGAATACTGCTAAAACCACAACGACACACCGTGGATATAAAAATTAGAGCAATACACACGCACCGCATCAAGTTTTTGGCGCCGCTGCCGGGGAGTGAATTGTTATTATCTGTTAATTTGATTAGTATTTTAATTAGGTTTTTCTTTTTAATTTTTAGATTCTAACCACTAACCCCGTTGTATATTAGTTAAATTGCATTCATTGTATTATTTGCATATTTTCTGTTTTTGTGTGTTTTTATTTTCTTTAATTTTACTTTCTTTTTTGTTTGATTTTATTTTTGTTTTTGTTTTTATTTTTCTGTATTCTGCTATCGTTGTACTGAGCTGATACAAACGATACGGCGCATCTATTTTTATAGATACGGCGTATTGCGTTTAATTTTTATAAAATACAATGCGTTTAATAAATCCGATACGACGCATCTTTCCCCAAGATACGGCATATTCTGTTTTTATTAAGAAATTTTTCTAAACCCTAACGTCATACGACGCATCTGTTTTAACAGATACGGCGTATTCATTATTTTAAATTAAAAACAGCTTTTCGAATTATTAAACAGATACGACGCATCGATTTTTATCGATACGGCGCATCTTCTGAATCAAAAATCTTGTATTTTAAAACGTAACAAAAATACGGCGCATTAACTTTTGTTAATACGACGCATTTAATTTTAATAAATATAATCGATTTTTGATAATTAAACTGATACGGCGCATTCTAAATTATAAGCGGCGTATCTGCTTTCTGAATAAAAGTTTGATCATATTTTAACGAAATAAGATACGGCGTATCCAACTTTTTGGATACGGCGCATCGTCTACTGATATCAGCAACTTTTATTTTACTTTGATTGTTTCACTCTTCTTTTGCACGAGTAAGTTTTATTTCAGGAAGATGGACGATCCGGATATTACAATGGAAGAATACTTATTACTGGAAATGGTTAAGTCAAGGAAAGAAAGAAACAAATTGCCATTTCAACACACTTGGTGTATGTCAAATGATGATGAAGAAGATTCATATACCATGAAACCAATTCCGGCAATTGTTATTGATAGTACTTTTTCTCCGAAGATTGCACAAGATGATGTGTATACGGAACCTTACGTTGAAGAATATTCTGCAATCGTATTACCACCATTAGACAATCCAACGGATGAAGATGAAAAGTATTCTAATTTTGATTTCGAACCATTTGACACCATAGTTTATGATGACATACCTCAACCAGATTTTGACCCAACGAGGGATTTTGAAGAAATCTGGGATTACTTATTTAAGGATGAAATTCGGGACGATTCTGAAATTGCAAGACCACTAGTTGAAGATGGAGATTCACAAAATGAATTATAGTCACTTACAACACAAAGTGGTACAAATTTATTTAATATTATTAATCCCGTTACTAATAATCTTGCTAGTTTTCCTAAACAGGTTGCAAAACAAAAGAATGATGAGGTCAAATTTATTACACTACCTATTGAAGCACATGAAGCACCTGTGATCAACCCGTTTTTGGTGGAGCTCGAGGAAGAATTTGGTGATGAGCTCTTAAACATTGCTATGATTGATGAAGATGATGATTTCGACCATATGAAGGATATAGAGGAACTCAAACTTTTACTTGCTAAAGACCCTTTCTCATCTTCTGCGGAAGTCAAGGGACGCCTTACTACCAATGAGACTAACCAAGAAGAAAGGAGACTCATTTTTCCTCAACATGAAGTGGTCAAGTCATCCAATTTATCAACCAAACCGGGTAAGAATAGGGAAGATGTACATATATTGCCAAGGTATGATCTTTATATATTTCTTCCATCTTTAATAGCAAATTTACACTCTTTTCGTGTTTATTGCTACTATCACCTTCACTTGATCCCAAGTGGGGGGAACAACACCCTATTATACAGTAAATAAGGGTGGAGTCAGGCTCGTGACTCAAACAAAAACAAGCGCTTCGTGGGAGGCAACCCATGCTTATCTTTTATTAAATTTTTACATTCTGTTCTACGTCGAGTCTGTCAGACCTGCAGAAGATAGGCGCATCTCCATCCAAAGATGCGACGCATCGCCTGCACTTGTCATATCTTATTTAATTTTCTGCATTTTTATTTTTGACATTAAAACTTTCTATCAGTATTTTAATGCGGCGCATCCCTGGTTAAGGATGCGACGCATCTTTTATTCTGATTCGTACTTATTCCTGGCTCGATACGGCGTATCTTCTTCCATAAGATATGGCGTATCGACTGACCTGATGATTTTCATTTTAATTTTTTTTAAGTTTTATTATTACTAACTACTAATGTATTATGCAAGTTTGAACCTTCTTAATGTTAAAGTCTTGATGGTATTATAGATTCCTACATTCTTGTGGATACATCATTTTTGAAGCTTAAACGTTCTCATCCACAAGAAAGTTGATTTTTGCTCTTGTACAAATAATGGAGGATCATACCGAGCAAATCTCAGGGGAGTTTTTCTGTTCTAATTCTTTTATTTTCCAGTTTTTAATCTTTGATACAAACAACGAGGACGTTGTTTAACTTAAGTGGGGGGATTGGAGAATTAGAACACTTACTTGTCCTAAACTTTTTCAAAATATGCTTAAAATGCGCTTAATATATCAAAATTTAAAATTTTTAGAATGTTTTTGTTTAAAGTCTAAATTACATAGCTGCACACATAACAGTATTTCCAAAAATTGTGAACTTATCAAAATTCACAAATCTATGAGTGTGCCGGTGACTTGTAAACTTTAGAACTTGGCTTTTATACTATTCGAGACCACCATAATAAGTATTATTTATATAATTGGAATAACTTGTCTAAATTGGTAAATTTCTAGGATTACACCCAAATAGCCTTTATATGTTATGTGATATTAACTAACTACACTGGTTAGTTAACCCCCGTATAAACCCTTTGTTACTCTCACTTTTAGAGTAAGATACCCCTAGAAAAACAATCAGAGCCATTCCTTTCGTTTCTTACACCTTTGTTATAATGTTTCGTTACACCCTTACACCTTAGCCTGCCCTGTAGATTAAAATCTGTGGTTAATTGTTTTAGGCAAAGTGTGTTTCCTTACATTATCTGTGTTCGCGTGCGTAATTCATTATCTTTGGTTGAGTCAGGAAATTGCACAATGCAATTTGTATGAAAGTAAATATTGTATATCTTTGAGTTTATTTTTCGTGTGTTTACTACTTTCGCTATTACAGTTATTTCTGAAAGTATGAAGAGTATGAAAAAATTATCCGGAAAGATAGTGATAGTAAAGTTGTGAAATTTTACACATATATGTTGATGTCGGAAAAAAAAAATCGAAAAGAAAATAGAAAAGAAAAAGAAAAATGAAAAGTTGGAAGTTTGTTTTAACCAACTCATGTAAAGTTTTGTATTAAGTGGTCGATATCACCACTATTTGTTGTATATTATACTTGTGGATTGAATGGGAGTTGGCCGTTATGGGAACGCCAACTAAGGTTATTCTTTGATTGAGATCTTGTTGAGTATAATTCATGTCTACCTAAAGCGTGTGTTTCAAGTGTTAAAGCGTGAGTTATTCAATGATATGAGTCATATTCATGGGATGGTTGGGAAAGTAATTAACCACACTTAGGAATTTAATTTATCTGTTTTGTTTATTTTTCATTTTACACCAATTTGTATCCCAAATATTATCCATACCCTATATCATTCCTTATCCAAACCTTTGATTTATTGAGATTAGGGATTTGAGCAATCTTAAGTATTGTAGTCGTGGATTCGGCTATGTATTTATGATTTTGTCGCCCTTTTTGATATAATATTATTGGTGAAGATTACTTGGTCCTATCTTTAGCCTATTAGAGTTAAGGATTTGAGAAATTGCAAGTATCGTGTTCGTGGATTCGATCATGTATTTGTGATTTTGTCGCCTTTTCTGGAATATGAGATCGATAGAGATTAAGGAGAATGATTAACCCTTAACCAATAAACCCTTTTTACCGCTTTAGACTTGTTATTCCTTAGCTTTAGTGGGGCAGATGCGTATACTTGCCAAGCTTATGATAGAATATTTGTCACGACTGGACAGTTAAACGATTAGATTTGCTTTTATCAAAATATTTTTTTATATTTCTAATTCGTTAAGTGTTTGGTTGTGCAATTATGACAAAAACGAATACAAGCTTAAATATAAAAATAAATCCTAAATTCTTTTAGGATACATTTTCATAAGATTAATTCTAAGGTTTACTTGGGGACAAGTAAAGTTCAAGTGGGGGGATATTTGACGAACTCAAATAAGTATATTTTATTACCATCATTTATCCTATTTATTTGACTTGTTTTATTATATTATCTGTGAGAATCGATACGTTAATGTTTACTTTTGTAATTCTCAGGTAAAAACAAGTATTATGTGAAACTTGGCGATTTTGGACTAATTATAGAGCAAAACAAGCAACATATTAAGAGTCTACTGAAATGTACAAGATCAAGATCATTCTGCTCCAGATGCGCCGCAACATACTTCGTACATACGGCGCATCACTATCAAGATTTCACAAGATATATCCAAGACGGCAAAGGACATGTGCCGCATAGAGAAATGGAGTTACGCCGCATCTTCTGGCGATGTACGAATATTCCTGAATATATTAATCTTGGACCCCACGCGAAGTTAAGTCAATGTGCCGCATCTACTTATCCTATGCGCCGCATCTAACCCTCAGACAGAAACTATAAATACCCCAAAATCAGACGAATTTCGGGGTTCGATTCTACACAAAAAGACCGAAGACCGAAGAAACCCTAAAGCCGAATTCAGACGTATTAGCAGCACAAGACACACCTTGAACGAAGATACAAGAGCTGTAAGAAGGTCCTGCATGTATTCAATTCATTAAGTAGTTTTATTTTATTGTATTAGTACACTTTAATTCATCAGGATTGATGGGCCGATTCCATGTGACTACGGAAAACCATGGGCACCCCTTAAAATTGCTTTCCCATTAATTAAAGTTTATATGTTGATGTCTTGGTGACTTTTATTAGTGCATTGATAACCTCTGTGTCTAGCTGAGCATTGCTTGGGTCGCCATGCCCCTTCCTCGCCTATCTATTTTAGCGTATACGAAACGTGGGCATCACAAATGATCAATATTCTAGGATAGTGGGATAGACATAAGTAATCATTAAGGGTTTACTCGCCGATAAGATTAGAGCCAACGAGAAAGGGTTAATTATATACACTTCATATAAAACTAGCAATAAAACAAGTGACAAGCTACTTAATTATCCGGACAGGTCTTCTTATAGTCTCAAGTATCTATCTGTGTACGTGTGTGCTAATCGCTGATTCGTGCTCATTAGTTTAGTTTATTATTTTATCATAACCAAACCGTGCCAGTCTCTCAGGCTGAAAACCCCTTGCGTTAGATTAGGTTGTATAGCTAACTTAAGATATTTAAATACTGATTAGAATAACCAGATAATATGTTCCACTCTTAGTGATCGACACTCTACTTACCATTATATTCATACTGACCGGGTACACTGCTCGTTAAAGTGTGTGTCATTGATAAGTCGGCTAAATATAAATTTAAAACTTGAATACTGCTAAAACCACAACGACACACCGTGGATATAAACATTAGAGCAATACACGCACCGCACCACATGTTCCTAACCCGTCTCTATCGTTATGTCATGGAACATTTCCCTCATCTTGAGAGTGATGCTTATCTATTCGTTCATCCCGTCCTACGCCCTCTATCTCGTAGCCAACTTCGTCGATCTCTTAGTGACAAGGGCAAATCTAGACGCCCTAATATCTACGCACCTCGTAGTTACACATGTCATGAGGAAATGATGATGAGGAGGAGGAAGGCACCTCACGTGTCAGTACTCCATCTCCCACGAGGTTCGTGGACAATCTTCCGGAACTTAACTATTCTGATTATCAAGTTCCTCGTCCTTCCGAACAAACCGAACAAATCCTATTTGAACGACAAACCGCATTACTCAACACAACTCAACAGATGCATCAAGAAGTTAGAGGTGGTTTCAAGTCGATAGGAAAAGCTTTCAAGAATATTTTCGGAAAGAAGAAGAGATGAGATGTGGAAGTTGGCTTCTTTGAACAATATTATGTTTAGACATTTTATTTTGTATTTGAGAATTATTTATTTCTTGCATGTTATAGTATGTTAGTATCTATTTTCTTGATTAGTTTTTAAATGCTATGCTTAAATTGATATGCTTGTTAATGATTAAATAACATGCTTATTCTATAATAAGATTATTTTTAGTCTAAATGTATACATGCCTATTTAAACATGTTTATGCCACTATATAATAATTCTTCTTGTACATGATCCAAATGAAGCTTGCTGCAAATACACCCTAACAATGACCCTTTTCTGGAAATTTTTCAAATTTGGTCGCCTGGGAAAACAGCAGATGGGCGGCCCCCTTAATTCCCCAGGCGGTCCCCTTAATTTTAAGGGGACCGGCCATCTGGGAAGCAAAATTCACTGTTTTCTTTTGCATCATGTGACCCCTTTTATCTAGTCCCAGCTACCATTTCTCCTTATGGACGAACTGGTATTGGAATCTTCCTACAAAACCTTAAAAATTAACCTAAACCAACCACATTTTCATATTATAAATTCCCTCCATATAATCACCTCTCATTCCATCACCCTTCACCATCCAAAACCACCATGTTATCACCAAAATCCTCCCATCTCTAAGACTCCAAGGAAGCAAAGAATTGTCATCATACCACCAAAACAACCTTTCATAGACCTAACCCAAGATGACATCAAAACTCCATCACCACCACCTCAATGTTCATCCCCAAGTGCACCAAATGCTCGATCAAAAACACCCTCTACCCATGGAGCATCCTCTTCCTCCATACCATCCACTTCATCCATCAATGACTACATCAACACTCACCTAACATCATCACCAAGAGCATCATCACCACCATCCACTCAAGAACCTTCATACACCCAACTTGCCATTTCCTTATCACCCATCACACCTCTTGATGCTCACTTCTCACCATCACCAACCCCACAACCATTCTTTCCTATACCTTGGGCATTGCTTGAAGCCTATGGTGACAATTGTCTTTGTTACATCCATAACCGGACCATATTATTTGGTCTTAGAGATGAGATACACTACATGTTTTCATCTCTTGAACACATGATTACCAACCCACCACCACCACCACCTCCACCACCTTCACCCACTACACCACCACCACCACCATTTTCACCCAATTAAGCATATGCAATGCTTAAAAATAATTTTCAAAACCTTTTTGTATGCAAGCTCCATGGAAGATCATGTACACCTCGGACGATTATGTAGTATCATTAGTTGTTTTTTGTTTGAATGTTTGCATGCCTCATGTTGTAATCTTCTTGGTTGTGTATTTATACACAACACTTTTATTAAATGAATGTTCTTATTCTATATGCTTGCTTATTGTTGTTACATATACTTGTGCTTCTAACATTTTTCTTGCAAGCGTTCCATAGCTCGTTTCCTTAGTGCCCCCAAACGAGGGGGAGTACACATCAAGGGGGAGTTCTCATACGACACTTTTACACTTATAACTTGTCGGTTAAACCTTTTTGATTCTACAAAAGGGGGAGAAATAGATGTAAACTCACTAAATACTTGTCTAAAAACTAATTTTTAGATTTAATGAGTTTAGATTTTGTAATCATCAAAAAGGGGGAGATTGTTGATATAAATAATGCCTAAACAGGTTATTAATATTTTTCGATATCTCTACGTTTTGATAATCACAAAATGTAAAATCATTAATCGGAAAATTATGACGTAAACAAGTATTTAGTTGTTAATATCTATTTCTACAACTCAAATCACTTAAGGTATGAATGAACTAATGCTTAATGCATTATATGATCAAAGGAAAATTTTCTTAAACACTAGATTTTTTATAAAATGTCAAAAACATTATATATCTTTTAGAAAAACAATTTTGGTAATAAATAAAAAGGTTTAATTCATTATAAATTTATGAATTCAAATTTTCAACCAAAATCAGTAAAAATGTTCCAGAAAAACCTTCCCCACAAAAAGACAAATCTGGGCAACGGCTAGGGAGGGGCGGCCCCCTTAATTATACTAGGCGGCCCCCTTAAAATTAAGGGGACCGCCCCTGCTCCAGTAGCTCCCAGCTGTCCAGTTTTTCTGCCTATAAATACCAGCCTTCCCCTGGATTTTTACCCACCTTTTGCACACCCAAACATTCTGTTTTAAATCTTGTAAATCCTTTCAAAAACCCTTTGATCATATTCTCTTAAGCATTGGTTTCTAAGTGATCCAAGCTTCCACCATCAAAGTGCAAAAGAAGAATACTCCTTCAACTAAAGAAGAAGTATTATAGTTTAACCCATATCATCATTGTAGCTGTGTAAAGTGTTGTATAGTTGTGATAAGTAGATCTAAGTGTAAGTAACTAGTTGTGTTGTAAAGAAGTAGTCGTGAAGAAGAAGTCGTGAAGAAGTCGTGAAGCCGTCGTGGAGCCGTCGTGAAGAAGTCGTGATTAAGTTGTGTAGAAGTTGTGTACAAGTCGTGAGATTGGTTCTAGCTACGATTAGAACTCGACATCTAGCTTTGTGTCGTTAAGCCGGTGTAAGCTAAAGTTGTGTAAGGTTTTCTCCGCCATAAGGGAGTTTGTTGACATAGTGAAGAAAACTCTCGAGTAGGTGACTCGAGGAGTGGAGTAGGGCAAGGAAGGTGTCCTTGTAGCCGAACCACTATAAATCTCCGTGTTGTGGTTTGATCTTTCCATCTCTTTCTTTCATTTCATTATATTTACTTTACTTGCATTGCTTATCTATATTTGTTTATATTTGTTCATATTGATCAAGAGTTGAATTCACATAAGATAGAATCGAAGTTTTAAAAAGTAAACAAAAGTTTTCATAAATTAAAAAGACGTAAAACTATTCAACCCCCCCTTCTAGTTTTCCACAAGTTACTCATTAATCAAATACGTATGGTTCTTAGTGGTTTAGCCGATTCTAGAGAGAGGAAAAGAGAGAATATGGAACCTTAGTGAGAGAAAGTGAGATAATATTAGATTGAACAAATGAAAGGTCCAACCCTTCCCATGAGTGGGAAGGGCTATTTATACAAGACATAAAAACGCCTCTAGTAGGCTATGGACCGGGCTAACAGTGGGTAAAGACCCGACCCGACTCCATGGTGAAACGATATCTAAACTAATATGATTAAGCCTAGCTCGTAGTCTTTGATTCTTCTAAGTCTTTAATCTTTGTACTTTCAGCCATGAACTTTTGATGACTGTTCTTTTGTCTTGGATGATCTTTGAGGATTCTTTGAGGTCATCATCCAACGTACGTCTCCAAGTCATCTTTTTGCAGTATCGTCTCCATGTGATGTTGTGATCTTTGGACCGACATGCTCACACTTTTCTGGATCATGATTTTCAGCATCAGAGTTGCGGAAGCAGTGTTGAAAGTCTTTCAATTATCATGATTTCTTTGATTATGATGGTGAAGTGTGAGCATGGGGTGATGGATCGGCATCTTTTCGGCAATCAGCTGCAACCGCCAGGGATTCCTGCATAAAACAGTTAGCAATAAAATGTCCGGCACTTATAGGTTTGGATTTCGAGATTGTTAACAGCATAGTGTGAAAACTTTCTCTAATCCTTGCCAAGGCCGTTCCTGAATCGGATACCCCCGAGAGGGCTTACAAGATCTACCGAAGTACATCAACGATTAGGTGAGTCGCTGGAGTTCACTCCACGACTGTAGACCGTTTGAAACCGCCGCAACCACTTAGCTTAATCCATAAGGAATTACCGAAGTGACCAGCTTTCAGGGCTGTTTGATGTTGACCCTAGCAGGAGTTTCCATTCAATCACTGAGAATTACATTTGTAAATTCCCTCATAAATGTTCTGGCAGATTGCTAAGATCTGCGTAGGTCTCATAAGTTTACAACTGGTGTCCTTAATGTTGAACAACCAGTGTAGAAGTAACATGTGTTCCTATGAGATCTTATGATGCATCTCTTGGCTCTAGACTCGATAAGTGTATTTTTGGTACTCGGAGACTGGAGCGGTGTCTCCTGTTTCAATATCAACATGACTCGTAATGAGCGGTCGATAGTTTATGCAGGGTTCCCCGTGAGAATGAAACAAGTCCTTTTAAGAGAACTTGAGTGGTTAGAAGGTTTAGTGTAGTGCGTCACTGGGTGCATGACGTCTTGTCTTCAATACCAGCATCACCTTAGTAACAACCAGTAGCATATGAATTGAACCTGGTTTCTGCCCTAAGGTTGAATACTTAGAGGGCTATTTATTTTCACCCTTTCTCATTACATTTCTTTTTAATTCTTCAACCCCTTCTTTCTCCTTTCTCATATTACTCCTTTTTTTCATAATCATACCTAAGGAATTTCTAATACTAACTATTCAGTATTGTCCTTGGGTAGATCCCTCAGGCTATGGCGGATCATAGGACGGTTTTCCTAACCTTAGCCACCTTATAACTTCATGACTATCCATGTTGCCGTCAACCAAATCTTTGAAAAATTTCTCAAAATGTTTATAGTTATAAAACACATTTTGCTAACACTTTGAGAATTTTGTATTTTTCAAATACCCCCCCCCCTTAACATGTGCTCTGATGTTTTTATTATAAATTTGCACATGTTAGGTAGAGTTTGCACTTTTTGAATTGATCCACTTTCAGTGAACATGACCGATTCGAGACACGCTTACATCACTAGTTAGACTAGCTTGTAATTATTACCCGGCCTGGTCAAGTCCACATAAAGTTTCTCAAAATGGTACACTCTACTCAGACAAGTCCTCTTCGAGACACGCTTACATCACTGGTTAGACCAGCTTGAAATTATTACCCGGCCAGGACAAGTCCTTTTGATTAATGACAGTTTTTGTTTCGTCAATTCATTGGTGAAGTCTGAGTCGCGCTCACATGAGATGCCATACCCTTTTTGTCACCACATACCATTTGCTCCCCCTCAATATGTGCATTGATATACAAAAGAGTTTAGCACATATGGGAGAGCTTATATTTAAATCGAAAACAGCACATTTTTATCAGATTGCATATTTAAATCACATTCTCTCCCCCGATCAGAAATTTCAAACCTTTTGAGATTTTGTGATCCCAATTGATTTAAATAAGTTTAGAAAATATGGGAGAAAATGTGGTCAAGTTTAATATGTGCTAATAATGGAACATACTAATGCTCCCCCTCAATTAATGAGGGAGAATGTTAGTGTCAGGTATGATAAGTTTGAAAGATATTTGAATTAAAAAATCATACACTGATACATAACAACAAGTTTCATAAAATTCACTGCTTATTATGTACAAAGTGACTTGTTTTGATGATATAAAATTTTTGAAATCACTCTCCCCCTCAATCGATGACCCGTTTTCTATTTAAAGAGTTGTAGTCATTGATTGAGTGATAAATTTTTATGAAAAGTTCAATTCTGATTGATATTCAAAAAATTCATGGTACCACCAAGTTTAGCCCAAATACTTTCCTGAAGAATCATAGATGGAAAAGTATTTGTGATGTAAAGAATACTTCTCTTCTTATACGAGAAATGATGCACTGAAACGTACACCAAATCAAGAAAACATGGTTATAAAGTAATCCATGCCCAGGTGAACATCACCCAGTGGGAGGAACAACCGTCTTTTTTGCGACGAGCTTTCCCCAAAATGAGGAACGGGTTACAGTCTGAAGTAACTGCAAGCCGACATGACATGATTTAAGAATTCATTTTAACTTCTGCTCGAGCTTTATTTAAACTCCCGTGTCATTATTGAATGACATTTCTAGGACCGTAAATGTTATCGATAAATAGAAGACATGCCTAGAGGAACTATTTTTGGTATTTTAGTGATTTTCTAATTTTTTATGGTTTTTATAGGATTTATATTTTATTTTTATTTTTGGTTTAAAATATCTACAAGGATATATGAAGGAAATCCCTTACTCCTCATTTTCTTCTTGAAGACACTTGAGGGTTTCTGGCGTCAAACTCTTCATGCCAAGTCGCGGTAGAATAAATTAGAACCGTTCTCTCGGGAGTGCCTTAGTGAAGATATCAGCCAACTGAAACTCAGTCCTCACGAAGTAAAGTTCAACAACCCCTTTCTCAACCTGTTCCCTTATAAAGTGATGCCGGATATCGATGTGCCTTGATCGGGAGTGTCGAACATTGTTGCAGCAGAGAGCTATAGCACTTTTGTTATCACGATACAGAGGAATCTTGTTGTATGCAAAGCCATAGTCTGATAGTTGAGATATCATCCATAGGATTTGAGCACAGCACGCAGACATGGCAATGTATTCAGCTTCTGTGGAAGATATAGATGTACTCATTTGCGTCTTAGATGACCAGCTTACTAACTTTTCTCCCAGAAACTGAGCACCTCCCGACGTACTTCAACGAGTATCTTGACACCCCGCATGGTCTGCATCTGCATAGGCCGTGAATGCCATGGCGGTGTCCTTAGGATACCAGAGACCCATGTGAATAGTCCCTTGAAGGTATCGAAAGAGCCGCTTTACCGCTTCCGTATGCCTTTTGGTGGGCTTAGACTGGTACCGAGTACACATGTATACTGCGAACAAGAGATCTGGCCTACTAGCGGTGAGATACATTAGGGATCCAATAATACTTCAAAACTTGGTTTGATCAACAGGGATCCCAGAGAGGTCTTCATCCAACTTCGATCTCTCAACCATATGAGTGTCAACAGGATCAGTTGAATAAATCCAAATTTCTTCAATATTTCATTTGCATATTTGGATTGATTAATGAAGATGCCTCTGGGACATTGAGAGATTTGTAAACCTAAGAAGAACGACATTTGTCCCATCATAGAAATTTGGAACTTAGAACTCATCTCGTTAGAAAACCGATCACATTCCATAGGATCAGAGGAGGCAAAAATAATGTCATCTATGTAGATCTGAACGTGAAGTAGATCTTTGCCCGTGTTCCTAGTGAATAATGTAGGATCAACAACACCTTTGGAGAATCTGTTTGCCAGAAGAAACTTAGACAAAGTGTCATACCACGCCCTAGGTGCCTACTTTAGGCCATATAGGGCCTTCTTCAAGCGATAGACGTGAGTAGGACGATCAGGGTCCACAAATCCTTCAGGTTGACTGACATAGACTACCTCTTTCAAATCACCATTTAAGAATGCTGTCTTTACATCCATTTGGTAGACTGTCATATTCTGACTAGCAGCATTAGCGAGAAAGATTCTGATGGCTTCAATTCGAGCAACCGGTGCAAATGATTCTTCAAAGTCTATGCCCTCTTCTTGACGATACCCCTTTGCAACAAGCCGTGCCTTATTTTTCAGAACATCACCATGCTCATCGAGTTTCACTTTGAAGATCCACTTTAGAGCGATAATCATTGCACAATCTGGAGGTGGTACTAATTCCCATACTTCAAGTCGATCAAATTCATGAATTTCTTCTTGCATTGCATTAAACCAGCTGTCTTTGGACATAGCATCTTTGAAGTCTTTGGGTTCGACTTTGGATAGTACGGAATTAAAGAAGCACCACAGGGCATCGGTAGCTAGTTGCTTTCGTGTGGATACCGGATGAGAAGGATTCCCAATAATGTTGTCAATCGGATGATCATTTGTCCATTTTCTGGGATGTTCATGTGGTTGAGGATAGGGAACTGATGTAGCCGTGTTAGGATCCCCTGAAGGAGATGCATCATTAGATGATTCAGGAGCAAATATGTTCACAAATGGAGCATCATCAGCAGGAGCAAAAGGATTCACATCTAAAGAATTATCAACTGCAGAGCTTTGTTGTACCGAAGGAGATTGAATATTCGATGATGATGGTGAGTGACTGGCAGATGGTGCGTCTTGACTAATTGAGACAGATACAGATGGACCATCTGAGTTGTGTAGAATTGGAGCATCAGCAACTGGAGGTAAAGGTGGAGCTTCAGTTATAGTATCAACAGTTGGTGGCTCAAAGTATTCATCAAACATTGGATCAAACAAATTCTTAAACTCCTCACTCGTAGGGGGTACATAAGGAACTGCAGGAGTGGGATGCTGTACAAGACCTGAACTAATTGGTCCAGGAGACAAAAGATTAGGTGCGGGTCTAGGACTTGTGTGTCCAAGAGCCGTTTCCTCAGTCAGCTCATCGAATGTCACGTGAATCGTTTCCATAATTTGTCGGGTTCATTTGTTGTAGATTTGGTATCCCTTGCGATCTGGTGCATACCCAATGAAGAATCCAATGTCTGCTTTAGCCTTTAGTTTTCCCAGATCCTGACTGTCATTTGTCGGGTAGCATAGAGCACCGAACACTCGCAAAAAAGGAAGATCTGGTTTCTTGCCATGTATCAGCTCATATGGAGTTTGGTTTCGAAGAGTATGTATAAAGGATCGGTTTTGGGTGTAACAAGCTGTAGCAATTGCTTCTGCCCAAAGAAACATTGGTGCCTTGTAAAATATCAGCATGGTTCGTGCAGCTTCCACAAGAGTACGATTTTGTCTTTCAACAACCCCGTTCTGCTGAGGAGTGCGTGGAAAACTTTTCAGGTGAGTTATGCCAATAATTTAATAATATTGAATGAGTTGTTTGTTAATAAACTCAGTTCCATTGTCTGTGCGGATGATTCTGACGGTTTTGTGGAGTCTTACTTGTAGCTGTTTGATAAGTTCGACGATAACCTCTGGAGTCTCGTCCTTGGTTCTCAAAAACTTCACCCATGTAAACCGAGAGTAGTCGTCGACCACCACAAGAATGTATTTCTTCCCATTTATACTTTGCACTCTCATTGGTCCGTACAGATCCATGTGAAGGGTGTGAAGAGCTTCCATAATGGTGTTGATAGTTTTGGGTTTATAAGTATGCTTCTTGCTTTTGCCCAGTTGACAAGCAGAACAAAGATGATCCTTTTCAAACTTCAATTTGGGCATACCTCGTACAAGATCCTTACAAGTAAGCTCATTTATGGTGCCGAAGTTTAAGTGATTTAAACGACGGTGCCAAATCCATGATTTGTTATCTGAGGCCTTTGACAACAAGCAAATAGGAGAGGACCGGATCATGTCTTCAATAGAGATGGTGTATAGATTAGTGCCACGACTGCCTTTAAGGAGATCAATACAATCCAATTCTCTAACAAAACATGTGTGTTTTCTGAAAGCAACTTCAAGATCAGAATCACAAAATTGACCAACAGAGAACAAATTGTGCCCAAGTCCTTCCACGTAGTATACCCTGGAAATTACACTGTCACCAAACACATAATCTCCATAACCCATAATCGCCCCAAAATGGTCGTTCCCGAATCTAACTGTACCGATAAACTTATTCACGAAATTCTTGAGCCGTGAGCGATCCCCGGTCAAATGTTTTGAGCAGCCTGAGTCCAAATACCAAAGGACGATTTGTACGACCTGCATTTAAAAATAGACAATGATGGATAACTGAAAAAGGTGGATCCCCACGTGCAACTGGGGTCCGTTTGGTTAGCACAAACAAATTCTGGAACTACAGGATTCATAGATGCCATGGTATTCACGGTGGAAACTTCACTAGTAGCAGCAATTGACCTAGTTATAGGGCATTGTGTCTCTAAAGGGAAAATTCGACCAGTTAATTAGCTTCCATTCCTTAACCGTCACTACTTTTTGATTAGTCATTCTAGTTAAGGGACACTGATCTCCTAAAGTGAATTTTCTTCCAGTGGGTCTCCATTGATAACCAACATGAGCAAACATTTTTCCTGTTGCTTTCCAAATTTGCTTACTCAGTTTAGGTTTCCTAACATTCTTAACTGGGGATCGCTGAGAAGACATCAAGAATGACACCACACATTCATCATGATTACCAGAAATTAAGCATTCATTACATGTCTTACAAATAGCATTAGAATTCGAATTAATTACAGTACGCTTATAGTTAATACTAGAATCAACACGATTCTTTTTTATCAAATCAATTTTATTGTTCCTAAGACGGTCTTCTACTTTCTCCTGATGAGCACTCTTAGCTGGCACAGTCCTATCTTTCTTTGTATTGCAACTAGGCTTTTACCTACTAGCATTAGTGTCACTGTTTACTCCTGTAGAAGTGATGATGGGAACATTAGTTTGTTTCGCTGCCATTTGTTTTTTTGGTTTTGATGTGCTGGGTTCAGATGTCGTTAATGTTACATCAAAGGTAACATGCTTGTTCTTAGTCATTGAGGATGATGCAATAAACCTATCTCGCTTGTTATCAATCTTAGGACATGTGCCAATGACGTATTCTAAGAGTTCCTGAGATCATTTAGTGAGGAAACAGGCATCTACAACTGCACTATCTAGTGGTTTCTCCATCTTATCCTCTTCTACGGTCTCACGAAGAATGTTAAGACTATCCTTAAGATAAGTGAGATAAACATGATGAGTTGACCTATTGTTCCTAAGAGGAAGCGGAATACTCACATCATCAATTGCATATTTTCTACCAGTGGAAACCTTTGGAACAATATTATCCCTGGTGACGACTGGCATTTTCCCTTTCACCTGAGCCTTTAGATTCTCAATCTGATTAAGCAAAGAAGTTATTTTTTCATTGGTTTTATCACGAGTGATTTTAATCGAATCATATAAATCTTTGTAACGCTGTTTAACATTTGAATTTTCAGCTGGAAACCAATCATTTTCATGTTGTAATTTATTGATGGTATCTTGATATTAAAAATTTTGGGAATCTAAAGATGATGGTTTATGGGTGCCAATCACATCACTCTTATTCGATTTTAATAGGGCAATTTGGGCCCTCAATTTTCAAATCGTGTTAGTGTAAGCTTGATTTTTTTCATCTCGTTTTCTTAATTCAGAATATTGATGTGCGTGTGTATTGTTCTAATTTTTATATCCACGGCAGCGGCTCCAAAGACTTGGTGCACGCGTGATGTGTCGTTGTGGTTTTAGCAGTATTCAAGTTTTAAATTTATATTTAGCCGACTTATCAATAAAACACACACTTTAATGAGCAGTGTACCCGGTCAGTATGAATATAATGGTAAGTAGAGTGTCGATCACTAAGAGTGGAACGTATTATCTAGTTATTCTAATCAGTATTTTAATATCTTAAGTTAGCTATACAACCTAATCTAACGCAAGGGGGTTCAGCCTGAGAGACTGGCACGGTTTGGTTATGATTAAATAGTAAATTAAACTAATGAGCACGAATCAGCGATTAGCACACACGTACACAGATAGATACTTGAGACAATAAGAAGACCTGTCCTGATAATTAAATAGCTTGTCACTTGTTTTATTGCTAGTTTTATATGAAGTGTATATAATTAACCCTTTCTCGTTGGCTCGAATCTTATCGGCGAGTAAACCCTTAATGATTACTTATGTCTATCCTATTTATTTAGCATCTCTTAAATAGGCGAGGAAGGGGCATGGCGACCCAAGCAATGCTCAGCTAGACACAGAGGTTATCAATGCACTAATAAAAGTCACCAAAGACATCAACATATAAACTTTAATTAATGGGAAAGCAATTTTAAGGGGTGCCCATGATTTTCTGTAGTCACATGGAATCGGCCCATCAATCCTGATGAATTAAAGTGTACTAATACAATAAAACAAAACTACTTAATGAATTGAATACATGCAGGACCTTCTTACAGCTCTTGTATCTTCGTTTAGGGTGTGTCTTGTGCTGCTAACACGTCTGAATTCGGCTGTCTTTCTCTTCTGAGTTTAGCTAAGTCTCGTACTCACCTCCCGAAATTCGTCTGGCCTTGGGGTATTTATAGTTTCTGTCTGAGGGTTAGATGCGGCGCATAGGATAAGTAGATGCGGCGCATCGACTTAACTTCGCGTGGGGTCCAAGATTAATATATTCAGGAATATTCGTACACCGCCTTAAGATGCGGCGTAACTCCATTTCTCTATGCGGCGCATGTCCTTTGCTGTCTTGGATCGTAACTTGTGAAATCTTGATAGTGATGCGCCGTATGTATGAAGTATGTTGCGTCGTATCCGGAGCAGAATAATCTTGATCTTGTACATTTCAGTAGACTCTTAACATCTTGCTTGTTTTGCTCCATAATTAGTCCAAAATCGCCAAGTTTCACATAATACTTGTTTTTACCTGAGAATTACAAAAGTAAACATTAACGTATCGATTCTCATATATAATATAATAAAACAAGTCAAATAAATAGGATAAATGATGATGATAAAATGTACTTATTTGAGTTCATCAAATATCCCCCCACTTGAACTTTACTTGTCTCCAAGTAAACCTTAGAATAAATCTTATGAAAATGTATCCTAAAAGATATTAGGATTTATTTTTATATTTAAGCATGTATTCATTTTTTGTCATAATTGCACAACCAAACACTTAACGAATTAGAGATAAAATAAAATATTTCGATAAAAGCAAATCTAATCGTTTAACTGTCCAGTCGTGACGAATATTCTATCATAAGCTTGGAAAGTATACGCATCTCCTCCACTAAAGCTAAGGAATAACAAGGCTAAAGCGGTAAAAAGGGTTTGTTGGTTAAGGGTTAATCATTCTTCTTAATCTCTATCGATCTCACATTCCAGAAAAGGCGACAAAATCACAAATACATGATCGAATCCACGACCACGATACTTGCAATTGCTCAAATCCTTAACTCGAATGGGCTAAAGATAGGACCAAGTAATCTTCACCAATAATATTATATCAAAAAGGGCGACAAAATCATAAATACATAGTCGAATCCACGACTACGATACTTAATATTGCTCAAATCCCTAATCTCAATAAATCAAAGGTTTGGATAAAGAATAATATTGGGTATGGATAATATTTGGGATACAAATTGGTGTAAAATGAAAAATAAGTAAAACATGTAAATTAAAATCCTAAGTGTGGTAAATTACTTTCCCAACCATCCCATGAATAAGACTCATATCATTGAATAACTCACGTTTTAACACTTGAAACACACGCTTTAGGTAGACACGAATTATACTCAACAAGATCTCAATCAAAGAATAACCTTAGTTGGCGTTCCCATAATGGCCAACTCCCATTCAATCCATAAATATAATATACAATAAATAGTCGTGATATCAACCACTTAATACAAAACTTTACATAAGTTGGTTAAAACAAACTTTCAACTTTTCTTTTTCTTTTTCTTTTCTTTTTCTTTTTTTTTTTTCCATTTTTTTTTTTTTTTGACATCAACATATATGTTTAAAATTTCACAACTTTACTATCACTATTTTTCCGGATAATTTTTTCATACTTTTCATACTTTCAGAAATAACTGTAATAGCGAAAGTAGTAAACACACGAAAAATAAACTCAAAGATATACAATATTTACTTTCATACCAATTGCATTGTGCAATTTCCTGACTCAACCAAAGATAATGAATTACGCACGCGAACACAGGTAATGTAAGGAAACACACTTTGCCTAAAGCAATTAACCACGGATTTTAATCTACAGGGTAGGCTAAGGTGTAAGGGTGTAACGAAGAACTATAACAAAGGTTTTAAGAAACGAAAGGAATGGCTCTGAGTGTTTTTCTAGGGGTATCTTACTCTAAAAGTGAGAGTAACAAAAGGGTTTATACGGGGGTTAACTAACCAGTGTAGTTAGTTAATATCACATAACATATAAAGGCTATTTGGGTGTAATCCTAGAAATTTACCAATTTAGACAAGTCATTCCAATTATATAGATAATACTTATTATGGTGGTCTCGAATAGTATACAAGCCAAGTTCTAAAGTTTACAAGTCACCGGCACACTCATAGATTTGTGAATTTTGAAAAGTTCACAATTTTTGGAAATAATGTTATGTGTGCAGCTATGTAATTTAGACTTTAAACAAAAACATGCTAAAAATTTTAAATTTTGATATATTAAGCGCATTTTAAGCATATTTTGAAAAAGTTTAGGACAAGTAAGTGTTCTAATTCTCCAATCCCCCCACTTAAGTTAAACAACGTCCTCGTTGTTTGTATCAAAGATTAAAAACTGGAAAATAAAAGAATTAGAACAGAAAAACTCCCCTGAGATTTGCTCGGTATGATCCTCCATTATTTGTATGAGAGCAAAAATCAACTTTCTTGTGGATGAGAACGTTTAAGCTTCAAAAATGATGTATCCACAAGAAAGCAGGAATCTATAATACCATTCAGACTTTAACACACCTGAGTTAAGAAGGTTCAAACTTGCATAATACATTAGTAGTTAGTAAAAATAAAACTTAAAAAAATTAAAATGAAAATCATCAGGTCAGTCGATACGCCGTATCTTATGGAAGAAGATACGCCGTATCGAGCCTGGAATAAGTACGAATCAGAATAGAAGATGCATCGCATCCTTAACCAGGGATGCGCCGCATTAAAATACTGACAGAAAGTTTTAAAGTCAAAAATAAAAATGCAGAAAATAAAATAAGATATGACCAATGCAGGCGATACGTCGCATCTTATGATGGAGATGCGCCGTATCTTCTGCGGGTCTGACAGACTCGACACAGAACAGAAAAGTAAAAATTTCTCCGGGTTGTTTCCCGGTCAGCACTTGTCTTTATTCCAGAGTCTTCAAGTTAGACTCACGTTCAGCTCCTTAATACCGATCACTGAAAGAGTCGGAAGCATCGCGCTCCCTCATCGCCAGTCCAATAATATTGAACACTCCTTGCTCGTCCTTAATTTCCACGCCATTCTTCTTTAATATCTGTATAAGCAAAGTTCTGTCCCTTTCGGGCAGAGATGACAAAATGATAGACGGGAAATTCTTATTATTATATAGGCATAAATATGCAAGGAGGGGAGGTAGTTCAATAAACACATCATTATTCAAATTTGTATTCTCAACTATTCTCCTCCGTTTGTTAATTACTTCGCAATCATACCACTCATCATCAGAATCATTAACAATATCGCGCCTAAGTTCGGTAGGTACATTAAGGTCAATAAATTCCTCGAAGTTTTCATGATTAGGATTAGTTGAGTTGTTTTGAATCAATGTTTCTCCCATAAGCCTAGCTTCAAGATCGAGGTCCATACGTTCTCTTAATCCTAGCATATAGACGCCTCTAATTATGCTTTTAGCAGGATTTTGGCACTTATAGACTAGTTTATTGTTCCCTACCTTTAATGAGATTTTCCTTTTAAACACATCAAGCTTAGCATGGGCGGTAGACAAGAAAGGTCTTCCAAGGATTAAAGGAATCTTAACATCCTCGGGCATATCTAATATAACAAAGTCTACGGGGAAAACAAACTTCTCAATCTTAACTAGCACATTTTTAGCAATCCCTTCAGGTCGTTTTACCGTTTTATCAGCCAATTCAATAAGCAACTTAGTTGGTGCTAATTTTCCGAGTCCTAAGGTAGTGAATGTCTTAAGGGGCATAACACTAACGCTAGCTCCTAATTCAGCTAACACATTATTGAAAGATATACCATTAATTGAACAAGGTAAAGTAAAACTTCCTGGGTCCTTTTCTTTATGAGGCAAGGCATGTAAGTCGGCTGCAGAGCTCTCTTCTTTCATTGTAGCCTTGATCTCCTCTTCAATCTTTCGCTTCTCTTTGAGTAGTCTTCTTAAACTGATTGAAGAATTAAAGAAAAATTCGGGCCTTGCAGCATCATTACCATTCATCAATCTTCCAGGAAAAGGTATGTTAGGCGTGACTTCCTCAGTGGTGCTTATGGCCTTGACATGATCTCTTGGGTTGGTTTCAGTTGAGCTAGGTAAACTTCCGTATCCCCTTTCTTGAAGAACTTTGCTCATTTGTCCAATTTGTTGTTCCAATGCTTTGATCGAAGCTCCTTGATTTCTTGTAATAGTATCCGTTGAGGCTCGGATTTCTTTGATCATAGCGGTGTTCTCTTCATGTCTTTTAGCAGCATCGGCCATAATTTGCTTTAAAGTGTCATCCAAAGTCTGCCTCCTTTCTTGATAAGTGGGATTAAAGTTGTTCTTTTGATAGTATCCCGGAGCAGCTTCCCTAAATCTTCCTGAAGGTCGGAATGGTTGTCCAAATTGTGTGTAGTATGCTTCTTCAAAAGTCTCACTTTCATTCTTATTAGGGCAATCTTTAGTGTAGTGAGGTCCTTCGCATTTTTCACATCCAACTTGGGCAGCATAAACTTTCTCATCACGCTTCTTCATCTCTCTACTAATTTTATCCAATTGAGCTTGAATTGCAGCAAACCCGACAAAATTAGTGCTGCTCTTAGATCTAGTAGAGGTTCCATCGTGCCATTTTTGAGAGTGATCAGCAGCTTTTTGGATAGCTTTTCTAGCATTGGCTGCACTCATTTGAGGCACAGCTCCCTTAGCATCCAAGATTTGTCTAGTAGGCACATCCAATCCTTGATAGAACAATATTATCTCCTGCATTGGACTTAGATAATGTTGAGGGCATTTCATCAATAAGTCTTTAAATCGTTCCCAAGCTTGATAAAGAGTTTCATCAGGCTCTTGCTTGAAACTGTTGATAGCCTCCATCTTTTTAGCGGTTTTAGCAGGTGGACAATATCTTTTCAGGAATTTGCTCTTCAAATCTTCCCATGTTGTGATTGAACTAGCAGGTTCATTCCTTAGCCACTTATTAGCAGCTCCTTTAAGCGAAATTGGAAAGATTCTTAGCATGAGTTGATCGTCAGAGACTCCTTCTGTAGTAAACAAATCTGCAATCTCGTGGACCTTTTCAACATGTTCATTAGCATCTTCATGTTCTGTTTCACTGAAAGCATTTTCTCTTCGCTCCTTGAGAAACTGCCCCTTCAACTCAAACTTTGACTTTTCATCAAACTTTGGTCTAGCAACTCCTGAACTGTAATCAGCAAGGGTTTTGTTCATGTATTCCTCCATAGTAGTGTTTTCCGCCATTGTTTCTGTTTCTTCTTCCTCTTTCTCTTCAGAAAAGTAATCAAGCTCGAACGAACTTGAGATATCAAAGCTTTTTGCGTTGAAAAGCCTTTTAAACGAATGTAGGGCTCGTTCAGGATCTTCGAAAGGTATAATCAAGTTCTTAGTTGAACTCCTGGTCATGCACTTCCTGAAACTATAACAAAAGCATCAGTAGGGTATGTTCAAGAAAGTAATATATCAGAAAATTAACAACGAAAACGGAATACGAAAAATAAAAGTTACTGATATCTGCAGACGATGCGCCGTATCCAAAAAGTTGGATACGCCGTATCTTATAATCGTTAAAATTTAATTAGACTTTTATTCAGAAAGCAGATACGCCGCTTATAATTTTAGAATGCGCCGTATCAGTTTAATTATCAAAAATCGATTATATTTATTAAAATTAAATGCGTCGTATTAACAAAAGCTAATGCGCCGTATTTTCGTTATGTTTCAAAATACAAGATTTTTGATTCAGAAGATGCGCCGTATGGATAGAAATCGATGCGTCGTATCTGTTTAATAATTCAAAAACCTATTTTTAATATAAATAGAAAATACGTCGTATCTGTGAAAACAGATGCGTCGTATGGCGTTAGGGTTTAGAAAAATTTCTTATTAAAAACAGAATACGCCGTATCTTGGGGAAAGATGCGTCGTATTCGAATTTATTAAACGCGTTTTATTTGGGGAAAGAATGTAAACAAAGACGCCGTATCTGTGAAAACAGATGCGCCGTATCATGTGTATTGATCTAATTTTTATATCCACGGCAGCGGCTCCAAAGACTTGGTGCACGCGTGATGTGTCGTTGTGGTTTTAGCAGTATTCAAGTTTTAAATTTATATTTAGCCGACTTATCAATAAAACACACACTTTAACGAGCAGTGTACCCGGTCAGTATGAATATAGTGTACCCGGTCATATGAATATAATGGTAATTAGAGTGTCGATCACTAAGAGTGGAACGTATTATCTAGTTATTCTAATCAGTATTTTAATATCTTAAGTTAGCTATACAACCTAATCTAACGCAAGGGGGTTCAGCCTGAGAGACTGGCACGGTTTGGTTATGATTAAATAGTAAACTAAACTAATGAGCACGAATCAGCGATTAGCACACACGTACACAGATAGATACTTGAGACAATAAGAAGACCTATCCTGATAATTAAATAGCTTGTCACTTGTTTTATTGCTAGTTTTATATGAAGTGTATATAATTAACCCTTTCTCGTTGGCTCTAATCTTATCGGCGAGTAAACCCTTAATGATTACTTATGTCTATCCTATTTATTTAGCGTCTCTTAAATAGGTGAGGAAGGGGCATGGCGACCCAAGCAATGCTCAGCTAGACACAGAGGTTATCAATGCACTAATAAAAGTCACCAAAGACATCAACATATAAACTTTAATTAATGGGAAAACAATTTTAAGGGGTGCCCATGATTTTCCGTAGTCACATGGAATCGGCCCATCAATCCTGATGAATTAAAGTGTACTAATACAATAAAACAAAACTACTTAATGAATTGAATACATGCAGGACCTTCTTACAGCTCTTGTATCTTCGTTTAGGGTGTGTCTTATGCTGCTAACACGTCTGAATTCGGCTGTCTTTCTCTTCTGAGTTTAGCTAAGTCTCGTACTCACCTCTCGAAATTCGTCTGGCCTTGGGGTATTTATAGTTTCTGTCTGAGGGTTAGATGCGGCGCATAGGATAAGTAGATGTGGCGCATCGACTTAACTTCGCGTGGGGTCCAAGATTAATATATTCAGGAATATTCGTACACCGCCTTAAGATGCGGCGTAACTCCATTTCTCTATGCGGCGCATGTCCTTTGCTGTCTTGGATCGTAACTTGTGAAATCTTGATAGTGATGCGCCGTATGTACGAAGTATGTTGCGGCGTATCTGGAGCAGAATAATCTTGATCTTGTACATTTCAGTAGACTCTTAACATCTTGCTTGTTTTGCTCCATAATTAGTCCAAAATCGCCAAGTTTCACATAATACTTGTTTTTACCTGAGAATTACAAAAGTAAACATTAACGTATCGATTCTCATATATAATATAATAAAACAAGTCAAATAAATAGGATAAATGATGATGATAAAATGTACTTATTTGAGTTCATCAAATATGCATCAAATTCAGGAGCATCCAAAGATGTCTTGGCATTTGAGATTTTAACTCTTTCTTCTAAATGTTGATATTTTAATTGCAAATTAAGATTATCAACCTCTAGTTTTGAAAAATGCCTGACCATGTTATCATGGTCATCGTTTTGGAATTTCTCATGCAATTTTAAATTCTCCCCCTCAAGCTCAACAACACGATTCTGGGTAACATTCAATGCAATAGACAACTCATGAAATTGACATGCAGTTAAGGCAGAATCAGTAGCAGTATAAAATACATCCTGTGCAATACATCTAGCAATCATATTCTCATTGGTGATGAGAATGTTCTTTCTTTCAATCTCACAACATTTAAGATCAATAGCATTTTGTTTTCCCACGTTTTCCATATCTTTAAACACTTCTTTCATTTCTTTTAATTCAGTTTCAAGGGTTTTTTGCATGCCCTCAAAATGTTCTTTGAGAAGTTTAAAAAATGGAATAACCTCAGTTAAGTAGCACCGTTTTGTCTGTTCAAAGCCCCTTTCCCCTTCAATAATTCCCGTTAGCGTAATTCTCTTCAGTTAAGTGCATGGGTGTATTGGGTGGGTACACCGTTGCTGCAGCTATCTTTCTAAAGGGTGGAGTTTTGGCTTGAAGTTCTTCGGCTTTCCTTTTTTCTAAGTCTAAGGACCAAAATATTTGTTCTGGAGTCAACTTAGTTTGAGGTACAAAAATAGCTAATCGGTTCTCCTCATAGTAATCATGGGGTTTGATTATGACTCGATTTGCTATACATTTGGGATCCTTCATTTTTTCAGCCAATTTTTCTCTATTTATTACTTCTATCTCATTAGTCTCTTCAAATGATGACACATCAGGAGGGGCATGAGCAGGCTTAAGCAACTCATTTCCACCATATAAGGAAGGTTGGGCTACTTTAGCACTCCTAAGGAAAGCTGATTTAGGTTCACCTACATTCTTTTCACTATGTTCATCAAACAACTTTTTAGGCTTTTGAATCGTTTGAGCAGTTTGTCTTGTCTGGTCTTGTGCGTCCAACTTGTTTTCAATCTTATTCTTTAACGTTTTAAGTCTGGAAAAATCATTTAAGAGTTTTGTTTCTTTTTCTTTGAAATCATGTTTTAATGTAATTACACTTTCTTGGATCTCATGTTTTTTGTTTAACAGTTTGATCAAGTTGTTTTCGTAAAGAATATAACTCCTTTTTCAATGTTTCTTCCCTTAAATTACGTTCTGTTATGAATGTACGCATTTGACTATCCATTTTTTGCTCATGTTCAGTTAGCTCAAATTTTGTATGTTGTTCATATATGGCCACCTGATCTTTATAGATGTTAAGTCTAGTGGTCAAAGTGTCATCAGGGATAAACATGGTGTTCTCATGCAATTCACAAGTATTATCGACAACAGAAGATGCACTACTTGGTACAACAGACACGTCATTGTGATTCACATATGGTTCATATGGGATAACATTACTATTTCCCATATCAGCAGTATCTGATTCAACAACATCTGTCTGTTGTACTTTGTTGGGAATCTTCTGTTCATCGACCATGTTATACATGTCATATAGCTTTAGTACCTCAGATATGACAGATGCGTTGGAAGGACCAGATTGTTGTGATGATGAGGCTGCAGAAGACAGATTAGCCATGAAGATGGTTTGAGCAGTGGGTTCATCATCAACGTCTGAGTCAAAAACATCACAGTCATCAGCTTGGAAGACGTTGGGATCATTTAGTGCCAAGTCCTGAACTGGTTGATCATCCACATCAGCATCAAATGTGTTCCCCTCATCACCAGCAAGAAACAATAACTCGTCTTTGTCCAAAGCTGCTCCATTCTCTTGAGCTTGCATCAACAGCATCTTATCTTTGAAGTAGTTAGAGTTCTGTGGACGCTTTGGTTGAGTGTAGTTCCTTGCTATATGTCCTAGTCCACCACAGTCGTAACATTTAATTTGCCTTCCCTGTCCTTGATTAGCATTCCCAACTTTGTTCTGTATGTTACCCCGACCAATGTTCCTTTGATTCACATTCTGCCTTCCCCGAACATTCTGAACCACAACCCTTCCATCTTCCACTGTTGCTTGATTACGTGGATTAGATGAAGTTCAAAGTTGGTTGTTGGTTTGAGGGAGTGTTGCTCTGAACTGTTGGACAAGTAAAGAAACTTGGTTGGAAAGATTATCAATCATCTTGTCAGTATGAGAATATCCTGAATCTAGTTGGTTGTTCACAGCAGATGGTGGGTGCAACGATGATCGGGCAAATGATGTCTGATTCTGTGATGAAAAGGGATGGTGATAAACTTGATCAAGTGAGGATTGATTGAACGGCTGAACATTTGAGAAAAATGCAAGAGGATCATTAGATGTTGTTGGATTGAGTTTTTCCCTCAATTGACGATCATAGACAGCATGCTTTTCATGTTGTTGTAAGTAGGCATACAGCTGTTCATAATTAGTCTCGCTCAATCCTTTGTTGAGCTTCACGGCAGTGACAAACCTGTCCCACTCGGGTGACATGTTGTTCACAAACTTAGAGTTGAGTTGGATGTTTGGCATTGTCATCCTGATGATCCTCATTTCATTCACAAGCTTGTGAAATGTCACATAATAGTCAGTGATGTTTTCTCCAGGATTCATCTTGAAGTGCTCAAACTCATCATACAACTGAGATTCACGATCTTCTTTGGTTAGTTCAGATCCAGCCAGAAGCATTTTAACATTGTCTCAAACAGCTTTGGCTTCAGTGTTGAAGTTTATAAGCTTGTAAAAGTCTTTAGGAAGCCCTTGAATCACAATGTTAGAAGCTTTAATGTCTACATCATAATGCTTCTTCTCCTCCTCATTAAGATCGTTGTAATTACGTGGCCTATCGATTCCAAGAGTGACAGTTCCATCCTCAGCGGTAGTGACAGCATCTCTAGTGGTGCCCATTTGAAAAGGTCCTTCATCAATGGATTTAAGAATGTTAACACCATTCTCTTTTCCCAAGCAATAAAGTCGTATTCTTTGTGCCCATGATTCATAATCCGTCCTATCAAGCATAAGAGGGCGGGTATCGGACCCGGCAGCTTGAATGTCATCAGAAGAAGTGCTTGCCATGCTATAAACTTGCAAGGGATTTTACAATTCTATGATTTAAACCGAGAAATAGATTCTTTCGCGGGATTTTACAAAAATCAAGAATAAACCGTGATTTGATTACTTGAATGTGTTATGATGAAAGTTGTTGGATTGGTTAAAGGATTAGTGATTGTATGGTAGGGATGAAGGTTGGTTAAATTAGATGTATTGTTGTTTAGTTAAGTTGTGATTGAGTTAACGTATTGGTTTGAGCAGATCTCAATGAGCAAATTGCAGACACCTCAAATCGCAGAGACTTAACTCGCAACAGTCATCAAACCGCAAGACTTGAGCAAATCGCAGACGCTTCTAATCGCAAAGACTCAAATCGCAGAGACTCAAATTGCAGAAACTCAACTCGCAACTGATTCAAATCGCAGGCTCAAGTCGCAAGCTCAAATCGCAAGCTCAAATCGCAATATCAAATCGCAACTCACAACCAGACAAAAATGTCCCTTTCTTGCGATTTGTCTTCTTTCCCCTTTTAAGCTAAATACCAAATCGCAGTACTAAAACCTGCCAAATCGCAACACTAACAATCCAAAATTAACTCAAATCGCAACCTAAAACAACTTCAAAACACCACTCGAATTGACTCAAACACACCAATAAACGGATGAAACAATCTATCCAAACACTAAACTAAGCTAATACAACAACCCTAATCATGAAAGTACAAACATATCACAAGTCTAACCACAAACAAGATCAGACCAAGGTGTTTTCAATAAAAGCTAGTCGAACCAAAAAGAAAAACCACAAAACCAATCTAAAAATCCGAGTACCCACAATCTAAGTGATTAAACCATGGCTCTTGATACCAATTGTAAGTTACTCATTAATCAAACACGTATGGTTCTTAGTGGTTTAGCCGATTCTTGAGAGAGGAAAAGAGAGAATATGGAACCTTAGTAAGAGAAAGTGAGATAATATTAGATTGAACAAATGAAAGGTCCAACCCTTCCCATGGGTGGGAAGGGCTATTTACACAAGACATAAAAACGCCTCTAGTAGGCTATGGACCGGGCTGAAATTGGGTAATGACCCGACCCGACTCCATGGTGAAATGATATCTAAACTAATATGATTAAACCTATGAGCTACTTAATGCTAATCCATACTCGGGGTGACCGAGTCTTTCATGTGAATATTTATATTCCTAACAGGTCTTTACCCACTGTAAGCCCGTTTCATAGCCCATGTAGGGGCGGTTAAGAGTTTGTATATATACCCCTTTCCCAACAAGGGAAGGGGTTGGACCTTTCATTACTTTCAATCTAATACTTATCATTCTTTCTCTCTAAAAGGCTCCCAACTTCTCTTTCTAGAATTTAACCTTAAACATCAAAGTTCTCTTGTGTTATGATTATGATAACTCTACACGTTCCCACTTCCATTATGGGATTTCAGGTGGTACAAGTAAACCTGACGGTGTCTGGTGTTCAGCCTTGACCTTTGAACACGTTAAGCATTTACTGACATATTCTACAACTTCGGCCTTCATGTTTGGCCACTAGTAAAGTTTCTTCAAATCCAAGTACATCTTGTCGTATCCTGGGTGAATGGAGTACTTGGACTTGTGGGATTCGTGCATGATCAAATCACGAACTCCTCCATAGAGCGGGATCCAAATTCTGTCCCCAAAATATAAAACACCATCTGATCTCTTTACAAAGCCATCCTCGCTCTCTGGCATTCCGTAAAGCTTCTCACTTGGTCTGTTATCTTCCTTGGGAGCCTCGACCTAAGCCTCAAGGATTTTCGTTGGAAGAGGTGAAATGATCGTCATTCCTAGCTATCTGACTCTGAGGGGTTTAACTCGCTCTTTTCTGTTGAGGGAATCGGCAACTACATTTACCTTGCCCGGGTGATAACGGATTTCACAATCGTAATCACTGCGCAATTCCAACTATCGGCGCTGTCTCATGTTCAGCTCCTTTTGGTTCAAAATATGTTGTAGGCTTTTATGGTCGGTGTACACCAGACATTTGGTGCCACAAAGGTAGTGTCTCCAGATCTGGAGTGCAAACATAACTGAAATTAACTCTAGGTCATGGGTTGTGTAGGTCTTCTCATGAGTTTTCAGTTATCGAGAAGCATATGATATGACCTTCTCTCTTTGCATTAGCACGGCTCCTAAACCTTTGTGTGAAGCGTCGCCGTAAATGACGAAGTCTTCACTGCCTTCTAGTAAGGCCAAAATAGGTGCAATGCACAATTTCTCCTTGAGGGGTTGGAAAGCTTCCTCTTGCTTATCTCCCTAATCATACTTCATATTCTTCTGGGCTAGTTTAGTTAAAGGCTTCGCTATCTTGGATAAACCTTCGATAAACCTTCTGTAATACCCAGTGAGTCCTTGGAATTGGCGTATTTTGGTGGGTGTTTTAGGTGTTGCCCAATCCTTAACAGACTCGATCTTTGCCGAATCTACGTGAATGCCTCGACTGTCAATCACGTGACCCAAAAATTGGACGGTTGTTATCCAAAACTCACATTTGGAAAACTTAGCATACAACTCTTCCTTCTTCAGTAGCTCTAAGATTAGTTTGAGATGTTCCTCATGCTCTTTCTCACTGTTAGAGTAAATCAGGATGTCGTCAATGAAAATGATTACGAATTTGTCCAAATACGGTTTGCACACTCGGTTCATAAAGTCCATGAACACTGCTGGTGTGTTGGTCAAACCGAATGGCATAACATGAAATTTGTAATGATCGTATCCGGTCCTGTATGCGCTCTTCGAGATGTCTATTTCCCGAACCCTGAGTTGGTGATAACCTGACCTTAGGTCGATCTTTGAATAGTCCGACGAACCTTGAAGTTGATCGGATAGGTCGTCGATTCTTGGGAATGGGTATCGGTTCGTAATAGTCAATTTGTTCAGTTTCCGATAGTCTATGCACGTCTTAAAGGATCCATCATTGTTCTTAACAAACAGGACCAGAGATTCTCACGGTGAAGAACTCGGTCTGATAAATCCTTTTTCGAAAGTTCAGCCAACTGGTTTGGCAGCTCTTGCAATTCCGTTAGTGCTAATTGATAGGGTGCTTGAGTCACTTCTAAGGTTTGGTTTAGTGAACAATGGTGTTTCTATAAAACCTCATGTCCTACTTAATCTAGTATCCCCAATGAATTAGTGAAGGGTTAGGCAACTGTTCCAAAGATAGTATCTCGGGTTACTCTACAAGGTCTTAAGATTTATGTTGGGTTACAAGTCTATTTTTGGTAAGTCTCTAGTCCCTGAAAGTTTAGTGGTTCACCCATTGTTTATTTTCGTCCAGGGGTCCTCCTTGTGTTGCTAAGATCCTATTGCCATAAGGTACGCGGACGCGTTTCCCATCGTGGGTGACTACAGCGTGGTATTTCGACATCCAGTGTACATTGGGGATGATGTCGAAGTCTCCAAGTTTTGTGGGCATAGGTCGCTGTTGGTTAAGGAGTTTTGCAGGTCTAGAGTACAGCCTTGAAAGATGGTGTTGATTGCTACTGGCAGTCAGTTGGTTGGTTCAGTAATATTTGTCTGATAGAAGATGCCGTGTCTAGGAATCGTAAGAGGTAGTGTAAAGTGAGATGCTAATCGATGGGGTCGTCTTATGATAGCTAGTGGTGTAAATTTTTCTTTCGAATTTGGACGTGGTATGAAGTAGGGCTGGTTCGAGGTGGTAAGTTGGCGACAAAGTCTATTTGGTTACGGTGTTTTCTAGTACGGATGCCCAGACTTGCACTACTTTTATGTGTTCACACACGCGAGTTTCTGATTTCTCGGAAAAAGGGAAATAAAATATTTGACTTTGAGAAAAATTTAAGGCATCCATTCCTAGCATAGTATGGCCCTACCCGAATTATACATAGGTGATCAGGATCTGTATAATTGGGGTCTGATGAAGCAAAAAGTGTACCGCTTTTAAGGGGTCATTTAAGCCTTAAATCGTATTTATTTTGATCAAATATTGCCCTAAATCGTTCCTTTTGTCATTTTAGGTACTTTTGAGGAGAAATCTGGAAAAGGAGGCATTTTGGACGTTTTTGGAGCATAAAAGTGAAGAAAACGACAAAGTCTCAAAAATCGGCTAAAAGTTACTCTTGACGGCGTCACAATTTACTCTGGACGGCGTCATGCTTTGGCAAGAAAAGTTGGACGTGAAATTTACTCATGATAAGCCAGTGAAAATAGCATGTGAATTCTGACGGCGTCACGCTTTAACTTGATCAAGGGCGTCACGGCTTAAATCATAAGGGGACGGCGTCACGTTCATGGTTCGACGGCGTCAAGCCTTGATAAGCCAGAATGGATTTTTGAAGAGCTAAAGAGGGACGGCGTCAAGAAGGTCATCCGGGAACCCTAAAAGCGGCGAGGTGACGGCGTCACACTCCATAAGGTGACGCCGTCAGATCCAAAAATCTATATATAGTTTTCTAATCTTTTGTCATTAGAGAGAGCTTAGTGTGTGGAATTTTGGGATAAAACCCTAGGACGAATTCAGCTACTTTTTCAGGGCTTTTTGCCTTGAGATCTTCCATGTTTCATTGAAAGATAAGTTATCAATTAATCATTCAATATGTCTATGTGTTGTTTGATTCTATCTTATTCTTGTCTTTTGTTTAACATGTTAGGCTAAATTTATCTTGTGTTTGCTTAGATCTAATGAAACCTAGCTATTGATTATTGGTTGTTAGTGTGTTGTTAGTTGTATTGGATGATTGTTTATCTATGTTAGGCTTAAGAAAACTGGCTAACTTCCTATTCGGTAACTTGCTTGAACGTCTTAAGAAACATGAACCAAACGCGTACTAAAGGTTTTTATGGTTGTATTTAATGCACAAGCGAATTCTAGTGATCCCATGTTAGGAGCTTCCTAGCCGGCTCGACATAGGAGTGAAGTAGGAGCTTGTAGAGTTGGGGAAGTAAGTACGCCACCCCACGAATGGTATTAAGGAATACACCCGTCATCCACGCGACTAATACACACTAATTAACCGGTAAAAGATAGTTAGGGAGTAAGGAAATCTAAGTAAACACATTTCTCTACACATAAGTTTCTCACCACATTTTATTTTCAGTTATTTATTTTATTTGCATTCGTAGTAAATTGGGTTAGTTGACTAGCAACTAATTCCGCCCACTCCTTCAAACCCGAGATTTTACTTGCTTTCATAAAAACTATAAAAACATAAAAAAAAAGAATCTTCCTCAAACCTTAGACCTAATTAGAGTAGCCTTTCACACCTAACGAACACTATTCCCTGTGGAGAACGATCAATCCCCCGTACTTACCACTACACTATACTACATCGGTCAGGTACACTGCCTGGTGGGGTTGTAAGCCTCTTGAGATCCCTCGAGAGGTAAAACCTGTTGTAAGGTTACAAAACCACGCAATCAAGTTTTTGGCGCCGCTGCCGGGGAATAGTTATTGTTTAGGTTGAATTTGTATTTTATTAGGTCTACTCACTAGATTCCTTTCTAGTGAGATTTTTATTTTATTTTTCTAGGTTTTTCTTTAGTCTATCTATTTTCTTCGTGCTTTTGTTCGTATAAGATTTCCATTGACTCTTCCCTTTCACCATTATGGAGAACGCGAATCCACCATACCACCAACCACGTAATTCACCCACTCCATATGACATCTTGATGTTTAAACAACATAAAGATGAACCTCTCTATGATGCATGGACTCATTTTAAATATTTACTCCAAAAAGTCCCTCATCATAACTTCGATTTTTGGTCCCTAACTCAAATCTTTTACAATCATGTCGACCGACATGCCCAAAGGGACATTTACCATATTGCCGGCAGGGATATTAGGGAATTAAGTGCTGAGAAAGCATGGGAAGCTATTGAGAATTGTGCCCAATATTATTATATGGTAGACAACCCAACAAACATTAATACAAGTCAATTGACCACAAATTTCAAGGATCATGAAACAAGTTTGTTTGGGGATGAGGGTAGAGTTGAGCCACCTAACTGCATGTCATGGTTAGGCACTACCATAATACAGGATGAACACATAGGTGACCTTGATGTGATGGAGTATTTTGCCGAGCATGATCACATTGATCAAAAAGGCCTAGGTTTTATGATCGATGACGATGAATCTCAAGAAACACATGATGAATCTTTTGGGCAATTTGAATATAGCAGTCAGAATATTGAGGATGATCCTTATGATTCAGATATAGAAGTTGAGATGCCTAGAGAAGCACTTGAGATACTAGGGAAAATGTTAGGGTTAGATTCTACTAAAACACATGATGAGGATATAGGTGGTCTTGACACAAGGAATGATGAGGTAAGTAACATAAGCCCACCAAGTACCCCACAAGTCCTACCATCATTTGAGGCACACACACCGCCCATGACTTACCCGGAAGAAGTTGAGGAGACTATAGGAACCCCAATAGAGGTAGAACCTTTGGAAGAAACAAAACTAGAAGAAATAGGTTTGAATGCTTGTAGTCATAACCTTTCTTTTAGTTCTATGGAAGTTCCTAGTTTTGATGAACCGGAGACTAAACCAAAACCGTTACCTAATCTTCCATCCTTAGATGTGAACTTAGGAATTGAATTAGGTCCCGATCCACCCATCAAACCATATAATCCGGGTAATGTTAAGATTAAGGTAGTAGACATTAAGCCTTGTAGTGAGGAAGCTAATATAGGAGTGAACCATAACCTTTCATACTTACATCACCCATTCATGATTAATCACAAGAAACACTATGGGTTTAAACCGGGTTTATTAGGTCAAGATAGATTCCCAACTAGGAGTCTCTCGAAGTTGATAGAAGATGATCCCTTTTTAGGAGGAAACTCAAAATCACCCATTGACCAAAGTGAACTAGGCAAGGTTATGATGAAAGGAGCACACCCCTTTGAGCATATAATTCATCCACCACTCTTTCCTCACGTGGCATACTCCTACCGAGCTGGTGTGTATCGCTACTATCACCCGCACTTAATCCTAAGTGTAGGGAAAACCTCTCCTTTATCCATTAAATAAGGGTAGAGTCAGGCTCATGACTCGAACAAAAACAAGCGCTTCTTGGGAGGCAACCCAAGCTTTATTTTATTTGCTTTGTGTGTTTATTTATTTGTTTGTTTGATTTTATTTGCTTCCGTATGTATGTTTAATTTTTATTATTATTGATTCATGTTCAAAAGTAATTTGTGAAAATGCTTTATTTTGTTTTTAACTTCGTCTTAACTACATATAAAGGTATTTTGCAAAAGATAAGTGTAAGGGAAATCTAAATTGGTTTATTAGAACACATATGAACATGAATCGTAATAATAATAAATTAACATACATATCCGTATTTGTTTGAGTCAAATGCTTGTATCGAGTCATAATGATGTTTTGCAGGATTTCCAGGAAGTAAGGTAAAGGTTTTTCTAGGAATTTTCCGGAAACTTAAAATGAGAATTTTTGTCAGGTCATTTCTGACGGCGTCAGGGTTTATAACCTGACGGCGTCAGATTTAATTTTCAGAGATTTTTGAAAGTTTTGTTTTTAAAAAAGTTTTTATTAAATCTCCAACTTATAATCTCCAGGAATCTGCAAAATTATCATTCCACAAGCATTATATCCTTATATATAGATTTTTCCCGCCGATGTTATGCAGGTTTTCGTGTTTGTTTTCTCAGGTTTAACAGGTTATTTTGGACAAGGAGATGTTTTTGGAATCAAGCTTATGGCGATGCATTAGTCATGGAGCTTCAACATTCTCTTTGGAGGAAGATCTAACCGTGTAATTTCATTATCCACCGAGCGAATCAGGGGAGTATTTGATTTCATTCTTTTACTTTTTGCTTTTACATCTTATTATTTGAACATTGGGGACAATGTTCATCTTAAGTGTAAGGGGAGGGTAAAAGTACGATTTTAAAGAATACAATTGCGCTTGATTTTTGTTTGTTTAATAGTAGATGTGTAATAAAACTGAGAGAAATACTTGTTAAGGTAATTTTAGTGCCAAATTTAAAATTTTTTACAACATATAGGAGTGAAACTTTGATCTTAATGAGCGTCTCATGGATAGGAGTTATATGACTAGCACAAATACCGTACCACTAAAAAATTTTCCACCCCCAAATATGTGAGGTTCGCCCCTAGAATTGGTAGGAAAAGCATTTATGCTATGATGTGTGTACCGGTAGCACTTAGATTCTAGAACTTGCGTTAGGACCATTCCAAGGCCACAAGTGAGACTACATTCGTGTAGTTAGATTTACTACATGATAAGAGGCATTAGGATTAACCCATAGTTTTACACCTGTGTTTTTGTTATAATTACATTGGCTACATTGGTCAAGTAATTCTCCCACACCCTTTGCGTTGTACTCATTTTTAGTACACGATACCCCTAGTACACCCCTCAGAGCCTATCTTTTCGTTTCGACCTTTAAGCATTTTACTTAAAGGAAGAATTTGTTACACCCCACTTAAATGTACACCCAAATCGCCTTAGCCTACCTTGTATGCACTCATTTTTAGTGCATTATTGTTACAACATTTGTTTAAACCCAAGTTAATTATCTAGTTGATTACATGGTTGCTAAGTCGAGTCATATCCTTGTACATATTGTTTTGGGACGATTGGGACTCATGGGTAAAGTACTAGTGTAATGGAGTAATGGGGAAGAACATCATTTATTACCCCCATATGTGCTAAATATTTTAAAAGTACTCCAAGTTTTTCAATTATCTTAATTCGAGTCATTAGATTAGTATTTGTAAAGTTATGTAAAAGTTCAAGTGTAAGGGGAATGCAATGCCCCTATGATGTATTATTTTGGATGGTAGGGTAAAAGTGTATGCAAAAAAAAAAAAAAAAAAAAAAAAAAAAAAAAAAAAAAAAAAAAAAAAAAAAAAAATCGAAAAAATCAAGAAAAATACAAAAAAAATGAGAAAAAGAAAAGTAGAAAAAACATACGGACTACCATCCCGTTTTATTTTATGTTTATTTTATATTTTTGTTATTTTGTTATTTTGTTTCTAGCTTAAGATCGAGTCTAGTCTTGGCTTAGCAACATTGTATAGTACATGTAATTGATCAAGATTTTTAACTCGCCACCAGTAAAATATCCCGTATCCAACAAAACCGTGTTTTCCTTTTCCCTACACCTAACGTTATAACCCATTTAAAAGCCCTCTTTGATAGTTTATCTTTGGTGCTTACGCCTAGTGGAGGAGGTTTTCGATCCTTTCCCAAGCCTATGGTAATCTATTTGCTATGACAGGTAGTGAGAGATATTTTCCGTTTTCATTTATGAGATTTATTTTGATGACACTTGAGAGATGTGAGTATCTAAACACTACTTGTGAGGTGCTAGTATGTAATCTCCGTGCTTATTATGATTGAAGTGGAACGATTATTTGTTGTAATTACTTTTATGTTAGCATTAAATGACCCCTAGCTTGTATTTTGATTAGAATAAAAGCGCATTTGCTTGAGGACAAGCAAATCTCAAGTGTAAGGGTATTTGATGAAGCGAAAAGTGTACCGCTTTTAAGGGGTCATTTAAGCCTTAAATCGTATTTATTTGATCAAATATTGCCCTAAATCGTTCCTTTTGTCATTTTAGGTACTTTTGAGGAGAAATCTGGAAAAGGAGGCATTTTGGACGTTTTTGGAGCATAAAAGTGAAGAAAACGACAAAGTCTCAAAAATCGGCTAAAAGTTACTCTTGACGGCGTCACAATTTACTCTGGACGGCGTCATGCTTTGGCAAGAAAAGTTGGACGTGAAATTTACTCATGATAAGCCAGTGAAAATAGCATGTGAATTCTGACGGCGTCACGCTTTAACTTGATCAAGGGCGTCACGGCTTAAATCATAAGGGGACGGCGTCACGTTCATGGTTCGACGGCGTCAAGCCTTGATAAGCCAGAATGGATTTTTGAAGAGCTAAAGAGGGACGGCGTCAAGAAGGTCATCCGGGAACCCTAAAAGCGGCGAGGTGACGGCGTCACACTCCATAAGGTGACGCCGTCAGATCCAAAAATCTATATATAGTTTTCTAATCTTTTGTCATTAGAGAGAGCTTAGTGTGTGGAATTTTGGGATAAAACCCTAGGACGAATTCAGCTACTTTTTCAGGGCTTTTTGCCTTGAGATCTTCCATGTTTCATTGAAAGATAAGTTATCAATTAATCATTCAATATGTCTATGTGTTGTTTGATTCTATCTTATTCTTGTCTTTTGTTTAACATGTTAGGCTAAATTTATCTTGTGTTTGCTTAGATCTAATGAAACCTAGCTATTGATTATTGGTTGTTAGTGTGTTGTTAGTTGTATTGGATGATTGTTTATCTATGTTAGGCTTAAGAAAACTGGCTAACTTCCTATTCGGTAACTTGCTTGAACGTCTTAAGAAACATGAACCAAACGCGTACTAAAGGTTTTTATGGTTGTATTAATGCACAAGCGAATTCTAGTGATCCCATGTTAGGAGCTTCCTAGCCGGCTCGACATAGGAGTGAAGTAGGAGCTTGTAGAGTTGGGGAAGTAAGTACGCCACCCCACGAATGGTATTAAGGAATACACCCGTCATCCACGCGACTAATACACACTAATTAACCGGTAAAAGATAGTTAGGGAGTAAGGAAATCTAAGTAAACACATTTCTCTACACATAAGTTTCTCACCACATTTTATTTTCAGTTATTTATTTTATTTGCATTCGTAGTAAATTGGGTTAGTTGACTAGCAACTAATTCCGCCCACTCCTTCAAACCCGAGATTTTACTTGCTTTCATAAAAACTATAAAAACATAAAAAAAGAATCTTCCTCAACCCTTAGACCTAATTAGAGTAGCCTTTCACACCTAACGAACACTATTCCCTGTGGAAAACGATCAATCCCCCGTACTTACCACTACACTATACTACATCGGTCAGGTACACTGCCTGGTGGGGTTGTAAGCCTCTTGAGATCCCTCGAGAGGTAAAACCTATTGTAAGGTTACAAAACCACGCAATCAGGGTCCAACGATACAATGCAGAGTTTAGTTACAAGAAAATACATTGGTTTTTCTGCTCACGAGGTTGCAGCATAAACTACTTTTCCAAAAGTAAATAATTCACCGGGCGGTAACATAATAGTTTGTAAAATGGTTAGCCAACAATTTATAGAGTAGTAGGAAAGCAATTCATTATTGGAAAAATAGCGTCAAAGTTATAGTTTAGCTTATAATTTGTTAGTAAAACTGTTCATATGGTGACAGTAACATAATTTGTAACGAAATGGCGAAATAATTTGTGGCGTGATAGTAATGCAGATTTATTGTTCAGATTTGGCGACGGTAAAAGTAGCTCATCGGGAGCAAGTAGTTTACAAAACCTTTAGGGTAATTGTAACATGGTTTACAATATACTAGGGAAATTGTTTGTTAGTTTACAAACTAATAGTAAGGTATGAGATTTGTAAAATGATTTGTAATACCGCTTGTAAAGTAATATGAAGACAACCCTTGTCTCAAAGAAAGTAGTGAGGTCAGAACTTTGATTCTGTAATCTAGTAGTAAAACGATTTGTAGTATGACAGTAAAATAGTCTATGGCGTACTTGTAAACAGTTTGAGTGTTGGTAGCAATACCATTTATTATTTCATGAAAAGATAATAAAGTAGACAACTGGTTTATAGTACGAGTTCAAGTAGTTGAAAAACGATGGCAAGTAGTTTGTTAACTGATAGTAAAAATGAGTAGTGCAACGGGCGACGATTGGTACATCTAGTTGACTTAGGATCGCTGAGAGTCAGGAGTCAGATAAGCTTACATCTCATAATAAATGTTAGACCCGTTCCCGGGTACTTGTACCCCACCCTAGATGAAAAGGGACCAAGGGACTTACGTGATTGGTTAGTCAATAAATTTAACGTTATAGTCAAACCCGAAAGTCAATTAATGGTCAATGAATGTATTGTGTAGTTATGAAAAGTATTATGTGGCACAAATGGAAAGGAATAGACTTAAAGGACTAAAGTTGTTAAGTTGTAAATATGTATTATAAGAATGGTTGTGACCAAAATAGAATAAAATGGACTAGAGGGACTATCTATGTCAAATGGCCAAAGATGCTACCTAACTAAATATATCCAGGGAATTCTAGAGAATTCCCTCATTATTTTAGAGAGAGTGTTTGAGGTCTCATTATGGAGAAGGAGAAAATGTTGGAGTATGCTCTCGTCATAATAACTAATTATATGGCTAGACATATGTGAGCCTATGGGGTCACACACATATACACTGAGGTGCCATTTTATATATCGTGTTTATAGTATTTACGATATATAAATAACCGTAAGTAACCAGGAACCGCTATTGGGCTTCTAATGAATAAGTAATGGACTTATTGCATTGGACTAGAAAAACAAATGGGAAGCCCATTTGGTCCATTAGTATGGCCGGCCCATGAGGAGGTTTCAAGAGATAAGCTTGATTTAGTTTTGGTAAATTGGTAAGCCTTAATTATCTTATTATGAGGTGATAATTAGAATATCAATCAACAACTAATTCTCCTCTCTTCTCTCCTTTAATCACACGGCAAACCACAAGGAAAAACAAGGGTTTTTCTTTTCAATCTTCCATTCTTTGATTCTTGTAAAATCAAAGGAGTCTAGATAGGTTACGGGTTAAGGACTAGCATCAATTGGTATTCAAGGAAGTGTAGTGTGGATACACATAGAGGTGATCTATTTTGATCACTTGGGTTTCATATTGTGTTCGACATAGGGCTTTTGTTGGTGACTCCCGGATCACGCTACAAAGGTATAAATTATGTGTTTATTTATTTGATTGATCATATGGCACTATGGATCCTGTTATGGTGATGTTTATCCGCTGCGTGAATTTATTTAATATGTTATATATGTCATACATCACCTATAGTGGTATCAGAGCCATCATATGTTGTCATATGATCATCTAGTATGCGTATAAATGGCTAAAAACGTTGTTTTTTAAGGGATTTAAAAGTGTGATTTTAAAACAGCCCCTAGGGCTTATATATTCAGTATATGTCGACCTAAATGAGGTCTTAAGATCTGGACTTTTTAATCCTATAGCCATTTGTTATGCATACATCAATAGTCTACTTGATCGGTACCCGTAAAATGGCCTAAAAACGCGTTTTTTTTTTGAAGATTTTTAACCCGATTTCAAATCAGCCCATGAGGCTTATTTTTCTGTGGTAAAATGGTGTTAAGAAGTTCCTAACATCAGTGGGGTTTGAGTCTTTGGCCATTTGTCACGCGTACCATTCGGGGTTTTAATTCTTGTTAATTATTTCTTCGATTCATTGGCTAACAATTTAATTCTTGTTATTTATTTTGTTATCCATGGCAAATACATGCATGTTTGTCCATGGAGTTAGCCAACACCATGTAATAATCCTTGTTTGAATGTATTATTATGTGTTCATATGCAAAGCCGATGAAAACCTAGACCACTTGTGCGTTGTGATTGTGATTGTTGGTTGCATTTTTTGTTTTGGGGTTTTGCCATTGTTTCGGCACTTTTGTAATGTATTTCAATTTTGGTTTTGCCAATGTTTGGGCATTTTACAGTAGATACAAAGTAGATTAGTTGTATTTTACTTTATATGTATTGTAAACAAGAGCTTGGAAGCAAATGGCGAAAGATTGAAGAGTTGTTGACTGAAAGTTGCTGCTGGACACCTGTTGGGAAAACGTGATTACCTGCTGATTGGTAAGGTATTTTTTTCTAAACTTTTTGGTGCAGGTCCACAAGACATAGGGCTACAACTTTGTCAACTGGGCCGAATCATGAGGATGTGATCTTTTTGGGCATTTGGGCCTTGCAAAACAGAAAAACTGGGCTGAAAGAAACTGAAGTTCATGTGCATTATGGGTTTTTTACTTGCTCATGATTGTCTTGGAGCAAGTGGGAGCCCTCCGTGTGGTTGTGGTTTGTGTCCCTAGTTGACTCTTGGTTCTCGTGATGGCTCACGAGACCAAGCATAGGATTTTCATCTGTTGAGGCTTTGCATATTGTGGTTGTATGTTTGTTTGGTTGTTTTTTGTATGGTTGTGACTACATGAAAAACAAAAATTGTTTTCATAAAACTTAAAACAAAACATAAACCATTTTGAACTAAGTCTTATGATTTAGTTTAACTAAGTTTAAATATGATTTGAAACTTAAAAATCATTGTTTTCTAAATAAACAACACTTAAACCGGTTGAGATTGTTTGTTTATTTATTTATTTATTGTATTGTCCAAACTTAATAATCTACTTAGGATTTATATTAGTCTTGAAAATGGACAACTTGACACACATAAATTAAAACAATGATTAGACTTAAGTTAAGAAAAGTTTTTAACTTGTGCTACGAAGAATGAATGCATGCTTCTTTCGTACACGTTTTTGATCCACATCAAAAATATTTTACCCGTCAAAATTTAAGTCGTGCCGTCCAATTTTGAGGACACTTGCAATTACTTTTTGCCTATGCGTGGGACCTAGGTTGAATTGTAACCCAAGGTGACTATTCTCTATGCGTGAGACCTAGATATATTATCACATGTTTTCAAATTGGATGACTTAATCGAGTTAAGCGGTTAGACCTTGACCCGAGGCAAAGATGGGACTAAACATGCCTACATGACACTAGTTGTTTGACACTAGATGCCATGAGTCCCATAAGGATCTAAGAGTTGTACATGTAATACAATTGGTGATCGTCGCCTACCAATTGAATCTACTATTGCTAGCAGATCAACTGATGTGATAGTAGAAGCACAATGTGGATCTTAGCCTTTTCGTAAATTAATTGTTTTATATTATAAACATGGGGTAGTTAATTTATAAAAGGATAATTATCGAAAATACTAAAAAATGAACTTTGTAAAATCAATTAATGAATTAATGCAACACAACCGTAAACGAAAGTTTGTTCTTTTCTTGTTAAAAGTACGAACTGAGTCGCTCTTTCCTTGGAAGAAAGAGACTTGTTCCTATCCTTTTTCTTTATGAGGAAAAGCCATAATAGGAATATTTGAATCTTCCCAATTCTAATAAAACTCAAAGAATACCTACTCTAGAGAATCGTGATGTCTTGTAAAAGTCAAAATGGTTAAGTATGGTTACACATCTTATTCTTTCAAGATTGTTTTATAACCCTAGTTTCGGTTTTGAAACATTGAAGAAATATAAGATATTTGGACAACCAAGAACACGTGCACTTGACTTGACCTCTTTGGTCAGACCTTAGGGCCATTTCAACCCATGGCGAATTTTGCTCATTAGTCAGACCTTTGGCGATATTTGCATGTTCTTGCTTGGTCAACCTATTTCATACTAGCTACCAAACTAAAATGAGTTTAAATAATTAGAAGACGGAAGTATCAATAAACCGCAATGTGGTAAAGGCAATTACTAGCATGATTACCTAGCAGTTTGCCTTAACCCAATATGCCTACTAAGGTCCTACATACCCTTGTGGTAAAGTAGACCAATTATGGAGGAAATGCATGCCTATTTTCAAGTTAAAATAGCAATGATGGCTAGCCCATCATCTATATGTTAGAACTTGATGCACTTTCTTGAATACCCAAGTACATGTTTACTAGTCAAAGTGACTCACATTAGCAATAATGTGTAGATATTCAAAGAAAGATGGAAAGTATCCAATCGCTACTCACTCTCCACTGGTGACGTAACACATTAAATGTTGTCTAATCCAGTGGGAGCTACGTGATTATATTACTGGTGACGAAACACATGTAATGTTGTCTAATCCAGTGGGAGTTGTAAGATTTAATACCTTACAACTTGCCCATCTTATTTCTGGATTGTCTTGAAATAATACATTACTTTCCACATGTTAAGCATCATAGTTTATATAAGAACCATTGCATAAACTTTATTAGATAACTTGTCGCGTTCCTGATGTTGCTTCCTGAAATGTTATCTATAAAATCGTTATGCATGATTCATTATTAAAACGATAAAGTTCTACATATCTATATTTTGATTTTGACTAAAAATCATATGTTATCTTAGACATTGTCATATTGCTCTCGTGATGTTGTGCCATGCACAAGTGGGAGAAATCTTAATTGTGTGCAAGGTACAACATATAACAATATGACTAATAGCTTTTCTTGACTGAAAGGTAAGAAACCAAAATTCTACTAGTACTTCTACACATAAAATGTAGGTTGCTCTAATTGGAACAAATATTAAGATAACATGAAAAACTACTTCAACATATTCACTGAATTGTTTAGTAAATATGATTATGTCTTCTTGTAAAGTCATAATCATGAAGTATGAAATTAACTTGAAATTACTATTGAGGCCAAGTGTCGGCGCTCGTAATTACTTTAGTTGAATATGTTTAGGTCCCTTGTAAAGACACAAACATTATTTCCGTTAATTGTTGAAAGACTTATAACGTAAAGTAAGACGTTGATTTGTTATGTCTTCTTGTTAAGACATGTATACTTACAACGTATAATATTAAATGTTTATGTTTTCTAGTCAAAACATACACATGAAGTAAAGTATGCAATAGGCTAAAATTACTATTGATGCCATCTGGTTTGACTTGGTTGGCAGATATGTAAGCCAAAAGTATAAGTTCATCTAATGAGTTGTATGATAGTCTCACAACATCAGTCCTCATGGAATACCACAACTTTATGGTATGTCCATCATGGAAAACCAAACACTATTGATATTGTTTGATCTTTGATGACTTAAACTGTTTTTTACCTCCAAAGCTATCAAGGTTAGAAATTGGGTGTGCCATGTGTACACTCAATATGATTCCAACCCAGAAGGAATTTAAGACACCATTGTATTATGGCATGGGATGAATCTCATTATGTCTTAATTGATGTTCTGAATTTGTTAACTACTTAAGAGTAAGTAATTAACAAACTAGAGTCAAGAACTAACGGTGTATTTTGGATGTCCCACTTGAAAACAATTTATTGTTACTCAATATACTGAGTATCTAGAGATTAGTCTCTACATACAAAAGCAAGTGGGAGTACCTTTAGACCTTGAAGTTATTCAAGAACTAAATACACAACCTTCTGAGTACACTTGCTAATGTCATACTATGGTTGAACATGCATATGTGAAACCATAGATTGATATCTTTCATTCATAAATCCGCAAGGATACCTCTTACACCTGAATGATATAGTTTTTTATATCAATGCTGAGGGACATAAGTTAGAGGATCATGGTGAACCTGCTAACTACTGAGATGCATTATCAGATATTGTATCTTATGAGTAGCTCAAAACTATGAATGTTAAAGATGCAGCCCTTAAAAGACAATCACTCATGGAGCTTGATTGATCTCTTACCAATCAGTTAGACTGTGAGGTTAAGAATGAGCTTCTTGATAAGAAGACTCAAAATGGAAAACTTATACACACATTTAATGCACGACTAGTAAAAGGAGTTTACTCGTACTCAAGAAATTGACTATGACTAAATCTTTCTACCTAGAAACATTAAATGTATAAAGATGATTAATTGTCATACCTGTTTTCATGTAAATGAAATATGACAATAGGATATCAAAACACTTTTCTTGTTGATTACCTTTGCGAGGACGATGAGTAATCAAAAGGGTTTATGAATCCATATAATCTTTATTATGTATACGAGATAAAATAATCCATGTGTGGATTAGATCATGCATCTAGGAGCAAAGATCTTGAGTTAATTATAAAATCATTAATTTGATTTTGATTAATAAGATTACTCCTAAGTACACTAAGAGCAAGTTGGAGCACTGTATTTATTTTCTTAAATCTCATATGTCATTAACATATTAGAAACAATATTCCATCTAAGCTAGACTTTAATCCTTAGCTTGGAATGAAGTTTCTCTTGAGGGATTTATAAAATAAGACATACAACCTTGTTATGTATATGTTTATTAGAATAAATATAAGCGGTTATTAAGTCTAAACATAATATGACACGTTATTGAGGAGAGTCTCAATGATCAATCTTACTTGATGAGATTGAACACATGATTGGAAATCTTAAGTTTGACTGAAGGATTCATCATGTAAGTCATATTAAGTATTGGACTATATATTTATCATTTGCATGAATGCAAGATGAGTTGATAACAACCAATATCTAAGTGAAATTCGTTAGATAATTGTTAAACGAACATTATATTGGACCTACATAGGACCAAAGATATGTTCAAACGTTTACGGATATATGAGGAACTCTGTTTTGTTTGCATACGCTGATGCTTATTTAACTGAGATGATACTCAACCCCAGTCATGGTAGGATGTCATCATGAATGATGAAATTGCTGACTAGATGTGCTCGACTGAGAGCATTAATGCGTTATACATTAAAAGAATAAGAATACTTTATAGTTTGAGAAACTATTCAGATGACTATCTAAAGTAGGTGTTTTGCAGGCTTCAAACACCCTATGGAATGTATTGTTGCGATTCTCGTCTTGTACTTGAATGTGCACATACAAAGGACAATCATCATTCAAACCTTTCATGAGTTTTGAAACAAGTATTCTCAAAGTTTACTCAGATGACTACTTGTTGTCTTGTACAACATGATTCGATCATGGTGGGAACATCGGATCCCGACCTATGAGTAGTCTTATGCATATCTGTTTTTAGTATTTGGATAATGGAACTGTAAGCAGTCGTATTATACAATGAATTGATATACCGGGTATGATCGTCTTCATTTATAATACTGTGTTCTATATTTGCATGTTTAATCCATGAATAATTTATTTATTCTAAAATTATCCATTGTCGGTTGACGATACGGGAGTATCATCAAATTAAGACAAATGTGAGCGTGTTGGTGATTCATTTGCCACACTCACATGTTGTTCATTGTGATGAACATTGGATTGACCCAACCTACGAGTCTTCACTACATGGATCGTCGTCAATAGTGATACTCGCTAGAGGTTATGTCTCTTATCCTTAGACTTGAGATGCAAGCAGGTCTTGCATATGTGGAATTTCATTCTTTGATATGGTTAAACGCTGTCCTGAATAAGGTAGTTATAAAAGCCATTATCAGGAGTGATATGAAGCATGTGAATGACACGTGCAGTCAAAATAGGATTTGTTCCTCCACATGTAATGGAGTAAGATACTATTGGGCCCCTCGATGAATTGAACAGATGTTTGTATGGCCGTACCCAAATGAGATTAGGATGAATCTTAATTCACTTGGTAATCTTGTTCAATATCTATATCGAGAAACATAATAGTTGAACAATTAGAATGACATTTGATCCATGTCTAATGTTCAACATGGTATCTGAAACAAAAGGATAGATGACATGTAAACCATCTGAAATGAGACATTTAAGAAACTACCCTCACATATTTCTAGGGGCATTGGCGTGTTGCTAGACGCTAACCATTGCTTGTATAATTACTTGATTATTATGACGTCGCAAGTGGGAGCTGTTGGAGTATGCTCTCGTCATAATAACTAATTATATGGCTAGACATATGTGAGCCTATGGGGTCACACACATATACACTGAGGTGCCATTTTATATATCGTGTTTATAGTATTTACGATATATAAATAACCGTAAGTAACCAGGAACCGCTATTGGGATTCTAATGAATAAGTAATGGACTTATTGCATTGGACTAGAAAAACAAATGGGAAGCCCATTTGGTCCATTAGTATGGCCGGCCCATGAGGAGGTTTCAAGAGATAAGCTTGATTTAGTTTTGGTAAATTGGTAAGCCTTAATTATCTTATTATGAGGTGATAATTAGAATATCAATCAACAACTAATTCTCCTCTCTTCTCTCCTTTAATCACACGGCAAACCACAAGGAAAAACAAGGGTTTTTCTTTTCAATCTTCCATTCTTTGATTCTTGTAAAATCAAAGGAGTCTAGATAGGTTACGGGTTAAGGACTAGCATCAATTGGTATTCAAGGAAGTGTAGTGTGGATACACATAGAGGTGATCTATTTTGATCACTTGGGTTTCATATTGTGTTCGACATAGGGCTTTTGTTGGTGACTCCCGGATCACGCTACAAAGGTATAAATTATGTGTTTATTTATTTGATTGATCATATGGCACTATGGATCCTGTTATGGTGATGTTTATCCGCTGCGTGAATTTATTTAATATGTTATATATGTCATACATCACCTATAGAAAATGGAGGGAAAAGCTAGATGGTGGCTTAGGAAGAAGAAGATGAAGAGCTAATGTCCATAGTCCTTCCTAGTAATGATCCACTGCAAGTAAATAACTCTAATCTTGAGTTTGTAATAATTATTGAGGTAAAGGTTTATGGGTTAAGTGGGTTTTCATCATATGATCATGATATGATCATATGATGATATAGAAAGGATGATGGGTAAGTTTAGATGGGTTATGTAAACCTTTGATTCATGATGTTGTGTTTTAATAGGTTTTGAGTTAATAATAAAGAAGTAATGATGATGATGATGATGATGATAAAAGATGAAGATGATGATGATGATGATGTTATTGATAGCCTTAGCTTGGAATCAAGGTAAGTAAACCGGCTATAAGATGATGTTATGATGATTTCCATACTTTATGCGCTTATGTGTTTATATATGTAAAGGTATATGAATGGTTCGTATGAGGTTATTATGTGCAAATAAGTGTAAGGCTAGTTGATGTGTTAGATAAGGAAGGATTAAGGAAAGAAAGGTTAAGGCTTGAGTGGTTAAGGTATGTATTTATGTTTAATGTGTTAATGGATTAATGGTTAAGATGCGTATGTGTGAATGAAGTATAATTTTATGTTATACCCGTTTTACTTACTAAGCATTAGTGCTTACGGTTTAAGTGTTTAATGTTTTATAGGTGTATGTATGATGAAAAAGGTGAGCTTGGGCTAAGGATTAAGGTTTGCTAATGTGGAAGATAGAAGAATTGATATGTGTAGGAGCTAAGTCGAATACCGAGCTCATTCAAGATGGTACCCCCGTGAGTTAATAAATGGTTTGTAAGTGGAGTCAAGTGTTAAAATGTATGTTAATGGTGTCATAACGATTGGGTGGTCTAACTGTGTGTCAAAGTGTGTTAAATGTGTTGGGGTCAATGTTTAAGGGGTGTTTGGCAAAAGTATAAATGTACCCATTTTGGGTTTCTAAACTGGTCAAGTGTATGTGGAACTTGTCAGGTATGTTAAAGTAATGATAATGGTTAAGTTTGGTGGGTAAAGGAAGTGGTATAAGCGGTTTGTAGTGTAAATAGGTCAAATGGGTTTTAATGCATAACCCGTCAATTTTGAAAGTACTATTTCAGGTGGTCAAACGATGAATGTTTTTATATGGAAATGAGCCCATGGATATACTAAGGAAATCTGGAAGTTTTGGTTAATTATCGAGTTCGGGAGGTCGGACTTTCAAGTCGGGATTTTGAAAAAGTTTCGGGTGGACAGAAGGTTCCATCCAATCGGATGGAGGGCCATCTAATCGGATGTGCGCCTCGGTAAAACTTTTGGATGGACAGAAGGTTCCATCCGATTTGATGGAGGGCCATCCAATCAGATGGGCGGCTCGGTAAAAGTTTTGGTAAACTTTGAAAAATCGTATCTTTTGATTCGTAAGTTGTTAGAGGTCGTGCCACCCGGCGTTTTGAAGGTAATCGAGTTGAGTTTCATTTAAAAATAGTCTCAAGTACTAAATGTTTATGGATTTTTATAAATGGTCGAAAGAGTAACAGAATGTTCGTGAAAGGTCAAGCATTTTCGCGTAAAAGTTTTTGATTTTTTGTCTAAGCGGGCACGGGGTTTAACAACTTGGTAGTGAACCAAATACATACAATATGATAGGGTTCACAAAAAGATACTAATGAAGTCTTACGGGAATGTAACTTAAAAGAGTCTAGACTTAAGTCTCTTTACATAGAGTAGTCATTCTTATGACATCACGTTTTGAGTCTTGGTTTCCTCCTGCTCCCCGTTTTCCTTGATTGTTCACCCTTCCTTGGTCCTTTGGTTCCTGACACTCATTCCTGTAGTGTCCCTTCTTTCCATACCTAAAACAGGTTACCTCAGCCTTTCGATTGTTCCCTGGTATTTTCTGTGCTACTACAAAGGTTTTAGACCTACAACCTGTAGCCATATGTCCAAGCTTATGGCATTTGTGGCACTTCACGATGAAAGGCCCGTTGTGGTGTAGTTTGCAGTGACTACACGTTGGTAACTTCCTAGAATAAGCCTTTCTGTTACTAAGTCCAGCAGTGTAACTTTTGGCCAACTTTGGCTTTCTGAGAGGTTGCGAAACCCCTTTGTTTCCTTGGTTGTTCTTCCGTTTCCTCTTTTTGTTAATGTTCTCAGCTTCTTGAAGTGCCCTGCGGTTCATCAAGTCGCAAGACATGCAGATTCCTAACTCATAGGCAGCTATAGTCTCTGCTACCCGCTGGGATATGAGTTGTTTCATGGCTGCGGAGTTTAGGTCTCGCATCTCAGGTGACATGGTTCTTTACAATGAGAAAAGAAGTGTGAGACATAGTAAGGATGTGTCCTAAGAGTAGATGGTTCAAGGGGGTATATTATAGGGCAGTAGGTTAAGGTCGTGCTCACATAAGTTGGTGGGTTTCTTTACGATAGTAATATAAGTGTTTCGAAAGAATAAGATGGGTGTCCAAACTTGGAGTCGAATAGTGAGTTCATGTAGAATAAGATGAGTGTTCAAACTCGGAGTTGAAAAGAAAATGAATTCATGTGGTATATGGAAAGTATTCAAACTCGAAGTGGAATAATGAGGTTACGTAGGAAAATGTATAATTCTGCAAGTATAAGCCAGTATATGGTGTGTTTACCACAAGTCAGTGTATGTGGGTGTGAACTAGTAGGGGAAGGGCGAGACGCTGTGACAGGTACGGTATGTTATATGTAAGTTTATATAAAAATACTTATATTATATATGTTAAGTAAATACTCAAAAACAACAAGTATAACACTTAATCATATAAAGCAAACAGCAGTCATGTCATGGCAAACAACGCAGGCATTCATCTAACCGTCATAAGGAAATGTTTTTGTAAAAGCGGTTATAGTTTAGGGTTTATATGTACCTAGATCTCTATAACCTTGGCTCTGATGCCAATATGTAACACCCCCAAAATCTGGTTTAGCGGAAGCATACATGTTTTGGGTGCTACTAAATTGAAATCACAACACACAGATATAGGGAACGGATTATCAAATTCGTTTTAAAACAGTTTACGTTACCAAATCCAAATCGTTTTACAATAAGTTCAATTTAAAGAAAATGAGCCTAGAAAACATGTCGGTCCAATAAAATGTTTCAGGTTTGAGTGAAAACACTTCAGAGTAATTATGACTGATGCCATGCCATGCCTTCAACAGTAACATACTCAAAAACCTGAGAAAAACATGCTAAAAGGCCAGCTAACGCTGGTGAGTTCATAGGTTTATAGTAAATAAGCACAGATGGACCATAGCAAATATCAACAGGTACACACTAACTATATGCTAAAGCTAAGCTCATGCAACCGAAGCTACGACAGTTCAGTATCCAAGACTGGCAGATAATAATAATGGGGCCCAGTGAGTGTTTATCCCAATACACTCAGCAAGTCTGACATGGTATACGCTCGCATTGACCCGTTTGTCCAACCGACCGGGGGAGTCACCCCTAATAGATCTATTTATATCATTCACGCTTCCCGCAGGAATTGACGGTTCATGATAGTGGGCATAATGGGATCGTACATACTTAGGTTATCCGCATACTAGTGTGCAAAAACAATAGTTCAGTTTTAGGTCCATGAAAATAGTTTTGCATGTTTTTCACCCCAAAGTTTATAAAATATTTCATATAAAAATGCGGCTATAAACTCACCTCAAATAGTAGCAATCTGCTAGCAAAAATCAAATAGTATAGTGCAACCGCTCCGACACGCGACCTAGATCAGTATGACAAGTCTTAGTTGTCACACCCCCAAAATCTGTGGTTGCAGCGGAATGGAATTCCTGGGGCGTGACGTATATGGTCAACAAAGTACAAGGAATAAAGAACGACCTCTAAGTGAGTCGTTTTAAAAACAAGCGTTTGATTTAAAGTTAACGTTTTACAAAATATAGTTATCAGAGTTCACCATCAAAATGTAAGATTTTTAATACATAATCAAACGCTTAGGTAGTGCAAAGACCATCTTCATCATGATGTGCTTCCAAAATGTGACTTTAGTGCTCCACACAAAGATGATTATTATCGCCTAATTACCTGAAAATACACGCTAAAAGGGTCAACATAATTGTTGGTGAGTTCATAGGTTTAAGTAAATAAGTAAAGTGCGGACCACAAGATTTCAATAGCATGACGATGACAATAAATATAACGTCATAGCCAAAAATATATAAATTCAATGCTCTAAACTCATGACCCCGAAGCTCGACGAATTGGTATGCAGTTAAGCACAATAATAAATGCCCCAAATAAGTGTTTGCCAAACACTCGAAATAATCTGAATGATATGCGTCCGTTTACCCAGTTGGCGCGACCAACCCGGACGGGGTGTCAACCCAAATAGATCTATTCATAACATCCGCGCTTACAAGTAATTAACGGTTCATGATTCAAAGGGGACTTTAATGGCAATGCGGTAACTTAGCAAAGAAACTGTTTTAGTACTTGCGTCCGTATGTAAAAACAAGCAGTGTATTCCCACCCCGAGGGTTTAGAAATCATATATAAACAATGAAAAATCAGGGCTATGAAACTCACCTTAGCAAAAGTAAATCCCGATTGGTGTTTTTGGTAAACTGGAAATATAGGTCCAATAACTCTAATCGCGACCTAAATATACATATGTCTTAGGCTTTGAAAACAAGGTCAAGCGTGCAAGTTCATACTCTACTTTATCACTTGTAAATGTTGTTGTAATATTTGTTGTCAAAATATAATTGCCTCATTTTGATCATTTATTAGAAATCACCACTTCGTAGAAAACATAACTTGTTTATCTCATAACCAAGTTTTAATCGTTGTGTTAATATATATTTCAAAATTCTCTAACGCGTCTAATAAGTATATACATTGTTCTACCATTTCCGTATACCTCATTTTAACAAAAATGTACACTAAAAGGTCCAAAATCCACTTTAAAAAATCCTATCAGCTTTCAAAATAGAAGCTGTCTAATTTATATGTTGCCGCAAACATTCTTTTGGCCATAACTTTTGCGTCGTAACTCCGTTTCTTAAGTTTGACCTATCCCCGCGAAGGTATTTAAGTATACTCTAGGCTTTTCAAGGTCTCGGCTAGTCTAAACATCATTTAATCTCAGTTTTCAACCTCTAAAATTCTGGACAGAGTGTATTTATTTTCTAAAAATATAGTTTTCGTCGTCTAAATTGAAAATAGCGTATCTTTTTCGTTATAAGCCCGTTTTAACTCATTCAAGCAACCATGTTTTCGTTATTGAGTCTATTTTCTATATTTCTAGCCTAATAATGCCCCTGAGCTACTGATTTTTCCAGTCTGTACGAAATGAGACAGATTGATTATGGAAGTGTCAAAACTACATTTCTATTCTTCTAGCTAACATATCCACTTAACCACAACTTCAATTCTAGTCCTAGTTTCTCCATCAACTTCCCAACATAAAAATAGTGATCCAAACATAAACTTAACAATATTCAAAGTTCATGTGAATGATCATCAAAATCTTTATCTCCACAAATTTACTAACATGTATGTATAGGGTTTATTTTATAATAAGAACTTGTTTAAAACTTAAACTTTGTTAAAGGATCATTATAAATGTAAATTTTATCAACATGTACCAAGTGATACTAAGTATAGATACTTGACAAGCATGTAAAACATGAAAATCATGAAGTGTTAGTAAGATCACTTACAAGAGCGATTAGTGAGATGGAAGTTGTAAAACACTTGCTTAACCACAAGACTTATGCTCCAAACCTTTGCTAATGTGCCCTAATATATTTGATCTTAGCCACAACAAATCTTTTTCTTCTTCTTGGCTCCAAAGTGGGTCGAATTTATGTATAAGATGGGAGGGTGATAGCTTTTTTTTGTCTTTGTTTTGGCTATTAGAAATGAATATTGTAACTAGTTAGGGCTTTTTATAGTAGAAAGGGTTCAAAGGTGGAATAGTAAGTCAAGTTTAATCATGTTATCTAGGAGTGGGGGGGGGGGGTGGCCGGTTAGGGTGGCTAAGGGGCAAGGAGACAACTTTGGTGGCTTAGCCCCAAAGTGAAAAAGTTAAGCAAGCTTTTGTTGGGTAATGATGATTAAGTAAGTATCATGTATAATATGTGATGCGTATGGTGTGTCGTTGCGGTTTAGCAGTTTTAATGCCTACTCAAGTTTTAAATTTATATTTAGCCGACTTATCAATAATACACACACTTAACGAGCAGTGTACCCGGTCAGTATGAATATAATGGTAAGTAGAGTGTCGATCACTAAGAGTGGAACGTATTATCTAGGTATTCTAATCAGTATTTTAATATATTAAGTTAGCTATACAACCTAATCTAACGCAAGGGGGTTCAGCCTGAGAGACTGGCACGATTTGGTTGCAATTAAATAATAAACTAAACCAATAGGCACGAATCAGCAAGTAGCACACACGTACACAGATAAATACTCGAGACAATAAGAGGGTTGTCCTTATGATAAGTAGTTTGTCACTTGTTTTATTGCTAGTGTTATATGAAGTGTATAGTTCGATGCAACGCACCGAGATTAAGTCCTTTCTCGTTGGTTCTAATCTTATCGGCGAGTAAACCCTTAATGATTACTTATGACTATCCCGTTTATCTTTCTCCTACTTTTCTACTGACCATAGAATGCATAGGCGATCTAATAAACAGGCGAGGGCAGAGGCATGGCGACCCGATCAACGCTCAGCTAGACATAGAGGTTATCAATGCACTAATAAAAGTCACCAATGACATCAACATATAAACTTTAATTAATGAGAAAGCAGTTTTAAGGGAGTGCAATCTTTCCGTTGTCACATTACACAAGCCACCAATCTTGATGAATTAAAGTTTACTAACACAATAAAACAAAACTACTTAATGAATTAAACACATGCAGCACCTTCTTACAGCTCTTGTATCTTTGATTTGGGTGTGTCTTGTGCTGCTGCCTTGACTGAATTCGTCCAAGGTTTCTGGTCTTCGGTCTTCGGATATAATATATGTCACAAAATTCGTCTGGTCTTGGGGTATTTATAGTTTCTGTCTGAGGGTAAGATGCGGCGCATCTAGTAAGTAGATGCGGCGCATTTACTTAACTTCGCGTGGGGTCCAAGATTATAATATTCAGGAATATTCGTACACCGCCAAAAGATGCGGCGTAACTCCATAATAGGATGCGGCGCATGTCCTCTTGTATCTTGGATCGTATCTGGTGAAATATTGATAGTGATGCGGCGCATGTCATAAGTGAGATGCGGCGCATCTGGAGCAGAATAGTCTTGATCTTGTACATTTCAGTAGACTCTTAACTTCTTGCATGTTTTGCTCCATAATTAGTCCAAAATCGCCAAGTTTCACCAAATGCTTGTTTTCAACTGAGAATTACAAAAGTAAACGATTAAGTATCAATCCTCATACATAATATAATAAAACAAGTCAAATTAATAGGATAAATGATAGTAATAAAATGTACTTATTTGAGTTCATCAAATATCCCCCCACTTGAACTTTACTTGTCCCCAAGTAAACCTTAGAATTAATCTTATGAAAATGTATCCTAAAAGATATTAGGATTTATTTTTATATTTAAGCATGTATTCGTTTTTGTCATAATCATACAACCAAACACTTAACGAATTAGAAGTAAAATAAAATATTTTGATAAAAGCAAATCTAATCATTTAACTGTCCAGTCGCGACGAATATTCTATCATAAGCTTGGCAAGTATACACATCTCCTCCACTAAAGCCAAGGAATAACAAGTCTAAAGCGGTAAAAAGGGTTTTTAGGCTTAAGGGTTAATTATTCTTAATCTCTATCGATCTCAAATTCCAGAAAAGGCGACAAAATCACAAATACATGATCGAATCCACGAACACGATACTTGCAATTGCTCAAATCCTTAACTCGAATAGGCTAAAGATAGGTCCAAACTTCACCAATAATAATATATCAAAAAGGGCGACAAAATCATAAATACATAGCCGAATCCACGACTACGATACTTAAGATTGCTCAAATCCCTAATCTCAATAAATCAAAGGTTTGGTTGGATAAAGAATAATAAAGGGCATGGATAATATTTGGGATATAAATTGGTGTAAAACGAAAAAATAAACAAAACAAATAAATTAAAATCCTAAGTGTGGTTAATCACTATCCCAACCATCCCATGAATAAGACTCATATCATTGAATAACTCACGCTTTAACACTTGAAACACACGCTTTAGGTAGACACGAATTATACTCAACAAGATCTTAATCAAAGAATAAACCTTAGTTGACGTTCCCATAACTGCCAACTCCCATTCAATCCATAGATATAATATACAACAAATAGTGGTGATATCGACCACTTACATAACTTTACATCGTTGGTTAAAACAAACATCCAACTTTCTTCTTTTTTTCTTTTTCTTTTCTCATTTTTTCGAATTACGGGGGTTAACTAACCAGTGTAGTTAGCTAATATCACATAACATATAATAGGCTTTTTGGTGTAATCCTAGAATTTTACCAATTTAGACAAGTCATTCCAATTATATAAAATAATACTTATTATGGTGGTCTCGAATAGTATACAAGCCAAGTTCTAAAGTTTACAAGTCACCGGCACACTCATAGATTTGTGAATTTTGAAAAATCACAATTTTAAAAATAACGTCATGTGTGCAGCTATGCAACTTAGACTTTAAACAAAAACATGCTAAAAATTTTAAAGTTTTGATATATTAAGCACATTTTAAGCATATTTTGAAAAGTTTAGGACAAGTAAGTGTTAAGTGTTCTAATTCTCCAATCCCCCCACTTAAGTTAAACAACGTCCTCGTTGTTTGTATGAAAGGTTAAAAACTGGAAAATAAAAGAATTAGAACAGAAAAACTCCCCTGAGATTTGCTCGGTATGATCCTCCATTTGTATAAGAGCAAAAATCATCTTTCTTGTGGATTAGAACGTTTAAGCTTCATATTCGATGTATCCACAGGAAATGCAGGAATCTATAATACCACCAAGGCTTTAAAACACACCTAAGATAAGAAAGGTTCAAACTTGCATAACACATTAGTAGTTAGGTAAAAATAAAACATAAAAATTAAAAATGAAAATCATCAGGTCAGTCGATGCGCCGCATCTTATGGAAGAAGATACGCCGTATCGAGCCTGGAATAAATACGGATCAGAATAAAAGATGCGCCGCATCCTTAACCAGGGATGCGCCGCATTAAAATAAACTGATAAAAAGTTTTAAATTCAGAAATTAAAAATGCAGAAAAATAAAATAAGATATGACCATTGCAGGAGATGCGCCGCATCTCAGGATTGAGATGCGCCGTATCCTCTGCGGCCTGACTGACTCGACACATAAACAGAAAATTAAAAGATAAATTCAGGTTGTCTCCCGGTAAGCACTTGTCTTTATTCCAGAGTCTTCAAGTTAGACTCACGTTCAGCTCTTTAGTATCGATCATTGAAGGAGTCAGAAACATCGCGCTCCCTCATTGCCAATTCGGTAATATTGAACACTCCTTGCTCGTCCTTGATTTCCACGCCGTTCTTCTTCAGTATCTGTATAAACAAAGTTCTGTCCCTTTCGGGCAGAGATGACAAAATGATAGACGGGAAATTCTTATTATCATATAGGCATAAATAAGCAAGGTGGGGTGGTAGTTCAATAAACATATCATTATTCAAATACGTTTTCTCAACTATTCTCCTACGTTTGTTAATTACTACGCAATCATACCACTCATCATCAGAATCATTAACAACATCGCGTCTAAGTTCGGTAGGTACATTAAGGTCAATAAATTCCTCAAAGTTCTCATGATTAGGATTAGTTGAGTTGTTTTGAATCAATGTTTCTCCCATGAGCCTAGCTTCAAGATCGAGGTCCATACGCTCTCTTAATCCTAGCATGTAGACACCTCTAATTATGCTTTTAACAGGATCTTGGCACTTATAGACTAGTTTATTATTCCCTACCCTTAATGAGATTTTTCTTTTAAACACATCAATCTTAGCATGGGCAGTAGACAAGAAAGGTCGACCAAGGATTAAAGGAACCTTAACATCCTCAGGCATATCTAATATAACAAAGTCTACAGGGAAAATAAACTTCTCAATCTTAACTAGCACATTATTAGCAATCCCTTCAGGTCGTTTTACCGTTTTATCAGCCAATTCAATAAGTAACTTAGTTGGTGCTAATTTTCCTAGTCCTAGGGTAGTGAATGTCTTAAGAGGCATAACACTAACACTAGCTCCTAAGTCAGCTAACACATTATTGAAAGATATATCATTAATTGAACAAGGTAGAGTAAAACTTCCTGGGTCTTTTTCTTTAGACGGAAGTTTGTTGAGCAATGCAGCTGAGCTTCTTTTCCCCATTGTTATTGTGCAAGCCTCTTCGAGTTTAGACTTATTTGTAAGCAAGCTCTTCAGATATTTAGCATATTTTGGCATTTGCACCAGGGCTTCCATAAATGGTATGCTTAGCTGCAGCTGCTTGAGATTCTCCAGGAATTTCTTTTGATAGGCATCTTCTTTCTCTTTCCTTACCCTATGTGGGAAAGGTAGTGTTGATCGTTTAGGTTCAACAGAAGGTTCTTCTCTAATTACTGGTTCTGGATCACTCTCTTTTGGTTGCTCTTGCTCGGGTGATAAAGATTCATGGGAAATCTTGTTTGTAACGTCATCCTCGGGTGTCTCTCCGATTTGAAAGGTTGACTTTCCGCCTCTAGTTGTAATCCCTTTCAAGTCTTGCCTTACCAAAAGAACCCTGTTAAGCACCGTTGACAATTGGTGCACTTCAATTGTCAATCCATAAATCATGTTGTTTTGTTCCTTTAGTAACAGCTCATGACTGCCTTTGAATTCATTAATAAAGTTTCTTGCTTCATGATGTTCTTTTTCATTGGCTTGAGCGATTAGTAGTGCAAACTCTTCCATGGTAAGATTTCTTCAGGGTCTTCCAAACAAGTAGGGGAAAATATCGAACATTGTTCCTGAAAACCAAAGAGAGGTAGATTTCAAAGTAAAAGTTTCCAGGTATAAGGGTCAGAGTATTTTCCGTTCGGAGATAAGAAGAATAAAAGTTACTGATATCTGCAGACGATGCGCCGTATCCAAAAAGTTGGATACGCCGTATCTTATAATCGTTAAAATTAAATCAGACTTTATTCAGAAAATCAATGTTGCAAAAATCGGTCAACTCGGCCGATTAATCGCCGATTACAAGGTAATCGGCCCTATACCTTGTAGAATTTCAAAAATCGGCCAAAAAATCGGTCAAGCAAAAAAATCGGCCAAAAATCGGCCGAATCGGCCAAAAAATCGGTCGAATCGGCCAAAATCGGCCGAATCGGCCAAATCGGTCAGCTTTGAAAAAATAAAAATTTAGGCATTCTACTTAATTTGGGGATCGTTTATTTCACTTATAATGCACAATGAGCTTCATAATCAGAATTGGAGCCTTTTATTGAGGTTTGGAAACATAATAGGCTTGGAATCAGTTACGATCTTTAGTTTGGTCTCCAGAAATACCCAAAACATGCAAAAAATGCCAATCCGATTAATCACCGATTAATCCCGCCTCGGCCGATTACTCGCTGCAGGGTGGTCGACCGCCCGGCTACCGATTCACGATTTTTGCAACATTGCAGAAAATAGATACGCCGCTTAGAAATCTGAATGCGCCGTATCAATTTTAATAATCAAAAATCGATATTTATTTAAAATTAAATGCGTCGTATTAACAAAAGTTAATGCGTCGTATTTTCGTTACGTTTCAAAATACAAGATTTTTGATTCAGAAGATACGCCGTATCGACAGATATCGATGCGCCGTATCTGTTTAATAATTCGAAAACTGTTTTTAATTAAAATAATAGATACGCCGTATCTGCTGAAGCAGTTGCGTCGTATGGCGTTATCGTTTAGAAAAAAAAATTATCAAAAACAGATACGCCGTATCTTGGGGAAAAGATGCGTCGTATCGCTTTATCGCTTAGAAAAAATTTCTTATTAAAAACAGATACGCCGTATCTTGGGGAAAAGATGCGTCGTATCGAATTAATTAAACGCGTTGTATTTTATAAAAAATTGAACGCAATACGCCGTATCTGAGAAATTAGATGCGCCGTATCGTTTGATTTAGCTCAGTACAACGATAGCAGAAAACAAAAAATACTAAAAATTAAAACAAATAAAAACACACGAAAATAAACACAAACAAAAGCAAACAAATAACACACAAAAACAGAAAATATGCAAAATAGTACAATGAATGCAAATTAATCTAATACACAACAAAATTAGCGGTTAGAAAAAAAAATTAAAAACCTAATTAAAATACTAATCAAATTAACAGATAATAACAATTCACTCCCTGGCAGCGGCGCCAAAAACTTGATGCGTATGGTGTGTCGTTGCAGTTTAGCAGTTTTAATGCCTACTCAAGTTTTAAATTTATATTTAGCCGACTTATCAATAACACACACACTTAACGAGCAGTGTACCCGGTCAGTATGAATATAATGGTAAGTAGAGTGTCGATCACTAAGAGTGGAACGTATTATCTAGGTATTCTAATCAGTATTTTAATATATTAAGTTAGCTATACAACCTAATCTAACGCAAGGGGGTTCAGCCTGAGAGACTGGCACGATTTGGTTGCAATTAAATAATAAACTAAACCAATAGGCACGAATCAGCAAGTAGCACACACGTACACAGATAAATACTCGAGACAATAAGAGGGCTGTCCTTATGATAAGTAGTTTGTCACTTGTTTTATTGCTAGTGTTATATGAAGTGTATAGTTCGATGCAACGCACCGAGATTAAGTCCTTTCTCGTTGGTTCTAATCTTATCGGCGAGTAAACCCTTAATGATTACTTATGACTATCCCGTTTATCTTTCTCCTACTTTTCTACAGATCATAGAATGCATAGGCGATCTAATAAACAGGCGAGGGCAGAGGCATGGCGACCCGATCAACGCTCAGCTAGACACAGAGGTTATCAATGCACTAATAAAAGTCACCAATGACATCAACATATAAACTTTAATTAATGAGAAAGCAGTTTTAAGGGAGTGCAATCTTTCCGTTGTCACATTACACAAGCCACCAATCTTGATGAATTAAAGTTTACTAACACAATAAAACAAAACTACTTAATGAATTAAACACATGCAGCACCTTCTTACAGCTCTTGTATCTTTGATTTGGGTGTGTCTTGTGCTGCTGCCTTGACTGAATTCGTCCTAGGTTTCTGGTCTTCGGTCTTCGGATATAATATATGTCACGAAATTCGTCTGGTCTTGGGGTATTTATAGTTTATGTCTGAGAGTAAGATGCGGCGCATCTAGTAAGTAGATGCGGCGCATTTACTTAACTTCGCGTGGGGTCCAAGATTATAATATTCAGGAATATTCGTACACCGCCAGAAGATGCGGCGTAACTCCATAATAGGATGCGGCGCATGTCCTCTTGTATCTTGGATCGTATCTAGTGAAATATTGATAGTGATGCGGCGCATGTCATAAGTGAGATGCGGCGCATCTGGAGCAGAATAGTCTTGATCTTGTACATTTCAGTAGACTCTTAACTTCTTGCATGTTTTGCTCCATAATTAGTCTAAAATCGCCAAGTTTCACCAAATGCTTGTTTTCAACTGAGAATTACAAAAGTAAACGATTAAGTATCAATCCTCATACATAATATAATAAAACAAGTCAAATTAATAGGATAAATGATAGTAATAAAATGTACTTATTTGAGTTCATCAATATGTTTAATATCTAAGAGACATGAGAGCAGAGGGGGGCGGCAAGGGTAGTATTATTTGGATTAGATGAGTAGTTTTAATACAAAAGTGTATATATTTTATGTATTAGGTGTTCAAAATAGGTATTGGTTGTTGTTTTGGTGATTAACGAAAGTTATACGTAATTAAACATAAGTTGTATAGAATTTATCTTGGGCGTAAGGAAATATTTTTGGAACTTTTGTAATCTTTTTGGAAGTATAAAAATACATTAGAAATAATTGTTGGGAAAATTGGGTATATCGGGTGTTAAATTTTGAATAACGAATATAGTTTGTTTAATTGGCAACCGTAAGTAATTTAAGAACAGGAATTTGTTTTAGAGTTTGAAATTGTGAACTGGAGTAGGAGCAAGGTACTGGAGCGTTGTGGACTAAATATAACCTAAGTCTTAGTGTACTTGGAATATATTCTAGGTTTTACGTCGGTTCAAGTAAAAAGTCACACGTAAATTGTTTTCAAATAAATGTCAAGAAAATAAATTCGAGTTTGTTGAGAAGTATTGACCTGTAAATTAGCGGGTTGTGATATTAGTGTACAACTCGTGTTTTAAACGTATTGACTCATTTGAAAAGTTTACAAGTCTTAGTGTGTTCGTGTATTTCTTGATTGCTGTGTGGTAAAGTACGTTTCAAAAAGTGGTTTATCGAAGACTCCTTAGTGATGGCTCTGGTGAAACTGTAGGGTGAAAGTACGTGTAACGGAAACATCCATGTTTCATAATCGTCGTCGAAAATAAACAAGTAATATATATATTATCTTATATATATTAGATAAAGTTTAATAATTAAGTATTTAATTAATTAGGGTTTGTAATTAATTAAATAATCTTGGTGAGTTAATATAATAATGTGTATTATATTAAGGTGTAATTAAATAAAAGATGATGATTGTGGAGTATTATTATATTATAAATAATATAAGTATTTATAATATCATGATATTTATAAAAATTGAAATTTCTATAATTATTTAAATTAAATAAATTTAGATAAAGTTGTAAGTATATAAATATATAAAATATATTTATAAGTATAAAGAATTCTAAAATATTAATTTGGAAAAAATAATATTTTGATTATAAAATAATATGTTTCGTCATTTAATCGGTTTTCACTAAAAATCTCTAAGTGTTGGACTTTTAGAAAAATCAGGTATGACCCGTTCGTAATTATAAGTTTTCCATTTTTCCCAAGTGTTGCAAAATACTCAAATAAATCCCTTAAGTTATCGCTATTTGCAATTCTAGTCCAAAACATATATATTAGGTTATAACTATATACTCCCTCCATCCCAAATTTATTGTTCCCTTTTGATTTTTTAAAGTCTTTCTTTATCAACTTTAATATTTAATATTTTTGTTTGTGTTATAAAATACTTGATAGAAAATTATATCAATGAAAAATACATTTTAAAACCAATCCATTCATATATTTTACAACAACTATTATATAAAACAAACGAAAATATTTAAGATTAAAGTTGAAAAAATAAGACTTCAAAAAGTCAAAAGTGGACGATTATTTTGGGACGGGTGGAATATATCGTTACGTTTTCATATAAATTAACGTTTTCACAAAATAATTATAAGTTTCGATATAAAAGTCAACGTTTAGTCAAACTTTTCCCAAAAGTCAAGGAAAGTCAACAAAATTTCTTATTGGGCCGAAAAGCCCATCTATTAGAAAAATTGGGCTTAAAGTGTCAAAACGAGTCCAAAACGGTTTTAATCGTTATATAACGTTTTAATACGTCAAAATATTTATAATAGGTCGAAAAATATTCCAAAACTCATTTTTGTCACCCGAGTCTAAAATTGAGCCGAATAGGCCATTGTGAGCCCAATAACTCAATTTTAGCCCGAAACCAAATCAACTTTTTTAAGTTACGTTATATATATTACGTTAAGTTTCTAAAACCAAATAAGCACTTTAATTAAGATATTTAGCCACAAAGTTCCAATAAGCCGAAATCAAGTTGGGCTCAGCCCAACTTATGTCGTACATTACATAAGCCAAAAAATAAGTTTAAACCTTTAAGCCCTTTTAGTCCGAATAGGTTTTCGTAATTAAGTTCTAATTATCTAAATAAGCTCTTATTAATAAGCAATCTAGTCAACAAGTCAACCATGGCCAAAACAAATTGGGTTCGGCCCAATTTGTGTGGTACGACCCATGTCTCAAAAAAATAAGCCAAAACAATTAAGCTAAAGCTTATTCAATAAGCTATTCCAAATAAGTTGTTAAGTACAAAATTCACCCTTTCACCACTAGAGCAAAAAAAATTATGTTTTTCAAAACCCCAATTTTTGTTTAGCCCAAAATATGGCCGATTAGTGCGTACACCCAAATAAGTGTATATTTCGTTTTAAACTCGCGTAATTAGCTCTAAACACATTTGTACCATCAAATTAGCATAACAAGTAACAAGATTCACCACACAAGCAAGAAATGACATAATTTGTATATATGTTTTAAAAAAAAAAAAAAAGTCGTGTAGATGAAAATGTACACCAAACCCTAGCTTTTTCAATTAAGTAAAACATATACATTTAGCACTTTGTAACACTTTTTGACATCAAAAGAACATGTAGTAAACAAGATTGAACAAGTTTTTGAGAATCCTTACAAAGGGTGTGTTTGTACGAGACTCAAGAGACCAAGAAAGAACCCAAAGTGCTTCAAATTTACCCAAGACACATTCCGATCGTTCCCAAAAGCTCAAAAGTACAACCCGATTGCTTTGAAACTCAAAGAATTTTTATGGATCTAAATTTTATTGATGGTTCAAATGGAAGAGAAGAGAGAGAAGCTTAGGAAATTTTTTGATGGTGAGGTGTGTATATGTTCAAGTGTGTGTTACAATTGAAGTAACAAACAAAAGTTATTAGGTCAGAATAAGACAAGCAAATGATCTTCCTTGCTGTGTTGTGGTAGTGGACGGCAAAAGAAAAATAAAAGTTTTTATCAATGTTTTTGTCAAAATAATAATAAAATATTATTATTTACTCAGAAATGTTTTTATTTGACTTCTGCCATGTCTACTGTAGTGTCGGTACGCGTGTGGAGTTGTTTTTCAGTAAATGCGAGAAAGCTTCTCGGTTTATTACGTGACTTGTCAGTATCTAACATAAATAGAATAATTTATGTTTACTAATAAAAATAGACAGTTTCAGTAGTGACTGTAAGCTACAGTCCGCTGGATGGCTTCCCGAAATGTTCACGTGAGCTAAAAAATGTTCAGTTATGCATAGAAATGCTCAGTTTAGCAATAATAAATAAAAATTTATTATTAAAATAAGGTTGAATATTACCATTTGTCATAATAAATATAGGCCCTAATTCAATAGATTTTTTACACATTATTTAATTTCCAACATAAGGAATACGCATTTGAAAAAGTGAAATTCCAGACAGTTTTGTCAAGTCCAACAGTACAACTTACTGTTTTGGCTGTTGTACCCTAAAAATAGATGACGAATCTGTTTTAAGGGAAGCGTGCCAAACACTTGCCTTTCCTCTTTAGTGTTTCGTTGCTGATCTCCGTTGGTTATCAAGTAAGTCTTTTTGACTATTTTATTCTTTTACCGTTTATAAGAGTATGTCGACTGTCTCTGCCTTTATTCTGTCTGTATTTAATTTTTATGCTCTTTATTTACTGTTAATTTTTATTTATTGTAATATGTTTTAGTAATAAAAGTGTACCCGTTTCCCTACAATTTTTATGCAATCAATGTTATGAAGTTACATCAGCCTAAAAATACTAGAGGGCACTGTCCAACATTTTATAGGGTTTTTTGGCCTCTATGGCGGCGCCATACAACACCGGTGGCCTCATTATGTTTGCGTTAGTGAACGTCGTGCGTACGCCAAGCATTTTCATTTTTTTATTTTCAAGCATTCGATGGTCAAAAAATTGCAATGTCCAAAAATTTAAAATACCTTTTTTTCCCAATAAATACCCAATTTTATCACACAAACAACATAAAACACTCAAATTTCACCCAATATCATATATATATATATATATATATATATATTATATATATATATATATATATATATATACACACACACACACACACTACCTTACAAACAACCCCAAACACTCAATTTTCTCCTCATTTCATACACTTTCAACATAAGTCATTCCGAAGAAGAGGGAGCCGAAATATTATTACAATTACCATGAACAGTATCTATCTTTTGATGATGATGAAGCCACTAGTTCAAAGGTCAGACACTTAAACAACCGTACCACGAGATTATTTAGGCCCCAAAATACGTCTTATGGAAGATTATTTTGGCGAAAATCCAAAATACCCCGAAAGGAATGACGGTTCTGAATGAGATTATAACTATTTTTATCAATAGTTAAAGGTATCACTAACTATAACGTTGAACCTATTCTCGGACACTTTTTATTTTTTAGGTCATGGCTAAATGCCGCTGGTAGAATGAGTATTAGTCTTATAATGAAATGCACGTCCGCTATACGCCAATTGAGGTACAGGACAACACTAGATGCTTTTGATGGATATTTACAAGTTGATGGACATTATAGTCGTGATAGTTTATACAATCTTACAAAATATATATGGGATTTATACTCGAATGAGTATTTTTAAGAAAACCTTCACCTAATGATATTGTGAGTATATATGAAAAACACGAAACATATAATAAGTTCCCGGGTATGCTTAGTAGTATAGATTGTATGCATTTGGAATGAAGGAATTGTCCGTCTTTTTAAAAAGGGCAATCTAAAATGGGGATAAAAAATATCCAATAATAATGCTTAGAATCAGTTGCATCACAAAATTTATGGATTTGGCATGCATTTTTTTGGTATAGTGGGTGTAAATATTGACCTAAATGTTCTATATCATTCAAATTTATTTAACAACCTCATTGACGATGTCTCTCCCAAGGTTCTATATACGGTGAATGGTAAAACATACACTAAAGGATATTACATAGCCAACGATATATATCCCAATTGGGCGACATTTGTCAAATCATGTACGGTTGCATGAAACATAATCTTAAGATGGCTAAAGAAAGTGCAAGAAAAGATGTGGAACGAGTTTTTGATGTCCTACAAGGTCGTTGAGGGATTATATCAAAAATTGCACGTGCTTACTGTTGGAATTAATATATCATGGCAAGCATATAAATTAAACATAAACATCAAGAACACGAAACGGAAGCATAAGGATCAAATACTTGTAATTTAATTAACCAAAAATAAATAGAATGTGTGTACCTTTTAGGAAATCCAAGAAATACAATAATCAAGAATCAAGAACCCTAAAAAGTTAGGGTTTGGGAATGTCGACTAACACCTAAGTCGACCCAAGGAAAAGTTAAACACAAGTGTGTTTGCTCTACGTTCTTGTACACACGTATTGGTAACGATTCGATGCGAAAAGCTTGGTTCTTGAATCACAAAACAAACCAAACACTTTTGTCTGAGTCAAGAAAATCGATCCCTATGGGAATAGGGGGAGGTTCGATCGGCTATGACTCAAAGGGAGGAAGAAGAAGAGAAGAAGGGTTTGTTAAAGTGAACCAAGATTAGAAAAGAATGAATACAATGAGTTTGTATTTATACTAAAGTAATCTTGGAATCCAAGTTAGGGTAGGAATACCCCTTATCCCTTATTCGGCCGATTATATGCTTCCAAGAGGGATTCCGGATCCTTCTTGGCTTATTTCCAAATATTCGTATCTCTTCTTATTTAACGATCGTTAGTCAATTCCCGTTTAGTACTAACGACCGTTAAATATGTTAGTGCAAATATTACGATATTTAATCTATACATTTTCGTTTTTTTTATTGATGACAAACATGTAACTTGATACATAACGTAATATGTACAAGTTACTCGTAATCATATTTTGTCTCAACATACATTCAACACCTCTCAACGTCTCAAGTCCTCGTATGCTACAACATAGGTTCGTACATGTTTATTATGTGGCATTATGATCAAACCCCTTAACAAATCATTTAGAATGTTTAAAATATGTTTAGAGTCATTAAGTATTTTAAAAGGTTAACCATTTTATTGCGAACCTCATTTTACATTTTTCATATACAAGTATTTTTATACAAATACATCACTTTTATTTTTACACTAAAGTTTATGTACGAATATACACTTTTATTTGTACAAGTAAACTAATCATATTTTTCATACAAATAATAAAGTTTAATTACACTTGACAAAATACATTTTTATTTTGACAAACACTTAACTAGACATTTTGTTTTACAAAAGGTAACTAGACATTTAACTTTTATCAAACATTAAAATCAAAAGAAAATGTGATATTGCATCATGCCTTGAATCATCCTACTTTAGGAAAATCTGAGATTATATATTGCTTAGATTATGGAAAGATCTTGGAAAGATTTTGGAAAGATTTGAATAAGATTTTTGACATCTTGTGTCAGAGGTCCAAGGTACCTTTCAAATTAAAGGGCCGAACCCTTTTTTTGGTACCTTGGAATCCGCGGGCTGCTGAGCTTGTTGTCTATAAATAGCAGCCCATTGTTCACTCATTTCTTCACCACTTGAATACATATTCTCTCTACTATTTTGCATACATTTATATCAGTAGATAACATTGTAGTACCATACATTAATCACCCACATCATCACATGATCATAATGCTTCTAACATTCATTTTTGTTGTAAGCATATTTTACATCCTGATCCACCAAAGAAAGCTTGGAGATCTTGTCATCATCATCCACCAAAGCATATCAACATATATAGATTCAAGGGCACTTGTCATCCTCATTGATTGAAGACTTCTTATTCAAGAGGATCATTTAGATTAGGCATTTGTATCTATGAGACATTTATGTCTTGGATCATTACTTTACATTTGTAACACTCATTCCATTTCACAAGGCTTATAGGTTTGGTGTGTTTTAGTTGTAAAACACCAAGTTGGTCGGTTTGTTATGTTGGGCCTTAAAACATAACGGGAGTGGTTGTACCCGAGAAAAAAACTTGACATCTAGCCTAGTGTCGGAAATATTGTATAGGCGACGTCAGGTTGGTTCTACCTCGAATTAGAACCCGGTATTTAGCATTGTACCGAAATAAGTGTAAGAGACATTTGTAAGGTTTTCTCTGCCGAGAAGGGAACTTGTTGATTTAGTGAAGTAACTCTCGATTTGGGTACTCGGGGAGTGGAGTAGGGCGAAGAGGAGCTCCGTGACCGAACCACTATAAATCATTGAGTCCGGTTTGCACTTTCTTTTACTTACTGCTTTACTTTTATACTTACACTATATTATTTTTTGCGTTGTGACTTGACGGTTATACTTGTGTGACAACTTGTTTTACTGTACGCTTATATTAGTTATAGACTACAATTGGCATTTTTCATATTACAACAAGCTTGATCGGATATTTGATACAACAGGTTTTAAGATTTTAAAACGGTAACGTATTCCCCCTCCCCCTCTACGTTTTCACAATTGGTATCTGAGCCTCGTTGCTCTTATTTTCAAGACAAATGGTTTTTAAAATAGAGTACGATCCATGTATCAAATTACCATTGAAGGGGAATATAATATGAAAAATGTTTCGCTAATTATACTTAGAAATTTTGTCGTTAAATGTTACTTTGTATACAAGCTTGAAGGTTTTCTTGAAAAATAAAAGAAAAGGTTTCTTAAAAGAATTTGTAAGTGTCAAATTATGTGCTCAGAGCAAATTTACGAAAAATACGGTTTTGAAAGGAGCGTTTGGGATAACTATAAATTTAGTTGAAAAATCAACTCCGTAAATGTTTAGATAAGTCACATAAGTAGAAATGTTGCTAAATATGTGTATTATATGTTTACTATCAAATCTAGTAAGTCCTACATGTTTTCTTTATGTCAAAATATGAGTTTTGATGAATTTGTAACAGAGATTGGCGGAACCCTTTTTTACAAAGGGCGGAACCCTTAAAAAGGTACCTTGGAATCCGTCTGTATAATATGCAGTTTTTGGACAACTTTAAAAATTCATAACTAATTAACCGTAAGTCTGTAGGAGTAGTGCCACGTATCATTTTAAAGGGAATTGAGTCTACTTTCTTTTAAAAACACTTTTATGGCCTAAATCTAATTTGAAGTGAGTAGAATAAACCAAATACTACAGTATGTCCAAAATGTTAAGTTTCGTTTAGACATAAAAACTCAAACTTTTGAGTCGGGCAATTTAAGTTGATATCCTTTGAACATTGATATAATTTATTTTGAAACTAAATAATTTGGTGACATTTATATATATAAAGGAAACTAATCAAGCTTGTTATAAATCATCATATTTAAACGCAAAGTGACGAAAAGTATCTTTCTTTTTATGCTATGCTAAATGACTACTTGTTTTGGTTTATGTTGGTTGCATATATGTCGCTTACTTATTGCAAATTGTTGTTTACACTTTTTTGTTTATGTAACATAAGTATCAATCTTGCCATGTTATTTATTCGCTTGTTTGTCGATTTCTTGTTTATGCACAATAGGACATTTGCTAGATTTTGTGCACTAAGTTGGAAAATTATTTTTGCATTGCTTATAGACTTAGATGATTTTATTTGCATATTTTATATTAAAATATTGCATAATTCAGTTAGGAATGAGAACTAAGTAAAACTAGTCAAGCATTTTGAAAAATATTGTTTTGCACAAACTCTCACCTAATAGTTCAAGTGTTAAAATGTGTCACTACCTTCAAGGTTATCTAAACATATAGTATCTTTGAAAAAGGTGTGTACAATCTCAAAACAATGATATATGAACAATTATGTGCTTTGTAGGATGATAACTTAGCTACTAAACTATTTTGTAAACTAACAGTTTAACTTGCAGGTAGATAACATCGTTATGTTATCAATTTTCATTTTTCACGTTTTGTTGAAATGTCTATTATTTGCCTTTAGATTATCTCTGAGTATGTGAATATATGTTATAAATCCTGATCCTTACTCCCGAACAATTATCACACACTTTCCTGTTAATATTATGAGATTAGAACGGGTTAAAATGGGTATAACATGCCCTCTGTGGTAAACCTCAGAAGGCCACGGATTGGGCGGTACCAAAAATTTGGTTCCGTCCATTTAATTCATTGGTACCTTCTGAAAAACATAGCCACGGATTGGGTGGAACCAAAAATTTAGGTCTGCCCCTTAAATTTTTTGGTTCCGCCATTTCACTCAGTATAACACTATTTTTTCGTTTAAATCCCGCACCTTAGGTCTCTCATGTCTTGTCACTAGGATCATTTTCAATTTTATTTACACACATTAGGATCATATTACTTCATTTGCACCAATAGGATAAGAAACTGTTATCAAAATTTGAAAATTCACAAAAACCACCCAAGGTACCTTTCTCTATAAAGGAAGGAACCCTAAAATTGGTTCCTTGCAATATGTGGACCACTGATCACAAAGATTTTGTAATCATAACACACATTAACTGCATTCTTCCATCATTTACTCATCCTTCACAAATTAGATATTGTCTTGTATCTACATATGTTGCCTCACTTGGTTAACATGAAAATAATGTGTCACCCTTCAAGACAATAAGGATTTACATCAAGTCATAACTCACACTTAGGTTGAAGATGTATTATCAAGTCTTGCCATCCTTGAGTGCGATCCAATCTCAACAAAGTAGGATTGACAACTTAAGTATTTCGTCCGAAATATTCAAGTATATTTGACCTACGATTGTAGTCATTAAAAGTCATATCCGAAAAATTAACATCCAAGTCTTTTAATTACATATGTTAGAGCACTTATCCCACTTTGACACCTACTGTGTCACTTATCTCACTTTTACACCTACTGTGGCACTTATTACTCTTTGACACCTACTGTGGCACTTACCCCACTTTGACACCTACTGTGGCACTGATGCAGGTTTTCTGACCAGGTTTTAATATTCATAATTTACTTGTCTACCTGTGGTCTACCTTATGCACTAACGGGCAGAGAACCCGATCGTGTGTAGTGTAGTATTTGGAAAAACCGAGGTCGTCCCAAGAGCTATGTGTGTGGATTCTAACTTAAGTCTATGTCATGTTTTAAAAGGGGTTTTGAGTTGTTTGATTAATTAAACTAAATAACAGATATAAAATACGGAAATTAAATTGACTTGAATGCAGTAGGGAGAAAGTGTACTAGCCTAGTTATTCATCCTATCATGCAATGACTATGTTCTCTAATTATGCTTCCTATCGCTTCAAGTGGGGTTTTGATTCACTAGACTCTTATGGCCAATTTGTCCAGCCTATATCCCCTAGAATCCTACTCCGATATCAACGGTTTGATCTTTTGTGATTAATAGAGATCGCCGGTAGACTAGGTTAAGTCATTAAGTACCGCTACATGCCAGATTCATTCTAATGTATGATCTGGCCTCTCGGATCTTAGACCACACGTCCCTAACTTCTTAAGTTTATACAACATCGGAAGGTGATCCTTTGGTCCATTCGCACACAAGGAATTAGTAGCCCTATGGTCAATTCTTACCAACCCTCGCAACCTACACTTCTAGGGTCCTATTTTCAATTCTTCTAGCTTCGAAAATACTACCGCCCTTCAAAACTACCAAATCTAGAAGTTCTACGAATAAACTAAACATGCATACACTAGAAGCAATAATGAAAGCGAGAAAACATAATTATAGCAATAACAATTTTCATAACTAGGCTAACACCAAAGTGTTTAGCCAAACATAATGTAAATTAGACAAACAATAATGAATAAAACATTGATTGAATTAAACATAGTGTTTGATACAATTACTTGATGATTGACTAATAAGAATGATGCATTGAAGTGAATTCTCCCTTGAAAGATGGCTTGGAATTGCTGGAAATTGCCCTGGAGTGGTGCCCTAATCCACCTGTATGAAAGTGGGGAAAAGAGATACTGAAAAGTGGTGAAATAGGGATGTATTTACAGGTCCCGACAAGGTTACGGCATAACCTTAAGTGCGAGTTACGCCGTAACTATTAATAATAAATAAATCTTCGAAATTGCAAAGTTACGTCGTAACTTTCGATTCGGTTACGGCGTAACTATTATATAACTTACGGCGTAACTTAATTCTAGAAACAACTTCTATTGGTTCTTGAAACTATCATAGAATTGCCCGTCTTTAACCCCTGGCATTCCTTCTCGTCTCACTTGAGGTCCTTGTGCATAATAAGTGTAAAACTTAGTATGAATAATACGGTTTCAACCCCTCATCGATCTTGATATTTTTATACTTGGTCCTTGTGACATAATTAAACTTTATTTGAATTGTCACCTTTAGTCCTCGATCGTTCTTGTTATTTTTATAACAAGTCCTCCATCACTGTCAAAGATCCATCCTTTAGTGACTTGTTCCATTTCATTGGTTTTGGCAGTGATGTTGCCATGGCCTGTTGTTTATTTATTTGTTTCCGTATTGCTTGGTTCTTTCTTGTCTAGCTAATAGGAATCCTTCCTTTCTTAACAAAAAAGTTGCAGCTTTCCTTGTGGAGTTAGCAAAGGGTAGTTCCTGGTGTTTTCATTTGGTTCCAGTGAGTAGTGTTTTTGTTTTGGTTAGTTATTTGGCCTTGGGTAGTTGTTGACTTGTAGTCTGTGGAGATGACAAATATGATGTTTAAATTGGATATATATGGCATTATGATGTTGTGACCGGATCTACACACACTCCTTGTGTTAGATGTGATACTAAGAATTGTACGTAGTCTAGCACGCGGAATTTACTAGCTAGTACTTACAAGACTTTATGTGTTTTGTATGATTTGAATGAAACAACGAATGAACACAGAATGATAAACTTCAACTTCAACGATTCAATATTATTAGAATAATAATACGAGTGATCTCCTATCACTAGGGTTTACAACCTTGAATCTCTATCAATCAATTCGTACTTCTATATCTTGTGTATGTTAACCTAGGAAATCCTTTTATAGACCAAGGATTCCTTTACAAGATAACTATCATTCTAATCTTATACGATATACACGATATATTTTCCATAATTATCTATTACATAAATCATAAACATAAACCGTACTAACTTCTTCACTCAGCAGTCCTAACTGCTTACGTCTTCAAAACTCTTCAGCAGTCTTAACTTCCATCTTCAACAGTCCTAACTGTTACCTTCAACAGTCTTAACTGCTAAAGCTTAATTTCCTATCAATCCTCCTCTAAACCTATGATTTCTATCCAAATCACTAAGTTTCTTCAAATTAAGCTTCTTCTTCTTAATGCTGAAAATTCTTTCAAACACCTATCAAGCAAATCTCTTAGATCTAGCTTTCACTTCTTGTGCAAGGTTGAATATCTTTGTCACCAGCATATCAGCCATCTCAGATTCTTCATTAGCTTCTAGTTTTGCATATGTCAGCATTGTCAAAACACCTGGTCTGAGTGGATAATTTTTTTCAACCAGCATATAGATCTCTATTCCATCCTTGGTAGACACTCTGTGTACTCCACACATTCCAAATAACTTCCAAGTGATGTCCTTGACTTGTGCTTGAAATCTCCATATTGACTCTCCACCATCTGGTTCATAAATTCTCTCCAATTGAACCCATAGTTCTTTATCTTTATCTTCAATAGGATCTTTATCTCTGAATTTCTCTTTCACTAAGCTCCAAAGTTGATTTAGATCTTCTCTGTCAAAGCCTTTGAGTAAATCTTCAAACAACTTATATCTTTCAGAAATATCTCTAAGTCTGATAATCTTCCATCCTTTCATTCTTCCATCAGTGAACACTTCCCAGTCAATGATTGGATATTTTACCTGCAAAGGTTTAATATAAGAAGACTCTGGAACAATCATCATCATACTTCTGATCTTCTCATTTGTTAACCCTTCTTCCTCAGACTTTTGTTTCTTTGCAACTTTTGATTCCATAGTTTCTGATTCCCTCTTCTTACCTGTTTTGAAACTTCTTCTTGGAGTATTCAAAATAGCATAAGTTTCATAGAATTCTTTTTCAATTATAGCATAAGATTTTCCCTTGAAGTCATTCATGGAGTAATTTGCTGAGTTCTTCAAATAATGCTTCATAGACTCAACAAGTTCCTTCTTTGTTGGCAACCTTGTCTTGTACCCTGACTTCTGTCTTTCTCTTATCCTTTGAATCAGATCTTCCCACGTTGCAACTCCATTCTTTTTGAGTATGAATTCTTTAAGCTCCTCTGTCTTTTCTTCTTCATTCAACTGTTTATCTTTAAGAACCATTGAAGCTTGAGCTCTTACAATCACATCAGAATCCAACAAATATTGTAACTGTTCATTGAACTCCTCTTGATTTACTTCTGTTGATCTTTTTCTTTCCATAAATTCAGCTATATTTCTTATATCATCAGCAGCCATTTTTCTTGCAAATTCTTCATCTTGAGCAATCTGAGCTTGTTTAGCTTCTTCACTAGCCAAATCTTCTTCTATCATTTGCCTTGCAACTTCTGCATCATGATCTATCTGTTCTTGAGTTTTTGGTTTCAATCTTTTAAGCCTTTCAAGTTCTTGAGCAGCAGCAACTTCTTCAGATGTCATAGGCTTCTTCCCTTTATCTGCTCTTCTCCTTTCATAAACTTGTTCAGTAGAAGTTTCATCAGTTGGAACTGCTTGATGCTCTGTCTCAGCAGTTTGAACTGTTTCTTGCTCTGTCTCAGCAGTCTGAACTGCTTCTTCATTTGGAACTGCTTGATGTGTCTCAGCTGTTTCTTCTTGAACATAACCAGAACCTGAACCAATATCAAAACCATCATCTTGTTCTGAACCTTTATCATTCCTCTCCTGAGAACCTGATCTATCCTTATCTTTACTAAATTTCCTCCCCTATTTGGAAGAATTTTCACCATCCCCTTCTGAACCATCTGAATCATCATCATCAGAATCATCATCCAATATCACTCTTGCCCTTTTCTTCTTTAACTGATCTTCAAGCTTCTTCACCCTTTTTGTTAGCTTGGTATAGACTTTGGAAAACATTTCCTTGTGAGATTTCAACTCCTCATTGTTCTTCTTAAGCTCCTCCTCCAAGGTCTTTACTCTGTCAACTAACTTGGTACATAATTTTATCAATTCAGTTTGTGAAGAGCTACCCTCATCACTTCTAGCTGTATTACCTGCAAGGAGAGGTGAATCTTTGGGCAAGGATCTATTCACAACCCTAGTTAGACTAGGTTTAGACCTTCTCCTATAAGTGATAGGTGGTTGTTGGGTTGTTTCAAATTCTTGAGTGGATGTGTGATGGGGATCAGTTGGAACTGCTGAACCTTTACCCAACTCAGTTTGAAGCATTTGAGGAAACAATGGAACTGGTTCCCCTTCAAAAAGCCTACTAGCCATAGCCATATTTTGAAAAACCTTTGATTGTAGGCTAGGCGTAGCAAAAGTTTCAGTTGGTTTTGTAAGCAGGTATGTCTTTTTATTTAAAATTGTTTGAACAAACCTGGGATACATTAAAAACTTTGTTTTACTGTCAACATTTGATGCCATACCCTCAAAAATATATTTTGAAAAGTTAAAAACTCTGTTTGTAGACAAGCAAATGAGAGCAATAGCAATATTGCTACTGAACTGCTCCCAAGCAGTCTTTTTAGGACTTAAACAACATAGAAGAGTATGTATCAAAAATCGCCATTGAGGTGAAAAACATCCTTTTTGAAAAGTCAATTTATGTTCAGATGTATTATACCCCATTTTTGTAAGTTCTTCCCAAATTTCAGTATTTAGCATAGTGTGGATACCATCTGTAATACCTGAAATTTCGAAACATGCAAAATTACCAAATTGCCCTTGAAAACCTTAAAATTCACTTATTAATTAATTAAAATGCCAAATTAATCCCAAACTCTTGGAAACTAGTACCATATGAAGTGAAATAATTTTTGCTTGAACATTTTGATATTTTACATACTATAAAAATATTTGTAATATTAATATAAATATATAAAAGCCGAATAAAATTAATTATGCATTATATATTATATTTTCTTAATTTAAAAACTAAATAAATAAAGGATAAATACTAAAAATAATACAACATTATTAGGAATCAGATTTTTATCATTATCATGAGTCTTGGACTGAAAGTTATCCCTCCCCCTCCTATATATACACGATTTAATACATATTTTCCTATTCAAAATCCCTAAAAGTCGACAAAACTATCCCTAAAATCCCATACGATCGTGAAAACTTCCTGGAGCTAGTCTAGTATTTTTCCTGGGTTCTATTAAGTCCAAATAAGATTAGAAAAATAGCAGGTCAAATTTAGAAAGTTTGGTTCGAGTGTTCTTGAATTTTCTTGCTCAATTAGTTCAACCGAGAGGTATGAATTCTTATGCTTAATTCTTGTGTTCAAAAATTCATCTAGTATTTTTCTCATGATACTTACATCATATATAATTCATATAAAATATCCAAGTCAAATCATGTAAGCTTATTTGATCATACGAATTATTAAGGTCAAAAACACACATAAAATCCAAATATGTTTATATGATTTTTCTAGGGCTTGTACATAATTTTCCTGGACTCTATTATGATCATATAACTCTGTAAAAATAGCCACTTGATTTTTTGAAGCTTAAATCATTTGTGTTTGAATTATTTGTGTATCGGATTATAAGAAAAAAAGGAAGAAAAAAAATAAAAACCCTAGATATACGAATTACGGTTTGGTTTTCTGGTTTAAATCTGGTTATTTAATGTATTTAATGATTGTATAATGATTAGATAATGATAGGTACAATTAGGGCTAAGTTTTGGTAATTAAAAATCGATACCGATTGGAAAATAAAAACTTAAGGGGTGTTTTGTAATTTATTAAACTTATGGGATATTTTTGTAACATGTATTGGACCAGAAATAATTCTAATAAAATATAATATAGGGGTCCTATGTGTAAATTTTGTAGTTAAAAGGTTTAATTAGTAAGTTATGTAATTAAATAAATTCGAATTGATAATTTAATTAAATAAGGGACTTGTTTTGAAATTTATGAAAATAGAAGGTCAATTCGTATAACTATTTATGTGAGGGCTTTAATGTGTAATTTTGAGTAATTAAGGGCTTAATGTGTAAACATGAATATTGTAAAGGTTAGAATGTAACTTAATTAACTATAAGGTTTATATTGTAAATTAAATAAATAAAAGGGTTTAACTTGTAAAATTGTTAACATGGAAGGATTAGAATTATAATTTTGGGAAATTATTGGATTAAAATGAATAACTTGTAAAATTGTACTTTAAACCTTTATCTTTGACATATTTACATTTGAAACCCTAAAATATGGGAAGTTGTCATAATTAACCTTAAACTATTATAATTTGCTAAAATGAACCCTATTTCCATAATACTCCTTATTTAATGACATAACTTAAATTATAATATTTGAATCTTGCTAAATAAGGAAACTTTCTGAAAAAAGGAAACTTACTTAAAATGGAAAGATAACTAAAAACCATTTGTAATTATGTCTTCTACTCCTTTTGGTTCGAGGAAGGAGTAACTTGATCCTTGTCAGCTTTCTATTCTTGTGTTTTGCTAATAAGGTACAGATATTCTGCCCTTTTCAGTAAGGTGCCTTCGTTTCTCTTGATTTCGTTAGGATTTCCAAAGCCATTGCTATGTTCCCCTTGTATTATGAACCTTTGATATGATCCCCTTGACTTGAACCTTTGTTTTGAACCCTTGTCTTGATCTCTTGTTTGAACCTTGATATCAACCTTGCCATAAACCTTGACTTGAACCTTGATACACTTGATATTATAACTGGATTGAGAAAACCTTTTTAATTATTTATGAAAATGTTTTAAGAAAACTATTTTTAAGACTATTTTTATGAAAACCTTTTTAAAAGACCATTTTTATGAAAACTATTTTTGAAAGATCATTTTTACTAAAACCATTATTAAAGGATTTCTTTTAAATGAACTTTTGAATTGAACCTTTGCTATAAACCTTTGCTATGATCTCTTGTCTTGAACCTTGACTTGGACTTTGACATAAACTTGATATTTGACTTGGACCACTTGATACTTGATACTTGACATTTGATACTTGATATTTGGTCCACTTGATACTTGACACTTAATATTTGATATTTGGTCCACTTGATACTTGATACTTGACCCTTGACCCACGGTTTGAGACTACGAGCCACTACTAGGCATGAGGGTTTCATGTCCTTGTCATTGATGCACCGATGACTTGACTCTAGGGTAGGAGAGTGATGTCCTATCCCGTCCCTGACTTGATTTGACTTGTTACGTAGAGGAAGACATTGTGGCCTACTGGGGCGTATGGATGCATCCTAGATTTGACTTGACTTGACTTGTTTGATTATATTACTTGTTATATTAGGTGACTGATGGGTGTGTGCGATACACGTCTTTCACCTCTTGGGAGCTCATGACTCCAACCCCTTGGAGGTATCCCCTCATATTATACTTGGTATACCGAGGTCACCCTCCGTATACATGTATACTTGTTTACTTGATTTGACTTGGCTCGTGGAGGATTACTGTTCCTAACCTTTTTCTTTACTCTTGTCCTTTACTTATGCCTTAACTCTTATTGATCGTACTTCATTTACTTTACATAATTTCCTATTACTGCTTTGTTATCGTTATATCTGTTCACTGAGCTTTCGTAGCTCAGCCGCATTTCTTTTCCTGCGGCAGGTTTTAGTTTGGAAGCTGGGTATGAGTGGAGAGTACCTTGGATTTAGAAGACCTTACTAGCTATTGAAGATGATTAGAAGCAATTATAATTAGACTTCGAAATTATTGTATTGTAACCTTGTAGTTTCAGACTTTGTAACCCTTGAAATTCTATTGTATTATTTATGTCTTATGCTTGTGTTTGTTCTGATATGAAACCATCATTGTGACATCTTTACCCTTGTCGGGTCGGGGTGTTACAATTTATGGTATCAGAGATAGGTTGACGACTTGTAATACATTTACCCTTGACCTGTGCGTTTAGGACCATTAGGTTTCCACTGTAAGAACATAGGAGAACACCTTGAGAACTTGCTTTAGGATTTCTTAATACGAACTTAAGTTTTGACCAGTGAGGAATGGGTAGACTATAAGGCAATTATTTAAGTATCATTACTTCTGCATTACTCTAATTCGTGCCTTGACTATGACATTGATTTTGTTGACCTTTAAGACTGTAGAAGTACTAGGTGGATTAAGATAGGTTGTTTTGCTTACGACTCGAGATAAAGTATGATCATCATGAAGGCATATTTATATGATGCTAGTATTATGACGCCTGGCCAACGTGATAATACTTACACCATATAACGTGCCCTCATTGTGGCCATAGGATATCTTGGGGAGCACCTAAGAAGTTTAGAAATTGATCTCCGTTGGATTATCCGTGATTAGTGAGACTTTAGGTTCATCCTACATGTTCGTATACTCTGCCCTTGTTCATTAGATGTCTGGACAAGTTTAGACTCTCGTTTTGCGTTCTGTTGATTTCAGTTATAAATCTTGAACTCTTGTAGAGCTCTTTACTGTTGATACAGTTAAATTGATTTGAAATCTTGTTCGCATTCCGTATGAGTTTCCGTTCTTTTGCCTTTCCGCTTCCTTGCAAATTTCGAGGATGAAATTTTTTTTTAGAGGGGAAGAAGTTGTAATACCTGAAATTTCGAAACATGCAAAATTACCAAATTGCCCTTGAAAACCTTAAAATTCACTTATTAATTAATTAAAATACCAAATTAATCCCAAACTCTTGGAAACTAGTACCATATGAAGTGAAATAATTTGTGCTTGAACATTTTGATATTTTACATATTATAAAAATATTTGTAATATTAATATAAATATATAAAAGCCGAATAAAATTAATTATGCATTATATATTATATTTTCTTAATTTAAAAACTAAATAAATAAAGGATAAATACTAAAAATAATACAAAATTATTAGGAATCAGATTTTTATCATTATCATGAGTCTTGGACTGAAAGTTATCCCTCCCCCTCCTATATATACACGATTTAATATATATTTTCCTATTAAAAATCCCTAAAAGTCGACAAAACTATCCCTAAAATCCCATACGATCGTGAAAACTTCCTGGAGCTGGTCTAGTATTTTTCCTGGGTTCTATTAAGTCCAAAGAAGATTAGAAAAATAGGAGGTCGAATTTAGAAAGTTTGGTTCGAGTGTTCTTGAATTTTCTTGCTCAATTAGTTCAACCGAGAGGTATGAATTCTTATGCTTAATTCGTGCGTTCAAAAATTCATCTAGTATTTTTCTCATGATCCTTACATCATATATAATTCATATAAAATATCCAAGTCAAATCATGTAAGCTTATTTGATCATACGAATTATTAAGGTAAAAAACACACATAAAATCCAAATATGTTAATACGATTTTTCTAGGGCTTGTACATAATTTTCCTGGACTCTATTATGATCATATAACTCTGTAAAAATAGCCACTTGATTTTTTGAAGCTTAAATCATTTGTGTTTGAATTATTTGTGTATCGGATTATAAGAAAAAAAGGAAGAAAAAAAAATAAAAACCCTAGATATACAAATTAATGTATTTAATGATTGTATAATGATTAGATAATGATAGATATAATTAGGGCTAAGTTTTGGTAATTAAAAATCTATACCGATTGGAAAATAAAAACTTAATGGGGTGTTTTGTAATTTATTAAACTTATGGAATATTTTTGTAACATATATTAGACCAGAAATAATTTGAATAAAATATAATATAGGGGTCCTATGTGTAAATTTTGTAGTTAAAAGGTTTAATTAGTAAGTTATGTAATTAAATAAATTCGAATTGATAATTTAATTAAATAAGGGACTTGTTTTGTAATTTATGAAAATAGAAGGTCAATTCGTATAACTATTTATGTGAGGGGTTTAATGTGTAATTTTGAGTAATTAAGGGCTTAATGTGTAAACATAAATATTGTAAAGGTTAGAATGTAACTTAATTAACTATAAGGTTTATATTGTAAATTAAATAAATAAAAGGGTTTAACTTGTAATATTGTTAACATGGAAGGATTAGAATTGTAATTTTAAGAAACTATTAGATTAAAATGAATAACTTGTAAAATTGTACTTTAAACCTTTATCTTTGACATATTTAAATTTAAAACCCTAAAATATGGGAAGTTGTCATAATTAACCTTAAACTATTATAATTTGCTAAAATGAACCCTATTTCCATAATACTCCTTATTTAATGACATAACTTAAATTATAATATTTGAATCTTGTTAAATAAGGAAACTTTCTAAAAAAGGAAACTTACTTAAAATGGAAAGATAACTAAAAACCATTTGTAATTCTGTCTTCTACTCCTTTAGGTTCGAGGAAGGAGTAACTTGATCCTTGTCGGCTTTCTATTCTTGTGTTTTGCTAATAAGGTACAGATATTCTGCCCTTTTCAGTAAGGTGCCTTCGTTTCTCTTGATTTCGTTAGGATTTCCAAAGCCATTGCTATGTTCCCCTTGTGTTATGAACCTTTGATATGATCCCCTTGACTTGAACCTTTGTTTTGAACCCTTGTCTTGATCTCTTGTTTGAACCTTGATATCAACCTTGCCATAAACCTTGACTTGAACCTTGATACACTTGATATTATAACTGGATTGAGAAAACCTTTTTAATTATTTATGAAAATGTTTTAAGAAAACTATTTTTAAGACTATTTTTATGAAAACCTTTTTAAAAGACCATTTTTATGAAAACTATTTTTGAAAGATCATTTTTACTAAAACCATTATTAAAGGATTTCTTTTAAATGAACTTTTGAATTGAACCTTTGCTATAAACCTTTGCTATGATCTCTTTTCTTGAACCTTGACTTGGACTTTGACATAAACTTGATATTTGACTTGGACCACTTGATACTTGATACATGACATTTGATGCTTGATATTTGGTCCACTTGATACTTGACACTTGATATTTGATATTTGGTCCACTTGATACTTGATACTTGACCCTTGACCCACGGTTTGAGACTACGAGCCACTACTAGGCATGAGGGTTTCATGTCTTTGTCATTGATGCACCGATGACTTGACTCTAGGGTAGGAGAGTGATGTCCTATCCCGTCCCTGACTTGATTTGACTTGTTACATAGAGGAAGACATTGTGGCCTACTGGAGCGTATGGATGCATCCTAGATTTGACTTGACTTGACTTGTTTGATTATATTACTTGTTATATTAGGTGACTAATGGGTGTGTGCGATACCCGTCTTTCACCTCTTGGGAGCTCATGACTCCAACCCCTTGGAGGTATCCCCTCATATTATACTTGGTATACCGAGGTCACCCCTCCGTATACATGTATACTTGTTTACTTGATTTGACTTGTCTCGTGGAGGATTACTATTCCTAACCTTTTTCTTTACTCTTTTCCTTTACTTATGCCTTAACTCTTATTGATCGTACTTCATTTACTTTACATAATTTCCTATTACTGCTTTGTTATCGTTATATCTGTTCACTGAGCTTTCGTAGCTCAGCCGCATTTCTTTTCCTGCGGCAGGTTTTAGTTTGGAAGCTGGGTATGAGTGGAGAGTACCTTGGATTTAGAAGACCTTACTAGCTATTGAAGATGATTAGAAGCAATTATAATTAGACTTAGAAATTATTGTATTGTAACCTTGTAGTTTCAGATTTTCCTTTGTAACCCTTGAAATTCTATTGTATTATTTATGTCTTATGCTTGTGTTTGTTCTGATATGAAACCATCATTGTGACATCTTTACCCTTGTCGGGTCGGGGTGTTACACCATCTGAGTCATTTAATTTAAGATGTCTCCTAAGTATAGACTCGGTAACAACAAATTTAATGCCATCTACTTCAGTATGAATTTCTACATCTCTGTCATCACTTGTCAAGACAGATGAATTCTGCCAGTACTGTGTGATGTGCGAGACATAAAGAGTAGGAGAAACAGTTAGAGCATACCTTATGTGAGAGTGGTTGAGAAAGTCCACAATCTCATAAAACTTTGGCCCATCTCCTTGCTCTGTTTTCTCTAAAAACGCAACCTGGTTGTGACGCTTAACAAATTCTAATCCAGCCATTCTTAATGATGAAAAATGAAAGATTTTAGCAATACAATGATCTTGTAAATTGGAATTGAGGTTTATGCAGTCGCTTGGGGTTTATAGGTACTGTTTAGGGTTTTGCGTAATATGCGTATGAGATAAATTATCTTTAGAAAGAGAATAAATGAAATTATGGTAAAAAGATAATTATCGTCTATAAAAATCCCTATAAGTATCCTAAGAATAACGGTTTTACCCCAACGGCTAGAAAATTAATTACTGACAGATTTTTACAACGGCTAGTTGAGCCGTCCCAACTTTGTATTAACCTTACCAACTGTTGCAAAAATTTTGTTGAGCCGTACAAAAATTTTGAAATAAATTTTAAAAACATGGCTCATACATAGTTTTTAGCAAACTATCAGCTATCAACGGATTTGATATGTCTTTACCAATAGCCGTTTGCTTTGGACTAGCCAACTCTTCACACTTAGATATGGTGAGCTGATAACCATACAATTTTTGGTAAATTGTCAACCATCAACGGATTTGATTAGTCTTTACCAGAAACCGTTTGCTCTGGACTAGTTGGTTCTTATGTGGATAAGACATGGTGAACCAATTACCATTTGTTGTCTGCAAAGATCACATACTAATCTCCAGAACACCATTTAGTCCAAAACATCAAGCATTCTTAATCCCTTGGTGTTTTCTCTCCAATCCTGCAATTGTTAGTCCAAAAACAAAGAAACAAGATATAAGCATATGACTAACAATGCACATAACAAGAAAAATTAATTTTCTTGTGGAACCCAAGCCAAAACAGACTTAGGCTTTCCTCTAGCATCAACATAATTCATTCTTTTCAAAACAGTCTTAGCACCATTGGGTTTAATTGGTCTCCATACCCAACATGCTGAAGCATTCACTCCATTACCCATGTTTCCCATAGCAGTGTTCTTATTCAAACCAGTACCAATTACCCTGCTAGCAGTTGGAACTGCTGGCTTAGTAGTTGTTACCTTAGGTTTCCAAACTTTATTTTTTACAACTGCTTTGTGATGAAAGGGTCTATTAACAGTTTTTGGTGCTGATTTGGAAAACATTTTTGCACCTTGAACTGTTGGCCTTGGGTGAATTTGTCTCATAGATCTGACAGTCTGAACTGCTGGTCTAGCAGTTTGAACTGCTTTAGGTCCAGACCTTAAAAGAACTGATCTAGGTATCATCTTATCATTCCTAAGAAAAGATTGAGGTCTTGCTATGCTCAACCTATGATTTGTATATCCAGATACCCATTTATCACAATAATCTGCAAGATGGTCAAAGCTACCACAAGAGTAACAAGCTTTCCTATAGCAAACAAAATCCTTTCCTAATTGGTGGGATTTGAGGTCATTCCAATTCCTCTGGTTACCTCTTGGCTTGTTTGTGGTTCTATACATTTTTGCATACCTAACTGTTGGTCTAAAAGGTTTGGCATTTGATCTAGGCCTAACAGTCTCAGGTTTAACCATCTTTGGAACTTTTGTTTCCTCCACTTTAGCACTAATAGGCTTAACCACATCCTGATCATCCTCATCATCAGAAGTCCATTCCTCAATAGTTGGAGCATTTGAGTCCTTAGGTGAGGGCCTATCAGAAGACACCTTTTCCTCAGATAGTGATTTATCACTTGCACTTTCAAACACAGGTTTATCAACTACATCCTTCTTGGGTTGAGGACCATAGTTAAGCACTGGTAATTGAAATTCCGGGAGTCCTGTGTATTCTAAGTCTACACCTGGGGGTGTTGGAATTCCTCTATAAGGAGGTGGAACTGACTTATATTCTAGGCCTGACTTAGCTTTATTAAGAATCTGAGTCTCAATTATCTTTTGAACACCTTTTGATGTATATTCTAGTGTGTCTACACTCATCTGAATGTTCTCCTTAGCTTTCTTAACATGTTCTAGCTCATGTTTCAACACAGTAATTTCATTCTCTCTAAGCATTAAGTCTCTCTTAACAATAATTATATCATCAGAAAACTTAGACTCATTACTTTGATAATGAACAATTTGTTTTTCTAACACAGCTAAAGCTCTCTTATGATTTGCTAAGCTAAAAGCAGTTTCCACTAGTTCTTTTCTCTGATTCTCATATCTTGTTTTAAGTGTTTCTAGATCTTTTAAAGCTTCACAAGATTTAGAACATTTTGAAACTTGTACCTCAGAATCAGAAAATGCCATGAGAGCAACCTCTGTAGATGCTTCTGCTTCCTCCTCTGCAATATAGCTCCAGTCAAATCCTAAGCCATCAATGGCAACCATGGCTTTTGAGCTTGAATCAGCAACCTCCACAACCCTTGACTTGTTACCATAACCTCTACTCTTTCCATCCTGTTGGCTTGGTAATCTACACTCCCTTGAATAATGACCTTTCTTGTGGCAGTTGAAGCACTCAATCTTGGACTTGTCATACCCTGCAACATCATTACTGTTTATGACAATCTTCTTTCCAGTCTTCTTCAAGAATCTCCTAGCTCTCAAACTGAGAAGAGAGAGCTGCCACTTAATATCCATCTCTTCAATATCATCTTCATCAATCTCTTGAAGATCTTAATGAGTTAACATACTTCCATTGTGCTGAGTAGTCAGGAAAGCACAATAAGTATCATCATTCAAAAGTCCACTAGTACTGCTTGAGGTGCTAGTAGTACCAAGGTTTGTACTAGCAGTACCAACTGCTCCAGCAACTTGCACTTCTTCATCTGGACTTGAGGAACTAGAAGTTGTTACAAATGCTAAATTCCCTGAGCTTGAGCTTGAGCTTGATCCAGCAGACTTTTTAATCTCATGTTCAACTATCTAGAAGTTGCTATAGAGATCCATTAAGCTCAAGGAATCTATATCAGGCTTGTTTTTCCATACTACCACATGCATAGCCCATTCAGAAGGTAGACTCCTCAGAAATTTGGAGTTGAGATCTTCCTGAGGCATCTTAATTCCTAGAACAGCCAATTGACTCACCACCTTTTGAAGTCGATTAAACATATGATCCAACGACTCATTACTTGTTGCAGTAAAGTTCTCAAACTGATGCTTGAGAAGAGTCTTCTGGGTTTTCTTGGTGGCTTCATTCCCACCATATCTTGCAACAATAGCTTCAAAAAGAGATTTAGCACACTTGAACTTACTAAAATTCAGCAACTGATCATTGGGAATAGTCATCAGAAGCAAACTTCTAGCCTTAACATCATTCTTGTACCTTGCCTTCTCTTCATTAGTGGTTGGCTTTGTCTGCACTGTACTCTCAGATTTACCATCAACAACAGTTGTTGTTACAGGTGTAAAAGAGTTTCCATCTTCAATGATCTCCCACAGTGCATAGTCTTGCACTTGGAAAAACTGCTCAATACTAAGTCTCCACATGTCGAACTCATTAGGTTTAAGCAAAGGAAGCTTAGCAGCAATGTTGGTTGTGGATGGTGTTGTTTCCATGTCCATCTTTGTTCTTCTCGGATCTTCTAAATCTAAGTATCGGTTAACCTGGCACTGATACCACTTGACCGGATCTACACACACTCCTTGTGTTAGATGTGATACTAAGAATTGTACGTAGTCTAGCACGCGGGATTTACTAGCTAGCACTTAGAAGACTTTATGTGTTTTGTATGATTTGAATGAAACAACGAATGAACACAGAATGATAAACTTCAACTTCAACGATTCAATATTATTAGAATAATAATACGAGTGATCTCCTATCACTAGGGTTTACAACCTTGAATCTCAATTAATTAATTCGTACTTCTATATCTTGTGTATGTTAACCTAGGCAATCCTTTTATAGACCAAGGATTCCTTTACAAGATAACTATCATTCTAATCTTATACGATATACACAATATATTTTCCATAATTATCTATTACATAAATCATAAACATAAACCGTACTAACTTCTTCACTCAGCAGTCCTAACTGCTTACGTCTTCAAAACTCTTCAGCAGTCTTAACTTCCATCTTCAATAGTCCTAACTGTTACCTTCAACAGTCTTAACTGCTAAAGCTTAATTTCCTAACATGTTGGGTAAATATGACATATAGGGGTTTAAATTAGGTATATATGGAATTAGCCCTACAGAAGATGAAGATCCTAACTCACTTTCGTAGGAATCACAGTTGCATTTAGCGTATGCAACAAGCCTTTTAAACCACTCGGTGTCCCTAGTGGACGAGTGAAGTCTCGTGAGGGTTTACAGGGAACACACCCACAAAATTCATTTACTACTAAAAATATAAAAACTTTTTAAATGTTTTTGAAAGTGGTTTGCTACAGAAAGAAGTTACTGCGTAACTACATAGTCAGAGTTACGCAGTAGGTAATGTGACCTGACAATTAGCTCGTACTGGGAACAGGTAACGACGTAGCATGAAACTAAAGCTACGCCGTAATATTTTCTGGTGTCAATTCCAGAATTTTTTGACCTCTTAAGTGCCATAAGAGGTCCTTCCAGCACTTCTCCTGTATTTATTAACTGTGGAAACCTGTAAGAATGATGCACAAATATACCAAGCATAAAATCCTATAAAATTAAAATTAAAATAAAAAGATAGGCATGGGGTGCCTCCCACGAAGCGCTTGTTTTTGTTCAAGTCTCGAGCTTGACTCCACCCTTATTTACTAAGTAAAAGGGTACTCATCCCCTTACTTGAAATCAAGTGTGGGTGAAAATAGGAATAAACACCGTAAGGGTGTGAATTTGCTATCGGGTAGGGAAATGATGTATTAGATTTATACCTTGGAATATATGTCATTTCCCTCCTTACCTTACCAATCTTCGTCGATGGCTTTGAGGATTGGCTCACTCCATGATGCGGTTGAACAATCAACTTACATACCACATTTGTCTCCATGTCAATCGCGGTAGTGCCCAAAATTTTGCCTCCAAATTCCTTCTCAAGCTTAATCACAATCAGGTTAGTAGTCGGTGCTACATAACCATCATCGGGAGGCACTGGTACAGATTTCACCTTTCGTCACACCAAAAATGCGTAACTATATGCATATAGTCACACACGTTTTTTTGGGTGTGTGTGACAAAAAGTCGCGCCACCGTAGGTATCATATGGTCACATTGTTTACTTTGTGGCTGTTTTCATTGAAAAAGAGTGACCAAAACCCGAATATGTGTGACTAATTAGGCACAAGTTTTGTTGGATTCATCAGTATGTGTGACTATTTCCTATCCTATGGCCACATGAAAATATAATAAATGTGAAGTTTGTGATGATTTAGTCACACTACGTGTGTTGTTTTTTTCGAGTTAGTCACATACAATTTAAAAAACAGTGGCCAAAAGTGTTAATAAGTGTGACCATATGCTGTTTAAAGTGAAGAAATGTGTATTTTGTGTGACTATTGATCATCCAATGGTCACATGAAATTTTAGTTTGTGTGGCCTTTTGTAATATTTAGTCACACAAAGCATGTTTGTGTTGGGTATTTAGTCACATACAATTAAGCATAAAGTGGCCAAAAGTGTTAATAAGTGTGACCATATGCTATTTTAAGTGAAGAAATGTGTATTTTGTGTGACTATTGAATATCCAATGGTCACATGAATTTTTAGTTTATGTGGCCTTTTGTAATATTTAGTCACACAAAGCATGTTTTTTTTGGGTATTTAGTCACATACAATTAAGCATAAAGTGGCCAAAAGTGTTAATAAGTGTGACCATATGCTGTTTAAAGTGAAGAAATTTGTATTTTGTGTGACTATTGATCATCCAATGGCCATTTGAATTTTATGTTTTTGTGGCCTTTTGTAATATTTAGTCACACAAAGCATGTTTGTTTTGGTTATTTAGTCATATACAATTAAGCATAAAGTGGCCAAAAGTGTTGATAAGTGTGACCATATGCTGTTTAAAGTGAAGAAATTTGTATTTTGTGTGACTATTGATCATCCAATGGCCACTTGAATTTTATGTTTGTGTGGCCTTTTGTAATATTTAGTCACACAAAGCATGTTTGTTTTGGGTATTTAGTCACATACAACTAAGCATAAAGTGGCCAAAGGTGTTAATAAGTGTAACCATATGCTATTTAAAGTGAAGAAATGTGTATTTTGCGTGACTATTGTTCATCCAATGGTCACATGAATTTTTAGTTTGTGTAGCCTTTGGTACTATTTAGTCACACATCGAATTAAACAAAGAGTGACCAATAATGTTGTTAAGCGTGACCATATTATGTGACTACATCTTTTAGTCACAGGGTTACTATACTATTGGAGCAGAGTTGCTACTGCTAGTACTAAGGTAGTCCTGCTGAAGCAGAGTTACTACTGCTAGTACTATGCTAGTGCTGCTGGAATGAGTATATATATTATATATAAAACAATATTAAAAACCACAAGAAATTTCAAATTGAATTAAACTCGAATGTATATAACTGGACAGAATATACAATTGTAATGTCGTACTTAATTAATCAAATTCTCAATAATCTAAAGACTTTTGAACCTTCACCGCCTTATTAGCAGTTTTCCTTAAGTCGTTAGCAGATATATATTGTTTCTTCAATGGTGCCGGTGGTACACATTTAGTCACATGGTTTGTTGATGTAACCTGTAGTAAACAAAAGACGCTTCTATCATACATTGAATTACATATGAATAATTATATATATGTAGGTTGAAAAAACACATGTATGTACATCCTCTTCAAAAATAACTTGATCCTTTGGCCATGCAACGAAACTACCTTCGACTTTCTTAACTGTTTTTAACCCATTATGTGCTACGTCCGGTATGCATGCTGCATCAACTAACGATTCATCAATTGACACTTTGTAGCAATCACTTGGGAGTGGTCGGTTATGCAGCAATTGCTTTCCAAGAGACTGGTATACGGTACCCAAAGCAACAATATTTGTTTGCTTTATAATCCACAATTTGCACTTAAGTGTCTACAAAAAAGAGAATTTTTGCATGTATATATCAGAAATTATTTAAACAAAAGAATAACAATAAACATGTTGAAATACATACTGTTGGCAGTGCTTGTGTTGGAGACACATCTTGTTGCGATTGGGAATCAGGAGACCCATTTTTTCGCTTCTTTTTCTTTGTCTTGGGTCCGACAGTTTTAGCAAGTTCCTATATGTATATATAAAACACGTTACATTATTTAAACAAAAGAGTAACAAGAAACATGTTGAAATACATACTGTTGGCAGTGGTTGTGTTGGAGACGACACATTTTGTAGCGATTGGGAATCTGGAGACCCGTTTCGTCGTGACTTAAGGTTATGCTTAGGCCTGACAGTTTTAGAAGGTTCCTATACGTATATATAAAACATGGTACGTTAGTCGATCATGTATGTAAAATTCAAAAATCAAAGGGGGATGTTTTATTACTATACTTAATTACCATTGTTTCCGTTACCTTTTTAGAAGTTTCAAAGCCATTGGACTTTTCCTCAATTCCCGCATCTTTAGCACTTACAACATCACTTGTCTGAGTGCCGTCCACCTCATTAGCGCTGCTCTCTATATTGTCAATGGCCATTGGAGTCACCTGCAATATAAATTAAGAAATACAGTCACTCATCAGTTTATGTTCAATGCCTGGTATCATTAGCATCAGTGGTGTTAGCATTAGAAAATGAAATTGTTAACAACATAAAAAATGGCTTACAACTGAGGCTATTGGCGATGGTTCAGATGGCAAAGTTATATTCATACCTTGATCATTCAACTGTTTCATAATTTGAGCAAGCACTTTATTTGTGTGTTCCACCTCACCGGATAATTTCTTGACCTGCACATCTTTTTCGGTCATCTCGGCGGATGATTTCTTGACCAATATATCTTTTTCTTCACGCTCGTGTCTCTCATTATCCAGTTGAGTTTGAAGTAACACAAGTTTTTCATCGGCTTCTTGTTTTCTTCGAGGAAGGCCAAAATACTCTTTGTATGTTACTCCACCTCCCACTCCTCTGGCATAACCGCCCTTTTCCTTACCAAATATAACTGTCATGGCATCAGTGCCATCATCAACACTCGAGGTTCCTTCCTTGATCTTGTCATCAGCTTCTTTCTTCACAAAAAATATAGGAAATGTTGGGCTTAAAAGTCTTCTTGATGCTGTTAGAGTAACTGCTGCTCATATTTGTGTCAATGCTGCTCAGCTGGAGTTAGTTTTGCTCATGAACTTCAATGAAAAATATACTACTGCTAGTACACAGTTACTGCTGGTATACAAGCTACTACTGCTAGTACACAGTTAATGCTGCTGCTATATAAGCATAATAATAGAATTAGCAGTCAAACTTACAAGTTGATCTCCCTTTGATTTAATATCATCATTTGGGTATTCGTCGTCTTTGTTTACCCTTCCTTTCACCCACATTACATCACGCGGGGGTTCTTCATCCGCTTCAATCTCTTTATTTTGGATCTAATAAACATCAAATGCATACACATGTAAAGTTAAACCAAGATAAACGAAAATATGAGGGTATTAATGCAAATGTGCAAATTGGGAAATGTAAACAGATTCATTTCTCATGGGCAATTTGTAAAACAAACATTATGTAATCTTACCATTTTCTCTTTGACATAAACATATCCACCTCGTCCCATTTTATGCTGATAAATATTTTGGGAACGCGCAATTTTAACTTTCTCAGATTTCTCCTAAAAACACAAAATCATAAGGCGTTTAGATGCGGTAATGCTGCAAACTGAAAATTATAAAATGACATATACACTTAAATAAAGATAACTAATTAAAACCTTGTATGCTTCGGTGGTCGTGTATTTAAAATACTCGACCCAATCTTCTGATTTCATTATTGTACTATACAAGTCCGGGACTTCAGTCAGTTTGGAAGGTATATTTAGGTTGGGCAAAATGTAGTTGAATTTGAGCTACCTTCTGTAATTCCTTAGCATTTTACCAAGTGTGGGAAGGGTTGGAACTTCTCATAATCTCAATACACATATTTCACTTTCTCTCTCTAGGTTCCCACTCTTCCTTTCTCTCTTTAAAACCGCCGGCCAAAATCACTTCATATGTATGTTTGAATGTTATGAATATGCTACATATAATGGTTGGATCACCTCTGTTGAGATGCCCAGCTTGTGATCTTTACTCCAAAAAGCCATATCAGTATGATTGAACAAACAGTATTATAAAAATTTGTATTTTATCACACACGCACATTACATCATCATTTATCAAACAACAGAACTAATGAAATTGAGAAAAGTACCATGGCTAGATTAAAAAGAGATGGAGCTTGTTTATGAATCACAGCCTCAATATCCTTTGAAAATGATATGCCAAGACGAACAGCAATTCTCAGTCTATGTAGAATTATTGCTGAATAGAATAGCACAAAGTAATACCCATAGTTAGTTTATTAAGATAGAAACTCGAATTTGAGAACTCCCCCAGAACGAATCTCAACTCCATAAATCTAATGATATCATTAACAAATTAAAACAACCATAATAAAATTAATTAAAAACAATTACTGCGTTGTTAAACAGCCTACATCACCAAAATATAGATCGTAACATATAATAAATGAACCATAAATAACAAATGACAAAAAAATCATGTTAGTTCACTAAAAACGAAAACAAATATGAAAATTGGTGTTTAAGCATACCCAGATATGATATTACCAATCAGATTGGTGCTGTAAAATAAAAACACAACATGCAATTGAATTCTTGTTAATGATCAAAATTTGAAACATACACGTAAACATATAATAAAAGTAAGATCAATAATGAATTATGAATAAAATTTCCATATTGCAATTAGAAAAATGGGCTTCTGATCCACGGAGATTAGTTGCATAAAATGGTAAAAAGATTCAATAACAAATTCAAAAAAATTAGAAAAAGATCGACACACTCATATAAATCAAACATATATAAACATAATCCAAACAGCTAAAAGAGATTCAATAACAAATTTGTGTTCCTCCTCAGTCCAAGAAATCCCTTTCCGTTGTTATTGCTCTGACTTCGATGCCTTTCCATGATTCGACTCACTGCCATTATGACAACATTTCTTACAGTTCTACCCTCATCAGCGTCTTTGATGTATGTTGGATTTTTAATCTAAGTGACGTGTTGATGGAAAAATATTAGCATACAATATTGTTAAAAAGAACTTCAGCTTCATGCATAAAAATGGGGTTTTAATTTGGTTTGTAGATATCATATGTTCATGCTTATCAAAATCAGGTCGAGGATTCTAGCAAGAGCATCAAGTATAAAATGAGAGCGAGTGATCACAGATTCTTCCCCTTATGATCTTCAGTAGATGGCCTTGCCGTCCTGTTGATCCCAGTTGAGCTTCACGATCTTATTAATTACTTTAGATATAAACCTAAAGCAATCGGTATAGAAACTGATCTTGAGTTGTATATCAAATATTATGCAGAAATTAATACTTGATCTTAAGAAGAATTAAACACAAACGAATTCTCAAACAACACTTCAATATATTAATACGATTGCTCTGAATAGCAACGGGGTTACAAGGAACCTTGAAGTGTAAAACAATAATGATACGTATGTAAAACCTAACCCTAGATCCTCCTTTTATAGACTAAGGAGTCCTAGTCGGTTAAAAAACTTTCTATACACGAAAAAATATCTTTACGTATCTTTTCTATACTTATCCTTAACATACTATACATATCCAATAAACAGCAGCATAATCTTTCTAGCAGCAGAGTCTTCGTGGCTAGCAGCAGAGTTATACTTAGCTTATTATTCCAACCATCAGATATCACCAAACAGCAGAGTAATAGACTAACAGTAGAGTTACTTAGTATCAGCAAAGTAACACTTAGCATATTTCACGAACAGCATCATCTTTAGACCCAATAATCCTCCCCTAAACTTGATATTTTTCTCCAAAAATTATCAAGTTTCCTTTAAACCCAACTACTCACCAGGAGGATGCTTTCAAACACTTACTGTTTTGAAGTCTTATCTTGCAAAATCTTTTTATACTTCTCAATTAGCACACCTGCTTGATAATCCGATACAAATGGCCTTTGTAACATTAACTTTCCTGGTTGCAACATATCAGTAAGAATATCAACATTGTTGTAGAAAGGATAATCTTTCTCTATCAATATGTAAGTACCAAATCCACTATCTCCAATCAGTTCATGTACTCCACATGACTGATATAAGTACCACTTGACAACCTTCTTTGACCTTCTCAACTTTTCCCATTCATTATACCTTGCATCAGGCTCAAACATGTTACTCAGCCAAAGATAATGTACTTTTTCAGGCACTTCCTCTGGTTTCTTGTCACTATATCTTTCCTTGTAAAGTTTCCAGAGTTTTACAATATCATCCCTATCCATGTAATCCAGCATCTGAGAAAATCTAACATACTTTTCACATGCAAAGTTAGATCTCATAACTTCCCATTTTGCATCACAGACATCAAACACATCAGAAGTATAAGAGATAATTGGATACTTTGTTGATAAGGGGACTGCATTGATTATTTCAGGTTCTGGCTGTGGTTTATGAACTGTGAAGTCCATAATGGCTTTCATAGCATCAGCTTCTTCTTGTTTGTTCTTATAACTATCCTCAGTTGCAACTCTTCTTTTATTTCTAGCACTTATCTTACTTCTTTTACCAGTTCTCTTATAACCAATGACTTCCTTAATTTCTTCCCTCTCAACCTCCATAGTATGCTTGTTACCTTGCTTCTCCAAATCACTTCCAGATTCTTTTAAAGAAGCATTTGACTCTAGAGTTTTATAAGTCCATGGATCCACTTTTCTTGTTAGCTTAACTACCTCATCATCATCAAATTTCCTATCAATCTCCTTCTTTGCTGTTTCATACATCTTTCTCACTTCATTATCTGAATAAATTTTCAAATCTTTTAACTTCCAATTCTTCATATTTTTCAAGTAGTATTCATGATGAGTTCTGAGTTGTTTTACAGTAGGAGGTTTAAGCACTTTTTTCTTCTTTCTTGCAGCAATCAATTTCTTCTTTTGTTTTGCTCTAAACTCCTCCAAGAAATCAAACTCATTCTTATCAGCAAAGTCATCTTGTAACTCCTCCTTTACCATATTAGCCCATCTGATCACAGCCTCATTCTTAGCCCTTTCATTATCCCATTCATCCAACAATGCTCTAGTCTTTGCTTCATTCTCATCCAACTTCCTTTGCTTTTGAAGCTGTTCCTGTTCATCTTGTTCTACCAATTTTCTTGCAGCATCTGCATCATGCCTATCCTGATCTTCTTTTGGCCAGAACTTAAACGGAAGGTGTGTAGGATAAGGTGTAGGTTGTTCAACAAGTTTACCTTTTCCTTTATCCTTTGATGCAATGGATGATGGTACAGGTTTTGGTGTGGGAATGGGCTCTGTTATGAAAATACCTTTGGCCTTGGGTCTAGAGACAACAGATTTTAAAGTAGAAGCAGCAGCAGATTGTTCTTGTTGTGGAAGTTTCTTTTGTTTGAATGGTGTGGATGTTTTGGATGGTGTGGATGTTTTGGTTGCAAGGTTTAGCAGTACTTGTGCTAAGGGTAGTGTATCATCATCTGATCCAGCAGCAGAATCCTTTTCTCCAACAGTAAGATTCTTCTCTGTATTAGCAGCAGAGTTCTTTATCCAAACAGCAGAGTGTTCTGCACCAGCAGCAGAATCAACCTTTTCTCTCTTTTCACCAACAGCAGCAACATTTTCATCTGTTTCCTTCACAACCTCCCCTGAATCCTTGATTACCTCCCCTGAACCTATTACATCCTCCTGGTCATTCCTCCCCTGTTTGGAAGCATCCACCTCCAAACATGGTTTGGAAATCTTCCTTTTCTTGAATTTCATGAAATGAGAAAATCTTGCTCTTTTCCATTGAACAGTCTCTAAATGCTTTACCCTTAACTTCAGTCTGTGAATGACTGCATCTTGAGAGTTTTGAGTATCCTTCATCACCTGCAACTCTTCAGTAAGAGCAAGAACCTCTTTTCACAATTTTGTACATTTATCCGTCAATTCATTAAGTTGTTTCATAATAGTCTCACCACTTCGGTCTGTGTTACCTGACCCGAGAGGTGGATCATTGACATTGACATTTTGTACAAGTGGAGTAGCCATCAATTCAATATGTGGATTTTCAAGACTAGCCTCAACACTTCGACTTGTGTGACCTGGTCCGAGAGGTGTATCATAGGCATTGACAATGTGTACAGTATCATCCATCAATTCATGAGTAGTTCCATGGCTGTCCTCATCACTTCGGGATGTGTTAACTTCCCTGAGAGGTGAATCTTGGGACAAAAACTCAGTCTCAACCCTAGGTTGAACATCTGAGCCCCCCATATTAGCCAGTTGGCTAGGGTTACCATCTTGTGCAGTAGGTTCAAGTGAACCTTCAGCATTAGATGTTGCCAAGGTTGGGGTCTTACTTATGTTGACACTGGCCTGCTCAGTTACTAAACCAGAGACAGTAGTGTCAGCCCCTTCCTTCATGCCATCTCCATCACCTATGGCAGCCTCATCTGCTTCCATACTAGCACTAGTCTGAGGTAACTTAGTGCCCTTTTATTGTGAAATCCTAGGTGAATGGGTATTTTGGGGTTCATTTGAGGATGATTCATTCAAACTTGAAGATGAGGATGTGTGATGGGAAGCTGTGGGAGTTCCAGCTTCTTCATCCTCATTAACAGCAGCCACAATGTCCAAAATATATTGAGATAGGGGAGTGATGGTGCCAGAAAAACCTTTCCCATTTTTCCTCAGAAAAGCAAACATTTTGATAGTCATTTTATTGCTTGGCTCAATATGTGTATGCTTCAAGGTTTTCTTTAGCTGATGGTTGATAAAGAGTTGTAGAAACCTTGGATACAAATAAAACTGCTTTTTGACATACTTCTTCATACCTTCAAAAATCATGGATGAAAAATCAAACGGTTGTCCTGTGGCCAAACAAACCAAGGCCGTGGCTTGAGAGGCACTAAATTCATTCCATCCACCAACTTTAGGAAACAAACAATGTTGAAGAGTATGCAAAAGAAACTTCCAATGTGGGCAAAGAAGACCTTTATAAAATGTTTCCACTAGCCTCAGGCCTCTCATACCCAATTTTCTCTAGCTCAGTCAAGATAACATCTGTGGTAAGATTAGGGGGTGTTGTAACACTGGATAGACGAAGGCTTCTCTTTATAGATGTTTCACTAACAACAATACTATCTCCATCCACAATACCAATCAACCTTTCCTCCCCGTCTAGAGTTTCAAGCTTAACAGTTGACCAAAACTGGTGCATATGAGATTTAAATATGGGAGGATCAACTGTTAAAGCATACCTTAGGCGTGATGCACTAAGAAAATCCATGACTTCATGAAAACCTTCAGCAGCCGGGACCTTGCTAAGAAAAGCGATTTGATTGTGCTCATCAGGAAACTTTCTTCTAGCCATTTTGATTTTGGGGGTTTTGGATTTAATTAGATGAATTAGTGTTTTTGGGTGAGAATTGGGTGTAACTTTGGGTAGTTAAGATGTAATGAGATCGAATTGGGTTTTGAGACCGTTTTGATCTAATTAGGTTTTAAGACGCGCCAAAATTTACAAGTTGACCCCTTTACTTTCAAACTCAGCAGCAGAGTTATGAAAAGTTTGACTAAAAGTCAACTTTCCCAAAATCTCCAAATTTAATCCCTCAATCAGATTAAATACGATACCAACTCCTCATTTAAGTCTATAAATCCCTCAAAATCTTAGCAAATCCCCAATTTCACAAACCCTAATACAAAAATCAAATAACCATGAGTGCATCAAAAACACCGATCATTGAGCTTTCATCCGATTCACCAGCAGATGATAATGATGGATGGTCTGATTCATCATCATCCAATGGTAATGGATGGTCGTCCTATTATCCACCAGGGTGCAAACCAAAGGGAAGAACCAAGAAAGAAGCAGCAAGATGCAAGAAACCCAAAGAACCAATAAGTATCTCCTCTTCAGACTCCGATAAGTGTTCCACACCTTCAACTGATGAAAGTGACCCACCTTCTGACCCTGATGATGAAACATGGGTTCCATCCGTAGCAAAACTCCTTACTAAAGAGATGGAGAGGGTCGTAGCAGGAATGAGCAAGATCCCTGAGCCAGAAAAGAAGCAAGCATCTTCACAGCCTCACCGACAAGTTGTGTTGTGTCTTCCATGTCCACAAGTGTCCAGACAAATGGAAGGTAGAGGAAGGAAGAAGACCATGCCTGAACCCACTAATAAGGGTAAAAGAAAGCTTGATTAGGATCTTTTGGTTATCTTAGAATCTTGTGTCTTGTTGTTTGTTGAACTATGGATGTAAAGAAGCTTTATTTTGTACTCCACTTTTTGATCAATGAATTTGAAATTTCCTTGCTTTACATGATGTATTCTAATGAATATCTGCAAAAGATTAGTAGAAAGCCACAAAAACACAAGCAAGAATATCCCATAATGCATATAACCACATAAGACAGCATAGCAGCAGACAACATAACAGCAGACAATTCAAGAAATAACAAACTTTGACTTAACAACAGCACAAATCCTTACACAATTTTACAAAAACATACAGAGATAAGATGTTTAAAGATTAAAGATTTATCATGCCAATACTAGCAACTAAAAATTGAAATCTACCTACATCAAATCCTTTTGTAAGTAAATCAGCAACATTGTTGTCAGTATGTATTTTAACCACTTGAATTAACTTTTTCTCATAACAATCTCTAATAAAATGATGTCTTATCTCTATGTGTTTTGTTTTAGAGTGAAAAACAGGATTTTTAATAATACACATTGTGCTGTTGTTGTCAATGTAAATTTTGGTGTTCATGAAATTGTACCCATAATCCAGCAGTTGATTCTGAATCCAGAGCACTTGTCCACAGCAACTAGAAGCAGCTACATATTCTGCTTCAGTTGTTGAATTAGCCACCACTGTTTGTTTCTTACATTGCCAAGAGATCAACCTATGTCCAAGATATTGACAGCCTCCAGTGGTTGATTTTCTATCCAAACTAGCTCCAGCATAGTCACTATCAGAGTATGCCACCAAGTCAAAAGGTGAATCCTTAGGATACCAGAGGCCCAACCTAGGTTGACTCCTCAAATACCTAAAAATCCTCTTAACTGCATTCAAGTGAGAAACTTTTGGGGACACTTGAAATCTGGCACACGCACACACAGCAAACATAATGTCTGGCCTTGAAGCAGTCAGATACATCAATGAACCAATCATTGATCTATAAAGATGAACATCAACCTCTTCCCCATCTTCATCCTTGAGCAAAGGTTTGTTGGTCTCTATTGTTGTCTTTGCAGGCTTCACATCTTTACACCCAAACTTCTTCAAAATATCAGCCACATACTTGTCTTGGCTAATAAAAATCCCATCTGATTTCTGCTTGACTTGAAGCCCTAAAAAGAAAGTGAGTTCCCCCATAGAACTCATCTCAAACCTGTTGTGCATAAGCTTCTCAAATTCTTCACATAACACCTTATTTGTAGACCCAAAAATGATATCATCTACATAAACCTGAACAAGTAGGATATCCTTTTTGTCTTTCTTAGTGAACAATGTTTTGTCAATGGTTCCTCTGCAAAAACCATTGTTCAACAAATACTTGGATAAGGTGTCATACCAAGCTCTAGGAGCTTGATGTAGTCCATATAGTGCTTTCTCCACCTTATAAACCCTATCAGGATACTTAGGATCTTCAAAACCAGGTGGTTGCATCACATATAACTCTTCATCAATCTTTCCATACAAGAAAGCACTTTTCACATCCATTTGATACACAGGAAAATTCTTGTATGAGGCATATGCCAAGAATAGTCGGATAGCCTCAATTCTTGCAACTAGGGTAAATACCTCATCATAATCTATTCCTTCTTCCTGAGTGTATCCCTGAGCCACCAATCTAGCCTTGTTTCTGATAACAATGCCTCTTTCATCTCTCTTGCATCTGAACACCCATTTTGTACCAATTGCCCTTTTCCCATTGGGCAGATCAACTAATGTCCAGACTTCTTGAAGCTTGAACTGCGGCAACTCCTCTTGCATAGCTTCAACCCATCTTTCATCTTTCATAGCCTTGTGAATGGTTTTGGGTTCTTCTTGAGATAAGAAACAGGCAAACATGCAATTTTGTAAATCCTTGTGGCTATTCCTCTTTTGAAGAGTTTGAGCAAATAATCCCTGACCAAGCAAATCACTCAAACCTTTTGATTTACTTCTGGTCTGTACAGCAGATCTAACATCACCAATAATCTGCTCCTTTGGATGATTCTTGTGGATTCTAGTTGTTAGAGTGGGACTAACAGGTATATCAGACTCCAAATTGGATAAATCAGCTCCAACACCAAAGACATTAACAATTTCATCATCAGTGTCCACATACACTTCTTCCAATTCGGGCATCTCTTTAGAAGAATCATCATAAGAATCACCATCTATATCAGCAGTAGAGTCTTTGGGCACAGCAGCAGGGTTACCAAGCTTAGCAGCAGAGTGTTTTGGCCTAACAGCAGAGTGTTTTGGCCTAACAGCAGAGTGTTTTGGCCTGGCAGCAGAGTTGAGAGAGACTGCTGCTATGTTTATTCCCTTGGAGTCCATCAATTTGTGACTCTTCATCCCTTTCCTTATCATCATTCTTGTCATCATGAGAAGGCTGAACACTTTCTTTTGCATCATTCTTTGGAACTTCTTCATGAACATCATCATCCAGTGAACTCTTGCCCTCATTGGGTGTGAAAGGCTTATCAATGTTCCATCTTTCAATCAACACAAACTCTTTTGCAGATGCATTATCCTTAGCTTGAGTACCTGCAGTAGGGTTAGTTTGTGTACCTGCAGACATGTTAGTTGTACCTGCAATGAATGGTTGATAATTCATACTTTTGGTTAGAGAATCAATATCAAACATCCATTCAGGACCTTTTCCATCAACATTAGGTGAGGTTTCTCTAATCTTAACATGTAAATTTTCCTCCACATGCCCAGTCCTTTGATTGAAGACTCTAAAAGCCTTACTATGAGTGGAGTAACCAACAAAGAAACCTATGTCTGCTTTCTCACTAAACTTGCCTAAGTGGTCAATGGTGTTCAAAATAGTAACAAGACACCCAAATGGTCTTAAGAAATCTATCAGGGGTTTCTTACCATGTAATAACTCATAAGGGGTCTTGTTATGTGGCTTAACTCCCTTACTCCTATTTTGCACATAGCAAGCAGTGTTGACTGCTTCAGCCCAAAAGGTAGTGGGTAACTTAGACTCTGACAACATGGTCTTAGCAGCCTCAATTAATGTTCTATTTCTCCTCTCAGCAACACCATTTTGCTGAGGAGTTCTAGCCACACTGAACTGTCTAGTTATACCCTTTTCCTCACAGAACTGATTCATCACTTGGTTCTTAAATTCAGTTCCATTGTCACATCTGATGATCTTAACCTTGTGATTAAATAGGTTTTCTATCCTTGTAATAAAAGCCCTAAGAATGCCAGGAGTCTCATCCTTAGTAGCTAAGAAGAATACCCAAGTAAATCTACTAAAATCATCAGTGACCACTAAGCCATACATCTTTTTGTTCAAGCTTTTCACATAAGTAGGTCCAAATAGGTCCATATGTAACATAAACAAGGGTTCAGTAATAGAATTCACCACTTTGGACTTACAAGATGCTCTATGTTGCTTTCCCATCTGACAAGCAACACATACTTCAGGGTTTTCAAAGACCTTTGAAGGTAATCCTCTGACCAAGTTCCCTTTCACCAACTTGTTGATAGCCTTGTAGTTCAAATGGCCAAGCCTTCTATGCCAAAGTTTGGATTCATCAATAGTGGCTTTGGCAAACAGACAAGTTAAATCTCTTTTGGGAATAATGTTCTTTATATCCACACTGTATATGTTGTCATTTCTAGGGACTTTAAGAAGTACTAATTTATCATCAGGTATCTTATAGTCGGGAGATAAGACAAAACACTCAGTGTCTGTAAAAAGAACAAAATTCTTTCTGTCACACATTTGTGAGACACTAAAAAGATTGAACTTTAGTCCATTTACCAAATACACTTTCTCAAAATCCAATTTTCCAGTTCTGATGATGCCTTTTCCAACAATTTTACCTCCTTTAGGGTCATTCCCAAAGGCAACGTATCCACCATCCAAAGCTTCAAAATTTTCCAAATTGCTTTGGTCTCCAGTCATATGTGAAGAGCATCCACTATCAAAAATGCATTTATCCTTTAGCTCCTTTTGTAGATTGCCCTGCACAAAAAGTAAGAGAATTAGTTTCTCTTTGGGACCCAAGCCATTACTGACTTGGATCTGCCTTGTACATCAAAGTAGTCAAATTTCTTCAACTGCATTGGTGCACTGCTGTGTCTGAGAACATGATCCAAAACTTTAACTTTAGGTTTCCAGACCCAGCAAGCTGAGGCCTTAACAGCATAAAAATGGTTGCCCACAACAGTATCAGTAACCACTTTTGGCAAAACAGCAGAGTCTGCCTTAGCAGCAGTATCAACTATGTCCTTCTTTATGGGCCTTTTTGGTGCAATAGGTGAGATAATTCTAGAAGCACCATCTCTCATCAAAACTTCCTTGGGAACCATGTTTCTTTTGGGATGAGGGTGAGTCTTTCTAGCAAATTTTCTATGGTTCACCCTTGTATGTTGGTTCCAAACTGGTTTTTGATAGTAGTAGCACTCATCTTGCAGATGTTCAAAACTACCACAACTATAACATGCCTTTTTAAGTAATTGAAAATCAGTACCTAATCTTTGTGAAACTAGGTTGTTCCAATTTCTCTGGTTTCCTCTAGGCAAGTTATTTGTTCTCTTAGGGTATACTCTAGGTGTGTTATCATACTCAGCCATTTTCCTAGAGATACCTCTACCTAGCTTAGGCTTAACAAACTCAACCTTTTTAGCTTTAGGCACTTTTGATTCAACAACAGCAGGAATTTCTTCCCTTTTGTTCTTAGAGGTTGAATCAGATTCTACAACATCATCATCACTCTCAGACTCCCAATCTTCAATAAGAGGTGCATCAGACCACTTTTTCTCAACCTTGGGTGACTCTATTTGAGTTTCATTAGATTCACCTACAGGTTTGGCCTCAGACTCAGGTATGAAAGACAATGTCCTAATAGGAGGGGCATTGGCACTAAGTTTCTTAGGTGGAGCAACAGCATTGTAACCTAGACCACAGCCTGAGTCTGCAAAGTGTCTTCCTATTGGTTTACTGAGGATGTCAATGGCAAATTGTTGTTTTTCCACCCTAACAACATGTTTTTCAGTCTCACTTATAGTTGAATCTTTAGCCTGTTCAGCCTCTTCTACTTTCCCCATAAGAACCTTAATCTCACAATATTTCTTAATAAGCTCAATTTCTAAACTAGTGATCTTATCAAGATATTCAATTTCAGCCTTTTTATAAAATTCAAGCTTCTCTTCTACATTCTTTAAACCATATTCATAACTAAGATTGTCTAACTTAAGTTTTTCATTCTCCATTTTAAGATTTCCATTGCTAGACTTAAGTACTTCTATTGTATCAGAACATGATTTAAAAGAACAAGATGATTCATTGGATACCTCAGAGTCTGATCCAGAGGAAGAGTAGGCCATGAGAGCAAATTGCTATTCTTTAGGTTCTTCATCAGCTACCAATGCAAAATTAGGACCATCTTCAGTATGATCACTCCAGTCAAACTCTCCTAACCCATCACATGACACCATAGCAGTATTAGGATTTGGCTCTTCATCAGTAGGCTTCTTGATATTCTCATTGATTCTTTTGGGTGCTCTGCACTCTCTTGCAAAGTGTCCCTTCTTATGACAGTTATAACATTCAGCCTTTGATTTGTCAAATCCCACATTTTTGTTTCTTCTGAACTTAAGTTCTTTGCCAGTTCTTTTAAGAAACCTTCTTGCCCTCATAGTAAGCATTGCAAACTGCCATTGCATATCAATCTCTTCAACATCATCAGGATCAAGTTCGTCCAGATCTTGAGGCATAACTGCAGTACTTGTAGTAAGTTCAGCCAAATAAGCACAAATAGCAGCATCACTTATGGTGCTGGTATTGGTAGAGTCAGTAGCAGAGACATGTGAACCAGCAGCAGGAATGAAAGTACCAGCAGCAGAGTGTTGTTCTTGATGACTGCCAGAATTCTTGTTGCTTGAGGACACAAAAGCAAGATTGTTTGAGGTAGAAGATGAACTTGACAATCCCTTGACTTCAGATTCATATACTTTCAAGTTGTTATACAGATCGTCCAATGTCATCTTCTCAAAATCTTCCTTGTGCCTCCAAATCACTGTGTGAGTGTTCCATTCAGGAGATAGACTTCTCAGAAATTTTAGATTGATATCTTCTTGAGATACATCAATCTTCAATAGAGCCATCTGACTGGTCAGCTTATGAAGTCTATCATAAGTTCCCTCAATATTCTCAGAACTCAAAGTAGTAAAAGTTTCAAACTGGTGCTTCATTAGGTTCTTTCTTGACTTCTTGGTAGCTTCATTCCCACCAAATTGAAGTTCAATAGCTTCCCATAATTCCTTAGCAGACTCAATATGATTAAAACTTAGTTGATAATCATTAGGTATTCCCATCATGAGAATACTGTGAGCCTTGACCTCCAATCTTCTCTGTGCTTTCTCCTCACTTGTCTTGAGAATCAAGACTGATCCAGTAGTAGTCTTGGTTGGCTGACTGTCACCATATAAAACAACTTCCCAAAGTGAGTAATCAACCATTCTCATGTATTGTTGAATTCTCATCTTCCAGATCTCGTATTCTCCAGTCTTGAGCATGGGGACTCTTGATGCAGTAACCATGTGTGTTGAACTGGATTCCATTGCTTACTTTGATGATTAACAGATCTTGTATTCAGTAATTCTTCTTGGTACCAGTTTCTAGATCACAAGCTCTGATACCACTTGTTGATCCCAGTTGAGCTTCACGATCTTATTAATTACTTTAGATATAAACCTAAAGCAATCGGTATAGAAACTGATCTTGAGTTGTATATCAAATATTATGCGGAAATTAATACTTGATCTTAAGAATAATTAAACACAAACGAATTCTCAAACAACACTTCAATATATTAATACGATTGCTCTGAATAGCAACGGGGTTACAAGGAACCTTGAAGTGTAAAACAATAATGATACGTATGTAAAACCTAACCCTAGATCCTCCTTTTATATACTAAGGAGTCCTAGTCGGTTACAAAACTTTCTATACACGAAAAAATATCTTTACGTATCTTTTCTATACTTATCCTTAACATACTATACATATCCAATAAACAGCAGCATAATCTTTCTAGCAGCAGAGTCTTCGTGGCTAGCAGCAGAGTTATACTTAGCTTATTATTCCAACCATCAGATATCACCAAACAGCAGAGTAATAGACTAACAGCAGAGTTACTTAGTATCAGCAGAGTAACACTTAGCATATTTCACGAACAGCAGCATCTTTAGACCCAACAATCCTCCCCTAAACTTGATATTTTTCTCCAAAAATTATCAAGTTTCCTTTAAACCCAACTACTCACCAGGAGGATGCTTTCAAACACTTACTGTTTTGAAGTCTTATCTTGCAAAATCTTTTTATACTTCTCAATTAGCACACCTGCTTGATAATCCGATACAAATGGCCTTTGTAACATTAACTTTTCTGGTTGCAACATATCAGTAAGAATATCAACATTGTTGTAGAAAGGATAATCTTTCTCTATCAACATGTAAGTACCAAATCCACTATCTCCAATCAGTTCATGTACTCCACATGACTGATATAAGTACCACTTGACAACCTTCTTTGACCTTCTCAACTTTTCCCATTCATTATACCTTGCATCAGGCTCAAACATGTTACTCAGCCAAAGCTAATGTACTTTTTCAGGCACTTCCCCTGGTTTCTTGTCACTATATCTTTCCTTGTAAAGTTTCCAGAGTTTTACAATATCATCCCTATCCATGTAATCCAGCATCTGAGAAAATCTAACATACTTTTCACATGCAAAGTTAGATCTCATAACTTCCCATTTTGCATCACAGACATCAAACACATCAGAAGTATAAGAGATAATTGGATACTTTGTTGATAAGGGGACTGCATTGATTATTTCAGGTTCTGGCTGTGGTTTATGAACTGTGAAGTCCATAATGGCTTTCATAGCATCAGTTTCTTCTTGTTTTTTCTTATAACTATCTTCAGTTGCAACTCTTCTTTTCTTTCTAGCACTCATCTTACTTCTTTTACCAGTTCTCTTATAACCAATGACTTCCTTAATTTCTTCCCTCTCAACCTCCATAGTATGCTTGTCACCTTGCTTCTCCAAATCACTTCCAGATGCTTTTAAAGAAGCATTTGACTCTGGAGTTTTATAAGTCCATGGATCCACTTTTCTTGTTAGCTTAACTACCTCATCATCATCAAATTTCCTATCAATCTCCTTCTTTGCTGTTTCATACATCTTTCTCACTTCATCATCTGAATAAATTTTCAAATCTTTTAACTTCCAATTCTTCATATTTTTCAAGTAGTATTCATGATGAGTTCTGAGTTGTTTTACAGTAGGAGGTTTAAGCACTTTCTTCTTCTTTCTTGCAGCAATCAATTTCTTCTTTTGTTTTGCTCTAAACTCCTCCAAGAAATCAAACTCATTCCAACCATCAGATATCACCAAACAGCAGAGTAATAGACTAACAGGAGAGTTACTTAGAATCAGCAGAGTAACACTTAGCATATTTCACGAACAACAGCATCTTTAGACCCAACACGTCCCCTCCATCACCCATCCTTTTATGTTCTCCAAAACAGGTTCTTCAAACACATGTGGATACTTCATTCCATCACAAGTTCAGTGAGGCAGCATTAACATTTACGTGACCCATATCAAAATTCATGAACAAATTCAAAGGGTAACATCAATTACTATGGCTCCCATGCCATTTAATTAATAAAAGTTTATATCGTAACCATCATTATCATGTCAGTTATAAACTGAAATAGTCAGGGAAACATACTTACTTTTTGCCCAACCTGCCTGAAAACTTAAGGTCACTATGGAAACGGGTTGAAAGTCGCATAAAGTTCATTTATATGCCTAAATCACTTTTATAGTAATGCAAGAAGACCTTTTAATTTTCTTTAGTTTTATAATCATATTAAAACAATAACCAAATTGATCAAACTTATTAAAACAGATCATAAAAAAAATACCTATTTTGACCCGTAACTGGAAAAATCATCAAAACTTATGTGACACAGAAGGGTGAATCCACAAGTAAACTAACATTTTCTTAAAGAGCCATTTCTTAGTGCAATGCAGCAAGTTTCATCCTCAGTAGCGTTCAGGGCATGTTGGTTGTGTAGGATGCAGGCCAGTTGTGGTAGGCTAGAGAAGCTGTTTGGAAAAGTATTAAAACATTATTCTCAAAAAACTTATATGTACGTAATGTAATGCTAAACTACTATATGTATAAAATAGCTAAACAAATTATGTAATAGTGAAAAGATATAGAAGTTAGTCAACAGAAAGCAGGAAGGGGAAGCTATTTCCTCAGTTAAAAACACCAATTGCTCGACATCCTTTTTTACCCGAAAATAAGGGGCTACACGACCGAAGAAAGTTACAAATCCTTGCATTTATTGGCTCGGAGCTGAGTTGGGTTGTAGGTTCGGTATTTTGTTTGGGATGCATTTTCTTAAATGAAAAATCTAAAGCTCGTTGTCTGTTCTTTTTGGCAGCTGTGAGGCTATGAATAATGATGATTGTTCATGTTGTATATTTAGACACACTCATGTTATCATCAAAAAGTTAAAGTAAAAAAATTAGCTTATTGGTAGTCGTGAACGTTAAAAGCTGTTACAAAGCACTAATTCAATTCTAAAATCAAAATAGTTGATAGCACAGATTAGTCATAATAAATCTTCGCCATGGTGTAAACTATATAAATAGGAATTCATGAAAGTTGAGCAATGGGCGGCTTTGACTAATCTATTAGAGTTGAAGGCAGTCTCTCAAGAGCAGAGAAAACTTTAAATTCCGCCCATTATTGTGTACTTACACCATTGTTTTAGCAGCAAACAAAATAGGAAGGGGAGGGGAAAAGATGTGCTTACTGCATCCATCAAGTCCTTGAGTTCGAACTCCATGAATTCAGAACCGACTCATCTCAGACCGTTTAGTTCTTCATAGCTGCCAATACTGGTGCAAATAACAGCTTTATACATAGGCACCTGTTGCCCAAGTATTGCTATATCCATGTCATTGAGTGCTGCAACTTGTAGTGGTGTCCATATACAGCCAGGGGCCACACCATTGACACAAATCTTCTTGTCGATCAGATGCAATGGTAGACCCCTTGTGAAGGATATGATGGCTCCCTTTGTTGAATGTAGTCAAACCATTTTGGTCATAGAAAGGAATTGAGTTATTCTGCAGTTGAAATAATTACTTGCTTAATAGATATCAAAACAAGATAACTTTCAAATATTAATAATACAGGAAAATAAGAAACCAAAAAGAGATGGAATATAGATTACTCGAAGTAAGTTCCCCAGATGTCCTATGTTATGGAAAGCTCAATTATTGTTTAAAGAGGCACGATCCGTCTCTTCCATGTACCTATTTGTACATTTAAATGACAATATATCAGCAACTAATACTTTCTATAAACCTAAATCTAAGATGATATATGACCAAAATAAATATAAGTTATATCAACATTAGAATGTATCAAAAAAGAACAGAAAATCTTAATAATACAAATGTACATTAAAGCGGCTTCCGCATGTTAGTGGTTGCACTCTCAAAAACAAAATGACTTATGTTCCCCATCACTTATCTCAAAACCTAGGTGTATACGAAAAATCACTATCTTGCATGCCAATACTCCTTCAATAATCAAAATGAGAGGATAAATTTTAGCTACCTGCCTTTAAATACTTTATTAATGAGCCCTGGGCAAAATATATTTGCTGCATTATCAGAGCTTTTAATCAATTATCTTAGCCATAAAAATATGTGTTTTCACCAAAACTATCCTTCCAGTTAAAACCAATAGGCTGGAAAAAGCAATAGACTGCAAACTTACATGGGTATCAGTTGAAACATGTAAATATAATGGTTTTCTTCATTAGATGAGCCATGGTTTTCTCGTAAGCGAAACTGCGAGTGACATTCTTGGTTCTTCAGGTCGTAATGCACGATCTTTAAAAGCATTAAGCAACTTAAGATTCTTTGGGCTCTGTAAAAACAACTTCGGTTTCTTAAACCAGTTTTCTTCAAATCCTTTGAATCCAATAATAACATCTATATTATTTACAACCTTTGAAGTTATGAATTGGTAGGAATGACTGTTACCTTTTCTAAACCAGTGTTCTTCAAATCCTTTGAATCCAAGCTCGTAGAAACCAAGCCTATAAAAAGCACAAATAAAGAAAAGAAGTAAAAATGTAGGTGGATGGATAGCTACAAAATCATGCTCAATAATTTTGGAGCCGAATAAAATCACATGATTGATCAATATATCTTTTCATCATTAGGGTTTTGAAGAAAAGAGGCATATTTTTTTTCCTGTATATGATCCGTCAAAAGGCTATATCGTCAAACTATATTTAAGGAAAAGATATGTATAATAAGTTTTAAAAAAGATAATTACTTGTTATCCTATATAGACTTTGAGTTACAAATGTGTTGGTTCAGTGGTTAAGATACCACATAATATATGCATGGTCTTGAGTTCGAATCCATACAGGTGTTTTTCTGCAAAAAAAATAAATCAGCCGAATTTAATAAAAAAAATTGCTTACATAGCACAAATTTGATGACATGGACATTAAGATGAATATTTGGTATTGAGGTGGCTTTAATTGCGATGATGTGGCTTTGCTTAGTCATATTTATCCTGTTTTATATATATACTAGATGTCGAAGCCCGCCCGATGGGCGGGCATGACTTATAATTATAATTTTTATGGTGTCAGTTAACGGAAAATTATTTTTAAGAACGTCGATTTTATTTAATTTTTTTATGGTATTAGTTTACGTTTAAAAAAATTTAAGAAAAGAGGAGCTTGACGGACTTGTAAGGTAATCCCTCCGTCCCATATTAAGTGTCCACTTTCCAAATGCACAAAGTTTTAGGAAAGTGGGGCCAACTACACTCTCCACCAATCAAATATCACTATTACCCACTAAAGTCTCTTCTCATTGGTTGAAAATATTCCCTGGACACTTAATTTGGGACATCCCAAGATTCCATTATAGACACTTAATATGGGACGGAGGGAGTATTAGTTAAGTAAGACTTGTTTGTTAATGCGTTATATATGAAAATTAGTTGACCATTATTAATTACTAAACAATTTGACAAAAAATAATTTTCAATGTGGTTATTTTGTTCACTTTTGAAACAGTTGCATATTGTGCGCCAAGAAAGAGATGTTTAGCAAAAAATGCTTCAATGTTTAATATGTCCTAGAAATACTTGCCATAAGTTGTCTATATATATCTCATCTCCAATAGTTCAAATAAGCAAGAAACATACCAAATTTTTTTATTGAATGCGGTAAGAACGAAAATAAAGAAACGTTAACTTTTATTCAACAATTAAAATTAATATAAGTCCATTACTAATAAGTATGATTAACATCAAATTTTGTGCAAGAAGACAAATGAATCCAAATTTAAAACTTGCATTGTCCATTGTTGAACCTAGCTAATAGGAATTTCATTAGTGAAATTTTGTAAATAACATACAATTAGACCACATCAGTGGACATTCATTCGAATTTTCTCACACTTCCCTTTAACTGAAAGGTTTACACGTTATTATGTTCAACATGTTGTTTTGGTACAACTTTAAGGACAAATGGTGTATTTTACTCTAAAATTATTGTAAAGCAAATGGGTTAAAACTCGCTTATAATGCCTAGAGTCTCCTAAATCACCATATTCAAAATGTCTAGACACAAAGTGTTTTGCGTCATCAAGCACTCAACCTAAGTCATAAGTAAATCATTTTGTTAATGAAGTCATAACAATATCATCTCGTGACTCTAAAAATTGTGCTTATGTGAGTCTATTATAACAGTTCATTTTCATCAAGCAAATCAAGCAATTTATTAACAATGCATAGTTGCATACACCGCAAAATCAAAAAAAAGATGAAGAATATATAATTTCAGTACCTTGTCAATATCCAGCTGAAATGTCCTCTTATTTAATTTCAGGTTGTCCTTCTATTAGAAAAATGACTCTTTCTCATGAACGAAGGCTTCTCTTAAGGCACAGAAGATGGTGTTGTTGGAGTCGTATCAGACACAGTTACCCTTTGTCACACCAATGATGTCGATCATTTCATCTTTCTGGAAAAGAGCATCAATGGGGACCTGCTTCTCAAAGAAACTGTAGCCAAAGTCAACTTTCTGTGCCACATCACCACCGTTCACTTGAATCTCCATCAAATGAGATTTCTTTTGCTTCAAACCTTTCATCTTTCGGATCTGAGTGTGGGCCAGAACACGGATGACGTTGCAGTATTTCTTCATTTTCTCCAACTGTGATTGAATATCCTTCTTTCCTGATTCAGATTCATACTTTGATGCGTACTTGCTGAAAGCCGCCTTCTTTGACTTGCACCAGTTCTTGTAGAAACGCCTCTTGACATCTTCACCGAGATGCTGGGCCCACACTGTGTTCAGACTTCGAAGACCACGTGGGGTTTTGACATACCCAACCAACCTGACGACAACCATTGGGGGTTTCTCGACAATAGTCATTGCTTCACATGTTTCCTTCTTGTGGACTTTTGAGAAAACAAAAAGACAATACCCAGTTAGACTACACAATAGAAATAACCGAACAGTGAGAAAGTATGCATTTGTTACTCAACTACACAAAAATGACCAATTAGTATTTCATTTTACAATCTTTAAGATCTCACAAGAAAACTGAACCAAAATAACTCACTTGAACCAGGCTTTTCAATCTCTCTCACAATGTGGGTCATTCCAGCTTTGTATCCCAAGAAGGCAGTTAGTCTGCATGGTTTGGTAGGATTATCCTTGGGGAATGCCTTCATTGGAAAACAAACTTAGACCTTGAGCAAAAGCACACATGCAGAATCGAAAAGCTTATCAACTACAGTAGCAGGTTTAAAGCCCCAATTGTCAACAAATAGTTATTAGCACACAAAATGAAAACCGCTAGAAACTTCAATGTTTCACATCCACAACAAACATGGCACCGATATTAAACACATGAAGCATTAAGATTAAATTCAACAGTTCATACTATAACCAAAAACTACATAACAGAACATATTGTTGGGCGGTTTCATGTTTGAAACAAATGAGACACAACTGCTAAGTATTAGTAAAAACATTCATAATCATGGTGCAACAGTATTAAGGTATCCCAAATCTGTTATGGCACATTAGGGGAGTCAGAAACATGCAATTTCCCTCTAAACTTGTGAACTTGTTGCCTTTTAAAAAATCTACAAACTCAATCAGGATTATGATTGTTGCCCATGAAAATTTGGAGCATTATATGATCCATACAATCATTAACACCTACTATAATATGGGCAAATACAAATAACAAAATGCATGTTTTATTTTTTATACTACTCATAATAAACACAATATGTTGCTGGGGCCTGGGGTAAGGGTTTCAAACACAAATGTACATGATAGAAACAGGCTACACTTTACATATAAACAGTGCTCAAAACTTATATCGGTATACGTTAATCAAATTTATTAGAAACAAATTATAAAACTATTTCAAAAACTGTAACCAACACACAAAAAAACTTCAGAAACTTGTTTGATACAGACAAATAAACATGAAGCACACAATCATGAGCAAATAGATAGTAGAAACTAACACTTTCTGTAATGACAAACACAAAGATACAATGTTATGTATAACACTATATCAAAAATAAATCTAAAAGTTAATGAAAAAGTACCATTTGATACTATACGAAAGAAAATTATGCAACCTTTTGTTCGTTTTTCGGAGGACCCGCTAGTATTGGTTGAGGAAGAACACCATTGTCAACGTTTTGAATGTATGGTTGTAGCTTCTCTTCCAACATCTTGTTCAACTGGAAATTACACACGACACAAGCAACATTATGTGCTTAAAAAAGTGTCCATCAAGGCCGCCTGAGGCACAATGCAGTGTGTTGGGATCACCCAACACGTGGTGAGGCACACGCCTCAATGACGCATCAACTGAGTCGTGCATCATCACTTTTGGGCGCATCATGTGTAGTGCACCTTATAACATAAAATAGGACTTCTTTTATGTATATTGGGATTTTTCTTATAGGCTCTAGAGTTTACATGCGAGCTCAATTTGACTGATTTTTTCAGAAAATTTACAGTTACTACCCAAACCCTAAAAAGTCGAACACTTTCTAGTTCTTTTAACGTTCAGACTCACAAACTTATTTGTTGTTAAATGTGGTATTAATGTGTTTTGTGTATTAAATATATTTAGAAGTATTTTTGTTAAAAATAGGCGCCTTGCGTACGTGATGCCTGTGCTTTTACCTCGGCACCTCACGCTCCAGCAACATTCACACTTTTTAAAACCCAGGCAACATTCACACACCTGTTTGGTGCATATTCAAATACTGAATTCATTAGTTCATTGTTACCTTCTCTTGGCGCCATTTTGCTTCCCACTGATCGTCTAAAATCTTTTCCGCGATTTCTCTTTAAGCATTCAAAAGAACTGTCATTTCGTACAACTTTTTAGGATCTTTTAGATCTTCCTCACTCCATGAAGACGCATTTAGTGGAACATTGAGCTCCTGTACACTCAGTTGTGCAATGTCAGATAGTGATAATAAGTAACCATTTCTTTGTAAATGGGTCAATCTGGGTTATGTGTTTAACTCCAACGGGTCAAATAGGCCAAAATTCAAAATGTTAATCCAACCCGACCCTTGTCCAATTTGACTTGTGCAAAAAAAGTATATGATCGACCAAAACCAATTTTGACCTGCTACCTGGTCGGCTCATTTTGTCACATATGATAATGACTTGTCTTTATTCGATATATAAGTAAAATGAACACTTACCCCCCGGTCTTGAGGTCGTGGTGGTGGATTGAGTTTCATAACTTCAGTCTCTAACGCGCTTTTAGCTTTGTAGTATGCGATGTTCTTCACTACCACTGGATCATTTCTGGCACGTTCAGGGTCCATTGAGATCAAGCCCTGAATTTCAATAAAAAATACCCCCTCCGTCCCATTTTAAGTGTCCACAATGGAATCTTGGGATGTCCCAAATTAAGTGTCCAGGGAATATTTTCAACCAATAAGAAGAGACTTTAGAGGGTAATAGTGATATTTGATTGGTGGAGAGTGTAGTTGGCCCCACTTTCCTAAAACTTTGTGCATTTAAAAAGTGGACACTTAATATAGGACGGAGGGAGTATATGATTACTTGCTTCATTCTTATCTTTTTTCTGGGTAAAGGGTTGGCTCGAATTACATTTTAGGGGACTACATCAAATTGGAAGACGAGTGAAACTGAAAAATAAAAGAATAATGGACTGAAGACCAAAACAATCTGTACCCGTCGGGTCCAAACCGAACCATGTAGCAAACACATATTTGGGGTTGTCACATAAAACCTAAAACAAAGCCATTTGAAGTTTGACAAATAAAGGACCAATTTGGTTTTATAAACCTAACAGGAAAACGATTCTTGAGAAAGCCAAGAACCAAACTAAAAACCGGTTTTTATAAGAATCTAGAACCACAAAGTGAACCGGAAATGGCTCGTTTATTACTCAGTTTGGTTTTGGTCCTGGTCCCATTCGTCAGCTTATGCACACCAGATGGGTATAAATATAATTGAACAAACAGCTGGGTTATGCAATGTTCCTCATGAACAAACAGCTGGGTTTGCAAAACCCATCCGTGAAAATTACCTCGTTTATCTCTTGATGTTTGACATGGAACCTGTTTTTAGACAGCAATTAGAGAGTGGCATATGGGTGAGTCGGGTGAGTTGGGTTAAAATGGGCTATTTTTAGTACGGGTCGGGCCATTTCTTTATTAGAAGAATCTTATACATAGTTAATGAGTTGGCCACATTCACAGCAACAAAATTTTCAATCTGTTTGACCCCTTTTACTTTTAGATGTGATCTTTTGTTTTACATGTGTAAGAGAAAACACAAACCCAAAATGACCCATTCAACACAAACGGGTCAAACTGGCATGTCAGCATAGTTTAGCTCACGAAAATTGTTCCAAGTATAGTATCTTCATATCGTGGATCCTCATTCTATGGCTCACTTGATCTGCATTTCAAAATTTTGAAAATTCAGGAAAGAAATCAAGGCACGAACCAACACCCTGGAACCATCTACGTCTTTTATTTTGAAGCAGATAACAATAGTGAGTTTCTGGATAAACTGCGCATTTTCTTATTTAACTCTAAAAATATGCACTTCAATTTTTTTTAGTAGATAAGCACTTGAAAATTAACAATCCTAAACACCCCCTAATTGTTAAACGACCCAACATTTGAATATTATTTAGGCAAAGTTACTACCATCCTTTTTTGTTTCAACTTCAGTTCGACATAATTGGATTCTTCACTTGTCCTAATACTATTGTCATCCAGAAAGTAAGTGGTGTTACCATTCTTATTAGTATTTTGAGTATCTCTCGGGACAATGAACAGAAATGGTAAGGGTAGCTATTTACACATTTATAACCACAAATAGTCTATGTAACAACTATTGCTAAATGTTTAGTGTTTAAAGCCAGAAACCCATAATTACCTATTAGTAGTAGTACTGTGAATACAAACAAAGCCCTATGGGAATATTAGTGATGAAAATGAAATTATACTTTACAGTTCAAACTGTAGCCATTGGTTATCTGATCCAAAAGAAGCTGGTGAGATTTCTAAAGTCCAGCTACCGGGTATACCTAGGTGCATATGGTGAGAACCATAATACAGGAGAACAGACTTATACCTGATGATTGTGCTTTTCTTGAAGCCTACTGATATCATTGCTGACTTCTTCATCTCCAGGGTGTACCAAGTCCGGCTGTAAAAAGTAAAGCACAAAGTGTTCAAAGTATAAAAACGAACTCCTCATACTGAAGCGCAGAAAACACTAACCGCACAAACTTCTGCATGTGTGAGCGTTGTGGGGGTTAGAATCAGAAACTCATTTAGTTGATATAAAAGAGAAATTTCATGCGAATGGGAAAAAGAGGCACGTACCACCTGTGATGGGTAGATACCAAGGCTATGAATCTCTATGAAAATTCTTTCATCCATGGACATGTTACGATACTGATAATGATCCATAACATGACTTTCTGGCTGGCTACGCACCAGATCGTTACATGATCTTAATGTACATTTTATCCTGTAACTGCTTGATGATTAGCTTATTAAAACTTTGACTTCGAATGCAGCAACACCCCGGATCATTAAGCCAAGCTTCCTCATCGTTTCGTGCTTTCTCAGCTAACTCCTTTCTTATTTGCTTCCTTTTTGTCTTTCTTTAATGCCTTTCGTTTCTCCTTCTGGCTAACGGCTTTTGGTTTTCCCACCGCGGATGGCTTTCGATCCTCCATGTTCTCCATGTCAGTTTTATTCATTATATATCGATGTTCTAAACATCCGTGTACTTAGCAATGACAACAAATCGAGACCTTATTAGTCTGGACACATTGAGCTGCAACCATAATAATCAATTTCATCTCTATAAAAAATCTTGAATAAAGAAAATCACCATAGGATAGTTATAAAGCAACTATAGAAAATAAATTCGCCTAAAAAATACATCATTTACATCCAAAACAGAAGTAATATATAAAGAAGGGAGAAAGTACCTGGCAAAAAAGTTCTTAATGCAGTGACTTCTTTGGGCCTTTGGAGCTGTTTAAAATCATCACTCGACCACGGTACACAGGACTTCTGCCTTTGGTGCTTGTGCTATTCACGGCTTTATATGTAGCAGAATGTTTAATCATCAGAGGTTTTTATCTCGGATGTAAAACCACTTGACTCAAGAAGCTATCTAGACCCAACAATGCGCAGACCTTTCACCCTAAAAATAATAATGTTTTATGATAAAAGTTATCTACCTATCATAGTTGTAAATGACAATTTGTTGGTTAACACAATACAACCCGGACCACATTGACCCATACCGCAATGACCTGTTTTAACCGGCTAACCAACCCACCAATTTTGACACCTCTAAATATGATTCATGTCAATTTCTAACATATTTTAAGGATTTCTTACAAATGTCAAATGAATTGATGGTAGCCCGAGTCGTTAACATTAGCATAAGCTTTCACAAGCAGCCAAAGGGTTAACATTAGCATAAATTAAGTATATACGTTACATGGTATTTTATACGGTTCTATTGAAAACTTTTGTTTACCAAAGGCAAATCGTTCTAAAAGTAAAGCAGTCCTGCAAAAACCAAACCACAATCTTTCTATACCTTCGATATGATTGAGATCTTTGTGAGACTCCATCTGTTGTTTGTGTTCTTGGATCTGATGATACATTTTGAGACCCAAAATGAATAAACAAATATGAGGTGCCCCACTCTAACAACTGATGACAGATCTTTTGGATATATGAATCTTGAGCAAATTTCATGTCAAAAATACCTTGTCAAGAAGCTAAAGTTTTCCACTGACATTGATAGCAGCATCCAATGAATGAACTGAAGCGTCATCTTTGGATGAGTTACACAATTATCAAACATAGTAGAAGTTGGCACACCTGTTCACAGTTATCGAATGTTTTGATGAGTAGTTTAGAAACGTTTCCCTCTAGAATCTCAGAAATCATAACAACAGTTGGTATGGCTGCAAGCATTACAAACAATAAAATTAGTTTAAGCATGCATGTTACTCTTATATCTCGTGGTACATATATAGCCTTTCAAACATATTACGCACCTGAAACAATGGACAGACTAAATCATCACTTGACGGATGCTCTAGCCTTTAGATAGCTTGGGACATAGGCCAACCTGTGATGACACCTATTCAACCAAGGCATGCCACATGATCGGATGACGTAAATAATATTGTTAACTATATAACTCATTCATGCACTCACACATGTAAGAAAATTGCCACCTAAACTCAACATTAGTCCACAAGATAACCTTGTTTCTTTTGTTACCAAAACGATTCTAAAACTGTCTCTCAGAAAATGCAACCAAAATAACATCATGGATCCTGAAGTGTGAAGATTACCTCCTTTTTCATGGTTCCTCCTTTTCAGACAAAGTCAACTAAATGTGGCAAGGAGATGACATGTAATCTACAAAACAAAATCAATATTTATCTGATTAAAACATGTTACAGGGTTTATAAATTTAAATTGCGTTCAAGTAGATGCAACTTCAGGAACAGTTTGCATACCATGTACATGTACCCCTAAAATAAAGGATACAATAAACAAAATCATATTTTTAAACCAAATAAATTAGCCATGCTTGCCACAATTGTAGGAACCTAAAAACCTTGCAATCACACGCACCTATTATAAGGTTCTGAGAAAAAAACTCATATGAATGATATTAGAGCTAATGCTTAAAAAAAATACAAACGAACACTTTGTACTGCCGAGATGTTGCCAGTTTGTCTTTTACAATCGTACTGCTAAGATCTCGAGTTAGTACTGCCATTGAAGGTTAGTACTGGTGGTATATATTCGTTTGTACTGCTTGTGTTTATTCGCGCGAGAGAGAGGGATATAAAAGGCGGGGCACTGGAACACAACTTAGGTCTAAAATCAGCTGATTGTTTAAGAAAAAAATGAAATTCGATTTAACTGAGACTAAAACTTACCAAGCAGTACTAAGTAAACACGAAGCAGTACTATTTTACTATAATGAGCACCATTAATGATTAATCAAGCAGCAGTAGTATAAAATCAGTTTCATCATGTGTTCATTCATATATAACATCTGACCTTCTGATGAGGTATAATTAATAGCATCAAGAGATGTTAATAGTCCATGATCTGGTTACTTTGTGTCTTAGTTCCGTCCCGGGGCCCACACGGGCTTCAAAAAGCTAGCAAAGATCAGCATAACAGAAACCAAAAAATCATGATCACAATTCTCATCAATATCAAATAAGTTAATCAACTTCAACTTATTATATTCAGATCACAAGCATAAAACACTAAAATCATCATACTACATAAGATCAACTCAATTATGTATATAAAAAACTACCTTGTACAGTTTGATAACCATGTTGGTAGTAGGGCTGATGGTACTTCTGATGATGAACATGTTGAGGAGGTGGAGCAGGTTGAGGAAACCCTACAGCAGTTTGTGGCGGTGGTGGTTGAAGGTGATTAGCAACGCCTTGAAAGGTGCCATAATAATTATAAGGCGGTTGAGAAGATTGTGGCTGAGGTGGTGCTGATGGCTGTGGGGTATTTACTCCCGATGATGATGATGGCGACTTACTTTCATTGAATGATTTAGGGTTTTGGTTTTTTTATTAAGGTAATATGTTAGTATATAAAACCCTAATACATTAATATTTGATAACATGTTTCATACAATATCAATTATATCTTGCAAAATTTATCACAACCATTGGAATGCTCCAATGGTTGAGGTGTTTGTTTATTTGTGCCTACTATCTCAAGTTCGAATCTTGGCAACTCTCTTTTTAATTTACTAATCCGAATTTTTCAGTGGTAATTGCTTAGGTGGAGAAAATGTGATGACATGGCTTTAAATGACAATTACATGGCATTGAGGTGGACATATCTTGAATTATCTACGTGTAACGCCTCCTGTTATATATAATGTAGATATATATATATATATATATACACACACACACATCTTATTTTTCTTTGTCAAAAGATGAAATATATTGCACTAATTCTTTCATTGTAGGTTCATCATCATATACACTCGATTGTATATAACATACTCATCTAAGGATGAAGTTTGCATCGATTATTTTCCTTCTTTTATTTTCCGGTGCTTCTTGACACTCTTGAAAAGGGGGGAATATCCATCAAGCACTCATATTGCATCGTCTATACACTTGGTTGCATATGACATATTTGTCAAAAGACAAAACTTATATTGTACTAATTTTTGTTTTGTAGGTTCATCTTGACGCCCTAGATCAAGGGGAGCTTCCGTCAATCATTTATAGAGTGCATCTTATATACACACACACACACACACACACACACTTCTTATTTTTCTTTGTCAAAAGATGAAATATATTGCACTAATTCTTTCATTGTAGGTTCATCATCATATACACTCGATTGTATATAACATACTCATCTAAGGATGAAGTTTGCATCGATTATTTTCCTTCTTTTATTGTCCAGTGCTTCTTGACACTCTTGAACAAGGGGGAATATCCATCAAGCACTCATATTGCATCGTCTATACACTTGGTTGCATATGACATATTTTTCTAAAGACAAAACTTCTATTGTACTAATTTTTGTTTTGTAGGTTCATCTTGACGCCCTAGATCAAGGGGGAGCTTCCGTCAATCATTTATAGAGTGCATCTTATACACATCTTATTGTATATGTCTTACTCGTCTTAGGATGAATATAGTTTTGCACTAAGGGGATACCTTGACACCTCGACAAGGGGGAGCAACCATCAAGGGGGAGCATGCACGCATTCATCATCTTTCTCACTCTTCGACACAACTTTGCGTTTAGCTTACCCACGCGTATCATGTGCTATGTGTATTTTCTTCATCATATATTTCTACATTTTTTATTGCATAACTAACCTTGATGTAGGTTAAGCCTCTTAATTTGATCCATGGATTCGCTACCAAACAAGGGAAATAACCTAGTGAATACAACAACATAGGGTATTGGAGTAGACAATTTAACTACACTAGGGATGATGCAAGCTCACCTTTTTGGGAGAAATGAAGTTTAAACTCCAAGGACACGCCCTTTTTGTTTAGACAAAAGGGGGAGAAGACTGTAAACGGATAAGGTAATGTAGAAGGTAATACGGACACAAGTAACTTTTTACATTTTGCTATCTATTACGTTTACATATTTCGTCATCATCAAAAAGGGGGAGATTCTTAGTGCAAATATTACGATATTTAATCTATACAGTCTCGTTTGTTTTGACTGATGAAAAACATGTAAGTTGATACATAACGTAAAATGTACAAGTTACTCGTAATCATATTCTGTCTCAACATACATTCAACACCTCTCAACGTCTCAAGTCCTCGTGTGCAACAACACAGGTTCGTACATGTTTGTTATGTGGCATTATTAACAAACCCCTTAACAAATCATTTAGAATGTTTAAAATACGTTTAGAGTCATTAAGTATTTTAAAAGGTTAACCATTCTATTTCGAACCTCATTTTACATTTTGCATATACAAGTATTTTTATACAAATACATCACATTTATTTTTACACTAAAGTTTATGTACAAATATACACTTTTATTTGTACAAGTAAACTAATCATATTTTTCATACAAATACTAAAGTTTACTTACACTTGACAAAATACATTTTTATTTTGACAAGCACTTAACTAGACATTTTGTTTTACAAAAGGTAACTAGACATTTAACTTTTATCAAACATTAAAATCAAAAGAAAGTGTGTTATTACATCATGCCTTGGATCATCCTACTCTAGGAAAATCTGAGATTATATATTGCTTAGATTATGAAAAGATCATCCTACCTTTCAACATAAAGGGCGGAACCCTTTTTTTGGTACCTTGGAATCCGCGGGCTGCTGAGCTTGTTGGCTATAATTAGCAGCCCATTGTTCACTCATTTCTTCACCACTTGAATACATATTCTCTCTACCATTTTGCATACATTTAGATCAGTAGATAACAATGTAGTAGCATACATTAATCACCCTCATCATCACATGATCATAATGCTTCTAACATTCATTTTTGTTGTAAGCATATTTTACATCTTGATCCACCAAAGAAAGCTTGGAGATCTTGTCATCATCATCCACCAAAGCATATCAACATATGAAGATTCAAGGGCACTTGTCATCCTCATTGATTGAAGACTTCTTATTCAAGAAGATCATTTAGATTAGGCATTTGTATCCATTAGACATTTATGTCTTGGATCATCACTGTACATTTGTAACACTCATTCCATTTCACAAGGGTTATAGGTTTGGTGTGTTTTAGTTGTAAAACACCAAGTTGGTCGGTTTGTTACGTTGGGCCTTAAAATATAACGGGAGTGGTTGTACCCGAGAAAGAACTCGAAATCTAGATTAGTGTCAGAAATATTGTATAGGCGACGTCAGGTTGGTTCTACCTCGAATTAGAACTCGGTATTTAGCTTTGTACCGGAAAAAGTGTAAGCGACGTTTGTAAGGTTTTCTCCGCCGAGAAGGGAGCTTGTTGATTTAATGAAGTAACTCTCGAGTTGGGTACTCGGGGAGTGGAGTAGGGCGGAGAAGAGCTCCATGACCGAACCACTATAAATCATTGTGTCCGGTTTACACTTTCTTTTACTTACTGCTTTACTTTTATACTTGCACTATATTATTGCTTGCATTGTGACTTGATGGCTATGCTTGTGTGACAACTTGTTTTACTGTAGGCTTATATTAGTCATAGACTATCATTGGCATTTTTCATATTTCAACAAGCTTGATCGGATATTTGATACAGCAAGTTTTAAGATTTTAAAACGGTAACATATTCACCCCCCCCCCCCCGCGTTTTCACAAAATATTTATTTGTGATTAATAATTAAATATAACGTTTTATATTAATTATTTAAATATCGACTCTCATACGTAAAGTGTACAATCTCATAGGGTCGTGTTCGAATCCGGTCATACATATATTAATTTATATCCATAAACCTTTCAGCTCCCACTTGGATATACCTTAATAAAGTAATGACATTGGTTAGTCTAGCATAACACCCAAATGCCCCCAGAACGACCCTGAGTGTGGTTTCCATGGAAAACCTTTTAATGATTCATCATTATACTTATCCTTTTGTTACTACTACCTTGTTAATATGGATATGGATCTTAGCCATTCCATAATTAACTGTTCTGTTTCTCGTTATATCTGATTGAGCAAGATTACCAAATCATCTGAATGTATTCCAGATAGATCTTGGGCATGGCCATGCAAACATCTTGTCAACCCTACGAGGGGCCCAGCAGTATTAAACTTCGAAACAAATTCGAAGGAAAAAATTCTCTCTTGACGACAAGCAAAACCCATGAATTTTGCAACACTTCTGAAAATAGCCCTTATGACCACCAGTTACGGATAACGTTAGACTATTTCACAAAATGTGCTACATCCATGACAGTTATCTGGTATCTCAAGTCTGAGGATAAATATTTTATGATTTACTTAATGACATAGATCCATAAAGTACAATCATGCAGTTAAGATCTGTCCTATATTCAATTCATTGAATATCATGTGAATTTGGCATGTCAAACGCATCAATATACATAAGTATATTCTACCCAAACTCATATTTGTGTTAGTTCAATGATATTCCCATATCATTGATTGACAACGGACTATTTAGAATAACATAAGTTATTCATGGATTAAACATGCAAATACAGGATATAATATTAAGAAAATAAAAAATAAACATAACCAATACTTTATTTCATTAAAATAATAATTGTTCATAACATCTTTTATCTAAATACATAACCACATATTTACATAAAACTACTAGCTAAACGAAGTCCAATGCAATTGGCAAGTTCAGTAAGCTTTTCTTTAGGTAAAGCCTTAGTGAAGGGATCAGCTAGATTGTCATCTGTGTGAACTTTGAGTAGATTAATTTCACCTATTTCGACTTGTTCTCGAACAAAGTGATATTTCCGTTGGAAATGTCTAGCGCCCTTCATGACTCCAGGTTCATTGGCGAATGTAATTGCATTAGAATTGTCGCAATACATTTTTATAGGGAATTCAATTGAAGGCATAACTCCGAGCCCTGAAATGAATTTCCTAATCCAAACAGCTTCCATTGCAGCTTCTGAAGCAGCTACGTACTCAGCTTCTGTAATAGACATCGCAATTATGCTTTGCTTCTTGCTCTTCCAATCCACAGCTCCTCCATTAATGACAAAGACATAACCCGTCTGAGACTTCGTATCATCTTTATCAATTTGAAAGGACGCGTCGCAGAAACTTATAACATCAAGTTCTGCATCTAGATTTCCCCCATACACTAGAAACATATCTTTTGTATTTCTTAAATACTTGAGAATGTTCTTAACAGCATGCCAGTGAAGTCCACCTGGGTTCTGTTGATATCGACTGGTGATATTTTGAGCAAATGTCACATCTGGCCTTGTACATCTTACTGCATACATGATAGATCCTACAACAGAAGCATAAGGAACCTTACTCGTGCGTGCCACCTCTTCAGGTGTTGAAGCACACAGTTCGCTACTTAAGCCATGGTCTACATGCATTGGCAAATATCCTTTCTTGGAATTTTTCATATTGAATCTTTTCAATTTTTTATCAATGTAAGCACTTTGACTTAATCCAATTAACCGCTTAGATCTATCTCTATAGATCTTGATTCCTATAATGTATGCTGCTTCTGCTAAATCCTTCATAGAAAAACACTTTACAATATAGGCCTTAACCTCTTGTAATCTTGGAATGTCTTTTCCCATAACTAATATGTCATCAACATATAGGATAAGGAAAGTAACATCACTCCCACTAGCTTTGTAATATACACATGGCTCATCAAGATTCTAAGTAAATCCAAACCTTTTGATTTCCTCATCAAATCTTTTATTCCATTGCCTTGATGCTTGCTTCAATCCATAAATGGAATTTTTAAGTTTGCATACATGGTTTGGAAATTGTGGATTCACAAACCCCTCAGGCTGCATCATATAGATGTCTTCATCTAGGCGACCATTTAAGAAAGCGGTTTTGACATCCATTTGCCAAATCTCAGTCATAGTACGCTGTTATAGCTATGAGAATCCTAATATCTCTAATGTCTGCTACAGGAGAAAAGGTCTCCTCGTAGTCAACCCCATAGGTTTGAGTAAAGCCTTTAGCTACCAGACGAGCCTTATAGGTGTGTACATTGTCATCCATGTCAGTTTTCTTCTTGAAGAGCCACTTACTTCCAACGACTTTAGTGTTAGGAGGAAGGTCTACTTCAGTCCATACATCATTATCTTTCATGGATTGCATTTCCCCATTCATTGCAACTATCCATTTGTCCTTTTCAGGATCATTCATGGCAGCCTTATAGTTAGCAGGTTCTCCAAGATCCCCTAACATATTTTTCTCAACTTCTACGTTAAGACATAGACGTTCAGGAGCACGTATAGTCCTTTCAGACCTACGAATGGGAATAACTTCAGGTGGAGGACCCAGACTTTCAGGTTTCACAGGAAATTGGCTAGTGTTTTCAGAAGGTGATGTATCTTCTTGATCATCTTCCAGATCATAAACTCTCCCACTGAATTCTTGAGATATGAGATCCCTTTCAAGAAAGTCTCCATACCTAGCAACAAATACTTTGTTTTCAGGTGGAAAGTAAAAGTAGTAACCCATCGTTTCCTTTGGGTATCCTACAAAGATATACTTAACAGATCTCTGTTGGAGTTTATCTAGTGAGTCACGTTTAACAAACGCCTCACAACCCTAGAATTTTAAATAAGACAAGTTGGGAGCTTTACAATGCCATATCCACTATGGTATCTTATCAACCTTCTTGGTCGGAACCATATTTAGAATGCGAACAACAGATTCTAAAGCATAATCTCAAAAGGATAAAGGAAGAGTTGTAAGATTAAACATTGATCGCACCACGTCTAACAATGTACGATTTCTTCTCTCAGATACACCATTTTGTTGTGGTGTATAAGGAGATGTGAGATGCTGAACAATTCCACACTCAGCTAGATAATCTTTAAACTCTTGGCTTAGGTATTCACCACCTCTATCGGATCAAAGAGCTTTAATCTTCTTCCCTAGTTGCAATTCTACTTCATTCTTAAAAACCTTAAATATTTCAAACACCTCATGTTTATGTTTAAGCAAGTAAACATAACCATAACGGATGAAATCATTTGTAAAGGTTAAGAAGTAGCTAGCACCTCTCCTTGACATGTGTCTAAGTGGTCCACATACATTAGTATGTAGATGTATGTATCAAACCAAGTAGATCTGAAGCCCTTTCCATACGATTTGAAAAAGGTTTCCTTGTCATCTTCCCAGATATGCAAGATTCGCAACTATCAAATGATTCATCATTGATACGTTTCAAAAGCCCATTGTGTTGCAGCTTTTCCATGAGTTTCTTGCCTATGTGAGCAAGTCGACAATGCCAAAGATAAGTAGAATCCAAGTCTGTCTTGATTCTCTTATTATTGATGCTAAACATCGAATTATTTTCAATACCATGCATATCAAGTTCAAACACACCATTTACAGGAATTGCATTAAAGTAAAAAATATTATTTAAAGAAACAGAAATTCCATAATCAGTAAATGTGTGAACAAAGCCAATATCTTTTAACAAGGAAACAGAAATGACACCTCTAATTATAAAAGGTGCGTAATGACAATTGTTTAATACTAGTACTAAGCCCGAAGGCAAAACTAAATCAAACGCTCATATGGCTTCAACAGCTGCATGTGCTCCATTTCCCACGTGCAGGTATTGCTCCCCATAGGCCAACTTCCTTGCTTCTCTAAACCCCTATAGTGTATTGCAAATATATCCAGTATCGTATACCCAAAAATTTATTTTATGAGAAAAAGCAAATAATTCAATCATAAAGAAGTTACCTGAAGTGCTGGCATTCCAAGCATACTTCATCTTCTTCACTCGCAACTCTTCAAGGTAGAGAGGACAGTTCCTCTTCCAGTGTCCTACCTCGTGGTAGTGGTGGCAAGCCTGATCCTTCTTAGGATTCACTTTCTTCTTTGGAGGGTTCTTCTTAGGATTAGGTTGATAAGCCATAACTTGCTTACCCTTATCACCCTTTCCTTTACCCTTCTTGTTCGCTTGCGGTTTTGGCTTATTAATCCTACCACCTTGAATAGCAAGTACTTGAGGTGTAGGATCCTTTTTAGGTAATCCTTTTTCATAGTCAATGAGCATTGCATGCAAATCATTCACTGTCTTCCCCGTGCAATGCATGTTAAAATTACGCACAAAACCACCAAATTCCTTGTTAAGGGATCTGTTGATTAGGCTAATACATACATCAGGAGGATAATGATAATCCAGCTGCTTGGTTGGTCCATGTAACTTTTCATTTCCAAGAAGTGAGCACTCACGGATTTACCATCTTCCTGCTTACAGCTGTGTAGAGCATCAATCAAATCATACAATTCTACAGCTTTAGGTTTCTCAAACATACGTCTGAGTTCGTTGAGCATATCATAAGGGAAAAAAAATGCTCAAACTGCTTTTTCAAAGCAGGTGACATCATTCCTAGCATCATACATGCAACATCATTATGTTTCTCATACTCAACTTTCCATGCTGCTTTTTATTCTACATGTGCAGCAGCAGCAGGTTCAGCAGGACAAGGCTGATTCAAATAATCTAGTCTTTTAGCCACTCGCAGAACAATCCTCAGTGACCTATACCAATCATTGAAGTTGGGGCCAGTCAATTTTTCTCGTTCAAAAAATGTTTTAAATGCAGAACCCAATGTAGTGTTATCGGGTTGAGCCATTTCTACAGAAAAAAATTCAAAAGTTAGTGCTTTCGATAATTCAACCTTTCAAGAAAATTAAATACCCTTGGTAAATATTCATATAACCATTGATTGCGTGGTTTTGTAACCTTACAACAGGTTTTACCTCTCGAAGGATCTCAAGAGGCTTACAACCCCACCAGGCAGTGTACCTGACCGATGTAGTATAGTGTAGTGGTAAGTACGGGGGATTGATCGTTCTCCACAGGGAATAGTGTTCGTTAGGTATGAAAGGCTACTCTAATTAGGTCTAAGGGTTGAGGAAGATTCTTTTTTTATGTTTTTATAGTTTTTATGAAAGCAAGTAAAATCTCGGGTTTGAAGGAGTGGGCGGAATTAGTTGCTAGTCAACTAACCCAAAATTACTACGGATGCAAATAAAATAAATAACTGAAAATAAAATGTGGTGAGAAACTTATGTGTAGAGAAATGTGTTTACTTAGATTTCCTTACTCCCTAACTATCTTTTACCGGTTAATTAGTGTGTATTAGTCGCGTGGATGACGGGTGTATTCCTTAATACCATTCGTGGGGTGGCGTACTTACTTCCCCAACTCTACAAGCTCCTACTTCACTCCTATGTCGAGCCGGCTAGGAAGCTCCTAACATGGGATCACTAGAATTCGCTTGTGCATTAAATACAACCATAAAAACCTTTAGTACGCGTTTGGTTCATGTTTCTTAAGACGTTCAAGCAAGTTACCGAATAGGAAGTTAGCCAGTTTTCTTAAGCCTAACATAGATAAACAATCATCCAATACAACTAACAACACACTAACAACCAATAATCAATAGCTAGGTTTCATTAGATCTAAGCAAACACAAGATAAATTTAACCTAACATGTTAAACAAAAGACAAGAATAAGATAGAATCAAACAACACATAGACATATTGAATGATTAATTGATAACTTATCTTTCAATGAAACATGGAAGATCTCAAGGCAAAAAGCCCTGAAAAAGTAGCTAAAATCGTCTTAGGGTTTTCTCCCAAAATTCCACACACTAAGCTCTCTTTAATGACAAAAAATTAGAAAACTATATATAGATTTTTGGATCTGACGGCGTCACCTTATGGAGTGTGACGCCGTCACCTCGCCGCTTTTAGGGTTCCCGGATGACCTTCTTGACGCCGTCCCTCTTTAGCTCTTCAAAAATCCATTCTGGCTTATCAAGGCTTGACGCCGTCGAACCATGAACGTGACGCCGTCCCCTTATGATTTAAGCCGTGACGCCCTTGATCAAGTTAAAGCGTGACGCCGTCAGAATTCACATGCTATTTTCACTGGCTTATCATGAGTAAATTTCACGTCCAACTTTTCTTGCCAAAGCATGACGCCGTCTAGAGTAAATCTTGACGCCGTCAAGAGTAACTTTTAGCCGATTTTTGAGACTTTGCCGTTTTCTTCACTTTAATGCTCCAAAAACGTCCAAAATGCCTCCTTTTCCAGATTTCTCCTCAAAAGTACCTAAAATGACAAAAGGAACGATTTAGGGCAATATTTGATCAAATAAATACGATTTAGGGCTTAAATGACCCCTTAAAAGCGGTACACTTTTCGCTTCATCAAATACCCTTACACTTGAGATTTGCTTGTCCTCAAGCAAATGCGCTTTTATTCTAATCAAAATACAAGTTAGGGGTCATTTAATGCTAACATAAAAGTAATTACAACAAATAATCGTTCCACTTCAATCATAATAAGCACGGAGATTATAAACTAGCACCTCACAAGTAGTGTTTAGATACTCACATCTCTCAAGTGTCATCAAAATAAATCTCATAAATGAAAACGGATAATATCTCTCACTACCTGTCATAGCAAATAGATTACCATAGGCTTGGGAAAGGATCGAAAACCTCCTCCACTAGGCGTAAGCACCAAAGATAAACTATCAAAGAGGGCTTTTAAATGGGTTATAACGTTAGGTGTAGGGAAAAGGAAAACACGGTTTTGTTGGATAAAGGATATTTTACTGGTGGCGAGTTAAAAATCTTGATCAATTACATGTACTATACAATGTTGCTAAGCCAAGACTAGACTCGATCTTAAGCTAATGATAAAATAACAAAAACATAAAATAAACATAAAATAAAACGGGATGGTAGTCCGTATGTTTTTTCTATTTTTCTTTTTCTCATTTTTTTGTGTTTTTCTTGATTTTTTTTTTTTTTTTTTTTTTTTTTTTTTTTTTTTTTTTTTGCATACACTTTTACCCTACCATCCAAAATAATACATCATAGGGGCATTGCATCCCCCTTACACTTGAATTTTTACATAACTTTACAAATACTAATCTAATGACTCGAATTAAGATAATTGAAAAACTTGGAGTACTTTTAAAATATTTAGCACATATGGGGGTAATAAATGATGTTCTTCCCCATTACTCCATTACACTAGTACTTTACCCATGAGTCCCAATCGTCCCAAAACAATATGTACAAGGATATGACTCGACTTAGCAACCATGTAATCAATTAGATAATTAACTTGGGTTTAAACAAATGTTGTAACAATAATGCACTAAAGATGAGTGCATACAAGGTAGGCTAAGGCGATTTGGGTGTACATTTAAGTGGGGTGTAACAAATTCTTCCTTTAAGTAAAATGCTTAAAGGTCGAAACGAAAAGATAGGCTCTGAGGGGTGTACTAGGGGTATCGTGTACTAAAAATGAGTACAACGCAAAGGGTGTGGGAGAATCACTTGACCAATGTAGCCAACGTAATTATAACAAAAACACAGGTGTAAAACAATGGGTTAATCCTAATGCCTCTTATCATGTAGTAAATCTAACTACACGAATGTAGTCTCACTTGTGGCCTTGGAATGGTCCTAACGCAAGTTCTAGAATCTAAGTGCTACCGGTACACACATCATAGCATAAATGCTTTTCCTACCAATTCTAGGGGCGAACCTCACATATTTGGGGTGGAAAATTTTTTAGTGGTACGGTTTTTGTGCTAGTTATATAACTCCTATCCGTGAGACGCTTATTAGAACTAAAGTTTCACTCCTATATGTTGTAAAAAAATTTTAAATTTGGCACTAAAATTACCTTAACAAGTATTTCTCTCAGTTTTATTACACATCTATTATTAAACAAACAAAAATCAAGCGTAATTGTATTCTCTAAAATCGTACTTTTACCCTCCCCTTACACTTAAGATGAACATTGTCCCCAATGTTCAAATAATAAGATGTAAAAGCAAAAAGTAAAAGAATGAAATCAAATACTCCCCTGATTCGCTCGGTGGATAATGAAATTACACGGTTAAATCTTCCTCCAAAGAGAATGTTGAAGCTCCATGACTAATGCATCGCCACAAGCTTGATCCAAAAACATTTCCTTGTCCAAAATAACCTGTTAAACCTGAGAAAACAAACACGAAAACCTGCATAACATCGGCGGGAAAAATCTATATATAAGGATATAATGCTTGTGGAATGATAATTTTGCAGATTCCTGGAGATTATAAGTTGGAGATTTAATAAAAACTTTTTTAAAAACAAAACTTTCAAAAATCTCTGAAAATTAAATCTGACGCCGTCAGGTTATAAACCCTGACGCCGTCAGAAATGACCTGACAAAAATTCTCATTTTAAGTTTCCGGAAAATTCCTAGAAAAACCTTTACCTTACTTCCTGGAAATCCTGCAAAACATCATTATGACTCGATACAAGCATTTGACTCAAACAAATACGGATATGTATGTTAATTTATTATTATTACGATTCATGTTCATATGTGTTCTAATAAACCAATTTAGATTTCCCTTACACTTATCTTTTGCAAAATACCTTTATATGTAGTTAAGACGAAGTTAAAAACAAAATAAAGCATTTTCACAAATTACTTTTGAACATGAATCAATAATAATAAAAATTAAACATACATACGGAAGCAAATAAAATCAAACAAACAAATAAATAAACACACAAAGCAAATAAAATAAAGCAAGTAAAGCATGGGCTGCCTCCCAAGAGCGCTTGTTTTTGTTCGAGTCACGAGCCTGACTCTACCCTTATTTAACGGAAATAGGGGAGGTTTCCCCTACACTTAGGATTAAGTGTGGGTGAAAGTAGCGATACACACCCGCTCGGTAGGAGTATGCCACGTGAGGAAAGAGTGGTGGATGAATTATATGCTCAAAGGGGTGTGCTCCTTTCATCATAACCTTGCCTAGTTTACTTTGGTCAATGGGTGAATTAAAGTTTCCTCCTAAAAAGGGATCATCTTCTATCAACTTTGAGAGACTCCTAATTGGGAATCCATCTTGACCTAATAAACCCGGTTTAAACCCATAATGTTTCTTACGATCAATCATGAATGGGTGATGTAAGTATGTAAGGTTATGGTTCACTCCTATGTCAGCTTCCTCACTACAAGGCTCAGAGTCTACTACCTTAATCTTAACATTACCCGGACTACATGGTTTGATGGGTGGATCGGGACCTAATTCAATTCCTAAATTTTCATCCAAGGATGGAAGATTAGGTAACGGTTTTGGTTGAGGCTCCGGCTTATCAAAACTAGAAAATCCCCTAGAACTAAGAGTAAGGTTGTGATCACTATAAGCATTCAAACCTATATCCTCTAGTTGTATTTGGTTCAAAGGTTCTACCTCTATTGGGGTTCCTATAGTCTCTTCTACTTCTTCGGGTAAGTCACCGGTGGTGTGTATGCCTCAAATAATGGTAGGACTTGTGGGGTACTTGGTGGGCTTATGTTACTTACCTCATCATTCCTTATGTCAAGATCACCTATATCCTCATCATGTGTTTTAGTAGGATCTAACCCTAACATTTTACCAAGTATCTCAAGTGCTTCTCTAGGCATCTCAACTTCAATGTCCGAATCATAAGGATCATCCCTAATATTCTGACTGCTATATTCAAATTGCCCAAAAGATTCATCATGTGTTTCTTGAGATTCATCGTCATCGATCACAAAACCTAGGTCTTTTTGATCAATGTGATCATGTTCGGCTAAATCCTCCGTCATATCAAGGTCACCTATGTGTTTGTTTTGTAATATGGCATTACATGACATCCACTTAGGTATCTCAACACTAACATATTCATCCCCAAACAAACTTGTTTCATGATCCTTGAAATTTGTGGTCAATTGACTTGTACTAACGTTTGTTGGGTTGTCTACTATATAATAATATTGGGCACACTCTTCAATAGCTTCCCATGCTTTCTCAGCACTTAATTCCCTAATATCCCTGCCGGCAATATGGTAAATGTCCCTTTGGGCATGTCGGTCGACATGATTGTAAAAGATTTGAGTTAGGGACCAAAAATCGAAGTTATGATGAGGGACTTTTTGGAGTAAATATTTAAAACGAGTCCATGCATCATAGAGAGGTTCATCTTTATGTTGTTTAAACATCAAGATGTCATATGGAGTGGGTGAATTACGTGGTTGGTGGTATGGTGGATTCGCGTTCTCCATAATGGTGAAGGGAAGAGTCAATGGAAATCTTATACGAACAAAAGCACGAAGAAAATAGATAGACTAAAGAAAAACCTAGAAAAATAAAATAAAAATCTCACTAGAAAGGAATCTAGTGAGTAGACCTAATAAAATACAAATTCAACCTAAACAATAACTATTCCCCGGCAGCGGCGCCAAAAACTTGATTGCGTGGTTTTGTAACCTTACAACAGGTTTTACCTCTCGAGGGATCTCAAGAGGCTTACAACCCCACCAGGCAGTGTACCTGACCGATGTAGTATAGTGTAGTGGTAAGTACGGGGGATTGATCGTTCTCCACAGGGAATAGTGTTCGTTAGGTATGAAAGGCTACTCTAATTAGGTCTAAGGGTTGAGGAAGATTCTTTTTTTATGTTTTTATAGTTTTTATGAAAGCAAGTAAAATCTCGGGTTTGAAGGAGTGGGCGGAATTAGTTGCTAGTCAACTAACCCAAAATTACTACGGATGCAAATAAAATAAATAACTGAAAATAAAATGTGGTGAGAAACTTATGTGTAGAGAAATGTGTTTACTTAGATTTCCTTACTCCCTAACTATCTTTTACCGGTTAATTAGTGTGTATTAGTCGCGTGGATGACGGGTGTATTCCTTAATACCATTCGTGGGGTGGCGTACTTACTTCCCCAACTCTACAAGCTCCTACTTCACTCCTATGTCGAGCCGGCTAGGAAGCTCCTAACATGGGATCACTAGAATTCGCTTGTGCATTAAATACAACCATAAAAACCTTTAGTACGCGTTTGGTTCATGTTTCTTAAGACGTTCAAGCAAGTTACCGAATAGGAAGTTAGCCAGTTTTCTTAAGCCTAACATAGATAAACAATCATCCAATACAACTAACAACACACTAACAACCAATAATCAATAGCTAGGTTTCATTAGATCTAAGCAAACACAAGATAAATTTAACCTAACATGTTAAACAAAAGACAAGAATAAGATAGAATCAAACAACACATAGACATATTGAATGATTAATTGATAACTTATCTTTCAATGAAACATGGAAGATCTCAAGGCAAAAAGCCCTGAAAAAGTAGCTAAAATCGTCTTAGGGTTTTCTCCCAAAATTCCACACACTAAGCTCTCTTTAATGACAAAAAATTAGAAAACTATATATAGATTTTTGGATCTGACGGCGTCACCTTATGGAGTGTGACGCCGTCACCTCGCCGCTTTTAGGGTTCCCGGATGACCTTCTTGACGCCGTCCCTCTTTAGCTCTTCAAAAATCCATTCTGGCTTATCAAGGCTTGACGCCGTCGAACCATGAACGTGACGCCGTCCCCTTATGATTTAAGCCGTGACGCCCTTGATCAAGTTAAAGCGTGACGCCGTCAGAATTCACATGCTATTTTCACTGGCTTATCATGAGTAAATTTCACGTCCAACTTTTCTTGCCAAAGCATGACGCCGTCTAGAGTAAATCTTGACGCCGTCAAGAGTAACTTTTAGCCGATTTTTGAGACTTTGCCGTTTTCTTCACTTTAATGCTCCAAAAACGTCCAAATGCCTCCTTTTCCAGATTTCTCCTCAAAAGTACCTAAAATGACAAAAGGAACGATTTAGGGCAATATTTGATCAAATAAATACGATTTAGGGCTTAAATGACCCCTTAAAAGCGGTACACTTTTCGCTTCATCAATAACCATAGAATTTTATTGAAACTAGGACCCACATTGACATAGTTCCCTTACATCGGTTGATCTGCTGGTAATGAAAGTATTCAACAAGGTAATTGTCGAACAATAATTGGCAAACATTTTCCAATTCCTAGATCATTATGGGATTTACAATTGCCAAAATCTATTTGCAATGTAAGCATGTTTCATCCCATCTTATACCTTGAGTTATAGATCTCACTAACTAACTCAATTAAGTTGTTTAATTTAGAAACTGTAAATTTTCCAGATACGGTCTCACGTAACATGGAGATTTACCTTTTCATTGCAATCTAGCTAAGATCTCACTTAGGCTAAATCGAAACTTCAAGTGTTTCTTGTAATTAGATGGCATAAACTTAAGTTTAAGGGTACTAATTTGATGTGTGTAATCAAAATATGTATGAAGAAGCATGCACACAACTTCGTATCATATGTTTTAATAAAACTTTTCTTATTAACCAATATCACTAAGATTAAATCAACAAAGTTTTAATTGAGGTATTGGGTTGACCAATCAAAAAATTACCTTTAATTATCATCAACTATAGCATACTTTTGCATAAGTCAAAAGACCTAGTGTTTTGGATAATTATCACAAAGTGGCGCGTGGAATTAAAGGTCAATTCATCCTTAAGATGATTTTATACATATAAATAGTCGTAGGTAACTCCAATTTGACGCACAAAGAAGCGGAGAAACAAAGGTCAGCTTAAAGCCAATTAAAAACCCGTTTCTTTCTGTTGCCAATTTAATGTTAACCTCCTTATACCTCTCTTGTAGATTTAACTCTTAAAAACAAATCTAATTTCACCATTATTTAGTCCGGTTTATTTTCTATTCTTAAAATTACCCTTTGCTTACAATCATGTCACAACAATATACAAACAAACAAGCAATTAATAAAAATAAACAACTAAAATAATGAACATGCTAAATACATCAATTAAAATGTATATATCCATCTAAGACTCCCATTGGTTTTCGAGCAAGGTACCAATGGACCACATGCACCAAAAAATTTGGTTGTGTAAGTTCTACGACAAATATATACAATAACACACATAGTTGAAAATAAAATAATGCATATTGGGTCTTCCCCAATTTTATGTCTTCCCTAATTATGTAATTAATTAATCTATTAGTTAATTAACATGTCATACAATTTAATTACTAATAAACCCTAATTAATTATTGCACAATTAGCATGTTAACATAAAACACGTAACAATTACTACATAATATCCATTGATCCATGATCAAACATGCACGTTCATCATGGATCCACATAAACTTATTAACAATTAATCAAGTTCCCAAGATACGCATACAATATAATGACATATAACAAATATTCATTAATTATCACATAAAAAATTACATGCATCCTAGGGTTTCTACAAGTTTTACAAAACTGAAACCTAATTAATAAAAAATTAGGGTAATCGACCCATAATTAAAACAATTAGGGTTTGCAAATTTTTAAAACCCTAGAAACCTTAAACATGTAATAATCAATAAAGATTCAATTTTTATGTGTTTTGGTAATTAATTACACAATATTAATGGCTCGTGATGCCACTGTTGGAATTAATATATCATGGCAAGCATATAAATTAAACATAAGCATCAAGAACACGCAACATAAGCATAAGGATCAAATACTTGTAATTTAATTAACCGAAACTAAATAGAATATGCATACCTTTTTGCAAATCCAAGAAATACGATAATCAAGAATCAAGATCCCTAAAAAGTTAGGGTTTGGGAATGTCAACTAACACCTAAGTCAACCCAAGGAAAAATCAAACACAAGTGTGTTTGCTCTACGTTCTTGTACACACGTATTGGTAGCAATTTGATGCGAAAGGCTAGGTTCTTGAATCACAAAACAAACCAAACACTTTTGTTTGAGTCAAGAAAATTGATCCCTATGGGAATAGGGGGAGGTTCGATCGGCTATGACCAAAGGGAGGAAGAAGAAGAGAAGAAGGGTTTGTTAAAGTGAACCAAGATTAGAAAAGAATGAATACAATGAGTTTATATTTATACTAAAGTAATCTTGGAGTCCAAGTTAGGGTAGGAATACCCCTTATCCCTTATTCGGCCGATTATATGCTTCCAAGAGGGATTCCGGATCCTTCTTGGCTTATTTCCATATATTCGTATCCCTTCTTATTTAACGACCGTTAGTCAATTCCCGTTAAGCACTAACGACCGTTAAATATTTATTTGTAATTAATAATTAAATATAACGTTTTATATTAATTATTTAATACGTAAAGTGTGTAATCTCATAGGCTCGTGTTCGAATCCTGTCATACATATATTAATTTATATCCATAAACCTTTCACTTACCAGGTGAGCAAGATACGTATAGTTATGTATTGTTGCATTGTATTGCATAACATAAAACTAAAAGATAAAAAATTCAAAATAAGTGAATTTAACAAGATATATATTTGTCCCGTAGCTAATATGCAAAGTACATGGGTCGAGAGATGCAACACATACAAAATATATATATATATATATATATATATATATATATATATATATATATATATATATATATATATATATATATATATATATATATATATATATATATATATATATATATATATTATATATAGGGGAGCTTTATTTTCAGAACCCTGTTAAGTGCGGGAACTGCGAGAACTCCAAATTTGCATTAGAAAACGTGCATGTTCATATAAAACATGTATGTTTTCTTACATACACCTTAATACACATACCTGCGTATTAAGGTGTATGTAAGAAAATATACATGTTTTATATGAACATGCATGTTTTCTAATGCAAAATTGGAGTTCTCGCAGTTCCCGCACTTAACAAGGTTCTGAAAATAAAAACCATTTTGCATTGATCTGTTGCACTTAACAGGTTTTATATGAACATGTGTGTTACTCAAGTATGTGTATTAAGGTGTATGTAAGAAAACATACATGTTTTATATGAACATGCATGTTTTCTAATGCAAAATTGGAGTTCTCGCAGTTCCCGCACTTAACAGGGTTCTCAAAATAAGATACACTATATATATATATATATATATATTATATATATATATATATATATATATATATATATATATATATATATATATATATATACAAAAGGAATTACATGACAGAGATGTGCATGACGACCTTCGACATGATTTTATGGATCATCTTTGGCCACGATATCAAGAACAACAAGAATGAGACAAAATGTAGTTTCTTTATGTATTGCACTTTTTTTTTAGCGATATGTTTTATTTTATTTTATGTATTGTAATTTTATTTTTTAATTTAATGAAATGTGTTTGTTTAAAAAAAAAATAATAATAAAAATAAAAACTAGTACCCACTTATGCCTATAACATGTTATAGCTGAGGAGAATGTTTTTCTTGATTTTTGTTATAAGATAAAGTGCCGGCGCCTATAACATCATGTGCACCTAGCTCTCATATAACATACTTTTTTTGACATGATGCGTTTAAGATAAATCATGATTTTTGACAATGTTCTACACTAAGGATCAACTTAATATCCATATAGTTCATGAGCACCAATAAGCGCCTCTGCTTGCCACCAAGTAAATGACACACATGACACAACTATGTGTTCATTGTTCCTTCAAGAACCCCTCGATCCGTCTCTATTTTGAAAAACTAAATAATGAAAATGAGAGCCCAAAGCTTCTCTTTTAAAGCGCTACATCTTTTGAACCAGGTTATTCAATGTCTTAAACATGTTATATTCTTTAGACTTTTGTCAATATACTTTTGCTCAAACATAGTTGCATTTTTGTCCCAAATGTCTCATCGCATCTGTAATTTGTCCACCACATTCACAACTTTATGAACATCGTCATATAGCTCAAACGTGAAATGTCCCATTTTATACTTCTTTTCTATTATTTCAATTTTTTTTTTTTTTTTTTTTTTTTTTTTTTTTTAATGCAAAAGGTGAACAATATATTAATAACAAAACACTAAGGGCATGTTTGGCGCGAAGCTTTTTGGAGCTTTTTTGGGCAATGAGCGGTGAAAATGAGCTTTTTTATTTTTGATGTTCGTTTGGTAAGATAGCAATGAGTTGTAGCAACTTTTTAGGAAAGCTTTTTTTCCAATGCTTCCTTTTGAAGCTTTATAAATTTACAAGAGCTTTTTTATATTCAATGACTAAAATACCCCCTACCCCATCCTAATAAAAACCCTAATATATAAATATACATATGTCCTTTTACGTCATTTTACATATATATAAATACAGCTACAGCTATATTACCAAACGTTTTTATTTAAAAGACAGCTACTGCTCACGGCTACTGCTCACAGCTACTGCTCACAGCCACAGCTCACAGCTACAGTTCACTGCTACTGCTACTTTTACCAAAAGGTGAACAATATATTAATAACACAGCACTAAATAGAGTTGGGTCTTTAAAAGAGTAAAGCTTTTTTTTATAAATGAACATCTTTAACTATATAAGTGGAAAGAATATATGTAAAAGAAGATGTATACTCCAACTAACTAATAATTATGTAGTATTAGGCTGAACACAATGGTGACCAGACACGAACATGCTACATCAGCTTTCTCTCTCCGGCGACTTGACGACGACCAAGTTGTCACAGTGGCGACCAAGTTATATATATATATATATATATATATATATATATAGGGGGACTTTCTTTTCAGAACCACCTTATCTGCGAGAACTGACAGAATCACCAAAAACATACATGCACGCCTTTTAAAATAAAATAAAAATACACGCAAATCATCAATAATCGTAAGTATCCACCTATGTTCTTCAATATCATCATGAACTCATCCTCTTTTTTCACAAAAACCTTACACACGGCCGCAATATTGTCGTTGCACGCCTTATAAGAACATACATGCACACCTTCAAGGAAAAATTTTGTATTTCCAATTTCTTATCAAATTCTTTAGAACAACCATGTTTTTAAAAAAACATATATGTTGTTTTTCGAACATATGTGCAAAAATACAATTATTGAAGGCGTGCATGTATGTTTTTGGTGGTTCTGTCAGTTCTCGCAGATAAGGTGGTTCTGAAAAGAAAGTCCCACTATATATATATATATATATATGGGAGACTTTCTTGCGAGAACCATCTTATCTGCGAGAACTGACAGAACCACCAAAAACATACATGCACGCCTTTTAAAATAAAATAAAAATACATGCAAATCATCAATAATTGTAAGTATCCACCTATGTTCTTCAATATCATCATGAACTCATCCTCTTTTTTCACAAAAACCTTACACACGGCCGCAATATTGTCGTTGCATGCCTTATAAGAACATACATGCACACCTTCAAAGAAAAATTTTGTATTTCCAATTTCTTATCAAATTCTTTAGAACAACCATGTTTTTTTTAAAACATATATGTTGTTTTTAGAACATATGTGCAAAAATACAATTATTGAAGACGTGCGTGTATGTTTTTGGTGGTTCTGTCAGTTCTCGCAGATAAGATGGTTCTCGCAAGAAAGTCTCACATTATATATATATATATATATATATATATATATATATATATATATATATATATATATATATATATATATATTATATGTAGATATATATTTTACTTTGGAATATAAAATGGTCAAAAAATTAAAAATAAACAAAGAAACCTTGTGCAACATTCGGTCGTTCAAACGACCCTTCTCTCCCATTTGTCCTCCGCCGACCGAGCAAGACCGAGTCTCCACAACGGGGTGACCAAGGACGACCGAAGGTCGACCGACCACTGTCACTAGCCTTATGTTGTTGAATCATTTGTTAGCTAAGATCATCTTAATGTAAGATTGTATAATTTTACATTACAAGAAACATTTAATCAAAATATTACTCGTATAACTATAATTATCTACCATTATTAAATTTCGTCATTATGCACGGGTATTCGCTTATTTTAATTCATGTGTATCTATTCCTATTTTTCTCTTCTTTTATTCTCCATTTAGTTTTCAAGTGTAGCAATTTTGTGCATAAGCATATAGAGGACTTGTGACCTAAGGTTTTTGGTTTAGTGGTATGTGAGTTGTCTACTAACCTATAGTTTATGGGTTCAAGCCTCGTCAGAGATATTTGCGAGAAATATTGTGAGATATATGGTATAGAGTGTGGAAAAAAATTATTGATAAAAAAAAAAAAAAAAAAAAAAAAAAAAAAAAATTGTTGTTAAAAAAAAAATGATTTTTGAAAATATTATCATTCTCCTAAATCTATTTTTGAAAAAGTATACTGTACAAAACTATTTCTAAAGAATAGAATATAGGGTACTACTGACCGGACCCTACTGACCGAACCCTCCCTACCATGAGGGGTCCACTACTTTAGTCAAAATATATAAATTTTAAAGCAAACAGTACAAACGACGACAGCTGGTCAAAGTCAACACACCCTTCCTAAAGAGGGTCCGGTCAAAATCACCTTAGAATATACAGTATATTACAAGTAGGGACTGGAGGTCTGGAGGTGGGGTTAGTCACGTGCCACAATCCTTATAAATACAACCATAGTGAGACCAGTGTGTAGCAGCAAAGTAGTGGTCAAGCCATACCACCTCATTGTTTTTGATTTGACACAAATCCCTTTAAGTTGTTGTACTATTACCACACCCCTATTATTACATCAAATCCCATAATTCCCTTTTGGTCCATCTGTAACTGATTTGTTCTCATAAACCATTTCACCAAAAGTGGACACAAAAAAAAAATGGAGCTTAATGGTGAAATGAAGGTGTCCAAGTTCAAAAGGATTTGTGTTTTTTGTGGTAGTAGTCAAGGCAAGAAAACTAGCTATCAAGATGCTGCTACTGAGCTTGGCAAAGAATTGGTAACTTTTTTTTTTCTTTATAATTTTTGAAGTTATGTTTTATTTGTAATGTTTAAACTCAAAACAAGAAGAAAAAAATGCTCTTTTTTTTTAAAGATTATGCTATGTTTATGTGGGTTATGTTTTGTTTGTATTATACAGGCAAACAGAGTTAAAACTGAAAACCCATATCCAATATCATAAAAAAGGCTTGATTTTTATACTTTTAAAAGATTTTATACATGGGTTTCTTGATATAATATGTTTTTGCAATGTTCATAATGGGTTTGTTTAGAAACTTACTGTTTTTCAAGATTCTGTTATTTTCTGTATATGTTTAGTTTATCATGTTCTGTTATTGATATAGAACAAAAGGAATGATAACCCATTTGAAATATCTAAAAAAAAAACATGTTAAAAGAGTGTTTTATGACACGTGGTTTAAGTCTGTGTGGCGCTGAGCTCGGGCAGTAAGACAACAGTTTGGAAAACATAGTTAAAGAAAAAGAAAGTGTGTTTTTTGGACTGAGTTGACTCAGTAAAGATGTTACTATTTTTCAGGTTTCAAGAAACATTGATTTAGTGTATGGAGGAGGTAGCATTGGTTTAATGGGATTGGTTTCACAAGCTGTTCATGATGGTGGTAGACATGTTATTGGGTAAGTTGATCTTAGACAGACAAAGTGTGTGTAAATACATGGTCTAGAAAACCTCAAAAAAAACAGAAATGTTTGTTAATGATTAAAATGGGATGATTAAGGAACAGAATAAGTGTGTTTTTATATGATTATTATAAAACTAATGTTTTTTTTTTAAGTCATGTTATTGTCTTTGTGCTACAGGGTCATTCCCAAGACACTCATGCCTAGAGAGGTATGTCTTCATGTCTACACAAAAAGTCTTTAGACTTTTTATATCATATAATTAACAAATCATTTATAAAAAGTTTGCTTAACTAGTAGTATGTTTGTAGCACATGTTACAGCTTTGATTATTTGCTTATTGTATTTTGGTACATGGCTGTACACATTTTGAGTATTTGGTTAGGAGCAAACTGCTTATTTGATTATTGTGTTCTTATAGAAGAAACTTAAGCACTATGTTCAACATTGCATCTTGTTAAGGTTGATTAGCTTATTCCAAAGAGCTTAAGCATGATAAGCAATCCAAACACCACCTAATGATATGAAATCACATAAACCAGTCTTATTTAGTAAAGAGATTTTGAAACTAAAAAGAAAATTCTAATTAAATTTAATATTGAGATAATTTAGCTAAGGATGATGGTTTTTGTAATACATGTGATTGATAATGTTTCATGGGTGTGAATAGAAATATGTTCTTGAAGTTTGTTTCTATCTTGGTCCATGTAATTTTGTAGCCTTATCTAGATAACATGTTGGGTGGCTTGTCTGTTATATGTTCTTTTCTTGTTTAAAATGCCAAATTTCTAGAATAGACAAGTTTTAATGCATGTTGCACAAGTAAGTTTAGGACTTGTTTGTTTGTACTAATTCTGCCAAAAATAATTAGTGTCATAATTTGTGTGTCCAGAATTAGAGTCATAATATGTGTGTCCAAAATTAGTCTGTTTTTTAAAGCATCATGTGTTTTTGTGTGTGATGTGCAGTTAACTGGTGAGACAGTAGGTGAAGTGAAAGCTGTGGCTGATATGCATCAGAGGAAAGCAGAGATGGCTAAGCATTCTGATGCTTTTATTGCTTTACCAGGTTGGTTTGTAATTATCACTGCAAACTCCTTCATATTCTTTCACAAAATTTACATATGCAAATTCATTATTAGTTGAAAGTAAGCTTTGGTGACTACTTTTTGAGTTCATTACATTTTCAAATGCTATCAACTTTAGAATTATGCCATGTAGGATGGTTCATTTTATGTTCAAATTTTCGTACTTTGTCGAAAACGCTCATTCATGCAGCCCGTAGTGTTATCTTGGCGTTTTCATATTATTCGATGAATGGTTGACTAAATTGAGGTGGTTCAAAAAGTAATGGAAACTAAACACTTCAACTTTGCAAATGATGCTAATGGATATTTTTAAAGGATGGTTAACTTTTCTTATCATCGTACTCATATCTTCGGTTACAAACAAAGTATCGTTGTTGCATAAAAAGTGAAAGCCGAAATGGAATATTTTTCTTTCTAAAAGGATGAGACTCTTTTGACAAAGCATGCTATGTGCAATGTTCTCTTCGCATTTATTCACATTGGAAACGTTTATTTTTACAAAACATCGGTTTTTTCTTAGAAAACATGAGTATAATGATCGAAAAGGTTGATCGCTTGGTGGTAAAAGCATGAAATGTATATGAGAAAGTTGTTTTCTTTATGATGCAAAGTGGTCTTACTGGTAGTTATCATTAATCAAGAAAAGTAATTAGAGATTATTTAGAGCATGCTTATCTCACAATAAAGGATGCTTTTATCTTTTTTAGATATTTCAATAGCAAAGATACAACTGTCCATGCATAAAGCTCAAGCCTCTAAAGCTACATTTGGTTTGGCAGAAAGCTACTAGTTGCCCATTAATTCTTAACTTTATGATTACCATATGTTGAGTAATGACCAAATTTGTTATTTGTAGTGCTCTGAAAGCAACTTGTACCAGAAGCTCTTTTTATGGTCAAAGAAAACTTTGAACTTTTTAGCAACCCACATCCCAAGATTCATAATTAGTAGATGATCATGCTTCCATTGCCCCAAGTGACCACTCTATAAACTTCTTACAAATCCTATTTAATTAAGTTTCTGTATCACTAAACATTATTTTTGTGTGTTATAACATAAAGATCATTTCGTATATGTGTACCATCTAGTACATTAACTATGTTTTTTTGGATTTTTCTTAATGAGACCTTACTTGTATATGAAAATTTGTTCCAAGGAGCATGTTATAAATTGCAAAAGGCACGAGCAGTTTTATTTAAAATGTAGTAAATTCTGCGATGTATTCCTGAATCTGACCCGGTGATCATTTGATATTTGACAAAAAATTGATTTTTTTTTTTTTTTTAAATATATTGAATATTAGCTAATATTGTGCATTGGTTTGATCCATTTATAATTAGGAAAAACATGAATAACGTATATTAGTTTATGGCAAGAAATTGACCTGTGGCAATTTGAGTGTAGGAGGGTATGGCACTCTTGAAGAGCTTCTTGAAGTGATAACATGGGCTCAACTCGGCATTCATGACAAGCCAGTAAGATATCAAATGTATCCTTCGTTTAAATATCTAAATTACTCTAAGTTATAGCAAGCATTTGATATGTTTAAAAAACTTGCAGGTTGGTTTGCTTAATGTCGATGGATACTACAACTCTTTATTGTCGTTTATCGACAAAGCTGTGGAAGAAGGCTTCATTGACCCAGGTGCACGCCACATCATTGTCTCGGCTCCAACAGCTAAGGTTTTGGTCCGAAAATTGGAGGTATGGTCCCAAACAGAATCCTAGTCTCACTCTTTGACTTTTAGGTCAATTAATCACTTTCAAAATTCAAAAGTTGCCACAAATTTATTAGAAAATTGAACTTTAGTTTCATCCTATTTGTAGCAAAGCTACAAAATTACCATATCATAAAAAGTTTCTTAATATACTTATGGATTTCTTGTTGTTACATGTATAAACATTTTAGTCAGTTTGACCTTTGCAGTGACAGAATAACATGTTAAAATTCCCATCCTTTGACTTTCTAGGTCAATCAAGCAACTTTTTAATTTCAGAATCAACTATTATTTCACTACGAATTGAACAGTAATCTTCTACTATTTGTATCATTTATTACTAAATTTCCATGGCTACAAACATTTACAAATAAATGTAAATGAGTTCATGTCTTTCTAAAGTTGAACTTTAGTATGTTTGACCACTTTGTATTGACCAAATTAATCAACTCAACAGGAATATGTTCCATGCCATGAAGGAGTTGCCTCAAAGTTGAGCTGGGAAATTGAGCAACAACTTGAATTCACTGACTATGATATCTCTAGATGATCAGCTAAAAACGCGAGATTTTTGCTGCACAGAAAAAAGTTTTTTTTTCTTTTCTTTAAAGAAGGATCTGTGGCAGTTGAAAAAAGTAGCTAACTTTAAAAGGCGTTTGTTCGATTTAGATTTTGATGTGAAGGGTATTAATCTTTTTTGATTTTGTAAATTATTAATGTTGGAAATGACCTGAAAAAACTTGTGGGAAGTCTCTCATTTGTAACCCCCTTCACTTGCAAGATGCAACTCTGGTTTATTTCACAGGTTGTAAAGATACCCATTTTATGCATATTTATGTCATATGTTTAGTTTTTCCAAAACTTGTATCGAGTACTATTGTTATTTTCCTTTGTATACACTGCATTGGAAGTTGTAGATTGATTACTTGATACACAAGTATTTTTTTCGACGATTTCACATTTGGTGAAAGAAATAGAATAGAACGAATAAGACGTGACTGGGTAAAACTGTCAAAAAAATTAAAAAAATGAACATTTGTGTGAAGAAAATATAAAGAAAATACAGATCTTTTTTTATAACTTTCAAGCAAGAAATACACTCAAAGGTTATATGTATTAACTCGTTTACATAGATTATTTGTACCAACATTGTAGCAATAGAAAACTAAACCCATGATGGTTCTTGATTGGAACCATGTTGGAGACATGTTTGAAGCACAAACATATGGTACAAATGTCTTGATAAGGTTCAAGCATCAGTCAAGATGGTTGTTAAAACAAAATAGTCTTGGTAAAAGATCTGTCGAAACTATCAAAGAAGGAAAAAAAAGTCATTTCGACAAACAAAAACTACTCAAATTCTACTACTTTTTCGCTCTGCAAAGAACACTCCATCTTCTCTTATTTCTCACTTTTTCAAATCTCAAACTTCATACCCTCACACTCTCCTTCAAGTCCAATAACAAGTTCCCTCATCTCACCCATGCCTCCTCTCCCAAAAAATCCTTCATGTAAACGAACCACTTCACCACCTTCATTTTCAGATACATGAAACCATCCAGCAATTGATGTTCGAATACGTATTTGCTCAAAAAAAAAGGAATTGGGCAATGACACGAATAGGAAGCGTCTCATAACGTGCTGCGTGAGTTGGTGGCTTCTACTAGTGAGAGTTTCAACACTCATTAGTCTACACGTTTGCTCTCGCTCAGGGTCTGCAAGCCAAGGATATGTGCCTTCATGTATTGACGTATTGTTATGACAAACTATATGAAACTAACCCTAACAAAAGATTATGTGGATACTAAAACCAAGGAACTGTGACCTCGCAATTCGCAACTTTTGAATAAGCACTAGATTTCTTTTTTACAGTTTTCATGAGAAATATGCAGCACGTGTGGGCTAACTGCATTTTTTGGGCTTAAATGAAGTCAGTAAAAGACGTGTTAAACGTTTTGGCAGGCTTAGTTTGTAGTCTACCAATTTTTATTTTACTTTAATTCGAATTTTAAATGGGTTAGTAATAGACCAATATATTCACAATTCAACTAGAACATGAAGCGATTATTAAACAAGTTTGGTGGTTGACCGTCTAGAACCCACACTCACTCGTTTGTTTTGTAATGGGTTCGTGTCATCCTTGGAATTGCCACCGCAGCTCATGGCCTTCGACTCGACCTTCCCTGAATGTTGGGTTTTTTTTTTTTTTTTCCTTAACTGTAAGACCGTTTAAATATTATAAAATTGATGGGCCATGTATGTAAGACTATAACTATATATTATTTTTTACGGAGTACTAATATATATGGTAGGAAACACTGAAATAGGAAACTCGTTTATTCATTCCTGAAATAGATTGATTGGATTCCATGCAAATAATAATGTCCATAAAATAAGTCGTGCGTGATTCTTCCCCTCTATAAATTCGATCTAATCCGACATTAAATCATAGCTCAAGAGATTTGAAAGTTTCAAGGTACGAATTCAATCTTTTTTATCTGTTATTGTTTCTATCACAATTCTAGTTAAGTGTTGCTTCTTTTATGTCCATTTAACATACAGAATTTTTATAAAAATTTAGATGTTTAGGTCAAAAGTGAGTTATGCATGGGTCAAGGGTACTCAATGTTTCTTTAAGTTTTTATAGTTCAATTTTATATCGTTATTTTTATTAGCTTAACTAGTCAGCAGCCTTTAACTCGTTAGGTCAAAAGTGAGTTATGGGTCAAGGGTACTCGATGTTTCTGTAAGTTTTTACAGTTCAGTTATATGTCGTTATTTTTATTAGCTTAACTAGCAGCCTTTAAGATAAATATGCACTTTTGAATAGAGTAATTTACTTAATCTGAAATTTTTATAATGAGCATATAATTAAAGTCCTTTCATTACGTTAGTTAACTTTATAATATTGTTATGAACATCTCAGATGGAGCTGAAGCACAATTATGGTGGCTCAGTATGTGATCAATTGCTTCCCTTGTCTGGAAAATATCCATGGTTTGTTACTCAGAACCTAGAAGTCGAAAAAGATAGTTCTATTTTCTACACTATTCATGACCCGATCATTAAATATCAATGTCAAATTCCTGAGCTGCTCGGGAGACATATTCGAGGGTATTTCCATGGTTGGGTGATTCTTTCCTGCCATCCACAAAACGTAATGTGGTCTCTTTGGAACCCAATCACTTTTAAGATCATTCACCTCCCACCTTTGATTTTGAAAGATGGAGATTTAGAATCTATCGCACAATGTTGTTTGTCGGCCCCTCCTGATGATCCAACTTCAATTCTTCTGCTAACAAGAACCAACAAAACGACCTTTGTTTTTTGTCTTCTAGGTAATAAAAGTAACACCACAACTTCCTTCTTTATCATACAAACTAACCAAACTTGATGACACTCACATAAACATAAAGAACAATAAGAGTAGCATGGATCATATGGTTAAATTTCAAGTCTAATGATTATATTCAATAAGAGAAGATAATACAAAGACTTGGGTGGACTTGGATACACACACACACTCTTTTATCTTATCTTGAATGAGGCACACTTTCTAAAAGAGATATGTGTGTGTGTTTATACGACTGCCATCAAACCAAAGAGGGTTTGATGGGCTTTGACTTGGACCTTTGTGTGGACTTAACATTTGCACTACACATATGTTAAAGTTACAAGACTTTTCTAATGCCTTAAGCCCACACACTTAGTACACATTATACATTACACATTGATTCTTAACTACAAATGACCATCACTTCACATTAAACATAAATTTAATGCTAACAATCTCCCCCTAAGGGATGGTCATTTCAATGATGCTCCCGTGAATGGTCTTTTGCATTTGACGTCTTGAACTTCGTGTGTCAATGTATAATATTCTTCGTTCAATGTTCCTTCATGCACTATGATCTTCATAGTATCGTCTTGTGGTCTTCCTCGCCTTGATCTACATCTTCAGTTCAGCTGCATTGCCGTTGTAGATGATGATGGTGAATGGACTTTCGTCGGTACCTGCATAAAACAGTTAGCAATAAATCGTCCTTCGGCCATCATGACGTGAGGCAAGATCTTTTAGATCTCATTAAGACTCATACAACTTGTATCCTCTGAGGTGAACACAAGTGTATTGCATAGGAAGTGTTCCTAAGAGATCTTTTGATGAATCTCATGTCTCTAGACTCAATAATGTGCGTTTTGGTTTAAGTCGTCGGAGGCATGGAGCAGAGTGCCACCTTTTCAATATCAACACATCTCGGAGTGAGAGGTCGATAGATTATGTAGTGTTCTCCGTGAGAAATGAAACAAATATCTTTTGAGAGATATCTGAGTGGATAGGAGGGGTGGTGCATTGCGTCACTGGGTCCATGACGTCTTGTCTTCAATACCAGTATCACCTTAGTGAGTACCGATAGCAGATGTATTGACCCGGTTTCTGTCCTAAGTTTTCATGGAGGGCTATTTCTTTTCACCCTTACAAAAACTTTTCTTTTTCATTCTTCAACCCCTTCTTTCTCCTTTCTCATTATACTCCTTTTTTCAATCTTACCTAAGGACTTCTAATGCTAAGCTATTGGAATTGTCCTTTGGAAGATCCCTCCGGTTCTGGCGGATCATTGGACATAACCTAACCATAATCACCTTATTACTCCATGATTATCCTAGATTATTTGTCACATGCCATTAAACCTTGTGAAAATCTCTCAACGTGTTTATGAGAAAACACATTTTGTTAACACATCGAGAGTTTTGCATTTTTAAACACTCCCCCTTCACATGTGCTCATGCATTTTTAATAAATTGCACATGTTGGGTAGTGTTCGCACATTTTGAAATGATTGAATTTCAATGAACATGACCTTCGCGAGACACGCTTACATCACTAGTTACACTAGCTTGAAATTATTACCCGTCCTGGTCATATTCAAAGATCATCTCTCGAATTGGTACATTCTACTCAGACAAGTCCTTTGCGAGACACGCTTACATCACTGGTAAACCAGCTTGAAATTATTACCCGTCCAGGACATGTCTTTTCGAGAACGGACATTTAGTTTCGTCAATTCGAGGGTTCATGCTGAGTCTTTTTGAAGAACTCGTTTTGAGATTCAAACGATAAAACTTCTTTTAGATCACATTTTAATCACGTCCTCTCCCCCATATATAAACACTTAATCTCCCCCTCAAAAATAGCATGAAGTGGTATTTTTGAAAACAGTTGATTAAAATGAAACTTTTTGTGGAGAGACGGACTGATTTGAGCATGAAAAAATGGAACATTTTTTCTTTTTATACTCCCCCTTAATCAGAGCAAATGGTTAAACTTTAGAGTTTAAAAAGCATTTAGGGGTCTATGAGGGAGTTGTTGTGAGCACAAAATTTATAAAAAGACTTTGAAAGATCTTTTGAAACAATTTTGACTAAGTGCTCACGGTTTTTAGCTCTTCGCCATTAACATTGCGAGTCCTGATCAGAAATAATCAGTAGTCATTCAATGTAGCGCGGGTTTCGTACTGAAATGCACGAAAGCCGTTTGAAGAATATTTGAGAAACGACATGTTTTAGAAAAACATAAAAAATAACTCTCGCTCAAGCATCTGTAAATACCCGTATCATTGTTGAATGACATTTCTAAGTACGTACAGAATATTGATTAGACGAGAGACATGTCGTGAGAAGAATATTTTTGGTTTTTGATGTTTTATATTTTTTATGGCTTTTTCAAATTTTCTATTTTTTATATTTTTGTTTTTGAAAAAGGTATGTATATATTTACCAAAAATATATACATAAATATTTACAAACAAATGTTTACCAAAATATTTACATGCGAAGCTTTATGAAGTAAATCAATAAGATTCGAGAAGACTTTCTAACTCTTCGGGAGTTAGGCTTCGCATTCCAATTCGACGAACTAAGTTTTCAAACCGCTCTTTTGGGAGGGCCTTAGTAAATAGATCGGCGAGCTGGTATTCTGTCTTCACGAAAAACAATTCAACAGTACCCTCTTCAACGTGCTCTTTTATGAAGTGGTAGCGGACTCTAATATGCTTGGTCTTCGAGTGTTGCACTGGGTTGCACGAGATGGCTATGGCACTTTTTGAATCGCAATACAAAGGTATGCGGTTGAAAGAGAAACCATAATCTGTGAGTTGTGTTCTCATCCAAAGGACTTGTGCACAACACGCAGATAAAGACACATACTCGGCCTCTGCTGTTGATAAAGCAGTGCAATCTTGTTTTCTTGACGACCAGCCTACTAGCTTTTCTCCCAGAAATTGTGCTCCGCCTGATGTACTTTTTGCTGTAACTTGGCATCCAGCATGATCGGCATCTGAAAAGGCAATTAGTGTAAACTCCGAATCCTTTGGATACCAAAGTCCCATGTTAATGGTTCTTCGTAGGTATCTAAAGATCCGTTTAACCTCTTGGAGGTGAAGTTCGGTAGGCCTTGCCTGAAACCGTGCAAGTAAGCAAACAGCAAAATGAATATCTGGTCGGCTTGCAGTTAAGTACATGAGAGAACCAATCATGCTCCGATATTTCTTCGGATCCATGGGTTTCCCATATAGGTCAGCGCCAATTTTTGGTGAAGTGACCATAGGAGTACCAACAGAGTCACAATTGTCCATACCATGTTTTTTCAAAATCTCAATCGTATATTTAGCCTGATTAAGAAAAATTCCACGCGGGGATTGATGAATTTGTAAACCCAAAAAGAATTTTAATTCACCCATCATGGACATTTCAAATTTGCTTTTCATGAGATTTTCAAAGTGTTTTGAATGTGTCGGATTAGTGGACCCAAAGATTATGTCGTCCACATAAATCTGAACAATCAAAATATCATTTTTGTATTTTCTTGTAAACAAGGTCGGATCAATTGTTCCTTTGGTGAAATTATTTGACAATAAGAAGGATGATAACTCGTCATACCACGCCCGTGGGGCTTGTTTCAAACCATAGATTGCCTTCTTAAGCTTGTAGACGTATTCCGGATGATCTTTGTCAACGAAACCGTCTGGTTGACTCACATACACTTCTTCTTTCAGAGTTCCATTCAAGAACGCCGTCTTGATGTCCATCTGATAAACCGTGATGTTCTTGTGAGCGGCATAAGCTAAGAAAATCCTGACAGCTTCAAGCCTTGCAACCGGTGCGAATGACTCTTCAAAATCTATCCCTTCTTCTTGTCTGAATCCCTTTGCCACCAGACGAGCCTTGTTGCGAATCACAGTCATTTCTTCATCCTGTTTGTTTTTCCATAACCACTTAAGATCAATGACTAGTTTGTCAATTGGTCTTGGAACTAAATCCCAGGTGTCATGGATTTGAAATTGAAGAAGTTCTTCCTGCATCGCTTCAATCCAGGCATTATCTGCCATCGCATCCCGAATGTTCTTAGGTTCTATGAGACTGACTGAGCAGACATAGATGCACATGTCGAAATCGGTATGAAGTTGTTTTCTCGTCTGAATTGGTCTTGAGGGTTCACCAATAACCTGTTCAATCGGATGGTCTTTTGTCCACTGTAATGTTGAAGGATACCTTGGACTGAATAACTGCGTGTTAGTCGGTTCATGTAATCTGGAAGATGATTCACCAGATTCCGTTCCAAAAGGGTTTTCAAAGACTTCTTCGTCTAACACAACATTATTTGGTTCGTGCTCATCAATTCTTGGTAGAACAATTTCAATGAATGGAGTTGCTGGAGTAGATGTAGATGATGTTGATGTCGAGGGAGTTGGTGCGCCGGCTTCGAATGTTGTGGATGCATCTGGATTTTGTGGTGTTGGTGGTGGTTGTTGATGTTGAGTGGTTGCAGCGGAATGTTGGTTAGATGCATTTTTCGAAGCGCCACCATAGTATTCATCGTACATGAACTCGAAGAAATTATCCAGTTCTTGAGTTGTTGGTTGTTCGACATGAATTGATTGAGCTCCTTGAGGTGCGAGTCCCGAACTGATATGTCCAGAAGTCATTCGGTTAAGTGCGGGTTCTAGAGCGAGTCTCTCAGAAGCCATTTGTGAAATTTCATCAAACTTCACATTCATCGTCTCCATGATCTTTTTCGTTCTCCTGTTATACACCCTGAATGCCCTCGAGTTTTCAGAATACCCAATAAAGATTCCAATATCACCCTTAGCCTTCAACTTTCCCAGATCTTCCCTGTCATTTGTTGGATAGCATAAAGCGCCAAATACATGAAGATAAGAAATATCCGGTTTTCGGTTGTTGACAAGTTCATATGGGGTTTTATTGAATCTTGGATGGATTAGGGATCGGTTTTGAGTAAAACAAGCAGTAGATACAGCATCGGCCCATAGGAACAACGGTGCACTGGAATAGATCAGCATAGTGCGAGCAGCTTCTACAAGGGTTCGATTCCTTCTTTCAACTACCCCATTCTGCTGTGGAGTTCTAACAGCTGATGTCTGGTGTGTAATACCAGTTTCTTCAAAGAATGTTCTTAACTCCTGATTAACGAATTCCGTGCCATTATCCGTTCTTACTATCCTAACTGGAGCTTGAAGTAGAACTTGAATCCGCTTCAGAAAGGCGATGATGGTGCTTGGTCCTTCATCTTTTGATCTCAAAAACTTCACCCATGTATATCTTGAATAGTCGTCAACAATTACAAGAATATACTTCTTCCCATTTATGCTTTGAACTCTCATCGGGCCACATAAGTCCATGTGTAACAAATGCAACCTATCAACCGAACTAGGTACGGGTTTAGGTTTGAATGTTGCTCTTTTGCTCTTTCCTTGCTCACATGATGGACATAGGTGTTCTTTGGTGTATTTGAATTTAGGAAGACCGGAGACGATGTCGTCTTTGGCAAGCTTGTTGATCGTGTCAAAGTTCAGATGGGACAAACGTCTATGCCACAACCAGGATTTTGTTTCGCCTGCCCTGGTCATGAGACAAATAGGTGATGAAGAGGCCATTTGGTTTATGTCAATTGCATAAAGATTGGTGCCACGATCCCCAATTAAGAGATCATCCCCAACCAAATTCCTGACAAAGCAAGTGTTTCTCCGAAATGCCACCTCTAAATCAGCATCACAAAACTGTCCGACAGAGAATAGATTGTGTCCCAACCCTTCGACATAGTAAACCCGAGTGATCAGATAATTTCCAAACCGAAGATCTCCATAACCCAGAATAGCTGCAACATGATCATTCCCAAAACGTACAGTCCCCATGAACTGCCACACAAAATTGATCAGCAGCTTCAGATTCCCGGTCATGTGCTTGGAGCAACCCGAGTCGACGATCCAAAGACAGATTTCAATGACCTGAGAAGAACAGAAGAATTTGTATATGGAAACCGTGTAACATTTGGTTCCAGTGGGTTAGATGAAACAGGTGAATTACACTTAGAACTGGTTTCCTTAGATGCATTGGGAATTATTTCTAATGTGCCATTCTTGAGTGTAAACATTCTACCCGTTGGTTTCCATGCACAAAACTTAAAGTGATCCTTAGGCAATAGGCTACTAGTGGTTTTTCTAGCTTTTGCAATAAGTCTTCGAATATATCTAGACTTAGCCTTAGTTACTAAAGGAACCTTTTTCTGTTCAGGCAGATCATTCTTTTTCACATCATTAGAAACATTATCATCACAAGCATTTACAGACAAAGTTTTCTTTTGCATTAAACAATCAGAATCATTACATGCATTAGAAACAGGAGTCTTATCATTACAACTAGATGATACATGTTTCTTCTTGGAAAGCTTTAAATTCCTAGGGTGTTCTTCTACTTTCTTGCTTGGACTCTCAGAAACAGGCGAGACACTAGGTTTCTTGTTATTGCTCCTAGTCTGTCGTTTGCTCCTAGAGTTGCTTTCTAATCCTGTAGAAGGTAAGGCACACTCATTAGAATTTATGTTGTTGTCCTGAGATGTTGTTTTAGCATTCCTAATCTCGCTTGGATTATCTTTAATACTTTTGTCTATCGCCCTATATGTTTTAGATGTAGAGGCAGACGCAGTAGTGGGACTAATCCTATAAAGGCCAGGTGCTATCACATTAGTGTTCTTGACAACAGCTTTCCCTTTTTGTTTCTCATTAGGCAAGGGGGTTAATGGTGCTATACCCGTAGTTTCCTCACCCTGCCCTTTTTGACTTGCAAGCTGAGACTTCAAAAGATTTATTTGATCTTGCATGTTTTTGTAAGAACGCTCATACGACAGTTTGTCATACTTGCATTCTTCCTTTTTCGTATCAAGCTGTTTAAAATATGTGCAATTTTGTTTTTCAAGCTTTAAAAGTGCCTTTTCATATTTTTCAACAATTTGAGACGTCTCAGCTCGAAGTGTTTCATCATCCTCCACAGAATATGTTTGGAAAATAATAGACATGATATCGGTCGATAGAGCTTCGAAAGAGAGAGAGTCATTTTGCATTTCCAAAACTTTTATGTGTTCCAAGTATTCATTTGCTTCATTCACTAAGGATTTGTGGTCCTTAACGAATTCTGCTGACTCTTTCAAAAGATTGTATTCCACATTTTGAACAACCGCATAGATTGCATCAATGTGTGGATTAATGTCTTGTTCAAACATTCCTTTTAGTTCAGTCTGAAATCTTGAAAGCCAATCTTTGTTGTTACTGTTTGTTTTGGATGCCACAATACTTTGAAGTGTTTCAATTCTCTGTTTAAGATCAACCAAATATAGTCTAGCCGCACTTGTTTCACAAGTGTTTGTAGATGCCATTTGTTCGATGTTAGACAGATGTTTTGAGACAGTTTTTTGTTTTGTGAAAACCACTGGTTTTTGAAAAAATAGATGTGACTTCTTTTGAACAAGATGAACCCCAGATTCTGTGTTAAGCTTCTTATAATCAATTGGTTTAATTTCTGGGTTCATTTGTCTCATTTTGACACGTCTCTTTTCAGTACGCTCAATCGTGTCATCCGAATCATAAATCTCAATCGGATCATGATTATCATTTAGCACACTACCATTATATAACACATTCTGATTTTGCTGAGCTTTCTTGAGATAATAAGGGTTTTCATAACCGATAGCCGTTTTCTTTAATGTATGTAAAATCGGGTTTGGATCGTTTATTAACAAGTTAATTGTTTGTGCAGAATGACCCGTTTTTACAAGTAAATCTTCCAACTTTGCAATGGTTTCCTTTTTGTCAGTGATCTCTTTTTGAAGATCTTTTTCACGTTTTGAAAACCTTTCATTCAACTCCTTCTTTTCTTTTTCAAGATTGGAATAAGTTGATTTTTGTTTTGAAAGTTGGTTGGTTAGTTCAAAATTTTCTTTGTTAAGAGATTTGATTTGCAAATTCAAAATAACATCGAGAGTGTTAAATTTTATTTGCAACTGTTTCTCTCTTAACTCAGAATCTCTTAAGCTAACCTCAAGTTCTGACTGTTTTTCGTTATGAAAATCATAAGCTCTTGCATTCACCTTATAACTCTCAAGCTCATCGGTCAATTTTTCATTCGCGGCCTTAACCTCGCTATTGACCGTTTTAACTTTCTCAATTTCAATACTACAATTATGCAATAATGATTCAAACATAGCACGTGTTTCCTCATCATTATCAGCATGCTGTGACTCGAATTCATCATTAGGATCCATATCTGGAGTTACCAAATTAGTATTACTACAACTTGGTTCGTCCATGTATGTATCATAAATGAGATTAGGAGTCTCAGGATGCGGTTCATTTTGAGGTGACATATCAAACATTTCATTATTGTGACATGTAGCATATGGTTGTACCTCAGAAACCGCATTAGTGTCAAAAGCAGGAGGTGCTTCTGAATCTGTGTCGTACTTTGCCTCCTGAAGATTAGCCATAAAAATGCAGTTTGCATCGATGTCCTCTTGATCTTCTGAAGCATCCATAATAGCCATGAAGTCATTCTCTTCTGCACTTAACTGAAGCCCAGCCGATTCCTTGTTTGCCAACATTAATGCTTTCTGCAAGTAAGCTGGATCCCTCTTATTCGGCTTGTCTGGACAGTTCCTAGCCATGTGTCCAATACCCTGACAGTTGAAGCACTTCATCATATTACCCTGATTCCTATTCCCAGCTCCCTGAGCAACATTCCCAAACTGATTCCCAGCATTTTGTACCCTTTGATTACCAACAGCATTACCCATCTGATTCCCTGTAAACTGACCCATCTGATTACCAACATACTGCCCTGCATTCTGATTATCCATCTGATATCTTGGAGCATATCCCTGCTGATTCCCATATCCCCCAACCATCTGACCTTGCTGTCCCATGTTGAAACTCGGCTGTGCAATCTGCTTGTTGCGAGTGTTCGATGAGATTCGTTGATTGTTGTTGGTGGGTGTAGAATAACGTCCTTGGAATGCTTTTGATAGGTAGGCAAAAGCTTGAGTCAAAGCATCAGTTGACTCATCCTGATCCTGTTGATCTGGGTGTTGCGGGTATTGTTGTTGTGGGATTACATGTTGTTGTTGTGGGTAGAACGGTGTTTGAGGATTGAATTGTTGTTGCATGAATTGTTGAGATGAAGATGATGATGGTTGTGCATTGACTGTTGCAGGTGTAGGTGATTGGACTATGAGTGCAAGAGGATCTTGTTGTTTAGCTTGTTTCTCTGTTCTGACTTCATTTGCCTCTTTTTGGTTTTGTTTTAGGAAGTCATAGAGCTGATCATAGTTCACCTCGTGAAGGTTTTGAGTTTGGTTGACAATAGTAACGTATCGTCCCCATTCTTCTGGAAGGTTGTTGATGAACTTGATGTTCTGAACAATTTGTTTATGATCCAAATTGTGTCTGATCAGCTCATTCATTAGAGTACAAAACCGTGTGTAGTAAGATTCAATCTGCTCAGCTGGAGTGGATGTGAACTTCTCCCATTCAGTCATAAGCTTGTTTTCCACGTCTTGTTTACCAATGTCTGTACCATAGCAGAGTCTTTTTACTCTTTCCCACATTGCATAAGCAGTTTCACAACTGTCTACAGCACAGAATATTTCTTGTGGTAAACCAAGTTGGATTAAATGCATTGCCATGTCATCTGCTTCAATTTGCTTGTGATCTGCCAATGTGTATTCCTCTTCCGTTTGAGTCCGGAAGGTTGCTTTAATTGGAGGTGATGCATTAGGATTCCCAGCTGTGACTTGAATCTGGCGAGGCACGAATGGACCTTCCTCTATGGATTTGATCAAGAGTTTACCTTGTCCTAGAGGCTTGGTTTTCATGTATCTTTTCATACGACTCGTCCATGGAAGATAACCACCTTTTTCTAACATTGGAGGTCGGTTTTCTGAACCTGCAGCATGAATGTCTTGTTGTGTAGTCATCTTTAAGATATGGTATGATAAAGTGGATTGAGGATCGTGTCAACAAAATAGAAGATGTTGTTGTGAAGCCTTGGTTTGTTGTTGAAGATCGTTGATGTTGTCAGATATGTAAACGAAGCAGATTAAATAACGTTACGAAACTTGATTCAAGTATAATTAAGACAAAGTCAAAAGTTTATAATGAATGTAAACTTTTGAGTTGACGAAATTACGTTCGAATCAAATCCTTAAAAGTTATTTAACTTTGAACTTAATTCACACAAGTACGATGGAAGTTGTTACGGTGGAATTTTGGTCTCGAAACTTAAAACCTCAATAACTTCATTTTGGAGCGTTTTCAGGCCTCGAAAGTTGGGTTGAATGAATAAATTAATTCAACGTGTCCTTCTCCTCGGTCTCACGGTCGTTTTGACAGGTAATTCGCTGAAAACGGAGTTACGGTTCAAAAGTTATGGCCGTTTGAAGTTTCACAGAAGTACGAGGGCCAAAACTGCCAAATCTGAAAGTTCTATAGGGCTGCTTGAAGGTACAGGGACTGAAAATGCAAATTCTGAAAACTGCTGAAAATCTCAGCCAAATGCGATAGACCAGCCAAATGCGATAGACCAGTCAAGTGCGATAGCAGTCAAATGCGATAGCCTTGTCTGAGTTTGAACTGCGATAGAACAAATGCGATATGTCAACTGCGAAAGTTTCTGCTGTCAACTGCGATAGTTTCTGAAATGCGATAAAGCTTGAACAGCGATAAGCCAATAGCGATACCTATCGCAATTCTAATACAAGAACTGCGATATCTGAATTGCGATAAGAACCGATTTAGACAACTGCGATAAGGCTTTCAAAATGCGATAAAACGCAGATTTGTCTTGCAAGTGCGATAGATTGAACTTTTCCTACCTTTTTTGACTTTTTCCCTTACAACCTTATCACTAAAGATTTTCTCTTACAACTTTTCACCAACTAGCTAAAATTCCTGACACAATTCAACAACTTGAACCAATAATATCTAAGAAATCACAAATAAAATAATCAACAACACAAAAAGTGAATAACTTTTCCTGTGGTTCGATCAAAACACTTAGAATAAATAAATATTCCACACAAGAACACAAGATTCAAGTGAGATAATATTCACAGATTCATAGGCCAAATCGTATAACCATTAATACATCCAACCTTACACATTAATCTTGCTCTTCTATTTCCAGTAACACCCACTTCGTGCCTTTTTGAGAAGCCAAAGACCACGACAGTGAATGGTATGAAGCAAAAACCGAACAAACAAACCTTCTACCTTGTTGATAGGCTCATGTATACCACTTGTAACACCACAACTCTCTTCTTTATCATACAAACTAACCAAACATGATGACACTCACATACACATAAAGAACAATAAGAGTAGCATGGATCATATGGTTAAATTTCAAGTCTAATGATTATATTCAATAAGAGAAGATAATACAAAGACTTGGGTGGACTTGGATACACACACACACTCTTATCTTATCTTGAATGAGGCACACTTACTAAAAGAGATATGTGTGTGTGTTTATACGACTGCCATCAAACCAAAGAGGGTTTGATGGGCTTTGACTTGGACCTTTGTGTGGACTTAACATTTGCACTACACATATGTTAAAGTTACAAGACTTTTCTAATGCCTTAAGCCCACACACTTAGTACACATTATACATTACACATTGATTCTTAACTACAAATGACCATCACTTCACATTAAACATAAATTTAATGCTAACAGGTAATAAAAGAAAGAAGCGAAGATGGACCGAAATGTCATACGCTAAACAACTCAAGAGAATAACCGGTGAAGATAATTTGTTCATAAATAGCTTAGTTTGTTGCAATGGTAAAGTATATGCCTTGAATGTCGATAATTCTTTTTCTGGATTGGTCATACTGATTGACATTGCTGTTAAGGATAAAGAAGTTTTGATAAAATTATTGCTCTTAGGGGCGAGTCCTTTTAGTTCCAGCATAAAATATTCTGAATTGACTTTTATTCTGAAAGGATCATGCACTGATTTATTTTTGATTGACTTGGGTTTCAACAAGGAGACACTTGAAAGAGTACATCTTTTTAGATTGGACATGACTAGTGTCAAGTCGGAAGAAATGGAGAGATTTACAGACTTGGACATGACTAGCAAGAACTGGAGAGAAGTGGAACATACAGACTTCGACATAAGTTTTGATATGTGGGAAGAATTGGTTGACCTCGATGATGCTATATTTTTTGTGGATCTTGCTCGTGATAACTCGGTGTATTACAAACCTGAAATTGCCTCAGAGTTAGGGGGTTATATACACATTCGTGATAGTTCAGGCAAAATGTTGTATACATACCATTTCAAAGATAAAACAATCTCCCTATCTTGTATGCCTTCAATGGTACGGCCAACAAGCAATGTTTCATTATGGGAATGCAGGTATTCTTCATAATTCGATTGGTGTTTATTTATCGTAATCGTTTTATTGCAGTGAGTTTGTTTTCTTAAGAGCATATTTTGTGCAGGTTAGAAGATGGTCATGGAGAAGCAAAATGCACAACTGATTCTAAACAAGAAGAGGATCAGATACTGGTAAAATCATTTAGAGAGAATGAGGTTGAGTTTAATGAATGTCACCTTCTCAATCTTCCGTTAGATATTTTGGAGACGATTATGGAGTATTGTGTTGGTGTGGAATACATGAACTTCCGTGCTACATGTAAACGTTCTCATGTAGCAGCACCTTTGATACAATGGAGCAACGAAACTTCACTAAGAAGATTGCAGACTTATTCATTAATCTCACCATGGTTAATGGAGGTAGACAATAATAAAGGCATTATAACTTTTACAGATCCAATGTTTGGTGAAAGCTACTTTATGAAAAATCAACATGTATGGCTTGGTCATCAAGAAATATGCTGTTCCAGGTTTGGTTGGTTGCTGTTTCTAAGCACTGAATTTGATCGTCTAGTATTCTTTAACCCGTTCACATATGTCCAATTATTTGTTTACTTACATGCATGTTTAGTCATAGGATGTTATATAAGAGCAGTGATTGTTATGCTTAATTATACAAATGACAAGATCAAAGGTATCTGTGATTATGTGAGGAAAAAGAAATAGTGCAATCTACATATCAATCAATAAATGTAGGCATATAATTATGCACAAGAATTAGCTATCTCAATCATTTTTCATTATAAAATAGTTATTGTACTTTTGGGAAAAAAAACTAGTAACTGAATTTTTTTTGCATCCTTTGGTATCATAGCTATGGTAGTAATGGTCGAACGGAATCATGGAGGACATATAATTCATAGATTTGCCGAACGAGGCCATAAACAGATTCGCGTGACGTGAATATATTGCAAGCCTCGATCAACAGATTTAAGTGCTTGAGCGCCAGCGTGAGAAGACGAATCTGAATGGGCTTGGGAAACCCTAGATAGAGAAAACCCGTATGTTTGTGATCGAGGAAATCACCGTGGAGGCGTTTAGAAGGAAACTTTATGTAGTCTCAGGTTAGGAGTCGAGTCCCCTGAGTGCGTCGGTAATGCCCCTTTAAACTATCATGGTTCCTAATGTAGTATTCGGATGAGATTTCCGAGTCCCAAGTGCATCGGTAAGGCTCCATACTATGCTGATTTTTGTGGTTACCAAAATGATAACTCTTTGTTGGTAAAGGAAACAGAATATGAAACTATCTTTTGAGATGTAGGAGAAGGAGAAGGAGTACCCTTTTGTTGGATAGTTATCCAAATTTTCTAGAAAGTTACCAAGATAAACCTATTTTGGATGTGTTAGTGGAAGAGGAATCATTGCCTATTTATGATATTGATACCATGCCGAAAGAAAAGATTATCAAGTAGGAGGTAACATTTGAAGATGATGAAGTTGTGTGTGTTGACCACGATGAGCCTTTAGTGATCCAACATATTTTGAATATGTTTCTAAACCCGTGGATGATAATTCGAGCTAAAAAATAGTATTTTCGCACGAAGTGTACGATTAGAGGGAAATTATGTGATATGATAACTGATCGTGACATTTTTCGAATGTGGTCTCAACATACATGGTTGAGAAGCTACATTTGAAGACAAATAATCATCCAAAGCCACACGACATGATGTGGTTGCTAAAAGGTAATATGATCAAGGTAAATAAATGTTGTTTGGTATTTCTATGTGTAAAAGTATCACGATGAAGTATATGGTGTGAAGTAGTACCAATAGATGTGTGTCATATTTTGTTGTGTAGGCCATGCCAGTATGATCGGAAAATCAAGTATAATGGGTTTCGAAACACATACAAGTTCAAGAAGGAGAGGGTAAATATGACTTTGGTTCTACGAGACATTGTGCAAACAAGGAAAGACAGGTCTATGTTGTCCTCAAACGACCTGAATTCAAGGGTGTTACCAAAAGCATCCCGATGTTATTATCCAAAAAATTCCACAAACAATGTTCACGAGTTAGTGGATTATTACCAAAAGCATCCCGATGCTATTATCATTTGCAAACAATGTTCACGAGTTAGTGGATTATTGCAACGTGTCGGATACCTTCAATGTTGCTTATTTGCTTTTATATTATGATAATTTTGACGGGCTTTGCTCCACTAGTGAACATATGTTAAGCTATTACTATTTGTGCTTCGCTGAAGAATCATAATATATATTACCATTCTTTAGTAATTTTGCAACTTTTTGTTATTTTTCGTTTTGAACACTTTTAATTTTTTAGAGTTTAGATTCGAACTCTTTTTTGAAAAACTATATAAAGGGGTTGGATAATTTTGCTCTTTAAAACTTAGTTTTAAAACTTTAATGTGAACTAACAATGATAATATGTAAGAATAAATGGAAGACAATGAGTAAAAGGATGATCAGACTAAACACGAGGATTTATAATGGTTCGGTCACAAAACTTCTTTTCGCTTTACTTCACTTCCTGAGTTTCCTACTCGAGAATTACTTTACTAAATCAACAAGCTCCCTTCTTGGTGAATCCCTTCTTGGTGAAGAAAACCATGTATACAACATCGCTTACAACTTTTACCGATACTATGCTAGATATCGAGTCCTAACAAGGTAGAACCAACCGTTCTCTCTTTGGGTTTTGAGGCCTAAAACACTAACTTATCTCACTATAGTTTGGTGTATAATGATGTATATGAATTTGGAGTATGATAGTGGAATATGATAATACAATAAGGTTTGGAATTGAAGTACAACACACTACACAAAAGACTTCAATTTTCTTGTGTTTCTCCCTTTTCAAAGTGGATCACTTTGAATGAATTAAGGACAAGATTATGATATGAATGAAAAGGTTTATGAATGCTTGAAATGTGTTTGCAAGGAGTGAGTTGAAAGTATGTAAAATGGCTTGTTTATATAGGCAAAAGAACCCAATCAAAGACCTCGACATATCAACGGATTTGTTGCAGGGTCTGCGGGTCCTGCAGATTAAAAAATCTACCTGTTTTGATATGCCATTCAACATTTGTTTGTAATGTTTTCATTCTAGATTGCTTAGGGAAGAGTTAAGGCAAAACATGTTTGATGCTTTTCTAAATTATTGAGCACTCTATGGCTAAAAGTGGTTTATGAAAGGTTTGGTAAAAAACACATTTGATGTCTTCCTCTTTTGTTTTTTATTAGAGCAAATTCTTTAATAAAATACGTGACACATATCAAAATTCTAGTGTAGTCGTCCAATCGTCTATGTACTTTATTAATAACGTATATGACACGTGTTAAAATTCTAATTGAGTTGCCCAATCACCCTAGTTTATTTTGAGAAGTTGATTTTTTGGACTATATGTTGGACTACTCTTCAACTATTGGGCTATTTAAAGAATTTGCTCTTTAGAGTAATGCAAGAATAGTTGATCAATCTTAAAATGCATGATGAGAGTTAGAATCACTTCACTAAGTGGAAGATTTTTGTTAGTTAGAACGTGCATTTTATAAAAGATCTTATATAGAATGGAAGTAAAAAAATTTACTTAATTGTTTACAAAATAATGATGTAAGTTTTTATAAAATGATGCAAAAGTTTTGATGTAATATGTATGATAAAAACATCTTTGATAATTAAGATAGTTTTAGAAATTCATATTCATACATTAAGTAATTTGCAGCAAATGATAACTGTGTCTAAAAAATGTTTATGTAAACTTTTACGCAACGCTTTTATATTTGTCATTAACAAAGCGTAGAGATCGTTAAATAGAAATAACGTTTTTATTCGATTATCTGTATTTATTACTACGTCATTTTTTTTTCTAAGCTAATATTCTCCTATAGAAATATGGGTTATTGTTTGCTTATTTTACAATTTTTTAATTATAAATCAATGAAAAAAGCTTTGCTTTAATTGAATTTAATACGAATTCAATACCACAATATTTGATCCAATTGTTTTTCTTGCGTATGTAGTGCGATATGTTGTCCGGATGTTACGATCCGCATGCTGTTGCTATCTATAAACGACTTTACATATTACTAGTAGCAAACAAGTTTTAAGCGCATATATATAAAACAAAATATTTCAATTTCATGATGAGAATTTTTTAGGTTAATAAAGGGACAGTTTGAGACTTGCTTCCTCCCCTTTTCTTTTAGGACGTACCAAACACTCCTCTTATTTAATGTCTTGCGCATACTCCATAACACTTCAGTCATTATTTAACATTATAGCTTTATAATACTACACATTGTCAATAATATTTAACGAATATGGCGTACAAAGTTCTGTGCCAAGTGTGACGGAGCTATTTTACAAATTAAGAAGTTTGTCAGCCAACCGATTGAATGGGCACAACTCCCTTTATTTTTTGACCGTTGCATGCTCTTAATACACAAAAAATCAAGAATTGCTTGTAAACATAAACAAGCTTCGAAATAAAAAAAAAAAAAAAAAAAAAAGGATCTCAGTTTTCACTTTCGTGTTTCATTATAGAATTAAAGACCTTATGAGATCTTAACAAAATAAATGTAAAACTCATCATAGATCGTTTTCGAAGCAAAACTTCCTTTTATTATTCGAACCTTTTCAAAGAAAGAACAAAACCAATCGTTTCATACTTTCTTTTGTTCGGTTTAAACGAAAACAACAACCTTACCCAAGACCTTGTTAACAAGATCTTGAAGTCAATCCTACTTCATTTTCATTTGGAAACTTTCTAAGGATATTAATGGAATATTGTGGTGGGTCACGTTTGACATAAAAGAAAAATGGTGACTGTTGTTGGTGTGAGAGTGACTGCGTTTTTCATTAAGGGTGGAGGGAGTAATACTTTTCAACCCTCCCAAACTTTAACCAATCAAATCTCTCCACCTCATTTCAACTCTCCAACCCTCAATCCAACCTTTTTTACTGGCAACCATCACTCTCAACCCTCCCAAATCTTTTTTTAAATATTCATAACTACTAATGCACAAAATACAACTAACTAATGCATAAAATAAACCTTGAATGTTGCTTTCTTCCTCAGCTCGCAGCGAGTTTAGTGCTCGCATTTCCAGCCCTCCATCCCAGCCCGCAATACCGGCAACCATGAACCCGTGAACCCGCTAGCTCGCAAGGACCAACCCGCATATCACTCCTCCCGGCCTAAGAAAATTAGGGTACTGAATTTAGGAGCGTCTTATAAGCTATATTTTAGGGGTAGGGTATGTATTAGCAAGTGTTGTTGGGTTTTTTTTTTATGAGGGATGCTATAACCACATAAGAAATTCACACAAAAAATTCACATGCTGACGTGTCAGCCAGTGATTGAATTAATGAGAGAGAAGAGAGAGAAACTATAGTAAAATCCATTAATCACTGGCTGACACGTTAGCGTGTGGATTATTTGTGTGAATTTCTTATGTGGGTCTAGCATCCTTTTTTTTTTTTTTTTTTTTTTTTTTTTTTTTGGGCTGGTACTTTTGTTATCCGAATTTTTTCATTGGGCTGGCTTAAAGACTCTGTTTCTTATATGAGTATTGTGAATTACAGTTCAAGCTTTGATGGGTATAAAAGCTTCCTTATTGGATCCTAATGGTGTTCGTGAACGGGTATAACTAGTCGGTTAACCCGCGCGCTGCAGCGGGAGTGCTATGATTAAAACATTTTGTGAAGTCCATTTGTATGAAACAAATGATTTAGAAAGACATTATCATAAGTTGATCTATTATAAACATTAGTAATTTCTACACATTCAAAACTATTGAACGTAAACCTTATAGATGTAACACATTACAAATGTTTAAGCAAGTTTTCTGAATACATTGTCTGGTAATCTTCTTGGATATACGACCGCTGCGACGAATCTTGATGAGCAACAATGCCAATCACTGCAGCAGTTTTGTTTTCTATGGTAATACTCCAACTATACCTACACAATTTAAATTTTGGAATCAGAAACCATAAAGAGTCAAAAATAAGTAATAATTCAAAGATCAAGAATATGATGTAATACAAAATAAACATCTGTATTTCTGTACCAGTTTCCAGCAGTGCATTTTTTGGGCATTGGATGGTCAAATTCTTCAATGAATGGCTGGAAAATGGTTACCATCAGTTAATTTGTATTATCGAAGGCAAATATTACATATTCAAGCGACAAAAGCAAATCCAAATACTATCTCGTGAGACAAAAGAGAAGATAGTCATGTGTTAAGGTTGCTGTAATCAGGCCAACATAGGCGACAATTGAAGGACATAAGTTTATGGCAATTCGACAAAGCCTTTAACAGGATAAACTCAATTCGGAAAACGGCAAACACAAAACAATGCTGCACAACAATAACCATCTTATGACCAACTATGTTCGGTTGTTTGCTTAAATTTTTTTTTTTTTTTTAATTTTAATTTTGTCTTATGAGCAGCTTATTATGAGTTGTATACACAGGTGTTTAGCCTTTTTAACCTGAACTTAGAAATAGAAAGCGCGTAAATCAAATGAAGCTAATTTATGAAAGAGCTGTTAGTAAAAGTACCTGATGTAGAAAATGATGTTTTCTCCAACAAAGTGGACAGAGCAATAGCAAACGACACGCAAAAGACTATCAGGAATGTGTATATAATCCTTTGAAAAAAAAAAATCAGTAGCAACTGTAGGCGACATATTAAGTTTTGTAAACACAATCCCTGTCACAATCAATTGTGGTGCAACAAACGATTAGGCTCAGATTTGTATATAGTCTTCAGGTGACGGAAGTGTCAGAGTTCCACAATGGCTGCAAATAAACCTGGTTGCACAGCAACCATATATGCTATGCCATCCGGTCATTGCCTCACCAAGCTACTTGCGGATCTTCAATGACACATTCCATTTGGCTCATGTTACGACAATCATCATAGCCCATCCGAAAAACATTATCCGGATTAGTACGGGATTGAAAATCGAAAAAACTTTCATGGTGTGCACATTTTCCCACACACAAAACATCCGGCATGGCTGCAAACATATCAATCTGCCTTGCCAAGACATAGACGCACACAACTTTAATCAAGTTTGTTCATAGCCATCACATCCAGGCTTATCTAATATGCCGAAAGTGCTGCTACAAAGTATGGCTGCAAACCTAGGAGGCTGCTCCGCCACAATGGATTTAGGGATCCACAAACACGCTAACCGCCACAAATCAGTGTAAGGTTGTTGTAATCAGGCCAACATAGGCGACAATTGAAGGACATAAGTTTATGGCAATTCGACAAAGCCTTTAACAGGATAAACTCAATTCAGAAAACGGCAAACACAAAACAATGCTGCACAACAATAACCATCTTATGACCAACTATGTTCACACACATAGATACGTATTACCATTCCATAAATACAAACCATATGGAACAAATACTGAATTACCAAAATGCAACGAAACCACTCGCAACTATATCAGCAAGCACCCTCAAAGCACACCAAAAATCTATTTTTACACATAATCATGACCTATAATAATCAAAACCAAATTCATTAAACCAAGAATCCAACCCAAAATTTACAATCTTTGCAACAAAGCGACACAAAATTATTAAACTTGTGAAATCTAAGCAAACCCCATAGATTATTAAATTGGACAGAAAGACAAACAAACACAAATTAAGGATTTACCTATTAAACCTCAATTCGTAATCTACATCTCAGCTAGCTTACTCAGCATATATGGGGTGTACCGCCTTTCTTGACCCACCGGAATCCTTGCTACACTGCCGACCCGACGGCAATTCAAGATTTTAAGAACCCTCTACTCACCACACTTATCCCTTTTTTTTATATCATTTTTTGTGGGTTTGATCGATTCATTTTCACATAAAAGATATCAAAAAAATGCACTTTTGACAAAAGGGTGTCTGTGTTTTTTTTAAGTAGTTTAGTGAGAAGAAGATTAGAAAAAAAATGGAGGGGTGGGATTTATCAGAGAGATGGGAGAAGCTTCAAGAGAGGCGATTGTGATAAAATGAATGTGTGGAAGAAGCTTCAAGAAGACACACACACGAAAGAGTAATATAATTGCTAGATACAATTGCTGGGAACAAATTGCAATTACTTCCATGAATAGTAGAAAGCTACAGTGATTTTACTATTCATCACAAACACAATTAACTCTAACATCCAATAGAAATTTGACTCTTGTCATGAGAGACCAATTGCATTGCGAATTAGCTTCTTAACCACTCGTTAATTACATTATTGTGGACCCCACTTCCCAATGGTTTTTAGTATATATATATAATATAATTTATGGCGTAATTTATGAATGAAAATTTTTATTTAAAAAAGTTACGGTCGTTATTGCGGTTACCATTAGCAAATTATGTTTTGAGTGTAGTCTTGGTGAGAGAAAACTGAGGTGACAGAAGTGACCACAAAAATTATGGTCACCGTTAGCATTGGCCTAAGAGCGGAGATGTTGAGTTATTCATAGATCGGTTGCCTTGTTGAATATCTTTATGAACGATTGTATAATATTTTGATTGTGGTTACAAGGTGTGAAAGTTTTTGAAACCGAACTAAGTTGTATATCCTCGTAGTAGCTTGTAAATTTACACAAATTTGTACATTAGATTATTTATGGGGTAATTATCAAAATAGTACTTTAATTTCAACTTTTTCAAAAAAGGGTATGAAAATAATCAACTTTCCCAAAAGAGTCATGTGCGATTGTGCGATCGTGCGAACCCACAAAAAACGTGACACGTGTCCAGACAAAGTGGTACAAGCCAATGATTAGCTACACCAAATACCCCACGTGCCCAGTTGACTTTTTAAAAAAGATCGTGCAAACGACATTGTGCGAATGGCTGCTAATGTGCGAAAAGTAACCTTGGAAACATGCAAAATCTTCCACTCCCTGAATCAAATCCTTTGATTTGATTTATCTTTGAAATTATTTAAATTTTAATTTTATTATCATTAACAATTAACAATGTATTTTATTCAAAAACAACATTCAGATTATATCATTTCACACACACAAATCCACACACATTATCAACAACCGGATTAATCAATTTTGTTCATACGAAATGGTTAGTTTTTTCTTTAATTGTTAGTCGTTATATGTTTATATGATTATATCATTTTTGTTCATACGAAATTGGTTACGAATGGTTAATTTTGTTCATACGAATGGTTAATTTTTTTGGGTTTGTTCATACGAATGGTTAATTTTAGGGTTTGTTCATACGAATTTTATGGTTAATTTTGTTCGCACATTTGTTCATACGAATGGTTAATTTTAGGGCTCGTAGCAGCATATTTGCTTATTTGATTATTTGGCTTCTTTGAAAATACACAGGGGCTTATTTTAAATTTGAAAAACATAATCAGTTTGGTCTTTTTGGGCTTATTAGATTATGGACTTAAATGGTCAGCTGTGGTATGTAGTTCAAGTTATGGACTTAAATGTGAAGGCTGGTTCCGTGATGAGGTAATTAAATAATGGAAATATTAGCCAGTTTTGTGTTTTTTAATAGAATTATTGATCTACGTTTTTGTTAAATGTCTACAGCACATTGAGCTTTGGGTGATGTATTTGTGGCACTTTAGACCATCTTCTGCAGATTGGTCCATTGTTAGCAGTTACTTCTTGACACTTCTACTCCAAGGTTCATTGCCACTGTTTTATGCTACCGATGAAGTTTACAAATTGGCATGGTCTGATGTTGACCGGGTATTTATCTTTTTAGCAATTACTTCTTGACAATTCTACTTTAATTTTGTCATGTGGATTTTTTTATTTATTTTTTTTTTTTTTTTTTATTTTTTATTTATTAATTTTTATTTTTTTTATATTCCTTGCAGGTGTTCATTCCGATAAATGAACCAAAGAAACATTGGTCTGTTGCCCAGTTTCACATACAATCTGGGAATGTTATATTTTATGACAGTCTTTATCGTGGTGAAGAGGAAGGCCGTGACTGGTATCTGCAAATGAGGAGTTGTTTGGAAGTGAATCTTCCCTTGATTCTACGGGAGACAGGTGTGTTTGCCAAGAAACGTATCGACCCGAATTCATACAAGATCAAGTTTCGTCTTGCCCAGAACGTTCCAAAGCAGGGTGGGGTATTTGGTGATTGCGGAGTCTTTGTGTGTATGTTTCTTTACAGGTTAGTAATTCTTGTCGCTATTTGCATTGGTAATTAGATTATGATAAACATAAACATAAACCTTAATTAGAAACTAAGAAATGACATACTCCGAGCAACAAACACTAAGATAGACATGAGACATTCCTTACACATGGACACGAACAACAGACAGGCCACAAGAGTTTTATTAGGATCACACTAGCCAACATTTATCTTACCAAGGCAACATACCCTTAATCTTCTCGATGAATAGGTCAATGTAACACCCCAACCCGACAAGGGTAGAAGTATCATATTAATGGTTTCTTATCAGATCAAACAAAGCATACATTCATTAGTAATACAAAAATTCTCAAAGGTTACAAATGAAATACTGAAATACAAGGCTAACAAGTAAACAAAACTAAATACTAAGTCTTCATTGCAAATCCTTCTATTAGTCTCTACTTCTGAATAACTATCAAGGTCTTCTAAGTCCAAAAGCCTCTTCACTCATACCCAGCTTCCAACTAAAACCTGCCGCGGGAAAAGAAACGCGGCTGAGCTTAAAAAGCCTAGTGCACAGATATATAGAACGAAAACGAAAGCAAAAGAAAATGAACATGTATAGTTTAGTGCATTGGGATATATAAGTCATAAGCAAAGAATATGATAAGGATGGAATGAAAAGAAAGGAAATAAAAGGAAATAAAAGGATCAGCAATCCACCACGAGCCTAGAAACAAACCAAATCACATCATCTCAAATGTAACCAAATAGAGTAGCTAGCTCCCAGATATGTGAAAGACGTGTATCGCACACACCATCAGTCACCAGATAAATATAACAACAAACATATAACATATACAGATAACAGGTCAAATCTAGGATGCACCCATACGCCCCCGCAGACAAATCAATAATCATAATTATAATGGCCATAGCAAATAATAAACAAGGGACGGAACAGGTCATCACTCTCCTGCCCTAGAGTCATGTCAGAGGTGCGTCAATGACATGGACATGAAACCCTCATGCCTAGTGATTGGCTCGTAATATCAAATTGTAGGTCAAAATTCAAATGTACTAGCATAATCAAAAGTTATATCTTAAGGGTACATGGCAAAAGATTCAAATCAAATAGTTCAGAAATAAAAGTCAAGGTTCAAATCAAATCTTATCAAATTAAGTTTTATATCAAAGTTAAGTTCAGATTATAAGGACTATATCAAATGGTCCCGAAAAGAATTTCACAGGTTCATAATTAAAGTTCTTAGCAAAAGTTCATTTAGAGATTCTTGTCAAAAGTTCATTTAAAGCATTCCTTTAATAACGGATTTTCAATAAAATGATCTTTCAGAATAGTTTTCATAAAATAATCTTTCAAAACGGTTTTTCATAAAAACATTCTTTAAAACTAATTTTCACAAAAGTTAACAACTGTCATATAAAATAGTATCATATCACCATTCATAATCATTCTTTTAAAATAACTGATTTTCTCAAAACATTTTCAGGTCATAATTAAAAAGGTTTTCACATAACAGATTTTTATATCAGAGGTCGTAACAAAAGGGAATCATGAAAAAGGTTCAAAGCAAAGAGAATTATAATAAGGACATCAACTCGGCAGTTAAACAAGTCAGGACATGAAAGAGAGGTCATAGGAAGCTCACAAAACAAGAGATCACATGAAAGGTTCACAAACAGAAGGGAACATAGCAATGGTATAGGGAATCCTAATAAGGAGAATGAAAAACTGAAGGAAAATGGAATGAAAAACCCTTACTGAAAAAGGGAAGAATATTTGTACCTTAGATCGCCAGTGAAACACACCACTAGAAAAGAAAAGATCGGAAGTAAACTCCATCTTCAGTGAATCTACACGAATTATAAGTTTACTTATAAGTTTCATGGTTTTATGATTTCATGGTTTCTTAATCATAAGGTTTCATTTTAGTTTTTCCTCTATCTTTGGTAACTTTACATATTTAGTAACTTTAGTTATTATCATTTTCGTTTATCAACTTAAAGTATTAAAGATGACCATATCAGTATCTTAAGGTTCTAGATGTCATTTACATAAGTTTCGGGTTCATAATGTCGTTATGATAAGATAAGGGTATAAAATATAAATATTATCAAATTACATATTTTCACAAGTTAAATCCTTTAGTTTTAGGAAAATGACTATTTAAACCCTTTAGTATAGAAGATAAACACTTAACACCTTTTAAATATCTTTTACCCCTTTTTAACAGATTTTACACATGAACTGGACCTGTTTCATAGAATTTATTAATCGTATAAGAACTCCAAAATAAAATCCCCAAAAATTCACACATGTAGCCAGATGTCTTAAGTACTTAAATTAATTTTCCCAGATTTTATTAAGTCGTATAACTATAGTTTAAAAATCCATTTATCCATATCTTCCAGATTTCTATTCAGATTTAACATACGAAAAGTGTGCAGTTCAAAACCCCATCAAAATAATTTATAAAAATCTACAAAAATTCCAGTAATTATTAGACATATTAAATAGTACCCAGTTCAAAGGAAACTTTCTAATTCGACATGGTTTGCAAATGATAAATCAAAAACACGGACTGTTTTTCCAGACTTATAAATCCAGTTAGACACTTAATTTTCCAAAAATCAAAAAGTAGCCTTCCCGACCTATAAAAATTACAAAATTAATTTCTACAGAGAGCTATTTTCCTGAATTCATTTCTAGACTCAAAAACCACCTAAATACCTGCTACCATTATTTTTATATAATCGTTCAAAGTCGTAATATAGTTCCAGGCCAGTAGCAGTTTTTAGGTTTCAAGCATATACTTAAAGTTTTTATCAATCAAATCTTTAATTCATGACACAAAACAATTTTAGATGAGTTATAACATGCTTAGGTCGAATAATTACAGATCATAACCTATTCAAAACGATTTAAAACATCACATACACACTAATCGATTGTATTAGGGTTTACTTAGGGTTTTTAAGATTATGATTTTATGTAACTAATTTTATATCATCATATGTGTTAATAATTTGACAAAAACAACGAGAATCGAACGAGGAAAAGGGATGATACAATACCCTCGTAGACCAATGAAGAACACGAACACAACAAGATTATTCACCACGAAGTTCTCCTTCTTCTCCTTTGGTCGCACGGCAGAAAACACAAGAACAAACAGAAAAGAATGGGTCGATTAGGGTTTAGGATCAACAATTCGAATGGATTAAGTTATGTGTATTTGTTTACCTTTGATACGTATTGAACACGAACACAATCAAGAACACCAAAACTCCCTTTGGTGGCTGCAACAGATCGAACAAGGAGAGCAAGAGGAGAAGCCGGAATTTTTCTAGTGTGAGAGGATTAGGGTTTTGTTCTTTTTTTTTTTTTTTTTTTTTGGTTATGCCGACAATTGTGAATAAGGGAGTGTTATGGATCGGTTTTGTGAGGGTTTTTAGGGGAATGAATGGGCCGAATATTAGGATAGAATTAGGGTGATTATTTACTTCCAATTTTTTTCACAATTCATACTTATCTTGTCATTTGGACCTTAACCGAAATTTTTGAACTTGTAACACATATATGGAGTCGACTAGCATAGTTAGGTGTAGAGGATTTTATTTTGGACATATCCTTATAATGTAAAGTTTTTATTCGAAGCTTAATTCATTACATAACATAAGTCATAATCACTTTAGGTTAAGTATAATAGCTGTTACTTATAGGATATTCATAGGTTCTCAAAATTTTAAATTTGATGGCATTTTTGTCACTTCGGATTGTATTAATTTTCGGGTTTTACAACTTCTTCCCCTCTAAAAGAAAATTTTCGTCCTCGAAATTTGCAAAGAGACGGAAATGGAATAGAACGGAAAACAAACAAAGACGTACCGGATCAAAATACAAAATGCGGATAACTAGCTCGTATCGATTCTTCGGTTTCCCAGGTAGCCTCACGCTATGGGTGATTCCTCCAAAGAATCTTTACGAACTGAATAACTTTATTTCTCATGACTCAAATCAAAACGAAGTGGGTTCAAATTCCCGCAGAAAGAGACAAATTAGATTGATTCAGAACAAAAGGTCCATGCAACATAAAATGGACGATAAGCGAATCTTCCGGAAAGCTCACATGGAATACGAACAAAATTTCAGATCAAATTAATTGTATCGACAGTAAAGAATTTTACAAGAATTCAAGATTTATAACTAAGGTCAACAGAATGAAAACGAGAGTCCAAACTCATCCAGATATCTAACGAACGAAAGTAGCGTATACGCATGGGTAGAATGAACTTAAAGTCTCACTAATCACGGATAATCCAACGGAGATTCAAATTCTAAACTTCTTAGGTACTCCCCAAGATATCCTATGCCCACAACAAGTGCACGTTATATGATGTAAGTATTATCACGTTGGCCAGACGTCATAATACTGGCATCATATAAATATGCCCTTATGATGGTCATACTTTATCTCAAGTCATAAACAAAGCCACCTATCTTAATCCACCTAGTACTTCTACTATCCCGAGGTCAACAAAATCGAATGCCCTAGTCAAGAGGGAAAACAAAACTATTCGCAAGAGTATCAAAATCCCAGATTGCTGAGCAGAAATGAGGTACGTCGTCACCAACATCATATCTTCCACAATTCGCCAAAATCTCTAAAAACAATGTCATCACCGAACATACGAAGATAAACACGAAACTAGAATGCTTCTAGGGAACTTAAATCATTAAAGGATCTTATTACTATATAACGAAACTTAAGAAAGTCTACGGAAGTGAAATTTAGTCGTCAAAATCTTCGGTCTTCCCAGAATCAATTCTTCCCAACATAAAGGTCTGTTTCTAAGCTTCGTCCATTCAACACCTCCAATCTCCTCAAGTTCGGTTAATCTGTCTTCGTTTGTCCATCAATCGGAAAGTGAAACCAAAATCGGGAACTTGTGTCTGGTTCGTCGAGCCTCCTACAGTTCTTCTTGGAATGTGATGGAGTAATGTGGATTTCTGGCACGATCTTTGAATCTCTCCAACATCCAGTCTGCTTCCGCTCTCAATTCATCTTAGACTGCATGTCTTCATCAGCTCCAGGTTCGCCATCTTGACTAAATTTCTTCTTCTGCATCGCCAACACTTCTACCTTGTAAGGAATATCTTCACTCTTCAGGGTAGCCGTCGTTGTTGTCAACTCCAGGTAAGGCAGTGAAATAATTCTTCTGATATGTTTCTAGTTGTCTTTGATGCATCCGAAAACTTCCTGTGCGGTAAGGAAATATAACCGAGTCTCTTTCTGATTTATCCCAAAGATTGTTCCGCCTGAAAGTATGGCAGCTAATTTCTAATTTAGCTTTTCCAAACTCCATTCTCAACTAAGCTGTTTCTATCTGTTCACGAAATTTTTCCATGGTATCATCAGTTGCAACCATCTTCCAGAATTCTTCGGCAGAGTTTAAAGGGTTTCAGTTCTCCATTCTATTGTTGGTTTTGACCACACGGTGATAGCTTTCAAAGCTCGCGGAATTTAAAGTGGTATCCTCAATTATCGTTGTCTCTACCCATATCAATCTCTCGGAAGGTACAAGTGATCGTCGAATTTCCTAGCAAGGTGCAATGATGATTTTCATGCTCTTCCTCGTTTCCGAACGTACTATTAAGTCATACAATGACCATTTGTCCCAGTACTCATGAGAAAACATTAATTATCATTCTTATAAGCAGTCAGAGCTTTAGCTAATACTATTAGCGTTACTAACCGTCATAACAGTCGTTTATGGATTCGGAAGGCGATTCTAAGAATAAAATTAATTCATCAGAAGGAAACTTCGCGCTCTGAAATTAAACAAACACGTAGTCGTTTCAGGGAGGATGAATATTGGCTCCTAACAGTAATACGGTTCAGCTATCTCCAATCACCATCCTTCCTTATCGCGAACGAAACTAAAACACGCCCAGGAAATACACTTAGGTAACTCACTTCCTGGTCTTCGGTTGCTGCTCTTCCAGTTGTTCAACCCAACTAACATGACTTCGAACACATCTTGAAGACACCTTCGCTTGGTGACCAAACAATCTCTCGCTATCAAGTCAAATCCTTCTTCATGCTCCGATGGAAAATTTTGGTGGTTCAACCAGGAATTATATTCAGAACACTCAGGGTGCCTAATAACTCTCACGATGAGGTTCATTCATTGGTGCACGAGATGGGTTCTAGGAAAACTTCACAATCACGAAAGTAACACACGAGTCTCCAGAGTAATAGTGATAGTAGAGAGTTTAACAATCGGTAATCATGGTAGAGAGTTCAAAATTGTTGCCAACGTTAAAGGTGAGACATAGAAAGGGAAATTGTCAATATTTGAATGATCAATTAACCAATTCCTTGAAGGAATAAAATCGGAGTTAATTATCCAAAGAAAGACAGCTCATCATAGAAAATTTTATCGTTTCAAAAGTGAGAGGGAAAAACATTCTTATACTCGTGGTTAAACACTACAAGACTTCTCGTAGGGACCGAGATGGGTAAAACGAAATCAACTAGTGTCGGAAGATTTATAGATACTTATAAAAAACAAGGGGCAAAAGAGAATACATCAAGTACGTCATCGCCGTGGAGATTCTCAGAATGACCGAAGAGGCATCAAAATGATTGATGAAAGGATTAGAGATCAGAGTCAAAATCTGAAGATGAGGATTAATAGGATCAGGCAATTATTATGAAATTTTCAATTTCTCTAAGATTTAAATAGGTTTCAAAACCTAGGTGGTGCAAAGCATAAGCTTTTGATTTCCAAAAGTGATATCAGATATCAACAGAATCTAACCAATAGTGATAATTATCAGGATTCTCATAGGAGTAGTAATGGATCACTCAGAACTGAGTAGTATCAGATGATACACTTCATATCCGACATGAGTAATGAATTAGTAGAATGTGTCAAACACATTATGGTTGGATGACCATCTGGATGGTCGGAAAGGTATCCATGTAGTTCTTGAGGGATTTTAAACTTACTTGGTTACTAAACTTAGGTTGCAAGCTTCTAGCTTCTGAAACAAAAATTCCTATAAGGCTTAGCTAAAGGCAAAGGCACGAATCAGAGTAATGCGGAAGCAATGATACTTAAACAAATACCTTATAGTCTACCCATTTCTCACCGGTCAAACTTTCGTTCCTATTGGGAAATCTTAAAGCAAATTTCCAAAGGTTTTCCTACGAGCGCCTACAGGAAAAACTTAGTGGTCCTAACTTACACAGGCCAAGGGTAAACGTATTACGAATCGCAGCATGTCGCTCTGATACCATAATTGTAACACCCCAACCCGACAAGGGTAGAAGTATCATATTAATGGTTTCTTATCAGATCAAACAAAGCATACATTCATTAGTAATACAAAAATTCCCAAAGGTTACAAATGAAATACTGAAATACAAGGCTAACAAGTAAACAAAACTAAATACTAAGTCTTCATTGCAAATCCTTCTATTAGTCCCTACTTCCGAATAACTATCAAGGTCTTCTAAGTCCAAAAGTCTCTTCACTCATACCCAGCTTCCAACTAAAACTTGCCGCGGGAAAAGAAACGCGGCTGAGCTTAAAAAGCCCAGTGCACAGATATATAGAACGAAAACGAAAGCAAAAGAAAATGAACATGTATAGTTTAGTGCATTGGGATATATAAGTGATGCGTGCGATGTGTCGTTGCGGTTTAGCAGTTTTAATGCCTACTCAAGTTTTAAATTTATATTTAGCCGACTTATCAATAACACACACACTTAACGAGCAGTGTACCCGGTCAGTATGAATATAATGGTAAGTAGAGTGTCGATCACTAAGAGTGGAACGTATTATCTAGTTATTCTAATCAGTATTTTAATATATTAAGTTAGCTATACAACCTAATCTAACGCAAGGGGGTTCAGCCTGAGAGACTGGCACGATTTGGTTGCAATTAAATAATAAACTAAACCAATAGGCACGAATCAGCGAATAGCACACACGTACACAGATAAATACTCGAGACAATAAGAGGGCTGTCCTGATGATAAGTAGTTTGTCACTTGTTTTATTGCTAGTGTTATATGAAGTGTATAGTTCGATGCAACGCACCGAGATTAAGTCCTTTCTCGTTGGTTCTAATCTTATCGGCGAGTAAACCCTTAATGATTACTTATGACTATCCTATTTATCTTTCTCCTACTTTTCTACAGACCATAGAATGCATAGGCGATCTAATAAATAGGCGAGGGCAGAGGTATGGCGACCCGATCAACGCTCAGCTAGACACAGAGGTTATCAATGCACTAATAAAAGTCACCAATGACATCAACATATAAACTTTAATTAATGAGAAAGCAGTTTTAAGGGAGTGCAATCTTTCCGTTGTCACATTACACAAGCCACCAATCTTGATGAATTAAAGTTTACTAACACAATAAAACAAAACTACTTAATGAATTAAACACATGCAGCACCTTCTTACAGCTCTTGTATCTTAGATTTGGTTGTGTCTTGTGCTCGCTATTCGACTGAATTCGTCCTAGGTTTCTGGTCTTCGGTCTTCGGATATAATATCTGTCACCCAAAAAGCTCCGGAATTCGTCTGGTCTTGGGGTATTTATAGTTTCTGTCTGAGGGTAGGATGCGGCGCATCTAGTAAGTAGATGCGGCGCATTGACTTAACTTCGCGTGGGGTCCAAGATTATAATATTCAGGAATATTCGTACACCGCCAGAAGATGCGGCGTATCTTTATCTTTGGATGCGGCGCATGTCCTCTTGTATCTTGGATCGTATCTGGTGAAATATTGATAGTGATGCGGCGCATGTCATAAGTGAGATGCGGCGCATCTGGAGCAGAATAGTCTTGATCTTGTACATTTCGGTAGACTCTTAACTTCTTGCATGTTTTGCCCCATAATTAGTCCAAAATCGCCAAGTTTCACCAAATGCTTGTTTTTACCTGAGAATTACAAAAGTAAACGATTAAGTATCAATCCCCATACATAATATAATAAAACAAGTCAAATTAATAGGATAAATGATAGTAATAATATGTACTTATTTGAGTTCATCAAATATCCCCCCACTTGAACTTTACTTGTCCCAAAGTAAACCTTAGAATTAATCTTATGAAAATGTATCCTAAAAGATATTAGGATTTATTTTTATATTTAAGCATGTATTCGTTTTTGCCATAATCACACAACCAAACACTTAACGAATTAGAAGTAGAATAAAATATTCTGATAAAAGCATATCTAATCGTTTAACTGTCCAGTCGCGACGAATATTCTATCATAAGCTTGGCAAGTATACACATCTCCCCCACTAAAGCAAAGGAATAACAAGTCTAAAGCGGTAAAAAGGGTTTTGAGGTTTAAAGGTTAATTATTCTTAATCTCTATCGATCTCAAATTCCAGAAAAGGCGACAAAATCACAAATACATGATCGAATCCACGAACACGATACCTGCAATTGCTCAAATCCTTAACTCGAATAGGCTAAAGATAGGTCCAAACTTCACCAATAATAATATATCAAAAAGGGCGACAAAATCATAAATACATAGCCGAATCCACGACTACGATACTTAAGATTGCTCAAATCCCTAATCTCAATAAATCAAAGGTTTGGTTGGATAAAGAATAATATAGGGTATGGATAATTTTTGGGATATAAATTGGTGTAAAACGAAAAATAAACAAAACAAATAAATTAAAATCCTAAGTGTGGTTAATCACTATCCCAACCATCCCATGAATAAGACTCATATCATTGAATAACTCACGCTTTAACACTTGAAACACACGCTTTAGGTAGACACGAATTATACTCAACAAGATCTTAATCATAGAATAAACCTTAGTTGACGTTCCCATAACTGCCAACTCCCATTCAATCCATAGATATAATATACAACAACTAGTGGTGATATCGACCACTTACATAACTTTACATAAGTTGGTTAAAACAAACATCCAACTTTCTTCTTTTTTTCTTTTTCTTTTCTCATTTTTTCGATTTTTTTTTTTAAACTACTAACATAAACATAGATGTGTAAAATTTCACCACATCACTATAATGATAATTCTGGATAATTTTTCCATACTTTTCATGACTTCAGAAATAACGGTAATAGTGAAAGTAGTAAACACACGAAAAATAAACTCAAAGATATACAATATTTACTTTCACTCCAATCGCATTGTGCAATTTCCCGACCTAACCATAGATAATGAATTACGCACGCGAACACAGGTAATGTAAGGAAACACACTTTGCCTATAGCAATTAACCAACCACGGATTTTAATCTACAGGGTAGGCTAAGGTTTAAGGTGTAACGAAACATTTTAACAAAGGTGTAAGAAACGAAAGGAATGGTTCTGAGTGTTTTTCTAGGGGTATCTTACTCTAAAAATGAGAGTAACAAAAGGGTTTATACGGGGGTTAACTAACCAGTGTAGTTAGCTAATAAAACATAACATATAAAGGCTATTTGGGTGTAATCCTATAAATTTACCAATTTAGACAAGTCATTCCAATTATATAAAATAATACTTATTATGGTGGTCTCGAATAGTATACAAGCCAAGTTCTAAAGTTTATAAGTCACCGGCACACTCATAGATTTGTGAATTTTGAAAAATCACAATTTTTGAAAATAACGTCATGTGTGCAGCTATGCAACTTAGACTTTAAACAAAAACATGCTAAAAAATTTTAAATTTTGATATATTAAGCATATTTTAAGCATATTTTGAAAAGTTTAGGACAAGTAAATGTTAAGTGTTCTAATTCTCCAATCCCCCCACTTAAGTTAAACAACGTCCTCGTTGTTTGTATAAAATGTTAAAAACTGGAAAATAAAAGAATTAGAACAGAAAAACTCCCCTGAGATTTGCTCGGTATGATCCTCCATTTGTATAAGAGCAAAAATCATCTTTCTTGTGGATTAGAACGTTTAAGCTTCATATTAGATGTATCCACAGGAAATGCAGGAATTTATAATACCACCAAGGCTTTAAAACACACCTAAGATAAGAAAGGTTCAACTTGCATAATACATTAGTAGTTAGGTAAAATAAAACATAAAAATTAAAAATGAAAATCATCAGGTCAGTCGATGAGCCGTATCTTATTGAAGAAGATACGCCGTATCGAGCCTGGAATAAATGCGGATCAGAATAGAAGATGCGCCGCATCCTTAACCAGGGATGCGCCGCATTGAAATAAACTGATAAAAAGTTTTAAATTCGAAAATAAAAAATAAATGCAGAAAAATTAAAATAAGATATGACCATTGCAGGAGATGCGCCGCATCTCAGGATTGAGATGCGCCGTATCCTCTGCGGCCTGACTGACTCGACACAGAACAGAAGATAAAAGAAAAATCCGGGTTGTCTCCCGGTAAGCACTTGTCTTTATTCCAGAGTCTTCAAGTTAGACTCACGTTCAGCTCTTTATTCTCGATCATTGACTCCACCACCTCGTTCTCATTATCCTCAATTTTATTATCAAAGTATTTCTTCACACGTTGCCCGTTTACTTTGAATATATAACCATTTTTATCGCATATTTCAATAGTTCCATAGGGATACACTTTCTTGACAACGAATGGACCCGTCCATCTTGATTTAAGTTTACCAGGATACATCTTCAATCTGGAATTAAATAGTAGCACTTTCTCTCCAATAGTAAACGTTTTATCCCCACGTAACCTCGAGTCATGCCATCTTTTAGTTCTTTCTTTGTAGATCTTAGTATTTTTGTAGGCCTCATCTCTTAGTTCATAGAGTTCATTAAGTTCCATGAAACGGTTCTTCGTTGCAGCTTCCATATCCATATTACAATTCGTCAAAGCCTAATATGCACTTTGTTCAATTTCGACCGGTAGGTGGCATGCTTTTCCGTATACAAGACGAAATGGAGTGCATCCCGTTGGTGTCTTATGGGCTGTACGGAATGCCCATAAAGCATCATTTAACTTGTCAGACCACCCTCTCGGATTATATCCAGTCGTTTTTTCAAGAATTCGCTTAATAGCCCTATTGGTTACTTCAGTTTGCCCATTGGATTGAGGATGGTATGCGGTGGAAACCCTATGATATACTCCATATTTTTGCAAGGCTCTTCCCAGATGATGATTACAAAAGTGTGTCCCCCTATCACTAATCAATGCTTTAGGAATTCCAAACCTAGAGAACAAACTTTGTAAAAATTTAAGTACTACCTTGCTGTTGTTTGTTGGTAATGCTTGCGCTTCGACCCATTTTGATACGTAATCAACAGCAACCAAAATATATTTATTACCTTTAGATTCAGGAAACGGTCCCATGAAGTCCAATCCCCATATGTCGAAAACCTCACATACATGGATATAGTTTTGCGGCATTTCGTTTCTTGATGTTATATTCCCGGATCGTTGACACGCATCACATCCTTTTATATAATCTTTTGCATCATCCAACATAGTGGGCCAATAAAATCCCGCATCAAGGATCTTTCTTCTTGTGATGACTGCACCGTGATGCCCCCCCGTTGGCCCTGAATGGCAATGTGCCAATATTGCCGGGATGTCATCACCATCTACGCATCTTCGTAAAATATTGTCAGGACATAATTTAAAGGCATAAGGTTCATCCCAAATATACTCGCTAGCGCGAGTTAGAAACCTTCTTTTCTCGTCGGATGTTAGCCCTTTTGGAATTTCATTTGCCACGATAAAGTTTATATAGTCGGCATACCATGGTCCATTATTATTGCTCTTAATTCCTACCATCATAAGGTGTTCATCAGGAAAGTCATCAGCTATTTCCCTTTCATCAAGCACCTCCATATTAGGGTTTTCAAGTCTAGATAAGTGGTCAGCAGCTAGATTCTCGGCACCCTTTTTATCTTTAATTTCAATATCGAATCCTTGGAGCAATAAAACCCACCTAATAAGCCTTGGCTTGGCATCCTGTTTATTGAACAAATACTTCAAAGCAGAATGGTCAGTGTAAACCATAGTTTTTGACAATATAAGATATGATCTAAATTTATCGAATGCAAAAACTACTGCTAAAAGTTCTTTTTCCGTGGTGGTGTAGTGTTCTTGGGCATTATTCAATGTTTTGCTAGCATAATAAATTGGCTTAAATTTCTTATCTATCTTTTGGCCAAGTACAGCTCCAACAGCATAATCACTAGCATCACACATTAGTTCAAAAGGCAGATTCCAATCCGGCGAAATTATAATAGGTGCGGAGGTTAGTTTTTCTTTAAGTATATTAAATGCCTTTTTGCAATCTTCAGAAAAATCAAACTTCGCATCTTTTAGCAATAATTGGGTCATAGGCCTAGATATCATTGAAAAATCCTTTATGAACCTACGATAAAATCCGGCATGCCCTAAAAAACTTCTAACACCTTTTACATTAGTGGGGTAAGGTAGTTTAGCAATTACATCAATTTTAGCTTTATCGACTTCTATACCTTTCCCAGAAATCTTATGTCCTAACACAATTCCCTCTCTAACCATAAAGTGACATTTTTCCCAATTAAAAACAAGGTTAGTTTCTTCACACCTAGCAAGCATTTTATCAAGTTTAAAGAGACAATCACTAAATGAGTTACCGAACACCGAGAAGTCGTCCATGAAGACTTCCATAAAGTCTTCTACCATATCATGGAAGATAGCCGTCATACAACGTTGGAAAGTAGCAGGGGCGTTGCATAGTCCGAACGGCATCCTCCTATAGGCGAAGGTTCCATAAGGGCAGGTGAAAGTCGTCTTCTCTTGATCCTCAGGGGCAATTGGTATTTGGAAGAAACCTGAAAAACCATCTAAAAAACAATAATAATCATGACCTGATAGTCTTTCTAACATTTGATCAATAAATGGAAGAGGGAAGTGATCTTTTCGCGTAGCATCATTGAGTTTGCGGTAGTCGATGCAAACTCTCCATCCGGTAACAGTTCTTGAAGGGATTAGCTCATTATCGTCATTGAGTACTACCGTCATTCCTCCCTTTTTTGGTACAACGTGGATAGGACTGACCCACGAGCTGTCGGAAATTGGGTAGATAAGTCCGGAGTCAAGTAATTTCACAATTTCATTTTTCACCACATCTTAGACTTTTGGATTCAAACGCCTTTGAGGTTGGATAGTTGGTTTGAATTCATCCTCCATAAGGATTTTATGCGTACAAAATGACGGGCTAATTCCCTTAATATCAGACATACTCCACGCTAATGCTCCTCTTCGTTTATACAGTACCTGCAAAAGTGATTCTTTTTCTTTTTGCGTCAAGTTAGATGCAATAATAACGGGCGAATTAGTGTTACCATTTAAATAGGCATACTCCAAAGTAGAAGGGAGATCCTTAAGCACAGGTCTAACATTATCAATTTCAGTAGCACTAGCGGAATAAACTTGTTCTTTAACTATATCGCTGCTGTCATTAGATAGATGCGCCGCATCGATGTTTTCGATGCGCCGCATGGCGTTAAATACAGCAGAGCCAGTAGCTAAATCATTATCAATAGTATTCTCTTCAACTTGATCTTCTATAGCGATTGTGTTTTCAAGATTTTTAAGCAGAAAAGAATCAAGTAAATTACTTTTTAACAATTTCTGAGTAAATTGATTAATCGTGTCATCAGAAACATCGATATTATAGCATTCATCGTCATCGGAATTATCTTTACTCATAGATTGCTCCATGTTAAACTCAACCTCATCTTTTCCTATGGTAAGAGTTATCTTTCTATTAAAAATATCGATTATGGCCCTAGCAGTGGCTAAAAATGGTCGTCCTAATATTATAGGAGTTCTGTAATTTTCAGGCATATCGAGGATAACAAAGTCGATAGGTAATTCAAATTTATCAACTTTTATTAATATATTTTCAGCTATTCCTAATGGGTATTGTACGGACCTATCAGCTAGTTCTAAGCACATCCTAGTAGGTTTCGGTTCACCAAGACCTAATTTGTCATACATAGAAGAGGGCATAAGACTTATACTAGCTCCTAGGTCGGCTAAAGCATTTTCAATATGTAAATTTTTAATTTGACAAGGAATAGTGAAACTCCCTGGATCTTTTTCTTTAGACGGAAGTTTGTTGAGCAATGCTGCTGAGCTTCGTTTCCCCATTGTTATGGTGCAAGCTTCTTCAAGTTTAGACTTGTTTGTAAGCAAGCTCTTCAGATATTTAGCATATTTTGGCATTTGCACCAGGGCTTCCATAAATGGTATGCTTAGCTGCAGCTGCTTGAGATTCTCCAGGAATTTCTTTTGATAGGCATCTTCTTTCTCTTTCCTTACCCTATGTGGGAAAGGTAGTGTTGATCGCTTAGGCTCAACAGAAGGTTCTTTTCTGATTACAGGTTCCGGATCAGTCTCTTTTGGTTGCTCTTGCTCAGGTGATAAAGATTCAGGGGAAATCTTGTTTGTACCGTCATCCTCGGGTGTCTCTCCGATCTGAAAGGTCGACTTTCCGCCTCTAGTTGTAATCCCTTTCAAGTCTTGCTTTACCAAAAGTACCCTATTAAGCACCGTTGACAATTGGTGCACTTCAATTGCCAATCCATAAATCATGTTGTTTTGTTCCTTTAGTAAAAGCTCATGACTGCCTTTGAATTCATTAATAAAGTTCCGTGCTTCATGATGTTCTTTTTCATTGGCTTGAGCGATTTGTAGTGCAAACTCTTCCATGGTAAGATTTCTTTGGGGTCTTCCGAACAAGTAGGGGAAAATATCGAACATTGTTCCTGAAAATTAAAGAGAGGTAGATTTCAAAGTAAAAGTTTCCAGGTATAAGGGTCAGAGCATTTTCCGTTCGGATATAAGAAAAATACAAGTTGCTGATATCTGCAGACAATACGCCGTATCTAAAAAGATGGATACGCCGTATCTTATAATCGTTAAAATTAAATCAGACTTTATTCAGAAAATAGATACGCCGCTTATAAATTAGAATGCGCCGTATCAATTTTAATAATCAAAAATCGATATTTATTTAAAATTAAATGCGTCGTATTAACAAAAGTTAATGCGCCGTATTTTCGTTATGTTCCAAAATACGAGATTTTTGATTCAGAAGATACGCCGTATCGATAGAGATCGATGCGCCGTATTTGTTTAATAATTCGAAAACTGTTTTTAATTAGAATAATAGATACGCCGTATCTGCCAAAGCAGATGCGTCGTATGGCGTTAACGTTTAGAAAAAAAAATTATCAAAAACAGATACGCCGTATCTTGGGGAAAAGATGCGTCGTATCGCTTTATCGCTTAGAAAAAAAATTTCTTATTAAAAACAGATACGCCGTATCTTAGGGAAAGATGCGTCGTATCGAATTAATTAAACGCGTTGTATTTTATAAAAATTAAACGCAATACGCCGTATCTATGAAAATAGATGCGCCGTATCGTTCGATTTAGCTCAGTACAACGATAGCAGAACACAAAAAATACGAAAAAAATTAAAACAAATAAAACACACGAAAATAAACACAAACAAAAGCAAACAAATAACACACAAAAACAGAAAATATGCAAAATAGTACAATGAATGCAAATTAATCTAATATACAACAAAATTAGCGGTTAGATTAAAAAAAAATAAAAACCTAATTAATATACTAATCAAATTAACAGATAATAACAATTCACTCCCCGGCAGCGGCGCCAAAAACTTGATGCGTGCGATGTGTCGTTGCGGTTTAGCAGTTTTAATGCCTACTCAAGTTTTAAATTTATATTTAGCCGACTTATCAATAACACACACACTTAACGAGCAGTGTACCCGGTCAGTATGAATATAATGGTAAGTAGAGTGTCGATCACTAAGAGTGGAACGTATTATCTAGTTATTCTAATCAGTATTTTAATATATTAAGTTAGCTATACAACCTAATCTAACGCAAGGGGGTTCAGCCTGAGAGACTGGCACGATTTGGTTGCAATTAAATAATAAACTAAACCAATAGGCACGAATCAGCGAATAGCACACACGTACATAGATAAATACTCGAGACAATAAGAGGGCTGTCCTGATGATAAGTAGTTTGTCACTTATTTTATTGCTAGTGTTATATGAAGTGTATAGTTCGATGCAACGCACCGAGATTAAGTCCTTTCTCGTTGGTTCTAATCTTATCGGCGAGTAAACCCTTAATGATTACTTATGACTATCGTATTTATCTTTCTCCTACTTTTCTACAGACCATAGAATGCATAGGCGATCTAATAAATAGGCGAGGGCAGAGGCATGGCGACCCGATCAACGCTCAGCTAGACACAGAGGTTATCAATGCACTAATAAAAGTCACCAATGACATCAACATATAAACTTTAATTAATGAGAAAGCAGTTTTAAGGGAGTGCAATCTTTCCGTTGTCACATTACACAAGCCACCAATCTTGATGAATTAAAGTTTACTAACACAATAAAACAAAACTACTTAATGAATTAAACACATGCAGCACCTTCTTACAGCTCTTGTATCTTAGATTTGGTTGTGTCTTGTGCTCGCTATTCGACTGAATTCGTCCTAGGTTTCTGGTCTTCGGTCTTCGGATATAATATCTGTCACCCAAAAAGCTCCGGAATTCGTATGGTCTTGGGGTATTTATAGTTTCTGTCTGAGGGTAGGATGCGGCGCATCTAGTAAGTAGATGCTGCGCATTGACTTAACTTCGCGTGGGGTCCAAGATTATAATATTCAGGAATATTCGTACACCGCCAGAAGATGCGGCGTATCTTTATCTTTGGATGCGGCGCATGTCCTCTTGTATCTTGGATCGTATCTGGTGAAATATTGATAGTGATGCGGCGCATGTCATAAGTGAGATGCGGCGCATCTGGAGCAGAATAGTCTTGATCTTGTACATTTCGGTAGACTCTTAACTTCTTGCATGTTTTACCCCATAATTAGTCCAAAATCGCCAAGTTTCACCAAATGCTTGTTTTTACCTGAGAATTACAAAAGTAAACGATTAAGTATCAATCCCCATACATAATATAATAAAACAAGTCAAATTAATAGGATAAATGATAGCAGTAATATTTACTTATTTGAGTTCATCAATAAGTCATAAGCAAAGAATATGATAAGGATGGAATGAAAAGAAAGGAAATAAAAAGAAATAAAAGGATCAGCAATCCACCACGAGCCCAAAAACAAACCAAATCACATCATCTCAAATGTAACCAAATAGAGTAGCTAGCTCCCAGATATGTGAAAGACGTGTATCGCACACACCATCAGTTACCAGATAAATATAACAACAAACATATAACATATACAGATAACAGGTCAAATCTAGGATGCACCCATACGCCCCCGCAGACAAATCAATAATCATAATTATAATGGCCATAGCAAATAATAAACAAGGGACGGAACAGGTCATCACTCTCCTGCCCTAGAGTCATGTCAGAGGTGCATCAATGACATGGACATGAAACCCTCATGCCTAGTGATTGGCTCGTAATATCAAACTGTAGGTCAAAAGTCAAATGTACTAGCATAATCAAAAGTTATATCTTAAGGGTACATGGCAAAAGATTCAAATCAAATAGTTCAGAAATAAAAGTCAAGGTTCAAATCAAATCTTATCAAATTAAGTTTTATATCAAAGTTAAGTTCAGATTATAAGGACTGTATCAAATGGTCCCGAAAAGAATTTCACAGGTTCATAATTAAAGTTCTTAGCAAAAGTTCATTTTAGAGATTCTTGTCAAAAGTTCATTTAAAGCATTCCTTTAATAACGGATTTTCAATAAAATGATCTTTCAGAATAGTTTTCATAAAATAATCGTTCAAAACGGTTTTTCATAAAAACATTCTTTAAAACTAATTTTCACAAAAGTTAACAACTGTCATATAAAATAGTATCATATCACCATTGATAATAATTCTTTTAAAATAACCGATTTTCTCAAAACATTTTCAGGTCATAATTAAAAAGGTTTTCACATAACAGATTTTTATATCAGAGGTCGTAACAAAAGGGAATCATGAAAAAGGTTCAAAGAAAAGAGAATTATAATAAGGACATCAACTCGGCAGTTAAACAGGTCAGGACATGAAAGAGAGGTCATAGGAAGCTCACAAAACAAGAGATCACATGAAAGGTTCACAAACAGAAGGGAACATAGCAATGGTATAGGGAATCCTAATAAGGAGAATGAAAAACTGAAGGAAAAGGGAATGAAAAACCCTTACTGAAAAAGGGCAGAATATCTGTACCTTAGATCGCCAGTGAAACACACCACTAGAAAAGAAAAGATCAGAAGTAAACTCCGTCTTCAGCGAATCTACACGAATTATAAGTTTACTTATAAGTTTCATGGTTTTATGATTTCATGGTTTCTTAATCATAAGGTTTTATTTTAGTTTTTCCTCCATCTTTGGTAACTTTACATATTTAGTAACTTTAGTTATTATCATTTTCGTTTATCAACTTAAAGTATTAAAGATGACCATATCAGTATCTCAAGGTTCTAGATGTCATTTACATAAGTTTCGGGTTCATAATGTCGTTATGATAAGATAAGGGTATAAAATATAAATATTATCAAATTACATATTTTCACAAGTTAAATCCTTTAGTTTTAGGAAAATGACTATTTAAACCCTTTAGTATAGAAGATAAACACTTAACACCTTTTAAATATCTTTTACCCCTTTTTAACAGATTTTACACACGAACTGGACCTGTTTCATAGAATTTATTAATCATATAAGAACTCCGAAATAAAATTCCCAAAAATTCACACACGTAGCCAGATTTCTTAAGTACTTAAATTAATTTTCCCAGATTTTATTAAGTCGTATAACTATAGTATAAAAATCCATTTATCCATATCGTCCAGATTTCTATTCAGATTTAACGTACGAAAAGTGTGCAGTTCAAAACCCCATCAAAATAATTTATAAAAATCTACAAAAATTCCAGTAATTATTAGACATATGAAATAGTACCCATTTCAAAGGAAACTTTCTAATTCGACATCGTTTGCAAATGATAAATCAAAAACCCGGACTATTTTTCCAGACTTACAAATCCAGTTAGACACTTAATTTTCCAAAAATCAAAAAGTAGCCTTCCCGACCTATAAAAATTACAAAATTAATTTCTACAGAGAGCTATTTTCCTGAATTCAGTTCTAGACTCAAAAACCACCTAAATACCTGCTACCGTTATTTTTATATAATCGTTCAAAGTCGTAATATAGTTCCAGGCCAGTAGCAGTTTTTAGGTTTCAAGCATATACTTAAAGTTTTTATCAATCAAATCTTTAATTCATGACACAAAACAATTTTAGATGAGTTATAACATGCTTAGGTCGAATAATTACAGATCATAACCTATTCAAAATGATTTAAAACATCACATACACACTAATCGATTGTATTAGGGTTTACTTAGGGTTTTTAAGATTATGATTTTATGTAACTAATTTTATATCATCATATGTGTTAATAATTTGACAAAAACAACGAGAATCGAACGAGGAAAAGGGATGATACAATACCCTCGTAGACCAATGAAGAACACGAACACTACAAGATTATTCACCATGAAGTTCTCCTTCTTCTCCTTTGGTCGCACGGCAGAAAACACAAGAACAAACAGAAAAGAATGGGTCGATTAGGGTTTAGGATCAACAATTCGAATGGATTAAGTTATGTGTATTTGTTTACCTTTGATACGTATTGAACACGAACACAATCAAGAACACCAAAACTCCCTTTGGTGGCTGCAACAGATCGAACAAGGAGAGCAAGAGGAGAAGCCGGAATTTTTCTTGTGTGAGAGGATTAGGGTTTTGTTCTTTTTTTTTTTTTTTTTTTGGTTATGCCGACAATTGTGAATAAGGGAGTGTTATGGATCGGTTTTGTGAGGGTTTTTAGGGGAATAAATGGGCCGAATATTAGGATAGAATTAGGGTGATTATTTACTTCCAATTTTTTTCACAATTCATACTTATCTTGTCATTTGGACCTTAACCGAAATTTTTGAACTTGTAACACATATATGGAGTCGACTAACATAGTTAGGTGTAGAGGATTTTATTTTGGACATATCCTTATAATGTAAAGTTTTTATTCGAAGCTTAATTCATTACATAACATAAGTCATAATCACTTTAGGTTAAGTATAATAGCTGTTACTTATAGGATATTCATAGGTTCTCAAAATTTTAAATTTGATGGCATTTTTGTCACTTCGGATTGTATTAATTTTCGGGTTTTACAGTCAATCTTTCGACCCCTTAGTAATCCATTCATAAATTTTTTTACACATGTTGTAAAGTTAATTTCATTTGTTTTTTAGCTGATAATAATTCCGTCAGAAATTTGGTTACACAGATTTGCTTATGGAATTCCTTTGGATGTCGATGATCCAACCCAGGTAGCACTTGCATATCGAGAGGGATTGATCGGTTATTATTTCAAGAACAGGATAAACTGTGGTTGAATCTAATGGTTGTGACTCATTGTTCCAAATGTGTTGAACGTCGATAATCTAATCCGGGCAGAACATGAATTATTTGTTTTGGACTTAAATTCTGACTTTGTTACTTATGTGAGCAGGAGTATGTTAGCTTATTTATGAGTACCTATTCGCACTAGCGTGAAACAATCAGTTATGTTGGAATGTCATGAAGACTCAGTTGCATTACGAATGTTGATATCAAAGTCCGCAAACACTAGCTTGATGTTATCAATTATGTTGTAATGTTATGAGTCATAGATTTTATGAAAACTTAGTTGGAGTACAAGGTGTGTGCCATAACATTTTAGTTGGATTACAATTAAGGATCAGCCAAGTTAACATGCTCGTAGTCTTCTGGCATTGATGGGTACCCTGATTGTCTTTGATTGCTTTGTGAGCTTTCGGTTGGGTTTCCTGATTGTCTTTGATTGCTTTGTGATCCTCCTCGTGCAGAGTTCCTAGGCTACAATTTATCAAACATAGTTATCAAGTTAATACATTTGTCAATAATCGAATACAAAATAAAATAATAATGTCACACATACTTACCTTTTTCTTTGGCAATGGTGCATTGCAAACTCCTCGGTTGTGACCACGTTCACCGCACCTTCCACATTTATTTTCAGTTGGTTCCTCACCTTGCGATCTAATCCGATCTTTGTTCTTTGGTCTTCCGGCTGGGCGCTTACCCATTTTCGGTAGCTTTACTTCAGGCAAGTTTGTTGGAAGCTCCCAACTTGGGATTTCTCCAACGGGAAATACCAACTATTGGTATGTAGCTTTTAGAGTGGTTGTTCTAAACCAATCTTGCGCCAAATGATTACAACTTGTTAATCCTTGAAATCTACAAACAGCTATAGCATGACCACATGGCAAACCAGAAAGTTCCCATTTTCTACATGTGCATGTATTTTCCCTGAGCTTTACAATATGTCTCTTCCTACGATCATTTACCTCGTAAATCCTTCTATGTTCAATGGCATTCACTGTCCAATTAACACTCTTAAACATTCTGCCCTGAATCTTTGCATTAGCCCAGTCACTAAGCTCACCCGCAGTTGCATCTAAACATTTGCGTAATAATTATAAACATGATATGTGTGATAATAATAAGAGCTAATAATAGTAATAATAATACTAATAATAATAATCAACACACACACACACACACACACACACACACACACACACACACACACACATATATATATATATATATATATATATATATATATATATATATATATATATATATATATATATATATATATATATATATATATATATATATATATATATATATATAGGGTCCCTTTCTTACGAGAACCATGTTATCTACAAGAACTGCGAGAACCACCTTTTTACAACTAATAATACACAATGTACATCATTTAATGCTCCATATGATTTTGTTATTTTTATTTAATTCAAAAGGGCATATTAGTAAAAGACATTTTCATATTATTTTTGTTTTTTTATATAATTTCCGTTTTTTTTTAAATCTTAAAATTCGGAGTTTTTTTTTTTTTTTTTTTTTTTTTTTTTTTTTTTTTTTTTTTTTTTTATGGTAGCATGTTTTCAAATAGTCATGGTGCATACATGTTTTTTATACCTAATCATTAGTTATTTTAAAATCTCATGGTGCAAGCATGTTTTTTTTCCCCAAATAGTCAAGGTGCATACATGTTTTCAGTTAGTCCAAAGTGCATATATGTTTTTTTTTTTCCCTTTCAAGGTGCATATAGCTTTTTTAATATAATGAAATTTATAACAAACCAAGAACATAAATGTTATATACAAACTTCGATATCGATTGAAATACAATTAAAATACAAATTTCTAAAAGCATAAATACATGAATCTAATCGATCTATACACGTGAGCACTAATAGCCGTCAACATTTTTTCAAAAGTCGGACATACATGCACACTTGTAGCCGTGACCATTCTTGTAATTACACCTGATACAAAGAAAAGTACAAAAATTAGCAACCATAATATTATTAAAAATTATACATGTACATGAGTATATGTATGTTTTAGGAAACATACTTGTTTGGCAAACACAAAACATATATGTTTTATACGTAAACATATAATCCAAACATAAAACATATATGTTCTATAATCCAAACGCAAAACATATATGTTTTATACGTAAACATATATGTTTTTTTTATAAAACACATATGTTTTTTTTTAATATATTCCTCACAACATACATGTTTTTTTAATATATTCCTCACAAGCCATGTAGTCCTGTAATAACAGCCAACAAGATTAAAATACCATAAAGTTAATGCTTCCACCGTCCAATAATAATTTGAAAAAACTTGTATTTCCATTAAAGATTCCAAGTCAAAATCACTTATTTGCCCATTTCATTGTTACTTATGAATGAAATGTTCCGAGCCCAGATAATTCCTTGTAAGGTATTTAAACGTTTGACAAAAAATTGTCAAATGCGCTAACTTATACTATATTTCAAGTAAAGTGATGCAAGTTATACAATATGTCAAGTAAAAATGAACGTTTCAGGCCGAACCCACTTTGACCTGTTGCCTGACCCAACCATCAACTATGTTATATTATCAATGGTAACAAAGACCAGGGTATTCTTCTCCATAAACTATAGAGTGGTGCAGGTAAAATAGATATTAAAATAAAGAATCGTCTAAATCGGATTCAATCTTTAACATAAAAAAAATGGATTCAATATCAAATAAAGAATCAAACCTTAAATCGGATTCAATCTCGTTGTGCTTGGTCGATCTAAGATCGGTGGTGATGGTGGTCATCTGGTTAATCCTCCTTCTCCACGTCCTAACCTCTCATCATCATCTTCCTGTAAAAATCTACAATGGTTTCTTTGTTATTGTAGTAGTTTTTAGAGTTTGATGTGGCAGATCTACAATGGTTATAGAGAAAAGTAAAAGGGGCTCAGATCTGGTAAAAAGGGAGAGAGAGATCCGATTTGTGGGGAGTGGTTTTGGTTATCCTATTGATATGGACGGTTTTTGAAAGTGAATAATATGAAATTCCTTTATTGCCCTTTCAATTTTACAAAGAGTGGTATAATCTTTTTGTTAATTACATTAATGGGACAATTAATCATAGCCATTGATCAAACAATCTAACGGTTCAAAGTGGTTCTCGCAGTTCTTGCAGTTAAAATGGTTCTCGTTTGAAAGTTACACTATATATATATATATATATATATATATATATATATATATATATATATATATATATATATATATATATATATATATATATATATATATATATATAATCATTTAATTATATATACCTTCGTACTTTTCTCGTTTATCACAAAACCATTCCTGTAGAAGCCCTCTATAGTATTCCATTAGCATTGAAATAGGATGTCTTCGAACGTTTTTTGTTAAACTGTTTATTGACTCTGCACTGTTCGAAGTCATATAATTGTAACGTTTACCTGTGCAATGCGCCCTGGACCAATAAATAATCCCAGCTTCTATTAGTTTATTGTAAGCTTCCGGTCTTTTTCGTCCAAGTTGTGTGAATGCTTCGTGAAACTCGTCGGTTGTGTAACATTTGCAAGTCTTCCAATATAAAGCCTTAAGCCTTTCGCTTTGTCCAAAGTTGCAATTCAACATCAAATGCCTACAACAATAACCATGAAATGAATCCGGAAAAACCGTCTCACAAGCTTGTTGTATTCCTAGATGTCTATTAGATATTATAGCCAAATCTGGAACATCGCCGATGCATTCTTTCAAGTGGGTCAAAAACCATGTCCACGATCTCCCCGTCTCACCCTGAGATACACCGGTCGCAAGAGGAACAATCTGATTATTTCCATCCATTCCAACGGCGAGCAAATTTGTACCGAGGTATGCACCTTTAAGATGAGCCGCATCAATTATTATTAGTGGTCGCAAATGGTCCAAGAAAGCCCGAATCTAGAACATTAACAAAGTGTTAGTTTTACAATAATAACATAAATTATATATTCAATAGAAAAGTTAATTCATAAATTATTACCGCAACACCAAAGGCTATAAAAACCATCTCAAAACGGTCTTTAGAATCCGTCTCAATATGTGTTACCCATCCGGGGTTTTTCAACTTTAAATTATAACAATAATACGGTAATTGTGAAAAAGAATTTGTCGGGCAACCGGTCAACGTCTCCAATGCTATATTTCTTCCTCCCCATGCCTTTTTGTACGAAATGTCGATGTTGTACGTAAGGCTGATTTCGTTTACTATGTCATTTGGCTTATATATCCGACTAGGATCTCCCATCTTCGGTATCAACAAATGACCCAACAATTTAGAGGTTGCATTTCGGTGATTGGGATAGAGTTGTGTTCTGTCACAAGTGTGAATGTCATTTACTTTTCCTATTACCCATTTCATAGTATCTTCCGCCTTAGCTGAAATTATCTTTCAGTCGCAATCGGGAGACAAACAAAATACATCATACCTATACCTATCTGTTTTTCTTGGTCTAAATTGAAAACCTTCTAAAAGAGCCTTTTCACCAATTTCGAACATGCATAATTCTTTGCTATCAAATTCATCACCTGTTTTTATAAGTTTTTTGCAAATTTTCCCGGCCCCTGCTATTTGCGTTTTAATAGGTTGTGTTGGCTGTTCTGGTGGAGGAGGCAAATAGTTAAATGGGTTACTTTTCCATGCATGATCAAAATGGTCGTTTGAAAAAACAGGTTCTTTATTTTTGAAAGTTTCGTTATGGGGTTCTTCTTCGAAAGGTTTTGTATTAAGATCGAATGCAAAAGTATTTGATGAAGAAGTATTTACCTCTGAGGCATTTTCAATCTTCTTAATATACACATTATGCAACACTCTAGATTTTCCTTTCAGAACTTGATGTACAAAAAACGCAATATCATCATCGTCAGCTATTTCGACACAATTATTTCCAACATTGTAAGAGAGCTCAATATCATCGTGTTGCCCGATGTTGAACTTTTTCTTGACCACATAAACAAGTTGTGCGTATGTAATATTTTTTAAAAGTGATACACCAAATATTTTTTCTCCACAAACCAAAAATACACTAACTTTACCACTCATATTTTTTAGGCTTAAACTTGTAAGACCACACAGTTGTGTTTGTGAAACAATATAATAGAATTGTAATTCACACATTTGTCCAATTCGCACATTCGTACATCTGAAACTTAAATTTTAACCTACCATTGGTACCTTTATTTAAATATCATACCTACCAATGGTACCTTTAATTAAATATCCTACTTACCACATATTTATTAGGGTCCTTTTAATAAATTTACCTTTGACTTTTTTAGGGGTAAAAAATTACAGCTGGATTCATAATTATACAGTTCGCACATTTGTCCAATTCGCACATTCGCACATACAAAAAATTATATACGTTATAAAACTTTACAACCACCGATTATTAGAACGCATCTTTTATAACCACTATATTTGTATATGAGACGTTTTTCATGGTACTATATGCCTTGTATAAACAATAATTATATACTAACTTTACCACACATGTTTTTTAGGCTTAAAGGAATTTTAGATACAGTAATTTTTAAACTTGTAAGACCACACAGTTGTGTTTGTGAAACAATATAATAGAATTGTAATTCGCACATTTGTCCAATTCGCACATTCGCACATCTGAAACTTAAATTTTAACCTACAATTGGTACCTTTATTTAAATATCATACCTACCAATGGTACCTTTAATTAAATATCCTACTTACCACATATTTATTAGGGTCCTTTTAATAAATTTACCTTTGACTTTTTTAGGGGTAAAAAATTACAGCTGGATTCATAATTATACAGTTCGCACATTTGTCCAATTCGCACATTCGCACATACAAAAAATTATATACGTTATAAAACTTTACAACCACCGATTATTAGAACGCATCTTTTATAACCACTATATTTGTATATGAGACGTTTTTCATGGTATTATATGCCTTGTATAAACAATAATTATATACTAAATTTACCACACATGTTTTTTAGGCTTAAAGGAATTTTAGATACAGTAATTTTTAAACTTGTAAGACCACACAGTTGTGTTTGTGAAACAATATAATAGAATTGTAATTCGCACATTTGTCCAATTCGCACATTCGCACATCTGAAACTTAAATTTTAACCTACCATTGGTACCTTTATTTAAATATCATACCTACCAATGGTACCTTTAATCAAATATCCTACTTACCACATATTTATTATGGTCATTTTAATAAATTTACCTTTGACTTTTTTAGGGGTAAAAAATTACAGATGGATTAATAATTATACAGTTCGCACATTTGTCCAATTCGCACATTCGCACATACAAAAAATTATATACGTTATAAAATTTTTCAACCACCGATTATTAGAACGCATCTTTTATAACCACTATATTTGTATATGAGTCGTTTTTCATGGTACTATATGCCTTATATAAACAATAATTATATACTAGCTTTACCACACATGTTTTTTAGGCTTAAAGGAATTTTAGATACAGTAATTTTTAAACTTGTAAGACCACACAGTTGTGTTTGTGAAAAAATATAATAGAATTGTAATTCGCACATTTGTCCAATTCGCACATCTGAAACTTAAATTTTAACCTACCATTGGTACCTTTATTTAAATATCATACCTACCAATGGTACCTTTAATTAAATATCCTACTTACCACATATTTATTAGGGTCCTTTTAATAAATTTACCTTTGACTTTTTTAGGGGTAAAAAATTACAGCTGGATTCATAATTATACAGTTCGCACATTTGTCCTATTCGCACATTCGCACATACAAAAAATTATATACGTTATAAAACTTTACAACCACCGATTATTAGAACGCATCTTTTATAACCACTATATTTGTATATGAGACGTTTTTCATGGTACTATATGCCTTGTATAAACAATAATTATATACTAACTTTACCACACATGTTTTTTAGGCTTAAAGGAATTTTAGATACAGTAATTTTTAAACTTGTAAGACCACACAGTTGTGTTTGTGAAACAATATAATAGAATTGTAATTCGCACATTTGTCCAATTCGCACATTCGCACATCTGAAACTTAAATTTTAACCTACCATTGGTACCTTTATTTAAATATCATACCTACCAATGGTACCTTTAATTAAATATCATACTTACCACATATTTATTAGGGTCCTTTTAATAAATTTACCTTTGACTTTTTTAGGGTTAATTTTGTAAAATCAACTAGTTATGGTTAATTATTTTCTGGTTATGTAATATCAACTGGTTATGATTCACATTTTCTGTGTATAATGTGTTCAAATATGTTTTTACTTTTTGAGTGTCTTTGAAACTGAAAAACCCATTAATGAAACCATAAAACACATACCAAACATGATAATAGAAATATGCAAAAACATATTTGTGGTTTGGACATGGCCAAAACCATGACGCCTATCTAATAGACCATAATCATTCAATTTTTGTTGTTGTTCTTAATTAACTTTCTTGCCTTCTTTTTTTTCTTCTTTTTTGCTTGAGTTGCTTGACTTGCATCTGCACTTTCTTCTTCTTCAATACTCTCCTTAGTTGGTGTTGTTGTCCCACTTCCATATATACCACCAACTGCACCACCCAGACCTATGACACCACCACTTACTTTCGGTGCCTCTGCACCACCAGCTCCACCAGCTACAACAACACTTCCACCTGTGTAAGCATGTCTCCAACACTTAACATCCATACAACAGACAACGCATCTTTCGTCCAACACCTCTACCTGTGTATCTTTAGCAATTATTTTCTTTCTCTTTAATTTTTGAGTTGAAGGTTGTGCTATGTCTATGTTGGAAGGCAAGTTTGATGAAGAAGTATTTACTTTTGAGGCATTTTCGATCTTCTTAACATACACATTATGCAACACGCTAGATTTTCCTTTCAAAACTTGATGTACAAAAAACGCCATATCATCATCGTCAACTATTTTGACACAATTATTTCCAACATTGTAAGATAGCTCAATATCATAGTCTTGGCCGATTTTGAACTTCTTCTTGACCACAGTAACAAGTTGTGTGTATGTAATATTTTTTAGAAGTGATACACCAAATATTTTTTCTCCACAAACCAAAAATACACTAACTTTACCACTCATGTTTTGTTAGGCTAAACGAATTTTAGATACAGTAATTTAGAATTCTAAGACTACACAGTCGTGTATGTGAAAAAATAAAATAGAAATGTAATTCGCACATTTGGCCAGTTCGCACATTCGCACATCAGAAACTTAATTTTCATACCTACCATTGGTACCTTTAATTAAATATCACACCTACCATAAATTAAATATCACACCTACCACATATTTATTGGGGCACTTTTAATAAAATTACCTTTGACTTTTTATGGGATAAAAAATAACAGCTGGATTTATAATTATACAGTTCGCACAATTGTTCAATTAGCACATTCGCACATCCCAAAAATTATATGTTATAAAACTTTACCCCCACCCATTATTAAAACGCGTCTTTTTATAACCACTATATTTGGTTAAGAGTACTATATGCCTTGTAGAAACAATAACTATACAGTTCGCACACTTGGCCAATTTGCACATTCGCACATCTAAAACTTATATACGTTATAAAACTTTACAACCAACCATTATTAAAACACATCTTTTATAACCACTATATTTGTATATGAGACGTTGTCATGGTACTATATGCCTTGTAGAAACAATAATTATACAGTTCGCACATTTTTCCAATTCGCACTTTCGCACATACAATAAATTATATACGTTATAAAACTTTACAACAACCCATTATTAAAACACATGTTTTATAACCACTATATTTGAATATGAGACGTTGTCAAGGTACTATATGCCTTGTAGAAACAATAATTATACAGTTTGTAACACCCCAACCCAGCAAGGGTAGAAGTATCACATTAATGGCTTCATATCAGATCAAACAAAGCATACATTCAATAGTAATACAAAGATTCTCAAAGGTTACAAATAAAATACTGAATACACAAGGAAACAAAAGCTAAATACTAAGTCTGCAAATGCAATCCTTCTAATGACTTCTACTTCAGAAATAACTATCAAGGTCTTCTAAGTCCAAAAGTCTCTTCACTCTTACCCAGCTTCCAACTAAAACCTGCCGCGGGAAAAGAACGCGGCTGAGCTTAAAAAGCCCAGTGAACAGATATATACAATAAACGAAAACGAAAGTAAATGGAAATGAACAGAAGTAGCATAATGAATAAGATATAAGTAAAGGTATAAAGAGTAAAGGTTTAGGACAGTCATCCACCACGAGCCCAAACAAATCAAATCATATCATATCGTAACCACAATCTTCAAATCATATAGAGGGGAGACCTCTCAGATAATCAGATAATATGAGGGGTGTCCTCATTCTTCAAATGGAGTAGCTAGCTCCCAAATTTTGTGAAAGACGTGGATTGCACCCATCATCAGTCACCAAATCAAATCATATCAAAACGAACTGTCCACGAACACGGACTCGAACCTAGGATGCATCCATTCGCCCCCCGAACAAATCATATTGGCCATAACAAAACATATCATAGTGTGCTAGCATATCATAATCAAAATGGGGACGGTGTAACCAAATCACTAGGGCCACACGCTAGTCATGCCAGTGGTGCATCACAGACACGGCCATGTTACCTTCATGGCTAGGAAACGAACTTGGCTCGGGTATCAAACTGGGGTCAAAGGTCAAAGGTTCATATCAAAGCAAAGGTTCATATAATCATAGTCCAAATATCAAGGTTCAAATCACAGGGTTCATATCAAAAGGTTCATATGCCAAAGGTTCATATCAAAGTGTAGGGAACATAGCAATGGCTTAGGAAACCCTAATACGAATCAAAATAGGAGAACGAAGGCTCCTCATTCAAAGAGCAGAATATCTGTACCTTATGCAAATCAACCAAATCAAAATAAGAAAGCACCGGAAATAGGGAATCACTTTTTCTTCACCGAACCTATGCAAATTACGACCACGCATTACTAATAAGCTCATTTTATAAGTTTACCCATTATAGTTATTAAGGTTTCCCATTTATGGTTTCTTTCTATTTTTAGAACGTATATTTTTAGTATTCTGCTATATTTAGTAAGTTTTCTGATTAATGACTTTTAGGGTTGTAAATGTCAATTTAATAACTTTAGGACTTAATATGATCAATATTTTAGTATAGGGTTTAATATGACAGCCTTTAATAGCTTAAAGTATCATTTAGCATAGTTCATGGTCTAATATGAATTATACATTTGTATGCGGTTTTCATGCAAGATATTTAAACATCACCAATATTGCATGCCATAATGTACACCATGTATCAAGACATGTTACTGACGTCAATACGTAACACGCAACACACATATAATACTCTTGTTTAATTTCACCCCACGACACACCATTTAATGAGACAAAGCCATGACATGACGAAACCAAAACAGTTACAGGTATCCGATTAATACCCAAGTTACACACATGTATATCAACACTAAATCACCCACGCCTAATACCTTTTCCAAATCAGTTGAGTTCACACTTCTTTAGACCTTTGTGACTCACAAAGCTCACGCACATGCATACCAATCTTGACAAGACACACATATTTTTAAGTATTTCAAAATGTCACTCGTATGCATGGAAGCCAGTTCTACTCTCATCCTACAGCTCACACGTTTATTTTACTTACTTTATCTAAGTTTATATTTCAATTTACATGCAGGTTTACAGCCCCTCATTCGACCTAGACACACATGCAGAAACAAGTGCAGAATCAAGCCCAATTGATCACCTAGACTTACACACCAACGTCAAGAATAAGCGAGGCATAACCCTTCTTAACGCGACCCAAAACGATCCTACGTCTACCCTTTTGGATTCGAAAGACACACACACACGCATGGTTCTTGACACCACATTAACGTATATCAAATTTTAATCCAACTTTCACCTTCGATAAACATGCATACGTCTAAGTCTTCTTGTTTTACGATCCGTTTAATGTGTCACAAAGGTGGTTATTAGTGTTCGTTTAAGAGTGTTCCAACGCGACCCAGAGCTGTTAAACACGACACAAACAATTCAAATGCACGCGATCACATAACCCAGACCCTTCTTGGTGTAACCCTTTCCGAGATAAAACTCTTAATGAGACATACAAAGCATCGCAAGACCAGATTTATACTACGAACCCTCGCGAGATCAACACAAGTATTAACGAGACACCATGAATGCATATAGGCTCTCACGTTTTAGAATATATTATATACACATGTTTTAGGCTTCCATCGACTCATATGATACACACCCAAACTGATGTGTTACGAATCAAAATGATCAATGACATGTTTCTAGCTTACACATTAACGATTTCATGTTATTCGTACGCTTATGTTTAACCAAACAACGAGTTGTTTTACTTGTTATAACCGTATGTACGTATTTATATATATGATCCGTTTTCTGATTATAATACTCATGTGTCGTATGGATAAGGTAATGGAGATACCTTCATCAGTTTATGAACGGAAGGCAAGGACGAGAGACGTATCATGAATGAACCAAGCCCACGCATCACAATACCCTTCGAACTAGACGCAACCACGATCCCACTCTTGAATCTGCTACACAAGAAAAGCATGACTGCCCAAAAACCCTACTCGATCACCATCTTGAGGCTGCTGAAACCCACGACACAGCCACCAAAAGAAGAAGCACAAAAGGATCTCCTTGTTGCCTTGTTTATGCTCCAACAAGAGGACAAGAAGTGCAGCGGCAGGAGAAAGAAAATAGCGGCAGATTCGTATGGTGTAGGGTTTGTTTGAGAGAGAGTCTTTGGTCAATGATAAAAAAGAATGTGTGTGATACGGTTTTAATGAAAACCGTGTAATGGAGTCCAAAAAATAATAAAAATATGGTAACATGCTAATTTATGGGATATTGATTGGGAATTAATATTATGTTGATATCTTTTACAAATGCTACACGATTTGATCAGAGAAAATTCGGTTAGTGAATGTATTTTAGAATATGTACCGTTCGTTAATCACAAGTCTCATTATCGCGTTACTTTTATTCGTTCTATTATTAACAGTTAGTTACTTAGGTTGTCTTCGGAATTAAATGTATTAATGCTTCAAACATCTTTTATGACTTTGAGATCTAAGGGTATTCTGGGTATTTTACATGTTTGAAAATTTTGGGTTTTACAACTCTTTCCCTCTAAAAGAAAATTTTCGTCCTCGAAAATTGAAGTCGCAAAGTTAGACGAAGTCGTAGCAAGCCGTAAAAGATCGTCACAAACATTCTCACGCCCGGGGAGGTTCTTCCAAAAGGATCTTCAAACCAAATAGTTTCTCATGACTCGAATCAAAATGAGGTGGGTTCAAATTTATCAGAAGGAGACAAAATAATTTGATTCTGATCAAAAGGTCCATGCAACATAGAATGGACGATAGGCGAATCTTCTAGAAAGCTCATATGGAATACGAACAAGATTTCAAATCAAATTAACTGTTTCAACAGTGGAGAGCTCTATAAAGAGTTTAAGATTTATAACTGAGGTCAACAGAATGCAAAACGAGAGTCCAAAATCATCCCAATATCTAACGAACGAAAACAGAGTATACGCATAGGTAGAATGAACCTAAAGTCTCACTAATCACGGGTAATCCAACGAAGATTAAATTCTAAACTTCTTAGATACTCCCCAAGATATCCTATGTCCACAATGAGTGCACGTTATATGGTGTAAGTATTATCACGTTGATCAGGCGTCATAATACTAGCACCACATAATTATGCCTTCATGATGATCATACTTTATCTCGAGTCGTGAGCAAAACCACCTATCTTAATCCACCTAGTACTTCTATAGTCTCAAAGGTCAACAAGATCAAATGTCATAGTCAAGCGGGAAAACAAAACTATTCGCAAGAGTATCAAAATCCCAGATTGCCTAGCAGAAGTGAGGTACGCCGTCACAAGCATCATATCTTTCACAACTCGCCAAAATCTCTTAAACAAAGTCATCACCGAGCATATGAAAAATGAACACAGAACTGAAATGCTTCTAGGGAACTTAAATCATCAGAGGATCTTATTACTTTATAACGAAATTTAAGAGGGTCAACGGAAATGAAAGTTAGTCGCCAAAATCTTCGGCCTTCATAGAATCAATTCTTCCAAACATAAAGGGTCTGTTTCAAAAATCCGTTCATTTAACACATCCAATCTCTTCAAGTCCGGTTAATCTGTCTTCGTCTGTCCATCAATCTGGAAGTGAAACAAAGTCGTAAATTTGTGTTTGGTTTGTCGAGCCTCCTGCATTTCTTCTTGGAATGTGATGGAGTAATGTGGATTTCTGGCACGATCTTTAAATCTCTTCATCATCCAGTCTGCTTCCGCTCTCAATTCATCTTAGTACAACCAAGATGAATAGGGAAGTGAGACTGCATGTCTTCATCGGTTCCAGGTTCACCATCTTGACTAGAATTTCTTCTTCTGCATCGCCAACATTTCTGCCTTGTAAGGAATGTCTTCACTTTTCAGGGTAGTCTCCATTGTCGTCAACTCCAGGTCAGGCAAAGAACACCGTTCTCTTAACAAATATCCATCTCCCATAATGCACCAATGATTGTCAACTTTCTAACAAGGTGCAAAATGATTCTTTCTCGACTCCGAATGTACTATTAAGTCATACAATGACCATTTGCCCAAGTACTCACGAGAAAACATCATTTATCAAATTCACAAAATAGTCAGGGATTTAGCTAATACTATTAGCGTCACTAACCATCATAGCAGTCGTTTACGAATACGGAAGGCGATTCCAAGAATAAAATCAATTCATCGGAAGGAAACTTCGCGCTCTGAAATTAAACAAACACATAGTCGTTTTAGGGTGGAGGATTATTGGCCCCTAACAGTAATACGGTTCAGCTTCCGGAAATCAATACATAACTCCAGTCACCGTCCTTTGTTATCGCGAACGAAACTAAAACACACCCAGAAAATACACTTAAGTAACTCACTTCCTGGTCTTCGGTTGCTGCTCTTCCCGGTCGCTCAATTCAACAGGTATAATTCCGGACACATCTGAAAGACACCTTCACTTGGTGACTAGACAATCTCTCGGTTTCATGTCAAATCCCACTTCACGCTCCGATGAAAAAAAAATATGTGGTTCAGCCAAGAATCATATTTAGAAAACTCAGGGTGCCAAATAACTCTCAAGGTAAGATTCATTCATTAGCGTACGAAATGGTTTCTAGGAAAACTTCATAACCGCGAAAGCAACACACGAGTCTCCAGAGTCATAGTGATAGCAAAGGGTTTGACAATTGGTAATCGTAGTAGGGAGTTCAAAATTGTTTCAAACGCCAAAGGTGAGGCATAGAAGGGTAGTTGTCAATATTTGAATGATCAATTAACCAATTCCTTGTCGGAATTAAAATCGAAGTTAACTATCCAAGAAAGACGGATCACAAATCAAATCTTTATCATTCAAAAGTGAGGGGGAAACATTCTTATACTCGTGGTTACACACCACAAGACTTCTCATAGGGACAGAGATGGGTGAAACGAAATCAAATAGTGTTGGAAGATTCATAGATACTTATCAAAAGCAAGAGACAATTAACAAAACATATCCAGTACGCCATCGCCATGGAGGTTCTCAGAGTGCCCGAAGAGGCGTCAAAATGATTAATGAAAGGATCAGAGATCAGAGTCAACTTCTGAAGATAAGGATCAAATAGTGTCAGGCAATTATTATGAAATTCTCAATGCCTTCAAGATTTAATTAGGTTCAAATTTTAGGTGGTGCAAAGCATAAGCTTTCACTTTCCAAAAGTGGCATCAACAGGGTCTAAAGAAAAGCAAGGCACGAATCAGAGTGATGCGGAAGCAATGATACTTAAACGAATGCCTTAAAGTCTACCCATTCCTCACTGGTCAAAACTTACGTTCCCATAGGGAAATCTTAAAGCAATTTTCAAAGGTTGTCTTACGAGCGCCTACAGGGAAAACTTAGTGGTCCTAACTTACACAGGCCAAGGGTAAATGTATTACGAATCGCAGCCTGTTGCTCTGATACCATAATTGTAACACCCCAACCCAGCAAGGGTAGAAGTATCACATTAATTGTTTCATATCAGATCAAACAAAACATACATTCAATAGTAATACAAAGATTCTCAAAGGTTACAAATAAAATACTGAATACACAAGGAAACAAAAGCTAAATACTAAGTCTGCAAATGCAATCCTTCTAATGACTTCTACTTCAGAAATAACTATCAAGGTCTTCTAAGTCCAAAAGTCTCTTCACTCTTACCCAGCTTCCAACTAAAACCTGCCGCGGGAAAAGAACGCGGCTGAGCTTAAAAAGCCCAGTGAACAGATATATACAATAAACGAAAACGAAAGTAAATGGAAATGAACAGAAGTAGCATAATGAATAAGATATAAGTAAAGGTATAAAGAGTAAAGGTTTAGGACAGTCATCCACCACGAGCCCAAACAAATCAAATCATATCATATCGTAACCACAATCTTCAAATCATATAGAGGGGAGACCTCTCAGATAATCAGATAATATGAGGGGTGTCCTCATTCTTCAAATGGAGTAGCTAGCTCCCAAATTTTGTGAAAGACGTGGATTGCACCCATCATCAGTCACCAAATCAAATCATATCAAAACGAACTGTCCACGAACACGGACTCGAACCTAGGATGCATCCATTCGCCCCCCGAACAAATCATATTGGCCATAACAAAACATATCATAGTGTGCTAGCATATCATAATCAAAATGGGGACGGTGTAACCAAATCACTAGGGCTACACGCTAGTCATGCCAGTGGTGCATCACAGACACGGCCATGTTACCTTCATGGCTAGGAAACGAACTTGGCTCGGGTATCAAACTGGGGTCAAAGGTCAAAGGTTCATATCAAAGCAAAGGTTCATATAATCATAGTCCAAATATCAAGGTTCAAATCACAGGGTTCATATCAAAAGGTTCATATGCCAAAGGTTCATATCAAAGTGTAGGGAACATAGCAATGGCTTAGGAAACCCTAATACGAATCAAAATAGGAGAACGAAGGCTCCTCATTCAAAGAGCAGAATATCTGTACCTTATGCAAATCAACCAAATCAAAATAAGAAAGCACCGGAAATAGGGAATCACTTCTTCTTCACCGAACCTATGCAAATTACGACCACGCATTACTAATAAGCTCATTTTATAAGTTTACCCATTATAGTTATTAAGGTTTCCCATTTATGGTTTCTTTCTATTTTTAGAACTTCTATTTTTAGTATTCTGCTATATTTAGTAAGTTTTCTGATTAATGACTTTTAGGGTTGTAAATGTCAATTTAATAACTTTAGGACTTAATATGATCAATATTTTAGTATAGGGTTTAATATGACAGCCTTTAATAGCTTAAAGTATCATTTAGCATAGTTCATGGTCTAATATGAATTATACATTTGTATGCGGTTTTCATGCAAGATATTTAAACATCACCAATATTGCATGCCATAATGTACACCATGTATCAAGACATGTTACTGACGTCAATACGTAACACGCAACACACATATAATACTCTTGTTTAATTTCACCCCACGACACACCATTTAATGAGACAAAGCCATGACATGACGAAACCAAAACAGTTACAGGTATCCGATTAATACCCAAGTTACACACATGTATATCAACACTAAATCACCAACGCCTAATACCTTTTCCAAATCAGTTGAGTTCACACTTCTTTAGACGTTTGTGACTCACAAAGCTCACGCACATACATACCAATCTTGACAAGACACACATATTTTTAAGTATTTCAAAATGTCACTCGTATGCATGGAAGCCAGTTCTACTCTCATCCTACAGCTCACACGTTTATTTTACTTACTTTATCTAAGTTTATATTTCAATTTACATGCAGGTTTACAGCCCCTCATTCGACCTAGACACACATGCAGAAACAAGTGCAGAATCAAGCCCAATTGATCACCTAGACTTACACACCAACATCAAGAATAAGCGAGGCATAACCCTTCTTAACGCGACCCAAAACGATCCTACGTCTACCCTTTTGGATTCGAAAGACACACACACACGCATGGTTCTTGACACCACATTAACGTATATCAAATTTTAATCCAACTTTCACCTTCGATAAACATGCATACGTCTAAGTCTTCTTGTTTTACGATCCGTTTAATGTGTCACAAAGGTGGTTATTAGTGTTCGTTTAAGAGTGTTCCAACGCGACCCAGAGCTGTTAAACACGACACAAACAATTCAAATGCACGCGATCACATAACCCAGACCCTTCTCGGTGTAACCCTTTCCGAGATAAAACTCTTAATGAGACATACAAAGCATCGCAAGACCAGATTTATACTACGAACCCTCGCGAGATCAACACAAGTATTAACGAGACACCATGAATGCATATAGGCTCTCACGTTTTAGAATATATTATATACACATGTTTTAGGCTTCCATCGACTCATATGATACACACCCAAACTGATGTGTTACGAATCAAAATGATCAATGACATGTTTCTAGCTTACACATTAACGATTTCATGTTATTCGTACGCTTATGTTTAACCAAACAACGAGTTGTTTTACTTGTTTATAACCGTATGTACGTATTTATATATATGATCCGTTTTCTGATTATAATACTCATGTGTCGTATGGATAAGGTAATGGAGATACCTTCATCAGTTTATGAACGGAAGGCAAGGACGAGAGACGTATCATGAATGAACCAAGCCCACGCATCACAATACCCTTCGAACTAGACGCAACCACGATCCCACTCTTGAATCTGCTACACAAGAAAAGCATGACTGCCCAAAAACCCTACTCGATCACCATCTTGAGGCTGCAGAAACCCACGACACAACCACCAAAAGAAGAAGCACAAAAGGATCTCCTTGTTGCCTTGTTTATGCTCAAACAAGAGGACAAGAAGTGCAGCGGCAGGAGAAAGAAAATAGCGGCAGATTCGTATGGTGTAAGGTTTGTTTGAGAGAGAGTCTTTGGTCAATGATAAAAAAGAATGTGTGTGATACGGTTTTAATGAAAACCGTGTAATGGAGTCCAAAAAATAATAAAAATATGGTAACATGCTAATTTATGGGATATTGATTGGGAATTAATATTATGTTGATATCTTTTACAAATGCTACACGATTTGATCAGAGAAAATTCGGTTAGTGAATGTATTTTAGAATATGTACCGTTTGTTAATCACAAGTCTCATTATCGCGTTACTTTTATTCGTTCTATTATTAACAGTTAGTTACTTAGGTTGTCTTCGGAATTAAATGTATTAATGCTTCAAACATCTTTTATGACTTTGAGATCTAAGGGTATTCTGGGTATTTTACATGTTTGAAAATTTTGGGTTTTACATAGTTCTAACATTTGGCCAATTCGCACATTCACACATCCAATAAATTATATTTGTTTGGAATAAAGTTCGTCTAATTTAGTTGTTTTATATTGTTTAATTGTTCAATATCATATCACATCTAACACCATAAATTCCATTGAAAAACTAGATAAAAAAATTACATGACTTAAAATTAAACAATGATTACACTTGACTAAAACCAATTTCAGCTCCATTGTTAGGAACCGTATCATTGGGGAAAACCTTAACCACATTTCTTATTGTAATGGTAAGATAGTGTTTGCCAGATTGTTTGGGAGAAAAAACAGAAACATTATGAAGTACCAAAACAGCTCCGACGGTAATCTCCTTTTCAAACCTCTCATCCTTAATAACTTTGTGATGTATTGTTCCTGAAATTAAACCTGAAACATCTTTCAATGTTACCGTTATATCACCCAACACATTTGGAGTACAAGACTTGATTATCGCAACAACCTTTTCAAGTTTCCCTTTCTTAAGAAATTGTTTGATATCGGCAAAACAACCGATCATGATACCGCCATCAGGTTTCACATACTCAACGACCCTAACCCATGGCCCAGTATTAAAATCGGAATCCTCACCCACATCATTAGCTACTTTCCTAATGTACTCCTGTGTCATTACCTCATCAGATACACCTTCCGGAATATAATCCGTTTGAACTAGACCTGCAGGACCTCGTATTATACTTGCCGACACTTCCTCACAATTTTCAAATTTAGAGAATAAAGATGAAAATATGCTTTGTGCGGTGGCGGATAGTCGGAGATCAGAGTCGTCAACATCAAGTAATTCTTCCCAGTTTGGTGATGAATTCATTTTCAAGTTTAGTTTGTGGCAACTAAAAAACTATAAAATATTTTTTTAGGAATTCAGTGTGTTAGTACCTAGTATTTATAGGTATAGTTATTAACTTGTATAATTCGCATATTTGGTCAATTCGCACATTCGCACATTTGATGAAATCGCACATTCGCACATCTGAACATTAATTTTCATATATACCTTTACATTATTGTGGTACCTTTAATTAAATTTCATACCTACCATTGGTACTTTTAATTAAATATCAAATCTACCTTTAGTACCTTTAATTAAATATCATACCTACCATGGGTACCTTTAATTAAATATCATATTTACCACATATTTATTGTTGTTAAATTACCTTTAAATTTTTTAGTGGTAAAAAATTACAGCTGAAGTTTTAATTATATACTTCGCACATTTAGCCAATTCACACATTTGCACATCCCAAAAATTATATACATTATAAAACTTTACCAACACCCATTATTAAAATTAAAACACATCTTTTATAACCACTATATTTGTATAAGAGACGTCATGGTACTATATGCCTTATAGAAACAATAATTATACAGTTCGCACATTTGGCCAATTCGCACATTCGTACATCCAAAAAATTATATACATTATAAAACTTTACCAACACCCATTATCAAAATTAAAACACATCTTTTACAACCACTATATTTGTATAAGAGACGTCATGGTACTATATGCCATGTAGAAACAATAATTATACAGTTCGCACATTTAGCCAATTCGCACATCCCAAAATTATATACGTTATAAAACTTTACCAACACCCATTATCAAAATTAAAAAACATCTTTTATAACCACTATATTTGTATAAGAGACGTCATGGTCCTATATGCCTTGTAGAAACAATAATTATACAGTTCGCACATTTAGCCAATTCGCATATTCGTACATCCCAAAAATTATATACGTTATAAAACTTTACCAACACCCATTATCAAAATTAAAAAACATCTTTTATAACCACTATATTTGTATAAGAGACGTCATGGTCCTATATGCCTTGTAGAAACAATAATTATACAGTTCGCACATTTAGCCAATTCGCACATTCGTACATCCCAAAAATTATATACGTTATAAAACTTTACCAACACCCATTATCAAAATTAAAACACATCTTTTATAACCACTATATTTGAATAAGAGACGTCATGGTACTATACGCCTTGTTGAAACAATAATTATACAGTTCACACATTTAGCCAATTCGCACATTCGCACATCCCAAAATTATATACGTTATAAAACTTTACCAACACCCATAATCAAAATTAAAACACATCTTTTATAACCACTATATTTCTATAAGAGACGTCATGGTACTATATGCCTTGTAGAAACAATAATTATACAGTTCGCACATTTGGCCTATTCGCACATTCGCACATCCCAAAAATTATATACATTATAAAACTTTACCAACACCCATTATCAAAATTAAAACACATCTTTTATAACCACTATATTTGTATAAGAGACGTCATGGTACTATACGCCTTGTATAAACAATAATTATACAGTTTGCACATTTGGCCAATTCGCACATCCAACAAATTATATACGTTATAAAACTTTACCAACACCCATTATAAAAATTAAAACACATCTTTTATAACCACTATATTTGTATAAGAGACGTCATGGTAATATATGCCTTGTAGAAACAATAATTATACAGTTCGCACATTCGCACATCCCAAAAATTATATACATTATAAAACTTTACCAACACCCATTATCAAAATTAAAACACATCTTTTATAACCACTATATTTGTATAAGAGACGTCATGGTACTATACGCCTTGTATAAACAATAATTATACAGTTTGCACATTTGGCCAATTCGCACATTCGTACATCCAACAAATTATATACGTTATAAAACTTTACCAACACCCATTATCAAAATTAAAACACATCTTTTATAACCACTATATTTGTATAAGAGACGTCATGGTACTATATGCCTTGTAGAAACAATAATTATACAGACCGCACATTTGGCCAATTCGCACATCCCAAAAATTATATACATTATAAAACATTACCAACACCCATTATCAAAATTAAAACACATGTTTTATAGCCACTATATTTGTATAAGAGACGTCATGGTACTATATGCTTTGTAGAAACAATAATTATACAGTTCGCACATTTAGCCAATTCGCACATTCGCACATCCCAAAATTATATACGTTATAAAACTTTACCAACACCCATTATTAAAATTAAAAAACATCTTTTCTAACCACTATATTTGTATAAGAGACGTCATGGTACTATACGCCTTGTAGAAACAATAATTATACAGTTCGCACATTTGGCCAATTCGCACATTCGCACATCCCAAAATTATATACGTTATAAAACTTTACCAACACCCATTATTAAAATTAAAACACATCTTTTCTAACCACTATATTTGTATAAGAGACGTCATGGTACTATACGCCTTGTAGAAACAATAATTATACAGTTCGCACATTTGGCCAATTCGCACATTCGCACATCCAACAAATTATATACGTTATAAAACTTTACCAACACCCATTATCAAAATTAAAACACATCTTTTATAACCAATATATTTGTATAAGAGACGTCATGGTATTATACGCCTTGTAGAAACAATAATTATACAGTTCGCACATTTAGCCAATTCGCATATTCGCACATCCAACAAATTATATACGTTATAAAACTTTACCAACACCCATTATCAAAATTAAAACACATCTTTTATAACCACTATATTTGTATAAGAGACGTCATGGTACTATATGCCTTGTAGAAACAATAATTAAAGTTCGCACATTTAGCCAATTCGCACATTCGCACAACCCAAAATTATATACGTTATAAAACTTTACCAACACCCATTATTAAAATTAAAACACATCTTTTCTAACCACTATATTTGTATAAGAGACGTCATGGTACTATACGCCTTGTAGAAACAATAATTATACAGTTCGCACATTTGGCCAATTCGCACATTCGCAAATCCAACAAATTATATACGTTATAAAACTTTACCAACACCCATTATCAAAATTAAAACACATCTTTTATAACCACTATATTTGTATAAGAGACGTCATGGTATTATACGCCTTGTAGAAACAATAATTATACAGTTCGCACATTTAGCCAATTCGCATATTCGCACATCCAACAAATTATATACGTTATAAAACTTTACCAACACCCATTATCAAAATTAAAACACATCTTTTATAACCACTATATTTGTATAAGAGACGTCATGGTACTATACGCCTTGTAGAAACAATAATTATACAGTTCGCACATTTAGCCAATTCGCACATCCCAAAATTATATACGTTATAAAACTTTAGCAACACCCATTATTAAAATTAAAACACATCTTTTATAACCACTAAATATGTATAAGAGACGTCATGGTACTATATGCCTTGTAGAAACAATAATTATACAATTCGCACATTTGGCCAATTCGCACATTTGCACATCTCAAAAATTATATACATTATAAAAATTTACCAACACCCATTATCAAAATTAAAACTCATCTTTAATAACCACTATATTTCTATAAGAGACGTCATGGTACTATATGCCTTGTAGAAACAATAATTAAACAGTTCGCACATTTGGCCTATTCGCACATTCGCACATCCCAAAAATTATATACATTATAAAACTTTACCAACACCCATTATCAAAATTAAAACACATCTTTTATAACCTCTATATTTGGATAAGAGACGTCATGGTACTATACGCCTTGTAGAAACAATAATTATACAGTTCGCACATTTGGCCAATTCGCACATCCAACAAATTATATACGTTATAAAACTTTACCAACACCCATTATTAAAATTAAAACACATCTTTTATAACCACTATATTTGTATAAGAGACGTCATGGTACTATATGCCTTGTAGAAACAATAATTATACAGTTCGCACATTCGCACATCCCAAAAATTATATACATTATAAAACTTTACCAACACCCATTATCAAAATTAAAACACATCTTTTATAACCACTATATTTGTATAAGAGACGTCATGGTACTATACGCCTTGTAGAAACAATAATTATACAGTTTGCACATTTGGCCAATTCGCACATTCGCACATCCAACAAATTATATACGTTATAAAACTTTACCAATACCCATTATCAAAATTAAAACACATCTTTTATAACCACTATATTTGTATAAGGGACGTCATGGTACTATATGCCTTGTAGAAACAATAATTATACAGACCGCACATTTGGCCAATTCGCACATCCCAAAAATTATATACATTATAAAACTTTACCAACACCCATTATCAAAATTAAAACACATGTTTTATAGCCACTATATTTGTATAAGAGACGTCATGGTACTATACGCCTTGTAGAAACAATAATTATACAGTTCGCACATTTGGCCAATTCGCACATTCGCACATCCCAAAATTATATACGTTATAAAACTTTACCAACACCCATTATTAAAATTAAAACACATCTTTTCTAACCACTATATTTGTATAAGAGACGTCATGGTACTATACGCCTTGTAGAAACAATAATTATACAGTTCGCACATTTGGCCAATTCGCACATTCGCACATCCAACAAATTATATACGTTATAAAACTTTACCAACACCCATTATCAAAATTAAAACACATCTTTTATAACCAATATATTTGTATAAGAGACGTCATGGTATTATACGCCTTGTAGAAACAATAATTATACAGTTCGCACATTTAGCCAATTCGCATATTCGCACATCCAACAAATTATATACGTTATAAAACTTTACCAACACCCATTATCAAAATTAAAACACATCTTTTATAACCACTATATTTGTATAAGAGACGTCATGGTACTATATGCCTTGTAGAAACAATAATTATAAAGTTCGCACATTTAGCCAATTCGCACATTCGCACAACCCAAAATTATATACGTTATAAAACTTTACCAACACCCATTATTAAAATTAAAACACATCTTTTCTAACCACTATATTTGTATAAGAGACGTCATGGTACTATACGCCTTGTAGAAACAATAATTATACAGTTCGCACATTTGGCCAATTCGCACATTCGCACATCCAACAAATTATATACGTTATAAAACTTTACCAACACCCATTATCAAAATTAAAACACATCTTTTATAACCACTATATTTGTATAAGAGACGTCATGGTATTATACGCCTTGTAGAAACAATAATTATACAGTTCGCACATTTAGCCAATTCGCATATTCGCACATCCAACAAATTATATACGTTATAAAACTTTACCAACACCCATTATCAAAATTAAAACACATCTTTTATAACCACTATATTTGTATAAGAGACGTCATGGTACTATACGCCTTGTAGAAACAATAATTATACAGTTCGCACATTTAGCCAATTCGCACATCCCAAAATTATATACGTTATAAAACTTTAGCAACACCCATTATTAAAATTAAAACACATCTTTTATAACCACTAAATATGTATAAGAGACGTCATCGTACTATATGCCTTGTAGAAACAATAATTATACAATTCGCACATTTGGCCAATTCGCACATTTGCACATCTCAAAAATTATATACATTATAAAAATTTACCAACACCCATTATCAAAATTAAAACTCATCTTTAATAACCACTATATTTCTATAAGAGACGTCATGGTACTATATGCCTTGTAGAAACAATAATTAAACAGTTCGCACATTTGGCCTATTCGCACATTCGCACATCCCAAAAATTATATACATTATAAAACTTTACCAACACCCATTATCAAAATTAAAACACATCTTTTATAACCTCTATATTTGGATAAGAGACGTCATGGTACTATACGCCTTGTAGAAACAATAATTATACAGTTCGCACATTTGGCCAATTCGCACATCCAACAAATTATATACGTTATAAAACTTTACCAACACCCATTATTAAAATTAAAACACATCTTTTATAACCACTATATTTGTATAAGAGACGTCATGGTACTATATGCCTTGTAGAAACAATAATTATACAGTTCGCACATTCGCACATCCCAAAAATTATATACATTATAAAACTTTACCAACACCCATTATCAAAATTAAAACACATCTTTTATAACCACTATATTTGTATAAGAGACGTCATGGTACTATACGCCTTGTAGAAACAATAATTATACAGTTTGCACATTTGGCCAATTCGCACATTCGCACATCCAACAAATTATATACGTTATAAAACTTTACCAATACCCATTATCAAAATTAAAACACATCTTTTATAACCACTATATTTGTATAAGGGACGTCATGGTACTATATGCCTTGTAGAAAACATAATTATACAGACCGCACATTTGGCCAATTCGCACATCCCAAAAATTATTTACATTATAAAACTTTACCAACACCCATTATCAAAATTAAAACACATGTTTTATAGCCACTATATTTGTATAAGAGACGTCATGGTACTATATGCTTTGTAGAAACAATAATTATACAGTTCGCACATTTAGCCAATTCGCACATTCGCACATCCCAAAATTATATACGTTATAAAACTTTACCAACACCCATTATTAAAATTAAAACACATCTTTTCTAACTACTATATTTGTATAAGAGACGTCATGGTACTATACGCCTTGTAGAAACAATAATTATGCAGTTCGCACATTTGGCCATTTCGCACATTCGCACATCTAACAAATTATATACGTTATAAAACTTTAGCAAAACCAATTATCAAAATTAAAACACATCTTTTATAACCACTATATTTGTATAAGAGACGTCATGGTACTATATGCCTTGTAGAAACAATAATTATACAGTTCGCACATCCCAAAATTATATACGTTATAAAACTTTACCAACACCCATTATCAAAATTAAAACACATCTTTTATAACCACTATATTTGTATAAAAGACGTCATGGTACTATATGCCTTGCAGAAACAATAATTATACAGTTCGCACATTTAGCCAATTCGCACATTCGCACATCCCAAAATTATATACGTTATAAAACTTTACTAACACCCATTATCAAAATTAAAACACATCTTTTATAACCACTATATTTGTATAAGAGACGTCATGGTACTATATGCCTTGTAGAAACAATAATTATACAGTTCGCACATTTAGCCAATTCGCACATTCGCACATCCCAAAATTATATACGTTATAAAACTTTACCAACACCCATTATTAAAATTAAAACACATCTTTTCTAACCACTATATTTGTATAAGAGACGTCATGGTACTATACGCCTTGTAGAAACAATAATTATAAAGTTCGCACATTTGGCCAATTCGCACATTCGCACATCCAACAAATTATATACGTTATAAAACTTTACCAACAAGTTATATACGTTATAAAACTTTACCAACACCCATTATCAAAATTAAAACACATCTTTTATAACCACTATATTTGTATAAGAGACGTCATGGTACTATATGCCTTGTAGAAACAATAATTATACAGTTCGCACATTTGGCCAATTCGCACATTCGCACATCCCAAAAATTATATACGTTATAAAACTTTACCAACACCCATTATCAAAATTAAAACACATCTTTTATAACCACTATATTTGTATAAGAGACGTCATGGTACTATATGCTTTGTAGAAACAATAATTATACAGTTCGCACATTTAGCCAATTCGCACATTCGCACATCCCAAAATTATATACGTTATAAAACTTTACCAACACCCATTATCAAAATTAAAACACATCTTTTACAACCACTATATTTGTATAAGAGACGTCATGGTACTATACGCCTTGTAGAAACAATAATTATACAGTTCGCACATTTGGCCAATTCGCACATTCGCACATCCAACAAATTATATACGTTATAAAACTTTACAACCATCGATTATTAGAACACATCTTTTATAACCAATATATTTGTATAATAGACGTTTTTCATGGTACTATATGCCTTGTAGAAACTAATATTATATAGTACGCACATGAAACCAATTCGCACATCTTAAATTTATATACGTACCCGGGTTTACAACAGCCAATTCGCACATATGTTGACACACGACATATACCATAAGGCATTCAATCAATCGTTGTAACATAAATAAAAAATAATAAAATAAATAAATAAATTAAAAAAAAATTATTTTTAACACAAACTTAAATTTTATTAATAAGTAAAACAGTAAATAGAGAAAACATTACATAAACATAGCTTAATACATAAACATAAACTTAAATTTTAGAAATTCGGATTATCCCAAGTTTCTGAGTTGTCTGACCGGTAGCCATCGTCGTACGGAGAGTAGTTCGCAAACTTGCTCTCTTCGTACTCTGCCAACAATCTGCTAAACTCCCGCTCCTTACTCTCGTCCCAGCCTGTATTGTCTTCAGAACCTAGCCCAACAAATCTTGGTGCATTAGATGAAGTTGATGCACCTTGCCCAAATTGTCGGTTCTGTTGTGTTACAGAACCAACAGAACCGACATTTTCCTCAAAACTTCAGCGGATCTTGTTGCTGATTTGGTCCTGAATCTGTGAAACGCAACCCCACAACGTCTCACTAATTGCTCCGTCTTTGCTAGCTTCATCGTTAAAAAACTTGTCGTAAACAGATTTTCTTTCTTCAGAGATGTCTCTGCATTCTGTGTATTGTTGTCTCAATCTTTGTTTCTCCGCCTTCGCAACATCAAATTGCTCGATAACTTCTATCACAGCTTTTTGGCGTGCCGCATCATCTTTTTCAGCTTGTTGTTTTATATACTCTTGCATTTCTTTGGCGGTATGTGGTAGACGGCATGCCATTTTGAAAATAGAAAAAGTGAGATAAGTATGAGATAAGTGTGAGAGAAGTATGCGATGTATGCTTTTTTGACTATGTTGTTTGAGGGTGTTGTGTATTTATAAATAATAAGTATATAATTCGCACATTCGCACATTTGGCCAGTTCGCACATTCACACATCTGTAATTAAATACCTTTTATCTTTACAACAATCACACATTTATGACATTGTCATTTTAATTAAATTTCAAACCTACCACATATTTATGGGGGTACTTTAACTTAAATTAAATTTCACTAAATTTTTTTTTTTTATTATTATTATTATTTTTTTTTTTTACTGATTGGATTCCATTCATATACTTTAAATTCCTTTTAAGCTCAAAGTAATCAAAATCTAATGATGAAATTACGTAAAAGAAGAAAAAGCTTTTTTTTTTTTTTTTTTTTTTTTTTTTTTTTTTTTTTTTTTATTTATTTTATGCCATGTACAAAAATCCACCCAAACATCCACCTAATCTGTTATCCAACCAAGATGCGCAACCTACACATAAACAAGCTGACTAATTGTTTACAACCTACACATACTTAAACATAAACAGTTATCCAACCAAGATGCGCATAATCTGTTATCCAACCTACACATAATCTGTTTTCCAACCAAAGTGCACAACAATGTGCACAACCGAATGACAATGTGCACAACAATGTGCAACCAAAGTGCACAACAATGTGCACAACATTTGCAACCATCCACCTAATTGTTTACAAACTGACTAATTGTTACCCAACCTACACATAAACAAACTGACTAATTGTTACCCAACCTACCCAACCTACACATAAACAGTTTGCCTACCTGCACATTCACCAAATGACTAATCTTTCTCCAACTTTTTAGCTTCAATGGAATGTACCTTTTTGTATTTCCAGAAGAAAGAAGTCAACTGTTCGCGATAGGCAAGAGCTAAGTCCAATGGATTATCCACCATCAACGAAAGATTGTGTGTTAAACGGTACAGAAATATGCATACCCATACACCACAATCCCCGTAATAACCTGTTTGTCTAGGCACACCTTCCGCATATTCAAAAGTGACTGAATAATTGTTTATATCAATGTTTTTTCGGGCCATGACCTCACTGTCGGCCAAATAGGCTGGTATTACGCGGCCAAAAGTGGCCATCAAATTATTCCACCAAGGACTGCCCTCGTTATCTGGACTACCTAGGCTGTTGTAAATTTTCACTAACCCTGAGCGCAGGTGCAGCACTCCAAGGGCCCAATGAATTTCAGGCTCATTAATAGGTATATAAACCTGCAATATAAAAAGTTTGTTAAAAAAAGTAACTAATGGTTAAATAAATAAACCAACTATCATATTATACTCAAGAAACAAAATAACTAATATTCACTGTCCATCTAGATAAATATGCTCCAATTCGCGAGAATGTAAGTGTCTTAAGCTGATCTAAACTACTTCATGATTCAACTAAAGTACCTACTTCATGATCTAAACTACTTCATCATACAATAACAGACCACAACTTTATCGAAACCAATCTATCAAACTCAATTCTTTATATGATAAACCACACTCCTTTATCAAATAAAACAAGGTATCAAGGAGTTACGGACACTCGTGTTGAATGAGATAATGAAGGAGTGTGGACTGTCATGAACAATACACACAGTGTCAATATCGCATTCAACGCGTCTCAATTATTAAGGCAGATATACCTAACGTTGTAGATGGGTTACATTGCGAAATATGAACACCGTCCTTAGTACCATTTGAGATGGTTGATCCTGATCGCCAGGTTTGCCTCGAAAATCAGGTTCAATTCTTGAAAGTGCCAAAGCTCGTTATCAAGATCAAACACACGCATTTGTAATCCTTTTAGAGAGAAAAAGGGGAGTCGCAAAAGGTCACTGCCAGTTATCTTGAATTACTTAACGAGTAAAACATACGAGTAGCATAGAAAAATTCACCTTTTGGGCCAGTTGACGGTTTACCGACGAGTTGCTGCAAATTGGATTCAGACTTGCTACCCCCTACAAGTTGTGATGATTTAACTGGTGTCCTTTCACGTGGTAGTAGCAAGTGAAAGGACACCAGTTAAATCATCACAAATTGAAAGGGGTAGCAAGTCTGAATCCAATTTGCAGCAACTCGTCTGTAAACCATCAACTGGCCCAAAACGTGAATTTTTCTATGCTACTCGTATGTTTTACTCGTTAAGTAATTCAATATAACTAAATTGTCAATACATTCATGTATAAGCAGTGACCTTTTGCGACTCCCCTTTCTCTCTCAAAAAGGATTACAAGTTTGTGTGTTTGATCTTGATCACAAGCTTTGGCTCTTTCGAGAATGGAAGCTGATTGCCGAGCCAAACCTAGCAATCAGGATCAAGCATCTCAAATTGCACTAAGGAGGATCCTCATATACGCAATGAAACCCATATTCAACTTTAGTATATCAGCCCAAATAATTGAGCTTGTTTTACTTAATGTATACCAAATATCATGTAAACTAGGCTTCATAAGTACACATAATATAAGTGGTGCGGGAACTAAAACAGCTAGACAAAATAATGATGGAACTTAACATCTTACCTTTTCAACATCCTCGGCAGACCAAGGCACTCCAAAAAGACTACCATTTGCATAATAAGGCGGCAGACTGTTATCTCGAAGAAGCTGTTGGATAAAAAATGGGCCGACCATTACCCAGTCCGCATCAGCATGTCTATAGTTCCACAGATACCAGACCCATGCATCGATGTGCTGCGATGTCAAAGTATAAAAAAAAGTATTACATTAGCAACATGACATGTAAAAAAAAGTATTACATTGGCAAAATGACATGTAAAAAAGGTATTACATTAGCAAAATGACATATGAATTAGCAAAATATTCCATGTGAACGTAAGTACATTTTTTAAAAAGACAACATTCTAACGAACAAGAAAACAAGCCATTAAAGTCAAAAAGAATGTCACTAAAATACAGGAGTTAAGGGCATGTCAAGCACGATTTATAAGTGTGAAATAAGTGTCATACTATAAGTGTGAAATAAGGGCAGCTTATCACTTAAATACCGGCTTCTCAAAAATGATTTATAAGTGTGTTAGGGAATGCAATAGGCTGTTTTAAACTAAGAGCTTACCCAAACACCCTTAAGAAACACAAAAAATGTCTTTTGGCAGTTACTTTACAGGTTTCTCAACTTGCAAATAACTGCCTTTTGGCAGTTACTTTCCAGGTTTCTAATAACTTGCAAATAACTACCTTTTGGCAGTTAATTTCCAGTTATATTTATGGTTATATAACACAAAACATGCCAAGGTAATAATCAGATTTCTATAGCCAAATTCTGCTACATATTTCTATAGCCAACTTCAATGGCATCATCATCTTCTCAAAACGATCAAAAGAAAAAACGGGTGAGAGATTCATCTCCTCCTCCAATGCCAGAGAAATATAAAAAATATGATATCTCGACAGAAGTTTGGAATATTTCTCAATCTAGTAAGTATGCTACAGAACAGCTTCAGATTGATATCTATAACAGGCGTATCAACAGGCATGAAGCAAGAAACAAAAAAGATGAAAAGACGATTTCCGAGATTCAGAAGAAAATTGATGATCGTAAGGAAAAGAATCATGAAGCAACAAATGAACAAGATGAAAAGGAGATTGCCGAGTATCAAAAGAAAATTGATGATCGTAATGAAAAGATTGCTGAGTTTCGCCAAGAAATAGTGAAAATTTACAAACAAATTGAAGATGCTAAATTCTAAATTGAAGATCTTAATTTTATGTTTACTTATGTTATGTTTTTATCAAGTCTTTCTGGCATATCACAAGATGTTATGTAATGTTTTTACTTACAATATTTATGTTAAAATGTTATTTTACTTATAACATTATTGTTATTGGCATATCACAAGTCTACATGGCATATCACAAATCTAACAACATTCAAATTTGCAAAATGTAGGGAACATCACTACATATTTTACAACTTGTCTAAATGTTAAGCATGATAATTATAACAATAGCATTTAACCATAAACTTTTCTAAATATTAAATAAGTATTTAATTACGTACCGAATCAGACAGCCATCCTTTTCTGTGCCCGTCCTTGGCTACTAAAGCAACCCAAAATTTGCTATATAGGTCTCCTTCAAACCATGGAAGACTAAATATCATCTCCTTCCTTGTCCGCAAGAACGCGTTTATGTCTGGATGACTATTCACATGGTTGGTCAGGGAGTATTCAGGACGGTTAAGCTGCTGTGAAAAATTTCGATGCGAAATAAATTGGTTACTAAGCTGAACTACAACATTTCAGTCTAATATATCTAAGCTAACCGTAGAAACGTATACGTACCTCTTTCCACTCTTCAAGAATAAGCTGAGATCCATCTTCTCCAACCCAAGACTCTATCTGGGATTTATAGATCCTAGAGCTAGGACGAGCCTTTCTGGACCTTCTTGGTGTAGTAGCTGGAGGAGGTGTGTAAGGATCAGACAAATGTTTGCTCTTCTTCCTCTCCCGTTCGAATGGCACCCTTACGGTTTTAAAAGTAACATCTTTGATCACTGAATCACATTCCGCACCAGCATTTGTCACACCAACATCCATCTGCTCACTATCCTGAAACTGAAAAGTAACAAATAATTTTTTCATGCAAAGTCTGTTGCCCCTAGTTAACATTATGAAAGAACATGCTCTATGAACCAGACCATCCATGGGTCCATGCTCATTTCATCTTATATCCACCTAAATAGTAGGCAATTATGTTCAGATTCTTTATTTTGATGATTTCTTTGATTTATACACTTTGTAAATAGTGGCAACACATTATTTTCTATTGTGTTAAGGTTCATAAAATTCTTTCTTGTATTCTATTATTAGGTAAGCACTTGTGCTATAATACTAATACTATAGAAAACAACGAAAATTAACAATCAGTTTCTCTTGTTTTGGCTCTTCTGAATTCAAAAGTATAACTTGACCATTTGTCATAAATTTATGCATGTTTTAATACTTACAACCTGAGTTAAAACCTAATATGTGCATAACATGACCAAGCAAGTTACCTAGAGTTCTAAATTTTGCATAACTAAGCCGTAACATGTAAGGAATTAAATATTCCATAGATTTGATGATCACAAACAAGAAGAATGAAACATATTATATACTTAAATGATAAGCAAAATACAAGGTACTGCTGGTCCAAAGAGCAAGGTACTGCTAGACCAACAAGGTACTGCTAGTGTATTTTAAGGTACTGCTGGTCCAAAGAGCAAGGTACTGTTATTTCAAGAACAAGGTACTGCTAGACCAACAAGGTACTGCTGATTCAAGAGCAAAGTACTGTTACTGCTGAGAACTCTGCTGATCAGACAGAGCACTCTGCTGATAGTATTACAACTCTGCTGATAGTTCAAATGAAGTAACTGCTGAATCAATGAGTCACTCTGCTGCTACAGAAGATAAGAACGAAGAAGATATTATTTTGTATGAGTCATGTTTATAAAAATATAATATCTAGATATTTATCAAGTCATCAAGTTGAACACTCAACTTGACACATGTAAAAGCAAGTGGATGACTAAAAGCTTATCAATTTGTAAATGATCTCCTTATATTATAAAAGGAAGATCATACCCCTTAGATAAATGTGTGGGTCACTGTGGACAGTGAGTGTGTCACTGTGAGATTAGTGATCAACCAAAGTGCTTCGTACTCTCAAATTACAACAACACAAAGTTGTGTTAAAATGTAAGAGCACTTAAAGAGTGTGTGTGGGAACATCAGACGTGGGGTCTGATGAACATTGGACATGGGGTCTAATGTTGTTATTGTTGTTAGGAGCCTCAAGGATCTATGATCCCTGATTAGAGTGTAATCGTGTTATAATTGATCATGTAACATTGGGGCTAAGAGTAATAACAAACGGTGAATTCCACAAAACCTTGTTGTGATAACCAATATCCTAGATCAAAGGCTTAACAGCCTTGAGCCCATAAACGATCAGAAAACTTATAAGTAGTCAGTTATCTTGTTTCTTTTAAAGTTTTCAACATAACATAAGCTCGCTTAAATATTGCATAACTAATCCCTCTCATTGCAAATTAATACTCAGCGCCTAATATGTGCATCACATGACCAAAAATCTTTAAATGATGCAATATGATACTTGTGTGATGTGCATACCAGATTATCAGGAAGAGAGGAAAAGTCAATCAATTCCATCAACTCATTTGTTGAATCCTGAAACAATAAATACAATCATTTCATCAAAAAACATGAATAATTCCACTCAATATCATTTATAGTAAATACATAAATAAACAAATCATATATGTTAACGACTATTTATTAAAACACAAACCTTTGATTCTTCAATAGGCTCATTTGCTTCAGCCTCAACAGGAGGATCTTTTTATGTCGCTTCCTTAACGGATGACTTTAAAAAAGGAAAAAATTAGTAAATACATAAATAAACAAATCATATATGTTAAGGACTATTTATTAAAACACAAACCTTTGATTCTTCAATAGGATCCTTTGCTTCAGCTTCAACAGGAGGATCTTCTTCTGTCGCTTCCTTAACAGATGACTTTAAAAAAGAAAAAATTAGTAAATACATAAATAAACAAATCATATATGTTAAACGACTATTTATTAAAACGCAAACCTTTGAGTCTTCAATAGGCTGCTCAACATCAACATCAGTAGCCTCTAAAACAGACTCTACAGTAGGTTCCTTAGCAGCAACATTTGGCTGCTCAACATCAACATCAGACTTAGCAGCAACACTGGCCTCCTTATCAACAACAACTGGCTGCTTTGCCATAGGCTCCTTAACACCAAACTTTGAGTTCAAGGTAAATTAAAATTAACAAATAGATTATCATGTCCATAAACTAACCCGTTAGTGGAAAATTAAAGCTCACAAAATTTTGCAAAATAATTTACAAGATTGTGTGTACCGCCATGCACTAAGTCTTCGCAAGATCACAAGCTGTCAAAACAGTTGCCCGTGTAGTTCGAGCCTGATCGGGAGTACAGACTAACTCCGCCGTGGCTTAATCACAAGCAGGATGAATAATCTGAGGCCCGATATCTGAGCCCAACTCTACAGGGTTAAGTAAACCGACTATCTATGGTTCAAGGTCGCCCGAAATCACCCTTTGATCCATTTACCCTAGTTGTTTCCCATAGAATAGCCGATTACCACCGGTCCGATACAACACTTGGATCTTATGCAAAGACAAAAGCAAAAGGTTTCCAACACTCACACTTGAAATTTTTTTTGTAAAATTATGTGAACTTTTATTCCCCAAAAAAACCATCTAACTATTCAGATTTGAATTACCAAAACCTAAAAATAAAAAAAATAACACGTTTAATTGGTTTGTGAATTCACAACTATTATAATTTTTTTTTTTAAATTTAAGACAGCATGCATGAGCCTTCCATAGGCTCCTTAGAAGTAGTAAAAACATACCTGTGAATCCTGAACATGCGTACCCTCACTGGACCCCTCAGCAGGAGCAGTGGGAATCTTACCTGATTGGAATAACCACTCTAGAAAAACTACACGGCCTTCCAAACCAACCATCTTCTTTATCAGCTGTTTCTTGCTCATCCTCTTGGTCTCTTCATCCAAATCCAGATCACTTGACTCACCTTCATCAGAAATCCCTTCAACAGCACTTGTATGCACCTCAGTACGTATACGTACCTCCGTGCGAACTTCTTTTCTTCGAGTCTTTCGAGAAACCCTAGCCTTGATCTTATCTCTTTTAGACGGTTTGAATGTACTCGAAGGGGATCCACCAGCTACGTCGAAATATTTTACACTTGAGGTGAACCAAGGAGATGCCTTCTCAAAATCTGTTGGAATCAAGGATTGCACGGGTGTTGTTACATAAAAAAGATTCTCGTAATCAGATTTGTTACACCCGGTAACATTAGCCCAAGCAACCCCCCTTGGAATAGCCCTGGCATCTTTGTCCCACCATAGTCTGGCTTGAGGAAATGTTTCTAGAACAAAAATCTGTAATGTAAAAAACATTTCGGTTAGTTGGAACAAAGTACTTATCAAGTACAAAAATCTGTAATGAAAGAACAAAAGCGTTTAGATGCATTTCTGAATGAATTTTTATTTAATGGCTAACATATTTCAAGTTTCCACTCATGCTCCATTGATAGAAATATATATTCATGTGTCGCCAACGAAAGCCAGCCACAATAGAACATCTTCTGCCCAATCATATTTCTTATGCTCTTTTCTATGTTTCTAGTTCACGGCGTTTTGCCTCTAGTGCTTTTTATTCCATCTGCTTTTGTACAATGGCAACAATAGATTTTTCTCTTTGGTTACCATTGTACAAAAGCAGATGGAAGAAAAAGCACTAGAGGCTAAACGCCATGAACTAGAAATAGAGAAAAACGCGAAAGAAATAGGAAAATCTTTAGTTGCCACTGTAAAAAAGCAGATGGAAGATCAAGCACTTATACATTTATTCAACTCATACCAAAGGTATGTTGAGCAGCCAATGACTTATACATTATAAGTTTATTCAAATTTAAACATATAAAGGCTAGAACCATATATTAACAACCACACATGTAACAACCACACATGTAAAACCATTATTAAACTGTCAAATTGACACATTCATATAAGAAAGTATACTAACCTTCAAGGCGAAAGCAAAACCATATATGTTATAGACAGCCTGGTATGAAGCCCCCTTTCTGGCATACCCATCCATATACTTGTTCCTCTTCTTAGTCACCAACATGTAAACCCGTTCGTGGAATTCTTGCCACATGTGCTCCCCCAAGGAAAAGAATTCCAAGCCTCCAAATCATCGGCTAGCACGACAATCTCATTGACAATCACATGTCGCAACTCTTGCCCCATGAAAACAAAATCACCGGCCAGAAGAAGGCACACACGCACAGCATCCTCGTCCGATAGGTGCTGAAACTGTTCACTATCAAGCATGGATTTAAGGTAATCCCCCTTCAAAGACCTATACCCGGGGAACACCCTCTTCATAAAGCTAGACTCCATACCAGCCAAACTGTTTAACTCGATAGCTCCAAATCGAAAACCCGTAATCAGACAAAACTCTTGCCTGCCCAACTGTACAGTGTGTGGCCCAACATCAAAAATAAATGAGGTATCAAAAGTAGGGTGCTCAACATGCCTTTGGTGAAACAGAAGAAAGTTCAAAACATGGTTATCATGATCAAAAGTTCTAATGTCTAACCACGGACCAAAAACACTACGCCTGAACAGATTGTAACACCGTTGCCCCTTTGTTGATAGACGATCACTTATCGTTGTCAGTAGCTTTAAATTACTTCTAATATTTACCCTCGCATTAACAACCTACAAAAAAATAATAAACAAGTTAACATTAAAGAAGTAAAACATAAGTAATTCCAATACACTTTCTTTCTATGACAAAATATTCATCTAGTTTTGATGCTAGTATTCAGCTAATCAACACTAATGACAACAACAGAATACACTAACAATCAAGATCGAATAACTCGAAAAACCCTAACCATCAATAATCAAACTATAACAATCCATTTCCATACAAACCCTAACATAAGTCTAAACCCTAAGTGGGCATCAACACAAAGGTCATCCTCTTTTAAAATCAACTTCAACGCACATCTAAAAAAATCAATGAAAATAGAACTTACATGAGGTCTGGCCATTTTTTGATCGGTGTGATTTTGTATCGCCCTTTTTTTTTTTATCGGTGTTTCAAAGTCTGTGTTTTTGATCGGTGGTTGAAGTGTGTGATTTACACAGTAATTGTTTGAGTTAAATTATTGAAAGTGAAAAGGTACTATTTTTAGTAATTTTAAAATGCCATTAGTCTTTCCCAAGAAAGAGTAAGTACAAAAATAAGATTTTGAAAAGATTTTGGAAGATTTTATAGCCGTCGTTCGCACATTCACACAATGTCGTTCGCACGATCTTTTTTAAAAAGTCAACTGGGCACGTGGGGTATTTGGTGTAGCTAATCATTGGCTTGTACCACTTTGTCTGGACACGTGTCACATTTTTTGTGGGTTCGCACGATCGCACAATCGCACATGACTCTTTTGGGAAAGTTGATTATTTTCATACCTTTTTTTGAAAAAGTTGAAATTAAAGTACTATTTTGATAATTACCCGGGTAATTATCAAAATTTTGGCTAGTTGGTGTTCTTTTGAATACCCCATGTCGAGACTATGTGCGTATTCTTAAAAAAAGTAACCAACTTTTTTTACACATCTTTTCTTTATTTTACATTTTTACATATGCCATACTAAATTTTTTGTAGGCCAAGCTATTCCCTGAAGTTAACGTTCGATGTAATACTCAAATTAGTGTTTAAAACTTAAATAAGGAGTATTGTTATTAGACTAAAATATTTTCACTTATAAAAGACAATATAATTAATTAAATATTTAAATACTTAATTATAATTTAACTCACTATATATATTTCTTCTCTTTCAAATATTTAAATACTTAATTATAATTTAACTCACTATATATACATGAAAAAGAATTGCACACATAAATTAGTGCTACTATACCCCGTCATCGTTATGCGAGTAAATCGTCTAGTCGTATATAAATAAAATACACATTTGCTTAAAAAATTTCAAAATGTAAACTTTCTAATGTACCCCTACTCTTTATTTTCTTCCGATATTATACTTTACACCAACATAATTTTCTTGTATTACCACTTAGAGCGCTGGGTAGGGCTGAGCATCGGGCCGGATCCCGACCCGTCCCGACAAATCCCGATACCGAAAGAAGCAGAAAATCCATACCGATACCGAACCGATTAGAAGTCAGGTCGGTTCGGTTTATGTCGGGACTGTCGGTTTCGATTTCGGGTATAAGCAGCCAAGCCCGAAAATATTTGTTGTTGTTTGATGTCGACACTCCCATTCCCAGATTTAGAATATTAGATTCTTACCAAGATGTAAAGATGTAAAGAGAAATATTAAAAGAAGAAATGCCAGCTCTAAAGATGTAAAGATATCAAAGATTAATTATTTCAACAAAACCTAACCCATCTCAACTCACAGTCAAAACTCAAAACTACATCACCTCAACTCCCTACATCTATCTCAGATTGCTCCAAACTTTGTTACCAATCTTTTACAAGATTTTTTAGTTTGAACAATAATCATCATCGACCCTTTATCACAAGATCTTGAAGCCATAAGTATTCTCCTTGTGTTCTTCGAAGCTGAAACAAGAAAGATTAAACCTTGTGTTCATCAGAGTTAGTGAGTGAGTGAAGAAGACTGTTAAAGAGATAAAAGGGTGTGTTTTGTTGTGATGTTCTTCGGTGTGTTTTTGTGGTGTTCTTGACTCAATAATCGTGATGTTCTTCGGTGTGTTTTTGTGATGTTCTTCTGTTAAAGATTAAACCGTGATGTTCTTCGGTGTGTTTTGTTGTGATGTTAAAGAGAATCTTGGGATTTGAGAGTGACTGAGTTAGGTGCTAGAGATAAGTGGGGCTACTTTTTATAAACTGTATATGCATTCGGTATTCTCGGGTTATGTCGGTTTTCGGCCCGACCCGACCCGAATCCCGAAATTGGTAGAAATCCGAACCGACTCCCGACCTGAGAAGCTATTATTCGGTTTCAGGACTGTCGGTTTATGTCGGGATCGGGTCGGTTGTCGGGACTCGGGTGGTTTTGATCACCCTTAGCGCTGGGTATGGCAGCACTGCCACAGCGTTATGGCCGATGTGGCAGGCGTTGTCCATACCATATGGTCTCGCGTTGATGTTGCGTTGTGAACGGCGTTGCTATAGCAACGCAAGTTGAAACGTGAAGCGGAGAAAAAAAATTACAAACACACCCCCTGGTGGTATAACGGGTTTACGTTTGTGTGTGTGTTGGTTTGCGTTTGTGTGTGCAGACAAGAAGAAGAAGATGATTTTTTATTTTTTTATTATTATTATTATTATTATTATTATTATTATTATTATTATTATTATTATTATTATTATTATTTTGGTTAACATTTAGTAGGGCTGCAATAGGTTGGGTTGGGCTGCAATGAGTTTTTTTATTTTGGTTAACGATATGCATATATACATTTTTTTATTTATAAAAATGTCGCTATGTTTTAATTTCGTATTATAATGTTTAATTTTATTAATGAAGTATTAGATTGTTTAATGAATAAAATTGTTGATGGTAGAATTTGTAAATAGTAATTTTTAAAAAATGTGGGTCTTAAAAATTAAAATTGTTGGTGTTATTTTATTTGGTGTTGAAATGATGTGGCATTGACGTGGCGGGGTTTTTGATGTTAACTCAAGTTATCATACCCGGCGCTCTTAGGCTTCTCACAGTGGATCGGATAATATCGATCCCCATGATCGATCGATCGATATTGAAGATCGATCGCCCCAATGTGGAGATATTGGAAATCGATCGCCGGTCAAGAGTAAATCAAATATCGTTCGGTTTTTCAACCGATTTTGTATCCGTTTGTGGCTTAAAAAAAAAAAACTTTTTTTCCAAAATATTTACCACTTTTCATCCTATAAATACCCACATCAAACCCACTTTCAAACACACAATTTCAAACACAATTCAAACAAATTATCATCAATATTCATTCACCATGTCCATGTCATCCTACGAGTATTTGTTTGGTTCTTCGTCTTCCGACGACGACGAAGAAGTTTTTAGTGAGTTTGTTGAGGTGGCGGAGTTTGCTTGGAACGCTTGGAACACGTATCAAGCACATCAGCCAAAACCTAAAAGAAGGTACGTACCTAGAGATCATGTTGCTGCACACAATCGGTTAGTGAATGCATACTTCGGCGAAAACCCGCTGCACGATGAAAGAACATTCCGTCGACGTTTCCGAATGAGCCGAGAACTGTTCACACGAATTTTTCGAGAGGTAACCGATTATTCTACTTATTTTGAACAAACTAATGATTGTAGGGGCGTACCTGGTATTAGCCCATTGGTCAAGTGTACCGCGTCCATTCGTCAATTGGGATACGCGGCCGTTCCAGATTCTCTTGACGAGAATCTGGCAATAGCCGAATCAACATCCCGTCAATGCCTCCGTAAGTTTTGCAAAGTTATCATCGAGTTATATGGTCCTGAGTATTTGCGAAAGCCCACGTATTCTGATCTTGAAAGATTATATGCTCATCACGAGCATAAGCATGGGTTTCCTGGGATGATGGGAAGCATTGATTGTACAAGTTGGGAGTGGGAGAATTGCCCGAACAGTTTGAGAGGTCAATATGCTAGAGGTGATCATGGGCCACATCCATTCATTTTATTGGAGGCGGTCGCTTCCCAAGATTTATGGATTTGGCATGCGTTCTTTGGTGTTTCCGGTGCAAATAACGACGTAAACGTTTTACGTCGTTCACCTGTCTTCAATGATATCAGATCTGGGAGAGCAGCAGACATTGAATTCGAAGCAAACGATGTACAATACAAAAGGGGATATTATCTTACTGACGGGATATATCCACAATGGTCCGTTCTTATTAAGTCCATTTCAAATCCTCCCACGAATGATCATAAAAGGCTATTGTACAAGAGGAAGCACGAAGCAGCAAGGAAAGATGTGGAACGGGCTTTTGGTGTGTTGAAGAAGAAGTGGAAAATGCTTAAAGTTCCAGCTCGAGGGTTCTTTAAAAGTGATCTCAAAGATATTATGTATACATGTATCATATTACATAATATGATCATAAAAGACGACCAGCGGGCGATATGTCCTACATGGCACGAAGAGGAGGTCCACCAACCACACGATCCCTTAAATACATTTGAAGAATCTGTAGCAATTTCTCTGGAGCTCGATAATGCAGCAACTCATCAAAACTTAAAAGCTGATTTGGTCGAGCACATTTGGAGAAATCGTAGACATCATCGTCTCCCTCATGACAATGTAGACGAAGATGAGGACGATGAGGACGAAGACGATGAAGAATTTCTGTGATGTTTAGTCATATTTATATTTAATTTAGTATTGTAATGTTTTAATTCCGTATCGTTTCGTTTATGTAATGTTTACGTTTTATTAATAAAATTTGTGTTTGTGTTAAAAAATGTTTTTTTTTTAAAAGAAAATAAAAAAAAAAGATGATGCAATATGGGTTGCCACTGTGATGAGAGAGATGAATATGGGTTGAAGAGAGAGAAAGCTGAGGTGGCAGCCGGAAAGATGATGCAATATGGGTTGCCACTGTGAGAAGCCTTATAACTTACCAAAATTTTGACATAATAAACAATATTAATTCATTTCATAAACTAAACACTTAACCACAATTTCGTAATTATAATTATGTGATTCTTTGAATTTCAAACGCTATACATAAGTACTCGCTTAGCAGTATTCTTGATAATATTTTTAAAGTGGTAGTTGCCAGGGCCGGCCATGGGGTGGGCGAGCCGGGCGACCGCCCAGGGCATCAAACAAATAGAGGGCATCAAATTTCTGGTAGTATGAATCGGTTTTATGTGTTGAAGATGGTATTCTAATGATATATATGATGCCTGCTGTATTTTAAAGAAAATGATATAAAAAGATAATGAAACTAAAGAAATTTGTCGTCGGAAAATAAAAACACCGCCGGAATTGGACTTGGGGAAGATGAATGAAGAACACATATTTTGTGATTGGTCCATGTGAAATTAAAAAAGTAGTGCTCTTTTGTCGGATATGCATAGAAAATGAGAATTTTATTAAATAGTATGCTTTTTTCTTTTTCTTTTATAATTTTACTATTACTACGAGTATATTTTTAATTTTCTTTTTTGGTTTTGAACATATATGTGTATTATTTCACAGTGATAATAAATAAATTACGCATAGGTTACTACTGTATTTACTACTCGTACCAGGGGCGGATCTAGGATTAACACAGGGTATGCACGTGCATACCCTGTGTAAAGTTTGAGTAATGTAATATTTTTTGTTTTTGCTCAGAAGTAAGAACAATTTACACTGAAAATTTGTGAGTGCACACCCTTTAAAATGGATGAAAATTTTGAGTGCATACCCAATCTAACTCACCTTTGCTGGAAAAAGAAAAGAATGCAAGAAAATGCTTTCCTGGTAATTTAAAGCAACAGCAGTTTTGAGGAAGAAGAAGGAGGCAATCAGGCTCAGGCGTGCTAGGTTACATGTTTTATAATTTTACTTGGACCATGTCTGTTACTCAACTTTGAGCCCACTCGTTTTCTTTTTTAAGGGCCCAACTAAAAAAATACAACTTACGAATGTGTGTGTGTTTTTTTTTCTTCATTGGGTTATCAGCTCCTTTATTACAAACAACTTTAAGGTTTTTATATACAATCAAAAATTAGGATTATTAATAATATTCTTATGTTTACATTGTTTATTATTCTATATTTATTTTGTCATGCTTGTGGTAAATTGACATGTTAATCTACTTTCAGCTATATTATCGGTCGTTGCATTATAAATCCGTATGGTAAATGTTGATCTTATATACGGTACTTGTTATGAGCATAAACCCGAAAACCAGGACCAGCTAAACCCGAAAAAATCCGACCCGAATAAACAAAACCTGAAAACCCGAATTTACTATTTTTCTACTAAAAATTGTGCATACCCTACTCTTAATTCCTGGATCCGCCACTGACTCGTACTACAATTATTTTACAGTATATACACTTTATTTATCTAGAAACCATTTGGACATTACGAAATAGGCCGGTATGATAATCTATATGCGCGTCCCTATTTTATTAAGATGATATGCAGGGTCCGTTGCATGGCAAAAAAAATATAGTGCGTTTTTGGTTTATGATGAGGGGCATTTTCTTATCATTTCGCCTAGGGCATCAAAAAACTCAAGACCTAGTAGTTGCATGTCCATCTAGAGGTGGCCATCCAAACCGGTTCCGGAACCGAAACCGAAAAAAAACTGAAACCGAAACCGGTCAAAACCGGTTCCTCCAAGAACCGGTCCCGGTTCTTATAGAAACTGCTTGTTCCTACCCGGTTTTCGATTTTTAACGTTGGAACCGGTTCGAGAACCGGTGTGGAAGAACCGGTGTGGATCTAGCTGTTGGAAGCAAAAAAAAGGCATTTCTTGACAGTAGCAAAAATCTAGCCGTTTGGCTCATTTTTTGACCGTTTTTAAATGGTAACCAAGGCCAAAAACAACCATTTATCCCTCCTAAACATCATTATAAATACCAAGGTTGATTTTGGTTGAATCACAACAATCAAACATTGTAAAAACACTCAAAAAATGCTCGCAAACTTGATAAAAAACGTTCACGATGTCTAGAAACCGAACTTCTCAATCTCAACCAACAACCCAAGGTTCTACAAGTGAACCGTATGAAGTTGGGATTGAACTGATGAAGCGAAAAGTGTACCGCTTTTAAGAGGTCATTTAAGCCCTAAATCGTATTTATTTGATCAAATATTGCCCTAAATCGTTCCTTTTGTCATTTTAGGTACTTTTGAGAAGAAATCTGGAAAAGGAAGCATTTTGGACGTTTTTGGAGCATAAAAGTGAAGAAAACGACAAAGTCTCAAAAACCGGCTGAAAAGTACCTTGGACGGCGTCAGGATTTGTTCTTGACGGCGTCATGGCTTAGCAAAATTGGTGGATATGAAAATTACTCATGATAAGCCAGAGAAATTTGCATGGGAATTCTGACGGCGTCACCCTTTGGAATGATCAAGGTCGTCACGGTATAAGTTAAAGCGGGACGGCGTCACGCCTAATTCCGACGGCGTCAAGCCTTGATAAGCCAGAACGGATTTTGGAGAGCTAAAGAGGGACGGCGTCAAGAAGGCCATCCGGGAACCCTAAAAGCGGCGAGGTGACGGCGTCACACTCCATAATGTGACGCCGTCAGATCTGAAAGTCTATATATAGTTTTGCAATTTTTTGTCATTAGTGTGGAACTTATTGTGGAACTTTGTGTGTGAAAACCCTAAGACGATTTTAGCAGCTTTTTCAAGGCTTTTTGCCTTGAGATCTTCCATGTTACATTGAAGATAAGTTATCAATTAATCATTCAATATGTCTATGTATTGTTTGATTCTATCTTGTTCTTGTCTTTTGTTTAACATGCTAGGCTAGGTTTTCTTTGTGTTTGCTTAGATTTAATGAAACCTAGCTATTGATTATTGGTTATTAGTGTGTTATTAGTTGTATTGGATGATTTTTTATCTATGTTAGGCTTAAGAAAACTGGCTAACTTCCTATTCGGTAACTTGCTTGAACGTCTTAAGAAACATGAACCAATGCGTACTAAAGGTTTTTATGGTTGTATTTAATGCACAAGCGAATTCTAGTGATCCCATGTTAGGAGCTTCCTAGCCGGCTCGACATAGGAGTGAAGTAGGAGCTTGTAGAGTTGGGGAAGTACGTACGCCACCCCACGATTGGTATTAAGGAATACACCCGTCATCCACGCAATTAATACACACTAATCAACCGGTAAAAGATAGTTAGGGAGTAAGGAAATCTAAGTAAACACATTTTTCTCCACATAAATTTCACCACCTTTTAATTTTCTGTTATTTTATTTTATTTGCATTCGTAGTTATTTGGGTTAGTTGACTAGCAACTAATTCCGCCCACTCTTTCAAACCCGAGATTTTACTTGCTTTCATAAAATTATAAAAACATAAAAAAGAATCTTCTCCCACCCTTAGACCTATTAGAGTAGTTTTTCATACCTAACGAACACTATTCCCTGTGGAGAACGATCAATCCCCCGTACTTACCACTACACTATACTACATCGGTCAGGTACACTGCCTGGTGGGGTTGTAAGCCTCTTGAGATCCCTCGAGAGGTAAAACCTGTTGTAAGGTTGCAAAACCACGCATCAAGTTTTTGGCGCCGCTGCCGGGGAATAGTTATTGTTTAGGTTGAATTTTTATTTTATTAGGTCTACTCACTTGATTCCTATCGAGTGAGATATTTATTTTCTTTTTATTAGATTTCTTTAGTCTATCTTTTTCTTTGTGCCCTTTGTTTGTAAAACCATTTTCATTTGTCACCATGGCGGATGAAATTCCATTTAGATCATTAACAATAGAGGAACAATTACTTTACACGGATAGATTTGCTTCCTGTTGTTCCAATGAATTTTTAAGTGATCTTAGATATATACAAGAGGAGATGGGTGTAAAGTTTGATAGGTTTGATGAATTATGTGCATGTGCGGCTTCTATTAAACAATCATTGTTAGGATCAACTCCTTTTAGTGAAACCCTTTGGAAAAAATTTGAGGAAAGCTTCCTAACCGTGAACCATAAGTTGAATGAATTGATGGGTTTATATACATCACAACTTGAGGAAACAAATGAGGAGGATTTATCCGACTATAGGTACCATGAGCAAGAGGACCTAGTTTTTAAGAACATGGACCTTGAATTGGACCAAGATTGTGAGATGGTTAGTGTTGAATTACCTAGTTGCATGAGTGGGATAGATTTCACCAAAACATATGACACGCATGAGGAATCCTTTAGGCAATTGGAACATAGTAATCAAGTTGAATATTACTATGAATCGGACTTAGAATTTCAAATGGCTAGAGAAGGATTTGAGATACTTAGGAATGTGTTTGGGTTAGATCCTACCAAAACACATGATGAACATATAGGTGATTTAGATACTATGGAGAATGAGGTTAGTAACATAAGCCCACTAAGTACCTCACAAGTCCTACCATCATTTGAGGCACACACACCGCCCGTGACTTACCCGGAAGAAGTAGAAGAGACTTTAGGAATCCCGATGGAGGTAGAACCTTTGAACCAAACACAACTAGAGGATATAGGTTTGAATGCTTATAGTGATCACAACCTTACTCTTAGTTCTAGGGGATTTCCTATTTTTGATGAACCAGAGCCTCAACCAAAACCGTTACCTAATCTTCGATCTTTAGATGTGAATTTAGGAATTAAAATAGGTCCCGATCCACCCATCAAACCATATAGTCCGGGTAGTTTTACGATAAAGGTAGTAGACTCTAAGCCTTGTAGAGAGGAAGCCAATATAGGAGTGAACCATGACCTTACATACTTACATCACCCATTTATGGTTTATCATAAGAAACATTATGGGTTTAAACCGGGTTTATTAGGTCAAAGTGAATTCTTAACTAGGAATCTCTCGAAGTTGATAGAAGATGATCCCTTTCTAGGAAAAAATCTTAATCCGCCCATTAGCCCAATTGAATTAGGTAAGGTTATGATGATAGGAGCACACATCTTTGAGCATATAATTCATCCACCACTCTTTCCTCACGTGACATATTTCCACCCTAAGGGTGTGTATCGCTACTTCCACCCGCACTTAATCCTAAATGTAGGGAAAACCTCCCCTATTTCCGTTAAATAAGGGTAGAGTCAGGCTCGTGACTCGAACAAAAACAAGCGCTTCTTGGGAGGCAACCCAAGTTTTATTTGCTTTGTGTGTTTATTTCTTTTATTGTTTGATTTTATTTGTTTCCGTATGTGTGTTTAAGTTTTATTATTATTGATTCATGTTAAAAAACTAATTTGTGAAAATGCTTTATCTTGTTTTTAACTTCGTCTTAACTACATATAAAGGTATTTTGCAAAAGTTAAGTGTAAGGGAAATCTAAATCGGTTTATTAGAACACAAATGAACATGAATCGTAATAATATTAAATGAACATACATATTAGTGTTTGTTTGAGTCAAATGCTTGTATCGAGTCATAATGATGTTTTGTAGGATTTCCAGGAAGTAAGGTATAGGTTTTTCCAAAAATTTTCCGGAAACGTAACATAAGAATTCTGTCAGATCATTTCTGACGGCGTCAGGATTTACAACCTGACGGCGTCAGGTTTAATTTTCTGAAAATTTTTTGAAGTTTTGTTTTCATAAAAAGTTTTTATTAAATCTCTAACTTATAATCTCAAGGAATCTGCAAAATTATCATTCCACAAGCATTATATCCTTATATATAGAGTTTATCCCGCCGATGTTATGCAGGTTTTCGTGTTTGTTTTCTCAGGTTTAACAGGTTATTTTGGACAAGGAAATGTTTGTTGGATCAAGCTTTTGGTGATGCATTAGTCTTGGAGCTTTTACATTCTCTTGGAAGAAGATTTAACCATGTTACTTCATTATCCACCGAGCGAATCAGGGGAGTATTTGATTTCATTCTTTTACTTTTTTACTTTTACATTTGTTATTTGAACATTGGGGACAATGTTCATCTTAAGTGTAAGGGGGGATAAAAGTACGATTAGAGAATGCTATTACGCTTGATTTTTGTTTGTTTAATAGTAAATGTGTAATAAAACTGAGATAAATACCTGTTAGGGTAATTTTAGTGCCAAATTTAAATTTTTTTACAACATTTAGGAGTGAAACTTTAGTTCTAATGAGCGTCTCACGGATAGGAGTTATATGACTAGCACAAAAAACCGTACCACTAAAAAAATTTTCCACCCCCAAATATGTGAGGTTCGCCCCTAGAATTGGTAGGAAAAGCATTTATGCTATGATGTGTGTACCGGTAGCACTTAGATTCTAGAACTTGCGTTAGGACCATTCCGAGGCCACAAGTGAGACTACATTCGTGTAGTTAGATTTACTACATGATAAGAGGCATTAGGATTAACCCATTGTTTTACACCTGTGTTTTTTGCTATAATTACTTTGGCTACATTGGTCAAATAATTCTCCCACACCCTTTGCGTTGTACTCATTTTTAGTACACGATACCCCTAGTACACCCCTCAGAGCCTATCTTTTCGTTTCGACCTTTAAGCATTTTACTTAAAGGAAGAATTTGTTACGCCCCACTAAAATGTACACCCAAATCGCCTTAGCCTAACTTGTATGCACTCATTTTTAGTGCATTATTGTGACAACATTTGTTTAAACCCAAGTTAATTATCTAGTTGATTACATGGTTGCTAAGTCGAGTCATATCCTTGTACATATTGTTTTGGGACGATTGGGACTCATGGGTAAAGTACTAGTGTAATGGAGTAATGGGGAAGAACATCATTTATTACCCCCATATGTGCTAAATATTTTAAAAGTACTCCAAGTTTTTCAATTATCTTAATCCGAGTCATTAGATTAGTTATTTGTAAAGTTATGTAAAAGTTCAAGTGTAAGGGGAATGCAACGCCCCTATGATGTATTATTTTGGATGGTAGGGCAAGAGTGTATGGAAAAAAAAAAAAAAAATCGAAAAAATCAAGAAAAATACACAAAAATGAGAAAAAGAAAAATAGAAAAAACATACGGACTACCATCCCGTTTCATTTTATGTTTATTTTATGTTTTTGTTATTTTGTTTTTAGCTTAAGATTGAGTCGAGTCTTGGCTTAGCAACATTGTATAGTACATGTAATTAATCAAGATCTTTAACTCGCCACCAGTAAAATATCCTTTATCCAACAAAACCGTGTTTTCCTTTTCCCTACACCTAACGTTATAACCCATGTAAAAGCCCTCTTTGATAGTTTATCTTAGGTGCTTACGCCTAGTGGAGGAGGTTTTCGATCCTTTCCCAAGCCTATGGTAATCTATTTGCTATGACAGGTAGTGAGAGATATTATCCGTTTTCATTTATGAGATTTATTTTGATGACACTTGAGAGATGTGAGTATCTAAACACTACTTGTGAGGTGCTAGTTTGTAATCTCCGTGCTTATTATGATTAAAGTGGAACGACTATTTGTTGCAATTACTTTTATATTAGCATTAAATGACCCCTAACTTGTATTTTGATTAGAATAAAAGCGCATTTGCTTGAGGACAAGCAAATCTCAAATGTAAGGGTATTTGATGAAGCGAAAAGTGTACCGCTTTTAAGGGGTCATTTAAGCCCTAAATCGTATTTATTTGATAAAATATTGCCATAAATCGTTCCTTTTGTCATTTTAGGTACTTTTGAGAAGAAATCTGGAAAAGGAAGCATTTTGGACGTTTTTGGAGCATAAAAGTGAAGAAAACGACAAAGTCTCAAAAACCGGCTAAAAAGTACCTTGGACGGCGTCAGGATTTGTTCTTGACGGCGTTATGGCTTGGCAAAAGTGGTGGATATGAAAATTACTCATGATAAGCCAGAGAAATTTGCATGGGAATTCTGACGGCGTCACCCTTTGGAATGATCAAGGTCGTCACGGTATAAGTTAAAGCGGGACGGCGTCACTCCTAATTCCGACGGCGTCAAGCCTTGATAAGCCAGAACTGATTTTGGAGAGCTAAAGAGGGACGGCGTCAAGAAGGCCATCCGGGAACCCTAAAAGCGGCGAGGTGACGGCGTCACACTCCATAACGTGACGCCGTCAGATCTGAAAGTCTATATATAGTTTTGCAATTTTTTGTCATTAATGTGGAACTTATTGTGGAACTTTGTGTGTGAAAACCCTAAGACGATTTTAGCAGCTTTTTCAAGGCTTTTTGCCTTGAGATCTTCCATGTTACATTGAAGATAAGTTATCAATTAATCATTCAATATGTCTATGTGTTGTTTGATTCTATCTTGTTCTTGTCTTTTGTTTAACATGCTAGGCTAGGTTTTCTTTGTGTTTGCTTAGATCTAATGAAACCTAGCTATTGATTATTGGTTATTAGTGTGTTATTAGTTGTATTGGATGATTGTTTATCTATGTTAGGCTTAAGAAAACTGGCTAACTTCCTATTCGGTAACTTGCTTGAACGTCTTAAGAAACATGAACCAATGCGTACTAAAGGTTTTTATGGTTGTATTTAATGACAAGCGAATTCTAGTGATCCCATGTTAGGAGCTTCCTAGCCGGCTCGACATAGGAGTGAAGTAGGAGCTTGTAGAGTTGAGGAAGTACGTACGCCACCCCACGATTGGTATTAAGGAATACACCCGTCATCCACGCAATTAATACACACTAATCAACCGGTAAAAGATAGTTAGGGAGTAAGGAAATCTAAGTAAACACATTTTTCTCCACATAAATTTCACCACCTTTTAATTTTCTGTTATTTTATTTTATTTGCATTCGTAGTTATTTGGGTTAGTTGACTAGCAACTAATTCCGCCCACTCTTTCAAACCCGAGATTTTACTTGCTTTCATAAAATTATAAAAACATAAAAAAGAATCTTCTCTCACCCTTAGACCTATTAGAGTAGTTTTTCATACCTAACGAACACTATTCCCTGTGGAGAACGATCAATCCCCCGTACTTACCACTACACTATACTACATCGGTCAGGTACACTGCCTGGTGGGGTTGTAAGCCTCTTGAGATCCCTCGAGAGGTAAAACCTGTTGTAAGGTTGCAAAACCACGCATCATGAACCAACAACCCGAAACCAAGAAATTTGGTGTCATTTCGACTTGGTTAAGTTCTCGGATGGACCAAAAATGGCTAGATGTAAAGCTTGTAACACTTTTATCAAATCCGATGGGAACTCTACGTTGAAGAAGCACACGACTAAACATTGTAAAGCAACAAATGGCGTTTCGGGATCGGAACAAAGTACTATGGGTCGAGATGGGAGTATTTTTGTATATGACGAGAAGGCGCTTCGTCAAGATTTAGCTCACTTTGTGATTCAAGAGGGTTTGCCGTTCAACCACTTCGACAACCCTCGGTTAACGAGGTTGATTCAACAAAGGCTTCAACCACGATACACTCATGTAAGTCGTCAAACTCTTAAACGTGATTGTATTAAATCTTGGGTAAAGGTTAAAAAGGAATTAATACTTGGTTTTGATGCTTTAAAAACTAGTGTAAACTTAACAACTGATGTTTGGTCGGCGGGTCATGGTTTGCCCGGTTTGTACATTTGTGTTACTGCACATTGGATTGATCCCCTTACTTGGCAAATGATGAAACGTACTATTGGTTTTGAAAACTTTGAATATCCGCACACCGGTGAAAATTTAAGTTTAATGTTGAGACATGTTATGAAAACGTTTAAAATAGAAAGTAAGGTTTTTTCAATATCATTCGATAACGCTTCTAATAATACAAATGCGGCGGGATTACTAATACTAAAATACCGACCAACTCTTGATGGCATTTTTTATCATAGTCGATGTGTTGCACACATCATTAACTTGGTTGTGCAAAGCGGACTAGCGACCGAGCAAATGTATAATTTAAGAGAATCTTTTAGAAAAATGTTACAAGATATTTTTCAATCGGGAAACACAAGATATGTGCAATATATAAAATTGTGTCATCAATCGAATTCCTTTTTTTTATCCCCAAATTGGGACGTTCCTACAAGATGGAATTCGACTTATAACATGTTTGTTTGTGGTTTACGCCAAAAATTAACTTTACAACATTTTCATGATGAACTTTGCTCTAGATCTAGGCGTGGGGATATGGTACCATTTTCGGTTGAAAATTGGGGTCTTATTGAAAAAATAACCGATTTACTCAAAGTTTTTAAAACCGCAACAACTATGTTATCGGGTGTTTATTATCCCACGAGCCATTTGGTCCTCAACCAACTTTTTATGATGTGTCGAAAATTAGGAAACTACGAATATGATGGTCCACTTTTTGCGAATATGGTTTTACCGATGAAAGAAAAACTTAGAAAATATTTTGAAGAAATTCCACCCGTAATTACTTGTGCCGCCGCAATGAGCCCATGTTTGAACATTAGCGGGGTGGAATATCTTATTGATAAGATTGCTAACGACTTGGATTTGAACCAAATAGACCCTTTTTATGTAACAAAAGCACAAGACTCGTTTAAATATAATTTCAAACGTTTATTTGATGTTTCTTTTGAGAAATATGGTGCAACAAATGTAGGAACGCGTTCGATGCCAAATATGTGGGCTTCGGTTTCACAAGTTGATCCGGATTTGGACTTATTTTCAAATTTAAGACAAGAAAGCGGTAAACGGGCTAGGAGTGAGAATTTATCGAGCAACGAATATGGGAGATATACGGGAACCGATTGGTTACAAACTATCACACCCGAAGAGTTCAAGAATTTTGATGTTTTGAATTGGTGGAAACAAAGGGAACCTCAATTTCCCGTTCTAGCCGCAATGGCCCGGGATTTACTAAGCGTACAAGCTTCAACCGTTGCTTCGGAATCCGCTTTTTCTACTAGTGGAAGGATATTATCGGTAAGAAGAACAAGACTCACACCTTTATCTATGGAGATGTGTATTTGCTTGAAGGATTATTTAGATGGGAATGAACGTATACAACACGTTTCAATACTTGAAGAACCGATGGAATACAAAAAATAATTACAAGAGGTCGAGGTGGAAGAGGGTTACGTAATCAATCTTTCCGAAGAAGAAGTCTCTTACGATGAAGCTACAAGCGCCGCAAGGACCGCCGTCGAAGTTGAAGATGAAGATGAAAACGATGACGAATAAATAGTCAAAATGTATTAAACTTGTGTTTCAAGTACTTTATGTGTGACGTTTATGAGTTTTTTAATAAAAGTCGAAGTTTATTGTGTGGAAAACGCGAACGATAAAAAAAACCCCGGAAACAAAAATTTGGACATGCCCACTGTTAAGAAATGTCGATCGGTTCTTGGGAACCGGTTCGACCGGATTTTAGTTTGGAACCGGTCCAGGAACCGAACCGGAACCAGGTATACCGGTCCCGGAATTTTAGGCCTCGGATCCGAAAAGAACCGATCCGGTTTGGAACCGGAACCGGCTCTTTGACTTTGACGACGAACCGGAACAGGATTGGAACCGGATCCGGTTTTTGGCCGAACCGGGAAATGGCCACCTCTATGTCCATCTTGCATTTAAAGATCATCAATATTCTATTTTAGTGAGTAGTAAATTAGTAATTAATAGTTTGTTACTCCGAATTAGTTACTACCATCGTAACCGTAACCAAATATTATTATGTTTACCAAATTCAGTTTGTATGAATACTTTATAAAAATCACTAGTACTTAATTCTTCGTCATCTTAAACATCAGTTTGTACGAATGCTTTAAAAAATTACTAGCAGGCAGGGCCGTCTTTGAGGGTGTGCAAGGTGAGCGACCGCTCAGGGCTTCAAAATTTTTAAGGGCCGCAAAATTTGTCCCGTTAATAATTATATGCATGTGTACACATATTTTTCACGAAGAAAAAATTATTTAGATGAGAAAATATCTTAAATGAGTAATATGTTAGAACGTTTAGATAACTAATTGCATTATATCTTATAAACGGTGAGACTTTATATATAACATTCCTTATCAAAAGGCATCATTATTTAATTTCGTCCAGGGCCCTCAAAAATTTCATAAATTCATGGGACGGCCCTGCTAGCAGGGTACCCGCGCGATGCGACGGCGGGTACCCTGTGACTATATTTTCTGCCAATGTGATATTATGTGGCCATACTTTTTTTTAACAATTAATTTACAAATAATAATAACTTTAGTTAAGACAGTAGTATAATTCAATCTCCTGTTAACCGAAGCTACCACAAACACAAATGTTGATTCTTTCCTTCAGCACAATCACCTTTAAATTTTCGGACCTACATGCGACCTTTTAGGCACAGTAAGGCCACCAACATCTATTTTTTATTTTTTTTCAAGAAACCCCATCTTTTCTTACACTATGTATATCCCTTACATTTTCATTTTCAATACACACTATTCACATGAACCAAATATCAAAATTAGCCCAAAATCAACTATACCATACAAATAATATAAGGCTCAATTACCTTGAAATCTTGAATTAGTCGAAAATCATTTTCAACCAAAATAAACTTTAATCGTCAATGTCTATTAAGGCCCATGATAAAACTACCAAACAATTTGTGAAATCATTTGGCCAGCCCAATTAACAACCAAACCGGTATATAACCCAATTGTTAGGACTTATTGATATGTTTACAAAGCCTAAGTTACCTCATTCATGCCCTAATTTCCCTCATCAAAATACGAAGCCATGATTTGCAACCACACAAACATCACATACTCTTCCTTTCTTTCTTATCTTGATAACCGAACATAACCAACAATCTATGTTTGCAAGAAAATCTGACCCTTTTCTTGAATATCAAACAAAAACTCTTTCTAAGGTTTTATGTTGTGTTGACTGTGATGGTGGTTTTGAGATGGGATTATCGAAACTCAACCAAAATCGCGGTCCAATATTATATCCCAAAAAAAATTCACCACAAAAGTGTTAGCCAACAAAAAATTTCGTCTATGCAATTTAGCAGCTCAAATGTTTTACCAGTCCAAGTCCAATAATTTAGCAAGTCCAACCAAACATTTAGGTGGTGTTTGTTTTTTCAGATGGTCTGAATCTGAGGTGCTATTTGTTTATTAAGAGGGTCTGAATCTGATTCGCACATCTGAATCTGAATCTGAGGCGTAAATGTCTGAATCTGAATACAACAAGACCGTTTGTTTTTATACGAATGATCATCTTAAAAAACTTTATTATCCGATTTACCATTTCTTAACATATTAAACTCAAAGAATCAAGATCCCATATTAAACTGGTATACATAATTAGCAATACTGTCTATAAAAACTCATCCATAAAGGATCCATTAATATCAACTTCAAAAACTACAAACTTCAAAAACATATAGATTTTACCATTTCTTACTACAAATTACTATATATATTAAAAGGCATGTAATACGACGTCGCTCATTCTACAGTTACCCGCCATTTTCTTGGGCTTTTTTTCCCGGCCATTTTCTTGGGCCACTTCTGATCCATCACCACTAATCCACAAACGGTTGCTTTGTTCCACTCCGGTTATATGATAAGAAGAAGGAGAACTTCCAGATTATTCTCAAACTCACCACGGCATAACATAATATTTGGGGGCTTTTGGTTTACCTTGATTGTCGCCTTTGTTTTGGTGGAGATCGATGACGAAGAATATGTAGATGCAGTTAATAGGTGTGGGTAGGCGTAACGGAAGCAGTGGCTGCTACATCGATTGTGGCGGACCGTGCAGATAGCAACATCTCTTTGATCCGTAAGTTTTTTCTTCATCTTTTGTGAATCGGGTCATGAAGTTGAAGGTATAGTTAAATCTTGAACTGGGTTTTGTAAGATTTTGAATTTTGGTTAATGTTTTGATAAGTAGAAGTAGATACCTAAAGATTAGTGGTTTCTGATTTTGGGTTTTCTGATGGAATATTTGTGTTGGTTGCTGCAAACTCATGTATGATTTTTTTATTTATTTACTTTTATATAAATTGGTATTATTGTTCCTTTTTATTATGATGATTAAATAAATTGTTTGGAATGGGATTTAAGTTGCTTTTTGTTTTGGTTAGATGATATTTATAGGGACTTGGTTGAAACTAGGTCAAATGTTTGTAACAAGTATAAGTAGCTTCTAACTTTTTTTTTGGTCTTTCATTTGTAGGCTTATGGATGCTATTGGTGTTTCTGCGGCTATGTTTGTAGGCCTGTATCTTGCAACCTGTACAGTTGTATGATGGTTGGCTATGACGAATCTTAGTAGGGTCCATTCAACCTAACGGTGCCCGCCTATTGGCATGGTAATCTGCTAAGGTTGCAGCCATGGCGAGTGCGCCCGCTTTAAAGCTCAGGGTGCTCGGCTATTGGCACAACTATTGTGCTATAATGTAGTTGCAGCCATAAGCTGCTATTCATTCTTTGCAGCTACGTTTGCAGGCCCGTACCTTACAAGCTATAGTGTGATATGCTGATTGGCTATGATGACTATGAATAAGGTCGATTAAAGCTCAGGGTGCTTGGCTATTGGCATGGCAACCTGCTAGGGTTGCAACCATGGCAAGTGCGCCCGCTTTTTTGACTAATATGTCTGAGCCTCGATTGTACAAAATAGAAACAGTTGTATGTCTGCCAGCAACCTGTACAGTTGTACGATGATTGGCTATGATGAATCTCAATAGGGTCCATTGAAGCTAACGGTGCCCGCCTATTGGCATGGTAACCTGCTAAGGTTGCAGCCATGGCGAGTGTGCCTGCTTTACAGAAAGGAAACAGTCAGGGTGTTTGGTACGACTATTAAGGCCCGTATCTTACAACCTATAGTGTGATATGCTGATTGGCTATGATGAATATGTAGGCCAGGACACGAGAACGTGTAGGCCACACTCATGAAATAGAAACAACTCATGAGTGTGGCCTACACGTTCCCGTGTCCTGGCGGGGCTACCAAGGTTGTTATGTGGTTGCAGCCATGTCGGATGCGTATAGTGCCTCAATAAACAAAGTTCAGCGTAAACAAAGTTTGGGTATGACCTCCATTGTTATGTAAGATTAAATGCCCTTTTTGAATTATTGTTTAATTTCTGTTTCTTTTTACTAATTATTGTTTCTTTTTCTTTTTTTTTTTCCCTTTTTTAAAAAATCCAAGATAAGCTTTTCATTGTAAATTGTGATTCGTGATATGGGATCTTAATTCCATTACTTTGTAGATGTGTGTCATGTGGATGCCGTTTATGAGGTTGACAAGGAGGACAGAGATACCGGGATTTACATATGAAAAGGTCTACGGGATTTGCATAAGTTGGAGAATAGTGGTACTGGTTACCATAAAGATGTGTAAGATTAAGTTTATGTTGATTTTGGTTTTTATTGTAGCTGTATTGATTAATGATATTCATTTTAGGTCTTTGACCAATCTTATTCTGAAAAGTTCAAACAGTTAAATTTGCTTTAAATTGACCAATAATACGTAGCTGACATTTAAATTTGCTTTTTTTCTCAGCAAGGATCAAACAGTTATGTGGAAACGATGATAATCATGATAATTTGATTACGTCCCCTGAACATCATCAGTAAGTTTATTTTTGCTGCTAAATAGTATAACAGTTTATGTGGGTGCTCATTATGAGTGTAGACTTCACTTACAATATCGCAATTAATGATAAATATCATTTACATCATGTAGTCTCCAATCAATATATTCTTGGACTTCGAATTTGTCATTTAATTTACTGTGTATAGCTTTTATGCTCATCGTCGGGTGTGCAAGTCCTACATCATAATTATATTTTCTTAATATGTTTGGGAATCCCAGGGGCTCGGAAATGAGGCATGAGGCTGAACAAGAAGAAGAAGTAAGAAGCATATTGAAAACCATTGCAGCCACTGGAAAGTTATGTGCACAAGTTTTATTGTTGTTAATGGTTTTTCAAAACAACGTTTCTACGGTAAATCATTTACTTCTATTTGGTACGTCTAAAACTTATAATATTTGCTTCTATTTGATACAACTTAGTGTTGCGATTATATTTAACATTTTCCAATCACATTTCCTACAGGTACTGATGAAGAAACAGAGGAAAAGGAACGTCAATGTTGCGGCGGGCCACACACACACTACCAACAGACATAAGCTAACAGGCAATGATATGAAAAATTATTCATTTCAATTGTATTTTTTAATAAAGGTAAGTTTTTTTGATTGGGGAGATGTATTATTGTTTCACCATTACCGTATCCAAACAACCATTTAAAAGCAATGTGAGATATTGTTGCAGCGCCGAGTAATTCAAATGTCGAGGTTCGACCGCAGGTTGCAGGTTAAAAGAATGCTATATTCAAAGTTTGGAAAACCCCTTTTTATACAACTGCCCACTGGTGTTAAGCAAAATGTTTTCACTTCTCTTTGTAGAGTCTGGTGTGCAATGTCAGTCGTCCATGCGTGACAGACACGCTGAAACATCTGCTGGCACATGCTTAACTCCTACGCAGACGCTGCCAACATTTAATGAGACAATCAGGCCATCACGTACAGGTTAATGGACTTGCTTTGCCTTTTTTTTTACGTCTGTTCTCAATCACCTATGAAACTTACTAATTTTTTGTTTTGTATCATGTACAGGCCCACCAACTGAATACAGACAGTTTAGGCCTTGCGACTGCGTTTGCCTGAACTGTCATGCCCGTTTTTGGTATCAGGAGAGGCTCAAGAACTCTACACGCAGGTCTGGTCCTGTCTACCATCGTTGTTGTCACGCTGGGAAGGTTCGTCTTCTGATTCCCCAACACTACTATTGATTTTAGTGGTAAATACCTCATTTTTGTGTTACCAATTTAGGATATAGTCTTGATTTTATTTAGTAGTTGATATGATTACATTGCTGACAATAAAGTTGTATTTTTTGTTGTTCTATTAATCACAAAAAAATGTACACACATACATTTGACCATTGTGCTAATTTGTTTTAGGCGAAATGATCATCCTCCTGTATTAGAGTAAAAATACATACAATGGTTTGGCCTTTAAGAATAGGTGTGAATATGAATTTTGTTGAAACTTATACTGTGTATAGTTTCTATTATAGAAACTTATAGTTCATCTTGAGAATACATATGTGGGCTCTTGCTCTCCTTTCCTACTACTTTTTATGTAATTAGGATTGTGAATAATCTTTTCACTGTAATGTATGTATACTATGCAGGTGGTTCAAGGAACAAACGGGTGTCTCTAAAATACTTGCAAGTAAGTTCCAATATATTTTATGCAACTATGTAGTCTGTTTAAAGTATATATTTTGCTTTCTTTTAAGGATTTGTAGATATTAATATTATTTGAATGAATAATGAAAGGATTTTTTTATGTCTGCTTTTCTGGATGAGGTTATGCTCATCTTAAAAAGAAGCATAGTATTTGTGAAGTGATTTGACCAGCGGCGTTCGCATGTTATTCATGTCTCAGGTATGCCTGGTCCGTGTCTTTTACCGACAGGTGGCAGCCATTCAGAGGAACAATGAAACAAACACCAACACATTCGTCCATCACCAGCAGGAACGCCTCACTAGCAGACGTCGGTTCGTGCAGGTTAGTTTGATGCACTCCCATTAGCTAGACTGTGGAAACCACATTGATAAATGGAGATCCACCTCATACTTACGTAAAGCTCTTTTCCTCTATTTTGCAGGGTGTGTGTGATGTCATTGTCACGCCCGTTTCAGACACAACATGTGTTCCTGTCCTGCTGCAAGCCCAAGCTCAACCGACATTACTTTCTGATGTAAGAAACTTTGTTGAATGTTTATATTCAACGGTTTGCATAGTTATATATTCAGAAACATATATACATTCAAAAAATAGCAAAAAACCCGCGAGGCCGCAACGCGGCCGACCATTTCTTGACTCGATTTTACCATTTCTTAACATATTAAACTCAATTTACAACCGATTTACCATTTCTTAACATATTATCAACTTCAAAAAATCAAGCTCCCATATTATCCGATTTACCAACTTCAAAAAATCAAGATCCCATATTATCTTATTAAACTCAATTTACAACCGCATATTAAACTTAAAAAACTCATCCAGGAAACAATATTAAACTTCAAAAACTACAAACTTCTAAAACATATAGATTTTATTTCTTCTAAAAATAAAGATGAACAATACCATCAACAGATCCATTAATATCAACTGATATGTTTTTGAGAAAAGAAGTTTAAAGGAGAAGAAAATCCTCATTTAAAGGTAGATGTATACACATACAATGATGAAGTGATGAAGTCGACGTGAAGAAAATCTGTCGGAGACAGGGGTAGTTGTAACACCCCCAAAATCTGGTATAGCGGAAGCATTCGGGTCATGGGGTGCTACTAAATTGAATATCACAACACAAAGTAATAAAGAACGGAATACATACTCCGTTTTAATTTAACCAAATTAAATAAGTTTACAAAATAGTTTGAATTCATAAATAAAGCCCATAATTTAGTTTGTCCCGGACAAAAACAAGTCATAGTTTAAATGTCACAATACATCGAAAAACGGTCTATGACCCTTGCCTTGCCACAACCTTGTCACATTCATACGGCTCAAATACCTGAGAAAAACATGCTAAAAGTCAGCAAAAAGCTGGTGAGTTCATAGGTTTATCAATAAGCAGTAAAAATCAACGGTTTTGGACCATGAGTTTGGTATATGAACATTACAACCCATGCAATGTCATATAAAAATACAGTCTATTACGCTAGCACTAAGTTCATGTAACCGAAGCTATAACATGTGTGCATGCTCTAGAAGCATGTTAAATATCAGGGCCCGGCAAGTGTGTATCCCAGACACTTGTGGTTTCGATATGGTATACGTTCGTTTGCCTATCCGGTCAACCCGAACGGGGACGTTACTCCCAATAGATCTATTTATAACATTCGCGCTTCCCAGCAGGAATTGACGGTTCATGAATTTGGGCAAATTGGGACATAATAGGGCTTAGGCTAATCCACGTAATAGTTTTAAATAAAACAATAGTGTTGGTCCATAAAATGTTTTGCATGTTTCTCACCCCAATTGTAAAAAAAACAAGTTTAAATAGAGTGGGGCTATAAACTCACCTTGTTAAGCAGCAGTCAGATCACAAGGAAATTTAAATAGAGTGCAGCACCGACACGCGACCTAGATTAGTAAAGTACGTTTTAGTTCACAATTCAAGTTCAAGGATTTCAATTATTTCAAAAGTTCATGTTGGTGTTGCTGGTGTGGCAGCATTTAAGTTAAAACCATGTTTTTAACATTGAAGTTATTAGCTCATCGGGGTGTACGAACGTACAAAAGAATATGAATAGTGATTCTTTGTATTAACAATGATTGAAAAGCTACGCACGAAGGATAACAACTATAGAATGTCAATGTGAACGATATATAGGATGGTTGGCGTTTAAATGAAAGTACGGGTGTATATATATATTTTCATACATATATACATGTGGTCTTTGTGAAAAAGTGAAGTAGAAAAAGGTTTCACTAATTATGATGAGTTATAATTTTGTGTTTGCGAGAAAATGTTGTTTTAACAAATTTGAAGTTTGAAAGAAAAATAATCGTTCTTATTTACTTGACTTTATAAGTTTTGACATAACCGTTTCAAGTTGTAAGTTATAAAAATCATTTAGCTAGTATATGATTTCTAATTTTAAATATTTGCTCGTATATAATTAAGTTGTCAATAGTAAAATTGATGTCTTTCCGTTTTAAATATTTTCGTGTTATATGTACATATTTTTACATATTGTTTACAAGTTAAGAGTTTGAAATCAAAAGTCTCGCAATGTCCTCATTTTAAAACGCATGCTTGTTTATATTTTTCTCCGCAAAACGTGTAATAATTATCAAAACTTCAAGTTGCGATATTTATTTATTGTCGAGTTCTTTTATATGCAGTCGTCAAGTGTATTTAAATGATCACAAGTTTAACATAATGTGTCGAGTTATATGTGTGTGTCGAGGAGGGGAAAGGGGCTGCGGCCCATAATACAAATAGTGAGACAGGCTCACTTGGGCCTCCATATTCACCATGGCCCGCGGCCTGCTAAGGTAAAAAGAGGAAGGGTCAACAATTTACAGCCCACTCCTCACAGTTGGGCTTCGGCCCAAACACAAGGATGTGCACAGATTTTTGAAATTGGAGGTAAGCCCACACAAAAATAATGTACAGGCTTTTAATTTGGGAAACTAACCCCAATACAGTGTTGGTTTTCTTTTCCCTTGCTGGGAAATGGAAGCAGTACAAGGATAAGTGTATCTGACTCATGATGAAGAGTCTTTTTTGTGCTCATACTTTCGAGTAGATTTTAGCAAGGATTAATGGGTTAAGACGGGACCTTGACCAAGGTTCTTGGTACAAGAGGCTCTAGTATGTTGGTCTCGTTGGGAACCAACGAACCAAACACTTGTGAGTGATGTTGAAATCGACTAGAATGTCGATTTCCACACAAGTGTTACTAACTAGGCTTATTAACACAACATGATATAGGATTCTTGGAGTTCATTCAAGGGCTTGAATAGCCTTGCTAAGACTCGAGTTGAGTACTACTCGACTCGGCTACAACACCCTCACAAACACAAACTCAAGTGAATCCTTTGAATTCAAGCAAGACACGAGACTAAAGGCCTATGAACACCTACTAACTGTTTTAAAAATTAACCTTTCTTTTAGACATAAACACATACACCTTGTGAGCACAATTCATGACCAAAACTCTTGACTAGTAAGGTTTCTAAACCAAATTTCCTCACATTTAAACAACCCAAAATCATCATAGTAACCAAGAATTGATGACCCCATTTGGCTTCTCTAGTTTAACCTCACGTGTACGAGAAACAAAGTGTTTACAGTGGCCCTTTTTGGGTGATTAACCAATCCAAGTTCACACTAGTCTAGCAAGTTAGACAACACTTATCCTAACAATTCTAACTAGATGAATCAATTCGACAAAAGATTATACAATAAGTACAATGATGCGTGGTTTTGCAACCTTACAACAGGTTTTACCTCTCGAGGGATCTCAAGAGGCTTACAATCCCACCAGGCAGTGTACCTGACCGATGTAGTATAGTGTAGTGGTAAGTACGGGGGATTGATCGTTCTCCACAGGGAATAGTGTTCGTTAGGTATGAAAAACTACTCTAATAGGTCTAAGGGTGAGAGAAGATTCTTTTTATGTTTTTATATTTTTATGAAAGCAAGTAAAATCTCGGGTTTGAAAGAGTGGGCGGAATTAGTTGCTAGTCAACTAACCCAAATTACTACGAATGCAAATAAAATCTAATAACAGAAAATGAAAAGGTGGTAGAACTTATGTAGAGAGAAATGTGTTTACTTAGATTTCCTTACTCCCTAACTATCTTTTACCGGTTGATTAGTGTTTATTAATTGCGTGGATGACGGGTGTATTCCTTAATACCAATCGTGGGGTGGCGTACGTACTTCCCCAACTCTACAAGCTCCTACTTCACTCCTATGTCGAGCCGGCTAGGAAGCTCCTAACATGGGATCACTAGAATTCGCTTGTGCATTAAATACAACCATAAAAACCTTTAGTACGCATTGGTTCATGTTTCTTAAGACGTTCAAGCAAGTTACCGAATAGGAAGTTAGCCAGTTTTCTTAAGCCTAACATAGATAAACAATCATCCAATACAACTAATAACACACTAATAACCAATAATCAATAGCTAGGTTTCATTAGATCTAAGCAGACACAAGATAAATCTAGCCTAACATGTTAAACAAAAGACAAGAACAAGATAGAATCAAACAACACATAGACATATTGAATGATTAATTGATAACTTATCTTCAATGTAACATGGAAGATCTCAAGGCAAAAAGCCTTGAAAAAGCTGCTAAAATCGTCTTAGGGTTTTCACACACAAAGTTCCCCAATAAGTTCCACACTAATGACAAAAAATTGCAAAACTATATATAGACTTTCAGATCTGACGGCGTCACGTTATGGAATGTGACGCCGTCACCTCGCCGCTTTTAGGGTTCCCGGATGGCCTTCTTGACGCCGTCCCTCTTTAGCTTTCCAAAATCCGTTCTGGCTTATCAAGGCTTGACGCCGTCGGAATTAGGCGTGACGCCGTCCCTCTTTAAATTAAGCCGTGACGACCTTGATCACTCCAAAGGGTGACGCCGTCAGAATTCCCATGCAAATTTCACTGGCTTATCATGAGTAATTTTCATATCCACCTTTTTCTTGCCAAGCCATGACGCCGTCCAGGGTAATTTCTGACGCCGTCTAAGGTAACTTTTAGCCGATTTTGAGACTTTGTCGTTTTCTTCACTTTTATGCTCCAAAAACGTCCAAAATGCTTCCTTTTCCAGATTTCTTCTCAAAAGTACCTAAAATGACAAAAGGAACGATTTAGGGCAATATTTGATCAAATAAATACGATTTAGGGCTTAAATGACCCCTTAAAAGCGGTACACTTTTCGCTTCATCAAATACCCTTACACTTGAGATTTGCTTGTCTTCAAGCAAATGCGCTTTTATTCTAATCAAAATACAAGTTAGGGTTCATTTAATGCTAACATAAAAGTAATTACAACAAATATTCGTTCCACTTTAATCATAATAAGCATGGAGATTACAAACTAGCACCTCACAAGTAGTGTTTAGATACTCACATCTCTCAAGTGTCATAAAAATAAATCTCATAAATGAAAACGGATAATATCTCTCACTACCTGTCATAGCAAATAGATTACCATAGGCTTGGGAAAGGATCGAAAACCTCCTCCACTAGGCGTAAGCACCTAAGATAAACTATCAAAGAGGGCTTTTACATGGGTTATAACGTTAGGTGTAGGGATATGATAAACACGGTTTTGTTGGATAAAGGATATTTTACTGGTGGCGAGTTAAAGATCTTGATTAATTACATGTACTATACAATGTTGCTAAACCAAGACTCGACTCAATCTTAAGCTAAAAAATAAAATAACAAAAAAAACATAAAATGAAACGGGATGGTAGTCCGTATGTTTTTTCTATTTTTCTTTTTCTCATTTTTTTTTGTATTTTTCTTGATTTATTTATTTATTTATTTATTTATTATTTTTTTTTTGCATACACTTTTGCCCTACCATCCAAAATAATACATCATAGGGGCATTGCATTCCCCTTACACTTGAACTTTTACATAACTTTACAAATAACTATTCTAATGACTCGAATTAAGAAAATTGAAAAACTTGGAGTACTTTTTAAAATATTTAGCACATATGGGGGTAATAAATGATGTTCTTCCCCATTACTCCATTACACTAGTACTTTACCCATGAGTCCCAATCGTCCCAAAACAATATGTACAAGGATATGACTCGACTTAGCAACCATGTAATCAACTAGATAATTAACTTGGGTTTAAACAAATGTTGTCACAATAATGCACTAAAGATGAGTGCATACAAGGTAGGCTAAGGCGATTTGGGTGTACATTTTAGTGGGGTGTAACAAATTCTTCCTTTAAGTAAAATGCTTAAAGGTCGAAACGAAAAGATAGGCTCTGAGGGGTGTACTAGGGGTATCGTGTACTAAAAATGAGTACAACGCAAAGGGTGTGGGAGAATTACTTGACCAATGTAGCCAAAGTAATTATAACAAAAACACAGGTGTAAAACAATGGGTTAATCCTAATGCCTCTTATCATGTAGTAAATCTAACTACACGAATGTAGTCTCACTTGTGGCCTTGGAATGGTCCTAACGCAAGTTCTAGAATCTAAGTGCTACCGGTACACACATCATAGCAAAATGCTTTTCCTACCAATTCTAGGGGCGAACCTCACATATTTGGGGGTGGAAAATTTTTTTAGTGGTACGGTTTTTGTGCTAGTCATATAACTCCTATCCGTGAGACGCTCATTAAGACCAAAGTTTCACTCCTAAGTGTTGTAAAAAAATTTAAATTTGGCACTAAAATTGCCCTAACAGGTATTTATCTCAGTTTTATTACACATCTACTATTAAACAAACAAAAATCAAGTGCAATAGCATTCTCTAATCGTACTTTTACCCCCCCTTACACTTAAGATGAACATTGTCCCCAATGTTCAAATAACAAATGTAAAAGTAAAAAAAGTAAAAGAATGAAATCAAATACTCCCCTGATTCGCTCGGTGGATAATGAAATAACATGGTTAGATCTTCTTCCAAAGTAATGTTGAAGCTCCATGACTAATGCATCGCCATAAGCTTGATCCAACAAACACTTCCTTGTCCAAAATAACCTGTTAAACCTGAGAAAACAAACACAAAAACCTGCATAACATCGGCGGGATAAACTCTATATATAAGGATATAATGCTTGTGGAATGATAATTTTGCAGATTCCTGGAGATTATAAGTTAGAGATTTAATAAAAACTTTTTATGAAAACAAAACTTTCAAAAATTTCCAGAAAATTAAACCTGACGCCGTCAGGTTGTAACTCCTGACGCCGTCAGAAATGATCTGACAGAATTCTCATGTTACGTTTCCGGAAAAATTTTGGAAAAACCTATACCTTACTTCCTGGGAATCCTGCAAAACATCATTATGACTCGATACAAGCATTTGACTCAAACAAATACTAATATGTATGTTAATTTATTATTATTACGATTCATGTTCATTTGTGTTCTAATAAACCGATTTAGATTTCCCTTACACTTAACTTTTGCAAAATACCTTTATATGTAGTTAAGACGAAGTTAAAAACAATAATAAAGCATTTTCACAAATTAGTTTTGAACATGAATCAATAAGAATAAAAATTAAACACACATACGGAAATAAATAAAAACAAACAAACAAACAAATAAACACACAAAGCAAATAAAACTTGGGTTGCCTCCCAAGAAGCGCTTTTCTTTATTAACGAGTCTTGTAGCTAGACTCAAGGTAAGGCTCATCTAGTGTCGCTTATGCTCACGTATCCGAGTGTGAGCCATCTAATTGTTGCCTCATCTTTCTTGTATTCATCATTCAGCTCCAAACATCCATGATAGTATCTCTTGTTTTTCTCATGTGGATATTTGAGCCCCTTCCACTTATCATTCTCACTTAACACATCAAGAGGCATAAGTCTATTGCAAGATTCAATGGAATAGTTCTTAAACCTAGGATGTGCTCGGGGCATTTGGTAAGTAAAATCTTCATCCCCATCCGAGAATGTAATTAACCCGTCTACAAGTTTTTCGTCAAGGTTGGTCAACCTTTTGAAGGGTTCTCCAAAAATGACTTGGGTTAATTTGTTATCAATGAATTCTCCTAAGTTCTCCATAACCATGAAATCCACCAAATACACAAAACTTCCAACGAATACGTGTAGTGGCTTAGTCCTAGCAACAATGTTATCTCCTTGATATTCTAGCTCATCTACCATGATTTTATTATAATTAGTGCGAGAGATAATGTTCATAGGCAAAGATGAGTTAAGATAAGCATAAAAATCATGATAACCAATCTTACACGGAAATTGCATGTTAAAGAGGCTATCCTTTTCGATCTTAGTCCTAGGGTCAACATACTTAAATGGATCAATTTCCTCTTTTCCCCATTCCTCGTTAACTACTTCTCCATTACCGGCATCCTCATCGGAGTCTGAGTAGTAAAACGGACTAACATATTCATTCTCATGGTCAGACTCCTCCATCTCAGAATTGTTACCAAAGTGGTGGTCGGGTGAAAGGTTGTTGTTTTCCATGATGGGGGCGAGAACGGGTAGTTGGAAATTTGCACGGCGGAAAATACGAATAACAGGGATCAAGCGATCACTATTACTCATGAGGAAGGTGGAAGGTGTCACAAACAAAAATACAAAGAAATAAGATAGACTAAAGAAAACCTAGAAAAATAAATAAAAAAAATAAAATAAAAATCTCACTAGAAAGGAATCTAGTGAGTAGACCTATAAAATAAAAATTCAACCTAAACAATAACTATTCCCCGGCAGCGGCGCCAAAAACTTGATGCGTGGTTTTGCAACCTTACAACAGGTTTTACCTCTCGAGGGATCTCAAGAGGCTTACAACCCCACCAGGCAGTGTACCTGACCGATGTAGTATAGTGTAGTGGTAAGTACGGGGGATTGATCGTTCTCCACAGGGAATAGTGTTCGTTAGGTATGAAAAACTACTCTAATAGGTCTAAGGGTGAGAGAAGATTCTTTTTATGTTTTTATATTTTTATGAAAGCAAGTAAAATCTCGGGTTTGAAAGAGTGGGCGGAATTAGTTGCTAGTCAACTAACCCAAATTACTACGAATGCAAATAAAATAAAATAACAGAAAATGAAAAGTTGGTAGAACTTATGTAGAGAGAAATGTGTTTACTTAGATTTCCTTACTCCCTAACTATCTTTTACCGGTTGATTAGTGTGTATTAATTGCGTGGATGACGGGTGTATTCCTTAATACCAATCGTGTGGTGGCGTACGTACTTCCCCAACTCTACAAGCTCCTACTTCACTCCTATGTCGAGCCGGCTAGGAAGCTCCTAACATGGGATCACTAGAATTCGCTTGTGCATTAAATACAACCATAAAAAACCTTTAGTACGCATTGGTTCATGTTTCTTAAGACGTTCAAGCAAGTTACCGAATAGGAAGTTAGCCAGTTTTCTTAAGCCTAACATAGATGAATAATCATCCAATACAACTAATAACACACTAATAACCAATAATCAATAGCTAGGTTTCATTTGATCTAAGCAGACACAAGATAAATCTAGCCTAACATGTTAAACAAAAGACAAGAACAAGATAGAATCAAACAACACATAGACATATTGAATGATTAATTGATAACTTATCTTCAATGTAACATGGAAGATCTCAAGGCAAAAAGCCTTGAAAAAGCTGCTAAAATCGTCTTAGGGTTTTCACACACAAAGTTCCCCAATAAGTTCCACACTAATGACAAAAAATTGCAAAACTATATATAGACTTTCAGATCTGACGGCGTCACGTTATGGAATGTGACGCCGTCACCTCGTCGCTTTTAGGGTTCCCGGATGGCCTTCTTGACGCCGTCCCTCTTTAGCTTTCCAAAATCCGTTCTGGCTTATCAAGGCTTGACGCCGTCGGAATTAGGCGTGACGCCGTCCCTCTTTAAATTAAGCCGTGACGACCTTGATCACTCCAAAGGGTGACGCCGTCAGAATTCCCATGCAAATTTCACTGGCTTATCATGAGTAATTTTCATATCCACCTTTTTCTTGCCAAGCCATGACGCCGTCCAGGGTAATTTCTGACGCCGTCTAAGGTAACTTTTAGCCGATTTTGAGACTTTGTCGTTTTCTTCACTTTTATGCTCCAAAAACGTCCAAAATGCTTCCTTTTCCAGATTTCTTCTCAAAAGTACCTAAAATGACAAAAGGAACGATTTAGGACAATATTTGATCAAATAAATACGATTTAGGGCTTAAATGACCCCTTAAAAGCGGTACACTTTTCGCTTCATCATACAACATCCAGATTCTTGAGCCAACATTAGTTTCTAAAATCATTTTCAAGATTCATTTTACCACACCACCACCAACAGTGACTCGCCAATATTTTGACAAAAAGGAAAATTCATAACAATAAAAAAAAGATACTAACTATTCAAGAGTGTAATGAACAAAATGACCAGAACAAAGATTAAATCCTTACAAAGCATTTGATGGTGGGTCGAATTCAATGTCACCACAGGAAACCCCACTTGATTCCAAGCTTGTCACACCCTTCTTCTCCTTAATTAGGCTCGACCGAGATAAGTGTGAGGTGAGTTGAAGTTATTGGTGTGACTTGCTTCTCCTGGAAATCTATGTTCTTAAGGGAAAATCCTTGGCAACCCATTGGCCCACTTTCGGTATTCCAAAGATGGGGGTTTACCATTTTTGGTAAACTCTTTTCTCAATACTTTGATTTTGCTAATATTCGGCCTCCAGAGGGTGTGTGGGTCTCGATGTGGCCTTGGAAAGGTAATAAAGATAAACAAAATCGCAGCCTGATGGTGATGGGGAATAGGGAATATTTGATTTCGTGTGGTGAAGAGTGAATAGGGAAAGGATAGCAGTAGAAAAAGATGAGATTGGATTTCCTTGCATCTCCAATCGGTCCGGTTAATGCTAGGGTTTGGGTGGATTTTGTGTTGAGGGGTAGCATCGATGAAGGAGAAAGGAAAAGAGGGCAGGAAAAGGTTCTGGGACGTCACATGTGAGGGTTGGGATGTGAGGATAGGGGTTGGTGATTTTATTTGTTTTTAAGATTTTAGTGTATTGAGTGTACCCCGCGTCCTGTTAAATTAAGGTTAATTTGTGGTAACGCGCCTTCACGTAAACATAAAAAATAAAATTTTGGAGTCGTTTTTCCGATGCTGATGTAAAATAACATTGTCGACTCCTAAAAATAACTTTTAAAATCCAACCTTTACTAATGTGGTGTCGGTACGCGTGTGGTGTCGGTTTTTCAGAAAAAAAAACAAGATAACCTTTTGTTTTTGTTCCGTTAATGTCTAAAATTGTTGGGAAGTGATAAATCCACTTTTACTGATAATGTTTAAATAGTTTGGGTGAGTGATTGTATGCTACTGCGCGCGGGTTTGCTTCTCGTTATAAATACGTAAACATATAATTGCTCAGTTTAACAGTTTAGTAATAATAAATAAACATTTATTATTAAAATATTAAGGTGAAAATTACCATTTGTCACATCCTCCCCGCCTTAGAACGAAAACCGTCCTCGATTTTCACTTAGAGTTATCTGATGAATTTGAGAAAAGGTGTGGGTATTTGCGCTTGATCTCGTCCTTGCGTTCCCACGTGTATTCGGGACCTCTTCGAGAGTTTCATCGAACTTTGACAATAGGAATGCGGCTTTGCTTAAGCCGTTTGATTTCTCGATCCATAATTTCGACGGGTTTGTCGATGAAATTTAATCTCTCGTCCACCTGGATTTCCTCTAGGGGAATGGCAAGCGTTTCATTTGAGAGACACTTCTTCATATTGCTTACGTGAAACACATTGTGTACAGAGCTAAGTTCTGACGGTAGTTCGAGTCGGTAAGCTACCGGTCTGATTCTGGTGATGATTTTGAAAGGTCCAATGTAGCGGGGATTTAATTTCCCACGCTTGCCAAAACGAATCACGTCTTTCCATGGCGAGACCTTTAACATGACGCGGTCACCAACTTGGAACTCAAGTGGCTTCCGTCTTTTGTCGGCATAGCTTTTCTGACGGTCTCGAGCCGCTAGCATTCGACTCTTGATTTGCACTAGCTTTTCGGTGGTCTCTTATACTAGTTCGGGACCAGTGATTTGGCTTTCTCCAACTTCAGCCCAACATATAGGGGATCTGCACTTTCGACCATAAAGTGTCTCATAGGGTGCAGCTTTGATGCTTGTGTGATAGCTATTATTGTAAGAGAAATCGGCTAACGGTAGGTGCCTATCCCAACCGTTTCCAAAGTATATCACACACGCTCGCAACATATCTTCTAGGGTTTGAATGGTTCTTTCGCTTTGACCATCTGTTTGTGGATGGTATGCGTTGCTCATCTCAAGATTAGTACCTAAAGCATCCTGCAGTAATTTCCAAAGGTTCGACGTGAATTGGTTTCCTCTACCAGTGATAATAGGGGTCGGAACTACATGTCTTGCCACGATCTTCTTTAAATGCAATCGTGTCTGTTTCACCCGTGTTGTCACTTTCCATGATTGGTAGGAAGTCGGTGGACATTGGTGAGACGGTCGATGATTTCTCCCAGTAGTGTCCTAACCATTAGGGGTTTTGGTGGTTTTGGGGTAAAGTCCATAGTTATACGTTTCCAAATGTCCACTCTAGAATTTCTGGTTGCACTAGCAGTCGTAACGGTTTCTCCTGATCAATCTTAACCCTGTGATGAATTTCTACCTTGTCTGGGTGAACACCACTCAATTTTCTTGGCCTTAAACCATCCCGTTGGTCTAAATCCTGATAGCGTAACGTTTTAATCCTATTTTGATATAAGGTGGTAGGGTGGCTGGTCCTTATGGTTTGTTCCATAATTAGGTGTCTCCCTTTTCAGAGGTCGGGGTAAAGCTTTATTCGAAAACTTTATTTGTGTAGCTGTTTATACAAATTTGACCAACAATATTTCCCAAGCAATAGACATTTGAAATTACTAGTCATTTAAAGTGGTATGACCAGCTCGGAAGATTTATCATTTGGTAAAATAGATTTTTAAACATGTTGTAGATAAAACAATTCTTCCAAAGCTGACATCTAGTTATCCTTTAATATGCCAAAATCTTGATAAAGTTTGACCAGAAAATCCTTGACCCATTAGAATGAGTATTTCGGGAAGATGTCACTACAAATTTTATGATCGATATTAACTCATTTTTAAAGAACGGTCCTTAAAGGGGGAACATTGAAGAAGAAGGCATGGTCGGGTGTGTACATCTACATATGTTTTGAGTGTCCAAAGACATATCCTAGCTGCCAAGACTGAGTAGGGCTTGATATTTAATATCCGGCGAGGCTTGTAGGTTTAAGTATTCGACTTACTTAAGCCGTGCTTCTAGGTGTTATGACTTAGATTGTTGCACTAGTGATCTGGAATGAATAAATCGGTCGGGTACTGTACAGAGAGATGTCTTGTTTGTTTACAAGTGAGGTTGTGTACGAATGACCTTTTGGTATGTTAAGGCTTCCTGGCATTTCGGTGCAGAAGTGATGTTAATAATAATGAGGTTGAGTCATCTAGACTCCTAGAGTGCTCAATGTTATAAGGTTAATGGTGTTAGACCCGTTTCCCGGGTATTGGGACCCCACCCTAGATGAAAATAGATTATGGCTTTATGTGATTGGCTAGTCAACATATGTTGTGTTTTAGTCAAACCCGATAGCCAATTAATAGTCAAAGTATGACTATGTAGTCATATAAAAGTGTTGAGTAACTTTAAGGGCTTAAGTTGCCAAGTGTTAAACATGTATTATAAGTTAGTGTGGCTAAAATGGAAGAAAGAGGACTTGAGGGGCCATTGTTGCCATCATCCCAAACTTGTACCTAACTAGATATATGTAGCTAGTTCTAGACATTTCTCTATTATTCTTGGGACTTTGAGAAGTCCGGTTTTAGTAAGATAAGAAAGGGAGGGAAAAGGCTAGTGATGGCTTAGGAGGAGAAGATGAAGACTCCATGATTATAGTCTTATTTAGTAATGATCTTACTCAAGTAAGTCTCCCCATTCTTGATGTAGTTAAGTGATAGTTTAATGGGTTTTCATTATATGATCAAGATATGATCATATGATGATATGGGTTAGAAGATGATTATGTTTTGATGGGTTTGATAACCCTTGTTTATGTATTTGAGTATTATGTGATTAGGTTTTGATTATTGAATGATGATGATGATCGATGATGATGATGATGATGGAAGCTTGTGTTGATGATGATATTCTTGTTATGTTATAGCTTGGATTGAGGTAAGTAAAATGATGATAGCATATGTTATATGGATTTCTTCATTATGTGTTATGTATGTTTATGTTGAAAAGATGAGCTTGGATATGCTTATGTGATGCCATGTTTATGGCTTATGTGATGAGATGATGCTATGGAATATGTTGATGTTATGTGCTAGATGAGACTTGAGTATGTAAGCCATGAAGTAAGTGTTTATGTATATGATGCTTATGTGGATTGAAGTATAATTGTATGTTATGATCGTCTTACTTACTAAGCGTTATCGCTTACGGTTTAGTTGTCTAACCGTTTTGTAGGTTGGCATGTTCTTAAGGTTGGCTTGGATATGTGAGATGAGGCTTGGATGTGTTGGTTAAGGCATGGTTATGCAAATGGGTAGATTTGGTAAGAATATAGAGCTTAGGTAGATACCGAGCTCTCGTGTATAAGTTTGTACCCCCGCGAGTCAAGTAATGATTTGAATTGAGTAAACAAGTGTTAGATTGTATGTCAAGTGTTTTGTAATGAATTGGAAGTCATTTGGTGGGTCTAAGCATGTTTTATGTATTTATGGTTCAAGTTAAAGGGGCGTTTGGTTTAGTTGTAAATATACCCATTTTGGGTAGTGAACGGGTCAAATGTTAATGGAACATGTTTGATATGTTAAATGAATGATTTTGGTTAAGTTTGAGGTGTTGCGGAAGTCCTATGTGGCATATGTCATGAAATGGGTTTTTAGTGGTGAAATTGCAGTTTTTGTTCTTGATGGCCTTCTTGACAGCGTCCCCTTTTAATCCTCCAAAAACCTTTCTGGCGCGTCAAGGTCTGACGGCGTCACCCTGGTGCTTGACGGCGTCACGGGCACTATTCCAGCAACTTGACAGTTTTCGAAAAATCATATCTTTTAATCCGTAAGTCGAAATGGGTCGTATGACCTATCGTTTTGAAGCTATTTGAGTCTACTTTCATTTAAAAATAGTCTCAAGGTCTGAAAGTTTATAGATTTTTGTCAGTGGTTAAAAGAGTAAGCAGATGTCCGTAAAGGTGAGTCGTTTCCGCGTAAAAGTCAAAGTTTTTAGTATAAGCGGGCACGGGGTGTTACAAATTGGTATCAGAGCTTCAGGTTGAACTTAAAGTATTAGTTGCGCGGAAATTAGTTGCTAAGTGTTAGGCGGATTATGATTTATGCTAGTTGAGCTTGTTGAGGATAGGTGATGTATGTGGGTTATAGTGTTATTGTGTATGAGATTCAAGTCCTTGGGGACTTGAGATGCTTAGATGATTAGTCGGCCGAGTACCTTGGTTGGTGCCGGTGTTGGTATTGTGATTGTGTGAAGTAAGTCCATAGAGGACTTGGAATGTTTATGTGATTAGATAGCCGTGCACCTTGGTTGGTGTCGAGGATTGTATTGTGATAGGTGAATGTATGATAGAATTAGAGTTATGAATGTGAGTAGCTATGCTAAGCGGTATTAGAGATGGGTTAGTAAATGGACTAAGATATGATGCCTTAGTTATGAGTTCGGCTATTGCTTGCGGCTAGTTAGATGATGATGCTTAGACATTGCTTGGTTATGCAATGTGATATATGATGCCATAGACTATGTGATTTGATTTTATGTTATGAATGTTTTAACACTTGTCGGACAAGTGTTAAGCGTTATGAAATGATTGCATTATATGATGTTAAGTGTTGTTGTTTATATGATGATAAGTCTATGGTAAGTTTATTGTATGTTTAAGTTTTATGTGATATGCTTGAGAGCACGTTTGTGTAGTTAGTATATGAGTGAGATAGATGCATTAAAATGCGTATTATGTGTTGACTTAGTTGTGGTCGGTAAAGCTAAAAAGAAAACATTGATATGTAAAGAGAGTTAAGAAGCATGCTAATAAATTGAAAAAGCATAAATGCTTAACAAGATAAAAATGAGGAAGAAGTGAATAGAGAAGTATGTTTATAGCTAGATGTTTTGAGAAGCATGATTTCTTATATGCTAAACTAAATGAGAAAGTTAAAGTGTAAAGTTAAGAAGTGATGAGAATATGTTACATATAAAACACGATAAATTGAAAAAGTACTAGTGATATATGGTATAATATGATGAGTCAAAGTGACGAATAAAATATAGATTGCGGCATTGCGCTAGAAGTCATAAGTGACTTGAAGTATGCTAGATAGAGATGTAAAACATGAATATAACCATGTTGGTATATATTTGGAATGGTAAGATGAGATTAGTGATAGTGTTATAGAATAAACCTATGTAAGGTTTGTATGCGTACAAGTTGAATAAACTAAATGAAGTGACAGTATGAAGTGAGAATATGGTCAACAAGGGTTGACAGGTAATAGTAAGAGTGTGTTGTAAGAACACGTAGAAATGTGTAAGTTGTAATGAATAAGCATTACATATAAATTGTCTAAATAAAAATGGCACGTAATTAGTGTATGAGTCAACTTGGGGTTGACGGATGAAAGATAAGTGGCATTGTGGAAATGCGATGATAACAAATGTGCAAGTGTTATATAGAAACTTGTCTAGATAATAGAAAGCGTGATAGTGAATGTTGAGATTGCGTAAGGCAATGAAAATTGAGTATATGATAGTGTGCTTAATGATAGAAGTGCATGAAAGATAAAGCGAGTAAAGATGATAAGATAAATATAGCTTGGATCCAATGCTCTATGGCACGATGGTAAGGTGTCTTTATGACACAATGGTAAGGTGTCTTTATGACACGATGGTAAGGTGTCTTTATGACACAATGGTAAGGTGTCTTTATGACACAATGGTAAGGTGTCTTTATGGCACGATGGTAAGGTGTCTTTATGACACAATGGTAAGGTGTCTTTATGACACGATGGTAAGGTGTCTTTATGACACGATGTAAGGTGTCTTGATGGCACGAGGTTAAGTTGCCTTTACGGCATAATGTTAAGTTGCCTTTATGGCATAATGTTAAGATGCCTTTACGGCATAATGTTAAGATTGCCTTATGGCATGAAGGAAAGTTAGTGAGATTGGATCCAAGGCTAGTAAAGATGGAAAGTATAACAAGTACGAGTGTGATGTCGGAAGCGTATAAGTAGGATGGTTTATAGTTTCTTGATTTAAATGGATTGGGACACCTTTTCATTTAAATGAAGAAATTGTAAATCACCGAACCATAAATTTGTATTTCTTGATTTACATAGATCGGGACGCCTTTTTATGTAAATGAAGAGTTACAAATAAGTGGGCTTATGTGTAGCCGATGTGACATGAGTACGGATAGTGATATGAGAAAGTAAAAAATTAAAATAAGTTAGACGTCATAAGAAAAGATAAATATGAATAAAACTTATAGCGGCGATAAGGTAATATGTGAAACCTTAAGTTAGACGTCTAAATTGAATTATGTTTTAATTTGACAAGTAAATTTGTGAGCATTTCTAGAATTTGATAAGAAGGTTTGCTTAAGTGTTGTGTGTAAGAAAATTTGAAGGTGCCGTTTGTATAGTGCTTTGTGTATTTTAAGATAAGTTGCCGGTTTGTGGCATAGATGCGCATTTTGTGTTATGTGTTATGTGAGATTGGCCGGTATATGATGTTAAGTGATGGTTAGTGCATGGGCGTATGTTGTGTTTATAGTAATGAAGTTTGACTCATATAGAGTCGAAGTAGTAGATTTTCCATGTGACAAGTAGTCATAGTTGGAAATTTTAGACAAGTTTATGATGAGAAGCGTGTTTTAGTGGATTATGAATTATGATTATGTATAGTGAGTGTAGAATTTTCATGATCATTTAGATCGTTGCAATGATTTAGCTTTGAAAGCATGAGTATAAGAGCATGTATATGTCGTGAAATTAGTTTTGGATAGATTTAGACGAGAGATTTCGGGGACGAAATCTATATAAGGGGGGTAGAATTGTTAGACCCGTTTCCCGGGTATTGGGACCCCACCCTAGATGAAAATAGATTATGGCTTTATGTGATTGGCTAGTCAACATATGTTGTGTTTTAGTCAAACCCGATAGCCAATTAATAGTCAAAGTATGACTATGTAGTCATATAAAAGTGTTGAGTAACTTTAAGGGCTTAAGTTGCCAAGTGTTAAACATGTATTATAAGTTAGTGTGGCTAAAATGGAAGAAAGAGGACTTGAGGGGCCATTGTTGCCATCATCCCAAACTTGTACCTAACTAGATATATGTAGCTAGTTCTAGACATTTCTCTATTATTCTTGGGACTTTGAGAAGTCCGGTTTTAGTGAGATAAGAAAGGGAGGGAAAAGGCTAGTGATGGCTTAGGAGGAGAAGATGAAGACTCCATGATTATAGTCTTATTTAGTAATGATCTTACTCAAGTAAGTCTCCCCATTCTTGATGTAGTTAAGTGATAGTTTAATGGGTTTTCATTATATGATCAAGATATGATCATATGATGATATGGGTTAGAAGATGATTATGTTTTGATGGGTTTGATAACCCTTGTTTATGTATTTGAGTATTATGTGATTAGGTTTTGATTATTGAATGATGATGATGATCGATGATGATGATGATGATGGAAGCTTGTGTTGATGATGATATTCTTGTTATGTTATAGCTTGGATTGAGGTAAGTAAAATGATGATAGCATATGTTATATGGATTTCTTCATTATGTGTTATGTATGTTTATGTTGAAAAGATGAGCTTGGATATGCTTATGTGATGCCATGTTTATGGCTTATGTGATGAGATGATGCTATGGAATATGTTGATGTTATGTGCTAGATGAGACTTGAGTATGTAAGCCATGAAGTAAGTGTTTATGTATATGATGCTTATGTGGATTGAAGTATAATTGTATGTTATGATCGTCTTACTTACTAAGCGTTATCGCTTACGGTTTAGTTGTCTAACCGTTTTGTAGGTTGGCATGTTCTTAAGGTTGGCTTGGATATGTGAGATGAGGCTTGGATGTGTTGGTTAAGGCATGGTTATGCAAATGGGTAGATTTGGTAAGAATATAGAGCTTAGGTAGATACCGAGCTCTCGTGTATAAGTTTGTACCCCCGCGAGTCAAGTAATGATTTGAATTGAGTAAACAAGTGTTAGATTGTATGTCAAGTGTTTTGTAATGAATTGGAAGTCATTTGGTGGGTCTAAGCATGTTTTATGTATTTATGGTTCAAGTTAAAGGGGCGTTTGGTTTAGTTGTAAATATACCCATTTTGGGTAGTGAACGGGTCAAATGTTAATGGAACATGTTTGATATGTTAAATGAATGATTTTGGTTAAGTTTGAGGTGTTGCGGAAGTCCTATGTGGCATATGTCATGAAATGGGTTTTTAGTGGTGAAATTGCAGTTTTTGTTCTTGATGGCCTTCTTGACAGCGTCCCCTTTTAATCCTCCAAAAACCTTTCTGGCGCGTCAAGGTCTGACGGCGTCACCCTGGTGCTTGACGGCGTCACGGGCACTATTCCAGCAACTTGACAGTTTTCGAAAAATCATACCTTTTAATCCGTAAGTCGAAATGGGTCGTATGACCTATCGTTTTGAAGCTATTTGAGTCTACTTTCATTTAAAAATAGTCTCAAGGTCTGAAAGTTTATAGATTTTTGTCAGTGGTTAAAAGAGTAAGCAGATGTCCGTAAAGGTGAGTCGTTTCCGCGTAAAAGTCAAAGTTTTTAGTATAAGCGGGCACGGGGTGTTACAAATGGTATATCGAGAATCTGTCCTAATGTATCCGCTACTTATAAGGAAAACTCATCGTAAGGAATGAAGAGGGTAGATTGTACTTTGATGACGCAATATCAAAGTATGATGTATCGATATCTATAGTCTGAGGCGGAGGTGTTTCACTTACCTTTAAGGTTCGACTTAGTGAGTAACGATGTTTCGATAAACTTCATGCCCTAGACTAGTTTGTATTCCCGAGGGGGTTAGGGAAGGGTTTGGCATATGTCTCCATGATAGTGGTTCAGGTTACTTTGTAAGGTCCTGAGGCTTCGGTCGGGTTACTAGTCCACTTCTGGTAATTCTTTAGATCCTTTAAAGCTTAGTGGTTCACTCATTGTTCATTTCGGTTGAGGGGTCCTTCTTGCGTTGCTAGGATTCTATTAACATACGGTATGCGAACGAGTTTTTCCTTATAGGTGATTACAGAGTGGTATTTCGACATCCAGTATACACCGGGGCGATGTCGAATTCTCCAGGTTTTGTGGGCATAGCATCACCCAAGCTTAGTACAGAGAGTTTTAGAGTACGATTTCGAAAGGTGGTGTTGATTGCTACTAGCAGTCAGTTGATTGGCTCGGTAGTGTACCTAGTACTTAACGCGGAGAGTATAACCTCATAGAACGATGTTGGTTGCTACTGGAAATTGACCAGTCAAGTTGTTCAAGTATTTAGCGTTCTGCGCAGAAGGTAAGGTCCCTATTAAGGGTCTAAATATAACCATTGCAACTATTTGACACAATTGCTATAAAGCAAGGATATGTTTCAATCGCGTATGGGGTTATGAGTTATCCAGTAGCTATCAAATTTAAAGATTTGTCTGTTTGATGATGAGGTGTTTCAGAATCAGAAGGGGTAGTGTATAATGAGGTGCTAATCGCTGGGGTCGTTTGATGATGGCTGGTGATGTTGCTTATCTTCTCAGATTAGGACGTGGTGTGAGGTAAGGCTGATTTTTATGTGGTAAGATTGCGTTGAAGTCTATTTGATTACTATGCTTTTAGCACGGATGCCCAAGTCTTGCACTACCTTTATGTACCACACATTTGAGTTTTTGATTTTCTCGAAATGGAGACAGAAAATTTGTCGTTTGGTAAAAGTTTTAAGGCAGTCGTTCCTAGCATAGCATGATTCTACCAGAATTATACATAGGTGATCAGGCTTTGTATAATTAAGGTCCCATGATGCAATACTGGGTTTAGTTAGAATAATTTATATAAGTTATTTGTTTAAGAGTACAAAATACTTTTCAAAGAAGTAATTAGTTTGCAAGATGATAACAAGATAGTTTATAGGGCGGTTTGTAAAACTGTTTATAGGGTAGTAGGAAAACACTTTATTCTCTACAAGATAGTAGAAAAGTTGCAGTTTTGGTTTGTGATTAATAGCGGAGTAATTTCGTAAACAAATGGTTTGTGAGGTGACCACAAAATAGGTTGTAGTGCAATAGTAAAACAGTTTACGAGATAATGACTAAAGTAGCTCACAGGAGAGCAAAATGGCTTATGAGACCAAAATTTACAAGATATTAGAGAAACCGTTTAGTGATTTATGAAGTATTGGTAAGGTAACGAATTTGTTTATTACCCAGGAATCAATATAGTTTGCAAAATGTAACAAGGTGGTTTATTAGGTAGTAGCAAAATTTGTAGTATATCGGGCAATGTTTAATGCATTCATTTGATATAAGATTGTAGATAGTCGTGAGTCAAATAAGCTTACAATTTAGGATGAACATACACCAATCCAACCACGAGGTTCTCAGAAAGGTACTAGTAAAGTCTTATAGGAATACATCTTAAGAGAGTCTAAACTTAGGACTCGTTATACAGAGTAGTCGACCCTTTTTGACATCACGTTCAAGTCATGCTTTCCTCCTGTTTCGAGGTTTCCTGATACTTTGGTTCCTTGCACTCTCTTCTGTAGTGCCCATTCTTTCCGCACCCATAACAGGTCTCATCAGCCTTCCGATTTTTCCCTGACACTATCTTTGCCTTTACGGGGGTTTTGAACCTACAATCTTTAGTTAAGTGTCCAACCTTCCGGCATTTGCGGCATCTCACGGTGCAAGACCCGTTGTGGTGTAGTTTGCAACGACTACACATTGGCAATTTTCCAGCATAGGCCTTTCCGTTACTAGATCCGGCAATGCAAGTTTCGACCAACTTTGGCTTTCTGGGGGGTTGCGGAACCTTTTCGTTTCCTTGGTTGTTCTCCTGGTTCCTCTTGTTGTTGTTGTTGTTGCGGTTGTGATTTTCGTTATTGATACCTTGAGCAATCCTAGTCCGCATGACTTGGCCCATTACATTATGCGCCATGTGGATAGCTTCATGCATAGTAGTAGGCTTGAATGAGGCGACATCTTTTCGAATCTCTGGGGAGAGTCCCTGGATGTACCGGTCAAGTTTCTTGTACTCGGGTTCTGTCATAGCAGGGCATAGCTGTGCCAGCTCGTAAAAGCAGGTGGTGTACTCGATGACATCATCTCCTTTCATAGTCAAATCCCATATTTCTTGCTCCATTGCTCGTAATTCGCTCTTCAAGCAGTATTCTGCAATCATCATTTTTCTCAGTTCCTCCCAAGGAACTGAGTAAGCGGTATCAACTCCTACTGATTGAACAAAAGTACTCCACCATGCCAGGGCACGTCCCTGAAACGTGCAAGTAGCAAACTTGATTTTGTCTTCCTCAGGGCAGTTTCCACATCGAAGTAATGATTCCACATCTTCGAACCATCTGCACATTTCCACTGCACCTTCATTTCCACTAAAGGTGCGGGGCTTACTGTCCATAAACTCCTTGTAAGAGCAACCACGAGATGTGGGCTCCGCTTCGATTGTAGTTCCACTAACTTGATAGGCAGCAATTGTCTCTGCAACTTGCTGTGCTATGAGTTGCTTCATGTTTGCGGAGTGTAGGGTTTGTCCCTTAGACGACATGTTCCTTCAAGAGGAAGAAAAGTGAGATGTAGTAAAATGTGTCATGAGGATAGATATTCTGAGGCGATATGTTAATTGGTTATAAGTCGGGTCGAAATTAGATACGTTGGCAGGTTACCATATGATAGTATAACAAGTGTTTCAAAGGAATAAGGTGAGTGTTCGAACTCGGATTCGGGTAGTGAAATTGTGTAGGGGAAGATAGGATGTGACAAATATGGTATGTATGTGTAAGTATATCGAAAATACTCATAGTAAATTGTGTAAGTTAAGTATATATAAGTATACATATATTACTTATAGTACATGTAGTTGCGCAAAAATCAACAGATAGCAATAAGTAGTTAAGACAAGTAATCAGTAAATAAACAGCAAGCAAGGCAGGCAGACAAGTGGCGGTCATAGGGACTTGTTTTTGTAAAAAGTGGTTATAGTTTAGGATTTATATGTACCTAGTTCTCTATAAACCTGGCTCTGATGCCAATCTGTAACACCCCCAAAATTTGGTATGGCGGAAGCATTCGGGTCATGGGGTGCTACTAAATTGAATATCACAACACAAGGTAATAAGGAACGGAATACATACTCCGTTTTAATTTGACCAAATTAAATAAGTTTACAAAATAGTTTGAATTCATAAATAAAACCCATAATTTAGTTTGTCCCGGACAAAAACAAGTCATAGTTTAAATGTCACAATACATCGGAAAACGGTCTATGACCCTTGCCTTGCCACAACCTTGTCACATTCATACGGCTCAAATACCTAAGAAAAACATGCTAAAAGTCAGCAAAAAGCTGGTGAATTCATAGGTTTATCAATAAGCAGTAAAAATCAACGGTTTTGGACCATGAGTTTGGTATATGAACATTACAACCCATGCAATGTCATATAAAAATACAGTCTATTACGCTAGCACTAAGTTCATGTAACCGAAGCTATAACATGTGTGCATGCTCTAGAAGCATGTTAAATATCAGGGCCCGGCAAGTGTGTATCCCAGACTCTTGTGGTTTCGATATGGTATACGTTCGTTTGCCTATCCGGTCAACCCGAACGAGGACGTTACTCCCAATAGATCTATTTATAACATTCGCGCTTCCCAGCAGGAATTGACGGTTCATGAATTTGGGCAAATTGGGACATAATAGGGCTTAGGCTAATCCACATAATAGTTTTAAATAAAACAATAGTGTTGGTCCATAAAATGTTTTGCATGTTTCTCACCCCAATTGTAAAAAAAACAAGTTTAAATAGAGTGGGGCTATAAACTCACCTTGTTAAGTGATGAAGCGAAAAGTGTACCGCTTTTAGGGGGTCATTTAAGCCCTAAATCGTATTTATTTGATCAAATATTGCCCTAAATCGTTCCTTTTGTCATTTTAGGTACTTTGGAGAAGAAATCTGGAAAAGGAAGCATTTTGGACGTTTTTGGAGCATAAAAGTGAAGAAAACGACAAAGTCTCAAAAATCTGCTGGAAAAGTACCTGTGACGGCGTCAAGCCCCAGTGTGACGCCGTTAACCCTTGATAAGCCAGAGAGGATTTTGGAAGATTAAAGGGGGACGGCGTCAAGAAGGCCGTCAACCCTTGATAAGCCAGAGAGGATTTTAGAAGATTAAAGGGGGACGACGTCAAGAAGGCCATCAAGAAACCCTAACCGCGGTGAGGTGACGGCATCAGCTCTATAACGTGACGCCGTCAGATCTGATTTTCTATATATATTCTCATAATTTTTAATCATTAGTGTGCAACTTTGTGAGGAGAAACCCTAAGACGATTTTTCTGCCATTTTTAAGGGTTTTATACCCTTGGATCTCCCATGTTCAATTGAAGATAAGTAATCAATTAATCATTCAATATGTCTATGTGTTGTTTGATTATATCTTGTTCTTGTCTTTTATTTAACATGCTAGGCTAGATTTATCTTGTGTTTGCTTAGATCTAATGAAACCTAACTATTGATTATTGGTTGTTGGTGTGTTATTAATTGTATTGGATGATTGTTTATCGATGTTAGGCTTAAGATAACTGGCTAACCTCCTATACGGTAACTTGCTTGAACGTCTTAAGAAACATGAACCAATGCGTACTAAGGTTTTTATAGTTGTATTTAATGCATGAGCGAATTCTAGTGATCCCATGTTAGGAGCTTCTTAGCCGGCTCGACATAGGAGTGAAGTAGGAGCTTATAGAGTTGGGGAAGTACGTACGCCACCCTACGATTGGTATTAAGGAATACACCCGTCATCCACGCAATTAATACACACTAATCAACCGGTAAAAGATAGTTAGGGAGTAAGGAAATCTAAGTAAACACATTTCTCTCCATATAAGTTCCACAACCTTTTTATTTTCAGTTATTTTATTTTATTTGCTATTGTAGTTATTTGGGTTAGTTGACTAGCAACTAATTCCGCCCACTCCTTCAAACCCGAGATTTTACTTGCTTTTATAAAAATATAAAAAAATACAAAAAGAATCTTCCCTCACCCTTAGACCTATTAGAGTAGTTTTTCAATCCTAACGACACTATTCCCCTAGAGAACGATCAATCCCCCGGTACTTGCCACTACACTATACTACATCGGTCAGGTACACTGCCTGGTGGGGATTGCAAGCCTCTTGAGATCCCTCGAGAGGTAAAACCTGTTGTAAGGTCGCAAAACCACGCATCAAGTTTTTGGCGCCGCTGCCGGGGAATAGTTATTGTTTAGGTTGAATTTTTATTTTATTAGGTCTACTCACTAGATTCCTTTCTAGTGAGATTTTTATTTTAATTTTCTAGGATTTCTTTAGTCTATCTATTTTTCTTTGTGTGTTTGTTCGTAATTTCCATTGACTCTTCCGTTCACCATTATGGAGAACGCGAATCCACCATACTACCAACCACGTAATTTACCCACTCCATATGACATCTTGATGTTTAAACAACATAAAGATAAACCTCTCTATGATGCATGGACTCGTTTTAAATATTTACTCCAAAAATTCCCTCATCATAACTTCGATTTATGGTCCCTAACTCAAATCTTTTACGATTGTGTCGACCGACATGCCCAAAGGGACATTTACTATTTTGCTGGCAGGGATCTTAGGGAATTAAGTGCTGAAGAAGCATGGGAAGCTATTGAGAATTGTGCCCAATATTATTATATAGTAGACAACCCAACAAACATTAATACAAGTCAATTGACCACAAATTTCAAGGATCATGAAACAAGTTTGTTTGGGGATGAGGGCAGAGTTGAGCCACCTAGCTGCATGTCATGGTTAGGCACTACCATAATACAGGGTGAACACTTAGGTGATCTTGATGTGATGGAGGATCTAGCCGAGCATGATCACATTGATCAAAAAGACCTAGGTTTTATGATCGATGACGATGAATCTCAAGAAACACATGATGAATCTTTTGGGCAATTTGAATATAGCAGTCAGAATATTGAGGATGATCCTTATGATTCGGATATAGAAGTTGAGATGCCTAGAGAAGCACTTGAGATACTAGGGAAAATGTTAGGGTTAGATTCTACTAAAACACATGATGAGGATATAGGTGATCTTGACACAAGGAATGATGAGGTAAGTAACATAAGCCCACCAAGTACCCCACAAGTCCTACCATCATTTGAGGCACACACACCGCCCGTGACTTACCCGGATGAAGTTGAGGAGACTATAGGAACCCAAATAGAGGTAGAGCCCTTGGACCAAACACAACTAGAAGAAATAGGTTTGAATGCTTTTAGTGATCACAACCTTTCTTTTAGTCCTATGAAAGTTCCTAGTTTTGATGAGCCGGAGCCTCAACCAAAACCGTTACCTAATCTTCCATCCTTGGATGAAAATTTAGGAATTGAATTAGGTCCCGATCCACCCATCAAAACATATAGTCCGGGTAGCCTTAAGTTTAAGGTAGTAGACATTAAGCCTTGTAGTGAGGAAGACAATATAGGAGTGAAAAATGACCTTATATGTCTACATCACCCATTCATGATTGATCACAAGAAACATTATGGGTTTAAACCGGGTCTATTGGGTCAAGATGGATTCCCAATTAGGAGTCTCTCGAAGTTGTTAGAAAATGATCCCTTTTTAGGAGAACACTTTAACTCACCCATTGACCAAAGTGAACTAGGTAAGGTTATGATGAAAGGAGCACACCCCTTTGAGCATATAATTCATCCACCAATCTTTCCTCACGTGGCATACTCCTACCGAGCTGGTGTGTATCGCTACTATCACCCGCACTTAACCCTAAGTGTAGGGAAAACCTCCCCTATTTCCGTTAAATAAGGGTAGAGTCAGGCTCGTGACTCGAACAAAAACAAGCGCTTCTTGGGAGGCAACCCAAGCTTTATTTGCTTTGTGTGTTTATTTATTTGTTTGTTTGATTTTATTTGCTTCCGTATGTATGTTATTTTTATTTTATTATTATTGATTCATGTTCGAAACTAAATTGTGAAAATGCTTTATTTTGTTTTTAACTTCGTCTTAACTACATATAAAGGTATTTTGCAAAAGATAAGTGTAAGGGAAATCCAAATCGGTTTATTAGAACAAATGAACATGAATCGTAACAATATTAAATTAACATACATACTAGTAATTGTTAGAGTCAAATGCTTGTATCGAGTCATAATGAATATTTTGCAGGATTTCCAGGAAGTGAGGCATAAGTTTTTCCAGAAATTTTCCGGAAACTAACCATAAAATTTCTGCAGGTCACTTCTGACGGCGTCAAGGTTAACACCTGACGGCGTCAAGTGTAAAATTCTGGAAATTTTGCAAGTTTTGTTTTTCTACCGGAGTCATAAAGTTTTTGTTAAATCTTTAGTTTTATAAACTCCAGGAAAGCTGCAAATATTCATTCTACAAGCATTATATCTTTAAACGTTTTGTTTTTATTTCTAAGTCTGGAATTACATCTAGTTGTGAGTTTTCTTAGTTCAGGTTGATGCTTTGGGTTTTTTGTGTTTGTTTTCTCAGGTTTAACAGGTTATATTGGACAAGAAGATGATTTATATTTCGGAAGGGAAGCTTTCAACGTTCATTACCTTGGAAGAAGATCTAACCATGTTACCTCTTTATCCACCGAGCGAATCAGGGGAGTATTTGATTTCATTCTTTTACCTTATTTACTTTTACATCTTGTTATTTGAACATTGGGGACAATGTTCATCGTAAGTGTAAGGGGGGGTAAAGTACGATACCTTAGAGAATGCTATTACACTTGATTTTTCGTTTGTTTAATGGTAGATGTGTAATAAAACTGAGAGAAATACCTGTTAAGGCAATTTTAGTGCCAAATTTAAATTTTTTTACAACATATAGGAGTGAAACTTTGGTCTTAATGAGCGTCTCACGGATAGGAGTTATATGACTAGCACAAAACCGTACCACTAAAAAATTTTCCACCCCCAAATATGTGAGGTTCGCCCCTAGAATTGGTAGGAAAAGCATTTATGCTATGATGTGTGTACCGGTAGCACTTAGATTCTAGAACTTGCGTTAGGACCATTCCGAGGCCACAAGTGAGACTACATTCGTGTAGTTAGATTTACTACATGATAAGAGGCATTAGGATTAACCCATTGTTTTACACCTGTGTTTTTGTTATAATTACATTGGCTACATTGGTCAAGTAATTCTCCCACACCCTTTGCGTTGTACTCATTTTTAGTACACGATACCCCTAGTACAGCCCTCAGAGCCTATCTTTTCGTTTCTAACTTTAAGCATTTTACTTAAAGGAAGAATTTGTTTACACCCCACTTAAATGTACACCCAAATCGCCTTAGCCTACCTTGTATGCACTCATCTTTAGTGCATTATTGTGACAACATTTGTTTAAACCCTTAGTTAATTATCTAATTGATTACATGGTTGCTAAGTCGAGTCATATCCTTGTACATATTGTTTTGGGACGATTGGGACTCATGGGTAAAGTACTAGTGTAATGGAGTAATGGGGAAGAACAACATTATTACCCCCATATGTGCTAAATATTTTAAAAGTACTCCAAGTGTTTCGATTATCTTAATTCGAGTCATTAGAATAGTTAATTGTAAAGTTATGTAAAAGTTCAAGTGTAAGGGGGATACAACCCCCCTACGATGTATTATTTTGGATGGTAGGGCAAGAGTGTATGCAAAAAAAAAAAAAAAAAAAAAAAAACAACATACGGACTACCATCCCGTATTAGCTTAAGTCGAGTCTAGTCTTGGCTTAGCAACGCCATATTGTACATGTAATTAATCAAGATCTTTAACTCGCCACCAGTAAAATATCCTTTATCCAACAAAACCGTGTTTATCATATCCCTACACCTAACGTTATAACCCGTTTAAAAGCCCTCTTTGATAGTTTATCTTAGGTGCTTACGCCTAGTGGAGGAGGTTTTTGATCCTTTCCCAAGCCTATGGTAATCTATTTGCTATGACAGGTAGTGAGAGATATTATTCATTTTCATTTATGAGATATACTTTTATGACACCTGAGAGATGTGAGTATCTAAACACTACTTGTGAGGTGCTAGTCTGTAATCTCCGTGCTTATTATGATTAAAGTGGAACGACTATTTGTTGTAATTACTTTTATATTAGCGTTAAATGACCCCTAACTTGTATTTTGATTAGAATGAAAACGCATTTGCTTGAGGACAAGCAAATCTCAAGTGTAAGGGTATTTGATGAAACGAAAAGTGTACCGCTTTTAGGGGGTCATTTAAGCCCTAAATCGTATTTATTTGATCAAATATTGCCCTAAATCGTTCCTTTTGTCATTTTAGGTACTTTGGAGAAGAAATCTGGAAAAGGAAGCATTTTGGACGTTTTTAGAGCATAAAAGTGAAGAAAACGACAAAGTCTCAAAAATCTGCTGGAAAAGTACCTGTGACGGCGTCAAGCCCCAATGTGACGCCGTCAACCCTTGATAAGCCAGAGAGGATTTTGGAAGATTAAAGGGGGACGGCGTCAAGAAGGTCGTCAAGCCTTGATAAGCCAGAGAGGATTTTGGAAGATTAAAGGGGGACGGCGTCAAGAAGGCCATCAAGAAACCCTAACCGCGGCGAGGTGACGGCGTCAGCTCTATAACGTGACGCCGTCAGATCTGATTTTCTATATATATTCTCATAATTTTTAGTCATTAGTGTGCAACTTTGTGAGGAGAAACCCTAAGACGATTTTTTTGCCATTTTTAAGGGTTTTATACCCTTGGATCTCCCATGTTCAATTGAAGATAAGTAATCAATTAATCATTCAATATGTCTATGTGTTGTTTGATTATATCTTGTTCTTGTCTTTTATTTAACATGCTAGGCTAGATTTATCTTGTGTTTGCTTAGATCTAATGAAACCTAACTATTGATTATTGGTTGTTGGTGTGTTATTAATTGTATTGGATGATTGTTTATCGATGTTAGGCTTAAGAAAACTGGCTAACCTCCTATACGGTAACTTGCTTGAACGTCTTAAGAAACATGAACCAATGCGTACTAAGGTTTTTATAGTTGTATTTAATGCATGAGCGAATTCTAGTGATCCCATGTTAGGAGCTTCTTAGCCGGCTCGACATAGGAGTGAAGTAGGAGCTTATAGAGTTGGGGAAGTACGTACGCCACCCCACGATTGGTATTAAGGAATACACCCGTCATCCACGCAATTAATACACACTAATCAACCGGTAAAAGATAGTTAGGGAGTAAGGAAATCTAAGTAAACACATTTCTCTCCATATAAGTTCCACAACCTTTTTATTTTCAGTTATTTTATTTTATTTGCTATTGTAGTTATTTGGGTTAGTTGACTAGCAACTAATTCTGCCCACTCCTTCAAACCCGAGATTTTACTTGCTTTTATAAAAATACAAAAAAATACAAAAAGAATCTTCCTTCACCCTTAGACCTATTAGAGTAGTTTTTCAATCCTAACGACACTATTCCCCTAGAGAACGATCAATCCCCCGGTACTTGCCACTACACTATACTACATCGGTCAGGTACACTTCCTGGTGGGGATTGCAAGCCTCTTGAGATCCCTCGAGAGGTAAAACCGGTTGTAAGGTCGCAAAACCACGCATCATTAAGCAGCAGTCAGATCACAAGGAAATTTAAATAGAGTGCAGCACCGACACGCGACCTAGATTAGTAAAGTACGTTTTAGTTCACAATTCAAGTTCAAGGATTTCAATTATTTCAAAAGTTCATATTAGTGTTGTTGGTGTGACAGCATTTAAGTTAAAACCATGTTTTTAACATTGAAGTTATTAGCTCATCGGGGTGTACGAACGTACAAAAGAATATGAATAGTGATTCTTTGTATTAACAATGATTGGAAAGCTACGCACGAAGGATAACAACTATAGAATGTTAATGTGAACGATATATAGGATGGTTGGCGTTTAAATGAAAGTACGGGTGTATATATATATTTTCATACATATATACATGTGGTCTTTGTGAAAAAGTGAAGTAGAAAAAGGTTTCACTAATTATGATGAGTTATAATTTTGTGTTTGCGAGAAAATGTTGTTTTAACAAATTTGAAGTTTGAAAGAAAAATAATCATTCTTATTTACTTGACTTTATAAGTTTTGACATAACCGTTTCAAGTTGTAAGTTATAAAAATCATTTAGCTAGTATATGATTTCTAATTTTAAATATTTGCTCGTATATAATTAAGTTGTCAATAGTAAAATTGATGTCTTTCCGTTTTAAATATTTTCGTGTTATATGTACATATTTTTACATATTGTTTACAAGTTAAGAGTTTGAAATCAAAAGTCTCGCAATGTCCTCATTTTAAAACGCATGCTTGTTTATATTTTTCTCCGCAAAACATGTAATAATTATCAAAACTTCAAGTTGCGATATTTATTTATTGTCGAGTTCTTTTATATGCAGTCGTCAAGTGTATTTAAATGATCACAAGTTTAACATAATGTGTCGAGTTATATGTGTGTGTCGAGGAAGGGAAAGGGGCTGCGGCCCATAATACAAATAGTGAGACAGGCTCACTTGGGCTTCCATATTCACCATGGCCCGCGGCCTGCTAAGGTAAAAAGAGGAAGGGTCAACAATTTACAGCCCACTCATCACAGTTGGGCTTCGGCCCAAACACAAGGATGTGCACAGATTTTTGAAATTGGAGGTAAGCCCACACAAAAATAATGTACAGGCTTTTAATTTGGGAAACTAACCCCAATACAATGTTGGTTTTCTTTTCCTTTGCTGGGAAATGGAAGCAGTACAAGGATAAGTGTATCTGACTCATGATGAAGAGTCCTTTTTGTGCTCCTACTTTCGAGTAGATTTTAGCAAGGATTAATGGGTTAAGATGGGACCTTGACCAAGGTTCTTGGTACAAGAGGCTCTAGTATTTTGGTCTCGTTGGGAACCAACGAACCAAACACTTGTGAGTGATGTTGAAATCGACTAGAATGTCGATTTCCACACAAGTGTTACTAACTAGGCTTATGAACACAACATGATATAGGATTCTTGGAGTTCGTTCAAGGGCTTGAATGGCCTTGCTAAGACTCGAGTTGAGTACTACTCGACTCGGCTACAACACCCTCACAAACACAAACTCAAGTGAATCCTTTGAATTCAAGCAAGACACGAGACTAAAGGCCTATGAACACCTACTAACTGTTTTAAAAATTAACCTTTCTTTTAGACATAAACACATACACCTTGTGAGCACAATTCATGACCAAAACTCTTGACTAGTAAGGTTTCTAAACCAAATTTCCTCACATTTAAACAACCCAAAATCATCATAGTAACCAAGAATTGATGACCCCATTTGGCTTCTCTAGTTTAACCACACGTGTACGAGAAACAAAGTGTTTACAGTGGCCCTTTTTGGGTGATTAACCAATCCAAGTTCACACTAGTCTAGCAAGTTAGACAACACTTATCCTAACAATTCTAACTAGATGAATCAATTCGACAAGAGATTATACAATAAGTACAACATCCAGATTCTTGAGCCAACATTAGTTTCTAAAATCATTTTCAAGATTCATTTTACCACACCACCACCAACAGTGACTCGCCAATATTTTGACAAAAAGGAAAATTCATAACAATAAAAAAAAGATACTAACTATTCGAGAGTGTAATGAACAAAATGACCAGAACAAAGATTAAATCCTTACAAAGCATTTGATGGTGGGTCGAATTCAATGTCACCACAGGAAACCCCACTTGATTCCAAGCTTGTCACACCCTTCTTCTCCTTAATTAGGCTCGGCCGAGATAAGTGTGAGGTGAGTTGAAGTTATTGGTGTGACTTGCTTCTCCTGGAAATCAATGTTCTTAAGGGAAAATCCTTGGCAACCCATTGACCCACTTTCGGTATTCCAAAGATGGGGGTTTACCATTTTTGGTAAACTCTTTTCTCAATACTTTGATTTTGCTAATATTCGGCCTCCAGAGGGTGTGTGGGTCTCGATGTGGCCTTGGAAAGGTAATAAAGATAAACAAAATCGCAGCCTGATGGTGATGGGGAATAGGGAATATTTGATTTCGTGTGGTGAAGAGTGAATAGGGAAAGGATAGCAGTAGAAAAAGATGAGATTGGATTTCCTTGCATCTCCAATCGGTCCGGTTAATGCTAGGGTTTGGGTGGATTTTGTGTTGAGGGGTAGCATCGATGAAGGAGAAAGGAAAAGAGGGCAGGAAAAGGTTCTGGGACGTCACATGTGAGGGTTGGGATGTGGGGATAGGGGTTGGTGATTTTATTTGTTTTTAAGATTTTAGTGTATTGAGTGTACCCCGCGTCCTGTTAAATTAAGGTTAATTTGTGGTAACGCGCCTTCACGTAAACATAAAAAATAAAATTTTGGAGTTGTTTTTTCGATGCTGATGTAAAATAACTTTGTCGACTCCTAAAAATAACTTTTAAAATCCAACCTTTACTAATGTGGTGTCGGTACGCGTGTGGTGTCGGTTTTTCAAAAAAAAAAAAAAAAAAAAAACAAGATAACCTTTTGTTTTTGTTCCGTTAATGTCTGAAATTGTTGGGAAGTGATAAATCCACTTTTACTGATAATGTTTAAATAGTTTGGGTGAGTTATTGTACGCTACTGCGCGCGGGTTTGCTTCTCGTTATAAATACGTAAACATATAATTGCTCAGTTTAACAGTTTAGTAATAATAAATAAACATTTATTATTAAAATATTAAGGTGAAAATTATCATTTGTCACACTAGTAACTTGTACGGCGGATTGGATTGGAGATAATGGGGTTGTAACCGATGGCTGTTATTGGCAGGGTTCTAAAGGCGCACCATGACGATGCTAAAGCGCGAGACATGACCTCCACGTTACAAAATAGACCAAAGCGTCTCCATGTACAATATACATTTACATTGCATGGAATGACAACAAAAATATTTTACATGTACAATATACATTTCAAAACAAAAGCATTATACACAAATTCTAAAATCAGGTGATATACAATTGAAATACAAAATTCTCAAAGTAAAAAATAAATAAAATTTTCGTTGATGCATATATGCACATTGGAATTAGATTTTTTTTTTTGAGTTCAACTCCGATTAATTAGATTTTTTTTTTTTTTTTAATGAAATAAATAAAGAACATTATATGCAAGGAGAGTTTCTTGACTCAATTTCTTATGTAAAACACTTTTTGTAATCTTCATATATATGAAAATATGATATAATATATTAATCTATAAATATTTTCATATTTTGTGCCGCTTTTGTCACGCCTTAAAAAACACTATGGCTTCGCTATAGCTCCTAAGGCATGAGGCTTGGTCATGCCGCAAACGTCACGACTAACGCTGTTTATAACATTGGTTATTGGTGCATGTGGGTCATATTATTTTTTTTTACTTTTTCATTTTATTTTATACAAACACATTTTAAACTAAAATTCAAATGCAATATATTAAAAAGGGCCCAAGATATAAGAGTCTAACGCTATTCTTGAAATACGACGATTCGTCAATTAAAAAGGACCCAAGATATAAGAGCCTTTTCTTTTTAGAATGGTTAACAAATTATTTATACATAATTAGTAAACTAACAAAGAACTATAAAAAGAATTACAATAGTTTGTTCTTCATTTCTCAAAATCTACACTAATTTTCCGACTCCGGTTGTTAACTCAAGCAAATGCAAAATCCTGAATCTTGTTAATGAGATCGACCGTTGAATTAAAAGAGTTACAAAAATTTGTCTCATTAGGAAAAGACTTATATTTACGTTTCTACGTTCATACATGTATAATATATATAATCGCGAGCAAATTTTCCCGAATGTACCGTATTTAAAAATTTTATGTATAATTGACATATTTGCATAAAAATCGTAAACACACATTATGATTTTTCATATTTTTGTCTTCAGATTTTATGTTAATCTAAATGAGAATAATTAATGTTGTCTTTGTGGGTCAACATCGATATGATTGCAATATGCTCTGGGCTATGACGGTTATCTATCGATGCACGCATTGATGATTTATCTCTATCCCATCTTTTTTACATGATGAAACTAGTGTTTTTGACATCTTGACGTACTTTAAAGTAATTAACGAAATACTAACTTTTTTGCTGAACAAATTTAACAAATTAACTTAAGAATTATACTCCCTCCGTCCCATATTAAGTGTCCACTTTCCAAATGCACAAAGTTTTAGGAAAGTGGGGCCAACTACACTCTCCACCAATCAAATATAACTATTACCCACTAAAGTCTCTTCTCATTGGTTGAAAATATTCCCTGGACACTTAATTTGGGACATCCCAAGATTCCATTATGGACACTTAATATGGGACGGAGGGATTGTAGTAATCTAAAACAGTGTAAGTGTACTTCAAAAATAAGAGTAACTAAATGTTTGTATGATCTGTACGACATTGTACGTATCGCGAATTGCATGACAAAAGATAGTGTTACTTAATTGCATGACAAAAATGGTTAATGGCGCCCCATATCATCTAACGGGTTTACAAAGGTGTCTTAATCTACGTGGTTAAGTTGCATTTTGAACTTTGTATTTCATATTACGTTAAACCAGTAAGAGTTTATGTGGCCGATCAAGTTTTATTCAACTGTTGACACTTAACACTACCAATGTTTTAAAAACCGGGTTTGAAATCGACCCGATCGAGTCACCAGGTACCGGGTCGACCCGGTTTTCCATTTATTATTTTTTATTTCTTTCGACCGGGTCAACCGGTTCGACCGCCGGGTCAACCCGGTTTTTATTAAAAAAATTGAAAAAACTAAACCCGGCCGGGTTTCAAGACCCGGGTCACTCAAAACCCGGCGGGTCTAACCGGTTAACCCGGTATTAGAAACCCGAGTTTTTGTGACCCGTTTTTGTGGCTGGGTACCGGTCCGACCGGTCGACCCGGGTTTCAAAACATTGGACACTACTATATATAAAGTTGTACGGTTTAATTGAACTAAATTGTTACTCCGTAGAAGATCGAGAATCTAAGGCTTATAAAGTAAAAGAAATGCTAAAAAAAGTTATCGATTTTTCACAAAGCTAGAATGCAACTATTTAGTCCATTAACTTAATAGAAAATAATTTTACGTCGTTTTAATCGACTCTAACTTATCAAATATATGATAAAGTGTATTGCAGCGTACGTACTATCTTTAATTATCTATCTATTATTACTAACTTGAATACATGTAGCTCAAAATAAAATTGATTAGCTCGTCATATATAGCTAGGGTCAACCCACTCCAAGTTTATGTGATGATGATCACATAGTGTCCAAGTTCATGTAAACAACACAGTGTACGTGTTTGGTCACTTGCTTGTTCTAGGTACAACATAACGTTACAACCTTATACAACTAGAGTAATGCTGATGATGATAATCGTAGCTAACAACCATTAAATACTTTAAGAATACATGTGTGTGTTGACAATTTACGTATGAAATATATTTAAAGTTTTACGTACATCAGTATTGAGATTAGAAAAGCATTTGAAATTGAAAAATAGGCAATAAAAAATCAAAGATGATTACATATTATAATAAATTTAAGAAATTAGTTTAAATGTTATTAAATAGTCTCCCTCCGTCCCTAAATAAATGTCCATTGTTGACTTTTAAAGTCTTTGTTTTTCAACTTTCACCTTAAATTATTTCATTTTTGTTATGTAAAACTTGATGAAAATTATAGAAATGAAAATACATTTAAAACCCAATCCATTCATATATTTTGCATCAAGTATTACATAACACAAATAAAATAATTTAAGGTTAAAGTTGAAAAAAGAAGACTTTAAAAGTTAATAGTGGACACTTATTTAGGGACGGAAGGAGTATTAAATAGTTTTCTTAACACTTTATGATATTTAATGGTTGATGTGATGTTTATAAGGGTGCTGGAAAAAAAGAGCTAGCTACATGACATTTTAAAAGATATGAAGGGTAAATGCGTAATTATAACATAGTTTTTGAGATTATATAAGTTGCTTCCCTCAACCTAGCTTTCACACACCATTTACACTCAAACACACCATGCCTACTGAAACAAACAATGTTTTCCACTGCTCTAAATGCGGGAAACAAGTGCCTGGAAATTATTATGCGGCTCTTCGCCATGAAAAGGAGTGCACGGTGCGTATGTGCATGCATGCATATATAACATATATATTTAAAAATCCGGTTTCTTGCTTTCCGTCATGAAAAAAATGATGTATGTATATGTCTGCTTTGGTTACATTCTGTGTTTGCAGGTGCGGAGACCCGCTAGTGGTGATGGTGGTGCTAGCAACAGTGGTGGTGGTGACGGTGCTAGCTCCTGAAGGTGGTGATATGGTCATGAAGCTTCACAACAAACTCAGGAATGAGTTAGTTTATGCTATTACGTAGTACTATATATAATTAATTATGTTTGAACTTTGTAATTAGAATAAATTGAAGTAGTGGTAATTATATTAAGTTAAGGAATTATGTACCTTTTTTTAACTATATTAGAACTATATATAAGAGTATTAGGTCATGTGTTAAGTTTCATGATAAAGTGGCATGTATGCATGGTCAACTTACCATAATATATAGTATATTGTTTGTTTGCCGGAGATGGTGGCAAACTATGGTGAAAGTGGTGTGTTTTATTTATTAATTAAGAGGTCACGTGGCTTAAGTTGTTATGAGTTAAATTTGTATTGATTTTATACCCTAAAAGGTAAATGTTAGTGTTTAATTTCCCACCAAAAAGTCATTTTATCCATGATCACATGTTGAAACAAGAGGCGCTTGAACACGTCACAGCTATGATTGAACTATGACGCAACAACCTTGATACATAGTTTCATGTTGTGAAAGTTGAATATTAGCACTAAACTCCACCTTGTTAGTTAACTTACACCCATTGTATATAACAAAAAAAAAAAAAAAGAACATAAACAACTTGGTTCTCTAGAAAGTTAGTATATCCATTATTTGTTTGCATGTTTACTTAATTTAAAAAAAGTACCAACGTTATGCTGTCAAGTAAAAAAAATCCAATGGTGACAACATCCTACGACTAAACCCTCATGTCACTTTATCCCCCATGGCTACACGCTCACCTGAACCTTTTAGAGATTGTGACATACTTTTTTATCTTGAAAAAAAGGTGATTGAGTCCAAATAATATCCTTTTTCGAATGTTCTATGTGGACCTCTTTTTTCTATCATTACTTCAAAGTTCAAACGTTACCTTTTATAGAGTTTCTTATTTTTTACATTTTGAATTTTATTTGATATATTCCAGTATGCAACAATGAATGAATTATTTATTATATCTGCTTTTGGTGAATCATCTGAAGTTATACTTCTTCGCATTGGGCTTTTTTTATACATTATTTAAAACACTAAAATGATGAAACAATATTACGGAGTATATAAATTTTAATAGGTGAAACAAAGTTACATATGATACATTATAGAAAACTAGTTCTCGGGTCGTCTGCTCATGATTATGGTGTGAACGTCGTAGCCATATAAATTGTGTGCACACGATTGACACCATGTTACTTAAACTAAAAGTTTTGTATATTTCATTTTACACGAAATGAGAGTGGAAAAGCCTAGATAGTTTCATGTTGCGAAAATTTTATACTGGTAAAAAACTTCAACTTGTTATTATGTCTCAAATATTAGTGGTTAATCTACATTAGTTTGTATATAACCAAAAGAGAACATAAACAACTTGGTTCTTTGAACGTCGCATTTTGCATGTTTGATTCGAGGAACGTCGCATTTTGCTGCGAGTTAATGGACCACTACCAAGACATTTTCATAAAGACTCGGGTACAAGAAAGGGTTCGAGAAAGTTGCGATCGAAGATATGTCGAGTAAACCGTGTATATCTAAGTTAACATCTCACTATTCTCAAATTATTTTAACAGTGAATGACATCATGCACTTATCCGTTTATCATGTTTTACTCATAAGTACTGTATTAGATTCTCACCTCACTCATCTTAATTTTTAAAGTTTCTAACGTTTAAAAATAACTCTTAAGTTACGAGTTAATTTTTCACTAGTAAAACAAAATATATAATTGAAAAATAACGGTCAACAGAAAGAATCCACTAGTGGCAACATCCTACGACGAAACGAAACCCTCATGTCACCGTATCCCCCATGACCCACAACTGAGATTGTGACAGATTCTTTTATTCTTGCAGAAGAGCACATGAGACCAAATTTGATCTTTTTGGATAGGGAGTTGATATTTACACATAGCAAATTGATCAATGCACATAATATTTGTTTGTATGAGCCTAATGGTCCCACACTCCTCCCACTATATTTTATGTGTATGAAGTAAATATATATGTGTAAATATCAACTCCCTTTTGGATATTTCAACTTTTATTGTAGTCTATCACAAGTTCAAAACACTATACTCATCATGGCTGCCCCAAATTTTACCATTTATAAGATCTCTTATTTTTAACATGTTTGACTGTTAAATTTATTAGCATATATATATATATATATATATATATATAGGGAAGATATATTAGTATATATATATATATATATATAGGGAAGGGTTATTTTCAGAACCAAAAAAAGGTCGAGAAATGCGAGAACCACCATCAACCACTACAAGAAAACATAGAACAGGCGAGGAACACCACGCCGACGACACAATGTCCTCGGCACAATACACTAAACCACAAAAAAATGACTTGACCAAGCCAAGGTTGCGTTGAATTTTTAAGTTAGTATCGTACCGACGACGTGTCGTCGGTATAATGATACAATTGTTTGACTTTTCTAAACCTGGTGAAAACCTGAGCGGGAATTTGACCCTCCAAAATTATGTCGACGACACGTCGTCGGCAATATATAAACAAAAAAATAATTGTGATTAGCGTTGGGTTAGCGATTAATTAAGAATTATTTTGCCGTTAGTTTTATTATACCGACGAGACGTCGTCGGCAATATATAAACAAAAAAATAATTGTGAATTATAGCGAATAATTGGGCGGGGTTTTTCCCGCCTTTCTTACACCGACGACATGTCGACGGTAATATGTACCGCCAAATTTTCCCGCCAACTTTTTACTTATATATATCGTATAATGAAATTATCACAAAAAACGTAAATTTTCACAAAAAACACACATAACAATGGATGGTTTAACACCGGAATAGGAATGGTCGAAGGCTTTATCACACGAGCTCCTGTATAATGAAATTATACTTCATTGGGGCTGGGAAATTTTTGATGAATATGGTTCTTATGTGAACTGTGCACCGTGGCAAAGAGACAGATGGTTGAGGAGAAAGCCGTACTATAGAGAGTATTTGGAAGAGCTAGATGCTGCTGAAACTCAACGTGCTGCTGAAGCTCAAGCTGCTGCTGTTGGAGGTGACGATGAAGCTGAAAGCACGTTGGACCTCGACACCGAATTTGGTAATCTGGAAAATAGAGTAACAAATCTCGAAGCTACGTTTGCACGTATCAAGGAAATGAGAGCAAGGAAGGGAAAAGATAGTGCGAGTTCCAGCAAAGCGGGAAGTAGCCGCAAAAAAAAATAAACGGGTTGTTTCGTTTAATCTGTTTCGTTTGGTTGTCGAATTGTTTAGTTTGAGTTGTTTCGTTTGGTTGTCGAGTTTTTCGTTTGAGAACTCTTGCGTGTTTTAAATAAAATGTTTGCCTTCGTGTTTGTTAATTGTGATATTGTTTCTTCAAATAAGGTCATAAACCCAAACACCCTTTTGGTGCAGGAAATAAGCAATCCCAAACACCCCTGTTTGGACAGCATAACCAAACGGCCCTTGTGGGCTGTTGTTAACAAAACAACATAAACCAAACGGCCCTGTTTGGACAGCATAAACCAAACGGCCCTTCGTTAAACATCTCCTCAGTTCCATTCTTTGTGATATTGTTAGTTGTGATATTGTTCCTTCAGTTCCATTCTTTGTGCATATGTAATTTAAAACATACATATTACTCCAACATTAAAGCGTACGAATTAAAAATATAAAGCACGTTCGACATCAGTTTTCACAACAACAACAACATTTTATTAAACAACAACAAACAACAACAACAACAAACAACAACAACGACAATAACAACAACAACAACAACAACAATAACAGCAGCAACAACAACCTACATACGAAGATTTCCCATATCACCTAGCATGTCATTATAAAAGTCGTGAAATAAGGCAGCTGAATCAATTGTGTGTTTGTTTGGATGCATATACACTTCTAGCATTTTATTGAGTACCATTATCTGGTGATTCAGTTTGATGCAGTTTGAGCACTCTGTATTTCCAGGACTCGATGTTGAAGGTCCTGCAGTGTAACGAGTTGGAGTTATGGATGGTCCTGCGGAATGAGTTGGAGGCGTTGAAGCTCCAAGAGAACCGATCATTTTGGCTAGTCGTTCCTCCTTCCATAAAAAAAAATCGCATCCAAACTCCTTTGTCCCACCCTGTTAAAGAGTAAAAACTATTATTTTTAACAACTAACCAAATTATTTATATAACACACAAAAAAGTATGTAATTGTTCACCTTTGATAAAGGACACGCATAGTATTGTTTACCACGGGAGTAAGGTTTATGCGATTCTCGCAGAATTACGTCTCCTCGTTTACAAGGACAAGCAAAAGCTTCAAATTCCGCCATCTTCACCATGATAACAGTGTGTGTTTGTGGTTGTGAAGTTGTGTGGATAAGATGTTAGTATATAAGAGCAGATCTTGGTGGGAAATTTTTGGTGGGAGATTTTGGTGGGAAATTTTTGGTGGGAAATTTTTGGTGGGAGATTTTGGTGGGAAATGTTTTGTTGACAGATGGTGTGATATTATCTAGGGTTTCTTGTGTAGAACCATATCATCTCGGATCATTCGTTTAACATCTCGTGTAGAACCATATCATCTTGGCTCATTCGTTTAACCATATCATCTTGGATCATTCGTTTAACATCTCGTGTAGAACCATATCATCTTGGCTCATTCGTTTAACATCTCGTGTAGAACCATATCATCTCGGATCATTCGTTTAACATCTCGTGTACAACCATATCATCTCGGATCATTCGTTTAACATCTCGTGTACAACCATATCATCTCGGATCATTCGTTTAACATCTCGTGTAGAACCATATCATCTCGGATCATTCGTTTAACATCTCGTGTACAACCATATCATCTCGGATCATTCGTTTAACATCTCGTGTACAACCATATCATCTCGGATCATTCGTTTAACATCTCATGTAGAACCATATTATCTCGGATCATTCGTTTAACATCTCGTGTACAACCATATCATCTCGGATCATTCGTTTAACATCTCGTGTACAACCATATCATCTCGGATCATTCGTTTAACATCTCGTGTAGAACCATATCATCTCGGATCATTCGTTTAACATCTCGTGTACAACCATATCATCTCGGATCATTCGTTTAACATCTCGTGTACAACCATATCATCTCGGATCATTCGTTTAACATCTCGTGTAGAACCATATCATCTCGGATCATTCGTTTAACATCTCGTGTAGAACCATATCATCTCGGATCATTCGTTTAACATCTCGTGTACAACCATATCATCTCGGATCATTCGTTTAACATCTCGTGTAGAACCATATCATCTCGGATCATTCGTTTAACATCTCGTGTACAACCATATCATCTCGGATCATTCGTTTAACATCTCATGTACAACCATATCATCTCGGATCATTCGTTTAACATCTCGTGTACAACCATATCATCTCGGATCATTCGTTTAACATCTCGTGTACAACCATATCATCTCGGATCATTCGTTTAACATCTCGTGTAGAACCATATCATCTCGGATCATTCGTTTAACATCTCGTGTACAACCATATCATCTCGTTAATTATATATTAAATAAAAATATTTAAATTAAATAATTTTTTTTTTAATTTTATAAAGTATTTAATTTTAAATATAAAGTATTTAATTTTAATTATATATTAATTAAAAATATTTATACTAAATAAAAAATTTTAATTATATAAAAGTAATTAATTTTAAATTTAACTAGTTATTTTTTAATTTTATAAAACTATTTTTTAAATATTTTTTTTTAATTTTATAAAAGTATTTATAATAAATAAAAATCTTTAATTACATAAAAGTAATCATACCCTGGACATGTCGTCGGTATTATAACCGCCAAAATTTTCACGAAAATTTAATTCATCCCGCCAAACGAGAAACGACAAATTAACTTTGTGATCCCGACGACATGTCGTCGGGACCATTAAAAGATATAACAAAACTAGATCTGGTCAACACTTAGAAAAAAAAACGTATAACTTTTATTCCTCCTCAATTATTGACGACGACCGGCGATTACTACACCACCACTACCACAACTCCACCATCACTACACCACCACTACCACAGCTCCACCATCACTACACCAACACCTCCGACACCACAACTCCACTTCCGACACCACCACAGCTCCACCACAACTACACGAGCACCACTGTGCACTTCCTCCTCCTCCTCCTCTCATGTTTAATTCACTCCTCAACCTCTCCTTTGTTTAATTCTTCTTCTTCCCCACTTCTTCTTCTTCCACAAAAATCAGCGGTAATTTTGATTTTTGTTAATTTTTTTTTGTTAATTTTGTTTAATTTTAGTGTTAATTTAAGTGTTAATTTTGTATTAATTTTGTTTTCTTTTATTTATTTTTTTTATACAGCCAAGACACGACAGCTCCACCTCCGACACCACCACAGCTCCACCAAGACAACCGAGAGCGAGAGTCGAGAGCTGAGACAGCCGAGATAGAGGTAATGTGGTCCCTTTTTTTATTTTTTTTAAACTTTTGGTTTCCCGACGACATGTCACCGACAACAGTTTTTTTTAAAACTTTTTATATATTAATGTGCTCTCTTTTAATATAGCCCGAGCCCGAGACCGCAGCCCGAGACTGCAGCCCGAGACCACAGCCAAGAGCCCGAGACTGCAGCCCGAGACCACAGCCAAGAGCCCGAGACCACAGCCGAGACAGTATGTTGTTATTTTTTTCATATCCGTATTATTTTTTACATATCAGTTGGTGTAGGATAGAAGTAGAATTTTTATGGCTATATATGTTTGTGAAATGTTGCGTTACGGATATATATGTTTGTGAAATGTTGCGTTACGGCTTATATAACGGGCTTGTGGCTTGTTTGGTTTTCGGCTTATGTTTCATAAGCTAAATTTTTATGGCTTATTTTGAAATTTTTATGGCTTATTTTCGAAGATCAACCTTACATTCTTGCAACACAAGCAAAACAAGTCTTCTACCTTGAAGATCCTGCCAGACGACCACTCCATTGGAAGGTCGTCCAAGAAGTAAATCACAACACAACCTGGGATGTCATCGTGGTAGAAGACGATGATGATGTGATACATGGCAACAACTCATCCGATCTCCAACTGTCTGCTAATTTGAATGATTTGGAACTTCAAACCTTAAATATCGATGGTGAATCAACGTTAGTTGAGGCACCACCACCAATCATTCCTGTTGATGACGACGATGATTTAATTGATGATGAAGACGACGATCCTTATGATTTAGCAAATTCTGAAAATGAAGTCGCAAACAATTCTGATGATGAAGTTGAAGTTGCGACTAATGTTGTTTATGATAGTGATTGTGATTGTGCAGATTGATCTTAAAATGTAACTTGTAAAATGACACTTATTTTAATGAAATTGTTATGGATTGTTTAAAAGTGTATATTTCTTTTGAATGTGTATGTATTTGAATGTGTGCATGCTTATGTTAATTTGTTCCCGAATTTCTATATGTTATTCAACTTGCACTTTTACAGATGGCAGCAACAGTTGCGCGCAGTCATGGTGGTGACGGTGCCGGTGACCCACCACCTTCCCCTACCCGTCAGATTGAGAGCGGGTGCCGTGATGGTGGTAAGAATTTCTAGATTACATATATATGTATATATATACACACTTATTATGTATATATATAGATATATGTGTATATATATACATATATGCAAGGTTGTCAGGATCGCGATCCTGCTCGTAGGATCGTACGATCCTACGATCCTACACACACAAAACGAGCAGGATCGTTACGGGATCGTAATTCAGGTAGGATCGTTACAGGATCGTGGGATCGCTCGTAGGATCGTAGGATCGTGAACGATCCGATCCTGTTGGTAACCCTTTTTTTCAAGTAGGATCGTTACAGGATCGTGGGATCGCTCGTAGGATCGTGAACGATCCGATCCTGATTTTTTTTTTTTACTTTTTTTTAGAGGAAGGTTTTTAAAAATGGTTTGTATACATATGTAAAGGAAAAGCCGAAAACGATCCTAGGTAGGATCCGATCCTACGATCCTACGATCCCGATCTTGCAAAGCCGAAAACGATCCTAGGTAGGATCCCGGTCCTGACAACCTTGCATATATGTATACACATATATGTGTATATATATATACATATATCTATATATGTATATAGATACATATATCTATATATGTGTGTGTGTGTCTATATATATATATATATATATATATATATATATATATATATATATATATATATATATATATATATATATATATAAGTTACTTTATGACGTTTTCACTCACTCCAATTGCAGGATCAGGGCGACCCCGCCGAGGAGGTAGGGCCAAGGGGGGAGGCAGGGGTAGGGGAGGTCAGAATGGCGGTAGGCGGCGAGTACGCGAAGAAAATAAGAATGTGAAGCTCAAGAACGCCGTGAAAAATAGTGGCCCACAGTCGATTGAGTTTGAGATTGGTGATCAGGGGACTTACTGTCATGTGGGCCCGCACCGAGCATGGTTTAGCAATTACGTCGGTGAGCTCATTCGGCAGCTGCCGCTACACTATGACTCCTGGTACGATATAGAACCGGAGAAGATGGCTAACTTCCTTCCACAGCTCGGGGTCAGTATTTTCATTTTCCTTTTATATTGTTATGTTATCGTGTTTATTTATTTAAATGTGCATATTTATTTAAATTTGTTTATTTATTTATATCTCTATATTTAATTATTTGAATGTGTACATTTATTAAAATTTGTTTATTTATTTATATATTTATATTAATTTTAACTATATTTGTTTGCAGCGTATGTTCAATTTGGAACGCCACAGGCTCAGACCGGAATGGGAGACCATTCGGTCGGCGCTCACCTCGTATTTCGCTACACGATATTCTGACAACAAATATGATATGAAACGCGATTACTTTACCAAAAAGGGTGGGGCTGCGAGAGTGGAAGAGATCAGAAGAAATCCTCCTCCGAACTTGGAGCAGGCTGAGTGGGAGAGGCATGTCGATTTGTACATGACGGAGAAGGCCCATAAACGATCGGCTGTGAACAAAGAGAATAGAAAGAAGAACAAGATTCTCAGCCGCCACGGTTCGAAATCATTTGCCGCATCTCGACACGAATATGTAAGACACATTTTATTTTTATAAGATTATTTAATTTTAATAATATATTAATTAAAATTATTTATACTAAATAAAATATATATGGTGTTTGATTTGTCATTTTAATTTGTTTCATCCTATATGCATGTGTATATATTTATACAGTTCGAGAACAGCGAGGACCACCGGTACCCGTCCCTGTTCGATACCTATCTTGACACCCACTTCAAGAATGGTGTTTGGTTGCAGGATGAGGCTCGTGCTCGGTGTGTAAGTATCGTTTTTTATTTATTTATTTTTTTTTTCCAAACACGCACTTAGTGATTTATTGAAACATAATCTAGTAATTAACCCGACTAATATATTAATTTTCTCATTTTTTTTCGACTACATAGGATGAGATGGTCAGGCTAAGGCAGCCTAGATCTGATATGCCGACAGACGAGGCGTGCCTCACGGAGCAGGAGATATTTGCCCAGGTAATCGGGGGCAAGCAGCGTGGTCATATAGCCGGTGTCGGAAAGGTGGTACCCTTCTTGAAGAGGCCACGGATAGACATGCCGCCTCCCCCGCCTCCAGCTGCTCCAGGTATGCACAGTTGGATAATATTAAATGACTCATCTTATGTATTGAAATGACCGTCTTTAAATTTTGATTATTTCGTTTATAGGTACGACCGAGATCGACGCGAAGCTTGCTGAAGCTCAGGAGAAGCTTGATGAAGCGAAAAAGATAGTGGCTGAAGCTCAGAAAGAGAGAAAAAAAGCTAGGAAGAAAGCGGCGGAAAATGAGAAGAAGCTCGAGTTGTTGACGCGTTTTATCTCGACCAACCCAGCATAGGAGGCGTTTATTAGCCAGCGTAGTTCTCGTCATGAAGTTGGAGGCGGCAGTGGGAGTGGCGCGGGAGGGAGCTCTCGCAGCGAGAGTGGCTCTGGCAGCGGGAGTGATGATGATGATCAGGATGACGACGAGGGGCTGTAGAGGTATTATTTTGTGTTGTTTTGTCTTTGGAACTATATTTTGATGACCCCAATATTATTATCTTTGAACAATGCGGATATTGCAACATTTGTAGATATAGTAGCTAGGTTTAGCGATTATAACACCATTATGTAAACTTTATGATGTATTTTGAGGGTGCTATAAAGTTTATGGCCGTTTTGTAAAGTTTATTAAGTGTTTAGTGGTTATATATAACCGTTTTAGCCGTTATAAAGTTTATAGCCGTTTTAGCCGTTTTTTGTATTGGAATGTATTGTATGTGGTGGTTATAGAAAGCAGGTTAGAAACCAGGTTTTGTAGATTTTTGCTGCAAATTTTTGCGGCAAAAATCTGGGCATTGCAGCTGCGCAGGCAGCTATGCAGCTGCAATAAAACTTCAATACCGTGGACATGTCGTCGGTATAATAAACATGTTATTTACAATTATTAAGTATACCGACGTAATGTCGTCGGTATAATAAACATGTTATTTACAATTATTAAGTATACCGACGTAATGTCGTCGACATTATTAAGTATACCGACGTAATGTCGTCGGTATAATAAACATGTTATTTACAATTATTAAGTATACCGACGTAATGTCGTCGACATTATTTACAAAGTTGTTGACCACTCGTTGACTATTGTAAATACTCCCGACGTCATGTCGTCGGTAATAGTTACATATATGTTTGATTAATTAGTTTAGTTAATTAAACCGTTAATTATTTAGTATGATGCCGACGACTGGTCGTCGGTATCATATTGTCGAACAAACAAAACGTTTGACCAGAAAATCATGTGGGTCCCACGTTGTCGTCGGTGTTCTTTGTGCGTTGTTTGTCGGTATTGTCAATGCTGACGTGGCTCTCTCGACAACACCGTGCCGACGACATGACGTCGAGACGGAATTATGCCGACATCATGACGTCGGCATGGTGCAAAAAATGTCCACTGCAGATGTGTCATTTGTACTAGTGAACCAATCAGATTTTTTTGGATATTTATTATTATTATTTAATTCAAATGGGTATATTAGTAAAGTTGCATTTTTATTTTCTTTTTGAAATTTTTTGATGAAAAACGTTTTTTTTAGTTCCTAAATTTAAGATTTTTTTTTCTTTTCAAAATGCATGATTTCAAAAGGTAAGATGAACATGTGTTTTTTTTTTTCATATATATATATATATATATATATTTTTACAAATATTTTTTGTGTTCAGTTGCTTAAACCTCTAATGTATTTTGGTCACAAATATTTGCATGTACAATATACATTTACATTGCATGGAATGACAACAGAAATATTTTACATGTACAATATACATTTCAAAACAAAAGCATTATACACAAATTCTAAAATCAGGTGATATACAATTGAAATACAAAATTCTAAAAGTAAAAAATAAATAAAATTTTCGTTGATGCATATATGCACATTGGAATTAGATTTTTTTTTTTTTTGAGTTTTTTTTTTTTTTTTTTTTTTTTTGAGTTCAACTCCGATGAATTAGATTTTTTTTTTTTTTTTTTTTTTTTTTTTTGATGAAATAAATAAAGAACATTATATGCAAGGAGAGTTTCTTGACTCAATTTCTTATGTAAAACACTTTTTGTAATCTTCATATATATGAAATATGATATAATATATTAATCTATAAATATTTTCATATTTTGTGCCGCTTTTGTCACGCCTTAAAAAACACTATGGCTTCGCTATAGCTCCTAAGGCATGAGGCTTGGTCATGCCTCAAACGTCACGACTAACGCTGTTTATAACATTGGTTATTGGTGCATGTGGGTCCTATTATTTTTTTTTACTTTTTCATTTTATTTTATACAAACACATTTTAAACTAAAATTCAAATGCAATATATTAAAAAGGGCCCAAGATATAAGAGTCTAACGCTATTCTTGAAATACGACGATTCGTCAATTAAAAAGGACCCAAGATATAAGAGCCTTTTCTTTTTAGAATGGTTAACAAATTATTTATACATAATTAGTAAACTAACAAAGAACTATAAAAAGAATTACAATAGTTTGTTCTTCATTTCTCAAAATCTTCACTAATTTCCCGACTCCGGTTGTTAACTCAAGCAAATGCAAAATCCTGAATCTTGTTAATGAGATCGACCGTTGAATTAAAAGAGTTACAAAAATTTGTCTCATTAGGAAAAGACTTATATTTACGTTTCTACGTTCATACATGTATAATATATATAATCGCGAGCAAATTTTCCCGAATGTACCGTATTTAAAAAATTTATGTATAATTGACATATTTGCATAAAAATCGTAAACACACATTATGATTTTTCATATTTTTGTCTTCAGATTTTATGTTAATCTAAATGAGAATAATTAATGTTGTCTTTGTGGGTCAACATCGATATGATTGCAATATGCTCTGGGCTATGACGGTTATCTATCGATGCACGCATTAATGATTTATCTCTATCCCATCTTTTTTACATGATGAAACTAGTGTTTTTGACATCTTAACGTACTTTAAAGTAATTAACGAAATACTAACTTTTTTGCTGAACAAATTTAACAAATTAACTTAAGAATTATAGTAATCTAAAACAGTGTAAGTGTACTTCAAAAATAAGAGTAACTAAATGTTTGTATGATCTGTACGACATTGTACGTATCGCGAATTGCATGACAAAAGATAGTGTTACTTAATTGCATGACAAAAATGGTTAATGGCGCCCCATATCATCTAACGGGTTTACAAAGGTGTCTTAATCTACGTGGTTAAGTTGCATTTTGAACTTTGTATTTCATATTACGTTAAACCAGTAAGAGTTTATGTGGCCGATCAAGTTTTATTCAACTGTTGACACTTGACACTACCAATGTTTTAAAAACCGGGTTTGAAATCGACCCGGTCGAGTCACCGGGTCAACCGGTTCGACTGCCTGGTCAACCCGGTTTTCCATTTACTCCCTCCGTCCCCAAATAAATGTCCACTTGGACTTTTTTTTGTCTTTATTATTCAACTTTGACCATAAATATTTTTGTCTGTGTTATATAATACTTGATGCAAAATATATGAATGGATTGGGTTTTAAAAGTATTTTCATTGGTATAATTTTCATCAAGTATTATATAACACAAATAAAATTATTTATAGTCAAAGTTGAATAATTAAGACCACAAAAAGTCCAAGTGGACATTTATTTAGGGACGGAGGGAGTATTATTTTTTATTTCTTTCGACCGGGTCAACCGGTTCGACCGCTGGGTCAAGCCGGTTTTTATTAAAAAAAATTGAAAAAACCAAACCCGACTGGGTTTCAAGACCCGGGTCACTCAAAACCCGGCGGGTCTAACCGGTTAACCCGGTTTTAGAAACCCGAGTTTTTGTGACTTGTTTTTGTGGCTGGGTACCGGTCCGACCGGTCGACCCAGGTTTCAAAACATTGGACACTACTATATATAAAGTTGTACGGTTTAATTGAACTAAATTGTTACTCCGTAGAAGATCGAGAATCTAAGGCTTATAAAGTAAAAGAAATGCTAAAAAAAGTTATCGATTTTTCACAAAGCTAGAATGCAACTATTTAGTCCATTAACTTAATAGAAAATAACTTTACGTAAATTTAATCGACTCTAACTTATCAAATATATGATAAAGTGTATTGCAGCGTACGTACTATCTTTAATTATCTATCTATTATTACCAACTTGAATACATGTAGCTCAAAATAAAATCGATTACCTCGTCATATATAGCTAGGGTCAACCCACTCCAAGTTTATGTGATGATGATCACATAGTGTCCAAGTCAGTGGCGGAGCCAGGAGACAAATTCAGGGGTAGCGAAATACGAAAATTTGTTTAGGGGTAGAGAAAATTTGTTTCAGGGGTAGCGAAATCGCCAAAAAATGGCCAAAAATCGCCAAAAATCGCTAAAAATTCCACTACCGGGTAAAAGTTCAGGGGTAGCGACCGCTACCCCTGGCTTACACATGGCTCCGCCCATGGTCCAAGTTCATGTAAACAACATAGTGTACGTGTTTGGTCACTTGCTTGTTCTAGGTACAACATAACGTTACAACCTTATACAACTAGAGTAATGCTGATGATGATAATCGTAGCTAACAACCATTAAATACTTTAAGAATACATGTGTGTGTTGACAATTTACGTATGAAATATATTTAAAGTTTTACGTACATCAGTATTGAGATTAGAAAAGCATTTGAAATTGAAAAATAGGCAATAAAAAATCAAAGATGATTACATATTATAATAAATTTAAGAAATTAGTTTAAATGTTATTAAATAGTTTTCTTAACACTTTATGATATTTAATGGTTGATGTGATGTTTATAAAGGTGCAGGAAAAAAAGAGCTACCTACATGACATTTTAAAAGATATGAAGGGTAAATGCGTAATTATAACATAGTTTTTGAGATTATATAAGTTGCTTCCCTCAACCTAGCTTTCACACACCATTTACACTCAAACACACCATGCCTACTGAAACAAACAATGTATTCCACTGCTCTAAATGCGGGAAACAAGTGCCTGGAAATTATTATGCGGCTCTTCGCCATGAAAAGGAGTGCACGGTGCGTATGTGCATGCATGCATATATAACATATATATTTAAAAATCCGGTTTCTTGCTTTCCGTCATGAAAAAGATGATGTATGTATATGTCTGCTTTGGTTACATTCTGTGTTTGCAGGTGCGGAGACCCGCTAGTGGTGATGGTGGTGCTAGCAACAGTGGTGGTGGTGACGGTGCTAGCTCCTGAAGGTGGTGATATGGTCATGAAGCTTCACAACAAACTCAGGAATGAGTTAGTTTCTGCTATTACGTAGTACTATATATAATTAATTATGTTTGAACTTTGTAATTAGAATAAATTGAAGTAGTGGTAATTATATTAAGTTAAGGAATTATGTACCTTTTTTTTAAACTATATTAGAACTATATATAAGAGTATTAGGTCATGTGTTAAGTTTCATGATAAAGTGGCATGTATGCATGGTCAACTTACCATAATATATAGTATATTGTTTGTTTGCCGGAGATGGTGGCAAACTATGGTGAAAGTGGTGTGTTTTATTTATTAATTAAGAGGTCACGTGGCTTAAGTTGTTATGAGTTAAATTTGTATTGATTTTATACCCTAAAAGGTAAATGTTAGTGTTTAATTTCCTACCAAAAAGTCATTTTATCCATGATCACCTGTTGAAACAAGAGGCGCTTGAACACGTCACAGCTATGATTGAACTATGACGCAACAACCTTGATACATAGTTTCATGTTGTGAAAGTTGAATATTAGCACTAAACTCCACCTTGTTAGTTAACTTACACCCATTGTATATAACAAAAAAAAAAAAAAGAACATAAACAACTTGGTTCTCTAGAAAGTTAGTATATCCATTATTTGTTTGCATGTTTACTTAATTTAAAAAAAGTACCAACGTTATGCTGTCAAGTAAAAAAAATCCAATGGTGACAACATCCTACGACTAAACCCTCATGTCACTTTATCCCCCATGGCTACACGCTACACCTGAACCTTTTAGAGATTGTGACATACTTTTTTATCTTGAAAAAAAGGTGATTGAGTCCAAATAATATCCTTTTTCGAATGTTCTATGTGGACCTCTTTTTTCTATCATTACTTCAAAGTTCAAACGTTACCTTTTATAGAGTTTCTTATTTTTTACATTTTGAATTTTATTTGATATATTCCAGTATGCCACAATGAATGAATTATTTATTATATCTGCTTTTGGTGAATCATCTGAAGTTATACTTCTTCGCATTGGGCTTTTTTTATACATTATTTAAAACACTAAAATGATGAAACAATATTACGGAGTATATAAATTTTAATAGGTGAAACAAAGTTACATATGATACATTATAGAAAACTAGTTCTCGGGTCGTCTGCTCATGATTATGGTGTGAACGTCGTAGCCATATAAATTGTGTGCACACGATTGACACCATGTTACTTAAACTAAAAGTTTTGTATATTTCATTTTACACGAAATGGGAGTGGAAAGCCTAGATAGTTTCATGTTGCGAAAATTTTATACTGGTACAAAACTTCAACTTGTTATTATGTCTCAAATATTAGTGGTTAATCTACATTAGTTGTATATAACCAAAAGAGAACATAAACAACTTGGTTCTTTGAACGTCGCATTTTGCATGTTTGATTCGAGGAACGTCGCATTTTGCTGCGAGTTAATGGACCACTACCAAGATATTTTCATAAAGACTCGGGTACAAGAAAGGGTTCGAGAAAGTTGCGATCGAAGATATGTCGAGTAAACCGTGTATATCTAAGTTAACATCTCACTATTCTCAAATTATTTTAACAGTGAATGACATCATGCACTTATCCGTTTATTTGCATGTTTTACTCATAAGTACTGTATTAGATTCTCACCTCACTCATCTTAATTTTTAAAGTTTCTAACGTTTAAAAATAACTCTTAAGTTACGAGTTAATTTTTCACTAGTAAAACAAAATATATAATTGAAAAATAACGGTCAACAGAAAGAATCCACTAGTGGCAACATCCTACGACGAAACCCTCATGTCACCGTATCCCCCATGACCCACAACTGAGATTGTGACAGATTCTTTTATTCTTGCAGAAGAGCACATGAGACCAAATTTGATCTTTTTGGATATTTCAACTTTTATTGTAGTCTATCACAAGTTCAAAACACTATACTCATCATGGCTGCCCCAAATTTTACCATTTATAAGAGGGAAAATTCTTTAAATGCCCCAAAGGTACAAGGGTGTTTACCCTATATGTCCCAAAAATTTTTTTTCTCTAAATACCCCAGGGGATCAGGTCGCTCAACAAAACTTGGACGGATCTCATATAATGGTGACATATGTCCCTATGTATGTCCCCACTAAAGTACTAAGATGTACTTCTTGCAGTATGTACTTCTTGGGGCGACTTTGGATTTTTTTGTCTTTTTGTTAAAAAGTATTCTCTTATTTTATTATAGAGTAAACTACATTTTTGGTCCTCGTGGTTTACCGGGTATAACGGTTTTGGTCCAATAGTTTGAAACGTAATGGATCATGTCCCATTTTTTCTGACCCGTAACACTTTTGGTCCAAATTTCGTTGACTGTTAGTTTGACTAGTTAAAAAAACGTGAAATGACTAAAATACCCTCGGATGATTATGTACAATGACAAAAATGCCCTTCCTTCATCAACATCTACCCACCACATTATCAAACCCAGATCCAATCTTGTTCTTCATAACGTTAGCTTTTGAACCCCACCATATAACTTTTAAAATCCAGATCCAATCTTGTTCTTCATAACAAAAACTTTTAAAATCACCACCATATACAAAAAGTAGCAGATAGTACAACAACCATAAACAAACCCAGATCCAATCTTGTTCTTCATAACAAAAACTTTTAAAATTACCACCATATATAAAAAGTAGCAGATAGTACAACAACCATAAACAAACCCAGATCCAATCTTGTTCTTCATAACAAAAAGCTAACGTTTTGAAAGATGATTTTAAAAGTAGCAGCAGTAAAAACACAAACACATAAAAGATGTCCAAAAATCTTACAACCAAAAGTACAACAACAACAACATTAATCAACAAAAGATTCAATCTTGTTCTTCATCTTCACAATTATTTCCTAAAAAACCACCTAACAACAACAACATTAACCTCATTCAACTCCATCCCACTCCCACCCATATCACAAAACTGGATGTTACAAACGTGTACTAGCAGTACGAAACCCCCACCGCCACGAAACCCCCACCACCACCACCAATATATCCGGCTAGATCCACGATTCGTGGTGTTGGTTTTCGGCTAGATCCGGCTAAATCCACGACATCACCACCACGGAACCCCCATCGCTACCAACACTCCTCACAATCCTCACAATCACTCGAATCTCAAACTCAATCTTCAATCCTCACAATCACTCCTCAACTCACAACAACAATTAACTATCTCCATATACTCGGTCATTCGATTTGGGTGAGGATGTAGAAAGGGATGAGAGATTAGATAAGAGATTAATAATCTCTGATGAATGAGCTTCTATTGTGACAGTGAAGAACTATCTCCATATACTCGACATGTACAACTATGTTAAAACTGGTTGGTGACAGTGAAGAACAAAAAGGTGCATTTAATTTGTGAGGGTGGGTTTGAAATTCTTCTTTGTTTGTGTTTTGAAGGAGGGAGATGAGAGATTAATAATCTCTGATGAATGGATAAATGTTTTTGTGTTGTGGGTGAGTGAGTGTTTCAGCTTAAGACAATGGGAGTGAGTGAGTGAGTGATTGAGTAAAATGACCAAAGTACCCCTTCTTTTAACGGTCAAACTAAGTTTGACTAACGGTGTTAGGAAAAATGGACCAAAAGTGTTACGGGTCAAACAAAATAGGACATGATCCGTTACGTTTTAAACTATTGGACCAAAACCGTTATACCCGGTAAACCACGAGGACCAAAAATGTAGTTTACTCTTTATTATATAATAGTACAAAAGTCTTGGGCGAATGGGTCCCACTATTCCTTATACTTGGGCGACTTGTTAGGTAGAGGGTACACTTTATATTACTTTATTGTATTGAAACTTGTGCCATACTTTTTATTTACAAAATACACTAAAAATACAAAATTACTCTTTAATACTTTTAATATTTTTAATATTTTGTATACTAAAAATTACTTCAGTATACTAACTAAAAATACACTCGTTTCTCTCACTCTCACTTTACCCTTTCATTTCCCCACAGATCTAGGGTTAATCTCCACACATACAAAAAATACACTCACAGATTTAAAGCCCAACTGTAGCAATTTGACACACACAGAATATCAACACAAATGAAGCTTTTGGAAACAGCAATTCTTGTTTTGGTTAATCATATTTGTTATTAGATCAGAAAAGATCATTATAACTAAACACAAAATACCAGATTCGAAGCGGCTTGAGAGCTCTCCTTGGTCCACTGTATCCCTTAGCTCAAGTTGAAGTTTTTTGGTCAGACCTTCAATACACGAAATCAATTCATATGAGATATATAAAAGGAAAAGAAACAGAGGTAAAGAATTTTGATATATGAAAATACATACTTTGATCGAAAATCCTAGATTTAAAGCCCAACTGTAGCAATTTGACACACACAGAATAGTAATCAGATTCTACTTTGGTGTCGGCATATAGTAATCAGATTCTACTTTGGTGTATTGTTTTTGTTTGTTGATTTATCTGATTATTTACTTGTTATATATCTGAATAGTAATCAGATTCTACTTTGGTGTCGGCATATAGTAATCAGATTCTATGATGATTGTTTCTCTATCAGTTTGGTTTGGAGCTCATGTGCTTAGATGAAACTTATCTGATTATTTAATTGTTTGTGTTTCTTTAATTAGGATTTTTAGTATTAGGGTTTATTGTTAGCTTTTTCTTAATTATTATTGTTAGCTTTTTTCTTATAAAGTTGTGATTTCATTGCTAGTGATTTGAGTATCCTCTTACTCATCTTTTTCTTAATTATAGGAAATGATGCAGATACATCTGCATCTCATAGGCTTGAGTGTTGTTTATTAGCCTCTGATGTAGGTGGTTCAAGTGTGTTTATAGTTAGATAGTTAGATGGCTTTAGCCTCTGTTGTAGCCTCTTCTTTTTTTGTTAAAATAATACTAGAAGATTACCGCGCGGCGAGAGTGTACGGTAAACTGTGGTTGTTACATAGTTAGATGGCTTTTATATTGTGCCTAAGTGTGACAGATGATGGATGTTTAGGGAGTTATATATTGGAAAATCAAACTTCACATAATTTTACAAAACAATTTTCAAGTGCGAGTGTTGGAAACCTTTGTTTTTGTCTTTGCGATCGATCTAAGTGTTGTATCACCACGGTGGTAATCGGCTATTCTATGGGAAACAACTAGGGTAAACGGATCAAGGGGTGATTCCGGGCGACCTTGAACCATAGATGGTCGGTTTACTTAACCCTGTAGAGTTGGGCTCAGATATCGGGCCTCAGATTATTCATCCTGCTTGTGATTAAGACACGGCGGAGGTAGTCTGTACTCCCGATCAGGTTCAAACTACACGGGCAACTGTTTTGACAGCTTGTGATCTTGCGAAGACTTAGTGCATCGGCGGTACACACAATCTTTTAAACTCTTTTGCAAAATTTTGTGAACTTTAATTTTCCACTAACAGTTAGTTTAAAGTTGCTATTTCAACATGGAGGTGTATGTATGATAATTAGGATTGACATTAGTAGATTAAAGGTAGAAGCTTTGGCTAATTAAATTTAGGTTTTCGGTTTTGATATGTTTGGTTGTTTTAGATGACTTGTTCATTAATGGAGATACTGGTTTCTGATTAAGGATATTAAGGGTATGATGAAAACGTATGGATGGGTGTGAATTTATTGTTAGGAACATGGTTATAGTTTCCGGGCTTGTTGAAGTAGTAGTTTGTATGGGTGTGAATTTATTTTACGAATGATCTTGGGTGATTGATGAGAAGAACTCCTGCTTTCTTTACTGATAAGTATAATTTAATATAGATGGGTGTGAATTTATTGTTAGGAACATGGTTTTTTAAGACAGGAATGGTGATGTTTGGTGGTATAAGTAACAACTCTGTCGTTGATGATAATTTAATAGTTAGGAATGATTGAATAAAGGATGATACTAAGTTATTCATTTCTGATAGCTTTTAGTATAGTAGTGTCAACACAAAGTTGCTGCGAAGTCTGGTAATATTTGAGTTGTATTTGCTTGGTGTCTACTCTGTGTATATACATTGTTTCATACATATAGGTGGTGATCTTTTTGAATTGAGTGTATTGAATTGATGGAATTGGAATGACAGTAAAATACGTTACCGAATTTGAGGTTATGATTTTTGACTTTAGGAGTTAAACTTTATTTATTGGTGTTCAACTTAGTTCGTCTTGATTTCTGATTGCCAAACTAACTCCACCGAAATCAATGTCACATGAGCTTTTGAAGTCTGAGGCTCTGTGTGAAAAAATTGGTTATGTTAATGGAGCAATCCTTATTGCTGATTAGTTTTTATATAATCTGTTAATTAATGTTTTGTGATTGCTTAATATGTAATGTTGATGACTAGTTATAAGAGCGATAGATATACTGATTAGGAGTATGTTCGGTTTCGTGTGCAGCACGGTTTTGTTTGTTACGTGTTATCTCTTACTATTTGTTTTTGTTTAAAAATGAAATTAGTTATTATAGTGATAATTATGCTCAGTAGCTAGTTTATAGTTTACGTACTGTTGCTTAATGAAGTTGTTTTGATAGTTATAGGTGTATTTGATGAAATCTGCTTAAAAGTTAGGGCTGATTGATGTAGTGATTAGTTTACTGAGTAGGAAGTTTGTTCGGATTTTGTGTACAGAAATTACGCTTTTGTCATGTTTTATTGTTATTTGTAATTTTGCCGATTGAAGTAGTGATGATAGTGATAGTTTTACGAATAAACCGTTAGAAGGTGTACGGAAATTATGGATTTAGAGAGGTTTTGTTACGTTTTATTTGTTATTTGTATGTGTTTAGTTTGTGATCATGCTGATTGAAGTTGTTTTTGATAGTTGTAGGTGTAGTTGATGAAATGATGCTTAAATATAGGGTTAGTTGATGATTAGTGATTATAGAGTGATAGTTATACTGAGTAGGTAGTTTGTTCGCTAAGTTGTGGTTTTGAGAACTAGTTACGAGTTTGTTCGGATTTCGGCGTTTTGTTACGTTTTATTCCTAATTTGTTTATGTTAAATGTGTTGTTAGCTGGTTGAAGTTGTTTGATAATGATTGGTATGTGTATTTGATGAAATGGTGTTTAAATATAGGGCTAATTGATGCTTAGTGACGATTGACTGATAATGATAGTTTTACCGAGTATAGCTAGTTTGTTCGGTTTTCGTCTTTAGGTGTACGGAAATTACGGATTTCTGTCAACGAGGTTTTGTTATGCTTTATTCGTTATTTGTTTGTGTTTAATCTGTGAGTTTGCTGATTGAAGTTGTTTGATATTTGTATATGTTTTTAATGAAATGCTGCTTAAATATAGGGCTAGTTGATGATTATAGAGTTGAGTTGAGTTGTGGTATTATAGAACTGGATAGGAGTTTACGCGCATTTCATCATTTTGCGTACTGGGATTGCAGTTTTGTTATGTTTTATTTGTAATTCACGTTTTGTTTTTGTTTGATATGTAATGATGCTGATTGAAGTTGTTTGATAGTTTTAGTTTTATTTGATGAAATGATGTTTAAAGTTAGGGCTAGTTGATAATTACTATGATAGTTATAGTTTACTGCGTAGCCTTGAGTTGTGCTTTCTGAAAACTGGCTTGGAGTTTGTTCGGATTTTGTCAATTTGTGTATGGAGATTACGGTTTGGTTTGTGTTTAGTTTATTGAAGCTGTTTGAGATTGTTGTAGTTAGGAAAACTGTGTATGTGTTTATGTTTGTTACAAGTTTGGTTCTTGGTAGTTTGATTGTGAAGTATTGATGTATTTGATAAAGTGATGCTTAAATATAGGGCTAATCGATGATTAATGATAGGAGGTGATAGTAAACTGAGCATGGCTAGCTTTGCTGTTGAGCCATTTTTTGCATTTAATCATGAAATAATGTTTAGACATAGGGCTAGTGAGCAATTAGTGATCGCATTGACAGTTAACTGAGCATAGCTATGCTTGTTTCTCTGATTATGTGTTCAAAGACTGCATAGGATTTCCTTCTGCTTTTTGCCAATTTACATCCGAATAGTGAGGCTGACAGCTAACATGGGACATTTTTGGTACTAGGCTAAGTCCAAAGTAACCTACAGATTAACTAGATTTTTTGTGAATAGTTTCTCTTTGCTATGTTGATTGGCAACATGCAGGTTCTAACCTTCCCTCATCGACTAGAACCGTAAAAGCCTTAAGAGAAGTTGAAGGGTTTGCATTATCAGCTGACGAGTTAAAATTTGTTGCGGGTCAGTTTAGATGGCTGCATAGTCGACAAGTGCAACATACATTCAGATTTTACTCACAGCAGTGGCGCACGTGGGCTGCATGCTTCATTCAGGCAGCATGGCGCAGACATTGCAAGAGGAAAATTCTCGAACAGAGGCGTAAAGAGGAAGAAATTGGGTCACATTCTTGGTCTCAAGGTTTGCGACTAATGCTGTAGGAAATAACCTTCTTGATTGTGTGGATCTATTCGGGTGTGATGAGGCGAAAAGTGTACCGCTTTTAAGGGGTCATTTAAGCCCGAAATCGTATTTATTTGATCAAATATTGCCCTAAATCGTTCCTTTTGTCATTTTAGGTACTTTTGAGGAGAAATCTGGAAAAGGAGGCATTTTGGACGTTTTTGGAGCATAAAAGTGAAGAAAACGGCAAAGTCTCAAAATTGTGCTGAAAGTCACCTTTGACGGCGTCAACATTAACTCCAGACGGCGTCATGCCTTGGCAAGAAAAGTTGGATGTGAAATTTACTCATGACGGGCCAGTGAGTTTGCATGAGAATTCTGACGGCGTCACGCTTTAACTAAATCAAGGGCGTCACGGCTTAAATCATAAGGGGACGGCGTCACGTTTAGGATCCGACGGCGTCAAGCCTTGATAAGCCAGAATGGATTTTTGAAGAGCTAAAGAGGGACGGCGTCAAGATGGTCATCCGGGAACCCTAAAAGCGGCGAGGTGACGGCGTCACAATGCATAAGGTGACGCCGTCAGATGTCAAAGTCTATATATAGTTTTCTAATTTTTTGTCATTAGGAGAGAGCTTAGTGTGTGGAATTTTGGGATAAAACCCTAAGACGATTTTAGCTACTTTTTCAGGGCTTCTTGCCTTGAGATCTTCCATGTTTCATTGAAAGATAAGTTATCAATTAATCATTCAATATGTCTATGTGTTGTTTGATTCTATCTCATGCTTGTCTTTTGTTTAACATGTTAGGCTAAATTTATCTTGTGTTTGCTTAGATCTAATGAAACCTAGCTATTGATTATTGGTTGTTAGTGTGTTGTTAGTTGTGTTGGATGATTGTTTATCTATGTTAGGCTTAAGAAAACTGGCTAACTTCCTATTCGGTAACTTGCTTGAACGTCTTAAGAAACATGAACCAAACGCGTACTAAAGGTTTTTATGGTTGTATTTAATGCACAAGCGAATTCTAGTGATCCCATGTTAGGAGCTTCCTAGCCGGCTCGACATAGGAGTGAAGTAGGAGCTTGTAGAGTTTGGGGAAGTAAGTACGCCACCCCACGAATGGTATTAAGGAATACACCCGTCATCCACGCGACTAATACACACTAATTAACCGGTAAAAGATAGTTAGGGAGTAAGGAAATCTAAGTAAACACATTTCTCTACACATAAGTTTCTCACCACTTTTCATTTCTATTTTTGTTATTTTATTTGCATTTGTAGTAATTTGGGTTAGTTGACTAGCAACTAATTCCGCCCACTCCTTCAAAACCCGAGATTTTACTTGCTTTTATAAAAATTATAAAAACATAAAAAGAATCTTCCTCAACCCTTAGACCTAAATAGAGTAGCCTTTCACACCTAACGAACACTATTCCCTGTGGAGAACGATCAATCCCCCGTACTTACCACTACACTATACTACATCGGTCAGGTACACTGCCTGGTGGGGTTGTAAGCCTCTTGAGATCCCTCGAGAGGTAAAACCTGTTGTAAGGTTGCAAAACCCACGCATCAAGTTTTTGGCGCCGCTGCCGGGGAATAGTTATTGTTTAGGTTGAATTTTTATTTCTATTAGGTCTACTCACTAGATTCCTTTCTAGTGAGATTTTTATTTTCTTTTTCTAGGTTTTCTTTAGTCTATCTATTTTCTTCGTGTCTTTGTTCGTAACCATTACCGTCCGACATCATGGAAGATGGTAATATCCTTAACCCACACAACCCACCACCACAACAACCACCACCACCTCCTAGAGCCCGTACTTTAGGAGAGTATTCCCGTCCTAGCCACCACGGCTATCGAAATACCATTGAGCTCACTCAAGGAGCCAATATCACACCCTTGCGATCCGACACCATCCGGTTGGTGCAAAGCGGATGCGCATTCCATGGACTTCGTTCTGAAGATCCTAATCAACATCTCAAGGACTTTCTTAAAATCGTTGATTCTATAGACCTTGATGTTGCCACTCGAGAGACGACCCGATTGCGTCTCTTCCAATTCTCTTTGCGGGACCAAGCTAGTCAGTGGCTAGAACGTCAACCCGCAGGATCCATCACCTCTTGGGACGATCTCACCACTCGTTTCCTTGCTCAGTTTTTCCCACCGGGAGAGAACTACCAAGCTAAGGAAGGATATCTTGATGTTTGAACAACGTCGAGGCGAAACCCTCTACGGGGCATGGATTCGATTCAAGGACTTACTCCAAAAAGTCCCTCACCATGGCATAGAACTTTGGCTCCAAGTCCAAATCTTCTATGACCATATCAATCTTTCCACGAGGCAAACCATTGACCAATCGGCCGGTGGCAAGCTACGTGATCTAAGTGCGGAACAATCATGGGCTCTCCTAGAGGATCTTGCTCTTTATGACAACGAAAGTTGGAGTGATCCCCGTGATTTGAATAAAACGGTCAAGGCAATATCTTTGCCTTTGAACAATTCAAGCACTTCCGACCGTAGGATCGTAGAACTTGAAGACCAAGTCAAGTTTCTCATGAAATCCTACGAGGCTCCTAAACCTTCAAGCCAAGTGAACAAAATCACTTCTTCATGTGAATTATGTAGTGGTCCCCACGACACTCGTGATTGCATGGAACTCCCCGAACAAGCTTTTGTGGACTACGCATCCTCGCGTACCGACGGAGCGGGAGACAAGTGGTACACTTTCAAGCCCGAGCCAAACCATTATGGTGATTCATACAACCCCTCATGGAAAAATCACCCGAACCTTAGGTGGAAACAAAACCAAAACTCACAACAAATCAATTCTTCCAACCCACCTAATCGTTTCCAATCAAGCGGTTCCAACTCGAACCGTACTTTCAACAACAATCCTTCCGGCAATGGTAGTACCAATAACTTTGAAGGATTGATGTCTCAATTTATGGCATCTCAAGAAGCTCGTTTAGCCAAGTTTGAAGCCGATTTCAAACAGAAACAAAGCGAGATGACCGACAAGATTGACACCTTGTTGAAAGCCCTCAATGACCGAGAAATGGGAGCACTCCCTAGCAACACGGTCAAGAACCCGAAACTAAACGTCAACGCTATTTCATCGGTTTCGTCCCCTAGTTCTTGTCCACAATATTATTCGGTCAATTCCATGAGCACGTGTTTCAAACAAACCCAAATCATTCCAAGTGACCAAGAAGTTATGACATCCAAATTGGTCAACAACATAGTTGAAACACCTCCCACTCAAAACCTTGACGATGAATTCAAGGAGCTCCACCTTGAAAGTCCGGTTGTTGATGAGAAGAAGCTCAAGTTAGGCGAAAAAGGGACCGCCTTTGTTCAAAACAAGCTACCTAAGAAGTTAGATGATCCGGGCTTATTTGTTCTACCTTGCAAGATCGGTAATTCGGAGGCTTATGATACATTAGCCGATCTTGGATCAAGCCTTAACCTACTTCCGTTACCTCTCTACACCTCTCTAAAACTTGGAAAACTTGAAGAAACCGAGGTGATAATAGGCTTAGCGGATGGAAGTGTTGCTTACCCGGTTGGAGTAGTTAAGGACGTGTTAGTGCACATTGGAAAACTAACCATTTTAGCCGATTTCCACGTCCTTGATATGGTTAGCGACCCTACATGCCCCTTGTTAATAGGTAGAGGATTTTTAGCGACCGCTAGTGCTATGATTGATTGTAAGGAATCCAAGATAGCGGTAGGAGAAGGGGATACTTGGTCAGTCTATGATGTTAAGAAACATGCCTATGATACTAGTGAGGAACCGACACCCCATTGGTTAGAATTAAATAGGAGACCATCTAGATATGGACCTTGGATCGATAGAGACTTCATAGGACCCCAACGCCCATTTTACCTAGAAGAGGACTTTGTTAACCGAACGCATTCGGTAGAGCAACTCTTGGCTAGGGACACCGAATTGGATCCATTTGAAGACCCTCTAGTTTTTAGAAGGATGATTGATTTCCTAGGAGTTTTGCCAATTAACCTAGGAATGAATAAGTGGATTTGTGAGGAAGATGATCATAAGTGGAATTGGGATAAACCACCCAATGATGGAGATGGGTCATGGCATATCAAGATGACATTGTATGACCCGGATGGAGAGAAGTTTGAAAAGACATATCGTACTGAGCGGACCAATAGGAAACTTCAATCCAAGCTTAACCCTAAAGACGTCCTTGATGACGAGCTTACTTACATAGGGTAGCGTGACTTTGAGTCTAGCTACAAGACTCGTTAATAAAGAAAGGCGCTTCTTGGGAGGCAACCCAAGCTTTATTTGTTTTATTTGCTTTGTGTGTTTATTTATTTGTTTGTTTGATTTTATTTGTTTCCGTATGTGTGTTTAATTTTTATTCTTATTGATTCATGTTCAAAACTAATTTGTGAAAATGCTTTATTTTGTTTTTAACTTCGTCTTAACTACATATAAAGGTATTTTGCAAAAGATAAGTGTAAGGGAAATCTAAATCGGTTTATTAGAACACATATGAACATGAATCGTAATAATAATAAATTAACATACATATTCGTATTTGTTTGAGTCAAATGCTTGTATCGAGTCATAATGATGTTTTGCAGGATTTCCAGGAAGTAAGGTAAAGGTTTTTCTAGAAATTTTCCGGAAACTTAAAATGAAAATTTTTGTCAGGTCATTTCTGACGGCGTCAGGGGTTATAACCTGACGGCGTCAGATTTAATTTCCAGAAATTTTGAAAATTTTGTTTTCATAAAAAGTTTTTATTAAAATCTCCAACTTATAATCTCCAGGAATCTGCAAAATTATCATTCCACAAGCATTATATCCTTATATATAGATTTTATCCCGCCGATGTTATGCAGGTTTTCGTGTTTGTTTTCTCAGGTTCAACATGTTATTTTGGACAAGGAAATGTTTTGAATCAAGCTTATGGCGATGCATTAGTCATGGAGCTTCAACATTCTCTTTGGAGGACGATTTAACCGTGTAATTTCATTATCCAACAAGCGAATCAGGGGAGTATTTGATTTCATTCTTTTACTTTATGCTTTTACATCTTGTTATTTGAACATTGGGGACAATGTTCATCTTAAGTGTAAGGGGAGGGTAAAAGTACGATTTTTGAGAATACAATTGCGCTTGATTTTTGTTTGTTTGATGGTAGATGTGTAATAAAACTGAGAGAAATACTTGTTAAGGTAATTTTAGTGCCAAATTTAAAATTTTTTACAACATATAGGAGTGAAACTTTGATCCTAATAAGCGTCTCACGGATAGGAGTTATATGACTAGCACAAAAACCGTACCACTAAAAAATTTTCCACCCCCAAATATGTGAGGTTCACCCCTAGAATTGGTAGGAAAAGCATTTATGCTATGATGTGTGTACCGGTAGCACTTAGATTCTAGAACTTGCGTTAGGACCATTCCAAGGCCACAAGTGAGACTACATTCGTGTAGTTAGATTTACTACATGATAAGAGGCATTAGGATTAACCCATTGTTTTACACCTGTGTTTTTGTTATAATTACTTTGGCTACATTGGTCAAGTAATTCTCCCACACCCTTTGCGTTGTACTCATTTTTAGTACACGATACCCCTAGTACACCCCTCAGAGCCTATCTTTTCGTTTCGACCTTTAAGCATTTTACTTAAAGGAAGAATTTGTTACACCCCACTAAAATGTACACCCAAATCGCCTTAGCCTACCTTGTATGCACTCATTTTTAGTGCATTATTGTTACAACATTTGTTTAAACCCAAGTTAATTATCTAGTTGATTACATGGTTGCTAAGTCGAGTCATATCCTTGTACATATTGTTTTGGGACGATTGGGACTCGTGGGTAAAGTACTAGTGTAATGGAGTAATGGGGAAGAACATCATTTATTACCCCCATATGTGCTAAATGTTTTAAAAGTACTCCAAGTTTTTCAATTATCTTAATTCGAGTCATTAGAATAGTTATTTGTAAAGTTATGTAAAAGTTCAAGTGTAAGGGGATGCAACGCCCCTATGATGTATTATTTTGGATGGTAGGGCAAAAGTGTATGCAGCAAAAAAAAAAAAAAAAAAAAAAAAAAAAAAAAAAAAAAAAAATCAAGAAAAATACAAAAAAATGAGAAAAAGTAAAGTAGAAAAAAAAAACATACGGACTACCATCCCGTTTCATTTTATGTTTATTTTATGTTTATGTTTTGTTATTTTCTTTCATTAGCTTAAGATCGAGTCTAGTCTTGGCTTAGCAACGTTGTATAGTACATGTAATTGATCAAGATTTTTAACTCGCCACCAGTAAAATATCCTTTATCCAACCAAACCGTGTTCTCCTTTTCCCTACACCTAACGTTATAACCCATTTAAAAGCCCTCTTTGATAGTTTATCTTAGGTGCTTACGCCTAGTGGAGGAGGTTTTCGATCCTTTCCCAAGCCTATGGTAATCTATTTGCTATGACAGGTAGTGAGAGATATTTTCCGTTTTCATTTATGAGATTTATGTTGATGACACTTGAGAGATGTGAGTATCTAAACACTACTTGTGAGGTGCTAGTATATAATCTCCGTGCTTATTATGATTGAAGTGGAACGATTATTTGTTGTAATTACTTTTATGTTTGCATTAAATGACCCCTAACTTGTATTTTGATTAGAATAAAAGCGCATTTGCTTGAGGACAAGCAAATCTCAAGTGTAAGGGTATTTGATGAGGCGAAAAGTGTACCGCTTTTAAGGGGTCATTTAAGCCCGAAATCGTATTTATTTGATCAAATATTGCCCTAAATCGTTCCTTTTGTCATTTTAGGTACTTTTGAGGAGAAATCTGGAAAAGGAGGCATTTTGGACGTTTTTAGAGCATAAAAGTGAAGAAAACGGCAAAGTCTCAAAATTGTGCTGAAAGTCACCTTTGACGGCGTCAACATTAACTCCAGACGGCGTCATGCCTTGGCAAGAAAAGTTGGATGTGAAATTTACTCATGACGGGCCAGTGAGTTTGCATGAGAATTCTGACGGCGTCACGCTTTAACTAAATCAAGGGCGTCACGGCTTAAATCATAAGGGGACGGCGTCACGTTTAGGATCCGACGGCGTCAAGCCTTGATAAGCCAGAATGGATTTTTGAAGAGCTAAAGAGGGACGGCGTCAAGATGGTCATCCGGGAACCCTAAAAGCGGCGAGGTGACGGCGTCACAATGCATAAGGTGACGCCGTCAGATGTCAAAGTCTATATATAGTTTTCTAATTTTTTGTCATTAGGAGAGAGCTTAGTGTGTGGAATTTTGGGATAAAACCCTAAGACGATTTTAGCTACTTTTTCAGGGCTTCTTGCCTTGAGATCTTCCATGTTTCATTGAAAGATAAGTTATCAATTAATCATTCAATATGTCTATGTGTTGTTTGATTCTATCTCATGCTTGTCTTTTGTTTAACATGTTAGGCTAAATTTATCTTGTGTTTGCTTAGATCTAATGAAACCTAGCTATTGATTATTGGTTGTTAGTGTGTTGTTAGTTGTGTTGGATGATTGTTTATCTATGTTAGGCTTAAGAAAACTGGCTAACTTCCTATTCGGTAACTTGCTTGAACGTCTTAAGAAACATGAACCAAACGCGTACTAAAGGTTTTTATGGTTGTATTTAATGCACAAGCGAATTCTAGTGATCCCATGTTAGGAGCTTCCTAGCCGGCTCGACATAGGAGTGAAGTAGGAGCTTGTAGAGTTTGGGGAAGTAAGTACGCCACCCCACGAATGGTATTAAGGAATACACCCGTCATCCACGCGACTAATACACACTAATTAACCGGTAAAAGATAGTTAGGGAGTAAGGAAATCTAAGTAAACACATTTCTCTACACATAAGTTTCTCACCACTTTTCATTTCTATTTTTGTTATTTTATTTGCATTTGTAGTAATTTGGGTTAGTTGACTAGCAACTAATTCCGCCCACTCCTTCAAAACCCGAGATTTTACTTGCTTTTATAAAAATTATAAAAACATAAAAAGAATCTTCCTCAACCCTTAGACCTAAATAGAGTAGCCTTTCACACCTAACGAACACTATTCCCTGTGGAGAACGATCAATCCCCCGTACTTACCACTACACTATACTACATCGGTCAGGTACACTGCCTGGTGGGGTTGTAAGCCTCTTGAGATCCCTCGAGAGGTAAAACCTGTTGTAAGGTTGCAAAACCCACGCATCAGGGTGGTCTTGGATCTTGAAAGATCAAGAATCCCATGGTGAGTTAGATGTTAGAGAGAAGTTAGAGAGAGGTGGGAGACTCTTTGAGAGAAAACTGGTAATATTAGATTAATGTGTGAAGAGTTCCACCCTTCCCTTGTGTGGGAAGGGTTATATATATGGTCCTAATATTTGTGCCCCTAGTGGGCTGTGGAGTGAGCTGACAGTGGGGAAAGCCCCGACCCACTCCACGAATATATATTACTACACTAATAATACTGATAATACTAATACTACTAAACAAATATATATAAGCCTACGAGCTATATAAATGCTAATTAGATGCTCGGGGTGACCGAGCCTTCATATGAATATTTATATTCCTAACAATCTCCCCCTAAGGGAGGTCACCCCGGAAATAATAACTTGAATTCTAGCATTTTATCTTCTGAAGTTGTCGTCATAGCTCGTAGTCTTTGATTCTTCATTGTCTTGAAACTTTGTGCTTTCAGCAGTGATCTTGTGATGACCTTTCTTAGTCTTGGATGATCTTTGAGTATTCTTTGACTTTATCATCCAACATTTGTTTCCAAGTCATCTTTCAGGAGTATGTTTCCATGTGATGTGATATTCTTCGAGCCGACATGCTCACACTATTTGGTGTCATGATCTTCAGCATCAGAGTTTGCAGAAGCTGTGTTAAAGGTCTTTAGGTTGATCATGACTTCTTTGATTAAGATGATGTAGTGTGAACATGTGGTAGAGGATTGGCATCTTTTCAGCAACCAGCTACAACTGCAACCAGCTACAGCATTCCACAGCTACAACCGCCAACAGCTGCAACAGCAATCAGCTACAATCGCCAGAAGTTCCTGCGTACGACAGTTAGCAATAAAACGTCCGGTACTTACAGGTTCGGACTTTGAGATTGTTAACAGCATAGTGTGAAAACTCTCTCTAATCCTTACCAAGACCGTTCCTAATCGAAAACCCACAGAGGGCTTTTTAAGATCGAACCGTAGCACATCAACGATTAGGTGAGTCGCTGGAGATCACTCCACGACTGTAGACCGTTAGAAACCGCCGCGACCACTAAGCGTAATCCATAAAGAACTACCGAAGTGACCTGCTTTCAGGGCTGCTTGATGTTGACCCTGGCAGGAATTTCCATTCAATCATTGAGAATTACATATGTAAATTCCCTCATAAATGTTCTGGCAGATTGCTAAGATCTGCGTAGGACTCTTAAATTTACAACTGGTGTCCTTAATGTTGGACAACCAGTGTATAATTAATTCGTGTCCCTATGAGATCTTATTATGCATCTCGTGGCTCTAGACTCGATAGTGCGTTTTGATTTAGTGAGCGGAGGCTGGAGAGAACTGCCACCTTTTCAATATCATCCAACTCGGAGTGAGAGAGACGATAGGAATGTATTGAACTCCGTGACAATTGAAACAAGAATCCTTTGAGGGACCTTGAGTGGCTAGGGAGGGTTGTGCAGCGTATCACTGGGTCCATGATACTTTGTCTTCAATGCCAGCAATCAACTATGTGATTCTGACAGCATATAGTATTGACCCGGTTTCTGCCTAAGTTGTAAGGAGGGCTATTTCTTTTCACCCTTTATCTTTACAATTCTTTTTCATTCTTCAACCCCTTCAGTGCTTACCGAGACTTCATAACTAACACCTTGTTGGGTTTATTCCAGTGTTAGCTCCATCTTAGTCGACACTCTTCCCTTAATCACACTTTTCTCCTTTTTAATCATACCTAAGGACTTCTACACTAACTAGTGGATTGTCCCTGGGTAGATCCCTCCGGCTCTGGCGGGATCGTGGGAACTTGAGCCTAACCTAACCATCCTTATAACTCCATGCATTAAATAAAATGGTCGGTCTTTGGTATTCATCCACGATTGCCAAACCAAATCTTTGAAAAATCTCTCAAAGTGTTCATGATTCTGAAAACACAATTTTTTTTTAAACACTTGCGAGTTTTATATTTTTCAAATGCTCCCCCTCAACATGTGCTCAAATGATTGTTTTATAAATTTGCACATGTCAGGTGAAGCTCGCACTTTTGAATTGATTGATTTTCCAAGAACATGATCATCGCGAGACACGCTTACATCACTAGTAAACTAGCTTGAAATTATTACCCGTCCAGATCACATTCAAGGAAGATCGCTCGAAATCGGTACATTCTACTCAGACACGTCCTTTGCGAGACACGCTTACATCACCAGATAAACTGGCTTGAAATTATTACCCGTCCAGGACATGTCCTTTCGACTGCTGACTTTAGCTATCGTCAATTCATTGGTGAAGTCTGAGCCTTGCTCACATAAGATGCATGCCAAATCCTTTTTGATCATTTGCTCCCCCTCAATATGTGCATCGATATACGAAAGAGTTTAGCACATATGGGAGAGCCTAACGTTTAAGTCCAAAACATCACATTTTCATCAGGTTTCATATTTAAATCACATTCTCTCCCCCGATCAAAAATTTCAAACCTTTTGAGATTTGTGATCCCAATTGATTTAAATAAGTTAGAAAATGTGGGAGAAAATGTGTCCAATTTAATGTATTCTGATGATGAAACATACTATGCTCCCCCTTAATCTAAGAGGGAGATTCACTGCTCATTTAGCACAAAGTGATTATTATGACACAAGTGATATTGACCTTTTTGCGCAGATGATGTAATCACCCACTTTACTGAGTGAGTCAGAGGTCAACATCGATTATCCATCCACCAACAAATCTTCTCAAGTAATTTCGATCCCCACTTGGCGAGATCCGAGTAAGTACTGCTTAGTTGAAATGATGGTGGTGGAGGTGAAGGTGTTGTTGTTGTTGTTGTTGTTGCCGAAGTTGTTGTTGAGGTGAATTTCGAGCCAATCAATAGAGTTTGATCGTCTGATCAAATGGTTAGAATGGGAACTGGTACATTCATTTTGGCTATGGAATCTGCATAAGAATATCAACACAGATATACATACATGCAGACGCACTATTCCTAAATAGCTACCCTTCAGCAGCTTGCCACATTATAAAACCAAGTTCATCTTATAATCAAACCATAATCAGGAACTACGTCAAACCACTATCTAGCATGAAGAGCAAATAGCAATCATGAACATGGCAATTCACACGGATTTCAATATTCAATTCAGGATCTTAGGAACATGATTCTAATATAACAGCAATCTACCTAAGCGAATCCTGAGAACATATGCACAATATCAACAACCATTAAGCAGCAGAGACAAACAACATTTGAAACTCATTCATTTAGATCATACAAATGCCAGTGGAGTATTCAAAAACATCAAACACAACTGGTTTTCTAACATCTTTTAGGTTTTGAGTCTTAAAGCATTTTGGGAATTATACGAGGATTCCAAAGTAACACAAATGAACCTTCTAGATACATAAAGCTAGGAAACTATAAGCAAATTGCACATAATGTCCTAAACTTTCTAGCAACTAACACACTTGGTCATTTGATATATTTAAGCAAGATCCTCTTCAACTAATTCCCCATTAACTACAAAACCATTTCTAACAAGTATGATTTAACCAATAAATCCGTTTGATGATATAAAATTTGAATTCACTCTCCCCCTCAATCAATGACCCGTATTCTAGTTGAACCTCAACTAAAATCACGCTTAACCCCACAACTCATCAAACAAGAACTGTCATGAGGTTTTGTAGTCGTTGATTGAGTGACAAATTTTATGCATAATCCAAGTATAAACAAATTTCATACAACACATATTCACCAAGTGTCTCACAAATAATTTTCAGAAGAATCATAGAATGAAAACTATTTGTATGCAAAGAAGACTTCTCTTCTTTTTCAAGAAATGATGCACTGAAACGTACATCAGATCGAAGAAACACGGATATAAAGTAATCCATGCCCAGGTGAACATCACCCAGTTGGAGGAACAACCGTCTTTTTGGCGACGTGCTTTCCCCAGTTTGAAGTGCGGGTTGCTATCTAAAGTAATAGCAAGCCATTTAGACATGTTTTAACAATCCATTTTAACTTCTGCTCGAGCTTCATTTAAAGACCCGTGTCATTATTGAATGACATTTCTAAGTCCGTAAATGTTATCGATAAACAGAAGACATGCCTAGGTGAAACTATTTTTGGTCTTTTCTATTTTTCAATTTTTATGGGTTTTTCTGATTTTAAGTTTATCTATTTACAATTAGCAAGATTTCTATATAACTATTTACAAGAAATGGTATAAAATATGCCTAAGTATATATGTACAAGGATACGAACCAGAAACCATTACTCCTCAGCATTCTGAATCTTCACCGCATTCATCACTTGACTTGCTGAAGAGCAATGTGAGCACTTTCAATCAGGGAATGATTCTGGCTTTTCACTCTCCCCTAATTAGTGCTCTCCCCCAATCTGACAACCTCTGACGATCACCCATAATAGGAAGAAGAATTTGGATGAACGCCCGAAATATGAAGAAGTCTTTTGATAACCAAATGCATGCCGTCTTTAATCTTCTAACACTCCCGTCCTAGAATGACGCCGTCAAAAACCTTAGGCATCTTTTTGGTAGTTTAAGTTGAGCCTCAACTGAAGTCTAGCTTAACCTCACAACTCATCAAACAAGAACTGTCATGAGGTTAAGTTAACATCAAGTTGGACTTAACCTTACACTACGGAACAACTTGAACCTAACTTAACTCCACAACTCATCAAACAAGAACTGTCATGGGATTAAGTTAAATATCAAGTTGTAAGAAAAGAGCTCAACATTCTTGAATGTAGAGAAGACTGAAGACTCGACCTTCTTCAAGATTGCCCAATGTGGAGGAATAGAATACCAATCATTTTCATCTCACCAAATGTCTTCCAGTACCCTTATATATATAACCCATCAGCCCGCAGCATACACATGAGATGATAACACCCAACAGAGAATGTAGAGTAGACTGACGACTCGACCTTCTTCAGTCTTGAGTATAACACCAAAGTAACAAGTTGAACCACTGATCATCTATAGAATGTATCCATATTTGGATATTAAGCCCTGATCACGTGAACCTGTTGTGCGTCCTTGATGTACACATTCTCTCTCCCCTGATGGTTACGATTAATCAGCACATAACGTAGCAGTGAAACGATAATACCCAGGTAACAAGTTGAACCACTGATCATCTACAGTATTTATCCATTCTGGATATTAAGCCCTGATCACGTGAACCTGTTGTGCGTCCTTGGTGTACACATTTCTCTCCCCCATGATGGTTACGATTAATCGGAATCATCATCATGATGTGTACATGTAGCCTGATGACGTGTACTTGAAGCATTGACTAGAAACCCATTGTTGCTGATTAGACCAGCCCGTGAGACGATGTAGATTAGCATTCCATGACCATGTTCTTCAACACCTTAATAGACGGAAGAAGTAGTGTTGGAGAAACATGGTTTGCACGACTCCTGAACTGACGTATTCAGGAGTCGTATGACCATCTCAATCATCAACTAACATGTAGATTAATATTCACCCTTTCCCCCCCTCAAAAATTGCATATGCCTGCCAACTGCAATTTTTGATGATTGAACTAGTGAATATTAGTACCATCAACGGTAAGTAGCTCCACTTGACGGTTCTTGAAGACTGACATGTTGTTTATTCACCCTTTCCCCCCCTCAAAAATTGCATATGCTTGTCAATGCAATTTTTGGTTGAACAAGTGAATAAAATTATACTCCAATATGCGCCGATCCACTTGAAGATTGAATAAGCACGGAAAGAGCATGAATCTTGTTGATGAGAATGGCCATTAATAAGAAGACTCCTCTTCTTTTGAAGATAAAGTGCACTCAAGCGTACACTTTTCTTTTCTTTGAAGAACGAGGCCTGAACTGAGGTGTTCAGACGTCATTATCTCTCTCTTTACTTCTTCTCTCATCTAACTCGTTACCAACCCCATTATCATTCTGTCGGCTTGATGTCGTGACCACTGATGGAGAAAACCCAATATGATGAACTTGATACTGAAGTAATATAACCCGAACTTGTGACTTAAACTTGTACTAATGCGTGACAAAGAGCGGTGCAGAGACTTCGTGCAACATCGAATCCCTAAGTACTCTATACTCTTCAACCAACCAACCATCAAGTATAAGACATACATCACCTCTTGGATATCCACAACTTCGTGTGACACTGAGCACTACAACGTGACCCCTTAAAGTGATAGTTATTTTGTAATAGGGAGAAAGAAAAAATAACTAGATATCCAAGTCCTTGTCAATGTATTGAAAGCTCGAACAAGGATCTCGAAGAATCTTCATCCAACCTCCCCGATATCTTCAGATGCTAAGTACACGCACCCATGAAATTTCACTTCAGCCTCAAATAAATAATACTGAACTAACCCCGTAGTCACATCTTGTCAATTAAAAGCCTCGATCCAGCCATTTGTGATGTTATAACTGAACTTCGATAATGGTTTTAACCCGATCCTGGTCAAGAGCGCATAGCCCATCATCACGGAATTTTACAAATCTATGGTTTAAACCGAGAAATAAGTTCTTTCGCGGGATTTTACAAAACCAAGAAGAAACCGTGAGACAGTAACCGATTGAATGTGGCGTGACTGATTTGGTTTTGGTGAACATCAGTTTGGGTTAAGAATATTTCGTGAGAATTACAGATCACATCACAACTTTTAACACCTTTGGCCAACTAACCAACCTTGTACAAAGATTAGTGACCACTCGATGAAGAAAACCCGATATACCAATACTGAAACTAAAGTAGAAGTCCCCAAATTTGTTACTTAAGCTTGCACTAATGTTGGAAGAACGGTGTAGAGAATTAATGCTCCAAGCAAATCTCTAAGAGCTCCATACCCAACCAAAGTATGAGACATTAACACCTCTTGCGATTATCGACATCGTCATTGACGTGTGACACTGAGTACTCCCATGACTCTTAAGTGATAGTTACCCCGACTGCTGGTAACTAGATAACCCAAGTCTTCAACTTAAAATTTTAAGCACGAGCAAGTTATCATTGAAGATCATGCATCCAACCAACCCCGACTTCAAGATAAAATAAGTAGACGCCTTCGTGAAATTCAACTTCAATCACAAATAAAGGATACCAGATTAACTTCGTGATCATCTTGTGCTGTTGACTAGCCAAAAAGAGAAGAAGCATGCGCAAATTCTTAGAAGTGCCCATGACTCATAGTCAGTCCTATCAAACAAAGCTGTTTGACCCAGCTACTTGGATGTGGAATAGTTGTCGTACTGTGTACAGGATTTTACAGTTCTTGAGATTTATCTGAGAAATAAATTCAAGAACTAACTGCACAACAGTAAGCATCAAACTGCTGTAGACTGAACCACTGAATCCTGAACTGCTGTAGACTGAACCACTGAATCCTGAATCGCTACGATCTGACCTGCTGTAACCGACACTGCTAAGATTCAAACCGCTGGAGACTAAACCGATACGATCTGACCCGCTGTAACCGGAACCGCTAAAATTCACATCGCTGGAGACAGAACTTCTAGGAAACTTGCGATAATTCTCCCCCTCAAAAAGGACATGAAATGACCTTTTTGCCAAAGCTGAGAGTCCGTGATGTTTGTGAATTTGTCAGGCACAAAACATGGAAAGAGACAAATGAAACTACTGCAACGAAGATGGTGATTTAGACTCTCTTGTAGTAACCCCTTGCTTTCCTCATCATCAATGGTTTAGTAGATTAACAATTCATTGAAGCTCGTAATATGCCAAAACCGCTTGATGAAATGCATATGACTTTAAAGCGAGTAAAAAGGTTAAAGCATGTCTCCAAACAAATCACCTCTTGTCTTTAAGCCTGACTACCTCTTGAGAAGATCTTGAACAACAATCCCATTAGAAGCTTGAGAAACAACAATCACTTGATGAAGCTTGATAAAGAAACAAGTCCGCGACTTAAACTTGCACTAAATTATGAATTAGAACCTATATTGAGCACAACAACGTAACTCCTTTAAATATAGGTAGTGATATATTACCCAACCTTCCATCCTTAATTGTATATATCCACTTCATGAACATCCAAGTCTAATCACCTTAAATTGCAAATTGTGATTTAGAACCTATATTGAGCACAACAACGTAACTCCTTTAAATATAGGTAGTGATATATACCCAACCTTCCATCCTTTATTGTATATATCCACTTCTTGAACATCCAGGTCTAACCACCTTAAATGCGCTCGAGCAAGGGTCAACAAACATCGTGCATCCATCCACCCCGAGATGTTTGTGACACTAAGTACACCAACCCGTGAATTAACAAACCAACCAAGTTACCATAATTTCCCAATTCCTGCTGATCTTGAAGCACAAACTTATCCCGAAAAAGCAGTCAAACCCCATAAGTTTCATAATGTCTACATCCAAGTCTAGCCTACTTGTCCAATATTAATTTCACGGGATTTTACAGCTCTTGAGATTTAAACCGAGAAATCGAATCTTTCGCTGGATTTTCTAAAAACTACAAGAGAAACCGTGAAATCAACACGAATATCCTAAAGTGAAATGCAATACTAATATTCGAGATTCAAGTCACAGAAGTCAAATCTCAACTTGATTAAATCGCAACCGGACAAGTCACAGTTTGTCAAGATGCCACAAGATAAATCGCAATCAACCAAATCGCAATAAGTCAAATCGCAAGTGTTAAACTCGCAACGTCACATCGCAACTGGTAGAATCACATTCAGTCGAGTCGCATCAAGTCAAATAGCAACTTGTCAATTCGCAATCAATCAAATTGTAATTAATCAACTGTATCTCAAATTGCAAATATCAAATTGCAGGCTCACTCAAGTCGTAGGCATCACTAGGACAACATGCAAGTCAAACTTGTAACCCGTTGACGTCATAACAAATACAACTGCGTATATCCTTTGAAACGTTATGAACCACAAATACACATTTGACGTGGAATATCTTTAAATTTATTGACAAAATACCACTCATTCGCCAATACTAAAATAGTTGAAATCCCAGATATCATAATCAATTTGGCCGAGCTAAATAGGTTTAGCAACATGATTTCACAACTATTCATCGTGAGCCACTCATAAGCCTAATCAATATCAACCATTCAAATGATAAGCCCATCCGAACATGAGCCCAAACCAAACCCAACCAAATTCATCCTTGTGATCACAGTCCACCGCCCATTGATAAAAACAACTCCAAGTCCACGCAGTTAGAACATAACCCGGGCCCAATCCAACCCATACATTACCCTAATAATCCGGGTATTTAAAAGTTACTTTAATACGGAGTATAGATTAGTAACCCTAAACCACACTCATAAACTCTCCGCCCCCATCTCCAAAAAAATTAGATCTGGAAAAAAAATCCGTCCCTTACTAGGTTATCAACTCCTCATCACAAGTCTGATCTAATCTCATGTCATCACCATAATCCTATTTACAAACCCGTCTAAACGAACCTCACAATCACAAATTTAACCATTTCCAGCCTATATCTTTATTTGTTGTTCAATTTGGATCAAGAAAATCTTCAATACGGCAACAAGATCTGAAAGATGGTCTCTGGTAGGTGATGATTATATCTGTTTTGTGTTTCATTTGAACGAACCAAGGATAAAGAAGAATAGCAAGCTTGTTATTTCTCTTATCCTTTTAGTTTCGGATAGAAAAAGAAGCAACGCTTCAATAAAGATTGATGATGATTCATTCTTTCGTGTTGATGGCCTTTGGCCATTGGTCTTGATTTACTTTATGTAACGCACGAAAGAATAAACTGAGATCTGGTAATAATTTTCACTTTTTTGAGTCCGAGTCTTTATGAGTCATGGGGAGTGATAGCAAAGTATATGGTTGCGTCTAACATAGGATTGGTCGTTATGTTTGAACATAGTTGAGGCAGTGATACTAAGAGAGTGGATTAAGGGTTTAGGATAGTTACCGGATTGTTGGTTGTTGTTTAAATGAGAATGGGTTTAGTTAAGAATGTGTTAATTTTGTTGTGTGCTGTGTTCTTCCAATTCTAATCTTGTTATTTTGACTGTTAATGGACCAAGGAAGTGGTATTCGATTAGTGGTCTGAGGTCAAATGAGAGTCCGGTAAAAGGTTTTGGTCAATATCTGCTTCATCTTGATTCTTTCTTTTTGTTGTTTGTGGGTTTTCTTTCGAAAGTTTTTCTCGTTTATTGCTTCTTCTTTTTCATTTTGTTTGCTTAACATCTCGTTAACCGTTTGACCATTTGACCAAGTAGCAGACAAACCGAGTCGATGAAAGATAGACAAACCGAGTTCGTGTTTAAATGGACAAACCGAGTCCAGGGTTAAACAGACAAACCGAGTCCGTGGTTAAGTAGAAAAACCGAGTTCATGGTTAAACAGACAAACCGAGTCTGTGGTTGTATGGACAAACCGAGTCCAGGGTTAAACAGACAAACCGAGTCTGAGCCAATAGACAAACCGCGTCTTTGACCAGTCAAACCTGTCACTTTCGTACTTTCCTTAAAAACCGGATCTGTGTTTTTTCTCTTTCATGACAAACCGCCTTCAGGAACCTCCCTTTAACACTAGCAGTAACCAAGAACAACCACAATCTTCAACAAAGAATCACCTCTTAAAACTTAACCACGAACAACCAACAACAAAAGTGACAACCACAATCTTCAACAAAAACAACCCAAGAACCAAGGTCCAAGCAATTCCAGTTGGTGTTTCGACCCACAAGTGAATATTACTCATAACACAGATTTGGGTCACCAAGAATAACCAATGAATATTACTCATAACACAGATTTGGGTCACCAAGAATAACCAACACAGATTTGGGTCACTATCAATTTATGTAACATGATATGAACCAATCAAAGAAAATGAAATCAACTACACAGTATGTGAAGCCCAAATACCACATAAAGATTTAAACAAATATGGATCACTAACCATGGATTTGAACGGACCAGTTAATAGCCCACACAACAACTATGCATAGATTTTCATGTGGTACTGTACATGATTCGAACAACAAAAACAAAAAAAAATAGATTCAAACAGTTTGATAATAAAAATTCAGACCACAAGAAATTCAAACAGTTTGAGAATAAAAATCCAGACCACAAGAAAAATCTAAAAATGGACACACAATCAAACCGGATCTAACCATGGACCACAGATCTGACCAAGATGAAACCATGGCTCTGATACCAATTGTAGGAAATAACCTTCTTGATTGTGTGGATCTATTCGGGTGGTCTTGGATCTTGAAAGATCAAGAATCCCATGGTGAGTTAGATGTTAGAGAGAAGTTAGAGAGAGGTGGGAGACTCTTTGAGAGAAAACTGGTAATATTAGATTAATGTGTGAAGAGTTCCACCCTTCCCTTGTGTGGGAAGGGTTATATATATAGTCCTAATATTTGTGCCCCTAGTGGGCTGTGGAGTGAGCTGACAGTGGGGAAAGCCCCGACCCACTCCACGAATATATATTACTACACTAATAATACTGATAATACTAATACTACTAAACAAATATATATAAGCCTACGAGCTATATAAATGCTAATTAGATGCTCGGGGTGACCGAGCCTTCATATGAATATTTATATTCCTAACATTTGCGACTAATGCTCTTCGTGGGGTCCACCGAAACCGGGACAGGGACCGAGACCAGCACCAGCCTCTGCAGACTGGTAGGGAATTAGTGAACTTGCCTAAACCACCAGAGCCTGATTTTAGCAGTGATGCTGATTAGTTATTATACGTATTATTTTCTTGTTGATAATACATTTATACATGTTGATACTTGTTTACTTGTGCATGGAAAAATATAGGCTTATTCAGTTACTGTAACTAATGATGGTAAATGCAGCATTAGTTGTGCTATACCTTATTCGACCTACATTTGGAAAATAGGTGTGACCTCAAATTTTGGCAAATTATTTTTTTGGAAGGCAAGTTGAGATATTGCAAACACTATTTTCGCGACATTTGTTGGTATAGTGCCGCTACCAGAGAAGGCTCTTTCATGCGAGACACCTCTTCTATCGTGGCGTAGTTGCTATCAATTTGGGATTTAAGTTTTATGTCGAAAAAGTGATTTTAGTGTTGACAAAAAAGTGCTTTTTCGCAACAATAGACGTGTATCACGGACATGTTAGCATTAGCTACACTCAAAAATGTCCTGAACGTATCATCTCGGGTTAGTTTGGTGATCTTAACCATGGTAGTTGGTTGAGACGATACATTCTTGTACAGGCACTTAGATGGTTAATCTGGAAGAATCTTACAGCATTAGGTATAATACTTCTGCTCGTTTACCGAGTCTATTAACTTTTTGCCCACTTGTAAGTGTTGAGGTGGTCACTTTGTTTGAGAGGCATCCTAGATCGAAGCATCTTAACAAAACATGATTTAGGCGCAATCTATTGGTCATCAATGAGAAGTATGTAAATCATGTCTCTTATATGTTGGATGAAGACTGATTAAGTTCAGTGTATATTGTCGTTATGTAACAAATAACTCATTTGGCATACATTGTATACTTATTGTTTTGTGGACTTCATGATAGAGCCTCTCTGCAAATTTATTTATTGTGTTGTGTTGACAAGTTATATGTAGAATAAGAAGTGTTATATTTTATCAAGCTGCTGATCCCTTGATGTTCTTTGGGGATACACATGACAAAAACATACTAAGGTGCGTGTCGGAGATAGCCGGAGCTAAATTTGGATGATATTGCCAGGTACGATTTCAAGTCCTCAAACAGATGAATTGAGCAGTCTAGCAAAGTGAAAGATGGCAAAAATCTTCATTATCCAAATTATTCTGCCATGTACGCTTATATTTCACTACCCACTGGAGTACTTGATTTGATGACTCGATTATGTAAATTAAAAACATTGTACAAGCATCTCTATTTTTCATGCTTCCTAAAATCACAGCTTGTGCACTAACGAGAGCACTTAAAAACATATTATCAAAAACATAACAGAAAATAAATAAAACAAAGATGAAGCTTTTTTCATTCCCTACCAGTATGGGAAACGTTACAATTACACGATTCCAATCTTTTCAGTCATGAGATAAAATTAGTAACCTGATGCTTCGCTTGCTCCATAAGGTATATATCAAGTTTATCAGCTCAAGAGGTGAATATTTACGTTGAATTTACTGATTTGTTGCAGCATATAACGAAAGAAAAATAATACTCCGTATTATAGTACATGCAAGGTCTATGGGTAATGGGTGAAATAACATACTGAATCAATCACTACGAACAACCAACAAGAAAGAAGATAAACCCAGTGTTCAATTGACCAATGTACCTATGGCTTCACAAACAACACACACTACACAAAGTATCAATTGAGTAATCAGACATATGTTACTTACATTCTGGTGTAATCAGTGAACAATCACCACAATCTAAAAGAATAAACGAACAAATGACAACAGATACACGGACCATGAACAAAATTTTTAATACACTTTTAACTCCGTTATGAGTTCTCCTTCGCTCTTTCCAAGTTCTTTACAACCTTCGATATACATTATAATGCAGTGTTCACAATGTTCTTAGTCCTCTTGGTGTAACTGCACCATCTAACAACACACCAACTTGACATAGGTCGGTCAAACAGGCTAAAAAGCCACAAAGTGTTCTAAATAACAATTAGCTTGTTAGTAGTGCACTGACAAAGTTTCACTAATCATACTTAACACCCACTATTAATATAAATTTACTAAAAAGGATAAAAAAGGTTAATTTAAGGCCTGTCATTTACTAAATTCGTAAAACAACGAGAGACTTTGTGCCTTATTTATCTATTTTCCTGACCTATGAACTATAAGAGACTAAGCTCATTATTTATCTATTTTCCTGACCTATGAACTATAAGAGACAAAACTAGCTAACTTTCATAACGGTCACATTCTATGCGATGCCCATGCAAATTCCATTAAAAAACGATTAAAATCACAGATAACCACGTTACACATACATCTGAATCGAAATCACTGTCAAAAACATCTGCAGCCTCTCCTTTCTACAATGTAATATATAGTGATATGAGATAGACCAACTCCATGGGTGCATTTTGTACGGCCCATGGGATTGGATGCCTAAACTAAACTCCAGGAAATCAAACAACTGTTTACAAAGATTTCCTAGAGTCTTTTAGACCGCGCCCATAAACAAAACACCAACAAGGGTTGGTGGGTTGGTGTGGCAGTATCTTTTTTTGGTTTATGCAGAAATACTCATAGTTAGTAGTACTTAGTAGACAGAGTTGTCTGTCAAATGTGGCATCAAAGATTCCTCAATGTATGTTTTTTTACTTATAATACAAATAACATTAAAGGTTTGTCATTTATTCCGTGGAGCCAAAACGTTGTACTTTATATGAGCCTACTTATTGTTCATGTCACTGTAAGCAGGACATAACAGTTGAACATAGCCCAATGCTTAAACCTCAAGTATACTTCAAGCAACTCAAATAGCTAAAGTATAAAATTATTGGATCAAGACATATACTAGTTACAACCCCACTCTAGTTGAATGTCTCATTAAGATTTACTTTCTGAAGAACACTATAAATATAAAATAAATATATAATCCAATATAGCCAATCAGGGCTGCTAATTTCAATGTAAATTTAAGCTCAAACGATAGCTATTATTTCTTAGAAATAGCAGAAACCCAAATGTTAAGCAAGATGAAACTTCAGCAACACAAACAAACGCAGTGAAATTGAAACAGCAAATTTTATACATTAGCACAAAAAGAAACTGATCATTACAAGAAAATAAGAAGAGATACAAATAAAGATGGTACCTTTTAGAAGTGAACCAAGAATAATGATAATTGAAATCGTTAGAATTAAAATTAGGGAATATGTACATGACGAACATGAGAAATCTTCCACCAGTCTACACCATTCTGCGGCCAACAACGCTGCTTCAAAGCAGGACAACGATGGATAGACAGATGTTGGAGTCCAGTAAGGCGTCGAAGAGCCACTGGCAAACAAGTCACTTTCTGGCAATCTGAAATTGCCAATGATCTTAGTGACAGTAAGGTTTCAAACCACTCAGGCAAAGCACTAAGGTTATAACAGCTATGGAGTTGTAAACTCTGCAGTTGTGTGGCAAATTTAAGACTCTCGGGTAGAATTTGTAGCTCGGGGCAATTCATGAGAGTCAAACGCTTCAACAAAGAAAGATGGTGGAAACTATCAGGTAAAGAGGCGAGATTTGAGCAGTACATAACAGTCAAGCTTTCCAAGGCAGTAAGATACTGCAGCCCTGTTGAGATTATACCCAAGTTACTGCAGTTCTCAATGGATAACGTTTTAAGAGACGTCAAACCTTCAATCTCATCACCCAAAATACTAATCGCGTGGCATTCAGTAATCTCCAGTGACTTTAAAGAAGTAAGTTTCTGAAAACCTCTTGGCAAGGACGATAAACTTTGACACCAACGAAGGGTCAACATTTCAAGAGAATTCAGGTTTTGCAACTCCAAATGCGGCAGAGATTCAAGATTTGGGCAGGATATGATTTCCAAGGAAGTAAGAAGCGGATTATTTTCCAGAATATCTTTTGGTAAAGAAAACAACTCAGCAAAGTCTTGTAGTACGAGTGTCAAGAGTGAAGTTGACTTACTGACGGGGTCTAAAATTCTTGAATTGCAGCCGTGCAGCGACAAATGTTGAAGCGACAAGAAAACAGGAAGCTGCATTAGGTTGGGGCAATTCTTTATAGTCAATTTCATCAATAACGGAAATATGCTTTTGTCTTCCATACTGCACCAATTTTCAAGAACTGGAAAATCTTTTATGTGTAATTCTTGTAACGATTGAAATGCCACAATACTACTTTCACCATAGAATTCTAAATGAGACTACACCATCTCTATTGTATCCACTTAATTGACTCAAAAGGTCTCAGAACTGCAAACAGAAAGATCAAAAAGAGCTTATGGCTAGTATCAGCTTATTTGATCAGTATAGAGCCTTAGATTTGAACAGTGGGTATAGAACTATGAAATCCATCAAATTGGCTTGAAACAACTTAAAATCAGCTTCTACTAGTTAAGTTAAGCTAGATTGAAATTAAAGGATTTGCACATGAACAGTGACTAGCTTAAATGGCCTTAAATGAGCTTATGCCAAACAGCCCTTTATGGGACTGTTTTGGCTTTTCTAACTAGGACAGTCTATAATAAGCTATGATATAGAAAGGAAAATACTAATTAATCTTTATTAAGTCTAGAAAATCAGAAAACAATGGAAAATAAGCACTTGGAATAAGTTATCATTACTTATACCACCAAACATCACCATTCCCGTCTTAAAAAACCAGATTGTTCAATTTGAGTTTTATTAAATTATACTTATCAGTAAAGAAAGCAGGAGTTCTTCTCATCAATCACCCAAGATCATTCGTAAAACATCATTTACAAACTACTACTTCAACAAGCCCGGAAACTATAACCATGTTCCTAGCAACTTTAAACTAAACTTTCCAAATATTTTATCATATCCGTACACTAACTGTTAGTGGAAAATTAAAGTTCACAAAATTTTGCAAAATAATTTACAAGATTGTGTGTACCGGCGATGCACTAAGTCTTCGCGAGATCACAAGCTGTCAAAACAGTAGCCCGTGTAGTTTGAACCTGATCGGGAGTACAGACTACCTCCGCCGTGTCTTAATCACAAGCAGGATGAATAATCTGAGGCCCGATATCTGAGCCCAACTCTACAGGGTTAAGTAAACCGACTATCTATGGTTCAAGGTCGCCCGGAATCACCACTTGATCCGTTTACCCTAGTTGTTTCCCATAGAATAGCCGATTACCACCGAGGTGATACAACACTTAGATCCATCGCAAAGACAAAAGCAAAGGTTTCCAAACCTCGCACTTGAAAATTGTTTGCTAAAAATTGTGTGAACTTTGATTTTCCGAAAAACACATTGGTCAAAATAAATACATACATGACTCTAAATAAGCCAAATGAAAACAAATAGACAATCCACAAAGACAAATAATCACTGATATTAACATTTAGTGTCACCATATATAAGCTAATGCATACTGACAACACTCCCAAAAAATACATCATCTTTCAACCTAAAGACTGATATGCTGAAAATAAGCTATCATACTAACATGACTCTAAGGGTAAAAAATGAAAACAAATAGGCAATCCACAAAGACAAATAATCACTGATATTAACATTTAGTGCCACCATATATAAGCTAATGCATACTGACAAAACTCCCAAAAAAGACTTCATCTTTCAACATAAAGACTGATATGCTGAAAATAAGCTATCATACAGACATGACTCTAAATAAGCCAAATGCAAAACAAATAGGCAATCCACCATATATAAGCTATCATACAGACATGACTCTAAATAAGCCAAATGCAAAACATCATCTTTCACAACTTTATATACAATATATACAATATTCAGGTAATAAACCCTAATTAAACCTAACAATTAAAAAATTAGATAAAACCTAACACTAACAATTAAATAGTCCTCGAACAACTAACACTAACAATTAAATGATCAGATAAATAAAAAAAATAAAAAAATAATACGACAAACCCTAACCCTAAATAAGAGTAACCTTAAATCGAAAAGATAATTACTTACCCTAGCCCAAACCATTTTTACTTTCGTTAGATCGAATACTATACCGAAACCCTAAATTAGAATAAACCTAAACCAAAACAATCGGTTGCTTCAGATCTGTGGGTGTAATTAATAATGAATATAATCGACACAAAAACAATCGGTTGCTTCAGATCTGTAGGCTTTCGATCTGTAGAAGTAATTGATGGAGAGGTGTATAATTGATAGAAAGGAGTATGATCGAAGGAGTAGAAGACTTTAATCAGTATGTGTAATGAAAAGAGTAAAGTTATGAGTGAGAGAAAGAAGTGTATTTGATACACTTCAGATCTGTGTATTTGAGAAAAAAAAGTAAAGTTAAGAGTTTAAAAATATTATAAGTATAAAAAGAAAGAAAAGTATTAAAAGTATAATTATGTATTTTTTTTGTGTATTTGGTACATAAAAAGTATGAAAGTGTACCCTCTACCTAACAAGTCGCCCAAGAATAAGAAATAGTGGGACCCAGTCACCCAAGACTTATGTACTATTATATAATAAAATAAGACTATATTTTTTTACAAAAAGACAAAAATTCCAAAGTCGCTCAAGTTATGTGGGTCCCAGTCGTCCAAGAAGTACATACTGCAAGTGATACATCTTTGTACTTTTGTGAGGACATACATAAGGACACATGTCACCATTATATGAGATCCGCCCAAGTTTTGTTGAGCGACCTGATCCCTGAGGTATTTAGAGAAATTTTTTTTTTGGGGCATCTAGGGTAAACACCCTTGTACCTTTGGGGTATTTAGAGACTTATCCCACCTTTATAAGATCTCTTATTTTTAACATGTTTGACTGTTAAATTTATTAGCATATATATATATATATATATATATATATATTACTGGTATATTAGCTCATGTAAGGCTCAGCCCATATCGCAACCAAAACAAATAGATGCCACAATTACCGCAACCAAAAGCAAAATTGATCAATCCCATTCTATCGCAAGTATAAAGGCATGTATCCCGCAACCTCTCGATTTAGACAAGTTTGGCTACAATTTATGATGCGAACTATTTAAGCGTTTTTGTAAGACCTACAACGTTGGGATCATCTTAAAGCCATCTCCCACGACAATAAAAATGCTCGAGTTGTGCAACTTGATAACATGATTCGTTATACGTGCCTTGGAAACCTCACTGTTTTTGACCATTTTCAAGCAACCAAAAACAAGGCAGATTGGCTATCCAATCTTGGCTCGCTTGTGAATGACACAAAATTCGTGACTTATGCTATCAATTGGCTTGGGAAGGAGTATTAACAAATTGCTAGGATCATGAGGTCATGTAAGGCCTTGCCTATTCTCTAGTTAGCTTAGTATTAACAAGAAGTGGAAAAATAATGTTGAAAAACTTATATTGTATCAATAGGAGCGTATTATTATGTTTACATGGCAAAATTGAGCATTCATATTGGTCAACTCAAAGTCAAAGTTTGCTTCAATTTGGTCAAACTTATTTATGTTTTATCCAACAAAATAAATATGTATAAAACATATGTTTCGATTCTGTAAAAAAAAAAAAAAAAAAAACTCAAAAGTGGAAGGGTAATAATTAAAACATTTGCTGTTAAATTTTAAATAAATTATATAGACTTAGATATACTTATCAGTTTTTATATTTTTTAATAACTTGATAAATTTAATAAATACACCTTAGACTTTATCCTCTATAAACTTTATATTTTTATCAAAAATTAAAAAATCTATGTTGCTAGACGCTAACATTTGCTTGTATAATTACTTGATATTATGTCGTCGCAAGTGAGAGCTGTTAGAGTACGCTCTCGGATAATATACATTTTTTTTTTTGGTTTATAATATATCTAGTGTACTAGATTCATGGCCTGCCCGAATGCGCAAGCTAGCTTCATGAAATTATTTGTTAAGAATATAAACAATGTAAACATTTTTGAAATTAAAATAATGAAACATGGATGACATGTGGATTGTTTGCATGTGATATATACAAATTGGTTGTGTGTTGTGGGATAATTGGTTTTTCTGATGGATTTGTGTGCACGGTACAACAAGAAATAACTGATACGGTTGGATACGGACATTGGCTAAGAGGTCACGCTCTAGCACGAATAGAGGCTCTATATATATGTATGATGTACATATAGTATTACAATATGGTTAAAAGAAGTTACGAGTTCAGAAAATTAACTTAACACATTTATTGAACCGACAAGTAACAAGAGATGTCATAACTTTCATTGCAAGTGTAATACCTGAAATTCTAAAACATGCAAAAAGACCAAATTACCCCTGAATTTAAAATTTTACTTATTAATCATTTAAAGTACCAAATAAATCCCAAACGCTTGTAAACAAGTACCATATGAAGTGAAATTATTTTTATTTGAACATTTTAATATTTCATATGTTATAAAAATAATTGTCATATTATTTAATTATTATGTTAACCGAATATTAATTTTATGTATATTATATTTGTTAATTAAGTTAATAAATCATATAATTATAGGATAAATGCTATAAATAAGACAAGATAAATTATAAACAGAATTTTATTGTTATCTTGAGTCTAGAACCGGCCTATATCCTTTCCCCCTCCTCTAAGAAAACCGGCTCTATATATATTCTCCCTTAAAATCCCTTTGTCGACACTAATAAACCACAAAAACTTCCCAAAAATTCCACCCGATCGTTCATACTTTCTGGAGCAGAAGATATAATTTTCCTGTGTTCTAATAAGTCCTAAGAAGAGTAGAAAAATAGTGGTTCGAATTTAGGAGGCTTGGTTCGTGCGTTTTTGATTTTTCTTGCTCGATCAAACCCTACCGAGAGGTATAATTTCCTGTAGCTTGTTCGATTGTTTTTAATTCTTCCTGCTATTTTTCTAAGCTTGTTCATGTCATATATAATCAGTATAAATTAGCTATAACATCCCATGCAAGATAGATTAGTCGCTTGATAATTTATGAACACTAAGAACCCTAATCGAACATAATTACTTAGCTCGACATGCAGATTTTCTGGGCAGTAACAATAATTTTTATGGGTCTTATACGAGTCTAATAACACTAGAAAAATACAACATGGATTTATGGAAGCTTGTATCACCTCTTGTCGACTTGTTTTGCAAACCGGGTTTAAAGAAAACGTTTTAAACAAAAATAGAAGGGGTGGTCGTGCATGCTAGGGTTGGTTTTAGATGATGTTAGTGAGTTAATTAAATGTGTTTTAAGGTTCATTAATGACTTCCAATGATTGGGTAGGTTAGGGTAAGATTTGGGTGATTTTAAGTGTATGTCGAATTGGTTTTAAAACTATGGGGGTTGTTTTGTAAATTATTAAACTTGTGGGATATTTTTGTAACTTAGTTTAGGTCAGGGTAACATGTATAAAATATAATATAGGGATCTTGAGTGTAGAATTTGGGAACTAGAAGGTCTAAATGGCAATTTATTAAAGTATATATACGATTTGTAAAAATTATATAATTGAGGGACTTGTTTTGAAATCTGTATAAATAGAAGGTCCATTCGTATAAACTTTTATTTGAGGGGTCTAAAGTGTAACTTTTGATAATAAAGGGCTTATTGTGTAACTATAAACATTGTAAGGGTTAAATTGTATTTTAACAAACTATAGGGTTTAAATTGTAAATTAAATTATATTAAGGGTCTAATTTGTAAATTGTTAACATTAAAGGACTAGAGTGGTAATTATGGATAACTTTTGGGCTAAAAGAGTAAGTTATTATATTTTCACTTTAAACCTTATTCTTTTACGTATTTACATTTAAAACCCTAAACTATGGAAGTTGTCATAATTAACCCTAAAATATCATAAGATGATAAAAGAAACCCTAATTCCATAATAATATTAAAGTAATAACTTGACCTAAAGTTATAATATTAAAATCCTTCTAATTATGGAAACCTGCTAAATAAGGAAACTTTCTAAAAATGGAACTTACTTAAAATGGAAAGATAACTAAAAACCCCTTGTCATTCTGTCTTCTACTCCTTTAGGTTCGAGGAAGGAGTAACTTGATCTCTGTCAGCTTTTATCTTTGTTCTTGCTTGCTAATAAGGTACAGATATTCTGCCCTTCTTGTAAGGAGCCTTCGTTTCTCTTGATCTCTTGTTTTGATTCGTTTAGGATTCCCCAAAGCCATTGCTATGTTCCCCTTGCTTCGTGAACCTTAGTATTGAACCTTTCCATTTGAACCCTTGTCTTGAACATTTTTGCCTTGAACCTTTGTCATGAACCCGGATATGAACTTTGCCTTTGAACCTTGACTTAAATATGGATACGACATACTTGAACTAAAGCTCGAATTGAACCCATTGATATGTAAACCTGAGCTTGAACTTGATTTGTACACTTGACCTTGACCTTGACCCACAGTTTGAGACTACGAGCCATACTAGGCATGAGGGTTTCATGTCCTTGTCATTGATGCACCAATGGCTTGACTTTTGGGTAGGAAAGTGATGACCTATCCCGTCCTTGCCATGACTTGATATTTGACTTGTACACGTAGATGAAGACATTGTGGCAGCCTAGAGGGGCGTATGGATGTATCCTAGATATGTACTTGACTTGACTTGTTGATTATATTACTTGTTATATTAGATGATTGATGGGTGTGTGCGGTACACGTCTTTCATCTAATGGGAGCTTGCAACTCCAACCCATGGAGGTATCCCCTCATATTATACTTGGTATACCGAGGTCACCCCTCCGTATACATGTATACTTGTTTACTTGATATGATTTATTCTGGGCTCGTAGAGGATTGCTGTTTTACCTTTACCTTTTTCATTTTAGTTTACATTTATCCATTTCCTTATTCTTATGCCTTTACTCTTGATAACCTCTACTACATCTACATTTCGTTACCCATGATTACTGCTTTGTTATCGTTATATCTGTTCACTGGGCTCTCGTAGCTCAGCCGCATTTTCTTTTCCTGCGGCAGGTATTTAAGCTAGGAAGCTGGGTTTTGCTTTGGGATGAGAGCAACTTTGAGTGAAGCGTGGACCTTAGTATCTTAGACTTGTTATGCCTTGATTGGATCTTGAATTGTTAAGTACTTCATTTATTTCTTTTCATTTGTCTTGTTGAACTTGATATAAGTCTTGTTGGCTTATTATCTTTGGTTTAATGTTAAGACTTCCGCTGTTTTATTATTGCTTGTTCTGATGTGAAACCATATTGTTGTGATATCTTTACCCTTGTCGGGTCGGGGTGTTACAATTTATGGTATCAGAGCCAGGTTGGACCCATAGGTTTCCTGAAAAACCTTAGGCTTAGGCCATTGACCTGTGAGGATTGGGTAGACATTAGGTTTCCTTTCGCGTACTCTCTTTCTTGCCCTACTCTAGCGTATTTTGTTCGATCTTTGCTAATCATTTTCGAAATCGTTCAGATGGTGAATACGCGTTTTACCCAGTACACTGATGGACAGGATGCCCTTGATTTCGAGGCCATGATAGCCGCTGCCTTGGCTAATGCTCTTCCTAATTTGGTGACCCAAATCACCAATAACATCCAAAATGGTGCGGGTTCATCAGGAGGTGGTGGTGCAGGACCCTCAGGCGGTGGTGGTGCAGGACCATCAGGTGGTGGTGGTGGTGGCGGTGCTCCACCTACTGGTATTCATGTTTGGATCGAAAGGTTCAATAAGCTCAAGCCTCTCTCTTTCAGGTCTGCTGCCACTCCCACTGAGGCAGAGGACTGGATCACTCATGTTGAGAAGTTGTTTAGGGTCTTGGGTTGCGCGGATGAGTTCAAGACTCGTTTGGCCATTTTCAAACTGGAGGGTGACGCACTGAGCTGGTGGACAGCGTATGTTCAGTCACAGGAAGGGGATTTCGCTGATACATGTTCTTGGGAGGATTTTTGTGGCATATTCTATAAGCAGTATATTCCGGTGTCTGAGCAGCAGAGGTACGAACGTGAGTATGGGTCTATTCGTCAGATGGATCGAGAGTCGTCTGGGGAATTCATGCAGAGGTTCATGAGGCTGGCTAGTTTTGTTGGACCAGAGGTTACGGGAAATGCTTTTCGTCAAGCTAAACACTTTAAATGGGCATTGAAGAAGTGGGTGTTGGATCGTATTGTGAACACCGAATATGAGGATGTTGCTGCAGTTGCGAACGATGCCCGCAACATTGAGATGTTGCATGCTGATGAGGGTTCGAATAAGAGAGACAGGGATGGAAATCGTGTAGACTTCAGGGAGCGAAGGGGTCGTCAGGACCAGAGCCAGGAGTATAAGGGTCGCCAGGACCAGGGATATGAGCAGCAGAGGCGGTCTAGTAGGAGTTTTGAGCCACGCGATCAGGCGGATCGTGGTCATGATCAGAGAGGTCAGGATTCGAGGTCAGCTTCTAAGCAGGGTAGTGATCGTCACGGGCGCAGCGGTAATGAGAGGCAGTGGAAGGATCAGTCTTCCTGGAATAACCAGCAGAATCGGGTTTCTGGATCAAATACTGTAGGATCCTACGAAAATCCATTATGATAATCCTCATTAATTAATGACAATCTCAACTTACTGTTTAACAAAACCCATTTTTACAGGAAAATTTGAACTTTTCCCTTATATGTTGTTATTAACCTGTTACGTTTCACGATTATATTTTAAGTAACGACGCGGACTCGAGACACAATTCGATCACGACACCACTTTTTCACGAATGTCAACCAATGACAATATTTATATTTAACAAGTGACCATTTCTTGATTTTCCTAAATCATTACCAAATATTACATTTAGACCACCACTAATCACCATTTATTTAATTTAATCATTTCACTAATCACCCTTTAAACTACAAAGCCAAATGGGCTGTTCAGCCCACCAACACTCACGTCACACTAACTACAGGCCAACTCAAAAACCCACCTCCTCTTTTATTATTTTATGTGGTGTTCGACCTCCCCACACCCTCCAAAACAGGCCTAGATCTTCCAATTTTTAAACACAACTCACAAATGTTTTTGCACCACCTAGCTCGCCACCCACTAGACTATGAACGAGCCAAGTTCCAAATTTACAGGTCGCATTTTGCTATGATTTTCAAAGCCCAATTGCTTGTCCCATTTCATTAAAACCGTTATATACAAAAACCATAAAACACAACCGTTTTAATTCACGCATTTTCCTACGACTTCCTAACGAACATATTAGCATTATGTGATGTTTAAAAAGATAGTAAGGACCGAACTTAGGAAGGCTACTCAGAGAGCTCACTTTTTGCACATATTTAAAATACATGTCGACCCATATATAATTGGAAAACAAGAGATAAGCGTTACCAACCTTGTGAAATATCTCTAAGATATTTTCATGTCAGAAAACATGTTAGCATGGCCCCTCAACCTCTGCCATCTAACAGTAACTAACAATAATAGAGGGTGAAGACTTTGCAAGTCAAGAAAAACGTGTGACATTTCCTCTATATTATACCTAACCTATCACCTTCTACACACACTACTCACCTCTCTCTCCTCTCTTATATTCCGGCCACGATTCCGGCCAGTGAGCCGCCACCGCCGCTCACCATACTACACCACCACCACCAAAATGATCCTTGTGATCTCCTCTTCACCCCTATGTACCACACGCGCCACCATTCCCCCTTCTCTGCCACCAACGAAGCAGCACCACCACCTCACCTTTACTGCTACCACGCTCCTTCCGTTTTTGTTGAAGGTGGTATAGATCGAAGTTTTGCTCAGGAGCTGTTTTGGGTTCGAGAACGCCACCACAGCCACCAACGCCGTCTTTTCCCTCTCCTCTCCCTCTTTCTCGACATGGTAAAATCGAGAAAACAGTTCCTTATCTTTTGTTTTGGATAAAACCGAATTTATTTATTTTTGTCATTGTTCTTCGTGGATTTAAAACGTATCTAAATCGGGTTATATTAATGTTGTGACTATGAAATGGATTAAAAACGTTTTCTATACTTTTAAATCTCTGAATCGTGTGGTAAGAAATCGTTTGAGTTGTTGTTTGATTCGTATGGGTTGTTCACGGGTCGGTTCGACCCAAACTGGTTAACAGTATTGATCTTGGATATATGTGTGGTATAGGCTCTCGTAGATATTGTTGTTGTTATTAATATTGTCTTCGTTTCTGGGTCAAGTCAAACCGTACGATCCGTTTGATCTTAGTTGGGTTTTGAATCATTTAAAGTTAGTTGTTCTCATTATTCATCTGGTCCTAGTCTCGATTCGGTGCATATGTTACTTAGTAGTCATTTTGGCAGTTGTGTTGTGTATTTCTCTTGCTGTTTTGGTTGTGTGCTCGGATTCAACAAGACCACAAGAGTGGTTGTGTGAGTTCTTGTCTCGGTTCGCCAAGAAATACACCCACGAAGAGTGTTTCACAGGTTATGGTTGGTTGTATTAACTTGGTCTCGGGGTGTCGAGTCATATGGTAAAACCAGTTTGCCAAAAAGAAGAGTAGTTTGGTTTTCACAAAAACTATAATATGTTAATTTTGTTCCGTATGCAGTTATGTGAAGATGTGTGGGATTTTCCTCATGGGCCTAAGCCCAACACGTTTATTAAGGGTGCATTTGGTATAAAATGGGCCGGGTAATTGGACTCGACCTTGGGTTGATCTATTTTAATTATAAACGAGTCGGGCACCGGTCCGCCGCGTTGCGGCGGAGCGTCGCAGTTGGCGGTTATTTTACCGCTCCGTTGGTACAATGTCAGGTTTTATCCATGGCATCCAAATTCAGTATCTTAAAAAAACTATCATAGATAAAGATCAAGAAAATATTGAGACACTGTTCAAAAGACACTTCAGTTTCACCACTTGCCCAAAATCTGCATTAAACATGGACTTTGGTAGTCACTAAACATTTTTCAGCTAAAAGGGAAATGAGTAAAAAGGGCCGGACAGATTGAAAGTCACTCAAGCTTATTATTGTAATAGTATTGTCTTTTCAATAAACAAAACAAATGCAAAAAAATAAAATGGCTAAGGGTCAGGTCTGCTGCAAAGGCAATCCAGTTATAACTCAAGTTAGCACCATCAGACTTAATTCATACAACATCAACCTCAAATGCTCGTAGTGAAATCCCTACTGCCTCCTCAAACATAAATTACATTCATATTTTATATTTTGTATAATTATATAAAAAATTCCACAATATAGAAACAATAGCCATGAAATTAATGCGACTAAACCACATTATTAAGCGCGCAACTTCTTTATCTTTTTACCAAAAGGACGGGTAGCAGCCTAAAACGACATCATATGGCCTTACATGATGCCGTGCAGAAAAGCCAAAAATTGACACTTTTAATCAAGAATGGGTCAATTTAGAGCCTGCTATATCTGAAGCGGGTCGCATGTGTCGAACGGTCTAACTGAATATTAAATAAACGTTTTCCTAAATGTGAAGTTTAAGCCAATTCCGGATAATGTTTGTGGAGGTACCCGTACCAGTTGTGGTCCTCCTGTTGTTTCTGCTGTTGTTGCTACTGTGCGTTCCTAAGAAGGAGTTTGACACTGCATTTACGTTCTACAATCTATGTTCATGCCAGGGTATTGTGCAATGAATAAGTAAATAGGGAGATTACAAAGTTTCAGCATAGACAATCAACAAATGTTGCACCAACCTGCGCGTTCAGCTGTTATTCGTGAGCCTCTAGCAGTGTGGGCCTGGGGCCGCGTGTTCGGTACTTGTGGCATTGTTGTGACTTGCAGACCAGTTATTATTGGAGCTTCAGGTTGCGACTCCAACGTGCCTATAGTGGCAATTAGATAAAATAGAGGACACATTTAATAAGTTACATAAAATAGAGGACACATTCTTTCTACATGAAAAATGGGCAATTAAAGAAGAAATCTCTTACACATGTACAGGTGCCAACGCCATCAGCAACGTTTCCACTTTTTCCTTTGCCTTTTGCACCACCTTCCTCACTACCACCGACTTTTTCCTTTCCCTTTCCACCCTTTTCATCCTTTCCCATTGTAGTTGAAGCCTGTGACAGACACGTAAATAGGTAATGACATATGTTAACAGTATGGTGAATCTAAAACCTAAACAAATAGATGAATAAGAAACACTATAGATCACGCATCATATGTCAAAAATATAACATGCGTATGCACTGAAGCTTACGACTATTCTACACAATTCTTTTTTTTTTAATGCACTAAGGAGGGTGTTTAGGATAAATATTGAAATTACTTATTGCGTTTTGATACAATGGATGAGCAACTTGTAGAGTGTTTACCCGAACTGTTTGTCTATTTAGTTGCTTATTTCTTTTGATAGAATGTTCATAAATTTAACAACACAATATAAGCGTGAAGTTTTAATTTACTGAACGGATTTAAGAATAAATAACAAAAGTTTGATGATTCTTTATTGGCAAGTATTACGGACCTCACTGTTTGCGAACTCGCTTATACATTTGCTGCTGCAGACACTGGTTCACTGTCATTTTCCGCGTCTTTTAACCAATGGTTGCTGCACGATACATGTACTGAATCTGTAAGGCCGCCTGCATTTTCAATTGAATAATAAACAAACAGTATTCACAACTCCGTATCAGAAAACAAATCAAATGTAAATAGATTAGCAACCTCATGCACCTTGGATGGCTTGACTTTCCCCTGACCTCTACCTTTCAGTACTTTTTTCGATTCTTCAGAGGTGCTACATGGCTCATGTTGGGCCGTTTCTTCACATTTTCCATTCCCATCACTGTATAGGAAAATTAATAATAAGATTGGTGCTTTTAGTTAAATTATTAGATAGGCTGTTTAAATAACGTTTCCCGTAAACAATATTTCACTTGCCAAACCTCTTGTTCGTCTTCCATAAGTTTTAATTCTTTCAGCTAAATAGATTCTTCTAGCTGCTATTTTCGAACATCATTTAGCTGCCACAAATAGAAACTTATTAGTATATGTGTTACAATATAAAAAACTAAAAAACTAAAACTCATGATACTATAGTTTGAGTTTCATGTTTGCATACCTCAAAGGATTCCCGATTTTTACGTACCTCCCATCCTTAGCCACCAGTCATGCAATCTTAGCATCAACTCATTACTTTGAACAGTTTCCATGCCAGTTGCCGCAATGCTTGCTGTGACTACAGACGTCGAGTACTGAAGGAACTTTATAGGTGCCTGCAAAACATATCTCATCGATTAATAACTTCATTGTACATATGGGTGTAAAACAGATAGCATCAGTTGTTTTTTGTTGGAGTGTTGATATGTTAAATAGCCCCTAAATAGTAAACAAACGGTAACTTTTGTTACAGCTAATCCTAAACTGGTTACTGTACACTTATGCCTTTGACCTTGGCTGTTTTACCTTGGCTGTAATTTTACAAAAGCCTACACTTGTTCATTTGACCAACAATTTTAGTTACCACATAAGCTCTACAACATAAGCCGCAAGTTAACTACACACAAAAATCCATGTAAGTTTACTTTTCACCAAAACACAGATAAGCACAAAATACTTGGAACTCGTCTATTTCCCAAACATAAAAAAACATCACCTAGCAGTCAAAATGCAATAACCTGAAGCATAACTAATAAGCAAACCCAAACACCACTGAAGATCATATTACCCAAACACCGTATTATTAGCGAAACTGAGAACTCGCCAATATTGACACCAAAATCTTAATTCAGCATTTTCAACAACATGTTTCCCACGCCTTTTAAATCGATCAAAACCCGGATAAGCATATCCAATAATCAACCTGTATCCATAACCAAACACCACCAGATCATTCCAAACCAAAATGACAAAAAAAAAAAAAAAAAAAAAAAAAAAATTACTTTCACCAAAACAAGGAAATAAACATTATTCAAATATTACTCCATCTAATCAAAAGTAAAAATATCAAAGATCATTACAGTCAACAGATATTTTTTTTTTAAAATTAAAGCTTTACATAAAGAATAAAATACCTTCAGCCGTTGCCCACCTTCGATCCCTACTGTCATATAAAGTCAAAGAAATATTTACCTAATCTAGGATGCAAGATCATAAAAAAAAACAAACCAAAAAAAAAAAAAGCAATCTAAACACACCTTTTTGGAGAGTTTTCGCCGGAACAAAATCCGAACGATCTACAATTTCTGTGGCCGATTGAAGTGGTGATGCAAGAAGGAGTACTCCCGAATATTCGGGAGTTATGTGTGTTCTATATTTTAAAGGCAATAGAAGACAATGGATCGGACATAGCAGGCCACAAAAAAAAGCGGGGAGCCCATACACAAAAAACGGCCCGTTCCTGTAGATGGAACGTCGTCGTTTATAATCCCTTTTAATATATATAGTAATGATTTTGGGTCAAATACATGTAACTTAATTAGACTTGAAAATATAATAAACTATGTTGGACTTAACTTATAAACGGACTAATTATGTTAAACAACGGTCTGAGAAAACTGATTTTATTAGTTAAACTCATTTTTATTATAAAATGATTATGTTTTATATAAGTTATTTGGGGATAACGGGGTAAATATCGAAACGTACAAACTAAGTTATTTTATTTGAGGTGTTTGTTTGTCTTTAACTCCTAGAGTTGTTTTCCTTGGTTTGAGTGCTCGTCAGTATTCTCTCGAGTTTGTCGATGTCTCTTCTCCTTGGCGTGAGTTGTATGTCGAGTCTAGGTCTTCTTACCACACCACACGAAACGTTAGAACTAAGCTTTTGACGAGTTTTGAAAACTGAGTAATCCACGAAAACTACGACACATTGTCTTTTATAGACTTTATTACTTTTGCGAGACGTATTTTGAGATAACCGTATACGTATTAGGTTGTGCCGATCCTAGATCGTTGTGTATCGCCGTGCTTGTACCTCCGTGTACCCTCGTGCCGTATGTTTTGAGAACGTTGTGATAAGCTCTAGATGCCAGTCGTGTCAGTGTGATCTTTGCTTTGCTGTGGCTAAGGTGAGTCGTGGCCCCTACTTTTAACACTTGTTTTAATAACTCTTTTGGGGGAGATACATGCTTTAACTGTTTTAAGTTACTTATATACCTTGAAAACTCTCATGATTTACTCAAAATCATCCACTATGCTTTACATGTTCAAATCACCCTTGAGAGGAATATATGTTCGTTATATGTGCAAATTGCTTGTTTAGTGTAAACACTGAATTTGAAAGATAACATTTTAAACTACTTGATGTAACATGATACTGAGACTTATTGTATGCATTCATATAACAAATGAATGTACTGTTACTTTATTATGATATTTCTACATTTCACTAGAAATAATTGCCAAAACTAAAATTACGCATAATCCATGAACCTTGAACCCTATATTGCCTAAGTTTACTTTATTGCCATAAAGTCCCTTGATCATGAGCCATTAATCACTGCGGTGAGCGCGAATATAGTGAACAGCTTCGAAACCTGTTAGAGGCTGACGACCTATCCGGCTATCCCACTAAATACTTGGACGGAATGCCTATATGGTTAGTCGTATTTAGTCGCGATGCACTATATTTGAGAAAAATAGGAATTGGCAAATCACCTATTACATGAGGGCAAAAATTTCGTCATTAATTTGGTGAACACTCCGTTTTATGGTACTTTGTTAACGTTTTGCGTGTCATGAGGCTTAGGGCAATATAACTTTATGAATATATGAATGTTTCATATATATTAGGATACAACTGTATTTAGTAGACCACCACTTTACACTGATAAATTTCAGACTCTAGATTATTATGTGTTATGATTATGAATCCGGTACTTGAACTTTAACTGTTATCATATGTGACTTAAATGAGAATTCTATTCGAGATAGCCCAAATTGCTTAGTATATCGTTACTTCTAAAAGTTGACCCAACACATCATTTCGAGCGTATAACAACGTAGCTCATCTTCATTTATAACTTGAAACTTATGATCGCTTGAGATCATACATGAATTAATTGAGGATTTTTATTCAACATAACTTGTTATTTATTTCATGAAGAACTATTATTTATTTCGATAATCACTATACACATCTTAAAATCTATTGAATGAAAGTTACTTTCCATTAAACTCCACGAACTCACCAACCATTGTGTTGACGTTTTAAGCATGTTTATCTCAAGTAATTAACGGAGCAGGACAAGACACGGAGCGGGCATCATTTACTCTGATAACTTAAATGGTGTAAAATCAAATATGTCATTCTTTCCAAATTACCACATTTTGTGGGATTTTCATAACAAATATTTCACCTTTATACCAAAACTATTATTTTGAATGACATATAACTTTCAAAATGCCCCTTCCGGGCCGTTTTCTGAAATTTTAACTTCGATCCTCACCGTAACACCCTAATTACTTTTCCACTGCCACAAATCAAATTAGGGGGTTTTACAGATTGGTATCAGAGCCTATGGTTATAGAGAACCAAATGTTTTCAAACATTGAACTATAACTACACTTTCAAAATAAATGATTTTTCACCATACCATTTTACGCCCTCCGTGTCTGCAGACTGCCGTGCTCAATACATTACCTATTAAGATTATTTTGCACTAATATTTACGTGCTTGATAATTACTCTTCACGCGTTACACACTGTATTATTTCACACTTACCGTTACGCTCTTAACGTATGAATTACTTATAATTATTATTTTCGGCTACTACAATACCATGTCTACCCAACCATTTGACATTACCAAACTTACCCTCCGTACTACTCGTACATCACCTACTTATCAAATTGCTCCAAATACTGAAGATCCTTATGTATTAATGTCACAACCCCAACCTGATACGAAATTTACTCAGATACCACTCCCATCATCACCTACTTACTCACCCTTACGTCAGAAACTTAGAAGAACTACTGAATCTTATCCAGATAAAGAGTTGATTGGTTGTCCGACAACATTCGAGGTTGGACAGAATTCACACCAAGAAAACAATTTGGGAATACGTTGAGCCAAATTCTTCTTTACCTACACTACCACTCCCACCTGCCCCGGTAGCTCGGCGCAGAAAAGTCAGGATTTTAGCACTTTATGAGCCCGAATCTTTTATGACAACATTTTGAAGCTACCTCAATGGACCTATTAAGAAGATACACCTACACTTAGTATAGATTAGACCACCATTTCCACCTTACTCTCCTACTCCACCCCTAGACATGATCATGATAACGTCACCATACCTTACCACCACTACTATCATCATTCCTTACACCGTCAGTTGGACCCGACTACTCGATAAGACTTCTTACCTAGACTTACCTGTTTACACCTCACCAACGGAAGCTGACTTCTAGAGAGAATTTACCCTCTCAGGTCTCCCTCATTATTACTGTTTCCACCTGTTTTCACTCCTCCAGCCCGAGTCATTGAGACTGGAGAAAGCTTCAAGACAATAGTTATCCACACACCTACTCCTCCCACCAGCATGACGCGACTGGAGCGTCATAAAGAACAGATTGATACACTCCAGAAAATCATTGACAAAACACCACTCACAACCAACGACACCATACCTGACCTTTTATCCAACAATATGGACTTTCAGGACGGACTGACGAGGTTTCAGTCAGAGATATTGAGAAACACTCCCACATGACAATCCTTACAAAGAGAAAGACAGAGTTATATTAACCTGCTGCATGGAACATTAATAAAAGACCTTGTATCGTTTGATTTTGTAAAAACAATCGATCAAGTTATTAATATTAGGATGTTTACAATGACTATAACCAGACCTACCACAATATTACCTACGATTGTTATGATACAACAAACATACCATAACTAGGCTATGACCATATAACTCTCTAAGACAAAATTTCGGAAGAAAGCTTGATGAATGAAGAGAAAGTTGCTGAACTTCGGCTTTTTGTAGATGAAACAGTTTGTTCCTTAGCAATCCCATACCAAGAGTTGATTAATTATCTACGATACTACTCAGACACATAGTAAATTTATGATCCTCAGTTGGTTTTGATTTCGTAATATGACCCCATTGTTAACACTAGTATACAAATACCTTGTTACTCGAATTATTCTAACATGGCCATTAGGTGGATTTAAATCCGTATTTCTTGGGATATCGATAGAATATGGCCAGCATGAGCATTACAAATACCCCACTAACACCAACCACAACTATGACTCCTGAAATTATCCGAAATTTAGTAGTCAACATCGTTGCTGTGATACTCGGGGCGACTACAGTAGCTCATCCGAGTAGCAACAATAAGACAACCGGAGAAAAGAAAACGACTGCTTCTTATAAACATACCCTTGAAAGTTTCACGGGTTGTAGACCAACTCACTTTAAAGGTACATGAGAACTGAACCTACCATTACCATTACCCAAGGATTTCTAGACCAAAAGTTAGGCGCGACACTTCAAGAATCAGCGCCCAACCCAGAGTACCACTTAGGACAAAAAGACCAGTGAAAGAGAATGGAAACTCTTTGGAAAACTTAACAATGCCAGAAGATAACACCCAAGTTTAAGCAGAAGATAAATCCCTATTGGAGATAAGTAAACCATAAGTTCAAAAACTCTTTAAGTTGTATTTCCTCCTTGTACTTTACCTTAGGTACGATGGATGTAACCTAAGTACAACAACTATCTTTCTACCGTATGAAGACTCTACCTGGTAACATTTCCGAAATAATTCACGTCTATTTCAATTATCCCTATTCATAGTCGTTATGTAACAATATCCTGATATCATTTTGGAAATTTGATTGAACACCATTTCTGACCAAACAATAGATTATTACCACATTGTAAGAAATCCTCACCTAAAACTTAAGTCTATACCAAAGATATCCTAGTAGCACTTTAGAAATTCCTGACTTATCCTCGGAATATGAACAAAAACTTTATAATTCAATTGAAAATAATCAGAGGGTGTCCGACTTTGTGACGGAACCATTATAATGGAACCATATAAAACTCTTGAAAAAGCATAAATATCACGGTGACTGAGTCAAGCAATACATCATTTGGTCCTCAAATTATACATAGCCTGATCAACTATGTCTAATTTAGGAAGAATCATGTCATGAATGAAACAGTTATCCTTCAGATTTCTTAATAACAATCTCCATTCAAAAGAAAGATCTTGAGACAAAATAAATTGCCCATAAACGTCACTTTTGACCAACCACAGATAAATACCTACACATATTATCCTCTATTCTTATGATAAGCAACCGACAAAAGTGCGAATATTAGAATCTTAAGAATCCACAAAGACTTATGAAAAGCGCAATTAGCAAGAAATTTTATTAGAATACACGGAAATTAGTACATCACGATAAGACTAGCAACGATAATGCTAAAGTTATAACTATTTATCCCAACCTTCCTACTATCTATTTTCCACACGCCATATCCACAATAAGGGCTACAATCACCAACGGGATGACAAACGCTAAAATCACGACCAAATATTGGAAGTCTTCATCCGGGGCATACCTCAAGTAGATAACCACAAGAATAACGTACACAATCGCTAGTACAGTGATAAAGTACGGCATTTTGAGATGTGGAATAAGAGAAAAAAATAGTTTGTGGAAGAATGGAAAGTAAAATGGATATATATAGGCCACAAACTAACCATTGGAGCCAAAAACTAGCCGTTACATTTCACTAATTTCGACCGTTGGTATACACTGTTCACTAGCCGTTAAATTCCCACAGTTCCTGACCGTTATTCTCATTATTCGCAATCCTTAGGTTCATTAATTGACCAAACATTCGAATTTATTTCATCTAGCATGAATAAATCTAACTAGATCTCGTTTCCTCAATTTTCGGATAGAAACCTCTCGACAACATTTTCCATAACCCCTCACCCTTGAACACCACATTTTTCAACACCAATCGAAGACTGAACTTCGGGACGAAGTTCAAAATTTAGGGGTAGATACTGTAGGATCCCACGAAAATCCATTATGATAATCCTCATTAATTAATGACAATCTCAACTTACTGTTTAACAAAACCCATTTTTACAGGAAAATTTGAACTTTTCCCTTATATGTTGTTATTAACCTGTTACGTTTCACGATTATATTTTAAGTAACGACGCGGACTCGAGACAAAATTCGATCACGACACCACTTTTTCACGAATGTCAACCAATGACAATATTTATATTTAACAAGTGACCATTTCTTGATTTTCCTAAATCATTACCAAATATTACATTTAGACCACCACTAATCACCATTTATTTAATTTAATCATTTCACTAATCACCCTTTAAACTACAAAGCCAAATGGGCTGTTCAGCCCACCAACACTCACGTCACACTAACTACAGGCCAACTCAAAAACCCACCTCCTCTTTTATTATTTTATGTGGTGTTCGACCTCCCCACACCCTCCAAAACAGGCCTAGATCTTCCAATTTTTAAACACAACTCACAAATGTTTTTGCACCACCTAGCTCGCCACCCACTAGACTATGAACGAGCCAAGTTCCAAATTTACAGGTCGCATTTTGCTATGATTTTCAAAGCCCAATTGCTTGTCCCATTTCACTAAAACCGTTATATACAAAAACCATAAAACACAACCGTTTTAATTCACACATTTTCCTACGACTTCCTAACGAACATATTAGCATTATGTGATGTTTAAAAAGACAGTAAGGACCGAACTTAGGAAGGCTACTCGTAAAGCTCACTTTTTGCACATATTTAAAATACATGTCGACCCATATATAATTGGAAAACAAGAGATAAGCATTACCAACCTTGTGAAATATCTCTAAGATATTTTCATGTCAGAAAACATGTTAGCATGGCCCCTTAACCTCTGCCATCTAACAGTAACTAACAATAATAGAGGGTGAAGACTTTGCAAGTCAAGAAAAACGTGTGACATTTCCTCTATATTATACCTAACCTATCACCTTCTACACACACTACTCACCTCTCTCTCCTCTCTTATATTCTGGCCACGATTCCGGCCAGTGAGCCGCCACCGCCGCTCACCATACTACACCACCACCACCAAAATGATCCTTGTGATCTCCTCTTCACCCCTATGTACCACACGCGCCACCATTCCCCCTTCTCTACCACCAACGAAGTAGCACCACCACCTCACCTTTACTGCTACCACGCTCCTTTCGTTTTTGTTGAAGGTGGTATAGATCGAAGTTTTGCTCAGGAGCTGTTTTGGGTTCGAGAACGCCACCACAGCCACCAACGCCGTCTTTTCCCTCTCCTCTCCCTCTTTCTCGACATGGTAAAATCGAGAAAACCGTTCCTTATCTTTTGTTTTGGATAAAACCGAATTTATTTATTTTTGTCATTGTTCTTCGTGGATTTAAAACGTATCTAAATCGGGTTATATTAATGTTGTGACTATGAAATGGATTAAAAACGTTTTCTAATTTGTTATATACTCTCTGTAACCTCTCGTAATTTTCCCCTATGAATAGTAAATGCTAATTGATAATTAACGAATCATTACGTTATTTAATAACCATTTCTACTGGTAACAAATTTTTTATTTATTTATTCATACTATACTATTTAAATCACAACGATATTTGTGATTCACCATTTACCTAGGAACGATGCTTACACACGAACCTTGATAGTCTAAGAATCGCGAATTTATTTAAAACAATTAACGTTGATTCGTCTCGTCAATTAACCAAACACGACCAAATAAATTCCCAAGCTTACAAAAATTTCCACAAGTACTCAGTAACTATATTGGGCCCCGACCCAATACCCAATATACACCAAATGGGCTGCTAGACCCATTGGGCCTCGGCCCAATAACACGGCAAACCAAACACACCAAACGGACCCTTATCATTTTTTTTCTTTTCTTTTCTTGGGCCAGCCCACGAAACCCAACCAAACTCTATAAATCTTAACTTATAAAAAAATTCGACGAGGGACGTTTGCTTTGACCCATTTTCTCTCGATTCGACGTAAAAACCATATTATTATTTTGCACAACTCGATTCTTATCCCAGCTAAGAATCGAGTGTGACAGACCTCGTATTATGAACCGATCATTCGCTTACCTAAAGTCCATCCAAGCTCAGCCCATGAAACAAAACCAACTCAAAACTCAATAAGTTTAACGTATAACTCGACTATAGATCGAGTACTTTGGCCATTTATTTCGCAAATTCGCTTAACAACCTAACTATGTTTTTGCACGACTCAAGTGTACTCCCAGTAGAGAATCAAGCGGCACAAATCATTTTCATTTATTCGAGCCATAGATAGCTTGAAAACTGTTAAAGCTCGGCTCAATCCTAACCATTATCGAATTAACTCAAAGATATATTTTTGACTAGCAACTTTATTCGTTCGACCTATAAACGATCTCAAACGAACCACACTTGGTCTTGGTCACGTTGCTATATTTGCTTGACCCCTTGAGAACCCTAACGAGCCAAAACAAACCACCCTTAACCTCATTTTTGTCTCCTTCTTCTTGGTTGTTAGCGACGGCAACCCACCCCCTTAAACCCATCATTAGAACTACTTACACACTCAAACTTGACATGTCAGTGACTCCCCTTCCTACTCTCTTACACTCTCATCATGGTTCATCATTTAGCTCACTCTTTGACTCTCCAATCTCACCCTATAAAAAGGGCCTCCTATTCGACCAAAACTCACACCCCAACATATCACATTTAAAAATTTACTAAGTGTTTCATAGTTCCTGAGCTTGCCTAGCTTTGGCAAATTTTCGAGGCATTCGAATCAAGCCAAGGACCACATCAAACTTGTTCCTGTATCTTTGGAGGATCAAGAATCGAGCCATACTCATCCTCTAGCCATACTCAGTCCATACATCACGTTTTACCCCCACCTTTTGAGGTGAAGTAAGCACGTTTTGAACCCTCCTCATTTTTTTATTTTCATGATTTCATTTTCTGCTCGATCATGCTTTACTTTGGACGGATATTTCGTTATTTTAATTTACAACACATATATTTTATTCGACATCCTAAAATTTTGCTATGCTATTTATCGAGAACAACAATCATTCGAACATTATATAAACGTATCAACCATAAAAATCACACGTTTACATGTCACATTGGCCACATTCGAATTTTATTCAACACTTAGAATATTTTGGAACTAATAAAACTGTTTTTGCAACAGCCTAAATCGCTATACGTTTGGCCTTGTATTTCACAAACTCGACACCCAACACATTAATTTTATAGCTCGACTTGATAGTCGACATACCAAACTAACGGGTCGTGTATTTCATTCGACCTAGGAAGCTTATCTTGAACCTTGTTAAACCCCAAAGTAAATCTATCTAGAACCAATCTTTTGCCAAACTTAAAAACACGATTGGGCCATTCGGCCCAGTTTCGACACAATAAGCTGTTTTTAAGCTTTTCGTATAAGCTAATCTTATAAGCCTTCTTGATATGTTTTTACAACAATAAAATGAGCCCATAACCAGGCCCATTATCCCTTGAAACCCAATGGATCGAAAACCCTTAATGGGCCATGTCTTTGGCTCGTTAAAGGCCCATAAGCTCGAAAAATAAGCTTTTGACAAAATAAGCGGTATATATAAGTTACATAAGCTGTTTTAAACTTAATTATGAAATAAAAATGGTGGACTTTGATTTCTATAAAGTTTGGACTTGTTTTGCAAAAGTTTGCTAACTGAGGGACCAAAACTGCCAAGTTTGGAAACTTGGGGTACAAACTGTTATTTTGATATCTTGTGATGAATACTGTAAATTTAAGAACTTTTGGGTATAAAATGTAAATATTGACATGTTTTGGACTTAAAATGTAAATATAGTTAACTTCGGACTAACGGTATAAAAGTTACGCCGTTAGGGTATAAAGTGTAACTTTGTAAAACCCGAAGGTTATTTCTGAAATAACAAAATATATACTTGTAATAATATTTTACGAACTCAAAACCCGAAACGAATGCGTTTTAGTCACGCAAATCGACATTTATCGTCACATTTTTACTATGATTATATATATTTATATAACTTGTAAATATATATACATATATATATATAACCACTTAACGAAACGTTAAACGTATAACATAACTTATCGTCAACCAACTTTGATTTATCAACGACGAATTCCTTTGTCAACCTTATATACTCCGACAAACGAACACATACTCAAGAGTTATATATATATATATATATATATATATATATATATATATATATATATATATATATATATATATATATAACTTTACTTTTTAACTTCAAGCATTTAAACACACATGTTTAATGGTACAAGTTAATTGTCAATCGATAAAACTTTGGACGTTATGATTCGCGATAAACCAACCTTAGACTATCAAATCACTAAAACTTGCCATACATTATCTAGGTCTTGTGTTGAAGCCGTTTCCTTTCATCGTTTGAGTTACGATACTACCACCACTACTGTACTACCGAGGTGAGTTCATAGCCCACTCTTAAACTTTTAAACCCTTTTGTGGGGAGATACATGCTACAAACATGAACACAAGCTTTTTGTATGCTATGCCTGACGTTATTATTGCTTAAGTTGCTATTGCCAGAAGTCCCTCTATCATGAACCTTAATCACTTGCGAGTGAACGTAAATAGCTGTGAATAGATCTATTTGGGACTGACAATTCCCGTTTGGGTCTGCTAGGGTGAGCTACCCAAACGCACTTTATTTAAACATACTCATAGGTTATTGGCAAAGACCTATCCCGAGGGCCTATATACTTTACATCATTTTTGATGCCTCTTAAACGTTGCGAGTCATGAGCTTAATGTAATAACAACTTGATTTTAACTCGTTTAATTGTAATTCGATGCAATTAACACTTATACCTTGTGTTCAACTATTAAACTTAAACCCATGAATATCACTCAAGTTTTGTTGACTTTTAGCATGTTATCTCAGGTAACTAAAAGCTGGAATTCAAGGCACGGAGTGGGCACTAAACCCGGCACGGGTGCTAAATAAATGTTTTATCATTCACTTTTAAATAAACATGTTAAACCATGAAACATCTTTGTATCTCAAATACTTGTATTTTGAATGATAAACTTAAAACGACTCTTTTAAGTCGTTTTCTATGGTTATGACTACGATCCACTACGTAATACCCCATTAAGTCTTCCGCTGTTGCTATCCGAATTTTGGGGGTGTTACAGATTGGCATCAGAGCCATGGTTATAGAGAACCAGATGTATTTTAAACATTGGACTATAACTACATTTTCAAAACGGACCATTTTAACAGATAACCACCTTATGCCCTCCGTGCCTACACATTTCCGACATTTTAAGAAATGTTGCTTACTATATGAGTTCTTAACAAGTTTAACATATTTATGATTATGTTAATAGCTTACATTTACTATTCGGGATTATTACAGTACTATGTCTTCAGATCCCCATCCTATCGCTGTATCGTCTGATTCAGAGAATGAGGACCCTATACCTTTCATTTCAGACTTTGCTCCGGCAGCTATACCGATGTCACCTGCTACTGACCGGTACATGGAAAGCCAGCAATTTCTACCGGCATCCGACATGGAGACTTCTCCTCCAGCATCACCAATCCCATCACCTGGTCCGATTTGCCAGCGTAGGCGAGTGCGACGACTCCAGCCATATGAGCCAGAACCCTTTGGGCAACTTTACCAACGCCCTGGAGAAGGTCATGTTCGCAAGCACACTCTTCGGAAATGGGTACGTGCACCACCAGCTCCACTCATACCAACTTCAGCTCGAGTGATATCACCACCCCCAGCTCCTGAGCATTCCAGGACACCACCACTTGCACCACTATCTTCAGTTCCACCACCTGCTATCTTCTATCAGCAGACCACCATTGTTCCATTACCATCCTCTACTCCACCACATGCTTCGCCACCATCCGCTACTCTTAGTGAGCCTCTGCTACCTTGCAAGAGGGCATACCGTTTGGTTCCATCTTCATCAGACCCCTATGTCCAGGCCATAGCTGAGGCCGCAACTTACCGCAGGAAACGCAAAAGGGCCGATGCTCGCCGATGGTCTTTCTTGCTACCGATCATCCATTACTGGAAATCCCAGGAGGGAGCCCCGACAGCTATGAAACTAGGAGAGAGTTCGGATACTGCTACTTCTCGGATCCTTCCGGTCACCGGAGAACTCCTCCATTACACCATACCCCTACTGGCAGCCAGATTAGTCCGACATGAGGATCGTCTTGACCACATTGTAGACATTCTTGATGACTTACCACTCGAGCAGGTTGAGACTCTTGGGGACGAGGTGGAAAACCTCGTGATAGGCCAGTTGGCAATGGAGACAGTTTTCGATCAGGTAGGTACTAGTCTGGAGGAAGCCATTGAGACTATTTCTGTACTAGGAGAGGCCACTACTTCGAGGCAGACAGTGATTGAGACACTAGACTCTGAGCTTGACCGAGTTAGCTCTGAGGTTCTGATTCTTAGACTTATGGTTGAGGATTCCCATGCTAGGGAAAGGGCTCGAGACCAGACAGTGGAGACCTTGATGGCCGTGATTTTAGATCTTCAGCGCCGCCTAGATGGTGCGCCAGGGGGACCATAGATCAGGGATGTGTCAGTATAGCTAAGAGATATCTTGGCCTACCAATGTTGTATTAATAAAGAATCTTGTATCCTTATGTTTTGTAAAACAAATCGAACAAGTTATTAATCTTATGTTGTGTGGATGTATTATATTGATGTTGATTTATGTATTCCATGGTTGTTTCTTACATTCATACGCATTATGATTCTCCCATATATATTGTCTCGTGAAATGTTGGTTCATACAGTTTCATTCAATCATTTATGTTCTCATGTGTGTTGTGATTTGATTCATACATGTCGTGATGTTATATGGTACTTGCTGTATCTACAGATATGAACCAGAATTATCATTCTCATAAACTTAGTTGTTGTGGTTAATATTATGGCTGTATTATTATAACCCATATTCAAGTACCTTACTATTTATTCTAACCTAACGTGATCATTAAGAGATTTCTAAATATATGCTTTTGCGATATCACTAGTACAGATTTGGCCTACGGTCACACCAAAAATGTGTGACTATATGCATATAGTCACACACGTTTTTTTGGGTGTGTGTGACAAAAAGTCGCGCCACCGTAGGTGCTATATGGTCACATTGTTTAGTTTGTGACCGTTTTCATCGAAAAAGAGTGACCAAAACCCGAATATGTGTGTCCAATTAGGCACAAGTTTTGTTGGATTAATCATTTTTGTGTGACCGTAAACACTTTATAGTCACATGAATATATAATAAATGTGACATTTGTGATGATTTAGTCACACAACGTGTTTTGTTTTTTTGGAGTTAGTCACATACAATTTAAAAAACAGTGGCCAAAAGTGTGAATAAGTGTGACCGTATGCTGTTTAAAGTGAAGAAATGTGTATTTTGTGTGACTATTGTTCATCCAATGGTCACATGAATTTTTAGTTTGTGTGGCCTTTTGTAATATTTAGTCACACAAAGCATGTTTGTTTTGGGTATTTGGTCACATACAATTAAGCAAAAAGTGGCCAAAAGTGTTAATAAGTGTGACCATATGCTGTTTAAAATGAAGAGATGTGTATTTTGTATGACTATTGATCATCCAATGGTCACATGAATTTTTAGTTTGTGTAGCCTTTTGTAATATTTAGTCACACAACTAATTAAGCAAACAATGACCAAAAGTGTTAATAAATGTGACTATATACATCTTTTAGTCACATTTAAGAAATCAACATATATCAAAACAAATTCAAATATATATCAAAACAAATTCAAATACAATAAAATTGGAATGTATATAACTGAACCATATAAGCAGTACTAACTATATGAACCAACAGTACTAACTTATAACTAACAATTGTAACTAATACACTAGCAGTACTAACAATTGTAACTAATACACTAGCAGTTTCAACGAGGGCTTCATGTCTTCGTCCAACCTTTTTATCTTTTCTCTGATTCATGAAAGTAACTCAAGTTATTTGCAGAATGGGAAATAACCATCTTGTTTGTTTCACCATCTGTGTATTTACAAAATCAGGGTATTATGCTTTATAAAATCAATTAGTAATCACCATAAAAGATACTCCCTCCGTCCCATATTAAGTGTCCACTTTCCAAATGCACAAAGTTTTAGGAAAGTGGGGCCAACTACACTCTCCACCAATCAAATATCACTATTACCCACTAAAGTCTCTTCTCATTGGTTGAAAATATTCCCTGGACACTTAATTTGGGACATCCCAAGATTCCATTATGGACACTTAATATGGGACGGAGGGAGTAATTACCTGTAGAATACTTTGTGTGGCACAAGCCTCGCCAAGTGGTTTCATGCATATGTCTGTCAAAGAAACCAATGATCCAGTATAATTTACTCGCCAAGTGGTTTCATGCATATGACCTGAATTTTTTCGCCATGTATCCTTGCACCGGTGAAAGCTGAACCCCGCTTGTGATAGGGACCAGATTATGGAAAATCAATCAATAATTTAGGAACACGAAACAACACAAAACTGGTATAAAGGCAGCCAGAAAATTACCCTCATGCTAGAGGGCTCATGAACTTGGCTAAGATTATTCGAACTTGCATAAGCTTGAATAAGCATGTTAGCATCAGACACGCTTATATTAATGTTCAGATCCCTTGTAGATGTCAGTCGTAATTGAGATGCAGCACTTGGAGCATTGGCATCATACTCATACCAGTACATCACAACCAAACAGATATACATTAGACAACAAAAATAAAAGAGAAAGAATCAGATAATGAGAAGAAAAATATGTTAATCAAAATATTAAAAGCATTGACTCACCTCAGGAATAGAAAGAAGACAAAAAATAAGATAAAGTTGGAACAATGATTTAGATAGACATATAGTAGGACAAACCTTTTGTATCGACAGAAATGCCGGCCTCAACACACCTGAGTAAGTTTTCCATATCACCTTCTCTCGCAAAATCATGTATAGCATCCAGTTTTCTGCAAAGAATATTTTAGCCATCTATAACCTTACTTCAAATATATACAAGATCAACTTTAATATTAACGAAAAAGGCAGATACTCAGAACTGATATTAACGAAAAAGGCAGATACTGATATTAATGAAACATCAGGGTGAACTCATTTTAACAGTTTCAATCGCAAGGTTCTACCCGAGATACAAAGAGACTAATAAAATCGACTTAGTTATAAGCTCTAATAACTATTCAAATCGACATAACATAGTGGTATATTTTTTTTCTCTTTTTTTTTATTTATTGTTTATTTTTTATTTTTTTGAATGGTAATTTCTTACACACCTATGGCACACATAATATCTCACAAATGTCTCCAACGAGACTTGAACCCACAACCTCTTGGTTGATGGGCTACTCACATACCACTAGACTAAAGGCCTTGGGTATTCTTAGAGTGATATCCAATACGTTTGTTGCCACTAGTTAGTCGACTATATAAAGGTAAAAGTCCTAAACAGAAACTAAAGCAACTTAGTGCAGGATTCCTAAGGTTAGTTTTAAGGACATGCAGATCATAGTGCAAGTAATCCTATCTCACTCTGATGCGAAAGGGACACGGATAATCATAAGGAGTGTTCTAATCACTTCCCTCTTCAATCACTCATACCAGCAGGGCCGAGCAGTTCACTACACTATGATCATTACAGATACAGTACAATTTATCTACCCGTTCTTTCAAAATGAAAATCAGTACACTTTTAACAGTTGGTAAAGCATACCTCAAGCCCTTCAACTGTTTCTCGGTATCTAGCAAGCACATAGTCTTTTGTAGGTGTCTCCTCAGGACAATTTGCTGTTGGAGGATGAAAGTCAGGTGGTGGAAGCCTGACAGCAGAAGGAAAAATGATTCAAAGACAGTTAGAAGTCATAATAGTGATACAAGATAAAAAGCAATTGGTTTTTTCCAGATTTTACAATGAACATGTAAAACCAGTTGGAAAAAAAAGATTGCTTAAAGAGAGATAAATAGAAGTGTAAATCTTGTATCCACATTTACAGAATTCATATGCGAAAACTAAATAAAAAAGAACGGTTGTGAACTCTGAAAGAAATAGCAACAAATATGAGTTTTTCTAGATTACACAAATTACCTTGAATTCAGAGGCTCTTTTTTCACACCTCAATTTGTATGATGCTAGCTGTGAAGAGCGCTTACTACAGGTTGGATAGCAGAGGTGAGACATATGTTGCATATATGTTGAATTGACAGATAAGTGAAAATACAAACCTATTTACAGGAAAGTTAGATGAAAGCGCAGATGACTCAGCTCGGGATGTATCCCTGCCTAATGAGCCACCAACTGCACTGTTATTGACTGCACTAGTGCAGTTGGTAGCATGATACCTTTGCATTTCTCCAAACTATGACCCGCATACTGTCTCAAACATTGAATAACTGCAAGCTACCATGTCAATAGAACTGTGTTAGGTACTGGCATGCTCCAAAGTGTTGTCTCTGAATATTTATATTGACCGATTCACATAAACCCAAAGTATACATACGTTCAGGAAAGGCAACATATGAAACCTAATTTTCTGTATTCATTGGCAATCTTAAAGACAAAATGTCAAGAAATATTAGAGGCATATATTCGAAAAAACATTGTCAGTTTCCAGATCTATTAACCATTATTCTGTAGCATGATAAAACCAACACTAACATAAAAGGCATACCATCTAACTTAACAATCATGACACCAAAAACCGTTTACTTCCTTAAACCAGCACGGGAACCCAAAGTTAGGAACTTTCAAATGAAAAGTGTGAACACAGCTCAGTTACACATACTAAGATAGAAAAACATCAAAAAGCACCCACATTTCAAGTAAACCTAAAACTCAGATTCTTAACTCACTATAAACCATAAACCCAAACTACGCAAATTCCAACTCCCCAAACACCACTACCTATCCAATTACACGCAACATCCGACACTAGTAACCAAAAAAATAAAACTTTTCGCCAAAATTTCAGTTACTTAACTTAGCACAATTCCTTACCAGTGTGAAATATCCCTGCTTTTCTGCTTGCATTTTCCTGGAGATTCAATACACCAATTAGTAACTAGAACAAGTGAACAACATAGTGCACGAGAAACAAATGGTGATAATGTCGAGTGAATATGGAAGCAACAAACACATACCAAGCGAGCATGAGTATCCGCGCAATCCTTACCACTATTCACAACCCATGATACATATTAAAATTATGAAATTGAACATGTCAAAAACACTTTTTTTTATAGAATAGGATGGAGATAGATTACACTTACTCAATCATGCCACACGATTTATTCCCAATCATTGTTAACAGCTCTTCTTGAAGCGAGTGCGTGGTGTTGGTGCGAGTGTGGTGGTGGTGCGAGCGGTGGTCTTGGTGCGAGTGTGGTGGTGGTGGGAGGGTGGCGTTGGTGAGGAGAGTGTTGAGGATAGAAGAAGACCAGACCAGATCTAGTTTGGTGGTGTAAATGATATTTGGGAAGGAGTATAGAAAAACATGGGCGGGTTAATGGAATATTTGGGAAGGAGGGGGGATTTGATTTTGGGGAAAAATCTAGGCGGGCGCTTGTGAAAAGTTGAAAAGAAAATTTTATTTTGTGAAAAACAAAGTGCGGCATATATATGTAAAATATCCGACTTGACTATATGAATTAGTCACTTTTAAATAATGTGTGACTAATTTGACTGTATGATTTAGTTACTTTTAAATAATGTGTGATCAACTTGACTATATGATTTAGTCACTTTTAAATAATGTGTGACAAACTTGAGTATATGATTTAGCCACATACACAATTACTTGTGTGACCATATATGGATTTTGGTCACACTTTTCAATTGTGTGACATATATTTGTCACATATGTATATATATAGTGTGACTAATTTTTCAGACTTATTTGTATCCGTCACACGTTCCAAATTATAAGTGACTAAAAAATCAAAACAAGATACCTCTAGTCACGAAAATATTCAAATATGTGGCTGTAGCCTCAGATGTAATTCCGAAATGGTCACACAAGTCGGATCAAGTGTGGCTGTTTATTTTATTCTGGTACATTTAGTCTCATAAAAAAATTATTGTGTGGCCATTCGAAAAACTGCATGTGTGACTAAATCCCATTTTTGTACTAGTGTATTGATAGAATTATGGCATGTACAAGGAAAACAACCTCAACCGCAACTCGTGAAACTACAACGGCTACATCTACTATGACTCCGGAAGCTATCCGAAAGGCAATCGCTGACAGTGTAAATGCAGTCTTGGCAGAACAGGCGGCAGCAAATGCCCGCAACAGTGGCACTAGCCTACCGACAGGGGAAAGTGTGACAGCTGCAAACCGCAAGTGTACCTACAAGGATTTCATGAGTTGCCAACCAACTTTCTACAAAGGTACTGAAGGAGTGACTGAACTTGCTCACTAGTTCGAACGAGCTGAAACTGTTTTTCAGAGAAGCGATTGTACTGAGGATAACAAAGTCACTTTCGCTACTGGAACTCTCATGCAAGATGCTTTGTCTTGGTGGAATGCTACTGTCAAAGCCATGGGAACAACAACAGCCTACCAGCTTACTTGGGCTGAGTTTAAGACCAAGATACTGAAGAAATACTGTCCCCGTTCTGAACTAAGAAAACTGGAAGATGAATTCCATCAGTTGGTAGTAAAAGGAGTTGACCTTAAAACATACAACAGGAGGTTCCAAGAGCTTAAAATACGATGTCCTACTGTTGTACCTAATTTCGAAAAGGAACTGGAGAAGTATGTCGAAGGGCTTCCCCGTAGCATTGAGGGAAATGTCACTTCATCGAACCCGCCAACTCTGGAGGCAGCCATTGAACTTGCTAAAAAACTACTGGACCGAGAGGTCAAATGCAACAATGAGCTCAAGAGGAAGCTCGATGACAAAAGGACCACTCACCACAACAGTAACAATAACCACCGCAACAATAACTCCAACAACAACAACCATAGAAACAACAACCCGTACCACCACAATCGAAACAACCGTCACCATCAGCAAAACCAAAGACAGGAAACCACCAGGGCCTATGCTGCTACTGAAGGCAGAGAATACCAAGGTCAGAAACCCCAGTGTAACAAGTGCAAGCTACACCACAATGGGCCTTGCACAACCAAATGCATGAAATTCCAGAAAGTAGGTCATCAGACTAAGGATTGTAGAAATCCCGCTACTGGTAGCAACTTACAGCCTGTAACTCCAACATGCTACTCTTGCGGAGAAGTAGGTCATTTCAAGAACCGCTGTCCGAAAGGAAATGGTCAGCAAGACACCGCTCGAGGGAGAGCGTATGTGCTAAAGGAAGAAGATGCACCAATGAACCCTGACTTTGTCACGGGTACGTTCTCACTCAACCAACATAGTGTTAGAGTATTATTTGATTCTAGAGTAGATAGAAGTTTTGTGTAACTACATTTGCCCCTTTGCTTAACATTACCCCCTCCAAACTGAACACCACTTTTGAAATTGAAATGGCTGACGGAAACCTAATTGGCACCAACACCATAATTCGTGGTTGCACCATAATCCTACAAGGCAATCCTTTTCCCATCGACCTCATGCCTATTCAGCTTGGTAGTTTTGACATAGTCGTTGGTATGGATTGGTTGTCCAGACACCGTGCTAGAATACTCTGTGACGAGAAAGCCGTGCACATTCCACTTAATGGTGAAACTCTTATTGTCCATGGTGACAAAAATAAAACGCGATACGGTATTATCTCATATATCAGAGTGGTGAAGTACATGAACGAAGGATGCCAAGTATTCATGGCTCATGTAACAGAAAACAAGTCGAAAGATAAGCAACTTGAAGACGTTCCGATCGTCAAAGAGTTCCCAGAAGTGTTTCCCGAAGACTTACCCGGTCTTCCACCTTCCCGAAAAGTAGAATTCCAGATTGAACTAGTGCCTGGAGCGGCACCTGTGGCGAAAACACCTTATTGGTTAGCGCCGTCTGAGATGAAGGAATTGTCAGAGCAATTGAAAGAGTTGTCTGATAAAGGTTTTATCCGACCCAGCTCATCACCTTGGGGAGCTCCAGTCCTATTCGTTAAGAAGAAGGACGGATCTTTCCGAATGTGTATTGACTACCGGGAATTGAACAAACTCACTGTAAAGAATCGTTATCCACTACCTAGGATCGATGACTTGTTTGACCAATTACAAGGATCGAGTGTATACTCGAAGATCGACCTAAGGTCAGGGTACCATCAGTTAAGAGTTCGAGAGGAGGATATTCCCAAGACAGCTTTTAGAACGCGTTACGGACATTACGAATTCCAAGTAATGCCATTTGGACTAACTAATGCACCTGCAGTGTTCATGGACTTGATGAACCGAGTGTGCAAACCGTACCTGGATAAATTCGTGATAGTATTCATAGACGATATTCTAATCTACTCACGCAACGAGAAGGAACATGCCGAGCATTTGAAGGTTATTTTAGAGTTACTCAAAAAGGAACAATTGTATGCCAAGTTTTCCAAATGCGACTTTTGGATTCGAACTGTACAATTTCTTGGGCATGTTATCAACAGTCAAGGAATTTATGTAGATCCTGCAAAGATTGAGGCCGTCAAAGGTTGGGCATCTCTTACAAACCCCACAGAGATACGCCAATTTTTGGGTCTTGCCGGTTACTACAGAAGATTTATTGAAGGCTTTTCAAAAATCTCAAAGCATTTGACCGAATTAACTCTGAAGAACAAGAAGTATATCTGGGGAAAAGAGGAGGAATCAGCTTTCCAACTGTTAAAGCAAAAGCTCTGTGAAGCACCAATATTAGCACTACCTGAAGGAAGTGAAGACTTCGTAGTATATTGCGATGCCTCATATCATGGTTTGGGAGTTGTGCTGATGCAACGAAGCAAAGTGATAGCTTATGCCTCACGACAACTCAAAACACATGAAGCAAACTACACAACCCATGATTTGGAGTTAGGAGCAGTAGTATTCGCTCTTAAGTTATGGAGACATTACCTGTATGGCACCAAGTGCACAGTATTCATCGACCACAAAAGTCTTCAGCATATCTTAGATCAGAAGGAACTGAACATGAGACAACGTCGTTGGTTAGAGTTACTTAGCGATTAAGATTGTGAAATCCGTTATCACCCAGGAAAAGCCAACGTTGTGGCAGATGCATTAAGCCGGAAGGAACGACTGAAACCTCTCAGGGTCAGATCATTATGAATGACCATTTGTTTGCCCCTGCCCTCACAATTACTCACCGCTCAATCCGAGGCTCTTAAGGAAGAGAACCGACCTGGTGAAAAGATACACGGCATGCTAGAAAATAAGAATGGCTTTGTGCAAAGAGCAGACGAGATGCTCTGTTTCAAAGAAAGAAGTTGGGTTCCTTTATACGGAGGTATACGTGATCTCATTATGCATGAGTCTCACAAATCCAAGTACTCCATTCACCCAGGTTCTGACAAAATGTATCAAGATCTCAAGAAACTTTACTGGTGGCCAAACATGAAGGCCGACATCGCCGAGTATGTCGGGAAATGTTTGACCTATTCAAGAGTAAAAGCAGAATATCAAAAGCCGTCAGGATTACTCATACAACCCGAGCTTCCTGTATGGAAATGGGAACGCATTACAATGGACTTTATCACCAAGCTACCTAAGACATCAACTGGATTGGACACCATCTGGGTCATTGTTGATCGTCTCACCAAATCCGCTCACTTCTTAGCAATCAAAGAAACTGACGAGATGGACACACTCGCAAAGCTATATCTAAAAAAAATAGTTTCACTGCATGGAGTGCCGATCTCAATCATCTCAGATCGTGACAGTCATTTCACATCTCATTTTTGGAAGTCTTTGCAAAAAGCCTTGGGAACCAAACTGGATATGAGCACAACATATCATCCACAAACCGATGGACAAAGCGAGAGAACAATCCAAACCTTAGAAGACATGCTCCGAGCATGTGTTATTGATTTCGGAAAAGGTTGGGACAAACACTTACCTTTAGCTGAGTTCTCCTACAACAACAGCTATCACGCTAGCATTAAGGCAGCACCATTTGAAGCACTTTACGGTCGAAAGTGCAGATCACCTGTTTGTTGGGCCGAAGTTGGAGAGGTACAACTTACTGGACCCGATCTCATTCATGAGACAACAGAGAAGATAGTCAAGATTAAACAACGACTGCAAGCTGCAAGGGATAGACAGAAGAGCTACGCCGATGTGAGGCGAAAACCTATGGAATTCCAGATTGGAGACAAGGTCATGTTGAAAGTGTCTCCCTGGAAGGGAATGGTACGTTTCGGAAAACGTGGAAAACTTAACCCTAGATACATTGGTCCATTCAAAATCCTAGAAAGGATAGGACCAGTGGCTTACAAGCTCGAACTACCAGATGAACTTAGTCGAGTTCACGACACCTTTCATGTATCGAATCTTAAGAAGTGCTTGTCCGATGAATCTCTTGAAATTCCTTTGAAAGAGATTCGACTCGACGACAAACTTGTCTTTACGGAAGAACCTGTGGAAATCATGGATAGGGAGATCAAACAACTAAAACAGAACTGCATCCCCATTGTCAAAGTCCGATGGAACTTTAAGCGAGGACCGGAATATACTTGGGAACGCGAGGACCAGATTCGCGCCGAATACCCACACCTATTTCCATAAACACCCCTGACAACTATCTTAGACTAGAATTCCGGGACGAAATTCAGTGTAAGGGGTATGTACTGTAACCTCTCGTAATTTTCCCCTATGAATAGTAAATGCTAATTGATGATTAACGAATCATTACGTTATTTAATAACCATTTCTACTGGTAACAATTTTTTTAATATATTTATTCATACTATACTATTTAAATCACAACGATATTTGTGATTCACCATTTACCTAGGAACGATGCTTACACACGAACTTTGATAGTCTAAGAATCGCGAATTTATTTAAAACAATTAACGTTTAACATTTAACGTTGATTCGTCTCGTCAATTAACCAAACACGACCAAATAAATTCCCGAGCTTACAAAAATTTCCACAAGTACTCAGTAACTTTATTGGGCCCCTACCCAATACCCAATATACACCAAATGCGCTGCTATACCCATTGGGCCTCGGCCCAATAATACGGCAAACCAAACACACCAAACGGACCCTTATCATTTTTTTTTCTTTTCTTTTCTTGGGCCAGCCCACGAAACCCAACCAAACTCTATAAATCTTAACTTATAAAAAAATTCGACTAGGGACGTTTACTTTGACCCATTTTCTCTCGATTCGACGTAACAACCATATTATTATTTTACACAACTCGATTCTCATTGATGACGTATAGTCCGCATTCGGGTTACGAACCCGACTAATGGACGCTACTACCACTCAAGCCCATCACGAATGGGCTATCCCGAGCCCATCACGAATGGGCTATCACGATAACGGTTTGGGCTCACGAAGGCCCAAACCCGAAGTTATTTATGGTCTTGATATAGGATATCTCTTATTTATGAGATATGTATCAAATAACCGACCCATGCGGGATACGTTGAGGAGTGAGGAACACGAAACCAACTAGGGTTTCGTATGTATATAAAGAGTCTCTCGACTCTCATTAAAGGTACGATCTACAACCCTAACTCTTCAACTAAACCCTAAAATCGATTACTTACTCTCACGCCGGAGGATAATCGTGGGAGACAATCCCACGATAAGCCTAACGGTGTCTTTTTGTTTTCTTAGTGCGCAGGTCTCAAGCATTAAGATCTAATTGGTACGGAAACAAGGAATGCCCAACTTTTGTATCAACAAGTGGCGCCATCCGTGGGACCCTACACTAAGAACTCTACGAAGAACTAGAATGACGAAGCATGGAAACCCAAACCAGCGGACTCCGCAGACAAAGTAAATGCATGAAGACCTACAAGGTAAGAAGCAGCAAACTGATGCAGCCGCTAAGCAGGCCTCTGGGACAACCAGTGCGCCCAAAAGCCTAGGATCGTACTCAGATCTGGCTTTTACCGTAGTAGAACCACCCATAAGAGCTACCCAGGCTACTACAACAACCACTAGCGCGGTAGACCTACTGCGCACTCCTTTTACCATGCCAGAATTAAACGTCACTGAGCCACCAAATGCGCCTATCCGAAACAAGGGTCCTGAGTTGGAAACAGACATCCTCACGCTAGAAGGAGTCACGCCTGAACTAGCGCCAAGTGATTTTGTGTCCCAAAACTACGAAACCTTGGCTGCGCTGATGCGAGAGGAAGCGAAAAAGAGGTCAAGTCAGAGTCTGCAAGCCAGATTCAACTTTGATCCTGAGCATGAAGCATCCCCACCGCGTTACCAAAAGGAAAGGCGCGAAAAGGGTGGCCGCCGACACCCAGTGTTTACTAGGATCGGAAGAAAAGTTGTGGACGATGAAGCAACCAACTTGGAGTCTCTAGAGGAGCACGAAGAGGATGGACGGCGCACCAATGTCCATGCTAGACTTGGCAGTCGCAGGATCCACGATAGACTTGGGCGACGATGCTTCCCAAGTGAAAGCCCTTCAAGCTCGGATTCCGAGGATAGTCGGCGCAAGCGCCGCAAAAGGGTAAGCTCATCCTCAAGTGACTCCTCGGACAACGAGGACAAAGAAACAGGACACTGGAAGTCCAGGGGAAGATCTCGCGACTGGGAGGACGAAGATATGTCTCGTCCCTGGCGCCGCCAAAAGGTTGACGCATTCACTCGGCGCATCAGTGATTTTTCAGAAGATAAAAAAAGGCGCATGCCCGCTAATGTTAAGACTTATGATGGAACAGGTGATCCTGATGACCACTTAAATTTTTTTGAATCAGCAGCAACCATCAAAAATTGGCCACAACCCGTGTGGTGCCACATGTTTAACTCTACTTTAGTGGGGAATGCGCGAAACTGGTTCAGTAAGCTTCCACGTAGAAGCATCAATGGGTTTGAAGAGTTGCGGAAGGCGTTTCGTTTAAACTTCACTCAGCGAAAGAAGTGCGCCAAGAACCCTGTCGAACTCGCTAGAGTAAAACAGCGCCAAGGGGAATCCACAAACGCTTTTATGGAGCACTATAAGGATGAATGCATACATGTCAAGGCATGCCCCGAAATACTAAAGATTTCAGGGTTTATGAACGGAATCAATAACCCAGACCTTATCAAGAAGTTAAATGATAGGGTTCCCCAAACCTTTGATAAACTCATGAAGCGCACGAGGTCCTTCATCCAAGGAGAAGCCGCCGCTGCGGATAGCAAGAAAGGTTACTCAAACTACAGGTCACAAGAAGAGCCAAGGAGACAATCCAATGACCAGAGTAGCAATCGTAACAAAAGCTACCGCAGTCAAGGGGGCGGACGGGGAAACGACAAGTATACCCCACTAACGAAGACTCCAAAGGAGATATTTGCGACGAAAGGCGCGAACTTTCCAAGACCCCCACCGATGCGCACCCCAGAAGGGCCACACAACCAAGATGAAAATCCGACAAGGATATTCCCCAGTAAGGCAGAAAAAGCGCGGCCAGGCTCCAGAGCGCGCAAAAGCCATTCTGGAAGAAGTACACAAGCTTGTGGACGCAGGCATCATGCGAGAAGTCTATTTCCATGATTGGCTCTCCAATCCAGTAATGGTCAAGAAAAGTGATGGTAGTTGGCAGATGTGTGTGGATTTCACTGACCTCAACAAAGCATGTCCACAGGACTGCTACCGACTACCAGAGATAGACTGGAAGGTAGAATCTCTGTGCGGATATCCCTTTAAATGTTTCTTAGATGCATACAAAGGGTACCTTGAAGAACCATTTAAAACTGTAGGAAATACCCATCTTGATTGTGTGGATCGGGTGGTCTTGGATGGTGGAAGAACATGATGTTCATGGTTGGAGTTAGTGAGAGAAAGCTAGAGAGATGGAAGGGAAAACTTGTATATTAGATTAATGTGTGTGTAAAGTGACAAGAGTTCCAACCCTTCCCTAGTGAGGGAAGGGGTATTTATACTTACTAATATTATGCCCCTAGTGGGCTGTGGAGTGAGCTGACAGTGGGGAAAGCCCCGACCCGCTCCACAAATATAAATACGACTAAACTAATAATACTAATACTAATATTGCTAAGCTAATATAAATAAGCCTATGAGCTATGTTGATGCTAAATAGATGCTCGGGGTGACCGAGCCTTCATCTGAATATTTATATTCCTAACAATCTCCCCCTAAGGGAGGTCACCCCGAAAATAATAATTTGAATTCTAGCATTCTGTCTTCTGAACTTGACATTGGTTTAACACAATTTATATCCCAAAAAGAGGAGAATTGCAAAGGAAATATGCAAAACCCTAGGTTCGTTGTCCCGACGAAGATCGAATGGAATTTGTGTTCCCGGGACGTGATTCGTGTAGTGAATGAGAAAAAGAGTGATTGATTTTTGGATTACACTACTAATATTAAAATAACAAACAAGATAAACTAATTAAACTAAGCTAATGGAACAATTAAACTAAGCATTTAACCTAAAAACGAAAATTGAATTTAAAAACGGAACGCGACGTAATTTAAAAAAGCGAATAAAAGTGAAATGCTAAATTCTAAGCCTTAAAATTTTGAAAATAATTTTCCTATATTAATACTGATAAAAGAAAAATTTTTGAAAAAAGAAAAATATTTTTTTGAATTTTAAATAATTTTTTATAATTTAAAAACTATTTAAACTATTTTAAATCTCTAAAAATACTAAAACTAATTTTAAAAATCTGAAAATTTTTGTGAATAAACTTTGAACTAATTAAAAGATGAGAAAAATAAAGTTTGGGAAAAAAGAATTCAAGATAAGCAGAAATAAGCTAAAACAGCTTATAAAAGGCTAAAAGGAAATGAGTTCTAAGTTAACTAATTAATTATGCATTACTTAACTTAAAAAGAGCAATGGTCTACTGGTTGGGTCGTGTGTTTGAAAACCAAGTGACCCAGGTTCGAACCCCAGGTCAGTCAACTTTTTTACACTTATTATTATTTTTTTTTTTTTTTTTTTTTGGTTTTTCTACTTTAAACTCAACAAACAATAACTAATAAAAACTTTTTAAACTAGAAATATATTTTTTAACTCAACAAAATCTCAAAATAAGTAAATAGATTCAAATCACTTTTTGCTAAAATTATTTTTCTTTTTTGGTTTTTCTTATTTAAATCTGATTAAGCAAAAGAGAATTAGCACTTTTAAATCTGAAACTATTTTTATGAACTGGGAAAAGACTCAGAAAAAGCTCAAAAGGGCTGATCAAATAAAAGAGCAAAAATTCAACTAAAAGGAAAACAAGCTATGGCTTAATAGCTAATCTAGGCTATGAAAGGACTAAAATAAAATGACATAGTCAAATTACATTTAAGGTAAACTGAATATCAACCAATAAGCCATACACACAAGCAATTAACCACTGAGAAAGAAACTTAGCTAAAAGATCTGGAATTGCAGCCTTAACACCCTAAGTTCTAGGCCTAATAATAAGCTCTAGATAAGCTCTAATGACCTAAATAAGCATAAAACTAATAAGCTAGAACTATGAACTATCCATATTCTAAAAATCAGACCTAGAAGCCTTAAAGACAAGCAGATAATCAACTGAGAAGACTACTAGTGTGCAGGGCATAGCAGGCAGATGGCCTGTTTTGAGGGCACAAATCAACTAGAAAATAAGCTCTAAACTCAAAATTAAGCTAAAACAGATTTAAATTACCAAGAGGACTACTTAAAAAACAAAAATCAGCATCCAAATCCTACTTATACTACCTAAAGCAGAGATCTAAGAGGGGCTTAAGAGGCAAAAAGAAAAATGTTGGCTGCTAAGGAATTTTAAAGCAACATGTAACCATAAGCACTTAACCTATTCTATACTACCAAGAACTACAAGAAAAGCATTAACAAGCAATTAAATGACAGAAATTTTGCAGATAAGCAGTGAAATAAGCCGTTTGACCAGAGTTGACCAAGAACAAAACTTGAAATTTCATTAAATATAACACTGAAATTACAACTAAGATTAAAACATTACACTACAAAGGCATTAAATCAAACAACAATTAAAATGGTCAACACTTTTCTAAAACATGAAAAATGGGACCAAGGAAAAAAAGAGTCTGCTACTATCCGCATCTATTTATACTACAAATACGAAAAACCCTAGTTCTCTTGTGTGAGTGTGTCCCTCATCGTGCCTTTGTGCTTCTTTAATGGCCCTTGGATCAAACTTGGTCCTTACATCTCTTGTTCTCAGCCGTAGATCCATCTTTTTAGTCCTCGGATTGCCAACGTGGCAAGGAGGGTTAGGGGGACACAGTCATGTGACTGGTTTTGGACTGGGGTGAGGGTGAAAGTGATGGGGATGAGGTTTAGGTGATAATGGCGGGATAAGTGGGATTAGGGAAGAAGATGAATAGCGGTTCTAATTTGGGTTTAGGGATTTTGACTAGGTTATTTGGGGGTTTGACTGGAAAGAGGGGTTTGACCCCGTTTTTAGTATTAGTAAGAAGGTGGGTGGGTCGGGTTTGGTTAGTGATGGGCTGGGTTTAGTTTTTGTGTAGTGGGCTGTGTGTTTAAATGTTAGTGGAATGGGTTAGATGTTCTTTTGGATCCGGGTAGATTTAGTAGTAGGCTAAAAATGGTTTTAATCACAAGGACTATATTTGTAAATCATGAAACCTCAAGGACCATAATTGCCATTTCTTCAAAGTTCATCAAGGGACCATTTTTGCCAAATGAGAATAATCCAAGGGCCATTTTGGAATTCTTGAGCTCGAATAAAAATCCATATGAAAATCGTCTTTCCCGGCTTCAGCTTTCGGCTCTTTAAATACTCTTTCCCAATCTCGTGCTCGGTTTTTGTTGTTTTTTTCTTCGTTTTTGTCCTTTTTTCGGGATATCCGTACCTGCATATTAACAAACACAAAAACACAAATATCTTTGGCATTTTGGTCAGTTTTTGGTCGTTTTGGTCTTAATTTGGTCAAGAAAATGTATGCGTTTAAGCACATACCAAAATTCCCCCAGACTAAGATATTGATGTGTCCTCACGCAATGTTATAAAAACACGTTTTTAAAACCAAAAATTTCCAATCTCTTTTTACTAACTTTGAGAAGTAGCAAAATTTTCAAAAGAGATTAAGAAATCTTAAGTTCTAAAAACTCCCCGATTTTCCTTTTATTCTATTTTTGTATTTTTCTCATAATCATGTGACGGCTTTGTTGACAATCATTATCTCACGATAACTTTTAGGATCAACGAGTAGGAAACACGACTCTAAAAGAAGTGACCATACGGATAAAATTCGTCGTTCCTGATTTTTCACGAGTCCCCAAACTAAGCTTAAAAACGAAATCATTGTTTATTCACAAGTTAGATGCCAACACTACCCATGAAAGTTACTTGTGTAATTACCTCTTGCTCCCATTTTTCCTAATTTCCTCTATTTATTTTATTTTTGGTGAGAAATGAATTGCTTCATATTCTCGTTTTGATAAGTTTTAGTGCCGATAAAGATGCTAAGTTAAGACGCTAAGTAGTTTTCAATCTTCTCTCGAGAACCGTTGCTTTGAAAATGAGGTCCACATCAAGGTTGTTATTTATATTTTTGACTTTTGCAATTTTTTTTTTTTTTTTTTTTTTATTTTTTTTTTTTTTTTTTTTTTTTTTTTTTTTTAACTTTTCACTTGCGTACCCTAAACGACGGACCTTCACGGTTTAATTCCAAGACCTTACACCTTTCGGAATAAAGGATCCAAGGGCCGTTGCAACGGAGTGTTCCAAGACTCTAGACATTCCTGAAATGAGGATCCAAGGTGGTTAGACCAAGACCTCACACATTCCTGAACTAGAGGTCCAAGGGCCGGTGCAAGAGGGTAGCCAAGACCTAAACGCCTTCCGGAAATAAGGATCCAAGGCCCGCTCTCGAAACCGCAGCTTAGAGCACTTAACTTATTATTAAACTTATTTATTGAGGAACCTTGATGTGTACCCAATTTTCAAAACAAGGATTCTTTTAAGAAGACCAAGAACTAATCATCGGCAAAACCTAACATCTTTAATTATTCTTACAGATATATATAGTGAAACAATTTTGCGGGAGCAAAAGGCCATAAGTAACTTTGATGAGCTTTAAAGAGAACCAACTACTCCACGCTTAGCATCTAACTTCTAAATAAACTCTATCATTTCTCGTTCTTCGCAAATTTAAAATCTTAAATAATAAGATCCGCGAATGCTTAGCCTTATAATCAAGCCATGCATATATAAAGTCGATACGGGAACTTGCAAATTCTTGAAAAGAATTCGCATTTTATAGCTCCTTGTGTAAAAGACTAGCACGAGCTTATAGATTATAAATGGTTAAGGGGACAAGCTAGGGCTCAACACACCCGGTCAAGTCAGAATTTTATTCCTACTCTCACCAGCGGAAAGTCAACAAAATGTCAAAATTTATTATATTTTTGCACAAAAATTTTTAAATTTTTCTCATTTTTTTGGATTTTTTCAAATTTTGAGGAAAAACGGGGTTGCATGAGAAAACGGCAAAAATGCAAGGCAAAAATCAAATCGAAAGATTACCCCCTCAGACTAAAACGAGACATTGTCCTCAATGTCTTAAAGGTAAGGGTTCTCCTACATATATCTAAGGCCGTTTATTAATTATGCCAAAGATAAACGTAAAACGATAAGATTAAGGATATCGGATGCAACGAATGATGAAACTCAAGTGGAGAGAAGCAACCACGAGCCCGAGAGTCTTCATCAATCGGGCAAACCTGGACACACCACACAAAACCATGAAACACGACAAATGGAAGAGGAAGCTCTCCTCACGTCACTTATTAGAGAGAAAATAGAAAGAAGATAGATGGATAAGCATGGGGTGCCTCCCACGAAGCGCTTGTTTTTTATCGAGTCGGAAAGCTTAGACTCGCCCCGAATTCATTTGTTCTTGGGGGAGCAGGTGGAAAAGAAAATCTCAATCGGACTTTCGTTCAAGATGTTTGGATAAACATTGAAGCATTCGAAAGTTCCACTCCGATGAGATACCCGCGGCTTAAAAGAAGGAGAGATGCCGGGGTCAAAGATGGTGTCTTCACTCCCGAAGGAGTGAAAGAGAGGAGAAGTCACCGGGTAGGTGAAGAAGGGGAGAAAGATCATGATCTGAATGGGAATCCATTCTTTATCATTAGAGCTCTGAAAAACCTCGGGAGGGAGGGTCGGGGTGATATCATCATCAAGCAAACTCTTAGGATAGAGTTTACCTCCCCCTGGGTCAGGATCTTCTTTAATAACAAAATAATCATACTCCGGAGGAGGTATGATATGAGTGAGTTCTTCTGAGAACTCCTCATGAAGAGATTCAAGAATACGAGGAGAATCTGTGAGTTCTGGTTCCGTTACGGGCTCATCAAGATTAGAAATTATAGAGTCCTCGCTCTCAACGTTCTCTAACACCCCATCAAAAAGAGGATTAATGGCACAAAAAGTGTACTCGTCACTATATTCAAAGAGGGGGTTAGAGAAAATTCCGGAAGTAACCTCGGAAACGTCAAGAGAATCTCCACAAGATTGCAAATCACAATCACCGTCAAATATTTCCTCGGACTCACTTGGGATTGGAACGAGGTTCTCAACATTGTCTGATTCCGTTGCCAGAATAGTGTCGAGATGCTCGTCCCCCATTTTTAGAGAGTCCTCGGGTTCTTTGGTAGGAAAGACGGGAGTGATTTCTGTTGAATTTTCACAAACTCCCCACATAGAATCCTCATCATCGTCATCGTCGTCGTAAACGAAAGTTTGACGATAATTAGAACTTATTTTAGCTATTTGTCTTTCAGCTAAAAATTCTCCATAAGTTTTCTGATGAGGATCTTCTGGGGTACATTGAATAACCATAGCCTTATAGCTTTTTGTTAACTCTAGAAGTTCATGGTTATATTTCTTTGCTGACTCCAATAGTTCATGGAGAAGTTCTTGATTGAGTGTTTGAGATGATGGGTACTGTGGAAGTGAGTTATTATAAGAATAGTCGTAATTTCCACAAGGACCATGTTCATAGACAAACTGGTTACTTGTTTGACAATCAGAGCCAAAGTGAGGGCCTCCACAGTATTCACAACAATATTGTTGCTGTGATTGATTTGATGAATTATGTGGATAATGGTCATACCCGAAGTTCTGATTACAAGGAACTTGTTCATTGACAAACGTATTCCTTGCTTGACAATCAAAACTTGGATGTGGACCTCCACAATATTCACAAGAATAATACTGTTGTGGAGAACTTGATGTATAATATGAAGATGTGTCAAATCCGGATGATGTCTGATTGTTATAAGGGTTCTGCTCATAGACAAGCATGTCACCCGTTCGACAATCAAATTCCGGATGAGGACAACCTCCACAAAATTCACACAAGTATGTCTCCATCTGTTGCTGTGGGGGCTGGTTGAAAAGGTCGGGTGTTTCATTATAGAAACATGGATTTGGGTCATAGACAAACCCGTTTCCTGAATCCATAATGTTACAACCGGGGCAGTTTCCACCATTTGGAGGACCCCCACAGTATTGACAACCATATTGGTAAGATGAAGACATAGAGAAGAAGAAGTAAACGGATAGAGGGATAGAGATAAAGAATTAAATGGATAAGAGGATTGAGAAGAATATTTTTGGATTTTTAAATTTTAGAAACATTGAAAATCACAAAAGAAAAAGGAAAATAAATTTTGAAGAGAAAATCTTTTTGGGTTTTTATAAAAAATATTTACAAATGAAAACGATAACTCCACGAGGAAGGGTCTTCAAAACACGAATCGAAAAACGGAATCACGCACTTACTTCAACCTTCCCCGGCAGCGGCGCCAAAAATTGGTTTAACACAATTTATATCCCAAAAAGAGGAGAATTGCAAAGGAAATATGCAAAACCCTAGGTTCGTTGTCCCGACGAAGATCGAATGGAATTTGTGTTCCCGGGACGTGATTCGTGTAGTGAATGAGAAAAAGAGTGATTGATTTTTGGATTACACTACTAATATTAAAATAACAAACAAGATAAACTAATTAAACTAAGCTAATGGAACAATTAAACTAAGCATTTAACCTAAAAACGAAAATTGAATTTAAAAACGGAACGCGACGTAATTTAAAAACGCGAATAAAAGTGAAATGCTAAATTCTAAGCCTTAAAATTTTGAAAATAATTTTCCTATATTAATACTGATAAAAGAAAAAATTTTGAAAAAAGAAAAATATTTTTTTGACTTTTAAATAATTTTTTATAATTTAAAAACTATTTAAACTATTTTAAATCTCTAAAAATACTAAAACTAATTTTAAAAATCTGAAAATTTTTGTGAATAAACTTTGAACTAATTAAAAGATGAGAAAAATAAAGTTTGGGAAAAAAGAATTCAAGATAAGCAGAAATAAGCTAAAACAGCTTATAAAAGGCTAAAAGGAAATGAGTTCTAAGTTAACTAATTAATTATGCATTACTTAACTTAAAAAGAGCAATGGTCTACTGGTTGGGTCGTGTGTTTTGAAAACCAAGTGACCCAGGTTCGAACCCCAGGTCAGTCAACTTTTTTACACTTATTATTATTATTATTATTATTTTTTTTGGTTTTTCTACTTTAAACTCAACAAACAATAACTAATAAAAACTTTTTAAACTAGAAATATTTTTTTTAACTCAACAAAATCTCAAAATAAGTAAATAGATTCAAATCACTTTTTGCTAAAATTATTTTTCTTTTTTGGTTTTTCTTATTTAAATCTGATTAAGCAAAAGAGAATTAGCACTTTTAAATCTGAAACTATTTTTATGAACTGGGAAAAGACTCAGAAAAAGCTCAAAAGGGCTGATCAAATAAAAGAGCAAAAATTCAACTAAAAGGAAAACAAGCTATGGCTTAATAGCTAATCTAGGCTATGAAAGGACTAAAATAAAATGACATAGTCAAATTACATTTAAGGTAAACTGAATATCAACCAATAAGCCATACACATAAGCAATTAACCACTGAGAAAGAAACTTAGCTAAAAGATCTGGAATTGCAGCCTTAACACCCTAAGTTCTAGGCCTAATAATAAGCTCTAGATAAGCTCTAATGACCTAAATAAGCATAAAACTAATAAGCTAGAACTATGAACTATCCATATTCTAAAAATCAGACCTAGAAGCCTTAAAGACAAGCAGATAATCAACTGAGAAGACTACTAGTGTGCAGGGCATAGCAGGCAGATGGCCTGTTTTGAGGGCACAAATCAACTAGAAAATAAGCTCTAAACTCAAAATTAAGCTAAAACAGATTTAAATTACCAAGAGGACTACTTAAAAAACAAAAATCAGCATCCAAATCCTACTTATACTACCTAAAGCAGAGATCTAAGAGGGGCTTAAGAGGCAAAAAGAAAAATGTTGGCTGCTAAGGAATTTTAAAGCAACATGTAACCATAAGCACTTAACCTATTCTATACTACCAAGAACTACAAGAAAAGCATTAACAAGCAATTAAATGACATAAATTTAGCAGATAAGCAGTGAAATAAGTCGTTTGACCAGAGTTGACCAAGAACAAAACTTGAAATTTCATTAAATATAACACTGAAATTACAACTAAGATTAAAACATTACACTACAAAGGCATTAAATCAAACAACAATTAAAATGGTCAACACTTTTCTAAAACATGAAAAATGGGACCAAGGAAAAAAAGAGTCTGCTACTATCCGCATCTATTTATACTACAAATACGAAAAACCCTAGTTCTCTTGTGTGAGTGTGTCCCTCATCGTGCCTTTGTGCTTCTTTAATGGCCCTTGGATCAAACTTGGTCCTTACATCTCTTGTTCTCAGCCGTAGATCCATCTTTTTAGTCCTCGGATTGCCAACGTGGCAAGGAGGGTTAGGGGGACACAGTCATGTGACTGGTTTTGGACTGGGGTGAGGGTGAAAGTGATGGGGATGAGGTTTAGGTGATAATGGCGGGATAAGTGGGATTAGGGAAGAAGATGAATAGCGGTTCTAATTTGGGTTTAGGGATTTTGACTAGGTTATTTGGGGGTTTGACTGGAAAGAGGGGTTTGACCCCGTTTTTAGTATTAGTAAGAAGGTGGGTGGGTCGGGTTTGGTTAGTGATGGGCTGGGTTTAGTTTTTATGTAGTGGGCTGTGTGTTTAAATGTTAGTGGAATGGGTTAGATGTTCTTTTGGATCCGGGTAGATTTAGTAGTAGGCTAAAAATGGTTTTAATCACAAGGACTATATTTGTAAATCATGAAACCTCAAGGACCATAATTGCCATTTCTTCAAAGTTCATCAAGGGACCATTTTTGCCAAATGAGAATAATCCAAGGGCCATTTTGGAATTCTTGAGCTCGAATAAAAATCCATATGAAAATCTTCTTTCCCGGCTTCAGCTTTCGGCTCTTTAAATACTCTTTCCCAATCTCGTGCTCGGTTTTTGTTGTTTTTTTCTTCGTTTTTGTCCTTTTTTCGGGATATCCGTACCTGCATATTAACAAACACAAAAACACAAATATCTTTGGCATTTTGTTCAGTTTTTTGTCGTTTTGGTCTTAATTTGGTCAAGAAAATGTATGTGTTTAAGCACATACCAGACATCATAGCTCGTAGTCTTTGATTCTTCAATGTCTTTAGTCTTTGTGCCTTCAGCAGCAATGATTTGATGACTGATTGATTGTCTAGGATGATCTTTGAGTATTCTTCGACTTTTATCATCCAACATTTGTTTCCAAGTCATCTTTCAGCAGTATGTTTCCATATGATGTGTTAATCTTCGAGCCGACATGCTCACACTATTTGGCGTCATGATTTTCAGCATCAGAGTTTGCAGAAGCTGTGTTGAAGGTCTTTTGGGTGATCATGACTTTGTTGATTATAATGAAGATGTAGTGTGAACATGTGGTGGTGGATTGGCATCTTTTCAGCAATCTGCTACAACCGCAATCAGCTGCAACTTCAATCAGCTACAACCGCAAACAGCTGCAACAGCAATCAGCTACAATCACCAGATGTTCCTGCATACGACAGTTAGCAATAAAACGTCCGGTACTTACAGGTTCGGACTTCGAGATTGTTAACAGCATAGAGTGAAAACTCTCTCTAATCCTTACCAAGACCGTTCCTAATCGAAAACCCACAGAGGGCTTTTTAAGATCGAACCGTAGCACATCAACGATTAGGTGAGTCGCTGGAGATCACTCCACGACTGTAGATCGTTAGAAACCGCCGTGACCACTAAGCGTAATCCATAAAGAATTACCGAAGTGACCTGCTTTCAGGGTTGCTTGATGTTGACCCTGGCAGGAATTTCCATTCAATCATTGAGAATTACATTTGTAAATTCCCTCATAAATGTTCTGGCAGATTGCTAAGATCTGCGTAGGACTCTTAAGTTTACAACTGGTGTCCTTAATGTTGAACACCCAGTGTAGAAATAATTCGTGTCCCTATGAGATCTTATTATGCATCTCGTGGCTCTAGACTCAATTGTGCGTTTTGATTTGGTGATCGGAGGCTGGAGAGGACTGCCACCTTTTCAATATCATCTAACTCGAAGTGAGAGAGACGATAGAAATGTATTGATCTCCGTGACAAGTGAAACAAGAGTCCTTTGAGGGACCTTGAGTGGCTTGGGAGGGTTGTGCAGCGTATCACTGGGTCCATGATACTTTGTCTTCAATGCCAGCAATCAACTAAGTGATTCTGACAGCATATGTATTGACCCGGTTTCTGCCTGAGTTGTAAGGAGGGCTTCTTTCTTTTCACCCTTTATCTTTACAATTCTTTTTCATTCTTCAACCCCTTCAGTGCTTACCGAGACTTCATAACTAACACCTTGTTGGGTTTGTTCCAGTACTAGCTCCATCTCAGTCGGCACTCTTCCCTTATCCACTTTTCTCCTTTTTCATCATACCTAAGGACTTCTACACTAACTAGTGGATTGTCCCTGGGTAGATCCCTCCGGCTCTGGCGGGATCGTGGGAACTTGAGCCTAACCTAACCATCCTTATAACTCCATGCATTAATTAAAATGGTCGGTCTTTGGTATTCATCCACGATTGCCAAACCAAATCTTTGAAAAATCTCTCAAAGTGTTCATGATTCTGAAACACATTTTTGCAAACACTTGAGAGTTTTATATTTTTCAAATGCTCCCCCTCAACATGTGCTCGGTTGATTGTTTTATAAATTTGCACATGTTAGGTAGAGCTCGCACTTTTTGAATTGATCAACTTTCAGTGAACATGATCGATTCGAGACACGCTTACATCACTAGTTAGACTAGCTTGAAATTATTACCCGGCCTGGTCAAATCCACAGAAAGTTTCTCGAAATGGTACACTCTACTCAGACACATCCTTTTCGAGACACGCTTACATCACTGGTTAGACCAGCTTGAAATTATTACCCGGCCAGGATATGTCCTTTCGATCAATGACAGTATGGGTTTCGTCAATTCATTGGTTAAGTCTGAGTCACGGTCTCATGCTATGCCAAATCCTTTTTGTTTCAACAAACCATTTGCTCCCCCTCAATATATGCATTGATATACAAAAGAGTTTAGCACATATGGGAGAGCTTACATTAACGTTCAAAACATCACATTTTATCAGATTTCATATTTAAATCACATTCTCTCCCCCGATCAAAAATTTCAAACCTTTTGAGATTTGTGATCCCAATTGATTTAAATAAGTTAGAAAATGTGGGAGAAAATGTGTCCAATTTAATGTATTCTGATGATGAAACATACTATGCTCCCCCTTAATCTAAGAGGGAGATTCACTGCTAATTTTGCACAAATTGATTATTATGACACAAATGATATTGACCTTTTTGCGCAGATGATGTAATCACCCGCTTTTCTGAGTGAGTCAGTGGTCAACATCAATCATCCATCCACCAACAAATCTTCTCAAGTATTGTCGATCCCCTCTTGGCGAGATCCGAGTAAGTACTTCTTTGTTGAAATGATGGTGGTGGAGGTGAAGGTGTTGTTGTTGTTGTTGTTGCCGATGTTGTTGTCGTGGTGAATTCTGAGCCAATCAATAGAATTTGAACGTCTGATTTAATGGTTAGAATGGGAACTGGCATATTCATTTTGGCTATGGAATCTGCATAAGAATATCAACACAGATATACATGCATACAGATACACTATTCCTTAATAGCTACCCTTCAGCAGCTTGCCACATTATAATACCAAGTTCATCTTATAATCAAACCCCAATCAGGAACTACGTCAAACCACTATCTAGCATGAAGAGCAATTAGCAATCATGAACATGGCAATTCACACAGATTTCAATATTTAATTCAGGATCTTAGGAACATGATTCTAACATAATAGCAATCTACCTAAGCGAATCCTGAGAACATATGCACAATATCAACAACAATTAAGCAGCAGAGACAAACAACATTTGAAACTCATTCACTTAGTTCATACAAATGTCAGTGGAGCATTCAAGAACATCAAACACATCGGGTTTTCTAACTTCTTTCAGATTTTGAGTTTTAATGTATCTAGGGGATTAAACGAGGATTCCAAAGAGATACAAATGAACCTTCTAGTTATATGAAGCTAGGATACTACAAGCAAATTGCACATAATGTCCTAAACTTTCTAGCAACTAACACACTTGGTCATTTGATATATTTAAGCAATATCCTCTTCAACTAATACCCCATTAACTGCAAAACCTTTTCTAAGAGTCATGAATTAATCAAGAAACCCGTTTGATGATATAAAATTTGAATTCACTCTCCCCCTCAATCAATGACCCATATTCAAGTTAAAGATTTGTGGTCGTTGATTGAGTGACAAATTTTTATGCATAATTCAAGTATAAACAAATTTCATACAACACATATTCACCAAGTGTCTCACAAATAATTTTCAGAAGAATCATAGAATGAAAACTATTTGTTATACTAAGAAGATTTCTCTTCTTTTACAAGAAATGATGCACTGAAACGTACATCAAATCAGGAAACATGGATAAGAAGTAATCCATGCCCAGGTGAACATCACCCAGTTGGAGGAACAGCCGTCTTTTTGGCGACGTGCTTTCCCCAATATGAAGCGCGGGTTGCTATCTAAAGTAATAGCAAGCCATTTAGACATGTTTTAACCATCCATTTTAACTTCTGCTCGAGCTTCATTTAAAGACCCGTGCCATTATTGAATGATATTTCTAAGTCCGTAAATGTTATCGATAAACAGAAGACATGCCTAGGTGAAACTATTTTTGGTCTTTTCTAATTTTTTAATTTTTATGGTTTTTCTGATTTTACGATTCTCTATTTACAATTAGCAAAATTTCTATATATCTATTTACAAAAATGGTATAAGATATGAAAAAGAATGTAAGAAGAAAAATATATACAAGGATACGAACCAGAAACCATTACTCCTCAGCATTCTGAATCTTCTCCGCATTCATCCCTTGACTTGCTGAAGAGCAATGTGAGCACTTTTAAACAGGGATTGATTCTGGCTATTCACTCTCCCCTAATTAGTGCTCTCCCCCAATCTGACAACCTTTCTGATGAACACCCATAATAGGAAGAAGACTTTGGATGAACGCCCATAATATGAAGAAGTCTTTAGATAACCGAATGCATGCCGTCTTTAGTCTTCTGACACTCCCGTCCTTGAGTAACGCCGTCAAAAACCTTAGGCATCTTTTCGATAGTTTAAGTTGAGCCTCAACTGAAATCTAGCTTAACCCCAAAACTCATCAAACAAGAACTGTCATGAGGTTAAGCTAAACCACAAATTTAAGCCCAGTAACAACTTGATTTCAGCTTAACCTCACAACTCATCAAACAAGAACTGTCATGAGATTAGGTTAAAATCAAGTTAGACCTAACCTTAAACTACAGAACAACTTGAACCTAACTTAACTCCACAACTCATCAAACAAGAACTGTCATGGGATTAAGTTAAATATCAAGTTGTAAGAAAAGAGCTCAACATTTTTGAATGTAGAGAAGACTGTAGACTCGACCTTCTTCAAGATTGCCCAATGTGGAGGAACAGAATACCAATCATCTTCATCTCACCAACTGCCTTCCAGTAACCTTACATATAACCCATCAGCCCGCAGCATACACATGAGATGATAACACCCAACAGAGAATGAAGAGTAGACAGACGACTCGACCTTCTTCAGTCTTTAGTATAACACCAAAGTAACAAGTTGAACCACTGATCATCTATAGTACGTATCCATCCTTGGATATTAAGCCCTGATCACGTGAACCTGTTGTGCGTCCTTGATGTACACATTCTCTCTCCCCTGATGGTTACGATTAATCAGCCCATGACGTAACAGTGAAACGTTAATACCAAGGTAACAAGTTGAACCACTGATCATCTCTGCGGTTATCAACACCGGAATAAATGATTAAGCCCGATCACGTGAACCTGTTGTGCGTCCTTGGTGTACACATTTCTCTCCCCCATGATGGTTACGATTAATCGGAATCATCATCATGATGTGTACATGTAGCCTAATGACGTGTACATGAAGCATTGACTAGAAACCCTTTGTAGCTGATTGAACCAGTCCGTGAGAATATATAGATTAGCATTCCATGACCATGTTCTTCAAAACCTTGATAGATGGAAGAAGTAGTGTTGGAGAACCATGGTTTGCACGACTCCTGAACTGACATATTCAGGAGTCGTATGACCATTTCTCAATCATCAACCAACATGTAGAATAATATTCACCCTTTCCCCCCCCTCAAAAATTGCATATGCCTGCCAACTGCAATTTTTGATGATTGAACTAGTGAATATGAATACCATCAACGGTAAGTGGCTCCGCTTGACGGTTCTTGAAGACTGACATGTTGTTTATTCACCCTTTCCCCCCCTCAAAAATTGCATATGCCTGTCAACTGCAATTTTTGGAAGAATACGTGAATAAAAATATACTCCAATATGCGCCGATCCACTTGAAGACTGAATAAGCACGGAAAGAGCATAAAACTTGTTGATGAGAATGGCCATAAATAAGAAGACTCCTCTTCTTTTGAAGATAAAGTGCACTCAAGCGTACACTTTTCTTTTCTTTGATGAACGAGGCCTGAACTGATATGAACAGACATCATTATGATGAAGAACGAGGCCTGCACTGAAGTGTACAGACGTCATTATGATGAAGAGCGAGGCCTGCACTGAAGTTTACAGACGTCATTACTCTCTCTTTACTACTTCTCTCGACTAACTCCATACCAACCCCATTATCATTCTATCGGCTTGATGTCGTGACCACTGATGGAGTAAAACCCAATATGATGAACTTGATACTGAAGTAATATAACCCGAACTTGTGACTTAAACTTGTACTAATGTGTGACAAAGAGCGGTGTAGAGACTTCGTGCAACATTGAATCCCTAAGTACTCTATACTCTTCAACCAACCAACCATCAAGTATAAGATGTACATCACCTCTTGGATATCCACAACTTCGTGTGACACTGAGCACTACAACGTAACTCCTTAAAGTGATAGTTATTTTGTAATAGAGAGAAAGAAAAAATAACTAGATATCCAAGTCCTCGTCATTGTAAAGGTTAAAAGCTCGAACAAGGATCTCGAAGAATCTTCATCCAACCTCCCCGATATCTTCAGATACTAAGTACACGCACCCATGAAATTTCACTTCAGACTCAAATAAATAATACTGAATTAACGCCGTAGTCACATCTTGACGATTAAATGCCCCGATCTAGCCATTTATGATATATCGACTGAACTTTGATAATGGTTTTAACCCGATCATGGTTAAGAGCGCATAGTCCATCATCACGGGATTTTACAAATCTATGATTTAAACCGAGAAATAAGTTCTTTCTCGGGAATTTACAAAACCAAGAAGAAACCGTGAGACAGTAACAGATTGAATGTGGCATGACTGATTTGGTTTTGGTGAACATCAGTTTGGGTTAAGAATATCTCGTGAGAATTACAGATCACATCACAACTTTTAAGACCTTTGGCCAACTAACCAACCTTGTACACAGATAAGTGACCACTTGATGAAGGAAACCTGATATACCAAACCTGAAAGCTGAAGTAGAAGTCCCCAAATTTGTTACTTAAGCTTGCACTAATGTTGGAAGAACGGTGTAGAGAATTAATGCTCCAAGCAAATCTCTAAGTACTCAATACCCAACCAAAGTATGAGACATTAACACCTCTTGAGATTATCGACAACGTCATTGACGTGTGACACTGAGTACTCCCATGACTCTTAAGTGATAGTTACCCCGACTGCTGGTAACTAGATAACCCAAGTCTTCAACTTAAAATTTTAAGCACGAGCAAGTTATCATTGAAGGTCATGCATCCAACCAACCCCGACTTCAAGATAAAATAAGTAGACGCCTTCGTGAAATTCAGCTTCAATCTCAAATGAGGAATACCAAATGAACTTCGTGATCATCTTGTGTTGTTGACTAGTCAAAAAGAGAAGAAACATGCGCTAATTCTTAACAGTGCCCATGACTCATAGTCAGTCCTATCAAACAAAGCTGTCTGACCCAGCTACTTGGATGTTGTCAGGTGCAGTGCATGGAATAGTTGTCGTACTGTGTACAGGATTTTACAGTTCTTGAGATTTATCCGAGAAATAAATTCAAGAACAAACTGCACAACAGTAAGTATCAAACTGCTGAAATCTTAGGCAATTAGCTAAGACCTTAACCACTGAAACTGGAACCGCTAAAATTCACATCGCTGGAGACGGAACCGCTAGGAAACTCGCGCTAATTCTCCCCCTCAAAAAGGGCATGTAATGACCTTTTTGCCAAAGTTAAGAGTCTGTGATGATCGTGAATTTGACAGGCACAAAACATGGAAAGAGACAAATGAAACAACTGCAACGAAGATGGTGATTAAGACTCTCTTGTAGTAACCCCTTGCTTTCCTCCTCATCAATGGTTTAGCAGATTAATAATTCACTTAAGCTCGTAATATGCCAAAACCGCTTAATGAAATGCGTATAACTTTAACGTGAGTAAAAGGTTAAAACACGTCTCTAAACAAATCACCTCTTGTCTTTAAGTCTGACCACCTCTTGAGAAGATCTTGTGCTACAATCCCATTAGAAGCTTGAGAAACAACAATTACTTGATGAAGCATGATAAAGGACAAGTTCGCGACTTATACTTGCACTTAATTTGTGATGTAGAACCTATATTGAGCACAACAACGTAACTCCTTTAAATATAGGTAGTGATATATACCAAACCTTCCATCCTTTATTGTATATATCCATTTCTTGAAGATCCAAGTCTAATCATCCAAATTTGTGATTTAGAACCTATATTGAGCACAACAACGTAACTCCTTTAAATATAGGTAGTGATATATACCCAACCTTCCATCCTTTATTGTATATATCCACTTCTTGAACATCCAAGTCTAATCACCCTAAATATGCTCGAGCAAGGGTCATCAAACATCGTGCATCCATCCACCCCGAGATGTTTGTGACACTAAGTACACCAACCCGTGAATTAACAAACCAATCAAGTTACCATAACTTCCCAATTCCTGCCGATCTTGAAGCACAAACATATCCCCAAAAAAATAGTCAAACCCCGTAAGTTTTATTATGTCAAAATCCATGTCCATCCTACTTGTTCAAAATTAATTTCACGGGATTTTACAACTCTTGTGATTTAAACCGAGAAATCGAATCTTACGCGGGATTTTCTAAGATCACCAAGAGAAACCGTGAAATTAACAAGAACATCTAAGAGTGAAGTGCAACACTAATCTTCAAAATTCAAGTCAAAGAAGTCAAATCACAACTTGATCAGATCGCAACAAGTCAAGTCACAGATTGTCAATTTGCAACAAGTCCGATTGCGATCAACCAAATCACAATTTGTCAAATCGCAAGTGTCAACTCACAACGTCAAATCGCAACTGGTCAACTCACAATCAGTCAAGTCGCAACAAGTCAAAATGCAACTTGACAAATTGCAATTAAACAAATTGTTATTTGTCAGCTATAACTCAACTTGCAAAGATCAAATTGCAGGGTCACTCCAGTCGTAGGCACTAATAGAACAATGCTGACAAATCCCGACCTCTGTAATCTCGATGACATTCATAAACCCAAATACTAGCCGTGATGTGTGAATCTTGTGAGAAACAGCCAAAGTCATTACTACTTCTGTGTTTCACACCACAAACCGACAACCAACCAAAGTCAAAACAGTTTTACGTGACCCATTGTAAACCTATCTAATTATAAGCTCCTAACCGGCCCATTTAAACAACTAATAGAAACAAGCCCAAAGACACATCAGATCCAAAATTTCTAATACCCTAAAGATACGGGTATTTAAATCCCACATTAGCACATCATCACAACCCTAATCATACTTAACAATCCGCCCCTTTTCTTCTACTCTCACCTGACTGCTCCTCTAACTCACCCTTGATAATAGATCAAGCACCTTCACTACCTTATGCCTCCTTCGTGGTTACAACAGAGAATCACACAAACCCAGTTGTTGATTTCTTTCAGTCATGATACGAACACCCACATAGACAACTTAAAGATCTTGAATGAGATATACGGTAAGTTGTTTCGTTTTGTGTTTTTGTATTTCATATCGAATCAAAAAGCAACGAGCATAACCCCCATGTTCTGACTCGTTCTTTAATATTCGGTTATTGACCACACGATCTATGATGATTATCTCAATGGTTTATGTCTTCGGACGAATCTTTAAGTACCAAAAAGAAGAGATAAACTGAGATCGTGACTCAGTTTGTTCGTGACACGAGGCAGAGAAAAAAAATAACGTAATTGTTAATTTTCTTTCTCGAATAAGTCTCGGATAGAAGTAAAAGCAAGGCATCCAAAGTCTATGATGATTTTCTTTCTTTCGATAGGTCGACCTTTAAGGGCTTGATATTACTTTGAGTTGCACGAAAGACCAGAAACTGAGATTTTAGTAATTAGTCTTCTTCATTAGGATTCGAGTAGGGTAATAGAGATGGGATTGGCTGATTTGATGTAGGATTAGTTGAAGTTGGTTGTTGTTTTATGTTGTGTCTGTGGTAATTGTTACGAATGGAATGATTTTGTTTCGGATCAAATAGGGATTAGATGTAGGTTTCATGTTGTTGTTGTTGACTGTTGTTCTTCATGCTTGTTATTAAGTGAGTCTGTGGAATATGTCCTGGTCGTGGTCTCTTCTTCATCTTTGTACTTTTACTTGATAACTCGTTGACCAAATTTGACCATTTGACCGTTTGACCGATTGACCGAGTGACAGACAAACCGCATATATGAACATTCATACAAACCGCATCCATGAAAAACTAGACAAACCGCGTCCATAATCATTCAGACAAACAGCATTCATGAATATTCATACAAACCGCATCCATGAAAAACTTAGACAAACCGCGTCCATAATCATTCAGACAAACAGCATTCATGAATATTCATACAAACCGCATCCATGAAAAACTTAGACAAACCGCGTCCATAATCATTCAGACAAACAGCATTCATGAAAATTCATGCAAACCGCATCCATGAATCTAATAGACAAACAGCATGAACGATAAAACCAATATTATAGACACAAACATCATCCTTGTAAGACCACAAACCGCATCGTAGACAAACCACACAAGCCGCATCTGTGCAAGACTGTATGTCACTATCACCAGTTTTGTCATATTTATCCATTTTTGGCAAACAGCCAAACTGCATCCAAAAATTATACACAAACCGCATCCAAGAACATCATTCCTCCTTCATCAAACTGCTGCTCAAAAATCCATATCAAGCTGCTATCAAGAACAACCTTGACTTTTTGTTCGAACAAATAAATGCCCATATCAACCAAAGTACTAATGACTTTTTGTTTGGACCAGTAGTAAACACATTTTCTCAGACCAAGCCGTCAAAGAAGAATGACTTGTAAGCAATTTAAACAAGGTTTCAAATTATTGAAGCCCAAAATACAAGACATGTTATGATGACCAGTAGCAGCTGTTAAGGCCCAACAGACCCACGAATCAATTTTTTTGAACACGATGAAATGATTCGAAGAAAAAAAAATAGATGCAAACAGTTTGAGAAAAGAAATTGTTCGAACCACACATAAAAAGTTGAGACCACAAATCAAGGCACACACAATCAATCGGACCTAACCATGGCTCTTGATACCAATTGTAGGAAATACCCATCTTGATTGTGTGGATCGGGTGGTCTTGGATGGTGGAAGAACATGATGTTCATGGTTGGAGTTAGTGAGAGAAAGCTAGAGAGATGGAAGGGAAAACTTGTATATTAGATTAATGTGTGTGTAAAGTGACAAGAGTTCCAACCCTTCCCTAGTGAGGGAAGGGGTATTTATACTTACTAATATTATGCCCCTAGTGGGCTGTGGAGTGAGCTGACAGTGGGGAAAGCCCCGACCCGCTCCACAAATATAAATACGACTAAACTAATAATACTAATACTAATATTGCTAAGCTAATATAAATAAGCCTACGAGCTATGTAGATGCTAAATAGATGCTCGGGGTGACCGAGCCTTCATCTGAATATTTATATTCCTAACAAAAACACTGCGAAAGATCAACATGAAGTTGAATCCTAAGAAATGCACTTTTGGCGCTACAGAAGGCATGTCCCTGGGATACTTGATAGAACCAAATGGCATTAAGCCATGCCCAGAAAAAACAGAGGCTGTCATCCAAATTCCTTCACCACGCACGTTGAAAGAAGTTCAGTCTCTGAACGGAAAGCTAGCCGGTTTGAACAGATTCCTGCCCAAACAGCGGATAAGTCACTTCCTTCATTTAAAACACTGTGAAAGATCAACATGAAGTTGAATCCTAAGAAATGCACTTTTGGCGCTACAGAAGGCATGTCCCTGGGATACTTGATAGAACCAGATGGCATTAAGCCATGCCCAGAAAAAACAGAGGCTGTCATCCAAATTCCTTCACCACGCACGTTGAAAGAAGTTCAGTCTCTGAACGGAAAGCTAGCCGGTTTGAACAGATTCCTGTCCAAATCAGCGGATAAGTCACTTCCTCTATTTAAAACACTCAAGAAGTGTACAAAAAAGGGAGACTTTCGTTGGACTACGGAAGCGGAAGAAGCTTTCACACAGCTTAAGCAACATATAGCAGCACTTCCTAAGCTAGTCGCACCCCGACCAGGGGAGGAGTTAATCGTCTACTTATCTGCGACTCATGGAGCGGTCATCGCAGTGCTACTGACGGATAGGAATTCCGTACAAACACCGGTATATTTTGTAAGCAAAGCGCTCAAGAAGACAGAGATTAACTACATCCCAATGGAGAAGTTGGTCTTGGCGTTAGTATTTGCCGCCAAAATACTGCGTAGATACTTTCAAGCGCACCCAATAGCGGTGATCACAGACCAGCCTATCAAGCAAGTTATCTCTAAACCTGACGCATCGGGGCGATTACAAAAATGGAGTGTGCTGCTGGGTGAGTATAATATCTCCTATAGACCACGCACTGCGGTTAAGGGGCAAATACTAGCAGACTTCATCATCGAAAAACCAGACACCGATGCCGCACCTCCACTGCGCGAGGTAGAACTACAAGAACCATGGGTCTTGTTCACGGATGGATCTTCATGCGTGGATGGGTCGGGCGCTGGCCTTATCCTCACTAATCCAGAAGGAATGGAATTCACTTACGCACTGCGCTTTGAATTCACAGCCACGAACAACGAGGCAGAATATGAAGCCCTAATCGCTGGATTACGCATTGCAACTCGAATGGGCGTACGCAACCTAGAAGCGAATGTGGATTCTCGATTAGTAGCCAACCATGTGTTGGGCGAATATGTGGCTAAAGAGGATAACATGGTCCAATACCTCGACAAGACAAAGTCACTAATTCAAAGTTTTGACAGGTTCACCATTAAACAAGTCCCTAGAGGTGAAAACAAAAAAGCTGATGCGCTAAGCAAAATCGCATCTACAAGCTTTGCGCACCTGTCAAAACAAGTGCTGGTGGAGATTCTAAAAAATAAATCCATCTCGGAGATGGAGATATCCACAGTAATAGAGGAGGAGAATCCTACGTGGATGACCCCTATTATTGAATTTATAAGCAAGGGCAAATTGCCCGATGAGCAGAAGGACGCTCGACGGATACGGCGCACAGCGCAGAGGTTCGAACTTAGAGATGGTATCCTATATCGGCGCTCATTCCTACAACCATGGCTTCGGTGCGTTGGACCTCTTCAGGCAGATTACGTACTCCGAGAGATCCACGTTGGTTCATGCAGTATGCATTCAGGACCACGGTCCGTCGTAGCACGAGCATTGCGCTCAGGATACTACTGGCCCACTATGCACCGTGATGCGCGCGATGTGATAAAGAAATGCAACGACTGCCAAGTTCATAGAACCATCCCGCGCAGACCACAACAAGAGCTAACGCCTATCACTTCTCCATGGCCATTTTATAAATGGGGTATCGACATTGCGGGTCCCTTCCCTGTCGCAGCAGGAGGACTGAAATTCCTTATTGTTGCAATAGACTACTTCACTAAGTGGATTGAAGCGAAAGCAGTAGCGACAATCACAGGTAATCAAGTAAAACGCTTCGTTTGGGAAAATATTGTATGCCGCTTTGGATTACCTGGGGAGATTGTTTCGGACAACGGAAAACAATTCCTTGATAACCCGTTCAAAGACTGGTGCGCAGAGCTAAATATTACACAACACTTCGCGTCAGTTAAACACCCACAAACCAATGGTTTGGTTGAGCGCGCAAATCGTAGTCTAGGCGAAAGAATTAAAGCGCGCCTAGACAAACACAAAGGAAGATGGGTGGATGAATTGTCGCATGTCTTATGGGCGCACCGCACGACAATCAAAGTTAGCAATGGAGACACTCCTTTTTCTCTTGTCTATGGGACAGAAGCTGTCATACCAGCTGAAATTGGGATGCCAACTATTCGAACCGCGGAAGTTAATGTCGCAACCAATGACGACGAACGACGTATCGACTTGGACCTAGTGGAAGAGAGGCGTGAACGCGCAGCTATACGCGAAGCAAAAGCCAAGTCAAAAATGAAGGGATATTACGACGCTAAAGTTTGAAGAACCTCATTCAGACCAGGCGACTTCGTCTATCGCGCCAATGATGCAAGCCACGCAGAAGATACAGGTAAACTTGGACCGAAGTGGGAAGGACCCTATGAGGTCGTTGAAGCACTAAGTAAAGGCGCGTACAAGCTGCGTGACATGGATGGTCGTGAGTTACAACGCACATGGAATGTTTGCAATCTTAAAAGATGCCATCTTTAGGAAAGGTTACGACCTCACACATGGACACCTCCGCACTTTAGTAAGTGCTTAATAAATATCCGCGTATTTACATTTTGTTTCATTTAGACAAATGTTTTTCTTTTTTACAAAAACTTGCAAGTATTAATTCAAATGTCGCGGTTTCGAGCTAATTCCACGACACATTTCACTTTATTGTTTACATGTTATTTATGTCTCAATATTGTTGTTACTTTACTTTCTGCCTACATGGCGTGCATGCACTTATTAAAACCCACGATGGTAAAAGGATGAGTAAACCTACTAAATAACTCGTTGAGTAAGAGGGCTGCAAACCCATCAACATCGGATCACGTATCCTTGTTAAACACCTTACTCTCAAGACGTTGGAGTAAGTTCAATGTGTACCCCACGACGGATACACAACAATGCACACTATGCGCGTTTAACAACTTAGGAGCTAAGACGCTTAATTCCTTGATATGCTATTTGCAGTACGCTGCATATACATCAATAAACTTGTAAATTTTATGAACTTCATACACGATTATGGATTTTTTATAAATTTTCTTAAGTATGTACACAACAAGTTGCTATGTTAGACACAACATAGACGTCTTTTACGCAAAGACAAAATAACTAAGTACAAACATTATAACCACAATCAAATTTGATATAATATACGTACAATCGTATTTTTTCAACATTTTATTGTAGACTACGAGTTCATGCAAGATATAGACTCAACATGCACAATAAAATGTTAATCTATTACAAAAGTTACCAAGACAAACTACGGGTGCATCTAAGACCTAAGCTACCAACATGGTATGCAGTACCCCCAGCTTCTTCAAGATTCCTGAGGAGATCACTATCCTTAGGCGACACTGTTGGGACGCTAACAGGTACCCCATCAGATCTAGGTATGTGCGCAGCTCCAACACCACAAAGGATGGCCTTCCCCTTCACACATTCTTTCTTTGCAAGTCTCATAGCATGCGCCTCTAAGGATTCCCTTAGAGGGATCTCCTTTTCGAGGGCAAAAGGATTAAGGATGTCACGAGGGCGGGCAAAGATAGGTACCTGCAACTGCGACTCATCCGGCTTGAGGAAGTAGTCAGGATGTGCCTCTGCGCCCTCTGCTGCGTGCCTGGCCAAGGTTAGTCCCTCCATAATCACACTTATGGGATAATCCTGATCGTACTCAAACTGGGCAATGTGAGGAAGATCAAGTAGCTTCATCTTCTCCATGGCAGCGAAAAGCTCATCATAGGAGTTGGCGTTGTGACCCGGTACTTGAGTAACAGGCACGGTCAACAAATTGCTCTCAGCAAGCTCTTCTATAGCCTGCGCCTGGCCACGTGCCAACGCGCGCTCAACAACTTCCCCAAATACCCCCTTCACCTCCTGCGACTCCAAAGTACCCAAAGCAGCAAGGCGCAAACCATGGCTGATAAGCCACCTGCGCTCAGCAATTGATGACACCAGGTGAGGGTACAACTCTTCGTCATATTCAATGCTCAGCTTGCGCAGCTTCGTTTCCTGTTTCTCTAGCGAATCCTGCACAGCCTTACGAAAGCCATCCAACTGGGAGATGTGCGCATTCTTGTTCAGCTCCATATATTTCAACACCCAAAGGCAAGTGTTCTGGTAATTTGTGAATGCAGCACGCTCCTGACCCACTTGAGCAAGCAGAGACATCTTCTCTTCAGCAACCTTTCGAGCATACGCATCTGTTGCCCTAACCTCAGCCTGCGCTACCGCCAACTGCCCTTTCAGAGACGCGATCTCTTCATCTTTCTGCATACTAAGGCTACTCTCATCAGCATACCTTGTCTATAGCTGCGCAACTACAGAGGCTTGATGCGCAGCAGCCAGCCCTAACTCCTCTATCAAGCAGTTTATCGGCGCATCCCCAAAAGCCTTCTTCCCCGTCTCTTGGCTCTCCTGTACAATATGATCAGTAGGCGAGGGACCCGCCTTGGGTGGCGAATCCCCAACACGCGCATCATCATTACCAGAAGCCTCAACACTGCACGCAGATAACAGATCTAATTTATTGTATCATTGTGGAATAAAGAAATGCAAATCTAAAGATACAAGCCTAATTACTTACTTGAGGGAAGGAGTTTCAGTTGTATCCTTCTACGACGCATTCTCCTCGGATGATTATGATGGTTCACTAGAGATAAGATGGCGCCTTCTTTTGGACGTACCAGCGCCATCATCTCCAGCAGCTTTCTTGCGCTTCACCCCTTGGCCAGCGCCTTCTTGCCCACCTTTAGACATGGCAAACTCCCCACTTTCCGACGAATTAGTCTGCGATAGCTCTTCTACATGGATTTGTACTTCAGGAGTGGGAAAGCTGCCCAGAGGAGTCGCCTCTAAAACAATTGGGGGAGTATCCTCTGACTCCTCCTGCACGATTTCCATCGTGCGCCCTGCAGTAGCCTGAAGAACTGGCTCCTCGCCATCTCTCAAAGGGCGCACCCCTACAGTCACTTGTTTCGACTTCTCCAAGCGCACAACACTGAATAGATCCATCTCTGCGCAACAAGCAACAAACAAACACAAAATGGGTTAGATAAGCTACAAAGAGAAGAACGCTTACAACTAATAAGCGAAGAGGAAGGAAGGACAAGCACCCACCCCGGCTATTTTCGTCCAAAAATGTTGGCACTTCCTCCGGACTACCGATGTAATTGCGACTGATGCCCATGTGCACCAAAAACTCCTCTGGATACGCCTTAATCGGTATGCGATAGGTATTAATCGTCTCCGCATCCTCTGCGCTATACGTTCCGGGGATGGGGCGCTCATCTCTCGGTAATGATTCTTGAGTATAGAACTCAAAAATCCATGGAAAAAATGCGCTATCAACCCAAAAGAACTTTTCCTTCCAAACCCTCAGTGCGTCTAACTTCTCCGTATAGCACTGCAGTGGCCCTGCGCGCTTGGAGAAGGACACCCACTCGTTTGACCACGACGTGTGGTAAAACGCGCGGAATAGATGGATTGTGGGTTCAATCGCCAACAGGCGACAATTTACCTCAAAATTGGTTATTTTCGCTGCACATATACAGTGCAGTTGTGAAATATGTAAGCGATAATGGTTTAAAATATCGCACAAAAATAGGGAAATGGGCACACGCTGGTTTGCAAATTCGAAGAAGCGCGTATAAACCCCCACTTTCCCTTGCGGGAAGTTCGCTATTGACGCAGTCGCCACCGGAACTTCCGGGTGCAATGCGAGAGGGATGTAATAATCTGAGGTGAACTGACGAGGTTCGTCTGCAGATATATCGGAATTAAAATCGGATAACTGAAGCACCATGGTTAGAATTTAAAGAACTCTGAAGCGCACACGCTATTACCTTAGCTTTCGTTGATTTTTAATTGATGTTTGAAGGTTTAACAATGGTGGAAAATGATGATTTTTACTGTGGTAGCCACAGTGAAATGACGGCTAACCTTTATATAGGGTTACACATATTGGTGGATGGATGACACATGTACCCCACTTGCCCCAATCATGTGGCTGGGATGCAAAAAGGTGAAGCACTTTTTCACCCAACCCTCACGATTTACGAAGGAGATACGGATGTACTTGGACTAGATTAATTTGCTAGTATTGGCGGGAAATACTTGAAACTTCCCCGCTATGCATCGAGGAATATTTTTGCTACATTTGTTAGTCCAGCATCCGCAGTCGTTACACTACGCATACTAGACTGGGGGGACATGATGACGTATAGTCCGCATTCGGGTTACGAACCCGACTAATGGACGCTACTACCACTCAAGCCCATCACGAATGGGCTATCACGATAACGGTTTGGGCTCACGAAGGCCCAAACCCGAAGTTATTTATGGTCTTGATATAGGATATCTCTTATTTATGAGATATGTATCAAATAACCGACCCATGCGGGATACGCTGAGGAGTGAGGAACACGAAACCAACTAGGGTTTCGTGTGTATATAAAGAGTCTCTCGACTCTCATTAAAGGTACGATCTACAACCCTAAAATCGATTACTTACTCTCATGCTGGAGGATAATCGTGGGAGACAATCCCACGATAAGCCTAACGGTGTCTTTTTGTTTTCTTAGTGCGCAGGTCTCAAGCATTAAGATCTAATTGGTACGGAAACAAGGAACGCCCAACTTTTGTATCAACACTCATCCCAGCTGAGAATCGAGTGTGACAAACCTCGTATTATGAATCGAACATTCGCTTGTCTAAAGTCCATCCAAGCTCAGCCCATGAAACAAAACCAACTCAAAACTCAATAAGTTTAACGTATAACTCGACTATAGATCGAGTACTTTGGCCATTTATTTCGCAAATTCGCTTAACAACCTAACTATGTTTTTGCACGACTCAAGTGTACTCCCAGCAGAGAATCAAGCGGCACAAATCATTTTCATTTATTCGAGCCATAGATAGCTTGAAAACTATTAAAGCTCGGCTCAATCCTAACCATTATCGAATTAACTCAAAGATATATTTTTGACTAGAAACTTTATTCGTTCGACCTACAAACGATCTCAAACGAACCACACTTGGTCTTGGTCACGTTGCTATATTTGTTTGACCCCTTGAGAACCCTAACGAGCCAAAACAAACCACCCTTAACCTCGTTTTTGTCTCCTTCTTCTTGGTTGTTAGCGACGGCAACCCACCCCCTTAAACCTATCATTAGAACTACTTACACACTCAAACTTGACATGTCAGTGACTCCCCTTCCTACTCTCTTACACTCTCATCATGGTTCATCATTTAGCTCACTCTATGACTCTCCAATCTCACCCTATAAAAAGGGCCTCCTATTCGACCAAAACTCACACCCCAACATATCACATTTAAAAATTTACTAAGTGTTTCATAGTTCCTGAGCTTGCCTAGCTTTGGCAAATTTTTGAGGCATTCGAATCAAGCCAAGGACCACATCAAACTCGTTCCTGTATCTTTGGAGGATCAAGAATCGAGCCACACTCATCCTCTAGCCATACTCAGTCCATACATCACGTTTTACCCCCACCTTTTGAGGTGAAGTAAGCACGTTTTGAACCCTCCTCATTTTATTATTTTCATGATTTCATTTTCTGCTCGATCATGCTTTACTTTGGACGGATATTTCGTTATTTTAATTTACAGTACATATATTTTATTCGACATCCTAAAATTTTGCTATGCTATTTATCGAGAACAACAATCATTCGAACATTATATAAACGTATCAACCATAAAAATCACACGTTTACATGTCACATTGGCCACATTCGAATTTTATTCAACACTTAGAATATTTTGGAACTAATAAAACTGTTTTTGCAACAGCCTAAATCGCTATACGTTTGGCCTTGTATTTCACAAACTCGACACCCAACACATTAATTTTATAGCTCGACTTGATAGTCGAAATACCAAACTAACGGGTCGTGTATTTCATTCGACCTAGGAAGCTTATCTTGAACCTTGTTAAACCCCAAAGTAAATCGATCTAGAACCAGTCTTTTGCCAAACTTAAAAACACGATTGGGCCGTTCGGCCCAGTTTCAACACAATAAGCTGTTTTTAAGTTTTTGTATAAGCTAATCTGATAAGCCCTCTTGATATGTTTTTACAACAATAAAATGAGCCCATTACCAGGCCCATTATCCCTTGAAACCCAATGGATCGAAAACCCTTAATGGGCCATGTCTTTGGCTCGTTAAAGGCCCATAAGCTCGAAAAATAAGCTTTTGACAAAATAAGCGGTATATATAAGTTACATAAGCTGTTTTAAACTTAATTATGAAATAAAAATGGTGGACTTTGATTTCTATAAAGTTTGGACTTGTTTTGCAAAAGTTTGCTAACCGAGGGACCAAAACTGCCATGTTTGGAAACTTGGGGTACAAACTGTTATTTTGATATCTTGTGATGAAAACTATAAATTTAAGAACTTTTGGGTATAAAATGTAAATATTGACATGTTTTGGACTGAAAATGTAAATATAGTTAACTTCGAACTGACGGTATAAAAGTTATGCCGTTAGGGTATAAAGTGTAACTTTGTAAAACCCGAAGGTTATTTCTGAAATAACAAAATATATACTTGTAATAATATTTTACGAACTCAAAACCCGAAAAGAATGCGTTTTAGTCACGCAAATCGACATTTATCGTCACATTTTTACTATGATTATATATATTTATATAACTTGTAAATATATATACATATATATATAACCACTTAACGAAACGTTAAACGTATAACATAACTTATCGTCAACCAACTTTGATTTATCAACGAAGAATTCCTTTGTAAACCTTATATACTCCGACAAACGAACACATACTCAAGAGTTATATATATATATATATATATATATATATATATATATAATATATATATATATATATATATATATATATATATATATATATATATATATAGGGTCCGGTTCTAGGGAAAAGTGTAATTAGATAGAAAAGTGAGAAAAAAAGTTATAGGGTACAATTTGAAACATCTCAAACTTCAGGGTAAAAAAAAAAAAAAAAATTTTTCCAGGCCAAAAATTTTCCCGCCAAAAAAAATTTTATTTTGGGGCAAAAAAAAAAATAAAAATTTTTTTTTTCCAGGCCAAAAATTTTCCCGCCAAAATTTTATAACTGTGATGCACCTTTTTATTTTGGTGCATCACAGTTATAAATTTTAGTTATAACTATGATGCACCAAAATTTGTAACTGTGATGCACCAAAATAAAAAGGTGCATCGTAGTTATAACATTTAGGCGGGAAAATTTTTTGACTGGAAAAAAAAATAATTTGCCCCCAAAAAACACTTTTTTTATTTTGGTGCATCAGAGTTATAAAATTTGGTGCATCATAGTTATAACTAAAATTTATAACTGTGATGCACCAAAATAAAAAGGTGCATCACAGTTATAAAATTTTGGCGGGAAAATTTTTGGCCCGAAAAAAAAAAAAAAAAAATTTGCCCAAAAAAAAAATTTTTTTGGCGGGAATTTTTTTTTTTTTTTTTTTTTTTTTTTTTTTCCGGGGGGCGGGGGGGGGTTGGGGGCGCGGGGGGGGGGGGGGGGGGGGGGGTAATGTGCGAATATACAAAACCTCCCTTAAAGAATGAAGGAAAATACAATTAGGTCCCTGTAGTTTGGTGTGAAAAAAGGGAGGGGAAGGAGAGGGTGATTTGCACTATTTTCTCACTTTTCCACCAAAGTGCATTTTTTCCAAGAAACAATATCTATATATATATATATATATATATATATATATATATATATATATATATATATATATATATATGGGATATTATGAGAAGGGGTCTTAAAATGAGAAGGGTGGGAAGGATTGTGGGAGTGACATGTGTCACTTTGCCACATCATCATTCCGCCAAAATTTTTACTGCATCGTGATGCAGTAAAAATTTTGGCGGGAAAAAAAAAATTTTCCCGCAAAAAAAAAAAAAATTTTTTTGGCAAAAATTTTTTTTTTTCCCGCCAAAATTTTTACTGCATCGTGATGCAGTAACCGTGATGCAGTAAAAAATTATACTGCATCGTGATGCAGTAACCGTAATGAAGTAAAAAAATATACTGCATCGTGATGCAGTAACCGTAATGCAGTAAAAATTTATACTGCATCGTGATGCAGTAACCGTGATGTGGCATGATGATGTGGCATGGGGATGACACATGTCACTCCCACAATCCTTCCTACCCTTCTCATTTTAAGCCCCTTCTCATTGTATCCCTACCCTATATATATATATATATATATATATAACTTTACTTTTTAACTTCAAGCATTTAAACACACATGTTTAATGGTACAAGTTAATTGTCAATCGATAAAACTTTGGACGTTATGATTCGCGATAAACCAACCTTAGACTATCAAATCACTAAAACTTGCCATATATTATCTAGGTCTTGTGTTGAAGCCGTTTCCTTTCGTCGTTTGAGTTACGATACTACCACCACTACTGTACTACCGAGGTGAGTTCATAGCCCACTCTTAAACTTTTAAACCCTTTTGTGGGGAGATACATGCTACAAACATGAACACAAGCTTTTTGTATGCTATGCCTAACGTTATTATTGCTTAAGTAGCTATTGCCAGAAGTCCCTCTATCATGAACCTTAATCACTTGCGAATGAACGTAAATAGTTGTGAATAGATCTATTTGGGACTGACAATCCCCGTTTGGGTCTGCTAGGATGAGCCACCCAAACGCACTTTATTTAAACATACTCTTAGGTTATTGGCAAAGACCTATCCCGAGGGCCTATATACTTTACATCATTTTTTATGCCTGTTAAACGTTGCGTGTCATGAGCTTAATGCAATAACAACTTGATTTTAACTTGTTTAATTGTAATTCGATGCAATTAACACTTATACCTTGTGTTCAACTATTAAACTTAAACCTATGAATATCACTCAACTTTTGTTGACTTTTAGCATGTTATCTCAGTTAACTAAAAGCTGGAACTCAAGGCACGGAGTGGGCACTAAACCCGGCACGGGTGCTAAATAAATGTTTTATCATTCACTTTTAAATAAACATGTTAAACCATGAAACATCTTTGTATCTCAAATACTTGTATTTTGAATGATAAACTTAAAACGACTCTTTTAAGTCGTTTTCTATGGTTATGACTACGATCCACTACGTAATACCCCATTAAGTCTTCCGCTGTTGCTATCCGAATTTTGGGGGTGTTACACTCTCTCATATACAGACCCCTAATTTGATCATCGTGATCGGATCATTCATACAATCATACTATATTCTTCGATTTGGTTGTAATAGAACTACTATCAGTTTAGATATTAGATCCACACCAGGTTAGCTATAGGGGATTATTTGGTTGATTCTCTTGTTACTGATAGAGATAAGTTTGATACTTTGGTAATTTTGAGAAATAAAGAGTTTTGTGTGTGTTTAAAATGTGTTTTCTACATGGTATCAGAGCATGTTCGATCAATCTTGCGCTAAAGAGATTTCTTGACAATTAGGGTTTCTAAATTTTTTTAGGGTTTCTTAAATTTGTTGTTTTTTTCTGTCAATTAACAGTTGTTAATAGATAGATATATTGTTAATTTCTCAGATCTAAAGATTATTTTGAAAACGCTTAATTTTGAAAGAATTAGGGTTTGGTAATTTGGGGCTTTTACTAATTGAGGCTTTTGTTGGTCAATTAACATTGGTTAATTGATAGATATGTTATTCTATTGTGATCTTTGGAAGTTTGGTTGAAATCACCTAATTTTGAGAAATTAGGGTTTTAGTATATTTGGGGATTCTTGGTTGGCTGGTTGTCTAGTGATCTATTATCACTAGAATTGGTTGATTTAGGGTTGATCTATTGATTGTTTGCTATATCCCTTGATTAAGTGAATCAAGGGTGTAGTAGACTTGGTTTCCGCTGCTATTGCTGTTTTGGTGTGCTCTATAACATCTCTCACACTCTCTTTCTTTACTTTCCTTTCTTTACTTTTCTGTATTAGACTATTGGATGATAGGTTGGGTCACTATTGAGAAGTTGAGGATTGTTATTCGAGAATTATTTGTTACTTGTGGTGTTAAGGTGGTTATTTGCTTAAGATCACTACGCCAAAATGTGGATTTAGTCACACATGCTGTTTTTCGAACAGCCACACAGTCGCTTTTTTATGTGACTAAATGTACCAGAATAAAATAAACAGCCACACTTGATCCAACTTGTGTGACCATTTCGGAATTACATCCGAGGCTACAGCCACACATTTGAATATTTTCGTGACTATACGTATCTGGTAATTTTTTTTTTGATTTTTTAGTCACTTATAATTTGGGACGTGTGACGGATACAAATAAGGTTGAAACATTAGTCACACTATATATATACATATGTGACAAATATATGTCACGCAATTGAAAAGTGTGACCAAAATCCATATATGGTCACACGAAGTAATTGTGTATGTGGCTAAATCATATGCTCAAGTTTGTCACACATTATTTAAGCGTGACTGCTAGTTTTTGTTGAAAATTTAGCCACATATGAATTTGAAATGTGTGACAACTGAAAAGCAAGTTTGAAGCATAGTCACGATATGCATTTAAAAGTGACAAATATATGTCACACACTTGAGATGTGTGACCAAATGTCATATATGGTCACACTAAACCATAGGCATACATGATTAAGTGTGACCAAAATTCGATACAAATAGTCACGTAAGTTAATATGTGTGTCTAAAGTTAAGTGTGTGTTTGCCTGCCAATTCCTAATGTGTATGGTCACACTTAATTGTAGCACAATCATGTGACTATAGGCTATACAATAGTAACACCATACCACAAATGTGCATCTAAATTATGTTTATATATGGCCACATTATAAGGGTATTATATGTGACCAATACATTGAAAATAGTCACACTGTGAAATATTCATGTGACTAATATGTATAGCAAAATGTGAACTCAGTTATCATTAACCTTGATATTAGTCACATTGAGTGTTTGTGTGACTAAATTCAAGATGTTACATATGGTCACATGAAGTATTTATTTAAGTGTCTAAATCATAGAGTCATATTTTGAGTTCAGACTGTTAGTCATGACTCTTCATTTAATTTGCCCCATTACAATGCTGGGATTTTATAGTCTATCTAGTTTAATGCAGTAGTATGTAAGTATGTTACTTGCCCCTAGCTGGAACCAGATTACTTGACTTTCTAAAGTCAATTTTCAACTTTATAATGAAGTAACATGTTACTAAAGTGCCTGCAAGTGCATATACATGATAAATGGAAACTGCAAATACAATAAAGCTTGACTGCAAGTGGACATATAACAGTGAAAACCGCAAAATTTTTCATTGCCATTGAAAAGCTTGACTTTTTTGAGTCAAAATCCATTACAACAGGCTAAATTACAGGAACAACTATTTAATACTAAAACAGCTATTCATCTAACATTACTAACTTTACAATACCAGCAGTAACCTTGCACTTAGCCTTGAGCAGCAGTCTTAACTTCAACCAGCAGGGTTAACTATTACACTAGCAGTCTTAATGCAGCATGACATGCTTCACTTGGATTTTCGTATAACAATACCTTCAATGTCGGTTCGATAGTAGTCACTTTGTGATTCCTTGCCCAAGTCTTCTTTATATACACGTGGCAATATTTTTTCATTTTGCTCGTGAATGACTGTACTAAACTCCTCATCGACTTCGTCATATGTATCTTTGTAATTCTTGGTAGGTGTTTTAAAGACAATGGACAAATTTTTCTGTACCTGGTCTTTCACATAAAACACTTGTGTTGCTTGTGACGCTAATATGAACGGATCATCCTTGTGGCCGAAAGTATTCAGGTCTACCAACGTATAACCAAGAGGATCATGTTTGACCCCATGAGTTTTGCGATTAGCCCAATCACATTTGAAAAGAGGAATTTGCCTGAAACGGTAATCTAGTACCCATATCTCTTGTAAAACCCCATAATAAGATGTTTTTTTTATGGTTGCAACTTCTTTTTTGGATATGTGCACATCTACTGACTCAACACTAACCCCACTGTTCTGGTAAACTATGCCATCATTACTTTTCGTACGAAATGTATACCCATTGATGTTATACGCCTCGTATTTCACAACGCTGGCGCGTGGTCCAAATGATATCCACCTCACAGTTTCTGATACACTGTCATTGGATATCGCTAACTCTCTCTCAACCTGAATTTCATTACAAGTATATATATTACCTTTAAATTGCAGGAACAACAAACAAACAATTAAAGAATAGGAGTGTTTGGGATAATGAAATGGTGTGCTGGTCGACCTCTATCTAATGTCATATACAGGAGGGACAATTATGATGATAGCAACAAACAAACAATTATAAACAACATACAAGTAATTACCTCTTCGAGTAACCACTTAGCAAAAGATTTACTGTGCTCATTCTCCAGCAATGCAAGTTTTTTACCCGGGTTTTTTCCTTTCAAAACTTCCTTGTGTCGCCTGAAACAAATAAATGTCTTTGATTATTATATTTGATAGAACATTTTAAGCAACGAAATCGACATGTGTTAGTAATATATACTTACTCGATATACGGTTGAATTTCATCTGTATTTTGTATTACATACAAATGTGCTTTCTGAAAGGATTCTACGGAAACTTCACTTGGTTTGCCGGCCGACAATGGCTTTCCGTCCTCAACTTCATTGGTTACATGTTTATCAGCTGGGATACCAATAGTTTTCATGGTTTTATGATATTCGCTAAAAAACTCTATTGTTTCTTCCGCGATAGTCTCCTCGGCAATGCATCCCTCTGGTCTATTTCTGTTTCGCACATGTCCTTTAATAACCTTCATACATCTTTCGAAGGGATACATCCACCGAAAGCATATGGGACCACATAATTTTACCTCCCTAGTTAGGTGCACAGTCAAGTGTATCATAATATCAAAAAATGACGGAGGAAAGAACTTCTCGAGTAGGCACAGTGTAACAACAAGTTCTTCTTGCATCTTATCTAGTTCTTGCAAGCTGATTTCTTTCCTACATATAGATTTAAAGAAAAAGCAAAACCTGATTATAGCATATCGTGTGGGCGGGTGCATGACTGAACGTATAGCAATGGGTAAAAACTCTTGCATTAGCACGTGATAGTCATGCGATTTAAGGCCAATGAGCTTCCTATCATTTAGGCTGACCAAACTAGAGAAATTTGAACAATAGCCTTGTGGTACCCTGATGTTGCTTAACGTTTCACAAAAGATGTCTTTTTCAGCATTCGTTAATGTGTAACCTGCTGGAGGTAGTGTTGTTTTGTCTGCTTCTTGCCTAGCAAACAACTCTTCTTTTATCCCCAACTCTTCCAGATCCAGTCGAGCATTCATTCCATCTTTTGTCTTTCCAGGAACATTCAGCAAAGTTCCGAGTAGACTCTCACCAACATTCTTTTCTACATGCATGAAGTCAATACAATGCGGAACAGAATGATGCCTCCAATACCTTAGCTTTCGATACCAAATGTTGAATTTCTTCCAATATGCTTCATTTGCTTGGCTTGAACTACCCTCTTCTTCTGTTGTTTTCCTTTTCTGCTTTTTAATCTTCCCACCTCTGCCTCTGGTATCTTGATCTTGGTTTTTCGAGGTTTTTCCTTTTCCCCACTTATTTTCAACATGTTGTACCCCTTTGTATATTTGTTCCCCGGTCAATGGATTTGGAGCATGACGTGGTTCTTCTTGTCCATTAAACGCCTTCCTTTGCGTTCTGAACGGATGGTTGTATGGTAGATATCGTCTGTGTCCAGCATAACTTTGCTTGGATGAGGCGGAAAGTCTAACACAGTGTGTATCTTTCCCACATACTACACAACCTTTGAATCCACTGTATGGGCAGCCACATAATGTACCAAGTGCAGGGTAATCATTTATCGTCCATAACACAACGGCGCGCAGATTAAAGTTTTCTTTTTTAGAAGCATCGTATGTATCAACCCCTTCCTCGAATAAGGTTTGCAGATCATCAACCAACGGTTCTAAAAATACATCGATATCATTTCCCGGGTATCCCGATATCAATACCGAAAGCATGATAAACTTTCTTTTCATACACAACCATGGAGGAAGGTTGTATATGACAGATAAAACTGGCCATACACTGTGATGCCTATTTCCTGAGTTGACGTCAACCCCATCAGCCGATATTCCTAGCCGTAGATTTCTCGGATCTTCAGCAATTTCGGGGAATTTTTCATCTATGGTACGCCATGCCTGTGAATCTGCGGGGTGACGTAAAACACCATCTGTTATCCTCCTTGTTGCGTGCCATGTTAGATCTTCTGAAATACTTTCTAACTTAAAGAGGCGTTGCAGTCTTGGTATAATTGGAAAGTACCACATTACCTTTGCCGGAATGTTTTCGTACACTTTATGTGTCTTACTATCCACCTTCCATCTTGATGTCCCACAAGTTGGACAAACAGTCAACTCCTTGTTAACCTTCCAGTAAAGAATGCAGTTGTTGCTACATACATGTATCTTTTTGTATCCTGATCCCATCATTCTCACTAGTTTTTTTGCCTCATAAGTTTTTTCAACCATTTCGTTACCAGCAGGTAGCATCTTTTTCAACAATCCTAGTAATTCAGTAAAGAACTTATCAGAAGCTCCATACTTACCCTTCAAGTTGAGTAGTTTAACTATTGCGGACAACTTTGTGAAGTCAGGACATCCTTCGTAAAGTGGCTTCTCCGCGTCTAATAATAGTTGTTGAAACTTGGCAAGGTTATCCTCATCAAAACATTCTTTTGCACCATTAACCATGTTCACTGTTGCTGGGCCATCTGTTGGAATTTCTGGAACAAAATCCATGTCGAAATCCGTGTCGTCAAAAAACTCCTCTGTTGTAGCATTAACAGGTATTTGGGCAGTTGTTGCTTGCTCATCATTTTCTCCATGTTTATCCCATTTTGTGTAGCTTTGATTAATCCCGTGGCAGAATAAATGGAACTGCACATCCTCCACTTTATGCTCTATGCGGTTTAAACATGAGATACACGGACATGGCATCTTAAGCTGTTGTTTATTACCTCGTGGGTCGATGTTCATCATCTTCTGCAAGTTGTGTTCTGCATACTTAATAAACGCGTGTACTCCAGCAATATATTGTTTCTTGGTCCTACTAGTTTTCATCCAAGACTTGTCCATGCTATTGTTGAGGTCAAATGGTAACGTATGTATCCTACAAGTCACAAATTAAACCAATATAAGCATCAAATCATTTGTGCATAAGTAAACCAAGTATTTACCACTACTAGTACAAAAGGTACTGCTGCTAGTGAAATTTAGTACGGCTAGTATAAATTTAGTACTGCTAGTACCCGTCACAAATTAAACCAATATAAAATTGTAAATGTTTGATACGTTTGGGCCTAAGTCTAATGTGGGATAAAATGTTTATTTTGAAAATATCACAACCATACATTAGTAAAATCTAGTATTAATGGTTTTTGTTGCAAAGTGAAAATTAAAATAATACTACTCTGTTAGTATAGTATTAATGGTTTTTGTTGCAACTTGCAACTTGCAACTTGCAAGTAATTATGGGGAAGGCTATTTCATCATTACACACTATTCACATTGCTAGGCTCGATACATCTTCCTTCCTCTAGGTGTTTCTTGATTGTTGTTGTATATAAAGCAACATACCTCTCATAATTTTCATCTCTTCTTAACAAACCAAAATAAAATTTAAAAATTACAAAAAATCTCAAAATTTTTTGTTATCAAAATCATATATGGAAACTAAACTAGTGATTTGTTCTGAATTGGCAACAGTTGCAAACTCAAAGCTTGTGAAAGACATGATGCTAGTTTACTATGAGCGACAGGTTGAAGCTACTTCCAAGGAAGTTCATGATTTGAGGCACAAGGTTTCTGAGAAAAGAATGCTGATAAACAATAGGGATAAGATGATCAAGGAGTTAGAGCTTTTATATGGTTTTGATTCTGCTCTTGAAAGCATTGCTGATTTAAGGAGGATGCAAGAGGAGGACATGATGGCATCTGATAGGTTGCTTGTTGATATTGCCCAAAAGCATAAGCGTCTAGGTGATTTGGGCAACTTTATCACGAAGCTTGGATCAATGAACTACTGATGTGGTTGATATGTTAGTTGACTATGTTTATGTCTTTTGTGTTTTGTGGTGTCATGGTTGATGTTGTTGGTAGTCTTTCTGATGTTGTTGTGTTTTGTGCTGTCATCGAATGGTAACGATAGATGTATGGTATGATGTTAAATATTAATGCAGCTATGTTAATGTGAATATTATTTTCTAACAGCCTTTTGATTTGTAAAGTTACAATGTCAAGTGTTTAGCACTGCCTAGTTCCAAAAATGCATATACTTAAGAAAGTCAAACTTTGTTTATTACACCTAAATGCAGGAAGTTACCTACACATACCAACCAAGCCTTTAATGGCATTTACTTATACATTGAACTATGTGATCCTCTTTACTTTAAATGGCCATTACATAAACACAACATTACACACAACATTACACCATCAAAAACCTGTCAAACACTAAACCTCATCCACAATGACTTCCAAGCCAAATGTTATTGAAATATCCTCTGATTCATCAGGACTAATGTCTCCTAAACCTGATTGGAATTTCCCCTACCCTCCTACAGGTAGCTTTCATAAGAGAATACCACCTAAGGGAAAGGTTGTTGACTCGAGCTCTGACGATTTTAGCTCCTTTAACAGTAGCTTTTTAATGATAGCTTGGTTTCTAGCTATCATTCAACATCTGAAGATGAAGCTGTCTCAAAAAAAGCCACAATGTCCAAAAACCCTCCAGTTCACACTCTGTCAATCCCAGGAAAAAGGGAACAAGTTCTATGCCTACCAAATCAGGCAACTAGGGAAGAAATCCAAGCAAAGAAGAGAAAGGGAAAAGGCCCAATTGAACTCACTAAGGGTAAAGGGAAAAGGACAATTAGCTGAGCTTTACTAGTCTTGATGTTATGATGCTACTGTAATAAGTACTATGTTTTCTCCTTGTATGTAATCAACTATGCAATCAACAATGCATCTATGTATGCAGAATTTTGTTATGTAATAACAGTTGGTTTTTCAAGTTGAAGATGCTATTTTTCATTCATGTTAAACCCAAAATACAACTTTAAAAAACTATATATCCTACAAGTCACAAATTAAACCAATATAAGCATCAAATCATTTGTGTATAATTACAATGGATAGTGGGCAGAATTTGCTATCTTTATAATTGTAAAAAACAATTTCGAGAATAATATAATTTCACCATTATTGCATAAAAAAAATGATTTCCTAATTAAAAAAATTACCTAATTTAGATCTAAATGAACCTCCCTCCGTTGTTGATGGCCGGACCGGCGAGTGGTGGCTGTGATTGGTTACTGGTGAATGGTGGATGGTGAGTGGTGGCTGTGATTGGTGAGAAATGTGCGAAATTTGAAATTTGCTCAAAAAAATATGGGGGTCTTTAATTTTGAAATTTGCTGAAAAAAATATATATGGGTGGGTTTTTAAAAAATATATATGGGTGGGTTTTTTTAAAAAATATGGGGGGCTTTAATTTTGAAATTTGGTGAAAAAAAATGGGGGCTTTTTTAAATTTTTGGGGAGGGAAATACCAAAAAGGAAGCAACAGGTATCGAACCTGTGACCTCCCCTTCACAACACCATCAACTCAACCATCTCCGCCTTGGGTCTTTTTCGATTATACCTTCTTTTGTATTCCTCTTATAGACTATCTACTTTATTAAAGAAAATTGTTACAAAATCCAAATATCTTCTATACAAAGTTAAACCTGTTAGTACAACGTTAAACCTAGCAACACTAATAGAGACACAAGCAGTAATAACATTATTTCCTTTTTGCTTGTCTGAAGATCTTTCTCAGTAACTCTCTTGCCATTACTGAGTCTTCATCAGTAACTGTCAGCTTAGCATCTAACATAACAAATAAGCTAGCTGCCCTTAATGGATAATCTTTTTCTATCAGCATGTAGACATCCACTCCATTCTTTGTAGATACATGGTGAACACCACATGTATCATACAGTCTCCATTTTGTACTCAACTCATGAGCTCGAAAATTCCATAAGTTATCTTTTGGATCAGGTTCATACAACCTCTTCAATTCCACCCATAGCTCCTTCTCTTTGTCTTGTATACGATATGTAGATCTGAACATTTCTTTAACCAGACTCCATAGATTGTCCAAGTCTTCTCTATAAAAAATCTTCAGCATATCTTCAAAATACTTATAAATTTCTGAGTGTCCTCCTAGCCTGATTATCTTCCAAGCTTTCCCAAATGTATCTTTGTGTATCTCCAAATCAATAATTGGACATTTAGCTTGAATAGGATGATGAACATCCAATGCTTCTGGGATTATAACAATCATATGCTGCTTGAGTCTTTCGTCAGTTAATTCCTCTGCTGTTTCTTCTTCATCTGCTGTAGGTACTTCTTCACCAATCTTCTGTTTCTTTGAAGATTCAGACTCCAATATTATACCATGTCTTCTTGTAGTTCTACATGGTTTTTCTGTTCCCATGGGAGTAAATGTGTTCACTCTTGTGTAAACCCTTTCAAACTCACTCTTGATCTCCTCAAAACTTCTACCTTGGAACTGCTTCCTTTTGTATCCAGCCATGTTCATCATGTAAACACACATGGTGTGTCTTTGCTGAGCTTTACTAGGTGGTTTACTCCTCTTTTCTTTGGCTTTTTGTTCTGCAGCAGACTTTCTTCTGGAATTTATTAGTTCAACAAGTTGTCTTGACTTCTCATCAATGGACAACACTTCATCTCCTCTGAGTTTACCTAACTTTTCCTTTAAAACTTCATCAGCATCAATCATATACTGAACTTCTTGAGCGTGATCAAACATTGCTTCAGTTGCTTGATTTGCAAGTCTTGTTTGATCAAGGAAATATGCAATATCAACAATTTCTGATGTTTCATCTTCCTGTGCTTTATTAGGTACCTCTGCATCAAAACTAATCTGAGCAAGAACACTCTTCTTGTCCTTCTTTGGTGGCTCTTCTTCAATCATAATGCCCTTTGCTTTATCTGCCCTTTGCCTTCTATCATACACATCCATATCTTGTTGATGAGAAGTACCAATATTTTCAGCATCCAAATCTTCTTCACCCATATCTTGCCTCCCCTGAAACTCAACATTCTGTTCAACCAAAGAAATATTGGGGTCTTGATCAATATCAGCTGTCTTCCTCCCCGTTTGGAAGAAACATCCATGTCATCATCATCTGAGCTTGTAGACTCCACAATATTTGCCTTTCTCTTTGCTTCAAGTGACTTGACTTTAGACTGCAATTTCTTCACTTTTTCAATGACCTTCTTGTAAGCAGTACTATACAACTGCTTTGTCTCCTTGAGTGCTTGCTTTGTCTCCTTGAGTTCTTGCTCTGTCTCCTTGAATTCTTGCTTTGTCTCCTTGAGTTCTTTCTCCAACCCAGTCACCCTTTGAGTCAATTTGGTACAAATATCCATCAATTCCATTAGTGACACTCTGCCCTCATCACTTCCAGGTGTGTTACCTCCCGATCGAGGTGAATCGTGGGGCATTTCCCCCATATTTGGTTGTGAGGCTGATTGAGAACCAGATGAACCTGTGGGTGTGTGATTGGACTCAACTGGGCTTGTTGATCCTTCACCCTGAATGTTTTGATTTTGAACCAACATTGTTTCAAAAAGTGGAACTACTATCCCATTAAACCCCCTAGAAGCCATGCTCATGTTACTGAACAGTTTTTGAGTAAGGCGAGGAGTTGGATAAACAATTTTATGAGATAGAAGCAAACTTTTCCGTATATTCAAAACCGTTTGTATAAACCTTGGATACATTAAAAACTTGTATTTGTTATCCACATTTTTCACCATACCATCAAAAATTAATTTTGAAAAGTTAAAAGTCCTGTTTGTTGCTAAACAAATGAGAGCAGTTGCAATATTGCTGCTGAATTGCTCCCATGCGGTTTTCTTTGGACTTAAACAATGAAGGATGGTATGTATGAAGAATCTCCATTGGGGGTCAAAACATCCTTTTTGAAAAGTCGAATTTGAGAAGATGTGTCATACCCCATTCTGGAAAGGTTATGAAAAATTTCAGTATTAGGCAAAGAACTAATACCATTTTCATCTGCTAAATGGAGATGCCTCCTAACAGATGCCTCAGTAATAGTTATTTTTCTGCCATCAACTGTTGCAATTAACTCTTTGTCTCCATTCTCAAATGTATTGGTAGTAACAGACCGCCAAAACTGTTTGATTTGAGAGACATAGATAGTAGGATCGACTGTAAGAGCGTACCTGATGTGGGTATTGTTTAGAAAATCTATTATCTGGTGGAAGCGTTGACTCCCTTCTGGTTTCTCCAAGAATGCAACCTGGTTATGCGTATCACAAAACTCTAAATTTGCCATGAAAATTGAGTAAATGCTTGATTAGAGTGCTGGGTTATGACTGGACCTACTTCAATTAATTGTTTCTCAAGTTTGAAGAAATGGTATAAATTGTATAAAGAAAGAGAGTTATCCAATTTATGAAACCCTACTCTGTTATAGAGTTTTTTTTTTAAGAGGTAAGTAAAGTAAAGTAATGTAATGTAATGTAAAGAAATAGGGAAGAGCGGAAGTAAAGTTTATAGATTTGTGCATGTTTGTAAAGTAAATGAAAGTAGGTGGCCTCATTTTATACTTTTTTATATTTGTGGAATTACTATTATAATCCATAATAAATACACACTAAAGACAAAGGTTCTTTTCGACATTAACTCATTTGATTTTTGTCTTTATTCACTTTACTTCACTATGAAAGTTGGGACAAAGAAAACCAAGAACACACATAAAGTTTCACTCCATTTCATTCCCTTCATCTAAAAAAACTTGAGAACATAGTGTAAATAAAGCGAAGTAATTGACAATAGTTACCCCAACGGTTAGAAATAAACCACGGTTAAAACCCATAAACGGCTACCCATTACCCAGCAGTACAACGTTTTACTCTAGCAGAACAAAAGTTTGCCTAGCAGTAATAACTTTGTGCATCAACTCCATTCTCAGACAATTAATTAAACATCAAATATTTCATTGATATTTTTTAAGGCTACAAGTATATACATCTAATTATCCATCCTAAATACTAAACATACTAAAAAAAAAAAAAAAAAAAAAAAAACATCATCCTAAACTGCTTCACTCCATTTCACCCCAACTTGTTAGAACCAGAGCTCTCTTCCCTGCTTCCCATCGATTTCTGGCTTTCCTTGAGTCGTTTAAACACAATTTCAAGATCGCTAACCCTCTTTTCTAGATTATAAGGGTCCTGAAACCCATCTTGTTGCTCCCCCTGGTTTTGCAGCACAAACCCATTTTGCTGCTCCACCACAATTTGCTGCTGATCCTCTTCTTTTTGCTGCACCACCTCCTCCTCTTCACCTTCCTCCTCCTCTTCCTCTTCATCTTCTTCCTCCTCCTCCCCGTAGTCACACAATCCCAAACCTCATCCCAGTAAAAGTCTTGCGCATGCAGCCAGTTCAAAATTTGACCCCTCATCCACGTATCTACCTTCCTATACGACCCATATTCTGCAATGGGTTCATCCCCGAAAGCAATTAACACTGCGTCAAACAGCAAATTGTTGTTTAACACCCACTCGTACTCTTCAGCATCATTTTGAAAGGTAACACTATTTGCTGCCATTGTTGAAGTTTTCTTTGAATTGAAAGGGATATATGTGTTTGTGTGTGTTTTTTGGTATATATATAGGTATAAATAGGCTGGAGAGGTAGATGCCAAGACTTTAGGCGGGAAAATGGATCGACGGCGCCCGCCAAAAGTAAAGTGTCAATTGAAGTTTTACGATTTCCTTTTACCAAGTATTGACTTTCCATGTACAATGAGTTGATGCAACAACAAGTTGTATATCATGCTTTGTGAATAATAAACTTCCAAACTCAATATTTCCAACTATTGATCAAGTGGGTGGTTTGGTTTAATTAAGAGTGGCAAGATGTGTAGAAAAAAAAAAAGAATAGTAGTTAAAAAAAAAAAAAAAAAAAAAAAAAAAAATCTAATGGTGTTGACGTGGCGGTGAAAACCAACTATAGCCGATGGTTCGGGTTCGTGGCGGGTTTTAGTGTACCCGTACCCGAACCCGTTTATAATATACCCGTACCCGCCCCATATCCCACCGGATACCCGTTATCCATCGGTTTTTCGGGTTTCCCCGCGGGTATCGAGGTTATCCGTAATATAATTAAAAGTTAAAGAAAATGAATATCGTATCAAACGATTTAACGCAACATATCGCAACGCAACGTACTCGGCACGATATTCACCAAAAAAATCAAATGCGCAAGAGGTTTCAAAAGTTAATCATTCTCATTTCAAAAGATAATCTCGTTTTAGCCTTTTAAAAGGGTTTGGTATCCTCATTCGTGTGACGGTAGAGAACACGGACTCACGAGTACTCACTCCAAAAAAACGAATAACCGAATTAATAGTCGAGAAGAGTATTGACAATAACTCGAGTCGAGACGAGATGACGAAAACAAGTCGAAGAGATAACTAACAACAAACATATCAAATAAGATGAGTCGATTGGTAATCGTCTGTATTTTCCCATAATCCCGTTTATTAGTACAAGGTATACTCGTTTTATGATTTAAAAACAAGTTTGGACTTACGACAAAATTAATCTTTGGAAATAACAAAATTTCGCCAAGACCCTTTCATTTATCGAACGTTTCCAATTCAAAAGACTTTATTGAAAATCAATTTCCCGAGTAATTTATAATATAACGAGTATTTATATAAACCCTAAAACCTAAACCCTAAACCCTAAACTCTAAACCCTAAACGCTAAACCAATCCGTAACTCAAACAATAACCAAACGAATAGTCCAATAAATCCAAATATGTTAGTGTACGGGTAGCATGTCTCGAATAGTCAAATATCCCTCGTGTGTTCCGTTTTTATCCCAAATGTCACACGAAAGGTTTTCAAAATCGAGATCCTACTTAAGATCCTATGGTAAAGATCCCGATCTTTACCATAGGATCTTAAGTAGGATCTCGATTTTGAAAACCTTTCGTGTGACATTTGGGATAAAAACGGAACACACGAGGGATATTGGACTATTCGAGACATGCTACCCGTACACTAACATATTTGGATTTATTGGATTATTCATTTGGTTATTGTTTGAGTTACGGATTGGTTTAGCGTTTAGGGTTTAGAGTTTAGGGTTTAGGGTTTAGGTTTTAGGGTTTAGGGTTTATATAAATACTCGTTATATTATAAATTACTGGGAAATTGATTTTCAATAAAGTCTTTTGAATTGGAAACGTTCGATAAATGAAAGGGTCTTGGCGAAATTTTGTTATTTCCAAAGATTAATTTTGTCGTAAGTCCAAACTTGTTTTAAATCATAAAACGAGTATACCTTGTACTAATAAACGGGATTATGGGAAAATACAGACGATTACCAATCGACTCATCTTATTTGATATGTTTGTTGTTAGTTATCTCTTCGACTTGTTTTCGTCATCTCGTCTCGACTCGAGTTATTGTCAATACTCTTCTCGACTATTAATTCGGTTATTCGTTTTTTTGGAGTGAGTACTCGTGAGTCCGTGTTCTCTACCGTCACACGAATGAGGATACCAAACCCTTTTAAAAGGCTAAAACGAGATTATCTTTTGAAATGAGAATGATTAACTTTTGAAACCTCTTGCGCATTTGATTTTTTTGGTGAATATCGTGCCGAGTACGTTGCGTTGCGATATGTTGCGTTAAATCGTTTGATACGATATTCATTTTCTTTAACTTTTAATTATATTACGGATAACCTCGATACCCGCGGGGAAACCCGAAAAACCGATGGATAACGGGTATCCGGTGGGATATGGGGCGGGTACGAGTATATTATAAACGGGTTCGGGTACGGGTACATTAAAACCCGCCACGAACCCGAACCATCGGCTATAGTTGGTTTTCACCGCCACGTCAACACCATTAGATTTTTTTTTTTTTTTTTTTAATTATTTATTTATTTATTATTATTATTTTTTAACTATTATTATTTTTTTCTTTCTACACAACTTGCCACTCACCAAACCACCACTTGATCAATAGTAAAGGGGCAATTAATCCCTTTACCGATCAATTGTAAACAGACAAAAAAGTGAGTAAACCCTAATCAAAACACACATTCTTCTTACTCCCACGGCGGATTCCCACGGGTAACAGTAGGATCCTGGGGCAATTAAACCAAACCACCACTACTTGATCAATAGTAAAGGGCCAATTAATCCCTTTACCGATCAATTGTAAACCGACACAAAAATCAATAAACCCTAATCAAAACACACATTCTTGATTCTTCTTATTCCCACGGCGGATTCCACAGGTAACAGTAGGATCCTGGGCCACCTTTCATTTCATCTTTGTCTTTTAATTTAGCTAATGGTAATAGTTTGAAAAACAGACGTGGCAAACAAAAACACGCAAACAATGAATCCAAATGACAACAAAGGTATGTTTTTTAATGTTTTCACATATCAGTTGATGATTCATTGTACAATAATTAGTAACAGGCTTTTGATCTATAAATGGTGATGTTTGGGTTGTTGTTACCGATTCTAATGTAAAGCTGTGTGAATTTATTGTTGAATGTAAAGCTGTGTGAAGTTTTAATTTATTCAAGTTTATGCTTTAACAGGTTCAAAGACAAAAATCCCTTCCAACAAGGTATATACTAAAGTTGTTATGTGTTTGTGGCTAAAGTTGTATACCTTAATTATACCATTAATTAAATTTTTTGAAACAAATGGTATGTTGAACTATTAGGAGGTATGGGAAAACACAGATTGGAAGAGAAAGAGCCCTTTCTATTTCTCTAGCGATGAAGAAGATGGTGATGCTGACATAAAAGGTGTGAATTTATTGTTGAATGTAATTGTAAAGCTGCTGTGTGAATTTTTAATTTATTCAAGTTTATGCTTTAACAGGTTCAAAGGCAAAAATCCAAACAACAACAAACCCAATCCCGCCGGGGCAGGGTATGGGGGAGGTAGGCTGTAGACAGACCCTACCCCTACCCCAAGGTAAACCCGGGAGTAGAGAGGCTGCTTCCAAAGAGACCTCCGGCACTAGGTCCAAATTCAAAATCATTTCCAACAAGGTATACTAAAGTTGTTATGTGTTTGTGGCTAAAGTTGTATACCTTAATTATACCATTAATTAAATTTTTTGAAACACATATGGTATGTTGAACTATTAGGAGGTATGGGAAAACACAGATTGGAAGAGACAGAGCCCTTTCTATTTCTCTAGCGATGAAGAATCTGCTGATGCTGACACAAAAGGGGTAATAATGGTCCATTTAATAAGTGTTGTTTCGCTACCTTTATCACATTCTCAAGACTTAATCCATTATATATACTCGTTCAACTTGTAGGTAAATGACAAAGATGAATCCTCTTAAGCTACTCCCAAACTTGGGACTACCGTATAATTAAGAAGATGTACCAACCGATGGCCGTGAAGAAGACTTCTCGTACATTAAATGTGTTGAGAATTATGTAAAGGTGGTGATCATCTCGACTATTATGAACTAGAGGATAATTAGTTTAATATGGTACGTAGTAGCAGTTATGAGTAAGAAGATGTACGTTGTATCAACCGATGGCCGTGAAGAAGACTTCTCGTACATTAAATGTTGGGCCGTGAAGAAGACTTCTCGTACATTAAATGTTGTGTTGGAATTATGTAGAGGTGGTGATCATCTCGACTATTATGAACTAGAGGATAATTAGTTTAATATGGTACGTACGTAGCAGTTACGAGTAAGAAGATGTTGTATCAACCGATGGCCGTGAAGAAGACTTCTCGTACATTAAATTGTTGAGAATTATGTAAAGGTGGTGATCATCTCGACTATTATGAACTAGAGGATAATTACTTTAATATGGTACGTAGTAGCAGTTCTGATATTTAATTTGGATAAATATAATTATTAATGGTGCAGTAACTGGTAACTAGTGTAGTTTAACTCTGTATCTATTTTATAACTGTAATGATAGTATTTTGGTTTGTTAAATGGTAGCAATTTGTGTTCTTGATGTGATGATTGCACAGTTAGATTTTATGGTAGCAGTTTCTGTTGTTGATTTGATGATTGCACATATTTATTTAATGGTAGCAGTTTGTGTTCTTCATTTTTCATGTTGGTTTATGATTTAATGGTAGCAGTTTGTGTTAAATGGTGTCAAGTTGTGTTCATGATTTTGGTGTAATTGTGTAAATTTGAGTTCTTGATTTGATATGCAGTTTGTGTTCATGATCTTTGTTCTAGATCTTGGTTCATGATTTGCGATTAAGATAATGAAACTATAACATTTGGAGCCAAAATTTTGATAATGGTAGCAGTTTGTGTTCTTCATTTTTCATGTTGGTTTATGATTTAATGGTAGCAGTTTGTGTTAAATGGTGTCAAGTTGTGTTCATGATTTTGGTGTAATTGTGTAAATTTGAGTTCTTGATTTGATATGCAGTTTGTGTTCATGATCTTTGTTCTAGATCTTGGTTCATGATTTGCGATTAAGATAATGAAACTATAACATTTGGAGCCAAAATTTTGATAATGGTAGCAGTTTGTGTTCTTCATTTTTCATGTTGGTTTATGATTTAATGGTAGCAGTTTGTGTTAAATGGTGTCAAGTTGTGTTCATGATTTTGGTGTAATTGTGTAAATTTGAGTTCTTGATTTGATATGCAGTTTGTGTTCATGATCATTGTTCTAGATCTTGGTTCATGATTTGCGATTAAGATAATGATATATAACATTTGGAGCCAAAATTTTGATTTTTTCAAGTTTATGCTTTACTAAACAGGTTCAAATTTAAGGCAAATTTTTAAAATAATTCAATTGTTATTTTGAAATTAGAATTTGGAGCCAAAATTTTGATCCAAAATTTTGAAATCGCCTAATTAATTAGAAGCGGGTACCAAGAATAAGGTACGATTCATCTTCTTCCTATACCCTCTTTTCTCTCCTAAAAAAAAAAAAAAAATACTGCCAAGAAAACACAATAATCAATTCTTATATCACCATTACTCTCAAAGCCAGAATCATTTTCTTGTACCCATTGTTACTCAAGAGTCATGGGAATTCAACCCATTGTTGATAATCATCTTTTGCTTCCTGCTGATAATGAACATGATGATAACAACATAGACTATGAATCCGAAAAGTATTCTGATGAGGAAGATCTAGATGCGCCTGGAACCAACCAATCAGATCGGATACTAGCTAAGAGAGGCATGACCAGGCTATTTAAGTTTCGCATGAAATATGGCAACCCTGGTGGAATAAAGCTCAAGGTAACCTTCGATGCATTGAATAGGGTATCAGGGTTACACAGAGCACTGTTTACGAGTTTTTTAGGAGATCTGGTTCGTGAGCATATAGGTTTGAAGAATCTTTCCTGGAGGAATGTGAATAAAGAAGAAAGAGATAAACTATGGACTGACATCACTGTACATATATACTACTGTATTTTTTAACCCAGTACTACATAATTTTATCTATGCAGTTACATTATGTGCAACTAATTAACAACATTGTGTTAATCTTTGCAGCGATATTTTGATGTTGACGTGACATTCAGAAAATTGGTAATGACTCGTCTTGGTAAACTGCTAAGGACTTTCAGAACGAAGCTCAGAGAAGAATACATTTTGCCCCACCTAAATACACCTTCCAAACTGAATGAAGTCCCGGCCAAGTATAGTCGATTTGTGAAATCAGAAGACTGGGTCGAGTTTGTAAACAACACGACCACCGATGAATACAAGGTTTTAATTAGTCATCTTTATTTAAGTCTATATGTCATTTCATAATTTTCAGTTTGCAGCATTACCACATGTAAACGCCTTATCATTTTGTGTTTTTAGAAGATAGCTGATAAAGCTAAAATGTCGCGTTCCAAAAATATTTATCAGCATAAAATGGGACGAGGTGGATATGTTTATTTGAAAGAGAAAATGGTAAGATCACATGTGTATGCACCTTCATATTTTCGTTTATCTTGTTTTAATTAACTTTACATGTGTATGCATTTGATGTTTATTAGATCAAAAATAAAGAGATTGAAGCAGATGAAGAACCCCCGCGTGGTATAATGTGGTTGAAAGGAAGGGTAAACAACGATGGCGAATTTCCAGATGATGAGATCACATCAGTGGGAGATACACTTGTAAGTTTGACTGCAAATTCTATTATTATGCTTATATACCAGCAGGATTAAATGTGTACTAGCAGTAGTAAATTGTGTACTAGCAGTGGTAAACACTAGCCATATTTGTAATTGAAGTTCATGAGCATCAGTAACTCCATCTGAGCAGCATTGACACAAATAAGAGCATCAGTTACTCTAACAGCATCCAGAAGACTTTTAATCCCAACATTTCCTATATTTTTTTTTGCAGAAAGAATCTGATGACCAGATCAAGAAATTGTCCAATGAGATTACAGAAACAAAAAGAATACTTACTCAACTGATGGCACAGTTGAGTCAACAAGGGGTGCAGTTAAATTTGTCATCTCAATTGCCAGTAGCCTCAAATGCAAGCCAACAAGGGTCTACAGATTCCCAATCGCAAGGAAATGTGTCTCCAACAAAAGGAGTACCAACAGTATGTATTTCAACATGTTTCTTGTTATTCTTTTGTTTATATAATGTAACGTGTTTTATATATACATATAGGAACCTGCTAAAATTGTCGGACCTGAGAAAAAGCCTAAGTCACGACAAAACGGGCCTCCAGATTCCCAATCAGAACAAAATGTGTCTCCAACACAAGCACTGCCAACAGTATGTATTTCAACATGTTTCTTGTTATTCTTTTGTTTAAATAATTTCTGATATATGTACATGCAAAAAATTCTTTTTTTAAGCCATTTAACTGCAAACTGTGGCACTTAAAGAAATCAAATATCGTTGCTTTGGGTACATACATGTGTTTTTTCAACTTACATATATATAATTCTTGATATATAATTCAATGTTTGATACAAGCGTCTTTTGTTACTACAGGTTACACTGCCAACTACAATGCAAAAGAAAAGTGACAACAACTGTGGACCAACAGCACCATCAAAGCGCAAAAGTAATGTCTCTATTGAAGCCCTAAAGCAAGCTATGCCGGCGAAGAGTCAAAAGTCTTTAAATTATGGTACTTGAGAATTTGATTATGTACGACATTACAATATATATTCTGTTCAGTTATATACATTCGAGTTTTATTCAATTTCAAATTTCTTTTTGTTTATGATTCTGTTTTATATATATATAATAATATACTCATTCCAGCAGCACTAGCATAGTACTAGCAGTAGCAACTCTGCTCCAACAGTACTAACTTAAAAATACCAGTACTATGGTCACGCTTATCAACATTATTGGTCACTCTTTGTTTAATTCGATGTGTGACTAAATATTACAAAAGGCCACACAAACATAAAATTCAAGTGGCCATTGGATGATCAATAGTCACACAAAATACAAATTTCTTCACTTTAAACAGCATATGGTCACACTTATTAACACTTTTGGCCACTTTATGCTTAAGTGTATGTGACTAAATACCCAAAACAAACATGCTTTGTGTGACTGAATATTACAAAAGGCCACACAAACTAAAAATTCATGTGACCATTGGATGATCAATAGTCACACAAAATACACATTTTTTCACTTAAAACAGCATATGGTCACACTTATCAACACTTTTGGCCACTTTATGCTTAATTGTATGTGACTAAATACCCAAAACAAACATGCTTTGTGTGACTAAATATTACAAAAGGCCACACAAACTAAATATTCATGTGACCATTGGATGATCAATAGTCACACAAAATACACATTTCTTCACTTAAAACAGCATATGGTCACACTTATTAACACTTTTGGCCACTTTATGCTTAATTGTATGTGACTAAATACCCAAAACAAACATGCTTTGTGTGACTAAATATTACAAAAGGCCACACAAACTAAGAATTCATGTGACCATTGGATGATCAATAGTCACACAAAATACACATTTCTTCACTTAAAACAGCATATGGTCACACTTATTAACACTTTTGGCCACTTTATGCTTAATTGTATGTGACTAAATACCCAAAACAAACATGCTTTGTGTGGCTAAATATTACAAAAGGCCACACAAACTAAGAATTCATGTGACCATTGGATGATCAATAGTCACACAAAATACACATTTTTTCACTTAAAACAGCATATGGTCACACTTATCAACACTTTTGGCCACTTTATGCTTAATTGTATGTGACTAAATAACCAAAACAAAGATGCTTTGTGTGACTAAATATTACAAAAGGCCACACAAACATAAAATTCATGTGGCCATTGGATGATCAATAGTCACACAAAATACACATTTTTTCACTTAAAACAGCATATGGTCACACTTATCAACACTTTTGGCCACTTTATGCTTAATTGTATGTGACTAAATAACCAAAACAAAGATGCTTTGTGTGACTAAATATTACAAAAGGCCACACAAACATAAAATTCATGTGGCCATTGGATGATCAATAGTCACACAAAATACACATTTCTTCACTAAAAACAGCATATGGTCACACTTATTAACACTTTTGGCCACTTTATGCTTAATTGTATGTGACTATATACCGAAAACAAACATGCTTTGTGTGACTAAATATTACAAAAGGCCACACAAACTAAGAATTCATGTGACCATTGGATGATCAATAGTCACACAAAATACACATTTCTTCACTTAAAACAGCATATGGTCACACTTATTAACACTTTTGGCCACTTTATGCTTAATTGTATGTGACTATATACCGAAAACAAACATGCTTTGTGTGACTAAATATTACAAAAGGCCACACAAACTAAGAATTCATGTGACCATTGGATGATCAATAGTCACAGAAAATACACATTTCTTCACTTAAAACAGCATATGGTCACACTTATTAACACTTTTGGCCACTTTATGCTTAATTGTATGTGACTAAATACCCAAAGCAAACATGCTTTGTGTGACTAAATATTACAAAAGGCCACACAAACTAAGAATTCATGTGACCATTGGATGATCAATAGTACACATTTCTTCACTTTAAATAGCATATGGTCACACTTATTAACACTTTTGGCCACTGTTTTTTAAATTGTATGTGACTAACTTGAAAAAAACAACACACGATGTGTGACTAAATCATCACAAACGTCACATTTATTATATTTTCGTGTGGCCATAGGATGGGAAATAGTCACACATACTGATGAATCCAACAAAACTTGTGCCTAATTAGTCACACATATTCGGGTTTTGGTCACTCTTTTTCGATGAAAACGGCCACAAACTAAACAATGTGACTATATGATACCTACGGTGGCGCGACTTTTTGTCACACACACCCAAAAAAACGTGTGTGACTATATGCATATAGTCACGCATTTCCAGTGTGACGATAGGCAGAATCTGTACCAGTGTTTGCTTAAGATATTTGTTTTGTGAGTCTGTCAGCCCTTAATCTACTACCTTGAGTGGCAAGAATACCTGGGAACTACTTTCTTTATCTTACTTTGTTTTTTTGGGTAAAAGGGTAAATTACCCCGGTAAATAATATTACTCCAAAATGGATTATGGTTATTGTAATGGATATGAGTATATGTATAATGAAGATGAAGATGAACATATAACCAGAATAAGTAGACATGATGTCAGTCATCCTTTACATTTACACCTTAATGACTCTTCTACAGTTACTGTTGTTTCTATAAAACTCAAAGGGACTGAAAATTACAATGCATGGTGTTGGGCAATGACAAATGCCCAAAGTCACTGACAGGATTTGAATATAAATCATACTATGTTGTGACAGCTGATTAAACAGCAGCTGAACAAAAGACTTGCAAAGTTTTAATACGCAGCAAGCTGCCCCAGCAAACGTTCAAGTCTCAGACATCGTCAAGGAAGTCAAAGACAACTTGAAGACGTACTCACTAGCTGAGTGGGATATCAGCTAGAATGTATGAGGAACCTCTGAGTGGTATATATGTATCAGCTAGAATGACAATACTCTGATATATATATAAATCGGAAATCACTCTGAAACATCAAACGGAGCACTGCTCTGATGTTCTCAGATGTATGTGGGGGGGATTAATTTGAACTAAACGAAAAGTGCGGGACAGTTCAAATTAAAGTCTGACAATGCAGAACGTTGAAGAGATTGTGAACTGATGGCAAACAGTTCACCTATGCAGTAATACAAGCTTCTTGACTCGACGTACATTAAATGGGATATGTAGCTCTCCACAAGATTCATGCCACGTCTCAAGATATTTATAGTCAAGACACCCACATACCACTATATAATAGAATGTTGGTGTAGAGAAAATGTATTGCTTTTGTTGTTCTTATTTGTATTCACTATTAGAAAAGCATTTACTCTCTTATCAAACTTCCGGGTAGAGTCGCCGATCACATCAGATACTTTATATAAGTTTGCCTGTAAATTTAACGATAGGTTAAGTTTACTTGATCAAAGAGGTTTTCACCATTGTCATTCAACTAGTGTTACTCACAACACTTTGTAATTCTTTGATTTATAATCAATAAAGATTTACACGTTTGAAAAGTTAAATCATTATATTGTTTTAACTGTTTATTGTTTAAAAGACATTATTTGGGACAAACACATGGTCTTGTGCTATGCTTCTTGCCTTAGAGGGTAAAAATAAAACTGGATTTATTGATGGCACTTGTTTGAGATCTAATCCTGATGAAAGTTTGGGTAAACAATGGGACAGAGTCAATGTTGTGGATCTTGGGTGGATTTTTAACTCTATTTCTAGGGAATTTTTTTGGGTCAAACATTTTCTACAAGGGCTTCTGATGTTTGGAACTAATTAAAAGATACTTTTGATAGAGTTGATGGTTATGTTACTTTTAACTTACACCATAAAATTAACTCTTAGTAAACGCGCTGGAGGGTCTTGGTTTCTTAGACTTAACTACTACAGGTTTGTCCATGGTATTCTTAGATTCAAGAGTGATCTCAGAATCAATAGTATTAGCAGTGATGGGCTTTGAGGCTACTGAATTCATAGATGCATTAGACTTTAGGAATGTTTGTGACCGAGAGGTCAGGAAATTTTCAACACATTTATCATGACAACCACTGATAACATGCGTACCACAAGAAACACATAAAGCATCAGTATTCGAATTAAGAACATTCAAAGGTTTATCAGAAGTTACACCAACTTTCCTATTACAGTTATTCAACGTAACATTTAAGCTAGAAGTAACATGATCCTTATTCGATTTCCTATGGTAATCTTCTACTTTACTCTTCTTCCCCTTAGTGTTATGCGAGATCCTATTCTTCAAAGTGGTGCTCTTAAGCTGTGACCCGCTAACACTATTGGTAGCATTTATGTCTGTGGAAGTGGAAGCAATCACATTAGGACTTGATTGTTGTGTTTGTGATGTTGTGTCAATTTTAAACATTCATGGTGCCATAACTTTTGCATGATTAACATGGTAGTTTGGGTTAGGTAAAGTCTGTGAAGTGACTGGTTTTGAGAAAACATGTTTGTCTTTATCTTTAGGAGCAAACTGGGATTTTGGTAAAGATGAAATCTTTAACTTAGTGTTTTGAACTGGTTTGTCCACAGATAGAGGTTTATCAAACATGGTATTCACAGACTTTCCTTGTTCAATAATTCTCAATTTTTCTTTTAATTCATCGATGATGAATTGTTGTTCCTGATGTTTGGCTCTCTAACTCGCATTCTCACGTTTCTTCTGAGTCCATGATTCCACTAATTCATTTATGTCCTTCAGTGACTGAGAACGTGTCATGTTTAAGGAATCCAAAAGTGTTTTGTATTCGCTTTGCAAACGCTCAATCTCATTTTCGTATTTTAAAACTTTAAAATTCACAGACACGTTCTTGTCATCAGGTTTTTTAACATTTGATGCCCAGGTTTTCTCAAAATTGGCCTTTTCAGTGTGGTTTTTTAATTCTAGTTCAAGATTGAGACTTTGAGTTTGACACCGTTGAAAATTACTTTTAATAATAATTTGATTTTCAAGACTTGCCTGGACATCATTTGACTCTTTTAAGATCTGTGCATTCTCTGTTTTTAACGTTTCATTTTCAGACTCTAATGTATGATAATATGAAGGATCACAGGGATATAAAGCAGCATACATCGCATTAGTAATCAAGACAGCTTCGAGGAGTCGGTCGATATCATTTTCAAAACATTTATTTTGCCATTTTGCATCTTGAAATTCTTTTTCAAACACATAGAAAACCTTTATCATCTCCTCTACTTCCGTTATTAGTTCTGATGAGTGCCTAAATACTCATCATTTTACGTCCATTTTTTATACGTAAAATACTGAAAACAGCCAAATACACCAATTTATATTGCAAATATCCTTGGATGGTGTTTTTATGTATTTCAGGTACAAAGGATTGAAAATAGAGCGAAAACGGACATTTTTGGATCGACTTGACAACAGTTGTGCATTTGACCAAATCAAGACGGAGTCAAAATCAAACCCGGGATATGGCATTTGGATGAGCATGGAAAAACGAACACGAAACCATTTTTTATGGGCCGACCTGACCCAATTTAATGGGCCAAGTCAGCCCATTTTAAACCCTTCTATTAATAAGCAAACCCAAACTACCAAATCCAAGCCCAGCCCAATTCATAAATACCCGGCCCAAACCCCTTTTGCTAACAAACCCAACCAAACCAAATTGAACCCCCGCCCCTTTTGTTTTGAACTGGATCAAAAGGTCAAATAATAAAAAAAAAAACGGGGTCAAACTCCCTCTCCCTTTTACCCGCCAAAATAAAACACACCATCATCACCTCCCCTGCTCCTCCTGCTACAAGCCACCCTACTCCACTTTGCCCCCTTCCAGGCACTCCAAGCCAAATACAACTCAAAGTCAACCCCAACATCTCACAAAATGCCATTGCCAAGCAGGCAATCTGAGTGGGGCAATTTGGCGCCAAAATTCCATTAAAGGCTGTGATGACTCCAAATTCAATCCAAGGGCTGGGATTTGTCTCAAGAAGCACAAATGGTATCCTAACCTGTTTTACCACAAAAAAGAAGCACAAGAAGAAGAAGACCCTTAGTTTTTATTTTAGTATAAATAGAGGTTGTTTGTAATCCTTGAAAGAAGTTAGTTTAAGTTAGTTTTTTAGTTAGTTTTTGTCAAATTAGTAGTTGTTAATTAATGTTGTTATGTTTTAAAGTTCATGTTGTAATATGTTTTTAAGTTTAATAAAATCTCAGTTCAAGTAAAAGCCTGTCGTTTATTTATTTTCATATAAGCTCCTATAAGCTTATCAATAGCTTACTCTGGATATCAATGTGTTTAATAGTTTAAATTCCACAGCAAGCTTTCTCAGTTTCAAAAAAAAAAAAAAAAATAATAAAATAAAAAAAAAAAAAAGAAAAAAAAAAAGAAAAATCATAAAAATTCAGTTTTACCTTTGCAAATTTGTGGAAAGCATAGGAAGTTGCCTGCAATGGAGGGGCAAGATGGACTTTACCTAGCTTATTTATAAGCTAAGAGCTTTTAGCTGCCCTTTTGGGGGCCCTTGTTTAGCTAGGGTCCAAAGTAAGTTCCGATTTTTACCATTTTAGCTTGTTTTCTGCTTTCTACTGTGCAACTGCTTATCTCTGCTTGTCTTCAGCTTATTTCTGTTTATTAGTAATTATTTATGCTTTCTAGTTGATAATCTTAGGGTGTTACTTGTTTGTTTAAGATTTCTCAAAAATCATAAAAAAAAAAAAAAAAAAAAAAGAAAAAAAAAAAAAAAGAAAAAAAGTAGCATAATCTGTTTGAGCTTATTCCATTGCTTAATTTCAGTTGCATTTTGCTTTTTGATCGTTAACATAGCTTATTCAACTTCTGTCTTTCAATACCTTAGTCTAATTTGGTCCTAATTACTTTAAAATTCAAAATAGTTTGCTTTATAGGAGTGTTTGGCATAAGGATTGATTGGTAGCTTTGGATTGTTTTGACCAATTAATCAATTTGATTCAGCTCTCATTTTTTATTAGGAGTAGATTATAAGTATTTTTAATTAATTATAAGTAGTAATATAGCATCTGCATAGATTTTTCAAAAATCACTTCATAAAACTGTTTTATTATCAAGTTATTGCATAATCCAATTTTGCTGCATTTAGTTGTAGTTTTTGTTCATTTCTAGAGCATATAGGGAATTAAATAGCATTGCATATCAGGCTTAGCACTTTAGTCACTTTTACCCACTTTTAGTCTGTCATTATTGCATCAGTTAAAAAAAACCAAGACAGTCTCAAAGGCCTGCTACACCTGATCAATTTTAGCTCTCAAAAGCTTTTGGAAATTCTTAAAAACTGTTTTTATGTAATCATTTGTTGCTAAACTTCATTTTCAAACAGGAATTTCACATTTCCAATCTCATTCACTTGCTCAAATTTAGTCTGCAAATTAGCCCCTTTGGCCTGTGGTGTGCCTTGCACCACAGGTTTATTATTCAATCTAGCTCATATTTTTTATTTTTTATTTTCTTATCTTTGGTTCAAATTTTCCATAAAATGGTAGAAGTAGAGTTTTCTTGCTTATCTAGTTAATCATTATTTTTCCAAATTTTATATTTCACTTTTGCATAGCTTTTCATCAGCTGAAAGTTGCTAGTGTAGGACTGTTTGGTATAAGAATTTTTAGTTTTTTTACTTATTGCTTGAACCAGCTTCTCAGCTTGTTTAAGCTTGTTTGATTGATTGTTTTAGCTTGCTTAGGATAGCTTCTAGTTAGTCTCAGCTTATTTACCCTTAGTTTTAGCTTATAAGCCCTTTTCATAGCTTTTAGTTTGCCTAATTTCCTTTAAAGTCTTTTTAGAGTAAATCTGTCAAGAATTTGTCCTAATCAGCTCATATTTTTTATTTTTAATTTCTTTATATCAAGACCAAATGATCTGAAAATTGGTATGTTGCAAGTTTGGTTGGTGATCTAGTCAGAGCCTATTTTTGTGAATTTTAATTTTAGCTTTTACATAGCTTTTTGGTAGCTTGAAAGTGCCCTAGTAGGCTGTTTGGGGCTACAGAGTTGTCCTTATTGCTTATCTGAATTTTTGTGCTTATCTGCTTATCTTATTTTCTTATTTTAGTTTATATTAGCTTATTAGGTTTAATTTTAATGCTTGATAGCTTATTAGGTCTTATTATAGCTTATTTGAGCTTATTTGGCCTAACAGTTTAGCCTTTTGTTTTTTTTTTAGTTCTCATAACTGTTAAGCCTTTTCAGCTTTTTTACAGCTTATTTCAAGTTTTTAAAAATTTTGTCTTCACAAAAGATGCTTATTTTTAGCTTATTAAAAAGTTTGCTTTAGAAAGTTTTTCAAAAAAATAAAATAAAAAGGGAAGCTGGGAGGTCAAGGGTGAGCAGGGCTCGAACCCGAGACCTCAACCAGCCTTAACCTTTACACACCACACACAACACCAGCGCGCCCTTGGGTCTTTTTCGGTTAAGACTCCCACAAATTAATACTTAACACTTGTTTTCCCCCTTTAGCTTACAAGCTCTTTTCAGCTTATAACAACTTATACGAATAAGTTGTTTCCTCCATTTTATTTTTCCTGCATTCTTTACCACTTTAAGCACTTTTGTAAAAAAAATTCAGATTTTTCTTTTTTAGTTTACTATTTTTTATAATTTAATTAGTTTAAAACTGTTTTTAATTCATAATAAAAAATATAAAAGTCAAAAAAATATAATTCTTTTTTCTAAAATTTTCTTTTATCATTTAGGACTTAGGAAAAAATAAATTTGCACTTGAAGGATTAATTTTTAAAGATTTTGATTTTCCGGGCTCGTTTTTAGATCCCGGTTTGCGTTTTTAGCGTACTTAGACTTTTGCTTTATTTTCTTTGCATATTTGCTTTTCATAACTTCATTAGAATCATAAAAACATAAAAATCCAAAATCCACACTTGAAGATCCTTCGTCGTGAAGTTATCGCTTTCATAAAAATATAAAAAACAAAAATATTTTTCTTTTTCTTTGTATATATATATCAGATAAAAAATACAAAAACATTTTTCGTTTCATTGTGTAAAATAAGATAAAATACATCATCAATATAATACTCTCAACTTTGAGTATTATCATAATAAGTTCCCAAACAAAAGATCAAAACTTGCCTTTGTATCACTTGCGAATATCGGCTCACCTTTGATTGATAAACAAACTATAAGAGAGGTTTAAGGAGGATTGACATTAAATTGTCAAACCGAAAGGGACGGGTTTTTAAGTGGCATTTATTGCCCACCTTTATTCCTCCGCCACTTTGTGCGTTTTTCTTTTAGAGAGCTACCGTACGCTTGTTGATTATTGGTTTAAGTTCCCTGTTTTTGATTCGGTCTCGTTTTAATTGAGTTGTTTTTTAGTGCATGCGCACTCGTTCTTCTACGTCATCAAGTCCTTTACTTGAACTCGTCAAAATTCCAAGAAGACGTAATCGAAGGCGTTCCATCCCAATAACCGAACCCGAGATTCGTGCTATTCCCAATCCTGTTGTCAGTATGGCAGATGAACGTACCATGTTAGAGCTTCTCCAAGCACCCACCGAGGGTTACGGAGAAGCTATCGTTGTTCCGGAAATCATTGCCGATAGCTTTGAGCTTAAGACTGGGTTGCTATCCTTAGTAACTTCGAGTCAGTATTTCGGTTTTGAGAGGGACGATCCTCATTCTCACATTCGATGGTTTAACAAAATCACATCCACCATCAAATATCGAAACGTTCCTCAAGAGGCAATCAAACTACTTCTTTTTCCATTTTCTCTCGAGGGAGCCGCCCGAATTTGGCTAGAAAAACAACCCCCTCGTTCAATTGAAACATGGGAAGATTTAGTGTCGAAGTTTGTAAATGAATTTTTTCCCCCGTCTAAAACTACAAGCCTTAAAAATGAAATCACCAAATTCACTCAGAAATTTGATGAATCGTTTAGTGAAGCGTGGGATCGTTTTAAAGAATTACTTCGCAAATGTCCTCATCCTGGTTTTTCCGAGTTGCATCAACTCGATTCTTTTTACAATGGTTTGAACCAAACCGATCAAGACTCTCTTAATGCCGCCGCCGGTGGTAATCTCTTGAATCGGACTCCGAAAGATGCTTTGGCTATCATCGAGAACAAGTCTAGGGTTCGCACTACACGAAGCAAGCCGGTTGTTTCCCAAGTGAGTGTTTCTCCTTCTACTTCATCTCCGGTGAATTCTTCTAGCACAGATGCTAAAATTGACAAACTCACGGATGCTATCCAAGCTTTGGTTCTTTCCAAACAAAAGAAATTCTCTACTCCCCAAACTTCTCCACCCGCTCAAGTCAAAGTGGTGGAAGAAACTTGTGTCACTTGTGGTGGACCTCATGCATACTAAAATTGTACTACCACCGATGGTAGTCAATTTGAGGTAAAAGCCGTAGCCGGGTCTTACAACCAAGGAGGTAACCAATACCGTCCTCAAGTTGACCCGAACTATCGTGCTAGCAATCAAAGTGGACCACCCGGATTTTCTCAACCCAACAATCCAAATAGATTCAATCAAAATCCACCAAGAGGGCAAAATGTTCAAAATCAATTTCAAGCCCCGATCAATCAATACCCAACTCAAGGGGTTAATTTCAATCAAGGCTTTCAAGCTCCTAATTACTAAGCCCCAAGTGTTCCCTCCAATGAACTTGCTAATTACGTCAAGTCAAATGAGGCTAACATGAGGGCAATGCAAAATCAAATCACCACATTGAAGAATGATTTCCAAACTTCAATGTCAAGACAAGGTAATGAGCTTAAAAGTGAACTTAGGACTACAAATCACAAAATTGATCAATCTCAAAGCAAAATTGAGAACATGTTTGCTAGTCTCATGAATCAAATGAATCAAGCTTCAACTTCTGGAACTCTCCCGGGAAATACCATCCCCAACCCAAAGGGTGAATTGAAAGCTATTACCACTCGTAGTGGTAAGGCATATGATGGACCCTTGATTCCTACTCCTTCTCCGGTGAAGGAAGTAGAACGAGAGACCAAGGTGACAAAGGACAAAGTGCAAATTACAAGCCCACAAAGTACAGCACCCGTACAACCTCCGGTCGTCCAATCTTCAATTCCGGAACCCGATGTTTCGAAGGCAATTCCTAAGCCTTCAATTCCATATCCTTCAAGGCTTAATGACCAAAAGCTCCGTGACAAAACCAATAGTCAAATGATGAAGTTTCTTGAAATCTTTCAAAAGTTACACTTCGATATTAGTTTCGCGGATGCTCTTCTCTATATGCCAAAATTTGCTTCTACATTTAAGAGTCTCCTTAGCAATAAGGAAAAATTATTTGAATTAACCAAGACTCCATTGAATGAGAATTGTTCGGGGGTGCTTCTCAAAAAGTTGCCCGAAAAACTAGGAGACCCCGGCAAATTTCTCATTCCTTGTGACTTTCAGAAGCTAGAAGAGTGCTTAGCCTTGGCTGATCTCGGCGCAAGCATCAATCTAATGCCTCTTTCAGTTTAGAAAAAGCTTTCTCTCCCGGAACTCACTCCTACACGAATGACTCTCGAACTTGCAAACCGATCGGTCACTATTCCGAAAGGTATTGCCGAAGATGTCTTTGTCAAGGTAGGCAAGTTCTATTTTCCTGCTGACTTCGTAGTAGTCGATTTTGATGCCGATCCCCGTGTCCCCCTTATCTTGGGAAGACCATTCTTGAAAACGGATCGTGCAATAATCGATGTCTACGAAGGTGAGATGACTCTTAGAGTCGGAGAAGAAAAATTGGTCATAAATATTGAAAGTACTTCAAAACATCCTCTCGAGCCTGAAAGCGAGTCAATTAACCAGATTGATATCATTGATACTACATGCGAGGAATACTTTCATGAAGTGCTAAGTAGCAATCCCACTTCATTAGATCCTACCATTGCTATCTCTTCCCCCTCTCTCACTCTGTTTGAGGGAGGTGACTTCATTTTGAAAGAGATTGAAGCTTGTTTATCTTGTGATTCAATTCCATCTGGAATTGATGATGGTGTATTTGACCCGACGGGAGACATTCTTATCATTGAGAAGTTGCCCAATGATGATCCATCATCTCTTCCTCCAAAGGAACTACATAATGAGGAAATCGAATCCATTAAAAATTCTGATGATCCTCCGGAGGTCGAACTTAAGGACTTACCGCCTCATCTCGAATATGCATTTTTGGAGGGTACCGATAAATTACCCATCATAATTGCTAAAGACTTGAATGATGAGGAAAAATCCGCTCTCATAAAGGTTCTAAAGTCACACAAGCGAGCCATCGCTTGGAAACTTTCCGACATTAAGGGCATTAACCCTGAGTTTTGTACCCACAAAATTTTAATGGAAGATGACTTTAAACCAGCGGTTCAACATCAAAGAAGGGTTAATCCTAAAATCCACGAGGTTATCAAAAAGGAAGTTCTCAAACTCCTTGATTCCGGCTTGATTTACCCTATCTCTGATAGTCCTTGGGTGAGCCCCATTCATTGTGTGCCCAAGAAGGGTGGTATAACTGTTGTTGAAAATGATGAAAACGAGTTAATTCCTACTCGATTGGTAACGGGATGGCGTGTTTGCATTGATTACCAGAAGTTGAATGAAGCCACCCGTAAAGACCACTTTCCTTTACCCTTCATGGATCAGATGCTCGAAAGACTAGCGAGAAACGAGTACTATTGTTTTCTCGACGGTTTCTCGGGTTACTTCCAAATTCCCATAGATCCGCAAGATCAAGAAAAGACCACCTTCACGTGCCTTTACGGAACATTTGCCTACCGACGTTTGCCTTTTGGCTTATGTAATGCTCCGGGCACGTTCCAAAGGTGTATGATGGCCATATTTCACGATATGATCGAAAAAACTATAGAAGTCTTTATGGATGATTTCTCGGTCTTTGGGGATTCTTTCGAAACATGTCTATCCCATTTGGATAAAAATGCTTAAACGTTGTGAAGACACTAATCTTTGTCTAAATTGGGAGAAAAGTCATTTCATGGTCAAAGAAGGCATTGTCCTTAGCCATAAGATTTCTAAGAACGGGATTGAGGTTGATAGGGCTAAAGTTGATGTTATTGCTAAACTGCCTCATCCCACAATCGTCAAAGGTGTTCGGAGTTTTCTAGGTCACGCCGGTTTCTATCGTCGATTCATTCAAGATTTTTCAAAAATCGCCCGGCCAATGACTCATCTCCTTGAAAAAGAAACTCCATTCATCTTTTCTAAAGAGTGCATTGAAGCTTTTCAAACTCTTAAGAAGAAGCTTACCGAAGCACCAATCTTAGTTGCCCCCGATTGGGACCTACCTTTTGAGCTTATGTGCGATGCTAGTGATTTTGCCATAGGTGCAGTCTTGGGGCAACGAAAAACAAAGCATTTTCATCCTATACACTATGCAAGCAAGACTATGACCGATGCCCAAGCTCATTACACCACAACGGAGAAAGAATTATTAGCCGTGGTGTATGCTTTCGAGAAATTTCGGCCATACTTAATCTTGTCCAAAAGCATAGTGTATACGGATCACTCGGCTCTTAAATATCTCTTTGTAAAACAAGATGCAAAGCCGAGATTGCTCCGATGGGTTCTCCTCCTGCAAGAATTTGATATCATCATCCGTGATAAAAACGGAGCCGAGAACCTTGCAGCTGATCATTTGTCCCGATTAGAGAATCCTCATCAAAGTGTGCTCGAGAAAAAGGATATAAATGAAACATTTCCTCTCGAGACACTTAACATGGTATCTTTTCGTGGTGATTCTAGTACCCCATGGTTTGCCGATTTTGCAAACTACCATGCGGGGAACTTTGTTGTGAAAGGGATGTCGTCCCAACAAAAGAATAAATTCTTCAAAGATGTGAAGCATTACTTTTGGGACGACCCCTACTTGTTTAAAGTTTGTGCGGATCAAGTCATTCGGCGGTGTGTTCACGGCCAAGAAGCCATGGATATTCTTAAGGCTTGCCACAATGGACCCACCGGGGAACATCATAGCCCGAACTACACCGCCAAGAAGGTGTTTGACTCCGGTTTCTATTGGCCCAAAATTTACAAATATGCCCAAGACTTAGTCAAATGTTGTGACTCTTGTCAACGTCACGGGAAAATCTCGCAAAAAGATGAAATGCCACAAAATGCCATTCAAGTTTGCGAAATCTTTGACGTATGGGGCATAGACTTTATGGGGCCGTTCCCGTCTTCACGAGGGAACAAGTACATACTCGTGGCTGTTGATTACTTGTCTAAATGGGTTGAAGCGAAAGCACTCCCCACCAACGACGCCCGAGTAGTTGTAAAATTTTTGAAATCTCTCTTTGCTCGGTTTGGAACTCCCCGTGTTATCATTAGTGATCGCGGTACGCACTTTTGCAATGACCAATTTGCAAAGGTCATGCTTAAGTACGGTGTCACTCACCGTCTTGCTACCGCGTATCACCCACAAACCAGTGGACAAGTGGAAGTTTCCAACCGTGGTTTAAAAAGAATCCTGGAAAGGACTGTAGGCGAAAACCGTGCCTCTTGGTCGGATAAATAAGATGATGCACTTTGGGCCTTCCGTACTGCATACAAAACACACATCGGGTGTACTCCTTACAAGCTTGTGTACGGAAAGGCGTGTCATCTACCGATCGAACTCGAGCATAAAGCCTATTGGGCCTTGAAGCATGCTAATTTTGACCTTAAGTCCGCGGGTGATCACCGTAAGGTTCAACTCAATGAATTAAATGAACTTCGTGATCAAGCCTACGAAAACTCTTTGATCTACAAAGAAAAGACAAAGAAGATCCACGACTCAAAGATCAAGAACCGCGTTTTCAACGTTGGTGACCGAGTCCTTCTTTTCAACTCTAGATTGAAGATATTCTCGGGTAAACTTAAAACCCGTTGGACTGGACCATTCACCGTTGCCAAAGTTTTTCCTTATGGTACCGTCGAGTTATCTCAAACCGACGGACCAAACTTCAAGGTGAACGGTCATAGGTTAAAGCATTACTTTGGAGGGGACATACCACCTATGGTTGTCCTGGATCTCCAAACTTTCCCCATGGACCAATGAATTCGGGGTCGAGTCAAGCTAGTGACTCGATTAACAAAAACATTAGCATTTCATGGGTGACAACCCATGTTTCTGTCTTCTTTCTATTTTCTAACACTAAGTGTGGGGGAATTCCTCTACTGTACTTTGTTTATGTGTGTTTTTTGCTCTTATTTTCAGGTTTCCCGTAGATCGTGATGATTGAAGCGCCTGTTTTCAATTCAGCCGCCCAATATCCGATCTTGTTGCTAACGATTATCTAGGGATATCTTATTAATCCTTTTTTGTGAAAAAAGAATTCTTTTTCACACTTGGCTAGTGGTATTACCTTTTTACGTTCTAAGCGTCGGCATAATAGCCGGTACTTTGAATATTAAGGGCAATATTCAATTCTAAGTGTGGGGGGGAATTCTAGCGAATTTAATCACATGTGTACCTTCTAGTGCCCTAGTACCCCCGTTTTGACCAAAAATTTTAAATTTTTTTCGTTTTTAAAGAAGAAATTGCATGAAAAAGAAGTGCTTTACACAATAAAAAGAAGTTTTTAGTCTTGATTAGGTTAGAACAAGGGGAATCCCGACTCTGCCAGAGTATTGATCTGGCTGCTTCCTTAACAATTAGACTAAGGTTTTACGAACTGTGCAAGTGAAAATGCTAAGCGTGGAGTAGTTGGTTCTCTTTAAAGCTTATATAAGTAATCTATGGCTTTTCCTCCCATAAGCTCTTAATCTGACTAAAATAAGTGATGTTTTCAAACTTTTGAAAGTTAAAATCGTTTTGTTGTGTAAAACAAATTTTTATACAATTTTGATAGAGTCCGAGTTCAACTTTTTATTTAAATTTTGGAGAAAGCATACTTCCTTAAAAGTGGAATAAGATTGCAAAATAAAGTGAGTAATATTGCTTGAATGTTGCAAAAGTAAAAATATAAGTATGATGTTAAAAAAAAAAAATAAAAAAATGATGATGAAAAAAATATATGTGTGTTGAATAAAAATGTGTATATATGTACGAAACTTGCTTTTTCTTAAATTTAAATCGGAAGTTGAACTAGTATTCGTCAATTTTGTCATAAAGATTAACGGTAATTTGGTAGATTGTTGATTTCAAAGACCCCGAAAGCTCTGATACTATTCTCTGTGAGGTGTCAAAAGCTTGGTCACCTAAAACCAACTGGTTTGGGATGTGCGGAGAAGAAAGTCGCTACATGGAGTGATCTCACCTTTGAATCTCTAATCTCTAAAATGATCATTTGTTGTTATCTAGTTAAGTTTTAATACTAACTTAGTGGGAATATAAGAAATCTTAGAAATCGAAATCCCGCTGATTCCGGTACTATTCTCTATGAGGTGTCGAAAGCCTGGTCACCTTAAGCCAACTGGTTTGGGATGTGCCGAGAAGAAAGCCGCTACTTGGAAAAGGCCCTTTTTGATCCTTAGATTTTCGAGGTTCCCGGTAAAGTAGTATTTGACTTAAATGAATAACAACCATAACAAGTGTTGATTTTTGCGGTCAAAACTTTGAAAATGAGCACACTCACTTAACTTGAATAATTGTGAGAGTGAAAAGTTAAGTTTCGGCTTACATAGATTGCTAGTATAAGTAGTGTTAGCATTTTACAAAAATATTTGCACATATGAGTTTAAGCTTAGTTGGGAGTATCAAAAAGAGGATGACGATTACAATTCCCTGGAGACACCCATTTTGTGTGAATCCCGTTCCGTGATACCGTTTTTGAAAATCAAGCATGTATATATTTTTGTTCTAGTTTAAATCTCTCACATCTAATAAAAAGTCAAAAAGAGGTATCCTTGGTATTTCTTTTGATCCTTTCATTACTTTATATGATCGGATTGCTAGGGACTAGCAACTGATAGTGTGGGGGGATGATGAGTGCCTAAATACTCATCATTTTACGCCCATTTTTGATACATAAAATACTAAAAATAGCCAAATTCACCAATTTATATTGCAAATATCCTTGGATGGTGTTTTTATGGATTTTAGGTACAAATGATTGAAAACAGAGCGAAAACGAACATTTTTGGATCGACTCGACAACAGTTGTGCATTTGACCAAATCAAGACGGAGTCAAAATCAAACCTGGGATATGGCATTTGGATGAGCATGGAAAAACGAACACGAAACCATTTTTTACGGGCTGACCCGACCCAATTTAATGGGCCAAGTTAGCCCATTTTAAACCCTTATATTAATAAGCAAACCCAAACTACCAAATCCAAGCCCAGCCCAATTCATAAATACCCGGCCCAAACCCCTTTTGCTAACAAACCCAGCCAAACCAAATTGAACCCCCGCCCCTTTTGTTTTGAACCGGATCAAAAGGTCAAATAATAAAAAAAAAAAATAGGGTCAAACTCCCTCTCCCTCTCCCTTTTACCCGCCAAAATAAAACACACCATCATCACCTCCCCTGCTCCTCCTGCTACAAGCCACCCTACTCCACTTTGCCCCCTTCCAGGCACTCCAAGCCAAATACAACTCAAAGTCAACCCCAACATCTCACAAAATGCCATTGCCAAGCTCGCAATCCGAGTGGGGCAATTTGGCGCCAAAATTACATTAAAGGCTGTGATGATTCCAAATTCAATCCAAGGGCTGGGATTTGCTCCCAATAAGCACAAATGGTATCCTAACCTGTTTTACCAGTAAAAAGAAGCACAAAAAGAAGAAGACCCTTAGTTTTTTATTTTAGTATAAATAAAGGTTGTTTGTAACTCTAGAAAGCAATTAGTTTAAGTTAGTTTTTTAGTTAGTTTTTGTCAAATTAATAGTTGTTAATTAATGCTGTTATGTTTTAAAGTTCATGTTGTAATATGTTTTTAAGTTTAATAAAATCTCAGTTCAAGTAAAAGCCTGCCGTTTATTTATTTTCATATAAGCTCTTATAAGCTTATCAATAGCTTACTCTGGATATCAATGTGTTTATTAGTTTAAATTCCACAGCAATCTTTCTCAGTTTCAAAAAAAATAATAATAATAAAAATAGAAAAATCATAAAAATTCAGTTTTACCTTTGCAAATTTGTGGAAAGCATAGGAATTTGCCTGCAATGGAGGGTCAAGATGGAATTTACCGAGCTTATTTATAAGCTAGGAGGTTGTAGCAGCCCTTTTGGGGGCCCTTGTTTAGCTAGGGTCCAAAGTAAGTTCCTATTTTTACCATTTTAGCTTGTTTTCTGCTTTCTACTGTGCAACTGCTTATCTCTACTTGTCTTCAGCTTATTTCTGTTTATTAGTGCTTATTTATGCTTTCTAGTTGATAATCTTAGGGTGTTACTTGTTTGTTTAAGATTTCTCAAAAATCATTTAAAAAATAAAAAAAGTAGCATAATCTGTTTGAGCTTATTCCATTGCTTAATTTAAGTTGCATTTTGCTTTTTGGTCGTTAACATAGTTTACTTTATAGGAGTGTTTGGCATAAGGATTGATTGGTAGCTTTGGATTGTTTTGACCAATTAATCAATTTGATTCAGCTCTCATTTTTTATTAGGAGTAGATTATAAGCATTTTTAATTAATTATAAGTAGTAATATAGCATCTGCATAGGTTTTTCAAAAATCACTTCATAAAACTGTTTTATTATCAAGTTATTGCATAATCCAATTTTGCTGCATTTTGTTGTAGTTTTTGTTCATTTCTAGTGCATATAGGGAATTAAATAGCATTGCATATCAGGCTTAGCACTTTAGTCACTTTTACCCACTTTTAGTCTGTCATTATTGCATCAGTTAAAAAAAACCAAGACAGTCTCAAAGGCCTGCTACACCTGATCAATTTTAGCTCTCAAAAGCTTTTGGAAATTCTTAAAAACTGTTTTTATGTAATCATTTGTTGCTAAACTTCATTTTCAAACAAGAATTTCACATTTCCAATCTCATTCACTTGCTCAAATTTAGTCTGCAAATTAGCCCCTTTGGCCTGTGGTGTGCCCTGCACCACAGGTTTATTTTTCAATCTAGCTCATATTTTTGATTTTTAATTTTCTTATCTTTAGTTCAAATTTTCCATAAATTGGTAGAAGTAGAGTTTTCTTGCTTATCTAGTTGATCATTATTTTTCCAAATTTTATATTTCAATTTTGCATAGCTTTTCATCAGCTCAAAGTTGCTAGTGTAGGACTGTTTGGTATAAGAATTTTTAGTTTTTTTACTTATTGCTTAAACCAGCTTCTCAGCTTGTTTAAGCTTATTTGATTGATTGTTTTAGCTTGCTTAGGATAGCTTCTAGTTAGTCTCAGCTTATTTACCCTTAGTTTTAGCTTATAAGCCCTTTTCATAGCTTTTAGTTTGCTTAATTTCCTTAAAAGTCTTTTTAGAGTAAATCTGTCAAGAATTTGTCCTAATCAGCTCATATTTTTGATTTTTAATTTCTTTATATCAAGACCAAATGATCTGAAAATTGGTATGTTGCAAGTTTGGTTGGTGATCTAGTCAGAGCCTATTTTGTGAATTTTAATTTTAGCTTTTACATAGCTTTTTGGTAGCTTGAAAGTGCCCTAGTAGGCTGTTTGGGGCTACAGAGTTGTCCTTTTTGCTTATCTGAATTTTTGTGCTTATCTGCTTATCTTATTTGCTTATTTTAGTTTATATTAGCTTATTAGGTTTAATTTTAATGATTGATAGCTTATTAGGTCTTATTGTAGCTTATTTGAGCTTATTTGGCCTAACAGTTTAGCCTTTTGTTTTTTTTAGTTTTCATAACTGTTAAGCCTTTTCAGCTTTTTTACAACTTATTTCAAGTTTTTAAAAATTTTGTCTTCACAAAAGATGCTTATTTTTAGCTTATTAAAAAGTTTGCTTTAGAAAGTTTTTCAAAAAAATAAAATAAAAAGGGAAGCTGGGAGGTCAAGGGTGAGCAGGGCTCGAACCCGAGACCTCAACCAGCCTTAACCTTTACACACCACACACAACACCAGCGCGCCCTTGGGTCTTTTTCGGTTAAGACTCCCACAAATTAATACTTAACACTTGTTTTCCCCCTTTAGCTTACAAGCTCTTTTCAGCTTATAACAGCTTATACGAATAAGCTGTTTCCTCCATTTTATTTTTCCTGCATTCTTTACCACTTTAAGCACTTTTTAAAAAAATTTCAGATTTTTCTTTTTTAGTTTACTATTTTTTATAATTTAATTAGTTTAAAACTGTTTTTAATTCATAATAAAAAATATAAAAGTAAAAAAAATATAATTCTTTTTTCTAAAATTTTCTTTTATCATTTAGGACTTAGGAAAAATAAATTTGCACTTGTAGGGTTAATTTTTAAAGATTTTGGTTTTCCGGGCTCGTTTTTTGATCCCGGTTTGCGTTTTTAGTGTATTTAGACTTTTGCATTATTTTCTTTGCATATTTGCTTTCCATAACTTCATTAGAATCATAAAAATATAAAAATCCAAAATCCACACTTCAAGCACTTTAATTCTGAGCCTTACACGAAATCCTCGATTCACACCTCGCTGGGACACGACCTGGGTAATCACTTGCCCGGTATCACATATAACGTATCCGCTGGTTTTGCAAGTTGGCCTTTTTCCTAAAGGGCTGATTCGTTAGTTCCCGCACGTATTGCGTGTATTTTGATATACGTACTTTACACCAGATCAAGTTCCGACTCAAAGTGAGTGATACAAAGACGCAAATGGTCAACGGTTGGTTGAACTTCATTTTTTAACATGTTTCGAATTTCTTTGAAATTGGGTGATCTAAAATTTGAAGCAATTACTTATGTTTTTTTTGAAATTACCTGTTCAAGTATATTTATGTCTTCTTTAAAAGTTGCCATGTACCGCTTGACGTGACTTTTTCTTGGTAACTCTTGTATCGGATTTTGTTTGTCGTTTAGTCGAAACAATATCGGTTGTGGAGTAAGATAAAGACCATTGATCATCATCAATTTCACGTTTTGGCACAAAATGCTCATAAAGAGAGTTTAATCAATTGGTGGTATTTCAACATGTCGTTCATTTGATCGACTCCCTTCGGCCCATTCATCATATTCATCATCTTCATACACATACATTTTTTTCGATGAATCATAAAGAGAGACAGCAGTATAGAACTTAGGCTGGATCTGAATAGTTTGTTTAAGGAAACGTGGATTTTTGTATCCAAGTGCAAATCGTTGTTTACCATCAAATACAGGCGAGGCTCATTATTGAGCATATGAATCGTTTGAATCGATTGGCCTGTTTTATAAATGATATTTTCAAGAGAATTTACTTTATGTTGTTACTCGATCACTTCGTCTTGGTATTTGTCAATTTTGTCTCGTGAAGTCCTTTTGTATTCCGAAAACTTTTCATGAGAATTTGACATTGATTTGAGCTTTAAGCTCCAGATTCTCTTTTTCAATTTTTGACCGTTTTCATTACCAAGAACGAGTTCATGATCAAGTGTTTTCTTTAATTTCTGTTCACGTAGGAAAGACTCTTGAAAAGCATTTTCAAAACTTTTCTGTTTATCAATTATTGTTTCCAAATATTTCACACGTTCCTTATAGTTTTCCAGATCTACGGTCAAAGCATTATTTGCTTTAGATAGGTTCTGATTGACCGTATTGCACTTATTGACCTCAGACTTCAAGTTATTGATGATTGATTCAATTAGTGCGTGATTCTGATCACTTGGATTAGCATGTTGTTCACCATCGTCCTTATTAATGTCCACATATGTAGGGTCATCAAATACAATATTGCTATTTATCTAATCATCCATATGTGAAATATTAAGAGATTTTAGTGACTCGGAATGCTTATCTTCGTGATCAGGAAAAGATGTTATATTATGCATGTGACAAGAATCAAAGCACAGAAATTTATCGTAGTCTTGGTTATCTGGAGAGTCAAGAGGCATCAACATAGTCTCAGCATCATCATCTTCATCATCCATACTTAAGCTTGTCAAGAAACCAATCTCTTTTGTACTTAGTATGTTTCCAACCCCAAAGTTAGTATCTGTCATGAGCTCAGCTTCATCATCTGTGTCATTCTGAAAGATGAGTTCTTCTTTGTTCAACTGACTTCCTGATTCCTCCTTCATTGCAATCAACATTTTCTTCTTGTAGTAATCTGAGTTGCGAATCTTTCGTTTAGGACAGATTCTTGAGCAATTGGTAGATTCATTACAAGTTGAACATGCAGAAGTTTCAACAATCTTCTCTTTTCCTTTGCTGGTAAGATTGTTTTTCTGAAGTTTGTTACCAATCTTGACCAGGTTATCAATAAGTGATTGCTCATTTTCAGCGATTGTTGCAGGATGGTATCTTGGGATGATCACTGGTTTATTTTCGGGTGTGAAGAAGATCCCATTTTTAGAGTAGGTTATGGAGCCATGATTAACCACGGGTGTTGGAATTGTTTGATTAGATGGAGTAACGTCAGAGATAGGCTTTGGATAAGTGATGGTGGGAATTGGATGATCTGGTGAGGAGGAAACAACAATCATGTTAGTCTAAGGATCAACTTTGAAGTAGATTTCATTTTCTAGTTTTTCTCTGATTTGTTGTTTTTCTTCTTCACGATACAAAGATGCGAGAGCATTCCACAAATCCTGAGTAGTATCATAAAGTTGCACATGTTTGTAGATTTCATTTGGAAGTGCAAGCACAATGAAGAACTTTGCTCTGAAGTCAGCTCTGTATTGATCAAGTTCAGTATCATTCAAGTCTTCATCAGTCTGTCTTTGAGTGATTGTTGGGTTTTGTGGGTCAGTGACGGTTTTCATGACATAGGGACCAGTGGCAATTGATTTTAGAATTAATGCTCCATCATCAAAATGTGTAAGCCAAAGTTTGAATCTTAATGACCATTGAGTGTACGTTCTAGGAAGGAGCATTGGTGGTCTTGAATCAGTGCCGATAGTGAGAATATCATGAGCAGTTGAGGTGTGACTCATGGAATGTTTGGATGAGTGAAACATTTTGTGTAGCAATTCGTATTTTCAGGTTACTATTCATCCTCATATTTTACTATTCACTCTCGTAGTTTTTATTTTTCATTCTCGTAAATTAACCTATTTCCATGATGACATAAGAGTTTGACACTCGTCGGGTCATTTTTGCAACGTACGTCTAAGAAATCGGTTTCGCAAAACCATGTCTTTAATTTACGTTTTGGTCTAAACGTCATTTAAATATCCTGCGCGTAACGAAAACCGACTCTGAACATTTTTATCACATTAGATTTATTGTTAGTTCACTTATAATCAATATATGAAATTTTAAAATTTAATTTCAAATGTTACCAAATAGACCCTGTGTTTTACGAGTCTAAACTTGTGTTTTAAGCATTTTTACTTATACCCAAAATTAACCTATACCTGCACCGCGTTTTCTAAGACGTTTAGACACTTTTACTTTTTTGGAAAAAGTCAAACTTATTTCCCTCCTCCTTTGACCATAAAATCATCCCTTAAATTTTTAACACTTCCGGTTTTAGGTTTAACGAACATTTAACACCAACCGATACTGGACTAGGCTCAGTCTAGACATTATAATCCTTTTAGATTCATAATAAATCATATTTATAATATCACATTTCACTTTTTACATTTTTACGTAAACTTCATACGTTTTACGTTTTACGCGTTTATAACCTACGTTTTCAGGTTTTAATAGCGTATACGCGATCCATTAAACTTATCACTCATTTTATATGCTAATATTAAGAATATTGACGAGTTTAATCATTCTACAAGTTTCATATTTTTACGATACCCGGTTTTACGTTTCGTAATTTAAATACTTACCGTTAGCAATTACCGGGACCAAAACTCATTCCGTAAACACAAGATAAGAATACAAAACTCTTAACCTCCTCAAACAAGCCATAGGTGGCGTTTTTCTATGACTAACCAAGACAGTTGTGTTGGTTATGATTGATCTTGGATAGATTACTTACATGTGTAAAATATATTTACAAAACTACCCTAAATTTTTCTTATAAATACTAACCTAAAACTTCACTAATACTTGCACGACACCTTCTTAACATCTAAAGTCCTAAACCCTAAAGGCACTTCTTATAGATTTTGAAATAAAAATCTTGTGTTCTCGATAGAAAACTAGAGTTTGATCTTTATTTCTTCAAAATTTCAAGACGAAGTTGTTATAATCTGTTGATACAAAAGTTGGGCGTTCCTTGTTTCCGTATCAATTAGATCTTAATGCTTGAGACCTGCGCACTAAGAAAACAAAAAGACACCGTTAGGCTTATCGTGGGATTGTCTCCCACGATTATCCTCCGGCGTGAGAGTAAGTAATCGGTTTTAGGGTTTAGTTGAAGATTTTTGTCACTCCTCAGCGTATCCCGCATAGGTCGGTTGTTTGATACATATCTCATAAATAAGAGATATCCTATATCAAGTCCATAAATAACTTCGGGTTTGGGCCTTCGTGAGCCCAAACCGTTATCGTGATAGGCCATTCGTGATGGTCTTGAGCCCATTCGTGATGGGCTTGAGTGGTAGTAGCGTCCATTGGTCGGGTTCGTGACCCGAATGCGGACTATACGTCATCATGTCCCCCCAGTCTAGTATGCGTAGTGTAACGACTGCGGATGCTAGACTAACAAATGTAGCAAAAAGTATTCCGGGATGCGTAGCGGAGAAGTTTCAAGTATTTCCCGCCTAAAAAAAAGAAAATTAAACTAGTCCAAGTACATCCGTATCTCCTTCGTAAATCGTGAGGGGTGGGTGAAAAAGTGCTTCACCTTTTGGCTTCCCAGCCACACGATTAGAGCAAGTGGGGTGCACGTGTCATTCATCCACGAATATGTGTAACCCTATATAAGGTGTCATTTCCATTTCACTGTGCTTATCACAGTAAAAATCATCCATTGCCGCCATTGTTAAAAACTTTAAACAGCGAACAAGAAATCAACTCCTAAGGTAACAGCGCGTGCGCTTCGGAATCCTTTAAATTCCAACCATGGTTCTTCAATTATCCGATTTTAATTCCGATATATCTGAGGACGAACTTCGTCAGTTCACCTCAGATTATTACATCCCTATCGCATTGCACCCGGTAGTTCCGGTGGCGACTGCGTCAATAGCGAACTTCCCGCAAGGGAAAGTGGGGGTTTACACACGCTTCTTCGAATTTGCGAACCAACGTGTGCCCATTTCCCTATTTTTGTGCGATATTTTAAACCACTATCGTCTTCATATTTCCCAGCTGCACTGTAGAGGTGCAGCAAAAATAACCAATTTTGAAGTTAATTGTTGCCTGTTGGCGATTGAACCCACAATTCATCTATTCCGCGCGTTTTACCACACATCGTGGTCGAACGGGTGGGTATCCTTTTCCAAGCGCGCAGGGCCACTGCAGTGCTATATGGAGAAGTTAGACGCACTGAGGGTTTGGAGGGAAAAGTTCTTTTGGGTTGATAGTGCATTTTTTCCATGGATTTTTGAGTTCTATACTCAAGAATCATTACCGAGAGATGAGCGCCCCATCCCCGGAACGTATAGCGCAGAGGATGCGGAGACGATTAATGCCAATCGCATACCGATCAAGGCGTATCCAGAGGAGTTTTTGGTGCACATGGGCATCAGTCGCAATTACTTCTGTAGTCCGGAGGAAGTGCCAACATTTTTGGACGAGAATAGCCGGGGTGGGTGCTTGTCTCTCCCTTCCTCTTCGCTTATTAGTTGTAAGCGTTCTTCCCTTTGTAGCTTATCTAACTCATTTTGTGTTTGTTTGTTTGTTGTTTGTTGCGCAGAGATGGATCTATTCAGTGTTGTTCGCTTGGAGAGGCCGAAACAAGTGACTGTAGGGGTGCGCCCTTTGAGAGATGGCGAGGAGCCAGTTCTACAGGCTACCGCGGGGCGCACGATGGAAATCGTGCAGGAGGAGTCAGAGGATACGCCCCCAATTGTTTTAGAGGCGACTCCTCTGCGCATTTTTCCCACTCCTGAGGTACAAATCCATGTAGAAGAGCTATCGCATACTGATTCGTCGGAAAGTGGGGAGTTTGCCATGTCTGAAAGTGGGCAAGAAGGCGCTGACCAAGGGGTGAAGCGCAAGAAAGCTGCTGGAGATGATGGCGCTGGTACGTCCAAAAGAAGGCGCCATCTTATCTCTAGTGAGCCATCATCATCATCAGAGGAGAATGCGTCGCAGAAGGATACAACTGAAATTCCTTCCCTCAAGTAAGTAATTTGGCTTGTATCTTTAGATCTGCATTTCCTTATTCCGCAATGATACTATAAAGTAGCTCTGTTATCTGCGTGCAGTGTTGAGGCTGCTGGTGATGATGCTGCGCGCGCAGGGGAATCGCCCCCCAAGGCGAGTCCTTCGCCTACTGATCATCTTGCGCAGGGGGGCCAAGAATCTGGGACAAAGGCTTCCGAAGATGTTCCTACGGGCCAGTTGATTGAGGAGCTATGCTTGGCTGCTGGGCATCAAGCCTCATTGGTTGCATAGCTAAAGGCTAGGTATGCGGGTGAGGGTAGCAGTAATGCGCAGAAGGATAGGGAAATTGCGCTACTGAAGGCGCAGTTAGCTGATGCTCAGGCTGAAGTAGAGTCCACGACTGTGTATGCTCAGAAGCTTGCTGATGAGAGGCTATCCTTGTTTGCTCAAGTGAACCAAGAGCGCGCTGCCACAAAAGAGTACAAGGCTATTTGCCTTTGGGCCTTGAAGTATATGGAGCAGAACAAGAGCGCTCACTTCGCCAGACTAGATGATTTCCGCAAGGCTGTGGAGGCGTCGCTGGAGAAGCAAGAGATCAAGCTGCGCAAGCTCAGTATCGAATATGACGAAGAGCTGTATCCCCATCTGGTGTCTTCTATCGCTGAGCGCAGGTGGCTTATCAGCCATGGGTTACGCCTGGCTGCTTTGGGTACTTTGGAATGCCAAGAGGTACGGGGAACGTTTGGGGAAGTTGTGGAGTGTGCGCTTGCTCGTGGCAAGGCGCAAGCTATAGAGGAGCTCTCTGAGAGCGGATTGTTGAAGGTGCATGCCACACAAGTGCCCCATTATAATGCTGATTCCTTCGATGAGCTTGTCGCAGCTATGGAAAAGATGAAGCTGCTAGACCTTCCTCATATTGCTCAACTGGAGCGCGACCAAGATTACCCCATAAGTGTTATTATGGAGGGGTTAACCATGGCTAGGCATGCAGCGGAGGGCGCAGAGGCACAAGCTGACTATTTTCTCAAGCCAGATGAATCGCAGCTGCAGGTAACTATCTTCGCTCACCCTCGCAACGTCCTGGATCCTTTTGCCCTTGAAAAGGAAATTTCTTTGAAGGAGTCCTTGGAAGCCCATGCTATGAGGCTTGCGAAGAAGCAGGGTGTGAAGGGGAAGGCCATCCTTTGTGGTGTCGGTGCTGCGCATATTCCTAAGTCTGATGGAGTGCCCGTTAGCGTACCGACAGTGTCGCCCCAAGATAGTGGTCTTCTAAAGGAGCTTGAGGGAACTGGTCGTGCTGCGTACCATGTTGGCGGTTCAGGGCTTAGACGCACCCGTAGCTTGTCTTGGTGATTTTTGTAATAGATTAACATTTTGTTGTACATGTGCATGTTAAGTCTATATCTTGTATGAACTCGTAGTCCGTAATAAAATGTTGATTAGAAAAATACGATTGTACGCATATTGTATCAAATGTGATTGTGGTTATAATGTTTGTACTTAGTTATCTTTGTCTTTGCGTAAAAGACGTCTATGTTATGTCTAAGAAGCAAACTGTTGTGTATATACTTAAGGAAATTTATAAGAATCCATAATCGTATATGAAGTTCATAAAATTTACAAGTGTATAGGTTGATAGGCAGCGTACTGCAAATATCATATCAAGGAGTTAAGTGTCTTAACTCCTAAATTGTTAAACGCGCACAGTGTGCATTGTTGTGTATTCGTCGTGAGATACACATTGAACTTACTTCAACGTCTTGAGAGTAAGGTGTTTAACAAGGATGCGTGATCCGATGTTGATGGGTTTGCAACCCTCTTACTCAACGAGTTATTTAGTAGGTTTACTCATCCTTTTACCATCGTTGGTTTTAATAAGTGCATGCACGCCATGTAGGCAGAAAGTAAAGTAACAACAATATTGAGACATAAATAACATGTAAACAATAAAGTGAAATGTGTCGCGGAATTAGCTAGAAACCGTGACCTTGAATTAATACTTGCAAGTTTTTGTAAAAAGAAAAAACATTTGCCTAAATGAAACAAAATGTAAATACACGGATATTTATTAAGCACTTACTAAAGTGCGGAGGTGTCCGTGTGTGAGGTCGTAACCTTTTCTAAAGATAGCATCTCTTGAGATTGCAAACATTCCATGTGCGTTGTAGCTCGCGGCCATCCATGTCACGCAGCTTGTACGCGCCTTTACCTAGTGCTTCAACGACCTCATAGGGTCCTTCCCACTTCGGTCCAAGTTTACCTGTATCTTCTGCGTGGCTTGCATCATTAGCGCGATAGACAAAGTCGCCTGGTCTGAATGAGGTGCTTCGAACTTTAGCGTCGTAATATCCCTTCATTTTTGACTTGGCTTTTGCTTCGCGTATAGCTGCGCGTTCACGCCTTTCTTCCAATAGTTCCAAGTCGATACGTCGTTCGTTGTCATTGGTTGCGACATTAACTTTCGCGGTTCGAATAGTTGGCATCCCAATTTCAGCTGGTATGACAGCTTCTGTCCCATAGACAAGAGAAAAAGGAGTGTCTCCATTGCTAACTTTGATTGTCGTGCGGTGCGCCCATAAGACATGCGACAATTCATCCACCCATCTTCCTTTGTGCTTGTCTAGGCGCGCTTTAATTCCTTCGCCTAGACTACGATTTGCGCGCTCAACCAAACCATTGGTTTGTGGGTGTTTAACTGACGCGAAGTGTTGTGTAATATTTAGGTCTGCGCACCAGTCTTTGAACGGGTTATCACGGAATTGTTTTCCGTTGTCCGAAACGAGCTCCCCAGGTAATCCAAAGCGGCATACAATATTTTCCCAAACGAAGCGTTTTACTTGATTACCTGTGATTGTCGCCACTGCTTTCGCTTCAATCCACTTAGTGAAGTAGTCTATTGCCACAATAAGAAATTTCAGTCCCCCCGCTGCAACAGGGAAGGGACCCGCAATGTCGATACCCCACTTATAGAATGGCCATGGAGAAGTGATAGGCGTTAGCTCCTGTTGTGGTCTGCGCGGGATGGGTCTATGAACTTGGCAGTCGCTACATTTCTTTATCACATCGCGCGCATCACGATGCATAGTGGGCCAGTAGTATCCTGACCGCAAGGCTCGTGCTACGACGGACCGTGGTCCTGAATGCATACTGCATGAACCGGCGTGGATCTCTAGGAGTACGTAATCTGCCTGAAGAGGTCCAACGCATCTAAGCCATGGTTGTAGAAATGAGCTCCTCGGGCAGTTTGCCCTTACTTATGAATTCGATGATAGGGGTCATCCATGTAGGATCCTGCTCTTCTATCACCGTAGATATCTCCATCTCCGAGATGGATTTGTTTTTTAGGATCTCCACCAATACTTGTTTTGACAGGTGCGCAAAGCTTGTAGATGCGATCTTGCTTAGTGCATCCGCCTTTTTGTTCTCCCCTCTAGGAACTTGTTTAATGGTAAACCTGTCAAAACCTTGGATTAGTGACTTGGTCTTGTCGAGGTATTGAACCATGTTATCCTCTTTAGCCACATATTCGCCCGACACATGGTTGGCTACTAATCGAGAATCTACATTTGCTTCTAGGTTGCGTACACCCATTCGAGTTGCAATGCGTAATCCAGCGATTAGGGCTTCATATTCTGCCTCGTTGTTCGTGGCTGTGAATTCAAAGCGCAGCGCGTAAGTGAATTCCATTCCTTCTAGATTAGTGAGGATAAGGCCTGCGCCCGATCCGTCTACGCATGAAGATCCGTCCGTGAATAGGACCTATGGCTCTTGTAGTTCTACCTTGCTCAGTGGAGGTGCAGCATCGGTGTCTGGTTTTTCGATGATGAAGTCTGCTAGGATTTGCCCCTTAACCGCAGTGCGTGGTCTATAAGAGATATTATACTCGCCTAGCAGCACACTCCATTTTTGTAATCGCCCCAATGCATCAGGTTTAGAGATAACTTGCTTGATAGGTTGGTCTGTGATCACCGCTATTGGGTGTGCTTGAAAGTATCTACGCAGTCTTTTTGCGGCAAATACTAACGCCAAGACCAACTTCTCCATTGGGCTGTAGTTAATCTCTGTCTTCTTGAGTGCTTTGCTTACAAAATATACCGGTGTTTGTACGGAATTTCTATCCGTCAGTAGCACTGCGCTGACCGCTCCATGAGTCGCAGATAAGTAGACGATTAACTCCTCCCCTGGTCGGGGTGCGACTAGCTTAGGAAGCGCTGCTATATGTTGCTTAAGCTGTGTGAAAGCTTCTTCCGCTTCCGTAGTCCAATGAAAGTCTCCCTTTTTTGTACACTTCTTGTTTGTTTTAAAGAGAGGAAGTGACTTATCTGCTGATTTGGACAAGAATCTGTTCAAACCGGCTAGCTTTCCATTCAGAGACTGAACTTCTTTCAACGTGCGTGGTGAAGGGAGTTGGATGACAGCCACTGTTTTTTCTGGGCATGGCTTAATGCCATCTGGTTCTATCAAGTATCCCAGGAACATGCCTTCTGTAGCACCAAAAGTGCATTTCTTAGGATTTAACTTCATGTTGATCTTTCGTAGTGTTCTAAATGTTTCTTCAATGTCGCGCACCACTTCGTCTTCAGTATGACTTTTTATGACAAGGTCGTCCACATAGACCTCTAGGTTGCGGCCCACTTGCTTTTCAAATGCATTATCTACCAATCGCTGGTATGTGGCACCCGCATTCTTCAGGCCAAAAGGCATCTTTGTATAACAAAAGACACCTTGGCTTGTGTGGAAGGCTGTTTTTTCCTCGTCTTCCTTGGCCATTTGGATTTGGTGGTACCCTTTGTATGCGTCTAAGAAACATTTAAAGGGATACCCGCACAAAGATTCTACCTTCCAGTCTATCTCTGGCAGTGGGTAGCAGTCCTGTGGACATGCTTTGTTGAGGTCAGTGAAATCCACACACATCCGCCAACTACCATCGCTCTTCTTGACCATTACTGGATTGGAGAGCCAGTCATGGTAATAGACTTCTCGCATAATGCCTGCGTCCACAAGTTTGTGTACTTCTTCCAGAATGGCTTTTGCGCGCTCTGGAGCCTGGCCGCGCTTTTTCTGCCGTACTGGGGAATATCCTTGTCGGATTTTCAGCTTGTGTTCTGCAATTGATCGTGGCACACCAGTCATGTGCTTTGGTTCCCATGCGAAGATATCCAGATTCTTTTGCAAGAGTGCGCACACGGCAGCTCTGCCTTTATCAGACAGCGATCCCCCGATTGATACTTCTTGTTCCGGGTAATCAGGATGAATTGCAACCTTCAGATTTGGTACTTTAGCTGCGCTCTGTTCTGGTGTGTGCGTTGCCTCACATGTAATCATGTTACACTCTCTTGGTGGCGCAGCGTTATTGTAGATGGTGACAATGCCGCCTTCTACCGGGAATTTGAGCATCCCATGCGCTGTGGACGGTACTGCGCGTATTGCCGAAATTCCTGGTCTTCCAATGATACCATTGTATGGCGAAGGAGATCTAATCACCATAAAATTCATCCAGGCTGTCGTGGAGTGTTCCTTATGGCCAACAACAACTAGTAGTCGTAGTTGCCCCATAGGCCATATCTTTTCTCCTGTGAAGCCAGTCAAGGAAGTCGTGGCTGGGGTTAACTGTCTTTGTATCTCAGGAATAATCTCTTGAAACAATGTTCATACATTATGTCCGCTGATGCCCCTCCATCAACATACATGCAGTGGATATCGTGACCCCCCGAATTTATCTCGATGGTGAGTGGTTCCGCCACTGCGTTGTCCGCAGCCAAGGTGGGGAAAGAGATTTCACTTCCATGAGAAAATTTTTGGCTGACCTTTTGCCTAGTCGTTCGTTGCCATGATTGTATCATGTAGATCGTGTCAGCCTTGTCCTTAGGTGCTTCTTTCTTGCCCTCGGTCTTTTGTTTGTTTTTCCCATCCTTGATGTTCTTAACCAAATGATCCAATCTGCCTTCTTTTACTAGCTTATCTATTAGTTGGCGCAATTGGACACACTCATTCGTGGTGTGGCCCTTCTGTCCGTGATACTCGCAGTACCCGTTCCCTACGCGCTGCCCTTCTGGGGTGCGCATTGGTGGGGGTCTCGGAAAGTTCGCGCCTTCCGTTGCAAATATCTCCCTTGGAGTCTTCGTTAGTGGGGTATACTTGTCGTTTCCCCGTCCGCCCCCTTGACTGCGATAGCTTTTGTTACGATTGTTACTCTGGTCATTGGATTATCTCCTTGGCTCTTCTTGTGACCTATAGTTTGAGTAGCCTTTCTTACTATCCGCAGCGGCGGCTTCTCCTTGGATGAAGGACCTCGTGCGCTTCATCAGTTCGTCAAAGGTTTGGGGAACCCTATCATTTAACTTTTTGATAAGTTCTGGGTTATTGATTCCATTCATAAACCCTGAGATCTTTAGTATTTCTGGGCATGCCTTGACATGTATGCATTCGTCTTTAAAGCACTCCATAAAAGCGCTTGTGGATTCCCCTTGGCGCTGTATTACCCTAGCAAGTTCAACAGGGTTCTTGGTGCACTTCTTCCTCTGAGTAAAGTTCAAACGAAACGCCTTCCGCAACTCTTCAAACCCACCGATGCTTCTACGTGGAAGCTTGCTGAACCAGTTTCGCGCATTCCCTACTAATGTAGAATTAAACATGTGGCACCACACAGGTTGTGGCCAATTTTCGATGGTTGCTGCTGATTCGAAAATTTTTAGGTGGTCATCGGGATCACCTGTTCCATCATAAGTTTTAACATTAGCGGGCATGCGCCTTCTCTTATCTTCTGAAAAATCACTGATGCACCGAGTTAATGCGTCAACCTTTTGACGGCGCCAGGGACGAGACATATCTTCGTCCTCCTGGTCGCGGTATCTTCTCCTGGACTTCCAGTGTCCTGTTTCTTTGTCCTCGTTGTCCGAGGAGTCACTTGAGGATGAGCTTACCCTTTTGCGGCGCTTGCGCCGACTATCCTCGGAATCCGAGCTTGAAGGGCTTTCGCTTGGGGAGCATCGTCGCCCAAGTCTATCGTGGATCCTGCGACTGCCAAGTCTAGCGTGGACATTGGTGCGCCGTCCATCATCTTCATGCTCCTCCAGAGACTGTAAGTCGGCTGCTTCATCGTCCACAACTTTCCTTCCGATCCTAGTAAACACAGGGTGTCGGCGGCCATCCTTCTCACGCTTTTCCTTTCGGTAACGCGGTGGGGATGCCTCATGCTCAGGATCAAAGTTGAGCCTGGCTTGCAGGCTCTGACTTGACCTTTTTTTTGCTTCCTCTCGCATCAGCGCAACCAAGGTTTCGTAGTTTTGGGACACGAAATCACTTGGCGCTAGTTCAGGCGCGACTCCTTCTAGCGCGAGGATGTCTGTTTCCAAATCAGGACCCTTGTTTCGGGTGGGCGCATTTGGCGGCTCAGTGAAGTTTAATTCTGGCATGGTGAGAGGAGTGCGCAGTAGATCTACCGCGCTAGTGGTTGTTGTAGTAGCATGGGTAGTCCTTGTGATCGGTTCTACTGGAGTAAAAGCCAGATCTGAGTATGATCCTAGGCTTTTGGGCGCACTGGTTGTTCCAGAGGCCTGCTTAGCGGCTGAATCAGTTTGCTGCTTCTTCCCCAGTAAGTCGTCATGCGTTTTCTTTGTCTGCGGAGTCCGCTGATTTGGGTTTCCATGCTTCGTCATTCTAGTTCTTCGTAGAGTTCTTAGTGTAGGGTCCCACGGATGGCGCCACTTGTTGATACAAAAGTTGGGCGTTCCTTGTTTCCGTATCAATTAGATCTTAATGCTTGAGACCTGCGCACTAAGAAAACAAAAAGACACCGTTAGGCTTATCGTGGGATTGTCTCCCACGATTATCCTCCGGCGTGAGAGTAAGTAATCGGTTTTAGGGTTTTGTTGAAGAGTTAGGGTTGTGAATCGTACCTTTAATGAGAGTCGAGAGATTCTATATATACACACGAAATCCTTGTTGGTTTCGTGTTCGTCACTCCTCAGCGTATCCCGCATAGGTCGGTTGTTTGATACATATCTCATAAATAAGAGATATCCTATATCAAGTCCATAAATAACTTCGGGTTTGGGCCTTCGTGAGCCCAAACCGTTATCGTGATAGGCCATTCGTGATGGTCTTGAGCCCATTCGTGATGGTCTTGAGTGGTAGTAGCGTCCATTGGTCGGGTTCGTGACCCGAATGCGGACTATACGTCATCATAATCTTCATTTCTTCAATAAGGTGTCGTTATAATCTTCGAATAGCTTCGAGTTTTCAAAGAAGGCGTCGTTATAATCTCCAAGTAGTTTCGGGTTTTTCGGAGGTTATTAATTTCACGTCGAAGTTCCGCTTATATTCCCTTTTTTTTCTTATAAACAAGCATTCTATATTAAGGTAAGTATTTATAAACTCTAAATACTTGTGAACTTCTATTTTATTATAATTATAAACTCTTAATATGTCATATAATCAAGTAAGCAAAATATATATATTTTACATATTAAGCACTATGTTAGTAGGGAATTTCATGTGAGGGGCTTCATTTGGGTAAACGTATCGAAGAGTTGCTGGATTTACGATTTAAAGTGTCCTAGCTCCTCGAACGTTTACAACATGACCTCTGAATTATGATAGCCCGAACAGTAGTGCGCTATTTAACTAAAAACATTTTATAAACTAGTAAGCCATTTTTATAATGACATACACGATCACTATAACCAACCATGTACAACATTATGATCAATATAAAACCTTATATAGACTTGTTTTATTTTCACATCGTTATTTCAAAACCTAAGACACGATATCATGTTCTAGGTTGTACTTAGAGATTTTCCCGGCTTATCCAGCGATTTCATTATTTCCTAAACATCATTAACTCACGGTGAGTCATAGCCCCGTTTTTATACTTGTTTTATAAATACTTTGGGGGAGATACATGCTCAACTACTTTTAATTTCAATCTCGATAATTTGCAAACTGTATGTTTTATCTGAACTAAATGTTTATTTATGCTAAATAACATTATTGCCATACTTAGAGTTTCTTTATCATGGACCATTAAGCACTATGCGTAGTGAGCACGAATACTATGGTTAGATCTATTGGGATTAATGTAACCATTAAGTTGACTCAGTTAGAGCAAACAAATGCAACAAACATTTGAGAACACTAGGTATAACAACAGATTACCTATTAGGCTATGATTGCAACAATTATTCCAATTTCTATTGGTACGAGATTTACATTTTGGATTTCATAAGGATTGTGCAATAACTAACAATTTTCAAACGCTTTGGGTGTATAACAACGTAACCCATAGCACGATTGGTGGCCCCCTACCAGGTAGATTATCGAGGTTATCAACATCTACAAGAATGGGATGATTTCATGTACGTGTTACAAACTATGTGATCTAATGGACGTGGTACAAACTATGTGAATGTTCATGTTATGCAATGTTTATGTACACACACAGAAATTTTTTGAACTCTAAGAAATCAAGTAGAAAATCAATCTGGACACAACTCTATTATAACTACTCTCAGTATCGCAAAATTCACCTCTGAGTCGAACATAGGTAATCAGGCTATGTCCCACTGTCACTGGTTGAATATAGGTGATCAGTCTATATTCCACCGAGGTTCAATGAATTTTGAAATACTCAGCTCAGTTACACTAGTAATATGTCCCTTACAAAAAAATGTTTTATAGTAAGTAGGGCGACAGACTTGGCAGGCAGGCATGTGAAGGTCATAGGGTTAAGTTTTTGTAAAAGTAGTTATAGTCTAGGTTTTAAAAATACCCGGTTCTCTATAACCAAAACTCTGATACCAATCTGTAACACCTCCAAGTATATGTGCCTGCATGTATTGACGTATTGTTATGACAAACTATATGAAACTAACCCTAACAAAAGATTATGTGGATACTAAAACCAAGGAACTGTGACCTCACAAGTCGCAACTTTTGAATAAGCACTAGATTTCTTTTTTACAGTTTTCATGAGAAATATGCAGCACGTGTGGGCTAACTGCATTTTTTGGGCTTAAATGAAGTCAGTAAAAGACGTGTTAAACGTTTTGGCAGGCTTAGTTTGTAGTCTACCAATTTTTATTTTACTTTAATTCGAATTTTAAATGGGTTAGTAATAGACCAATATATTCACAATTCAACTAGAACATGAAGCGATTATTAAACAAGTTTGGTGGTTGACCGTCTAGAACCCACACTCACTCGTTTGTTTTGTAATGGGTTCGTGTCATCCTTGGAATTGCCACCGCAGCTCATGGCCTTCGACTCGACCTTCCCTGAATGTTGGGTTTTTTTTTTTTTTTTTTTTCCTTAACTGTAAGACCGTTTAAATATTATAAAATTGATGGGCCATGTATGTAAGACTATAACTATATATTATTTTTTACGGAGTACTAATATATATGGTAGGAAACACTGAAATAGGAAACTCGTTTATTCATTCCTGAAATAGATTGATTGGATTCCATGCAAATAATAATGTCCATAAAATAAGTCGTGCGTGATTCTTCCCCTCTATAAATTCGATCTAATCCGACCTTAAATCATAGCTCAAGAGATTTGAAAGTTTCAAGGTACGAATTCAATCTTTTTTATCTGTTATTGTTTCTATCACAATTCTAGTTAAGTGTTGCTTCTTTTATGTCCATTTAACATACAGAATTTTTATAAAAATTTAGATGTTTAGGTCAAAAGTGAGTTATGCATGGGTCAAGGGTACTCAATGTTTCTTTAAGTTTTTATAGTTCAATTTTATATCGTTATTTTTATTAGCTTAACTAGTCAGCAGCCTTTAACTCGTTAGGTCAAAAGTGAGTTATGGGTCAAGGGTACTCGATGTTTCTGTAAGTTTTTACAGTTCAGTTATATGTCGTTATTTTTATTAGCTTAACTAGCAGCCTTTAAGATAAATATGCACTTTTGAATAGAGTAATTTACTTAATCTGAAATTTTTATAATGAGCATATAATTAAAGTCCTTTCATTACGTTAGTTAACTTTATAATATTGTTATGAACATCTCAGATGGAGCTGAAGCACAATTATGGTGGCTCAGTATGTGATCAATTGCTTCCCTTGTCTGGAAAATATCCATGGTTTGTTACTCAGAACCTAGAAGTCGAAAAAGATAGTTCTATTTTCTACACTATTCATGACCCGATCATTAAATATCAATGTCAAATTCCTGAGCTGCTCGGGAGACATATTCGAGGGTATTTCCATGGTTGGGTGATTCTTTCCTGCCATCCACAAAACGTAATGTGGTCTCTTTGGAACCCAATCACTTTTAAGATCATTCACCTCCCACCTTTGATTTTGAAAGATGGAGATTTAGAATCCATCGCACAATGTTGTTTGTCGGCCCCTCCTGATGATCCAACTTCAATTCTTCTGCTAACAAGAACCAACAAAACGACCTTTGTTTTTTGTCTTCTAGGTAATAAAAGAAAGAAGCGAAGATGGACCGAAATGTCATACACTCATACGCTAAACAACTCAAGAGAATAACCGGTGAAGATAATTTGTTCATAAATAGCTTAGTTTGTTGCAATGGTAAAGTATATGCCTTGAATGTCGATAATTCTTTTTCTGGATTGGTCATACTGATTGACATTGCTGTTAAGGATAAAGAAGTTTTGATAAAATTATTGCTCTTAGGGGCGAATCCTTTTAGTTCCAGCATAAAATATTCTGAATTGACTTTTATTCTGAAAGAATCATGCACTGATTTATTTTTGATTGAATTGGGTTTCAACAAGGAGACACTTGAAAGAGTACATCTTTTTAGATTGGACATGACTAGTGTCAAGTCGGAAGAAATGGAGAGATTTACAGACTTGGACATGACTAGCAAGAACTGGAGAGAAGTGGAACATACAGACTTCGACATAAGTTTTGATATGTGGGAAGAATTGGTTGACCTCGATGATGCTATATTTTTTGTGGATCTTGCTCGTGATAACTCGGTGTATTACAAACCTGAAATTGCCTTAGAGTTAGGGGGTTATATACACATTCGTGATAGTTCAGGCAAAATGTTGTATACATACCATTTCAAAGATAAAACAATCTCCCTATCTTGTATGCCTTCAATGGTACGGCCAACAAGCAATGTTTCATTATGGGAATGCAGGTATTCTTCATAATTCGATTGGTGTTTATTTATCGTAATCGTTTTATTGCAGTGAGTTTGTTTTCTTAAGAGCATATTTTGTGCAGGTTAGAAGATGGTCATGGAGAAGCAAAATGCACAACTGATTCTAAACAAGAAGAGGATCAGATACTGGTAAAATCATTTAGAGAGAATGAGGTTGAGTTTAATGAATGTCACCTTCTCAATCTTCCGTTAGATATTTTGGAGACGATTATGGAGTATTGTGTTGGTGTGGAATACATGAACTTCCGTGCTACATGTAAACGTTCTCATGTAGCAGCACCTTTGATACAATGGAGCAACGAAACTTCACTAAGAAGATTGCAGACTTATTCATTAATCTCACCATATATGGTTAATGGAGGTAGACAATAATAAAGGCATTATAACTTTTACAGATCCAATGTTTGGTGAAAGCTACTTTATGAAAAATCAACATGTATGGCTTGGTCATCAAGAAATATGCTGTTCCAGGTTTGGTTGGTTGCTGTTTCTAAGCACTGAATTTGATCGTCTAGTATTCTTTAACCCGTTCACATGGTGATCTGCACAAGCTTCCACTAGCAGATTATAGTTTTGAGAGTGTATGTTTCTCAGCGCCACCTACTTCTCCTGATTGTACGGTTGTTGGAATTTCATCAAATGTTGAGTCGCCTGTTTGTATCCACTATATATGTAGCTCGGGAACAATCTTGGCGTACACTTGGTGTTGGTTTTGAGCCATATTCTATTCATTTTCCAACTTTTTTTTGGACGAGATCTGTATGCCCTGCATGCCGAGGGTGAACTTATCAGTATTAAAGATTTGGGTGAAGAATATTACTCCCCGACGGTTGCTGAAGCTAAAGCCCCATTAAGTTGTTGCAGATCTCCATCACATTATTATTTAATGAGATGTGATCAAGATCTTTTAGAAGTCATCGTGGGTGCGTTTGGAGTACCTATTGAAGTATTCAAACGCAATGATTCTAAACAAGAATGGGAGAAAATACATCGTTTAGGAAAGTACATGATTTATATTTGTGATACAACATGTCTGTGCATGGAAGCCAAAACACCACAAATGGAGAACAAGATCTACTTTCCACGACGACACTCCAAGAACAGGAAGATAGTGTTCTATTCACTCGACACATACACATATCACACATTCATTGGCGAAAACATTGAACAACATTTCAAGGATTTTACGGGAACTACATATCATCTTTTCCCCCATGCGTGGATTGAACCAAGTTGGTAATAGCTGAATTCATATTGGGCATCATTTATGTTTTATAACTCTGTGGGGCATAAATATTCATCTTTTGTATTGTTTGACCTATGTTCATGTGTTGAGCTTTTATTCTGTTATCATGCTATTCATATTGTTAATACAATGAATTCCCCCATTGCATATAACCAAGAGGACGATAACTTGGTCCTCTATAAATTGTTTTGAGATTTAGATAAAATGGCAAAAATAAGGTCACGCTTTATTGCGAGTTCACATATGTCCAATTATTTGTTTACTTACATGCATGTTTAGTCATAGGATGTTATATAAGAGTAGTGATTGTTATGCTTAATTATACAAATGACAAGATCAAAGGTATGTGTGATTATGTGAGGAAAAAGAAATAGTGCAATCTACATATCAAACAATAAATGTAGGCATATAATTATGCACAAGAATTAGCTATCTCAATCATTTTTCATTATAAAATAGTTATTGTACTTTTGGGAAAAGAAAACTAGTAACTGAATTTTTTTTGCATCCTTTGGTATCATAGCTATGGTACTAATGGTCGAACGGAATCATGGAGGACATATAATTCGTAGATTTGCCGAACGAGGCCATAAACAGATTCGCGTGACGTGAATATTGCAAGCCTCGATCAACAGATTTAAGTGCTTGAGCGCCAGCGTGAGAAGACGAATCTGAATGGGCTTGGGAAACCCTAGATAGAGAAAACCCGTATGTTTGTGATCGAGGAAATCACCGTGGAGGCGTTTAGAAGGAAACTTTATGTAGTCTCAGGTTAGGAGTCGAGTCCCCTGAGTGCGTCGGTAATGCCCCTTTAAACTATCATGGTTCCTAATGTAGTATTCGGATGAGATTTCCGAGTCCCAAGTGCATCGGTAAGGCTCCATACTATGCTGATTTTTGTGGTTACCAAAATGATAACTCTTTGTTGGTAAAGGAAACAGAATATGAAACTATCTTTTGAGATGTAGGAGAAGGAGAAGGAGTACCCTTTTGTTGGATAGTTATCCAAATTTTCTAGAAAGTTACCAAGATAAACCTATTTTGGATGTGTTAGTGGAAGAGGAATCATTGCCTATTTATGATATTGATACCATGCCGAAAGAAAAGATTATCAAGTAGGAGGTAACATTTGAAGATGATGAAGTTGTGTGTGTTGACCACGATGAGCCTTTAGTGATCCAACATATTTTGAATATGTTTCTAAACCCGTGGATGATAATTCGAGCTAAAAAATAGTATTTTCGCACGAAGTGTACGATTAGAGGGAAATTATGTGATATGATAACTGATCGTGACATTTTTCGAATGTGGTCTCAACATACATGGTTGAGAAGCTACATTTGAAGACAAATAATCATCCAAAGCCACACGACATGATGTGGTTGCTAAAAGGTAATATGATCAAGGTAAATAAATGTTGTTTGGTATTTCTATGTGTAAAAGTATCACGATGAAGTATATGGTGTGAAGTAGTACCAATAGATGTGTGTCATATTTTGTTGTGTAGGCCATGCCAGTATGATCGGAAAATCAAGTATAATGGGTTTCGAAACACATACAAGTTCAAGAAGGAGAGGGTAAATATGACTTTGGTTCTACGAGACATTGTGCAAACAACGAAAGACAGGTCTACGTTGTCCTCAAACGACCTGAATTCAAGGGTGTTACCAAAAGCATCCCGATGTTATTATCCACAAAATTCCACAAACAATGTTCACGAGTTAGTGGATTATTACCAAAAGCATCCCGATGTTATTATCATTTGCAAACAATGTTCACGAGTTAGTGGATTATTGCAACGTGTCGGATACCTTCAATGTTGCTTATTTGCTTTTATATTATGATAATTTTGACGGGCTTTGCTCCGCTAGTGAACATATGTTAAGCTATTACTATTTGTGCTTCGCTGAAGAATCATAATATATATTACCACTAGATATAATGCCTACGCCCGCGCGGGGTTTTTTCTAATCATTTAAATAAATTATTATTTTTAATTTCGGGTTTTATAAATTATTATAATAGGACCTTCAAAACCATTGTACTTTGATTGAGGTATTGAATTAGGGTTATTTACGAATGTAGTGGGTTTTAATATTAATTAGATTTGGAGGAGATGTTCTTGCGTCAATGATTATGCGTGAATGAATGATAAGAGATCGAGTTTGATTGATGGAGGAGGAATTTGAGAATGTTGGGACTTCAAATATTTACTGGGAATGATACTGAATTTTAAGTTTCAGCCCAAATCTTTGAAAAACTTGCTCCACCATTTTCATGTTTTAATTTTTTATATTTTGACACATATATTTTTGTAAGTTTTTATTGAATGATTACAAATCACATTCTTTTTTTGTAGAATATGGATAAATTTAGAAGTATTTAGGCTTTTCTTATTTAATATTTAAGAAAATAATAATAATAATAATTTGATTATTACTTAATAAGGTATGATTTGATTTTTTTGAAATGTAAAAGTCCACACTAGGGGTTTTGTTTTATTATATAAAAGATTCTTTAGTAATTTTGCAACTTTTTGTTATTTTCCGTTTTGAACACTTTTAATTTTTTAGAGTTTAGATTCAAATTCTTTTTTGAAAAACTATATAAAGGGGTTGGATAATTTTGCTCTTTAAAACTTAGTTTTAAAACTTTAATGTGAACTAACAATGATAATATGTAAGAATAAATGGAAGACAATGAGTAAAAGGATGATCAGACTAAACACGAGGATTTATAGTGGTTCGGTCACAAAACTTCTTTTCGCTTCACTTCACTTCCTGAGTTTCCTACTCGAGAATTACTTTACTAAATCAACAAGCTCCATTCTTGGTGAATCCCTTCTTGGTGAAGAAAACCATATATACAACATCGCTTACAACTTTTACCGATATTATGCTAGATATCGAGTCCTAACAAGGTAGAACCAACTGTTCTCTCTTTGGGTTTTGAGGCCTAAAACACTAACTTATCTCACTATAGTTTGGTGTATAATGATGTATATGAATTTGGAGTATGATAGTGGAATATGATAATACAATAAGGGGGCGTTTGGTTCGCCGTAATCTGGCGTAATTGGATGTAATTGTAATTCAGATTACATTACGTAAGCTGTTTGGTTCACAGAATGGAGGGAATTGTAATTCAGATTACATTACGTAGGCTGTTTGGTTTGCGTTGTAATTGTAATTCAGTCATTACAATTACATCAAAGGAGGGAATTCATATTACATAGGATGTTGGATATAAAGTTTTGAATTACGTTGTAATTCAAAATTTTATAATAATAATAATAATAATAATAATAATAATAATAATAATAATAATAATTCGAAAAAATTTATAAAAATTCAAAAAATTTATAAAAATTCGAAAAAACTTATATAAATTCGAAAAATTTATAAAAATTCAAAAAATTTATAAAAAATCGAAAAAATTTATAAAAATTCGAAAAAATTTATAAAAATTCAAAAAATTTATAAAAATTTAAAAATTTAAAAATTCAAAAAATTTAAAAAATTAAAAATTTTATAAAAAATTTATAAAATTCGAAAAATTTATAAAATTTTATAAAAAATTTATAAAATTCGAAAAATTTTATAAAAAATTTATAAAAATTTAAAAATTTAAAAATTTTACAAAAACTTTTATAAAAATTCAAATTTTTAAATTTTTATAAAATTTTATAAATTTTTCGAATTTTATAAATTTTTTATAAAATTTTTAAATTTTTATAAATTTTTGGAATTTTTTTAAATTTTTTCGAATTTTTATAAATTTTTTCGAATTTATATAAATTTTTTGAATTTTTATAAATTTTTTCGAATTTTTATAAATTTTTTGAAATTTTATAAATTTTTCGAATTACAATTACGTTGAGATCCAACCAAACACAGTGACAGAAAACATCAATTACAATTCATACACATTACAATTACAACACATTACAACTCTTTGAATTACAATTCATTCAAATTACAATTCCTTTGACAGATTACAATTCCTTTCAAAACATACTGCGAACCAAACGCACCCTAAGGTTTGGAATTGAAGTACAACACACTACACAAAAGACTTCAATTTTCTTGTGTTTCTCCCTTTTCAAAGTGGATCACTTTGAATGAATTAAGGACAAGATTATGATATGAATGAAAAGGTTTATGAATGCTTGAAATGTGTTTGCAAGGAGTGAGTTGAAAGTATGTAAAATGGCTTGTTTATATAGGCAAAAGAACCCAATCAAAGACCTCGACATATCAACGGATTTGTTGCAGGATCTGCGGGTCCTGCAGATTAAAAAAACTACACCTGTTTTGAGATGCCATTCAACTTTTGTTTGTAATGTTTTCATTCTAGATTGCTTAGGGAAGAGTTAAGGCAAAACATGTTTGATGCTTTTCTAAATTATTGAGCACTCTATGGCTAAAAGTGGTTTATGAAAGGTTTGGTAAAAAACACATTTGATGTCTTCCTCTTTTGTTTTTTATTAGAGCAAATTCTTTAATAAAATACGTGACACATATCAAAATTCTAGTGTAGTCGTCCAATCGTCTATGTACTTTATTAATAACGTATATGACACGTGTTAAAATTCTAATTGAGTTGCCCAATCACCCTAGTTTATTTTGAGAAGTTGATTTTTTGGACTATATGTTGGACTACTCTTCAACTATTGGGCTATTTAAAGAATTTGCTCTTTAGAGTAATGCAAGAATAGTTGATCAATCTTAAAATGCATGATGAGAGTTAGAATCACTTCACTAAGTGGAAGATTTTTGTTAGTTAGAACGTGCATTTTATAAAAGATCTTATATAGAATGGAAGTAAAAAAATTTACTTAATTGTTTACAAAATAATGATGTAAGTTTTTATAAAATGATGCAAAAGTTTTGATGTAATATGTATGATAAAAACATCTTTGATAATTAAGATAGTTTTAGAAATTCATATTCATACATTAAGTAATTTGCAGCAAATGATAACTGTGTCTAAAAAATGTTTATGTAAACTTTTACGCAACGCTTTTATATTTGTCATTAACAAAGCGTAGAGATCGTTAAATAGAAATAACGTTTTTATTCGATTATCTGTATTTATTACTACGTCATTTTTTTTTCTAAGCTAATATTCTCCTATAGAAATATGGGTTATTGTTTGCTTATTTTACAATTTTTTAATTATAAATCAATGAAAAAAGCTTTGCTTTAATTGAATTTAATACGAATTCAATACCACAATATTTGATCCAATTGTTTTTCTTGCGTATGTAGTGCGATATGTTGTCCGGATGTTACGATCCGCATGCTGTTGCTATCTATAAACGACTTTACATATTACTAGTAGCAAACAAGTTTTAAGCGCATATATATAAAACAAAATATTTCAATTTCATGATGAGAATTTTTTAGGTTAATAAAGGGACAGTTTGAGACTTGCTTCCTCCCCTTTTCTTTTAGGACGTACCAAACACTCCTCTTATTTAATGTCTTGCGCATACTCCATAACACTTCAGTCATTATTTAACATTATAGCTTTATAATACTACACATTGTCAATAATATTTAACGAATATGGCGTACAAAGTTCTGTGCCAAGTGTGACGGAGCTATTTTACAAATTAAGAAGTTTGTCAGCCAACCGATTGAATGGGCACAACTCCCTTTATTTTTTGACCGTTGCATGCTCTTAATACACAAAAAATCAAGAATTGCTTGTAAACATAAACAAGCTTCGAAATAAAAAAAAAAAAAAAAAAAAAAGGATCTCAGTTTTCACTTTCGTGTTTCATTATAGAATTAAAGACCTTATGAGATCTTAACAAAATAAATGTAAAACTCATCATAGATCGTTTTCGAAGCAAAACTTCCTTTTATTATTCGAACCTTTTCAAAGAAAGAACAAAACCAATCGTTTCATACTTTCTTTTGTTCGGTTTAAACGAAAACAACAACCTTACCCAAGACCTTGTTAACAAGATCTTGAAGTCAATCCTACTTCATTTTCATTTGGAAACTTTCTAAGGATATTAATGGAATATTGTGGTGGGTCACGTTTGACATAAAAGAAAAATGGTGACTGTTGTTGGTGTGAGAGTGACTGCGTTTTTCATTAAGGGTGGAGGGAGTAATACTTTTCAACCCTCCCAAACTTTAACCAATCAAATCTCTCCACCTCATTTCAACTCTCCAACTCTCAATCCAACCTTTTTTACTGGCAACCATCACTCTCAACCCTCCCAAATCTTTTTTTAAATATTCATAACTACTAATGCACAAAATACAACTAACTAATGCATAAAATAAACCTTGAATGTTGCTTTCTTCCTCAGCTCGCAGCGAGTTTAGTGCTCGCATTTCCAGCCCTCCATCCCAGCCCGCAATACCGGCAACCATGAACCCGTGAACCCGCTAGCTCGCAAGGACCAACCCGCATATCACTCCTCCCGGCCTAAGAAAATTAGGGTACTGAATTTAGGAGCGTCTTATAAGCTATATTTTAGGGGTAGGGTATGTATTAGCAAGTGTTGTTGGGTTTTTTTTTTATGAGGGATGCTATAACCACATAAGAAATTCACACAAAAAATTCACATGCTGACGTGTCAGCCAGTGATTGAATTAATGAGAGAGAAGAGAGAAACTATAGTAAAATCCATTAATCACTGGCTGACACGTTAGCGTGTGGATTATTTGTGTGAATTTCTTATGTGGGTCTAGCATCCTGGGCTGGTACTTTTGTTATCCGAATTTTTTCATTGGGCTGGCTTAAAGACTGTTTCTTATATGAGTATTGTGAATTACAGTTCAAGCTTTGATGGGTATAAAAGCTTCCTTATTGGATCCTCATGGTGTTCGTGAATGGGTATAACTAGTCGATTAATCCGCGGGCTGCAGCGGGAGTGCTATGATTAAAACATCTTGTGAAGTTCGTTTGTATGAAACAAATGATTTAGAAAGACATTATCATAAGTTGATCTATTATAAACATTAGTAATTTCTACACATTCAAAACTATTGAACGTAAACCTTATAGATGTAACACATTACAAATGTTTAAGCAAGTTTTCTGAATACATTGTCTGGTAATCTTCTTGGATATACAGACAAACAGAGTAAAAACTGAAAACCCATATCCAATATCATAAAAAAGGCTTGATTTTTATACTTTTTAAAAGATTTTATACATGGGTTTCTTGATATAATATGTTTTTGCAATGTTCATAATGGGTTTGTTTAGAAACTTACTGTTTTTCAAGATTCTGTTATTTTCTGTATATGTTTAGTTTATCATGTTCTGTTATTGAAATATACAAAAAGAATGATAACCCATTTGAAATATCTTAAAAAAGATGTTAAAAGAGTGTTTTATGACAACTGGTTCAAGTCTGTGTGTTGGAAAACATGGTTAAAGAAAAAGAAGGTGTGTTTTTTTGGACTGAGTTGACTCAGTAAAGATGTTACCATTTTCAGGTTTCAAGAAACATTGATTTGGTGTATGGAGGAGGTAGTATTGGTTTCACAAGCTGTTCATGATGGTGGTAGACATGTTATTGGGTAAGTTGATCTTACACAGACAAAGTGTGTGTAAAAACATGGTCTAGAAAACCTCAAACAACAGTAATGTTTGTTAATGATTAAAATGGGATGATTAAGGAACAGAATAAGTGTGTTTTTATATGTTTTTTTTTGAAAATTGACTTTCATTAAACGCCAAAGGCAAGCTATCTCCAAGGCGGAAAAGCAAGCCGAAAACCTACAGAAAACGAGAATACAACAGAACCAAGAAAAAACCCAACTCTATCAAAACGAAAACCACTACTTAGGTTTTCAAGATGTCGGTAAATGATTGTGCTATCATTAGGTTTTCCATAGGTTTTTAAGGAACAGAATAAGTGTGTTTTTATATGATTATTATAAAACTAATGTTTTTTTTTTTTTTTTTGTCATGTTATTGTCTTTGTGCTACAGGGTCATTCCCAAGACACTCATGCCTAGAGAGGTATGTCTTCATGTCTACACAAAAAGTCTTTAGACTTTTTATTTCAAATAATTAACAAATCATTTATTTGCTTAACTAGTATGTTTGTAGTACATGTTACAGCTTTGATTATTTGCTTATTGTATTTTGGTACAAGACTATACACATTTTGAGCATTTGGTTAGGAGCAAACTGCTTATAGAAGAAACTTAAGCAGTATGTTCAACATTGCATCTTGTTAAGGTTGATTAGCTTATTCTAAAGAGCTTAAGCATGATAAGCAATCGAAACACCCCCTAACGATATGAAATCACATAAACCAGTCTTATCTAGTAAAGAGATTTTGAAACTAAAAAGAAAATTTTAATTAAATTTAATATTGAGATAATTTAGCTAAGAATGATGATTTTTGTAAATACATGTTATTGATAATGTTTCATACTTTCATGGGTGAGAATAGAAATATGTTCTTGAAGTTTGTTTCTATCTTGGTCCATGTAATTTGTAGCCTTATCTAGATAACATGTTGGGTGGCTTGTCTGTTATATGTTCTTTTCTTGCACAAGCTTTAATGCATGTTGCACAAGTAAGTTTAGGACTTTTTTGTTTGTACTAATTCTGCCAAAAATATAATTAGTGTCATAATTTGTGTGTCCAGAATTAGAGTCATAATATGTGTGTCCAAAATTAGTATTAACGGTGGCTAGTTTTTTAGTTTAACCCTCTCTAGTAACTAGGAGGTACTTTTTTTAGTGTTTTGTCCACTCAGTTACGTACGCTTATCTCTATCTCTCTCTCTTATCACAATCTCACACACACACACACACACAACTCTCTCTCTCTCTCTATTTTAGATCTAAAAACTTTTTTAGATCTAAAATCACTCAGATTTTATGGTGAGTGGTGATCTGGTATGTGATATGTGATGGATTTTGGTGAGTGCTACGTGATTATCTGATTCTGGGTTGGAAAAAATTGTGGTTCGCCTAATTTTTAAAAATTAGGGTTTCTAAAAAATTTGGGGGTTTTGGGTTTTTTGGTTCTGGGTGATTATGTGATTATTTGTATCGTGTGTTCTGTGGTGGGTGATTATGTGATTAATACACGTATCATGTGCTTTAGCAGTTTTGGTGGTTTCTTGAAACTGCTTGTGCTTATGTGAAACTGCTTGTGCTTATGTGAAACTGCTTGAGTTGTGTGGGTGCAAACGGGTAGGTTAACACCTTGATCTGCCACCTTTGAGTGGTATGAATACCTGCTCTGGCCTACCCCAGTCCACAGGCTCTGTGTGGTTTCTTGGCAAACTGCTTATGTGCTTATGATAAAAAAGTGCTTATGTGCTTATTGCACACAAGCAAACCATTTGCACACAGGCTCAGATTAGACCCACTTTACGGGTTGGGTTATATTGACTGTGGCTAGTTTTTTAGTTTAACCCTCTCTATTATGTAGAGGGTTTGGTGACGAAACTGCTTATGAAACTGAAGTTGCAGCAATATGTGATAATATGTGAAACAACTTATAATCTGAGCCTAATGTTATATCTGTCTTATTAATGTGTAAAATGGTGATTACCTGTGGTGAGTAAAATGGTGATTGAGACATATCGGCAGCCTAAGATATTTGTTGTTTCTTTGTGAATCTGCTTTGTTGGATTTGTGATTGAGAGACTTGCTTTGTGTTTCACTTGGCTTGTGTGATACTGCCTTGTGGTGAGGCTCAATATATCACGAGAGGTTTTGTTGTACCTAACACTTTGAGATTCCCCTTGTGAGTTCCTGCAGTTTGGGAATCTTTACTTTTGCTTTTGGTACCTTCACAGCCTGAGCTTGTGAACCTTGTGAGAATTGTGAAACATGTGTTTAACTTGGGTGCAATCTGTGCACTTGGGCAATCTAACTTGGTTGCAATCTGCTTGTGTGCAATCTGATCTGTGCACTTGGGTGCAATCTGCTTGGGTGCAATCTGCTTGTGTGCAATCTGCACTTTGGACAAAATTTTTTTTCAAAAAAGGCGATGACGAATGGTTTTATAACCGAAAGGATGGCAAAGTGATATTTTTATCACTTTGCAACCTTCATATCCGAGCCTAACACTTTTTTATCACTTGTGCAAATGGTTTTCTAAATCGGCGATGATGATTACGTGATAATCTGAGCCTTTGTGCAATCTGCTTGTGTGCTAAATGCTTGTGTGCAATCTGCTTGTGTGCTTATGCACTTGGAAATAAAAAAACTTGGACTGCTTTTGTGCTAATGCAATCTGCTTGTGTTCTAAATCGGCGATGATGATTACGTGTTAATCTGAGCCTGTGTGCAATCTGCTTGTGTGCTTATGCACTTGGACAAAAATAAAACTTGGACTGCTTTGCTTATGCACTTGGACAAAAATAATACTTAGGACAAAAAAAAGTTAATGTGGGACACAAAAAAAAAGAAGACAAAATCTGCAAAAGTGGCTGAAAAAGTACCCCTACCCACTAGGGAGGGTTTGCAGAAATGGGGGTAGACCCCGTTTATATAGTACAACCCTTTTGTGTGTGCTGTGCAGTTAACTGGTGAGACAGTAGGTGAAGTGAAAGCTGTGGCTGATATGCATCAGAGGAAAGCAGAGATGGCTAAGCATTCTGATGCTTTTATTGCTTTACCAGGTTGGTTTGTAATTATCACCGCAAACTCCTTCATATTCTTTCACAAAATTTACATATGCAAATTCATTATTAGTTGAAAGTAAGCTTTGGTGACTACTTTTTGAGTTCATTACATTTTCAAATGCTATCAACTTTAGAATTATGCCATGTAGGATGGTTCATTTTATGTTCAAATTTTCGTACTTTGTCGAAAACGCTCATTCATGCAGCCCGTAGTGTCATCTTAGCGTTTTCATATTATTCGACGAATGGTTGACTAAATTGAGGTTGTTCAAAAAGTAATGCACACTAAACTCTTCAACTTTGCATATGATGCTAATGGATATTTTTAAAGGATGATGGTTAACTTTTCTTATCATCGTACTCATATCTTCGGTTACAAACAAAGTATCGTTGTTGCATAAAAAGTGAAAGCCGAAATGGAATACTTTTCTTTCTAAAAGGATGAGACTCTTTTGACAAAGCATGCTATGTGCAATGTTCTCTTCGCATTTATTCACATTGGAAACGTTTATTTTTACAAAACATCGGTTTTTTCTTAGAAAACATGAGTATAATGATCGAAAAGGTTGATCGCTTGGTGGTAAAAGCATGAAATGTATATGAGAAAGTTGTTTTCTTTATGATGCAAAGTGGTCTTACTGGTAGTTATCATTAATCAAGAAAAGTAATTAGAGGTTATTTTGAGCATGCTTATCTCACAATAAAGGATGCTTTTATCTTTTTTAGATATTTCAATAGCAAAGATACAACTGTCCATGCATAAAGCTCAAGCCTCTAAAGCTACATTTGGTTTGGCAGAAAGCTAGTTGCCCATTAATTCTTAACTTTATGATTACCATATGTTGAGTAATGACCAAATTTGTTATTTGTAGTGCTCTGAAAGCAACTTGTACCACAAGCTCTTTTTATGTCTTTTTATGGTCAAAGAAAACTTTGAACTTTTTAGCAACCCACATCCCAAGATTCATAATTAGTAGATGATCATGCTTCCATTACCCCAAGTGACCACTCTATAAACTTCTTACAAATCCAATTTAATTAAGTTTCTGTATCACTAAACCTTACTTTTGTGTGTTATAACATAAAGATCATTTCGTATATGTGTAGTTGTGTACCATCTGGTACATTAACTATGTTTAATTGGATTTTTCTTAATGAGACCTTACTTGTATATGAAAATTTGTTCCGAGGAGCATGTTATAAACTGCAAAAGGCACTAGCGGTTTTATTTGAAATGTAGTAAATTCTGTGATGTATTCCTGAACCCTGCCCTGTGATCATTTGATATTTGACAAAAATTGATTTTTTTAAATATATTGAATATTAGCTAATATTGTGCATTGGTTTGATCCATTTATAATTAGGAAAAAGATGAATAACGTATATTAGTATTATGGCAAGAAATTGACCTGTGGTAATTGAGTGTAGGAGGGTATGGCACTCTTGAAGAGCTTCTTGAAGTGATAACATGGGCTCAGCTCGGCATTCACGATAAGCCAGTAAGATATCTAATTTATCCTTCGTTTAAATATCTAAATCGCTCAAAGTTATAGCAAGCATTTGATATGTTTAAACAACTTGCAGGTTGGTTTGCTTAATGTCGATGGATACTACAACTCTTTATTGTCGTTTATCGACAAAGCTGTGGAAGAAGGCTTCATTGACCCAAGTGCACGCCACATCATTGTCTCGGCTCCAACAGCTAAGGTTTTGGTCCGAAAATTGGAGGTATGGTCCCAAACAGAATCCTAGTCTCACTCTTTGACTTTTAGGTCAATTAATCACTTTCAAAATTCAAAAGTTGCCACAAATTTATTAGAAAATTGAACTTTAGTTTCATCCTATTTGTAGCAAAGCTACAAAATTACCATGTCATAAAAAGTTTCTTAATATACTTATGGATTTCTTGTTGTTACATATATAAACATTTTAGTCAGTTTGACCTTTGCAGTGACAGAATAACATGTTAAAATTCCCATCCTTTGACTTTCTAGGTCAATCAAGCAACTTTTTAATTTCAGAATCAGCTATTATTTCACTACGAATTGAACAGTAATATTCTACTACGGAGTATTTGTAGCATTTATTACTAAATTTCCATGGCTACAAACATTTTCAAATAAATGTAAATGAGTTCATGTCTTTCTAAAGTTGAACTTTAGTATGTTTGACCACTTTGTATTGACCAAATTAATCAAATCAACAGGAATATGTTCCATGCCATGAAGGAGTTGCCTCAAAGTTGAGCTGGGAAATTGAGCAACAACTTGAATTCACTGACTATGATATCTCTAGATGATCAGCTAAAAACGCGATATTTTTGCTGCACAGAAAAAAGTTTTTTTTTCTTTTCTTTAAAGAAGGATCTGTGGCAGTTGAAAAAAGTAGCTAACTTTAAAAGGCGTTTGTTCGATTTAGATTTTGATGTGAAGGGTATTAATCTTTTTTGATTTTGTAAATTATTAATGTTGGAAATGACCTGAAAAAACTTGTGGGAAGTCTCTCATTTGTAACCCCCCTTCACTTGCAAGATGCAACTCTGGTTTATTTCACAGGTTGTAAAGATACCCATTTTATGCATATTTATGTCATATGTTTAGTTTTTCCAAAACTTGTATCCGACTATCCGAGTACCATTGTTATCCTCCTTTGTATACACTGCATTGGAAATAGATTGATTGCTTGATACGCAAGTATATTTTTCGACGATTTCACTATTGGTGAAAGAAACAGAATAGAATGGATAAGATGTGACTGGGTAAAACTGTCAAAAAAATGAACATTTGTTAGAAGAAAAATATTGAGAAAATACATAATTTATTTTATTTTATTTCATTTATTTATTTAATAACTTTCAAGCAAGAAATGCACCCAAAGGTTATATGTATCTTAGTATCTGTACTACTTATAATATATGCAAAAAAAAATTGAATAATGTTAGTGGACTATACAACTATATTAATATTTTAAATATTGTTTAATTCTTAAACATTTATCATTTTGTTGTTTTTGAACCGTGAACTTTTTTCTCGCAATGATTTCAAATTGAATCCGTAAATTTTATATCAAGGGTCAAACAATAATCACGATTTCCCAACTATAATTATTTGCTTCCGCACACCTTCGCTTTGCGCGTGTATTCGTCTAACTAACTCCAATACATAGATTACTTGTACCAACATTGTAGCAATAAAAAACTAAACCCATGATAATTGAAACCATGCTGGAGGCATGTTTGAAGCACAAACATATGGTACAAATGTCTTGATAAGGGTTCAAGCATCAGTCAAGATGGTTGTTAAAACAAAATAGTCTTGGTAAAAGATCTGTCGAAACTGTCAAAGAAGGAAAAAATAGTCATTTGGACAAACAAAAACTACTCAAATTCTACTACTTTTCCGCTTGCAAAGAACACTCCATCTTCTCTTATTTCCCACTTTTTCGAATCTCAGACTTCATACCCTCACACTCTCCTTCAAGCTGTAAATTTGGTATTTAGTTTTTGGTATGTTTCTTAATTTGAGTCGGTTTAGAATTTAGTAATTAGGTAAATGGTTTCTTATAAATAGAATTCAATGAACATTCGTTTTCTTTATACCTTGAATTGGAATTTTGTATTTTAGACCTTTGAATTTGTCTTTGTATAAAAGCATTCGCTTCGGTTGTCGATTTTATTTATTTGTTTCAATTTTGATTTCCATAGGTTTGTTTGATCACGAAGAAGAAAAAGAAGAAAAAAAGAGTTTCTCTGGATTTAGTTTGAAATTCGATCGTTAAGTTTGGTGGGTACCTTGTACGCACTCACTTATGGAATTTAGTTTGGTATTGGGCTATTTGAATTGCATATTGGGCCTTCAGTAGAGGAATTATTTAATCGTCAATTGCATGTATGAGTTTTGAGAGCTTTTGTTAATGGTTGATCTCAAAATTTAGAAAATTTGAAATCGCTTGCTATAGATTTTGTGTTGGCCTCGATTGGTTGGGGTTGTGGTTGATCTCAAGAGTCATAATTCTTGAGTGATCGTTTGTTAGAAGACTAACCTATGGTTAGGTTATTTTGGTATTTGTATTTAAATTTGGACTATAAATTTTATCATATAAGTGGGTCATTAGAAACATTATCTGTATCGTACTTGAGACGTTTGAATTATGAGAGCCCGTTCGTCAAGTTATTTATTAGGTTGAATTTGTTTCATATTTGGATAATAAGATTGAAGTTGGACTGTAATACTTATCAAATAAGTGGGTCATTAGAACTTGAATCTGGTATTTGAAATTTGAACATCGATTTGGTGTTTGAAGAGTTAATTATTATTAGGGCCTTTGGAATTTTTTTGATCGCCGGGAATTTGTTATTTTGAAAATTTTGGATCTTCGTTCGCCCGTCTTTTGAAGTTGGTTGCCTGAATTTGGTTGTCTTAGTTGAAGATCGGTTCAGCTGATTTGTTTGTTTGGTTGACCTTGTTTGAATTTGTCAGTTAACGTTTGGTTATTCGTTGTAAAGTTACCATCTTTTGTTTTGGATCAAATTTTGTTTCGGATTGTTGTTGGGAATCAATCGTTTGTTTTGAATCAGGCTAGTATCTCTAGCGTTTGGAAATTTAAAATTGGTTTGGAGCATGTGGAGGTGTTCGAGTCACGGTGGAGATTGTTAGCAAAGTGACTTAAACTCTAAGGGGCATTTGGTAAATTTGATATTTAATTTTTGGCAATGTTTTATAATTTGAGCCGGTTTATAATTTGGTAATTAGGTAATTGGTTTCTTATAAATAGGAATCAACGAGATTAGTTTTCTTTCTACCTTAAAATAGAATTTTGTATTTGGTATCTTTAAATTTGTCTTTGTATAAAAGCTTTTGCTTCGATTGTTGATTTTACTTATTTTTTTCAATATTGATTCCAATATTGTTATAAGGCGTGTTATCCACCGCCACCTCAACATATACATATTACACCACTATAACACAAAAACCCTCCGTAGCTATAACATGTTATAGGCATCAGTGGGACCCAGTTTTTTTCTTTTTTATTTTCTTTAAAACTTGACACATTTCATTATAATAAAATACAATACGATGTGTTTGAAATACGAGTTACATTGAAAGTAAAAATACAAGATAACAAAAGGACTACTGGTGTGACTAAAAGAACATGAAGGACTAAAACTAATAAAGTAATAAACAAATAAAGTCAAAATAAATAAAAAATGATAATTTGTGGCTGCCCTTCAATCTTCATTACATGTACACTCACTAAAACAAACACACACACTAAACCACGCGCACACACACACATCCAAACAATCACCATAAACACACACACAAACACAACATTTGGTTTAAAAAAACAAAAAAGAATGCCGAAAATGGCTGTTGTGGCCTTGGCGAGGAGCCGGATAACGGTGTTACGGTGTCGGCTACGGTGCAGTTTGGCGGCACCATATGGAAAAAAAAGCCCTGTGGTACCGCCCACCGGCGTCGACACCATAGGTGCGTTATCCATCCCATGGCCATTGCAGCGATGAGCGAACAAGGAAAGACAAGTCTACCGTTGTCCTCAAACGACCTGAATTCGAGGGTATTCCCAAAAGCATCCCGATTACTATCACTTGCAAACAATGTTCACTAGTTAGTGGATTATTGCAACATGTCGGATACCTTCAATGTTCCTTATTTGCTTTTATATTATGATAATTTTGACGGGTGTTGCTCCGCTAGTGAACATATGTTAAGTTATTACCAAGGTTGTCAGGATCGGGGTCTTAGCTAGGATCGTTTTCGGCTTTACAAGATCGTAATCGTAGGATCAGATCGGGATCGTAAGATCTTATGAAAATGTATATATTTTTGTATAAGGGTTGTAGTTTTATATTTCTATATAATATATTATATGATAAACAAATCTAAATGGATGATAAAAGTAAAAACAATAAGAAACATGAATTTCTAGTAGAATCGGATCGTTTACGATCCTACAATCCTGTGTGCGATCCTACGATCCTACACCGATCTTGCTCCACTTGAGATAAAAACATGGGCTTATAGTAGGATCGGATCGTTTATGATCCTACGATCCTGCGCGCGATCCTACGATCCTAGACCGATCCTGATTAAATTAAGATCCTGCTCGTTTTTTATATGTAGGATCGTAGGATCGTACGATCCTACGATCAGGATCGCGATTTTGACAACCTTGTTAAGTTATTACTATTTGTGCTTCATTGAAGAATCATAATATATATTTATTATTCTTTAGTGATTTTGCAACTTTTTGTTATTTTTTAATACTTGGGGTCCGTTTTGAACACTTTTAATTCTTTAGAATTTAGGTTAAAAAAAATTGGGAAACTATAAAGGGGTTGGCTAATTTTGCTCTTTAAAACTTAGTTTTGAAACTTTAATGTGAATTAACAATGATAATATGTAAGAATAAATGCAAGACAATGCTTAAAAGGATGATCAAATCAAACACGATGATTTATAATGGTTCGGTCACGAAACTTATCTTGGTCTTGCTCCATTACTCGATTTTCATACTCGAGAGTTACTTCACTAAATCAACAAGCTTCCTTTTTGGCGAAGAAAACCGTACAACATCGCTTACAACTTTTACTGATAGTAAGTTAGATATCGAGTCCTAACAAAGTAGAACCAACCTTTGTCTCTATGGGTTTTGAGGCCTAAAACACTAACCTATCTCACTCTAGTTTGTTTTATAATGTTGTATATGAATTTGGAGTATGATAGTGGAATATGATAATACAATAAGGTTTGAAAGTGTAACAACACAAAAGACTTCAATATTTCTTCAACCTTTTCATAGTGGATGACTTTGAATGAATTAAGGACTAGATTATGATATGAATGAAAAGGTTTATGAATTCTTGAAATGTGTTTTCAAGGAGTGAGTTGAAAGTATGCAAAATGGCTTGTTTGTATATGCAAAAGAACACTCAAAGACCTCGACAGATCAACTGATTTAATGCAGGATCTGTGGGCCCTTCAGATTAAAAAATTTGTCTGTTTTGAGATGTGATTCAACTTTTGTCTACAATGTTTTCATTCTAGATTGCTTAAGGAAGAGTTGAGGTAAAAACATGTTTGATGCTTTCTTAGATTGTTGAACACTCCATGGCTAAAAATGGTTTACGAAAGGTTTGGTGAAAAAATATATTTGATGTCTTCATTTTTTGTTTTTTATTTGAGCAAATTCTTTAATAAAATATGTGACACGTGTCAAAATTCTAATGTAATCGTTCATTCGTTCATGTACTTTATTAATAAAGTATGTGACACGTGTCAAAATTCTAGTTGAGTCGCCCAATCGCCCTAGTTTATTTTGAGAAGTTGATTTTTTGGACTAGATGTTGGACCACTCTTCAACTATTGGGCTATTTAAAGAATTTTCTCTTTAGAGTATTGCAAGAGTATTTAATGAGTCATATTGAGGATTTTAACATTGCTCTTATGATTAAGCATATTTGGAGTATTCTGACGCATAAGGAGTCGTTGTGGGTAAAATGAATCCATTCTTATAAACTTAATGGTTGAAGCTTTTGAGATGTTCCATGTACAGGAGATGCAAGTTGGGGTTGGAGGAAGTTACTCCAAATTCGTAGCACTATCAGGCCTTATTTTTGGTTTAATGCTCGTAATGGTAAGCTGGCGTCTGTTTGGTTCGATTATTGGTGTGCCCATAGTCCTATTATGCGATTAATTTCGTTCAGAGAAATCAATCGATCTGGTTTCATAATTCAGGATTTGGTTGCTGATTTAATTTATAATGGGGAATGGAGATGGCTACTCAATGGTTAACTAGGTACTCGGTTTTGGCTAAAATCCAAGTTTTGATTTTAAGTGAGGGGTTGTATGACGAGATTGTGTGATGGAGTTACTAATGGTGATATGAAGCCTTTCTCGGTTACTCATGCATGGGATTTGATTAGAATGAGAGGAGATATTGTTCCATACTTCCAAGGTTTCATGTAGTGTGGTTTTCGAAATGCATCCCTAAGCATGCATTTCTATTTTAGCTATCTCAAGAATTTTAATGTCGAAAATTTGTCAATTTGACATCAAAAAGTGAACAATAATGTATATGATATACAAGTTCGTTTTTTAACAATAATGTATGAAAGTATACGAAATCTTTTTGGACCATAGTCCGTACACAATGACTAAATTGATGAGGCAACCATTGAACTATAGCATTTTTTGAATATGATCATGTACTTACATTCACAATTCATTGGAGATTGATTACGTCTTGATGGTAGAAGTGGGCAAAAGAGTCTAGGTTTAGACTAATCATGTCTCGTTGTTAAGCTGAACAGTTAGTGTTGGTAATTTTAGTGTTATCAAACATTTTATGTAATTAAGATTACCCGAGACCAAATGGACTTCAAGTTAAGTTACAATACAAGTTAGGAGGTGCGGAATGCGCACTTGTATAAACTACTTAACTTGATTATGGATACGATGAATGACAAAATTTTGTGACAGAAAATTCGTCACTAAGGCTTTGCAACCATTCAATAGATGCGGTTGTTGTAAATTGTAACAGAAAAACTGTCACTATTAAGTGTTGCTGAAATCTATTTAAAAGTTAGTTGCTTACACCAAAAGGTGTGACCATTTGCAAGGGTGTTCCTTTTCACCAAAAGCCACTTTGTTTATTATATATAAACACAAGTTTGGTCTTTCATAAAAAGATGAACAATCTTAACAATACGTACAATATTCTTCATGTTTTTGCTCTTTTTCTTCTCCTTCATCCCAAACTCTTCTTTTATTAATAAAAAAAGAATCCAAATATCTCCGAGAAACTACACTAAAGGGAACTGTTAAGTACAGACGATGCCTAGAAATGATATTAACACCTGGGGCCTTCGAAATACTTAATCCCAACTTAAGTCCAAAAGGCCGACACTTTAACTAGGAACAGAATTGTCAGCAAAATAACCGCGTTGCTCGATCAGTGAAACCAGAGTGATGGTCTTCTGGGATGATACATTCGTAATGGATCCATCATATACGTTATTTTAGATGGTTCTAATTATGGGCGATAGTCTTCATCATCCTCAGCAGCTTGAGCAGGCTCCGCAATGGCTTGGGCTTCTTGTGCCTAGAATTTGAGCGTGTTCTTGTTTTATCCCATATACGAATTTTATGCAACCCAAGTCACCATATAGGGTCGAAATATTGTATTCGGAAAGTGAATTATACCTGATTCACGAATTATCCGAGCTATTTTATGATTATCAAGACCCTAATACCAACAAACGAATACAATATTCTCAGTGATAATCAAGATTCGCAAATCTGTGTGAAAGACAAGTTTGATAGGGAATAATCTTGGGAATATGATATGAGGCTTTTAAACAAGGGAACAGGGTTGTTAATTTGTTTTGTTAGTTGATATATGCATGGATGCATGGTCTTCTGGAATCAAATATGAAGAAGAGGATCTTGGGCAATGAAATAAAAAATGGAAACTCATATAGACGATGATACTAAGGCCATGGTGTTCAATCACACTTACAAGTACACATTTCTATTTATCTTATTGAATTCTTATGCGTATATCCATAGTGTTAAAAATTGCATGACAAATATGATTACATGTGGTATAGCATGATAGTACGTATACACTACAACATCGACCACTTTGTGCGGCGACTTTTTTCCACTTTGGGCGGCGCCATGTCGCCGCAAATACCCTTTCCGCGGCGACATGGCACCGCCCAAACGTCACCGCGGGAAGCTCGTCGCTTATACATTCTGCGGTGACTTTTACAACCTTTCTGCGGCGACGTGTGGGTCCCACCTCCTTCTAGCCGGTCAAAGATTGTCTAGCGTGGCAGTGGGTTTCCGCGGGGACAAGTCCCTACACAAAAGTAACGAGATTAATTAAAAAATAATTAATCAGTCGTTATATAATATTATTATTCTTCTTTTTGCGGGGACATGTCCCCCCAGAATACTATTTTTAATATTTTCGAAATACTTTCTACGGGGACATGTCGCCGTAAATAAGATTTTAATATATAAATATGTTTCTTACTTTTCGCAGGGACATGTCCCCGCTAAAAGTGTCTGACCCATTTTGCAGCAAATTGCTGCAAAATGGGTAAATCCAGGTTTTTTCCGCAATGGTGTGCAGAAAAAACCTACCAAATGCAGGTTTTTTCCGCCATAACCACAAATTCGCCAACAACGCCAAATTAAAACCAAATTCGCTAAACATATACAACAACACCAAATTCAAACAAAATTCGCTAAAAATAATATTAATCCAACTTCGCTAAACAATCCAAATTCGCTAAACATAATCATATGAATCATAATTCGCCAAAAACGGTTCAAAAACCGTGATCCACATGATATTCTACAAAACTATACATAAGCTAGCGAGGAACAGTTTAGTGGGAATCCTAACACATAATAATCCATCTAAATGTACACAACTATGTCCAATAACCCAAAACAAACATAAAGTGACCCATCCGACCCATACACTAATCCCGATTCTCCCCACCATCCCCATTACCCCCACTACCCCCAGCTCCCCGACTACCCTCCCCTGCATGTCTAGACTCACCTGGCGACGCATTCTGGGATCCTGATGTCCCCGGAAATCCCGCTGCTAGCTCCCCAGGAAAGCCCGGGTGTCTCCTCGCCCAATCCAGAATCATCTGCAACGTGTTCCCTTGCTGCTGCAGCGTGTTCTCTTGCCGCGTCACGGTCTCGCGCAGTGAGGACGAGGAGGCTTCCTCACGAGCTCGTGAGGAGCTCAGAGTCGGCCTGTGACCACCTCCGGGTAAAACTGGACCTATGCCAGGAATATGTCCCCTCTGCTTGCCACCGATCACCTGGCTCAGGATCTCCGCATCTGACATACGCGTCCCAGAGGAGGTGCTCTCTGACCGCAGCCGGACCATCTCATTCTTTTTAGTTACAAAAAAACAAGAAAAGTAATATATAAGTCGTGATTTATTATATTGCATTAATGTTGGTGAGTTTTTGGTAATAAATTATACTTACGTATCTGGATTCAGCCTCCTCAGACTCCCAAGCGCCCCCTCTGGTGGTATGGGTGTGTCTGTACATGTCTATATGGTCTCGAGTGTCCTCGGAGTCGGGGTCGGGGGAGTTCAACTGTTTATAAATAAAATCAATCAATACTCACCCAACACTATATATATAAATAAAATGATTAAAAAGTGTCTTACGAAGTTATTGTAACACCCCGCCTTATAGACCACAATATTGTCCGCTTTGCCCATAGGCTCACGGCTTTGCTTTTGTGGCCCTCATGTGAAGACTTCCCGGCAGGTCACCCAAGCCAGTACTACTCTCACACGAGCACGCTTAACCGTATGGGCGATTAACCGTTAGACCACAAAACGCGTTGTTGTCGTATAAGGCGAATGTTAACATATGTCCCAGCATCACTCCAAGTCTCGTTTATGTGACCAGTTCATTCGGTCATGTATGATGTGGGATTTTCCTAGGGTGTTACATTCACCCCCCTTAGGGACTCATCGTCCTCGATGAGGTTTGCCCCACATCTCGAACGGCTTGGAGTGGCTCTGATACCACCTGTAACACCCCGCCTTATAGACCACAATATTGCCCGCTTTGCCCATAGGCTCACGGCTTTGCTTTTGTGGCCCTCATGTGAAGACTTCCCGGCAGGTCACCCAAGCCAGTACTACTCTCACACGAGCACGCTTAACCGTATGGACGATTAACCATTAGACCACAAAACGCGTTGTTGTCGTATAAGGCGAATGTTAACATATGTCCCAGCATCACTCCAAGTCTCGTTTATGTGACCAGTTCATTCGGTCATGTATGATGTGAGATTTGCCTAGGGTGTTACAGTTATCAGCTATGACAGCCAGGGAATGTGATCCATGAAGGGTGGCAGTCTTCATTTTGCTCCTATTTTGGCTATTGATCTCCCCGATCTTCAACTTCTTGGGGTCGCTCCAGTGCTTTATCTGCTTATTATAAATCATAAAAACTATTATATAAATGAATTATTATTATTATTATTATTATTATTATTATTATTATTGTTATTATTATTAAGAATAAGAATAATAATAATAATAATAATAATAATAATAATAATAATAATAATAATAATAATAATAATAATAATAACAAAGTATGTGTCGATCCAGAAATTTACCTGCGCTTCCCATTCATCTTCCGCCATGTTCTCGGGACGCTTTGCCTTGATATCGTCCAGTTTCTCGACCCCACCTGCCTTTGTAAAAATTTTCTTCTTGTGCTTGTACTTTTGGTCATTGTATATCTTTTTCAGGTAAGCTTCGATACTAGCGGCAATCTGCTCCCCATTTGGACCGGCAAGGTGGGGGGCGAGATCAAAGAAATGCTGCAATAAAATATAATTAAAATAAATATACAAACTTAAATAAAGAGACAAATTTAAATAAATAAACACATTTAAAATAAATAAACACAATAATTAAAAAAATAAAAGATAAAAAAAAAACTTACGTTGAGCCGGTTATCCACGTGTACCTTCTTGTCCTCCGAAACAACATCCCACGAATTGTAATACAGTGGAACAGTATCCCGTATCAAGCTCCCAACAAAGTTCGAGAACCACGGAGCGTGAAGGCCTACATGCTGCCACATGCCTTTGGCATTCCTATTGAATCTGATAGAGACCGGGCGCCCTGTGTCATCCCTCATGGCATGTAAGGCTGCGTTCTGGGTGGCACCGCGAACCACCTTCCCGCCTTTCCCTATTTTCGACCCAGGCTTCGTAGGCTTGGGCCTGGGAGCTCTCGAACTAGAGCCTGCAAGTAATCAAATTAAAGTGATGGTGACATAAAATAACAAGTTATCAATTTCAAATAATGATCAAGTTTAATTAAAATAATGGAGAAATTCTTACGCTCGCAATTGGTGCCTATCCTCCTCGCGGGATCCCGGGGTGGCTCGTGGCCTCCATCACCACCATGGCTCGTAGCCATGACATCCGCCATCTGTACTAGAACATAGAAATTAGCGAAGAAACACATATACGCATATATATACACACATTCAAATAAATAACAATATAAACCAAAAAAGATAATAACAAATAATTAAATAAATAAATAAACACATTTAACAACTCGATAACAATTTCATTCAAATAAGTGTCGTTTAACAAATTACAATTTGAGATCAATCTCCTACATCACTAAGATAAAAATCATCATTATTAGTGCCAGCTTCATCTTCACCATCGACGTGGTCTTCATGATCAGATGCTAAATCATGAGGAATGTGGTCATCATAATCAATATCATCGTCGTCGTCGACATCAGTGATAATTGGTGCTGGTGGTGCCTCAACTTCCGCTGGCTGGACATCTATATCTATGGTGCTATAATTCAACTTTTCCAACTCAGCAGAGAGTGTGACATGTGATGAGTTGTTGTCATGTACAACATCTTGATTGTCTTCTACCACGATGATATCCGGGTTCCGAATCTTTCGATGATAAGAATCTTGGACGGCCTTCGAACTACCACGTTTACCCGGGAAATCAAGGTAAAAGACTTGTGTTGCTTGTGTTGCAAGAATGTACGGTTCATTTTGAAATGATACACGGTCTGTCATAATTTGTGTAATGTTATTTCTATACGTACAACGTTTTATGCGACCCTCGTTATTAGTGTCGAACCATTTGACTTTGAACAACACAACCTTGAACGGAACATACAAAAACTCGAGAATTTCTTCAAGCTGGCCATAATACATTCCTCCGCTAGGATTAGGAGTTGAAATTCCGCTGTTCTGAGTTGAACGACGTAAATCACGGTCGTGTACGATAAACTTCACACCGTTGACTACGCAAGAGTCGACTGTGTAGGATATTCACAATCAAAGAACACACGATTTGGGGTAGAAATATGGATCGAATGGTATAAGAACTAAAGAGAGAAAGTGGGAACTTCTAGAGAGAGAAATACTATGTGTATATTAGCTTGAAGTAAATGAGAGTTCCAACCCTTCCCTTGCAAGGGAAGGGGTATTTATACTTACTACATAATATGCCCCTAGCAGGCTGTGGAGAGAGCTGACAGAGGGTAAAGACCCGACCCACTCCACAATACTAATAATAATAACTAATCTGCTACTAATATTACTAGTTATCCTACGAGCTATGATGTGCTAATAAGTACTCGGGGTGACCGAGTCTTCAACTGAATATTCATATTCCTAACAATCTCCCCCTAAGGGAGGTCACCCCTGAAGTAATGTTCAGAATTTTTGCACTTCATCCATGTCTCTTGATTTCATAGCTCGTTAAACAATGATTCTTCACAATCCTTGATCATTGTGCAGCATCAACTCTTCAGTTGACCTTTTCTTCTGTTCTTGGATGACCTTTGATGATTCGTTGGAGCTGTCATCCACCATGTGTTTCCATGTCATCTTTCAGTGGTATGCATCAATGTGATGTGGTACTCATTGAACCTATATGCTCACTCCATTCTGGGTCATGACTTTCAGCATCAGAGTTAGCAGAAGCTGTGTTGAAGGTCTTTTAGGTTGTCATGACTTCTTTGAATGTGATGGTGGAGTAGAGTGAACATGTTGTAATGGATTGTGTATTTGTGTCGACATGCTCACACTTTTCTGGATCATGATCTTCAGCTTCAGAGTTGCGGAAGCAGTGTTGAAGGTCTTTTAGATTGATCATGACTTCTTTGTTTAAGATGATGATGTAGTGTGAACATGTGGTAGAGGATTGGCATCTTTTTTGCAACCAGCTACAACAGCAACCAGCTACAGCATTCCTCAGCTACAATCGCCAGAAGTTCCTGCATATGACAGTTAGCAACAAATCGACCGGTACTTACAAGTTCGGACTTTGAGATTGTTAACAGCATAGTGTGAAAACTCTCTCTAATCCTTACCAAGACCATTCCTAATCGAAAACCCACAGAGGGCTTTTTAAGATTTTACCGTAGTAAATCAACGATTAGGTGAGTCGCTGGAGATCACTCCACGACTGTAGACCGTCTGATACTGTCGTGACCACTAAGCGTAATCCATAAGGAATTACCGAAGTGAACTGCATTCAGAGCTGTTTGATGATGACCCTGGCAGGAATTTTCATTCAATCATTGAGAATTACATAAGTAAGTTCTCTCATAAATGTTCTGGCAGATTGCTAAGATCTGCGTAGGACTCATAAGTTTACATCTGGTGTTCTTAATGTTGAAATACCAATGTAGAAGTAATTCGTGTCCCTATGAGATCTTATTATGCATCTCGTGGCTCTAGACTCAATTGTGCGTTTTGATTTGGTAATCGGAGGCTGGAGAGGACTGCCACCTTTTCAATATCATCTAACTCGGAGTGAGAGAGACGATAGAAATGTATTGTTCTCCGTGACAAGTGAAACAAGAGTCCTTTGAGGGACCTTGAGTGGCTAGGGAGGGTTGTGCAGTGTATCACTGGGTCCATTATACTTTGTCTTCAATGCCAGCAATCAACTAAGTGATTCTGACAGCATATTTATTGACCCGGTTTCTGCCTAAGTTGTAAGGAGGGCTATTTCTTTTCACCCTTTATCTTTACAATTCTTTTTCATTCTTCAACCCCTTCAGTGCTTACCGAGACTTCATAACTAACACCTTGTTGGGTTTATTCCAGTGTTAGCTCCATCTCAGTCGGCACTCTTCCCTTATACACATTTCTCCTTTTTAATCATACCTAAGGACTTCTACACTAACTAGTGGATTGTCCCTGGGTAGATCCCTCCGGCTCTGGCGGGATCGTGGGAACTTGAACCTAACCTAACCATCCTTATAACTCCATGCGTTAATTAAAATGGCCGGTCTTTAGTATTCATCCACGATTGCCAAACCAAATCTTTGAAAAATCTCTCAAAGTGTTCATGATTCTGAAACACATTTTTGCAAACACTTGAGAGTTTTATATTTTTCAAATGCCCCCCCTCAACATGTGCTCGAGTGATAGTTTTATAAATTTGCACATGTTAGGTAGAGCACGCACTTATTTGAATTGATCCACTTTCAGTGAACATGACCGATTCGAGACACGCTTACATCACTAGTTAGACTAGCTTGAAATTATTACCCGGCCTGGTCAAGTCCACAAAAAGTTTCTCGAAATGGTACACTCTACTCAGATACATCTTTTTCGAGACACGCTTACATCACTGGTTAGACCAGCTTGAAATTATTACCCGGCCAAGACGTATCCTTTCGATTGATGACAATTCAAGTTTCGTCAATTCATTGGTTAAGTCTGAGTCATGATCTCTTGCGATGCCAAATTGATGTGCCCGGTTCGGTGCAAGTTTTAAATTTATAAGGGGTGAATTACCGAATCTAATGACAACACATACGAGCAAGTATACTCGTCCGTTGTAGCAAGATTTTGATGGTAAGTCGGGATCGTTCGCAGGGATTTGTATAGTGAATCGAATTGTAAGTTAAAAGCAACTTTCTCAAACAAGTAGTAATGATATTATGAAAATTCAAATGATTAAAAACTACACTTGCTTAGACTAGTGTACTACAATTGACTAATATGATTGTGATAACTTTGGATAACATGTTGGTTGTGATAATTAGTTTTGACACTAATCTATTGTTTCTACAAATTAAACCTTCGTCAAGATTTTGGTTTATAAAAACAAGCATTACGTTTAACCAATCAATTCAAGATCAATTCAAGGTTCATGAGTTGGTGTTCCTCAAACACAAAAACAATCTTTTGTCTAATCAAACAAGCTTAGGAAATGGTCAATACAAAAGGTAACCGATTATAGACAAAAGGTCACAATTGAAAGTAAACTATTAATCTCTCGACCTTTAAATTGGTTTACAATCAATCCGTTTTGATAGACAAAAGCATTTTCATTACAACCGCAATTAAGTTCCTTTGTTTAATCAAGAATAGTGGAAGACAACAATCATTCATAGACAAATGATTATAACTAGTGGAATAACAATAGTTCTTTCGACCCTTAAGATTACTAGCACTAGTTAAACTTGATTACCCAAATGTCACTATGAAACTTAATCACAATTGGTTCTTAGAATCGACTTGAAATTGAATTAAAACATGTTATCACAATCATATGCCAATCAATGAATAATACACATCATCTAAGCAAGTGCACAAAGGCACTAGCCGCTCATAGCAAACATAAATGTAAACTCAATACTTTGAACATTAGAAACCATGATTGAAAGTCTTACAATGATTGGAAATAAGATTACAAGTGAAAGACAATGATTCCACAAGCAATGAAAATGGTGTGATCGACTTTCTCCCTTCTCCTGGACCTATGGACGAATTTCTGAGTATTTTCTATGAATGGTTCTCTCCTCTCACAAGCAAGCACTCCTCCCTTTCTTTAGATTGATTGATATTATAAATACCCAACAAATGGTTCAATAAATTGCTCTAACCAAGGGTCTAAGTGCATAAATGCTTCTCTTGCTCTCCAAGTAGTATTGAATGGTTAGAATACTGAAAAGAAGGACCTAGAACCGGATTTATAAAGTCACAATCCTTAATAAAGAAGTCTTGGGTCAACAGCGACTTCCAACCGATCGGATAGAATGGTCTACCGATCGGTTGGTCTTCTCGGTAAATCCAATTCTCTCCATCCAAATCGGTTGCGGGCGGCGACCGATCGGATGGCTACTGCTGGTGGACCTTTTTCTTGGACTTTTCCGTATGACTTGTTTCTCGGTCGTAGCTCTTGATTCTTTGATCTTTCTCTGTATCCTTAAGCTTATTAACTCGACTACTTGGACTTTAACTCATTGAAATACCTCACGGAACAGAACTTGACACAAAATTCTCATGCAATAATAAATATTTCCTTTTTCCTCATTTTTGCATCTTTTCCATCCATTTTCCTGTCTTTGGCTACAAATGCTTTGCAAACACACTTTGGTACGATTTAGTAACAAAAGCATATAAATATAACCACAAAACATATATAAAACTACCAATAACGCTATCAAAAACATGTTAGATTTAAGCGTTATCAAATCCCCCACACTTGAACTTTGCTTGCCCTCAAGCAAATCTAGAAATAAAAACAATTATCCACATGGCATACACAAATGATTAGGAAAATGTGATGCACATCTATCAAGCACGAGTATAAGCTAGATTCATCGTTTTTAAGCTTTTATGGTTGAATCGTCGAGATGTTTGACAATACCCAAATGATTTTCTTGCATGATACACATTACTAAACACCTCACGAAAGGAAAATGAAATATAATTCACTCAAACACTCATTTGTATGATTGGTGGAGTATATAAGAGGAATGACACTCATTTGCTCAGCCATGATCTAAATATTACCACAGGCTTGTACAAGAAACAAAACTACACCGAAATGGTGTGAGCGCCAAGTATACATATCAAAGAGGGCTTTTATTCGGGTTTAAGGCTTAAGGGGTTATAAAAGACTAATGTGCCACTATCTCATGCAAAACATTATAGCTTGCTAACAACGAATTCTTGCATTACCAAATAACGGATGGTCACTAGATTGTACCTTGGTTCGCTAACGACGTTACTTGCATAACGGATGGTCGTCAAAATACGCCCTAGATCGCTAACAACGTTAGTCAATTCCTCAAGAAATCGGATGGTCACTACATGTCCATACACTTAATAATTTCACAAAGTCAAAAAGGGTAGGATAAGGCATGGGATATGTTTATTAAATTGGTTGAAAAAAAAAACAAAATTAGTCAAAGTCTACGAACCAAATGTTACTAGCTATTTCAAACCACTATCATGCCATTTTGCGAAAAACTCCGTACTTCCTTTATTCATACTTGATTCACTAGCCCATTGGCTTATTCTTGTCACCTTATAGTTGCGATGACTCTTCCTCTTTTTTCTTTTTCTTTTTTTTTTTTTTTTTTTTTTTTTTTTTTTTTTTTTTTTTCGTCATCTTATAGTTGCGATGACCTTACTTGGATAACAACTTTTGGAGTTTGCACTTTCTTTGAACTTTCATGATTTCCACATAACATCCATCTTGCCAAATAGCTAGCAACCAACCAAGACTTGACTATGGATAAGGCTAGGCTAAAAAGGTGTAAAATCTTTTTGAATTTTTCTGGATTGTATCAAAAGAAAAGATAGGCTCGGCGGGTGTAACTAGGGGTATCTAGCATTAAAGACAAATGCTAACAAATGGGTCCATATGAGTGGTTAACTAGCCAATGTAGCTAGCTAATATAGCATTATATGAAAATGGAAGGCCATTTGGGATAAATCCTAAGGTTGCCTCTTATCACGCATATACACTTATATCACAAATGAAATGTGATCTCACAACGGTCTCGTAATGATTTACAAGTACAAGTTCTAGAATAAATAAAATCACCGGCACACTCATAGCAAAAGATCTAAGCATAAAAGATATATGCTATATATAGAACAGGCTCAAATTCTCACAATTTAGTGGAAAGGGCTATAATCTGTGCTAGCTAATGTTATCGATCCTAGAATGGATTGCAATATTAATCGGGACACATCTCGAATTTTCAAAATTACAGATTTCACCAGTGGATAAATCCAGTTATTCTAGAATATGATCTTTAAAATGACAAAAGACTAGATTACAAGGGCAAACAAAATTAAAATTCAGCTCAAAACTACAATCTATTCTTATTTTCCTATTCACCCCCCCCCACACTTAAGTTAAGCATTGTCCTCAATGTGATAAACGACAAAGAATGAAATAGGGAAATAAGAGAATAAACCGTATTTTCTGCTCAAGAGGAGTTTTGATCCTAGCGTCCAAGCTTCGAAATCATTACCTGTAGAAATCTAAAAACAAAAGAAACACACATACGAAATATTTCTTCGCTTTATTCAAAGGACATTGATACACCCCCACACTTAAGTTTAACTAAGAAATTTAGAAAAACTTTGGGGTTTAATCACTAGAAAATAAAAATAAAAATGAAAATAGCAAACACACGGGTTGCCTCCGAGAAGTGCTTGTTTTATTAATGAGTCATCAGCCAGACTCGAACTTCTCTCTCTTCATGTTGGTGCACTTGCTGACTTCTTCTTTGGAAATTTTGGAACGTACAACACATTTCCAATCACTATTCCTTCTCCAGTTTCATCTATGTATTCCAACTTAACTTTCTCCCATGGTCTTGGTAGAACATCATAGATATAACCAGAATCTTCGGCCCACGGAGTGTTTTTCTTGAAATCGGCCGGGAAGGGTGACATAAATGTTATAGCTTCATATTCGGATTCAGGCGGAATCTCTTGAATAGAAACTTCATTCATCTGCTCCTTGTCATAGTATAACTTAATTCGGTGCCCATTAACAATGAAACTTCCACCATGTTTGTCATGCAATTCAACATATCCCGATGGAAATCCATGTTTCACTGTATACGGTCCGAACCATTTTGGTTTCAGCTTGGGAGCTTTGAACTTATACTTCATGTTAAAAAGCAGAACTTTGTCTCCAGCTTTGAATTCTTTTCTCATTCTTAGCTTTCTGTCATGATAAGCTTTTGTTCTTGCTTTGTAAAGTTTGGAGTTCTCATAAGCTTGCAGTCTAAGCTCATCGAGTTCATGCAATTGCAAAAATCTCTTTTCTCCAGCTACTTTGAGGTCTGGGTTACAGTTTCTCAATGCCCAGTAAGCGCGATGTTCGATTTCGAACGGCAAATGGCAAGTTTTTCCATACAACAATCTGTATGGTGTTGTACCAATTGGTGTTTTGTAAGTCGTGCGAAATGCCCACAGAGCATCATCTAGTTTTCTCGACCAAACGGCGGGATTGTCTTTAATCGTTTTTTCGAGTATCCTTTTTAAGGCTCTGTTGGTATTTTCGACTTGACCACTGGTCTGTGGGTGATAAGCTGTAGCGAAACGATGATGAACTCCGTATCGCTTCATAATTTTCTCCATTTGTTTGTTACAGAAATGGGTTCCACGATCACTTATCAAAGCTTTAGGAATTCCATAACGAGCGAAAAGCTTTTTGAGAAAATTAACAACTACTCGTGCATCATTTGTGGGTAGAGCTTCCGCTTCAGCCCATTTGGAAACGTAATCAATAGCAACGAGAATGTATTCGTATTTGTGTGATTTAGGAAACGGTCCCAAGAAATCAATTCCCCAAATATCGAATAATTCACAGACTTGAATGCTCTTTTGTGGCATTTCATCTCTTCGAGAAAGACTACCAGATTTTTGGCAAGCATCACAATTCTTAACAAGAGTATGGGCTTCTTTAAAAATAGTCGGCCAATAGAATCCAGCATCGAAAACTTTTTTAGCGGTGGTAGAAGGACCATAATGTCCCCCAGTTGGGCCATGATGACATTCATCGAGAATTCTTCTCGTTTCAGAACCATAAACACATCTTCTAATCATCCCATCGGGACACATTTTGAAAAGATAGGGTTCTTCCCAATAATAATGTTTAAGATCCGAAAAGAATTTACTTCGTTGGGCGTGAGTTAATCCTTTCTTTAGAATTCCTCCAACGAGATAATTTGTATAATCGGCAAACCATGGAATTTCGCTCTCATCAATTGTATCAACAATCATGAGTGTTTCATTCGGAAAATAATCGTCAATCTCATCTTCTTTTAACTCTTCCAGATTTGGATTTTCTAAACGAGATAGATGATCAGCGGCTAGATTTTCTGCTCCTTTCTTATCTTTGATTTCGATATCGAATTCTTGGAGTAGTAAAATCCACCGGATGAGATGCGGTTTGGCATCTTGCTTCATAAACAGATATTTTAACGCTGAATGATCGGTGAACACGATTGTTTTCGAAAGTACAAGGTAAGATCTGAATTTATCGAAAGCGAAAACAACGGCTAACAATTCTTTCTCTGTAACTGTGTAATTCTGTTGAGCATTGTTGAGTGTTTTGCTGGCAAAATATATAGGACGAAAATGTTTCTCTTCTCGTTGTCCTAATACGGCTCCAATAGCAAAATCGCTTGCATCGCACATAAGCTCGAATGGTAGTGACCAATCAGGGGAAACCATAATGGGTGCACTAGTCAGTTGTGTTTTCAAGGCTTCGAATGCTTTCATGCAATCTGCATTAAAATCGAAAACAGAATCTTTTTCAAGAAGTTTCGTCATTGGACGAGATATTTTGGAAAAATCCTTAATGAAACGACGGTAAAAACCTGCATGTCCTAGGAAACTTCTAACGGCTTTAACGTTAGTTGGGGGTGGTAATTTGGTAATGACATCGATCTTTGCTTCGTCAACCTCCAATCCTGCGCTGGAAATTTTGTGTCCTAACACAATTCCTTCAGTTACCATGAAATGATACTTCTCCCAGTTGAGAACAAGATGTGCAGCTTTACATCTTTCAAGCATTTTATCGAGGTTAGAAAGGCAAGCTTCGAATGAACTTTCGAAAACTGAAAAATCATCCATGAAAACTTCCATAGACGTTTCAAGCATATCTTGGAATATAGCAATCATAAATCTTTGAAAAGTCGCGGGAGCATTACATAATCCAAAAGGCATACGCCTGTAAGCGTAAGTTCCAAAGGGACATGTGAATGTGGTCTTTTCTTGATCAGCCGGATCAATAGGAATTTGAAAATATCCTGAAAAACCATCAATAAAACAAAAGTATTTGTTTCCTGCTAATCTCTCAAGCATTTGATCCATGAAAGGCAAAGGAAAATGATCTTTTCTGGTGGCTTTATGTAATTTTCTATAATCAATACATACTCGCCATCCGGTGACAGTTCTAGTAGGAACTAATTCGTTTCGTTCGTTGGTCACAACAGTCATTCCTCCTTTTTTTGGAACACAGTGAACATGACTCACCCAAGGACTATCCTCGATGGGGTAAATGATACCGGCATCAAGAAGTTTGATGATTTCTTTTTTAACAACTTCTTTCATGTTGGGGTTGAGTCGACGTTGTCTTTCTACAACTGGTTTGGCATCTTCTTCGAAATTGATTTTGTGTTTGCAAAAATCAAGACTGATTCCTGGGATGTCAGAAGTTTTCCACGCAAAAGCTTCTTTATGCTTCTTAAGAACTGAAATCAGACATTCTTTCTCATAATCATTGAGCAACGAAGATATGACTACTGGAAGGAGTGAATTGTCTTCCAAGTAAGCATACTCAAGATTTTCGGGAAGTGGTTTCAACTCAAGATCAGTCAGTGGTTCTTGAAGTGATGTTTTGATCCTTATTTGATTATTAAAACTGATTTCCTCAAAATCTTCTTCTATTATCTCTCCTTCTTCAACTTCTTCTTCTTCATCATCAATCTTTACTTCCATAAAATCAGCAAATTCTTTATCAAAAGTTGTTTCACTAATCTTCTCTGAAATAGTCATGAATGGATCAGAATCTTCAAGTAATGCATCCAATTCTTCCTCAGTGACTTCATCGATTACATCAATGTTAAAGCAAGTGTCATCACTGGAATGTGGATATTGCATTGCTTTATCGATTAAAAAGGTGATTCTATCTTCTCCAACTCCAAGATTGAGTTTTTTTCCTTTTACTTTGATGATCGCATCAGCGGTGTTTAGAAAAGGTCTTCCTAAAATAAGGGGTACTCTACTATCTTCCTCCATTTCTAAAATCACAAAATCTACGGGGAAAATGAATTTACCTACTTGGACAAGCATATTCTCAGCAATACCAACAGGATATTGGTAAGTATGATTAGCTAGTCGGATACTCATCCTTGTGGGTTTCAAGGTATTGATGGAAAGTTTCGTATACAGCGAATAGGGCATCAAATTGATACTCGCACCTAAGTCGGCTAAAGCATCGCATGTGATATTGTTTCCTAATATGCATGGAATCAGAAAACTTCCGGGATCTTCGAGTTTTTGTGGAATTTTGTTTTGAACAATAGCTGAACATTCTTCATTGAGAAAGGTAGCGGATATTTGCTCCAACTTGTTCTTGTTGTTAAGAAGTTCTTTCAAAAATTTCCCGTAATTGGGCATTCCGGCTAAAACATCAATGAGAGGTACATTGAGTCTAACTTCTTTGATTATTTCAACAAACTTCTTATAACGCTCCTCCATTCTTTCTTTCTTAAGGCTCTGAGGATATGGAATTTTTGGAGTGTAAGCCTTGACTGGTGGTTTGGGTTTGGGTTTGGGTGGTGTTTTTGGTGTATTTTCCTTCTTGGATTCTTCATCTTCATCCTCACTATCGTAATTGATAGTTGTGGTGTTGTTTGGGTTGGGTGGTGGTTCATAAGACAGGCCACTTCTTGTGAATACAGCATTGATATGCTCATTTCTGGTTTGTGGTGGACGATAAGTCTTATCATTCGGTGATGATGATGGTTTTGGGTTGGTTTGGGTGTTACTAGGCAACGAACCTGATGGTCGGGAAGAAATTTGATCAAATAGTCTACCGAATTTGTTTTCAAGATCTTGGATAGATGCTTGATGATTTTTCTGACCTTGCTCAACTTTGGTCTTGAGATTGAAAAATTGATTCTTGACGAACTCGTTGGTTGATTTTTGAGCTGTGACGAATTCTCTCATCATTTTTTCAAAATCTGTTTCTTCAGGTTTCTCGTCGGAATTTTGTGAAGTTTGGTTCTCTACTTTTGGTTGGGACTCATGGTTGTTATCCCTTTGTCGGCGATCTTGCCAACTAGCAGAGTTTCGTCTGTAATAATTTCCACGATATCCTCCTCCTCGGTATCCTCCTTGGATGTAATTAGCTTCTCCTTCTTTTGGTTGATCCATAGGTTGATCATCGCATTCTGATGATGGGTGGTTACCTCCACAGTTGTTACAACCATCTCGCATTTCTTTCATCTCTCCTCTAAGATCTTTGTATTGCGAATCGATTTTGGAAACCAAGGTTTCCATTTTCTCCATGAGTTTAGATGAATCAGAACTTTCGGCAAAGGCAACGGTTTTTCTTAAGGGTTTTGTCTTGGCATCTTTTGACCAGTCGAGTTTGAGAAGAACTCGGTCTTCAAGCAATTGGTATGCCTGGTTAGGAGTCTTATAAAGAAATATTCCTCCAGCATCAAGAATTCCTTGAGATGTTTCATCAAGTCCATGGTAAAAGTTTTGGATAATGGTTCCTCGTCCTAAACCATGTCCATGACAACTTCGAAGTAAATCCTTCATACGAAGCCAGGCTTCGACGAGTGATTCGTTAGGGTTTTGTGTGAAAGCACAAATTTCTCCCATGAGTCGATCAAACATTGCAGGTGGAAAGAATCGGCTTACAAAAGCTTGCCTCATCTCCTCCCAAGTAGTGATGATTCCTGGTGTTAATTCGTTATACCACACTTTTGCATCTCCAGCAAGTGATGACGGGAAAAGTTTGAGTTTAATGGCATCCACATTTGTGTCACCGTATCGGAACATGCCACAAATTTCAATGAATTCGGCAACGTGTTTGTGAGGATCGGCCCTCGAACGGCCATCGAATTGACGGTCTTTGATCATAGAAAGATGGTGACCTTTCACGGTGAAATTGTCACCTAAGTTGACAGCAACAATAGCAGCTCCAGGAGTGGGTGCTACAGCTCGGTTTGCTTCCCACATGGGTCTATCGTCAGCCATGGGAAAAGGTTGATCAGTTAATGGGTTATAAACGACTTTGGCTTCAAAAAGGTTATCAAAAGTTGGGTTTGGTACTTTTGGTACACGATTGGCTAATGGAACAAAGGGTGTTCTTCTTCTTCTTCTAGATCTTGTTCGAATCAAACTTTCGGGATCGAAAAGTGGTGGAATTGGTTCTACTCCAGTTGATCGAGTGTTCATACAATTCCCCAGCGAATCGAGGCAATGTCTAAACAAACGAACAAAGAATGAAAACAATTTGAAAAGATCAGAATCGTCCAACCGATCGGATAGAACAGTCTACCGATCGGATAGATCTCTCAGTAAATTTGGTTTGAAGGATCCGGTCGGATGGAAGTGTCCGCCGATCGGATGGTTCTCTCGGTAAATGAAAATTTTGGAAAACCGATCGGATGGATGAACAACCGATCGGATGGGCAGCTCGGTAAACTTTTTTTTTTTTTTTTTTTTTTTTTTTTTTTTTTTTTTTTTTTTTTTACGAAAACTAACTATGTGAGAAATGGACTAAAACTTACAGAAACACGATCAAAATCCCCGGCAGCGGCGCCAAAAACTTGATGTGCCCGGTTCGGTGCAAGTTTTAAATTTATAAGGGGTGAATTACCGAATCTAATGACAACACATACGAGCAAGTATACTCGTCCGTTGTAGCAAGATTTTGATGGTAAGTCGGGATCGTTCGCAGGGATTTGTGTAGTGAATCGAATTGTAAGTTAAAAGCAACTTTCTCAAACAAGTAGTAATGATATTATGAAAATTCAAATGATTAAAAACTACACTTGCTTAGACTAGTGTACTACAATTGACTAATATGATTGTGATAACTTTGGATAACATGTTGGTTGTGATAATTAGTTTTGACACTAATCTATTGTTTCTACAAATTAAACCTTCGTCAAGATTTTGGTTTATAAAAACAAGCATTACGTTTAACCAATCAATTCAAGATCAATTCAAGGTTCATGAGTTGGTGTTCCTCAAACACAAAAACAATCTTTTGTCTAATCAAACAAGCTTAGGAAATGGTCAATACAAAAGGTAACCGATTATAGACAAAAGGTCACAATTGAAAGTAAACTATTAATCTCTCGACCTTTAAATTGGTTTACAATCAATCCGTTTTGATAGACAAAAGCATTTTCATTACAACCGCAATTAAGTTCCTTTGTTTAATCAAGAATAGTGGAAGACAACAATCATTCATAGACAAATGATTATAACTAGTGGAATAACAATAGTTCTTTCGACCCTTAAGATTACTAGCACTAGTTAAACTTGATTACCCAAATGTCACTATGAAACTTAATCACAATTGGTTCTTAGAATCGACTTGAAATTGAATTAAAACATGTTATCACAATCATATGCCAATCAATGAATAATACACATCATCTAAGCAAGTGCACAAAGGCACTAGCCGCTCATAGCAAACATAAATGTAAACTCAATACTTTGAACATTAGAAACCATGATTGAAAGTCTTACAATGATTGGAAATAAGATTACAAGTGAAAGACAATGATTCCACAAGCAATGAAAATGGTGTGATCGACTTTCTCCCTTCTCCTGGACCTATGGACGAATTTCTGAGTATTTTCTATGAATGGTTCTCTCCTCTCACAAGCAAGCACTCCTCCCTTTCTTTAGATTGATTGGTATTATAAATACCCAACAAATGGTTCAATAAATTGCTCTAACCAAGGGTCTAAGTGCATAAATGCTTCTCTTGCTCTCCAAGTAGTATTGAATGGTTAGAATACTGAAAAGAAGGACCTAGAACCGGATTTATAAAGTCACAATCCTTAATAAAGAAGTCTTGGGTCAACAGCGACTTCCAACCGATCAGATAGAATGGTCTACCGATCGGTTGGTCTTCTCGATAAATCCAATTCTCTCCATCCGAATCGGTTGCGGGCGACGACCGATCGGATGGCTACTGCTGGTGGACCTTTTTCTTGGACTTTTCTGTATGACTTGTTTCTCGGTCGTAGCTCTTGATTCTTTGATCTTTCTCTGTATCCTTAAGCTTATTAACTCGACTACTTGGACTTTAACTCATTGAAATACCTCACGGAACAGAACTTGACACAAAATTCTCATGCAATAATAAATATTTCATTTTTCCTCATTTTTGCATCTTTTCCATCCATTTTCCTGTCTTTGGCTACAAATGCTTTGCAAACACACTTTGGTATGATTTAGTAACAAAAGCATATAAATATAACCACAAAACATATATAAAACTACCAATAACTCTATCAAAAACATGTTAGATTTAAGCGTTATCACAAATCCTTTTTGTTTCCTCAAAACATTTGCTCCCCCTCAATATGTGCATTGATATACTAAAGAGTTTAGCACATATGAGAGAGCTTACATTCATGTCCAAAACATCACATTTTATCAGATTTCATATTTAAATCACTTTCTCTCCCCCGATCAAAAATTTCAAACCATTTGAGATTTGTGATCCCAATTGATTTAAATAAGTTAGAAAAATGTGGGAGAAAATGTGGCCGATTAAATGTATTCTGATTTAGGAGCATACTATGCTCCCCCTTAAACCAAGAGAGAGTGTCACTGCTGATGTTGCACAAATTTGGTAAGGTGTCAGAAATTTGAACAAATATACTCCCCCTCAATTAATGACCCATTTTCTATTTAAAGAGCTGTAGTCATTCAATTGAGCGACGAGAATTTGTGAAAATTTAATTCAATTTACCACCTTGTGTAACATCAAGACTCTCTTGAAGAATCAAACAAGATAAAGAGTCTGATGTAAAGAAGACTTCTCTTCTTATACACAAAATGACGCACTGAAACGTACATCAAGTCGGTGAAACATGGATATAAAGTAATCCATGCCCAGGTGAACATCACCCAGTTGGAGGAACAGCCGTCTTTTTGGCGACGTGCTTTCCCCAGTGTATAGCGCGGGTTGCAGTATGAAGTAACTGCAAGCCATTAAGACATGTTTTAACTGATTAGTATAACTTCTGCTCGAGCTTCATTTAAGGATCCGTGTCATTGTTGAATGACATTTCTAGATCCGTAAATGTTATCGATAAACAGAAGACATGCCTAGGTAGGACTATTTTTGGTATTTTCTGATTTTTCGATTTTTATGGTTTTTATAGGTTTTATATTTTTGTATTTTCTTTTTGATTTAAGATATATACAACTATGTACAAGGATATAAGAAGACAATCCTTTACTCCTCCTTTTCTTCCTGAAGACACTTGAGGGTTTCAGGAGTCATGCTCTTCATACCAAGGCGTGGGAGAATAAACTGAAACCTATCTCTTGGGAGGGCCTTGGTGAAGATGTCAGCTAACTGAAACTCTGTCCTCAAGAAGTATAGTTCCACAATTCCTTTTTCCACCTGTTCCCTGATGAAGTGATGCCTGATGTCGATGTGTTTTGACCTGGAGTGCTGAACATTGTTACAACAAAGAGCAATGGCGCTTTTGTTGTCACAATATAAGGGAATTTTGTTGTATGAGAATCCATAGTCCGAAAGTTGTGATCGCATCCAAAGGATTTGTGCACAGCAAGCAGACATGGCAATGTACTCAGCTTCAGTAGATGATATGGAAGTACTCATCTGCTTCTTAGAAGACCAACTAACCAACTTTTCCCCTAAAAACTGAGCTCCTCTTGAAGTACTGCGACGAGTGTCTTGACATCCCGCATGATCAGCATCAGCATAAGCCGTTAACTCCATTGCTGTGTCCTTAGGATACCAGAGACCCATATGAACTGTGCCTTGAAGATATCGGAAGATCCTTTTCACCGCTTCAACATGCTTCTTGGTTGGCCTGGATTGATACCGAGCACACATACATACAGCAAACAGAAGATCTGGTCTGCTAGCCGTGATGTACATCAAAGATCCAATCATGCTTCGATACTTTGTTATATCCACTGGAATCCCTGAAGGATCTTCATCCAGCTTTTTTCTATCAACCATGGGAGTGTCAACAGGCTCACTTGAATTGAATCCAAACTTTTTCAAGATCTCGTTGGCGTATTTGGATTGATTAATGAATATGCCTCCGAGACTTTGAGAAACTTGTAATCCTAAGAAGAATGACATTTGTCCCATCATGGACATTTGGAACTTGGAATTCATCTCCTTTGAAAATCTATCACATTCACTAGGATCTGTTGAAGCAAAGATGATGTCATCTACATAAATCTGAACAAGTAGTAGATGTTTTCTGGACTTCCTGGTGAATAGTGTGGGATCAACAACACCACCCTTGGAGAACCCGTTCACAAGAAAGAACTTGGACAATGTATCGTACCATGCCCTTGGCGCCTGCTTCAACCCATACAGAGCCTTCTTCAAGCGGTAAACATGAGTAGGATTTTCAGCATCCACGAATCCTTCGGGTTGGCTCACATAAACTTCTTCCTTTAAGTCTCCATTCAAGAAAGCCATTTTGACATCCATTTGGTAGACTATCATATTCCGACTAGCAGCATTTGCAAGGAAGATTCTTATGGCTTCAATTCTAGCAACCGGAGCAAATGATTCTTCAAAATCAATGCCCTCTTCTTGTCTGAATCCTTTTGCAACTAGCCGTGCCTTGTTCTTTAACACATCACCATACTCATCAAGTTTCACTTTGAAGATCTACTTTAAGGCTATGATCATTGCAAGCTCTGGAGGAGGCACTAATTCCCATACTTCAAGTCGATCAAATTCATGAATTTCATCCTGCATAGCCTCGAACCAGCAATCTTTAGTCATTGCTTCTTTGGCATCTTTTGGTTCGACTTTGGACAGTACAGAATTGAAAAAGCACCATAGTGCATCAGTGGCTAGTTGATTACGTGTGGATACTGGACGTGAGGGATTGCCTATGATGTTGTCGATTGGATGATCACTGGTTCATTTTCTGAGATGGTCGTGAGGTTGAGGGTTTTGAACAGATGTAGCAGTGCTGTGTTCTTCAAGAGAGGATGTGTTTGATGAATGTTCAGGAGCAAATATGTTTTCAAAAAGAACCTCATCAACAGGAGCAAAAGGATTAACTTCCAAAGAATGGTTATCTGAAGATTCTTGTATTACTGGAGAAGATTGAGTATTTGATGATGAAGGCGATTGAATGGCAGTTGGAGCATTGAGACTGACTGATACTGAAGCTGTTGGGCCTTCTGTGCTTTGCGGGGCTTGAACCTCAGCCATAGGAAGTACAGCAGGGGCACTTATGATGGTTCCATTTGTTGCCTCAAAGTATTCATCAAACATAGGATCAAATAACTTCTTCAACTCCTCACATGTAGGTGGGACGAAAGAATCTGCAGGCGTGGAATACTGTACAAGTCCTGAACTAATGGGTCCAGGTGTCAAAAGATTAAGATTGGGTCCAGAACTAATTTGTCCTGAAGCAGGTTGCTCACTCAGCTCATCGAACGTAACATGAATGGTTTCCATGATTTTACGGGTTCTCTTATTGTAGATTCTATACCCTTTACTGTCTGGTGCGTATCCAACAAGAATACCTACATCTGCTTTAGCTCTTAACTTTCCCAAATCTTGACTATCGTTAGTCGGATAGCAAAGTGCGCCAAACACACGGAGAAAGGAAAGATCTGGTTTCTTGTTATGAATTAACTCGAAGGGAGTCTTTTCATGAACAGGATGAATTAGAGATCGGTTTTGAGTGTAACATGCTGTTGCAATAGCCTCTGCCCAGAGAAACATTGGTGCCTTTGAAAATATAAGCATGGTTCTTGCAGCTTCCACCAGAGTACGGTTCCTTCGTTCAACAACTCCGTTCTGTTGAGGAGTGCGAGGGATACTTTTCTGATGTGTGATGCCAATACTTTCATAGAAATTACGGAGTTGTTGGTTAACAAACTCAGTACCATTATCAGTGCGGATGATTCTGACAGTTTTATTGAGCCTTACTTGCAGCTGTTTTATTAGTTTAATGATAACCTCTGGAGTTTCATCCTTGGTTCTCAAAAACTTTACCCATGTGAACCGAGAATAATCATCTACTATCACCAGAACATACTTTTTTCCATTAATGGTTTGTATTCTCATTGGACCGCATAAGTCCATGTGGAGGGTATGAAGAACTTCCAAGTTGGTGTTAATGGTTTTGGACTTGTGGGTTTGTTTCTTGCTTTTGCCTAGTTGACATGCAGAGCAGAGATGATCTTTCTCATATTTTAGTCTGGGCATCCCTCTAACAAGATCTTTGCAGGAAAGATTATTTATGGTACTGAAGTTCAAGTGGTTCAAACGACGATGCCACAGCCATGATTTTGTTTTAGAGGCTTTAGAAAGCATGCATATGGGAGAGGACTTCAACATTTCTTCAATCGATATGGTGTATAGATTGGTGCCCCGACTGCCCTTGAGGAGATCTATACCATCCAATTCTCTGACGAAACATGTATGTTTTCTGAAAGCCACTTCCAGATCTGAATCACAAAATTGACCCACAGAAAACAGATTGTGCCCTAATCCTTCCACATAATATACCCTTGAGATTACACTGTCACCGAACACATAATCTCCATAACCCATAATTGCACCAAAGTGGTCGTTCCCAAATCTAACTGTCCCGATAAACTTTTTCACGAAGTTCTTGAGCCGCGAGCGATCCCCAGTCATATGTTTTGAGCAGCCTGAGTCCAAATACCACAGGACGATTTGTACGACCTGCATTTGAAACCAGACAACAATGGATAACTGAAAAATGTGGATCCCCACGTGCAATTGGGGTCCGTTTGGTCAGCACACACATATTCTGGAACCACAGATTTCGCAGATGCTACTGTCCTTACTGAGGAGACAGTACTAGAGGCAGGATAAGACCTAGATGGAAGGCATTGTGACACTAAAGGCAAGATTCTACCAGTTGGTCTCCATTCCTTAACCTTCACAATTTTATGCTTATTCATTTTAGGAAATATGCACTGTTTTTCTAAATTGAATTTCCTTCCAGTGGGTCTCCACTGATAGCCTATGCTAGCAAATGTTTTTCCTGTTGCTTTCCAAACTTTCTTGCATGTTTCAGTTATCCTAACATTCTTAACATGGGGTGAAGCAGAAGACATCAAGAAAGACACAACACAATCATCATGATTAGCAGAAATTAAACAATTGTCGCATGTTTTACAGATAGCATTAGAATTCGAATTAATTACAGTACTTTTGATACTAGAATCAACACGATTCATCCTACTCATTGCAAACTTATTGTTCCTAGGTTGGGCTTCTACTTTCTTCAAGTGATCATTCTTAGCTGGCGCAGTCCTATCCTTTCTTGCATTTCCTCTAGACCTTGACTCGCTAGCATGGGTGTCACTTTTTACTCCTGTAGAAGCATCGAAGGGAACATTAGTTTGTTTTTCTGTCACATGCCTTCCTGATAATGATGTGTTGGGTTCTGATGTTTTAAGTGGTAGATCAAATGCTACATGCTTGTTCTTAACAGTGGATGATGATGCAACAAGTCTATCTCTATGGGTGTTAAACTTAGGAACTGAGCCTATGGCATATTCTAAGTTTTCCTGAATCCTTTTCGTGAGTTTACAGGCATAAGCAACTCCCCTATCAAGTGGCTTATCAGTTCTATTCTCTTCAACTACCTCACGAAGTGTGTCAAGGCCCTCTCTAAGATGATCGAGATATGTTTGATGGGCAAAGCTGTTATTTCTAAGGTTAAATGGAATACGCCCAACATCAACATCATACTTTTTACTAGCAGCAGCCTTTGGTGCATCACAATTACAAGTGGTGCATGGCATTTTACCTTTCACCTGAGCCTTAAGATTCTCAATTTCATTTGTCAAAGAGGTTATTTGATCATTGTGATTGCTTCTTGTAACTTTTATAGAATCATATAACTCTTTGAAATGTTGTTTGACCTTAGAATTTTCTTCTCGATAACACTCATTTTCATGATGCAACTTATTTATGGTGTTTTGATATTGAAAATTCAGAGAATCTGAAGACGAAGGTTTATTGGTGCCATACACATCACACTTGTTGGATTTCAATTGGGCAATATGGGCCCTCAGCAGTCGAATCGTGTTCGTGTGAGCTTGAATTTTTTCATCTCGTTTGCTTAATTCAAAATAAGTATCAAATTCAGGAGCATCCAAGGATGTCTTGTCATTTGAATATTTTGTGTTTTTCATTTATCTGTTGATGTTTCATTTGCAAATTTATATAATCAACTTCAAGTTTTGAAAAACGTTTAACCATATTATCATGGTCATCATTTTGAATTTTTTCAAGCAATTTTAAATTCTCCCCCTCAAGCTCAACAACACGATTCTGGGTGACATTTAACGCAATAGCATACTCATTAAATTGACAAGCAGACAATGCAGAATCAGTAGCGGTGTAAAATACATCTTGTGCAATACATTTAGCAATCAAGTTGTCATTAGTGATGAGTATGTTTTTTCTTTCAATTTCACGACTCTTAAGTTCTATTGCATATTCATTCACCTCATTTTCCATATCTTTAAACACTACTTTCATTTCTTTTATTTCTGTTTTGAGGGCAGTTTGCAGCCCTTCAAAATGTTCTTTGAGTAGTTTAAAGAATGGCATGACCTCAGTTAAGTAACACCTTTTTGCATGTTCAAAACACCTTTCCCCCTCAGTAATGTCGGTTGGTGTGATTCTCTTCTTACATGTTTTATCAAAATCAGCGAACAGTTGCCAAAGCACATATAAGCTAATAAAGGTTTTGCATTCTGTGGGAAGAGACAAAGGCACCAAATTCCTAGGTGTATTGGGAGGATACACCGTTATGGACGCAACTTTTCTAATGAGAGGGGTGTTGGCCTTAAGTTTTTCTTCCTTAAGTTTTTCATTATCTTGTTTCCAGAATATATGTTCAGGTGTTAACTTCTTTTGAGGAGCAAACACTGTCAAACGATTTTCCTCACTATAGTCATGGGGCTTGATTATTATTCGTCTGGCTATGCACTCGGGATCCCTCATTTTCTCACTCATTTTTTCCCTAGTTCTATCACTTATCTCATCCTCTTCATTTGTGTAGATATGCTCAGGTGGGTCATGAATAGGCATAAGCATCACATTACCATCATATAGGGCAGGTTGAGCTACTTTCATGTCCCTAAGGATGGTTGACTTGGGTTCACCTATCATGATCTTACTATGCTTATCACTCATCTTTCTGTGCTTATGAATCATTTGAGCAGTTTGTATGGTTTGATCTTGTGTGTACAACTTATCTTCAAGTTTATTTTTTAACATCTTGAGTCTAGAGAAATCATTTAAAAGTGTTGTTTCCTTTTCTTTGAATTCTAGCTTAAAGAGTAGTTATACAATTTTGTACTTCCTGTTTCTGTTTGACAGACTGTTCTAGCTGATTTTTCAAAGAATTCAACTCTTGTTTTAATATTTCTTCTCTTACTCTAGACTCTTTAATAAGTGTACTCATTTGACCTTCTAATTTCTGCTCACGTTGATTAAGTTCAAACTTAGCACGCTGTTCATACATAGCCACTTGTTCTTTATAAATGTTTAGCCTAGTGATTAAGTTATCATCAGGGACAGGCAAGTTGTTCTCATGGCACTCACATGCATTATCTATATTACACGCATTATCTAAGGCACACACATTACTTATAACACAAGCATCATTATTGGCAGAAGATTCACCATTTGGTACATCAGGCGAATTGTTGTGATTCAAATACTGTTCATATGAAATAATATTGCTATTTTCCATGTCAACATTACTTGAGTCAGAAACATCTGCCTGTTGTACTTCTTTGGGATTCTTTTGTTCATCAACTATATCATATGTGTCATAGATTTTTAGTACCTCAGATATCACAGATGCACTAGAGGAACCAGCTTGTCGAGGTGATGAAGCCAAGGAAGACAAGTTGGCCATAAAGATTGTTTGAGCCGTAGGTTCATCATCTACATCTGAGTCAAATGCATCACAGTCATCTGCCTTGAAGATGTTAGGATCGTTGAGTGCTAGATCCTGAACTGGTTGCTCATCCACATCTTCATCAAACGTATTTCCCCCATCACCAGCCAAGAACAATAACTCTTCCTCATCCAATACAGCTCCATTCTCTTGAGCTTGCATTAACAGCATCTTGTCTTTGAAGTAATCTGAGTTCTGAGGACGTTTAGGTTGATTGCAGTTTCTAGCAATGTGTCCTAGCCCCCCACAATTATAACACTTGATCTGTTTCCCTTGCCCCTAATTGGCATTCCCTGCTCTATTCTGCACATAACCTCGACCCATGTTTCTTCCAGCTCTCCCTTGCACATTCTGAACCACAATTTTCCCATCCTCCACCATTGCTAGATTGCGTGGGTTGGATGAATTCCTTAACTGATTGTTGGTCTAAGGGAGTGATGCTTGAAACTGTTGAACCAGTAATGATACTTGATTGGTGAGGTTGTCAATCATTTTGTCGGTCTGAGAGTAGCCTGAGTCAAGTTGAGAACTCATAGCAGGTACTGATGAGTGAAGTTGATGATAGCTTGGGTTGTATGATGATTGGGTTGTTGGTAGAACATTTGTCATAAAAGCCAGTGGATCATTTGTAGTTGAAGGATTTAACTTTTCTCTCAGCACCCGATCGTAGGCAGCATGCTTCTCATGTTGTTGCAGATAGGCATATAGCTGTTCATAGTTGGTATCCCTTAAACCTTTGTTGAGTTTGACAGCAGTAACAAATCTGTCCCATTCAGGAGTCATGTTGTTCACAAACTTTGAGTTCAGCTGGATATTGGGCATAGTCATTCTGATCATCCTCATATCATTCACCAACTTATGAAATCTCACATAGTAGTCTGTGATATTCTCTCCTGGGTTCATTTTGAAATGCTCGAACTCATCATACAGCTGTGACTCACGGTCTTCCTTTGTGAGTTCTGACCCTGCCAACAACATTTTAACATTGTCCCACACAGCTTTAGCTTCAGTGTTGAAATTGATGAGCTTGTATACATCCTTTGGCAGACCTTGAATGACAATGTTTGAAGCTCTAATGTCAGCATCATACCTCTTCTTTTCTTCATCATTAAGATCATTGTACTCACGAGGTCTGTCAATTCCAAGTGTGACTGTGCCATCTTCACCAGTAGTAACAACATCTCTGGTGGTACCCATCTGAAATGGTCCTTCATCAATGGACTTAAGAATGTTAGCTCCATTTTCTTTTCCCAAGCAGTAAAGTCTTATTCGTTGTGCCCAAGACTCATAGTCCATCCTATCTAGCATGGGTGGACGAGTGTTAGATCCTGCTGCTTGAATATCATCTGATGATGTGCTTGATATGGTAGCCATAGTAAATACGGGATTTTACAGATCTTGTGATTTAACCGAGAAATCGAATCTTTCGCGGGACTTTCTAAAATCACCAAGAAACAAACCGTAACCTAAGAGTAACTTCCCACTACAAATAGACAAATTGCCAGAGACAAATCTCCACAGACAAATCGCCACAGACCAATTACCACAGACAAATCGCCAGAGACAAATCGCCACAGACAACTCTCCACAGACAAATCGCCACAAACAAATCTCCACAGACAAATCGCCACAGACAAATGGCTATAGACAAATTACCACGGACAAATAGCCAAAGACAAATCGCCACAGACAAATCTCCACAGACAAGTCGCCACAGACAAATGGCTATAGACAAATTACCACGGACAAATAGCCAAAGACAAATCGCCACAGACAAATCTCCACAGACAAGTCGCCACAGACAAATGGCCACAGTCGCTACAGGACAGAACAGTCACTATCAGAGACAAATCGCCAGCCACAAAACGCCAAACAAGTCACTATCGTAGCCGTTTGTCTTTTTTTGCCAAATCTGGTAAAGGGACAAATCGCCACCAAGAGAAAACACAAATGGCTACTTTATCTTTCCAGCCAGACACAAATGGCCACCAAGAATGTCTTAACGAGGGACAAATCGCCACTAAGAACACTAACCTTTTAACCTTCGAATCTTCCAAAAATCACCACACCAAGCCTAGATCTGTGATTCCAAACACTAAACACTACTCCTATGTAATCCCTAAGCTATAAAGTACAAGATTTAACAACTTTTAACCACTAAACAAAGCTTAAAATGGAATTTTAAGAACAACACTTTTCGAACCAAAAACCACCCCAATCTACACGAATCTGTGAATATCAACACACATGGACCTAACCATGGCTCTGATACCAATTGTAGGATATTCACAATCAAAGAACACACGATTTGGGGTAGAAATATGGATCGAATGGTATAAGAACTAGAGAGAGAAAGTGGGAACTTCTAGAGAGAGAAATACTATGTGTATATTAGCTTGAAGTAAATGAGAGTTCCAACCCTTCCCTTGCAAGGGAAGGGGTATTTATACTTACTACATAATATGCCCCTAGCGGGCTGTGGAGAGAGCTGACAGAGGGTAAAGACCCGACCCACTCCACAATACTAATAATAATAACTAATCTACTACTAATATTACTAGTTATCCTACGAGCTATGATGTGCTAATAAGTACTCGGGATGACCGAGTCTTCAACTGAATATTCATATTCCTAACAGACTGAGACTACAGTAAATGCTGGTCCACACAGCCAAAGCGAATAACTCGGAAGTAAAACTTGGGTCATCCTTTACTTTTAATTCACGAATCTATGAAAAAGTTAAGAATAGATATAGATGAGTAATAGTCGTTATTTTTACAGGGTAATACATACAATAAGTCTACCTTGCTCCCAAACCAGTGAGGAAATCCTTCTTGTATATCATTGCCAGGAAATGCCCTGTAAATGTTCATGATATTAGAATAAGTTGTCGAATAATAACTTACGTAAAACACATTTTGAAATAAAACGCGTACCTCTCGTACTCGTTCACGTACGGGTCGATTTCATGACTGTTGTGTAGTACATACCATACTACTTTCTTCATTGTGTCTGGTTGAACCCGGATCAATGATTGCTTGCCATTCAGTTTACCGATTGATCGAAACACCTGAAATTGACTTGTTGGGCTTGGACCGTCCTCATTCCGGTCAGGACGATTAAATCTCGTCTCAACACCCCGAAAATAATGCGAACAGAAAGTTAATGCTTCATCAGCAATATAACCCTCCGCTATTGAACCTTCGGGCTTAGCTTTATTTCTGACATAATTCTTGAGCTTTTTCATGTATCTTTCAAATGGATACATCCACCTCATGTAAACAGGCCCGCCTTCAATAGCCTCTTCGGGTAGATGAATAACCAAGTGAATCATTATGTCAAAAAAAGCAGGAGGATGAGTTGTTCTTTAGCTTTCAACATGTCATCCACCATCAAAGTTCGAGCGCATATTTGTTTGAAGAATGAACAAAGCTCGATTATTGGTGTTGCGGTGGTTTGGTCCTTCAAGTAATTTTGAAGTCCAGCAGGAAGCAACCGCTGCATCATTATGTGACAGTCATGAGCCTTCAAGCCTGTTATGTTGCTATCATTGTCGGTCACTTTATGCTTGAAGTTAGATCCGAACCCATCAGGTAGTTTAACACCTTTGATGAATTGACAAAAAAATCATGATATTAGAGTAAGTCGTCGAAATGGATACGCGAATAGAATTGGAACAAATAAATTTTGAAATAAAACGCGTACCTTTGATGAATTGACAAAATTGTTTTCTTTCTTCAGCTGTGAAAGAGTACGTGGGATGAGGCTTAGAGCACTTCCCGTTTCCTTTGTTGACGAGCCACAACTCTTCACAAATTTGCAAATTTTCTAAGTCTTGTCTTGCCTTGTTGGTGTCTTTTGATTTTTCATTCATTAACAAAGTACCCAACACACTCTCACACACATTTTTTTCGATATGCATGACATCTAAATTGTGTTTTAGTGTAAGAAAAGACCAATACTTTAGCTCGTAGAAAATGGATAGTTTGGTCCAATTCAATTCGCGAACAGGATCACGTTTTTTCTTCGCACCCCCAAAACTTGGATGTTTCCCCGGGATACGTTTAGGAAATCTACTAAGTTGATTCAAGATGACATCACTGGTAAATTTTCTAGGAGGTTGTCTATGATCATCGTCCCGAGTATAGAATGCCCGTTTATTTTTCCGCCATTTATTGGTCGTTTTTAAGAATCTTCTGTGACCAACATAAGCGGTTTTGCCTAACACGCGAATAGATGGAGTGTCTATATTACATGTCGGACAAGCCAAGTAACCTTGCCCACTCCACCCAGAAAAACTACTTCGAGCGGGAAAGTCATTGATAGTCCATAAAAGCGCTGCTCTCATACAGAATTCAGTGCCAGTGGCAGCATCCCTAGTCATGACTCCATTTTTCCATAGAATCTTTAGGTCTTCAATCAAAGGCCTCAAATAAATATCTATGTCCTTCCCAGGTGATTTAGGGCCCGGAATTAACAACGTCAACATAAGAGAAGTCTCTCTCATACATATCCAGGGAGGCGTATTGTATGTTGTTAATATGACCGGCCACATGCTATAAGACTGACTAAGGTTGCCGTACGGATTGAAACCATCAGCATCCAACCCTAATCGGACGTTTCTTTTTTCATAGGAAAATTCTTTAGAATACTTCATGTCAAATTTCTTCCATGATTGACCATCAACCGGGTGTTGCATCTTACCGTCCTCCGTAGACTGCCCAGAAGCATGCCAAGTCATATGTTTTGCAGTGTGTTTAGACTTGTACAAACGCTGTAGTCTAGGAATGATAGGAAAATAACGCAACACCTTGTTAGGAACTTTCTTCCCCAGTGTGTTCTTGTCTTTCCATCTACTAGCATCGCAGATGGGACAATTCTGCAAATCTTCATTACCCTTCCCCCGATATAAAAAACAGTCATTTACACAAGCATGTATGGATTCGTATCCTAACCCGATCGTTTTATATGTTTTCTTTATTTCATAGTATAACGATGGGATTTTGTATCCTAGAGCGGGTGGGAAATATTCTTTGAGAAATTTTAGGGTTTCGTTAAATGTGGTGTCACTCATTTTACCTTTGACCTTGATGTTCGTAAACTTTTCCATAAAGTCCAATGAAGACATCCAATTACAGCCCGGGTATAGTGGCTCGTTGGCAGTGGCGAGTAACTCTTCAAACTCGTTACGTTGAGGAGTTGGCTCGTTGCTTGTCTCGCCAATATTTGCTTCAGTTGGCTCACTTTGTTCTTTATTCGGACAAATATCATGAAGGAACTCAGCCATATCACTCCCATGTTGATTCGTGTTGGGTACTACTGTCTGCTCATCCGGTTCACCGTGATTATACCATTTCGTATAACTTTGGTCCCAACCGTATGAGATTATGTGATTAAATAAATCTTCGTGTTTTACCCAACGAAATTTATGACAATACTTACATGGACAATAAACATTCCCATCAATATTCACAAAGGACTTGCAATACTTGCAAAAAGCTCTACGACCTTTTAGATATTCGCGGCTAGCACGAGGTTGAGAGACCCAACTCTTATCAATTGGCATAACTGCGTTTTAATGATGCAATAAATAATTATTTAGAATTAAGCATGTTCAAAAAAATCTACACATAAATACATAAAGGTGGAATCACGAGTTGTGCGTTTTGTTCACCTAATCCAACTATGGAAGGCAATCCTAATGACTTGAAAGCAACAGAATATCCTCATTATATGGATCGAAAACAAGTATATCATTGTACACAAGATGTTAAACGAATGAGCCGAGATGTTATGGTTGTACACGAGATCTTTAACGAACGAGCTGAGATGTTATGGTTATGCACGAGATGTTTAACGCACGAGCCGAGATGTTATGGTTATACACGAGATGTTTAACGAACGAGCCGAGATGTTATGGTTATACACGAGATGTTTAACGAACGAGCCGAGATGTTATGGTTATACACGAGATGTTTAACGAACGAGCCGAGATGTTATGGTTATACACGAGATGTTTAACGAACGAGCCGTGATGTTATGGTTATGCACGAGATGTTTAACGAACGAGCCGAGATGTTATGGTTATGCACGAGATGTTTAACGAAAGAGCCAAGATGTTATGGTTATACACGAGTTGTTTAACGAACGAGCCGAGATGTTATGGTTATACACGAGATGTTTAACGAACGAGCCGAGATGTTATGCCGAGATGTTATGGTTATACACGAGATGTTTAACGAATGAGCCGAGATGTTATGGTTATACACGAGATGTTTAACGAACGAGCCGAGATGTTATGGTTATACACGAGATGTTTAACGAACGATCCGAGATGTTATGGTTATGCACGAGATGTTTAACGAAAGAGCCGAGATGTTATGGTTATACACGAGTTGTTTAACCAACGAGCCGAAATGTTATGTTTATACACGAGTTGTTTAACGAACGAGCCAAGATGTTATGGTTATACACGAGTTGCTTAACGAACGAGCCGAGATGTTATGGTTATACACGAGATGTTTAACGAACGAGCCGAGATGTTCAACATCCGTTCCTGAAACAGGTTGTAATTCCTAATGACTTGAAAGCAACAGAATATCCTCATTATATGGATCGAAAACAAGTATATCATTGTACACAAGATGTTAAACGAATGAGCCGAGATGTTATGGTTGTACACGAGATCTTTAAAACGAACGAGCCGAGATTTATGGTTATGCACGAGATGTTTAACGAACGAGCCGAGATGTTATGGTTATACACGAGATGTTTAATGAACGAGCCGAGATGTTATGGTTATACACGAGATGTTTAACGAACGAGCCGAGATGTTATGGTTATACACGAGATGTTTAACGAACGAGCCGATATGTTATGGTTATACACGAGATGTTTAACGAACGAGCCGAGATGTTATGGTTATACACGAGTTGTTTAACGAACGAGCCGAGATGTTATGGTTATACACTAGATGTTTAACGAACGAGCCGAGATGTTATGGTTATACACGAGATGTTTAACGAACGAGCCGAAATTTATGGTTATACACGAGATGTTATGGTTTATGCTGTCCAAACAGGGGTGTTTGGGATTGCTTATTTCCTGCACCAAAAGGGTGTTTGGGTTTATGACCTTATTTGAAGAAACAATATCACAATTAACAAACACGAAGGCAAACATTTTATTTAAAACACGCAAGAGTTCTCAAACGAAAAACTCGACAACCAAACGAAACAACTCAAACCAAACAACTAGACAACCAAACGAAACAACTCAAACTAAACAACTCGACAACCAAATGAAACAGATAAAACGAAACAACCCGTTTATTTTTTTTTGCGGCTAATTCCCGCTTTGCTGGAACTCGCACCATCTTTTCCCTTCATTGCTCTCATTTCCTTGATACGTGCAAACGTAGCTTCGAGATTTGTTACTCTATTTTCCAGATTACCAAATTCGGTGTCGAGGTCCAACGTGCTTTCAGCTTCATCTTCACCTCCAACAGCAGCAGCTTGAGCTTCAGCAGCACGTTGAGCTTCAGCAGCATCTAGCTCTTCCAAATACTCTCTATAGTACGGCTTTCTCCTCAACCATTCCAAAATCTTGTCTCTCTGCCACGGTGCACAGTTCGCATAAGAACCATATTCATCAAAAATTTTCCAGCCCCAATGAAGTATAATGTCATTATACAGGAGCTCGTGTGATAAAGCCTTTGACCATTCCTGTTCCGGCGTTAAACCATCCATTGTTATGTGTGTTTTTTTGTGAGAATTTACGTGTTTTGTGATAAATTCATTATACGATATATATAAGTAAAAAATTGGCGGGGTAAAAGGAAAATTTGGCGGGAATACTTTCGGCGGGGACATGTCCCCGCCAAAAAGCCACTAAATTTTGGCGCGATAAATTTACCTTTTTGGAGCCAAAATATTTTTCATTTTCCGCGGGGACAAGTCGCCGCAGAAAATGAAAAATATGCATTATATCTTTCTGCGGTGACACGTCTCGGCAGAAAGGTAGGCGGGAAAAAAAGGCGCGAAGAATTAAGGCTCCAAAAGTTTGGTTAAAGATGTGTAAGTATGTGAAGTGTTTTCGGCGGCAACCTGTCCCCGCGAAAAGTAGCGTTGAATATTTTACAAATGGTCAGCCAGACTTTTTTGTCGTTTAGCGACTTTCCGCGGGGACAGAAGCGTCCCCGCAAAAAAGCTGGTCGCCCGTTCTCCCTTTTGTTGTAGTGATAGTGTTGAATAATTATATATTCATATCCTTATTTGAATAAGATCTAAAGCCATGTAGAACTTTGCATGATAGTCTAGATAAATAAAGGGATGGGCAAAAGAAAACAAGGGTGAATATTTTGGCGACAAAAGTGTCTATATTGACAGTTTATCTTTTGCTAAAAGCAAATGCCAAAAATCAAAAGAGTAAACATTTTTTTTTTTTTGTCATTTGTTTTTAGCAAAAGATAAATGACAAAAACAAAAAAATTATTTTACTTTTATTGTTTTTTTGGCATTTGATTTTAGCAAAAACAAGGGGTTTTTTTTTTTTTTTTTTTTTTTTTTTTTTTTTTTTTTTTTTAAGTTTGAAGTTTGTGCCCTTTACTTGGTGTTCATTTTGATGGTTATTATCAGTGCATGATAAAAGTGGGATATGAATTAATGCATGAGAAAAGTGGGATATATATGAATTATATATATATGATTTCTCAAGTATATTGTATTGAATATATTTTTGCATTGGATTGTTCAATATAATCTAGAATGTATGTCGGAATCATATTTCGTATTCTTTGCATATCATTTGACAATTGTAGTGCATGTATGGACTTTATGAAAACATATATAGTTTTCTGGGTTTGCATTTGTTGTGTCTGGCGATGCATATATGGTCATGGTTCACTAAATATATAAGAGTGTATTTTAAAAGGCAAATTCTTTTAAAAGGAAACACCATTCACCATCATTTTTTCATTTTAGAAATCATGGGTTCTTATTGCATGACGAGCAAGGCAACAATAGTTCTTGTGCATAGATGGTGAATTTAGTTTTAACTAAATTGGATATTATATCAATGGATTTGGCATAAGAATCATATTAAGCGATTGAACTTGAAATGTATGAAATTGTAAATGTGCATGGTGGTGAATATCTGTTTGTAATAACAAATGAGTTTGGGATACTTAAATTAACAATTGTCTATATTGAAAAAGTGGCCAAAAGAATTACAACGTAATTGATATATAGTTATGAAAAATGATTTGTATGCCTAAAACATGAACCTAAAGTTAGACCTAAAAATTTGATTGGTGCATTTGAAAAAATGGTTGGTGAAAAATAATGAGAGAGAATATTGTATTACACTTGTCATGAAATGGATGGAGTAGGTCTAATTTTAGGTCTCCTTTGTAGGCATATATATCAACACTCCTATAGTTATTGTCTAAAAGGATACCTTGTGCATGTATGTTTAGACAATCTACTACGGAGTAGTTGACAAAGATATCATTTGCTTGATATGTTTAAAAATCAAGTATTTAATTGCTTGTAGGAAACATAGATTGTGGTTTGGAACAAAATGGGAATTGTTCAAAATTCGAAGTGATACAATCATTGATGCAACAACTAAGTTGGATAATTGATCATAAAGATTACAAGGAAACTCGTGAATGGATTTTCACATTTGACGTAGTATCTTATCTTGATCACAAATACAAGTTGAGATGAGTTGAGAAGTGGTATTTGCTGAAATCATGATAATTACTTATTAAAACAGCAATTGTTAAATAAAGTATGAAGCAATTAAATTACACGAAAGGTTGTGGTTTTGGTGTTAGACTTTTGAAATAGTGATTATAAAAATTAACATGAAAGTCGTGCAAAGTGCAAACATTTGGCCTGCGTTTAATTTAGGACAATCAATTTGTAGGCATAAATTAGATATATAAGGGTATAGGCTGAATAATTTGATTGGTGTTAAATTCATCGGCGAATATCGATCGAAAGAAAAAAGAAAAAATTGATTCTACATTTTTCCTTCAGTTGGCTCACTTTGTTCTTTATTCGGACAAATATCATGAAGGAACTCAGCCATATCACTCCCATGTTGATTCGTGTTGGGTACTACTCTCTGCTCATCCGGTTCACCGTGATTATACCATTTCGTATAACTTTGGTCCCAACCGTATGAGATTATGTGATTAAACAAATCTTCGTGTTTTACCCAACGAAAGTTATGACAATACTTACATGGACAATAAACATTCCCATCAATATTCACAAAGGACTTGCAATACTCGCAAAAAGCTCTAAGACATTTTAGAAATTCGCGGCTAGCACGAGGTTGAGAGACCCAACTCTTATCAATTGGCATAACTGCGTTTTAATGATGCAATAAATAATTATTTAGAATTAAGCATGTTCAAAAAAATCTACACATAAATACATAATGGTGGAATCACGAGTTGTGCGTTTTGTTCACCTAATCCAACTATGGAAGGCAATCCTAACCCACTCTTTGAATGTTTCGTCTCATATATGAATGCGTATAACTGAATTTACTATTTGAGAAAATTTCGGCTGCATTTCCCCTCAACTCCCCAAATATGTGCATTAAAGAAATATTCGTAGGAGTAAAGGGGAAACACTGTCGAAATTTTCACAAATAGTAAATCAATTATACGCATTCATATCCTAAATGAGACAAAACATTCAAAAAGCAGTCCCAAACAGGGGACTTTCCGAAATTAATTTCTAGAGATCATGAGATAATCTACCATGTGCATATCTTTATCACTAAACTATAGTCAAATACTTTTAGCAGTTTTCAGTGTAAACTACATTACTACAATGTGACCACTTTGAACAACTGTGACCACTTCTAGCTCTATAGTTCAATAATATAAGCGTAAACCAAACACCCTTGCTGATATAAGCGTAAACCAAACACCCTTGCAGCTTAAGAAGCAACCCCATACGCATTCTAACAAGTAATTAACTAAACACAAACGCAAACAAAAATAACATACTGCAAGGCTGCTGTGGTGTGTTCTCGGCTGGTCTCAGCTGGTCTAGATGGCAAGCACGTGGTCCTCGGCAAACAACAGGTCTTTTGTGTCCTCGCCAAACACATAAACACAAATTAATAACTCAAAACTTTTGACGGCGACATGTCTCCGCTAAAGAAATAAAAAATTAAAAAAATATACCTTTTGGTCTCGGCTTCGTCTCGGTTGTGGTCACGGCTTCGTCTCGGCTCGGTCTCGGCTCTCGACAGTACACTATACAAAAAAAGTTAACAAAATTTTTTTTAAAAAAATAACAAAACTCAGAAAACAAATACAATCAATTTTATTTTATTTTATCCCTTTTATCACAACCGAATAACTATCAAACAAGAAATTAAAAAAAAAATCAATAATTAATAAAAATCGAAAAAATTAATACCTGGGAAGAAAGGAGATGGGAAAAAGAGATGGGGGAGGAAAGAATTAAACGGGAGAGGAGGGGGAGGAAAGAATTAAACGGGAGAGGAGGGGAAGGAAAGATGTGCACAGTGGTGCGAGTGTGGGTGCTGTGGTGGTGGAGATGGTGGTGTTGTGGTGGTGGTGGAGATGGCGGTGTTGTGGTGGTGGAGATGGTGGTTTTAGCAGATCTAACGCAGAAGGAAATGAGTGTTGTGTGTGTGTTTTTTATTTATTTATTATTTTTTTTCTAAGGAGATGGTGGTGTTGTGGTGGTGGTGGAGATGGCGCTGTTGTGGTGGTGGAGGAGAAGCAGATCGAACGCAAGCAGAAGCAGATGAAGGAGACGAGTTTTTTTTTTTTTTTTTTTTTTTTTTCTAAGTGATTAGATCTGATATCTAAATATGGGGTAGGTTTTAGGAATTACTTTCTGCGGGGACATGTCCCCGCAGAATGTAAATGATTATTTTAATCAGACTTTTTTGCGGGGACACGTCCCCGCTGAAAGTGGAAATTATTCGCCAAAACCTTTGGCGGGATAAAGTAAATGCTACGAGGGAAACTTAATTTTTTTTGTGAAACCTTTCTGCGGGGACATGTCCCCGCTGAAGGTATTTTGTAAATTATCTTTAATTAATTTAAAACTTTTAAAATGAATATTATTTCTTTTAAATTTAACTAAAAATTTTCTAAATCATATTTTGTTAATTTAAAACTTTTTAAAAATTTTCTAAATCATATTTTATTAATTGTTTAACAAACGAGCCGAGATGTTATGGTTATCCACGAGATGTTTAACGAACGAGCCGAGATGTTATGGTTATACACGAGATGTTTAACGAACGAGCCGAGATGTTATGGTTATACACGAGTTGTTTAACGAACGAGCCGAGATGTTATGGTTATGCACGAGATGTTTAACGAAAGAGCCGAGATGTTATGGTTAAGCACGAGTTGTTTAACGAACGAGCCAAAATGTTATGGTTATACACGAGTTGTTTAACGAACGAGCCGAGATATTATGGTTATACACGAGTTGTTTAACGAACGAGCCGAGATGTTATGGTTATACACGAGTTGTTTAACGAACGAGCCGAGATGTTATGGTTATACACGAGATGTTTAACGAACGAGCCGAGATGTTCAACATCCGTTCCTGAAACAGGTTGTAATTCCTAATGACTTGAAAGCAACAGAATATCCTCATTATATGGATCGAAAACAAATATATCATTGTACACAAGATGTTAAACGAATGAGCCGAGATGTTATGGTTGTACACGAGATCTTTAACGAACGAGCCGAGATGTTATGTTTCTGCACGAGATGTTTAACGAACGAGCCGAGATGTTATGGTTATACACGAGATGTTTAACGAACGAGCCGAGATGTTATGGTTATACACGAGATGTTTAACGAACGAGCCGAGATGTTATGGTTATACACGAGATGTTTAACGAACGACCCGAGATGTTATGGTTATACACGAGATGTTTAACGAACGAGGCGAGATGTTATGGTTATGCACGAGATGTTTAACGAACGAGCCGAGATGTTATGGTTATGCACGAGATGTTTAACGAAAGAGCCGAGATGTTATGGTTATACACGAGTTGTTTAACGAACGAGCTGAGATGTTATGGTTATACACGAGATGTTTAACGAACGAGCCGAGATGTTATGGTTATACACGAGATGTTTAACGAACGAGCCGAGATGTTATGGTTATACACGAGATGTTTAACGAACGAGCCGAGATGTTATGGTTATACACAAGATGTTTAACGAACGAGCCGAGATGTTATGGTTATGCACGAGATGTTTAACGAAAGAGCCGAGATGTTATGGTTATACACGAGTTGTTTAACGAACGAGCCGAAATGTTATGGTTATACACGAGTTGTTTAACGAACGAGCCGAGATGTTATGTTTATACACGAGTTGCTTAACGAACGAGCCGAGATGTTATTGTTATACACGAGATGTTTAACGAACGAGCCGAGATGTTATGGTTATACACGAGATGTTTAACGAATGAGCCGAGATGTTCAACATCCGTTCCTGAAACAGGTTGTAATTCCTAATGACTTGAAAGCAACAGAATATCCTCATTATATGGATCGAAAACAAGTATATCATTGTACACAAGATGTTAAACGAATGAGCCGAGATGTTATGGTTGTACACGAGATCTTTAACGAACGAGCTGAGATGTTATGGTTATGCACGAGATGTTTAACGAACGTGCCGAGATGTTATGGTTATACACGAGATGTTTAACGAACGAGCCGAGATGTTATGGTTATACACGAGATGTTTAACGAACGAGCCGAGATGTTATGGTTATGCATGAGATGTTTAACGAAAGAGCCGAGATGTTATGGTTATACACGAGTTGTTTAACGAACGAGCCGAGATGTTATGGTTATACACGAGATGTTTAACGAACAAGCCGAGATGTTATGGTTATACACGAGATGTTTAACGAACGAGTCGAGATTTATGGTTATACACGAGATGTTATGGTTTATGTTGTCCAAACAGGGGTATTTGGGATTGCTTATTTCCTGCACCAAAAGGGTGTTTGGGTTTATGACCTAACAATATCACAATTAACAAACATGAAGGCAAACATTTTATTTAAAACACGCAAGAGTTCTCAAACGAAAAACTCGACAACCAAACGAAACAACTCAAACTAAACAACTAGACAACCAAACGAAACAACTCAAACTAAACAACTAGACAACCAAATGAAACAGATAAAACGAAACAACCCGTTTATTTTTTTTGCGGCTAATTCCCGCTTTGCTGGAACTCGCACCATCTTTTCCCTTCATTGCTCTCATTTCCTTGATACGTGCAAACGTAGCTTCGAGATTTGTTACTCTATTTTCCAGATTACCAAATTCGGTGTCGAGGTCCAACGTGCTTTCAGCTTCATCGTCACCTCCAACAACAGCAGCTTGAGCTTCAGCAGCAGCTTGAGCTTCAGCAGCACGTTGAGCTTCAGCAGCATCTAGCTCTTCCAAATACTCTCTATAGTACGGCTTTCTCCTCAACCATTCCAGAATCTTGTCTCTCTGCCACGGTGCACAGTTCGCATAAGAACCATATTCATCAAAAATTTCCCAGCCCCAATGAAGTATAATTTCATTATACAGGAGCTCGTGTGATAAAGCCTTTGACCATTCCTGTTCCGGCGTTAAACCATCCATTGTTATGTGTGTTTTTTTGTGAGAATTTACGTGTTTTGTGATAAATTCATTATACGATATATATAAGTAAAAAATTGGCGGGGTAAAAGGAAAATTTGGCGGGAATACTTTCGGCGGGGACATGTCCCCGCCAAAAAGCCACTAAATTTTGGCGCGATAAATTTACCTTTTTGGAGCCAAAATATTTTTCATTTTCCGCGGGGACAAGTCGCCGCAGAAAATGAAAAATATGCATTATATCTTTCTGCGGTGACACGTCCCCGCAGAAAGGTAGGCGGGAAAAAAAAGGCGCGAAGAATTAAGGCTCCAAAAGTTTGGTCAAAGATGTGTAAGTATGTGAAGTGTTTTCGGCGGCGACCTGTCCCCGCGAAAAGTAGCGTTGAATATTTTACAAATGGTCAGCCAGACTTTTTTGCCACCTCAGCACTTTTTTGTCGTTTAGCGACTTTCCGCGAGGACAGAAGCGTCCCCGCAAAAAAGCTGGTCGCCCGTTCTCCCTTTTGTTGTAGTGATAGTGTTGAATAATTATATATTCATATCCTTATTTGAATAAGATCTAAAGCCATGTAGAACTTTGCATGATTAGTCTAGATAAATAAAGGGTTGGGCAAAAGAAAACAAGGGTGAATATTTTGGCGACAAAACTGTCTATATTGACAGTTTATCTTTTGCTAAAAGCAAATGCCAAGAATCAAAAGAGTAAACATTTTTTTGGCATTTGTTTTTAGCAAAAGATAAATGACAAAAACAAAAAAATTACTTTACTTTTTATGTTTTTTTGGCATTTGATTTTAGCAAAAACTAGGGTTTTTTTTTTTTTTTTTTTTTTTTTTTTTTTTTTTTTTTAATTTGAAGTTTCTGCCCTTTACTTGGTGTTCATTTTGATAGTTATTATCAGTGCATGATAAAAGTGGGATATGAATTAATGCATGAGAAAAGTGGGATATATATGAATTATATATATATATGATTTCTCAAGTATATTGTATTGAATATATTTTTGCATTGGATTGTTCAATATAATCAAGAATGTACACTACAACAAAACAGGCCTAATGCAACCGTCCAAATATGATGCAAATCGGTTGCAAAAGGCTATTTGCAACGGAAATGCAACGGATTCTGACTATTGCAAAAAGGCTCCATGCAAATTTAATTTGCAGCCGAATTGCAACCATCACAAAACTTTTTGCAACCGTTTTGCAATGAAAGATAATCCGTTGGAATTTCAAACTATTTTTGCAACGAAGATTTTTTTCCCACAATTTTGCAACGAAGATTTTTTCCCACAATTTTGCAACGAATATGTTTTTGCATCGACACGTAATTTGCAACGGTTATAATTTGTTATGGGTTTTGCAACGGTAACTTTTGCAACAATCAAAATTTGCATCAGTACATTTTTGCAACAGAAATTTCTATATAACAAAATAGATATTATCAAACCAAATATCTCTAAATATTCAAATCAAACCGAAATAGTAATCACCGAATACCCCAAAATATCATAAATGTTATCAAAAGCATTCTATCCAACTCACTATTACGAGTTATAGAGTTATAGAGTTGGGGAGTGTATCAAAAGATTTACCAAACACAACATATTGTAAACTAGGGACGGGGAATGGGAGGTTGTTGTGTATATTGTGCAAACATCTCGGCAATCTTTGCATTCGCTTCTTTAACCATTTCTTCCTTCATTTTCAATGCATGAGACTCAAGTTTTTCTTCATATTGCTTTCTGTTCTCTTCTTTAGCTTCCTCAAAAAGCTCTTTATCTCGTGTTCTCGCTTCCTTCAACTCTTCCAAAGAATTTTGCAATACTTCAACCTACAAATCACAATCTTTAAGCCCATTTAACTCATTTTAATGCATATATACCCTACTCAACCTATTCAAAAATAATACTAGCCACAACATTCTGTTTCAACCCATTTCACCAAATAATGTACTTTTTATCCACGAAAGTAATTAACTTCACTTCCAATTCACGTAGACCTGATATGAGCATAGAAGTGATAAACTTACCGCATTAGGTGGATACGACGACGTAGCGGTGCTGGGAGTAGAAGGTATTCCTGTCAACACAAATATGGGATCTGATGATTTCCCTGCCCCATATGTATTGCCTCTGTTCACTGGAGTCACTTGATTCCATGTTTCTTGGTTATGGGGGTGTGACTCAACATCCTCCCCATGACTCTTAATCATAGATGCTTGATATTTCTCCTATAATTGGAACCATTGTTAATAACTAAGATATTTATCATTTGATAATAAAAGCACATAAGGTTATCTAGTTATTACAAGGTGTGTCGGGTTTGGGTCATAACAGACTTAAAAGCTAGACAAGTCAAAGATGACCAAAAATACAACAATATATGAATCACAATTGGCCACAGGCCACCTTACACTGTACATTTATATAAAAATCAAAGACAGGTACCTGGGCAGACAGAGAGCATAACAGACTCACATAAATTGCATAGCAGATCCAAACACCCCTTAATAAACAATTGGACATCTAAACTATTCAAACTATATGTTAAGCTTGCATAACAGGATAACATAAAAACCGCCATCACCTACCTGTTTTTCATGTATATTTAACAAAATCAATTGCAAGGTCTGATGCATAATAATATTACTGTGGGACAGGTTCTGTATACTAGTTTTGTTGTTTGGCAAGGTCTGATGCATCAACTTTCAAGTGCCAAGTGGATAGTCAATGTATAGGTGTATTATTTCTCAATGCAAGTAATCATAGTGGGTCAGTTTGTGTGATGTTTTATTTGTAATAGTGGTTGGTAAGTTTATAAAGTATAACAAGGTTAGAACACTTACAATATGTTCACGTGACTTGTCATTAACCCATACCGGCTCGACCACATCTACCTCAATTGAGGTCGACCCTCCTTCCTCATTTGACCCGCATACCCCATTTGACCCACCTGTACCATCTGACCCGCCTACCCCATCTGACTCGCCTTCCCCAACTGACCCATCTACGTTCTCCGACCCACCTGACTGTTGAACCAACGGTGGCCTTGTTGCTTTGAGCGTATGGGCGTAAGTGTAAAACTTGGTAGATCCCATAGGGCCCTTCAAGTCATGTTTATTGAAGTTATTATAAATAGCTGTAGCAATACATAATATATAAGAAGAGGGAAATTAGAGATATCTTACAATGAGTTTCCTGGTTGTGGTAAAGCTACGAGACCCACATGTGTGAACGCCACCTAGAGATATGTTTCTGTTTTTTTTATTCTGATCTGATAAAGCTTTCCACTTCTCTGAATTAAATACCTGTAATAATGCAATCCAAACTTCTTGTTTCATCCAGCTTGGGTTAAAAGGTGTGAGGCATGAAACTCTTTTTAAGCAAGTGACTTAAGACCGTTTCACGTGATCTGTAAGGCTTGTTACTACAAACTTTACAAGGACATTTTATATTAAGCACTATATTCCCTGACATAGTCAGCTTGTTTTCAACAACTTCAGGGTTAGAGTAGGCAAAGTCTAAAAATCTCTCTAGATTATTCACATAATCAGGATTAGAATGCCCATCTATGTTGGTGTTATACATCCATCTTCGATCACTAGTCGACGTCATAATCACTCAATATAATCACGATTCAAATAAGTATATCACCTATGTTCAAATACTTGGAATTAAACATATATACATGTAAAATGTAAACTAAGCGAGCTAACATATTTAAGCATAAGTAGATAGAATAATCAGCAACAAATAACATCCAATAATCATCACTATCGGCTCAAACACCTAATAATCAAATATCTATATAACTAAATCAAGATACTTCAAATTCAAGAAAATAACTTAAATGACAACATCATTATCATACACATATGCAGTCTTTATACACATACAATTGAAATCATTAAAAAATTTTAAAAAAATAATAAAGTCGAAAACAGTTAAAAAAAAGTCAAAATCAGCTACAAAAAGTCAAAATCAGCATCAAACACTTATACAACACCTCATATTCAGATCTTTATAAACCTTAAATCAAGATTCTTTAAATTCAACAAAACAACTCAGATAAGAACATAAGTAAAGCATTTTTACACATAACTTGAAAGTTGAAACAACAATTACTAGAAGGATGTAATCATACCTATACTCGATTTGAAGACCGTTAAATGAGATATGACAGAAGAGAGTGAGCAACGATTTGCTCAGTTTGAAGACTGGTAAACATGAGATGACAGAAGAGAGTGAGCAACGAGATGACAGAAGAGAGTGAGGAACAATATAAGAGAGTTGGAGTTGATAATCGAGAGATGAGCGAGGGGTGGAAGAAAAGAAAAGTGGTATCTATGGTGGATATTGTTTGTTCATCTTGAGTTCTGGTGTGTGCTTTCCTAAAGTACAGAAAGTGTTAAAGTGTGTTGTATGTGGGAGGCGGGTGTTAAGTGTGTTGGTAGATAGGGCAACAGAAAGTGTTAAAGTGTGTTGTATGTGGGAGGCGGGTGTTAAGTGTGTTGGTAGATAGGGCAACAAAGAATTTGGGGAACTTTGAGAGGGAACATTTAGAATGGAGGGAAATAAAAATTGGGTAGGAGGGAAAATTTTGGTTAAGATATTTTCATTTATAAAAACAACTAGAAAAATAGTTGTAAATATAAATGTGATGTCTTTTAATAACCGGAAGTTATTGTGTCGCTCGGTAGAATCTGTTATTGTATTTTATGATGCTAATATACATTGGGTAAGCCAACGACATCGTTTAACTAATATCAAGTTTATCTAGTTATTTGATTAAACACGTTAGACAATGAATTAGTCATTACAATTAATAAAACAAGATACAACTCATCGCAATGTTATTGAACTACTACAAATATTACGACATACATATAATTAATCATTTTAAACAATAAAAGCTCAATATCAAGGCTATTAAGATAAGCATTTTACTATAGATTGTTTTTGTCTAGGTATCATGCTCGTGATCATGATTATATGCTTGGAAAAACTCGTGCACCTGCTCCATTTGTCACTCCATCTTTTGCTGCAAACTACGCAGTGGGCACACCACAACGGATGCTCGTCAAGCTCAACTTTCAGAGTTAGCTGCTCAATTGAGTGCTCTTGGATTCCAAGTGTCACCCATAGCACCATCTGGTCCACAAGCCTTTTATGGTGCTAGTCCATCAAACAACAACATGAGTAACAATAACAACAACCGAAGCAATCGCAACAACTCTCGTGATAACAACAACAACCGAGGTCGTGGTAATGGTCGTCCATTTGATTGGGCATCCACCCAGAACACGGTATATGGCACTTGCAATAGATGTGGTATTGGTCACATTCTATCAGAATGCCCTAAACGTCAATTCACCACGAAACTAAAGAATGTTCAAACTGATGTTATGGTTACACACGAGATGTTTAACGAACGAGCCGAGATGTTATGGTAATGCACGATATGTTTAACGAACGAGCCGAGATGTTATGGTTACACGCGATATGTTTAACGAACGAGCCGAGATGTTATGGTTACACACGAGATGTTTAACGAACGAGCCGAGATGTTATGGTAATGCACGATATGTTTAACGAACGAGCCGAGATGTTATGGTTACACACGAGATGTTTAACGAACGAGCCGAGATGTTATGGTTACACACGAGATGTTTAACGAACGAGCCGAGATGTTATGGTTACACACGAGATGTTTAACGAACGAGCCGAGATGTTATGGTTACACACGAGATGTTTAAAGAACGAGCCGAGATGTTATGGTTACACACGAGATGTTTAACGAACGAGCCGAGATGTTATGGTTAGGCACGATATGTTTAACGAACGAGCCGAGATGTTATGGTTACACACGAAAATTTCCCGCCAAAACTTTCCCACCAAAACTTTCCCACCAAAACTTTCCCACCAAAAATTTCCCGCCAAAACTTTCCCACCAAAATGCTGGCGCCAAAAATTTCCCACCAAGACCTGCTCTTATATACTAACATCTTATCCACACAAATTCGCAACCTCTTGTACTCAAAACCACTTAACCTCACAACCACAAACACACACTGTTATCATGGTAAAGATGGCGGAATTTGAAGCTTTTGCTTGTCCTTGTAAACGAGGAGACGTAATTCTGCGAGAATCGCATAAACCTTACTCCCTTGGTAAACAATACTATGCGTGTCCTTTTTCAAAGGTGAACAATTACATACTTTTTTGTGTGTTATATAAATAATTTGGTTAGTTGTTAAAAATAATAGTTTTTACTCTTTAACAGGGTGGGACAAAGGAGTATGGATGCGATTTTTTTTTATGGAAGGAGGAACGACTAGCCAAAATGACCGGTTCTCTTGGAGCTTTAACGCCTCCAACTCATTCCGCAAGATCATCCATAACTCCAACTCGTTACACTGCAGGACCTTCAACATCGAGTCCTGGAAATACAGAGTGCTCAAACTGCATCAAACTGAATCACCAGATAATGGTACTCAATAAAATGCTAGAAGTGTATATGCATCCAGACAAACACACAACTGATTCAGCTGCCTTATTTCATGACCTTTATAATGACATGCTAGGTGATATGGGAAATCTTCGTATGTAGGTTGTTGTTGTTGCTGTTATTGTTGTTGTTGTTGCTGTTATTGTCGTTGTTGTTGTTTGTTGTTGTTGTTGCTGTTGCTGTTATTGTTGTTGTTTAATAAAATGTTGTTGTTGTTGTGAAAACTGATGTCGAACGTGCTTTATATTTTTAATTCGTTCGCTTTAAAATGTTCCAGTGATGTTGTTGTTGCTGTGAAAACTTAAGTATCCATCAAGATTCAACCATAAGGGGCCGTTTGGTTTATGTTGTCCAAACAGGGCCGTTTGGTTTATGTTGTTTTGTTAACAGTAGCCCACAAGGGCCGTTTGGTTTATGCTGTCTAAAGAGGGGTGTTTGGGATTGCTTATTTCCTACACCAAAAGGGTGTTTGGGTTTATGACCTTATTTGAAGAAACAATATCACAATTAACAAACACGAAGGCAAACATTTTATTTAAAATACGCAAGAGTTCTCAAACGAAAAACTCGACAACCAAACGAAACAACTCAAACTAAACAACTCGACAACCAAACGAAACAACTCAAACTAAACAACTCGACAACCAAACGAAACAACTCAAACTAAACAACTGGACAACCAAACGAAACAACCCGTTTATTTTTTTTTGCGGCTACTTCCCGCTTTGCTGGAACTCGCACCATCTTTTCCCTTCCTTGCTCTCATTTCCTTGATACGTTGAGCTTCAGCAGCACGTTGAGCTTCAGCAGCACGTTGAGCTTCAGCAGCATCTAGCTCTTCCAAATACTCTCTATAGTACGGCTTTCTCCTCAACCATTCCAGAATCTTGTCTCTCTGCCACGGTGCACAGTTCTCATAAGAACCATATTCATCAAAAATTTCCCAGCCCCAATGAAGTATAATTTCATTATACAGGAGCTCGTGTGATAAAGCCTTTGACCATTCCTGTTCCGGCGTTAAACCATCCATTGTTATGTGTGTTTTTTTGTGATAATTTACGTGTTTTGTGATAAATTCATTATACGATATATATAAGTAAAAAATTGGCGGGGTAAAAGAAAATTTTGGCGGGAATACTTTCGGCGGGGACATGTCCCCGCCAAAAGACATTAAATTTTCGCGGTAATTAACTTATCTTTTTGGAGCCAAAATGTTTAACGTTTTCAGCGGGGATATGTCCCCGCGAAAAATTAAAAATATACATCTTTGTTTTCTGCGGGGACATGTCCCCGCAGAAAGTAGAGCGGGAAAAAAAAGCGGGAAGAATTAAGCGCTCTAATTTTGGTCAAACTTTGGCCAATATGTAAAAGACTTTCTGCGGGGACATGTCCCCGCAGAAAAGTGGCGTTGAAAATTTTATAACTGGTCAGCGAGACTTTGCGCCAGCTCAGCAATTTTTTGTCGTTTAGCGACTTTCCGCGGGGACGGAAGTGTCCCCGCAAAAAAGCTGGTCGCCCGTTCTCCTTTTTGTTGTAGTGACTACAAAGTACATCACAAGGATTTCTCATTAGTGTGCTAGACCGAATATGTGACATATAATGTTTTTTTGATGGATGATCACGGTCGGTGCAACTAAACCATCATATCACCGTTCAAGGGTTATCCAAAACAATAATGCCCCCATGATGACTAGATATGCTTATTCATAAGAACGAAGAGTCGTCTTCATCATTTTACACACTATAAACACACTCTTATTTTAGTCTATCTTGTCATTACCCCTTCTACGAGGATCATTGATTTTTTACAAGTTCTCTAGTGGATTAACAGGGAAAAAGATAAATGCAAGGGATTTGCCACGACAATCAGAAATAATTATTTTACATTTTATTGTAATCTTCAATTGCAAGTTAATGCAAATTTTTTAAATTTGCAACAGAATTACAACGGAAAGCTTTGCTATTCCTTTAAAATTTAGATTTTTGCAACAGAATTGCAACAGAAAATAAGCGTTAATTTGTTTTAGAAGTCTTCCGTTGGTATTCCGTTGCAAATATTGAAAATTTGCAACCGAATTGCAACAGAAAACAAATGATAATTTCTTTTAGATTTAAACGTTGTCTTCGGTTGCTATTCCGTTGCAAATTATGAAAAATTGCATCGGAATTGCAACGGAAAATAAATTGAATTTCTTTTAGATTTAGTTTTTGTCTTTCGTTGCTTTTTCGTTGGAAATTTAAATAATTTGCAACGCATTTGCAACGGAAAAAATAAAAATAAAAGTAAAAGAAAAATGTTTTTATTTTGCAACGGATTTGCAACCGTTTTTATTGTCGATGCTATTCGGTTGGTAATTCGTTGCATTACGGTTGCAAATTTGCAACGGAAGTCTACCGTTGTAAATTTTCGTTGCATTAGCCTGGTTTTGTAGTAGTGGTATGTCGGAATCATATTTCGTATTCTTTGCATATCATTTGACAATTATAGTGCATGTATGGACTTTATGAAAACATATATAGTTTTCTGGGTTTGCATTTGTTGTGTCTGGCGATGCATATATGGTCATGGTTCACTGAATATATAAGAGTGTATTTTAAAAGGCAAATTCTTTTAAAAGGAAACACCAGTCACAATCATTTTTTCATTTTAGAAATCATGGGTTCTTATTATGATTGCATGACGAGCAAGACAACAATAGTTCTTGTGCATAGATGGTGAATTTAGTTTTAACTAAATTGGATATTATATCAATGGATTTGGCATAAGAATCATATTAAGCGATTGAACTTGAAATGTATGAAATTGTAAATGTGCATGGTGGTGAATATCTGTTTGTAATAACAAATGAGTTTGGGATACTTAAATTAACAATTGTCTATATTGAAAAAGTGGCCAAAAGAATTACAACGTAATTGATATAGTTATTGTCTAAAAGGATACCTTGTGCATGTATGTTTAGACAATCTACTAGTTGACAAAGATATCATTTGCTTGATATGTTTAAAAATCAAGTATTTAATTGCTTGTAGGAAACATAGATTGTACGTGGTTTGGAACAAAATGGGAATTGTTCAAAATTCGAAGTGATACAATCATTGATGCAACTAAGTTGGATAATTGATCAAAAAGATTACAAGGAAACTCGTGAATGGATTTTCACATTTGACGTAGTATCTTATCTTGATCACAAATACAAGTTGAGATGAGTTGACAAGTGGTATTCGCTGAAATCATGATAATTACGTATTAAAACAGCAATTGTTAAATAAAGTATGAAGCAATTAAATTACACGAAAGGTTGTGGTTTTGTGTTAGACTTTTGAAATAGTGATTATAAAAATTAACATGAAAGTCGTGCAAAGTGCAAACATTTGGCCTGCGTTTAATTTAGGAAAATCAATTTGTAGGCATAAATTAGATATATAAGGGTATAGGCTGAATAATCTGATTGGTGTTAAATTCATCGGCGAATATCGATCGAAAGAAAAAAGAAAAAATTGATTCTACATTTTTATATACTTCTCCCTTTTATAATCTAAGTGGGAAAAACATTGCTTCTATGCTTATAAATTTTTGTTATTAACATACAAATAAAAAGGTTATAATTGAAATTTTAATGAAAAGGACAAAACAATTTAAAGTTTGCTTTTTATAAAAGAAAAATAAAATAAAAGATAGAGGTCCTGTATTTAGTAATGAACGGGTTACATCAAATTTATAATTGGCATACATAAGAATCTGCAACAAATTTAGTTTCACATTTTGTGGTACGCGTTTTATAAAGTATTAGATGTCTATTTGGCTTTGCTTTAAGTTGTTACAAATGTTTGCTATTTCTTCGCCATGCACATTACAGATATAATACTCTCAGCAAACTTCTTTTAAAGTGAAAATATAGAAGGACAGATACAACAAATGACTAATATAGCTTTAAACATCATTTTTGTATTAACATACAAAATAGTAAATAGACCCACAAACATTAATATTTACATATCTACTTTGCTAAATCATTAAACACACTTTTTTCAAAACAAAATACAACTCCATTAATTCATTTAAGTCTTCCTTCGAGTGGTCCATGCTAACTACTGACCTATGCGCGCACAGGCGATAAGACTCTTTTCTAATCACATTGATAATGAAGCGTTTCTAGCTATGGAACCCGAGCTAAAACATTTTCCCTCATAATACCCTGCATTGAAACTCGTATACACTATTTTGTCTGACCTGTAAAAAAAATCAAAACCCAAACAGTATAACATGTATATTCCTAACTTCATCTATCATTTTGTTTCGGTAGGTCATATGTCCTTATATTTTTAGTGTGACACAAACATCGCACGTCACAACCGGAGAAACACAAATAGAAAAACGAGTTAGGGACACTACTACACAAAGTATTATTTGAGACGGCAATTAGATACGGTTAAGCAAAAAACCGTATCAAAAAACAAAAAGAAAAGACTTTTGCTACGGTTTAAAAAAAAAAAACATACTAATTAAAACCCATTTGCTACGGTTTGTTTATTTTATACGGTTTATTTGTGAACCGTACCAAATAATTGTGTTTTGCTACGGTTTTTTATCAACCGTGCTAATTGTATTACTTTCTACTACGGTTTTTATAGAACCGCACCAATTTTTTTTTTCAAAAACCAGATCTGCTCCTCCAACGAAAACCTGATACCTATTCCCCCACACCCACATTTACTTCTTCACATTCCATATACCACATTTACTCTTTTCCACTCAAATCTTTCAAACTATTACATTAAACACTCAATCAACAACAATAATAAATTTAACTTAAACCTCACAAAACTACATACAAGGTAATAGTTATATTTTGTGGATAATTTTATTTATTTTTACTCATTGTAACTCTTTTATGCATAACAAATTTATTTTTGATATTTGTATAGGTATAAATTTCTTCATCATTTATCCATATTAGAGATTTTCCACTCAATTAAAAAAAATTCGGATCATAAGGTGAGTTTATAAACTTTTTGTTATATTTATGTTTTTATTATTAGTTCTAAATACTTGTATATATGTATATAGTTGATACGCTTATTTGTGTATATATAGCACTAGCTACATAACCCGCCCGTTGGGCGGGTTCGCTTCATAATAATGTTAATAATAATAAGTGTACGTAAACAAATATTGAATATAACAAAACATAGTAAAAACATACAGTCAGACAAAAAATTTAAAAAACAAAACATTGAAATCTTTATAAAATGACATAAACATAATAAGATTTATCAAAGAACAATCTAACAATTAAATTTATGTATTTCTCTTGATCATATGATAAATGCATATTGTGATAGTCAATTGTTTCCAAAAGCTCTTCATCGCTAACATCTTCCTCTTCGTGAAGCTCCATCTTTTTTTGTCTTCTTTTGTCTACCTTAAGCTTATTTGCTTTATATTTTGAATTTTTTTTTCATGTTGCGATTTTCAAAAGCGTCCCACTTTTTCTTCCTTAACTGAGCTAATTTTAAGAAATACCACTCAACCAGAGGTTGTTTAGAGGTTGTCGCCTCATCTTGTACATCAACATGGATTCTTTCTAGCAAACAGTAGGAAAAATATAAGATTAGTAATGGTAAAAAAAAATATTGTTAATTGTAACTAACCACACACATTATTATTATATAAACGGACATGTTTATACACATTATGTTACAACAAACTCACAATCAATGTTAAAAAAAACAAAAAAAAACAGCTATTTTTAATAGTTTAATCTGCACAAATAATTGGTTTTTGTTGTAAGTTGCAATGGTGCTTGATCATTTCGTCAGCTTTGGCTAAATGAGGTGATTGATCCTATGTTTACATCACCCAAACAACCGAAGTGAATATCAATAGACATAAATATATACGATAATCAATACTGTATAGTTAACACAGATTATAGGGCCTTTGGAACATTCAAAAGTGAATATCATTGTAACCTTGATGAAACTAATATATAGTTGACACAGATTATAGGGCCTTTGGCATTTATATACAATAATCAATACTGTATAGTTGACACAGATTATATTTTGAATCGAACAATGATGTAATGTACATGAAACCATATAAAGGGAAAGAAGATGTGTGTCAAGCTACATAGCATATCATATGAATAGAACAAACATTCAATGAGAGGTCACATACCTTCAGGTGTAGGAAACAAACAAACAAACAAGTACTTGCATTAACATTAATCCCGCAGATCCTGGTTCATATATTAATCCCGCAGAACCTGGTCTTTAACTGACTATAACATTAACATTAATCCCGTAGAACCTGGTTCATATATACCCGCATCAATTAGCAAAGCAAAGAAGTACTTGATCTTATAAAGCTGCTATTAAAGAATGATGTCACATAGATCAATATTAAATCTAGTTCATATATACCTGCAGTGTTCTACATCTTCATGGCCATTAGACTGAAATTGAGAAACTTACGGAATCAATATTACTATCACTTGATGATTCTACTATAATATGAAATTGGGTAGAAACATTTGAAAATGGAAAAATAAGAACATAAAAGCTTGTATAAACACCAAGACCAAACACAGTGATACAGGAAAAATTAAGTACCTTTCACATTAAACAAAACACAACAAAACATGATGTGAAAGTAACTTGCATTTTCTTCTTCACCTGTAACAAAAATAATTAACAGGTTAGAATGTGAAACTTTGAGACAAAATCTAATTAGGAAAGGAGAAATCTACATCATCACTTTAAATACCTTACCTTAAGTTGGGCAAAAAAAGAACCATTTTTTGTTGTGGGCAAACTCTTGGGTAGTGCCTTTGCAGAATATTGTCTTGCCACCTAAATGCTAGTAAAGTGTGAATAGAACAAACATGCAATGAGAGGTCACATACCTTCAGGTGTAGGTAACAAACAAACAATGAAGTACTTGCATTAACATTAATCCCGCAGATCCTGGTTCATATATTAATCCTGCAGAACCTGGTCTTTAACTGACTATAAAATTAACATTAATCCCGCAAAACCTAGTTCAAAGAATGATGTCACATAGATCAGCATTTAATTTGGTTCATATATACCTGCAGTGTTCTACATCTTCATGGCCATTAGAATGAATTTGAGAAACTTACGAAATCAATATTACTATTTGAATATGCACTTGATGATTCTACTATAATCTGAAATTGGGTATAAACATTTGAAAATGAAAAAATAAGAACATAAAAGCTTGTATAAACACCAAGACCAAACACAGTGATTGATGAACTCAAATAAGTACATTTTATTATCATCATTTATCCTATTTATTTGACTTGTTTTATTATATTATGTATGAGAATTGATACTTAATCGTTTACTTTTGTAATTCTCAGGTAAAAACAAGTATTATGTGAAACTTGGCGATTTTGGACTAATTATGGAGCAAAACAAGCAAGAAGTTAAGAGTCTACTGAAATGTACAAGATCAAGACATTCTGCTCCAGATACGCCGCATCTTGCTTATTACATACGGCACATCACTATCAAGATTTCACAAGATACAATCCAAGATACAAGAAGACATGCGCCGCATCTAAGAATGGAGTTACGCAGCATCTTCTGGCGGTGTACGAATATTCTTGAATATATTAATCTTGGACCCCACGCGAAGTTAAGTCAATGCGCCGCATCTACTTATTAGATGCGCCGCATCTTACCCTCAGACAGAAACTATAAATACCCCAAGACCAGACGTATTCGAGAGGTTGGATAGAGCCCTAGTTTTAGAAGACCGAAGACCACAGAAACCCTAGGACGAATTCAGTCGAAGTGGCAGCACAAGACACACCTTGAACGAAGATACAAGAGCTGTAAGAAGGTCCTGCATGTATTTAATTCATTAAGTAGTTTTGTTTTATTGTATTAGTAAACTTTAATTCATCAGGATTGGTGGCTTGTGTAATGTGACAACGGAAAGGTTGCACTCCCTTAAAACTGCTTTCCCATTAATTAAAGTTTATATGTTGATGTCTTTGGTGACTTTTATTAGTGCATTGATAACCTCTGTGTCTAGCTGAGCGTTGATCGGGTCGCCATGCCTCTGCCCTCGCCTATTTATTAGATCGCCTATGCATTCTATCGTCTGTAGAAAAGTAGGAAGAAAGATAAATAGGATAGTCATAAGTAATCATTAAGGGTTTACTCGCCGATAAGATTAGAACCAACGAGAAAGGACTTAATTTCGGTGCGTTGCATCGAACTATACACTTCATATAAAACTAGCAATAAAACAAGTGACAAGCTACTTAACTATCAGGACAGGTCTTCTTATTGTCTCGAGTATTTATCTGTGTACGTGTGTGCTACTCGCTGATTCGTGCCTATTAGGTTAGTTTATTATTTTATTGCAACCAAACCGTGCCAGTCTCTCAGGCTGAACCCCCTTTGCGTTAGAATAGGTTGTATAGCTAACTTAAGATATTAAAATACTGATTAGGATAACTAGATAATACGTTCCACTCTTAGTGATCGACACTCTACTTACCATTATATTCATACTGACCGGGTACACTGCTCGTTAAAGTGTGTGTGTTATTGATAAGTCGGCTAAATATAAATTTAAAACTTGAATACTGCTAAAACCACAACGACATACCGTGGGTATAAATTAGAGCATACGCACACGCGCATCAAGTTTTTGGCGCCGCTGCCGGGGAGTGAATTGTTATTATCTGTTAATTTGATTAGTATTTTAATTAGGTTTTTAATTTTTAATCTAACCGCTAACTTTGTTGTGTATTAATTAATTTGCATTCATTGTATTATTTTGCATATTTTCTGTTTTTGTGTGTTTAATTTTTGTTTATTTTCGTTTGTTTTTATTTGTTTTTATTTTTCGTATTTTCTGTATTCTGCTATCGTTGTACTGAGCTAATATAAATGATACGGCGCATCTATTTTCATAGATACGGCGTATTGCGTTTAATTTTTTTAAAATACAACGCGTTTAATTAATTCGATACAACGCATCTTTCCCCAAGATACGGCGTATCTGTTTTTAATAAGAATTTTTTTTTCTAAACGATAACGCCATACGACGCATCTGCTTTAGCAGATACGGCGTATCTATTATTTTAATTAAAAACAGTTTTCGAATTATTAAACAGATACGACGCATCGATTTTTATCGATACGGCGCATCTTTCTGAATCAAAAATCTTGTATTTTGAAACGTAACGAAAATACGGCGCATTAACTTTTGTTAATACGACGCATTTAATTTTAATAAGTATATCGATTTTTGATAATTAAAACTGATACGGCGCATTCTAATTTATAAGCGGCGTATCCAACTTTTTGGATACGGCGCATCGTCTGCAGATATCAGTAACTTTAATTTTTCGTATTCCGTTTTCGTTGTTGATTTTCTGATATATTACTTTCTTGAACATACCCTACTGATGCTTTTGTGATAGTTTCAGGAAGTGCATGACCAGGAGTTCTACGAAGAACTTGATTCAACCTTTCGAAGATCCTGAACGAGCCTTTCATTCGCTTAAAAGGCTTTTCAACACAAAAAGCTTTGATATTTCAAGTTCATTCGAGCTTGATTATTTTTCTGAAGAGAAAGAGGAAGAAGAAACAGAAACAATGGGCGAAAACACAACTATGGAGGAATACATGAACAAAACCCGTGCTGATTACACTTTAGGAGTTGCTAGACCAAAGTTTGATGATAAGTCAAAGTTTTAATTGAAGGGTCAGTTTCTCAAGGAGCTAAGAGAAAATGCTTTCAGTGGATCGGAACATGAGGATGCTAATGAGCATGTTGAAAAGGTCCTCGAGATCGCGGATTTGTTTACTTCAGAAGGAGTCACTGACGATCAACTCATGCTAAGAATCTTTCCAATCTCGCTAAAAGGAGCTGCTAACAAGTGGCTAAGGAATGAACCTGCTAGTTCAATCACTACATGGGAAGATTTGAAGAGCAAATTCCTGAAGAGATATTGTCCACCTGCTAAAACCGCTAAAAAGATGGAGGCTATCAACAGTTTCAAGCAAGAGCCTGATGAAACTCTTTATCAAGCTTGGGAACGATTTAAAGATTTACTGGTAAAATGTCCTCAACACTATCTAACCCCTATGCAGGAGATAATACTGTTTTATCAAGGATTGGACGTGCCTACTAGACAAATCTTGGACGCTAAGGGAGCTGTGCCTCAAATGAGTGCAGCTAATGCTAGGAAAGCTATCCAAGAAGCTGCTGATCATTCTCAAAAATGGCACGATGGGACCTCTACTAGATCTAAGAGCAGCACTAATTTTGACGGGTTTGTTGCTATTCAAGCTCAATTGGATAAAATTAGTAGAGAGATGAAGAAGCGTGATGAAAAAGTGTATGCTGCCCAAGTTGGATGTGAAAAATGCGAAGGACCTCACTATACTAAAGATTGCCCGAATAAGAATGAAAGTGAGACATTTGAAGAAGCATATTACACCCAATTTGGACAACCATTCCGACCTTCAGGAAGATTTAGGGAAGCCACCCCGGGATTCTATCAAAAGAACAACTTTAATCCCGCTTATCAAGAAAGGAGGCAGACTTTAGATGACACTCTAAAGCAAATTATGGCCGATGCTGCTAAAAGACATGAAGAGAATACTGCTATGATCAAAGAAATCCGAGCTTCAACGGACACTATTACAAGAAATCAAGGAGCTTCGATCAAAACATTGGAACAACAAATTGGTCAAATGAGCAAAGTTCTTCAAGAAAGGGGATATGGAAGTTTACCTAGCTCAACTGAAACCAACCCAAGAGATCATGTCAAGGCCATAAGCACCACTGAAGAAGTCACTCCTAACATTCCTTTTCCTAGAAGACTGGTGAATGGTAATGATGGTGCAAGACCCAAATTTTTCTTTAATTCTTCAATCAGTTTAAGGAGACTACTAAAAGAGAAGACAAAGATTGAAGAGGAGATCAAGGCTATAATGAAAGAAGAGAGCTCTGCAACCGACTTACATGCCTTGCCTCATAAAGAAAAGGACCCAGGAAGTTTTACTTTACCTTGTTCAATTAATGATATATCTTTCAATAATGTGTTAGCTGACTTAGGAGCTAGCGTTAGTGTAATGCCCCTTAAGACATTCACTACCCTAGGACTAGGAAAATTAGCACCAACTAAGTTACTTATTGAATTGGCTGATAAAACGGTAAAACGACCTGAAGGGATTGCTAATAATGTGCTAGTTAAGATTGAGAAGTTTATTTTCCCTGTAGACTTTGTTATATTAGATATGCCCGAGGATGTTAAGATTCCTTTAATCCTTGGAAGACCTTTCTTGTCTACTGCCCATGCTAAGATTGATGTGTTTAAAAGAAAAATCTCATTAAGGGTAGGGAATAATAAACTAGTCTATAAGTGTCAAGATCCTGTTAAAAGCATAATTAGAGGCGTCTATGTGCTAGGATTAAGAGAGCGTATGGACCTCGATCTTGAAGCTAGGCTTATGGGAGAAACATTGATTCAAAACAACTCAACTAATCCTAATCATGAGAACTTTGAGGAATTTATTGACCTTAATGTACCTACCGAACTTAGACGCGATGCTGTTAATGATTCTGATGATGAGTGGTATGATTGCGTAGTAATTAACAAACGTAGGAGAATAGTTGAGCATACGAATTTGAATAATGATGTGTTTATTGAACTACCACCCCACCTTGCTTATTTGTGCCTATTTAATAATAAGAATTTCCCGTCTATCATTTTGTCATCTCTGCCCGAAAGGGACAGAACTTTGTTTATACAGATATTAAAGAAGAATGGCGTGGAAATTAAGGACGAGCAAGGAATGTTCAATATTACTGAATTGGCGATGAGGGAGCGCGATGCTTCCGACTCTATCAATGATCGGTATTAAAGAGCTGAACGTGAGTCTAACTTGAAGACTCTGGAATAAAGACAAGTGCTGACCGGGAGACAACCCGGAAAATTTTTACTATTCTGTTCTGTGTCGAGTCAGTCAGGCCCGCAGAGGATACGGCGCATCTCAATCCTGAGATGCGACGCATCTCCTGCACTGGTCATATCTTATTTTATTTTTTGCATTTTTATTTTCGACTTTAAAAACTTTTTGTCAGTTTATTTTAATGCGGCGCATCCCTGGTTAAGGATGCGACGCATCTTCTATTCTGATTCGTAATTATTCCAGGCTCGATACGGCGTATCTTCTTCCATAAGATACGGCGCATCGACTGACCTAATGATTTTCAGTTTTAATTTTTAAGTTTTATTTTTACTAACTACTAATGTATTATGCAAGTTTGAACCTTTCTTAACTTAGGTGTGTTAAAGTCTTGGTGGTATTATAGATTCCTGCATTTCCTGTGGATACATAAAATATGAAGCTTAAACGTTCTCATCCACAAGAAAGATGATTTTTGCTCTTATACAAATAATGGAGGATCATACCGAGCAAATCTCAGGGGAGTTTTTCCTGTTCTAATTCTTTTATTTTCCAGTTTTTAATCTTTGATACAAACAACGAGGACGTTGTTTAACTTAAGTGGGGGGATTGGAGAATTAGAACACTTACTTGTCATAAACTTTTCAAAAATTATGCTTAAAATGTGCTTAATATATCAAATTTAAAAATTTTTAGCATGTTTTTGTTTGAGATCTAAGTTGCATAGCTGCACACATGACGTTATTTTCAAAAATTGTGACTTTTAAAAAATTTACAAATCTATGAGTGTGCCGGTGACTTGTAAACTTTAGAACTTGGCTTGTATACTATTCGAGACCACCATAATAAGTATTATTTTATATAATTGGAATGACTTGTCTAAATTGGTAAATTTCTAGGATTACACCCAAATAGCCTTTATATGTTATGTGTTATTAGCTAACTACACTGGTTAGTTAACCCCCGTATAAACCCTTTTGTTACTCTCACTTTTAGAGTAAGATACCCCTAGAAAAACACTCAGAGCCATTCCTTTCGTTTCTTACACCTTTGTTATAATGTATCGTTACACCTTACACCTTAGCTTACCCTGTAGATTAAAATCCGTGGTTGGTTAATTGCTTTAGGCAAAGTGTGTTTCCTTACATTACCTGTGTTCGCGTGCGTAATTCATTATCTTTGGTTAGGTCGGGAAATTGCACAATGCAATTGGAGTGAAAGTAAATATTGTATATCTTTGAGTTTATTTTTCGTGTGTTTACTACTTTCACTATTACCGTTATTTCTGAAAGTATGAAAAGTATGGAAAAATTATCCAGAGTTATCGTTATAGTGATGTGGTGAAATTTTACACATCTATGTTTATGTTTGAAGTTAAAAAAAAAAAAAAAAAAAAAAAAAAAAAAAAAAAAAAATCGAAAAAAAAAAAAAAAGAAAAAAGAAAAGAAAAGTTGGAAGATAGTTTTAACCAACTTATGTAAAGTTTTGTATTAAGTGGTCGATATCACCACTATTTGTTGTATATTATATTTATGGATTGAATGGGAGTTGAACGTTATGGGAACGCCAACTAAAGGATATTCTTTGATTAAGATCTTGTTGAGTATAATTCGTGTCTACCTAAAGCGTGTGTTTCAAGTGTTAAAGCGTGAGTTATTCTATGATATGAGTCTTATTCATGGGATGGTTGGGATAGTAATTAACCACACTTAGGATTTTAATTTATTTGTTTTGTTTATTTTTCATTTTACACCAATTTATATCCCAAATATTATCCATACCCTATATTATTCTTTATCCAAACCTTTGATTTATTGAGATTAGGGATTTGAGCAATCTTAAGTATCGTAGTCGCGGATTCGGCTATGTATTTATGATTTTGTCGCCCTTTTTGATATAATATTATTGGTGAAGATTACTTGGTCCTATCTTTAGCCTATTCGAGTTAAGGATTTGAGCAATTGCAAGTATCGTGTTCATGGATTCGATCATGTATTTGTGATTTTGTCGCCTTTTCTAGAATTTGAGATCGATAGAGATTAAGGAGAATGATTAACCCTTAAACCTACAAACCCTTTTTACCGCTTTAGACTTGTTATTCCTTGGCTTTAGTGGCGGAGATGTGTATACTTGCCAAGCCTATGATAGAATATTCGTCACGACTGGACAGTTAAACGATTAGATTTGCTTTTATCAAAATATTTTATTTTACTTCTAATTCGTTAAGTGTTTGGTTGTGTGATTATGATAAAAAAGAATACATGCTTAAATATAAAAATAAATCCTAATATCTTTTAGGATACATTTTCATAAGATTAATTCTAAGGTTTACTTGGGGACAAGTAAAGTTCAAGTGGGGGGATATTTGATGAACTCAAATAAGTACATTTTATTATCATCATTTATCCTATTTATTTGACTTGTTTTATTATATTATGTATGAGAATTGATACTTAATCGTTTACTTTTGTAATTCTCAGGTAAAAACAAGTATTATGTGAAACTTGGCGATTTTGGACTAATTATGGAGCAAAACAAGCAAGAAGTTAAGAGTCTACTGAAATGTACAAGATCAAGACATTCTGCTCCAGATACGCCGCATCTTGCTTATTACATACGGCGCATCACTATCAAGATTTCACAAGATACGATCCAAGATACAAGAAGACATGCGCCGCATCTAAGAATGGAGTTACGCCGCATCTTCTGGCGGTGTACGAATATTCCTGAATATATTAATCTTGGACCCCACGCGAAGTTAAGTCAATGCGCCGCATCTACTTATTAGATGCGCCGCATCTTACCCTCAGACAGAAACTATAAATACCCCAAGACCAGACGTATTCGAGAGGTTGGATAGAGCCCTAGTTTTAGACGACCGAAGACCACAGAAACCCTAGGACGAATTCAGTCGAAGTGGCAGCACAAGACACACCTTGAACGAAGATACAAGAGCTGTAAGAAGGTCCTGCATGTATTTAATTCATTAAGTAGTTTTGTTTTATTGTATTAGTAAACTTTAATTCATCAGGATTGGTGGCTTGTGTAATGTGACAACGGAAAGGTTGCACTCCCTTAAAACTGCCTTCCCATTAATTAAAGTTTATATGTTGATGTCTTTGGTGACTTTTATTAGTGCATTGATAACCTCTGTGTCTAGCTGAGCGTTGATCGGGTCGCCATGCCTCTGCCCTCGCCTATTTATTAGATCGCCTATGCATTCTATCGTCTGTAGAAAAGTAGGAGGAAAGATAAATATGATAGTCATAAGTAATCATTAAGGGTTTACTCGCCGATAAGATTAGAACCAACGAGAAAGGACTTAATCTCGGTGCGTTACATCGAACTATACACTTCATATAAAACTAGCAATAAAACAAGTGACAAGCTACTTAACTATCAGGACAGGTCTTCTTATTGTCTCGAGTATTTATCTGTGTACGTGTGTGCTACTCGCTGATTCGTGCCTATTAGGTTAGTTTATTATTTTATTGCAACCAAACCGTGCCAGTCTCTCAGGCTGAACCCCCTTTGCGTTAGAATAGGTTGTATAACTAACTTAAGATATTAAAATATTGATTAGGATAACTAGATAATACGTTCCACTCTTAGTGATCGACACTCTACTTACCATTATATTCATACTGACCGGGTACATTGCTCGTTAAAGTGTGTGTGTTATTGATAAGTCGGCTAAATATAAATTTAAAACTTGAATACTGCTATAACCACAATGACATACCGTGGGTATAAATTAGAGCATACGCACACGCGCATCAAGTTTTTGGCGCCGCTGCCGGGGAGTGAATTGTTATTATCTGTTAATTTGATTAGTATTTTAATTAGGTTTTTAATTTTTAATCTAACCGCTAACTTTGTTGTGTATTAGTTAATTTGCATTCATTGTATTATTTTGCATATTTTCTGTTTTTGTGTGTTTAATTTTTGTTTATTTTCGTTTGTTTTTATTTGTTTTTATTTTTCTACTATAATCTGAAATTGGGTATAAACATTTGAAAATGGAAAAATAAGAACATAAAAGCTTGTATAAACACCAAGACCAAACACAATGATACAGGAAAAATCAAGTACCTTTCACATTAAACAAAACACAACAAAACATGATGTGAAAGTAACTTACATTTTCTTCTTCACCTGCAACAAAAATAATGAATAGGCTAGAATGTGAAACTTTGAGACAAAATCTAATTAGGAAAGGAGAAATCTACATCATCACTTTAAATACCTTACCGTAAGTTGGGAAAAAAAGAACCATTTTTTTTTGTGGGCAAACTCTTGGGTAGTGCCTTTGCAGAACATCGTCTTGCCACCTAAATGCCAGTAGAGTGTGGATAGAACAAACTGTGGGTATGAGAGGTCACATACCTTCAGGTGTAGGTAACAAACAAACAAAGAAGTACTTGCATTAACATTAATCCCGCAGATCCTGGTTCATATATTAATCCCGCAGAACCTGGTCTTTAACTGACTATAACATTAATGTTAATCCCGCAGAACCTTGTTCAAAGAATGATGTCACATAGAATAGCATTTAATCTGGTTCATATATACCTGCAGTGTTCTACATCTTCATGGCCATTAGAATGAATTTGAGAAACTTACGGAATCAATATTACTATTTGAAGATGCACTTGATGATTCTACTATAATCTGAAATTGGGTATAAACATTTGAAAATGGAAAAATAAGAACATAAAAGCTTGTATAAACACCAAGACATAACACAGTGATACAGGAAAAATTAAGTACCTTTCACATTAAACAAAACACAACAAAACATGATGTGAAAGTAACTTGCATTTTCTTCTTCACCTACAACAAAAATAATGAACAGGCTAGAATGTGAAACTTTCAGACAAAATCTAATTAGGATAGGAGAAATCTACATCATCACTTTAAATACGTAGCCGTAAGTTGGGCAAAAAAGAACCATTTTTTTGTTGTGGGCAAACTCTTGGGTAGTGCCTTTGCAGAACATCGTCATGCCACCTAAATGCCAGTAGAGTGTGAATAGAACAAACTGTGGGTATGAGAGGTCACATACCTTTAGGTGTAGGTAACAAACAAACAAAGAAGTACTTGCATTAACATTAATCCCGCAGATCCTGGTTCATATATTAATCCCGCAGAACCTGGTCTTTAACTGACTATAACATTAACATTAATCCTGCAGAACCTGGTTCAAAGAATGATGTTACATAGATCAACATTTAATCTGGTTCATATATACCTGCAGTGTTCAACATCTTCATGGCCATTAGAATGAATTTGAGAAACTTACAGAATCAATATTACTATTTGAAGATGCACTTGATGATTCTACTATAATCTGAAATTGGGTATAAACATTTGAAAATGGAAAAATAAGAACATAAAAGCTTGTATAAACACCAAGACCAAACACAGTGATACAGGAAAAATTAAGTACCTTTCACATTAAACAAAACACAACAAAACATGATGTGAAAGTAACTTGCATTTTCTTCTTCACCTGCAACAAAAATAATGAACTTGCTAGAATGCGAAACTTTGAGACAAAATCTAATTTGGAATGGAGAAATATACATCATCACTTTAAATACCTTACCGTAAGTTGGGCAAAAAAGAACCATTTTTTGTTGTGGGCAATTTAGTGTAAATGCCAAGTGGTTAATAGCATAATGGATAAAACACTAAAACATGCAATTGTAATTAATATACCTAAGCAAATGATGTGTAGATACTGATGTCTTCGTGATCACTGTCAATCTCTAGGCCCTACAAATGCAAAAATGAGGCATGTGAATGGAATGAGTATTGACCAAGAGTACTAAAGAAAGGGAGTCGGGAAATTAAAATATATTTCTTACTTGGTGTGCCTTGAGTTTTTCAATTGCATTACTGCAAGCTAATAGAATGCTCAAGCCGAGAATTTATTGCTCCAAGATATACAGTGTGTGATAAGCATGTCAATTGAACACTTTGTATAAAATGGCAAGGACTAAAAGTTGAATATAGTATCACAAATATGAACTTTGATATAATATAAATAAGAAACAGCCTAAAAAGCACAAACCTTAAGTGTCTAAAAATGATTTACTCCACATCCAGGTAATGCAAAGATGCCTCCTAACATATGCTCACAAGAAACTGATAGCAATGAAATCAGATAATGCTAATATTGAAATCAGTGGGTTTTCTTAATTAGTCATTCCATAAAAAGCTAAACCAAACTTATGGATTTTCGCTTACTTTAAATAAATGATCTTTTGATTATCAGAAATCTTGAAGCACTATATGAATCTATCGATTTTCTTTAAAATAAGATTCAGAGTAGTAGGGAATATGAGTAATAGTTGGTTGATAAAATAAGTTTCAAAAGCAAAGAATGTCGCAACTAATTTTTTTTCTGTAAAAGTAACATACCTTTGGACCTTCAATCATCCAAATCCAATGTGAGTCGTACATCATACCATGATGTGCATTACCTTCACAGCTTTTTGCCGAAACCTGAAGTATTAACTTATCAATAACAGTCGTTGCAATTTATTGTAAATGCGAAGTGGTTAATAGCATAATGGATAAAACACTAAAACATGCAATTGTAATTAATATACCTAAGCAAATGATGTGTAGATACTGATGTCTTCGTGATCACTGTCAATCTCTAGGCCCTAATGAGTATTGACCAACAGTACTAAAGAAAAGGAGTCGGGAAATTAAAATATATTTCTTACTTGGTGTGCCTTGAGTTTTTCAATTGCATTACAGCAAGCCAATAGAATGCTCAAGCCGAGAATGTACTGCTCCAAGATATACAGTGTGTGATAAGCATGTCAATTGAACACTTTGTATAAAATGGCAAGGACTAAAAGTTGAATATAGTATCACAAATATGAACTTTGATATAATATAAATAAGAAACAGCCTAAAAAATACAAACCTTAAGTGTCTAAAAACGATTTACTCCACATCCACGTAATGCAAAGATAACTCCTAATATATGCTCACAAGAAACTGATAGCAATGAAATCAGATAATGCTAAAAATAATAATAATATATAATAATAATAATAATAATAATAATAATAATAATAATAATAATAATAATAATAATAATAATAATAATAATAATAATAATAATAATAATAATAATAATAATAAATGATAACGTATTTTCTTAAAGCAGAAAGAATGTGAAACATACCTGCATCGTTAAAGTTCCAGAATTATTGTCTTCTTCTCCATGGATAAGCAAGATCGGCTTCTTAATCTTATTGGCAGCCATGAAAGGACTCATCTTGATGTAGGTATCAGTAGCATCCCAGAGAGTTCTATCCTCATTCTGATGCAGATAATATACTCCGTATAAAATACCCATAAGCAATCATTAAATTGATTACATTGCCAATAGCCAAAGAAAGTAATATCTTACCTGAAACCCGAAAGGTGTAAGTGTTCTATTATAAGCTCCTGAGCGAGCAATTCCACAACAGAAAAGATGAGGGGCATGTGCCAACAGATTTGCAGTCATGAACGCCCCATAAGAATGTCCTCCAATTGCAATTTTGTCTGGATGAGCCACCTTCATTTTTAGAAGAAGAAGCAACAATGAAATCAGACACATGAAATGATCTCAAGTGAGGTGGTACTATTGACAAATCTGTTAGTTGGGTAAAAAGGTTAAATTGAGTACTTCTATTGTGGTTTAAATTGAATCGGATTGGTTTTTCTGGCAACCACTTTTGTACGTTTTAAAGATAATGTGTTAAATGTGATCTCCAAAATTATATAATTACAATAATAAAATCTCTAAAAAAAAAGAGAATTAGACAGTTGCCTCCAATAGGGTAAGTAGAAAAGAGTTTACCGCATAGCGGATAACTTCCTCAATGGCAGCCTCTGCACTCCAAACAAGCTGATCAACGTAGCTGATGACAATAACATTACTCATAATGGTCAGTAAAATGTGAAATCCAGTGATATAGCTATAGATGTATATATTCATTTACAAATAATTAACTATCATTTTCTTCTTCCTTGCCCTCGCTCATTATTCAGAAAATAATGTTATTATGTTGTGGTGGCTGCTTGTTGATAGATTTAGGGTTTGTTGTTGTTTCCATGGTTTTTAATGTGAATGGTGATTTTGAATTGTTACAGGCTCCTCTAAATGAATTTGCTTTTAATATGGCTACAATTCAGGGATTTTTGAAACTGATTGATTGGAGTTGCCATATTTTACTATCAAATTAAATGCTATTGATAAGCCATTTGTTTTGAATTGCCCTATAATTAGGGAGTAGATTATTGAAGCATGACATATTTGTTTTCCAATCTCTATCACAAAAACATAGTTGCTCCAGTGGTTGGAGTGTTGGTTGTGGAGATAGTGACCAGGGTTCGAATCTAAGCAATGTCAAAAAAATTTAAATAATTTCGTGCAAGGTGGGTAATGCCAAGTGGCATTGAGGTGGCATTTACGTGGCATTGAGGTGGCATTTCCATGCAGCATGCTTAGTCCCATATATATGTTATAGATGTGCATCTAGAAGTTATTAGTACATCATGATATCAAATTAGTTAGTACCCGTCCGAAATTAATCTAATAGAGATTAATTTCGGGCAGTCCCCGTTTGGGATTGCCTTTTGAATATTTTGTCTCATTTAGGATGCGTACACGTTTTAACGGGTTGAAATTTTAAGAAAAATAGGTATACATTTCTCCTTACTCCTACGAGTTTGCGTTTTATACGCATACTTGGGGAGTAGAGGGGAAATGCTGCCGATTTTTTTCTTAAATAGTCAACCCGCTCGAACGTATGCACATATGAGATAAAATATTCAAAAGGTGGGTTAGGATTCGCCACATTTGACCACATATGTTTCATTTGTACATGAATATGATTTATTATGTTGTTTTAAAATTTCAGATGGAACGACAATGTATGTATGGGATGAACGTTAATGACCCAAAATTTGTGAAAGGAGTACAAAGTTTTCTTATAGCTGCTAAGTCTAACCGAGTGGCTAAGGGACATACTGAGATTTTTTGTCCTTGTTCGAAATGAAAAAATTTTGAACCTGATTGCGTGGTTTTGTAACCTTACAATAGGTTTTACCTCTCGAGGGATCTCAAGAGGCTTACAACCCCACCAGGCAGTGTACCTGACCGATGTAGTATAGTGTAGTGGTAAGTACGGGGGATTGATCGTTCTCCACAGGGAATAGTGTTCGTTAGGTATGAAAGGCTACTCTAATTAGGTCTAAAGGTTGAGGAAGATTCTTTTTATATTTTTATAGTTTTTATGAAAGCAAGTAAAATCTCGGGTTTGAAAGAGTGGGCGGAATTAGTTGCTAGTCAACTAACCCAAATTACTACGAATGCAATAAAATTAAATAACTGAAAATAAAATGTGGTGAGAAACTTATGTGTAGAGAAATGTGTTTACTTAGATTTCCTTACTCCCTAACTATCTTTTACCGGTTAATTAGTGTGTATTAGTTGCGTGGATGACGGGTGTATTCCTTAATACCATTCGTGGGGTGGCGTACTTACTTCCCCAACTCTACAAGCTCTTACTTCACTCCTATGTCGAGCCGGCTAGGAAGCTCCTAACATGGGATCACTAGAATTCGCTTGTGCATTAAATACAACCATAAAAACCTTTAGTACGCATTTGGTTCATGTTTCTTAAGACGTTCAAGCAAGTTACCGAATAGGAAGTTAGCCAGTTTTCTTATGCCTAACATAGATAAACAATCATCCAATACAACTAACAACACACTAACAACCAATAATCAATAGCTAGGTTTCATTAGATCTAAGCAAACACAAGATAAATTTAGCCTAACATGTTAAACAAAAGACAAGAATAAGATAGAATCAAACAACACATAGACATATTGAATGATTAATTGATAACTTATCTTTCAATGAAACATGGAAGATCTCAAGGCAAAAAGCCCTGAAAAAGTAGCTAAAATCGTCTTAGGGTTTTCTCCCAAAATTCCACACACTAAACTCTCTCTAATGACAAAAAATTAGAAAACTATATATAGATTTTTGGATCTGACGGCGTCACCTTATGGAGTGTGACGCCGTCACCTCGCCGCTTTTAGGGTTCCCGGATGACCTTCTTGACGCCGTCCCTCTTTAGCTCTTCAAAAATCCATTCTGGCTTATCAAGGCTTGACGCCGTCTAACCATGAACGTGACGCCGTCCCCTTATGATTTAAGCCGTGACGCCCTTGATCAAGTTAAAGCGTGACGCCGTCAGAATTCACATGCTATTTTCACTGGCCCGTCATGAGTAAATTTCACGTCCAACTTTTCTTGCCAAAGCATGACGCCGTCCAGTATAAATTGTGACGCCGTCAAGAGTAACTTTTAGCCGATTTTTAAGACTTTGCCGTTTTCTTCACTTTAATGCTCCAAAAACGTCCAAAATGCCTCCTTTTCCAGATTTCTCCTCAAAAGTACCTAAAATGACAAAAGGAACGATTTAGGGCGATATTTGATCAAATAAATACGATTTAGGGCTTAAATGACCCCTTAAAAGCGGTACACTTTTCGCCTCATCAAATACCCTTACACTTGAGATTTGCTTGTCCTCAAGCAAATGCGCTTTTATTCTAATCAAAATACAAGTTAGGGGTCATTTAATGCAAACATAAAAGTAATTACAACAAATAATCGTTCCACTTCAATCATAATAAGCACGGAGATTACAAACTAGCACCTCACAAGTAGTGTTTAGATACTCACATCTCTCAAGTGTCATCAAAATAAATCTCATAAATGAAAACGGATAATATCTCTCACTACCTGTCATAGCAAATAGATTACCATAGGCTTGGGAAAGGATCGAAAACCTCCTCCACTAGGCGTAAGCACCTAAGATAAACTATCAAAGAGGGCTTTTAAATGGGTTATAACGTTAGGTGTAGGGAAAAGGAAAACACGGTTTTGTTGGATAAAGGATATTTTACTGGTGGCGAGTTAAAAATCTTGATCAATTACATGTACTATACAATGTTGCTAAGCCAAGACTCGACTCGATCTTAAGCTAGAAACGAAATAACAAAATAACAAAAACATAAAATAAACATAAAATAAAACGGGATGGTAGTCCGTATGTTTTTTCTATTTTTCTTTTTCTCATTTTTTTGTATTTTTCTTGATTTTTTTTTTTTTTTTTTTTTTTTTTTTTTTTTTTTTTTTTTTTGCATACACTTTTGCTCTACCATCCAAAATAATACATCATAGGGGCATTGCATCCCCCTTACACTTGAACTTTTACATAACTTTACAAATACTAATCTAACGACTCGAATTAAGATAATTGAAAAACTTGGAGTACTTTTAAAACATTTAGCACATATGGGGGTAATAAATGATGGTCTTCCCCATTACTCCATTACACTAGTACTTTACCCATGAGTCCCAATCGTCCCAAAACAATATGTACAAGGATATGACTCGACTTAGCAACCATGTAATCAACTAGATAATTAACTTGGGTTTAAACAAATGTTGTAACAATAATGCACTAAAGATGAGTGCATACAAGGTAGGCTAAGGCGATTTGGGTGTACATTTTAGTGGGGTGTAACAAATTCTTCCTTTAAGTAAAATGCTTAAAGGTCGAAACGAAAAGATAGGCTCTGAGGGGTGTACTAGGGGTATCGTGTACTAAAAATGAGTACAACGCAAAGGGTGTGGGAGAATTACTTGACCAATGTAGCCAAAGTAATTATAACAAAAACACAGGTGTAAAACAATGGGTTAATCCTAATGCCTCTTATCATGTAGTAAATCTAACTACACGAATGTAGTCTCACTTGTGGCCTTGGAATGGTCCTAACGCAAGTTCTAGAATCTAAGTGCTACCGGTACACACATCATAGCATAAATGCTTTTCCTACCAATTCTAGGGGCGAACCTCACATATTTGGGGGTGGAAAATTTTTTAGTGGTACGGTTTTTGTGCTAGTCATATAACTCCTATCCGTGAGACGCTCATTAAGATCAAAGTTTCACTCCTATATGTTGTAAAAAATTTTAAATTTGGCACTAAAATTACCTTAACAAGTATTTCTCTCAGTTTTATTACACATCTACTATTAAACAAACAAAAATCAAGCGTAATAGTATTCTCTAATCGTACTTTTACCCTCCCCTTACACTTAAGATGAACATTGTCCCCAATGTTCAAATAACAAGATGTAAAAGAAAAAAGTAAAAGAATGAAATCAAATACTCCCCTGATTCGCTCGGTGGATAATGAAATAACAAGGTTAAATCTTCTTCCAAAGTAATGTTGAAGCTCCATGACTAATGCATCGCCAAAAGCTTGATTCAAAACATTTCCTTGTCCGAAATAACCTGTTAAACCTGAGAAAACAAACACGAAAACCTGCATAACATCGGCGGGATAAAATCTATATATAAGGATATAATGCTTGTAGAATGATAACTTTGCAGATTCCTGGAGATTATAAGTTGGAGATTTTAATAAAAACTTTTTAAAAACAAAACTTTCAAAAATTTCTGAAAATTAAATCTGACGCCGTCAGGTTATAAACCCTGACGCCGTCAGAAATGACCTGACAAAAAATTTTCATTTTAAGTTTCCGGAAAATTTCTGGAAAAACCTTTACCTTACTTCCTGGAAATCCTGCAAAACATCATTATGACTCGATACAAGCATTTGACTCAAACACACACTAATATGTATGTTAATTTATTATTATTACGATTCATGTTAATTTGTGTTCTAATAAACCGATTTAGACTTCCCTTACACTTAACTTTTGCAAAATACCTTTATATGTAGTTAAGACGAAGTTAAAAACAAAATAAAGAATTTTCACAATTTTAGTTTTGAACATGAATCAATAAGAATAAAAATTAAACATACATACGGAAGCAAATAAAATCAAACAAACAAATAAATAAACACACAAAGCAAATAAAGCTTGGGTTGCCTCCCAAGAAGCGCTTGTTTTTGTTCGAGTCACGAGCCTGACTCTACCCTTATTTAACGGATAAAGGAGAGGTTTTTCCTACACTTAGGATTAAGTGCGGGTGATAGTAGCGATACACACCATCTTGGTGGAAGTATGCCGCATGAGGAAAGAGTGGTGGATGAATTATATACTCAAAGGGGTGTGCTCCTTTCATCATAACCTTACCTAGTTCACTTTGGTCAATGGGTGAATTAAAGTTTTCTCCTAAAAAGGGATCATCTTCTATCAACTTCGAGAGATTCCTAGTTGGAAATCCATCTTGACCTAATAAACCCGGTTTAAACCCATAATGTTTCTTGTGATCAATCATGAATGGGTGATGTAAGCATGTAAGGTCATGGTTCACTCCTATATTAGCTTCCTCACTACAAGGCTTAATGTCTACTACCTTAAACTTAAGGCTACCCGGACTATATGTTTTGATGGGTGGATCGGGACCTTTTTCAATTCCTAAATTCACATCTAAGGATGGAAGATTAGGTAACGGTTTTGGTTGAGGCTCCGGTTCATCAAAAATAGGAAATCCCCTAGAACTAAGAGTAAGGTTGTGATTACTATAAGCATTCAAACCTATATCCTCTAGTTGTGTTTGGTTCAAAGGTTCTACCTCCATCGGGATTCCTAAAGTCTCTTCTACTTCTTCCGGGTAAGTCACGGGTGGTGTGGGTGCCTCAAATGATGGTGGGTTTTGTGGGGTACTTGGTGGGCTTATGTTACTTACCTCATCATTCCTTATGTCAAGATCACCTATATCCTCATCATGTGTTTTTAGTAGGATCTAACCCTAACATTTTACCAAGTATCTCAAGTGCTTCTCTAGGCATCTCAACTTCAATGTCTGAATCATAAGGATCATCCTGAATATTCTGACTGCTATATTCAAATTGCCCAAAAGATTCATCATGTGTTTCTTGAGATTCATCGTCATCGATCATAAAACCTAGGTCTTTTTGATCAATGTGATCATGCTCGGCTAGATCCTCCATCACATCAAGATAACCTAAGTGTTCACCCTGTATTATGGTAGTGCCTAACCATGACATGCAGCTAGGTGGCTCAACTCTACCCTCATCCCCAAACAAACTTGTTTCATGATCCTTGAAATTTGTGGTCAATTGACTTGTATTAATGTTTGTTGGGTTGTCTACCATATAATAATATTGGGCACAATTCTCAATAGCTTCCCATGCTTTCTCATCACTTAATTCCCTAATATCCCTGCCGGCAATATGGTAAATGTCCCTTTGGGCATGTCGGTCGACATGATTGTAAAAGATTTGAGTTAGGGACCAAAAATCGAAGTTATGATGAGGGACTTTTTGGAGTAAATATTTAAAACGAGTCCATGCATCATAGAGAGGTTCATCTTTATGTTGTTTAAACATCAAGATGTCATATGGAGTGGGTGAATTACGTGGTTGGTGGTATGGTGGATTCGCGTTCTCCATAATGGTGAACGGAAGAGTCAATGGAAATTACGAATAAACAAACAAAGAAATAAGATAGACTAAAGAAGACCTATAAAAATAAAATAAAAATCTCACTAGAAAGGAATCTAGTGAGTAGACCTAATAAAATAAAAATTCAACCTAAACAATAACTATTCCCCGGCAGCGGCGCCAAAAACTTGATTGCGTGGTTTTGTAACCTTACAACAGGTTTTACCTCTCGAGGGATCTCAAGAGGCTTACAACCCCACCAGGCAGTGTACCTGACCGATGTAGTATAGTGTAGTGGTAAGTACGGGGGATTGATCGTTCTCCACAGGGAATAGTGTTCGTTAGGTATGAAAGGCTACTCTAATTAGGTCTAAGGGTTGAGGAAGATTCTTTTTATGTTTTTATAGTTTTTATGAAAGCAAGTAAAATCTCGGGTTTGAAAGAGTGGGCGGAATTAGTTGCTAGTCAACTAACCCAAATTACTACGAATGCAATAAAATTAAATAACTGAAAATAAAATGTGGTGAGAAACTTATGTGTAGAGAAATGTGTTTACTTAGATTTCCTTACTCCCTAACTATCTTTTACCGGTTAATTAGTGTGTATTAGTTGCGTGGATGACGGGTGTATTCCTTAATACCATTCGTGGGGTGGCGTACTTACTTCCCCAACTCTACAAGCTCTTACTTCACTCCTATGTCGAGCCGGCTAGGAAGCTCCTAACATGGGATCACTAGAATTCGCTTGTGCATTAAATACAACCATAAAAACCTTTAGTACGCATTTGGTTCATGTTTCTTAAGACGTTCAAGCAAGTTACCGAATAGGAAGTTAGCCAGTTTTCTTAAGCCTAACATAGATAAACAATCATCCAATACAACTAACAACACACTAACAACCAATAATCAATAGCTAGGTTTCATTAGATCTAAGCAAACACAAGATAAATTTAGCCTAACATGTTAAACAAAAGACAAGAATAAGATAGAATCAAACAACACATAGACATATTGAATGATTAATTGATAACTTATCTTTCAATGAAACATGGAAGATCTCAAGGCAAAAAGCCCTGAAAAAGTAGCTAAAATCGTCTTAGGGTTTTCTCCCAAAATTCCACACACTAAGCTCTCTCTAATGACAAAAAATTAGAAAACTATATATAGATTTTTGGATCTGACGGCGTCACCTTATGGAGTGTGACGCCGTCACCTCGCCGCTTTTAGGGTTCCCGGATGACCTTCTTGACGCCGTCCCTCTTTAGCTCTTCAAAAATCCATTCTGGCTTATCAAGGCTTGACGCCGTCTAACCATGAACGTGACGCCGTCCCCTTATGATTTAAGCCGTGACGCCCTTGATCAAGTTAAAGCGTGACGCCGTCAGAATTCACATGCTATTTTCACTGGCCCGTCATGAGTAAATTTCACGTCCAACTTTTCTTGCCAAAGCATGACGCCGTCCAGTATAAATTGTGACGCCGTCAAGAGTAACTTTTAGCCGATTTTTGAGACTTTGCCGTTTTCTTCACTTTAATGCTCCAAAAACGTCCAAAATGCCTCCTTTTCCAGATTTCTCCTCAAAAGTACCTAAAATGACAAAAGGAACGATTTAGGGCGATATTTGATCAAATAAATACGATTTAGGGCTTAAATGACCCCTTAAAAGCGGTACACTTTTCGCCTCATCAGAACCCTATACTGATATCAAAGTGATTGAGTTTCATTTGCACAAATACGGTTTTGTCCTTGTTCGAAATGTAAAATTTTTGAACCCTATAGCTGCAGTTTATGTCGTAGCTACCACTTCTATTATGTTTTACCATCTGATATAAGCCATCTAATATATTGACATAATTCCAAGCAAAAGTGTATTCAAATTATCTTTTAAAGTACGTATGCAATATTTTCTTAGCACATATGATATAAGCCATCTGATATATTGACATAATTCTAAGATGCAATGTTTTCTTAGCACATGAATATCACTTTAAATGATCATATGCTTGTGTGCTTGATGTTATTCTAGGACATTATGATTGTAGATTTGAATGCACTAATTTAGCAAGTTAAAGAAACAAGTAGAATGCTTACTTTAGTTAAAGAAACAAGTAGAATGCTTACTTTATGATCGTGAGGCTGTCTTATATGCATGTTAGTTACCATGGTGTATACTCATGTGGAATATGCACGCGCAAGGCAGCTTGGGTATTGGGTCAGTATAGTTAACTTGCATTGCGGGTAGAAAATACTTGGGTTGGGTAACCCCTTAAGCCACATGGTTGTTACTAAACTTGTAGGATAATTGTGAATTACAGGAACCCATATTAGGAAACCCCTTAAATTCTCAGTTGCTTTTCTTCACAATATACTAGTAGATGAACTAAGTTATAACATCACAATAGCATGATATCAAAGGAGCATTAATAAGGTATCCTTTGCTAGCATGTGCGTTTGATTTGGGACTCTTTAAATAGCAAACAATTTATTAGCTGCGTGACAAGTTAGAATGTTTAAACAAGAGCTTTTATATATTAAGAAGATTTGTTTTTATACTTTGTTACTCTTTATTGTATTAAATTTTGTTGATTTTGCAAAAAAATATGACTAATATATATCCACATTTGTTTTTATAGCTTTGGGATGATACACGCTGTCTAAAATCGATGGAGATCGACCAAGTGGCTCTTATGACGTTGAACGAGTTTTATAGGGTTGTAGTTGATCCTTTAGATGCAGCGGCTCCTTAATAGTTAAGGTTTTAAATTTTCGTGATGATGACTTTTAAACAATTGAATGGATAACACTTTTGTGTATCTCTGATAGTTGCGTTGGTTGATGTTTATATAGAATGTTAAGTTTGTTGAATATTGTTTGTGTATGCTGCAATGTTTGGGTCTTTTGCTAAAGATATTGTGGTAGTGTTTGGTTACAGGTTTTGGAATCGGAAAATTCAACATTTATTTTATGAACAAACAGATTTTAGTGCGGTTATAAAAAAACCGTAGCAGAAAAGAGTGCCAGAAAAGCAAAATATAATGGAGGAATCTGGTACGGTTACAAAAAAACCGTACCAAATAGTCATTTTTTGCTACGCCAGTATCTACCACGGTTCAGAAACTGTACCAAATAGCCTTTAAAACCGTAGCTAATGACATTTTTGTGTAGTAGTGGGATTTGCTTTTAACCACAAATAGAAAATGGAAGGAAGGAGTAGTTGAATGAAATGAAAATGAAAATGTAAAAAGGGGAATATGTTTTCTACACTCCTAATCACAACCGGAAACACAAACATCGAAGGTCCTTTTCACGTTTTTGAATGGTAAAAAGGGGAATATGCTTTAAAAAGACGTAGTTGAAGACTCGAAGGTAAAAGTGAAGCATCAAATTTGCATGAAAATTCGATGAGGTTAATTAAATGAAGTTTAATTAATTACTTTTCAATATACTTTACCAACAATGGACATTTCTTTACTTTTTGTGGATTCATATACTTTTTCTCTCTCACTTCTATCATAAAAGCATTCAGCCACCTTCAAAGTATAAAGCTTCTAGGGCTTACGTATAAACCTTCTAGCTATGAATTCTGCACGACCAAAAAAATTATTTAAGGATGAAGATGAGGCACAGTCTTCACACATCCCTTCCATCTACGAAAATGTCTTTCCTCCCTACAAACAGTTCCCACTTGCTTCTCTTCAATCTCAGCTCCCTCTTCCTAATCACATGATCTCGACTCTTGACCTCATTAGTACTCTTCTTCGTCGTGGCAAGACCATTACCGTTGTTACAGTACCACCACAGTCAAACAACTCGAACCTCTCATTTCTTTATACCCTTCAACACTCCACACGCTTCAATTTCTGTTTCCTGATATCATCGATTGTCCAGGTGTACCTGGACGAGACTAATAAGCATGATAAGCGCTACCAGTAAACATGAAGAAGAAATCTTTGACTGGTTCAAATCACACCCTGTAGCGCTTCATTCTGATTGCTTTATCGGGTGGGCTACTAAACTTGCTGATCGAATGGGAATTGTGCACGTAGAGTTTGAATCCTGATGTAACACAGAATGCCAAACACCCTACTTGCAGGGTCAACTCTGTACAAAGACAGCCAAACACCCCTTCAAGCTTACACAAGATGAGAGTGATGCTTAATAGAAGTATGGTCAAGTGCAACAAGATGTAGTTAATGTAGCTTAGTTAGATACTTGTTATATAGAAGAGATTTGTAATGCAGTTAGTAGATTTATTAGTATAAATACCCAATGGGTTAACAATTTTCATTTCATCAATAACATTTCCCTTTTACATTTTATCCAACTATGTGTTTTCTCTAATTCTCATCATGGTATCTGAGCATTACCACAATAAACCGTGGTGAATAACTGTCTCCGGTGTCTGTAACTAATTTTTTCGGCAACAACCACCACAACAGATTTTCCCGCCAAATTTTTCAAACACAAATCCACCATAAACCACCAATTCTAACATCACAATCACCATCTTTACAACATCTAATCATCATAATCAACCACAACAATTCATCAACAATCCACAATTCATCATAATCACACTAAACTCAATCAAGATCAATCACAAACCATACTTTGTTACAATCCAACTGAATTTGTTGCAAATCTGTTACAGTTCTTGATTCAATCCACCATTAACAAAACTCAAGATTCAAACAACAATCCACAATGACATCAAATCCTGAATCATCACAATCAAACACTTCATTTGATCTTGAAGATATCAATTCGCCACATCACCCACTCTACTTCCACCCCAATGATCATCCTGGTCTGCTACTCATCTCCAAAAGGCTTCTTGGATCATAAAACTAAGGAACATGGAAAAGATCCATGTTAATTGCTTTAAGTGCAAAGAATAAGTTGAAATTGGTTAATGGTGAATATGAAGAACTAGAATCATCTTCAAATCTCAGGCCATATTGGGAAAGGGCAAATGACATGCTGATCTCATGGATCTTGAATACAGTTTCAGAACAGATAGGTAATAATCTCACCTTCATCAACTCAGCCTATGCCGTATGGAATGAACTCTCTGAGCATTACTCTCAACTAGATGGTCATAGAATTTATCAGCTTGCTAATGAAATTGTTGATCTTAAACAACTAAACTGCACCATAGAAGTCTATTACCACAAACTTAAGGGACTTTGGGATGAAATGGATGCAATTGAGGCTCCATATGCTTGTATTTGTAAGTGTGTCTGTGCAAATGGAAAAGAAAATGGAGAAAGAGAACAAAGAAAAAGGATAGTACAGTTCTTAATGGGTTTAGATGATTGTTACACCAACATTAGAGGGAAAATCCTGCTTATGCAGCCTCTCCCTACAGCTGCTAAGGCATATGGTATGTTGAGACAAGAAGAAAAACAAAGGGAAGCTCACAAACAACATGTCAATGCCCCTATTTCCCTGAACACCTACAAGTCCTTCAACCCAACTTAGAGGAACAATTCATCATAGTCAAACACCCCTTCATCAAACAATTAGTCTGACAGAAGAGGCACATTCAAGAAAGGGGTCATTTGTGCATACTGCAAGAAAGAGGGACACAACAAGGAGGAATATTACAAGTTGTGTGGCTATCCAGTTGGTCACCCATTGCATAAGAAATACCTACCACCCTCACAAAGGACTCAATCAAACACCAGGTACAGGGCCGTCAACATGGTCAATGGTGAAACTTCAGGAACAAATGGAGATCCTAGTACCTCTCAGTCAAGCCCTTTGGAAACAACGCCAGATGAGTCACATGTTTATGCCAGAATGGATCAACTCCAAAACCAGCTCAATCAAATTCTTCTCATGATGCAGATCAACCAATGTGACTACATTGGCACTCATGCAGGACCCCATGTGGTAGGTATACTTACCTTTAGTCCCAAAGAAAAAGTTCCTTTATCACTTATTAGTGTTCATTCATTCAAAACTAAGGCTAATATCTACTTATTTATTGCTTCAAGCCTCTCACACTCATACTACATATGGATTGTGGATAGTTGTGCAACTGACCACATTTGTATTTCACTCACACATATGCATAACGTCATAACACTCATAGAACCAATACTTGTCTCACTACCAAATGGTCACACAATTAAAGTATTCATCACTGGATCAGTTAAACTCAACAACTCACTTACCATGAACAATGTATTATACATACCCTCCTTCACCTACAACCTCATTTCAATAAGTAAGATTTTACACATCACACTTGCCTCAGTCACATTTACTCACAATAAATTCATTTTTCAGGGCCATGATGGTACTAGCACCCATGGCACTCTACATGGTGGACTCTACCTTTTACCTACTGCAGCATCACCTATGATCACCTCAACTCCTACAGTCCAATCACATTCAAGCACCTCTCATTTGTGGCTTACCAGACTTGGTCACAGTTCATTTCCAGTCATTCAGAAGATCAAAACAACTTCAATACCTGTATTTCATACTTCTGATGTAAAATGTAGCATATGTCCATTAGCAAAACAACATGTTCTTCCTTTTTCTAGTAGTACTTTTCATGCAAAATACAAATTTGAGCTTGTTCATCTTGATGTATGGGGACCCTATAAACATTCAACAATCAATAAATGCACATATTTTCTTACAATTGTGGATGATCATTCAAGAGCAACATGGACATATCTTTTACCTAGTAAACATCATGTTCTGTCTACATTCCAAACATAACATAATTATGTCAAAACTCAATTCAATTCACAAATCAAAACCATCAGAAGTGATAATGGCACATAATTCATTAACTCACCATTTTTAACTTACACCCAAAACCATGGCATTATACATCAAACATCATGTCCCTATACACCTCAACAAAATGCAAGAGTAGAAAGGAAACACAGACACTTACTTGAAATGGAAAGAGCAATTCAGTTCCAAGCATACTTTCTTATCCATTTTTGGGGTTATAGCATCCTGGCAGCCACACACATCATAAACAGAATACTATCTAGGGTCATTGACCACAAAACACCATTTGAACTTCTCTACAACCAAGCACCATCCCTAGACCACTTAAGAGTTATTGGATGTCTAGCCCATGCCCATCAACACACCACTGATAAGTTTAAACCCAAATCCACACCCACTGTACTTGTTGGCTACCCACAAAATCAAAAAGGCTACATCCTTTATGAAACCAAAACACACAAAACCATTGTTACCAGAAATGTCACCTTTGATGAGACATGTTTCCCTTTCAACAAAACCTCCCCTGCACCAGACCAACCTTCTATCCCAAACACCCCTTTAACACCTATCTATCCCTTCAATCCAACACCTATTCCAAACACTCCCTTAACCTCTACACCATCTGAGTCCACCACACCAATATCAAACACAGACCACACCCCTACACCTCCTATCTCACCATCATTATCCAATCATCAAAACATTCCTACAACCTCACCTGCTACAACAAACACTCCCACAGCTCCCCTTACTGCAACAGACAACCAAACCAACAACTCAACCACTCCTCCATAGCCCAATACTGATCCAGCTAATGATCCCTCACCCTCAACACCACTAGCTCCCACAAAAAGAAATTCCACAAGGATCAAACACCTTCCAACCAGACTACAAGATTATATCCTTCCCAAATCCACAATCTACAGCACCACATCTTCTAAACATCATCACAGTCATTTCATTAACTATTCTAACTTATCACCTGCATCACATCATTTCATTAATGCACTTAATAAAGTAATTAAACCAACAACATATCTCCAAGAAGCAATGAATAAGGAAATGTTGGCCTTAGAAAAGAATGAAACATGGATCATAGTCACTCTACCAGCAGGCAAAACACCCATTGGCTCCAAATGGGTATTCAGAATAAAGTACAATGTTGATGGTACTATTGAAAGGTATAAAGCAAGATTAGTGGCAAAGGGCTTCCATCAAAAGGAAGGGGTTAACTACACAAAAACTTTTGCACCAGTGGCAAAGATGGTTACAGTGAGGGTTCTTCTAGCAGTTGCAGTACACAACAATTGGGTCATTGAGCAACTTGATGTCAACAATGCATTCTTACATGGTGACTTACATGAGGAGGTCTACATGCAAATTCCACAAGGCTACAGTCACAATTACCCTCCCAACTCAGTCTGCAAGCTCACCAAGTCACTTTATAGACTCAAACAAGCCAATAGGCAATGGTTTGAAAAACTCACCTCCTTTCTCCTCTCAAAAGGTTTCAAACAGAGCTATGTGGATACTTTGTAGGTCCATACGAATTATGGATCCAAGTAGCCTTTGTTACTTGTTAGACGACTTGAATAAATCTAAATCAATCTAAGTGAGAAACTCTAACAGTTTGTTTATTGCTAATGCGGAATCTTAACAATGAACAATGAAGAACACAATATCAATAACTAACTTCGTATATTACTAATTCTTTCAATCAATACGCATACAACTAACACACGTACGTTCGTACAAACTATTGAGCCTTAGGGTTCCTTTTATACACCAAGGAAACCCTAGATACAAAACGTGTAGAAGAATATACGTATCTTCTCTAAAGATAACTACGTATCCTTTCCTAACTTATAGCTAACAAACTTTCATAACTTTCATAAACAGACTTAACTAATAAGTCAACCAGGCTTAACTACGTAATACTACCTACCAGACTTAACAATACAAAGGCAGACTTAACTATTACAAAATACAACTAACGGACTTAACTTTGTAACCCAGCAGACTTAAGTCTGTTCTTCATATTAAGTCTTGTCATGTGATAATTCCCAGCATACTTCTCTCTTTACTCTCACCAAAGACCAAGACTTCACTACTCTCCTAGTTTATGTGGATGATATACTCATAGCAAGCAACAATAAACAAGTGATCCAAGACATCAAAACAAGCCTGCATCAGAAATTCAGTATCAAAGACTTAGGACCACTTCATTATTATTTGGGCATTGAGTTTCTTAGGAATTCAACTGGTCTTGCCATGAGTCAAAGAAAATATGCTATGGAGCTTGTCAATCATGCTGGTCTATTGGACACCAAACCCTCAGCCATACCACTTGATCCTATCACCAAACTAACAATGACTGATGGAGACCCTCTTCCTGATCCCTAACAGTATAGGACATTGGTTGGCAAGTTACTATATCTCACCATCACAAGACCAGACCTGTCATTTGCAGCCCAAGCCTTGAGCCAATTTCTACAAGGTCCCACTACTCTTCACTTAAAGGCTCTTGTCAAGGTCATCAGATATGTGAAACTTACAATATCCCAAGGTCTATTCTTCCCCACTCACACCAATCTACATATGACAGTGTATTGTGATAGTGACTGGGCAAGTTGCCCCTTTTCCAGAAGATCAATCACTGGCTATGGAGTTTTTCTTGGATCTAGCCTCATTTCATGGCAGTCTAAAAAGCAAGTTGTGGTTTCAAGATCATCTACAGAGGCAGAGTACAGAGCATTAGCTGATACTACATGTGAAGTAACCTGGCTCAGGTGTTTACTCAAAGAGTTTCAAGTTCAAGTATCTACTCCGATACCCATTTTCTGTGACAATGCTTCTTCTATTTCTCTTGCCTCAAACCCTGTCCATCATGCCAGGACAAAGCACATAGAAATTGATTGCCACTTTGTCAAGGACAAAGTCAAAGAAGGTCTAATCTTACCAACCTATGTTCCAACCAAACAACAAGTGGCAGACATTCTAACTAAGGGACTCCCTAAACCACTCCACTATAACTGTTTATCTAAGTTAGGCTTGTGTAATCCTTACACAATGCCAACTTGCGAGGGGGATGATGTAACACAGAATGCCAAACACCCTACTTGCAGGGTCAACTCTGTACAAAGACAGCCAAACACAGAGTGATGCTTAACAGAAGTATGATCAAGTGCAACAAGATGTAGTTAATTTAGCTTAGTTAGATACTTGTTATATAGAAGAGATTTGAAATGCAGTTAGTAGATTTATTAGTATAAATACCCAATGGGTTCAATGTAACAGTAACAATTTTCATTCCATCAATAACATTTCCCTTTCACATTTTATCCAACTATGTGTTTTCTCTAATTCTCATCAAATCCTCTAGTGCTTTTGCTTATTCCCTTAACCCAACTTCGTTTCTAGATGTGGCGGAAATTCATGCACGCTCTGGGATTCTGGTTAACACCTTTGAAGAACTCGAAGGTGTTTACCTTCAACATATATATAAAAAAAAAAAGTAGGTCATGACAATGTTTGGGCAGTGGGTAGAACACTTCTTGCGAACATGGAATCTATGGCTAACATTCAGAGCCATAATGGTTCCACTCCAATGGCCTCAGATGACGTAATAAAGTGGTTTGATGATCAAAAGCAAGATGAACTTGTTGTCTTTATATGCTTTGGGACTAAAGCTTCATTAACTGCACATGAATTGACTGCTTTAGTTAACGCACTCAAGGTTAACAAGGTTAATTTCATCTTTTGCGCCAAGCCACAAGACTCAAGCAACATTCCATATGGGTTTGAAGAGAGGGCCGTACGATCGAGGTTTTATCATCAGAGACTGGGCACCACAGTTCTCGATCTTATCACATCGAGCTGTTGGTTCATTTTTAACTAATTGTAGGTGGAATTCCATCATGGAAGGACTGAATGCGGGCATGACAATGCTGACGTGGCCGATGGGTTCAGACCAATTTGTGAATTCGAAACTGTTGGTGGATGACTTAGGTGTTGCTAAACAAGGTTGTGAAGGCGGTGGAGCTGATTGCGTTCCTGACTCGGTGCAATTGGCAAGCTTGTTGCAAGAATCAGTAAATAGATGTACTCGTGAGCGACTCCAAATGAAGAATCTAAGCCAAGTATTGACAAATATTATTTTTTGAGAACTTTTTAAAAGTAAAAGTTTGAACTATATTTCATTGATGTTATGTTTATTAAAGTATTTTCATTTAGTTATAATTTTTTTTTAATGTTATGTAGGGGTGAGCATGAAACGGTTTGGGGCGATTTTTGGCTAAAATCAAACCCCGGACCAAAAGTTCGGTTTTAAGTTTTTTAAAACCAAACAACGCACCAAAATTTCGGTTTATTTTTTCGGTTTTTGGTTATTTGCGGGTCGGTTTTCGCTTTTTTGATTTTTTCATTCAAGGGCCATTTTTCTACAAGTTTGAAATCACTTTCGCAAATAATTACCGCATGAATTTAGACAAAGTTATCGAAAAGATAAAGATTTGTTAAATAGTAAATACGATTATAATGGTGTCAGAGTCGTCTCATGATTTTCTAAGGCCTAAAGCGAAAATATGAAATGAGATATTTCCGACAATAATTTTTTGTTGTTAATTTAAATAATTTAAAGAACTTGTCAATAACTAAGTATATTACAAATTTGGATATTCGAAATTTGCGACGATTGTTTTATGTTAAACACACTATTTTAGCTAAGTTTATTCAATTCGGATATCTGAAATTTCAAATAACAGATTTATATATCCAAATATCTATAATTTTTGAGAAACTTTTATGAGTTCTGAAAGGGGCATTTCATAAAACCCAACTTTTTAAAATTTTGATAAAATTTTAGGATATCCGAATACAAAAATAAAAATAAATACAAACTATGAAAAAATTTAAATGACATGTCATTATTCCTTACTATCTAATTTTAACATAATATAGTATGTCATTGTTTGAAATTATTAGAACCTAAAATTCCCGTCTTCTATAAAGTTATTGTCACAAAAAACGTGTTATAAAAAACAATGTTAAGTTTGCGAAAATTTTAATCACAAAAAACGTGTTATCAAAAAACAATTAAATGACATGTCAATATTCCTTACTATCTAATTTTAACATAATCATAGTTTATTTCTTAAATATACTCAAGGTTGAAACATTAAGCAATATGGAGTGGTGGTTTCGATAACAAAGGACATCACATTTAATTGTAATATCCTGGTTTGAGTCTATACAATATTAGATAATGATTACAGGATATTTTTTTTTCTTTTGACAATGCTCCCATATATTGATATAAATAAAGTAATTTGTGTTGAGACCGATAGAAACAACAATATAAAAGTCCAACTATAATTACATAAAGAAAACGAAAAGAAATTTTAAAGGATGGAATGGAATCTCACAATAAAAAGCATAGAATGGGAAGGCTATATGTAGAAAAGCATATGTCTAGAAGTGTTTTAGAAACCAAGCATAAAATGGGAAAAGACTCGGAAAAAAAGCTAGCTACATGACGTTTTAAAGGATACGATGGGTAATGAAATTATAACATGGTTTTTGAGATTATATAAGTGAGCGATCGCTTCCATGGTTGTCAGGATCCCGATCCTGATCTTAGGATCTTACAATTTTACGATACTGCAAAGCTAAAACGATCCGGATCTTACGCAAGATCTTTGAAAGTTTAAGATCTTATACGATCCCGATCTTGACTATAGGATCTTAAGATCTAATCCGATCCGATCTTACTTTCTCGAACCGCAAACTAAAAACCTACAAATTTATGGTTTATGTTTTTATATAATTTAAAAAACAACATGTGATTCTTCTTAAACATTTCATATTTATAATTTAGGACAACATTTTCATGAAATATTCATATAATTTCATGTTTATAATATATAATAATTTGTAGATTTGAAAAATATTACAAAGATCATTAAAAAAATAGCATCATAGTAGGATCTTAGGATCCCGATCCGATCTTATGATAACGATCTTGCAAAGACAAAAACGATCCTAGGTAGGATCCCGATCTTGAAAACCTTGATCGCTTCCCTCAACCCAGGGGCCGCCGGGGGGGGGGGGGGGGGGGGGCGCCCGACCCCCCGAAATTTTTTTGCGATGTAGGGGATATATAGTTTTCGTGTTGAAAATTTTCGGTATATTCGGTTTCGACCCCCAAAAAAATAGCGTTAGGAAAAAAATAGCCTGAGGAAAAAAAATTTAGATCCCGACCCCCCACTGAAATCCTCCAAGCTTCGCCACTGCCTCAACCTAGCTTTTACACACACTGAAAGTCTGAAGCTATTTACACACAAACACACCATGCCTACTGAAACCTCTGTGAACAATGTATACTTGTGCTCTAGATGCGGGATACAAGTGGTTAGAAATTATTATGCGGCTCTTCGCCACGAAAGGGGGTGCAAGGTGCGTATGCGCTCAGCCCGGTGACTAAGAAATGGGTTTGCGCTTGAATTTAAGTGATGAGGTTTTTCGAGGGAAGTAGGGCTCTTATTGACTAAAAGTGGGTTCTTCGCTTTCCTTTAGAATGAAAGTTGCTATGAAGCCCCTACTACTTACTTTGTTTGATTCAAAAGGCAAACGGCCCCCCAACAAGTCGTATGGGGTGGGGCGCTTGTGATAAGCTGCCTTGGATATGAGGAATTCTAAAAAAAAAAAAAAGGAAAAGTCCGTTATTTTACGAAGATCTTTCAAGGTGCGTATCAATGCATGCATATATATAACATATATTTATAAATCTAGTTTCTTGCTTTCCATCATGAAAAAAATGATGTATTGTCTGCTTTGATTACATTCTGTGTTTGCAGTTGCGGAGACCCGCTAGTGGTGATGGTGTAGAAGGCGGTGCTAGCAATAGTGGTGGTTGTGACTGTGCTCCTGAAGGTGGTGATGGTCATGAAGCTTCAAAATAAACTCAGGAATGAGTTAGTTTATACTATTAATTACCTAGTATTATATATCATTAATTATGTTTGAACTTTGTAATTAGAATAAGTTGAAGTAGTGATAACTATACTAGGTTAGGGAATTATGTACCGTTCTTTTTTTACTATATTAGTACTATATATAAGAGTATTAGGTCAAGTATTAAGTTTCATGATAAAGTGGCATGCATGGTCAACTTATCATAATGTATAAATTGTTTGTTTGCCGGAGACAGTGGTGGTAGATGGCGGCAAAAGATGGTGAAAGTGGTGTGTTTTATTTATTCAGAGTTCCCCCCAAAAAGTCATTTTATACGGAATTGTACGAGACCAAAAACAAGGGTTACTAGCAATAAATCTCTGCTTAACATAAAGCATGTATGCTCATTAATATGCTGTTTTTTTACCGAATAAATCCTCATGTATAACCTAAGAAAACTAAGAAATAGGAATAATCCAAATGGGAATTTTGCTCGGGGAGTGACCTAAGCTAGTATCAGCTTCTCACAGTGGGTCTAAATTTATCGGTTGTGTGAATCGATCGACCGATCTTAAGATCGGTCGTTGCCATTGTGGGAGAAAAGAAAACATCGGTCGCCGGTTCCCATTTTGCCCATATCGATCGCTTTTTCGACCGACATTCAAGCCACAATTTCCCACTTTTCAATTTAAAATCCAAAAAAAAGAGAGGATGATGCAATATGGGTTGCCACTGTGATGAGAGAGGTGAATATGGGTTGAGGAGAGAGAAAGCTGAGGTGGCAGCCGGAAAGATGATGCAATATAGGTTGCCACTGTGGGCAGTGACCTAAGCTAGTATTAGCTGTTGAAACAAAAGGCACTTGAACACGTCACAACTATGATTGAACTATGTCGCAAAAGCCTTGATAGTTTCATGTACGTTGTGAAAGTTGAATATTAGTACTAAACTTCACCTTGTTAGTTAATTTACACCCATTGTATATAACAAAAAAAGAAGATAAACAACTTGGTTCTCTAGAAAGTTAGTATGTCCGTTATTTGTTTGCATGTCTACTTAATTTAAAAAAAAAGTACCAACGTTATGTTGTCAAGTAAAAGAATCCACTGGTGACAACATCCTACGACTAAACCTCATGTCACTTTATCCCCCATGGCTACACGCTACATGCACCTGAACCTTTTGAGAGATTGTGACATACTTTTTTATCTTGAAAAAAAATAATATCCTTTTTCGAATGTTCTATGTTGACCCTCTTTTTTCTATTATTACTTCTAATGGACATATGATCAACACAACCATATCCACAAACTACTTCCATCACATATAAAGTGCTTAAAGGATTGCAGCAGAGTGTAGTTTTCAATAACTAGTTATATCATAAATTTGGATATCCGAAATTTGTGACAATTATTTTATGTTAAACCTACTATTTTAGCTAAATTTTTTTCAATTTGGATATGTGAAATTTTGATAACAGATTTATATATCCGAATATCCAAATATCTATAATTTTTGAAAAACTTTTATGAGTTCTGAAACTGACATTTCATAAAACTCAACTTTTTAAAATTCTGATAAAATTTTCGGATATCCGAATACGAAAATAAAAATAAACACAACCTATAAAAAAAAATTAAATGACATGTCAATATTCCTTACTATCTAATTTTAACATAATATAGTATGTCACTATTTGAAATTATTAGACCCTAAAATTATCGTCTTCTATAAAGTTATTGTCACAAAAAACTTGTTATCAAAAACCATTGTTTTCCGAAAATTTTAATTACAGGGTAGCCGCCGCAACACGCGGGTATCCTGATAGTTTATTTCTTGAATATAATCCTAGTTTATTTCATAAATATACTCAAGGTTGAAACATTAAACAATATGGAGTGGCGGCTTAGATAGCAAAGGGCCTCACATTTAATTATCTTGGTTTGAGTCTATACAATATTAGACAATGATTACTAGATTAATATTTTTTCTTTTTGACAATGCTCCTATATATTGATATAAATAAAATAATTTGTGTTGAGACTAGTAGAAACAACAACAAAAAAGTCCAACTATAATTACATAAAGACACTACTACACAAACAGCTTTTTCCCACGGCAAGATCCCTGGGAAATCTCGTGGAAAAAGGCCATTATCCACAGATTTCACACAGAATAGTTCTGTGTCTAAAACCCTTGTAGGTAAATATTTTCCCACCAAATTTCCTACAAGCGTTGACTCTTTTCACACTCATATTGTCGTCACTAATCTGTGGGAATATTTAGCCACGGTTTTTTCACGTATATTGTCCCACACTTTTTCGACTGAAATTTTACACAGATGTTCGACCTTTTTTTTCCAGAGACTTCCAACGATTTTTTACCCACGGGTTTGACACAAATTTTTTTCCACAAATTTCCCCCAGACAATTTTCCCACGGACTTCCTACATCTTTCCAGAAAATTTTGCAATGGAAGCCGTTGCTAAATTAATTAGGCTCTATATACTGATTATAACGTCTGCTAATGCATACTTTAGATACAACATTAGAACCAACACACAATTTACTACTGTAACAAAATAATATATTCATAATGATCAAATCCAATATTATATTGATCATTTACACATTCACATTTGTTCTAAAACTAATACAAAAACAATAAGTAATTGTGCATAAGACATATACAACTTGACCGAAAATTATGGCTTCCATCTCAACGCATACTTCCAAAATCCAGGAACTCGAGCAGGCATCCATGTTATGTGAACGACTACACTGTATCTACAAAATAAGTGTTAGCTTTTAGACATTCATGTTTTTATCTTGTAACTAACTGATCAAGTAAGGAAGAGTATCAAGAGACTAAAAGAATTGTAAGGTTTACTTGCTTACTTACATTCTCCAAGATATCTAAAAGCCACCCTTGTAATTTAGTTCCTGTAACTGGAGTACCAGTCCAAAGAGTCATAACACATCTGTGATGAACAAAAAGAAATTTGTGATTATTAAGATTATAAAGGTCTAACAAAACCACACCTAAATTAGATAAATTAGAAAGGACTCATCACAAATAGTTAAATTAAGTAGTTTAACATAGAGACACCATAAGCAAATTTCATGACAGATTTCAAGAAGATATGACAATAAAGATTAGTGTTGTTGACTGTTGGTGAAAATGTGCTCACGACACACTAGATACTTGCAAGCCAAAAGCAAAGTACCACTTAAAGCATATCTAAGTGAGCTCGTGAAAAGAGACTTTTCTGAACCAACACATAAAATGTTATGTTAATACAAATATCGTCTAAAAAACGCTATTTATATTTTACGATCTTTGCTATATTTTATTAACGACAATTATAAACTTTATTTTAGCAAAACATAAATATAGTTAAGTCTTTTATATATATAGTCACAAGTCTTTCTTGAACACAAATAGATTTTAACATAAGTTACAAATTGTTTGTTTATATATAGCATTTTAGTCATTTTAAGAAAAGTGCCACATTAGGTGTTATAAACAAATAAAGTGTCACATTAGGTGTCAAAGTAAAATTAGTATGTTTTACAAATAATAAAAAATGTGTCTTATGATAACATAAGTAATCAAACATTTTTAATCAACATCATTTAGCTAGCTAGTATATACATTTTACAAGTTTACTTTCATAAACATTTTAATCTAAATGAAATTGTATTTTTACCTCATGGCATGGATCATCCTATTCTAAATAATCTAAGATTGCATATCTCTTTAGGATCCTTGTAAGATATGGTGATTTTTTTTAGATTGTCACTCTAGAATCCTTGAAAGATATGGTGTATATTTTGGTTAGATTTGATAAAAGATTTTGAAGATTTTCTGTCAGGTCCCCGCGGAACCAAAAACATACACGGACGGAACCCATGATTTGGTTCCGTCTGATCCGTGGTTTGCTGGCCTTGGTGCCTATAAATAGCAAGCCGCACCATGTTGTTTGATCATCACTTATATACATAAAACAACATACATTCTCTCATTCATCATTCTCTATATCTAACTCATTCTTATTTCATTTTAGTGAGACTCTTTTGTAGCAAAGAAGATCAAAGCATTACAAGCTTCAACAAAACGTTGCAAGACTTGTTTGTTTGTCATTGTGTGAATTGTATTTATTCATACATCATTGTTTGTACCAAACCATCATAAACCTCAGATAGTGATTGTTAGTATTTTAGTCCTCAAAATACATAGTGTGATGGGAGTGGTTGTACCCTTGTAAAAGAACTCGACATCTAGCTTTGTGTCGGAAATATTGTGTAAGCGACGTGTAAAGGTTTTCTCCGCCGGATAAAGGAGCTTGTTGACTAGTGAAGAAAACTCTCGAGTTGGATACTCGGGGAGTGGAGTAGGGCAAGGAAAAAGAGTCCTTGTACACCGAACCACTATAAACACTCGTATTGTGGTTTGATCGTTTCTATCTTTCTTGCACTTTACTTATTGTTATTTTTTTTTTGCATATATTAAGTCATTTCACACACAAAAATAACTAAGAAAAAGAAATTAAAAACGGTAAAACTATTCAACTCCTCTTCTAGTTTTACACAATTGGCATCAAGAGCTACTTTACTCAAGATTTTTAAAATTTATTCTATTTTAAAACTTGAAACGATCCATGGATTTTGAAAACTTTAAAGAAGGGCAATCTATGCAAATACCACCACTCTTTGAACCAAATGGATTTATTTATTGGAAAAGCCGTTTTGAAACATATGTTAAATCAAAAGATATAGATTTATGGTATATAATTATAGAAGGTGATTATAAAGCTATTATAAAAGATATCGCAAGTGGTCGGGATGAGGATACTTCACTTACTCGCCATAGTGATGAGCAAAAGAAGTTAATTGCAAAAAATAATGAAGCAAAAATGATGCTTTTGAACGCCCTAACTAAAAAGGAATTTGAAAGAGTCTTTATGTACAAAACCACTAAAGAAATTTGGCAATCTTTAATAATCACTCATCAAGGAAATTCATAGGGCAAGAATAACAAATTTGATCTTCTTGTTCAACAATATGAACAATTTAGTTGAAGATGAAATCATTGATAGTGCATTTGCTCGTTTTAAAACTATTATTACCTCTCTCAAAGCACTTGATGAATCCTTTTGTAGTAACTAGTAAGAACTTTGTCGAGAAATTCCTTAGAGCACTTCATCCAAAATGGAGAGCAAAAGTGACAACTATTGAAGAATCTAAAGATCTCTCAAAGTTATCACTTGACGAGCTAATTGGAAACCTCAAAGTCCATGAAATGGTGATGGTGAATGACTCAGAGATTGTTAAAGGCAAAAAGGAAAAAGTCAAGTCCATTGCATTAAAAACAAGAATAGAGTCAAATGATGATGAAGAATCTAGCTCGGGAAGTGAAGATGAAGAATATGCCATGGCCGTAAGATATTTCATAAAGTTCTATCGAAGACGAGGAAAGTTTGTAAGACAACCTAGAGATGACAAGAAACCTTTCCAAAAAGATCGTGATGATAAGAAAGGGATAGGTGAAAGAAAATGCTTTAGATGTGGAGACACAAGCCATCTCATAGGAGATTGTCTAAAGCCACCTAAAAACAAAACTCAAATAGCTTTTGTGAGTGGTGCTTAGAGTGAAAGCAAGCATGACGACGAGGAACCAAAGAATGATGAAATTGCTCTCATGGCTCAAGACTCTAATGAGGTACACTCTGACTCATCTTATTCCTCTATTGATGATGACACATTACAAAAACAATATAACAAACTGTGTGAACTTAGCTTAAAAATCATAAACAACAATAAGTTTTTAAAAACTAAAAAGGAATTTTTGGAAAATGAAGTTTATGAATTAAAAGAAAAAGCAAAACGTTTAGAAAAGAGTAAAGCCATTGACACGGTATGTACATCATGTCAAGAACTTGGACTGGAAATTGAAAAACTTAAAATTACACAGAATGATCTCATCAAACAAAATTCAAAGTTCAAAAGATTTGATAAGAGTATTTGTTGTGCGGTTGAAATAATGAAAATCCAGAAATTACCATATGATAAAACTGGATTAGGATTTATGAAATTAGGAGATTTAAGTAGTCTAAAGAAGCAAGCCGAAAAGGAGCAAGAAACTGCTCCAACCACCTCAGGAAGTCACGGACCAGACGGAACCAAAAATTTGGTTTCGTCTGTTGAACCATTTGGTTCCGTGAGCTCCTCAGGTGAACAAAAAGATAGCAAATCGGATCGTACTGAATTCGTTAAAGTTACAAAGAAACCTAACATTATTATAAAAGAACCTAAATAAAAACTAGCCGTTACATTAGGATTAGGACTTGCTAAAAATGAGTATAGATCCAAAAACTACTCAGCAGAGGCCTAAAACACCTACTCGCAAACGCCCCTTTCCAAAAAGCAACTACAACGCACAACCCAACTATCATCAAAATGGTTGGAATCAAAACCTCCCTAGACATTATCAAGCTCCTAACTACATGCCATGGAACTCATATCCACCGTTTCCATACACGAATCAAGTTAATGGGATGTTTAACCAAAATGGACCCATGAGATATTGGGGACCAAATGCTTGAGTTTTTATATAACTTAGGTATGCTTGAAAGTTGGATTGGAATCGGACGAGTGGATAAAAGATAGTGGTTGTTCAAGGCATATGACGGGAAACAAGAGCCTCTTCTCAACCTACCAAGAATATGATGGAGGTAATGTCACTTTTGGTAGCAAATTGAAAAGCAAAATCATCAGAAAATGTACTATCTCTCATGACTCTCTCTCTCTATTGATAATGTTGCTCATGTTGATAATCTAGGATTCAACCTACTTAGCATTAGTCAACTATGCTGTAAAAAGTATAATGTTATATTTAGTGAAAACGAAAGTAAAATACTAAAAGATGGAATAACCATAGCAAAAGGAGTTTTGAAAAACAACGTATACGTCATGAAAATTGATAAAACTTCTAGAGATAAACTTTGCTTAACTTCGTTAGATAATTCCTTAAATCTTCGGCATAGACGCTTAGGCTACACTAATATGAGACTTATCCAATCTCTATCCTCAAAAGATCTCGTTAGGAACTTACCCAAGTTGAAATATGACCAACACATTTGTGATGCTTGCAAAATTGGAAAACAAGTTCATAGTAGCCATAAGGCTAAAAATATGGTGTCTACATCTAGGTGTCTAGAACTTTTGCATATAGATTTATTTGGTCCATCTGCTATACAAAGTTATCGAGGCAACTTCTACACTTTGGTCATAGTAGATGATTATTCAAGATACACTTGGACAAAGTTTTTGAAAAGTAAAAACGAAGTTTTTGATCAATTTGAAATTCTTAGTAAGAAAATTCAAAACCAACTAGATAGCCGTATTGTGTCAATAAGAATGGATCATGGTCGTGAATTTGATAATGAAATACAATTTGGAAACTTTTGTGATGCCAACGGTATAACATATAATTTTTCGGCTCCTCGTACTCCTCAGTCAAATGGTGTAGTAGAACGTAAAAACCGGACTCTTTAAGAGATGAGTAGAACAATGCTTAATGAACAAAACATACCACAAAAATTTTGGTGTAACGCCGTTGACACTTCAACCTATATTTTAAATAGAGTATTAATTCGACCATTTTTGAACAAAACACCATATGAACTATATAAAGGTAAAAAGCCTACGCTAGGATACTTTAGAGTTTTTGGAAGTAAATGTTTTATTTTAAACACTAAGGATTACCTCACCAAATTTGACCTAAAGTCTTATGAAGGTGTATTTCTTGGATATTCTCAAAATAGCAAAGCTTACATTGTTTTAAAAAAAGAAACCTTGAGATTCGAGTAATAGTTAAATGTAACATTTGACGAAAGTCCACCTCCCTCTAAGACATCACCTTTGGTAGATTATGACTTAGTTTAAAGTCAACTCGTTGAAAACGAAGAGAATATAGATAATGACGAGGAAGATGAACTATTAAAAGAAATTGTCAATATCAAAGAACCTAAAGGTCATCCATAAGATAGTGTTATAGGAAAATTAAATGAAAGAACCTTAAGATCAAAAGTCCAAAATCAAAGCAACTTCTTTTGTTTTGTATCAACCATTAAACCCAAAAATATAAATGAAGCTATAAAAGATGAATCTTGGGTCATAGCAATGCAAGAATAATTAAATCAATTTGTTAGAAATGATGTTTGGACATTAGTTCATCAACCAAAAAGTCAAACAATAATTGGAACAAAATGGGTCTTTCGAAATAAAATGGATGAAAATGGTGTAGTGTCTAGAAACAAAGCTAGGCTAGTAGCACAAGGTTATAATCAACAAGAAGGCATTGACTACGATGAAACTTTTGCTCTGGCTGCTAGGCTCGAGTCTATTAGAATTTTACTTGCATATGCATGTTCACATGATTTCAAACTTTTTCAAATGGATGTCAAAAGTGCATTTCTAAATGGATTTATAAATGAAGAAGTATATGTCGCACAACCTCCGGGTTTCATCGATTTTGAAAAACCTAATCATGTCTACAAACTTAAAAAGGCTTTATACGGACTTAAGTAAGCACCAAAAGCATGGTATGATCGACTTAAAACATTCTTAGTTGAACATAAGTACACCATGGGTTTAGTAGATAACACTTTCTTCACCATGAAAAAGGATTCACATATTATCATTGTCCAATTATATGTGGATGCCATCATATTCGGATCAACTTGTCAAGAGCTATGTGATGATTTCTCAAAAATCATGCATGACGAGTTTGAGATGAGTATGATGGGAGAACTAAATTTTTTCTTAGGACTTCAAATCAAACAATTAGAAGATGGGATATTCTTTAACCAATCTAAATACATAAAAGACATGCTTAAGAAATTTGGTCTTGAAGACTCTAAACCCATTAAAACGCCTATGTCTTCGGAAACCAAACTCACCAAGGATGAAGAAGGTGAATCTGTAGATAACACTAAATATAGAGGAATGATTGGTAGTCTACTCTATCTCACGGCTAGTAGACCCGACATTATGTTTAGTGTTTGTCTATGTGCTCGCTTTCAAGAAGATCCTAAAACATCACATCTTGAAGCCGTAAAATGAATTTTTAGAAACATAAAAGGCACCACACACCTAGGATTATGGTATCCCAAAGGAACGAGAGTTGAAACCATAGTGTATGCCGACCCAGATCATGCCGGTAACTATGTTGATAGAAAAAGTCACTGGTACAAAACCTGGATATCGTCAGACCACAAAATGTGTGACTATATGCATATAGTCACACATTTTTTTTTGGTGTGTGTGACGAAAAGTCGCGCCACCATAGGGTTCATATGGTCACATTGTTTAGTTTGTGGCCGTTTTCATTGAAAAAGAGTGACTAAAACCCGAATATGTGTGACCAATTAGGCACAAGTTTTGTTGGATTTATCAGTATGTGTGACTATTTCCCATCCTATGGCCACATGAATATATAATAAATGTGACGTTTGTGATGATTTAGTCACACAACGTGTATTGTTTTTTTGGAGTTAGTCACATACAATTTAAAAAACAATGGCCAAAAGTGTGAATAAGTGTGACCATATGTTGTTTAAAGTGAAGAAATGTGTATTTTGTGTGACTATTGGTCATCCAATGGTCACATGAATTTTTAGTTTGTGTGGCCTTTTGTAATATTTAGTCACACAAAGCATGTTTGTTTTGGGTATTTAGTCACATACAATTAAGCATAAAGTGACCAAAAGTGTTAATAAGTGTGATCATAAGCTTTTTAAGTGAAGAAATGTGTATTTTGTGTGACTATTGATCATCCAATTGCCACATGAATTTTTGTGTGTGTGGCATTTTGTAATATTTAGTCACACAAAGAATTAAACAAACAGTGACCTTTTGTAATATTTAGTCACATTTAAGAAATCAATATATATCAAAACAAATTCAAATATATATCAAAACAAATTCAAATACAATAATATCTAACAGCAGTACTAACTATATGAACCAACAGTACTAATAGTTGTAACTAATACACTAGCAGTACTAACAGTTATAACTAACACACTAAGCACTACTAACTATATGAATGCAAGATCTATCTGATCTTCCTGCTTCAGTCCATACTGGTGACTGATGTGCTCATCAGATCAAGGGTCATAACCACAACTTTAGGCAGATCATCTGATGAATACGAGCTTTGCCCATGACTCTGTCCACTGTAACCAAAGGGTAAGACATTTACAGGCGGATGATTAACCTGTACCAAGATCAGGGATATGTCAGCAGCTAGTATCAAGTAATAACCAATGAAGCATTAAAATGATCAACTAAATCAACGGTAATAAACATAATAGAGACTCGGTATGTTAATGATATGGCCAATCTTAACAAATTATTTTATAAAAAGGAATTACATACAAGCATCATTGAGAGGACCAAAACCAATAATAGGTCCAGCAGAAGCCGACGGGTGATGCACAGGTGGATTCGGCATCCACCCAGCAAGATTAGGTGGCAGAGGTGCTGGTGCAGCCTGAAATAGCTTCAGATAATAACATAAAAAAAACACATTAAGACTGAGTCACCATGATTATTGGAGTTGAAACGAATTAAACATAAAAAGAATACAACTGAATTATATCACTTACACCATGAGCACCCAAATGAGGAAAGCCTGGCTGCAGTTTAGTGACTGTGATTGCCCACAAGAATGATCAACTAACAGAGTTCTTATATCCGGATTCAGCTTCTGATTTTTGCACAGCTGATGTTGCCAATTTAAACTACAACGCAAAACAAACTATATATTAAGCAAACACTGTAACTGAACAAAATATTCTCCGCTAATCAAATATTCACAAAACACAAACCTTTGATTGATGAGTAACGATGTGACTTTACAATTACGTTCAGTAACAACTATGAGTAACGATGCATGTTTGTCTTGCCATGTGTTAACCCATAAACTTTATGACAAACATTAACTGTCAACAAAGTATTAAGGCATCTAAACAAAGCTTGCAGGAAGCACAAACTACTCAAATTCAACAAGAGCAGATCAGTCAGTCTGAGTAGAAACCATCTGATGCAGTGTTAAACATGTGTTAACAACTGAAAAAGTATGTACGTTTTTAACTTTGTTTATTGCTAAACATGTGTTAACAACTGAAAAAGTATGTACGTTTTTATAAAAGCGATGGGGGAGGTTGTAGATATTAAATACTTTGTATACTTTTGGGAACTTTCGACCCATTTGACCCGTTTCCTCAGCTTACTATTTTTTATTTTACCCATTAGCATAGCCCAAACCGACCCATATAGGAGCAAAAGGATCAATGAATTTCAAAAAGAAAAAACATGTTGTTCCTTACAGAGTAATCATCTATGTTCTGATCAACAAGCACATACACCGAGATGGTTCCCGAAAACCACAGAAACCTCCATATAGCAGCTTGGTCAATCTCAACGACCTGTCTTGAACCTTCGTCAACCAAAACCTTTCTAGATTCTGAATTCTGCCAGAACCCGTGATAAGAAGCTGCGGATTGCTGGAAGATTTAAGCGTGGACGCTCTTTTCTCTCAAGCATCGGGATGTTCTTTCTAGATTTACTGGCTTCCTTTTCACTCATGAAGCTTAAATCAGTTGTGAACATCTAGCTTCTTAATAGAGTTTCACTGTTTTCCTGATAAAAATTGAAAATGTATCAGTATATCAGAAACAATTATGAAAATCCTTAATTTTAGTTAGGGAAAAACGGGAGGTTTTCCAGAAAACTGTTGTGAAAAACGCTGAAAAAAGAACTCTGATCAAAATGAGTGTTTTCTCAGTAAAAGTAGGAAAACTTCTGCAACTAAACGCACCCTAAATGTCCCCATTGCCAATGCCTGACCAATGATGGCTACAAATTTTAGTTTAGAGTCGCAATTAAAGCTCAGTCACATTACATCATCACATGGATCTAATTCTAGGGGAAGGACCGCAACTGAAGGTTAATCACTATAAAGTTGAAAAAAAAACACTTCACAAAATCACATGGCTCTAATTCTCGACTTAGACTTTAGAACAACAATAATCGATCCTCAAAAACGCGTTCTCGTTCTAAGAATCACATACCATACAACACATAATAAACTCTCCTTCAAAAGTTTTGGATCAGTAGGGAATCCCTGACTCCGTGCACCCCTTTTGGGTGGCGACTGACCCTTCCCAACAGACCTAGCCCTAGGAAAATAGCACATGTTCCAGTGACATTTAGTCTGTAAGTTCAGATGAACCCATGACCGATGACCAATCAACCGGACGTTTGCGATAGGGAGTGATACCACTTGGGCAATGCCCCTATGGTACAACATATAATAAACTCAACACATGATTAACAAGCAAAAGTTAAGAACTTCAGGGAACGAACTTTACAGAAAACAATCAAAACAAATACAAAATTAAATCGATTCAACATCCAATCAACTATACATTAAGCAAAACCAGGTTTTACAACAACTAATTCTATAAAAAGAAAAAAGAAACAGAATCAAATGTTAACATACCTGCAAGCCATTAAACCCATTTGGGTATTTGGGTAAAGATGTACCTTCAAATTCATATTTTTGGGAGCACTCTTTGCACCTTTAAGAAGCAGATGAATCACCTTTAAGATGCATTTAACTAGACATCGCAAGGGTGTTCAATTCAGCGCAAAACAACCATTTCTGACACATAACCTTCGCTAATTGGAACCTATACACCGCATGAAATCATTCATTAGAAAACTAAATAACCAATCATCACGAGCATGAAAAACACACAAAGAAGACAAAAAGAAATTACCTGTGACTGCTGATAAAGTCATCATGTTGAAGAGTATGGCTATTCCAAACAACGATATTCACCTCTCTTAATCCTTCAATCAAACTATACACAAATTTCTCTTGAAAAGTAGGCTTCGTATCTCCATCTGTTATAAAAACCCAATAATTTAAAATCTAAATCCAAATTTTATACAATTAACATATGTTAATGATTTAGAGTTTTAGAGAGTGAGAAAGAAGACCTGTACAAGAAGAAGAAGAAGACCAGATCTATGTGAAAAGTTGAGAGTGTGGTGCGAGTATGGTAGAAGAAGAAGAAGACCATTGTAACTTCTTGGTTTGTTGGGGGAGGGGAGGGGTTATTGTGCCGTTCACTATTTTATTTTGGTAGAAGAAGAAGAAGAAGACCTATGTGAAAACTTTCAGAGGGATATTTGGGATTTAATGAAATATTAGGGAATTTGGTAAGGAGGGAAGTTTGATTTTGGGGAAAAATTTAGGCGGCCTGTGAAAAGTGAGAAGTGGGAAAAAAAATTTTGGGAAAAATTAAGTGCATCATATTTAGTCACTTTTAAATAATGTTTGACAAATTTGATTATATGATTTAGTCACTTTTAAATAATGTGTGACAAATTTGAGTATATGATTTAGCCACATACAAAATTACTTCATGTGACCATATATGGATTTTGGTCACACTATTCAATTGTGTGACATATATTTGTCACATATGTATATATATAATGTGACTAATGTTTCAAACTTATTTGTATCCGTCACACGTCCCAAATTATATGTGACTAAATAATCAAAAAAAAAAATACAAGATACCTCTAGTCACGAAAATATTCAAATGTGTGACTGTAGCCTCAGTTGGAAAGACGAAATAGTCACACAAGTCGGATCAAGTGTGGCTGTTTCTTTTATTCTTGTACATTTAGTCACATAAAAAAGTTATTGTGTGGCCGTTCGAAAAACAACATGTGTGACCAAATCCCATTTTTGTACTAGTGAAGACAAGTGGTATTTGTACTTTTGTTGGACATTGTCTCACCTCATGGTTTTCCAAGAAACAAACGGCTCTTGCCATCTCAACAACCGAAGCCGAATACGTATCAGCAGGAAAAGCATGTTAACAAGCTCTGTGGATGAAGCAAGCTCTTGTCGACTACGGAATTCAACTTAACGACATATCTATCCTTTGCGACAACAAAGGAGCTATCGACCTCAGTAAAAATCCAGTTCAACATGCTCGAACTAAACACATTAAAATCCGTCATCATTTCCTTCGCAACAATGTTCAAAAAGAAAATATTTCAATCGAGAAAGTATCCTCAGAAGATAACATTGCCGATATTCTAACTAAACTTCTTAAACAAGAGCCACTCAATCTCCTTAGACTTGGACTAGGACTAATGGAACCTAATTTGTAGTTTTAATCTTAGCTTAAACCTTCGTTTGAACAAAATAAAAAAAACTGACCAAATTATGTTCGGGTCCCAAGGAACCCTTCGACAACATGGACGGAACCAAATATTTGGTTCTGCCCAATCCGTGGGTTCCTGGGTCAGAATTTAAATAACTTAAACAAACACTCCTTCTCACAAATCAAAAACACACAACGACTCAAACTCATTCCATAACATATCACTCTCACAATTAAGGCATCTCCTTCAACTAATCTCAGCTCAAATCAACATTGTAAGCTTCCTTACTACTTTTCTTCTCTCAATTTTGAGTCTGGGGTTTCTTATTTATGCACAAAACCAAACTTGGGGATTATGCATTTTCTTAGGTAATTCATGAAGTACATTTGTAAATTACATAACTAATCATGTTTCCCTTAGTTAGGAATTGCATCTTGTAAAACATTATCATGATTTACTAAAAACTCCATGTCAAATTTTTGTTAAAAGTGTTAGAAATGAAGCTGAGTGATATTTACGTGAATTGGAGTAGACAACTAGTATGCATAAAGTGCAGGGACTAATAATGTAATACTCGAATAGTTGTCTTGTAAGGCCCATAAATACCCCTCAAGTCTTCACTTGAGGGGTGTGGCTGTGAAACATTATCTTTAACATCAATAATATCTAGTTTCACTCTCCACCTTCTCTCTACTTTATCTCTCTAAACATATCATGGATTCGTTATATTTTAGTCAACCAAGACCTCCAGAAACGTGAATCTAGTCATTACAATTGGTATCAAACGGTCTACAGTCTTGAAGTGATACTCCGATATACTTCAGAGGCTCTCAACGGCCTTGGTAAAGATTAGAGAAAGTTTTCACACTATGCTGTTTGTAATACCCCAACCCGACGAGGGTAAAGATGTCACAATAATGGTTTCATATCAGATCAAACAAAAGCATACATCCATAGTAATACAAGAAATCTCAAAGGTTACAATTGAATTACTGAACTACAAGGTTACAAATGAGAATTTCCAATAAATACTAATTCCAAAATATAAAAACTTCTAGTCATCTCTAATCCAGAATAACTATCAAGATCTTCTAAGTCCAAGGTTCTCTCCACTCATAACCTAGCTTACAAACTAAAACCTGCCGCAGGAAAAGAAATGTGGCTGAGCTACGAGAGCTCAGTGAACAGATATAACGATAACAAAGCAGTAGTAGAGAAAAGTGAAAAGTAAAAGATGTAAAAGTCATGCAGATATAGTAAGAGTCAAGGGATGATAATTGGATAAGAATAAAGGAAAAGAAAAAGGTTATAAGGTAAGGAAACAGTAATCCACCACGAGCCCAGACAGATCATATCATATCATAATAAATGTACTCCATAAATTTTCATAAGTAATTATAAGTAATATAATGGAGTGATCAGCTCCCAGATATATGAAAGACGTGTATCGCACACACCATCAGTCACCAGATATATAACAGATAAACAGAAACAGAAATAGATCAAATCTAGGATGCATCCATACGCCCCAGTAGGCCAGATTCTTCTCCTACATAACAGATAAAATCAAGGACGGGATAGGTCATCACTCTCCTACCCTAGAGTCAAGTCATCGGTGCATCAATGACAAGGACATGAAACCCTCATGCCTAGTGAAATGAATAGTGGCTCGTAGTATCAAACTGTGGGTCATGGTCAAATATCATGTCATAATCAGAGTCTCATATCAGAAGGTTCATAGCATAAGGTCCATGTCAAATATTTCAGAAGTAAATAGCAAAGATTCAAAAATCAATTAGGTTCATATCAGAGTTTATCAGATCAAGGTTTATATCAATAATCAAGTCAAGGTTCAGATCAAAAGTTCATTTCAGAAGTTTCTATCAAAAGTCCATTTAAAGAAATCCTTTAATAATTGTTTTCATAAAAATGATCTTTCAAAACGGTTTTTCATAAAGATAGTCTTTAAAAATAGTTTCCATAAAAGTTAGTAGAATTTCATATAAAAGTAGCATCGTATGGTGTTCATAAACATCATTTAAATAAATGGTTTTCTCAAAACATTTCCATGTCATAATTAAAAGGTTTTCACATCATAGATTTATATCAGAGGTCATAACAAAGGGAATCGTAGGAAAAGTTCAAAGCAAAGGAAATCATAGCAATGGAATCAAATCAGAAGCTAAACAGATCAAAATATAGAAGAGAGATCATAGAGGGTTCACAAAATAGGGAAGCATAGCAAGGTTCAAGGGGAACAAAATATAAAAGAGAAGGAGTTCATGAGAAACCTGTGCGAAGGTCAGAATATCTGTACCTTATTGGCAAAGCAAGCAAACAATAAAGCAAATACGGAACAGTATCAAGACGTCTCCTTCTTCACACCTAAAGGAGTAGAGGACATAATTACCAAAAGGATTCTAAGTTCAGATTACTCTTTTTAGTTTACTTTCCATATTTAGTAACTTTCCAGAAATAGTAACTTTCCAGATTTAGTAACTTTCTACTTTTAGCAGGTTTCCAGAATTAGTAAGTTTCTATAATTAGCATATTTCTATATTTAGCAATTTTTAAATATTTCAAAGTAGGTTAAGTTATCAATTAAGCATTATTATGGAAATAGGGTTTATTTTAGCAAGTTATAAAAGTCTAGGGTTAAGTATAACAAATTTCCATATTTTAGGGTTTTAATTGCAAATACACCAAAGTTAAGGGTTTAAAATGAAAATATCTCAAGCTACCCATTTTAATTCATAAGTTATCCAGAATTACACTTTTAACCCTTTAGGTTTAACAATTTACAATTTATACCCCTTTAGTTAATTAAATTACAAATTAAACCCTATAATTACATAAATCACAATTTAACCCTTACCATATTTATATTTACACATCAAGCCCTTAATTTTACAAAATTACATAATTACCCATCAATTTAATATATGGTACGAATTTACCCTCAACTTTACATAATTTACGAGTCTAGTCCCTTAACTTATAAAAACTATAATTCGAATCACAATTTATTCATAATTACACATTAAACCTTTAAGTATCCAAAATTACACATTACACCCTCTACATCATTATTTGTATGAGACATTCTCAAGTTTCCAGAATTTACAAAATAGCCCCTCCTTTTAATTAATTACAATTCGAATCACATATTCTCATAATTAACCAATTAAGCCCTTTACTTATAATCTTTACACAAAACACCCTTATATAAGAATTTTTACAAGTTTCCCCTGGTCTAAACTTTCTTACAAAAATATCCCATAAGTTTAATAAATGACAAAACACACCCTCTAATTTCAAAACTTCATTCGGTATCACTTTTAATTAACAAAACCCTAACCCTAATTTATCCAATCATTATCAAATCATCAAAACATCATTACAACACATTAATTAATCAGATCTAATCACAAAAACCCTAACCCTAAATCAATTCGATTAGGTTTTCTATTTTTCTCATTTTTCTTTAAATCCGATTACAAACAAAACTCCACAAAGATGATTTAGGCTTTAACAAATCAAATGACCATTTTTCCAGAGTTTTATAATGCATAAGGAACTCAGATAAAATATGTTCGAGATCCAAAAAATTCGTATGAACAGCTGTAGATTTTATTTGCGTTTTTGTTACTTATAATTATCACGACTTGTTTTAACGTGCATGATTCGATTTAACTATTTTATATGAGTCATATATAATGTAAAGATCATAGGAAAAATACCAGATTAATTTTAGAACGTGTGGATAAGTCGCATGAATTTTGTACCTCTCGGATGAAAACTCGACACAAGAAAACTCCCACGAATCAAACCAACGAATCCACGACCTCAAAACTATTTTTCCCACCTTCCTTGGACTTGAATGAACACCAGAAAATTATGGAACAGCCTCCAGAAAAATCGTATGGATTAGAGAGAGTTTTGTTTGTGTTTAGGGTTTCGTATGGAATTAAAGATGGGAGGAATAAATAAAACCGAGTGAATGGGAGTAGAGAGGGCATAAATCTCGGTACTATAGGTTAGATGGGATCAATTAGATGATTTGCAAATTGTTTCCTTTTTTGAATTGATGATTATCTCAAATTATTTGATTTTATATCCTTTTAAATGTAAAACAATTAAATATAAATACATGTATACTTATTTTCGGCCTATGTAGTGTGACAAGAAATTCTTGTACATTGTAGAATGTTAAAATGTTGTAGCAAAAATTATCTTACTTCATATGTTGTTTATTTCCAAAGGTTTGGGATTTATTTGGTGTGTTATGCACTTATTAATTAAATTTTAAAGTTTTCAGGGCATTTTGGTCATTTTGCATGATTTCAAATTTTAGGTTTTACAACTTCTTCCCCTCTAAAAGAAAAATTTTCGTCCTCAAAAATTAAGGTGAAATGAAACGGAAGCACAACTGACTGTGAACAGAAATATGAAAGACTTTTTTCTCATGACTCTATCTTGTTGATCAAGCTTCGGTTTCCTCAGAAAAGACAATTTATACTGAATCCAGATCAAAGAATAATATACCAAACGTAATAGATGATAATCAGATTCTCTCAGAAGAGACGTAAGAAATACATAGGATTTTGACGGATATGCCGTCCACAGAATTTGATTAAACAAATCAGATGAGAACATACAGAAAATAGATTATCGCTAACATCAATTGGCAGAAAGTCCTACAACAGAACCTAAGATTCTTATCAGAAGCACAGAGGTCAGCAAACGCATGCTGAGAATCCAGACGTATCAAATCGCATAACGGTGAAAGCAGATTTAAACGTATAGGTAGAATGAACTTAAAGTCTCACTAACGCAGATAATCCCAAACAGTTATCAGAGTTTCTAAAGTTCTAAGGCACTTCTCGAAATATCCTATGCCCACAACAAGTGCACGTTATATGATGTAAGTATTATCACGTTGGCCAGACGTCATAATACTGGCATCATATAAATATGCCCTCATGATGGTCATACTTTATCTCAAGTCGTGAACAAAACAACTTATCTTAATCCGCCTAGCCCTTCTACAGTCTCAGAGGTCATTAAAATCAAACACCATAACTAAGAGGAGAACGAACTACTCGAAAGAGTATCGGAAAAGATCTGGAATGTCTATCAGAATTAGGTACGTTGTTAAAAGCATCAGGTCATCCATAATTAGTCAAATTTCGCATAACAAAACTATCATCCAAGATACGCAGAATGAACACAGAATGGAATTACTAATAGAGAACCTAAATCATTCAAAGGATTTTATCATTAGGTAACGGAAATTTAAGTAGGTCAGGAGGAGATGAATTATGTCACCCATAGCTTCATCCTTTACAGAATCAACTATTCCAAACACAAACGTTCGCTTCAGAAATATCATACATCCAATACATGATTCCAATTCCAAGTAGTCTGTCTACGTCTGTCCATATGATCACAGAGTGGAAAGGAAATATAATCTTGAGTCTGGTCCCTCAAGCCTTCGACACTTCTTCTTGGAACTGTGGTGTAGTAACGTGAATCTCTGACATGGTCATGGTGCATCTTCCATTCGCGAGTCTGCTTCTGCTCTCAATTCATCCTAGTACAACTAAAATGAATAGAGAAGCAAGACTGCGTGTCTTTGACAGGTCTTCTAGCCCAGTTCGCAATTTGCCAACTCAACTGCTGTCATCACCGGATACGTGGTAGTGTTGTCTGCTACAATTTCTGGACGCCAATCAAATCTATTCTTCCAGAACAAAGGGTCATTCTCCTTAATACAAAAATGATCTATGTGTTCCTCGTTCGTCTCAGAGCATAAACATACTGTCATACTATGACAATTGTCCAACTACTCACGAAAACATGATTCTATTAGCCAATACAATTGGCATTATTTAAAACTCATAATGGTCACAACGAGTACGAAAATAGCTTCATGAATCGTTTCAGAGACAACTTCATATCTACTTCACATCACCTCCCTTCCTCTTTACGAATAAAACTGAAATGCTTCACGGAAATTACTCCCAGTTAGTCAACTCCCTTCTTAAAAGTTTTCGTGGTGGCTTCTTTAGTCCTTCCAACATTAAATGAGGTCGTCTGATACGGAGTTTACAAAGATAGAACAAATCAATCAGTGACACGTGGAAATGAAAAATGATTACGGTAGTGATACGGTTAGGTTTACGATAGTCGATATGCTGACGCAGAATTTTCTCTTTCTTCTTCATAAACTAATAGGGGTATTCAAGGAGAACACTGAGGTGAACAAAATCACATTCCATCAGCTTCTTCAATCTCTCAACTTCTATAGCATCATGGTTCGTCAACTGAGGTCGGTTCAAAGTCAATTCTACTTCGCAAACAGGAGGGAAACTCAAGAGTTTCATCAGAGAACACCAGAAAATTTGTACAACAAAACTTCCAATGCCAAAGCTTCCTAAGGGTTGACACTAATAAGTGTCAGGGGAAATTGACAATCAAATGAGATCGAAGTAAATGTTTCCATAGCAGTATTAATCTTAACAGATTTAAGTGGTTGAGAGTCACCAAAGTTGAGGTAGAACGAAGTAGATTGTTTAAAGTTCACATATCGGATATGGTAGTCCATGGTAGCTTAGCAAAAGTCATCCAATCCATGACCAAAAGATCTCAAGGTCAATTATACCAAGAGTAAACAGATCCGCAGAACGAATATGGTCGTTAGACCAGACGGATAGTTCATATATCAAGGTCGAGTACATGTTTCAATATAGTGCGAGATAACTAAGCGAACCATTCAAGGTGTTGGAGTTTTGTTTAGCTTATTAGCATAAGTGACAGGTAGGGTGTACATCATTGGTAATACGAACATCGTATAATTGTCAAAAGTGAGGCGTAAGGAATATCAGTTATCAGCATCATCATGCTCAGTTGACAATTTAATATCGAGACGAAATTATCGTCATATCCTTCCAAAGGAAACTAGTTGACGGCAAGATTCATTATTCAAAGGGAGGGAATAAACTTCCTATATCCATGGTTAATAATCACCAGAGTCCTCATAGGAGTAGTAATGGATTTTGCAAGACAGAGTAGTATCAGATGGTACATTTATATCCAGCACTGGAAATGAATTAATAGGATGTGTCAAACACATTGGGGTTAAATGACCTTTGGGATGGTCGGAGAGGTATCAAACTATTTGTCAAACAGATCGGAAGTGAAGGTCACAATCAGGTAGTGGAACACTCCCAGAAGATATACTTAAGCAAACTCACTTCCTGGTCTTCGGTTGCTGCTCTTTCTGGTTGCTCTAATCAACTGGTATGATCCGAAAGACATCTTCGCTTGGCGGCTAGACAATCTCTCGGTATCATGTCAAATCCTACTTCACATTCCGGTGGAAAACTTGGTGGTTCAACCAGGAATCATATTCGAAAAACTCAGAGTGCCAATTAATTCTCAAGATAAGATTCATTCATTGGTGTACGAAATGGTTTCTAGGAAAACTTCATAACCGCGAAAGTAACACGCGAGTCTCCAGAGTAATAGTGATAGCAAGGAGTTTAACAATCGGTAATCATGGTAGGAAGTTCAAAATTGTTTCAAATGCCAAAGGTGAGACATAGGAGGATAGTCGTCCATATGTTGAATGTTCAATCAATCAATCTCTTATCAGAATAAAAATCAAAGTTAACTATCAAAGAAAGACGGATCAACAAAGCAGATCTTACCGTTCAGAATGAAAGGGAAAACATTTTTATACTCGTGGTTGAACACCACAAGACTTCTCATGGGAACAGAGATGGTTAAGACGAAATCAAATAGTGTCAGAAGACTCATAGATGATTATCAGAAGCAAGAAACAACTAACAGAATGTATCAATTATATCATCGTCATGGGGATTCTCAGAATGCCCGAAGAGGCATCAAAATGGTTAACAAAAGGATCAGAGGTCGGAGTCGGAATCTGAAGACAAGGATCAAATAGTGCCAGGCAATTACTATGCAATTCTTAATGCTTTCAAGATTTATTTAGGTTTCAAATCTTAGGTGGTGCAAAGCGTAAGCTTTCAATTTCCAAAAGTGATCTCAACAAGCTTTAACCAAAAGCAAGGCACGAATCAGAGTGATGCGGAAGCAATGCTACTTAAACAAATGCCTTATAGTCTACCCATTCCTCACCAGTCAGAACTTAAGTTCCCATAGGGAAATCCTAAAGGAATTTCTCAAAGGTTGTCCTACGAGTGCCTACAGTGGAAACTTAGCGGTCCAAACTTCACAGGTCAAGGGTAAATGTATTACAAGTCGCAGCCTGTCTCTCTGATACCATAAATTGTAACACCCCAACCCGACGAGGGTAAAGATGTCACAATAATGGTTTCATATCAGATCAAACAAAAGCATACATCCATAGTAATACAAGAAATCTCAAAGGTTACAATTGAATTACTGAACTACAAGGTTACAAATGAGAATTTCGAATAAATACTAATTCCAAAATATAAAAAATTCTAGTCATCTCTAATCCAGAATAGCTATCAAGATCTTCTAAGTCCAAGGTTCTCTCCACTCATAACCCAGCTTCCAAACTAAAACCTGCCGCAGGAAAAGAAATGCGGCTGAGCTACGAGAGCTCAGTGAACAGATATAACGATAACAAAGCAGTAGTAGAGAAAAGTGAAAAGTAAAAGATGTAAAAGTCATGCAGATATAGTAAGAGTCAAGGGATGATAATTGGATAAGAATAAAGGAAAAGAAAAAGGTTATAAGGTAAGGAAACAGTAATCCACCACGAGCCCAGACAGATCATATCATATCATAATAAATGTACTCCATAAATTTTCATAAGTCATTATAAGTAATATAATGGAGTGATCAGCTCCCAGATATGTGAAAGACGTGTATCGCACACACCATCAGTCACCAGATATATAACAGATAAACAAATAAACAGAAACAGAAACAGATCAAATCTAGGATGCATCCATACGCCCAGTAGGCCAGATTCTTCTCCTACATAACAGATAAAATCAGGGACGGGATAGGTCATCACTCTCCTACCCTAGAGTCAAGTCATCGGTGCATCAATGACAAGGACATGAAACCCTCATGCCTAGTGAAATGAATAGTGGCTCGTAGTATCAAACTGTGGGTCATGGTCAAATATCATGTCATAATCAGAGTGTCATATCAGAAGGTTCATAGCATAAGGTCCATGTCAAATATTTCAGAAGTAAATAGCAAAGATTCAAAAATCAATTAGGTTCATATCAGAGTTTATCAGATCAAGGTTTATATCAATAATCAAGTCAAGGTTCAGATCAAATGTTCATTTCAGAAGTTTCTATCAAAAGTCCATTTAAAGAAATCCTTTAATAATTGTTTTCATAAAAATGATCTTTCAAAACGGTTTTTCATAAAGATAGTCTTCAAAAATAGTTTCCATAAAAGTTAGTAGAATTTCATATAAAATTAGCATCGTATGGTGTTCATAAACATCATTTAAATAAATGGTTTTCTAAAAACATTTCCATGTCATAATTAAAAGGTTTTCACATCATAGATTTATATCAGAGGTCATAACAAAGGGAATCATAGAAAAAGTTCAAAGCAAAGGAAATCATAGCAATGGAATCAAATCAGAAGCAAAACAGATCAAAATATGAAAGTGATCATAGAGGGTTCACAAAACAGGGGAAGCATAGCAAGGTTCAAGGGGAACAAAATATAAAAGAGAAGGAGTTCATGAGAAACCTGTGCGAAGGTCAGAATATTTGTACCTTATTGGCAAAGCAAGCAACCAATAAAGCAAATACGGAACAGAATCAAGACGTCTCCTTCTTCACACCTAAAGGATTAGAGGACAGAATTACCAAAAGGATTCTAAGTTCAGATTACTCTTTCTAGTTTACTTTCCATATTTAGTAACTTTCCAGAAATAGGAACTTTCCAGATTACTCTTTGGATCGATATACTCTGACCAAACTAACTTGTAGCTTGTCTACAGTTTAACAACTTTGAATGAATTCAAAACTATTAATAATGAAACACTGATATACTTTGCTAAGTATGCGGAATCTACTTCAACAAAGCTAAGAAGAATTAATAAACGACTTTGAATATTATTAAAACCTTGAACCTGCTTTCTTACACAGATTCACTGACAAACTCTAAACTCTAATACTTCTAATAATCGTATATCTCTAATCGCCTATACTTGTCTCTCTAAAAACACATATCTCTAATGCCAACCTAGGGATCCTTTTATAGGCACAAGGAAAACCCTATTCGGTTTACAAACTTGAATAACAAGTAATTCTAATTATAACTCTAATCTAATACGAACATTCTAGAATTACACATTAGTCCTTAAACTATTTGCATAACAGTCCTTTAACGAGCAGCAGTACTTTGACTAATTAGCAGTACTTTGACTTGAATAGCAGTACTTTGATATTTCATAGCCCAACAATCCTCCCCTAACTTGAATTCTACTTGCTTGATTTCAAGTTCCTTTGTATGTCTTTAACTTCAACACTTTATCTTCAAGGAAAGGTTGTTTCTTTGAAATCTGACTCGTTGTTGTTTTGTCATCATCAATGCAATCAGTATCTTCAATCTTCATCAGCAACAATTCTTTTCAGCATCATATCTTTTCAGCAACTCAGCATCATATTGGCAATATGTACATCAGATCTTAAAAGTTTCATACTATTCTCATCACTTCCAGGTGTGTTAACTCCTGTGAGAGGTGAATCATTGAAAACTTAATGGATTTTGATGTCTCTTTACCAAAGCCATTAACTCTGGAGTAGCCAATGTTTAGATTTAGGAAAAACCATGGTACATTGATAACCATATGATTTTTAGCAAATCATCAGCTATCAACGGATTTGAGTAGTCTTTACCAAATAGCCGTTTGCTTTTGGACTAGCTAGTTCTTTTAGTACAATCACTACCATGGTGAACTAATTACCATATAATGGTTTTCCACAGCCTTTACCACAAAGCCATTATCTTGTGGGCTAGCCAACTCTTCACTAATATAGATATGGTGAGTTGAAAACCATACAATTTTTAGTAAATTGCCAACTAAAAACGGATTTGATAATCACATCAGAGCCGTACCCTCATGATGAGTCAAACTCTTTCTTGTTTATTAAACATGGTGAGTTGATTACCATTTGTTGTGTAGTACAAGTACTAACACCATGCTGTTGCTTTCAAAACCATTTGTTGCTGTTTAATCTTTGTGCTTCAAAATGTTTTTGCACTTATCAAAAATTACTGATTTTATCAAAAGACTTTACTGGTTTTATGCTGCAAGCAGTACTTTGAGAAAGTACTGTCTGACCAGCAGTACTTTGAAGAAAGTACTTATTTTTCAAAAGATTTATATAATAATTAAACCATACCAGTAGTTATGCATTAATCTTCAGATTCTGTTGTCCACTTGATGAATAATTTTATGACCATCAATGCTACTTCATCTTCTTGTTCCACTTCCATTCCATGCTCTAGCATCCTGATCATCAGATCTCTTGTGAGTGGATATCTCTGTTCTGCTAGCATATGAATCATAGTGCCATCTTCTAACTCCAAAACATGTATCCCAACTGATTCAAAGAATCTCCATCTGTTAATCTCCCAGTTGTCTTGATCTTCCCACAAAGTACTGTCCTTTGTTTCCTCTGTCTCCCAGATTGTTGTGAGATCTCCTAACAATATCAAACCTACTCCTTGTGGTGGAATATGCTCAAAATAAGTTTGCACTTGGAGATATAGCTGAAGCATATCATCTCTATCAATCAGATGTAGTATATCCCATAATGAATTGAACACTCTAAAACTTCCATCTTGTCTATGAAAGATCAGATAATCTCCTTCTTTAGATTCTACAACTGAAAAAGTAGATATCTTTGACTTCTTATCAATATCTTCTTTCAATTTTGGATTCTCAAAGTCAACAACTCTAAAATAATTTCTGAGCTCATCAACTGTGTATGTTCTTAATTCAACAGCTTCCTTGAACTTCTTTGATGGCTGTTCATCAGTGATTCTTTTCCTCTTTAAGCTTCTTGTAACAGCTCTTTCCTTTCTTTTATCTTCAAGCTCCTTATCTTCAAAAGAAATAATGCTTGCAAGATCCTTTTGAATAGCTTCTCTAACAGCATCATACAGATCCTTCATCTCTGTATATGTCAATCTAACTAAACCTGTATATCCTTGACCTTTCAGATAAGTCATCATATCATCCCTTTCTCTAGCTTTACTAATTGGCCTTTTTGATTGAACAATCTTCCTTGATTCTTCAGCATCTATTTCTGCTTGCAATATTCTAGCTGCATCCTCATTTTTGGCAATCTGAATTTGTCTTAACTGTGCCAATGTCATCTTCTTCTTTTTCTTTTCTACCAAGATCCCTTTGCCTTTATCTTTTGGATCTATCTCTTGTGCAGGTTGAGAAGAAGCATGATGTTGTTGTTCAACCTCATGAATACTGATGCCTCTTTGACTTGACATATTAAGCATGATGTCAGCAATTGTTTCATCATCACTGTTAGTATGAGCTATAACATCTTCTTCCTGAGCTGGTTTAGAAGGGCCTACTTCCTCTTGAACTTGAATTGAAGGACCAATATCTTCTTCAAAATCTAAGGTTCTAGGTGTAATAGTGAATTGCCTCTCAGTACCTTGTTGAGCAGTACTTTCAGCTTCAGCTTCTTCCAAATTTACTTCCTCAGTATCACCACTTCTTACTTCAACAGTAGCTTCTTCCAAATTAATTTGCTCTGTTTCATCACTCTTCCTCTCAGCAGTATCTTGAGGAATATGTTCAGGTGGTGTCCTCTGAGTATCATCCATAAATCCAGCATCTTGTTCAAAATCTTGTTCAAAACCAGCATCATCATTCAAATTCTCTAAATTCCTCCCCAATTGGAATGAAGATTGCTTCTTAGACTTTTTCTTCTTTGACTTAGAAATCTTCGTAGGTATCCTACCACTCTGCTTCTGAGACTTTGCCCATAATCTATGGTGTTGAACTAGTGGCCAAACATACCTCTTCAATCTTTGAAACTTAGTCTTTAATTTGACTATCTTAGCAGCTTGAGCCTCACTCTCCTTTTTCAGCCTCTTTAACTCCCTTGTTAAAGCATAATTATCCAATTCTGCCTCTTCTTCTTCAAATTGCTTAGACATATTTGTGGAAGAATAATCAGTAGGAGATGGTGGTTGATTCATACCTTGATCTGACTCCTCATGAGTAGGAATGTCCATAGGAGCAGTATCTTCCCTAGTAGCAGAATGTGGAGAAGCAGTATGTTGAGAAGCAGTAGGTTGAGGAATACTAACTTCTCTTGAAACAGGAGACTCTTGACTTGCTGATTCAGAATTTGCTTCTTGCTCTTGCTCTTGCTCTGCATCTCTAACAACTTGTGCAACTCCCAATATATGAGCAGTCAAAGGTGTGTTGGTTCCAGAAAACTTGACACTTTGTTTAGATAGAAAAGTAAACACCTTTGATGGAAGTTTGACAGTGGGTAAAAAACTTTGAGGTTTAGGGAGATCCTTAAGTTGATTGTTCAAGAATAACTGAACAAACCTTGGATACATCAAAAATGGTGAACCATTAGCAATATGTGTAAGCATACCATCCAGAATTAGTCTTGAAAAGTTGAATCTCTGATCTGTAGCCAAACCCACTAATGCAGATGCAATATTTTGACCAAATTGATCAAAAGAAGTACTCTTGGGACTCAAACAATGAAGTAGAACGTGAATGAGGTACTTCCAATGAGAACAAAAAAAAGGCTTTTGAAAAGTAAGTTTCGTCAGATCGCCTTCATAACCTATATGACTTAGAGTGTCCCAAAGCACTTGTTTTTCAAAACGAACAGCCCCCCCTTCATCATTAAACATCAAAACATCCCTAATCGTGGCCTCAGAAATCCGAATAGTTCGTCCAGCAATCGTAGCCCTAATCAACGAATCATCTTCAATTGTTGCAGTAGCCCAAAATTCTTGCATCCAAGGACCAATAACATCAGGGTCAACTAAAATAGAGTAGTTGATGGAAGACCCAGTTAAGAAATCAATGACCGCATGAAAATCAACATTGTCCCTTGTCTTATCCAAGTTAGCGATCATATTGTGTTTGCTAACAGTAAGTTGATTAGCCATGATGAGTGGTAGAGAAAAATTCGCTTTGAGTGTGTGTTTCGATAAAAAGATTGGGGTGTAAAAGTGAATGAGGGATCTCAAATATGGTAAAAGGCGGGGAAATAGGAGTGAGTTTCTTTAAATAGGATGGAAAGAAATCAAACTCATAATAATAAAGTTACCGTTTGGATTAACTTATTATCTCCGCCGTAAGGAATTAATTAACCGTAGCCCCACAATTTTTTGACCGTTGGAACAGTACGTCCACGTAAGCAGTACGTTGAAGCAGTACGTTGCTGAGGCAGTACTTTAAGCAATAAAGCAGTACGTTCCATCTTCTTATCCATAATCAATACTCCAAACTAAAACCAAGAACTTGTAAATGGTTCATGCTTAAGTTCTAACTAAGATCTTATGTTGCCTCCCCTCAAATACAACATATAGGCTAAACTAAACTACTAAAAACCAATACTTTCATTAAGAACTGATAGAAAGTATACTAACGAATACTAAAGCCTCCCCTCAAATGTAGCCTAGTAGTTAATCATCCCAATGCTCACAACTAAGTGGTTGAATCTTGAAACATCAAATCCCTTAGTGAGTAGATCAGCTACATTATCATCTGTGTGAACCTTAACCACATTTATAAGCCTGTGCTCATAACAATCCCGAATGAAGTGATGCCTAATCTGAATATGCTTGGTCTTGGAGTGATAAACTGGATTCTTCACAATGCAGATGGTACTCTCATTATCAATATTGATAGGAGTATTTTTGAAGTTGAATCCATAATCCAAGAGTTGATTTTGCATCCATAAAACTTGTCCACAACAGCTAGCAGCAGCAACATATTCTGCTTCAGTAGAGGAGGTTGCAGCAATGGTTTGCTTCTTACATTGCCAGGAGACTAATCTTCTACCAAGATATTGACATCCTCCTGAGGTTGATCTTCTATCATAGTTATCCCCTGCATAGTCACTATCTGAAAATGCTTCCAAGTGAAAAGGTGACTCCTTAGGATACCATAATCCTAACTTTGGTTGATGCTTGAGATATCTAAAAATCCTCTTGACTGCATACATATGGGAAACCTTTGGTGTAACCTGAAATCTTGCACATAAGCAAACAGCAAACATGATGTCAGGTCTTGATGCAGTTAAGTACATAAGACAACCAATCATAGATCTGTAAAGCTTGACATCCACAGCTTGTCCATCTTCATCCTTGCCTAAGGGTTTATTTTTATCAATGGGTGTGGTGGCAGGCCTGAGATTTGGAAGGTCAAATCTTTTAAGTATGTCTGCAACATACTTTTCTTGGTTAATGAAGATTCCATCTCTTGTTTGTCTAACTTGAAGACCCAAAAAGAAAGTTAATTCTCCCATAGAACTCATTTGAAACTCCTTCTGCATAAGATCTTCAAATTCTTTCACCATAGACTTCTTTGTAGCTCCAAATATAATATCATCCACATATACTTGGACTAACATAATGTCTTTCTTATCTCTCTTGATGAACAAAGTCTTATCAATTGCTCCTCTCCTATAACCATGTTGTAATAGAAAATTTGAGAGTCTCTCATACCAAGCTCTAGGAGCTTGATGAAGGCCATACAGTGCCTTGATTACTTTGTAGACATTGTTCGGATGTGCAGGATCTTCAAAACCAGGAGGTTGTTTAACATAAACTTCCTCAGAAATTGTGCCATAAAGGAAAGCACTTTTCACATCCATTTGGTAGACAGGAAATCCCATGTATGATGCAAAGGCAAGAAATAACCTTATTGCCTCTATCCTTGCAACAGGAGCAAACACTTCATCATAATCCACTCCTTCTTCTTGGCGATATCCTTGTGCAACCAATCTAGCTTTATTTTTGATATCATTCCCTCTTTCATCTCTTTTGATTCTGAAAACCCATCTTGTACCAATGACTCTTTTGTCATCTGGTAAATCACATAATACCCAGACTTCTTGAAGCTTGAATTGTAGAAGCTCCTCTTGCATGGCTTCAACCCAACTTTCATCTGCTAAAGCTTGAGCTACCTTCTTGGGTTCTTCTTGAGATAAAAAGCAAGCAAACAGGCATGTTTGTTGATCCTTGTGATTCATCCTGTTTTGTTTGTAAACAAAGCTAAGTAAAGCAGTATGTTGCTTAGAAAGTCCTTTAACTTTGTTTCTTGTAACCACTCCTGAAGAGGGTGATCCAATAATGTTACTTTGAGGATGAGCTTTATGAACTCTCAATGTAGGAGTTGGTGGTACTGGAAGATCAGACTCCAAGTTAGTAAAATCAATGCCTTCATTGGAGAAAATACCTTCTGGATTAAGCTCATCATCAACTTCTTCTAAACCAGGAATGTTAGCATTAACCATATCATCATCATCAACATTGGAATCATCAGCATTGTTCCAATTTGATTGCTCTAATACACTAGAAGTACTGCCAAAAGGATCAGCAGTATTTTGATCTAAAGTACTGTGGGCAGTATCTTGAAATTTACCCTGTTTCTTTGCAGCCTCATAAGCCTTCCTTTGTTCATCTTCATAGGATTGTGCTATAGTTTCTTGAAAAAGCATCCTATTAAGTTCATCTTGTATGGCTTGATCTTCATCAGATACTGTATTAGTTGGCTGAGCAGTACTTTGTTCCTCATCAGGAACTTCAGGTTCTTTGTCAGGAACATCTTCTGGTGTAACATTGACTCCATGAACAATGTACTGTGAATCATCTTCTTTGTAATTAGCCTGATTCTCTTCTCTAACAGGAACATAATTCATAGATGGTGTGAACTTGAGATCAAGATCAAACATCCAATCAGGACCTTTACCTTTCTGAGTTTCCTTATCTTCCAAAAATTCAACATGAAGACAATCTTGTACCTTTTTGGTATTCCTGTTATAAACTCTAAATCCTTTGCTATTTGTACAATAACCCAATAAATACCCTTCATCTGACTTACCATCAAATTTTCCCAGAGAGTCAATGGTATTTAGAATAGTCAGAGAGCAGCCAAAAGGTTTTAGAAAACGAATGTTTCGTTTCTTTCCCATGAGTAACTCATAAGGTGTCTTCATCTGAGGTTTAGTTACTGAAACTCTATTCAACACATAGCAAGCAGTACTTATGGCTTCAGCCCAAAAGAGAATAGGTAATTGGGAATCTGCAAGCATTGTTCTAGCTGCTTCTATCAAAGTCCTGTTCTTTCTTTCTGCAACACCATTCTGCAGTGGTGTTCTAGCAATGCTAAACTCTCTCTTGATCCCTTTCTTGGCACAGAATTCATCCATATGCTTGTTCTTGAATTCTGTTCCATTGTCACATCTAATACCTCTTACTTTGAGTCTTAATTGATTTTCAAGGGCTACTATCAGGTCATGGATAGCATCAAAGGTTTCATCTTTGAATCCCAAGAAAAAGACCCAACTAAATCTGCTACAATCATCTGTCACAACCAAGCAGTACTTTTTCTTGTTTAAACTTTCTACTGAAACTGGTCCAAACAGATCCATGTGTAGCAATTCCAAAGGTTCTCTAATATCTCTTTCCCCAAGCTTCTTACATGAAGCTTTATGTTATTTACCCTTCTTGCAAGCCAAACATGAATGATCAGTCTTGAATGTTTTGGAAGGTAAACCTCTAACTAAATTTCCTTTGACCAGCTTGTTGATATTCTTAAAATTAACATGACCTAGTCTTCTGTGCCACAGATGTGCTTCTTCCAATGATGCCTTTGCTACTAAACATGTTGCTCTTCCAGCAGAATTGAGACTCTTTAAGTCTAAACTGTATACATCATTGGTTCTTGGTACTCTCAATGTCACCAAGTGATCATCAACAAATTTGAACTCAGGGGAGAGAATGAGACATTCTGTATCAGTGAACAGAATTGGGTACTTCTTGTCACAAATTTGAGATACTGACAATAGGTTGAACTTGAGCTCCTTCACATATCTAACATTCTCAAAATCAATACATCCAGCCTTGATTGTTCCTTTGCCAGTGATTCTTCCTCCATCAGGATCATTACCAAATGCAACTCTTCCTCCATAATATGCCTTAAAGTCTGACAGGATCTCCTTGTCCCCTGTCATGCTTCCAGAGCAACCACTATCAACAATAATATGATCTTTAAGCTCTTCCTCTGGGTTGCCCTGCACATTAAAGAAAAAGGTTAGTTTCTTTTAGGAACCCAAGCCATTACTGACTTGTGTTCCCCTTGTGGAGTGACATACTTGAATTCCTTCAGTATGTAATCTCCACTGGTTTTAAAGGCATGGTCAATGATTATTTGAGTTGGTCCCATGTCCTGTGTTGTAATATCAACAACACTCCCTGTTTCACCCTTATTTGATGAAAGTACTTCTTGTTCCCCATAAGTACTTTCTTTCTTAACCCAATTTCGTTTGACCTTAGGTTTCTCTGATTGAGGTACTCTGTTTGAGTTGTAAGACCTTTTATATGAATTGAATCTCTTAGGTCTTCTATGTGAAAAAGTGTTAGCAGTACCACGAGTGGGTGAAAACTTATCAGTCCTTTGAGAAGGTACTTCTTGAGACTTATCAGAGTGTGAAGGTACTGGTGATTTGGAAAACATTCTTTTCTGGTGAGGGTACCTTTAGTCTTTTGAGAAGTTACTATAGTTGACCCTATTTGAGTGATTCCAAACTGGTCTAGTCTCTCTTGGCTTATGGGTGGTAGATCTATTCTTTGGAAACTGACTTAAGTATTCTGAGTGTAAGTCACAGTGCTTAATAAAGTAATCAGGACTATAGCATACATAACATAACTTTCTCTCCATAGTCCCAAATCCTCTTCTATGATTAAAAGATTTCCTATAGTAAGCAGTATTTTGAAAAGTTTCTCTTGAAGGTACTGCTGAATGTCCAGCAGTACTTTGAAAAGTTTTTGGAGGTACTGCTTGTTTTTGAAAAACTGTAGGAAACTTTTGATCATTACCCCTTTGAAAATCATTCTTAGGTTTCTCAGAACTAAATTGACCATTAAGCTTCTTCCTAAACTCTAGGTTGTCTACACCATAACGAGAAACATCTGTCCTAAGAGGTTGAAACTGACCAGTAGGTGGAGGAACTGAGTGGTACTCCTTATCTTTCTTAAACTCAGGAGGTGATTCACTAAGTGGTTCCTCATTCCTAGATGTGTTTTCTTCTGAGCTTGTAAGGTCATCATCACTAGGTGGAATCTCTTCCTTATCACTAGGTGGGGTCTCTTCCTTATCACTAGGTGTGGTCTCATCTGAACTACTATCTTCACCATAACCTAGTCCAGCTCTACTGTTTATGACTCTTTGTTTTTCAACAAATTGAACATGTGATAGACCAGCCTGTTTAATACTACCAAGTTTTTCTAACAAAGTATCTCTTTCCTTAGTAATCTTTTCTAATTCAGACACCTTACATCCTAACTTCTATTCACTTAATTTCAATTGGTAATCTTGTTGCTCATATTTTTCTGCCCAAGCCATTTCATTATTTTCATGTGTTAATATTTTGGCTTCCATTGACTCTAAAGTTAATTGATAACCAGCTACCTCAGACCTAGCTGTTCTACAATTATCTCTTTCAGTCACATAGTCTTTAAGCAACTTTTGATAAACATCATTACACTTAGAGCATACCTCAGAGACATTGGATGAACTTGGTGAAGTGGCTACCATAGCAATTTGAACAGGTTCATCTTCATCCTCCATGCTCCAGTCAAAACTTCCAAGACCATCTCTTGATTCCAAAGCAGCATATCCAGGTTCCTCATCAAAAGCTGTGCCCCAATCAAACTCTTCCATTGCAACCATAGAATAGGTTACAGGTTCATCATCAAATTCAGCACTCCAGTCAATTTCTGCTAAATTTTCTTGAGCCACCAAAGCTTTTGGTTGTGATTCAATAATAGGAATCTCCTTTCTTTCAACCTTGGGTTGTTCAATCATCCTGTTTGCCTGATATTTTGCAAACTTGCATTCCCTTGCAAAGTGTCCAAGCTTTTGACAATTGAAACATTCAATCTTGGATTTGTCAAAAGTTATACCTTGTTTGGCTTTGAAATCAATTCCCCTTCCTGTCTTGTTCATGAACTTCTTGATCCTAGCAGTGATCATAGCTACTTGCCATCTTATGTCAATCTCTTCTAAAGCATCTTCTTCAATCTGCAACAAGTCTTCTTGATAGGTAACAGGTAAAGTGGCTTGTTGTGCAAAGAAGGAACATACAACTTCATCAGAATTGGTTTTGTTTGTTGGTGATGGGTTGGGAGTAGTTGTGGTTGTGCAAACATGCTGTACATGCTGTGAATCACCAACAGTACTTTGAGAAGGATAAGCAGTACTTTTGGTGGAAGTACTGCTTCTGTTTTCAGAAGACACAAAAGCTATGTTGTGAGTTTTCTGAGAACTGTGACCATTCATCTCTTGCTCGTACACTTTCAAATTGTTATAGAGATCATCAAAGTCCATAGACTCCAATCCAGGTTGTCCTCTAATCTTAGTAGCAACCACATGCCAGACAGATGGCAAACTCCTTAAGAACTTCAAATTTGCATCTTCAACAGATACCTCTGCTCCATACAGTTCTAGCATACTAAGTAGATTTTGGAATCTGTCATAGGCAGCATCAAGACTTTCTCTTTCACCAACAGTGAAGGTTTCAAACTGCTGCTTCAATAAGTTTCTGTGCATCTTCTTTGAAGCATCATTACCTCCAAATCTTGTCTTGATCGCAGCCCATAATTGTTTTGCATCCTTAGCATCATGGAACTTCAGTAGGTGACCATCAGGAATAGCAGATAGCAGTATGTTGAGAGCCTTATCTTGATTTCTCTTTGTAGCTGCTGGTAAGGTTGGTTGAGGTGGTTTGGGTTGTCCTTCAACTTGTAGAGGTTCATCAAGAACAACATTACCATTGACAATTACATCCCATAGAGCATGGTCAGTAATAGCAAGGTACTGCCTCATCTTCATGCTCCAGAGATCATATTCTCCCTTCTTGATGATAGGAATTCTGAGTGAGGTGATGGATGGGATAGGTGCAGCTTCAGTCGACATTGTTGAGGGTTTGTTGGTAAATCGGTTTTGAGAGTTTCTTCTTAATCAGAGTCTCCACACAAGCTCTGATACCACTTGTTGGATCGATATACTCTGACCAAACTAACTTGTAGCTTGTCTACGGTTTAACAACTTTGAATGAATTCAAAACTATTAATAATGAAACACTGATATACTTTGCTAAGTATGCGAAATCTACTTCAACAAAGCTAAGAAGAATTAATAAACGACTTTGAATATTATTAAAACCTTGAACCTGCTTTCTTACACAGATTCACTAACAAACTCTAAACTCTAATACTTCTAATAATCGTATATCTCTAATCGCCTATACTTGTCTCTCTAAAAACACATATCTCTAATGCCAACCTAGGGATCCTTTTATAGGCACAAGGAAAACCCTAGTCGGTTTACAAACTTGAATAACAAGTAATTCTAATTATAACTCTAATCTAATACGAACATTCTAGAATTACACATTAGTCCTTAAACTATTTGCATAACAGTCCTTTAAACGAGCAGCAGTACTTTGACTAATTAGCAGTACTTTGACTTGAATAGCAGTACTTTGATATTTCATAGCCCAACATAGTAACTTTCTACTTTTAGCAGGTTTCCAGAATTAGTAAGTTTCCATAATTAGCAGATTTCTATATTTAGCAAGATTTAAATATTTCAAAGTAGGTTAAGTTATCAATTAAGCATTATTATGGAAATAGGGTTTATTTTAGCAAGTTATAAAAGTCTAGGGTTAAGTATAACAAATTTCCATATTTTAGGGTTTTAATTGCAAATACACCAAAGTTAAGGGTTTAAAATGAAAATATCTCAAGCTACCCATTTTAATTCATAAGTTATCCAGAATTACACTTTTAACCCTTTAGGTTTAACAATTTACAATTTATACCCCTTTAGTTAATTAAATTACAAATTAAACCCTATAATTACATAAATCACAATTTAACCCTTACCATATTTATATTTACACATCAAGCCCTTAATTTTACAAAATTACATAATTACCCATCAATTTAATATATGGTACGAATTTACCCTCAACTTTACATAATTTACGAGTCTAGCCCCTTAACTTATAAAAACTATAATTCGAATCACAATTTATTCATAATTACACATTAAACCTTTAAGTATCCAAAATTACACATTACACCCTCTACATCATTATTTGTACGAGACATCCTCAAGTTTCCAGAATTTACAAAATAGCCCCTCCTTTTAATTAATTACAATTCGAATCACATATTCTCATAATTAACCAATTAAGCCCTTTACTTATAATCTTTACACAAAACACCCTTATATCAGAATTTTTACAAGTTTCCCCTGGTCTAAACTTTCTTACAAAAATATCCCATAAGTTTAATAAATGACAAAACACACCCTCTAATTTCAAAACTTCATTCGGTATCACTTTTAATTAACAAAACCCTAACCCTAATTTATCCAATCATTATAAAATCATCAAAACATCATTACAACACATTAATTAATCAGATCTAATCACAAAAACCCTAACCCTAAATCAATTTGATTAGGTTTTCTATTTTTCTCATTTTTCTTTAAATCCGATTACAAACAAAACTCCACAAGGATGATTTAGGCTTTAACAAATCAAATGACCATTTTTCTAGAGTTTTATGATGCATAAGGAACTCAGATAAAATATGTTCGAGACCCAGAAAATTCGTATGAACAGTTGTAGATTTTATTTGCGTTTTTGTTACTTATAATTATCACGACTTGTTTTAACGTGCATGATTCGATTTAACTATTTTATATGAGTCATATATAATGTAAAGATCATAGGAAAAATACCAGATTAATTTTAGAACGTGTGGATAAGTCGCATGAATTTGGTACCTCTCGGATGAAAACTCGACACAAGAAAACTCCCACGAATCAAACCAACGAATCCACGACCTCAAAACTATTTTTCCCACCTTCCTTGGACTTGAATGAACACCAGAAAATTATGGAACAGCCTCCAGAAAAATCGTATGGATTAGAGAGAGTTTTGTTTGTGTTTAGGGTTTCGTATGGAATTAAAGATGGGAGGAATAAATAAAACCGAGTGAATGGGAGTAGAGAGGGCATAAATCTCGGTACTATAGGTTAGATGTGATCAATTATATGATTTGCAAATTGTTTCCTTTTTTGAATTGATGATTATCTCAAATTATTTGATTTTATATCCTTTTAAATGTAAAACAATTAAATATAAATACATGTATACTTATTTTCGGCCTATGTAGTGTGACAAGAAATTTTTGTACATTGTAGAATGTTAAAATGTTGTAGCAAAAATTATCTTACTTCATATGTTGTTTATTTCCAAAGGTTTGAGATTTATTTGGTGTGTTATGCACTTATTAATTAAATTTTAAAGTTTTCAGGGCATTTTGGTCATTTTGCATGATTTCAAATTTTGGATTTTACACTGTTAACGATCTCGAAATCTGAACCTATAAGCACTGGATGATTTATTGCTAACTGTTTTATGCAGGTACTAAGGAAATTCCATCAATCATCATATGTCTCAACATCTATATTAGAAGAATCGATGCTGTGAATACATGAAGATGTTGACCAAGGCAAAGAACAACCAAAAGACGATTGTGTTTGAAGTTCACAAAGCATGAAGGAACAAAGTAGAAAGTCTATTCTGCAACGACACACAAAGTTCAAGACCCAGATCACATGGTGCATCGTTTGAATGACCATCCCTTAGGGGGAGATTGATAGCATTAAAATTATATATTAAAGTGATGGTCATTCATATTGTTAGAACTTTTTGTTATATTAGTAACTAGTCAAGGTAAGTGGGCTTGTGTTAGATTTAGCTTGTAATGTAAAAGTCCAACCCATAAGCTAAAAGCCCACGAGCCCAAGGAAAGCCCATAAGGGTTTCCTCTCTTGTAATATATAAACCACACAATACCTCATTTGTGAGGTGGTGCAAGTGTGTGTTGTGAGTGTGCTTAATAGAAGAAAAGTTATCATCTCTCTCACTCTCTCTAAGATATCCATTCCATATATACACCTTATTTGTCCCATCTCTATTGTGCTAAACGAATCATATTTGTGTGATAAAGATAGAGTTCGAGCTATAACAAGTGGTATCAATACGCCATACATCGAGGTAGGCGTTATATTGTGTTCGATTCACAAGTTAAAACACCCACTGTTACTTTTATTTCATTAGAAAAGTTACATTTCGTGTTCTCTCTCTTCGAATCACACGCAATATCAAGGGTAAAGTTGTGTTTATCGACTTGGTTTGTGAAGTTGTAAGTGCTATTCACTCAAATACTGTTTTAAAGTGTTGGATTCTTGTGGGGTTCTAAGTCTCAAGATCGACACAAGATAAAAGGATTGAGCAAGATTTGTTTTTGGCTAATCATTGTTCTTCTTTTTTTGTTGCGTATCATTATTGTTCAAAAAATAATTGATTTGAGTTGGTAAAAGTTGGTGAAAGTTGGTATTCTTACAAGCATGGGCATGGCAGTGGAAAAGGCACAAAAGGTCAAGAGTTGGTAGAGTAGGTGAAACTGCCATTTGTCGCAATTCAGTAACCAGCAGACTTTCATCGCAATTCAGTGATATCGCAATCTTGTATAAGATTGCGATAAGGCCTTTTATCGAAATTGCAAGTGGCAAAGTGTATCGCAATTCAAAACTGTGTCCTTATCGCAATTGCCAAATAAGAGTCCTATCGCAATTCAGACATTAGATTTTATCGCAATTCCAGGCTTCTATCGCAATTCACGGATTTTATCGCAATTGCTTGTCTGGTGTTTATCGCAATTCACGTCAGAGATCTTTATCGCAAATGGTTATCGGGCAGAACTAGCTTATCGCAATTCAGATCTCGGACAAGGCTAAGTTTGCTGTTTTGACAGTTTTGGTCCCTTATCGCAATTGGCTTCAGACTTTCATTTTTCGAAATTGAAAAAATTCTCTAATGCAATCTTAAATACTCTATCACAATTGTAAGGTTAAAAAAAAAAAAAAAAAAAAAAAAAAAAAAAAAAAAAAAAAAAAAAAAAAACGCGTTAGCTTGTGTGTCTTTCTTGGAATCGTACGCAAAAATCAAGAGCTAACTGGCGGGAAAATCCGAGAAAAATTTAATTTTTTCAGGAGACTAAACTCTCAATTTTTACGCAAAATTCAAATTTTGGTATCAAGAGCTAACCGGGGGCAAATCGTGGTGTTTTTGAGGTAAAAAATGTGATTTATGGTGTGTTTTATCTCGTTACTGTTCATCAGTCGAGTTTTTGAAGTTTTTGTGTTCAATTTGTGTTCTTATGTTAGCAATAGTTACGTTTTTGTTATATAAAAACGTTAGCTTGTGTGTCTTTCTTGGAATCGTACGCAAAAATCAAGGTTCAAGGTTGTGTTTGTTAGTGATTTAATGAGTTGGTTTGTGTAGACTTGATAGTTCTCCACTCGAATCTAGTGTTTAAGTGTTGGATTTTTGTTTGTTCTAAGTTGTTAGATCGACAATAATTCACAAGGATTGTACAAGATTTGTTTTTGGATATTTTTTTGATCACTGTGTTGCGTATAATTCTTGACAAAAATTATTAAAAAGTTGGTAAGTCTTACAAGAGTTGGTAAGCTTTCACAGTGGGCAAGTGACAAAAGGACAAGAAGTGGTTGAGCTGCCATTTGTCGCAATTCAGAGGAAGCTGCCAAATATCGCAATTCACATGTGATATCGCAATCTTGTAAAGATTGCGATTAGGGCTTTTATCGAAATTGACATTTGATAATTCTGTCGAAATTGGAAAAGCTGGACTTTATCGCAATTCAGAAAGTGGTCTTTATCGCAAACCAAAATCTGTCTCTTATCGCAATTCAAACATTAGATTTTATCGCAATTCAACTTTGTGGCTTATCGCAATTGTCATCCGAGAAACTTATCGCAATTGCTGACAGACAACCTTATCGCAATTGTGTCCGAGAACTCTATCGCAAATATATATCGGACAAGTTATCGTAATTCCAAAAAAAAAAAGGCTTTTTGGTGGGAAAAGTTGAGTAAAATTTAATTTTTACAGGGGACTAAACGTTCAATTTTTACGCGAAATTCAAATTTTGGTATAAGAGTGAAAATTTTGGCCCAAAATTCAAATTTTTAGGTCAAAATTCGAATTTTTCCGGTGAAATTTGGCGTAAAAATTTTTCATACTCAAATTTTTCCTGTATCATTAAAATTGCATTCTATGGAAGATTTCACACCAAAATCACAAATAATATTATTGGCCTACACCTTCAACATCACCATGTATAGCTTAAAAGATCCTGATCAAGAATCACAATAAAATGTCAATGGCTAAATTTTGAACGTTATCAAAATGTGACTACGGGGATTATTTGTTTATTACTTATTTGAGCTTGAAGTGGAATTTCACGGGTGCGTGTACTTAGCATCTTGAAGATATCGGGGTTGGTTGGATGCATGATTCTTCGAGATCCTTGTTTGAGCATTTATAGAATAGTGATTAAGTCTTGGGTTATCTAGTTTTCATAGGTCAAGGGGTAGATGGACGAAGACCTAGTTAACTATCACTTAAAGGAGATACGTTGTAGTACTCAGTGTCACACAAAGATGTGGATAATTCGAGAGAGGTTCATATACAGTTAAGGAAGGATGGATGGGTATATGAAACGACCTATGCTTTAAGGAGTTACGTTGTAGTGCTCAGTATAGGTTCTTAGTCACACAATCATGCAAGTTTAAGTCACAAGTCTGGGTTACTTTACTTCATTTTCAAATTTGTCATATCAGGTTGTCTCCATACGTGGTCATTTACTATTAGCCAGAGGAATAAAAATGAGGTTTGAAAAGAGGATGATCTGTAGAGAATTGTAGAGAGAATAGTTATCGACATCCACTAATGGGGTACTGATTTGTATGTTGCTTCTAGTTGATATGTCTATGTACACATATGTAGGATGAGTCCGAAAGATCGTCATCATCCTGGAGGGAGAAATGTGTACATCGGGGCTTTTACTGAAGAACTGGAAGCATTCTAAGTGAGTTGAAGATGTCAATATGATGCTCCCCAAACAAACTTGTGAAGAAGTTACAAGTTATCAGTCTATGATCCACTTTCCGCTGTGCAAGAGACTGAAGACAATTTGGGCAAAATTTAGAGAAACTTCTTCTACAAGCATCAGGGCTATATCAAACGGGTTGTCAATTTGGGAGGGAGCATGTAAATGAAAAGGGCTTACTAATTGGGAGGGAGTAATAACCCAATTAGATCATTACAGTGATCCTGCAAGTAATTCAAGCAAGCTGAGAAAGATACGAGAAGATCAAGAGCTGTGAAGACATCCTCAGAGGAAACTGCTCTACTTCAGCATTGTATTCATCATTGTTATGTACTTGTTAGAAATCATTGTAACCAATTCACGTATATCTCCAGCTGGAGGGAGATTGTTAGAAATGAAGCTGAGCGATATTTACGTGAATTGGAGTAGACAACTAGTATGCATAAAGTGCAGGGAATGATAATGTAATACTCGAATAGCTGTCTTGTAAGGCCCATAAATACCCCTCAAGTCTTCACTTAAGGGGTGTGGCTGTGAAACATTATCTTTAACATCAATAATATCTAGTTTCACTCTCCACCTTCTCTCTACTTTATTTCTCTAAACATATCATGGATTCATTATATTTTAGTCAACCAAGACCTCCAGAAACGTGAATCTAGTCATTACAAAAAGTTTCTCACAATTAGGACAAATAATTTTTCACATTGTTCATACAAATAAAAACGTTATGTTTAAAGCATCACTTGCATAATGTCTCTTGAATGTTAAAGGACGTACATAACTAATATGTATTTTCGGGTACATTCAATCGAAGCTACATTAAATTAGGAGCGTTTGGGTTATCTATCGCTTTGTTACAAATTTGCTAAAGAATTTATTTTTATGCATTAAAAGTATCAAGATAACCGCACCTCCACATTGTCCTCATGTAGGCACACATTAGAACATCATATCAAAATTCTCATTAGTTTCGACTAAAGTGTGAAATTTTTGTATCTAGGATCAAACATGCCTCCCGCAACTCACTATGACCACAAAGACACTCTCAACTACATTCCCAAACACCATAAGACTAAGGGCCTTACTCCCACACAAGTCAAAATCTTCAAAGCTCTAGAAAAACGTTACTTTCATGAGGGTAGAACCATTGACCCATCCTTTCTAGAAGGCACAAACATTCATCAAGAACTTGCAACCATTCACTTTGATGGTCTCTTAGACATTAACGAACAAATTTGTCCTAGATTTGTCCTCGAATTCTATGCTAGCGTAATTCTCACTAGTAGGGCTGGCAAATCGTGTCCGCCAAAACATGTTAAGACACGACCTGTTAAGACACGACACGATAAGGGGCAGACACGAACACGACACGATAATTTTTTGTGTCAAATTTTCAAAACACGAACACGACCTGTTTCTTAACAGGTCGACACAAAAAACCTGTTAAGACACGAAATTTAACTAATCCATAGTCGAGCCTCAGTTATCACATCATCGGTCCAAGTCCTAAACTTAAAACGAAATGAAAAAAACCGATGAAGATCTGTAACTCGCCATAATCCCAATTCAAATCCAACTCTATCCTAACACCTCACCTTCAATCTCATCTCCAAACAACCTCAAGACTATCTAAAATTCCAAGTTACTTATGTACAAGTTTCATAGAACAAGTGAGATCGACTAATCAAAACATACATAATGTATTCCAAACATAAGAAAACACAAACAATGATTCAAACTAAGTGGTTCCAAAAACAACCAACTAAACAAATTAACATTACATGTTAAAAATCAAAGATCAGTCAAACAAGACCCATGCATAAACAGATAGTCACAAAATCTCAGATTGATTCAAAAAAAATTTAAATCTTTTAAAGACTTTTTCAATTGAATCATTATCTTCATCGATCTACTCTTTTGAAGCTTCACTTCAATAAATTTCCGAACATAAAAGAGAAGAAAGATAACTATTCACTTTCTTTCTTGGTTCGTTCATGACTAAAATCAAAAAACAAATACATAAGCACCTACTCGAGACCTTTATAAAAGATCTTGAAACTCCTTGGATTCTTCGAAGCAGTAACAAAAAAAAAAAAAAAAAAAAAAAAAAAAAAAAAAAGTGATATGGAATTGTGTGGCTGGAAGTTATAGAGATAAGGTGTTATGAGATTTGGTTATTGTTGATTGAGAAGTGTTGTGTGAGATGCTGAGATTTGATGAAGATGACATGAAATCTGCATTTGGTGAGAGACTTTAGGAGGAGGGGGCGGATATATTCTGATGAGTATGTTTTAGGGTTAGGGCAAGTGATATGTTTTAGAGTATGTTTTTTATGGATCAGGCTAGTTCATCATTGGGCCTTACCCAATTGCTCGCTGGACTTGAATTTTGATTTCATCAATGATATAAGCGTGTCTTAACAGGTTAACGGGTTTAGACCTGTTAAGACACGAATTTTAACAGGTCTTAACAGGTCGACCTGTTAACGACACGAAACCTGTTAACAAGTCGTGTTTTCGTGTCGTGTTTTCGTGTTCGTGTCAAAATTGCCAGCCCTACTCACTAGTAATGATAATGGACTCATGTCAATTCTATTCAAAGCAAACTAAAATGAATTCAGCATACCTCTCCATCAATTTGCGGAAGTCCTTGGAACTCTATGTGAAGGTACATGCCTTTACTCGGATAAATGGTCCCTTTCAATCCTTGACTCAATTGTTGATCGTATTCCTCCATGCGAAACTCCTCTGGTTGACAAAGAAGTAATCCGAGACCATCTTTTCCTTCCAAGAACTTCTGATACTAGGACAACCAGTTCGGGTAATGAAATCAACCGAGACCCAATTGGCATGGAACTCAATGAACTCAAACCTTAATTCAAGAAATGGGAAGAAGTTCTTGGGTAAATATCTTGTGTACCATATGTAACCGTGATCACATCAATGCTTGGCTTTGTTACATGCTCTATAGTTTGTAAACCCGCCAACCTTTCAACTTAGCCTACTATGTTGCCAAAAGGATGGCTGACATACCCATGCTAGGAACCACTGCTCTTCCCTACGGGATGCTTCTCACCCGTCTCTATAGAGCCTTTGCACCTATCCCTCCAAATGCTAATAGGTTTTGTGTTGACTACTCTTTTGTCAACCACATCATGGTTCCATTAAGTGATAAGAGAGTAAAAAAGACTCAAGGGAAACGTCCTCATCCTCCAACTTCCTCATCATCGTCATCAAATAGCTCAGAGGATGGACTTCCTAACTCAAAGCTTCCCCCTCTTTACTACTTTTGACAACTTCCAGTACTTGAGAACCAATCAGAAGAGTTCAAGCAAACAAGAGGAATGTTCAAGTGCATTGGAAGGTTCCTCACCAAGATTAACAAGAAATTGGACAAGCAATGAGAGGTTTTTATGAGTGTTTGGTACAATATCTCTAAAACAATGATGTATGATGTATTTCTCTATTCCTAGGATGATAACTTGATATTTGACGATTATGTGAACTAACCAAATGTCTTGCAGCTAGATAACATCTTGATGTTATCAATTTTTATTTTTCACATTATTAGTGAAATTTCTAGCCCCTGCTTGATCTATACCCATACATGTGTTAATACCTGTTTTATTGTTATTTTTTAATCACAACTAATTAATTACACATGTTTTAGGAGAAATTATGGGATTTGAACGGGGTTCGGGGGATAAAAATGCCCTCTGTTAAGATTTTTGGCCCCACAGATGGGACGGAACCAAAAATTTGGTTCCATCCATATAAAATTTTGGCCCCACAGATGTGACGGATTAGGCGGAACCAAAAACAGGGTTCCGCCCATTCATTCGTTTGGTTCCGCCAGTCCTGCAGAACTTTTTTTGTTTTCCGTTAAATTCCCGCACCATATATCATTCACTTATTATCATTAGATCCTTTTTACTTGTAGTTACACACATTCGGATAATTTTAGTTCACTTGGACCAATAGGAAAAGCATTTCCCACCAAAATTTGAAATTTCTCAAAAACACCTCAAGGAACCTTTCTCTATAAAGGAAGGAACCCTGAATTTGGTTCCTTGCAATCCGTGGGTCTCTGACCTCAAAGATTTTTTAATGATTGCAAGGCATTAACTGCATATCTTACTTCTTTCACTCAACTCACCTCCATTGGGTTGACTTTAGTAATTAGACAAGCTCTTTAACACCTCCAAATCATTAGGAAAGATCAATTTTGAATGGATTAACATCAAATCAATGCACAATCTTTCACAAACCTTGAACATTATAAATTAAGAGCTCCAGGATGATCATTCCTCACACCTTCACCACCACAACCTGTGAATCTTAGCATCTATTAAGCAAAGTTACTATGACTAAATCCACAAACTCATCTATTTCCACTAGACCACCAAGAAGAACCGCTAGAATTAGTGTCAAACCATGTTGCTTCATAAACTTGAACTCATCATCATCAGACTCTTCACCTCTTAACATCTCATCACCCATCCGAGATGAAAACTTCTTGACTCTAAGTACTCCAACACCTCCACCAACATCACCTATCATTATCACTACTCCACCTCCAACTAAAACTCCAATAGCAACCACACCACCTCCGGCTCCATCACAACCACCAAAATCACCATCACCACCAAAATCTCCAAGACTTGCACCCATTGAACTTTTTGCTACACCACCAACTTCTCCTCATCCATTTTTGGATGACTTGGAAGACTTGCCACCAAGAACATCAAATTCACCACCTCTACCATCATTTGCATCAAACGAGCGTATTGCTCATGAACCACCTCGGGCATCATTCATTCCCAATGAGCCTCTTTATAGTGAACCAACTCAACCACAACCTTTACTTTTTCACCCTATTTATAGGGAAATCCATGGGCCACTATATGGAGACCATGCTCCACCACAACCTCAACCTCAACAACCTCAATCCTTTTCTCTTAGGGACATTGAGGAATCCATGTGGATTGATCCCCCACAAACACAAGAGGAAATAAATGATCAACTTGATGGTCTTTATGCCTTCTCCGACATGGTGGACTCCCACCTTCAAGAAGCTATGAACCTTCAAACCACTTTTCTCTCCTCAACCAATGCTCCACCACCAAATCTTAACCAGCAATCAACCAATGCTCCACCACCAAATCTCAACCACCAATCAACCAATGTACCACCACCAACAAATGAACCTAGTCTACCGCCAAACTTTCCCCGCCATGATTGTTCTCATTGTGAGAGAACCGCGAGAATAAGTGAAAGAACCAAGATTATGGTTCATGAACTCCAAGATGAGATGATGTTCATCCTCACTCACATCCTTGAGCGTCTTAACTCTCTCTCCCATCCTGCACCACAATAGAAGTTATTAGGATGGATATTAGGACTTTTATTTTATTTGTTTTAGGATTTTATTTTTCTAAGATTTTTCTTTTCTAATTTATTTTTTTATTTTTGCATTTTTGTCTCCCTTTGTGACTTTAGAAATAAATTTTTTACTATTGTATGATGCTTATTACTTTTGTGTGTTGGTTGTGTTATTTATTTATCTTGTACATTGTATGAATGGTTGGCTTGAATTATTTATCACTAACCTTTGTTTTGTAGCCTTCAAAATCCATGTACTTGGCACCCCAACTAGGGGGAGCTAATCAAGCTTAGGCTTTCACTACATTCCGCTACGCTTCTCTTCTTTTTGTTTCGACAAAAGGGGGAGAAAATATTAAACTCAAACTCACAATTTTATTCAATTTAAACATCTGATTGGATTTAAAAGTTGCATAAAACAAGTTTAATCTATATTTTTAAAGACTTGCACTCTATTTATCTCATTGCTTAAAAATAAACTTTATGTTTTGTCCTCAACAAAAAGGGGGAGATTGTTAATACATATATCGTCTAAAAAACGTTATTTATATTTTACGATCTTTGCTATATTTTGTTAACGACAATTATAAACTTTATTTTAGCAAAACATAAATATAGTTAAGTATTTTATATATATAGTCACAAGTTTTTCTTAAACACAAATAGATTTTAACATAAGTTACAAATTGTTTGTTTATATATAGCATTTTAGTCATTTTAAGAAAAGTGTCACATTAGCTGTTATAAACAAATAAAGTGACACATTAGGTGTCAAAGTAAAATTAGTATGTTTTACAAACAAGGTTGTAAAAATCGTGAATCGGTAGTCGGGCGGTCGACCACCTTGTAGCTTGTAATCGGTCTAGACGGGATTAATCGGTGATTAATCGAATTGGCATTACTGACAAATTTTAGTTATTTTCCGGCAAGTTTTGTGTATTTTCGGTGAGTTTTATGTATTTTCGGCAAGGTATTTTTTAAAAAACAACTTGTAATAGAGTTAAACAGTTACTATAAATGATCAAAATAAGTTTACAGTGAGTTTTGGGTGCTTCCGACAAGATTTATAGGTTTCCGGCAAGTTTGACCACCATTGACCGCCGTTGATCGCCGTTGACCACGATTGACCTATTTGTTTGACCCAGTTACATAAATCGGCAAGGTCGGTGGCCTTGTAGCACCTAATCGGCAATTAATCGGCCTTGTAGACCTTTTTTGCAACATTGTTTTACAAATAATAAAAATGTGTCTTATGATAACATAAATAATCAAACATTTTTGGCCAACAGCATTTAGCTAGCTAGTATATATATTTTACAACTTTACTTTCATAAACATTTTAATCTAAATGAAATTGTATTTTTACCTCATGGCATGGATCATCCTATTCTAGATAATCTAAGATTGAATATCTCTTTAGGATCCTTGGGAGATATGGTGAAATGATGATTTACATATGATTGACTAATAATTATTTAGGGACGCTTGTCATGTCTGACAGGTTCAGCCGAACACATCTAGACTATTTGCTAGTAAATAATCAAGAATAAATTCCTGGGAGAAACTCCTCCCGTATTGGGCACTAATATTTTTTAACATCTAATTAGATCGGGTAATCGTTCAAATTAAGAATGGAAGCTCGTTGCTTTTTCTTTCCCCAAAAAAATGAAATGAATTGAAGCTTTGGGGCATTATCCATTTATTAATTCGACCTAACTTGAAATTGACTTTGGTTTCCTACCTTTCAATAAATTAAAGAAGGCTTTGTACCGAGCCGGAAAGAATAAATTATTCTCAAAACTCTTAACTGTTACGACATGCTATTTTTTCCATTCATTCCCTTTCAGGATCAGTCGTGGTCATCCAAACTTTATTGATGGTATAGACGAATCCCTTTGAACTAATTGATTTTTCAACTCAGGTGGGAGGTCGACTCCAATTGTGATAGGTTGATCTGGGTATTCAGGGTTGATGATGACTTTTTCTTTCTTGAGGTTGTCCCCTGGAATAGGTTCCCACGTGATCTCGTTGATGTTGCTTTCTTCCACCACAGCGGCTAAGCTTGCATCTCTGCCAGGGTAGTCACTTTTGACTGTTGTGACTCCCACCCCTGTTGGAAATTCCACCAATGACCTAGTGTCAAAACTGTCATGCTGAGCTTTTGAAGTGTTGGCTTTCCTAATACCACGTCGTACTTGAATGTGGATTTGATAATGTGAAAATGTAGCATGATTGTTCTCGACAGCGGGTGTGTTTCGACCATGAGTTCTAAGGTTACTACGCCCTCATTGTAGGACCTTTCGCTTGAAAAACCGACCAGCGGTGTTATTGGTAGCCTTAGGCTCGACCTGATGTGCTTTGTGAGTTTGTTGAAGCAGTGTTCATACATTATGTCGATTGAGCTCCCAACATCCATATATATATACATATATATATTCTACTAACCTTACATGAGGCTATCATTGTTGTGATGACAACAGAGTCAGATGATGGTATGAAGGTGTCCTATGGAATGTTTCGAAATGGGACACGCTGCCAGTCTTTCATAACCTCGCTACACCTTTTAATGCTTAAGTTCCATGACTGAATCATGTGAATGCTCTGAAAGGATTATGTGCAAAGACACAACAAATATTTTAGTACTTGTCTTCACATAAATGCCGAAGGGTCAAACCAGTGCACACAAAATGGAACATACCTCGGTTTTGTGCTCGTCTAACTTGTGAAGGTTCGAAGACCTTGTTCTACCCGTGTAGTACTTGACTCAAGGAGATGATAAAGATCAATAAGCTCGGGTAACACTTAAACAAACTATATGAAACTGTGTGTGAGGCAGTATTTGCCTAGGTGTGTGAAGTTGTGAACTTTGTGTGGGATGCCTTTGATTTATAGAGAGGCATGTAGGGTTTAGAGGTAAACCCTTAAGAGATGATCAACGGATGTGAGGAAGCCATGTGTTGATCATCTAAGGAGCGAAAAATGAACAGGTGGCCTGTGATCCTTGGCTCATACAAGAGAGTGCTTTGCTTCCTATAATGTCAGATTGTACGTATTAACCGTTAGTGTCAGTTGGGGACAAATGTCTCATGCGTATGTACTATGCGGCCTAAGAGATGTTACTAGGCCCAATGTGGCCTGGGTTTGCATGGTTCTCGTAATAGGCTTGATCAGAGCATGTAGTTAGTGGGCGTGAGTCGCTAATACTAATACGCTATCAAATCCAATAGAGGAAACAACTTGTAAAACATATGTATGTAAGACATACGTTCACACATATACAATGATTGTTTACGCAATAAAGTAATTACTATAAACACACACACTTGTGATACACACATATGGTTCTTTAATAGATAAACACTTATAATATGAAAATACAAACACATGTGAAGGCATATATAATAATGTTGAAGCATGTAGTGTATAGTAACCTGAAAACAATAATACATGTGGGAAATTCGTGGGTAATTTCCCACAGACTTCCCACCTAATTTTCAAATTACTGGTTAATCCGTGGGTAATGTAGCTATGGATTTGCCACGGGTTATTTCCCGTTGCTAATCTGTGGGAAATCGGTAGCTAATCTTCTAAAAAATTTAGTCAACAAAATTAGTGGGTAAATAGTCGTTAATCTATGGGAAAATAGCGACAGATTTCCCACGGAAATCTGGTCAACAAATTAGTGTGTAATTTGTCACTAATCCGTGGTAAATTCGTGACAGATTTCCCACAAAAATTTTGTCAACAAATTGGTGTGTAATATGTCGCTAATCCGTGGGAAATTTCCCACGGTTTTTTTTTCATTGGGAAATTTTAATGGGGAAAAGTAGTTTGTGTAGTAGAGAGAAAATGAATTGAAATTTTAGAGGAGGGAATGGAATCTCATAATAAAAAGCATAGAATGGGAAGGCTATATGTAGAAAAGCATATGTCTGGAAGTGTTTTAGAAACCAAGCATAATATGGGAATAGACTCTGAAAAAAGCTAGCTACATGGCGTTTTAAAGGATACGAAGGGTAAATACGTATAACTGGGTCGGTGACTTGACGTGTTAACCTATTATAAGGTAATTTATAAGTTTTATCTATTGATAGGAAATGACCAGGCATAGGAATGTAGTCAACTCTTTAGTCCTTCCATCAATGATGATGTGTTGCTAATACCTTGATGTTCCTGAGTTACTGCCTTTGAGCATGTAGTGTGTGTTAGACATTGAATAAACCCGGTGGGTATTACTTTATTATTAACCATTATTTATAATGGTAAACGCCAGATACCCTAAACCCACAGATCGGGATTGGGCCTATTTATCCTCTAATACTCCCTTGCAATCCGAGCGGTGAAATCGCGAAAGCTCGGACTGGAGTAGTAAACTAGAAAAGAAAAGAAAAACAAAACATTAACATAATAAAAGCATAACTTTAGTCGACTCATAACAAAACCGTACCAACAGTCAACTTTAGTCGACTAGTACCAACGGTCGGCTAAGTCGACTGGTAACTAAACCGTACCGACGGTCGACTTTAGGGACTGGTACCAATGGCCAACTTTTGTCGACTAGTAACAAAGCCATACGAACAATCGACTAACAAACAAACAATAAAACAACTATAACTTTTTCTTCTTCTTTTTTAACAATAAAATAAAAACATAGACATAAATCCTCAATAAAGATTATTAATCCTTAAAAACCCGTTAAACCATGACTAAACCTTATCATAATAATCTTGATTGAACAAATAGTTGCCAACCAAGCCTTCGATGGTGATCAAAGGGATAATGGGGTGTTGAGATTGCTCCAAGCTTGTTCTTAACCTGAAAATAAGAAATACGAAGACACTACGTTAAGTGATTGCGCAGGGGTTGGACCCTGCGAACCACCTCCGGCGTGCGAGTAAGTATGTATAATGGTGATATAGGTCGTAAATTGAGAGAGTGAAGTTAACTTACTTAGTTTTGGCCCGACTATGCTATTTATAGGGGAGAAATAGGACATAGTGGGCGGTTGCACATTGTTCGGAGATCATGGGGGCGTCCCATGGAAAGTGGTAACCGCTAGGGCTTTGTAGCCCACGATCTCTGTTTTGGCGGGAAAGCCAAAGGGAAGAGGAGACGTGGGTTTGACCAGGTCAGGATGGTCCTTCATGCTAATCCCTTCGTCAGGAATACCCCGAAGGGCTTAGGGCTTCGATTGGCGGATTCCCACATGGTAACCAGTTAGCAGGCGAATGGTTTTACGCCAATGAAACGTGTTAGAAGATTAACCTGGGCCTCCGAAGGGAGGGCTTTCTACAGGCTCGAAGGGGAGTCCTTCGACCCATTAGGAGAGTACATCATCAAGCCCCCAGTCGAAAGTGATATATACGTACGAGTATAAATTGCATTCGACTTAAAAAACATGTCACACTCTATCCTTTCCGTCACAAATTCGAATGGAATAAGGATAAGTGTTTAACCAAAATATGCAATAAATGCGGATAATAAATAACTAACTACCACGCTATTGAATACAGCTGCCAAGATATCGGTATCTCCAAACTTCTTTTCAAAATTGAAAGAGGAGCTTCGAGTCCGTATTTTACACGTGGACGGTCAGGGCAAACTTTCAATAGGGATACATAAACTTTTGCTCATCCCTACCTGATCATACTTTTATTTTGTCTGTAAGGAACCCTCCGAAGAGGAAATTAGCCCTTCCTACTCCTCCAGCGAGAGTTGTGAAGCCCAAAGGATCGCGCTCTAAAACCTTTATACCCACTCCTCTAATGATTCCTGATGATCCTACTCCAAGTAAGCTAGCATCTTTCATGCATATCAAATGTCATGCATCATATAACTTGTTTTCCTTTCTTTTTTAGGCCTTCCTGATGTTGTGGAACTTCCCAATGCACATGCCTGTCGACAATTGGTTAACAAAATGACACCCACCAGTTGGAAAAGAGTCTTGGATAACATGTCTATTGAAGAGCTTTGCGACTTTCACTCCAAAAGTTATGCTAGGCAGGCTGTGTTGGATAATCATCTTAATTCGAGAACAAGGGAATTGATGCAAACGGTATTGGATGTCTGGGTAAAAATGGATGATATCTTAGCTAAAGAAAAAGCTAGGGATCAGAAACATGATGAATTGGAGTCTAAGTGTAAAGAAGTGATGGAGGACTTTGAGAAGAATCCCTTCGTACAAGATATGCGAGTCAAAATTGACAGACTCGAAAGTCAATTGAAAGAATCCCAAGCGAGGTGCGACAAGTTGAAGGTTGAAGAGTCCAAAGTTTCCATTTATAGAGCCCAAATTGCCGCGCTCGAGTCTAAATGTACAAGCCTGGAGGTCGAAAGGTCTAGGTTGGCTGAACAGGAGATTAACCTTTGTGATAAGCTCAAAGACCTTAGGTCCCAAATTCAAATCTTGGAGAGAGACCGAGCTGAGGTAGTTTCGAGAGTTGTTCCTCATGTGGCGATGGAATTGTACCGTAGCGATGAGGTGGGGGAAGTTATTGGGAGACTTGTGAACGCAGCTATCTTCTACGGAACCTGCACTACATTGGAAGAAATTGCCGAGACAAAGAAACCTGTTGTTCTGTCGGAGGTGTCTTACTATCGCCCAGACTTTGAGCGAGAGTTTAATGAGGCTGGTGATGCGTTTACTTCAACAAAGTACCCTTATCTTGCCGAGGTAACCAAAGATCCATTAGCTCCAATAGGGGAGCTTTTGGCCAAGAAGCCTATGAAGATCCAACCTGCATCCTCAACAAGGAAATCCAACTCTGCTCAACCTTGAAATGATTCCCCAACGTATTACTTGTTTTAGATAATTTATCTTTGTTCATGCTTGAACAATTTATCTTTTATGTTGCTGGGCTTCGACCCGTATCTTTAGACAATTGTCCTTTTTGTGATTATGATAGCTAAAACTATGCTTAGTTTTTGTTTATGCTAATTTAGTGGAATATGTCCCACTTTTATTGTCATGTTTTTCTTCTCTTACGCTCATTCCCAGAGCGTACACATAAAACCTAAGGTTATAACCTTATTGTGTGTATTTTGGACCAAGATTTTAAGCAATCGTATAATTTGACTGCGACAGAGGGTCGCGACCCACTCCGTCTTTATCCTTAAGTAGCAGAGGGCTTTTAATACCCTAAGACTTCATAGGAAAGTTAATGTGAATTATACTGGATGTTATTTATATACAAGGCGTGTGCCTTGTTACATCCTTCGACATTGAAACTTTTTTATTACTTGGCTGGACAAATCTTTGTTGTAAAGAACGACACAAGAGATTTGAGGGAAATGCGTTATATCATTAATTGGGTAGGGAGGATTACATCATTTTAAGAAATGAATACTAAGACGCCTACCATTAATGCTTCTTTCCCCAGATGAGAAAAATGCGTTACATGAAATTGCAAAAACAAACTGAGTGTTTTTTTTTTTTTTTTTTTTTTTTAGTAAGTTTTATATGTAAAACTTACGAAGGTTAGTACCGTTCCAAGTTCTATCCATGACTTCTCCTTTAAGCGTTGCGAGCTTGTACGCGCCGTTGCCGTAGGCTTCTGATATAACGTAGGGTCCTTCCCATGTTGGCCCTAGTTTTCCTTCGTATTCGGCCTTGCTTGCACTATTCAGACGAAGGAAATATTCACCTGGCTTAAGCGTGGAGGGTCGAACTCGGTTGTTGTAGTACTTTTCAATCTTCTGTTTGTGGATAGCCTCTCTGATTGAAGCTATTTCTCTTCTTTCTTCCAGAAGATCAAGATTTTCTCGAATCCTTTCGCCATTTGTCTTTTCTTCAAAGTTCACAATGCGTTCTGTTTCGATGCTTATTTCGGAGGGTATAACAGCTTCCGTTCCATAAGTAAGGCTAAAAGGAGTCTCCCCGTGGCTTGACTTGGGGTGCGTCCTATGTGCCCACAGAACTTGGGGTAGCTCATCTACCCACCCATGATGGCTTCATCCCAATCTCTTTTCAATTCCTTCTATGATATCCCGGTTTGTGACTTCTACTTGTCCATTACCTTGGGGATGATAAACGGAAGTGAATGACTGTTTGATCTTCAGGCCTTCGCAGAAGGTTGGGAACACCCCTTCGGCGAACTGCTTTCCATTGTCAGAGATTATAATGTGAGGGACACCGAAATGACAGATTATGTGTTCCCACACGAATTTCTCCATATGCCTTCCTGTTACTGATGCCAAGGGCTTCGCTTCAACCCATTTGGTAAAATAGTCTATAGCTACGACCAAGAACTTTACTCCACCTGGAGCAACTGGTAGGGGTCCGACTATGTCAATTCCCCATTGGCAGAAAGGCCATGCTGACGTAACGGAGGTCATGTCTTGTTTAGGCATTCTCGGGACTTTGGAGTGGATCTGACATGCTTCGCACTTTTGTATTATTTCTATTGCATCCCTGTGCATGGATGGCCAATAATACCCAAGCTTCATTACTTTTGAGACAACGGAGCGAGGGCCTGCATGCAGCCCGCAGGATCCTTCGTAAACTTCATATATGATATTCGAAGCCTGTTTTGGTCCCACGCAACGAAGCCATGGGGATAAGAAGGATCTCCTGTATAGATTATCCCCAATAATTCTATATTAGGGAGCTTTGATCCGGACCTTTCGAGCTAGTTTAGGGTCTTCTGGCAGGATACCGCTAATCAAATACTCCCTAATCGGAGTCATCCAGTTGGTGCCTTCCTCGGGTACGATGTCAGAAACTTCACTTCGTTCAATTGACCTATCAGCCAATACTTCTACCAAAACCTCTTTCGTTAAGTGAGCAAATGCCATTGAGGCCAACTTGCTTAGGGCATCTGCTTTCTTGTTTTGATTTCTGCGGACATGTACTATATCATAGGTTTCAAAACCTTGAAGAAGTTCCTTAGCCTTTTCCAAATATTGCTTGATGGTGGGCTGTCTTGCTTCATAAGAGCCCTTGACTTGATTTGCCACCAGCTGGGAATCTACGAAAATGGACAGATTCTGAACGTCCATTTCTTTTGCTAGTCGAAGGCCGGCTAACAGAGCTTCATACTCAGCTTCATTGTTGGTGGCTTCGAATTCGAAGCGCAATGCATAAGTATACTCCTTTCCTTTCGGACTAACCAACATTAAACCTGCTCCAGAACCATCGGAGCTTGAGGCTCCATCTGTGTACAGCTTCCATCCCTCGATCGTCTTCGAAGGATGTTGCTTAGGAACCTCTTTGTCTTGGCTAGGTCCGGAAGGTGTTTCAGCTAGAAAATCCGCAAGTACCTGACCTTTGACGGAGTTTCGACCCTTGTACTCTATCTCATGCTCTCCCAATTCGATAGCCCATTTAGCCACCCTTCCTGATTTCTCAGGCTTCGACAGTATCTGTCTGATAGGCTTGTCAGTCAAGACTGTGATGGGATGAGCCTGAAAGTACCTTCTAAGGCGTCTTGCAGCATAAACCAAAGCAAGGACTAGCTTTTCCAACTCCGGATAGTTTAGTTCAGCTCCTTGCAGAACCCTGCTAACAAAGTATATTGGGACTTGTTTCCTTTCCCTTTCGGCTAAAAGCACCGCGCTGATGCTTTCGAAGGAAGCCGCAATGTACATGAACAACACTTCGCCTTTGATTGGGGCTGTAAGTGTTGGCAAGATTTCTATGAATTCCTTTAGCTTTTCGAAGGCTGCTTCCGCCTCACAACTCCATTGAAAAGTCTTTTTATCTGTGCACCCTTTGAGTGTTTTGAAGAATGGCAAAGACCGATCCGCCCCTTTCGACAGGAACCTGCTAAGTGCCGCAAGCTTCCCGTTGAGGCTTTGGACTTCCTTTAATGACTTTGGAGCTTGAAGATCAGCTATGGCTTTAACCTTCGAAGGGTTGGCTTTAATCCCTTGCTTCGTTATCAAATGCCCCAAGAATTTTCCTTCCTCCATGCCAAAGGAACACTTCTTGGGGTTAAGCTTCATGTTGATTGCCCGTAATTGATCGAAGGTCTCTTGAATGTCAGAGAGGAGGTCCTCTTCGGTTCTGCTTTTTATCACCATGTCATCGACGTAGTCTTCCAAGTTCCTTCCAATTTGTTTATGGAAAGCCTTGTCTACTAAACGCTGATAAGTAGCCCCCGCGTTCTTTAGGCCGAAGGGCATCTTCTTGTAGCAATAGACACCCTTTCTTGTGTAAAAGGTTGTTTTCTCCTCATCCTCCTTTGCCATTTGTATTTGGTGATACCCCTTGTAAGCATCCAGAAAGCATTTCAAACGGAACCCCGAAAGGGATTCGACCTTCCAATCAATTTCTGGTAGAGGGTAGCAGTCCTTCGGGCAAGCTTTGTTGATGTCGGTGAAGTCAACACACATACGCCACCCTCCATCGCTTTTCTTTACCATGACTGGATTAGCAACCCAAGTTTGGTATTTCACTTCTCTGAGAATTCCTGCTTGTACAAGCTCATCCACCTCTTTACAAGCGGCTGTATTTCTTTCTGGTGCCAGGCTTCGTCGCTTTTGCTTAATGGGCTCAACGTGCTTGAACTCGTTAAGCTTATGCTCTGTACCGAAAGGCTTGCCATCGATCATAAGAGTCCTGGGAACCCCGGTCATATCTGAATACGTCCATGCGAATACATCTTTGTTGGCTTTGAGTAGCTTCTCCAAGTCTGCTTTGAAGTTAGCAGGGAGTTGCTTTCCGATTACCACCGTTTGCTCCGGATAGAGCTCATTCACCACGATACGTTCTTCGGCATCTGTACAACTTAGGATGACCTTCAGAGGCTCCTCTGGACTTTCTCTAATCTTTTTACCGTTGTCTCCCGTTTGTCCTTGATTGTAAGTGGAGAATACGGTGCCCATCCCATAAGGTGTATGGAATTTTACTGCTGCATGTATGGTGGAGACTACGATACCCATTCTTTGCATGGTAGTCCTTCCTATCAACAAGTTGTAAGGAGAGTTGGACCTTACGATGGCGAACATGAGGGTTTCTGTCCCTGCGAGCTTGCCTTCTCCAATCGTTATCTCTAACGAAACTTCTCCCAGAGGCCACGAATGTTCACCAGAAAAGCCTACTAAGGGTATCTTCGAATCAATTCGCTGTGACCTGATCGAAGGATTAAGCTTGAGGAAACAGTGCTCGTAGATGATTTCGCAGGAGCTTCCACAGTCCATATAGGCTCTATTCACTTCTCGGTTGGAAATGAGGACTTTGATGACTACCGGATCATTTGAAGGGATTTGACCCACAAGAGGAGGGAAAGTTACCTCCCCTACTACGTTACCCTCCGTTACCTTTCTCTTCAAGCTGGTTTCGCCCCAATGGACCATGAGTATTGGGGCTTCGAGAGGAGTAGTGTCTTTAGCCAATTGATTGTCGGTCATCTCTTCCTTTCCCTTCTTTATACCTTTCACCAAATGTGCCAATTGCCCGGACTTTATAGCTTCCTCTATCTGTTTCTTCAGTTCTCTACAACTGTTTGTATCGTGACCATAGTTTTCGTGGAAGTGACAGTATTTGCTGGTGTCTCTGTTTTTTCCTTTGCTTGTCATACGAGGGGTGTTTCGAAAGCCTTGGCAGCCCTCTCCGTAGCAAGTATTTCCTTGGGAGACTTCGTTAGACTGCTTAGCAGACCATGGTTCGGGCCTTTGTTGTACGGAGAAAACCTGTCTCTGTTCTTGCTCTTATTTTTGGACCCTTCCCACGAAGAATGCTTCGAAAATTTGTTGCTGCCATCTCTGTCTACCGGAGCCCCATTAGTGGACACCTCTTTTGCTTCGATCCAAGTATATGTCTTTTCCGTCAACCCCTTGTAAGTTGTCGGAAGGTCAGTGGACAAGAATTCCACCAAACTCCGATTCCGAAGGCCATGTACGAAACCAGAAATACGCTGATCATCATGAAGACCCAAAATTTGCAAAGTCTCATCGGTGTATCTAGTAACGAAGGCCCTCGTGCTTTCATTATCTTTTTGTTTGATGTTGTGCACCGTTAAATGAGTCCTTGTGAACTTCTTTTGCTGACTGAAGTGTGACCGGAACTTAGCTTTGAGATCATCAAGGTTGACGATGCTACCGGGCTTTTGCCCATTCCACCAAATACGAGCAGAATCCCGTAGGGTGTATGTAAACATATGACAGGCCACCGGCATAACCCATTTTTTCATTTTGATAGCCCCTTCGAACAAATGTAAGAAATTGTCCGGATCCCCCTTCCCATCATAAGTCCCGACATGTGAAGGCATTTTCAACCCATCGGGCAATGGGTAATCTTCTATCCACCTAACGAAAGGTGTAGCTGAACCCATAGGGTCTGAATATAGACAATTATAAGGTGGTGCGTACATAGGGACAGTGTTGTATGGATTGCTGTTTGGGGGCATTCCCATAGGAGTCTGGCCTGGGTAGGACTGATAAGGTGTATTGATGGCAAACGGGTAACTGTTTCCTATGGCGTACGGAGGGTACGCCATAGGATGGCCGAAGGGCATGCTCCCATAATTTTGGGGGAAGCTTGGGTTATTAGGCTGTCCATTTACTGGAGGATATAAATTTTGAGGATAAGACTGAGTTTGGAATGAGGGGTACATACCATTGGGAGGAAGATTTCCTCCCATATTAATTGTAGACGGATTGCCTTCTACGCCTGATGCGTGAGAAGGCTGCAATGGAACCCCAGCTTCAGTCCTTCCAAGATGAGCTGCTAGCAATGGAGGCAAAGTCACCCCCCTTTCTTCCCTAAGGTGGCTCCTACTGTTAGAGCCTTCGGTAACCGCCCCTTCTCTTCTTGTCGGAGCCCTCTCGGGGACTCCTTCGAAACCAACGGACCTTTTGCTTAGCCTTCGACCGATTGGAGACCCAATTCTTAAGGCCGATAGGGTTGGCCCTTGGGTCGGAGGCCTAGGTTCCATCTCCATTTCTTCATCATATTCATCACTCGAGTATTCCAACTCCCTTCGCGCCTCGGCATTCCTGACTTGCCTGTTACGAGCCCTTAACAGGGTTTCCAACACTTCGTGGTTGGCTTCGACAAAGGCTGGACCAATGACAGGTTCTGGGTTGGCTGATGTCGAAGCATGATTGTTGGTTGTGATTTCTGGGTGAGAACGCGTTGTGAAGGTGGAAGCGGTTATTGGGGGAAGGTTGTTAGAGTCGTCGATTGGTATTGGTGCCAAGGTAGAGAAACCCGGTGGGGGAGTATCTTCTCTGCCTTGATCCATGCCGGAATAATAGTGAAATTGGTTGGTAGGTTATAAGCTCGGAATTAACGAGACCAATTGTAGCGGTCCCACGGATGGCGCCACTGATTGAACAAATAGTTGCCAACCAAGCCTTCAATGGTGATCAAAGGAATAATGGGGTGTTGAGATTGCGCCAAGCTTGTTCTTAACCTGAAAATAAGAAATACGAAGACACTACGTTAAGTGATTGCGCAGGGGTTGGACCCTGCGAACCACCTCCGGCGTGCGAGTAAGTATGTATAATGGTGATATAGGTCGTAAATTGAGAGAGTGAAGTTAACTTACTTAGTTTTGGCCCGACTATGCTATTTATAAGGGAGAAATAGGACATAGTGGGCGGTTGCACATTGTTCGGAGATCATGGGGGCGTCCCATGGAAAGTGGTAACCGCTAGGGCTTTGTAGCCCACGATCTCTGTTTTGGCGGGAAAGCCAAAGGGAAGAGGAGACGTGGGTTTGACCAGGTCAGGATGGTCCTTCATGCTAATCCCTTCGTCAGGAATACCCCGAAGGGCTTAGGGCTTCGATTGGCGGATTCCCACATGGTAACCAGTTAGCAGGCGAATGGTTTTACGCCAATGAAATGTGTTAGAAGATTAACCTGGGCCTCAGAAGGGAGGGCTTTCTACAGGCTCGAAGGGGAGTCCTTCGACCCGTTAGGAGGGTACATCATCACTTATCATAATAATCTTTATTTGCATCCATGCAATCAAACCAAGCATGAAATTCATGATAACTTTTGCATTAGATGATATCTTTATCAGGATCTTCGTCATAATCATCTACCCCTTCCATTAAGCAACGAAACAAAATCAAAAGCAGACATTTTTTTTATTTTAGTTTTCTTGGAAAAGGGATGAATAGCGGCTGCTAGGGTTTGACGGTGTGCCATAAAGGAGGCGGCTCAACTTAGCCACATAGGTTTGAGGATCAGACCCGCTCCGATACCATGCTATACATTGTAAACCCCGTAGGAGATACTGTATTATTGATACGCTATTTATAATGCACTTACATGGAACATACTAAAAACCCTAAAGGACCCAGCCCACTGGCTTGGGCATATTTATCCTCTAACAGTCTGAGGTTTGAAGTTGTTGCACTATGTGGGCTTTGGTTGGTAGTTTAAGGAGGAAATCTAGTCAAGTGTGTTGAGCTTTTGGTGAATCTTAGGTGAATACACATTTTTTTTCCTGGTGCTTGTGATCAAAGTCCTAATTGTTTTTTTTGAGATTGTATTGAGTTTGAATGGTTGATGTATTTTGTTTGCTGCTTGTTGATTCTGGGGTATGTCCAAGAGTCAATTATGTTGCTTGGTTAGTTGGTTGTAAAGTGTTCAACATGAGATATATTATGTCTATGCGTTGCAGCGGGTGTAAAAACATTTATTTAGTAGCTACATAATAAAGTTTTATCAAAAATATGTTTTTTTTCTCAAAACCCTTCACACCTCGCCTAAACGGGATTAAATATTATTGTTGTTGTATGTTTCATTTCCAAAAATAGTGCTAACTATCATAATGAAAATCATGTAAAACTCGGGTTTGGAGTTAATCTGTTAAAACTGGAGGGGGGTATTTTCAAATATAAAGGTTCATGTGTTTGGGGGCTATTTTGTGTTATAGGTAATGTTAGAGACATGTTGTATTATTAGTAAAGTTAATACGGTGTCAATATATCAATCTGTGTAACACTTCAACAATCAAAATCTTGTAAAACTTTGTTGTGATTGTTTAGGCTAATGAGAAAGTGAGAGATTGTTTGTGTAAGGTGGTGTTCTGTGGTTGTTCAGTTGGAGATTTTCGGTAGTTGGTTTGGTTTCGGTTGTTAGGCCATGGTTTAGATGGATGGTGTGGGCTAGATATAGTTTTTGGTCGCCGGAACAAGAGCCAAAGGACGACATGAAGTGCTCTTACAATAACTATTTTTTTCTACGATAAATGTCCATACATGTCATTGTGCCATTACTCGAATTTTTTGTGTGGCCGGAACAGTTTGTTTTGTAGTTCTTGACAAGTTTAGTTTCGTTGTCAAGTTTATGGCCATGATTGGTTTCTCATATTTTTATGCTTACTAACTGGATGATTGCTCTTAAGTGATACTATGGTGCTTAGGATCGGACGACGGAGGGTTCTCTGAGGTTTCACAGATCTTTCTACAGTATTTGTTGTTGGCCATTTAATTCACTAGATGTCAAAATTCAGAGTTCATATTAGTATTACTTATGGGTCGAATTATGATAGGCTGCAATGGGTTTAACTGGGTCAAATTGGTTAAACCAAACAGCAGTTATATTAGCAGTTAGAATAGGTAGTTATGATAGCAGTTAAAGTGTCAAACGTCACAATGGTTAATGATAACTGATTGTGTCATTTCATGTATTATAAATAGGGTCTTATGTGTCTGTAAAAAACCAACCCTTCATTAAATAAATAGAATACATTTCGTTGGGTTCAATCCTGTGATTCTTATAGTTGTTTTGATTCTTGATTTTGGGGTTGGGCAAGCAATGATTCCTGGGACAATAAATGGTATCAGAGCAAGGTTCAAAGCACAGCAAAACGAAAGCCAAGGGCTGAAGATGTTAGTTAGGATAGTTTGTAACTGTTTAGCAGTTAAAAGCGGATAGATTAGAAGTTATGGCTTTTCATGAAGAGACATATTGGTTCAATGGAACCATTTAGAAAACTATAAATAGATAGGAATATGTACAGACTTATTGTGTAAAACCCAAAAATCCTAAATTGTGTAAAAAGACCAAAATACCCCTAAAATCTAAAACTTCGATTAATAAGCTTATAATGTACCATTTTGATCCCAAATCTTTGTAAACAAATAATATATGAATCAAAATAATATTAAGGCACCTAAATAATGTTGTGACACATTAAAATATTATTTTGGCACCTAAAATATTAATAAAACCGAATTATTTTATTTAAAATACATTTTAAATCTTTTAGTTATTTAAAATTTATGTTATACATGGTAAATGGAAATCAAATCAAGGGTGATTGATTTAGTCTTCAATGAGCCGAGATTTTTGCCCCATTCCCTCCCCTTTTGACCGGCCTTTTCATTATTTAACAAACCTTATCATTTTTCTCTTCACCAAAAACCCTAAACTCACAAATAAATCGTCCCTCCTCAATCCGATTTTTCCAAGGTCTTAGATTATTTTTCCTATGTTCTTTGACACCTATAGAAGCTGAGAAAAATACGTTTTGCTTGGTTTGTGGCCTGGTTCGTTCTTGGTGAATTATTTCCTTGTCGAGTGCCAATTTGAGGTATAATTCATTTGTACCATTCGACCTTCATAAAATTATTTTGTTATTTTTTCATGTCCCTCACATCATATATGATCTGCGAAAAATAGATTTGGGGTCGTGTCTTGCTTGATTCGCTTGTGGAGAATTTATTGTCAATCCGTGAGGTATATTCTCAAATAAACCATTCGAGCTCTATAAAATTCTTTCATCATTTTTCTCATACTCCTTATAATGTATATACTCTGTGAAAAATGATTACAAGGTCGTGGGATCATTCGTTTGCTCGTGGAAGAATTCCTTGTGTCGATTGCTTATTGTGGGAAAATAATTCATTACGCTCGTACTACACGTCCAATATTTGGTTTGGTAATTTTCTCGTGATTCTTACATCATATAAGCTTCTTGAAAAATATTAGATTCGAACCACGCATGATATATAATTAATTTGTGATTTAACCCTTAAAAACGAATTAAAACCTTAAATAAATACATACGAATTTTTATGGCTTGAAATCTATTTTATTTGGACTCTATATAATGCATATGATCTGGTAAAAATGTTAATTCGAATTTTGGAGGTCCATTTGAGTCGTGGTTAAATTAACTTAGAATCGGATTTTATAGAATAAAAGAAAAGAAATAAAATTAAAAGGGATAAAATTAAGGTTAGGGTTTTCTTGTTGAAATCTGGTCATTTATGACTTTTTAAGGTTGTTTATGATGATTGCATAATGATGGGACATCTAGGGTTTGTTTTGAATAAATAATATATTATCCGATTTGTGTATTTAATTAGTTAAGGGTGTGTTTTGTAAATTATGAAACTTGTGGGGTATTTTTAGAACATTATTAAGATTGGTACTAAAGTGTTAAAAATATAATTTGAGGGTGTCATGTGTAAATTTTGCATTTAAAAGGTTTATTTTGATTAATTAAATAAATATTAATTCGATTTAAAATTTAATGAAAGAGAGGGACTAAAAATGTAATTTCTGGAAAGTTAAGGTTGATTTGAGTAATAAATTATATTCAGGGGGTAATGTGTAATTTTGGTAATTAAATAGCTTAATATGTAATTATTAATAATTAAAGTTGAAATTGTAAATTAAGGGACTAAATATGTAACTTTATAAACTAGAGGGACCTATTGTGGAAATTCTGTAAAATTGAGGATACATTCCTATAACATGATAAAATAAGTGACCATTGTGTAAAATTGATAAATTAAGGGTTTAATGTGTAACTATGAATAATTGAAGGTTTAAAAGTGTAACTTTTGTAATAAAGGGGTATAAAGTGTAAATTGTGAATTCTTAAAGACCAATTATGAAAATATGATAAAAGATACCCTAATTCCAGAAATAATGATTTACCTAAGTATGTTACTCCATATTACTAAAAATGGAAACTTTCTAAATATGGAAACCTGCCAAAAATGGAAAGTTACTAAATATGGAAAGGTTTGTAATTCTTTTCTACCCCTCTAGGAGTGAAGAAGGAGAGGACCTGATTCCTTTGCATCTTATTCATTTTGATTGTGCTTTGCTTTGGAATAAGGTACAGATATTCTGACCTTCTCTGTAAGGTTTCCTATGATTCTTTTCTGATCGGTTTAATCTCTGATTTGATACTCTGTTACGATCCTTTGCTATGACACCTTTGCTTCGACCTTTGATCCCTGATTTTGGACCTATGATATGAAGACCTTTTGATATGAGATGGAAATGTTTTAAGTAAAGTATTTTGAAAGGGTTTTTCAAGCATGATATATTGACTTTAAGAAAACTATTTTGAAGTTCGTTTTATGAAAGACCATTTATGAAAGCTATTTTGAAGGATTGTTTTAAATAAACCTTAAGAGAAAACCTTTGAAAAATACTTTTGATATTGAACCTTTTGAAGATTTGACCACCTGATACTTTGACCCTTTTGGATATTGACCTGGGATACTTGATCTCCTGATATGACCTTTCTGATGTGACACTCTGATTATGATATGAACTTATGACTTGGACCTTTGACTCCCAGTTTGATACCCGAGCCAAAAATTTGTTTCCTAGCCATGAAGGTAACATGGCCGTGTCATTGATGCACCAATGGCATGACTCTTGTGTGGTCAGAGTGATTAACCACACCGTCCCCATTTTGATTTGATATGAGCTCACTATGATATGATTTGATATGGCCAATATGATTTGTTTGGGGGGCGTATGGATGCATCCTAGATTTGCTTTGTATATGATATGATATGATTTGATTTGGTGACTGATGATGGGTGCAATCCACGTCTTTCACAAAATTTGGGAGCTAGCTACTCCATTTGAAGAATGAGGACACCCCTCATATTATCTGATTATCTGAGAGGTCTCCCCTCTATATGATTTGAAGATTATGGTTACGATATGATATAATTTGATTTGTTTGGGCTCGTGGTGGATGACTGTCCTAAACCTTACTCTTTATTTCTTTTTCCTATATCTCATTCATTATGATATGTCTGTTCATTTCCTTTTGATTTTGGTTTCCGTTTATTATATATCTGTTCACTGGGCTTTTTAAGCTCAGCCGCATTTCTTTTCCTGCGGCAGGTTTTTAGTAGGAAGCCAGGAGCTTGGGTTTGCTTTGGGATGAGAGATTAGCTTTTGAAGACGATACCTTAGTTTTAGTATTCATTTATGTATGACTACGTAGATTTGGTATATTTTCCTTTGTAATATTGTAAACCATTTGTATTATGTATGTCGTATGTTATGCTTGCCTTTGATATGTCACCATTTTCGTGACACTTCTACCCTTGTTGGGTTGGGGTGTTACAATTATGGTATCAGAGACAGGTTTACGACTTGTAGTACATCTACCCTTGGCCTGTGTAAGTTAGGACCCCTAAGTTTCCACTGTAGGCGCTCGTAGGATAACCTTTGCGAAGTTGCGTTGAATTTTCCCATAGGAATATAAGTCATAACCGGTGAGGAATGGGTAGTCTAGGACATCCATGTGAGTAGTAATTGCTTCCGCATCACTCTGAATCTTGCCTTTGCCTTTAGTCATGCCTTATAAGAACGTTTGTCGCAGAAGACGAGGAAGTCTTACTTTCCGTCATTTGAATGATGAACGCTGTATGTTAACCAACTTTTCCTTTAGAAGGATTTGATGTTGATATTTGTCTAGTACGGAATTGTTATCTAGGCATGCTGATGCTAATAACTGATATTCCATACATCTCAACTCTGTCAGTTAATGATGTTCGTATTGCTATCGGTGCACACCGTACCATTCCTATGTTATAAGCTAAACAAGATCTCAATCTTTTGAACTGTTCACGATTTTAAATTTGATATATTTGACCTTGATATATTCAAATACTCTCCCATCCCACACTTTGATGAACCATGTACTAAATTTGATATGTGAACTATCCGTATGATTTGACAACCACATTTGCTCTAAGAACCCGTTTACTTTGGATGCATTTGACTTTGAGGTCTTTTGATTATGGGTTGGTAGTTTTTGTAAAGCTATCATGGACTGCAATATTTGAAATGCAACCCTTAACAATCTGCTTCACCATATTTTGATATGATATTCTCAATCATTTGAATCTGTTAAAATTATTGTTGCTATGAAGCACATACTCCGATCTCTTTGATTTCCAATTTTCTCCTAACGCCTGTTAGTATCCACTCTTGGAAAGCTCCGGCACTTGAAAGTTTGTTGTACGAATTTCTAGTGTTTCTGATGAACCTTTTGAGATCCGTTTGGGGGGGTAAAGTTGCATTGAACTAATCCGAAGTTGGCGAAACCACGATACTGAAGAAGTTAAGATATTGTAGGAACTGATGGAATATGAGTTTGTTCACTTCAGTGATCTCTGTGAATGCTCCTGTTCGTTAATGAGGAAGAAAGAGAGTAGTGTGCGGCGGCACACCGACCATCGTGAATGTAACCGTAATCATTATTCCATTTCCGCGTATCAATATTTGATTTGTTCTATTTTTGAAACTCCGTAGCAGACGACCTCATTTGAGTTTGAAAGACGGAAGAAGCAACCACAAGAACATCTGAGAAGGAAGTTGATTAGTTGAGATTAAGTTCCGCGAAGCATTACAATTTGATTTGTGAAGAGAAAGATTTGTGATATGAAGTTTTCCCTAAGAAGATTTCCTGAAGTTGCTTTAGTACCCGTGTGACCACTATGAGTTTTGGATGATGTCAATTGTATTGGCTAGAAGATTCATGTTTTCGCAAGTATTCGGACAATTGTCATAGTATGACAGTATGTTTGTGCTCAGAGACGAACGAGGAACACGTTGACCATTTTTAGTATGAAGTGAACCGACCCTTTGTTCTAGAAGAATAGATTTACTTGACGATCAGAGATTGTAGCAGACAACACCACCAGGTATCCGATGACTAAAGAGCTTCCACGAAAAGGACCAAGACTGAAGACCATTGTCAGAGTTAGAAACCTTGTAGAAGATGTGCAGAAGAGATTCGTGACAGGCGTTACCAAGAGAGGAGCATGTGAGGAGAAGACAGACTGAGATGAGACCCGATTATACCTCAAGCAGCACGTGGAGATTTCAGTTGGGCATCAAGACGACCAGACCGTAGAAGATGAGATTTCAGCACATAAACCAGGAAGTCCACAGCAGTGTGAGTTGGTGAATTTTGAATCATGCTAGAAGACCTGTAGGAGACACGCAACCTTGTTTCTCTAAGTCATTTTAGTTGTACTATGATGAATTGAGAGCTGAAGCAGACTCGCAAATGGAGGTATGCACGGTGATCACGTTGGAGATTCACGCTACCACACCGAAGTGTCCAGAAGAAGTGTCGAAGACTTGAGGAACCAGACTCAAGTTTATGATTCCTTTTCACCCTATGATCGTATAATTAGACAAGAGAGCGACTACTTGGAATTTGAAAAGATTCTAGATCATGAAATTGAATGGATGAAATTTGGTAGTAAACGTTTGAAGATGTGATTGTTGTAAAGGATGAAGATATTGAAGACGTAATTTATTTCCTCTTAGACCACTTAAGTTTCCGTTACCTTCCGATGAGATCTTTTGAATGAGCCTTACCCTATTAGAAAATTTCGTTCTGTGTTCGTTATGCATTTGTTTGGATGATGGTTTCGTTATGAGAAGGATGGGGAATTGTGGAAGACCTAACGTTTCGACGACGAGTTTCTTTTTGAGGTGTACACATTCCGTTACGCTATTTATACGTTCAAATTCCTCCGATTTAGAATCCGTAGTGATGTTTGTTTTGGACCAACCTTAGGAGGTAGAAAGACTGATAGGTGGTTAAGATAAGTAGTTCTGTTCGCGACTTGAGATAAAGTATGACCATCATGATGGTATACTCATATGATGCTGGTATTATGACGGTTCGCGAACGTGATAATACTTACGTCATATGACGTACCCTCATTGTGTTCATAGGATATTTCGAGGAGTACTTTAGAAACCTTAGAATCTTGATTAGAGATATGAGAAATTTCGCATTTGTAAGATTTAGGTTCGTTCCACCTATACGCTTAATCTGTCCCTCCGTTATACGATTTGATACGTTTGGATTCTCGGTACGCGGTTGTTGACCTTTGTAATTCCGATAAGAATCTTAAGTTCTGCTATAAGTTTCTTCCATTTGATATCACCTACAATTTATTTTCTGTACGATCTCATCTGATTTGCCTAATCGAATGCTATGGACGGCATATCCATCGCAATCTTGCGTATCCTTGTATCTCTTCTGAGAGAATATGATAACCATTCGTCATGTTTGAATATGATCCTTGCAATCTGAATTCCGTATGATATGTCATTTCTGGGAACTGAAGTTACTTTTGGATCGGCAATGAAGAGTCATGAGAAACAAGTCCTTTACATTTTCGTTCGCTATTCGTTGTGTCTTCTGTTTCGTTTCATTCCGATCGTTGAGGATTTTCATTCCCATTCGTAAAGATTCTTTGGAAGAACCATCCAGAGCGGGAGGCTACCTGGGAAAAACGAGGAATCAATACGAGCTAGTTATCCGCATTTTGTATTCTGATCTGGTACGTCCCTATTTTGTTTTCGATCCTGTCATTCCTGATTCTTTGCAAATTTCGAGGAAGAAAATTTTCTTTTAGAGGGAAGAGTTGTAAAACCCAAAAATCCTAAATTTTGTAAAAAGACCAAAATGCCCCTACAATCTAAAACTTCGATTAATAAGCTTATAATGTACCATTTTGATCCCAAATCTTTGTAAACAAATAATATATGAAGCAAAATAATATTAAGGCACCTAAATAATGTTGTGACACATTAAAAGATTATTTTGGCACCTAAAATATTAATAAAACCGAATTATTTTATTTAAAATACATTTTAAATCTTTTAGTTATTTAAAATTTATGTTATACATGGTAAATGGAAATCAAATCAAGGGTGATTGATTTAGTCTTCAATGAGCCGAGATTTTTGCCCCATTCCCTCCCCTTTTGACCGGCCTTTTCATTAGTTAACAAATCTTATCATTTTTCTCTTCACCAAAAACCCTAAACTCACAAATAAATCGTCCCTCCTCAATCCGATTTTTCCAAGGTCTTAGATTATTTTTCCTATGTTCTTTGACACCTATAGAAGCTGAGAAAAATACGTTTTGCTTGGTTTGTGGCCTGGTTCGTTCTTGGTGAATTATTTCCTTGTCGAGTGCCAATTTGAGGTATAATTCATTTTGTACCATTCGACCTTCATAAAATTATTTTGTTATTTTTCTCATGTCCCTCACATCATATATGATCTGCGAAAAATAGATTTGGGGTCGTGTCTTGCTTGATTCGCTTGTGGAGAATTTATTGTCAATCCGTGAGGTATATTCTCAAATAAACCATTCGAGCTCTATAAAATTCGTTCATCATTTTTCTCATACTCCTTATAATGTATATACTCTGTGAAAAATGATTACAAGGTCGTGGGATCATTCGTTTGCTCGTGGAAGAATTCCTTGTGTCGATTGCTTATTGTGGGAAAATAATTCATTACGCTCGTACTACACGTCCAATATTTGGTTTGGTAATTTTCTCGTGATTCTTACATCATATAAGCTTCTTGAAAAATATTAGATTCGAACCATGCATGATATATAATTAATTTGTGATTTAACCCTTAAAAATGAATTAAAACCTTAAATAAATACATACGAATTTTTATGGCTTGAAATCTATTTTATTTGGACTCTATATAATGCATATGATCTGGTAAAAATGTTAATTCGAATTTTGGAGGTCCATTTGAGTCGTGGTTAAATTAACTTAGAATCGGATTTTATAGAATAAAAGAAGAGTCGAGTTATTTTAGAAACCAAACATTCCTTACATACCAAGGGACTCATCCCCACCATCCATCTAAAAAGAAATCAATGGTTGAGATTAAAAGCATTTAATATTTCACCCATTTTTTATAATTTAAATATCTCTTAAACCGTTAATCGTTAAGCGAAAATAATTACACCATCGCGACAAGCATTTAATTATCTTTCTATAGACGGGCATTTTGATATACTTTCGACAAAAAAAAAAATTCATTTTTTTCACGTTTTTTTTCGTAGCCGAAAAAATCATATATGATATATCATATATGATATTACATATCATATATGATATATATGATATATCATATATGATATTACATATAATATCATATATGATATGTAATATCATATATGATATATCATATATGATATATCATATATATCATATATGATATATCATATATATCATATATGATATGTAATATCATATATGATATATCATATATGATTTTTTCGGCCACGAAAAAAAACGTAAAAAAATGAAAAAAAAAATTGTCGAAAATATATCAAATTGCCTATCTATAGAAAGATAATTAAATGCTCGTCGTAACGACATATTTTTTTTCGCTTAACGATTAACGGTTTGAAAGATATTAATATTTGAAAAAAAAGGATGAAAGTGGGTTTTTTAAATTGTTGGGATTAATCTCATCCATTAGATCAAATAAAGATGGAGGGTGGAGATTAGTCCCTTGGTATGTAAAAAAAGTTTGGTCCTCAAATGATCTTAAATCATAAAAGAAAAGAAATAAAATTAAAAGGGATAAAATTAAGGTTAGGGTTTTCTTGTTGAAATCTGGTCATTTATGACTTTTTAAGGTTGTTTATGATGATTGCATAATGATGGGACATCTAGGGTTTGTTTTGAATAAATAATATATTACCCGATTTGTGTATTTAATTAGTTAAGGGTGTGTTTTGTAAATTATGAAACTTGTGGGGTATTTTTAGAACATTATTAAGATTGGTACTAAAGTGTTAAAAATATAATTTGAGGGTGTCATGTGTAAATTTTGCATTTAAAAGGTTTATTTTGATTAATTAAATAAATATTAATTCGATTTAAAATTTAATGAAAGAGAGGGACTAAAAATGTAATTTCTGGAAAGTTAAGGTTGATTTGAGTAATAAATTATATTCAGGGGGTAATGTGTAATTTTGGTAATTAAATAGCTTAATATGTAATTATTAATAATTAAAGTTGAAATTGTAAATTAAGGGACTAAATATGTAACTTTATAAACTAGAGGGACCTATTGTGGAAATTCTGTAAAATTGAGGATACATTCATATAACATGATAAAATAAGTGATCATTGTGTAAAATTGATAAATTAAGGGTTTAATGTGTAACTATGAATAATTGAAGGTTTAAAAGTGTAACTTTTGTAATAAAGGGGTATAAAGTGTAAATTGTGAATTCTTAAGGACCAATTATGAAAATATGATAAAAGATACCCAAATTCCAGAAATAATGATTTACCTAAGTATGTTACTCCATATTACTAAAAATGGAAACTTTCTAAATATGGAAACCTGCCAAAAATGGAAAGTTACTAAATATGGAAAGGTTTGTAATTCTTTTCTACCCCTCTAGGAGTGAAGAAGGAGAGGACCTGATTCCTTTGCATCTTATTCATTTTGATTGTGCTTTGCTTTGGAATAAGGTACAGATATTCTGACCTTCTCTGTAAGGTTTCATATGATTCTTTTCTGATCGGTTTAATCTCTGATTTGATACTCTGTTACGATCCTTTGCTATGACACCTTTGCTTCGACCTTTGATCCCTGATTTTGGACCTATGATATGAAGACCTTTTGATATGAGATGGAAATGTTTTAAGTAAAGTATTTTGAAAGGGTTTTTCAAGCATGATATATTGACTTTAAGAAAACTATTTTGAAGTTCGTTTTATGAAAACTATTTGAAAGACCATTTATGAAAGCTATTTTGAAGGATCGTTTTAAATAAACCTTAAGAGAAAACCTTTGAAAAATACTTTTGATATTGAACCTTTTGAAGATTTGACCACCTGATACTTTGACCCTTTTGGATATTGACCTGGGATACTTGATCTCCTGATATGACCTTTCTGATGTGACACTCTGATTATGATATGAACTTATGACTTGGACCTTTGACTCCCAGTTTGATACCCGAGCCAAAAATTTGTTTCCTAGCCATGAAGGTAACATGGCCGTGTCATTGATGCACCAATGGCATGACTCTTGTGTGGTCAGAGTGATTAACCACACCGTCCCCATTTTGATTTGATATGAGCTCACTATGATATGATTTGATATGGCCAATATGATTTGTTTGGGGGGCGTATGGATGCATCCTAGATTTGCTTTGTATATGATATGATATGATTTGATTTGGTGACTGATGATGGGTGCAATCCACGTCTTTCACAAAATTTGGGAGCTAGCTACTCCATTTGAAGAATGAGGACACCCCTCATATTATCTGATTATCTGAGAGGTCTCCCCTCTATATGATTTGAAGATTATGGTTACGATATGATATAATTTGATTTGTTTGGGCTCGTGGTGGATGACTGTCCTAAACCTTACTCTTTATTTCTTTTTCCTATATCTCATTCATTATGATATGTCTGTTCATTTCCTTTTGATTTTGGTTTCCGTTTATTATATATCTGTTCACTGGGCTTTTTAAGCTCAGCCGCATTTCTTTTCCTGCGGCAGGTTTTTAGTAGGAAGCCAGGAGCTTGGGTTTGCTTTGGGATGAGAGATTAGCTTTTGGAGACGATACCTTAGTTTTAGTATTCATTTATGTATGACTACGTAGATTTGGTATATTTTCCTTTGTAATATTGTAAACCATTTGTATTATGTATGTCGTATGTTATGCTTGCCTTTGATATGTCACCATTTTCGTGACACTTCTACCCTTGTTGGGTTGGGGTGTTACATTTTTGTGTGGAATTGAATAATAATAGTGTGTGTTTAACATAAACAAAACCCACCCTTTGTTCACATATCGAGTCATTACACATCTCGTGTGCATACTCAAACAAGTGTTCATCATGATTGATCCAAGATCCGTAGGACCTCAACATGGTATCAGAGCGTATGGTTAGTGTGGATCGATCAATTGCAGTCAAGGAAGTGATCGCGAAAGGCACAAGAACAACAACGAAAAAAAAAAACAAACAACTCGTTTGTTTGGAGAAAGAATACCGAGAGGTATTCAAGGCTGTTGTGGACACAGAAAAGGTTAGAAACCAGAAAAAGAAGATCATGTTAATTGTAAGTTGATACGTTCCAGAAATATGTCTTACGCATATGGCGGGAATAAGACACGGCAAGGAAAAGAGATGGTGCAGGGAGACAGCAAGGGAGCCTGGTATGAATGAGAAGCCTAGAAGAGAAGTGGGAGAATGTAGCAAGGCTGCAGAAGAAAGAGACCCACAAGGTAAGGAGAAGGCAGACGCTGGAATAATAAGAAGTGCACTGGAAAAAGATGAACAAGGACGATGATCAGAACATCATCCATGGAACGATAAAAGGCAAGTGAAAATGAAAGAAAGGACAAGTAACAAGGCGATCAAATACAGAAAAAGCAAAGAAGGAGCAAGGCTGCAATTAGGATGAACAAGAACAGAGTGAAAAGTATGAAGATTCGAGGAACAAGACTTAAACAATTAGGGAGGAATTGTTGGACCATAATTGTAAAAGTCTTGTTGGACAAGGTTCAAAGCACAGCAAAACGAAAGCCAAGGGCTGAAGATGTTAGTTAGGATAGTTTGTAACTGTTTAGCAGTTAAAAGCGGTTAGATTAGAAGTTATGGCTTTTCATGAAGCGACATATTGGTTCAATGGAACCATTTAGAAAACTATAAATAGATAGGAATATGTACAGACTTATTGTGTGGAATTGAATAATAATAGTGCGTGTTTAACATAAACAAAACCCACCCTCTGTTCACATATCGAGTCACTGCACATCTCGTGTGCATACTCAAACAAGTGTTCATCATGATTGATCCAAGATCCGTAGGACCTCAACAGATCTTTCTAGAGTATTTGTAGTGTTAAGATGGATGTGAAGGTCACTATGAGAAAACAAAGTCAAGTTTAGTGTCGATGTGGTAGGTCAATTAGGTTGGAACTTAATTAGCATCGTTGTAATCCCTTGCTAGTTAAATCTATCTATTTATATAATATCTTGAAAAAAAATAATGTGAAAATGGGTTGGATAGATTTTTTAAGAAGTGTGTGATTTTTATTTCATGCTGACAAACGAAAGGGGTCCGAGAGTTATCAGGGAAGAGACTATGGAGCAGTAAAAAGCCTAAGGGGGAGAATCATCTTAGTAGTAAAAAATTAAGAAAAATGCTAAACATGGCCCAAAGGGCTACATATTAGATATTAGGACATGCATTGAATGTTTGTAACTTAATAATAAATCACTCACTCCTGCATATACTACTATACTACTCTCAAGTCTCAACTGACCTAATGTACAACCATTTTTGCATCTTTTTAACTTTTAAATATAGCTCCTAGGGCTACAAATAGCAAAACCCAGAAAATAATAAGTTATGCAAGAAAGTGAGTAAGATGTACTTTCGTTTTCAACCTTGTATCAGTTTACCAAACACATTAGATGGCTATTCTCATGGAACTTCTCATGGCTCAATTACTTAAACACATCTGATGGCCCATTTACCAAACAACATATATGAAATGGTTCAGGACACATGGTGAAGGTTGACAGAACAAATTAAGACCAATTTCAGCTAAAGAGATAGAAGAGACTCAAATCTGTAAGAATTTAATAGGACAAAGAGCTTAAATAAGCGTCATGGCTGCATTATTATAAATGTCTCGCCAAGATACAATTATTCTCAAATTTTGACCAATTTTAGTGAAACAACATCTCTATCACAGATTTATCATCACTACCTATATAATTAAGAATGTTTGAACATTGGAGTAGCTGTTATACATTAGGCATGACCAATACATTTTTTAGGCGGGAAAACAATTAAAAGGTTTTATAGTAATTATGATATTCTTGCCAGCATGGAAGTCCGAAACATTAGTCAGCCGTCGTTCCAGCTGATGCTATGTAATTATGAGATTCTTGGCTTCTCAGATGTTTCCTAACCGTTCAAATGAGAATGTATCAGAAGAAAGGGGAAAAAACCGGTGTGTATGCATTAGCATGAATGCCTCGCCAAGATATATTCATTCTCAAATTTTCATTGATTACACTCAAACAACGGTTATGTGTGTTTAGTTGTAGGTATTGTTATATTCAAGTTTTAAAATTATATTTATCCGGACTTATACCTTAAAGAAACACTTTCACGGGCAGTGTACCCGATCAGATGTAGCCAGTGGGGTAAGTACGAGGTCGATCTCGGGAATAGTATGCTTAGATCCTATCTAGTGTATTTTATAGGTTTAAAAGGGGGTTTTGATTGATTTGATTAATTATACTACTAAAGCATAAAATGTAAACTAAACTAATTATACTACGGTTGTGATCAATAGGATATGTAGGGAATATCTCCTTGGTCCAGACAACATCCCCACACTCCTATCTAACCTAGACTAGTTCACTTGGTCAATGAATCTAGCCATTATCCATGTAATCTCCTAGGCCATTTGGTCCATGCACCTATCAGAATACAAGCATGAATTAAGTCGTGTCAACTAATCTATGTGATTTATCAGTGGTATCCACTTGGTCCATGCGATACCTTACCCATTCCCCACTTGGTCCATGTAAGAAGAGTAAGCGCCTACTTAAATGTTCTCATAATATACATCCAATATCCATTTGGTCCATGTAATACTAGACTTAAACTACTCAAACAAATAAATGAGCATTGAAATGATAAACACATAAACTAAGCAATACAAGACATTAGATCTAAACAAACGGAAATAGCTATCATAGAATATTCATAAACATGGCTAACACCCAAGGGTGTTAGCCCATAATGTATGTAAAAGCACAAAGAGATAATTCAAACGATACACAAATGAAAATCATAATGAAATCGATATGCACACCGAATGATTAAGCCTAATATGATGATACAAAACCTTCTCTTCTTGTTATCCTAGCTCTTGGGGCCTTGGAATGGTGAAATTCAGCTGTGGTTGAGAGTGGTGAGTGAAAAATATCAAAAACTCCCGTTTAGGGCTTGTATTTATAGTCTTCTGTCAGGGCTGGAATACGACGTAATCTATAGGGAATACGCCGTAATCTGGATATCTTGATTGCTGACGAAGAAAGCATATTCCAAGCATATTATGCGTATCTTTTAAAATACGGCGTAAACTAGAGGTGTGTTACGCCATAACCTTGAAATCTTCGATATACTTGGATGTGGGATAAGATCTTTATTATGGCGTATGGCCGGAGTTTCATACGCAATAATCCTTTAATGGTTGACTTGGGCTTTAACTGTAGAGCTTCCAATTACGGCGCATTGGCAGAGTAAGATGCGTCGTATTCCTCAATATTCACCAAGACTTAGTGAATTCTTCCAGGTACCAATACGGCGTAAGGCCAGAGTTTCTTATGCCATATGCTCTTTTACAGCTTGCATACAGAATAGCTCCAAATCATGTCGTCTTTTCGTGTCTTTGACAATATTGCTCCATAATTACTGAAATAGGAAAACTTAGGCAATTAAGTATCAATTCAGATATAAACATGTATAATCTGAGCAAATAACATGTGATAAGTATTTAAGAATATAGGACTTATCAAACGGATATACAACATAAACTCATGATATATATATGTATGGAGATACATGAAGTATAACCGTTATATTGATTTTTTGAACCGATTAACCTATTACACATTAGGTGTGTGAACGACGCCGTTTAGTTGAATTCAATCACAACATAAATTATTCATCACTGCCTACCCAATTATTTGAATTTATAAGAGTACATCAGTAGAAAGCGGAAAAAACCGCCATGACTGCATTAGTATAAATGCCTCGCTAAAATACGGTCATTCTTGAGCTTATTAAACAATAAATTAGGTTAATTGGACTAAGCCCGATTGTAGGCTCATGGTCAATTAGGGTTTGTGCTTCTCATTTGTAATCTATAAATAGATGATCAATAAAGTTATTCTTTACTGGGAATTCAATGTTCAACATGGTATCAGGGCGGGTCTGATCTATGACCTACTAGCCGCTGTCACTACACCACCCGTCCAAGTCTCTCCTCCTAAATATATTTTTCCTTTTCTCCAAAATCAGCCGTCACTAATCTTCTCTCTAACCATTAAAAAAAAAAAAAAAAAAAAAAAAAAAAAAAAAAAAAAAAAAAAAAAAAAAAAAACGCCTACTCTCCTGATCATCATCTTTTGTCTGATTTGTTTTTTCTTTAAATTTGTAACTTGCTTGCAAGTCAACCATTATGAAGAGATGAGATCAATATAGATCTCATATTTGCCATAGAACCAATGGACCAATCATAGCCAACCATTTTTGTTTTCCATCTTTTTTTTAAAACAACATATCTTGCAAACGGTAAATCTTTGATGCGCGTGTGCGTATGCTCTATTTTATACCCACGGTATGTCATTGTGGTTTTAGCAGTATTCAAGTTTTAAATTTATATTTAGCCAACTTATCAATAACACACACACTTTAACGAGCAGTGTACCCGGTCAGTATGAATATAATGGTAAGTAGAGTGTCGATCACTAAGAGTGGAACGTATTATCTAGTTATCCTAATCAGTATTTTAATATCTTAAGTTAGCTATACAACCTAATCTAAAGCAAGGGGGGTCAGCCTGAGAGACTGGCACGGTTTGGTTGCAATTAAATAATAAACTAAACTAATAGGCACGAATCAGCGAATAGCACACACGTACACAGATAAATACTCGAGACAATAAGAAGACCTGTCCTGATAGTTAAGTAGCTTGTCACTTGTTTTATTGCTAGTTTTATATGAAGTGTATAGTTCGATGCAACGCACCGAGATTAAGTCCTTTCTCGTTGGTTCTAATCTTATCGGCGAGTAAACCCTTAATGATTACTTATGACTATCCTATTTATCTTTCTTCCTACTTTTCTACAGACGATAGAATGCATAGGCGATCTAATAAATAGGCGAGGGCAGAGGCATGGCGACCCGATCAACGCTTAGCTAGACACAGAGGTTATCAATGCACTAATAAAAGTCACCAAAGACATCAACATATAAACTTTAATTAATGGGAAAGCAGTTTTAAGGGAGTGCAACCTTTCCGTTGTCACATTACACAAGCCACCAATCCTGATGAATTAAAGTTTACTAACACAATAAAACAAAACTACTTAATGAATTAAATACATGCAGGACCTTCTTACAGCTCTTGTATCTTCGTTCAAGGTGTGTCTTGTGCTGCTACTTTGACTGAATTCGGCCTTAGGTTTCTGTGGTCTTCGGTCTTCTAAAACTAGGGCTCTTGAAATTCGTCTGGTCTTGGGGTATTTATAGTTTCTGTCTGAGGGTAAGATGCGGCGCATCTAATAAGTAGATGCGGCGCATTGACTTAACTTCGCGTGGGGTCCAAGATTAATATATTCAGGAATATTCGTACACCGCCAGAAGATGCGGCGTAACTCCATACTTAGATGCGGCGCATGTCCTTTCTGTCTTGGATCGTATCTTGTGAAATCTTGATAGTGATGCGCCGTATGTAATAAGTAAGATGCGGCGTATCTGGAGCAGAATGTCTTGATCTTGTACATTTCAGTAGACTCTTAACTTCTTGCTTGTTTTGCTCCATAATTAGTCCAAAATCGCCAAGTTTCACATAATACTTGTTTTTACCTGAGAATTACAAAAGTAAACATTAACGTATCAATTCTCATACATAATATAATAAAACAAGTCAAATAAATAGGATAAATGACGTTAATAAAATGTACTTATTTGAGTTCATAAAATATCCCCCCACTTGAACTTTACTTGTCCCCAAGTAAACCTTAGAATTAATCTTATGAAAATGTATCCTAAAAGATATTAGGATTTATTTTTATATTTAAGCATGTATTCATTTTTGTCATAATCACACAACCAAACACTTAACGAATTAGAAGTAAAATAAAATATTCTGATAAAAGCAAATATAATCGTTTAACTGTCCAGTCGTGACGAATATTCTATCATAGGCTTGGCAAGTATACACATCTCCCCCACTAAAGCCAAGGAATAACAAGTCTAAAGCGGTAAAAAGGGTTTGTAGGCTTAAGGGTTAATCATTCTCCTTAATCTCTATCGATCTCAAATTCCAGAAAAGGCGACAAAATCACAAATACATGATCGAATCCACGAACACGATACTTGCAATTGCTCAAATCCTTAACTCGAATAGGCTAAAGATATGACCAAGTAATCTTCACCAATAATATTATATCAAAAAGGGCGACAAAATCATAAATACATAGCCGAATCCACGACTACGATACTTAAGATTGCTCAAATCCCTAATCTCAATAAATCAAAGGTTTGGATAAAGAATAATATAGGGTATGGATAATATTTGGGATATAAATTGGTGTAAAATAAAAAATAAACGAAACAGATAAATTAAAATCCTAAGTGTGGTTAATCACTATCCCAACCATCCCATGAATAAGACTCGTATCACTGAATAACTCACGCTTTAACACTTGAAACACACGCTTTAGGTAGACACGAATTATACTCAACAAGATCTCAATCAAAGAATAAACCTTAGTTGGCGTTCCCATAACGTTCAACTCCCATTCAATCCATAGATATAATATACAACAACTAGTGGTGATATCGACCACTTAATACAAAACTTTACATAAGTTGGTAAAAACAAACATCCAACTTTTCCTTCTTTTTTTTTTCTTTTCTTATTTTTTCGATTTTTTTTTTTTTTTTTTTTTTTTTAACTTTAAACATAAACATAGATGTGTAAAATTTCACCACATCACTATAACGATAACTCTGGATAATTTTTCCATACTTTTCATGACTTCAGAAATAACGATAATAGTGAAAGTAGTAAACACACGAAAAATAAACTCAAAGATATACAATATTTACTTTCACTCCAATTGCATTGTGCAATTTCCCGACCTAACCATAGATAATGAATTACGCACGCGAACACAGGTAATGTAAGGAAACACACTTTGCCTAAAGCAATTAACCACGGATTTTAATCTACAGGGTAGGCTAAGGTGTAAGGGTGTAACGAAACATTTTAAACATTGGTGTAAGAAACGAAAGGAATGGCTCTGAGTGTTTTTCTAGGGGTATCTTACTCCAAAAGTGAGAGTAAAAAAAGGTTTTATACGGGGGTTAACTAACCAGTGTAGTTAGCTAATAACACATAACATATAAAGGCTATTTGGGTGTAATCCTAGAAATTTACCAATTTAGACAAGTCATTCCAATTATATAAAATAATACTTATTATGGTGGTCTCGAATAGTATACAAGCCAAGTTCTAAAGTTTACAAGTCACCGGCACACTCATAGATTTGTGAATTTTTGAAAAATCACAATTTTTGAAAATAACGTCATGTGTGCAACTATGTAACTTAGATCTTAAACAAAAACATGCTAAAATTTTTTAATTTTGATATATTAAGCACATTTTAAGCATATTTTGAAAAGTTTAGGACAAGTAAGTGTTCTAATTCTCCAATCCCCCCACTTAAGTTAAACAACGTCCTCGTTGTTTGCATCAAAGGTTAAAAACTGGAAAATAAAAGAATTAGAACAGAAAAACTCCCCTGAGATTTGCTCGGTATGATCCTCCATTAGTATAAGAGCAAAAATCATCTTTCTTGTGGATGAGAACGTTTAAGCTTCATAATTGATGTATCCACAGGAAATGCAGGAATCTATAATACCACCAAGACTTTAACACACCTAAATTAAGAAGGTTCAAACTTGCATAATACATTAGTAGTTAGTAAAAATAAAACATAAAAATTAAAATGAAAATCATCAGGTCAGTCGATGCGCCGTATCTTATGGAAGAAGATACGCCGTATCGAGCCTGGAATAAATACGAATCAGAATAGAAGATGCGTCGCATCCTTAACCAGGGATGCGCCGCATTAAAATAAACTGACAAAAAGTTTTAAAAGTCGAAAGTAAAAATGCAGAAAAATAAAGTAAGATATGACCAGTGCAGGAGATGCGTCGCATCTTGGGATTGAGATGCGCCGTATCCTCTGCGGGCCTGACTGACTCGACACAGAACAGAATAGTAAAAATTCTCCGGGTTGTCTCCCGGTCAGCACTTGTTTTTATTCCAGAGTCTTCAAGTTAGACTCACGTTCAGCTCCTTATTTATCGATCATTGAAGGAGTCGGAAACATCACGCTCCTTCATCGCCAATTCAGTAATATTGAACACTCCTTGCTCGTCCTTAATTTCCACGCCATTCTTCTTTAATATCTGTATAAATAAAGTTCTGTCCCTTTCGGGTAGAGATGACAAAATGATAGACGGGAAATTCTTATTATCATATAGGCATAAATAAGCAAGGTGGGGTGGTAGTTCAAGAAACACATCATTATTCAAATTTGTTTTCTCAACTATTCTCCTACGTTTGTTAATTACTACGCAATCATACCACTCGTCATCAGAATCATTAACAATATCGCGTCTAAGTTCGGTAGGTACATTAAGGTCAATAAGTTCAATGTAGTCCCCATCGTAACGTTCGAGTGATTTATCTTGCACTAATATTCCATCCATAAAATTGGCTTCGAAGTCGAAGTCAATCAGTTCTCCAAATCCGACCATTGTCCTTCTGAAATAATCACGAAAGCATAAGTAGGATTTGTTCAAGAAAGTAATATATCAGAAAATCAACAACGAAAACGGAATACGAAAAATTAAAGTTACTGATATCTGCAGACGATGCGCCGTATCCAAAAAGTTGGATACGCCGTATCTTATAATCGTTAAAATTTAATCAGACTTTATTCAGAAAATAGATACGCCGCTTATAAAGTAGAATGCGCCGTATCAGTATTAATTATCAAAAATCAATATACTTATTAAAATTAAATGCGTCGTATTAACAAAAGTTAATGCGCCGTATTTTCGTTACGTTTCAAAATACAAGATTTTTGATTTCAGTAAGATGCGCTGTATCGATAAAAATCGATGCGTCGTATCAGTTTAATAATTCGAAAATTGTTTTTAATTAAAATAATAAATACGCCGTATCTGCAAAAGCAGATGCGCCGTATGGCGTTAACGTTTAGAAAAATTTCTTATTAAAAACAGATACGCCGTATCTGGGAAAGATGCGTCGTATCGAATTAATTAAACGCATCGTATTTTAAAAAAATTAAACGCAATACGCCGTATCTATGAAAATAGATGCGCCGTATCGTTTATATTAGCTCAGTACAACGATAGCAGAATACAGAAAATACGAAAAATAAAAACAAAAAATAAAAAGAAAGGAAAATAAACAAAAATAAAAGAAAACAAATAACACACAAAACAGAAAATATGCAAATAATACAATGAATGCAATTTAACCTAATACACAACACGGTTAGCGGTTAGAATTAAAATTTAAAACCTAATTAAAATACTAATCAAATTAACAGATAATAACAATTCACTCCCCGGCAGCGGCGCCAAAAACTTGATGCGCGTGTGCGTATGCTCTATTTTATACCCACGGTATGTCGTTGTGGTTTTAGCAGTATTCAAGTTTTAAATTTATATTTAGCCGACTTATCAATAACACACACACTTTAACGAGCAGTGTACCCGGTCATTATGAATATAATGGTAAGTAGAGTGTCGATCACTAAGAGTGGAACGTATTATCTAGTTATCCTAATCAGTATTTTAATATCTTAAGTTAGCTATACAACCTAATCTAACGCAAGGGGGGTCAGCCTGAGAGACTGGCACGGTTTGGTTGCAATTAAATAATAAACTAAACTAATAGGCACGAATCAGCGAATAGCACACACGTACACAGATAAATACTCGAGACAATAAGAAGACCTGTCCTGATAGTTAAGTAGCTTGTCACTTGTTTTATTGCTAGTTTTATATGAAGTGTATAGTTCGATGCAACGCACCGAGATTAAGTCCTTTCTTGTTGGTTCTAATCTTATCGGCGAGTAAACCCTTAATGATTACTTATGACTATCCTATTTATCTTTCTTCCTACTTTTCTACAGACGATAGAATGCATAGGCGATCTAATAAATAGGCGAGGGCAGAGGCATGGCGACCCGATCAACGCTTAGCTAGACACAGAGGTTATCAATGCACTAATAAAAGTCACCAAAGACATCAACATATAAACTTTAATTAATGGGAAAGCAGTTTTAAGGGAGTGCAACCTTTCCGTTGTCACATTACACAAGCCACCAATCCTGATGAATTAAAGTTTACTAACACAATAAAACAAAACTACTTAATGAATTAAATACATGCAGGACCTTCTTACAGCTCTTGTATCTTCGTTCAAGGTGTGTCTTGTGCTGCTACTTTGACTGAATTCGACCTTAGGTTTCTGTGGTCTTCGGTCTTCTAAAACTAGGGCTCTTGAAATTCGTCTGGTCTTGGGGTATTTATAGTTTCTGTCTGGGGGTAAGATGCGACGCATCTAATAAGTAGATGCGGCACATTGACTTAACTTCGCGTAGGGTCCAAGATTAATATATTCAGGAATATTCGTACACCGCCAGAAGATGCGGCGTAACTCCATACTTAGATGCGGCGCATGTCCTTTCTGTCTTGGATCGTATCTTGTGAAATCTTGATAGTGATGCGCCGTATGTAATAAGTAAGATGCGGCGTATCTGGAGCAGAATGTCTTTGTAACACCCGTTTCCCAGGTGTTGGGACCCCACCCTAGATGAAAATAGACCTAAAGGACTAAAATTGGTAAAGTATTATATAAGTTATAAAAGTGTTATTAAGTGTTTGTGGCCAAAGTAGGAGGAAAGGAACTTGAGGGGTCACTCTTGCCAAATGACCAAACTTGCTACCTAACTATTTTATCTAGGAATTTCTAGATAAGTCTTCTATTATTGATAAGGTGAAGACCGGTTCTTAGTGAAGGAAAAAGAGAGGGAAAAAGTGAGATGGTGATTTAGAGGAGATGAAGAAGATGAAGATGATCAAGTCCTAGTGTTTATGGCCTTCCTTAGTTATGATCTTATGCAAGTAAGTAATCTACTATCTTGTTTTAGTGAAGTTGTAGATGAGTAGGAAAGTGGGATATCATCATATGATCTAGGTGTGATCATATGATGATTTGGTAAGAAAGATGATTTTGTTTAATGGGTTTTGTTAACCCTTGTTTATGTATTTGATTATTATGTTATTAGGTCTTGATTAGTTATGAAGGATGATGATGATGACGGAAGATTGTATTGTTGATGATGTTCTTGATGTTGTTTAGCTTGGACCAAGGTAAGTAAAATGATGATGGCATGTATTATATGGATGTCTAACATGTATGTGTTATGTATGTTTGTGATTAGTGATAAGAGGTTGGATATATGCTTATATGCTAGGATGAATAGGATCTAAGTGGTGAATTTGGTTGTGATGGTAAGTTGATGTTAGGTGATTATGCAAGAATTAGAGAGTGGAGTAGCTAAGTAAGTGTTTGGAGATATGTGATGCTTATGTGTTTGATTGAAATATGATGTTATGTGATTATCGTTTTACTTACTAAGCGTAAGCTTATTCTTTTAGTTGTCAACGTTTTGTAGGTTAATGGCGATGAGGATAACTTGGCTTGGATTATAGCATAGGGATTTGGAAGCGGATTTGGGAGATAATAAGCATAGGAGCTAGGTAGAATACCGAGCTCAAGTGACAAGGTTGTACCCCCGAGAGTCTTTTATTGATTTGTAAAGTGTAGTCGAGTGTCAATTTGTATGTTAGAAAGGTCATAACGATTTGAGAGTCTATCGATGGGTCAAAGTGTGTTTTAAGTGTTTTTGAGTAATGATAATGGGGTGTTTGGTTTAAGCGTGTTCGTACCCATTTTGGGTAGTTAACGGGTCAAGTGATCTTGGAACATGTTTATTATGTAAATATAATGAAGTTGGTCAAGTTTGGTGTAAAACGGAAGTCGTATGTGATAATTGTCATTGAAATGGGTCAAAATGGGTCTTTATTAGTGAAAACTGCAGTTTTGCTCTTGATGGCCTTCTTGACGGCGTCCCCTTTTAATCTTCCAAAAATCCTCTGGCCCGTCAAGGTCTGACGGCGTCACCATTTTTCTGACGGCGTCACGGTTAGTTGGGCAGTTTTCGAAAAATCATATCTTTTAATCCGTAAGTCGAAATGGGTCGTATGACCTATCGTTTTGAAGCTATTTGAGTCTACTTTCATTTAAAAATAGTCTCAAGGGCTAAAAATTTATAGATTTTTGTCAGTGGTCAAAAGAGTAACCAGATGTCCGTAAAGGTGAGTCGTTTCCGCGTAAAAGTTTAAGTTTTTGGTATAAGCGGGCACGGGGTGTTACAAATTGGTATCAGAGCTTCGGTTTAAGTGAATTAGGTTTCCACTATAGGTTGCCTAGACTTAAACCACTCGTAGACGCGTTAAGTTAAGTTTGAGATAGGCGGGCTAATAGTTTGTGAGTTATAGGATGTGAATGTTGAGTTTTGATATGAACTAGGTGATTGCTACATGAGTATAATGATGGGGACTTATAAGTGTGTTTTATGTGATATATGACGTAGGAGACTTGACGTGTGAGTAATAGGATTACCGTGCACCTTAGGGCTGTCTCGGTAATTATTATATGATTATGTAATTGTGTGCTTTGGTAGTTAGCGAGGGCGAATAGGTGTAGTAAGTTGTGTGGTGGTTGTAAGAAATGTGACTAATAATGAAAGTGCGTAACTTGTGTGATAGGGATGATCAAGGCATGGTCTTATGAGTAGTTATACTTAGTGTGATGATCATTAATGAGGTATTAGAGAGGGGTTAGTGGAGAGTTAAAGTATTAGGAGTATAAGTATGAACATGTGGTGACGTTGAATGTGTGTGGTGAAGAAATGAAATAAAAATATAGGCATAATAAGTTTGTGATGAACTTAGTTACAAGATGAGGAAAGGCATAGGGGTTGAGAAAATGATGAAATAGAGCGAAACTTCTTAAGTAATAATAGCTAAAATGAGATGAATATGTGTGAAGCTAAGGTGTTGTTATGAAATAATTATATTACGGCTAAGGCGATTAGCTGTAATTATTAATAAATAATGAACGTGTTGTAGTTGACGATCTATGTAAGATCTATATGTAAAGGAAGCGAGTGAGACTAAAAGAAGAGAGATAAGATATGGAAATAAAAATGTGATGGATTAAAAACGTAAGAAAGAATGAGAGGAGTATGTGTGAGAACAAAGACGTTGTCTTGAAATTATCATATTACGGCGCTGTAATCACTATAATGAATGCATGAGTTACAGTTGGTAAAATGTGAGAAGTCTAGATGTAAATCAGTCGAGTGGACTAAAATGTGAAGTAAGAATGTGAAAATGATTAACGAAGGCTAAGAATGCAAGAGGTAAAGTAAAGATGTGAAAATAACTAAGGCGGATTAAAAATGTAAGGAGTGTGTATGAGATAAAGGCGTTGTTCTAAAATTATCATATTACTACTAAGGCGATTAGCGGTAATTACTATAATAAACGAATGTAATAATGTGTGTTTGTGGTGCTTATGGCTTGGATCCGATGTTAAAATGTGAAAGTGGTAAAGTGATGAATGTAATGATCCTTCGGGATGAATGTTAAAGATGGTATCCATCGGGATGACCAAGTAAAGGAATGTTAAGGAATCCTTCAGGATGAATGTTAAAGATCCTTCGGGATAAAAATGCATTGCCTTCACAGGCAAAGATTGCCTACATCCTTGGCATGTGTGAAAGTCCTTTCGGGGAAAATGTTAAAGTAAAGCGGATCCAAGCTAGAAAATAGAAGAATTTAAATATCAAATGAAATATAAAATGAAAATGAAATAATAAAAGTTAGATTGGGAATTAGGAGTAGTGGTGTTATGTCGGGAGTACATAACCACTAGTTTATATTTCTTGATTTACATCGATTGGGACGCCTCTCCATGTAAATGAGGAATTATAAACGAGTGGGCTATGTGTTGCCGACACGGCACGAGTAGGGTTAGAGAAGTAGAAAGCGAGAGTTTAGAATTCGTAGAAATTTTAAGGACTAAGATAGGAGGATTAGAGTTGGACCATGGCTTTAGTTGAGACTTAGAAGGACCTTGATGGGATAGAGAAATTGTAATGATGATAGGATGGGCCTTGCGGTGTGGTGCAAAAGATGATGAATGAAGATAAAAGAATGTGAACGTATTAGCCGGGTGTGATCATGTAAAGTCAACTAGTACGAGTTTCTTAAGTATTGAGTAGTCAAGAATGAGGGTAGAGGATAAAGCGAGTGAAATAATGATGTGCGGTAATAGGGCGGATTAGAATGATGATTAGTTGTAATAAGCATGTCTTGTAGTATGTAAGATCTAAGCAAGAGTTGTATGGCATAGAAGTAAAAGGGAAGTAGTAGGGATTAAGGATGTGTGATATGTTATAGTGTGCATAGGGTAGCAAGATCGCTTAGATCGTTGCCATAAGCAAACTAGGAATTAAGGTGTTGGGAAGGAGATGAATTATGAGACTAAGTTTTGGTTAGAAATAGACGACAGATTTCGGGGACAAAATCTAAATAAGGGGGATAGATTTGTAACACCCGTTTCCCAGGTGTTGGGACCCCACCCTAGATGAAAATAGACCTAAAGGACTAAAATTGGTAAAGTATTATATAAGTTATAAAAGTGTTATTAAGTGTTTGTGGCCAAAGTAGGAGGAAAGGAACTTGAGGGGTCACTCTTGCCAAATGACCAAACTTGCTACCTAACTATTTTATCTAGGAATTTCTAGATAAGTCTTCTATTATTGATAAGGTGAAGACCGGTTCTTAGTGAAGGAAAAAGAGAGGGAAAAAGTGAGATGGTGATTTAGAGGAGATGAAGAAGATGAAGATGATCAAGTCCTAGTGTTTATGGCCTTCCTTAGTTATGATCTAATGCAAGTAAGTAATCTATTATCTTGTTTTAGTGAAGTTGTAGATGAGTAGGAAAGTGGGATATCATCATATGATCTAGGTGTGATCATATGATGATTTGGTAAGAAAGATGATTTTGTTTAATGGGTTTTGTTAACCCTTGTTTATGTATTTGATTATTATGTTATTAGGTCTTGATTAGTTATGAAGGATGATGATGATGACGGAAGATTGTATTGTTGATGATGTTCTTGATGTTGTTTAGCTTGGACCAAGGTAAGTAAAATGATGATGGCATGTATTATATGGATGTCTAACATGTATGTGTTATGTATGTTTGTGATTAGTGATAAGAGGTTGGATATATGCTTATATGCTAGGATGAATAGGATCTAAGTGGTGAATTTGGTTGTGATGGTAAGTTGATGTTAGGTGATTATGCAAGAATTAGAGAGTGGAGTAGCTAAGTAAGTGTTTGGAGATATGTGATGCTTATGTGTTTGATTGAAATATGATGTTATGTGATTATCGTTTTACTTACTAAGCGTAAGCTTATTCTTTTAGTTGTCAACGTTTTGTAGGTTAATGGCGATGAGGATAACTTGGCTTGGATTATAGCATAGGGATTTGGAAGCGGATTTGGGAGATAATAAGCATAGGAGCTAGGTAGAACACCGAGCTCAAGTGACAAGGTTGTACCCCCGAGAGTCTTTTATTGATTTGTAAAGTGTAGTCGAGTGTCAATTTGTATGTTAGAAAGGTCATAACGATTTGAGAGTCTATCGATGGGTCAAAGTGTGTTTTAAGTGTTTTTGAGTAATGATAATGGGGTGTTTGGTTTAAGCGTGTTCGTACCCATTTTGGGTAGTTAACGGGTCAAGTGATCTTGGAACATGTTTATTATGTAAATATAATGAAGTTGGTCAAGTTTGGTGTAAAACGGAAGTCGTATGTGATAATTGTCATTGAAATGGGTCAAAATGGGTCTTTATTAGTGAAAACTGCAGTTTTGCTCTTGATGGCCTTCTTGACGGCGTCCCCTTTTAATCTTCCAAAAATCCTCTGGCCCGTCAAGGTCTGACGGCGTCACCATTTTTCTGACGGCGTAACGGTTAGTTGGGCAGTTTTCGAAAAATCATATCTTTTAATCCGTAAGTCGAAATGGGTCGTATGACCTATCGTTTTGAAGCTATTTGAGTCTACTTTCATTTAAAAATAGTCTCAAGGGCTAAAAGTTTATAGATTTTTGTCAGTGGTCAAAAGAGTAACCAGATGTCCGTAAAGGTGAGTCGTTTCCGCGTAAAAGTTTAAGTTTTTGGTATAAGCGGGCACGGGGTGTAACAGTCTTGATCTTGTACATTTCAGTAGACTCTTAACTTCTTGCTTGTTTTGCTCCATAATTAGTCCAAAATCGCCAAGTTTCACATAATACTTGTTTTTACCTGAGAATTACAAAAGTAAACATTAACGTATCAATTCTCATACATAATATAATAAAACAAGTCAAATAAATAGGATAAATGACGGTAATAAAATGAACTTATTTGAGTTCATCAATCTTCAAGCTACAAAAAAAATACCATCGCGACGAGAATTAAATGATCTTTCTATAGATATGCATTGTTATATACTTTCGACGACTTTTTTTTTTCGACGAATTTTTTTTTTTTTTTTTAATTTCCGCCCAGAAAGAATCATATATGATTCGTAAAAATCATATATGATTCCGTACGAATCATATATGATTCGATTTTTACGAATCATATATGATTCGTAAAAATCATATATGATTCGTATGGAATCATATATGATTTGTTAAAATCGAATCATATATGATTCTTACGAATCATATATGATTTTTCTGGACGGAAATTTTGGAAAAAGAAAAGTTTATCGAAAAAAAAGTTCGTTGAAAATATATAACAATGCATGTCTATAGAAAGATAATTTAATTCTCGTCGCGATGGTATTTTTTTTGTAGCTTGACGATTTACGGTTTGCGAGATATTTAAGTTTTAAAAAAAATGGTGGAAATTAATTTTTTTATTTTGATAAGAAAAATGAGTGGCTAAGATTGCTTGATGGGTTTTATGGTAAAAGTTGGATCTATAAAGAACTTTTACCCCTTATGAAAGCTACCACAACTTTTTGCCTTTGTTTTGTGCCACGTTGCATAAACAATTTACTTTTGTTCCATAAGCAATTAATTTTGTTGCCGAAAATCTTTCTAATTGTGTTGCCAACTCAATAGTTTGCTGATTTGAAAAAAAAAAAAAAAAATAGAGTAAATTACATGGTTGGTCCCTGTGGTTTGTCCAAAATAACAACTTTAGTCCTTCGAAGTTTAAAGTTGCATGGTTGGTCCCTAAGTAGGTAAACAAATAACACCACAGGTCCCTTGGTTAAACTGGTGTTAACTAGGTTAGTTAAAATTTACGGGTTAGCCCCCTTTGGTTAAATAGCGCTGCATCGTTAATCCTTTTACTTAACGGCCGTTTGCAAGGCTTACACAAATGGTCCTTGAGTCCGTTTTTCTTCCGTTTTCATAGGTTTTCGTCCGTTTTTCTTATGTTTTTTCCGTTTTTGTCCGTTTTTCTTACGTTTTTTCCCGTTTTTTACGTTTTTGTCCGTTTTTCTTACGTTTTGTCCGTTTTCTTACGTTTTTGTCCGTTTTTCTTATGTTTTTTACGTTTTTGTCCGTTTTTCTTACGTTTTGTCCGTTTTTCTTACGTTTTTGTCCGTTTTTCTTATGTTTTTTACGTTTTTGTCCGTTTTTCTTACGTTTTGTCCATTTTTTTTACGTTTTTTCCGTTTTTTGTCCGTTTTTCTTACGTTTTTGTCCGTTTTTCTTATGTTTTTTACGTTTTTGTCCGTTTTTCTTACGTTTTGTCCGTTTTCTTACGTTTTTTCCGTTTTTGTCCGTTTTTCTTACGATTTTGTCCGTTTTTTTCGTTTTTGTCCGTTTTTTCTTACGTTTTTGTCCGTTTTTCTTACGTTTTTGTCTGTTTTTCTTACGTTTTTGTCTGTTTTTCTTACGTTTTTTCCTTTTTTGTCCGTTTTTCTTACGTTTTTGTCCGTTTTTTACGTTTTTGTCCGTTTTTCTTACGTTTTTGTCCGTTTTTCTTACGTTTTGTCCGTTTTTCTTACGTTTTTGTCCGTTTTTCTTATGTTTTGTCCGTTTTTCTTACGTTTTTGTCCATTTTTCTTATGTTTTTTACGTTTTTGTCGTTTTTCTTACGTTTTGTGCGTTTTCTTACGTTTTTTCCGTTTTCTTACGTTTTTTTCTTTAAATTCGGACAAAAAAAAAATTTGAATTTTTTTATTTTTTTAAAAAATTCAGACAAATTTTTTTTATTATTTTGAATTTTTTTATTTTTTTAAAAAAAGGGACAAAAACGTAAGAAAAACGGACAAAACGTAAGAAAAACGGACAAAACGTAAGAAAAACGGACAAATACAGAAAAAACGTAAGAAAAACGGACAAAAACGTATGAAAACGGAAAAAAAAAAAAACGTAAGAAGAAAAACGGACAAAACATACAAGAAAAAACGTAAGAAAAACGGACAAAAACGTAATGAAAACGGACAAAAACGTAAAAAACATAAGAAAAACGGACAAAAACGTAAGAAAACGGACAAAACGTAAGAAAAACGGACAAAAACTTAAAAAAAAATAAGAAAAACAGACAAAAACGTAAGAAAAACGGACAAAAACGTAAAAAAAGATAAGAAAATTGGACAAAAACGTAAGAAAAACGGACAAAACGTAAGAAAAACGGACAAAAACGTAAAAAACGGGCAAAAAACGTATGAAAAACGGACAAAAACGTAAGAAAAACGGACAAAACGTAAGAAAAAAGGACAAAACAGAAAAAACGTAAGAAAAACGGACAAAAACAAAAAAAACGTAGAAAAACGGACAAAACAGAAAAAAACGTAAGAAAAACGGACAAAAACGTAAAAAAACATAAGAAAAACGGACAAAAACGTAAGAAAAACGGACAAAACGTAAGAAAAACGGACAAAAAACGTAAGAAAAACGGACAAAACGTAAGAAAAAACGGACAAAAACGTAAGAAAAACGGACAAAACGTAAGAAAAAACGGACAAATACAGAAAAAAACGTAAGAAAAAACTAAAACAAAACGTAAAAAAACATAAGAAAAACGGACAAAAACGTAAGAAAAACGGACAAAACGTAAGAAAAACGGACAAAAACGTAAAAAAACATAAGAAAAACGGACAAAAACGTAAGAAAACGGACAAAACGTAAGAAAAACGGACAAAAACGTAAAAAACATAAGAAAAACGGACAAAACGTAAGAAAAACGGACAAAAACGTAAAAAACATAAGAAAAACGGACAAAAACGTAAGAAAACGGACAAAACGTAAGAAAAACGGACAAAAACGTAAAAAACGGGAAAAAAAACGTAAGAAAAACGGACAAAAACGGAAAAAACATAAGAAAAACGGACGAAAACCTATGAAAACGGAAGAAAAACGGACTCAAGGACCATTTGTGTAAGCCTTGCAAACGGCCGTTAAGTAAAAGGATTAACGATGCAGCGCTATTTAACCAAAGGGGGCTAACCCGTAAATTTTAACTAACCTAGTTAACACCAGTTTAACCAAGGGACCTGTGGTGTTATTTGTTTACCTACTTAGGGACCAACCATGCAACTTTAAACTTCGAAGGACTAAAGTTGTTATTTTGGACAAACCACAGGGACCAACCATGTAATTTACTCTAATTTTTTTTTTTTTTTTTCAAATCAGCAAACTATTGAGTTGGCAACACAATTAGAAAGATTTTCGGCAACAAAATTAATTGCTTATGGAACAAAAGTAAATTGTTTATGCAACGTGGCACAAAACAAAGGCAAAAAGTTGTGGTAGCTTTCATAAGGGGTAAAAGTTCTTTATAGATCCAACTTTTACCATAGAATCCATCAAGCAATCTTAGCTACTCATTTTTCTTATCAAAATAAAAAAATTAATTTCCACCATTTTTTTTAAAACTTAAATATCTCGCAAACCGTAAATCGTCAAGCTACAAAAAAAATACCATCGCGACGAGAATTAAATTATCTTTCTATAGACATGCATTGTTATATATTTTCAACGAACTTTTTTTTCGATAAACTTTTCTTTTTCCAAAATTTCCGTCCAGAAAAATCATATATGATTCGTAAGAATCATATATGATTCGATTTTAACAAATCATATATGATTCCATACGAATCATATATGATTTTTACGAATCATATATGATTCGTGTACGAATCATATATGATTCTTACGAATCATATATGATTCGTAAAAATCGAATCATATATGATTCTTACGAATCATATATGATTCGTAAAAATCGAATCATATATGATTCGTACGGAATCATATATGATTTTTACGAATCATATATGATTCTTTCTGGGCGGAAATTAAAAAAAAAAAAAAAGTTCGTCGAAAAAAAAAGTCGTCGAAAGTATATAACAATGCATATCTATAGAAAGATCATTTAATTCTCGTCGCGATGGTATTTTTTTTGTAGCTTGAAGATTGATGAACTCAAATAAGTTCATTTTATTACCGTCATTTATCCTATTTATTTGACTTGTTTTATTATATTATGTATGAGAATTGATACGTTAATGTTTACTTTTGTAATTCTCAGGTAAAAACAAGTATTATGTGAAACTTGGCGATTTTGGACTAATTATGGAGCAAAACAAGCAAGAAGTTAAGAGTCTACTGAAATGTACAAGATCAAGAAGTTAAGAGTCTACCGTCATTTATCCTATTTATTTGACCATTTGTGTAAGCCTTGCAAACGGCCGTTAAGTAAAAGGATTAACGATGCAGCGCTATTTAACCAAAGGGGGCTAACCTGTAAATTTTAACTAACCTAGTTAACACCAGTTTAACCAAGGGACCTGTGGTGTTATTTGTTTACCTACTTAGGGACTAACCATGCAACTTTAAACTTCGAGGGACTAAAGTTGTTATTTTAGACAAAACCACAGGGACCAACCATGTAATTTACTCAAAAAAATAAAATCTGTCACTTGTTTGTTTCTTTCTTTTACTCTCTATATTCTCTTATCAAAAGTTCTTGTATCTTTCATTGTAGCTTATCAATATAAAAAACAACTCTACATTACTGCATTTTCTTTAGTTCACAAATCCTCTCAAGTTTATCCTCTTATAAATGTTCATGTTTCAAGTGGTTCCCAGTCAAGATTCCTCAAGCAAAAGATGAGCAATAAAGAAATCAAGTTTTGGCAGCTGGATTACGAAGACTTCACCAGCAAGTTTCATTTAGTTTTAAATTTTTAAGTATTTTACTCCAATCCGAGCTTTCGCGATATCCCCGCTCTGACTGCGGGGGAGTATTAGAGGGTAAATTAGGTTAATTGGCCTAAGCCCGATTGTGGAATTATAGTCCATTAGAGTTTGTACTTCTCATTTGTAATCTATAAATAGATGATCAATAAAGTTATACCTAACGGGGAATTCAATGTTCAACAAAACTCTCATTAATTGCACTCTGACAACAGACATACTACAAAAATATGAACTATAACCATTATATTGCCTATTGTAAATACACTACCAGAAAAGGAAGAACGGGCGACAAAGACCACACCGACGACATAATGTCGTCGGTATAAAACACTAAACGACAAAAAACAGGCTTGACCAAGCCAAGGTTGCGTTGAATTTTTATGATAATGAAATACCGACGACACGTCGTCGGTATAATTATGCCAATGTTTGACTTTCCAAAACTTGGGCGGGAGTTTGACCCGCCAATATTATGTCGACGACATGTCGTCGGCAGTATATAAACAAAAAAAATAATTGTAATTAGCGTGGGATTAGCGATTGATTAATAATTATTTTGCCGTTAGTGTTATTGTACCGACGACATGTCGTCGGTACTGATTTAGGTCAAAATTTTCGCTTTTCCCGCGTGTGAATAATAGCGAATAATTGGGCGGGGTTTTTTCCCGCCTTTATCACGCCGACGTCATGTCGTCGGTATTATTTACACATTTGTTTGACTTTCGTTGACTCTAATTAGTTTAGCTAACTAAATCGTTAATTAGTTAGTATTATACCGACGACTTGGCGTCGGTATAATATTGTCGACAACAAAAATGTTTGACCGGAAAATCATATGGGTCCCACACTGTCGTCGGTGTTTTTTTGTCGGTATGGTCCGTCCCGACGAGGCTTTCTCGACAAGCTCGTGCCGACGACATGACGTCGACACCTCATCGTGCCGACGTCATGACGTCGGCATCATGCAAAAAATGTCGCCTGCGAAGACGCTTATTGTACTAGTGATTGTAAACACATCAACTTAAAAAACAATTCCAAGCTAACCATTCATAATATGCTAATTCAGGTTTATTTACTTATTTATTTTTATGCTTAGATGGGTAAAAAATAGAAAAAGAAGGCACATCTGCCGTGGCTACAAATTAAGTAAACTTGCCCCGCCATGATGAAACGGATAAGCTCATCTTTATTTGAATCATTGAAATTCTATCATTACAACCTATTATATTTTCATCATAATAAACTGATTGAAAAGTGAATGGATGGTTTAACATTTGTGTCAAAAAAGACACGCAACCTATGTTAGTGACTCATGCGGACCATTGTATATAGTCACACATTGAGGAGGATGAGAGAAATCGATATAAGGATTCTGAATGGTACCTACAAGGAAATTTTTGGTACCATTAACATCAAAATACCTTTACATCGACTTCCCCATCCTCCTCCATTTGATTTGCATGCCCTATATACAAATTAAAACATTCAATTAGGCAGCCTATGTAATAATGAGCTAAAATGGATGATGCAACAAAAAAAGAAGGAAAAAAAGTATTTGATAACACTTAAACCACACGTTTATATCAAATTGATCCTACAGTTTAGTAAACCGTCAATTCTTTAGGAATTAAAAAGACTGAAAAATATTAAAATCAACAACAAAAAACTCTGAACCCGCATATTAATAGACACGATTTCTTTTTACCTAACACCACATTTCAAAAACCCTCAAATATTCTTTTTGTAAGAAATTATCGTTTATACATTAGACGTGCGAACAACGAATATTAGCAAAAAACGTATCCTCTCCCCAATCTTCAAAGACCGTAAAACGCAAACCGTTATTCTGAAAATCAGCCGAAAAGGATTTATCATCCATTGTAATTGTAACAACGGAGTACTAACCTATAATCGAGCCTCAGGTAACATCAATCACAATTTTTTTATCACGCAATACCTGTACTCATTCACCACAAAATGTTCTAGCAAGATATGAGATAATAGATTAGTGTGCATGAATGTTGGTGGAAGAAAAACCTAAAATTACTAATAAAAAAAGGTGTGAAAACAAAAAGCGGTTAAAAAAAAACCGAGCCTGATGGGTCGATCACTTAAACACATCCAATGACCCAACAACCTAACAACTCAAACAACATAGGCAAAACCGTAAAACGGCATGTTATACCTCAAAACAACATCGTTTCACTTGTTTTCCACTCTAAACAACGTCATTCGCACGCATAATGTATAATAGTGTAATTCAAATCCTACACCAAATCCAAATCCAAATCCTGTTCCAAATCCAAATAATATTTTTAGTTAAATATATTAATATAAGTCATTATCTTTTAAACCTATATCAAACTTATACCAAATCCAAATACAAATCCTACGACAAACCCAAATCTTATTCCATCTACGTCATTCACAGGAAACCACTCGTGAAATTTTGAAACTTTAAAACAGAATTTTACACTCAGCTATAAATATTGTTCCACCTCGTTTTTATTTTAACGAGATGTGCGTCGAACCGCCGCGTTGCGGCGGGGCGACGAAGTGTTTGCTATGTTTGTTGGTTGTTCTGGTGTGTTATACAGTTATACAACGAATCTTGTTCTAAGTGAAACAACATATACAAATGGAAGTAATCGGATTTTCGGGCCTGGTTTGAAGCAAAGCTTGATTTTGGTGGCTGCTCATGAAGATGAGAGAAAGCTGCAATCCTAGTGATGTCCAACACAGCCCTTTGCACTAACCATTGACTTCCAGCAGATCTCTACTAGCCACAGCCACCTTAACGGCTTTTGTCTGTTGAAGGCTGCAGCCTACCTCTTTTGGAAATACTGCAATCAATGAAATTTTGTAGTGCTTGCGAGATGGTGGAGTAATCTGTAAATGGCTATTGTATAATTAGAACAGGCATGAGTACGCAACAAACAAAAAAATTTTGATTACCTGATTTAACCGAAAGTAACACGATGTCTGTAACTGCGAACGGGCACCATTAGGAAAATAAATAGAAGGTTCTGTAGCAGCTACAAAAACATGTACAGAATACATATCAGAAAACATTATAAACACTAAACTTACAACACAGTCCTTTAGCATCTAATTAGAACAGGTATAAACGAATGGAAATATCATTAGATAATCAATGTGAAATACTTAAGTTTGCAGTAACTAATAAGGTTACCAACTCCCATGCACTAATTCATTGCAATAACTCACTTAATCACTAAAACCGATGAAACCAAGCGAGAGGTTCATTAGCAAGGAATAAAGAAATGATAGATAAGATATATTGTTAGCATTTGTTTGTTTATTTCTGGCCACTTTTAAGATTTTCAGTTCAATAATGTTTAATGCTTTGAAAAAGGCAAGGTAGAATAAATTAGTTTATAGTATGTGGCTGGAAAGTTTGGATACCTGTCAAGAATCTGGCATTTGAAAAAAAGTCTGTGAGCATAAGTACGAAACCTGCAAAACAGTAATGTGCAATTATGGGTGAGTAGATGTCGGCAGTGTGCATTATAGATATGGGCATTTTGTTTTTTTTTGGTTTTAGAAGAGAATCTTGTGACTGTCTGTCTTGGATTTGGTTTTCCTATTTAAGATAGCTGAAATGGGCATTTGTTTTCATAACTCATTTGATAAGTGTGTAGGAAAACAAAGAAAAGAAAATGTCTAGGCATCCTAAGTGTGATCAGCTGAGAGTTGAGGCGAATTCCAATAGTTGGTCTGACATATTAGTTTTGTATTGTCGCCAAGCTAGTATCGAGGATGTTCATATGGCACAGCAACTGAGTGCGATTTGTGACAGGTTGGCTAGTGTTAACCGTGACAGGCTTTCTTTTATTCAAGAGCTTGAAGGTGTTGGAAATAGTCATGCTCAGAAAACAGCAGAGTATCTAAGAGAAGTGATAGCAAAAGATGAACAGAAAGTCATGCAGATGCGGTTGATAGCAGCTGAATTTGGGTTAAATGCACGTAATAATGATGTGTTTATTATGAAACTTCAAGGTGCAATGCGTTTCTAATTGTGTGGATGCAATTGGAGGATGTTTTATGGTTAATGCTAGTCGATTGTAAGATATGTTTTTCAATAAAGGCTAGTTTGTATGTGAAGCAAATTTATGTTGATTGTAAGATATTTCACTAAATAAAATTAAGAATTTAAGTCAAGTTATAACAATTTGTATATATAACATATTATGAAAAGGAAGTGAATGTGTAGTACCAGATGGTGCAGATGCAACATATGTTTGATCAGCAGGTACAGTTGACCATGTGGCTATATGCTCTGGTCTTAGTAAGGCTCAGATATGTACATATGTAATCAGCATTAAGTGCAAGCTGTGGCTGCAACTTAAAGTGCAGTTGCCCTGCCAACGAACATGCAGCTGGGAAAATGGAGATGTACAAACTTATCATCATTGCCTAAAGAATGTAGCTGCAAACGGTTGAGATACAGGATTATAGTTAGAAGATGTAGTAGGAGCAGGGTCAGTTTGAATCATGAAAAGAGCAACAAACATTAGTTACAGTTAAAAGTCTCATAGACCAAGAAAACATAATTAATATGACCTGTGTGTTGGCAGTTAACATGAGCTTTGCGTGTTCTGAGTGGCTGGCTAGCATTCGTTACAGGATTTGTAACTGTTTGACAAATGGCAGCAGTAGTAGATAACTGCGCATAATTCGCTGGTATAAAAAAAAGGAAAATAAGTTAAGCGCGATAGCAGTAATGGTTAGAATGTTTAAGGAGATTATCTATGTGAACAGCAATCGCATTTTAAATTTAGCATAGTGATATAAGTAACACTTATCTTTTGGTTGTAGGCAATAAAATATGCTGAGAATGTGAGTATCGATTCTTTGACAGGACAAAAATGGTAACAAAATATCAATGATGGATGCAGACACCATGCAAATGCGGTAGCAGCTATGTTCGGTGTCGGTACATCCATCACTGATATTCTGTATATTTTTGATTTTCAGCTTCTTTTTATGAGGATGTAGCTTGAATAGAAGTAAAAAAGGAATGCAGGCAGCTGGTTTGAGAATCTGTACAGGCTGTTTTGTCGTTTCGAGTGTCTTTGCACAATTGGGTGTACTACAGGACCTTAGAATAAGCGTCTATGCTGAAATGAATAGACAGTTTTTACTATAGGAGCATATAATTAGTAAATATAGATTGGATCATGAAATGGTACAAACGCAAAAAAGAACAATGTATGCAAAAAAGAACAATGTATGGTTGCTGCGTAAGGTCAATTGTTAATATCTGCAAATAGAAAAAGACGGCATATTAATAGGTGGTAGTATCCCTGAAGCGAAAATTGATGGTAAACCATAATGAATATTAACTGTTGTTGTTTTCTTAACTTAATAAAGGATATTAGCAATCAATTGATGGATAGTAAATGGTTACCGTCAGATTAATCAAGCCAACATACCTCAGATCAGGGGCCGCAGTTGACTGAGGAGGATCTAGACATTTTGACAGGCTCAGATATGCACGTTTGTGATCACCATGAATTGTACATTGTGGCTGCAACTGATACCATGGTTGCCCTGCCAACGAATGCATAGGTGGAAAAATGGGAATGTGCAAACCTATCATCATCGCCTAAATACTGTGGCTGCAAACCATCGACAAAAAGGAATTTTAGAAAGACAGAAAAAGGAATAGCTTCTATCGAAGAAAAATTACTGGTTGAAGCAAGACATAGGAGGGAACGTACAGTGTTGGAGACAGTGTTGGGCTGCGGGTTTGTTTTTTACCTGTTACTTGTGTTTTGGTTTTTTTTGTACTCTGTGCGAGCTATGCATTCCTCTGATCAAAATTGATGGGTAATAATATGGACGAATTTTAGAAGATCAGTTAGAAGCAAAATAGCATAGTGTAAAGAAGTAATCTGCACCAAATCATTTCTAAGACTATACTATTTTGGTTCGCATTGATCTTTTATAATTGTACTCAATTATTAGTGACCGTTTTTTGTTATATATAACATGTATTAAATAGATGCAAACTTTTTTTTTGGCACATATCTTTGTTATTAATTCTTCTAGTAAAAAGTATATATATTTATATATATATATATATATATATATATATATATATATATATATATATATATATATATATATATATATAGTGTTAGTGTAAACCTTTTAATAGAATAATGAATAACAAAGATATGCACCCAAAAAAAAGTGTGTATGTATTTATGTATTTTACATGTTATATATATAGTAACCTGAAGAACAGAAAAAACTGGTCAAAATCTGTACATGAATACAGTCAATATAAAAACAGGTTGTGAAATATAAGTTGCCCTTAACTTCTGGTCGTCGCCATATGCAAGAACAGAAACCTGAAGAATAAAAAAATATAAATAAATTATGCATACGAAGACAATGACTACGCAAAGATTTAAAAAGTATGAATGTTGAGTGTAAATACCATGTAAATATAGTGGTAGGTGAAAGGAGGCAATCATATGCAGTGAGACAGTTCAGTGTAAGAAAAATGTTCAGTACAAAAAACAACAACAAAGTATCAACGATGGATGTATACACCATATGAAACTGGGTATAGCTGCATATGTCCAGTAACCGAGACTGGTTGCCATACATCCATTGCTGATATTCTGTCTGTTTTTTTTACAATCTTTAGTTTTACATTATCTGAGTTCGACCTGTAGATAAATTCAGAAATCGATAGCATTGGATTGATATTAAAAACTGATTGCAAGAAATAAATATACCTGGCACAGGTGCAAATCTAAGAGATTGGGTTACCAAAAGCTACATATTAACTTCTTTAAGCAGAGTAACAGGTTCATGACAGCCTATGACAACCAATAAGTAACAAAGTTAAACATTTTAGCTGAGGTCTGCGAAGAAGGTATCAGTTTAATATAATTGGGTTGATATTAATAAGCGATTGCAAGAAGTAAACATACCTGGTACGGTTGCAAATCTAAAAGTTTGCCCTGCCAAGGGGCAGAACTCATGAGAGGCTATTGTGCAAACAGGTACGTGCGATCATCATCTGATATGAAAATCACAACATTTGTACAGCAGGCATAAAGAGTTCGCAACCAATAAGCGACAAACTAAAACATTTTAGCTCAGATCTGTGAAGAAGTCATGAATTTCATATCATTGGACTGATATTAATAAGCGATCAGAAGAAATAAATATACCTGGCACGGCTGCAAATTTGAAAGTTTGCCCTGCCAAGTGCCAGGGATTCATTTCTTAAATCAGGGTCACAGACTCATCACAGCCTATTGTGCAAACATCCATGCATGGTAATTATCTCATATGAAAATGACAACATTTCTACAGCAGGTGTCAAAAGTTTACAACCAATAAGTGAAAAACTCAAACAATTTAGCTCAGATCTGTGAAGAAATTATGAGTTTTACATCATCAGAAATAAATACACGTGGCACGGCTGCAAATCTGAAAGTTTGCCCTGCCAAGTGCCAGAGATTCACTTCTTAAGTCAGACTCACAGACTCATCACAGCCTATTGCGCAGCCATTCATGGATGTTAATTATTTCATATGAAAATGACAATATTTCAACAGCAGGCAACAAAAGTTCACAAAGAACATGTGCACAACTACCAAGAAAAATCACAGGGAAGAGACATGTATAAATCTTCAGCGAATTCTATCATTTGTTAGCGATCGGAAAAAGGCTAAAAAAATCGAGGCCAACACTGGTACAACAACTGTAACCAAAGTCCACAGTCCATTATATATAGGAGAGTGCAAGAGCAAAGGAAGTGGTCATCACATTCTCCACTGCATTCTCTCATTTGGTAGCAACACCAGCCACTCTAAATCGAGGGCAGTTGCAAAACGGATCCGGTTAGATAGGCAGTAGTCATACCATGATATTTAAGAACTCTATTGCTGAAACCTTTGCAAGGAACACCAAACACACAGCATGGCTGCAACCGCAATCTTAGTTACCTTGCCAAGCAACATGTGTTCAGAGAATGTAAGGTGACAAAATTATGCCAGCTGCTGCACAGAGACAGCTGAAAAGAGGTGGTGGCTGCAAAATAAGACCAGTTGCTTAGTTATTGTTTAGACCATGCCGCCCGGTAATTGCCTTGCCACCACCTGATTATATAATAGCCGAAGTAAGCTGCTGATTGCCTTGCCACCAGCTAATTATATAATAGCCAAAGCAAGGTGAACATGTATACGTAACAGGTCCAGGCACATAATTAGCATTGATACTATGGCATTCAAGAATTGTGCCGCGGATACCTTTGCAAGGCAACTGTAACACCAACACAGAAGAAAAAGGCAAGCAAGTCAACTGAATCGCGGGGAAAAAATCTGAGACGTCGGTTACACCACCTGATATGCCACTCATATCTGCCATTTCAGGTAATAACAGGTATAGGTAACATATCAAGTGAGCTAACAAACGCATCACAAACATGGAGATAATATTTTTTAGCCACACAAAACATCGAAAAGGCAGCTACATAGACCTTAAAGAAACAAAATACCGGTAGACTACGGCAAAAGCAGCAGCCACATATGTAAAAGATGAACATAACCAAAAGACATGTAAAACAGCAGGTATCATAACGTTTATGCACGCAAGAAGCAAAAAAAAAACATGGTGACTGAAACAATGCACAAATAACGCAAAAAAAAAAAAAAAAAAAAACGCCAACGACCACAAAGGAGAGCTACATAAGCAAAAGAAATGTAAATGACCATAGCCGATCCGCAAGTAGACAACACTGCCAACCAAGCACACATAACGAAACGATGAACAGATAAAGTACCAAAAAAAAAAAAAAACAGTAACTACCACAAAGAACAGCCACAGAAGCAAAAGAAATCTAAAAGACGATAACCGATCCGCAAGCAAACAATACCGCCATAACCGATCCGGAAAGCGCACATACCCAAACGGTGAACAAATAAGGTACCACATAGAAAAAACAGCAACCATCAGAAAGAACAGGCACATAAGCAAAAGAAATCTAAAAGACCATAACCGATCCGCAAGTAAAACGATGAACAAATAAGGTACTACAAAAAAAAAACAGTAACCACCACAAAGAACAGCTACATAATAAAAAGAAATCTAAAAGATCATAACCGATCCGCAAGTAAACAACGACGGCAGGCTAGCGCACATAACAAACAGCGATCAAATAACCTACCACAAAAAAAAAGTAACTACCACAAAGAACAGGCACATAAGCAAAAGGAATCTAAAAGACCATAACCGATCCGCAAGTAAACACCACCGGCAGCCAATTAGGGTTTCGTTAGAAGGTAGTAGAACATGGAAGAGTAAGTGAAGTGGTAGGTACCCGGATTGTGGTAGCTAAAGAAGCGAGGGGACAAACCAAAGGAGAAAACCCGGAGCCCACAGCCCAAAACGGAGCCCAACACTGCTACAACGACTGTAGCAAAGGTCGACGCCAAATTATATATATTTTAATTCCTTAAAACCCATAAACCCTCTAACCCTAAAGCCCTACATGAATGACTAAAGCTTGATTTCAAAATTGTTGAATAAAACAAAGCAGTGACATTGTATTCCATGAATCGAAGCTGAACATTTTTGTTGGGTCTTGATTCTTGAAGAAGTTTAAGGTATGAACCTATGATTTTAATCTTTGATCTTTAGTTAAAGTTTTAATTTTTATGATGATTTCTGGTTCGGGCTATAAAAATGGGTCATGGGTCAAAATTGGGTTTTATGGTTGTTTTATTGGCTTAATATTAGGATTAGAATGCTACATTATTACTTTTTTAGGAAACATATATATTGTACTGAAATTTAGAATTATGGGATGTTTAGGGATTGCATATCTTGTTTTGTTTAAAAAAAGCAATAACCTTGATCATTGTTTGACTTTTAAAAAAATAAATAAAATACACACTAATGTGTTGTATCCTTGTGTGAGTTTTGATCATTGTTAAGTCCTTTCGGGACGATTCACTTAACGAGTCAAAATAGTGGGTCATGGGTCAAAACTAAATAAGCAAGATACCTGCTTTATACCCCGGTTTATTTAATTCACCGACACATTTGAAGTGTGATTAAGTTAAGAGAATGATGCTTTTATTAGCTTAATGATGAACTTAAGGAGTAACTTTGGGTTATATTGTGTTTTTGTGTGTGCAATTTTATATCTTACTATGCTTTGTAAAGTAATAACCTTTATGAGTGTATGCATTGTTTTATGAGCTTATTGAGATTTCTCCGTAGCAAAAGTTTAAGATAATCATAGATATAAAAGTGATATTTGCAGCAATTCTATCCCAAAATACCAGTTATTGCTTATTTTTAAGGCCAACTATGCGCTTCCAGATAAAGTAAAAATTAACATTGAAATATTGTTATGAACATTTTAAATGGAGCAGAAGCAAAGTTCATATGGTGGTTTAGTATGTGAGCAATTGCTTCACTTATCTGCAAAATGTCCATGGTTTGTTACTCAAAACTTAGGAGCCGAAAATAATAGTTATAGAGATCAGATTTTCTACACCCTAGATGATCTGTTGGCTAAATATCAATGTCAAATCCCTAAGTTGATGGGGAGACGTATTCGAGGGTATTATCATGGTTGGATTATTCTTTCGGATCATCCAAAAAGTGTAATGTGGTCTCTTTAGAACCCATTCACTTCTAAGATGATTAATTTCCCCCCTTTCCCCTTTGATTGTGCAAGATGGAGATTCAAAATCTATCGATGAATGTTGTTTGTCAGCCCTTCCTGATGGTCCAAGTTCAATTCTTCTATTAACTAGAGCCGATAAACCTAGCTTTGTTTTTTTTCCGTCTAAAGGGTAAAATAAAGAAGCTAAGATGGATCGAAATGTCATACGCCAACTAAATCAAAAGAATAATTGGTGAAGATGGTGTATTCATATACAACCTAACTTGTTGCAATGGTAAAGTATATGCATTGAATAGCAGTTCTGGTGCCCGCTTTATCATACAACTTGACATCTTGGTTAAGGATACAGAAGTTCTAATAAAGTTATTGCTCTTAGGGTTTACTCCCTTTCCTTCCTGGAATCATTGTATTAAGTTGCATTTTTTTTTGAAAGGGTATAGTACCGAATTGTTCTACATTATAGTAGGTTTTTACGAACAAAATCTTGAAGATGTTTATTTATTTTTTTTAAATTGGACATGACTAGTGTAAAGTCAGAAGAAATGGAGAGATTTAGATGCATGGATATGAGTTGTAAGATATGGCAAGACTTGGAAGACTTGACCGACGCATTAATGAGTACAAAAATGTGGGAAGAGTTGGTGGACTTCAAAGAAGCTATATTTTTTGTGGATATTGCTCTTGATTATTTGGTATATTACAGACCTGCGATTGCCTCGGAGTTGGGGGGTTATATTCACATTCGTGACGATTTGGGAAAAATTTTGTATTCGTACCATGTCAAAGATAATACCCCCTCCCTATCATCTATGCCTTCACTAGTGCTGCCAACAAGCAATGTGTCCTTATGGGAATGTCATTTTTTTTTTTTTTTCTTTTTTTTTTTTTTTTAATTACCTCATTGTTTTCTGTAAGTAACTCGAAATCATAACACACACTAAAGATCTAAGCTTGGCCGAATTCAAGAGAGTTTAGAGTGAGAAAGAAATGGGAGTTTTCTAGAGAGAGAAATAGAAGTATCTTAGATTAGAATGTGAAAAGGTCCAACCCTCTCCCTTGGTAAGAGAAGGTATTTATACAACTTACTTAATGCCCCACGTGGGCTATGGAGCAGGCTACAGTGGGTAAAGAGCCAACCTGACTCCATGGTGAAACGATATCTAAAATATAACTATAAAGCCTACGAGCTATCTAATGCCAAAAGATACTCGGGGTGACCAAGTCTTTCATACGAATATTTATATTCCTAACAATCTCCCCCTAAGGGAGGTCACCCCGGAAAATACACTTTGAATTCTAGCTTTCTATTACATGACTATAAATTCCTAGCTCGTAGTTTTTTTATTCTTCAAGTTCAGCACACTTTGTACTTCAAGCAATAATCGTGTGATTAATGTTCCTTTGGCATATGTGATCTTTGAGCATTCTTTAAGATCATCAGCCACCGTAAATCTCCAAGTTCATCCTTTGTAGTATCGCCTTCATGTGATGTAGTGACCATTGGACCGACATGCTCACACTTTTCTGGATCAGGAGACTTTACATCAGAGTTGCGGAAGCATTGTTGTAAGTCTCTCAACTTTCATGATCCTTTGATAATGAATTGGTCGTGTGAGCATGGGGTGTGGATTGACATGTCTCTGCTGGAATTAGGTACCACCATCACCATCTTTATATAAATATGAAATAAAACAGTTAGCAATAAAGTTGGAGAACGAATATGGCTTTGTCATTCGCTCGGTGTGGTTGGATTAACCTTCGGTTCCGTGAGGACCGACCTGTGATCAGGTAGAATCCCCTTTAAAGAAAATTCTCCTTGACATGACTTTCCAGCTTGTTGTAAAGAATCATCCAACGATTTAACATCAGAATCATCATACTAAGCATGTTATCATACCGGAACGTCTCAAAGAAGATAGTACGGTAGAGTGAAACAGTGAATTAAATACCCACTGATTGATGAGAAATTGATTAGAAAAATCACTCTCGTGTCACTGGATAAACATTTTATGCAACACGACGAGGGTTTTATAAATTGAATCACATTTCTGTCATAAACACTTTTGTTTGAAAATTTACACAATCAATGTGCTCGAAACTCAGTTGGTGAGCACATTGAAAGGTTTTCCAAAAGCATCCGTCAATCCATTTCCTGGAACAAGTTTGATTAAAATGTGAATCGCCCCATCGTTTCTTTCCAGTTGTCACTAGTTTGATCCATGAAGGATCTCACATGTCACCTACCAAGAGCTTGTTTGATGTTGACTCTAGAAGGATTTCCATCTTCATTGTGAATACTTTACGTATGAACAACAATTAAACAGCTATCGACTAACAAAAGTCAATCAACATTCGAAACTCATTCAATCAGATCATACAAATGCCAGTGGAGTATTCAAGAACATCAAACACAATGGGTTTTCTTACTTCTTTTAGATTTTGAGTTTTCAAGTATTTAGGGGATTAAACGAGGATTCCAAAGTGACACAAATGAACCTTCTAGTTACATAAAGCTAGGAAACTATAAGCAAATTGCACATAATGCCCTAATCTTTCTAACAACTAACACATTTGACCATTTGAGATAAAGCTTAGTAAGTTCCTCTTCAACTAATACCCCATTAACTACAAAAACCTTTTCTAACAATTATGAGATAACCAAGAAACCCGTTTGATGATATAAAGTTTGACATCACTCTCCCCCTCAATCAATGACCCGTATTCGAGTTAACGAGCTGTAGTCATTGATTGAGTGACAAATTTTATGAACAATCCAAGTCTGAAAGAATTTCAAACAACACGTTACCACCATGTGTCTCACAAATAATTTTCAGAAGAATCATAGGAGGAAAATTATTTGTATACAAATAAGACTTCTCTTTTTATACCATAAATAATGCACTGAAATGTGCACTAAATCAGGGATGCACGGATATGAAGTAATCCATTACCGGGTGAACTTCACACGTTGTTAGGAACAACCGTCTTTTTGCCGACGTGCTTTCCTCATTTTGAAAAACCGGGTTGCATATCTGAAGTAATAGCAAGCCATTTAGGCATGTTTTGAAAACTTTTTTTGAACTTCTGCTCGAACTTCATTTAAAGACCCGTGTCATTATTGAATGACATTTGTAGGACCGTAATGTTATCGATATCAGAAGACATGCCTAGGAAAACTATTTTTTGGTAATTTCTGTTTTTCTGATTTTTATGGGTTTTGAAACACTTATTTCTGAACGTAATCTAAGGTTTTATAATTTTCTATTTACATTTTGGTTTAAGATATGTACAAAATATATTATTCAATTTAAGAAGATGTTGACATGAATACCGAAATAAGGATATCGTTATGTATGTTGTAGAAGTCTGTAGTCAACATCTCTTAACCTTTCACCACCAAAGCTTTCGAGGCTTCTGAATAATCGTCTGAACTTGAGCCTTCTCAATGTGAAGCTTTGATAGCTTCCCCCCAAACCGACAATATTCTTTTTGAGCAGTTTCAAAGCTCTCTTTCAAGCTTACATTAGTTAAGTGCACAGCGAAATTCGTAGCACACCACATCAAATATTGCTGCTCCTTTTAAGAATAATCATCGTGATTATCCATTCGGGGAATCATCAAATAGATCAGCAACGTATCATCTCACGCTTGAATAATTCTTCTCATATTTCTTCCCACTGAAGGCTGAAGAAATGCATACCAAAGGTATCAGGAGACCACTTCCCCCAAGTAGTTGAAGTGATGCAATCAGTCTCATTGTATGAAGCTCAAAAAACAACCCGAAGTACACACTTAATCCCATTAATGAAGTCGAAAACGTAACATCAAAATCAATTAAGACCCAGAAATACACTTTTCTCCCTTTAGGAAATTGCAGATGAGAATTGCTACACCAAAGTTAACTAAGTCCCGAGTGTAAGCAATTTATCCCATATGTAGTCGAAACAATAACACCAAAACAGTACCGTAAAAAGATCAAGTAAGTCCTGTATGAACACATTTCCTTCTGTAGGATACCGACTAACCAGAGGAATCATCATACAATTGTGTACCTCTTTAATCATCAGAAACTGTTTCTTACATCTCTTCCCCCATGTAGTTGGAATAATACACCAAAGGCCACGAGTTAAAACACTGATTTTATCTGCGGTTATGACATTTGTCTTCCCGGAATAACTTCAATTCAGAAGAAGTATAAAATTCATCATGTGTACTCGTTGTGCGTTCAGATGTATGTCTCCTTCCCCCTTGCTGGTTTTGATACCTCAGAATCAGCAACACATTTTACGCACATATATTTGAAATCTTGTGAGAAGAACAGACTTGGCTCAAATGTATCCTGTGAGAATCAACTTCCCCCCAAACTTACAACCGTCTTCAGCAGATCCGAAACCTTGATGTAGTTAACCATGTCTTCTAACTTTTGAAGATTTAAGTACGCAGCGAAATTCGTAGATAACACCGTAAACCACACCAAGAAAATCTGACACGTCACTTAATCACAGTTATACTCAATGCAGTAACTCCGTTCGGGGGTAACATGCAAGAGATCAACAACAATTCTTCTCACATATGTAGAATACTTCACAAACCATACTAAGTAAAGTAGTATAAACTACTTCCCCCTGGAAGATGACCTTATAACATCAAAGTACACATTTCTCCCCCATGATGGTTTCGAACTCTCGGAAGCATCATTGACTTGTATGACCATATATACGAGAAGTTCTTGTCTTAAGCAAACATCTTGAAAAATCATGAATGACATTGAAGGATCTTGAAAGATTTTGCTTAGACTGTGAAGTATCATTGACGTTCTATAGCTTTGAATATCCCATGAGAATTGCTGATCACATCTCAACCTTTAAACTCTTTGGCTGACTAACCAACCTCGTATTCTGTCGGTTATAGGTGTGACCACTTGGTGAATTAAACCCGATATACCAAACTTGAAAATGAAGTAGAATTCCCCAAATTTGTTACTTAAGCTTGCACTGTTGTTGATTGAAGAACGATGCAGAAGAAAACCCCTAAGTACCCTTATACACACAACTAGGAGCCAAAGCAAGTACAACACCTCTTAAGACTATCCACATCTGCATCTGCATGTGACACTGAGCACTACAATGTAACTCCTTGAAGTGATAGCTATAACCCGTGAGAACTACAATGTAACTCCTTACATCGGGTATAACTAGATAATCCAAGTCCTAATCATAGACTTTATAAGTTCAAGCAAGTCATCAATCGATAGATGAATTCTCGATGATGAGATAAGTAGAAGCGTTCGTGAAACCCACTTCAATCTCAAATAAGGGATGCCAAATAAACTCCGTGATCACTTGACATTCCATGTCCAAATTCTTATCCGTTTTGACGTTTTAGCCGACATTTTCCTTTATGTTCTTGTGGTTGATTTACAGAGTGCACATTGGAAGGAACAACAATCCGTGATGAAGGAGATTCTTCAGAACCTGGTTCTGGGAAAGGAATGCCAAAGAACGGATCATTATTCATGTGTGCAACTTCAATATCTTGATAGTCATTATCAACACCTTGAGGAATAACTGGAGATTGGGTTTCTTGAGTAGTCTGAGTTGTACTTCTAGATGGTGCATCTTGATCAATGGAAATTGAAGAAGGTGAACCAGTTGAGTCAGCGGGAACCGGAGCAGGAGCTTCAGGAACTGGATGATCAACATTCGTTGGAGGTTGGAAGTATTCATCAAACATCGGTTGAACCAATAAATCTCAGTCATCCGTTGTTAGTGGAACAGTTGGTGTTGGAGGAGGCACTTGTTGTGCACAGGAGCCGTATGACCATTTCTCAAACATCATTCAACATGTAGTTTATTCACACTTCTCCCCCTCAAAATTTTCATATGACTGCCAACTGCCATTTTTGATTGAACGAGTGAATAAGAATACAATCAACGGTAAGTAGATCCACTTGATGACTGACATTTAGTTTATTCACACTTCTCCCCCTCAAAAATTGCATGTGAGGTTGCCATTTTTGATAGAACAAGTGAATAAGAATATACTTCAATGTACGTTGATCCACTTGATGACTGAATGAGCATGAAGCTTGTAGATGAGAATGGTCATAAACAAGAAGATTTATCTTCTTCTGAAAATAAAGCGCACTTAAGCGTACACCTTTCTTTTCTTTGAGGAACGGGGCTTGAAGTGTTGTCAGCAGACGCCATTATGTTGACATTGAGGCCCGAGGCTTGAACTGCAGTGTTCAAACATCATTTGTCGATGAAGAACGAGGCTTGAACTGATGTGTTCAAATGTCATATATCTCTGAAGAACGAGGCTTGAACTGGTGTGTTCAAACATCATTTGTCGATGAAGAACGAGGTTGAACTGATGTGTGTAAATGTCATATTTCGCTAAAGAACGATGCTTGAACTGATGTGTTTAAACATCATCTTTCATGTTCATCAGATTTTAGATTCATGAACCCCTAATTTATGAGATATCAGTCTTTTCGGCAACCAAACTCTGAGTCTTTCCTTAATAGGAGTGAACGATGTACCTGCACTTAAGTAAAGACTTCCTGCACTAACATTAAGAGTTTGTTCGCATTTATATGGGTTAGCGATATCAGCATCTAAATCATTTGGGGTTTCACTGTCAACCTTGGTTTTTCAATCAGTGAACATCTTTCTAGTAGGTATCCATCTAAGACCAGCAATCTTAAAGATTCTACCCGTCGGTATCCACCTAAGACAAGATCTAGGAGTGTTTGGTTTCTCATGCACAGTGGAAGAATTGTTGAGAGAAAACCTTTGTCCTATAGCAATCTGCCTACCAGGTTTATGAGTATAACTCTTTGGTTCTACGGGCTTGTTGTTGTTTCTAGTCTTAGGGGATTGAACCTTAGCACGAGCATTCACTTCCTTCAGGAATTTTGTTATACAATTATCATGATTTGCATTAAAAACACATTTCTGACAAGTCGAGCAAACAAAGTGTTTGGATTCAGAAAAAGATCTAGCATTCTTAGAGTGATCTGCTACGGGAATCGCTTTAATCGATACGCAACTACTCTTAGAAACAGGCAAATTCCTAGTCTTTTCATGTGTGTTTTTCTTAGCATCCTCTAGGTTGTGATTCTGAACACTGTTTTTATTTCTAACATGTTCCTTTGGTGTCACAAATGACACACGCTTAGAACTAATCCTAGAAGAACTAGAGGCACTCATATGATGAGGTTTTGCAAAAGCGTATTCAATTTCATTTGGTCTAGAATGTGAAGTGACTGGTTTTAACAAAACTTGTTTCGCATCAACTTGGGAGGCAAACCGTGGTTTTGAAAATTTTGAACGTTCAGATCTAAACGCAGTCGGTTGTCTAACAACTGATTGGCTTCTAAGTGGTTGTAAAACTGGTTTCTCCAAGATTGATGGTTTTGCAAACTTAGTGTTCACACTATTTCCTGTTAATTTTCTTAATTCATTTTTTAACGCTGCAATTGTAAAACCCTTTTCCTGAAGTTGAGCTTTGAATTCATCATTTTTGGCAATCAAAGACGTTGTTTGTTCTATAGTCTTAGTTCTTGTTTCTTTGATTGAAGCATGCAGGTCTTTGTAATGCTTTTTCAAAGTCTCATTTTCCTTAAGTAATTTAGCCACTTTAAGTTCCAATTCGATGTTTCTTGTTTTAATTGCATCGATATCATGTTTAGCCTTGACTACATTACTTTTCTCATGCATATCTAGAATCCGTTCTTTCAAATTGTTGATCGTCGAGTTTTTGGCTTGTAGCTGAGCTTTCAAAGTGTTTATTTCAAAAAATTCACGAAATTCAGGAAATTCCGGATTTTTACATGGTTTGTTAGTTTGAAGACTTTCTTCCTTATGTTGTATTGCTATTTGAAGTGAAATGCAATGTTTTTCAAGTTGTAAGAATCTGTTTGAAAGTTCATTATAAACCTCTTTTTCAACCATATCATTCGTTTTGAGAAGCTCAGCCTTAAGCAAAGGACTTTTAACATGATCATGTTCAGCATCCTGGTCAATTTCTCCCCCCTTATGACTCATATTTGTTGAATCAGGAGTGGTATTGCTATCAGCCTTTTCCAACAGATATGTGTCATAAATAGGTTCAAATTGATCAGTATGTTGTTGTTCACTAGCAAGGACATTATGTTGAACAGTTAAATGTACCTCAGCAAATGGCACTTGGTCATTTGCTGGTCTGATATCTGCATCCACACCATGTGTGATATAATTCTCTGAATTGCTGCTTGTGTCATGCTTATCTAACTTTGTCCCACTGCATTCTATGACAACTGAACTAGCATCCAATGCTTTACTCGAATCAACCTTAATCTCTCTTCTTTGCATCAGGTTTTCATTCATCTTGATGTCATACTTTCGTTTGTGTTGTGCTCTTTCATCAATGCACATCTTAACATTACCCATGTATTGGAGTAATGTTTCTCTGAACAAGTCAACTTCGATTCCAGTGTAATCAGCAAAGCACTTTTCTGTCATTTGACTGTCATAGTCCCAAGTGTATTGCGAATTGATGAACAATTGAAGTTTTTTGTTGATCACCTAAAAGGCAGCCATGGAACTAGATTCATGAAATTCTTCTCTGTCAAGTTGTTGTTCTAGTTGAGCCAAGTTCAGGAACATTGTGCCTGTGAAAGTCTGAACATCTTGACCAACGAGTGACGCAAATGCTCTTTCTAATCCTCCCATGGAACTAGGTCTTTCTGAGAGAAGCTTGAGATGTGAATGAAGTAGTCGAAAGTATTTCATGCAACTTTCCTTTGCATTATCTTGCAATTGTTGTAACTAATGCAACTCTCTCTCATGTGAATTAGAGCACAAAGATTCCATTTTAGTAGTATCTGTCTCAAAGACGTTTGTCTGTTGTTCTTTGTTGGGAATCTTATGTTCATCGATCATGTCGTACAATTTGAGTACCTCAGCTATGACTGAATCCGAAGTGTTTGACATGATATGAACGTTCAAGGGATTTTACAAGTCTATGATTTAAACCGAGAAATAGAATCTTTCGCGGGATTTTACAAAATCAAGAAAAAACCGTGAAATGATAATAGATATGTGTTATGATAGTTGTTGGATCGGTACAATGATTAGTGATTGTGTGTTAAAAGTGATGATCGTTTGATAGACTAGGTGATATGTTGTTTAGTTGTGATTTGGTTTGGTTGATGCAAGTTGTTATGGTGAAATTTTGGTCTGAAAACTTAAAACCTCAATAACTTCATTCCGGAGAGGAATTGGGCCTCGAAAAATTCGTTTCACAACTTCATGTGAAACCACACAATATTCAGGCTGTTCCGGTCGTTTTGACAGGTATTTCGCTGAAAACGGAGTTACGGTTCAAAAGTTATGGCCGTTTGAAGTTTTGACGTAAAAAGTCAACTTTAGTCAAACCGCAAGAGACAAACCGCAATGTTGAAGAAAATTGGGCAGCATAACATTTAGTTTGATTTGATAATTTGTCTTCAGAAGTCAAATCGCAACCCCAAATCTCAATACCAAATCGCAGACTTCAAATCTGTAACACCCCAACCCGACAAGGGTAAAGATGTCACACCAATGGTTTCATATCAGATCAAAACAAAGCATACATTTACAGTAATACAAGGGTTACAAATGAAATACTGAATACACACGGTTACACAGGGAAATTTTAATAACTACTAAGTCTAAATATAATGTCTTCTAATCCCTGCTAATCCATAATAGCTATCAAAGTCTTCTAAGTCCGAGGTCTTCTCCACTCATAACCCAGCTTCCATCTAAAAACCTGCCGCACACGAAAAGAAAACGTGCGGCTGAGCTTAAAAAGCCCAGTGAACAGATATAACGATAACAAACAGTAATAGAGAATAATGCAGAATAACTGAAACCATGGTCAAACAGGTGTAATATGGATCACGGAATAAGTCAATGAATAAATATAAAGGGGAGAGAAAGGAATAGTAATCCACCACGAGCCCAGAAACAGAACATATCATATCGTAACCATAAATCTTCAAATCATATAGAGGGGAGACCTCTCAGATAATCAGATAATATGAGGGGTGTCCTCATTCTTCAAATGGAGTAGCTAGCTCCCAGAAATATGTGAAAGGCGTGTATTGCACACAGCACCAGTCACCAGACAAATCATATCACATCATGTTAAATCCACTAAACAGAACAGATCTAGGATTGCAATCCATACGCCCCCCCCCAGAAACATATATAATCCATAATCAAAGTAATGCGCATATCATAATCAGAATGGGGACGGTGTGAGGAATCACTCACCCACACATGAGTCATGCCAGTGGTGCATCACAGACACGGCCAGGTTACCTTCCTGGCTAGGTAACAGAAAAGTGGCTCGGGTATCAAACTAAGAATCAAAGGTCAAAGGTCAAGGTTCATATCATAATCAGGGTGTCATATCAGAAGGTTCAATATCAGAAGTTCATAATCAGACCAGTCAAAGTATCAGAAGGTCAAGTATCAGAAGTTCAATATCAGAAGGTCAAATATCCCAGGTCAATATCCAAAAAGGGTCAATGTATCCGATGGTCAAATCTTCAAAAGGTTCAATATCAAAAGTACTTTTCAAAAGGTTTTCTCTTAAGGTTCATTTAAAAAACAATCATTCAAAAGTAGTTTTCATAAATGGTCTTTCAATTAGTTTTCATAAAACGAACTTCAAAATAGTTTTCTTAAAGTCAATATTTTATGCTTGAAAAACCCTTTCAAAATACTTTACTTAAAACATTTCCATCTCATATCAAAAAGGTCTTCATATCATAGGTTCAAAATCAGAGATCAAAGGTCGAAGCAAAGGTGTCATAGCAAGGGATCGTAACAGAGTATCAAACCAGAGAATTTAACAGATCAGAAAAGAATCATAGGAAACCTTACAGAGAAGGTCAGAATATCTGTACCTTAGACCGCAAGTGCAAACATAACAGAAACATAAAGATTGGTCGCAACTCCTTCTTCGGCGGATCTACATGAATTCATGATCGTCTTATTAATAACTTATTTAAAATCGGATTACTAATTTTAGTCGGCTTTTCATTTTTTGTAACCTTCCGTTAATTGGTCAAATTAAGGTTTATATCGTACCGTTATTTAATGAGATAAAAGCCATGCCAATTTTATGTATAGAGGTAATATGAATCTTGCAAATACATGTCCTTGACAACAATTACAATTTTATAGTAGTTAATGACACTAAATATGTATTCTTGCAATTAATTAGTTAATGAAAATCATATGCCTACTGAACTTGCAAAGTTGTTAAAGAAAACCACATGTGCATGAAATTCTTTTGTTATGCACTCTTCAACGTAAATGATATTTATTTCAGTCAAGATGTGTTGACTTATAGACATCATTGAAGAAAAATACCTCTTAACTGATATTCAATTCTAAACCGATATTCACATTGATTTTCAAGTGACAAACTGATATCCTATTTAATTCTAGCGTGTATAATCACATTTAATTTGCTAGATTTCAACTCTAGGGTGCATATGGCTATCAGTTAAGATTTTAAACTATCAACCAAATATTTTATTCAAGAAAATCAAGGTATGAAAGGGCTTTACATATTATGCTAGGCGTACCAAAACATGTTGGGAAATACCTTGCTCGGTTTGACAAATCTTTAGACTAGGTTCGTTTCCGACTTTCATGAGTTATATATACGTTATGTATTGCATGTTTTGAGTTTCCTCATATCCTTACCATACGTATAACTAAACATTTTAACAATACCATACGTTTTTCATACGTTAAACGTATATATATCGAATAAGGAAAAGGTTATGCCTGCTACGATTCGAAACATGTATACGGAATATTAATGAGTTCGTGGGACTTACAATGGAGAATCAAGAAGAGAGTAACGTGGGGAAATGGCCAGAATCGAATAACTCGCAAAACCAAACCGTACATATATATGAAAATTACCCCTCGACTGAAATATTGAGACCCGATTGTACGTAGCTTCCTTCTGGCTTTGTATACTTATCAACCTGAGTTAAAGAGCTTATGAGATGGTTGTGGGAATTTTGAGAATGCTTGGGGAATAACTTTGGCTCATTCGGTTATATTAAGAATTCAAAAGGAGATGTACAAGGTTCTAACATAAACCATTTATGGGATGCTTATCATATATGGGAGGCGTATAGATTTGAGATGATGGAGCTAATTGTTAGGTAACAGATTGGTAATTGGCCGAATTTTATGGGACACAAATAAAGTGTGGGAACAATAATAAAAGAATGACGTGTACCAATTTTAGGAAAATATACATGCATCATTTACGTGAATAGGATAACTTCAAATCTTGTGGTGAACCAAAAAGAAAGTGAGGTATACTAAAAAGAAATGCTTTAATTTGTATAATCATTTATTTACTTAGGTAGAACTTAGGTTAGTAATTATCTTAAGTGCAAATGGTGTTACTTATATAATTTTATAAGTTCTTAAAAGTTTAAAATTTAAGGGCATTTTAGTCATTTTGGATTGTTTTAATTTTGGGGTTTTACAACTTCTTCCCCTCTAAGAGAAAAATTTCGTCCTCGAAATTTGAAGTCGCAAAGTTTAGACGAAGTCGTAGCAAATCGCAAAAGATCATCACGAACATTCTCATGCCCGAGGAGGTTCTTTCAAAAAGATCTTCAGACCAAATAGTTTCTCATGACTCGAATCAAAACGAAGTGGGTTCAAATTTCTTAGAAGGAGACAAATAATTTGATTTGATCAAAAGGTCCACGCAACATAAAATGGACGATAGGTGAATCTTCAGGATCTCATATGGAATACGAACATGAGCTCACATCAAATTGATTGTGTCAACAGAAAAGAGCTTTACAAGAATTTAAGATTTATAGCTGAGGTCAACAGAATGCAAAACGAGATTCCAAACTCATCCGAATATCTAATGAACAAAGGCAGGGTATACGCATAGGTAGAATGAACCTAAAGTCTCACTAATCACGGATAGTCCAACGGAGATCAAATTCTAAACTTCTAAGGTACTCCCCAAGATATCCTATGGCCACAATGAGTGCACGTTATATGGTGTAAGTATTATCACGTTGATCAGGCGTCATAATACCAGCACCACATAAATATGCCTTCATGATGATCATACTTTATCTCGAGTTGTAAGCAAAACAACCTATCTTAATCCACCCAGTACTTCTAAATTCTCAAAGTCAACAAGATCAAATGCCATATTCAAGAGGAAAACAAAACTATTCGCAAGAGTATCCAAATTCCCAGATTGCTTAGCAGAAGTGAGGTACGCCGTCACAAGCATCATATCTTCCATAACTCGCCAAAATCTCTCAAACAAAGCCATCACCGAACATACGAAAATGAACACGAACTGAAATGCTTCTAGGAAACTTAAATCATCAGAGGATCTTATTACTTTATAACGAAATTTAAGAGGGTCAACGGAAATGAAAATTAGTCGTCAGAACTTCGGCCTTCATAAAATCAATTCTTCCAAGCATAAAGGGTCTGTTTCAAATTTTCGTTCGTTCAGTACATCCAATCTCCTCAAGTCCGGTTAATCTACATTCGTCTGTCCATCAGTCGGGAAGTGAAACCAAAATCGGGAACTTGTATCTGGTTCGTCGAGCCTCCTGCAGTTCTTCTTGAAATGTGATGGGGTAATGTGGATTTCTGGCACGATCTTTAAATCTCTCCATCATCCAGTCTGCTTCCGCTCTCAATTCATCTTAGTACAACCAAGATGAATAGGGAAGTTAGACTGCATGTCTTCATCAGCTCCAGGTTCGCCATCTTGACTAGATTTTCTTCTTCTGTATCGCCAACACTTCTGCCTTGTAAGGAATGTCTTCACTCCTCAGGGTTGCCGCCGTTGTTGTCAACTCCAGGTCAGGCAAAGAACACCGTTCTCTTAACAAATATCCATCTCCCAAAATGCACAAATGATCGTCAACTTTCTAACAAGGTGCCAGAATGATTCTCATGTTCTTCTTCATCTCCGAATGTACTATTAAGTCATACAATGACCATTTGTCCAAGTACTCACGAGAAAACATCATTCGTCAAATTCACAAAACAGTCAGGGCTTTAGCTAATACTATTAGCGTCACTAACCGTCATAGCAGTCGTTTACGAATATGGGGGGTCGATTTCATGAATAGAACCAATTCATCAGAAGGAAACTTCGCGCTCTGAAATTAAACAAACGCATAGTCGTTTCAGGGTGGAGGAATACTGGCTTCTAACAGTAATATGGTTCAGCTCTCTCCAGTCGCCATCCTTCTTTATCGCGAACGAAACTAAAACACGCCCAGAAAATACACTTAAGTAAATTCACTTCCTGGTCTTCGGTTGCTGCTCTTCCCGGTCGCTCAAATCAATTGGTATAATCCGAAAGACATCTTCGCTTAGAGACTAGACAATCTCTCGGTATCATGTCAAATCCTACTTCACGCTCCGATGGAAAAATATGTGGTTCCGCCACAAATCATATTCAGAAAACTCAGGGTGCCAAATAACTCTCAAGATATGATTCATTCATTGGTGTACGAAATGGGTCCTAGGAAAACTTCATAACCGCGAACGTAACACACGAGTCTCCAAAGTAATAGTGATAGCAAAGGGTTTAACAATCGGTAATCGTAGTAGGTAGTTCAAAATTGTTTCGAACGCCAACTGTGGGACATAGAACGGTAGTTGTCAATATTTGACTGGTCACTCAACAAATTCCTCGTCAGAAAAAAATCGAAATTTAACTAACCAAAGAAAGACGAATCACAAATCAAATCTTTATCATTAAAAAGTGAGGAAGAAAACATTCTTATACTCATGGTTACACACCACGAGACTTCTCATAGGGACAGAGATGGGTAAAACGAAATCAAATAGTGTCAGAAGGTTCATAGATACTTATCAAAAACAAGAGACAAATAACAAAATATATCAAATACGTCATCGCCATGGAGGTTCTCAGGGTGCCCGAAGAGGCATCAAAATGATTAACGAAAGGGTCAGAGTGAAAATCTGAAGATAAGGATCAAATAGTGTTAGGCAATTACTATGCAATTCTCAATGCCTTCAGGGTTTAATCAGGTTCAAATCTTAGGTGGTGCAAAGCATAAGCTTTCACTTTCCAAAAGTGGTATCAACAGGATCTAACCAAAAGCAAGGCACGAATCAGAGTGATGCGGAAGCAATGATACTTAAACAAATGCCTTATAGTCTACCCATTCCTCACTGGTCAAACTTAAGTTCCTATAGGGAAATCCTAAAGCAAACTCTGAAAGGTTATCTTATGAGCGCCTACAGTGGAAACCTAGTGGTCCAAACTTCACAGGTCAAGGGTAAATGTATTACGAGTCGCAGCCTGTCGCTCTGATACCATAATTGTAACACCCCAACCCGACAAGGGTAAAGATGTCACACCAATGGTTTCATATCAGATCAAAACAAAGCATACATTTACAGTAATACAAGGGTTACAAATGAAATACTGAATACACAAGGTTACAAAGGGAAATTTCAATAACTACTAAGTCTAAATATAATGTCTTCTAATCCCTGCTAATCCATAATAGCTATCAAAGTCTTCTAAGTCCGAGGTTCTCTCCACTCATAACCCAGCTTCCATCTAAAAACCTGCCGCATACGAAAAGAAAACGTGCGGCTGAGCTTAAAAAGCCCAGTGAACAGATATAACGATTACAAACAGTAATAGAGAATAATGCAGAATAACAGAAACCATGGTCAAACAGGTGTAATATGGATCACGGAATAAGTCAATGAATAAACATAAAGGGGAGAGAAAGGGATAGTAATCCACCACGAGCCCAGAAACAGAACATATCATATCGTAACCATAAATCTTCAAATCATATAGAGGGGAGACCTCTCAGATAATCAGATAATATGAGGGGTGTCCTCATTCTTCAAATGGAGTAGCTAGCTCCCAGAAATATGTGAAAGGCGTGTATTGCACACAGCACCAGTCACCAGACAAATCATATCACATCATGTTAAATCCACTAAACAGAACAGATCTAGGATTGCAATCCATACGCCCCCCCCAGAAACATATATAATCCATAATCAAAGTAATGCGCATATCATAATCAGAATGGGGACGGTGTGAGGAATCACTCACCCACACATGAGTCATGCCAGTGGTGCATCACAGACACGGCCAGGTTACCTTCCTGGCTAGGTAACAGAAAAGTGGCTCGGGTATCAAACTAAGAATCAAAGGTCAAAGGTCAAGGTTCATATCATAATCAGGGTGTCATATCAGAAGGTTCAATATCAGAAGTTCATAATCAGACCAGTCAAAGTATCAGAAGGTCAAGTATCAGAAGTTCAATATCAGAAGGTCAAATATCCCAGGTCAATATCCAAAAAGGGTCAATGTATCCGATGGTCAAATCTTCAAAAGGTTCAATATCAAAAGTACTTTTCAAAAGGTTTTCTCTTAAGGTTCATTTAAAAAACAATCATTCAAAAGTAGTTTTCATAAATGGTCTTTCAATTAGTTTTCATAAAACGAACTTCAAAATAGTTTTCTTAAAGTCAATATTTTATGCTTGAAAAACCCTTTCAAAATACTTTACTTAAAACATTTCCATCTCATATCAAAAAGGTCTTCATATCATAGGTTCAAAATCAGAGATCAAAGGTCGAAGCAAAGGTGTCATAGCAAGGGATCGTAACAGAGTATCAAACCAGAGAATTTAACAGATCAGAAAAGAATCATAGGAAACCTTACAGAGAAGGTCAGAATATCTGTACCTTAGACCGCAAGTGCAAACATAACAGAAACATAAAGATTGGTCGCAACTCCTTCTTCGGCGGATCTACATGAATTCATGATCGTCTTATTAATAACTTATTTAAAATCGGATTACTAATTTTAGTCGGCTTTTCATTTTTTGTAACCTTCCGTTAATTGGTCAAATTAAGGTTTATATCGTACCGTTATTTAATGAGATAAAAGCCATGCCAATTTTATGTATAGAGGTAATATGAATCTTGCAAATACATGTCCTTGACAACAATTACAATTTTATAGTAGTTAATGACACTAAATATGTATTCTTGCAATTAATTAGTTAATGAAAATCATATGCCTACTGAACTTGCAAAGTTGTTAAAGAAAACCACATGTGCATGAAATTCTTTTGTTATGCACTCTTCAACGTAAATGATATTTATTTCAGTCAAGATGTGTTGACTTATAGACATCATTGAAGAAAAATACCTCTTAACTGATATTCAATTCTAAACCGATATTCACATTGATTTTCAAGTGACAAACTGATATCCTATTTAATTCTAGCGTGTATAATCACATTTAATTTGCTAGATTTCAACTCTAGGGTGCATATGGCTATCAGTTAAGATTTTAAACTATCAACCAAATATTTTATTCAAGAAAATCAAGGTATGAAAGGGCTTTACATATTATGCTAGGCGTACCAAAACATGTTGGGAAATACCTTGCTCGGTTTGACAAATCTTTAGACTAGGTTCGTTTCCGACTTTCATGAGTTATATATACGTTATGTATTGCATGTTTTGAGTTTCCTCATATCCTTACCATACGTATAACTAAACATTTTAACAATACCATACGTTTTTCATACGTTAAACGTATATATATCGAATAAGGAAAAGGTTATGCCTGCTACGATTCGAAACATGTATACGGAATATTAATGAGTTCGTGGGACTTACAATGGAGAATCAAGAAGAGAGTAACGTGGGAAAATGGCCAGAATCGAATAACTCGCAAAACCAAACCGTACATATATATGAAAATTACCCCTCGACTGAAATATTGAGACCCGATTGTACGTAGCTTCCTTCTGGCTTTGTATACTTATCAACCTGAGTTAAAGAGCTTATGAGATGGTTGTGGGAATTTTGAGAATGCTTGGGGAATAACTTTGGCTCATTCGGTTATATTAAGAATTCAAAAGGAGATGTACAAGGTTCTAACATAAACCATTTATGGGATGCTTATCATATATGGGAGGCGTATAGATTTGAGATGATGGAGCTAATTGTTAGGTAACAGATTGGTAATTGGCCGAATTTTATGGGACACAAATAAAGTGTGGGAACAATAATAAAAGAATGACGTGTACCAATTTTAGGAAAATATACATGCATCATTTACGTGAATAGGATAACTTCAAATCTTGTGGTGAACCAAAAAGAAAGTGAGGTATACTAAAAAGAAATGCTTTAATTTGTATAATCATTTATTTACTTAGGTAGAACTTAGGTTAGTAATTATCTTAAGTGCAAATGGTGTTACTTATATAATTTTATAAGTTCTTAAAAGTTTAAAATTTAAGGGCATTTTAGTCATTTTGGATTGTTTTAATTTTGGGGTTTTACAAAATCTCAGCACCAAATCGCAGAACCAAGACTCAGTATCAAATTGCAGAACCAAGACTCGGTATCAAATCGCAGAGACCAAATCTCAACACCAACTCGCAGTCAGAAGCAAATCGCAGAGAGTCAAATCGCAACACCAACTCGCAGTCAAAAGCAAATCGCAGAGAGTCAAATCGCAACACCAACTCGCAGTCAGAAGCAAATCGCAGAGAGTCAAATCGCAATATGCAAACACCAACTCGCAGTTAGAAGCAAATCGCAGAGAGTCAAATCGCAATATTCAAAATGACAAAACGCAACAGCCAAAACTGTCACTTTCTCCTCTTTTTTCTTTTACTCCTTTTTAGCTACAAACCAAATCGCAACTTAGGATCTAACCAAATCGCAACACTAACCTACCCAAACTAACTCAAATCGCAATCAAGAATATACTACCGAGACTCAAATCGTAGACAAGAAAAACACATGAGTCTTCCAAGATATCCACCAAATGAGTCGTGTAGTACCAAGAAACAACACAAGGTGATAATCTAAGCACTAAAGTACAACCTTTCACCAAATCTAACCACCAACAAAGCACCCATGATTATGTTTTCTATCTTTACATTTCGAACTAAAATAAAAACAAGAAACCAACACCCACGAATTCAAGCACTAATCAAACCATGGCTCTTGATACTAATTGTAAGTAACTCGAAATCATAACACACACTAAAGATCTAAGCTTGGCCGAATTCAATAGAGTTTAGCGAGAGAAAGAAATGGGAGTTTTCTAGAGAGAGAAATAGAAGTATCTTAGATTAGAATGTGAAAAGGTCCAACCCTCTCCCTTGGTTAGAGAGGGTATTTATACAACTTACTTAATTCCCCACGTGGGCTATAGAGCGGGCTACAGTGGGTAAAGACCCGACCCAACTCCATTGTGAAACTATATCTAAACTATAACTATAAAGCCTAAGAGCTATATAATGCCAAAAGATACTCGGGGTGACCGAGTCTTTCATATGAATATTTATATTCCTAACATTTTCTTATAATAATATTTTGTGTAGGTTAGAAAATGATCATGGAATACTTAAGTGTCCTGTTGAGCCTAGACAAGAAGAGGACCAAATAGTCGTAAGATCAGTTGCACACAATGAGGTTGGACTTAATGAGTTTAACCTTCTCGATCTTCCATTTGGTATTCTGAAGTTGAATATGAAGCATTGTGTCGGTATGTAATACATTAACTTCCGTGCTACTTGCAAATGTTGTCATATAGCAGAACCTTTCATATAATGGAGCAGCGAAACTTCATTAAGGAGATTGCAGACTTATTCGTTAGTTTCACCATGGTTATTAGTGGTAGACAAAAATCAAGACATCGTCACTTTTACTGATCCAATGTTGGGTGACAATTACTTTTAGAAAAATCTACATGTATCGCTTGCTCATCAAAAAATTCGTTGCTCCATGTTTGGTTGGTTTTTGTTTGAAAGTACTAAATTCAATTGCCTAGTATTCTTTAACCCCTTCACCAATGATCTGCACAAGCTTCCAGAAGCTAATTTTAATTTTATGAGCATGTGTTTCTCAGCACCACCTACTTCCCCTAATTGCATGGTGGTTGGATTTCCAAGAACTAATGAATGACTTGTTTTGATCCACTATGTAGCTCGGGAACCATCTTCACATACACTTCATGTTGATGTTGACCCAAAATATGTTCGTTTTCAAACATTTTTTGGACAAGATCTTTATGCCTTGGGTGGTGAGCGTGAACTTATTGGTTTCAAAGATTTGGGTAAATAAGATTATTCCTCGAAATTTGTTGGAGCTAAAGCCCCAATAAGTTGCGTACCTACAACCCAAGTTTATTTAACGTAGTGTGACCAAGATCTTCTAAAAGTCATCGTGGGTAAGTTTGGAGAACATGTAGCGGTATTCAAATGGATTGATACTAAACAAGAATGGGAGAAAATAGATAGTTTAGGAAAGCACACGATTTATATTTGTGGTACAACGTCTTTCTCCATTAAGGCCAAAATGCCAGAAATGGAGAACAAGATCTACTTTCCACTCTTGCATTCCAAGAACAAAAAGATGGTATTTTATTCACTCGCAACATGCAAGTATCACACATTCATTGGCGGAAATATTGAACATCACCTCAAGGATATTTTGGGAACTACATATCATCTCTTCCCTCACGCGTGGATTGAACCAAGTTGGTCCTAGCTAACTCTATTATTGGTATCGTTATGTTTTTGGCCATTTTAAAAGTGTTACAATTTTTGGTTTATTGGTACTGCTGATTTGTGTTCATGGAATCATTCTGCACCCAGTTATTCATGTGTTGGTTTTTATTGTTCATGTCATAAACGTATTATTTTACTACAATTTTATTGCTTATTTAAAGTTTTTTGAAAGATTCAAAAAAAGTTATTTTGGATGAGAATTATTATTTTTTGATATTCCAAGTTAAATATAATGTCTAATTTTCTGATATTCCTGTTTAAGTACAAAAGTTATTTTGGATGAGAATTATTATTTATTGACTGTGCACCTAACTAGGGAGGTAAAATTATGTGGTCCCATATGCTTTCGATGGATGTATCCCTTCGAAAGATGTATGAAGGTTATTAAAGGACATGTGCGAAACAGAAATAGACCAGAGGGATGCATTGCTGAGGAGACTATCGCGGAAGAAACAATAGAGTTTTTTAGCGAATATCATAAAACCATGAAAACTATTGGTATCCCAGCTGATAAACATGTAACCAATGAAGATGAGGACGGAAAGCCATTGTCGGCCGGCAAATCAAGTGAAGTTTCTGGAGAATTCTTTCAGAAAGCACATTTGTATGTAATACAAAATACAGATGAAATTCAACCGTATATCGAGTAAGTATTACTAACACATGTCGATTTCGTTGCTTAAAATGTTCTATCAAATATAATAATCAAAGACATTTATTTGTTTCAGGCGACACAAGGAAGTTTTGAAAACAAAAAACCCGGGTAAAAAAATGGCATTGCTGGAGAATGAGCACAGTAAATCTTTTGCTAAGTGGTTACGCGAAGAGGTAATTACTCGTATGCTGTTTATAATTGTTTGTTTGTTGCTAAAAAGAAGTGAGCTGAGATAAAATGTGAAGTGTGTTTTATTGATAAGTCCTTAACTGGTGTTTGTGATAAGCTGTATAAACCATTAATTAGGTGTAGCATTCACCCAGAAAAACTCATAGCTACAAGCTCCAAAACCAATAGTAGTGGTCTATAATAAATAAGCACTTACCAATGATCTGCCCAGCAACTTTTTCAGTCATAGAACCTATCATTATAATTGTCCCTCCTGTATATGACATTAGATAGAGGTCCACCAGCACACCATTTCATTATCCCAAACACTCCTATTATTTAATTGTTTGTTTGTTGTTCCTGCAATTTAAAGGTAATATATACTTGTAATGAAATTCAGGTTGAGAGAGAGTTAACGATATCCAAAGATAGTGTATCAGAAACTGTGAGGTGGATATCATTTGGACCACGCGCCAGCATAGTGAAATACGAGGCATATAACATCAATGGGTATATATTTCAAACGAAAAGTAATGATGGCATAGTTTACCAGAACAGTGGGGTTAGTGTTGAGGCAGTAGATCTTCACATATCGAAAGAAGTTGCAACCACAAGAAAAGCATTTTATTATGGGGTTTTACAAGAGATATGGGTACTAGATTACCGTTTCAGGCAAATTCCTATTTTCAAATGTGATTAGGTTAATCACAAAACTGGTGGGGTCAAACACGATACTCTTGGTTATACGTTGGTAGACCTGAATTGTTTAGGCCGCAAGGATGATCCGTTCATATTAGCCTCACAAGCAACACAAGTGTTTTATGTGAAAGACCAGGCACATAAAAATTTGTCTATTGTCTTTAAAACACCTACCAAGAATTACAAAGATACATATGACGAAGTCGATGAGGAGTTTAGTACAGTCATTCACGAGCACAATGAAAACATATTGCCACGTGTAAGTAAACAAGACTTGGGCAAGGAATCACAAAGTGACTACTATCGAACCGACTGTGAAGGTATTGTTATACGAAAATCCAAGTGAAGCATGTCATGCTGCAAGTTAAGACTGCTAGTGTAACAGTTAAGACTGCTGGTTGAAGTTAAGACTGCTGCTCAAGGCTAAGTGCATGGTTACTGCTGGTATTGTTAAGTTAGTACTGTTAGATGATTAGCAGTTTTAGTATTAAATAGTTGTTTCTGTAATTTAGCCTGTTGTAATTTATTTTGACTCCAAAAAGTCAAGCTTTTCAATGGCAATAAAAAAATTTGCAGTTTTCACTATTATATATCCACTTGCAGTCAAGCTTTATTGTATTTGCAGTTTCCATTTATCATGTATATGCACTTGCAGGCACTTTAGTAACATGTTACTTCATTAAATTTGAAAATTCAATTTAGAAAGTCAAGTAACCTAGTTCCTAGGGGCAAGTAACATACTTACATACTACTGCATTAAACTAGATAGACTATAAAATCCCAGCATTGTAATGGGGCAAATGAAGAGTCATGACTAATAGTCTGAACTCAATTCAGTGAATATCAAATTAGACTCAAACTAGATATACTATAAAATCCCATATCTAACCCCTCAAAATTACATAAGTTATCAGAAATGTGTGACCATATGTATCGAAATTTTGACTACACTTAAATAATGTGTGACAAAATATGACTCTATCATTTAGACATCTAAATAAATACTTCATGTGATGACCATATGTAACATCTTGAATTTAGTCACACAAACACTCAATGTGACTAATATCAAGGTTAATGGTAACTGAGTTCACATTTTGCTATAAATATTAGTCACATGAATATTTCACAGTGTGACTATTTTGAATGTATTGGTCACATATAATACCCTTATAATGTGGCCATAAACATAATTTAGATACACATTTGTGATATGGTGTGACTATAGTATAGCCTATAGTCACATGATTGTGCTACAATTAAATGTGACCATACACATTAGGATTTGGCAGGCAAACACACACTAAACTTTAGACACACATATTAACTTACGTGACCATATGTATCGAATTTTGGTTGCACTTAATCATGTATGCCTATGGTTTAGTGTGACCATATATGACATTTGGTCACACTATTCAAGTGTGTGACATATATTTGTCACTTTTAAATGCATATCGTGACTAATGCTTCAAACATACTTTTCAGTTGTCACACATTTCAAATTCATATGTGGCTAAATTTTCAACAAAAACTAGCAGTCACATTTAAATAATGTGTGACAAACTTGAGTATATGATTTAGCCACATACACAATTACTTCATGTGACCAAATATGAATTTTGGTCACAGTGTTCAATTGTGTGACAAATATTTGTCACATATGTATATATATACTGTGACCAATGTTTCAAACTTATTTGTATCCGTCATACGTCCTAAATTATAAGTGACTAAATAATCAAAACAAGTTTTACCAGATACCTCTAGTCACGAAAATATTCAAATGTGTGGCTGTAGCCTCAGATGTAATTCCGAAATAGTCACACAAGTCGGATCAAGTGTAGCTGTTTATTTTATTTTGGTACATTTAGTCACATAAAAAAATTAATGTGTGGCCGTTTGAAAAACAACATGTGTGACGAAATTCAAGTTTTGTACTAGTGATTGCAATTGTTCTGTTAGAAAAAAAGGTGTATATTTGTATAAAGTTGAAATGCTCATCAATAATTAAACTTTTTGGGACGTAATATTTCACATTTAAAGTTTTAAACTACTTACTATTTGACATAATATCTCACATATGTTTCAACCAATACGATGATACTTGAACCCTTAACTTCTTAGTTAACGAGTCATTGATATGCTCTGTATCCCTACTAGCTAATCTTTCTCATACGAAAGTTGGATCGAAAATAAGGTTATGTGACAAGGAAATGGGAATAATTTGGTCAGCTATCCATTGAAGAACGTAGCTATCATTTCATTTGTGATCCGGTAGCCAATGGAGAAATAATTTTGAAGCATTGTAACACTTGCAAGCAAAATCCAAGTTGAACCAAATTTAAACTCAGCTAAACTGAGCCAAACTGAATTAGTCATCAAAATTTTTGTTATGTTCAAAATTTGAAAATGTGCCTCTTTTATTTTCAGTTTAAATCGTGTTCGATATTGAAGAAATTACGCTACAACAAACTAATGCAAACCTACAAACTACACTTGGTTAAACCAATCCATGTAAACTGCAACCAATTTGTCCTCACCTAAGTTTTTGCCAATTCTAGTTATTGTTACAAATTACATACAAACAAAAACTTTATATGTTTTTTTGTTTGGTTCGGCTATAGAATCGCAAACCCCCGAACCAAACCTTAAACTGAAGTTTTTTCCAACCAAAGAGCATTTACTAAAATCGGTTAGATTCCAAATTGGTTATGGGTTTTTTAAGTTTATAACCAAATATATAACATTCAAAAATTTTGAGATGACGTGCATTTAAAAAAGATAAAAAATACATGTATTTAAAATACAGCTCTACACTACACAAGAAAAAAAAAACATGTAGTTCACGAACATCTTCGAAACCACTCTCAGTTCATTGCTACTTTTGATACACAAAAAACACCGACCATAATTCTTTCCTTTTATGCGTAATGCGGGTGTACTACGCGTCTTTTGAGTTATATTGGTGATCTACAACACGTGAAGGATCCAAAAGTTGGGTGTTTTGGTCATTGGTTGACTGAACCAAGTCTTATTGTCATGTGTGTCGGTGTGTCGTGGGATATGGTTATGTTTGAATGGGAGATTTTTTTTGATGAAAAATGATTTGTATACCTAAACTCTTGACCTATAATTAGACCTAAAATTGTGATTGGTGCATTTGAAAAATTAATTGGTGGTAAATGATGAAAGAGAAAAGGTGCATGACACTTGTCAAAAAATGAATGGAGTAGGTCTCATTGTTAGGTCTAAATATCACAACTCTTTTTTTATTTGTTTGGGTGTCTCGGCTATTTGATGAAAGAATAAATGCCGGTTTAGAACTAAGATAAGAGCACATAGTGCAGTGCTGTTATAGGTAATTCATAGGTCATTTTTTATATCCATAACACCGTCAACTGCACCATCGTATACATTATAGGTGTGTTATATGTACACTCTATGTGCATAACGATGGTTATTGGTAATTTTTTTAGGTGTAAAAGTGGAGCGAATGTGGTCTTTGATTGTTTGTTATAAAAGTGTTATTAGGGACAATGTTTTTTTTATAGTGTTTTACACGAATGTTATAAGATAAAATGTGACATGCCATATGGATAAATTGCCCAGTAACACCTCGTGTTCCAGAAATAATAAATCTTATTTTGACGCCTGTAACCAGAAAATCATTTTTTACCCATGCAACTATAAAAAATATGACCCACCTTATATTTACTTTACACTTTCAATAGCCTTTTGTACCCTTCACCCTCATGTCGGCGGTGTTTTGGTAAATTTATAAATTAGGCTTATACTTATGATATATATAAGTAGCTTATGGTTTAGGGCATGTTTAGTTTCTAGATAGGTTTAGGATTTGAATTTGAATTGGGATTAGATTATAATGAGTGGGGGTACCCGCGCGTTGCTGCGGGAATGTTGTGTTTAATCTAAAATCGAAATGAAATGATTGTCCAAAAATTATTTTTGTTATTAAGGACTAAATATGCAAAAGATCGATAACCACAAGTACTATTTTCGTAAATATATCTTAAAATAGTATGACTTTTTACGGAAAAAGTCCCTAAAGTTATCGGCATTTTGCAAAGTTAGTCCTTAGGGACTAACTTTGTAGCAACCTGCAAAATTTCATATAATTATCAACGTTTAATTATATATTAATCTCTGTCGTTATTTTTAATCACCATTTTTGCGGAAAAATTTAAAATTTTCTTTATTATATTATTTTAACGCGAAAACGTTATCACATAAATTACCAAATAACAGGACGGGCTCACACGCGAAATTACTAAATCAAATATACACTAATAACATACATGGGCCAAGATTTAACTCAACCTATTCCCTTATACGCGTGCACTGTTCACACAGCCCACCAAGAGCCCAACTTCTAATATTTATTTCATTTCCAGTCGACTAGATGCACTTCAAACGCCCCGTTTTTCTCTTAACTTTTAAACACGACATATGTATATTTTGTACCTTCTATTAGTTCCCCCACCAAGGACTTAAGATGCCAAGTTTTAGCTTCTAAGACGAACGTTTGATATGTTTAATAGAGGCAAAGTGTTTGGCCATTTAACATATAGTCGACATATACCAAATTTCACAATATAAACCGTTTTGACCCGGGTTTGTTTTAACCCAATTCTATTGATCGTGTTTGGTTATTTGTGAGTTAATGGAAGTATTCCTCACCCAAATTCACAAGGTTACACACTAGAACTCATTTTTGTACATTTTAAAAACCTTAGTCGATATATATATATATATATATATATATATATATATATATATATATATATATATATATATATATATATATATATATATATATATATATATATATATATATATATGGGTTGACATCAATAATTGCCCCTCATCCTCACATGCTTCTATAGTCTCATTGTCAGTAAAAGATCTATCAAAATCTTCACAATCACTGACACTCAATAGTTTACACAAGTGGGAATGTTTTTAAAATGAATATAACTCTAAACGTGTACATATATACACGTAAATACTCCCTCCTTCACCACCTCTCCCCTTCAACCCATCTACATGTTTTCTCAGCCCCTTTAACCATTTAGAAACCACAACTCGACCAGAAGCTCTCACCATCTTCGTTGGAAGTTCATTCGCAAGATATGGGGTTTATATATATTCGAACGTATATATTAATTTTAACGAGTTGTGGAATCGTTCTTGTGTTCTAGCCATCTCCTCGAGTTCACTACCCACCCTAGAGGTGTTGTAAGTCCTCTCGTATCATTTCTAATTCGTTTCGTTTCATTTTCACATCACCATGCAACGTTTGTTATTATTGTCGAACGTATAATAATCATTTCGAACATATAAAATTGTTATCTATCTTTGCATACCTCGTTAATACATAGGACACAAAAACGTGGTTGCCTCCCTTGTGGAAGGCCTAGGAACCATGAAGAACACTCACGTCACGTTCATAACATGTTTACATATCCATTCGACACCCCTTTTGATCCTATCTCACACGTACAGAATCACAAAACTTAGAAAATTTACTAAGTATTTTACTGTTTGAAAACTGTCCCAAACGACCCCATAAATGGCTTTGTAAAACTTAAATTCATTTAACGACACCTCAATATTTTTGCTTGACTTAATTATCCATACTACCAACTAAATATTTCGTGTTTATACTTGGTAATAATAAGCTCGTCTAACCCCTTTAAATCGCCCAAAGTAAACCTGACGACACGCATGAACACACAAAATCTGAAATAATTCTAAGTCTTTTATACTCAGAAAATGCGCCCCAGGTCACCCTAAAAACGACCATGTATCTTAAAATTCGACTTAACAAGCATACTATATTTTTACACGATCTATTAGACCACATTACTAGCTACATGTTTCGTATTTATACCTTGTAATAATGAGCACATCTAGACCCTCTAAATTGGCAAAAGTAAAGCGCATGACTCATTTCAGAAACTATTAATAATATACGAAATGGGCTGTTAAGCCCATTAAGCGAATTTTAAGCAAATGAAATAAGCTGGCTTATTGAGACTTTTAAATATGAAAATAGGACGTTAAAAAGGAGCCTAGGGATGAGCCCAACTCGTCTCAAAGCTTACGGTTTTTAAAACGTTAACGGGCCTTTAATTTGCTCGTTAAGGCCCATTAAGTGAAAGATAAGCCATTTTGGAAAATAAGCAGTTGATATAAGTTTTAATAAGCTTCATTAAGCTACAGAAAATCTCAGAATATTTTTCCCCATAATTTTTGGACGTTTAGACTAAAAATGTCAAACCTTTAAAACTTGGACTGAAACTGTCAAAACAGAAAGTCTAGGATAGAAATTGATATTATTTAATATTCCAAGCTCAGAATGCTAATTTTGGACATGTAGTGGACTGTAAATGCAATTATTATATAATAAAGGACTAACGGTGCAACGCTAACGCCGTTAGGGTGTAAAGTGTAAAAACAGTAAAATTGCAAGGACCAACAGAACATGATTAATATTTTCACTTCCATATTTCATCTTCCAATTTCCCCATCACGTCACGTGCATTTTTGTACATTTCGTTTATGTAATATTTAACGTTCGTTATATTTATATATAAAGAGTTTGTAATGATTTAACTTCCCGTTTCGTTTCACCACTTTCAAGGAAACGATATTATTGATTTCAAAGACATAAAAACAAGATAATATTATTTTTAAACTTTAGGCATTTTAAGCATATCACACTCACATCCCCGATCAAATCGTTATACGATTTCTATTTTCCACACTCGTTATTAGTAGTAAGTCAAATACTCAGACTTTCCTTATATTCAGGTCTCGTGTTGAAGACGTTTCCGTAAGTGTCTCCATAATCTTACTTGATTTCGTAATTCCACCTTGTCAGATACGCTTAAGGTGAGTCGTAGCCCCACTTTTAATCATTTACAAGTTTTATACTTTTGGGGGAGATACATGCTCAACTGTTTTTGTTTACTTTCATGTTTTGAAAACTCACATGATTTACTCAGAATTATAACTCATACTTACATGCTTTGATTTACTCTTTGGAAGAGATGTATGCACGTTTTACTTGCAAATTGCTTGCTTAGCTTAAACGCTGAACTCAAATGATAGCAATTTCAAACTGCTTGTTGTAACATGATACTGGTTTTCATTATACATCTTCATGTAATATCATGAATGTACATCCCACTGTTATATGTTAATTCCAAACTCCAATGGAAATATTTGCCAAAATTAAAGTACGCATATTTTATGTATCCCATTAAGTCCATATTGCCTAAACACCCCCTTATTGCCATAAAGTCCCTCTATCATGAGCCATTAATCACTGCGGTGAACGCGAATATAGTGAACAGCTTCGAAACCTGTTAGAGGTTGACAACCTATCCCACTAAATACTGGACGGAATGCCTTTGTGGTTAGTCGTATTTAGTCGTGATGCACTATATTTGAGAAAAATAGGAATTGGAAAATCACCTATTACTCGAGGGCCATAAATCCATCATTTCTTTGATGTGAACTCCTCCGTTTTACGGTACTTTGTTAATGTTTTGCGTGTCATGAGGCTTCGAGCAATATAAATTACATGAATGTATATGTTTTCATATATATATATATTTAGATACAGCTGTATTAGTATTTCACTACTCCACAATTGTAGATTTCAGGCATAACATCATTGTTTTCACTTCATGATAGGAATATTATCCTATACTTGTACTTAACTGATCTTATATATGACTTACTTGTGGTTTTTACCCAGTGCAACCTGATACTTGTTCTATCGCTGTTAGTACTTATTACAGATATCAATTCAACGTTTGAAATCATTGAAATTCACTGTTTACCCATACGTAGTTTATTTCAAATATTACTTCACTTTTGAAATTATTGAAAACTGATTTATTACTTGTACTTGTACATATTTCAAATATCACTGTACATATCTTGAATTTATTGAAATAAATTGTTTTCCCATTAAACTCTACGAACTCACCAACCTTTGTGTTGACACTTTTAAGCATGTTTATCTCAGGTAATTAACGGAGCAGGACAAGACACGGAGCGGGCATTTTAACTCTGATAAATTACATGGTGTAAAAATCAAATATGTCATTCTTTTCAAATTATCACACCCTTTCATGGGATTTTATAAATCAAATATTTCACCTTTTATAACGAAAGTATTATTTGAATGACAAACAACTTTCAAAACGTCTCTTTCAAGCCGTTTTCTATGATTATGACTCGATCCTCACCGTAATACCCCAATTAGTCTTCCGCTGTTGTCTCACAAATTAGGGGGTGTTACAGACTAACTTTGTAATTTATACGTAACCTGAGGGACTATTCGTGCCATTTTTGCTACAGTTGCCCATGAATAGTAAACACTGTTCTGAATTCTAGCAAACACTGTTCTGCACTGTTACGCACTGTAGCAATGTTATTTTCCTTTTTAGTCCCTGAAGGTGTCGGTATGTTGCAAAGTTAGTCCTTAGGGACTAAATATGAAATTAAAAGTTAACCTTAGGGGCTGTTTCTGCTCAATATTTGCACAGAAACAGTCCCTGAAGTTATTGGTTCGTTACAAATTTAAGTAACGACTGTTAAGTAACGGTCGTTAAGGACTAACCCTGCAATGGATCAATAACCTCAGGGTATAAAATGAAAATTGCGCGACTACTGTAGCTACAGTGTTTTTGCTCCACTGTTACACGCTTTTTAGTATATATATATAATTTGGGTTAGGATTTGATAAGAGAGAAAATATATTAAAATAAAGAAAAAATATTATTTTATAAAATTTGTGGAAAACTAGAAGGGGGGCTGAATAGTTTTATGTCATTTTAAATTTTATTGTGAAAACTTTGTTTACTTTTTAAAACTTAGATTCGAATTTATGTGATCTCAACTCCTTGAACAATATGTATATAAGTAAATATAAATAAGTAATGCAAGTAAGGTAATAAAATGAAATGAAAGCTAGAGATGGAAAGATCTAACCGAGAGACAAGAGATTTATAGTGGTTCGGCTACAAGGACACCTTCCTTGCCCTACTCCACTCCCCGAGCACCTAACTCGAGAGTTTTCTTCACTACGTCAACAAGCTCCCTTATGGCGGAGAAAACCTTTACACAACTTTAGCTTACACCGGCTTAACGACACAAAGCTAGATGTCGAGTTCTAATCGTAGCTAGAACCAATCTCACAACTTAAACACGACTTAATCACACCTTCTTCTTCACGACTACTTCACGACTTCTTCACGACTTCTTCACAACTTCTTCACGACTTCTTCACTACTTCTTCACGACACTTGATTTGTCGTTTTTATTCCAAAGAAAACACAACGGATGTATTTTCCCCGGGTCGTGTCCCAACGAAGGTCGAATATCGAGTTTTTGTAACGGAGTCGAATTGTGTGGTGAATGTGTGTGAAAAGAGAGATGATTGGTGATATTATACTACGAACAATGAAATATAGAATAAAAACAACTAATTATGCTAAGGGTACAACTAAGCTAAGCATGTAATCCTAAGAACGAAAATTTGAATTTAAAACGTACGCGACGAATTTAAAAACGTAGATAAAAGTGAAATTTTAAATTCTAAGCCCTAAAATTATGAAAATAATTTTCCTATATTCTAGATAATAAAATAAAATTTTGAGAAAAAGAAAAACATTTTTTTGACTTTTTAATTATTTTTTATGAATTAAAAACCAATTTAAACTATTTAAATGATTTAAAAATATTAAAACAACTAGGAAAAATCTGGAAAAATCTGAGTAAATCTAAAATTCAATTTCTAATCTAGGAAAAATAAATTCAGAAAGTGATTAAGCTTTAATAAGCTGTAACAGTAAATAAGCAGTTGGGAAATAAACTAAAAATAAGCAAATAAGGCAAAAAATTACAAAAATCTCAGGAACTGATAGGCACACAACTAGAAACTAGAAACAACTAAATAAGCTCAGAAAAGCTCATAGAATAAGCCCAAAAAGCACTTAGTGCAGCTGCAATTTTAAGGCAAAACAATGATTAATCAATAGATTTGCAGCTGAATTATAAGCTTAACAGAAGCTATTGAGGGAAATCCAAAGGCATATACTTAAAGCTCATATGACCAGCTACTTAAAAACCAAATATGCCCAAAAGTAATTACCAATTGCTATCTTAATTCTACTCTAGATGAGATGCAATTAAGAAACCCTAAGCTGTATGCAGCAGATGAGCAGCCCTATTGGCTGATTTGCGGACCTAAATAAGCTATCCAAATGAGCTACTGAGATGGAATCCAAGCTCAGATCTAAAAAAAACACTACTACTAGCTATAATAAAACCAAATATCATGCAGATAACTCAAAGAAATAAGCAGATGCAAGACTAACAAAAACTGAGATAAGCAGACCTATGTTGTGCAGGTCTGCACTAGAAATCTGATGCAGCAGAACTGAAAAATTGCACTAAAACTTTGAAATACTAATTGAAATGGCACTTATTCTTAGGATCTAATTTATACTACTAAAATACACTTATATATGCTAAAAACAAGCACCAAATAACCCTCAGCTTAATGAGAGCTTATCAAGGCAGTTGAGCTTGTAAACTTGTACATAACAACCACAAATCCTCAAATCAATTCAAATGACTATAAAATCTAATGAATACTTCTTTTAATACTCCTAATAAGCTCAAGTAAAACTGATTAGAAGGTAAATGAACAGTGCTCTAACTGATATGCCTCAAACAGTAATCTATCCAAACACCCCTTTAAAATCTCTAAGTGCTAATTTAATACTATAACTAACTGTTATAAACTAAGCTACTGATCCTAAACTGTATAGCTAACTTAAGCAAACACTAATAAGCAACATTCAATTCAATATAAGCACTAATAAGCAGTATATCAAAATAAGCTAATTCTATAAGCTAAATCAAACTTACAAGCATGAAATGGATGAGAACAGGTATGAACCAAACAAATAACACCGGGGCTTTTCAAGAAGCCCAAATAACACCCAATAAGCTCCTTCTGAACAGCTTATCTCCTCCAGGGCTTAATTGACCAGCACAGTTGACTTTTGTTGACTTTTTGTGATTTTTTGAGATAAATTCAGATTTGAACAAACTAAAAGTTCACAATAAGCTATTAAGCTTATATGAGCTTATATAATTGATAAAAAAACTTGGGGAAGTATAGGATCAAATGGGCTAAAAAGCAGAAAAAGATTATGTGAACCCGTCCAGCAGATGGCCGGTCCCCTTAATTATGGGCGGTCCCCTTAATAATTAAGGGGGCCGCCTTATGAATTAAGGGGGCCGCCCATCTGGTACCTTTCTGGGTTCCAGAAATAGGTTTTTCTGCAGAAATAGGTGAGGATGGCTATGTTTTGAGCTTCTGGTTTTAGGCAAGTCCCACTCTTTGAGGCAATAGAGAAACATATTAAGCATGCATGGCATATAAGATAAATAAATAAGCAAGCAATAATTAATATCTAGCAATTTAGAGAATTAAGGAACCTAATCATCTAAGGCAAGGGTAATGAAGCAAAGGCACTAGAAACTAATGGGGAATAGGTGATGGAACAATTGTAAGGATGTGATTAATAAGCTTGTTCTAGTGTGTGTCTATATGCAACAAATGTGGAGATGTGATTGTTTCGACTCCTAAATGCAAAAATTTCCTAAGAAACAATCCAAGGTCTCCTTGATTTGATTTTGCTCAATATATGAATATCAAAGATGTATATATTAGATTATATACTTTGACAATTCATATGAGATCTTTATGCATGAAAAAAAATGTTTTTAGCATTATTCAACAATGTAAGAAAAATGGTTTTCATGTGTTTTCCTAGATGTGAGAATGATTTGTAGAAAATAGATTGGGTTTTGTTTATAAATAAGTTTATGCAAAGAAATATCCCAATCTTTTATTTTGTGCAAAACAGATTCCTAGACTCAGATGGGAGGAAACAGAAAAAAAATGTTACAGACAAATGGCCGGTCCCCTTAATGACAAGCCGGTCCCCTTAATAATTAAGGGGACCGCCTTTATAACATTAAGGGGTCCGCCCATCTAGAAAAAAAATGTACCAAAGATGCAGAAAATTCAGTCAATTTGTTCCATCATTCCTAGGCCTAAACGTAAGTGGTTAAAGAGTTCACGCTTAAGGGGCTTAGTGAATATGTCTGCTAAGTTATCTTCCGATGCAACCTTTTCTATAGATATGTTTCCTTTTTGAACGTTATCGCGGAGGAAGTGTGGGCGTATTTCTATATGTTTAGTCCTAGAGTGTTGAACGGGATTCTTACTTAAATCTATACCACCTTTGTTATTACACATAATTGGGACATCATCTAACTTAATGCCATAATCTACGAGAGCTTGTTTCATCCATAGTGCTTGTTGACATGCCTTTCCAGCGCTTACATATTTGGCTTCTGTGGTAGAAATAGCAAGAGTGGTTTGCTTCTTCGAGAACCAAGATGTTAGACAACATCCCATTAACGTGCAAATTCCGCTAGTGCTTTTTCTATCCACGTAGTCTCCCGCATGATCCGAATCCGCATAGACGATGGTTTCTATGCCCGATCCCTTAGGATACCATAATCCTAAGTGTATAGTGCCTTTAATGTATCGGAAGATACGCTTAACCGCTTCTAGGTGAGAGGTTTTGGGATCCTCTTGGAAGCGAGCACAAAGGCAGACACTAAACATGATATCCGGTCTACTTGCCGTTAAGTATAGTAAACTACCTATCATTCCTCTATACTTAGTGTTTTCTACGGACTCACCCTCTTCATTTCTTGTGAGTTTTACTTCTGTAGACATCGGTGTCTTCATGGGCTTAGCGTCTTCTAATCCAAATTTCTTTAGCATTTCCTTAATATACTTAGATTGATTAAAAAATATTACATCTTCTAATTGTTTTATTTGTAATCCTAGGAAGAAATTAAGTTCACCCATCATACTTATCTCAAACTCATCATGCATGATTTTGGCGAATTCATCACACATATCCTGACAAGTCGATCCGAATATAATGTCATCGACATATATTTGGACAATGATGAGATTTGGGCTTTTCTTTTTCGTGAAAAGAGTGTTATCTACCATTCCCATGGAATAATCATGTTTAATAAGAAATGCTTTTAATCGATCATACCAAGCCTTGGGAGCTTGTTTGAGTCCATATAAACCTTTCTTGAGTTTATAAACATCACCAGGTTTTGCGAAGTCAATGAATCTTGGAGGTTGTGCCACGTATACCTCCTCATTGATAAAACCGTTAAGGAATGCACTTTTCACGTCCATTTGAAATAACTTAAAATCTAGGGCGCATGCATAGGCAAGTAGTATTCTTATAGATTCTAATCTAGCTACGGGGGCATAAGTTTCGTCATAATCTATTCCTTCTTGTTGATTATATCCTTGGGCAACTAACCTAGCTTTGTTCCTAGTAACTATCCCATTTTCGTCTAACTTATTTCTATAAACCCACTTAGTTCCTATGATGGTCATGTTCATGGGATTTGGGACTAGTTCCCAAACGTCATTAGTCTTAAATTGATTTAGTTCTTCTTGCATAGCCATAACCCAACTTTCATCTTTTAATGCCTTATTTATATTTTTAGGTTCTATAGTTGATAGGAAACAAAAGAAGTTATTTTTATCTTGAGCTTGTGATCTAAGGGTTCTTTGATTTAAGTTTCCTATTATATTATCTAACGGGTGTGATTTAGATTCCTTAACATTTACTATTTCGTTTTCACCTAATATTATATCTTCATTATCATCGCCTAAGGGTTTAATTTTACAAACCTCAATAGCTTCTTCTTCAACTAGGTCATCATCTTCTAGGGGCAATGTCTTAGGTGGTGGTGGAGTTTCATCAAATGTTACATTTAAGGACTCTTCTACTTTCATAGTGTGTTTATTAAGTATTATGTATGCTTTACTATTTTGTGAATACCCTAGAAAGATTCCTTCGTACGACTTGGGATCAAACTTAGTAAGGTAATCTTTTGTATTGAGAACAAAACATTTGCTCCCGAATACCCTAAAGTAATTTAGATTAGGTTTTCTACCTCTTAATAACTCATATGGGGTTTTTCCTAAGATTCTCCTAATTGAGACTCTATTTATTATATATGTTGATGTATCTACGGCATGGCACCAAAATTTTTGTGGGATAGATTGTTCATTTAGCATTGTTCTACTCATTTCTTGTAAGGTTCGATTCTTTCTTTCTACTACCCCATTTGATTGTGGAGTGCGAGGAGCGGAGAAATTGTGAGATATCCCATTTAAATCACAATATTTTCCGAATTGCACTTCGTTATCAAATTCCCGACCATGGTCCGTCCTAATTGATACTATAGAACATCCTAATTTATTTTGAATCATTTTACTAAATATTTCAAATTTATTAAAGGCTTCGGTTTTATCACTTAAAAAACTAGTCCACGTGTATCGTGAATAGTCATCTACAATTACTAAGGTATAACGATTACCTCCGTAACTCCGCATAGCGGTTGGACCAAAAAGGTCCATGTGTAATAATTCTAGGCATCTAGTAGTGGAGACTATATTCTTAGCTTTGTGACTAGCATGTGCTTGCTTTCCTATTTTACATGCATCGCAAAAGTGTTGGTCATATCTTAGGTTAGGCAAGTTTCTAACTAATTCTTTAGAGGCTAAGGATTGTATTTGTTGCATATTTGCGTGACCTAATCTTCTATGCCACAATTTAGAGTTTTCATCTAAGGTTGCTAAACATATTTTATCTTCCGGTTTATTTCCTAGTTTCATAACATATACGCCACCTTTCCTAACTCCTCTACCTATGACCTTTTCGTCCTTAACTATTTCGCTATCTTTACTTGTAAAAGTAACCCTACACTTATTATCGCATATTTGTCCTATACTAAGCAAGTTATATGTTAAGTTATCTACATGCTCAACATTTTCAATAGTTAGGGAGTCTTGAGAGATCGTACCTTTGCCAATGATTTTTCCACGAAAATCACTACCGAAAATAACATTACCTCCGTTGTATGCCTTGTAGGAGGAGAATAGCTTCCGGTTTCCCGTCATGTGCTTCGAGCATCCGCTATCCTTAATCCATTCGTCGGGCTCCAAATTTATCCCTAGACATATTTCATCGGTGGCTTGAGCTACAAGGCACTTTTCGTCTTTTGCTTTGTTCGCTTCATCTTTGTCGCTATCGCTCCATGTTCCACTAACAAATGCGCTTTCGTAATCATAACCCGGTGGCTTTGGACATTCGCCAATGAGATGGTTTTGGCTTCCACATCTAAAGCACTTTCTTTTCCCGTAGTTATCATTTCTATTTCTTTGTAGCGATCTTCTTTCATCTCGCGGTTGTCTCGTGAATCCTCCTCGTCTCTTGAAGAATTTCTTGAATTCTCTGACGGCCATTGCATATTCTTCGTCTTCACTATCGTCACTTGAATCATCGTCATCACTAAGTTCCTTTTTGGCTTTTAGTGCGAGAGACTTGATTTGATCTTTCTTGCTCTTGACCGTTTCCGAGTCCCTCTTTATAATTTCTTCATGAACCTTCAAGTTGCCAATAAGCTCATCAAGTGATAACGTCATCAAGTTCTTTGACTCTTCAATCGCCGTGACCTTCGCGCGCCATTTTGGATGTAATGCCCTAAGAAATTTCCTTACACAATTTTTGCTAGAAAAAGTCTCATCAAGTGCTTTTAAACTTGTGATGATTGTGTTAAATTTAGCAAATGCATTATCAATAGATTCCTCTTCAGGAATTGTAAATTGTTCATATTGTTGCACAAGAAGATCTATTTTATTATCTTTGACTTGACTATTACCTTGGTGAGTGATTAGTAAAGAATCCCAAATCTCTTTTGCGGTTTGACACATAAAAATTCTTTCATATTCTTTGCGTGGTAACGCATTATAAATAACCATTTTAGCTTCATTATTTTTTGCTAGTTTCTTTTTTAAATCATCATTTTGTTTTTCAAAAGGTACAATTTCATCTATTTTAGTTAGGATATTATATTGAATAGGGGGAAAATCACCATAGGTAATAACATGCCAAAGATCAAGATCCTTTGATTTCACATAAGTTTCGAATCTATTTTTCCAATAAAGAAAACCATCACTTTCAAATAGTGGTGGTCTTTGCATAGATTGCCCTTCTAAATATTTTAAAGATTCCATAGATCGTTTCAAGTTTTAAAATACAGTTAATTTTAAAAATCTTGTTTGACGTGGCTCTTGATACCAATTGTGGAAAACTAGAAGGGGGGTTGAATAGTTTTATGTCCTTTTAAATTTTATTGTGAAAACTTTGTTTACTTTTTAAAACTTAGATTCGAATTTATGTGATCTCAACTCCTTGAACAATATGAACAATATGTATATAAGTAAATATAAATAAGTAATGCAAGTAAGGTAATAAAATGAAATGAAAGCTAGAGATAGAAAGATCTAACCGAGAGACAAGAGATTTATAGTGGTTCGGCTACAAGGACACCTTCCTTACCCTACTCCACTCCCCGAGCACCTAACTCGAGAGTTTTCTTCACTATGTCAACAAGCTCCCTTATGGCGGAGAAAACCTTTACACAACTTTAGCTTACATCGGCTTAACGACACAAAGCTAGATGTCGAGTTCTAATCGTAGCTAGAACCAATCTCACAACTTAAACACGACTTAATCACACCTTCTTCTGAACGACTACTTCACGACTTCTTCACAACTTCTTCACGACTTCTTCACGACTTCTTCACTACTTCTTCACGACACTTCACAACTAAGCACAACCTATGTACACTTCTACTTCTTCACACCTTCACTACTTACACACCTTAACAACACAACTTCTCTACTTACACACTAACCTATCCCAAACAATTATACACACAACTATCTAACAACAATACACAACTTATAAACAAATGTATGATGACACAAACAACTTAGGTATCTAAGTTGCAATACTTATTCTCTAGTTGTTGAAGGAGTATTATTCTTTTGCACTTGAATGGAGGAAGCTTGGATCACTTAGAAACCAAAGCTTAAGATTATATGATCAAAGGGTTTTTGAAGATATGAAATATGATTTAAAACAGAAAGTTTCAGTGTGCAAAAGGTGAGTAAAAATCCAGGAGAAGGCTGGTATTTATAGGAGAAAAACTGGACAGCTGGAGACCTACTGGAGCGTGGCCGGCCCCCTTAAATAGGGGGCGGTCCCCTTAATTTTAAGGGGGCCGCCTAGTAAAATTAAGGGGGCCGCCCAAGGTGTCCGTTGCCCAGATTTGTCCTTTTGTGGGGAAGGTTTTTCTGGAACATTTTAACTGATTTTGGTTAAAAATTTGAATTCATATTTTTATAAAAGATTAAACATTTTTATTTAATACCAAAAATGTTTTTCAAAAATATATAAAATGTTTTTGATGTTTTATAAAAAATCTAGTTATTAAGAAAATGTTCCTTTGATCATATAATGCATTAAGCACTTGTTTATTCATACCTTAAATGATTAAGTTGTAGAAATGAATATTTACAACTAAATACTTGTTTATTTGATAAGTTTATGTTTAATGAGTTTATATTTTGTGATCATTAAAACATAGAGATATGAATAATGTTTTTAGGCATTATTTATGTCAACAAAATTATATTATTATAAAAGTAATAAATTGTATTTAAATATAGAATGAATGTGAGTAGAAAAAAAAAGTGGACCCACACCTTTATATTAAAACCATCTACTTGATATAGGTTTGAAAAGTCAAGTTAAGTGAAACAAACATATTTTTTCTACCATTACTCCCTTGGACCCACTTAAAAACCCTCCAACTAAACGGGTACTTATATATCAAAAACTCATAAGCCCATGTTATGTTTGATTAGCTTATGTTTAATAAGCTAACAAGCTCAAATGTTTGGTTTAGCTTAGGTGGGTAAATGACCAAAAAGGATATGGGTTAAGAAATGTGAATATTAGATTAGATATAATTAAAGGTAAAACTATAATTTGTAATGAATTATGTTATATAAGTTGAACTCCTATAAGAAACCATATTTTTTTGCTTATAGAAACCACTTATATAAGCTAATAAGCTCAATCATATAGGCTTATTAACACATATAAGTTAGCCCATGATGTAAGCTTATAAGCAGACAAAGACCTCGTAAAATAACTCAAAACCATAAACCCTCTAACCCAAAAGCCCTACATGAATCACTAATTGCATATATATCCAAAACATGTATAAAAATTATTATACTATGTGCATCAAAAACCTGTACAAATGATATATATATATGCAATTATTCACTTTGGGAAGGATAATTCTGCCCCAAATATTAATTTTATAAAAGAAAAGAAAAGAAAGGAAATAATAGAAAAGAAAATAACATTTGATAAATCTAAACCCAGTTTTAGTAAAATAAATGGCAGCCCACGTAGAACAACCAATTTATACACACATTTACACAATTGTTGATGATTGAAAATAGATAGCCTCAGATACTCAGATGCAGGTATTACTATGCTATCAGATGTTGATGTCCAATTTTAAAAAAATCTCAAGAACACAAAATCTTTTTAGTTTGTCTCCATTTCTTTTCTTTTCTTTTCTTTCCTAAATTAATCTTGAGAACACAGTGTAAAGGTTGATTTCAAAATTGTTGAATAACCCAAAGCAGTGACATTGTATTCCATGAATCGAAGCTGATCAATTTGGTTTCGGTCTTGAAGTTTAAGCCTTTAAGGTATGAAACTATGATTTTAATCTCTATAATCTTAAGTTAAAGTATTGATTTTTATGATGATTTCGGTAACGGGTTGAAAACGGGTCATGGGTCAAAATCGGGTAAACAGACACCAGTTTCTTTTTTGGGTATTATGAATAGAAGCTGGATATTGAGGTTTGAGTTAAAATTATAGTTTAAATGTTACTCGTTCTTGCTTATTTTCAGGCTAAATATGCGCTTGAAATAAAGTAATAAACTAACTATAAAATTTTGTTAGGAACATAATAGATGGAGCAACAACACATTCCCTTATCTGCAAATTTACCCATGGTTTGTTGCCGATAACTTAGGAGTCGAAGAAGATGGTTCTAAAGACCATATTTTTTACAGTCTACATGACCCGTTGTCGATATATGAGTGCCAAATCCCTGAGTTGCGCGGGAGACATATTCGAGGGTGTTATCATGGTTGGGTTATTCTTACCGACCATCCTCAAAATTGGTTTCTTTGGAACCCGGTTACCTCTAAGATGACTAATTTCCCCCCTTTGATTTTGACAGAAATTCTGACTCTGTTGGAGAATGTTGTTTGCCAGCCCCTCCTGATGATCTAAATTCAGTTCTCCTGTTAACTAGAACCGACAAACCTGCCTTTGTTTTTTTTCGTTTAATAAGTAAAAGAAAGAAGTTAACAAAATGGATTGAAATGTCGTATGCTAGCCAACTCAAAACTCAAAAGAATAACCGGTGAAGATGGTTCATCTATAACCTAACTTGTTGCAATGGTAAATTATATGCCTTTACTAGGAGTGGCTCGTCTTCTGATTTCGCCATACAGCTTGACGTTGTGGTTAGGGATAAAGAAGTTTTGATAAAGTTATCACTTGTTGGGGCATGTCCTTATCCCTCCTTAACTCGTGGTTACGTGACAGTTTTTCTCAATGGGTCTTGCACATAATTGTTCTACGTTAGAGTAGGTTTTTACGACGGGACACTTGAAAGGGTGCATCTTTTTAAATTGGACATGACTAGTCTAAAGTCGGAAGAAATTGAGAGATTTAGAAACTTGGACATGAGTAATACGACGTGGGAAGAAGTGGAAGACTTAACAGACTTGGATATGAGTCTTGAAATGTGCGAACAATTGGCAGACCTCAAAGACGCTGTATTTTTTGTGGATCTTTTTCGCGATCACTCGGTACATTACAGACCTGCGGTTGCTTCAGAGTGTGGGGGTTATATACACATTCGTGACAGAATGGGCAAATTAATGTATTCTTACCGTTTCAGAGATAATACCATCTCCCTATCTTCTATGCCTTCCCAAGTGCTGCCGACCAGTGGTGTGTCAATATGGGAATATAGGTTTTTTTTTTATTTGATTTGTGTTTATTAATTGCATGAAAAGCATTTTTATAAACTCATGTATTGTGTAGGTTAGAAGATGATCATGGAAAAGCAATGTGTACAGCTGATTCTAGGCGAAAAAATGATGAAATAGTGGTAAGATCATTTATGGATTATAAAGCGGAAGTTAATGAATCGCACCTTCTCAATCTTCCCTTTGATATTTTGGAGATGATTATGGGGCTTTGTGTTGGTGTGGAATACATGAACTTTCGTGCTACATGCAAACATTGTTATTTAGCAGCACCCTCGATAAAATGGAGGGATTAAGCATTATTAAGGAGAATGCAGACTTGTTCATTAATTTCACCATGGTTATTGGTGGTAGACGAAAATCAAGGCATTATCACATTTACTGATCCAATATTGGGTGACAGCTACTTTATGAAAAATCTACACGTATCGCCTTACGTGTGAAAAAATATATTGTTCGAAGTTTGGATGGTTGTTGTTTAGAAGCACGCACTTTCATTGCCTAGTATTCTTTAACCCCTTCACTGGTTATCTCCGCAAGCTTCCACGAAAGGAAGAATATTTCAGCAGTGCATGTTTCTCAGCACCACCGACTTCCCCTGATTGTATGGTTGTTGGATTTACAGTACAATACATTTTCGTCCACTTTGTAGCTCGGGAACCATCCTGGCATACACTTGGTGTTGGGTCATATTCTATTCGCTTTCCAACATTTATCGGACGCGATCTTTACGCCTTGCGTAACGAGGGTGAACTTTTTTGTCTTAAGGATTTGGGTAAAGAGGATCATCCTGGGACGCTTGTTGAAGCTAAAGCCCCAAGAAGTTTCTGCACATCTCCGGTAAAGTATTACTTAATGACTTGTGATCAACATCTTATGCTAGTCATCGTCGGTAAGTTTGGAGAAGGCATTGAGGTATTTAAGAGAATTGATTCCAAACAAGAATGGGAGAAAATAGACAGTTTAGGAAAGCACATGATTTATATTTGTGGTACAACATGTTTGTGCATTGAAGCTACAATGCCAAGAATGGAGAACAAGATCTACTTAGCTTTACACCACTACTGCATTCTAAGAATTGGAAGATTATGTTTTATTCACTCGAACCATGCACGTATCACACATTCAATGGCGAAAACATCCAACAACAGTTCAAGGATTTTTTGGGAACAACATATCATCTCTTCCCACATGCATGGATTGAACCAAGTTGGTGTTAGCCAACTCTACTATCGGTATCACTATTATGTTTTATAACATAATAGTATTAATTAACGTGTTGCATTTTTTAACGTATTCATATTATCTGACCTATATTCATGTAATCAATATGCACTGTTGTTCGTGTGTTTGGTTTTATTGTTTATGTGATAGATGTAATCATAGGGACACATCTGAGTCATTGAGCTATAGTTGAACTTCAGTTCACTCTTTTGAGTTTTATACATGTATGTTTACAACTTATGTGCTAAGTTCAAGCAAGGAATAACGGAATTGCCATGCGTGTGGTTATAAGCCATGTGGACAACTTTATCCTGTATCACTCCACTGTGGATCTATTCACTTTAACTGGTGATTGTAAACAGTTTGCACAATGCGCGCTTTAGTTACCAAATAACTGAATATCATACATACATTTATGTTAATGTTCTATTTTGGGCTCCAACAAAACAAGACCAAAAAATCAATCATGCACTAGTAAAATAAATTCCATGTCTCAGAATTGGAACTTCCTTCAGTGAAAGATTTTAATGTATCAATCAATACATATAAACATATAGAATATCTAACATTATATCAAAATAATTAGTCAGCCCACAATGAAGTATTAGCACTACAGAGAGGATGAAACCAGAAAAGTCTAAATATTCTTGTCATTTTAGTTGAATTAGAATCATACTATTCTTATCAATTTGATTGTTTTAGCTCTTCGGGAAACAGCCAGATAATCAGAAATACATCACTATCGTTGCATTTGTCATTTATAGATGCGTTCTAGCAGTCATGAGTGTAGGGGTGACAATTCAAGTCACGACTTGCACTAGAAAAATGAATTATATGACACTGCATTTGGAACTAATTTCTACACTGCAAGATTTTAGGCATCACTAAGAATATTCAACAATGCATCACCTTTAGTCAGTCTACAGTGATGTAGCTATTAGACGTAGATGGCCCAAGCCTAGTTGTGGGCTTTGGGTCCGTTAGGGTTTCTAGTAGGTTCTATGTAAGACATTGTAAACCCCGTCCGATATATTGTATTATTGATATGGTATTTATAATGCAATTACATAGAACCTACTAGAAACCCTAGAAACACTAACGGACCCAAAGCCCACAACTGGGCTTGGGCCATCTACGTCTAATTGTAGCACTACAGGCAGGATGAAACAAAATTTAGTCTAGTTGTATAAAGACTTGTCAATTTATCAATTTGCTTATTATAGTTCTTTGAAATAACCAAATATGCACCGCTATATGCTCGTGCTCGCTAAACGAATGAGTAAACTCTTATTAATGTTAAAAGTAAGCAGTAATAGTTATGCGTTTTTGTTGTGTGTAACAGTTGTTTTAAGATTCGAAACATATGATGAAAACTTGATGGACCAAAGATGCAAATTGTCTATGTCATCTACTTCATTCCTTAAATATATCTAAGGTGTCGGTCCTGTCGGATACATATAGAAAGTAAACTTAAAAAACCGTCTATTCCCAAATCCATAGTTAGATTTCCAATTAAATAGATGCCTATAACTTTATAAGAGGATTGTCCTCGTGTATTATATATTTAATAAGTCTGGTTTTGGTGTGGGTTTTAAAGATTCGCTTAAGTTTAAGGTATGACTTTAAACCTTCAATCTTATATTCATTCTTTAATTCTTGTTAATTGATGCTTAATATGGATTTCGGTTTTATCTTAAATTAACTCACTCATTAGTTCTATCATAACTCGTGTTAACTGTGATGCTTAACTTATTCAACCTGAATTATAATATAATGAAAATTCTCCTAGCTTACGAAACTAGAGATATAGAAATATTGTAGATATAATGTTTTTGAGGTATCTTAGCTTGATCTTTCTTTGAAGAAAGAAGAAACTTTATTTGCAAACCACCAACAGTTACATAGATAAAATCATACACAAGCATATACATACTCCCCTAAGGGCTCTGCTAGCTTATTCCAGTTCCACCAAAAACGTCTCATATATTGTCAATCGTATTTACTTATGGCTTCCTTCAAGTCCTTTAATTTGCTGCACCAACACCTTTTGCCTTGTTCTGTTATCAGGAACATGCTCCACATGTGGCAATACCTTTTTTTTTTTTGAAAGGCATGACAATACCAACTTTGCCATATTAAATCCACAATACTAAGTTGCGTGACCTTGAGATGCCATGTTTTTGCTAAAGTATCTGTGTTACAAGTCCAATTCCTGTTAACATGCTCCACTATTACTCCAGGCACTCTAAATTAAGCTACCAAGTTTATCGCTTCTAATTCAGCAGCTAGAGCTGATAGTTGACCCACTCTTTGGGAAAAATACGCATCGCTTTTCTTTTATCATCTTTTAAATATCCACCAGAACTTCTGTTTCATTCTGATTCTTAAGCTCCAATTGACTCAAGAGCTCACTGTTTTCCACAAAAACCTCCAACGGAGATCGATTACATAACCCCTGGTCATTTTGAGCTAATCCAGAACCCAACACGTAGTCTAAGCAAAGTAGCACACGCGTTTATACATGTGTCAGTTTTGATACATTTCGACTTAATTATAGTTCTTTCTAATTGATGCTTATGTATAGATTCGTCCTTTCAATTATAGTTAATTCTGGTTCTGCCTATTTTAACTTGGAACACTGATTGTGTATTAAGTTTAATCTTGAACTCATACTGCATGTAACATTATCACAATTCGATATATATATATAAATCGATCCACTCCATTGTAGCTAATTCAATTGGAAAACCTGATTGTTTAAAAGATTAAATTTTAATTAATAGATATTTGAGATGTTTGGGATACCATATCTTATTTTGTTTCCTAAGCAATAGTAATAATTAACATTGCATGATGTTATGATCATTTTAGATGGAGGCGCAGAAGCAAAGTTTATATGGTGGTTCAGTATGTGGCCAATTGCTTCCCTTATCTGCAAACTATCCATGGTTTGTTTCCCAAAACCTGGGAGAAGAAGAAGATAGTTGTAGAGACCTGATTTTTTACACCTTACATGACCCGATGACTAAATATCAATGCCAAGTCCCTCAGTTATTCGGAAGACGTATTCGAGGGTATTTTCATGGTTGGGTTATTCTTTCCAGCTATCCACAAGATGTAATGTGGTGCATTCGGAACCCAAACACTTATAAGAAGATTAATTTTCCCCCTTTGATTTTGAAAGATGTATATTTTGAATCTATCGATGAATGTTGTTTGTCAGCTCCTCCTGATGACCCAAGTTCAATTCTCCTATTAACTAGAACCGAAAAACCTACCCTTGTTTTTTTTCGTCTAAACTGTAAAAAAAAGAAGTTAAGATCGGTCGAAATGTCATATGCTAGCCAACTCAAGAGAATCACCGGTGAAGATGATGTATACCTATATAACCTATCTTGTTGCAATGGTAAAGTATATGCATTGACTAGCAGTTCTGTTGGTCATCTTGTCATACAACTTGACATTTTGGTTAAGAACAAAGAAGTTATAATAAAGTTATTGCTCTTAGGGTTACCTCCTTCTCCTTCCTGGAATCATTGTAATGAGTTGATTGTTTTTCTAAAAGGGTATTGTACCGAATTGTTCTGCATTACAGTAGGTTTTCATGAACAAAGACTTGAAGGAGTTTACCTTTCTAAATTGGATATCACTGGTGTAAAGTCGGAAGATATGGAGAGATTTAAAGGCTTGGACATGAGTTGTAAGAGATGGCAAGAATTGGGAGAAAGGATGGATGTGTCCATGAGTGCGAAAATGTGGGACGAATTTGTAGACCTCAAAGAAGCTATATTTTTTGTAGATCTTGCTTTTGAGTACTTGGTATATTACAGACCTGCGATTGCCTCGTAGTTGGGGGGTTATATACACATTCGTGACAAATTGAGAAAATTCTTGTATTCATACCATGACAAAGATAAAACCATTTCCGTAACTTCTATGCCTTTACTAGTGCTGCCAACAAACAACGTGTCTGTATGGGAATGCGGGTATTCTTTTTTAACTGAGTTATCTTTATAATCAAATACATCGAGAATTTTTTCTTAAATAATAATTTGTGTAGGTTAGAAGATGATCATGGAGAAGCTAAGCGTGTTGTTGATTCTAAACAAGAAAATAATGCCCAGATAGCGGAAAGATCGGTTACAAACAGTGAGATTGGGCATAATGAATCTAACCTTTTCGATCTTCCACTTGTTCTTCTGAAGATGATTATGACACATTGTGTCGATGTGGAATACACGAATTTTCGTGCCACATGTAAACTTTGTCATGTAGCAGTTCCGTTGCTACAATGGAGCAATGAAAGTTCATCAAGGAGTTTGCAAACTTATTCATTAGTTTCACCATGGTTAATAGTGGTAGACAAAAATCAAGGCATCATCACTTTTACTGATCCGATATCAGGTGACAACTACTTTATGAAAAATTTACATGTATTGCTTGCTCATCAAGAAATTTCTTATTCCAGGTTTGGTTGGTTGTTGTTTTTAAGCACTGAATTTCATTGCCTAGTATTCTTTAACCCCTTCACCAATGATCTGCGCAAGCTTCCAGAAGCAGATTTTAATTTCATGAGCATGTGCTTCTCAGCACCACCTACTTCCCATAATTGCATGGTGGTTGGATTTCCAAGAACTGATGAACGTCTTGTTTTGATCCACTATGTAGCTCGGGAACCATCTTGGCGTACACTTCATGTTGATGTTGACCCAAAATATGTTCGTTTTCCAACATTTTTTGGACAAGATCTTTATGCCTTGGGTGGCGAGGGTGAACTTATTGGTTTCAAAGATTTGGGTAAAGAAGATTATTCCTCGACATTTGTTGGAGCTAAAGCCCCAATAAGTTGCATACCTCCAACCCAAGTTTATTTAACGAAGTGTGACCAAGATCTTCTAAAAGTCATCGTGGGTAAGTTTGGAGAACATGTAGCGGTATTCAAATGGATTGATACTAAACAAGAATGGGATAAAATAGATAGTTTAGGAAAGCACACGATTTATATTTGTGGTACAACGTCTTTCTCCATTAAGGCCAAAATGCCAGAAATGGAGAACAAGATCTACTTTCCACTCTTGCATTCCAAGAACAAAAAGATGGTATTTTATTCACTCGCAACATGCAAGTATCACACATTCATTGGCGGAAATATTGAACATCACCTCAAGGATATTTTGGGAACTACATATCATCTCTTCCCTCACGCGTGGATTGAACCAAGTTGGTCCTAGCTAACTCTATTACTGGTATCGTTATGTTTTTGGCCATTTTAAACGTGTTACAATTTTTAGTTTATTAGTACTGCTGATTTGTGTTCATGGAATCATTCTGCACCAGTTATTCATGTGTTGGTTTTTATTGTTCATGTCATAAACGTATTATTTTACTACAATTTTACTGCTTATTTAAAGTGTTTTGAAAGATTCAAAAAAAGTTATTTAGGATGAGAATTATTATTTTTTGATATTCCAAGTTAAATATAATGTCTAATTTTCTGATATTCGAGTTTAAGTACAAACATTACTATGTTAAACGGTCTACAGTCGTGGAGTGACACTTCGGTATACTTCAGCGGCTCACCTGAATTGTGGGTATACTTCGGTATATATGTGTTGTAAGCCTTCTTGAGGGTATCCAATTCAGGAACAACCTTTGTAAGGATTAGAGATGTGTTTTCACACTATGCTGTTAATACTCTCGAAGTCTGAGCCTGTATGTGCTGGAAATCCCACCAAGGAGATTCCTTTCACGAATCGATCCCTTAAGACGTGGGTTGTTACTTGGATTTATCCAATGTAATGATAATTGTCCCTAACCGGATTCGGACGGCTGATGTGCCCGACCAAGGTGAATGGAATCAAGACATTCATCAGTAAAACAATCGTAGTAGTCTATTCTCTAAGAAAAGTCCACCGTGATCGATTGGTATTTTCAACTAACAATATTTATGCAGGTACTGATGAAAGTCCCATTGGAGAAAGACCGTACACCATCATTTCATTCATCAACATCTTCACCTCCACATACTCATACTTATGAAGTTCATCCTCAACAAGCTAAAGTAAAGAACGTTCTAGACAAAGAGATCAAGTTAAAGACAATGATTTACGTCAAAGTTAAAGAGCTAATCAAGAAAGTCAAGAACAAAGTTCAACTATCAATTGAGGAAGACATAAGTATGAAGTTCCAAGCCTTTCCAAGAAGTATGAGTATGTTGGAAAAGACGACACTACAAATATGTGGAGATGTTGATCAAAGGCATTAAAGATCAAAAGACGATACTTCAAAGATCACAAAGCATGAAGGAACAAAGACTATAGACTATTCTATTATGACACACAAAGTTCAAGATCAAAAAGACAGAAGACCTAATCACGTGGATCATCATTCGAATGACCACCCGTTAGGGGGAGATTGTTAGCATTAAAGAAAAGTGGCGGTCATTCTAGTCATAGGAACTTTGTAAACGTGTTATAGAAAATATAGTAGAATAGTCAAAGGGCTTGTGGATTGAACTAATCTAATAGGTTAGTATTTATATATAAGTTAGTCTCTTATGTAAAATCTAATCCAACCCAATCCAAGCCCATAACCAAGCCTATTAGGGCATCTCATCTTAGGTATAAATACACCTCAAATGACATATTTGAGGTGTGTGCTTGAGTGTGTAAGTGTGCGTTTTATGAAATATATTCTAGTTTCTTTCTCTTTTTTATCTCTCTAATACATACGTCATATACTGCTCTTGTACCACCATTCGTGCATCAATATTGTGTGATAAGTTACTAGATCTAGGGTCCTACAATTTACAACCAAACAAAATTTTAATGTCACATCAAACCAAAACCCATACCAAACCCCCATACCAAACACACCCTAAAATGCTCTGATAATGTCATCTAAGATACACTTTATTTTGTTAGCTATCTTATATCTACTTAACTGTTTTGTTTAAAGTTCAAATAATATTGTTTTTTAAACTTAAAACCACAATCTTTTGGTAAACAAATGAAATGCACTTTTCATTGCCTAGGAAGCTGATCATTAAACGTCAAATAATTAATCTTGTAAAACTTGAACCCACAATTTAGTAAACAAATTAAATGAACTTTTCAATGCCAAGATCATTCAAAGGTCGAGGCTGGTATTTGGGCCGGTCCTAAAATACCCGGTCCAATATTGCCGGTCCGGGTCCGATCTGGCCCGACCAGGCCTAGTTCAATTTTTTTTCGAACTAGTCGTTAAAATAGATCATCCCTTGAAAAACACACATTTTTAAAATCACATCTCCGTAAAAAAGAATATGTTGTTGTGTAACAAGCAGGACCCATCACACATAACCTCAACCCTCAAACAATTGATGGGAAGAGATCCTCTCAAGTTATTTATAACTTGATTGATTAAGTTGGGCAATTATCAACCATTGGATCAAATCCAATGGCTCAAATAAAAAAAACAGGTTGATAATTGCAACTTGATCAATCAAGTTATAAATAACTTGAGAGGATCTCTCTCCCTCTTTGATCACAACATCGTCGAGCATATATTATATCTCATGGCATATCATGGCTTAAACTTACATAAAACTTTTACATTGGCCAATTTATCATCGCAGTTTATATTGTAATAGAAAACATAAAATGAAAAATATTTATTGCAAAATATTTGAATACAAGGTACTCTTCGCCGCAACGTGTATGTACCCTGTCAGTAATTATTTGATAAGTCATTGTTTTCTTAATTTAAGGATATAAGCATGAGTCACCTTTATAAAGAAAAAGATAAAGATTTTCTCATGTTTATTTGAACATGATACATCATATTAGCTAACAACAAATAACTTTTGTAAGAAATGATCTCACTTCATGTAACACCCCAAACCCGACAAGGGTAAAAATGTCACATCATGGTGTCAATCAGAACATAATATACGCAAGCGGAAGATCTAAATAAATAAACTGCAAGTCCTGAAACAAAAGACTACCAAAACAAATATAAATCAAACCAACTTCTAAAAGAAGTGAAATAATAAGTCATAAATCTCAAAACATCTAAGGAACTAAGGTAAGGTTGGTCCACTAAAAGCTCCTACTCACATCACTCAATCCCAGCTTCCTGCTTGATACCTGCCGCAGGGAAAAGAAAATGCGGCTGAGCTAACGCTCAGTGAACAGATATAAACAAATGAACGATAATAAGACATAACGAATAAACCAAACAAATCCAATGAGAACCTGCCGAGATAAAATGTCATAAAGAATACGAAGGGAATATATGAAACTGGAAATCAAAGAATAATCCAGAAGTAGTAACGGGTAATAAAGGAATTGCCCAAGTGTCTAAATATGATACATGAATAGACCAAAACAATCAAACAAACATATCGTATCACATCACATCATAATAATCAGATCAGATGGAGTGTACGGCTCCCAGAAGTGTAAGGCACACACATAAATCAAATCCAGAACAGAATACTAGGATGCATCCATACGCTCCCCTGTAAAACAAAGTTATACATAGCCCTACACCTGTACTCTGACAAATATACCTACGTATGAAAGTGGCCAAGTGCGCAGTAAACAAATGGGAACGCTGTGGACAAAATCACACTACCACAGATAGTGTCATGTCAAAGGTGCCTCAATGACATGGCCATGGTACCTCCATGGCTAGATAGTACCTTGAGCAATGGATCAATTCAAATGATATAAACAACACAATATGATAATGACAAAATCAAACGTAAGTATATGAAATATGGAATGGAACATGATAAACAGACAGCAAATGTCAAGAGATCAAGTCATGAGGAATTCTTACTGATAAAGGACAGAATATCTGTACCTTAAATGATATGAGAGCAAACGGAAAAGTGATCACAAGGAACAACGTCCCGTCTTCTTCAACGAATACTTGTAACCACCCGTAATTTTTCAGACTGATTTTTAATAATAAATTATATTTATTATTTCTTAAGTTTCACTTTTGGACTTTTCCGAACTCATTTGAATAAAAAACGAGAGGTTACATCGTTTTTCCTGAAAAACGACACCTCATGTAACACCCCCGACTCGGATTAGGGCAGCGGGATTGAGTTTGGGGTGCTACTCGAGGGGTATGACAGTCACAATCACAGAAAATGATCTCATAACAAGACGTTTTTAATAAAACATAACATTCAGTTACAAAGTTCAACATTCAGAGTTCAAAAGACTCATAACACATTTAGCAGCGGAAAATGAAATAGTTTGCAGCGGAAAATAAAGTAGTTTGCAGCGGAAAATGAAATAGTTTGCAGCGGAAAATAAAGTAGGTTGCAGCAGAAAATAAGATAGAAATAGTAAAACATATCCCATAGATAGCCATCCTGAACCTCCAGCCCTTCCTCGTGCACACTTCATACATCAATTAACTGAGATAAACATGCTAAAAAGTCAACACAAAGGTTGAGTTAAATCCATAGGTTTAATAAAATAATAGTTGAGCACAAGAACTTTAGTCCGGAAGATATAAGCATCAAATTTAAATATCGGGTAAGCGTCACATATTCAATCAGATTATCTTGCTAAGCTCATGACACACAATGCGTTAACCGGCACCAGTAGTTTTGGCGTAAGTCGACAGTAACCGCAGAATTTCATAATCATAATAATTGCCCCCAAAGTAGGTATTTTGCCAGATACCTAGTAACTCAATTATGGTACATCACATGTTGACCGACCTTAGTCAACATGGCGGGATGGTCAAATTCTATAGGCCTATAAACTATAACCGCGCTCACCCGCAGGTGATTAATGGTTCATGATTAAGGGACTTGCGTTAGGAAAAAAAAGGCACTTAGCATTCATAACGTCAATCAGGAAATAGCATACAAGTAAACAATTGTGCTCAGAAAATAGTAAGTAACATGCATCTCCCCCACGGGATTTATAAACATTTAAAAGTATTAAAAGTGGGGCTATGGATCACACCTTAGTCACAGAGAATGCGAGATAAACAATCAGATGGTACGGCACAACAAATGAACCTCAGCACAACCTAATCAATTAAATGGCATAACTCAGAAATAATACTTGAAACGATTTGTGGAAACCGTAGAGGGGGGGGTGAATACGTTTCCATTTAAAAACTTAAAACCTTTTGTATCAAACACCCAATCAAGTGTGACGTAATATGAAAAGTGTCAACAATGATCACATATCATCTAGGGATGAATAAATTAAACTACAACACAAGCACAATCAACCATGACACATACATAATCAACATAACATAAGCAACTAGCCACACAAGCATAAACGCAATGCAAATATAAATATAAAGCGATAAAGAATAAAATGAAAGTAAAGAGATAAGTAAGAAGGCGCAAACCGGACACGATGATTTATAGTGGTTCGGTCACGAAGCTCCTCTTCGCCCTACTCCACTCCCCGAGTACCCAACTCGAGAGTTACTTCACTAATCAACAAACTCCCTTTAGGCGGAGAAAACCGTACACGTCGCTTAACTTGTTTTCCGACACTAAGCTAGATGTCGAGTACTAATCTTAGCTAGCACCAATCTACCACGATCTACCCGATCTACACCGTACACGTCGCTTATCCTATTTTCGACACTAAGCTAGATGTCGAGTGCTAATCTTAGCTAGCACCAATCTACTACGATCTACCCGATCTACCCTTGATCCACATGATCAATCACACAAGCCCAATGGCTTCAAGAGATCTTCACTATCTCTACAAGATCACACTTGATCTTGACTCACTCTCTCTCACAAAGGTAAAATGATCTTGATGTATGCTATGATACAATCAAGAGTGTAACAAATGTTACAAGACCTAACAACTATAACTCTTGTATCTTCTTGGATACTTTGAGTTCTTCTCTTGCTAATCAAGAGGGATGACAACACTTTGTATCTACTTGGATACTTTGTGTTCTTCTCTTGCTAATCAAGAGGGATGACAACACTTTGTATCTACTTGGATACTTTGTGTTCTTCTCTTGCTAATCAAGAGGAATGAAGAGGATCACTTGAGTGGATGATTGGATCACTCTTAAACAAACTAAGACTCTCCAAATGATCAAAGAAAGTTTTCTAAGTGAGGAGGGATTAGACCAGAGAAAAAGGACTGGAAAAATCAAGTTGGAAGTGTGGAATGGTCCACTATTTATAGGCAAGGGAAAATCTGACCGTTACAGACCCACGGCTCCACTAAATACCCGACGGCTCCACTAAATTTAGTGGAGCCGTACCTATTTAATGGTGCCGTAGACGCTCCTTCGTTTGTCTTTAGTGGGGAAGGTTTATTTGGGGAAGTTAGGAGCTGTTTTGGGGGGAAATTTGACTGTTGGGATTTTCAAACATATTTTTCAAAATAAAACTTTTCTTTTTAATTCAAAAATAATTTGTAAAATATATTTTTGAAAAAATGTTTTGTCACATTAAAAATGTGAAGTTTAGAAAAATAAAATCCTTTGATCATTTGTCAAGTAGTAGATTTGTTTGTCCATACCTTGAGTGATTTATGTCGGGATGGAAATCTACGACTTCGTTGAAGCATACTTGAGACGTCGGGAGGTGTTGATGTAAGTATGCATTGATGATTTGTGTTTACAAGTAACTTGCACATTTTACATTATGTATTACAAGTTACATGTTTGTCATTATTAAAACCGAAGAAATCGTTTAGTTTAAATATCGTAATATTTGCACTAACAATCTCCCCCTTTTTGATGATGACAAATATGTAAACCGTAACACACAGTAAAATGTAAAAGTTACCTGTTTACACTTCCTTCTCCCCCTTTTGTCGAATCAAAAAGGTAGTTGCCTCGAGCGCTCCCTTGGATTTACTCCCTACTCCCCCTTATTGCACTAATATCCTTTCTCCCCCGAAAGGCGAGCTTGCATCATCCTAGTGAAGCCTTCTATCAACACTTGTGAAGACGACTCCATGCTATGTATTCAAATACTCCCGAGCTCCCCCTAGCTCAATGCTCCCCTATGGTGACTTAATCCCCTTGTTTATTTACCTTAGTATCTAGCGGATCCATGGATCAAATTCTTACAAAGGCTTTTCCTACATCAAGGGTTAGCTTCGTGCAGCATAATATATAACAGTATAGGAGCAACATTATAGGGATAGAATATACATAGCAAGACATGCATGGGTTAAACTATGTTAGCACGTAAGTGTCACAACCCGACCGAAAACCTAAGGTGTAATTGTTCACTCAATCACACTAATCAAGAACGAGATTCGTTCATTGACTGACGCACTAAATGACTTATTCCAAGTTGTCATTGGGAAGGAAAGTTCTAACAAACCTTTTGAACAACATAATCATCTACCTAAGATGATTGATGTTAAGGATAGTTTGTTGATAAGACATACTCTAAATGATTACTATTATGATAAGTCGTGCCATAAAGTAGACTCGATAGAGGTTATACCTAAATGATTCCATAATGTGGGAGAGTGTTGGTTGTGGTGACAACAAGGACAACTTGGGTTATGTGGTTGTAGGGGATAAATAATGGGATGACCCATTAGTGGTTGTGGTGATGGTGATAGTGATAAGGATGATGTGTTAGTGCCAAGTTCAAAAGGAGATGTATGTGACAAGGTTAGTGTGAGAGCTAAAGGTTGTGGTGACGGTGATGGTGATAAGGATGATGTGTTGGTGCCAAGTCCAAAGAGGTTTGATGGTGATAGGGTTAGTGTGATAGCTAAAGGTTGTGGAAGACTTGGTGGAGGTAAGGGTGTAGGAATCCTAAAGGTGGAGGATGATGATGATGTGGTTGGAGATGTTGGTTTTGCCCTTTGAGGAAAGGTGGGAAAGGATGGTTTAGGTTAATATATCGTTTGCACTGACAATGAGATGCATGATATATTTCAAAAGGGAAAAAGAAAAGGTGCATGTGATCCTAATAGGATTGTTGGTGGATATCTCTAACGGGGTTAAGGTAATGAAGTTCTAGGTTTCTAGGTTGGATGATCCTAGTTGTGTGTTAGGGATAATTTGGTGCATGAAGGGTTTCGTGTGTTTGTGAGGTGTGGAAACCGTAGAGGGGGGGGGGTGAATACGTTTCCATTTAAAACTTAAAACTTTTGTATCAAACTCCCTATCAAGTGTGATGTGATATGAAAAGTGTCAACTATGATCATATAGCATCAAGAGATGAATATAGTAAACTACAACATATACACAATCAAACCACGACACATAGATAATCAACATAACATAAGCAACTAGCCACACAAGCAAAAACGCAATGCAAATATAAAGCGATAAAGAATGAAATGAAAGTAAAGAGATAAGTAAGAAGGCGCAAACCGGACACGGTGATTTATAGTGGTTCGGTCACGAAGCTCCTCTTCACCCTACTCCACTCCCCGAGTACCCAACTCTAGAGTTACTTCACTAATCAACAAACTCCCTTCAGGCGGAGAAAACTGTACACGTCGCTTAACTTGTTTTCCGACACTAAGCTAGATGTCGAGTGATAATCTTAGCTAGCACCAATCTAACACGATCTACCCGATCTACACCTTACACGTCGCTTATCCTATTTCCGACACTAAGCTAGATGTCGAGTGCTAATCTTAGCTAGCACCAATCTACCACGATCTACCCGATCTACCCTTGATCCACATGATCAATCACACAAGCCCAATGGCTTCAAGAGATCTTCACTATCTCTTAAGATCACAATGATCTTGACTCACTCTCTCACAAAAGAAAAATAATCTTGATGTATGCTATGATACAATCAAGAGTGTAACCAATGTTACAAGACCTAACAACTACAACTCTTGTATCTTCTTGGATACTTTGAGTTCTTCTCTTGCAAATGAAGAGGAATGATAACACTTTGTATCTACTTGGATACTTTGTGTTCTTCTCTTGCTAATCAAGAGGGATGACAACACTTTGTATCTACTTGGATACTTTGTGTTCTTCTCTTGCTAATCAAGAGGGATGACAACACCTTGTATCTACTTGGATACTTTGTGTTCTTCTCTTGCTAATCAAGAGGGATGACAACACCTTGTATCTACTTGGATACTTTGTGTTCTTCTCTTGCTAATCAAGAGGAATGAAGAGGATCACTTGAATGGAGGATTGGATCACTCTTAAACAAACTAAGACTCTCCAAATGATCAAAGAAAGTCATCTAAGTGAGGAGGGATTAGACCAGAGAAAAAGGACTGGAAAAATCAAGTTGGAAGTGTGGAATGGTCCACTATTTATAGGCAAAGAAAAATCTAGCCGTTACGTACGGACGGCTCCGTTAAATACCCGACGGCTCCGTTAAATTTAATGGAGCCGTCCCTATTTAAAGGTGCCGTGGACGCTCCCTTTTTTGTCTTTTGTGGGGAAGGTTTATTTGGGGAAGTTAGGAGCTGTTTTGGGGGGAAATTTGACTGTTGGGATTTTCAAACATATTTTTCAAAATAAAACATTTCTTTTTAATTCAAAAATAATTTGTGAAATATATTTTTGAAAAAATGTTTTGTCACATTAAAAATGTGAAGTTTAGAAAAATAAAATCCTTTGATCATTTGTCAAGTAGTAGATTTGTTTGTCCATACCTTGAGTGATTTATTTCGGGATGGAAATCTACGACTTCGTTGAAGCATACTTGAGACGTTGGGAGGTGTTGATGTAAGTATGCATTGATGTTTTGTGTTTACAAGTAACTTGCACATTTTACGTTATGTTTTACAAGTTACATGTTTGTCATTATTAAAACCGAAGAAACCGTTTAGTTTAAATATCGTAATATTTGCACTAACAATCTCCCCCTTTTTGATGATGACAAATATGTAAACCGTAAGACATAGTAAAATGTAAAAGTTACCTGTTTACACTTCCTTCTCCCCCTTTTGTCGAATCAAAAAGGTAGTGTCATGAGCGCTCCCTTGAATTCATCCCCTACTCCCCCTTATTGAACTACATTCCTTTCTTCTCAGAAAGGCGAGTTTGCATCATCCCAGTGAAGTCTTCTATCACGACCATTAGAAGGACTCCATGCTATGTATTCAAATTCTCCCGAGCTCTCCCTAGCTCAATGCTCCCCTATGGTGACTTAATCCCCTCGTGTATTTACCTTAGTATCTAGCGGATCCATGGATCAAATTTATACGAAGACTTTTCCTACATCAAGGGTTAGCTTCGTGCAACATAATATATAACAGTATAGGAGCATATAGGGATAGAATACACATAGCAAGACATGCAAGGGTTAAACTAAGTTAACACGTAAGTGTCACAACCCGACCAACAACCTAAGGTGTAATTGTTCAATTAATCATACTAATCAAGAACGAGATTCGTTCGTTGACTGACACACTAAATGACTTCTTCCAAGTTGTCATTGGGAAGGAAAGTTCTAACAAACCTTTTGAACAACATAATCATCTACCTAAGATGATTGATGTTAAGTATAGTTTGTTGATAAGACATACCCTAAATGATTACTATTATGACAAGTCGTGTCATAAGTAGACTCGATAGAGGTTATACAACAAGGACAACTTGGGTTATGTGGTTGTAGGGGATAAATAATGGGATGACCCATTAGTGGTTGTGGTGATGGTGATTGTGATGAGGTTGATGTGTTGGTGCCAAGTCCAAAGAGGTTTGATGGTGATAGGGTTAGTGTGATAGCTAAAGGTTGTGGTGGACTTGGTGTGGGAATCCTAAAGGTGGAGGATGATGATGATGTTGGTTTTGCCCTTTGAGGAAAGGTGGGAAAGGCTGGTTTAGGTTAATATATCGTTTGCACTGACAATGAGATGCATGATATATTTCAAAAGGGAAAAAGAAAAGGTGTATGTGATCCTAACAGGATTGTTGGTGGATATCTCTAACGGGGTTAAGGTAACGAAGTTCTAGGTTTCTAGGTTGGATGATCCTAGTTGTGTGTTAGAGATAATTTGGTGCATGAAGGGTTTCATGTGTTTGTGAGGGTTAAAGGTTGTTGAACTAACTATCACTTATCCAAAGTGAGGAGTAGTTGTAAGGTTTGAGTGTGATGAGTTGAGGGTTATAGGTTTGAGTGTGATGATCTATGGGTTGAAGGTTCTTAGACTAACTATCACTGTCAAGAGTGAAGTGTAGTTATAAGGGTTGAGTGCGATGATGATGTTGATGTGAGGTTTGAAGGTGAGATGCAAGATAAGCTTGCAATGGTGAGGCCTTATATAGGCAAGAGTTGTGGGATTCGAACTAAAGTTGGTGTAAGAGTCCTATGGTGTAGTGAGGGAATCCTAGGGTGTATGTGAGTTTGCAAAATTTTGCAGGTTTGAGGTTAGGGATGCAGGGATCTAAAGGAAACAGTGAAAATTCGTCAAACATAGGCACGGTACCACTAAATACCACACGGTACCGTTAAGTTTAATGGTACCGTGGCCTATTTAACGGTACCGTGACATGGAAGTCACGAATTTTCTTGTTCAGCCTAGTTCTGGGCAGCTAAAGGGAAGTTTCCTAGGGATTAAGAACCACATTTGTGTGTTCTTGAGAGTGTTTGGTGAAAGGCTATATGATTGTGTTTTCTCTCCCCCTTAATCTATGACCATCCGGACAAGATGCAAAAGATAAAGAGGAAAAACAAACGTTGACAGAAGCGATGAGCTTAGTAACGTCATGACAAGTGGTGGATAGCATACGATAAACTTCACCTTTGAAGTCACGTAGCTCTTCTCAGTCATTTTGAATATTCATAGAATATTTATATGATGAGGCATGTGATTACTTGGAGATATCCTAAGGGTTAAGAAGATAAAATCTTCAGGGTTGTGAGGTAGGTGATAAGGTTATAGGGTTATCTATGTTGATGAAGGAGGGTTATCTCAACGTATCCTAATGGTTCTTCGTTTGAAGTGTGTGGAAGATGAGTGGGATGCGGAAGCATTGGTAGTGTTTAGTACCATGCGGAAGTGAAAGGGAAGAAGGCTTAGGAATCAGAAGATAGATACAATCTGTTCTGATAGGATATGGTTCTGGTTCAAGACTACATCGAGTGGGTTTCGATAGTGTTTTTGAAACAGTGAGAATAAGCTGTCTCAGCAGACAACGGTCCGACGGTACCGTTAAATTTAGCGGTACTGTCCCCTATTTAAGAGTACCGTGACCTGCTGAGGTCAGTTTTGACCCAAAATTAAATTTCTGACAAAGAAATTTCACATATGTTGTGATTTTTCTGAACCTTAGATTAAAAAAATTTATACCGAATAAATTCTTTTATGAATGAATCCAACGGGATTCGATGAACGTTTGTCGAGAACGAGAAATGACATTTAATTGCATTTTGCAAATTAAATAAACTTTAAATATTTCGGATGAAATATTTAAGTTGTCATTGGAGTTTAAGAGGATTTTACGAATAAATCTCGCTGATTCAGGGAGATTTTTTGACACGAGGAGAGAATTTATACCTAATAAATTCTTTGAACGGTACTGGACGAGAAGAGATGACTTCTATATTTCCGAGGAAATATATAGGTAGTCATTAGAGCGATGTGAAGGATGACTTAATATTTCCAGTGAAATATTCAGATAGTCATGAGAGGGATTTAAAGAATGACTCAATATTTCCAGTGAAATATTTAAAGAGTCATGAGACGAGACACACGAGATGACTACAATATTTCTAGTGAAATATTCAAGTAGTCATAAGAGGGATACGAGGGATGACTTTAATATTTCCAGTGAAATATTTAAATAGTCATAAGATTTATGGAATATGTTCCATCATTCCTAGACCTAGAAAGAGATGGTTAAGGGATTCTCGGTTGAGAGGTTTGGTTGATTTACGGATTTTGATGTGCTTCGCACGTGAGTGTTTAACAGGGTTTTGAAAGATGTAAAGCTAGGCCTATGGTGCTGGTTTGCAGCAGGGTTTGGGATCTTAAGACGTGTATAATCACACGAGGATGAAATGAACTACAAATCACTTATATAGTAACTTGTGAGTCCCTTGTCATCCGAGGGTTGATGTTAGCTTTTAGCTTTTGGATGAGCGTTTTAACATATGTTGTTAAAAGGATTGAGTATGATGTTTCGGATATGACATTTAACAATTGCGATCGCAAGTTAAACTTACTTGAATATTTCGGATGAAATATTTAAGTTGTCAACCCTACTCCGAGTTCTACTAGGTTTGTTCCTAACCTTCCCATGACAAACGGGTGTATTACTTGGAAGAAGGCGAAGTGATGACTGGGGAATTAGGACAACTTCGCGACTACTCTAACTTATGGGTTTTGACACTAGTGTATGACTCTATGACTTCTAAGGGTTCATAGTGATGGGCATACCTAATTCCTAATGTGTCAAAAGGACATAGTGTGGGTGCAAACATTACAAGCAAATCATGTAAAAGGCACATAAGAAATAAATGCAAACATCATGCAAAACATGATAATCATTTAGCATTTAAGATCGCGAAGACATTTAATAATATCTTACGAGAACATGTTATCATTTTGAAACACGTATGTGGGATGCAAGCAATCTAGGTTTGCTAAGGAAGATCCTAGTTACTACTTGTTCAAAATGAAATCCTAACGGGAGATAAAGTTCACCGATGTAACCTATCTCTAGTCAAATGTAGGAATGGGAAATTTTCAAGTTAGAGAATGAGTATGAGACTATCACTAGTGGTGCTCAATTAAGGCTAAACACGACCATTTTTACGGGTTATACACGAACCCAACTTCTCTCCTGGAAGCAATCCAACCGTTAGGTCAAATTGAATTTCTAGTGCGATAGGTTCTCCAGTAGTCATTCTCATGTTAGAAGAATTCAAATTCCTATATTTGCCTATCGAAGTATAGCAAAGATGATATTATCTTGTTTTTCTTATACATGGCCTAATATGACTCAATTAACCATACTTTGAAATTTGGTTAAGATAATGACATGTCTTACACAACTCCTAACAAAGGCAAGCGAAATGTTTTTAATTTCGTATTTGAGATTTAGAGGTTATTTGATGAAGATGGTGTATTTTATGATCTCTTGGACATCATCTTTGTTTGTTGAGTTGTTACATGTTATTTTAACATGATTTGGTTTCCTAGAACCAAGAGACAATCTAATGTGATACAATGTAGAATCCTACTACATCGTGTGTGTTTCAAGAATGCTCCATTGCATATCTTGAGAAAGAATCTAGTGAAGGTTACATACCTCAATAGATCTTGTGAGCATTATATTAAAAATGAGACATATTGTATATTTCAACAAATATGCTTTTCTAAGAGGAAACTTATCACTCTTACGAATGCTTTGTGAAACAAGTATTTTAGTGTATGACCAATTTTACTTGTTTATGCAATGACACATGTTGTATTGGGTTATTATTCAACTCTAATATCCTATATTTGTTAACAGGATGCAATGTATTCTCTTGTAACATAACCATTCATGTTACAAAGAAAATAACATGCATGAGATATAGGTTATCTTTTGTCAATCTTTTGATAAGAGAAATACATGTGATATTCTCAAAGATTGATGACTTACATAATAGTTAATAACATATTATGCGTGACACTTTTACTAGACATGTGGCTTTGAGTGTTGAGTTGTTCATGAGCAAAGTTTACATATGTTGTTTGTTTGCTCGTGTTTGGTTTTTCGGAAATGACACATTTACCAATTGCATTGCAATGTAAATTACTTGTATATTTCAGATGAAACATCCAAGTTGTCAATCCTACTTGATTGTGTATTTTATGCATCTTTTAAACATGTTAGTTTAAAGTTTGGAACACAAACATTGGACAAGAAGACTTAACATGGCATCTTCAACACAAGTGTGAGTTATGATCCGATACATATTATTTTCGTCTTGAGAGGACGTCATTATTGTCATAACAATCGAGTGTGATTGAGTATGTAGATTCAAGATAATATGTTTCATCATGTTTTGATGTTATCTTGAAGCTAAACAAATAATGACTCCAATTTCATGTCCACACTCGAAAACTTGTCAATTAGATTCGATGATGATATCAATCATAATTTGAATAATGAATTGATATGTACTCGAAATCTTTCTTGACCCTCACGATCACTCCTTTTAAAAAGAAAATAAAAATTTAAGGAGTGTGTTCCATTTATTCTAATACTACTTGTATGTGTGAGGTTAATGACATATTAAGTTACTACTTCGATATTGTCATTTATTTTTATTTGAGAAAAACTATTTATATTATTAAGTATAATACTTTTAGTTTTTCGACACCTTATTAGTATAAAAATAATTATCTTAACTATTTTTATACAACATACGTAAAATACTAAATGTTTAAAAACATTTTGTATGTGTGTTAAATCGATGCAAGTTTAATACATTTTCTTTTACATAAATACTAATGTATTAAAATGACTTTTTATCTTATTTAGACAACCCATGGTCAAACAAGACAAAATGATGTAATGTTTTAAAGATCATGTTACGGATTTTATGAAAGTGTTAAGTATTTTGGGGTGATATACTTTTTACACTTAAACCTTTGGAAAAATAATTGTGTAAGACAATATCTTTCGACACACATGATCTACCAACTTAGTTTCTATTCCTAAGAAGGTTACTAAACCATTTTGAAAACTTGCAACAAATGCAAGAAAAATGGTTGATGCCTATATGCAATGCAAACTAATTACTTAATATAGTGCAAGTGATTTAGCATGAGCCTTATAAATGCATAAACCGGAAAACTATAATAAGCAAATAGCAATTTAGCTTAGCACAAAAAAAATACTTATCGTCATTTTGTGTATTAGACTCAACATTGTTTAAAATAATGGGCGACACGACTCGTACAGACTTATGGTTGATTTTATATGGATTTCTGAAAATGAACCAAAAGTGAAAAACAGACAAACAGATGCACGGCACCATTAAATGACTCACGGTACCATTAAATATAACGGTACCGTACCATATTTAGTGGTACCGTGGTCTGTTTTCTGATTCAGAACTGCATGACTTAATGACTCGTTCTGAAAACATGACCGGACACTTAAAAACACTATTCTTTTAGTGGTTTAAGAAAACCTTCAAGCTAGTATGACAAAGTATACTTAACAACAAAACTTGTAAGTATTAGACAACTAATAACTTATCATATTTCATCACATTCAAAGGTGGGAAAGGATGGTTTAGGTTAATATATCATTTGCACTGACAATAAGATGCATGATATATTTCAAAAGGGAAAAAGAAAAGGTGCATGTGATCCTAACAGGATTGTTGGTGGATATCTCTAACGGGGTTAAGGTAATGAAGTTCTAGGTTTCTAGGTTGGATGATCCTAGTTGTGTGTTAGGGACAATTTGGTGCATGAAGGGTTTCGTGTGTTTGTGAGGTGTGGAAACCGTAGAGGGGGGGGGTGAATACGTTTCCATTTAAAACTTAAAACTTTTGTATCAAACTCCCTATCAAGTGTGATGTGATATGAAAAGTGTCAACTATGATCATATAGCATCAAGAGATGAATATAGTAAACTACAACATATACACAATCAAACCACGACACATAGATAATCAACATAACATAAGCAACTAGCCACACAAGCAAAAACGCAATGCAAATATAAAGCGATAAAGAATGAAATGAAAGTAAAGAGATAAGTAAGAATGCGCAAACCGGACACGGTGATTTATAGTGGTTCGGTCACGAAGCTCCTCTTCGCCCTACTCCACTCTCCGAGTACCCAACTCGAGAATTACTTCACTAATCAACAAACTCCCTTCAGGCGGAGAAAACCGTACACGTCGCTTAACTTGTTTTCCGACACTAAGCTAGATGTCGAGTGCTAATCTTAGCTAGCACCAATCTACCACGATCTACCCGATCTACACCTTACACGTCGCTTATCCTATTTCCGACATTAAGCTAGATGTCGAGTGCTAATCTTAGCTAGCACCAATCTACCACGATCTACCCGATCTACCCTTGATCCACATGATCAATCACACAAGCCCAATGGCTTCAAGAGATCTTCACTGTCTCTTAAGATCACAATGATCTTGACTCACTCTCTCACAAAAGAAAAATAATCTTGATGTATGCTATGATACAATCAAGAGTGTAACCAATGTTACAAGACCGAACAACTACAACTCTTGTATCTTCTTGGATACTTTGAGTTCTTCTCTTGCAAATGAAGAGGAATGATAACACTTTGTATCTACTTGGATACTTTGTGTTCTTCTCTTGCTAATCAAGAGGGATGACAACACTTTGTATCTACTTGGATACTTTGTGTTCTTCTCTTGCTAATCAAGAGGGATGATAACACCTTGTATCTACTTGGATACTTTGTGTTCTTCTCTTGCTAATCAAGAGGGATGACAACACCTTGTATATACTTGGATACTTTGTGTTCTTCTCTTGCTAATCAAGAGGAATGAAGAGGATCACTTGAATGGAGGATTGGATCACTCTTAAACAAACTAAGACTCTCCAAATGATCAAAGAAAGTCATCTAAGTGAGGAGGGATTAGACCAGAAAAAAAGGACTGGAAAAATCAAGTTGGAAGTGTGGAATGGTCCACTATTTATAGGCAAAGAAAAATCTAGCCGTTACGTACGGACGGCTCCGTTAAATACCCGACGGCTCCGTTAAATTTAATGGAGCCGTCCCTATTTAAAGGTGCCGTGGACGCTCCCTTTTTTGTCTTTTGTGGGGAAGGTTTATTTGGGGAAGTTAGGAGCTGTTTTGGGGGGAAATTTGACTGTTGGGATTTTCAAACACATTTTTCAAAATAAAACATTTCTTTTTAATTCAAAAATAATTTGTGAAATATATTTTTGAAAAAATGTTTTGTCACATTAAAAATGTGAAGTTTAGAAAAATAAAATCCTTTGATCATTTGTCAAGTAGTAGATTTGTTTGTCCATACCTTGAGTGATTTATGTCGGGATGGAAATCTACGACTTCGTTGAAGCATACTTGAGACGTCGGGAGGTGTTGATGTAAGTATGCATTGATGTTTTGTGTTTACAAGTAACTTGCACATTTTACGTTATGTTTTACAAGTTACATGTTTGTCATTATTAAAACCGAAGAAACCGTTTAGTTTAAATATCGTAATATTTGCACTAACATGAGGATTGAAGGTTGTTGAACTAACTATCACTTATCCAAAGTGAGGAGTAGTTGTAAGGTTTGAGTGTGATGAGTTGAAGGTTATAAGGTTTGAGTGTGATGATCTATGGGTTGAAGGTTCTTAGACTAACTGTCACTGTCAAGAGTGAAGTGTAGTTAAAAGGTTTGAGTGTGATGATGATGTTAATGTGAGGTTTGAAGGTGAGATGCAAGATAAGCTTGCAATGGTGAGGCCTTATATAGGCAAGAGTTGTGGGATTCGAACTAAAGTTGGTGTTAGAGTCCTATGGTGTAGTGAGGGAATCCTAGGGTGTATGTGAGTTTGCAAGATTTTGCAGGTTTGAGGTTAGGAATGCAGGGATCTAAAGGAAACAGTGAAAATTCGTCAAACATAGGCACGGTACCACTAAATACCACACGGTACCATTAAATTTAACGGTACCGTGGCCTATTTAACGGTACCGTGACCTGGAAGTCACGAATTTTCCTATACAGCCTAGTTCTGGGCAGCTAAAGGGAAGTTTCCTAGGGAATAAGAATCACATTTGTGTGTTCTTGAGAGTGTTTAGTGAAAGACTATATGAGTATGTTTTTGCTCCCCCTTAATCTATGACCAACCGGACAAGATGTAAAAGATAAAGAGGAAAACAAACGTTGACTGAAGCGATGAGCTTAGTAACGTCATGACAAGTAGTGGATAGCATACGATAAACTTCACCTTTGAAGTCACGTAGCTCTTCTCAATCATTGTGAATATTCATAGAATATTTATATGATGAGACATGTGATTACTTGGAGATATCCTAAGGGTTAAGAAGATAAAATCTTCAGGGTTGTGAGGTAGGTTATAAGGTTATAGGGTTATTTATGTTGATGAAGGAGGGTTATCTCAACGTATCCTAATGTCTTCGTTTGAAGTGTGTGTGAGATGAGTGGGATGCGGAAGCATTGGTAGTGTTTAGTACCATGCGGAAGTGAAAGGGAAGAAGGCTTAGGAATCAGAAGATAGATACAATCTGTTCTGATAGGATACGGTTCTGGTTCAAGACTACATCGAGTGTGTTTCGATAGTGGTTTTGAAACAGTGAGAATAAACTGTCTCAGCAAATAACGGTCCGACGGTACCGTTAAAAATAACAATACTGTCCCCTATTAAAGTGTACCGTGACCTGCTGAGGTCAGTTTTGACCCAGAATTAGATTTCTGACAAAGAAATTTCACATATGTTGTGATTTTTCTGGACCTTAGATTAAAAGAATTTATACCGAATAAATTCCTTTATGAATGAATCCACCGGGATTCGATGAACGTTTGTCGAGAACGAGAAATGACATTTAATTGCATTTCGCAAATTAAATAAACTTTAAATACTTCGGATGAATTATTTAAGTTGTCATTGGAGTTTAAGAGGATTTTACGAATAAATCTTCGCTGATTAAGGGAGATTTTTCGACACGAGGAGAGAATTTATACCTAATAAATTCTTTGACCGGTACTGGACGAGAAGAAATGACTTTTATATTTTCGAGGAAATACATAGGTAGTCATTAGAGCGATGTGAAAGATGACTTAATATTTCCAGTGAAATATTTAAAAAGTCATCAGACGAGACAAAGGATATGACTTGACATTTCCAATGAAATATCTAACAGTCGTGGGACGAGATCGAGGGAATGACTTGATATTTCCAGTGAAATATCTAAAAGTCATGACACGAAATAGAATAGATGATCTCAATATTTCCAGTGAAATATTCAAGAGATCATGCAAGGAACGTGAGGGATGACTTAATATTTCCAGTGAAATATTTAGATAGTCATGAGAGGGATTTAAAGAATGACTCAATATTTCCAGTGAAATATTTAAAGAGTCATGAGACGAGACGCACGAGATGACTACAATATTTCCAGTGAAATATTCAAGTAATCATAAGAGGGGTACGAGAGATGACTTTAATATTTCTAGTGAAATATTTAAATAGTCATAAGTTTTATGGAAAATGTTCCATCATTCCTAGACCTAGACGAAGATGGTAAGGGGATTCTCGGTTGAGAGGTTTGGTTGATTTAAGGGTTTCTATGTGCTTCGCACGTGAGTGTTTCATGGGGTTTTGAAAGATGTAAAGCTAGGCCTATGGTGCTGATTTGTAGCAGGGTTTGGGATCTTAAGACGTGTATATTTACACGAGGATGAAAGGAACTACTAATTACTTATATAGTAACTCGTGAGTCATTTGGATGAGCGTTTTAACATATGTTGTTAAAAGGCTTGAGTATGATGTTTCGGATATGACATTTAACAATTGCGATCGCAAGTTAAACTTACTTGAATATTTCGGATGAAATATTTAAGTTGTCAACCCTACTCCGAGTTCTACTAGGTTTGTTCCTAACCTTCCCATGACAAAAAGGTGTATTACTTGGAAGAAGGCGAAGTGATGACTGGGGAATTAGGGTAACTTCGCGACTACTTTGACTTATGGGTTTTGACATTAGTGTATGGCTCTATGACTTCTAAGGGTTCATAGTGATGGGCATACCTAATTCCTAATGTGTCAAAAGAACATAGTGTGGGTGCAAAATTTATAAGTAAATCAAGTAAAATGCACATAAGGAATAAATGCAAACATCATGCAAAACATGATAATCATTTAGCATTTAAGATCATGAAGACATTTAATCATGTCTTATGAGAACATGTTATCATTATGAAACATGTATGTGGGATGCAAGAAATCTAGGTTTGCTAAGGCAGATCCTAATTACTACTTGTTCAAGATGACATCCTAATGGGAGATATAGTTCAACGATGCAAACTATCTCTAGTCAAATGTAGGAATGAAAATTTTTCAAGTTAGAGAATGAGTATGAGACAATCACTAGTGGTGCTCAATTAAGGCTGAACACGACCATTTTTATGGGTTATACCACAAACCCAACTTCTCTCCTGGAAGCAATTCAACTGTTAGGTCAAATTGAATTTCTAGTGCGATAGGTTCTCCATTAGTCATTCTCATATTAGAAAATTTCTAATTCCTATATTTGCCTATTGAAGTGTAGCAAAGATGATATTAGCTTATTTCGCTAATACATGACCTAATATGACTCAACTAACCATACTTTGAAGGTCGATTAAGAGAATGACATGTCTTACACAACTCCTAACAAAGGCAAGCGAAATATTTTAATTTCGTGTTTGAGATTTAGAGGTTATTTGATGGAGATGGTGTATTTTATGATCTCTTGGACAACTTCTTTGTTTGTTGAGTTGTTACATGTTATTTTAACATGATTTGGTTTTCTAGAACCAAGAGACACTCTAATGTGATACAATGTAGAATCTACTACATCGTGTGTGTTTCAAGAATGCTCCTTTGCATATCTTGAGTGAGAATCTAGTAAATGTTACTTACCTCAATAGATCTTGTGAGCATTTTATTTAAAATGAGACATACTGTTTATTTCAACAAGTATGCTTTTCTAAGAGGAAACTTATCACTCTTATGAATGCTTTGTGAAACAAGTATTTTAGTGTATGACTAATTTTACTTGTTTATGCAATGACACATGACGTATTAGGTTATTATTCAACTCTAATATCCTATATTTGTTAACAGGATGCAATGTATTCTCTTGTAACATAACCATTCATGTCACAAAGAAAATAAGATGCATGGGATATAAGTTATCCTTTGTCAATCTTTTGATAAGAGAAATACATGTGATATTCTCAAAGATTGATGACTTACATAATAGTTAATAACATATTATGTGTGACACTTTTACTAGACATGTGACATTGAGTGTTGAGTCGTTTATGAGCAAAGTTTACATATGTTGTTTGTTTGCTCTTGTTTGGTTTTTCGGAAATGACACATTTACAAATTGCATTGCAATGTAAATTACTTGTATATTTCGGATGAAACATCCAAGTTGTCACTCCTACTTAGTTGTGTATTTTATGCATCTTTTAAACATATTAGTTTAATGTTTGGAACACAACCATTGGACAACAAGACTCAATATGGCATCTTCAACACAAGTGTGAGTTATGATCCGATGCATATTATTTTCGTCTTGAGAGGACGTCATTATTTTCATAACAATCGAGTGTGATTGAGTATGTAGATTCAAGATAATATGTTTCATCATGTTTTGATGTTATCTTGAAGCTAAACAAATAATGACTCCAATTTCATGTCCACACTCGAAAACTTGTCAATTAGATTCGATGATGATATCAATCATAATTTGAATAATGAATTGATATGTACTCGAAATCTTTCTTGACCCTCACAATCACTCCCTTTTTAAAAAGAAAATAAAAATTTAAGGAGTGTGTTCCATTTATTTTAACACTAGTTGTATGTGTGAGGTTAATGACAAACTAAGTTACTACTTTGATATTGTCATTTATTTTTATTTGAGAAAAACTATTTATATTATTATGTATAATACTCTTAGTTTTTCGACACCTCATTAGTATAAAAATAATTATCTTAACCATTTTTATACCACATACGTAAAATACTAAATGTTTAAAACATTTTGTATGTGTGTTAAATCAATGCAAGTTTAATACATTTTCTTTTAATTAAATACTAATGTATTAAAATGACCTTTTATCTTGTTTAGACAACCCATGGTCAAACAAGACAAAATGATGTGATGTTTTAAGGATCATGTTACGGATTTTATGAAAGTGTTAAGTGTTTTGGGGTGATATACTTTTTACACTTAAACCTTTGGAAAAATAATTGTGTAAGACAATATCTTTCGACACACATGATCTACCAACTTAGTTTCTATTCCTAAGAAAGTTACTAAACCATTTTAAGAACTTGCAACAAATGCAAGACAAATGGTTGATGCCTATATGCAATGCAAACTAATTACTTAATATAGTGCAAGTGATTTAGCATGAGCCTTATAAATGCATAAACCGAAAAACTATAATAAGCAAATAGCAATTTAACACACAAAAATACTTATCGTCATTTTGTGTATTAGGTATAACAATGTATACTAAGCTTGATTTTATTTGACAATGAATTGGTTTCCTCCCCATTTCAAATATTTTTGCTGAGCACTTTGAAAACATGTCAAGGTTTAAAAGTTGAATCGCCCTTTTTCAGTTTGACCAAAAATTTACGCAAACTGCATGACCAGACGACCTTTAGTTGAAAATCAAGGACTTTAACATACTTTCATTTAGAACTAATTCATAAAAATGTTTCTCAAATGAAAGTAGACTCAACATCGTTCTAAATGATGAGCGACACGATTCGTACAGACTCATGGTTGATTTTATATGGATTTTTGAAAATGAACCAAAAATGAAAAACAGACAATCAGATGCATGGCACCGTTAAATGACCCACGGTACCATTAAATATAACGGTACCGTACAATGTTTAGTGGTACCGTGGTCTGTTTTCTGATTCAGAACTGCATGACTTAATGACTCGTTCTGAAAACATGACCGGACACTTAAAGACACTGTTCTTTTAGTGGTTTAAGAAAACCTTCAAGCTAGTATGACAAAGTATACTTAACAACAAAACTTGTAAGTATTAAGCAACTAAATACTTTTCATATTTTTATCACCTTCATGGGTAATTTGATACATGGATCGTACTCAATTTTGAAAACCATTTGTTTTAAAAATTTGAGCGACGTGGCTCTGGTACCAATTGTGGAAACCGTAGAGGGGGGGGGGGTGAATACGTTTCCATTTAAAAACTTAAAACCTTTTGTATCAAACACCCAATCAAGTGTGACGTAATATGAAAAGTGTCAACAATGATCACATATCATCTAGGGATGAATAAATTAAACTACAACACAAGCACAATCAACCATGACACATACATAATCAACATAACATAAGCAACTAGCCACACAAGCATAAACGCAATGCAAATATAAATATAAAGCGATAAAGAATAAAATGAAAGTAAAGAGATAAGTAAGAAGGCGCAAACCGGACACGATGATTTATAGTGGTTCGGTCACGAAGCTCCTCTTCGCCCTACTCCACTCCCCGAGTACCCAACTCGAGAGTTACTTCACTAATCAACAAACTCCCTTTAGGCGGAGAAAACCGTACACGTCGCTTAACTTGTTTTCCGACACTAAGCTAGATGTCGAGTGCTAATCTTAGCTAGCACCAATCTACCACGATCTACCCAATCTACACCGTACACGTCTCTTATCCTATTTTCGACACTAAGCTAGATGTCGAGTGCTAATCTTAGCTAACACCAATCTACCACGATCTACCCGATCTACCCTTGATCCACATGATCAATCACACAAGCCCAATGGCTTCAAGAGATCTTCACTATCTCTACAAGATCACACTTGATCTTGACTCACTCTCTCTCACAAAGGTAAAATGATCTTGATGTATGCTATGATACAATCAAGAGTGTAACAAATGTTACAAGACCTAACAACTATAACTCTTGTATCTTCTTGGATACCTTGAGTTCTTCTCTTGCAAATGAAGAGGAATGATAACACTTTGTATCTACTTGGATACTTTGTGTTCTTCTCTTGCTAATCAAGAGGGATGAAAACACTTTGTATCTACGTGGATACTTTGTGTTCTTCTCTTGCTAATCAAGAGGAATGAAGAGGATCACTTGAGTGGATGATTGGATCACTCTTAAACAACCTAAGACTCTCCAAATGATCAAAGAAAGTTTTCTAAGTGAGGAGGGATTAGACCAGAGAAAAAGGACTGGAAAAATCAAGTTGGAAGTGTGGAATGGTCCACTATTTATAGGCAAGGGAAAATCTGACCGTTACAGACCCACGGCTCCACTAAATACCCGACGGCTCCACTAAATTTAGTGGAGCCGTACCTATTTAATGGTGCCGTAGACGCTCCTTCGTTTGTCTTTTGTGGGGAAGGTTTATTTGGGGAAGTTAGGAGCTGTTTTGGGGGGAAATTTGACTGTTGGGATTTTCAAACATATTTTTCAAAATAAAACTTTTCTTTTTAATTCAAAAATAATTTGTGAAATATATTTTTGAAAAAATGTTTTGTCACATTAAAAATGTGAAGTTTAGAAAAATAAAATCCTTTGATCATTTGTCAAGTAGTAGATTTGTTTGTCCATACCTTGAGTGATTTATGTCGGGATGGAAATCTACGACTTCGTTGAAGCATACTTGAGACGTCGGGAGGTGTTGATGTAAGTATGCATTGATGATTTGTGTTTACAAGTAACTTGCACATTTTACATTATGTATTACAAGTTACATGTTTGTCATTATTAAAACCGAAGAAATCGTTTAGATTAAATATCGTAATATTTGCACTAACATGATTTAATAAACAATACTCGTATAAAAGGTTTTAGTTTCAATGGCGTTCGAAAGAAAAGATACGTTTAAGTCTCGTGTGGAAGGCAAGGAAGGTAAAAAGATAACAAGTCGGCGAATACGAACGAATACTCAAGAAAGACGAGAGAAGAAGAAGAAAGGAAGATGAAAGAAAGAATAAAATTAGAAAAAGAATAAACAACAAATAAACAACATCGATAGATAGTTTCGGCTTTTCCCCGTTTTCCCAAAATATATGTTATAACCGCTAAATCATAAGAGTTTCGAAAAGATTTTACGACATTTACTAAATCATAATTGGTTTAAGTTTATAAAATGCTTTACGAAATTTCGGCATGAAGTGCCTGTTTATACGACGTTCCCAAGTCATACGACTCATTTGAATAATTCAATTATTGTCAAGTTTTATAAGTTGTACTATATAATTGGACATATCATTCGTGTATATATTCGTTGTTTAGTTTTATCGACTGATGCGTGGTTTTGCGACCTTACAACAGGTTTTACCTCTCGAGGGATCTCAAGAGGCTTGCAATCCCCACCAGGCAGTGTACCTGACCGATGTAGTATAGTGTAGTGGCAAGTACCGGGGGATTGATCGTTCTCTCGGGGAATAGTGTCGTTAGGATTGAAAAACTACTCTAATAGGCCTAAGGGTGAGGGAAGATTCTTTTTGTATTTTTTTATATTTTTATAAAAGCAAGTAAAATCTCGGGTTTGAAGGAGTGGGCGGAATTAGTTGCTAGTCAACTAACCCAAATAACTACAATAGCAAATAAAATAAAATAACTGAAAATAAAAAGGTTGTGGAACTTATATGGAGAGAAATGTGTTTACTTAGATTTCCTTACTCCCTAACTATCTTTTACCGGTTGATCAGTGTGTATTAATTGCGTGGATGATGGGTGTATTCCTTAATACCAATCGTGGGATGGCGTACGTACTTCCCCAACTCTATAAGCTCCTACTTCACTCCTATGTCGAGCCGGCTAAGAAGCTCCTAACATGGGATCACTAGAATTCGCTCATGCATTAAATACAACCATAAAAACCTTAGTACGCATTGGTTCATGTTTCTTAAGACGTTCAAGCAAGTTACCGTATAGGAGGTTAGCCAGTTTTCTTAAGCCTAACATCGATAAACAATCATCCAATACAATTAATAACACACCAACAACCAATAATCAATAGTTAGGTTTCATTAGATCTAAGCAAACACAAGATAAATCTAGCCTAGCATGTTAAATAAAAGACAAGAACAAGATATAATCAAACAACACATAGACATATTGAATGATTAATTGATTACTTATCTTCAATTGAACATGGGAGATCTAAGGGTATAAAACCCTTAAAAATGGCAGAAAAATCGTCTTAGGATTTCTCCTCACAAAGTTGCACACTAATGACTAAAAATTATGAGAATATATATAGAAAATCAGATCTGACGGCGTCACGTTATAGAGCTGACGCCGTCACCTCGCCGCGGTTAGGGTTTCTTGATGGCCTTTTTGACGCCGTCCCCCTTTAATCTTCCAAAATCCTCTCTGGCTTATCAAGGGTTGACGGCCTTCTTGACGCCGTCCCCCTTTAATCTTCCAAAATCCTCTCTGGCTTATCAAGGGTTGACGGCGTCACACTGGGGCTTGACGCCGTCACAGGTACTTTTCCAGCAGATTTTTGAGACTTTGTCGTTTTCTTCACTTTTATGCTCCAAAAACGTCCAAAATGCTTCCTTTTCCAGATTTCTTCTCCAAAGTACCTAAAATGACAAAAGGAACGATTTAGGGCAATATTTGATCAAATAAATACGATTTAGGGCTTAAATGACCCGCTAAAAGCGGTACACTTTTCGCTTCATCAAATACCCTTACACTTGAGATTTGCTTGTCCTCAAGCAAATGCGCTTTTATTCTAATCAAAATACAAGTTAGGGGTCATTTAACGCTAATATAAAAGTAATTACAACAAATAGTCGTTCCACTTTAATCATAATAAGCACGGAGATTACAGACTAGCACCTCACAAGTAGTATTTAGATACTCACATCTCTCAGGTGTCATAAAAGTATATCTCATAAATGAAAATGAATAATATCTCTCACTACCTGTCATAGCAAATAGATTACCATAGGCTTGGGAAAGGATCAAAAACCTCCTCCACTAGGCGTAAGCACCTAAGATAAACTATCAAAGAGGGCTTTTAAATGGGTTATAACGTTAGGTGTAGGGATATGATAAACACGGTTTTGTTGGATAAAGGATATTTTACTGGTGGCGAGTTAAAGATCTTGATTAATTACATGTACAATATGGCGTTGCTAAGCCAAGACTAGACTCGACTTAAGCTAATGAAAGAAATAACAAAAAGATAAAATAAACATAAAATGAAACGGGATGGTAGTCCGTATGTTTTTTCTACTTTTTTTTTTTTTTTTTTTTTTTTTTTTTTTTTTTTTTTTTTTGCATACACTCTTGCCCTACCATCCAAAATAATACATCGTAGGGGGGTTGTGTCCCCCTTACACTTGAACTTTTACATAACTTTACAATTAACTATTCTAATGACTCGAATTAAGATAATCGAAACACTTGGAGTACTTTTAAAATATTTAGCACATATGGGGGTAATAATGTTGTTCTTCCCCATTACTCCATTACACTAGTACTTTACCCATGAGTCCCAATCGTCCCAAAACAATATGTACAAGGATATGACTCGACTTAGCAACCATGTAATCAATTAGATAATTAACTTGGGGTTTAAACAAATGTTGTCACAATAATGCACTAAAGATGAGTGCATACAAGGTAGGCTAAGGCGATTTGGGTGTACATTTAAGTGGGGTGTAAACAAATTCTTACTTTAAGTAAAATGCTTAAAGTTAGAAACGAAAAGATAGGCTCTGAGGGGTGTACTAGGGGTATCGTGTACTAAAAATGAGTACAACGCAAAGGGTGTGGGAGAATTACTTGACCAATGTAGCCAATGTAATTATAACAAAAACACAGGTGTAAAACAATGGGTTAATCCTAATGCCTCTTATCATTTAGTAAATCTAACTACACGAATGTAGTCTCACTTGTGGCCTCGGAATGGTCCTAACGCAAGTTCTAGAATCTAAGTGCTACCGGTACACACATCATAGCATCAATGCTTTTCCTACCAATTCTAGGGGCGAACCTCACATATTTGGGGGTGGAAAATTTTTAATGGTACGGTTTTGTGCTAGTCATATAACTCCTATCCGTGAGACGCTCATTAAGACCAAAGTTTCACTCCTATATGTTGTAAAAAATTTTAAATTTGGCACTAAAATTGCCTTAACAGGTATTTCTCTCAGTTTTATTACACATCTACCATTAAACAAACGAAAAATCAAGCGTAATAGCATTCTCTAAGGTATCGTACTTTACCCCCCCTTACACTTAAGATGAACATTGTCCCCAATGTTCAAATAACAAGATGTAAAAGTAAATAAGGTAAAAGAATGAAATCAAATACTCCCCTGATTCGCTAGGTGGATAAAGAAGTAACATGGTTAGATCTTCTTCCAAGGTAATGTTGAAGCTTCAAGACTAAAGCAGCGCCAAAAGCTAGATTCCACATACATCTCCTTGTCCAAAATAACCTGTTAAACCTGAGAAAACAAACAAGAAAACCTGCATAACATCGGCGGGATAAATCTGTATAAGGATATAATGCTTGTGGAATGATTATTTTGCAGATTCCTGGAGTTTATAAGTTAGAGATTTAATAAAAACTTTTTATGATTCCGGTAGAAAAACAAAACTTTCAAAAATTTCAGAAAATTAAAACCTGACGCCGTCAGGTTGTAAGGCCTGACGCCGTCAGAAATGATCTGACAGAATTCTCATGTTAAGTTTCCGGAAAATTTCTGCAAAAACCTATACCTTACTTCCTGGAAATCCTGCAAAATATCATTATGACTCGATACAAGCATTTGACTCAAACAATTACTAATATGTATGTTAATTTAATATTGTTATGATTCATGTTCATTTGTTCTAATAAACCGATTTGGATTTCCCTTACACTTATCTTTTTGCAAAATACCTTTATATGTAATTAAGACGAAGTTAAAAACAAGATAAAGCATTTTCACAATTTAGTTTCGAACATGAATCAATAATAATAAAAATTAAACATACATACGGAAGCAAATAAAATCAAACAAACAAATAAATAAACACATAAAGCAAATAAAGCTTGGGTTGCCTCCCAAGAAGCGCTTTTCTTTATTAACGAGTCTTGTAGCTAGACTCAAAGTCACGGGTTCTACGTTTTTCCGTTTTGCTTCTCAATTGCCCCTCTAATCATCCTAACAACCTTCATATCAACTTTGTATTTAGGTCCTAGGTTCAAGCAATCTTTATAATAAAGGCTTCTCTTATTCCAAACATAGTCCATGCCTTTCTCTTTATCCTCATCATTGATGTCCTCAATCGCACCAATGTTGTCCTTGTCAAATCGAGGCACAAAACGAAATTCATTTACCCGATAAGGCATCCTATATGTGATCCTATCTATGTGATTAGAAAACTGAACCGTGCCTCTTAAACGATCATACTTTAAATTGGATGCTTCAATAAACGGCTTACCTAACACCACATGAGATAGGCGGCAGTCAACAACACTTGCCAAATCTTCTAAGATCATGAAGTCGGTGGCAAAGATAAAATTCCCAACAAGGATATGCACGTCCTTAATCCTTCCAACGAAGTTGCAAACTCCGCCGGGGAACTTGGGGTCTTTCCTAGGCTCAAGTTGTGTGTTTATGATGTGGCTATAAAGGCCTGAGGACATCACGTTGGTTGGGGATTCACAGTCAATGTAAGCATGCTCAACGTATTGGTACCCAATCATACATGGTATCTTCACATTCCCGGGATCACCCCTCTTAATCTTTGGGTCAATTCTAACAAAAGGTGGTCGAGGGTTATCAACTAGGTTGTTATAGTAAGCAATCTCCTCCTTAGTGGGGTATTCATTGAAATAATCATCCAACCTAGGATCTACCTTCACTTCATCAAGTTTCTCAATCAACTCCTCAACCGTAAGATTATTACGTTCTAAGTAATTATCTGAGTATATGGCGGTTTCTAGGTTGTTAAAGGCATAATCAAGCTCTATATCAATCATTCTATTGAGCTCTCTGAGCTCACTAATCTCATCCTCAATTTGGCTACGCAACAAAGCCACTTCGCCAGGTGTAAGGGGTGGATTCGCGTTTTCCATAATGGCAAACTGAATAGTCAATGAAAATCTTATACGAACAAAAGCACGAAGAAAATAGATAGACTAAAGAAAAACCTAGAAAAATAAAATAAAAATCTCACTAGAAAGGAATCTAGTGAGTAGACCTAATAAAATAAAAATTCAACCTAAACAATAACTATTCCCCGGCAGCGGCGCCAAAAACTTGATGCGTGGTTTTGCGACCTTACAACAGGTTTTACCTCTCGAGGGATCTCAAGAGGCTTGCAATCCCCACCAGGCAGTGTACCTGACCGATGTAGTATAGTGTAGTGGCAAGTACCGGGGGATTGATCGTTCTCTAGGGGAATAGTGTCGTTAGGATTGAAAAACTACTATAATAGGTCTAAGGGTGAGGGAAGATTCTTTTTGTATTTTTTTATATTTTTATAAAAGCAAGTAAAATCTCGAGTTTGAAGGAGTGGGCGGAATTAGTTGCTAGTCAACTAACCCAAATAACTACAATAGCAAATAAAATAAAATAACTGAAAATAAAAAGGTTGTGGAACTTATATGGAGAGAAATGTGTTTACTTAGATTTCCTTACTCCCTAACTATCTTTTACCGGTTGATCAGTGTGTATTAATTGCGTGGATGACGGGTGTATTCCTTAATACCAATCGTGGGGTGGCGTACGTACTTCCCCAACTCTATAAGCTCCTACTTCACTCCTATGTCGAGCCGGCTAAGAAGCTCCTAACATGGGATCACTAGAATTCGCTCATGCATTAAATACAACCATAAAAACCTTAGTACGCATTGGTTCATGTTTCTTAAGACGTTCAAGCAAGTTACCGTATAGGAGGTTAGCCAGTTTTCTTAAGCCTAACATCGATAAACAATCATCCAATACAATTAATAACACACCAACAACCAATAATCAATAGTTAGGTTTCATTAGATCTAAGCAAACACAAGATAAATCTAGCCTAGCATGTTAAATAAAAGACAAGAACAAGATATAATCAAACAACACATAGACATATTGAATGATTAATTGATTACTTATCTTCAATTGAACATGGGAGATCCAAGGGTATAAAACCCTTAAAAATGGCAGAAAAATCGTCTTAGGGTTTCTCCTCACAAAGTTGCACACTAATGACTAAAAATTATGAGAATATATATAGAAAATCAGATCTGACGGCGTCACGTTATAGAGCTGACGTCGTCACCTCGCCGCGGTTAGGGTTTCTTGATGGCCTTTTTGACGCCGTCCCCCTTTAATCTTCCAAAATCCTCTCTGGCTTATCAAGGGTTGACGACCTTCTTGACGCCGTCCTCCTTTAATCTTCCAAAATCCTCTCTGGCTTATCAAGGGTTGACGGCGTCACACTAGGGCTTGACGCCGTCACAGGTACTTTTCCAGCAGATTTTTGAGACTTTGTCGTTTTCTTCACTTTTATGCTCCAAAAACGTCCAAAATGCTTCCTTTTCCAGATTTCTTCTCCAAAGTACCTAAAATGACAAAATGAACGATTTAGGGCAATATTTGATCAAATAAATACGATTTAGGGCTTAAATGACCCCCTAAAAGCGGTACACTTTTCGCTTCATCATCGACCATTTTGTATAGTTCGGGTCCAGATAGGTTAAGCTCTTATGAGTCTAACGTATCCTTCCGTCTCGTGTACCAAAGGGTTCATAATAGTCCAATCAACCAATACCGTAAATCCAATACGTCAAATCCTTGTCCAACAATGTTACATCATCACAATATCCAAGTCAATATATATATCCCGTTCGTTATTATTATTATTTTCCCATGTTCAAGTTATAATCTGAAACATCATATCAATAACCAAACGAACAAATAAATAAATACATGTATAACCTAAAAATATCACAACTTGACGTCTAATAAATAAAATAAAACAAATAAGTAAATAACGACTAAACTAATAATCGCGACTCGACGAAAATAAATAAATAAACAACGATAGGTAAATAAACTTTGCCGTGACTCCCGTGAGTCACGGCTCGACTCATCTCGAGCCATTGAGGCTCTCGGCCACAACCAAATCAGACACAAACACATACTAAATCCAACACTCATCCGAATTCAAATCCAAACCGAACCAAACTCAAAACCAAACACAAACATCACAGCACCAAAACTAATCCTAAATCCAAACCAAACACTACACCGCACCGTAACTCACCACGAGTCACGGCTCGGCTTGGCTATTTGCCGACTGTCGAGACTGAAACAAAACAAACGAAACCCTAAATCCAAATCTGAGTCCACAATAACAACAACAATATTAAAACACAATATAAAAAAAATATAAAAAACCCTCACCGAGTCAACTGAGTTGACTCGGTGAGTTGACCGAGTCAACTGCCGAGAAGGGGGAGGGGGTTCCACACGAGTTTTTAACAAAGTTTTTCAACCATTTTATTAATAAAAACCTTATTTATTTTCGGATTTAATAAAAAGTAAAAATTAGGGATTAGTAAAAATTAAAGAAAAATAGAAATGATGGCGCGTGGGTGTGTTTTACCGAAGGAGAAGACGGAGGGGGGTGTGGTGGTGTCTCGGTGATGGTGGCAGCGGCGGTGGTGGCGCGTGAGGGTGGTTGCGGTGGGAGCCAAAAGCTCAAAAACTCCAGAAACAATAATAAGTGGCTGATCTATCGAATCGGCAACTAAAAGTGCTCGCCGGAAAATTTTTCGGTGGCCGAAAGTTGGCCGGCGGTGGGTGGTGACCGGACGGAGGTGATCGCCGGCGAGAGAAGAGAGAGAGAAGAGAGAGTTAGTGAGAGTGAGTGTGTGTATTAAATGAATTAAATATTATTGTTGGGGTTTATATATTTTTGAGGAGGGACTAAAAGTGAAAAATTGAAAGTGAGGGGGATGAAGTTCAAATATGGGGCGGAGGGACCATTCCTGCCAAATTGGCTAATCTTTTGCAATAAACACTGCGGGACTCATTCGACGTACCAAACGAACTCGAAAATCAACGAAACTTGCGCCATTGTTCACGAAATAATTTTTCCAACGGAAACGAGTATAAATATGCGATACTTTCAAGAAATCAATATATTTGACAATTACGATACGTTTGTGCTTTCTAGGTTGTGCCGGATCTATAAAGGGACAATATTCTCGTTTCTCAAGCTATCTCTCGTGTCTCAAACCCAAACAAATTCAAAAAAAGTTTTTAATACTCAGGTAACGCAAAATTTTAAAATAATTGGTTAGAAAAGGTTTGGAAAATTATCGGGGGTTACACCTCACGCGTACTGACACCACATTAGTAATGGCTTAAATTTTATAGTTAATTTTCGAAATCAATAACTTTGTTTTTAAACCATTTTTATAAAAAATCGTTTCCAAAAATGTATTTCTTGTATTTTTACCAAACCGAGGTATCACGTTTAAAATTTAGCTCAACGGGACACGAAATGTACGAGGTAATAAAACCTAACCTAACCACCAAATTAATAAACCTCAACTGCCCCACTACCTTTTATTTTCTTATCTCATTACCAGATTTCAAAGTCAAACAAGAGCTCTTGATATAACAGCTCCTGATAAATCGCTTTCTGCTCTCTTCCCCAAAGGGAATCATGAGTTCTCATATATTTTCCAAACGGATGGTGAGTTTTGCTTAATCAAGCTCTTCACGAGTTCTTCATCAAGAAAGCATGGTCAAGCTTTTCTTCCTCTTCCCTTTTTATTCCTGCTGAATCCACAGGAGATCTCACATCCACAAATCTCACTTGTAAATTATCACAAGGACAAGATCTTCCAAGGGTTGATAAAGCTTCATTGTTTTGGGTCTCTTGCTTGGATTCGGTTTTGTATTGTTTTGGTCTTCCTGTCAAATCGAGTCTCAAGTTATTGTAAGGGTTCTTAATTTCTCTCATACTTTGTCATTTCTTGATATTATTTTGTTAATAAAACTTGCGGTTTTGATTTATTTTGCATGTTGTGAATTTGGTTGGGTTAATATGAATCGATCTATTAATTTCGTGGACATAAACAAGATTAAAAACATTTTTGACATTTGTTTCGTGTGGTTATAATCTGTGAAAGGGTGGCCGTTTTGTGCTTACTTGGCATCGCCAACACCCACATAGGGTGTGGTTGTCTCGGTTAAACCACAACCCGGGGAGGTTGCTGGTCCTTTTCTCTTAGTTCACCACTACAACCACGAGAGTGGTTTGTTTTGTTTGGTTAACGAGACACCCAAGAGGTGTGCTCGTTGTATATGTAACGACTCAACAACCCAAGTGGGTTGTTTGTTTTGCTACTAGCTTGTCGACAACACTCAACGGAGTGTTTGTCCTGTGTACGTTTGGGTTGTTTAGGGTCAACCACAAAACCCACGAAGGGTGTTAGTTTCAGTTGATCAAGACAAGCTCCTAAGAGCTTATCTGTTTTGCTTACGGGTCTCGGTTGGTATTTAGAATTGCTTGTTAGTTTCTCTTGTGCGTGTTTGGTTATGTTTTATTTCGGGTCAGCCTCAAACCCTCAAGGGTTGCTTGACTGCTTTTGGTCGAGAAAGAAAACACCACAAGGGTGTTTGTTTATTCCATTTTGACAACAGTAACAAAAGGAATATCATGATTGTGTTTGTTTGCTTGTGTTATGTTCGATTTATAAACCCGTATATGGTGTGCTTGATTGCTTTGGCACAAGAAAACCCACTAGGAGGGTATTAGTTAGTGTTTGTTGTTTTGGTTCATTTCGCGAGGGAGTAACCACGAGGGTGTTTACCTCGGCTCGGTTTAGCAAACACAACCGGAAGGCGTGTGTGCTTGGTGTAACTGTCAGATCATCAAGGCACCCACGAAGGGTGTTCTATTTTACTTTTTGTCGAGTATAATAATCTGTTCAAGGGTGCGTTGGTTCTAATAAGGTGTGTTTGTTTGTTGTACTCGCGTGTATGTGTCGTCCTGGTTTATCAGCCACGATACCATGGGTGTGTGAGGTCACCTGGTCTCGGTTCAACAGGACCACCCATATAGGGTGAGTCTTGGTCCCGGTTTATCAGTCACGACACCAAGAGGTGTTTGTTTGTTTTGAGGGTGCTATACCTTCCTTTTAGTAGTCTAGAGTCACAAAATGCTGGACTTCTATTCAATGGCATAAGGTACTGTTTCTACCTCTGTGGGACGCCATAATGTTTTCTCAACACATAACATGCCCTCCTTGTCCTTGTTGTAAATCATTCGGACCTTCCAGATAGAAAAGGTGTATTACATGAAAAACATATAAGCAATACATAAAAATTTCTCCTGAGCAACTAATCACTAAACCTACAAGAAAAATTAGATCTAGGATAACAAAAGATCCAAGTATATCAGTGTTGTAAAAATCGCTAGGCGCTAGTCGGGCGGTCGACCACCTTCGAGGCGGAATTCGCCTAGGCGCCGCCTAGGCGGATTGGAATTATATGTATATAAATATTATAAATAATATTATATAACATAACAAAATACTTCAAATTCAAATAGTTCAAACTTCATATAGTTTGAAGTCGCAAAATGGACACATTAACGTAACAATTCAAGTAGTTAAAACTTCAAACGTTAACATATTACTTCAAATACTTCAAACATAAATATTAGATTCATTAGATTCATGCTCAATTCTCTTCTTCACCATATTGTTCAATGATGTTAACTCCATCCGACTCGTATTCAACCTCCGCATCCACTTCCTCCTCACTTTCCGACACAAAATCATCCTCAAAAAGTTCTCTTTCTTTCCTTCTAGCACTTGTCCGAGGCCTTAATTCATCTTCGACACCCAAGGCATCACTAACCGCCTCCCAATGTGCATCATCACCATCAACGATCCATTCTTGTGCCTCACTTGCATCTTCTCCTAGAAGTACTTCATGATTTCTCGCCTTTCTTTTCTTGTTACTTTCCATTAAATTTGCATTAGCTTGAACATAAACAAGATTGTTCATTTTAGCCACCTCTAGTCTATTTCTTTTCTTCGTATGCACCTACGAAGTTCAAATTAAGCAATAATATATTTATATTTAAGTAAATAAACGAATATATTATATATATTTGTTAAATTACTTAAGATTTGAAGTTACTAACCCCTTCAAATATGCTCCAAATTCTTTCACATCCCGATGAACTAGTGGTTAAAGAAAGTATCCTTATAGCAATCTTTCTTAAATTAGGAGCCGAGCCACCATAACTATCCCACCAATTTGCTATAATTTGAAAACAAGCATATTAATATATTGATAAATCTAATTTTTTGTTCCAAAAAAAAATGATCAAAGTTTGCATTACCTGGATCAAACTTCTCATTGTTCACCTCACATGCTTTAATCGCGATTAGTCGGTCAAACTTTTCAAGCTTATTCTTGTACATTGGCAATTCAACCATATTGATATGGTTTTGAAGCTCATAATCTCCGGGAAATAAAACACCAAGAATCTCAACAATCGAATCATTAGCTTCTACGTCTAGTTTGGCCAACGGATCATAATAATAAGAGAAAATGCCCAAAATAGGCCAAGAACATTTGGTCATTTCAAGAGGAAGCCACAAACCATACCTATTTCCCATTTTGTCCACGCTCGACTGCTCGACCCCATTATTTTTTTTGACACTTGTCTTTGCAAGTACAAGTGGTAGTTGGAGATATTTTTTTGGTTTTAGGTTAAATGACAAATATGCCCTCAAACACATATATAAATAGCCACATCTCACTTCTCTTCTCTCTATTCCCCCACCGCCGGCCACCGCCACCTTTCGGCCACCGGAAAATTTTCAGGCGAGCTACTTTTCTAGCCAAATCGATAGATCGATGCACCCTCTTCATTTTCGTGGCTCAGGCTTCACTTCGTGTCCGAGAGAAGCGAGCCTGGAGCCAGTGAATCAGATTCGTATTGCATATCAGATGCTGGTTTGACTGCCGTTGCTGATGGTATATTCAGTAAGATCTATATTTGGTATATAATGAAAAGTGTGTTGACTAAGTGAAGAGTATTAGAGGCAACTAGTTTATAAGGGAATAGGTCCTACTCCTACTAGAGTGGTCTCATTGTAGGTTTAAGTCAGCGCACACTGTGTGAGAAGGTATGTTGTACATGCTAAAAGTTAAATATGTGATGGTGAAAAGATACATATTGTAACTTGATAAAATTTAGTACATTTTGGTCTCATTACTTTCTTCCCGCATAGTAAAATCATGATCAAATCATCCTAGCTTTTATGAAGGTGCTTAGTTTATAAAAGTTGCTTTTTCTGGAATGCAGTTTATAAGTTGCTTTTTTAACTGTCACTGTTGCTTGATTTCTTTTTCCTGCATGTATGACTTGTGACAGGACACGGTTGCTGGAACTGAGACTGCTGGAACTGAGCCGTTTGATGTTGAGAGCATGACATTTCAGCAAGAAGATGAACTTTTTCCTACAGTTGGGGTTAATGGTGACAATTCTTTAAAAGGGAGTGCTGATGCTCTTGCAGAAAAAGATACAGATAAGGCAAATGATGGCGTTAAAGCAAATGGGAAGAGGAAATTGTCTGAGAAACCTGCTGAGAAGAAGGTTCGATTAAATAGTGTCTGTTTGCTTGTCTAATGATCTTGTTTCCAATACCAATTTTTTGATCTCTTCTTATCAGTAGTTTGTTTCTGTATGCATTGTCATCAGACGTGCCACTTTCAAGTATTAAATTAGGCAATGTTGCAAGATTACCTTGTAGCTAGTAGCCTAGTAATCTTCCTGGGCTGTGATTAAGCGGGGATAAATTGGATTTTTTATTTTTAAGTTTCGAAATTATATGTATGACATGTTGATAGGACCATATGATTGCCCATAGGACCATAGAAATATTTTTAGAAACATTACTAGGAATGCTCAATTTGTTTTGCTTAAGCATCTGTCTAAATGGGTGTGGGTCAAAACTAGAGCTAAAACGGGCCGGGTTGGGTTGATCCAAAACGCCTTTTTGTCCAAAATTGATGATTTAGTTATGTGTGCCAAATGATGTTACATAGTTTACTCTTTTTGTATATAAACCTAAGATTTTATTATAGAATGATGTTAGGTGAATATTTCATCAAATAAAATTACATTTTGCGCGACTCTAGACCATTCTTAAGTAAACAGGTCAAAACCGCCACATCAACATTAATTGTTCAGTTACGTTGTTATATACTAGAAAGACATAATATTTTTATCCTTTTTTTAGGAGGAACCTGGTGTGCGAACCACACAATTGCATGATGACGGGTCAAGACATCCATGAGCTTATTGTCCACTCAAACTGTTATACCTGAACGTCACAGCCAGTACCAACCAATAAACTTGTTCATTTGCCAATGGGAACACTCTCAGACGGAAGGAGGGTACATTGGATTTGATGGGAATTTACCATTTTGCCCAGTGAAGCAGAACGAACGCCACAAGCTTGAAAGGTAGAGTGAGAGATGGTCCGTTCATGAAGTATGCTTATGTCAATTAACTTAAGTAGCAGAGGTTAGAATTAGCATATATGTAAAACATGTATGCTGCTGTAAAAAGGTAGTGCATTGATATATTTCAAGAAGTATGCTTATGTTTCTTGAAACTAATTTGACTGGTGTAGATTCTTGGTTAGTTGGATGTGTTTTTTAATTCGTCTTTTAGGATATTGGTCACAGGGGAAGAGTCATCTATTATTTCTACAATAACTATTTACAAAATGTTGAGCTTGAAAAATATTTATAACAGATGCAGTCTTATAAATCAGCTTTATATCATTGCCTTCCTGGTAAGTTTGCAATGTACAGGTTCTGCAAGTTTCTTTGGTACAATTTTTTATGTTATGTGTTTTATGTCCGATCAGCTAAAAGTTTGGTTCTAGGTTCTTTCCTTATCTATTCAATGATTATAATATTTGACATTGACTATTTGACTGTATAAAAGTATAGAAATTTAACAATACTGCTTATCATTATTTGTTATTCTCCATAAATCTATGCATATCTCACAGCTTCATAAATGAAATTATGCGACTCTACATATTCTTTTGATAAATGTTAAGGGAAGATGTTACATTAAAAGCTTTGGTGTAGATGATAACTATAAATACAACTTAATAACATATGGAATTCCCATAAAAACATTTTTATATTTTTTAGTCGCCCCAAACTAAATATGTGACGATGCTCGACAGTGCTCAACTGACGGTGCTCGACTTGAAACTGCTCGACCAGAGGCGTACTTTTTTGCTTTGAAAATGTAAAAGATTTTTACAAAATCTTTTGAGTTATTATAGTATTTATTAAAATCATCAACCCTATATTAATCTATAATACTATAAGATTAGGCCCTCTAATTTATTGTGGAGGCGTCAAGATTGCATAGAGTACAAGTTACCTAATGCTCGGAATTAAATACAGAAAATAGAGTTTCGTTATGCGGAGGCTTCATGCGTAAGTACCTTGATTTAATATTCATGCTTAAGTGGTAAGTACATATGAGCTATATTTAGTGTTTCAAATGTAAATGATTGAAACCATACGAAGTGTTGCTAGCCTTTATTTTCATTTAATCATTTGCTCCTTTCATTTGCCTTCAAATAAATGTACAAACCCTTGAACCACCATCATTGAATACTATAAATAACACCATTTGGTCTTTGTTACTGATGTGTGTGTGTGTGTGTGTGTGAAACTTTAATTTGTGTGTAGTTTGATGATTTTTTATGAATCACATGTTTGTTGTTAGTTTATTATTGTTTGTGTGTAAATTCAGTGCAACACCAACTAACCAATTTCCTTTTGATCTCTACTTTTTGTTTCTAGGCACATGATGAGAATGAAATGGATCGCATGCTAGCAATTGATGGCATTGAACTCATTGGCATCAATAACCGTAACCTTGGTATGTACCCCATCTGTTTTTATGGCTCAAGATCTGTGAATTAACAAGCTTGCTAATTAGATAAATAGTTTTGAAATAGATATTGACATGATCATATTTTTCAGTCAATAGTTTTTCCATATTTTTTCTTATAGTGTGATAAAGTTCTTTTTGGTGTAGCTTCTCACCTATGGAATTGAATTTAGTTGGTTAATGTAAAATTTCTCCGTCCAATGAAAGTGTACTATCCATATTAATGTTACGTGCAATGGTTCATGTAGAAATATTGACTTGATTAACGCAAGGGGGTATACGTGCAAAGGTAAGCAAATGGTTAACTTGCTTGCATGTGAAGTCGGTTGATAGTCCAGCTTTGAAGTTTATGGAAGACAAATGGATGTGTTGTTGCCTGAGAAGGAACCGAGGGTTAGATCTGCTAACCTATTTTAAAATTTTGGGTTGGTTAGTAGTTTATTAATGTTATTCTTGCAGGTATTGATAAGTGGTTAGTGACGCTAACGGGGTATATCAAGATGTTGATAACAAAACAAAGTGGAAGATGGAGACGGAGTGGATAATATCTCCACATTTATGAAAGAACTGTCAAAAAATTAGGCATGCAAGATAATGAAAATCATATGTAAACAAGGTTTATAATTAGTGTGACAAAGCTTTGATGAATATTAATGGTGGCTTGAATCTTGCTTTTATTTTATTTTTCCTTCTACTTAAGCAGTTTAAGAGGTTGCAATGTATCCACCCCATGACATTAGAAATAATACAAAATCAAAGTTGAATTGATGGAAAGTATAACTAGACAAAATTAATATTTTGAGAATTTATTTTAATCTACGTTATTTTATAGGGATTTGAGGGTCTCTTTACCAATGGTTACTATATGGTATTAATTGAAGTTCACAAATTATTTGTTTTAATTTTGATCTTACAAATATGTATAAAATTTGATGTTGTTATCAATGAAAAGATGAGTTTTGGAATGTTTGTAGAGACATGAAAGTGAGAATGTGTCGTAATTAGTGGGAAGGGGTAATCTTAGGCTCCATTTTTTGTATCGAATTCATTTTAATGTGGAGTAATCAAGATACTCAAGATGGAGTCCCATTGCATATAGTACAAGATAGCTAATACTCGAAATTCAATGCAACATCATAATAACTATACAATCATGAAAGGAGGTGAAGTGCAAGGGTTGCCCGAATTGATCACATGGCATTTAGTATAGAATTAAAGTCGGCTAGATGAAGTGCAAGGGTTGCGAAAGGTTGCAAGAATAATTAATGATATAACCTAATTCATGCCTATATAAACCGGCCAAAATCACATTTAGTATGTACAGATTCACACATCTTTTAGATCTTTGATTGTTGGTAGCGGTATGTAAATTCTCTTTTGCAACATTTAGGACATGATTCACACATCTTTTAGATCTTTGTAATTAAGCCGGCCTTCTTTTTTTCTTAATTTAGTTATCATACGCAGGTACCATGCAACTCACACAAGATAATGCATGCTCAGATAAATGGAACCAAAGACTGGGATACCAACTATTTTCTTTGTTTCATACATATTTAGGTGATCGTTATAGATAAGCATATATATAGATATATGTATTATGTTAATGCATTTTCATATACAAGTAATTTATGTGCGTTTTCTATTGATGTAGCTCACATGTGCGAATTGATTCAAGAAAATGTACACGAGCATGTATGTAAAGCAACATTTAAATGGTTAAATGATACTTTTTAGTGTGATTAGTTTATGTAAGTAGTTGCTTTCGAATGCTCTTTGAGAAATATTAGAATGAATTTATTGTGTGCAATTGAATTATTATTGAAAAGAAGAAGGTTCGCGCATCGCAAAGTGTTTTCTTTTTCTATATGTAGAATCATTAGTAAGAAACCAATATTGACGCCCATTAAATGAGTTTGCCATAATAGCAAAATACAACATATTAAAAATATCACATTGAGTAACGAATAGAAAGGAAAAAATACATAATTTTGACTTAAAGCTATTTGTAAATTATAATATCAAATAAAAAAGTTGAGTTTTAAACATAAGCAGAAGTTCAAACTTTTATCGAAAAACAAAACCAGTGCATTTAATGTGAAGTATATACAACATCAAGATGGAAGTGCAAGGCTTGCCGGAATTGATCACATGATATTTAGTAATTAGTAGAGAATTAAAAGTTGGTTATTGATTGAGATGAAGTTGAAAAGGTTGCAAGAATAATTGATAATTTAACCTAATGCAATATATATAGATATATGTATTATGTTAATGCATTTTCATATACAAGTAATTTATGTGTGTTTTCTATTGATGTAGCTCACATGTGTGAATTGATTCAAGAAAATGTGCACGAGCATATATGTAAAGCAACATTTAAATGGTTTAATGATATTTTTTAGCGTGATTAGTATATGTAAGCATGCAACTTGAATAATGAATATAAAAGGAAAAGTACATAATTTTTGCTCGAACCCATTTGTAAATTAAAAAAATTAAGTTTAAGACATAATAGTGGAGTCCAAAAGGTTTTAGGAATTATTAATAGTGTATTAATTAATATTCATTTGGTTAGCTATTTGGAATTGAGTTTATTGATAAAATTTATTAATATTAGTTAGACTTCAATGTTAATTTCCAATGAAATTAGTTGTACAATAAAATGAGATGAAGCTAACTTTAGTTTTTAATCATAAACTTTATAAATAAATACTAATATGTTATAAAAATATTAAATATAAAAATCACCAAACAACTAATGGCATACTTACAACAGATGTAATACAATCATAACTTACGAACCTAATAAAAAAAATAATTAACGCAAATTACACTATAACAAATAAGAAAAAGCCAGTGTGCTTCGTATTACCATGCAAAAATCATATAATGCAAAATTATTGTTGGGTTACGTAATAGGCCAAAACAATCAAAGGAAATTACATCAAGCGTATGAAAATTTAATAACGACAACCCCATTTAGAAAATATAAAGACCAAAAACCCAAAACAATATCAACCATTTTTATATTTTTTAAACAACAAAATAAAAATGTTTCATACAACATACTAAACTAAAAATACAAATTCACTCGACAATACACAAAAACAATACGCGCAATTAACAATTAGATTAAAAGCCTGTGCGTAGCACGGGTTCTGCATGCCTCGTTAATATTTAAAGTTAACATCTACCATCACATTTATTATATCCATCTCCCCAACTATCAGTCGAGCATAGGACACTTGTCAAAATATGTGTTGAGTTGACTGCTCGACTGGTGGTCTCGAATGCTCAACTGCTCGACTCCTCAACTGCTTGACTCCTCGACTGCTCGACTTTAATGCTCGACTGATCGACTGCTATCAGTCGAGCAGTCGAGCATAGGACACTTGTCAAAATATGTGTTGAGTTGACTGCTCGACTGGTGGTCTCGAATGCTCAACTGCTCGACTCCTCAACTGCTTGACTCCTCGACTGCTCGACTTTAATGCTCGACTGATCGACTGCTCGACTATGAATATATTTAATGATGATAATTTTAAATGTGAGTTAATATGGAATAATATACTATTGAAGTATATTTAAAGTTAACATCTGCTCGACTCCTCAACTGCTCGACTCCTCGACTGCTCGACTTTAATGCTCGACTGATCAACTCCTCGACTGATTGACTGCTCGACTATGGATATATTTAATGATGATAATTTTAAAGGTGAGTTATATAACATATATGGAATAATATACTACTGAAGTATATTTAAAGTTAACATTTGCTCGACTCCTCAACTGCTCGACTCCTCGACTGCTCGACTATGGATATATTTAATGATGATAATTTTAAATGTTAACCTATATGAAATAATATACTATTGAAAGGCATCCTAAAAAAATGAGTCTTTCTACTACTAAACACTCCAAACACTCCAAACTGCTTATTTGTGTTTGAGACTTGAGAGCTTATTTACAACTGCTCATTTACTCAAAATAGGTAGAAACAAGCATCATACACTGCATTCCAAAACACAAATCCAAACACCCCTCAATACATATCATTAACTAAAAAAGATCCAACAAATCTCCTGGTAATTAGAAATCTACATACATTGACATTTTGTTGACCAAATAGTCTTTTTTCATTCCCAGGAAGCAAATCATAGACATATAGTTACAATGTTTCTGGAGTGCGGAAAATACCCAAGTGGCAAGTTACAACTCACTGATACATCGTTGATTAAAAGAATCAGTGGCTAATCAAGCGACAAAAATAAGAAGAAAAAAAAAAGAATCCTTAAAGGGACCCTCAAGTTACATCAGTCAAATGACAATTCGATTTGCATATTACAATGGAGTAGTGAACGGACTTGACTTAGTCTTTTTTTTATAGTCTTGCCTCGAATCCTCCTTTAGCTCGCTTTACAAGGTCATACGGCATGTAGGTACCAAGAAGTTTGTCCCAAATGGGGAAAAATGGTTGCGAGAAATTGTACTTTAAGCCATGGAGTTGATGATGGACGTCATGATACGCAGTGTTGTTTTGGAAAAACATATGAAACAGATTACCTGGCAACCAGAGTCCACAGTGATCATCGACAGTTTTCACGGTAGCAAAACAGAAGAATATGACTGCGGTTCTTGCAGTCATTCCTGATATGAGGATGTGTTAAGTAGAAGACCCTCGAGTGGGTGATTGTAAAGGGCCCCGATTGCATAAGGTACTACTAGTCTGTGATGCTGGGAATGAATGTGGCGATAAAGAAATTTGTTTATGTGCATGTAGCGGTGCACATCCAAGGGCTAACTCAACCAAACCAGTGTCAGTCAAACCTTCACAAAATCGTAGATTTAGTATTTCAAGTTGCCTGCAACACTTGCCAATAGCCACTAGACCTTGATCTCCGACATAGCAACCCTTTGGAAAAGAACAGGAAACTAAAGTTACATTAGTTCTAAACTTCACTTGTTTTGTACTTAGGTGACCAGTAAATCAGATAACAAAAAACATAAGAACAGTATACATAATATAACATCAGCTTCTTATAATGCAGTAAGTCAATAAATGACAAGTATTCTCACACGATTCAGTATTTATAATTAGTAGATATACATTATTGGTTCATGAGCATCCACTATGCTAGCTTCAAAATAAGGTTCTAGAAAAATGAGAACTTATATTTTTGTTATGCATAGTGGGTTTGCGTTGACCTGCTTTATGTGGCATAAAATGGTTCAAAATCTTGAAGCTCTTCATAGTTTTATTTTTCACGCTCCTTTTCTTCAAAAACTGAGCAATTAAACTATGTGAACTTATTTATAAAGTTTTGAAAGATTTAGGGGCCCTAACATTAGCCTTGCACATTAAAAAGGTTTATGAGTTGTTGACGTGGCGAGGCATGGCGAACTTATATACCTTTTGATGCTCTTAAGAAGTGCAATATATGAAATGAAAGCCAATTTTCATACAAAGATTAACATCACAAAAAATTAGAGAGCTTGGGACATAATAGAAAATTATAGTAATGCATTATGCCAATAAGCAACCACACTTTTCTCATCAAATTCCCGCCATTTCAATGTTTAAAACTACTAAACGGCTTATAGAAATACATCACTGGTTCTAAGTGAGGTCCATCTACCCAGTAACAGTAAAGTGCTTAACCGAAGTGATGCATACTTCACACCGAAGAAACTGAGATGATACACTTACCTGTAAATCCAAAGATTTCAAAAATCTACACTTCTCAGCTACAGATCAGAGGCCTGCACTTGTTGCATTGGAGCACCATATAAGGCTCAGTATCTCAAGTTTGCCAAATCCATTAGCAACGGCAGTCAAACCAGCATCTGATATGCAATACGAATCTGATTCACTGGCTCCAGGCTCGCTTCTCTCGGACACGAAGTGAAGCCTGAGCCACGAAAGAGCAGAGTGACTAGCATTGCGCCTTCTTCCCTGCAACAATTGATGATAAGTTACTATCATTAGTCAGTCTCGATTTACCTTTTGGAAACTTATTAAATATTACAATCACATTATAATAACCTCCCCTTATCCCATGACGGGGTGGAATACATGTAAATGGAACTCAAACTCAAAAAAATTAATATTACGGATTACCACTTACATATTACTTTTCTCCATCCAAAAAAGAAATAGTTGGCTTTCAATCACAGATATCAGTTTAACTTTCAATTCTAGTATATGACTTTACACGGCATCAAAACCTCACATACACTAACTAAAACAAAATCACACGCGAATGTCCATTCCTCACCATGTCGATACCTACCAAGGTAAATAGCCTCTTATCTCATCTAAGAACTCACAAGTAGTATGGCAAATTACTTCGAAATGCAAGATCCATTCTTCTCAGTTCGTAAACCCAATCACAGCTAACTCTCGCTTAAGCATTACATTACAATCTCAATAAAGTCAAACAAAATGCTCTACACATGGACTTGGTAGAGGGATATGTACGTAAAGTCAAATAGTAGCAGTTTAAAAAAGTTGAGAAAGATGGTGCAACTTGGGTTTCCTAGTGACTGGCTTTGTAGTACTTTTTGACTAATAGATTTGTGTTAAACAATGCCAATCCTGAAATGTAACAAGGATCCCATCTAGTTTGGAATATAACTGTTAATTTTACCATGGCATTGTTTTTGTATTAAATATGTTCAACATCTAGTCAAGAACATAGAAAAAGAAACAGAAAAATGACTAACCAAGTTTATCTTCCCTAAACATCTACACAGAAAACAATATAATCTACCTCTTCTAATTTGACGAATATATAAACTTCAAAAACTAGAAAACATTAACTGAAGATGAACAAACAAATTAAACAGGAAATGGCTCTTTTTATGTGAACCGTCTAGTTAACTAACCTGAGGATGGTGTTCTTCGCTGCATTCTCTTTGATGGTGTTCTTCGATTGGTGATGACTAGATGTGATGAGTGTTTAATCAGTTTGGGATGATACCAGTCTGATGTTGAAAAGAGGAAGGGGAAGGTGGTGATGGCGACGCGTGGGTGGTGTTGCGGTGGGAGTCACGAGCTAAAACGCTCCAGAAACGAAGAGGGTGCATCGATCTACCGATTTGGCTAGAAAAGTACCTCGCCTGAAAATTTTCCGGTGGCCGGAAGGTGGCGGTGGCCGGCGGTGGGGGAAAAGAGAGAGAAGAGAAGTGAGATGTGGTTATTTATATATGGGTTTGAGGGCATATTTTTCATTTAACCTAAAACCAAAAAAATATCTCCAACTACCACTTGTACTTGCAAAGACAAGTGTCAAAAAAATAATGGGGTCGAGCAGTCGAGCGTGGACAAAATTAGAAATAGGTATAGTTTGTGGCTTCTTCTTAAAATGACTGAAAATAATTGGCCTATTTTGAGAATTTACTCTAATAATAATAATAGGGGTTTAAAATGTAGGCCGCCTTATGTAGGAACGTGTCAAGCCTATTTGATGACTTTTGTGCAATGATGTCCAAAACGGGCTTGTATGCATTTTCATTATCGTTCAACGCACTTTTTATTTCTTGTGTTGCCTTTCTTAGCTCACCATATATAAAACCCATGGAAGGCTTCCAATCCGCATCGACCATATGAAGAACTTTAACTAATGGTGCAAAAACTTTCAAACATGTTGTTACACCCGCCCAAAATGCGGCACTTAGGACCAAACATATTTCTTAGTTGAGACTTTTTTTCGGCCAAACTTTGTAAAGTGAGAAATTCGGAAGCAAATCTTGTAACTCCCAGTCTCACTATATCTCTTTTCTTAGTGAATTGCCTCATCAAAGCCAATGTCTTGTGGGCATAAATAAACACCGTTAGCTTTTTTGGTTGATCAAGTGTTTTCTTGTACCTCGTTAGCCCACCAATTGCTTCAATTCAATTCAAATAAGTATAAATAAGTATGCTACATTGCTACTGTAATAGTGTGACTTTAATTCATAGCATAAGATTATTACCCAAACCTAGTGTATCTGATGACCATATTGTCATTAAAACCCACTGTATGACCAATTTTCCAAACCTAATATTGTAAGTCAGTCCTACCAAGCATGTACGTGTCTTGAATAATTAGAAGGAAAAAAATACAAATGAAAGAATATCCCAAAAGTTTGGTGTGTGGGGAAAGTTTAAAGAAGCGCTACATCAACAATTTCTTTTTAGAAAGGCAACCTTTTATAAATAGAACACGCAAAGAAAAAAAATAATACAAACAAGGCACCCCCTAATTAATCAAGTCAATTAAGTGAACGAGAGACCCAAAATAACAAAACTAACATGAATTAACCCACAATGTCCTAACACAAACTATAACGACTCATAACTCATAACTCATGAAACATAACATACTCCTAAACAACAATGCCCATTAATCAGATAGACCCACATGATAATAAAAGAACACGCATTTGCAACATGGGCCAACAATGAACATATCTATACTATCTAGAATAAATTACAAAGATGGTCCTTGTGGTTTAGGTTGACTAACACTCTTGGTCCTTTGACTTTTTTTTTGCACATATAGCCCCCAACTCTGAAACCCTTAACACTCATAGTCCCTTGACCAAACAGACGTCAAGTTTGACCGTTAAAGCCACTCATGTGACTTGCACATGTGGGTATTATGGTCATTTTAATGTCTAACACAGGGACCATATGTGAAAACCACCCTCATTCTTCTTCAGCTTATTATTGTGTACTAGATAACATAAACACACACTAAAACACACTCACTGTGTGTAATCTTCTTGATATCATTATCACCATCATCACCAAACCCTATCTCCGGCCACCATGGCCTCCTCCACCCCACCCACTTTAACCACCACTAAACCCTACCAAAACCACCTTATCACCACCATCCACCACCCCACCAATCACACACTCACCCACTCACCCACGCTAATAAAAACATATTTTCCTTATTGAAATCACAGACACAAACATATCTCCTCTTTTTTCTTTAAATCTCAATCAAAACACAGTTTCTTCCAAGGCTGAATCTCACAATTACTAAAACACTAAACGTATTTTGGTTTCTTTCTAATTAAAAGGCTTCAAGATCTTTAAACAAGGTCTCAGGTAAGGTATTTGCAACTCTTCCACAATGGCACCTAACCATATCCAGTGTTCTTGTAAGTTTTTTGTTTTTGAATTAGGGTTTAGATTTGGGGATTTAGGTTAAAGAAAATGAGAGGATTTAGGTTAAAGAAAGTAATGAGAAGGAGAATACTGATAGTGGCATTGGGAAAGAAATATAGCAGAGAGGGAGTATATTGTTCAGACGAAAATACCCTCTCCCATTGCCCACGTGATATAACTTAACGCCCGTTTGGTCAAGGGACCATCTTTGTTAATAGTTTCAAAGTTGGGGACCATACGTGCAAAAAAAAAAAAAGAGTCAAGGGACCATGCGTGTTAGTCAACCCAAACCACAGGGACTATCTTTGTAATTTACTCTACTATCTATAAAGCATTTACACCACTGTCCTTAATTCATAATCCTTAATCTTAAAAACTTAGAAAATTGTTTCAATTACTAAAATACCCTTAATTAAAAATGGTAACAACATACACTACTAAACTAATATTTTAAATATTGTTTAATCCTCAAACTTTTATCATTTTTCGTTTATAACCCATAAAATTTTTTTTTTCTATTTTTTTTTTCATTTTGTGCAGGTATTCGTCTAGTGATATCCAAAAGCAAAATGCAGAAGGCACCATATTGAAATAAAAGTAGATCCTGTCCTAAACAGGCAAAATGTAGTCCACTTCTCATCAACCTCAAAACGTCACTCTGTTGTCCTAAACATGCAATTGCATCCACACCTCAGGCACCTTAAAACAACAATTTGCACTTCCTGCTGCACACGGAACCTCACAAACCAAACAACATCCATCATACCCAAATTCCTATTGACAAGCAAAGACAAACTTAGATATTTTGACAACACTTCCAGGATCTTGTAACCATATCTTTAAGTCGATAGCTTTCTTTTTTTATCTTCTCGTAATCAAGTCAAAGCTTTTTGTTTGTATCTCGAATGATTAGGAAGATTAACACCCCTATTAGCGAGAATATATCCCCAATAGAAAAGGCGTTAACTCCCCACCCCCAAGTTTCCACCAACAATAAAACTTTTCCCAAACACCCATGGCCATAATATAGATGACCAAGATATGCTCGCATGATTCCATCACACAATTACAATAAGGACAAATAAGCATATCCAAATCAATACTTCTTTTATCAAGCTCCTCACGAACCAGAAGTATCCTTTTCAATGCTCTCAACACCAATATGTTTGTCTTTTTGGAACAAGTTTGAGTCAAATCATCTCTTCTCCCGCATTCTCCACGTTTAAGATTCTCTCTTCCACCATCTTTGTTAATTCTTTAACCTCGAAGCCTCCATCTTCATTAAGCTTCCACCGCCATATATCCCTGTGATCATTATACAAGAAAACATTTTGTACAAAACCTATTAACCCTTCCATTTCCCCACTCACTTTCTCCGTGGGCTCTCTAAACCACTCCAATTCCCACGTCTAAACACCCTTAACAATTTAATATATGTGAAATTTGGCATGTGACTTTTTGACATGTCGTGTAGCCATGTAGAACAAAAAAAAACAAAACGACCATATGGAAGGATCAACAAATCCTTTTTCCAAATAAAACAATCCCAAAATTGTCACACCCCCAAAATGGGTCGCAGCAGAATAGTAACCGGAGCATGACATTCATGGTACAAAGTTACAGTTACATTGAACGACCTACATGAGTCGTTTGAAAAATACTTCATTTGATTTATTTAAACATAATAGAGTACAAAAGAAAGGGTGCCAAATGTTTTTTACAAAAGCAACGGTAAATAAGTTTTAATACAAATCAAACGATTAAGTAATACGGGAAATCTCCGTGTGACGTGACCGCAATAGTGACTCTAACACGTGATTTCATGAAGGACATGTCATGCATACCTTAAACACCTGAGAAAAACAAGATAAAAAAAGGTCAACATAATTTTGGTGATTTCATAGGTTTAAGTAAATAACAAGTCACGTGCGGATCACAATATTTTAATAAGTATGTCAATTATAAAAAATACAATGTCATAGAAAAAGTATATGCAATGGCCTAAGCTCATGACCCCGAAGCTCAACATGATGGTATGCAATCAAGCATAAATAATAACAGTGCCTTAGGTAAGTGTTTGCCAGACACTCGGAAATAATCCGAATGATATGCGTCCATTTTCTAGGTTGGAATGACCAACTCGGACGAGAGTGTTAACCCAATAGATCTATTCATAACATCCGCACTTACAAGTAATTAACGGTTCATGATTTGTGGAGACCTTAGTGGCATATGTGGTAACTTAGGCAATGTAACGGTTTTTGGTACTTGTGTCCGTAAAAATAAGCAATGTATTCTCACCCCGAGGGTTTAGAAAATAAGTGTAAACAAGAAAGTAATTGAAATTGTTTAAACATGTATAAGTAAACGAGTAATGTGTTCAAGTAAACGAACATGTAATTAAGTAAAACAAGTAAGGTATTTAAGTATACGAGTATGTATTCTCACCCCCAAAATATTTCAAAACAAGTAAAGTAGGGGTTATGAGACTCACCTCAAGCAAATAGTAATACGATACGAGAAAATGTGCACAAAAATTGAGGCGCGATAACTGTAACCGCAACCTAAAGTAATAATATGTCTTAGGTTGTGCAATAATGTCGTGTATATAATTTTATAAAATATTATATCACCCGTACATGTTTGTGTAAATGTTTAGTAGTGAAAATATAGTTACGTCGATGTTTACCATTAATAGTCGTAATATATACTTTAAGTGACTTAACAAGTATAGCTCGTAATTAGGTTATAATGGTTCCGTTAATAAGTATTTCGAAAAGTTTCTGACACGATAAATAAGTATAGGCTTTGAAAAATGACTTTGAAACTTAAATTCAACATTATTTGGCTATATGAAAGCTGTCAAAAATATTTATTCCGGCCAAAACTTCAACGAGCCGTAACTCCTTCATTTTTACTCTGTTTTTAAAGTTTATATATCCCCGCGAAGGCGTTTAAGTATACTATCATATTTTTAAGGTCTTGGCTAGTTGGTTTGTAATTTAAAGTCCGTTTTTTACCTCGTAAAACGTACCAACAGCAAGGTATTTTTAGAAAAATAGTTTTAGTTGTCTAAACTTTAAATTATCGTATCTTATTCGTTCTAAGTTCGTTTTTATCCGTTCAAGCGATCACGTTTTCGTTATAAAGTCTATTCTCTAATGCTTTATTCAAATCTAATATAAAATCGAACTCATTTTTCTATTTTGAACAAAACGGGACAGCCCTAAATGTATATGTTCCAAAACCTTATTTTTTCTACTTTCTAACACTTAAATCAACTCAACTGCAACCCCAAAACTACCCTAACTCTTTCACCAATTCTTCAACAATTATAATAGTGTCTTAACAATGTCATCAACATGATAAAATTTTAAGTGTTGCAACTGGCATTTTTCAAAGCAATACCTGATCATAAACTCAAAACTATTTACTCTGAACGCTTAAATATTTACTTTTACGTATAACCGTTAGGTTAAATCGCGTAAACCGGAAAACGACATTTAATGTAAACCGATAATTTTCTAAGTTAATAATTCACTTTACCTTGAATTATTACTTTCTAAACATTTACGATCACATTTGGTTATTTACCGGAAAGTTATCCCGCATACTACGAAAAACGACACACAACGCGTACCGGCACGACAATAATTAAATATTATATTTAATTATCACAAATTATTTTAATGAACTTATTTTTATAAGTTATTACTTATTTCATAAACACGTTTGCATAAAACACATATTACGTTTGCACTTATTTTGGATCTAGAATTTGTTTTGATATGATATTTGTCCTATATATATTTTATACACAAATATACTTACACAATTAATAATAATAATAATAATAATAATAATAATAATAATAATAATAATAATAATAATAATAATAATAATAATAATAATAATAATAATAATAATAAATAAATAAATAAATAAATAAATAAAATAAAAAATAAAAAATAAAAAATAAAAAATAAAATCTTTTGCCCCTTGTCTTCCATTAGGTATGCACCCACAACAAACCACTCATATGAAATTTTTGTCTTGATTTCTAACTACCTAGTAGATGGTTCCCTTTAGTTTTAACTTTATCCTACCAATATTATCTCAACTAACTTTGTATTTTACTTCAAATGGCACACACAAATATTGTACTTAGTGTATTCATCTTAGCCTCATTACCATAATTTTGTACATAAAAATAAGCAACTAGACATTTGATACTTCACATAAACACTTCGCAAATTTTTGGTTTTCTTTCTTCCTTGCCCTTTCTCTCGGTCAAACACCCCAACACACACAAACATTTTATTTTTCTTGTTTTGCTTAAAGATTTGGAGCTTAAGAAGGCTATCAGTTATATTGGAATTATTATTTGGGTATTTAAAACAACATTTGGGTTATTTCTTGGTCCTTAATCACCTATTTTGTAAGTTAATCTTTTCTTAGTTTTCTTGTACTTTTGAGAAGCTTTTTATGCATACATTAAAGATGTACAGCTTATTTTGTATGAACATAAGCTAGAAATTTACAAAAGTTATAAAGTTATACTTATGGGTCTCGAACGGATTTAAAAATAAATATGGGTATCATTGAGTTTGTGTGGTTGTGTTGGTGTAATAAAATATTTTGCTAAAAACTACTTAGTGGCTTATTGGCTTATTTACAAGCACTTATAGTGCTTATTATACTTATATGCGTCTCAGACCAAAAAGGAACAAAAGAAACTTTGTTTTGGCTTATTTTTGAGTTTATATGTTTCGGCTTACATTTTGACTTATTAATGTTTTGCTTATTTGCTAATTTTAAAACTTAGCTTATTGGCTCATGTCGTTCTAGCTTATTTTATTTGTTGGCTTATTGGGCTTATTAGTGGCATATTGATTCGGGTTAATTAATGAGCTAAAGTTTGTATAGTATCAGGCTTGTTAAATGGACTAAACTTCGGGTTACTAGGCCTAATAGGTAAAGATGGTATTTTCGGACTTATAAAAATGGATTATTGAATAACTTATCGTAACGGATTAATATTGGCATAAAGTGGTTAAATTAGTCGATGGAGCGTATTTGGATAAATGTAAGCTTAAACGTCGTAATTTGGCGTTTTGTCGGAAAGTGGTTTTATTGGGAAATAGTGTTCTTATATAAAAGTCTATGACTTTGGAAACTGACTATAAACGAACGGGTCATGCCCAATTTTTATTAAAATCCCATACTTAGAAATATTTTTATAAAACTTATTTTCTAAAAACCCGAAAAAAGGACGAAATCATATTATTTTATAATTAATACTTAGTTATTATACTTAAACTTAATAAATGGACAAAACCATATACTTATATACATAATAATAAGTTATTTTTCTTAAGCTCGACAAAAAGACAAAAATAATAAAATATTATTATAATAATACTCGACTAAAAGACGAAAATGTACTTTTGTGTCATTTTTATAAAATGACTTATGACGCGTAAACACTTATAACGTAAACACTATAATTAATTAACTTGGGGTTTACCAGGTAAATTACCGAAACATATTTGTTTACTTGTTATTTTCTTATATAATACATATAGTATATATTATATACTTTGATGTATTTTACGATTCAAACTTATTAACCACCACACAAACAATGATACAAAAGCAATAAAAAAAATACTTTTGAAAACTCATATGCACTATTTTAATTACATATCACATGTTTCTGAGTCAAGACATTAATTATTAGGTCATAACCGGGTACCGTCGTGCAATACCATTTGATCGTTCGTTTATGATATTTTACTTCGCTGTGGAGGTGAGGTCTCGTAGCCCCACTTTTTAATATGTTATTCCTTGGGGTGGAAATGGTACACAATGCTTTTCAAATGTTTTTATACTGTGATCGGCTGTTTTACATGATTTTGGACATATATGTGTGATGATGAAATAATATGATGTGAAATGTTTTGTTTTGTGAGTTCATGACTGCGCAATTCTTAACTCTCTGTTGAGGGTCCACAGGATGATAGATCTATCAGGGTAGCTCCCCACATAGTATTGGTTATGTGTATGATGAACACAATAGGCTCAGTTGGCACGACACTATTACTGTTTATACTAAAGTGCTTGTAATTGGTATTCATGTTCACTATTGTCCTACAGTTCATTATTCACAGCTCCGTGATTTTACTTTCAAACCGACGAGCTCACGAACATTATGTTGACGTTTGCTAGTACCATTTTCAAGTGATCGTTATTAAGGTATTCGAAGACATGGTTACTTGAGTTAGACTTTTTGATACGTTGCTACCATGTTTTTCAAGACAATAAGATTTCAAAAGAGACATGTCTTACTTTCAAATATTTAGTCAAGGAATGTTTTGTAAAGTTGTAAAGTATTGTTGTAAAAGTTCTAAGGTTTGAATCTATGATGTTATGCAATGTGCCTTCTCAGTTACATATCGTGTTTCCGCCATTGACGGGGTGTGACAGAATGGTATAAGAGCTTAAGGTTATAAAGAATGCCGGTTTTTCTAAAATAAAAACCTCAACTATAACCAGACTAAAGTTTTTATAAAACCTCAAACATGGTAAGAGTCGATTAGCCCGAGCATTCCATCATTTTTCCTAAATTACGCATAGCCTGATCAACTATTCTTAATTCAAGAGGGATCATGGGATAATTGGGGTAGTTACCGTGGATCGTGTTTGGTTGGAATCGAAGTCTAGATCACCTGAAAATGTATTGGTCCATGTGTGTGCATATGCCTTATGTGTTATATGTATATGTGGCTATGCTGCTCAGCCTTTTGTGTGCTAAAGCTTTTAGATTCCGGGCAATGTGTGAGCTTGCAATTGTGTACTTACGTGCTTTGATTTGATTTGATATTATGTGATTCGATTTGATATGTTCTATGTGATTTGATCTGGTTGATATGATATGGTTTGATTTGAATTGGGTTAGAATATTTTTCATACCATTCCCCATATTCATGCATTTGGTATTATTTATCCTTATATGCAAACAAAACTCATACTATTATATTTTACTAAATTTTATAGCGATACGTTATATTGAAAACGTTATTTCGGGTACACTATTTTGGATACACTATTTTGGATATACTATCTTTGAAACACTATTTTGAATATATTATTTTGAGAATTTTGTTTTTCATCAAAGACGTTAAGCCTTTTAACGATACTTAACTTAATTTCATGACTGTTCTTGTTTGATGAGTTGTAAAATTAAGTTAGGTTTAAGTCGTTACTCGGCTTAATGTTATAGATGGTTGATAATTTGGTACTATTTGAAAACTATTTTGGATACATGACAACCTTAGCGTTGCCCTATGATAAGGATTTATTTGGTACCTTTTTAAGGGGTCATTTAAGCCTAAAATCGTATAAATATGATCATTTATTTCTTCAAATAATTTCTTTTTGTATTTTAGGTACATGGGATGAGAATTCTAGAAATTGGCACTTTTTGGACGTATTTGGACGAAAAAGTATAGAAAACGACGAAGTCGCGAAAAACCTGTCAGACTTGGAGAGCTGACGACGTCACAAGCTACAACGTGACGCCATCCCTTGTTTATGAAGCTGGATTTTTCGGTCAAGTTTATCAAGTGACGCTTCAGTGGAATTTAAAGATTTTACAACCTGCCGCCGTCAGGTGCAAATTGAAGATGGGAGTCACGTTTTAAGCTAACAAGAGACGGCCCAAAAGAGTTAACAAATGACGGAGTCAAGATATTCCTGACGCCGTCACACAAGATGAAACCCTAAACACGACAAGCTGATGGCGTCACGACCTATAAGGTGACGCCATCAGAGTTGTAAAACTACATATATTTTTGCAATTTTTCATTGTAATATGTAACACTTTGGAGGACAAAACCCTAGACGATTTTCACAGCTTTTGTAGGGCTTTTTCAACCTTTTTCATCCATGTTCAATTAAAGATAAGTTATTCGTTTAATCATTCAATATGTCTATGTGTTGTTTGATTACTTTTTTATCTACTCTTTGCTTTAACATGTTAGCTTAAGTTTATTTGTGTTTGCTTAGATCTAGTGAAACCTAGTTATTAAATATTGATTTGTTGTCTCTTGTTTAGTTAATTGCCTCGCGTTAGGCTAAGAAAACTGGCTGACCTCTTATATGTAACTAGCTTGAACGTCTTAGAAAACGCAATCGTAGAGTGCACTATTGGTTTTTCTCGTTGTATTTATTGTGTGAATTGCGGCTTGTAGATCCTAGAAAATTTAATAGACTTTAAGTGATTTAGGGGAGACTAAGATTCATAGAGTTGGGGACTTCAACACCTCCCCACGACCAATATTAAGGATTACAATGCTTCAACTAAAACAAGGACGTGACAATTCAACAAATCAGTAGGAGATAACTAGAGAGTAATTAATTCTAAGTGAACACGTTTTTTCTATCATAAGAGTTACCACCAATTTACTTTTCTGTTTTAATTAGTTTTCATTTAGTTTTATAATTAGTTTTTGGGTTGGTTGATTAACAACTAATTCCGCCCACTTCTTCAAAACTGATATTTTTAATTGCTTTTCATAAAATATAAAAATACAAAAAGAATCATCCCTTACCTCTAGACCTATCTCATCATACATCTTGACCTTTCCACAACTATTGCGAGACTATTCCCCTAGAGAACGATCAATCCCCCGGACTTATTTATACTACATTACAACGGTTAGGTACACTGCCTAGGAGTATTGTAAAACCTTTTGCGAGGGTTACAACCACCGCATCAAGTTTTTGGCGCCATTGCCGGGGAATAGTTAATAGTTTAGGTTCAATTTCTATTTTGTTTAGGTCTACTCGCTAGATTCCTATCGAGTGAGATTTTTATTTTCTTTTTAGTAGCTTTCTTGTAGTCTATCTTTTCTTCATTCCTTTGTTCGTAATTCTCTTCATTTACCATCATGGTGAATGAAGACATCTTTAACCTACAGCAAGCACACCAAGCACCACCACAACAACACCAAGCTCCACCAAACCACCAAGAACAACAACACCAAGACCCACCAATTAACCAAGACCCACCTCGAGCCCGTACTCTAGGTGAGTACTCCAAACCAAGCCACGAAGGCTATCGAAACACCATTGAGCTTCCCAAAGAGCTAATGTGTCTCCCTTGCGATCCGACACCATCCGGTTGGTGCAAAGCGGATGTGCATTCCATGGACTTCATTCCGAAGATCCAAATCAACATCTCAAGGATTTCCTTAAAATCGTAGATTCCATATACCTTGATGTTGACACTCAAGGGACAACGTGATTGCGTCTCTTCCAATTCTCTCTACGTGACCAAGCTAGTCAATAGCTTGAGCGTTTACCCGCGGGATCCATTACATCTTGGGATGATTTCATTTCTCATTTCCTCGCTCAATTTTTCCTACCGGGGAGAACTACCAAGCTAAGGAATGACATCTTGATGTTCCAACAACGTCAAGGTGAAACTCTTTACGAAGCGTAGACTCGTTTCAAGGACTTACTCCAAAAAGTCCCTCATCTTGGCATTGATGTTTGGCTTCAAGTCTAAATCTTCTACGATCATGTCAATCAATCCACAAGGCAAACCATTGACAAAGTGGCCGGTGGCAAGCTACGTGATAAGAATGCGAAAGAATCGTAGGGAATTATTGTTCCCTTAACAAGCTTAGAGTTAACTAGAAAGTTAATCTATTTGTGTTTATGAATAATACAATGTAATGATTACTTCTAACAGTTAATAAAACGTTAATATAAAACACACAGTATTTTCAACGTTTAAATTCTTATTAGAAATGAATCAAAGAATATATTACCCAAAGTGTTTTGCGGAATAAACACTTTGGGATTGAATAGACAAGGTATGGGTTGTCTCCTATCTAAACTCAATGCTATGCTTGAGTGGTAACAATATGCCTCACTGTGCTATCTCAAGGACTGGTTACTCTTTGTAGGAGAGAAGTTGTTTTGCAAAAGTATAAGGCTTTCAATGTACAAAACACACTCAACTTCTCTCCTTCTGAACCTATTTATACACAAGTATAAAAGAGTAAAAGTGATTAAAAATACTTCAACTTGTTGAGGAAGCGTGTCTGACAATTAAAACAGTAATTGTCATTTCCAAGAACCAATAGGAATGAACTAAAAGTCTTTAGGAGTGTTTGGTCTGACACTCCATGACTTTTAGCCGTATTTGGGAAGGTTGGTATCTGACAAGATAAGAGTGTTTGGTCTGACATTCTTATCTTCTCAAATACTTCCCACTTATTCCCGCCTTTATTTCAGGCGTTGGTTTCTTCAGTCTTCAATCACTTATTGTTGTTGAGGAGACTGGGGTTCAGTGAGTTCTTGTCCAACACTCACTGAACCATCATCTTCTTCTTTGACTTAAGTCCTACTCAGGGAGTACCGCCTACCTGAGTAGTGAATCCTTCTTCTTGAATTCGCCTTAAGCATCCTGAAGATGACTCACTGAGTGACTGTTCACTCAGTGACTTGAATTGTTCTCGGTTTAATTAACACTTGGTTAATTTGTTTCCAAATCTTGTTTTAACTATTCTTGGGTACTGATGGACCCAACAATCTCCCCCTATTTGGATATAAATTATTCCTAAGTGTTTTGATCAGTAATGAGTGAGCTAATGACTTCTGCTCATACTGAATGTACTAGAAAGTAAATAAGGACACTGGAATAATAAAAACATCATCTTATTAATATTATTACAAGTCCTAACAAAACTATACATAGTACTGGGATAGTGGTGTTGGCGGATTCAGTCAAACTTATACCCTAAGGCTTCAAGCTTTGGCTTCTTGGACTCAAGCTCATGCTGATCAGGATGCTCTTGAATCTTTGTTCTCAGGTCTTGGCAGAACCTCACATTCTCAGGAGTCTTGATTGGTGAGGCCATCATGAGGAAACCCAGCATTGCCTTGATTCCTGATTGGTCAATATCACTCCATCTTTGGAAGGCTGGGTCTCCAAACTCATTAGTGAAGAACAAACCTCTTTCAGGTTGTTCGATGACCAAGTTGTTCCTGAATGGAACTCCTTCAGGGAGGGCTCTGTTGCAATCCAGACCAGGGACCTTGATCTCAGGCTCATCTTCAATCTTCTTTCTCTTTCTTGAGGAAGACTGAGAGGGAGCAGGCTGTTCTGCTGAAGCAGGAAGAGGAGAGGGAATACCAAGTTCCTGAGGTGTTGCTGCCAATCTTTCATGTGGAAAACTGGAAGGGGGGTTGAATAGTTTTACGTCTTTTTAATTTATTATAAAAACTTTGTATACTTTTAAAAACTTAGATTCGAATTTATGTGAACTCAACTCTTGAACAATATGAACAAATATAAGTAAATCTAAATTAACAATGCAAGTAAAGTAATGAAATGAAATGAAAGATAGAGATGGAAAGATCGAACCGCGAGACAAAGGATTTATAGTGGTTCGGCTACAAGGACACCTTCCTTGCCCTACTCCACTCCTCGAGCACCTAACTCGAGAGTTTTCTTCACTATGTCAACAAGCTCCCTTATGGCGGAGAAAACCTTACACAACTTTCACTTACACCAATTTTACGACACAAAGCTAAATGTCGAGTTCTAATCGTAGCTAGAACCAATCTCACAACTTCAATCACAACTTCTTCACGACTTCTTCACGACTTCTTCACAACTTCTTCACTACGGCTTCACAACTTTTTCACAACGGCTTCACAACTACTTCACAACGGCTTCACAACTACTTCACGACCTAGCACTACTTATATACTCTTCTACTTCTTCACACCTTCACTACTTACACACCTTAACTTCTTCACAACTTCACTACTTATACACTAATCTAGCCTAAACAATTATGCTCACACCTATCTAACAAATATACACAACTTATACAAATGAATGAATGATTTACAATTTTGATACACCAACAACTTGGATGGAAGAGATACACCAAGTTGTAATACTTCTTGTCTTGAAGGATAGAAGTATTCTTCTCTTGCACTTGAGAGGTTGAAGCTTTGGATCACTTGAAACAAAAGCTTATAATTATATGATCAAAGGGTTTTTGAAGATATGAAATGAGATCTAAATCAGAAAGTTTTTAGTGCAAAAGGTGAGGAAAAATGCCAGGAATTAACAAGTATTTATAGGCAAAATTTACAGCTGGAGAAGTGTGGGCGGTCCCCTTAATTAGTGGCCGGCCCCCTTAAATATTAAGGGGACCGCCCTTATAATTAAGGGGGCCGCCCCTCCCTGAACGGCTATAAATTTTGTCTTTTACTAGGGAAGGTTTTTCTGGAACATTTTTGTCATTTTTGGTTAAAAATTTGAATTCATATATTTATAATGGATTTAATATATTTAGTTAATACCAAAAATGATTTTCTAAAAGATATAAAATGTTTGTGACATTTTATAAAAAATCTAGTGATTAAGAAAATGTTCCTTTGATCATATAATGCATTAGGCATTTGTTTATTCATACTTTAAGTGATTAAGTTGTTAAAATAGATAATTACAACTAAATACTTGTTTACGTCATAATCTTTCGTTTAATGATTTTACATTTTGTGATTATCAAAACTTAGAGGTATCGAAAAATATTAATAACGTTTTTAGGCATTATTTATATCAATATTTCATACCTTAGACTCAGGGAATTCAACAGACCAGGGACCACAACATTTGATTTTTTCGCTAATATTGGACCCAACTCATCCAATTCAGTGATCCCGAAGTTAGCGAATCTGAAGGGGGTATGAACATCAAAGTTTCTCATGTCAGCACCTCTGTATACAGTAACAATGGCAGGCTTGGTGTTTTGATGAATCTTGACATCAGTGATTGGTTCTGGTTTCAACATGTTTGTCATGACCCACTGATATCTCTCAATCCTGTTCTGCCTAATTTCTTCAGCTCTCTTTAACCTTTCTTCCCTTTTCTCCCTGAGGGCCAACATCTCAGCAGACTGAGCTTTCACGAAGGTCTCACCACCCTTTCTTCCAGCAAGTTCTTTAGGCTCAAGGCCTATCTTCTCAGCCTCTTCATGGACCACCTGAATAAGAGCAGCCTTGCTTGCCCTTTCTTCTTCGACTGCCTTCTTCATTGCCTCCTCTTTCTTCATATGAGCTTGAACTTCCTCATTAGTAAGAAGTTTAATCACTCCATTGACCTCATAAGGGACCCTGACTGGCTCATCAGGGTCTTGCCTTCTTTCCTTGGAAGCAGGCACCAAGATTGTAGGCTCAGGCTCAGTGGTTGTGAGGATGCCTTTGCCTTTGTCCTGGTGTGATGAAGATGGGGTTTCTTCAGGATTCTCCCCCTCAGTGTGAGAAGGAGGTTGTTCTTCTTCAGTGACTTTGACTTTCTCCCCCTCAACTGTTGCTTGACCCATAGTGAGAGCAAGAGTTGGTGCGCTCACTGAAGTTGAGGGAGCCTGACCTTTGAAGGCCTGATAAATCTCAGTCATCATTGACTTGATGTCTGAGGTGTCCTGCTGAAGAGTTGAGACCTTAGCCTCAAGAGAAGCCTGAGAAACCTCCAGTGCAGTCATCCTTGGCCCAAGATTCCAAGCCAAGGAAGAAGAAGAATTCGCCAAAGATGCCATGTGGGACTCCATAAGACCCAGGGAAGACCTGATGGAGTCCACTTTAGAGCTGAATCCCTGAATATTTAAGGAGGTCAGCAAGTTTACCAGCTCAGCCACCTGAGTAGATTGTTGCTGGTAGGTCTCAGAAGCCCAAAGAATTTTCCTGTTAAGCGCAGGGTCATCTTTCACTGACTCTTGAATAGTTTCAACGCTCTTTTGTAAGTTGGTGAGAGACTCGTTGAACATTTTAAGATTGTAATCAAGATTTGTCAGGGAGAAGTTGATAGATGACTTGTGCTCATTTACATCGTCATGATAGGATTCCACTGATTCCTTTAGATCCACGTAATGAACAACAGCTTCAGTGTGGTGGTCAAAAATTTCTTTAGTTAGCCCAGTGAAGAAAGCATTGTTGGCCTTTTGTAGGAACTTGACCAATTGCCTCTCAGTAAGAGGAAGAATGTTGTCATACTTCTTGAGTTCCTGAGGGCATGATGATTCAGAATCTGAAGAATGATCAGCCTGAGATTCAGATTCTTCACCATGTGGAGAAGACTGATGCGATTGCTCAGTTGGTTGTACATCAGTCTCCATGTCATCACCAGCCTCAAAAATTTCCTCCTCACTCTCTTCCTTGAGCTCATCTTCAGAATCAAGAAGAGCCTGAATATCCCCCATAGACTCAATCTCAAAAAGGTTAACCGGCTCCTCTTTATAAAAAGACTTGCCTTGGTTTTGGCCAGGTTCTGACCCCGCCATAAAAACTGATTTGGTTTTATCAGCCTGGCTAGTCATAATAACTGATTGATCCGCCTGAGGTGGTTGTGGGTTCCGTATCAGCGGGTGGTTTATATCCCTCTGAGTCTTTGTCCCCCTGAGCGCCTTCAAGTCCTGACGGGTGTTTTTCAGAACTATCATGAGGCACTGATTGTGATGGTTGATGGTCCCCCTTCCCATCAGGGTTGTACTGCCCTTTTGGGGATTCAGGGACCTTTACTCCCTGAGACCCTGAGTGTGATTGCTCAGGGACGTTAGCAGGATGTGATTGTTTGTGGGTCCCCTTCCCAGTTGAGTAGTGCTGCCCAACCGAGGATTCAGGACCCTTTTCTCCCTCAGGCCCTGATTGTGATTTGTCAGTGCCTTCATCGGGATGTGAGTGGGTGGAGGTTCCTGACCCTAGTGACTTGTTTATGTCAATAGAGTCTTGAGGAAGAGGGGGTTTGCCCGAGGACACTGAGGATGATTTCTCAGTGACCTCCGTTGGCGTTTGTTTTTGGGCCAAGATGGTCTCAGTGAGGGGTGTCTCAGAGGTCTCGGCCAAGTTTAACCCTTGTTTAGGGTTGTTTGAGGCATCAGTCTCAGTGACGAGTGGTTTGGGTTTAACCACCTTACTGGACTGACCCTTCTTTGTCTTCTTCACCTTCTTTGTAGGTGAAGGTACTGGAGAAACAACGTTCTCCTCCTGAATAACCACCAGCATGTAGTTAGTCAGGGTAATGGGTTGTACGTCAGGAATGCCACTAGTATAATTGGTCTTATGTAGGACGTCAGGTTTTGAACCTTCAATGTCAGACCTAACATAGTCAGGGCCTAACAGGTCCTGAAGCACGCAGGAAATAAACCTAGGATAGGACATATGTCTTTGCCTATGTTTTCCTGATAGCTTGGCCACGAGGTCTCGGAAGATTATTCCTCCGATATCGATTTTTCTACCCTCCAGGAGACTGAACAACATCAATTGTTGTGATGAGTTCAACTGCTCCGTGGAGGATTTATTCCCTCCAAGGACCTGAATGATGAAGGTCATCAGGATCCTCCAGATAGGGTGGAACCAGGTTTTAACTATTGGAGCCTTCTCCAATAAGGCTCCAGCGGCCATTTCAGGCCGCTTAGGGTCATGAGGTCCTAGAAAAAGCAATTCTGCTTTAACCTCTTGGTCAGTAGGGTTGGGATCAAAGGCCTCAGCGAAATCAAGACCAGTGGCCTTGATGAAGGTTTTGTAATCCAGGGAGAGGGTCCTTCTCCTATTCATCACTGTGAATGTGATGATGGATTCTTTGGTGTCCTCAGGGTTGGTTGCCACTGAAGTACACCAGAATTCCCTCAAATAGTCATGGTAGATTGACTGAGGGGGTCTTGGTGAATGCCGTAGCAAGAAAGCAGTTTTGAAGATACTTCACTACATTCTTGTACGCATAGAACTTTTGTGGATAGGCAAAGTTTCCTACCACATTGTTCTTGGTGAGGTCTACACCCTCTAATATGAATTCCACATTAGGGGCGTATATGATAGCATTAGAAGAAGCCATTTGTATTGGTAGGTCTGGGTTAACAAATGATTCTGGGTTTCTAAAGCCTAAGAACACACACACAAGATTTAGTTTTTGAAAGAAAAGGGCAAAATTTTGCTTAAGATTTCTAAAAACATGTGTGTGTGTTTTTTTTTGTATTGGGTATTTATAGGGAAGTGAAGTGGAGGGTAATTAGGGTATTAAGCAGATTTTATTTATTCAAAAAAGAATTTTTGGAAACTGTTTTGAATAAAATGTTTTGGGATCCGCATTTAATGCCACCACTCCACTTTCCCTGGTTTGGCGCAACAGTCAAGGTGAACAGTTGAGCAGTTCTGCAAAAGTGTAATTTGCAGAGATGAGTCATCACATATCTGTAATGTGATTGGAGAGGCATTTAATGCCAAGTGGGAATGTGGGGGCCCAGAGGTGGAAGCCAGAAAGGCAAAAGAACAAATATTCTTATATTAAATAAGAATTCAGTTACCAACCTCGGACATTTACTAACTAGATACTTAGAGCATTTAAGTTAGTATTTAATGTCTCTTGAGGGCCCTGAATGACTTTTCATTCAGTGAACCTGATTGTCAGGACTTGGGTTTAGTCACTGATGGTTCTAGTGTTCAGGAATTTGGGTTTAATTCCTGAGGTTCAAGGGTTCAGGAACTTGGGTTTAGTTCCTGAAGTCCAACATTTCAGGAACTTGGGCTTAGTTCCTGAGGTTTCAGTGATTCTTTTCACTGAAGTACACATTGAGTCAGGGACCTGGGTTTTCAGAATTTATACTTGTTTGGATGGAATCAATCAGTGGACTGATTCTCAATATCCAACATTCCAAGTTCAGCTTTCAGTCTTGTGAAAGTTGGTTCATCCAATGGCTTGGTGAATATATCAGCTAGCTGATATTCAGTAGGAATGAAGTGTAATTCTATGTCACCATTCATGACATGGTCCCTGATGAAATGATATCTAATATCAATGTGTTTTGTTCTCTGATGAAGAATAGGGTTGTTTGAGATGGCAATTGCACTTGTGTTATCACAAAAGATGGGAACCATCTTGTACTGAATTCCATAGTCACTGAGTTAACTTTTCATCCAGAGTACATTTGCACAACAACTTGCTACTGCAACATATTCAGCTTCGGCTGAGGACATGGCAACTGACTGTTGCTTCTTAGCACTCCAACAGACTAGTTTTCCACCAAGAATTTGGCAGGAGCCTGAGGTGCTTTTTCTGTCCATGTTGCATCCAGCATAGTCAGAGTCTGAGTATCCTTTAAGATCAAGGCCTGAGCATTTAGGATAATATAATCCAAGGCTTGGAGTACCTTTCAGGTACCTGAATATCCTTTTCACAGCAGTGATATGAGATTCTCTTGGGTCAGATTGATATCTGGCACACAAACAGATTGAGAATTGGATATCAGGCCTTGATGCAAGTAGATACATCAGTGATCCTATCATTCCTCTAAAAAGAGTTTGATTTACTGGTTTTCCAGTGAGATCAGGACCCAGGTTGTTTGGGGGTACCATGGGAGTTTTGACTGAGGCACAGTCACTGAGCTCATACTTCTTCAGTAGGCTTCTGACATACTTCTCTTGACTAATAGAGGTTCCTTTATCAGTCTGCTTGATTTGAAGACCAAGGAAGTAAGTCAGTTCTCCCATCATGCTCATTTCAAATTTCTTTGCCATTAGTTTTTCAAATTGTTTGCAAAGTTTGAAACTTTTTGAGCCAAAGATGATGTCATCAACATACACTTGTATTAGTATGACTGATTTCTCAATTATATATCAAAGGAATTGCAATGGAAATATGCAAAACCCGAGGTTCGTAGTCCCGATTGAAGATTGAATGGAATTCGTGTTTCGGGATCGTGAAACGTGTCGTGAATGTGAATAAGAGTGAGATATTTTAATTTCTACACTACGAATAATGAAATAACAAATGTAAACAACTACTTAAACTATAGGTACAAGCAAACTAAACAAGTAAACTTAAAAATGAAAATTAGAATTTAAAAACGTTACGCGGCGAATTTTAAAAAACGTAAATAAAAGTGATTTTCTAAAATTTAAGCCCTAAAAATGCAAAATAATTTTTCTTAAATCCTAAAAATATAAAAAGAAAATTTTGTAAAAAAGAAAAATATTTTTTTGAATTTTTTATGACTTAAAAACTAATTTAAACTACTTAAATGATTTAAAAATATTAAAACACTAGAGAAAAATCTGAAAATTTTTCAATAATTCTAATTTTTAATTTTCTACCTAGGAAAAATAAAATCAGAGCTCCATTCAGCCTGGATAAGTTGAACAGCCAAATAAGCACTTTGGGAATAAGCTAGAAATAAGCAAAAGTTGACCAAATATTTTCAAAAGCTCAGTGATGATGCTAGGGACTATTTCAAGCTTAATTCAACTCAGAAAACTCAAATAAGCCCAAGAAATAAGCACTTGAAGCTTCTGCACAACTTCATTTAAAGACAGATCCAAAAGGGCTTTCTATCCTAATTTGCAGACCTAGATAAGCAGTCTAAATAAGCTTAAAATCTCAATCCCAGATATTGCTTTTCAAGCTTGCTATATGAACTATCTATAAACCAAAAATGAAGGCCTCAACTTATTTCAATAAGCTTCAAACTATCCTAGATCAGTAGCTGAAAACACAAGTTTGCACTATGCAGTCTGTATTTGCAGACCTGTTCTTTTGACTTTTTACTCAGTTTATAAATGTTGACTTTAATGACATTTGCATGAACCTAAATGACTAATAATGATGTAATAAGCTATATTATGAATGATCTTAGCTAAATTACCTACTTATGCAACTATGTGAATGATGGAACCTGCTGATATACTACCTTTTATGCAAAAAAAATAAATAAATAATTGAAACTGATTTTGACTTTTTAGTTAATAACTAATGAATTTTAAAGACCAACTAACCTAAATGCAGCTAATAAAGACATACTAAATTGAATTTAACACTTAAAACACCCCTGACCTCAGATTAACGGCCTAATCCAAACACCCCTTATCTAGGCAGATTTGAGTATTAATGAATCTACTTGATTATTTAACCCAAGAAACCAATATGTGAGCTTATAATATGTGATATTAAACTGATTGAAGCATAGAAACACAGATCCAAACCTCAATCTCTAACCTAACCACCAAAAGCAAGTAATCACAGTTAATAACACAGTTATGAACCAAAATGATGAAACAAGCTATAAATTGACTAAAGCTACTAGAATAAGCTAAAATAAGATTAAATTAAGCTAACATTAACAACCAAAAAGCATAGAACACAGAAATGAACTATTAAACTATATTATGCAATTTAATGTAAAGTTAAGCAAAATTTGAAGAATCAAACTCACTTGGGACCTCAGCTAAATAGAGGTACCAACTTAATGGCAACTACAAGCTCCTAGCTTATCAAGGATAAGCTAGGTAAAGTCCATCTTGCCCCTCCATTGCGGGCAACTTCCTCAAGCTTTCCAAAATATGCATGGGTATAGGATTTTTTATGTGTTGGACTGTTTTGATTACTAACTAAACTCACAAAAGCTATAATAAGCTGGAATGAGCTTGAACTAATAGAAAAATAAGCTTTATGAAGCTGAGTTTTAATATTTTTGTAATTTTTTTATATTTTTCTATTTTTTTTGGATTTTTGAATTAAAAATGAAACTTGTGAAAATATTTTTAGTAAAAAGCTTTTTAAAAGGCTTATAGAAAGCTTGCTGAGACAGTAACCAAGCTAAGATTAGCTTATATCAATAACCATAAAACAAAACAGATGGTTCAATAATAGACAAAAAACTAAAATTTCATTAATACTTAAAAGACTGAGTACATTAGAACATTACAACCTTAAAAAGACTGAATTAAAATTTATAACTAAGAAATACATAAAAACAAACCCTAAATTAGACTCTAAAAAAAACTCAAAAACTAGACACCCCAAATGAATGAGGAGGCTGCTGCTATTTATAGACTGAAGGGAAGCTAGGGTTTCTTCTGGGAAGCTTCAGGAGATTAATCCACGACACTTGGATCATTTCTTGCTCACCACTTCAATATCTAGGCCGTTGATGGAGGTTAGTGGAGATACCAACATGGAGAGTGCTGGGATTGATGCCACCTGTCATTCTCTGTCCCTTTAGAAGCTTTGAAGATATTTTTTGGAGAGGGGTAATAAATGTTGGAGCAGGGTAAACATGAAGAAGAAGGATGCACAGTAACTTGGTAAGTTTTGGAGGGAAAGGGAGTTGGGGTGTTGACCGGGTATTTTGGGTTTTTACCATTGGGTTATAGTAAGGGATTCGGGTTATGAGGGGTTTACGGGTATTGTTTTGATCCGAGTTATAATAAGTAAAGGTGGGCTTGGGTTATAGAAGTGGGCTGGGTCAGGATTTAGAGTGATCCAGTTTTATTGTTAATATTTAGTTTAGGGATTTATGGTGAAATTGGTTTAATTTTAAGGGACTATTTTTGCCAACTTCTGAAATTTCTTCAAGGACTAAATTTGTAATTACCCAATGATCCAAGGGCCGTTCTTCAAAAATATTACTTTGACGAATTTTTCCCGGCTTCGGCTCTATAAATATCTTTTCCACGTCTCGTGCCCGTGTTTTCCGGATTTTTCTTCGTTTTTGTCCTTTTTCTTTAATAAGTTGCCTGCATAAACATAAACACAAAAACACGAATATCTTTTGGCATTTTGGTTAGTTTTTGGTCGTTTTGGTCGGGTTTTGGTCAAGAAAAGGTATGTGTTTAAGCACATACCAAAATTCCCCCAGACTAAGATATTGACGTGTCCTCACACAATGTTATATAAACACGTTTTCAAAACCAAAAATTTCCAACCTCTTTTTACTAACTTTGAGAAGTAGCAAAATTTTCAAAAGAGATTAAGAAATCTTAAGTTCTAAAAACTCCCCGATTTTCCTTTTTATTCTATTTTTGTATTTTTCTCATTATCATGTGACGGCTTTGTTGACAATCATTATCTTTTAATAACTTTTAGGGTCATCGAGTAGGAAACACGACTCATAAAGAAGTGACCATACGGATAAAATTCGTCGTCCCTGATTTTTCACAAGTCCCCAAACTAAGCTTAAAAACGAAATCATTGTCTATTTACAAGTTAGATGCCAACACTACCCATGGAAGTTACTTGTGTAATTACCTCTTGCTCCCGATCTTCCTAATTTGCATCTATTTATTTTATTTTTGGTGAGAAATGAATTGCTTCATATTTTCTCGTTTCGATAGATTTTTAATCCGATAAAGATACTAAATTAAGACGCTAAGTAGTTTTCGCTCTTCTCTCGAGAACCGTTGCTTTAAAAATGAGGTCCACATCAAGGCTTTTATTTATATTTTTGACTTTTTCTATTTTTCTTTCATCACTATTTTTTTTTCCATTCATCATTCATTTTTTTTATTTATTTTTATTTTTTTATTATTATTTTTTTTTAATATCACAAACTTTTCACTTGCGTACCCTAAACGACGGACCTTCATGGTTTAATTCCAAGACCTTACACTTTCCGGCATAAAGGATCCAAGGGCCGTTACAACGGAGAGTTCCAAGACCTTAACGCCTTTCAGAATTAAGGGTCCAAGGGCCGGTGCAAGAGGGTAGCCAAGACCTAAACGCCTTTCGGAAATAAGGATCCAAGGCCCGATCTCGAATCCGTAGCTTAGAGCACTTAACTTATTATTATTAAACGTATTTATTAAGGAACCTTGATGTGTACCCAATTTTCAAAACAAGGATTCTCTTAAGAAGACCAAGAACTAATCATCGGCAAAACCTAACATCTTTAATTATTCTTACAGATATATATAGTGAAACAATTTTGCGGGAGCAAAAGGCCATAAGTAACTTCGATGAGCTCTAAAGAGAACCAACTACTCCACGCTTAGCATCTAACTTCTAAATAAACTCTATCATTTCTCGTTCTTCGCAAATTTAAAATCTTAAATAATAAGATCCGCGAATGCTTAGCCAAATAATCAAGCCATGCATATATAAAGTCGATACGGGAACTTGCAAACTCTTAAAAAGAATTCGCATTTTATAGCTCCTTGTGTAAAAGACTAGCACGAGCTTATAGATTATAAATGGTTAAGGGGACAAGCTAGGGTTCAACACGCCCGATCAAGTCAGAATTTTATTCCTACTCTCACCAGCGGAAAGTCAACAAAATGTCAAAATTTATTATATTTTTGCAAAATTTTTTTTGAATTTTTCTCATTTTTTTCAATTTTTCAATTTTTGGGAGAAAAAAACGGGGGTTGCGTGAGTAAACGACAAAAATGCAAGGCATAAATCAAATCGAAAGATTACCCCCCAGACTAAAACGAGACATTGTCCTCAATGTCTTAAAGGTAAGGGTTCTCCTACATAAACCTAAGGCCGTTTATTAATTATGCCAAAGATAAACGTAAAACGATAAGATTAAGGATATCGGATGAGTAACGAATGATGAAACTCGAGTGGAGAGAAGCAAACCACGAGCACAAGAGTCTTCATCAATCGGGCAATCCTGGACACATCATAAGAAACCACGAAACACAAGAAATGGAAGAGGTAGCCCTCCTCACGTCACTTTATTAGAAAATAGATAAGAAGATAGATGGATAAGCATGGGGTGCCTCCCAAGAAGCGCTTTGTTTTTTATAACCGAGTCACGTAGCTTGACTCGACCCCGAATTTAGTTGTCCTTGGGGGAGCAAGTGGAAAAGATAATCTCAATCGGACTTTCATTCAAGATGTTTGGATAAACATTGAAGCACATGAAAGTTCCACTCCGATGAGATACCCACGACTTCAGAAGATAAAAGCGGTGATGCCGGGGTCAAAAACTTTGTCTTCGTTTCCGGCTGGAAACGATAGTAAAGTTTCAATCAGAGACAACTCCATGCAGAACGGGAGTTTTTGACTAGAAAGAAGCAAAGGGGAATCACTTTTCTCCAGAATTAAAAGTTCCTTAGATGAGGCAGGAAACTTTAAATTCTTATCAAGAGTCAATTTCATCAAAGGATGAATTTTACCATCATCGAGTATGCCTGGATTAAACACTTTGTCTTCATAAGAAAACTCAGCAGGGTACTTGATGGGAGACTCAATGGAAAAAAGGAAATCATCCTCGGGAGAATGAGGAGATAAGTCATTAGAAACAATTGTAGCATCCTCAATTATGGTTTCCATTTTAGGGTCTTTTTCATTAACGGGTTTGCCATACAAAAGATTTTTCCATTCGGTTTGATCGGCCCCAAAATCGAAGAGGTCGTCATCACTTTGGAAATCATTGGGGTTGGAGTAAGAATCAAGTGATGGAGAATGGTATAAAAGATTTTCAACTTCTTTAATATTAGCATGAAAGTCAAAAAGATCATCATCATTTTCTGATGGAATTGGATCGTCGTGAGCGAGTTTCTCGGTGAACTCCTCGGGATAAGAATCACATTTAAATGGATTACGGTTCAGCAAAAATTCCAATTCTTTAAGATCAGATTCAAAATCAAATTCATCGTCCTCATCCCCCGGTGGGATTGGATCGATGTGAGCGAGTTCATCGGTGAACTCCTCAAGAAGAAAATCAATACTAGAAGTGGTACTGCCACTACTTTGTTCTTCTGATTTAGAATCAACAACTTGAACGGATTTAGGCAGCTTTTCTTCTTTAATTTCCGTCGGAGGGAGTGAAGATGACGGCTCATTGGATAGCAATTCTTCAATTAAACGAATATCTCCCTCCGGATCAGAGTCGGTGTCATCAATTTCTGGAGAAATTGGCTCATCACTAAGGAAAACCTCGAGCTCTTCCATAGTGGAAACACTTCCCTCAACCGGTGTGAGAGAAGGGGAAGAGTCAGAAATAGAATCAATAATCTCAATACGATAAACCGATTCCGGAGGTGGTACAAGTGGTGTGCTCTTAGAGCTAGCAATTTCCTCCACTTCCATTGTGATCTCCGAATCTGGTTCATCATCATCAAGAATACTCTTTACATCCGTGGAACAACTCGCAAACCATTTGCTTGAACCGGGTGTAATTTTCATAGCCTTGAGCTCAGCACGTTTTTCAGAAAGACTCTTAACCGCAAATCTGGAAAGAATTGAATCACTTCTTTTGGAAGTGATTACGGGATCAGATTTTTGATTCACCGTAGCAACGTTGCATTTATCGGTTAGCGGTTTAGAGTTTTGATTTATGTTAAACGTTACTTTCTCATTATCAACTCTTAAGGTTATTTCTTCTCCATACACATCAATCAAAGCCCGCCCGGTCCTCAAAAATGATCTTCCGAGAATTAGAGGAACCCGGGGGTCAGCATCAAAATCAACCAACACAAAATCGGCGGGAAAATGGAATTTCCCAACCTTGACAAAGACATCCTCGGCTATTCCAAGTGGATGGGTTATGGTCCGGTCCGCAAGCTCGAGGGTCATGCAAGTGGGGGTATATTCGGGCAGAGAAAGTTTTTTCCAAACGGAGAGCGGCATTAGGTTGATGCTTGCACCAAGATCGGCCAAGGCGTAGCATTCAACCATCCCCGGAAATTCACATGGAATGAGGAATTTTCCGGGATCTCCAAGCTTTTCCGGAAGCTTTTTTAGGAGAACCGCTGAGCAATGTTCATTTAACGGAGTTTTTGCTAATTCAATTAATTTTTCCTTGTTGCTCAATAAACTCTTGATGGTGGAAACAAACTTAGGCATCAGAAGTAAAGCATCCGCGAAGCTTATATCGAAATGCAATTCTTGAAAGATTTGGAAGAATTTTTCCATTTGATTTGAAGCTTTTTCGCGGTGCTTTTGATCATTCAATCTCGATGGATAAGGAAGTGTTGTTTTTATGGGAGCTTTTTCGGACTCAAGCACATCCTTAGGTTTAGAAGGTTGGACAACCGGAGGTTGGACGTCTTTGGTCCTTCCGTTGTTAGTAGGAAGTTCCGTGTCCTTTGTCACCTCGGTCTCACGGACGACTACCTTGGGAGGAAGAGAAGAAACGGTAGTCGGAGCCGTGGGTCCATCATATGAAACATCACTTCGGGTGGTAATTGCTTTCATATCACCCCTCGGGTTAGCAATTGTGTTGCTAGGAAGAGAAGATGTACCCGAGGGTGAGGGTTGATTCATTTGAAAAAATCCACTCATCATTTGCTTAAGCTCATTTGTTTGTCGAGATATCATCGTATCAATCTCCTTCCGAAAGTCAGCTCTCATATTGTTGATTTGACCTTGCATAGTTCGTATGCTAGCATCGGTTGCTTTCACATAACTCGCAAAGTCGGGAGAAGGTGCAACTTGGGGAGGAGGAGGTTGATAGACTTGTTGCGGTTGAGCTTGATAATTGTTTCCCCGATTTTGGTTGAAGCTTTGATTTTGATTGTAACCTTGGTTGGTTTGAGGAAAACGGTTTTGGTTGTTTTGAACGGGTGGAAAACCGGGTGGTCCCATTATGTTACTAGCATTTTGAGGACGAAATCCTTGATTATGATTGTAGTTTGCTGCTGCTACGATAGCATTGCAAACTTGGCTATCGGTAGCTGCACAATTATAGTAAGGATGGGGACCACCACATATAACACAAGTTTCTGTAACTGCTTTGACGGGCTCCGGTTTCTGATTCTGGAGCTTAAACTCTTTCATCATCATCCGGATAGCATCGGCAAGCTCGGCCATCTCCGATGGATGGGCCGATGAAGAAGAAGGGGTGGGAGAATTTACTTTCGAAACAACCGGTTTGTTTCGTGAAGTGGGAACTTTGGATTTGTTTTCGATAATCATTAAGATATCTTTCGGCATTCGACTCAAAATATTGCCACCGGCGGCTGCATTGAGTGAATCTTGATCCGATTGAGTTAAGGCATTGTAGAACGTATCGATTTGATGCAACTCCGAGAAACCGTGGTGTGGGCATTTTCGTAGGAGATCCTTGAATCGTTCCCATGCCTCACCGAAATTCTCATCAAATCGTTGTTGGAAATTTGTGATTTCATTCCTAGCATTGGTCATTTTAGACGGAGGAAAGAAATAATTCACGAATTTATGAACGAGATTTTCCCAAGTATGGATCGATTGAGGGGGTTCTTTTTCAAGCCAAATCCGGGCTGCCCCCTCGAGGGAAAATGGGAATAACATCAATTTCATAGTGTCATTAGTGACATCCTTATGGTGGTTTGTAGAGGTCAATTGATTAAACCACCGGATGTGTGCGTGGGGATCCTCTCTTTCAAAACCATGAAATTGATTTCCTTGAACAATTTGTATCAAACCGGTTTTGAGTTCAAAATTTGTGTTGGTAATTGGTGGTATAACAATAGCATCTCCGTATCCCACGGTGGGACATTGGAGCAACTCTTGCATAGTACGTTGATCCTCGGCCATTTCGGTAATGGGAGTATCAACTTGAGGACGTAACTCGGGTACGTTAACTCTTTTGCGTTGATGAGAACGACGAGTCGGTATTAGAGAAGATTTATCAATTACGTGTGATTGGGAACGGGTGTGCATACACCAAAAATAAAATAAAAATTAAAAAGAAAAATAATTTGGAAGAGAAAATCTTTTTTGGATTTTTTTTATATTAAAAGAAAAATTAATCACAATATTTTTGGTACCGATCCCTCAATCGATATCGTTTCTCTTAAGACTACTCGCAGAGTGGCGGAGAAGCAAAGGTCCGCTCGAAAGCTGATTAAAAACCCGCCTCTTTCGGTTTGCAATTTAATGTCAAAACCGTCCTTAAACCACTTGTATAGGTTGTAATCGAAAGATAATCCGAAATCAAATGATTTCACGATTGTTTTGTTGTTTTACGATTTTTTTGGTATTTTTAACACTTTAGGAAAAGTGTTAGTGGTTTTTTAATTTTTTTTTGGATTTTATATTTTTGAAAATATTTACAAATAAAACGATAACTTCCCGGGAGAAGGGTCTTCAAAACACGAATCTAAAAACGGAATCACGAATTCACGTCAACCTTCCCCGGCAGCGGCGCCAAAAATTGATTTCTCAATTATATATCAAAGGAATTGCAACAGAAATATGCAAAACCCGAGGTTCGTTGTCCCGATTGAAGATTGAATGGAATTCGTGTTTCGGGATCGTGAAACGTGTCGTGAATGTGAATAAGAGTGAGATATTTTAATTTCTACACTACGAATAATGAAATAACAAATGTAAACAACTACTTAAACTATAGGTACAAGTAAACTAAACACGTAAACTTAAAAATGAAAATTGGAATTTAAAAACGTTACGCGACGAATTTTAAAAACGTAAATAAAAGTGATTTTCTAAAATTTAAGCCCTAAAAATGCAAAATAATTTTTCTTAAATCCTAAATATAAAAAGAAAATTTTGTAAAAAAGAAAAATACTTTTTTGAATTTTTTATGACTTAAAAACTAATTTAAACTACTTAAATGATTTAAAAATATTAAAACACTAGAGAAAAATCTGAAATTTTTTCAATAATTCTAATTTTTAATTTTCTACCTAGGAAAAATAAAATCAGAGCTCCATTCAGCCTGGATAAGTTGAACAGCCAAATAAGCACTTTGGGAATAAGCTAGAAATAAGCAAAATTTGACCAAATATTTTCAAAAGCTCAGTGATGATGCTAGGGACTATTTCAAGCTTAATTCAACTCAGAAAACTCAAATAAGCCCAAGAAATAAGCACTTGAAGCTTCTGCACAGCTTCATTTAAAGACAGATCCAAAAGGGCTTTCTATCCTAATTTGCAGACCTAGATAAGCAGTCTAAATAAGCTTAAAATCTCAATCCCAGATATTGCTTTTCAAGCTTGCTATATGAACTATCTATAAACCAAAAATGAAGGCCTCAGCTTATTTCAATAAGCTTCAAACTATCCTAGATCAGTAGCTGAAAACACAAGTCTGCACTATGCAGTCTGTATTTGCAGACCTGTTCTTTTGACTTTTTACTCAGTTTATAAATGTTGACTTTAATGACATTTGCATGAACCTAAATGACTAATAATGATGTAATAAGCTATATTATGAATGATCTTAGCTAAATTACCTACTTATGCAACTATGTGAATGATGGAACCTGCTGATATACTACCTTTTATGCAGAAAATAAAATAAAATAATTGAAACTGATTTTGACTTTTTAGTTAATAACTAATGAATTTTAAAGACCAACTAACCTAAATGCAGCTAATAAAGACATACTAAATTGAATTTAACACTTAAAACACCCCTGACCTCAGATTAGCAGCCTAATCCAAACACCCCTTATCTAGGCAGATTTGAGTATTAATGAATCTACTTGATTATTTAACCCAAGAAACCAATATGTGAGCTTATAATATGTGATATTAAACTGATTGAAGCATAGAAACACAGATCCAAACCTCAATCTCTAACCTAACCACCAAAAGCAAGTAATCACAGTTAATAACACAGTTATGAACCAAAATGATGAAACAAGCTATAAATTGACTAAAGCTACTAGAATAAGCTAAAATAAGATTAAATTAAGCTAACATTAACAACCAAAAAGCATAGAACACAGAAATGAACTATTAAACTATATTATGCAATTTAATGTAAAGTTAAGCAAAATTTGAAGAATCAAACTCACTTGGGACCTCAGCTAAATAGAGGTACCAACTTAATGGCAGCTACAAGCTCCTAGATTATCAAGGATAAGCTAGGTAAAGTCCATCTTGCCCCTCCATTGCGGGCAACTTCCTCAAGCTTTCCAAAATATGCATAGGTATTGGATTTTTTATGTTTTGGACTGTTTTGATTACTAACTAAACTCACAAAAGCTATAATAAGCTGGAATGAGCTTGAACTAATAGAAAAATAAGCTTTATGAAGCTGAGTTTTAATATTTTTGTAATTTTTTTATATTTTTCTATTTTTTTTTTGGATTTTTGAATTAAAACTGAAACTTGTGAAAATATTTTTAGTAAAAAGCTTTTTAAAAGGCTTATAGAAAGCTTGCTGAGACAGTAACCAAGCTAAGATTAGCTTATATCAATAACCATAAAACAAAACAAATGGTTTAATAATAGACAAAAAACTAAAATTTCATTAATACTTAAAAGACTGAGTACATTAGACCATTACAACCTTAAAAAGACTGAATTAAAAGTTATAACTAAGAAATACATAAAAACAAACCCTAAATTAGACTCTAAAAAAAACTCAAAAACTAGACACCCCAAATGAATGAGGAGGCTGCTGCTATTTATAGACTGAAGGGAAGCTAGGGTTTTGATGCGCGTGTCTGTCGTTGCGGTTTAGCAGTTTTAATGCCTAATCAAGTTTTAAATTTATATTTAGACGACTTATCAATAACACACACACTTAACGAGCAGTGTACCCGGTCAGTATGAATATAATGGTAAGTAGAGTGTCGATCACTAAGAGTGGAACGTATTATCTAGTTTTTATAATCAGTATTTTAATATATTAAGTTAGCTATACAACCTATTCTAACGCAAGGGGGGTCAGCCTGAGAGACTGGCACGATTTGTTTGCAATTAAATAATAAACTAAACCAATAGGCACGAATCAGCAAGTAGCACACACGTACACAGATAAATACTCGAGACAATAAGAGGGCTGTCCTTATGATAAGTAGTTTGTCACTTGTTTTATTGCTAGTGTTATATGAAGTGTATAGTTCGATGCAACGCACCGAGATTAAGTCCTTTCTCGTTGGTTCTAATCTTATCGGCGAGTAAACCCTTAATGATTACTTATGACTATCCCGTTTATCTTTCTCCTACTTTTCTACAGACCATAGAATGCATAGGCATCTAATAAACAGGCGAGGGCAGAGGCATGGCGACCCGATCAACGCTCAGCTAGCCACAGAGGTTATCAATGCACTAATAAAAGTCACCAAAGACACTAACATATAAACTTTAATTGATGAGAAAGCAGTTTTAAGGGAGTGCAACCTTTCCGTTGTCACATTACACAAGCCACCAATCTTGATGAATTAAAGTTTACTAACACAATAAAACAAAACTACTTAATGAATTAAACACATGCAGCACCTTCTTACAGCTCTTGTATCTTTGATTTGGGTGTGTCTTGTGCTGCTGCCTTGACTGAATTCGTCCTAGGGTTTCTGGTCTTCGGTTCGTATATAATATATGTCGTACGAAATTCGTCTGGTCTTGGGGTATTTATAGTTTCTGTCTGAGGGTGAGATGCGGCGCATCTTGTAAGTAGATGCGGCGCATGTACTTAACTTCGCGTGGGGTCCAAGATTATAATATTCAGGAATATTCGTACACCGCCAGAAGATGCGGCGTATCTTCATCTTTGGATGCGGCGCATGTCCTCTTGTATCTTGGATCGTATCTGGTGAGATCTTGATAGTGATGCGGCGCATGTAATGAGTGAGATGCGGCGCATCTGGAGCAGATTAGTCTTGATCTTGTCCATTTCAGTAGACTCTTCACTTTATGCATGTTTTGCTCCATAATTAGTCCAAAATCGCCAAGTTTCACCAAATGCTTGTTTTCAACTGAGAATTACAAAAGTAAACGATTAAGTATCAATCCTCATACATAATATAGTAAAACAAGTCAAATTAATAGGATAAATGATAGTAATAAAATGTACTTATTTGAGTTCATCAGGTTTCTTCTGGGAAGCTTCAGGAGATTAATCCACGACCCTTGGATCATTTCTTGCTCACCACTTCAATATCTAGGTCGTTGATGGAGGTTAGTGGAGATACCAACATGGAGAGTGCTTGGATTAATGCCACCTGTCATTCTATGTCCCTCTAGAAGCTTTGAAGATATTTTTTGGAGAGGGGTAATAAATGTTGGAGCAGGGTAAACATGAAGAAGAAGGATGCACAGTAACTTGGTAAGTTTTGGAGGGAAAGGGAGTTGGGGTGTTGACCGGGTATTTTGGGTTTTTACCATTGGGTTATAGTAAGGGATTCGGGTTATGAGGGGTTTACGGGTATTGTTTTGATCCAAGTTATAATAAGTAAAGGTGGTCTTGGGTTATAGAAGTGGGCTGGGTCAGGATTTAGAGTGATCCGGTTTTATTGTTAATATTTAGTTTAGGTGAAATTGGTTTAATTTTAAGGGACTATTTTTGCCAACTTCTGAAATTTCTTCAAGGACTAAATTTGTAATTACCCAATGATCCAAGGGCCGTTCTTCAAAAATATTACTTTGACGAATTTTTCCCGGCTTCGGCTCTATAAATATCTTTTCCACGTCTCGTGCCCGTGTTTTCCGAATTTTTCTTCGTTTTTGTCCTTTTTCTTTAATAAGTTGCCTGCATAAACATAAACACAAAAACACGAATATCTTTTGGCATTTTGGTTAGTTTTTGGTCGTTTTGGTCCGGTTTTGGTCAAGAAAAGGTATGTGTTTAAGCACATACCAATGACATCATTATTTGTCTTGTAGATAAACAATGTGTTGTCTATCTTGCCTCTGAAAAATTTGTTTTGGATTAGGAAGGCTGAAAGAGTTTCATACCATGCCCTGGGAGCTTGTTTCAGTCCATAAAGGGCTTTGTTAAGCTTGCAGACATAGTCAGGAAACTCATGGCTTTCAAATCCAGGAGGTTGCTGAACATAAACTTCTTCTTTCAGTGAACCATTTAAGAATGCACTTTTAACATCCATTTGGTACATCTTGAAGTTCATGTATGTAGCAAAAGCAAGGAAGATCCTGATGGCTTCCATCCTTGCTACTGGTGCAAATGTTTCTTCATAGTCAATGCCTTCTTGTTGATTATAGCCTTTGGCTACAAGTCTGGCTTTGTTCTTAATGACTATGCCATTTTCATCAGATTTGTTTTTGAATACCCATTTCATGCCAATGACTGAAACATCTTCAGGACACTTGACCAAGGTCATTACCTTGTTTCTGTCAAATTGTTCTAGTTCATCATGCATGGCCTGAACCCAACTTGGGTGATTAAGTGCTTCCTTGACACTTTTGGGTTCAATTATGGAAATAAAGTCCACAAATAGGCATTCATTGGCTGAGGTTGCTCTCAGTTCAGCAGCCATGCTTCTTGTGAGCATGCCTTCAGTAGGCTCACCAATTATATTGACAAGTTCTATATCCTGAGACCTAGTCTAATTGTCCTAAGGTCTTGGAAACTGATTAGAGCTTGTAGAGGCCTGATGGGTAGGATCAGGATCAGACACATGATGATCTTTAGTATCTTGAGTGTTTGAGTAGGTTGACTCATCACTGTGATTGTTTGTTTCCTGAGCATTTTGTACTGACTGAATAATTTCATCAGTACTTTGTGCTTCAACAAACTCAGTGATGGTTGGGTAAGGAAGGTTATGGGGAATGATGTAATAGGAGATGTCAGCATTTGCTTGGTACTGAGTGGAAGGACCATTATCAGGATGATGTTCATCAGGAGGATATCTTGATGATTCATCAATACCTATCTCTTCCGCTGAGTTGTTAGAGACATTGATAGCATCAGTGCTCTCATCAAAGGTAACATGAAATGTTTCCTCAGTATGCTGTCTCCTAGTGTTGAACACCCTGAAGGTCTTTGAGACAAGGGAGTATCCAAGGAAGTATCCATCATCAGCTTTGGCATCAAATTTTCCTAAGTGATCCTTGTGATTATGAATAAACACAGGACACCCAAAGACATGAAAGTAGCTGATGTCAGGGATCCTTCCCTTGAATAACTCATAAGGAGTTTTGCTATGTCTCTTGACAATGATGGATCTGTTTTGTGTGTAACAGGCAGTCTTTACTGCTTCAGTCCAAAAGTGTTTGGAAAGGACTGATCTATTTAGTATTGTTCTGGCTACTTCAATGAGAGTTCTATTTTTCCTTTCAGCCACACAATTTTGTTCAGGTGTGTATGGTGAGGAAATTTTTTGGGAAATTCCTTTCTCATCACAGAAACATTCAAGTTCATAATTTTTGAAGTCTGTTCCATTGTCAGTCCTAATTTGTTTGACCTTGATGTCATTTTGATTTTCAATGTTCCTGACAAAGGACATTATTGTTTCAGCTGCCTGACTCTTTTTGATCAGGAAGTATACCCAAGTGTATCTTGAGTATTCATCCACAATGACCAGAGTATATTTCTCATGGTTAATGGATTTAGGACTAATTGGTCCAAATAGATCCATATGGAGAAGATGTAGGCAGTTCCTGATGGAAAAGTTGGTTTTGGTTTTAAAGGATGCTCTGTGATGTTTACCTTTTTCACAAGCTGAGCATGGTTTATCCTTTGAAAACACAAGAGATGGTAAGCCAAGGACCTTGTTTTGTTTCACAAGGTTGTTTATGTTTTTGAAGTTCAGGTGGGAGAGTCTCTTATGCCAAAGCCAGTTGAGAGTATCAATGGCCTTGGTAAAGAGACAAGTTCCATTCTGAGTCAGACTGGACATGTCCAACACATAAACATCATGTCTTCTTGGTGCAATAAGGACAACTTCCTTATTAGCATTGAAGATGATTCCTTGTTTATCATCAAACTGAACTATGTATTTAGCATCACATAGTTGACTGACACTGATCAAATTGTATTTAAGACCATTTACATAAGCTATCCTAGTAAAGACTATACCATTGCAGTTTATTAAACCATAACCTTCAGTGAGACATGATGAGTTATCAGCAAATATCACTTTGGGTCCTGATTCATCAACATACTTGTGCAGATACTCCTTCACACCAGTCATGCTCCTTGAACATCCACTATCTAGATGCCAAACAGGATCCCTGGCATGTTTCTACACAAATAGTAAACTGAGTTAGTTCTTTCTAGGACTCCACTTCTTGGAGGGTTTAGCTTTGGGGGTCTTTTTAATATTTACAATTGATTTATGGTCAGTGGTGGAGTGGACTGAGCTACCACAAATTATGCATTTGATTGCAGATGTAGACTCAGTAGACTGAGAGGCTGACTTTGTCATACCTCTTCTGACCTGAATGACCTTATCACCTCCTGAGGTGTCATGAGTGGAACTTCCACTATTTTCACAACAATTGTCAATTTTACAATCCTTAGGATGGTGATCATTGAACCTACAGTAAGGGCAAGGTGCAAAAGGTTTTGCCTTTTGTTTCTGTTTCTGTTTAGAATCAGAAGGGTAGTTTAAAGACTGAGCTTTAAGGCTTACCATCTTTGATGTGACTGAGTGTGTTTTATGATCAGAGGTCCTGTGATCATCCTTTTTGCAAATCATGCAATAAAGAATTCTATAGCAATCATCAGTGATATGATTGGTATAGTTACACAGTTCACATCTTTTCAGGGGTTTTGAGGGTTTGGGTTTGGTCTTTGAGGGAGCTGGTTTTTGTTCCTTCTTGGATTGAGAAGGTTTCTTAGAAGATGCAATCTTCTCACCCAGCTTCCTGACCATTTCAGCCAACTAATCAAATTTTGAGTCAGGGCTTTGGGTTATTACTTCAGAAGGGACTGAAGAAGATGAGTCATCAGTATTTACTGAGACATCAAATGTTGGTCTTTTCAGGATTGTTTTTCCCAATCCTGACCTCTCCTTTGGAGAGTGTTGAGAGTAGACCATTGGTGGGAGGCCTAAGTTGGGTGCAGCACCCTGAAGGGTATTCAGTGGTGGGAGTGGTGGATATGATTCTGATTCAGACTCATTCACTGACTCAGTATTACTGAGTTGTTTAGTGAGTTCAAGCTTACTGAGTTGTTCAGTAAGTCCAAGCATATTTTTCAAAGCCTGACTTTCAGGAAGCAAGATTTTTCCAGTCTCAAAGTTTGGTAACTTACTGACTGGGTTGTCCCTGACAATCCAATCATTTAAGTTGGGAAGCATTTCTTGCTCAAATGATATGCCAGCTGGAACAAAGGTCAATTCACTGGGACTTACATAGGGGTTAACCATGCGATGGTCAATTCCTATTGTTTTCCTAGGGATTAAACCCACAGTATCAAAGACCTTGGGGTTCTTTTTGGTCCAGCCTTGGATGACAGATTTTTCTTTGTTAAGTTCAGTTTGTAGGGCTTGGTTTTGTTTCAAAATTTTAGTGTTCTAAATTTGTAGAGTTATTGTTTCTAATTTGGCTTGCTTCAGTACAAGCAATTCATCTCTACATTTATTCAATTCTGACACTATGTTGTTATATTTTGAAAACATGTTAATCCTTTGTTCCTCAACAAATTTAAGATCTACACAAATATAATTCATATAAGATTGCCAATCAGAATCATCATCCATAGAAAGTAAAGTGTTTACCTTCTTCATGGTGATGTTTACCCACTCTCCATTCCTTGCATGGCTTTTCCCAACAGCCACTTGATCACCTTCAGAGAGTGCCATCAGTGCACTCACTCTAATTTCCTCATCTGAGGATACCTCTTCTTCATCCCAATCATAAGCTTCAGCTACTAAAACCTTGTTCTTTGCCTGAACAGGTTTGGATGTTTGAGCAGCCTGAGACATAGAGGGATTAGTTTCAAGAATTGAAAGTTTAGCCTTGGCTTTCCTATATTTTGCTTCAAAGTCTTTTTAACCCTTGTTTTGAAATTGTTAGGTCGAATGAAACATTCTAGGTTGAAACTTGCTAGTTCCTGAGGAACTATTTCCTGAAAATTTGTAAGAGGGTTCTGAGGTGGTTTTAGAATAACAGTCCCTAGCAAAATGACCCTTTTTACCATAATTAAAGCATTCAGTGGTTTCATTTGCTTTTCCTTTTGAAAAGTTGGACTGGTTTCTTTTGATGAAACGTTTTGATCTAGCAAGGAGTGCCCTCTCTTGGAATTCCAAGTTTAGATCTTTTTGGTACTCATCACTAGTCATTTCATCAATTTCATCCTCATAATCCTCTTGAAAGTCCTGCACAACACCATTAGTATAAAAAGCAGTTGATATGGGTGTGGAGGTCAAGGCCTTTTTGGACTCAAGAGCTTTTGAGTCAGGGTATCTCCTTGAGATTAAGTTGTCTTCATAGACAAACTTCCCATAGATCTCAGGGAGCTCAAGGGTCTGAATGTGATTAGCATTCCTCAGGCCTTGTGAGAAGTTTAGCCACTTCTCAGGGAGACTGTTGACAAAGCCAACATTTGTCTCATGCTTAGACAAAACTACACCATCATTTGATAGTTCGTTTATCAAGGTCTTGTATCTGGTATAAGTCTGAGAGAGACTTTCAGAGTCTTTTGCCCTGAAAGTATTATACTCAAGTTTCAGGTCCATGACCCTGTTTTCCTTGGTATCTGAGGGACCCTCAAAGCTATTGACCAAGTCATCCCAAGTTTGCTTGGCTGTTGAACAGTTGATTGACCACCCTCCTCTCATCAATGGTCCATTGAGCCTCAGGCTTGTTTAGCCCTTCAGCAGTCTTTGGGACAAAAGGACCATCTTTGACACAAGTGATGTAGTATGGTTCCATACCAGTCAAGTAGCAAAGCATTCGCTTTTTCCACTTGCTAAATTTACCAGCTTCAAGTCGTGGGGCAACAGCTGAAAAGCTTCCACCCTTTTTGTCGACTAGCTGGGGCACATTTGCATCAGTCATAGTAGGATCTTGGTTTTAAAAACCTTGAGCACTCTTGGTTAATTTTGAAAGATTTTATAAACCAGAGGCTCTGATACCACTTGTTGTTCCCTTAACACGCTTAGAGTTAACTAGAAAGTTAATCTATTTGTGTTTATGACTAATACAATGTAATGATTACTTCTAACAGTTAATGAAACGTTAATATAAAACACACAGTATTTTCAACGTTTAAATTCTTATTAGAAATGAATCAAAGAATCTATTACCCAAAGTGTTTTGCGGAATAAACACTTTGGGATTGAATAGACAAGGTATGGGTTGTCTCCTATCTAAACTCAATGCTATGCTTGAGTGGTAACAATATGCCTCACTGAGCTATCTCAGGGACTGGTTACTCTTTGTAGGAGAGAAGTTGTTTTGCAAAAGTCTAAGGCTTTCAATGTACAAAACACACTCAACTTCTCTCCTTCTGAACCTATTTATACACAAGTATAAAAGAGTAAAAGTGATTAAAAATACTTCAACTTGTTGAGGAAGCGTGTCTGACAATTAAAACAGTAATTGTCATTTCCAAGAACCAATAGGAATGGACTAAAAGTCTTTAGGAGTGTTTGGTCTGACACTCCATGACTTTTAGCCGTATTTGGGAAGGTTGGTATCTGACAAGATAAGAGTGTTTGGTCTGACATTCTTATCTTCTCAAATACTTCCCACTTATTCCCGCCTTTATTTCAGGCGTTGGTTTCTTCAGTCTTCAATCACTTATTGTTGTTGAGGAGACTGTGGTTCAGTGAGTTCTTGTCCAACACTCACTGAACCATCATCTTCTTCTTTGGCTTAAGTCCTTCTTCTTGAATTCGCTTTAAGCATCCTGAAGATGACTCACTGAGTGACTGTTCACTCAGTGACTTGAATTGTTCTCGGTTTAATTAACACTTGGTTAATTTGTTTCCAAATCTTGTTTTAAGTATTCTTGGGTACTGATGGACCCAACAGGAATCATAGAAGACCTTGCTCTCTGTGACAACGAATTTTGGAATGACCCCCGCTAGTTGAGCAAAACGGTCAAGGCAATATCCTTGCCTTCGAATAACTCAAGCATTCCCAACCGTAGGATCATGGAACTTGAAGACCAAGTCAAGTTTCTCATGAAATCTTATGGATCTCCTAAACCTCTAAGTCAAGTGAACAAAATCACTTCTTCATGTGAGTTACGTAGTGGTCCCCATGGCACTCGTGATTGCATGGAACTCCTCGAACAAGCTTTTGTGGATTATGCATCCTCGCGTACTGAAGGAGCGAGAGACAGGTGCTTCACTTTCAAACCCGAGAAAAACACTTATGGTGATTCATAGAACCCATCTTGGAAGAATCATCCGAACTTTAGGTGGAAACAAAACCAAAATTCTTCTCAAAATAATTTTTCAAATCTACCTAATCGTTTTCAATCAAACGATTCATCCTCGAACTGTACCTTCAACAATAATCCTTCCAACAATTCCAATAATTTTGAGGGATTAATGTCTAAGTTTATGGCATCTCAAAAAGCTCTATTGTCTAAGTTTGAAGCCGATTTCAAACAACAAGAAAGCGAGATGACCAATAAGATTGACAATTTGTTGAAGGCACTCAACAACCAAGTGATAACCCCGTCAAGTAGAATTGCTAGAAACACAAGTGGGGTGCTGGGAATTAAATGTTCTGAAGTTAGTACTGCTGAAGAATACACTAACAGTACAAACTGCTAGTGTAGGAATGAAGACTGCTGAGATAGAACTAACAGTACAAACTGCTAGGTTAGTACTATTAGTATATCAGAAGGTGCTGCTGCATGGTTGAACGTCTGTATTAAGGATAAGTATGGAAAGGATTTTGTGTATATCTTATTTAGTTAGAACTATACGGTAGAATACTTATCTTGTAAAGGACTCCTTAAGTCTATAAAAGGAGATCCTAGGTTATACGATTAGAGATATCAGTCATAGAAGTTTGTTAGGATTCAAGGTCTTTGTAACCCTAGTGATAGCTAAGATCACTCGTATTATTCAAGCAATAATATTGAATCGTTTGGTGTTATTCTTATTATGTTCATTATTCATACATACATCACTGTTTCATTAAACAAACTATAATCCTTCTAAGTGTGGTTAAGTAGATTCCGCATACTTAACTGCATTTACTCAAAGTATCTCATACACGTTATAAAGGAGTAACATCCTAAGTGTATTATAATCCTCTCAAGTGGTATCAGAGACAGGTTGATACTATTGATTTAGAAGAAGTAATGGACATGGAGACTACCCAAACAAACATGGCTGCCAAATTGGCAATGCACAAGCAGAATGAATTCGACATGTGGAGGTTAAGAATAGAACAATACTTCCAGGTGCAAGACTATGCACTCTGGGAAATTATTGAAGAAGGAGACTCTTTCAAGCCTTCAACTTCTACAACAACAGTTGATGGTAAGGTAGAAACAGTTGTGCAGACCGCTCCAGTGACTGCAGAAGAGAGGCTTCAGAAAAGGAATGACCTCAAGGCCAGAAGTTTGTTGATGATGACCATTCCAAATGATCAGCTATTGAATTTCAGCAAGTTCAAGGATGCCAAGACCTTATTTGAGGCAATCACTGCAAGATATGGTGGGAATGAAGCCACCAAAAAGACACAGAAGACTCTCCTAACGTAGAACTTTGAGAACTTCACTGCAACCAGCAATGAGTCTTTGGATCACATGTTCAACAGGCTGCAAAAGATTGTTAGCCAACTTGCTGTTCTTGGTGTGGATATACCTCAGGAAGATCTGAACTCAAAATTCTTGAGGAGTTTACCTGCAGAGTGGGCTATGCATGTGGTAGTCTTTAAGAACAAGCCAGACATTGATACTATGAGCCTGATGGACTTATACAGCAACTTCAACATTGTTGAGCAATATGTGAAGAAGGCTGGAGGAACTAGTTCAAGCACTGGGAACATGGCCTTTGTGTCATCTCCTAATAATTCAAGCCCAGTTGAAGAAGTAAAGGTTGTTGTGGGAGTTAGTACTGCTAACCCCAATATTAGTACTGATAGTTCATCAAGCAGTACTGTTGGTATTCTGGATGAGAAAACTTGTTGTGCCTTCCTGACAAGCCAGAATGATGGGTCAATGCTGACTCATGAAGACCTCCAGGAAATCAATGATGATGATTTAGAGGAAATGGACCTCAAATGGCAGATCTCTCTTCTTAGCATGAGGGCTAAGAAATTCTATCAAAGAACTGGAAAGAAGATCACCATCAGCAGCAATGATACTGCTGGTTTTGACAAATCAAGGATAGAATGCTATAATTGCCACAAGCTGGGGTACTTTTCAAGGGAATGCAGGAGGCCTAGACAACAGGATGGCAGGAGCAGAGGTTATGGGAACAAAGCCAAGATTGTGGAAGAAGCTGAACCAACTTCAAAGGCTATGGTGGCTATTGATGGCTTAGGCTTTGATTGGAGTTTTATGGCAGATAATGAAGAAGCACCTACTGAGATGGCACTTATGGCCTTCTCTGATTCTGAGGTACAATCTACTAAATGTTGTTCTAAATCATGCACTGCACTTAAAGAATTAGAAACTTTAAGGAAACACTATGATGAATAAATGATTGAGCTAAACAAAACTAATTATAATTTGTCAAATCATAAGAGAGGTTTAGCTGTCCTAGAGGAGCAAATAGTGCATTATAAGAACAATGAGTCTAGTTTTGCTGATGATATAGCAGTTCTTAAAAGGGATTTGTCATTTAAGAATAATGAAATTAGTCTATTGAAAGCTGAGTTGGATAGAATTAAAAAGGCTAATGAAAACATTCAGTTAAGTGTAGAAACATTAGAATATGCCTCTAAGGGTGTAATCAAAATAATTGAATGTCAGTTAATCATCAAAGCTAAGTCTGGGTTGGGATACAAAACAGTTCCACCTCCTCACAGAGGAATTCCTGCACCCCCAGGGATAGACGTAGAACATACAGGTTTGCCTGAATTTCAACAACCAATGTTAGAATATAGTCTTGATTGAACAAATAATTGCACAACCAAGCCTTCGATGGTGATCAAAGGAATAATGGGGTGTTGAGATTGCGCCAAGCTTGTTCTTAACCTGAAATAAGAAATACGAAGACACTACGTTAAGTGATTGCGCAGGGGTTGGACCCTGCGAACCACCTCCGGCGTGCGAGTAAGTATGTGTAATGGTAATGTAGGTTGTAAATGACAAGAATGAAGTTAACTTACATTGTTCATGACCGACTAAGCTATTTATAGGGGATAAATAGGCCTTAGTGGGCGGTTTGCACATGTTTCGGAGATCATGGGGGGGTCCTATGATTGGTGGTAACCGCTAGGGCTTTGTAGCCCACGATCTCTATTTTGGCGGGAAAGCCAAGGGAAGAGGAGACGTGGGTTTGACTAGGTCAGGATCGTCCTTTGTGCTAGTTCCTTCGTAGGAGATACCTCGAAGGGCTTAAGGCTTCGATTGGCGGATTCCCACATGGTAACCAGTTCGCAGGCGAATGGTTTTATGCCAATGAAACGTGTTAGGAGATTAACCTGGGCCTCCTAAGAGAGGGCTTTCTACAGGCTCGAAGGGGAGTCCTTCGACCCGTTCGGAGGGTACATCATCAAGCCCCCCAGTCGAAAGTGATATATACGTACGAGTATATATTGCATTCGACTCAAAATATAACCCATACACCATTCGTTTTGTCACAAAAACGTATAACGAGAAAATATAAGGATTTAAACTGATTTCCGCATTAAATGCAAAATCATCATTATCCGCCCACTCACCCATAGCCATAATAGCCAGATCTTTGGTAAACGCAAAACATCATTTCAAATTTTGTATCCATTTGAAGTCCGCTTATGCATTAGATATAGATGAAACACGTGTGTGGCTAGGATTAAAAAACATGATGGGTATTTAAACCCTTAAGATGGTAAACCCTAGATCACTTTCACCTTCCGCCCAAAATACAAAAATACCCATCTGCGTGTTTTTGCTTCCGTTGGAACAATAAGGTAAAAATTCTAGCCTTTTTCTTTGATCTTTTTACTATTTTAATAGCAATATGAGCATGGCAGCAAAGAGAATAATCAGAGAACAAACATGCACTTTATCAAAAGCAGCATTATCTGATTTCCTTCATGATTACCCCTTACCTGCTGGGCTCAAAATCATACTTCCAAGTAAAAGACAAAATGTTTTTGATGCCCCCGCAGGGTATGTGGGCTTGTATGTGCACGCATTTACCCAGTCAAACCTTCGGATTCCACTTCATCCTTTGATTCTTGAGTTTTTGCAATACTATAAGGTGCACATTTCAAGATTTAACCCCTTTGGGCTAGCCAAACTGACCACCTACATTGTGATGTGTAAAGCTTACGGGCATGAGCCCTCGTTAGATGTTCTTAGGGGTTTTGTAAATTTGCATCCCGGCGGGGATTGGGTGACTATTGCCAAAAGAGGTGAACATGATGTTCCCGTCCTTGTGACGAAGCCCATTTCGAATATAAGAAATTGGAAAGGTCAATTCTTTTATGTTGAAAGTACAATTATACCATCCGATTACCCAGCTTTGCTTGACGAAGCGTTTATGTATGATGAGAAGAAATATAATGACCCTTTGCCCTACGAGGTAAGGAGCGAGCCCTTGTATCAGCGACTTGCACGACATCCTGCTAATGTCCAGACATTCCCCGAACCTATCCTGTTCATGGCTGGTATTGCTGAGAGTTGGGAAGGCTCTCCGTTGCATCCTGAAATAATTTGTGAAGGAAAAAGTATGTATATATCTTATTTAAATAATTTAAATAACTTATCTGCTGATATTCATCTCCTTTTCGTTTGTTTTTGCAGAGATGGCTTTCAGAAATTTTGTTGTTGCCGGAGGTGCCAAAGAAGTTAGTTTCATTCCAAGGGAACCCCAAGATGCAAGCTATGGAGTTGGATCTCCATCTAGATCTGTTAATAATAATGATGTCGATGCCTCTGCAGTGAAACCTCTTTCTATACTTCCTCCTACTAAGCCAGTGAGTACTGAGGAAACCCCTCTTTTGTGGAGGACATTGCTAATTCCGATGACCCACCTTCCGATTCTGATCAACTGAAGATCATGGGCTCCTCTGGTATTGCAGACAGGGTGAGGACTAGGAAAGGTACTAGTGCCAAAGCTATCAAGGCTGCCCCAAAGAGGAAATCCAATGCTCCTACTCCCACATCGAGGAATATCAAGCAAAAAGTAGAGAAATCACGTGGGAAAACCCTGATGTACTCGACTGAAGAAATTGGTGATGATGACATTCATGGTGAGCAAGCCACTCTTCATTTTTCTTTTCTTAAAATGCTCCGTATCTTATGTTCTTTTTGATTTTGTTCTTTATTTAGGGCTGCCCAACACCAAGGAGTTGCCTGATGCCCTTTCCTGCCGCTTGCTTGTTGAAAATGTCACTCCTGCTTCTTGGAGGAAAACGATGAATGAGATGTCTATTGAAAAGCTGTGTGATCTCTATGACAAGAGTTACACTAGGCAGGCCATGTTGGATAACCATTTTAGTTTTCGTACAAGGGCGTTGATTAACAAGGTTAAGGAGGCGAAAGAGGAGGTTGCTGTCATCGTAGCTCGAGAGAAAGAAAGGGAGGAGAACTATGCTAAGTTGGAGTCCAGATGTGATGAAGCAATGGCAGATTTTGAGAAGCATCCCAGATACGAGGCCCTTTGAGCAAAGATGGAAGATCTTGAAGAGCAGTTGAAGAAGTCGCAGACTGAGTGTGGCAGGCTAAAGGTGGAGGAGGCTAAGGTTGTTGGTTATAAGACCCAGGTGAGTGCCCTGGAGTCTAAATGTGCTGGTTTGGAAACTGAGAGGGTCAGATTGGTGAAGCAGGATATCAAGCGCTGTCAAGAGTTGGATGAGTTGAAGTTTGAATGCCAAAGTTTGAGGAGAGATAGGGCTGAAGTTGTATCGAAGGTTGTCCCCTACATTGCTATGGAGCTATACCATAGCGATGAGGTTGGAGAGGTTGTGGGGAAGCTAGTGAATGCGGCTATATTCCATGGCAAGTGCACAACTTTGGAGGAGATTGCTGAGACCGAAAAACCAGTTGAGCTGTCGGAGGTACCATACTACCGTCCGAATTCTGTGCGAGAATATGATGAAGTCGGTAATGCGTTCACCACAGCAGAGTACCCCTTCCTTGTCGAAGCAACCAAAGATCCTTCAGCCTCCATCGAAGATCTCCTCTCCAAAAAACCAAAGAAGATACAGCCTCCGTCCCCAACCAAGAGGACCTTATCTGTGAAGCCTATGTCTCCAGTTCACCAAGAGGATCCAAACTCTTCTAAGAATGCTTGAAGATTGCCGTGTTGGCATTAATTCAGTCTCTGGGGGTGGCATGTACCCCTTTTTAAACAATTTACCATTGTTAAAGGCATGTGCCTTTGTGTTTAACAATTTATGGTGCTTTTGTCAGGCGTGTGCCTGCTTGAACAATTTATCTTTCGTATGTCTGGGCTTCGGCCCGAAACTTAGACAATTATTCTTATGTTTATGTTGGATATGGCCTTATAAATGCCAATCGTAGGGATTACATCCCGTTTTTGATATCATGCTTATCTTCTCTTACGTTTTTTCTTCTTTTTTTTTTAAAAAAAAACGTAAACATACATCCTGAGCTTATATCCTCATTGTGTGTATTTTGGACCAAGATTTTGGAAATCATATAATTTGACTGCGACAGAGGGTCGCGACCCACTCCGTCTTTATCCTTAAGTTGCAGAGGGCTTTTATTACCCTAAGACTTTATAGGAAAGTTAATGTGAATTGTAATGGATGCTATTTGTATACAAGACACGTGTCTTGCTTCATCCTTCGACATTGAAACTTGTAAAGTACTTGGCTGAACAAATCTTTGTTGTATAAAACGGAAGAAGTGATTTTGAGGGAAATGCGTTATATCATTAAGTGGGTAGGGAGGATTACATCATTTGTAGAAATGAACACTAGGACACCTGCCATTAATGCTTCTTTCCCATGTGAGAAGAATGCGCTACATGAAATTGAAAAACAACTAAGTGCCCTTTTTTTTTTTTTTTTTTTTTTTAAAAAAATAAAAAATATATATAAGTAAAAACTTACGAAAGCTAGTATCCAGTTCTTCGGGCTCGCATGCTTTGTTTTCGCAGCATCTCTCTTTGCCACTGGACCCTTCGACTTGGCTTTGCTTGCGTTTATTTGAAGGACATATTCTTATATGCCCTCAGGACTTTGGGTAACTTATCTACCCACTCATGTTGATACTGCCCCAACTTTGTCTCGATTTCAATGACAATGTCCTTGTCGACACAAGTGAATATTTGCTTCACATTCAGGCTTTCGCAGAAAGGAGGGAATACCCCTTCGGCAAAGTGTTTCCCTTTATAGGAAGTGATGACTTGTGGGACTCCAAACCTGCAGATTATGTGTTCCCACACAAAATTTTCCACATGCTTTCCTGTTATTGATGCCAAAGGCTGAGCCTCCACCCATTTGGTGAAGTGGTCTATGGCTATGACCAAGAATTGTACCCCTCCGGGGGCTGCTGCTAGGGGTCCGATTATGCTGACTCCCCATTGGCCGAAAGGTCTTGCTGGTTCGATAGAAGACGTATCATACTTTAAAGGGTTCCGAGCTCTTGAGTATGTCTGACATGTTGCGCATGTTTTGATTACTTCTGTTACATCTTCCAATATAGATGGCCAATAGTACCCCCATCTTGCTACTTTTGAGGCGACGGATCTAGGGCTTACGTACCTTCCACAAGATTCTTTATGAATATTATAGAGGATGCTTGAAGCCTGCTTCAGTCCCACACAACGAAGCCATGGGGACGAGCAAGACCTTTTGTAAAGGTTTTCCCCTATAAGCCTATATTGAGGGGCTTTAACTTTGATCTTTCGTGCTGTTTTTGGATTATCGGGTAGAATACCACTTATCAAGTATGTCCTTATTGGAGCCATCCAGCTAGAGCCTTCGTCAGAGGCTTCATCTTGTGCGATTGACCTATGGACCAATATTTCTACTAAAACCTCTTCGGGCAGGCGAGACATAGCCGTTGAAGATAGCTTGCTCAGGGCGCCTGCTTTCTTGTTCTGGCTTCTATGAACATGCGTTACTGATGAACTCAAATAAGTACATTTTATTACCATCATTTATCCTATTTATTTGACTTGTTTTATTATATTATCTATGAGAATTGATACGTTAATGTTTACTTTTGTAATTCTCAGGTAAAAACAAGTATTTGGTGAAACTTGGCGATTTTGGACTAATTATGGAGCAAAACAAGCAAGAAGTTAAGAGTCTACTGAAATGTACAAGATCAAGATCATTCTACTCCAGATACGCCGCAACATACTTCTTACATACGGCGTATCTGTAACACCCCAACCCGGCAAGGGTAGAGATATCACAAATACATGGTTTCATATCAGATAAACATAGCATACAATCAATAGTAATACAATGGTTCTCAAAGGTTACAATGAAATCTTGCAATACAAGGGTTACAAAGGAAAATAAAAGCTGCCTATAAAATCCATAAGTACATCTCTTCTAATGGCTTCTACTCAAAGTCTTCTAAGTCCAAAAGTCTCTTCACTTATACCCAAACCCGTCGTCCTGCTTATAATCTGCCGCACACGAAAAGAAAACGTGCGGCTGAGCTTAAAAAGCCCAGTGAACAGATATAACGGAAACAAAGCAGTAGCATAATGAATAATACATGAGTAAATGAGAATGGAAGCATGAATACATGGTGAGAATACAAGGTAAGAATACATGGTAAGAATGCATGGTAAGAATACATAGTGTCATAAGGGAAAGGGTAAAGGTGCATGGTAAGGGAAGGTCAGTAATCCACTACGAGCCCATAACATGAAATCATAATCATAATCATAGCCATAAACATGTAGAGGGGAGACCTCTTAGTATCCTGTAAATATGAGGGGTGTCCTCATCATGGGTATCTTGTAAATATGAGGGGTGTCCTCAATCATGGGTTGGAGTAGCTAGCTCCCAGAGTGTGAAAGACGTGTATCGCACACACCATCAGTCACCATGAATAACATAACATAACATAACATGAACATGAACAAATCTAGGATGCATCCATACGCCCCAGGTGGCCATAATCTGCCTCTACGTAAACATAACATGCAGGGACGGGACAGGTCATCACTCTCCTGCCCTAGAGTCATGCCATCGGTGCATCGACTGACATGGACATGAAACCCTCATGCCTAGTGAGTGGCTCGTAGTATCAAACTGAGGGTAAAGGTCAAGTATCATGAATCATGTTTTAAGTTTACTTGCATAGGTCAATATCATGTTTCATAAGTTCATAATCATAGTTCATAATCATGGTTCATAAGCAAAGGTTCATGGTCAAGGTTCATAAGCAAGGTTCATGAATGAAAGGTTCATAATCACAAGTCCATATCAAAGGTTTATAGCAAAAGTACTTTTCAGAGGTTTCTATTAAAGTTCATTTAAAACAATCTTTTAATAATGGTTTTCATAAAAATGATCCTTCAAATTAGTTTTTCATGAAATGATCTTTCAAAACAGTTTCTCATAAAGAGTCTTTAAAATAGTTTTCATAAAAGTTAATAAAATCCCAAATATAAGGAATATCGTATCATGCTCGTAAACATCATTTCAAAATAGTTTTTTCTCAAAACATTTCCATGTCATAATTAAAAAGGTTTTCATAACATAGGTTCATAACAGAGATCCTATCAAATGGAATCAACAGAGAAGGTTCAAGCAAAGGGAATCATAGCAATGGCATCGGTTCAGAAACTAACGGATCAGAAAATGAAAGAGATCATGAGAAACCTTATAAGGAAGGTCAGAATATCTGTACCTTATTGTAGAAAACATAAGCACACAAAAATAAGATGGGAAGAATCTCAGCTCCTCTCCTTCTTCACACCTAGAGGGGTAGACAAGTGTTACAACACTTTCTATTTTTAGTAACTTTCTATTTTAGGCAAGTTTCCATTTTTAGTAAGTTTCCATATTTGGTAAGTTTCCATATTTGGTAAGTTCATAACTCATTATGGAAGTGAAGTATATTTTAATCACATTCTCATAGTTTAGGGTCCATTATGACCACTCTTCATAGTTTAGGGTTTTAACGCACGATTACACAAAGTTACATATTGAACCCTTCAATTTACTCACTTCACATATCAAGTCCATGACTTTCCACAATTTACACTTTTTAGTCCTTATATTTCCATAATTCATAAAAGGATTCAACAATATTAATACCATACTCAAAATCCTCTTAGTTTCAAAGTATACGCACGTAGCCTTCATTCATTATTTTTGGAAAACACCCATGACCTTTATTGGTTCACAAAAGCAACCCCTCACTTTTTAAAATCAAACCGAGCCCTAATTCCCATTTAAAAACCAAACGAAATCCAAATTCTATAAACCAAAACACACGTTAAATTCATACACCACAAACCTCGGTTTGAAACAAAGTGACCAAAAACCTTATCGAACCCATATCCAATTCATTCCCAGGTTCGACATACCTCAACAACACATCATAAACGTTCATCACATCCTTTTAGAACACTAAACTGATTCAAACATACCCATCGATCCCAGATTATTCGAAAACCCGACTCGGCCAAAACGAACCCACAATGACCAGACCTTGTTTCATACGTTCGTTAAGTTCCAAAATCATACAAAGCGTACACCAAACACACCCAGAACAGCAGGTCAATTTTTTTAAGATGGTTTAGGGTTTTTGGTTCGATAAAATATGTATATTCGTATAGATTAACTTTTAAATGTGCATGGGTCATATTCCTACGTATATATATAATGTGATTATGATGACAAGGATTTAAAGAAGAGATCAAACCATGCTACCGTCGAACAGGACCAGGCGTACGAGGAGGATGGGTCGAATGGCCAAGAACGAGCAAAACACCATCTCGTTGCACCTCAGCTTTCCCAGGCTTTATAAATGCTTCTCACAGATTTGTAGGGGTATGAGGGTTAGAAAAACAGTCACAACTTGTGTATAAAGATCGGACGAGAAGTTTTTGCGTTTACCTTCTTCTTGGTGAAAGCTATAACCAGGATCGAACTAGGCCACCACACTCGTTTCAAGGGCGTTCAAGAGCTTCTTTAGACGTTCAGAATTGCAGAGGTATTAAGTTTATGTGATGGGGTGGTCGAATGAGTTGTAACAGGCGATTTAGAATATTATGGTATGTAGGTGACTTTTCTTGGATCAAAATGCATGCCTGTTATATAAAACGTGTGGGATGGAGAGATTTAAGCCTATGAAATAGGTGGTCAAAAGTTGTGGCTGCTTAGACTTAACTGTTTCCTTTTTTTTTTTTTTTTTTTTTTTTTTTTTTTTTTTTCATATTTTGACGTCAGTTTTGAAAAAGGAGATATATGTGCTCTTTTGAAAATGGTAACAAGACTAAGACATGTGAAAAAATAAAGCCTGGGAAAGTATATTTAAATGGTAGAAAACGTGTGAGAGGGATATGACTATGCAGAAACTTTCGGATGTGATTGACATGGTCTAATTAGTTGATAGTAGTTTCCATATTTTGAATATGTTGTGTGATTTAAAATTTTATATATAGGTACACATAATTAATTTGGTTCTAGCATGCTTCTAAGAGGTCCAAAATACTTTTACTATGTGCCAAAAATAATTTAAAGTGTTTTGGTTTCTTAAGTTTTTGATTTGGCGCGATTCGGAATCCTTTCGGTGCGTTACGAACTCTTTATGTAAACGTTTCAGATTGTAGGGGCATTTTGGTCTTTTTACATGTTTAAAATTTTTCAGGGTTTTACAACTCTTCCCCTCTAAAAGAAAATTTTCGTCCTCGAAAATTGAAGTCGCAAAGTTAAACGAAGTCGTAGCAAGTCGCAAAAGATCATTACAAACATTCTCACGCCCGAGGAGGTTCTTCCAAAAAGATCTTCAAAACAAACGGTTTCTCATGACTCGATCAAAACAAGATGGGTTCAGATTCCTCAAAAGGAGACAAATTAGGTTGATTCAGAACAAAAGGTCCATGCAACATAAAATGGACGAATGGTGAATCTTTAGGAAGCTCATATGGAATACGAACAAGAGTTCAAATCAAATTGACTGTATCAACAGTAGAGGGCTCTTCACAGAGTTTTCCAGATTTATAACTGAGGTCAACAGAATGCAAAACGAGAGTCCCAAACTCATCCAGATATCTAATGAACGAAAGCAGAGTATACGCATAGATAGAATGAACCTAACTTCTCACTAATCACAGATAACCAACGGAGATCAGATTCTAAACTTAGGTACTCCCCAAGATATCCTATGGCCACAATGAGTGCACGTTATATGGTGTAAGTATTATCACGTTGATCAGGCGTCATAATACTAGCACCACATAAATATGCCTTCATGATGATCATACTTTATCTCAAGTCGTAATCAAAACCACCTATCTTAATCCACCTAGTACTTCTACATTCTCAGAGGTCATCAAAATCAAACACCATAACTAAGAGGAGAACGAACTACTCGAAAGAGTTAACGGAAGTCCCAGAATATCTATTAGAATTTGGTACATCGCTAAAAGCATCAAATCGTCCATCATTCATCAAATTTCTCATAACAAAACCATCGTCCAGCATATGCAGAATGAACATCGAGCGGAATTACTAACAGGGAACATAACTCATTCAGGGAATCCTATCTTAAGTTAACGGAAATTTGAGTAGGTCAAGAGGAAATGAATAACGTCATCCATAGCTTCACTCTTCACAAAGTCAACTCTTCCAAACACAAACGTTCTCTATCATAATTATCATCCATTCAAATGCATGAGCTTAAACTTCTTCCAAGTCCATGCAGTCTATCGCATGATCATAGGGTGGAAAGGAAGCCTAACTCGAGTCTGGTCCCTCAAGCCTTCGGCACCTCTTTTTGGGACTGTGGTGTAGTAACGTGAATCCCCGGTATGGTCACTGTGCATTCCTCCATCCGCGAGTCTGCTTCTGCTCTCAATTCATCTTAGTACGACTAAAATGGATAGAGAAGCAAGACTGCGGGTATTGGACGGGTCTTCAGCGTAGTTCGAAATTCGCCAACTCAACTGCCGTCATCGCCGGATGCATGGTAGTGTTGTCTGCTACAATCTCTAGGTGCCAATAAAGTCTGTTTCCTCCAGAATAAGGGTCCTTTACAAGATAATTTACATGCTCCTCTTTGCGCATAAAACTGAAATACTTCCCGGTGGTTATTCTCAGTTTGTCATCTCCCTTCTTAGAAGTTCTTGTGGTTGCTTCTTCAGTCCTTCAATCATCCACAGAGGTCGTCTGGTACGGAGTTTACAAAGATAGAATCAATCATTGATACGCTGATTTGAAAGGTGGTAATGGTGGTGATACGATTAGGTTTACGATAGTTGATACGCTGACGCAGAATTTTCTCTTTCATCTTTACAAGCTAACAGGGTATTCAAAATGAAACACTGAGGTGAACAAAATCATATTCCATCATCTCCTCCGATTTCTCAACTTCTATAGCATCATGGTCCGTCAACAGGGATTGGTTCAAATTTTCATTCTACTTCTCAACCGGAAAGGAAATCCAAGAGTTCCATCATAGAACACCAGAAAATTTTGCACAACAAAACTTCTAATGCCAACGTTTTCTAAGAGTGGATTCAAAATAAGTGTCAGGGGACAATCATCAATCAAATGAAATCGAGATAGAAGTTTCCATAGCAGGTTAGGCTTAACAGATTTGAGCGGTTAAAGGTTATCATAACGAAAGTGGGATGAAACATATTACTAAAGGTCACAAATTAGATACGGTAGTCCCTGGCAGCGTATGAGGGCCAGCCAATCCATAACTTAAAGACCTCAAAATCGAATATGTCAAAAGTAAACGGATTCGTAGGATGAGCACGGTCGCCAAGCCAGACGGATAGTTCATATATCAAGGTCAAGTACATGGTTCATCAAAGTGTGGAGATAGATAAACGAACAATTCAAGGTGTTGGAGTCTTGTTTAGCTATTTAGCATAAGTTGCAGGTAGATTGTGAGTCATCGAAAATACAAACATCGTATAACTGTCAAAAGTCAGGCGTATAGAATATCAGTTACCAGCATCATCATGCTCAGTTAACAAATTTACATCGGGACAAAATTATCGTCACAGTCCATGGCTAATAATCACCAGAGTTCCCATAGGAGTAGTAATGGACTTTGCAAGGACAGAGTAATATCAGATGATACATTTATATTCAGCACGGGTAATGAATTCACATAATGTGTCAAACACCTTAAGATTAAATGACCTTCGGAATGGTCAAAGGAGCATCCAACTGCTTATTCCCATGAGTACAAAATCAGGTAGAGATAGCAAAAGTTTAACAATCGGAAATCATGGTAGGGAGTTCAAATGGTTTCAAACACCGAAGGTGGAACATAGGAGGGTAATCGTCAAAGATCAATCAACCTATCCTTTATCAGAATACAAATCAAAGCTAACTATTTAATGAAAACATATCGGCAACGCAAGTCTTATTGTTCAAAAGTGAGAGGAAAGCATTCTTATACTCATGGGAATAGAGATGTTTAAGACAAACTCAGATAGGGTCAGAAGATCCATAGATTATCAAAAGCATATAACAGAATGCATCAAGTACGTCATCGTCATAGAGATTCTCAGAATACCCGAAAAGACATCAAAATGATTAACAAAAGAATCAGAGATCGGAGTCGGAATCTTAGGTGGTGCAAAGCATGAGCTTTAAATCTCCAAAAGTGCTTTCAACAAACAGGGTTTAAATCAGAGTGATGCGGAAGCAATGATACTTAAACAAAAGCCTTATAGTCTACCCATTCCTCACTGGTCAAAACTTAAATTCCTATAGGGAAATCCTAAAGCAATTCTTAAAGGCTATCTTATGAGCGCATACAGTGTAAACTTAGTGGTCTAACTTACACAGGTCAAGGGTAAATGTATTACGAGTCGCAGCCTGTCGCTCTGATACCATAATTGTAACACCCCAACCCGGCAAGGGTAGAGATATCACAAATACATGGTTTCATATCAGATAAACATAGCATACAATCAATAGTAATACAATGGTTCTCAAAGGTTACAATGAAATCTTGCAATACAAGGGTTACAAAGGAAAATAAAAGCTGCCTATAAAATCCATAAGTACATCTCTTCTAATGGCTTCTACTCAAAGTCTTCTAAGTCCAAAAGTCTCTTCACTTATACCCAAACCCGTCGTCCTGCTTATAATCTGCCGCACACGAAAAGAAAACGTGCGGCTGAGCTTAAAAAGCCCAGTGAACAGATATAACGGAAACAAAGCAGTAGCATAATGAATAATACATGAGTAAATGAGAATGGAAGCATGAATACATGGTGAGAATACAAGGTAAGAATACATGGTAAGAATGCATGGTAAGAATACATAGTGTCATAAGGGAAAGGGTAAAGGTGCATGGTAAGGGAAGGTCAGTAATCCACTACGAGCCCATAACATGAAATCATAATCATAATCATAGCCATAAACATGTAGAGGGGAGACCTCTTAGTATCCTGTAAATATGAGGGGTGTCCTCATCATGGGTATCTTGTAAATATGAGGGGTGTCCTCAATCATGGGTTGGAGTAGCTAGCTCCCAGAGTGTGAAAGACGTGTATCGCACACACCATCAGTCACCATGAATAACATAACATAACATAACATGAACATGAACAAATCTAGGATGCATCCATACGCCCCAGGTGGCCATAATCTGCCTCTACGTAAACATAACATGCAGGGACGGGACAGGTCATCACTCTCCTGCCCTAGAGTCATGCCATCGGTGCATCGACTGACATGGACATGAAACCCTCATGCCTAGTGAGTGGCTCGTAGTATCAAACTGAGGGTAAAGGTCAAGTATCATGAATCATGTTTTAAGTTTACTTGCATAGGTCAATATCATGTTTCATAAGTTCATAATCATAGTTCATAATCATGGTTCATAAGCAAAGGTTCATGGTCAAGGTTCATAAGCAAAGGTTCATGAATGAAAGGTTCATAATCACAAGTCCATATCAAAGGGTTATAGCAAAAGTACTTTTCAGAGGTTTCTATCAAAGTTCATTTAAAACAATCTTTTAATAATGGTTTTCATAAAAATGATCCTTCAAATTAGTTTTTCATGAAATGATCTTTCAAAACAGTTTCTCATAAAGAGTCTTTAAAATAGTTTTCATAAAAGTTAATAAAATCCCAATTATAAGGAATATCGTATCATGCTCGTAAACATCATTTCAAAATAGTGTTTTTCTCAAAACATTTCCATGTCATAATTAAAAAGGTTTTCATAACATAGGTTCATAACAGAGATCATATCAAGTGGAATCAACAGAGAAGGTTCAAGCAAAGAGAATCATAGCAATGGCATCGGTTCAGAAACTAACGGATCAGAAAATGAAAGAGATCATGAGAAACCTTATAAGGAAGGTCAGAATATCTGTACCTTATTGTAGAAAACATAAGCACACAAAAATAAGATGGGAAGAATCTCAGCTCCTCTCCTTCTTCACACCTAGAGGGGTAGACAAGTGTTACAACACTTTCTATTTTTAGTAACTTTCTATTTTAGGCAAGTTTCCATTTTTAGTAAGTTTCCATATTTGGTAAGTTTCCATATTTGGTAAGTTCATAACTCATTATGGAAGTGAAGTATATTTTAATCACATTCTCATAGTTTAGGGTCCATTATGACCACTCTTCATAGTTTAGGGTTTTAACGCACGATTACACAAAGTTACATATTGAACCCTTCAATTTACTCACTTCACATATCAAGTCCATGACTTTCCACAATTTACACTTTTTAGTCCTTATATTTCCATAATTCATAAAAGGATTCAACAATATTAATACCATACTCAAAATCCTCTTAGTTTCAAAGTATACGCACGTAGCCTTCATTCATTATTTTTGGAAAACACCCATGACCTTTATTGGTTCACAAAAGCAACCCCTCACTTTTTAAAATCAAACCGAGCCCTAATTCCCATTTAAAAACCAAACGAAATCCAAATTCTATAAACCAAAACACACGTTAAATTCATACACCACAAACCTCGGTTTGAAACAAAGTGACCAAAAACCTTATCGAACCCATATCCAATTCATTCCCAGGTTCGACATACCTCATCAACACATCATAAACGTTCATCACATCCTTTTAGAACACTAAACTGATTCAAACATACCCATCGATCCCAGATTATTCGAAAACCCGACTCGGCCAAAACGAACCCACAATGACCAGACCTTGTTTCATACGTTCGTTAAGTTCCAAAATCATACAAAGCGTACACCAAACACACCCAGAACAGCAGGTCAATTTTTTTAAGATGGTTTAGGGTTTTTGGTTCGATAAAATATGTATATTCGTATAGATTAACTTTTAAATGTGCATGGGTCATATTCCTACGTATATATATAATGTGATTATGATGACAAGGATTTAAAGAAGAGATCAAACCATGCTACCGTCGAACAGGACCAGGCGTACGAGGAGGATGGGTCGAATGGCCAAGAACGAGCAAAACACCATCTCGTTGCACCTCAGCTTTCCCAGGCTTTATAAATGCTTCTCACAGATTTGTAGGGGTATGAGGGTTAGAAAAACACGTCACAACTTGTGTATAAAGATCGGACGAGAAGTTTTTGCGTTTACCTTCTTCTTGGTGAAAGCTATAACCAGGATCGAACTAGGCCACCACACTCGTTTCAAGGGCGTTCAAGAGCTTCTTTAGACGTTCAGAATTGCAGAGGTATTAAGTTTATGTGATGGGGTGGTCGAATGAGTTGTAACAGGCGATTTAGAATATTATGGTATGTAGGTGACTTTTCTTGGATCAAAATGCATGCCTGTTATATAAAACGTGTGGGATGGAGAGATTTAAGCCTATGAAATAGGTGGTCAAAAGTTGTGGCTGCTTAGACTTAACTGTTTCCTTTTTTTTTTTTTTTTTTTTTTTTTTTTTTTTTTTTTTTTTTTTTTCATATTTTGACGTCAGTTTTGAAAAAGGAGATATATGTGCTCTTTTGAAAATGGTAACAAGACTAAGACATGTGAAAAAATAAAGCCTGGGAAAGTATATTTAAATGGTAGAAAACGTGTGAGAGGGATATGACTATGCAGAAACTTTCGGATGTGATTGACATGGTCTAATTAGTTGATAGTAGTTTCCATATTTTGAATATGTTGTGTGATTTAAAATTTTATATATAGGTACACATAATTAGTTTGGTTCTAGCATGCTTCTAAGAGGTCCAAAATACTTTTACTATGTGCCAAAAATAATTTAAAGTGTTTTGGTTTCTTAAGTTTTTGATTTGGCGCGATTCGGAATCCTTTCGGTGCGTTACGACTCTTTATGTAAACGTTTCAGATTGTAGGGGCATTTTGGTCTTTTTACATGTTTAAAATTTTTCAGGGTTTTACAGTATCACTATCAAGATTTCACAAGTTACAATCCAAGACGGCAAAGGACATGCGCCGCATAGAGAAATGGAGTTACGCCGCATCTTAAGGCGGTGTACGAATATTCCTGAATATATTAATCTTGGACCCCACGCGAAGTTAAGTCAATGCGCCCCATCTATCAACTAGATGCGCCGCATCTAACCTCCAGACATAAACTATAAATACCCTAAGGTCAGACGAATTTCAGAGGTTGGACAGTGCAAGATACCATACGTACGAGTACCAAACCTGAGACGAATTCAGACGTATTAGCAGCACAAGACACACCCTGAACGAAGATACAAGAGCTGTAAGAAGGTCCTGCATGTATTCAATTCATTAAGTAGTTTTGTTTTACTATATTAGTACACTTTAATTCATCAGGATTGATGGGCTGATGTCATGTGACTACGGAAGATCATGCGCACCCCTTAAAATTGCTTTCCCATTAATTAAAGTTTATATGTTGATGTCTTTGGTGACTTTTATTAGTGCATTGATAACCTCTGTGTCTAGCTGAGCATTGCTTGGGTCGCCATGCCCCTTCCTCGCCTATCTATTCTAGCGTATACGAAACGTGGGCATCACAAATGCTCAATATTCTAGGATAGTGGGATAGACATAAGTGATCATTAAGGGTTTACTCGCCGATAAGATTAGAGCCAACGAGAAAGGTTTAATTATATACACTTCATATAAAACTAGCAATAAAACAAGTGACAAGCTACTTAATTATCAGGACAGGTCTTCTTATTGTCTCAAGTATCTATCTATGTATGTGTGTGCTAATCGCTGATTCATGCTCATTAGTTTAGTTTACTATTTAATCATAACCAAACCGTGCTAGTCTCTCAGGCTGAAAACCCCTTTGCGTTAGATTAGGTTGTATAGCTAACTTAGGATATTAAAATACTGATTAGAATAACTAGATAATACGTTCCACTCTTAGTGATCGACACTCTACTTACCATTATATTCATACTGACCGGGTACACTGCTCGTTAAGTGTGTGTGTTATTGATAAGTCGGCTAAATATAAATTTATAACTTGAGTAGGCATTAATACTGCTAAACCGCAACGACACATCGCACGCATCAGTTACCTCATATGGTTTAAATTCCTGAAGAAGCTCCTTGGTCACGTCCAAATACTTCTTGATTGTAGGCTGTTCTACCGCGTAGGAGCCTTTGATTTGGTTGGTAACTAGCTGTGAGCTTACGAAGGCGGAGAGGCCATCAGCCTCCATGCCTTTTGCGAGCCGGAGGCCAGCTAATAGAGCTTCATACTCTGCTTCGTTATTCGTAGCCTTGAACTCAAATCGCAATGTGTAAGCGTACTCTTTTCCTTTTGGGCTGATTAGGATTAGACTCGCTCCCGAACCATCGGAATTCGAGGTCCCGTCTATGTATAATTTCCACTTCTCCTCCGTCCTTGGTGGTTGTTTTTTATCCTGACTTTGTTCGGAAGGTACTTTAGCGATAGGACTTGCGAATATCATATTTCTGACAGAGTCTGACCCCTTATGCCTTTTTGATGATTTCGAAGCTGGCAGATTATCGGTAGCTTGGACTTTTGAAGAATTAACCTTGACTCCATGCTTAATCGGTGTGACGTGTTTGGACTTATCAAGCTTGTGTTTTGCGTCGGAGGACTTGCCCTCGGTCCTTAGTGCTCGAGGGGTTTTAGCTATGTCAGAACATGTCCGCGCGAGGGTTTCCTTGTTGGCTTTGCGCAGCTTTTCCAAATTTGTCTTGGGATCAGTAGGGTGTTGCTCTTTGGTGACCATCACCTGCTCTGGATGGTACTCATTTATCACAACTTGCCTTTTGGTGCTCGTATGACTTGGAATAGCCTTCGAAAGCTCCTGAGGGCTTTCCTTGATTCTTCTACCAATTTCTCTTTCCCTTCTATGACGATAACTAGAAAGTACGGTTCCTATTCCATGAGGTGTATAGAATTTTATTGCCGCGTGTATGGTGGATACTACGATGCCCATCCTTTGCATGGCTGTCCTTCCTATCAGCAAGTTGTAGGGGGAGTTGGACCTCACGATGGTGAACATGAGGATTTCTGTTCTCGTGAGCTTGCCTTCTCCAATGGTTACTTCTAATGGAACTTCTCACAGAGGCCACAAATGCTTGCCAGAGAATCCTACCAAGGGTATCTTTGAGTTAACCCTTTGAGACTTGATCGAAGGCTCGAGCTTTCGGAAGCAATGCTCATATATGATTTCACAAAGGGCTTCCGCAGTCCATACAAGCTCCATTCATTTCCTGGTTAGAAATGAGGACTTTGATGACCACTGGATCATTCGAAGGGACCTTGCCTGCGATAGGGGGAAACGTTATCTCCCTTATCTCGTTAGTCTCCGGCTCCGGCACCTTTCTTTTCAAACGGGCTTCGCCCCAACGAACCATAAGTATTGGGGCTTCGAGAGGAGTAGTATCTTTAGCCAATTGAGTGTCGGTCATCTTTTCCTTTCCCTTCTTTATACCCTTCACCAAGTGTGCCAATTGCCCGGACTTCATAGCTTCTTCTATCTGTTTCTTTAACTCTCTACAACTGTTCATATCATAACCATAATCTTCGTGAAAGTGACAATACTTGTTGGTATCCCTGCTTTTGCCCTTACTTGTCATACGAGGGGGTGCTTCGAAAGCCTTAGCAGCCCTCTCCGTAGCAAGTATTTCCTTTGGAGACTTGGTTAGATTGTTTAACAAACCGTGGTTGGGACCTTTGTTGTACGGAGAAAACCTGTCTCTATTCTTGTTCTTGTTCTTTGACCCTTCCCACAAAGAATGCTTCGAAAACTTGTTGTTGTTGTCTCTGTCTATTGGAGCCCCATTAGTGGATACCTCTTTCGCTTCGATCCAAGTATATGTCTTTTCCATTAACCCTTTGTAAGTTGTCGGAAGGTCGGTGGACAAGAATTCCACCAAACTCTGATTTCGAAGACCGTGTACGAAACCCGAAATACGCTGATCTTTATGGAGACCCAAAATCTGCAAAGTCTCATCGGTGTACCTAGTAACGAAGGCCCTTGTGCTTTCATTTTCCTTTTGTTTGATGTTGTGCACCGTTAGATGAGTCCTTGTGAACTTCTTTTGCTAACTGAAGTGTGACCGGAACTTAGCCTTAAGATCATCAAGATTGACGATGCTACCGGGCTTTTGCCCATTCCACCAAATACGAGCAGAATCCCGTAGGGTGTATGTAAACATATGACAGGCCACTGGCATAACCCATTTTTGCATTTTGATAGCCCATTCAAACAAGTGTAAGAAATTGTCCGGATCCCCCTTCCCGTCATAAGTCCCAATGTGCGAAGACATTTTCAACCCATCAGGCAATGGGTAATCTTCTATCCACCTAACGAAAGGTGTAGCTGAACCCATAGGGTCTGAGTATAGAAAATTGTAAGGTGGTGCATACATGGGAACAGGATTATAGGGATTGTTGCTTTGGGGCATTCCCATAGGAGTTTGACTTGGGTAGGACTGATAAGGCGTATTTATGGCAAACGGATAACCGTTTCCCATGGCATACGGAGGGTACGCCATAGGATGCCCGAAGGGTATGCTCCCATAAGTTTGAGGGAGGCTTGGGTTATTAGGCTGTCCATTTACTGGAGGATATAAATTCTGAGGATAAGACTGAGTTTGGAACGAGGGGTACATACCATTGGGAGGAAGATTTCCTCCCATATTAATTGTAGGCGGATTGCCTTCTACGCCTGATGCGTGAGAAGGCTGCAACGGAACCCCAGCTTCAGTCCTTCCAAGATGAGCTGCTAGCAATGGAGGTAAAGTCACCCCCACTTCTTCCTTTTGTTGGCTCCTACCGTTAGAGCCTTCGGTAACCGCCCCTTCTCTCTTTGTCAGAGCCCTCTCGGGAACTCCTTCGAAACCAATGGACCTTCTGCTTAGCCTTCGACTGACTGGAGACCCAATCCTTAAGGCCGATAAAGTTGCTCCTTGAGTCGAAGGCCTAGGTTCCATCTCCATTTCTGCATCATACTCATCACTTGAGTATTCCAACTCCTTTCGCATCTCAGCATTCCTGACTTGCCTCTTACGAGCCCTTAGGAGGGATTCCAACACTTCGTGGTTGGCTTCGACAAAGGTTGGGCTAATAATGGGATCCGAATTGGCTGATGTCGAAGCATGATGGTTGGGTGTTGTTTCTGGGTGAGAACGTGTTATGAACGTGGAAGCGGTTATTGGGGGAAGGTTGTTAGAGTCGTTGATTGGTATTGGTGCTAAGGTAGAGAAACCCGGTGGGGGATTATCTTCTCTCCCTTGATCCATGCCGGAATAATAGTGAAAGTAGTTGGTTGGTTATAAGCTTGGAAATAACGAGACCAATTGTAGCGGTCCCACGGATGGCGCCACTGATTGAAAAAATAATTGCACAACCAAGCCTTCGATGGTGATCAAAGGAATAATGGGGTGTTGAGATTGCGCCAAGCTTGTTCTTAACCTGAAATAAGAAATACGAAGACACTACGTTAAGTGATTGCGCAGGAGTTGGACCCTGCGAACCACCTCCGGCGTGCGAGTAAGTATGTGTAATGGTAATGTAGGTTGTAAATGACGAGAATGAAGTTAACTTACATTGTTCATGCCCGACTAAGCTATTTATAGGGGAGAAATAAGCCTTAGTGGGCGGTTTGCACATGTTTCGGAGATCATGGGGGCGTCCCATGATTTGTGGTAACCGCTAGGGCTTTGTAGCCCACGATCTCAGTTTTGGCGGGAAAGCCAAGGGAAGAGGAGACGTGGGTTTGACCAGGTCAGGATTGTCCTTCGTGCTAGTTCCTTCGTAGGAGATACCCCGAAGGGCTTAAGGCTTCGATTGTCGGATTCCCACATGGTAACCAGTTCGCAGGCGAATGGTTTTACGCCAATGAAACGTGTTAGGAGATTAACCTGGGCCTCCGAAGAGAGGGCTTTCTACAGGCTCGAAGGGGATTCCTTCGACCCGTTCGGAGGGTACATCATCAAGTCTTAAGCCAAAAGAGAATGTAGTTGTTGATAAGCCTGTAGAGGCCAGTGAACCGTTTGAGAGTGCAAGTGATACTTCACTCACTGAGGAGAAAGTTTCCACTGATAGGAATTCAGATGCTCCAACCACTGAGGATTGGACATCTGATGATGAGGAAGATCGGGTTGTGGTTAAACCTGAAGTAGAAAAGGTAGAAGGAACCAGTGTTCCTAAGGTAGTTGATCACAAAACTGTTAGGCCTAATTCAAATGTTAAACCAATTAGGAAGACAGTTAGGTACTGTGAAATGTACAGATCCATAGACAAGCCCAGAGGTAACCAGAGGAACTGGAACAACCTCATGTCTCACCAACTAGGTGATAACTTTGTCCTATATAAGAAAGCTTGTTTCATTTGTAATAGTTTTGACCATCTTGCAGCTTTTTGTAACAATAGGGTAACTGGGTACTCAAACCATAGGGTGAACTTAGAAAGGCCTCAAACTCACTCTAATATTGCTAGAATGACACCCATAGCACTTTTATTGAAGTCTGGCCCAAAACCAATTCATACTGCTAGACCAGCAGTTAGTACTGCCAGACCCTTTAAGACTGTTTACCCAAAACCAGCAGTTAAACTTGCAAAAATAGTTTTCAAATATGCACCAACAACTACTAATAGGCCCTTTCAAAAGAAAGCAGTGGTACAAAAACAAATTTGGAAACCAAAGGCGAAAAAATCACAAATACATGATCGAATCCACGACCACGATACTTGCAATTGCTCAAATCCTTAACTCGAATAAGCTAAAGATAGGACCAAGTAATCTTTACCAATTATATTATATCAAAAAGGGCGACAAAATCATAAATACATAGCCGAATCCACGACTACGATACTTAAGATTGCTCAAATCCCTAATCTCAATAAATCAAAGGTTTGGATAAAGAATGATATAGGGTATGGATAATATTTGGGATACAAATTGGTGTAAAATAAAAAATAAACAAAATAGATAAATTAAAATCTTAAGTGTGGTTAATCACTATCCCAACCATCCCATGAATAAGACTCATATCATTGAATAACTCACGCTTTAACACTTGAAACATACGCTTTAGGTAGACACGAATTATACTCAACAAGATCTCAATCAAAGAATAACCTTAGTTGGCACTCCCATAACGGCCAACTCCCATTCAATCCATAAATATAATATATAACAACAATTAGTGGTGATATCTCCCACTTAATACAAAACTTTACATAAGTTGGTTAAAATAAACATCCAACTTTTCCTTTTTCTTTTTCTTTTCTATTTTTTCAAATTTTTTTTTATTTTATTTATTTTTTTATTTTTTTATTTTTTTTAACATCAACATATATGTGTAAAATTTCACAACATTACTATCATTATTTTTCCGGATAATTTTTCTATACTTTTCATACCTTCAGAAATAACTGTAATAGCGAAAGTAGTAAACACACGAAAAATAAACTCAAAGTTATACAATATTTACTTTCATACCAATTGCATTGTGCAATTTCCTGACTCAACCAAAGATAATGAATTACACACGCGAACACAGGTAATGTAAGGAAACACACTTTGCCTAAAGCAATTAACCACGGATTTTAATCTACAGGGTAGGCTAAGGTGTAAGGGTGTAACGAAACATTATAACAAAGGTGTAAGAAACGAAAGGAATGGCTCTGAGTGTTTTTCTAGGGGTATCTTACTCTAAAAGTGAGAGTAACAAAAGGTTTATACGGGAGTTAACTAACCAGTGTAGTTAGTTAATATCACATAACATATAAAGGCTATTTGGGTGTAATCCTAAAAATTTACCAATTTAGACAAGTCATTCCAATTATACAGATAATACTTATTATGGTGGTCTCGAATAGTATACAAGCCAAGTTCTAAAGTTTACAAGTCACCGGCACACTCTAGATTTGTGAATTTTGATAAGTTCACAATTTTTGGAAATAATGTTATGTGTGCAGCTATGTAATTTATACTTTAAACAAAAACATGCTATAAAATTTTAAATTTTGATATATTAAGCGCATTTTAAGCATATTTTGAAAAAGTTTAGGACAAGTAAGTGTTCTAATTCTCCAATCCCCCCACTTAAGTTAAACAACGTCCTCGTTGTTTGTGTCAAAGATTAAAAACTGGAAAATAAAAAGAATTAGAACAGAAAAACTCCCCTGAGATTTGCTCGGTATGATCCTCCATTATTCGTATAAGAGCGAAAATCAACTTTCTTGTGGATTAGAACGTTTAAGCTTCATAGATGATGTATCCACAGGAAATGCAGGAATCTATAATACCATTAAGACTTTAACACACCTGAGTTAAGAAGGTTCAAACTTGCATAATAAATTAGTAGTTAGTAATAATAAAACTTAAAAAATTAAAATGAAAATCATCAGGTCAGTCGATACGCCGTATCTTATGGAAAAAGATACGCCGTATCGAGCCTGGAATAAATACGAATCAGAATGAAAGATGCGTCGCATCCTTAACCAGGGATGCGCCGCATTAAAATACTGACAGAAAGTTTTGAAGTCAAAATAAAAATGCCAAAAATTAAATAAGATATGACCAGTGCAGGTGATGCGTCGCATCTTATGATGGAGATGCGCCGTATCTTCCGCAGGTCTGACAGACTCAATACAAAATCAGAAAATAAAATAAAAGAATAGCATTGGTTGCCTCCCACGAAGCGCTTGTTTTTGTTCGAGTCACGAGCCTGACTCCACCCTTATTTACTGTGTAATAGGGTGTTGTTCCCCCACTTAGGATCAAGTGTGGGTGATAGTAGCAATAAACACGAAAAGAGTGTAAATTTGCTATTAAAGATGGAAGAAATACATAAAGATCATACCTTGGCAATATATGTACATCTTCCCTATTCTTACCCGGTTTGGTTGATAAATTGGATGACTTGACCACTTCATCTGAAAGAGTAGTATGTTGAGGAAAAATGAGTCTCCTTTCTTCTTGGTTAGTCTTTTTGGTAGTAAGGCGTCCCTTGACTTCCGCAGAAGATCATAAAGGGTCTCTAGCAAGTAAAAGTTCGAGTTCCTCTATATCCTTCATAGGGTCGAAATCATCATCTTCATCAATCATAGCAATGTTTAAGAGCTCATCACCAAATTCTTCCTCGAGCTCCACCAAAAATGGGTTGATCACAGGTGCTTCATGTGCTTCAATAGGTAGTGTAATAAATTTGACCTCATCATTCTTATGTTTTGCAACCTGTTTAGGAAAACTAGCAAGATTATTAGTAACGGGATTAATAATATTAAATAAATTTGTACCACTTTGTGTTGTAAGTGACTCCAATTCATCTTGTGAATCTCCATCTTCAACTAGTGGTCTTGCAATTTCATAATCGTCCCGAATTTTATCCTTAAATAAGTAATCCCAGATTTCTTCAAAATCCCTCGTTGGGTCAAAATCTGGTTGAGGTATGTCATCATAAACTATGGCGTCAAATGGTTCGAAATCAAAATTAGAATACTTTTCATCTTCATCCGTTGGATTGTCTAATGGTGGTAATACGATTGCAGAATATTCTTCAACGTAGGGTTCCGTATACACATCATCTTGTGCAATCTCCGGAGAAAAAGTACTATCAATAACAATTGCCGGAATTGGTTTCACGGTATATGAATCTTCTTCATCATCATTTGACATACACCAAGTGTGTTGAAATGGCAATTTGTTTCTTTCTTTCCTTGACTTTTCTTGTCCTAAAATCAAGTATTCTTCCATAGTGATTTCTTTCGTCTCAATGACATGTGCACCATATTTTGCTCTTTTCCAATCATACACCTGATTATTGCTCAAGGCTTTTTCCTCTTCAAACCTAACATATTCTTCCATTGTAATATCCGGATCGTCCATCTTCCTGAAATAAAACTTACTCGTGCAAAAGAAGAGTGAAACAATCAAAGTAAAATAAAAGTTGCTGATGTCTGCAGATGATGCGCCGTATCCAAAAAGTTGGATACGCCGTATCTTATAATCGTTAAAATTTAACCAGACTTTTATTCAGAAATCAGATACACCGCTTATGAATTAGAATGCGCCGTATCAGTTTAAATTATCAAAAATCGATTATATTTATTAAAATTAAATGCGTCGTATTAACAAAAGTTAATGCGCCGTATTTTCGTTACGTTTCAAAATACAAGATTTTTGATTTAGAAGATGCGCCGTATCGATTAAGATCGATGTGTCGTATCTGTTTAATAATTCGAAAACTGTTTTTAATTTAAATCGTAAATACACCGTATCTGTTAAAACAGATGCGTCGTATTGCGTTAGGGTTTAGAAAAAAAATTTCTTATTAAAAACACAATACGCCGTATCTTGGGGAAAGATGCTTCGTACTCGAATTTATTAAACGCGTTGTGTTTATAAAAGTTAAACGCAATACGCCATATCTGTGAAAACCGATGCGCCGTATCGTTTGTATCAGCTCAATACAACGATAGCAGAATGCAGAAAAATAGAAAACAAAAAACTAAAATAAAAATAAACAAAAAGAAACAATAATTAAAGAAAATAAAAACACACAAAAACAGAAAATATGCAAATAATACAATGAATGCAATTTATCTAATATATAACAGGGTTAGTGGTTAGAATCTAAAAATTAAAAAAGAAAAACCTAATTAAAATACTAATCAAATTAACAGATAATAACAATTCACTCCCCGGCAGCGGCGCCAAAAACTTGATGTGGTGTTTTTTGCTCTAATTCTTTTATATCCCCGGCAGCGGCGCCAAAAAAAACTTGATGCGCGTGTATGTCGTTGTGGTTTAGCAGTATTAATGCCTACTCAAGTTTTAAATTTATATTTAGCCGACTTATCAATAACACACACACTTAACGAGCAGTGTACCCGGTCAGTATGAATATAATGGTAAGTAGAGTGTCGATCACTAAGAGTGGAACGTATTATCTAGTTATTCTAATCAGTATTTTAATATCTTAAGTTAGCTATACAACCTAATCTAACGCAAGGGGGTTCAGGCTGAGAGACTGGCACGGTTTGGTTATGATTAAATATAAACTAAACTAATGAGCACGAATCAGCGATTAGCACACACGTACACAGATAGATACTTGAGACAATAAGAAGACCTGTCCTGATAATTAAGTAGCTTGTCACTTGTTTTATTGCTAGTTTTATATGAAGTGTATATAATTAACCCTTTCTCGTTGGCTCTAATCTTATCGGCGAGTAAACCCTTAATGATCACTTATGTCTATCCCACTATCCTAGAATATTGAGCATTTGTGATGCCCACGTTTCGTATACGCTAGAATAGATAGGCGAGGAAGGGGCATGGCGACCCAAGCAATGCTCAGCTAGACACAGAGGTTATCAATGCACTAATAAAAGTCACCAAAGACATCAACATATAAACTTTAATTAATGGGAAAACAATTTTAAGGGGTGGACATGATTTTCCGTAGTCACATGACATCAGCCCATCAATCCTGATGAATTAAAGTGTACTAATACAATAAAACAAAACTACTTAATGAATTGAATACATGCAGGACCTTCTTACAGCTCTTGTATCTTCGTTTAGGGTGTGTCTTGTGCTTCTAATACGTCTGAATTCGGCTTTAGGGTTTCTGTCTCTCTCTTCTGAGTTTTTGCTAAGTGTCTCGAAATTCGTCTGGCCTTGGGGTATTTATAGTTTCTGTCTGAGGGTTAGATGCAGCGCATCTAGTAAATAGATGCGGCGCATTGACTTAACTTCGCGTGGGGTCCAAGATTAATATATTCAGGAATATTCGTACACCGCCTTAAGATGCGGCGTAACTCCATTTCTCTATGCGGCGCATGTCCTTTGCCGTCTTGGATTGTAACTTGTGAAATCTTGATAGTGATGCGCCGTATGTAAGATATGTTGCGGCGTATCTGGAGCAGAATGATCTTGATCTTGTACATTTCAGTAGACTCTAAACATCTTGCTTGTTTTGCTCCATAATTAGTCCAAAATCGCAAAGTTTCACATAATACTTGTTTTTACCTGAGAATTACAAAAGTAAACATTAACGTATCAATTCTCATATATAATATAATAAAACAAGTCAAATACATAGGACAAATGATGATAATAAAATGTACTTATTTGAGTTCATCACTTGTCTTGTTGCAAAGGCCACATTGGATGAGTTTATGTTATGGCATAGGAGACTTGGTCACATTAATTTTAAAACCATTAATAAAATTGTAAAGGATGGTTTGGTAAGAGGCTTGCCTCAGAAAAGATTTGAAAATGACCAAACTTGTGTTGCCTGTCTTAAGGGAAAACAACACAAGGCTTCTTGTAAGCCCAAGATTTTTAACTCTATTGATCAACCTTTGTTTATGCTACATATGGATTTATTTGGCCCCACTTCTGTGAGTAGTATTAAGCATAAGAGGTTTTGTCTTGTAGTTACTGATGACTATAGCAGGTTCACATGGGTTTTCTTTTTAGGTTCTAAGGATGAGACACCTAGCATTCTTAAAACATTTATTACTGAGATAGAAAACCTAGTGGATAAGAAAGTAAAAGTCATTAGATGTGACAATGGGACAGAGTTCAAAAATAGAGTTATGGATGAGTTTTGCAAAGAAAAAGGTATTAGAAGAGAGTTTAGTGTTGCTAGAACTCCTCAACAGAATGGGGTTGCTGAGAGAAGAAATTGGACACTGATAGAAGCTGTTAGAACCATGTTAGCTAACTCTAAGTTGCCTATCACTTTTTGGGCTGAAGCAGTTAATACTGCTTGCTATGTGCAGAACAGGGTTTTGGTAGTTAAACCTCACAACAAGACACCATATGAGCTTTTTAGAAGTAGAACTCCTTCATTAGGATTTCTAAGACCTTTTGGGTGTCATGTCACTATTCTGAATACCTTAGACCATCTAGGCAAATTTGATGGTAAAGCAGATGAAGGATTCTTGGTTGGATATTCTCTCAATAGCAAAGCATTTAGAGTATACAACACAAGAACTAGGAAAGTTGAGGAAAACCTGCATGTTGAATTTCTAATACCTTTTGGGTGTCATGTCACTATTCTGAATACCTTAGACCATCTAGGCAAATTTGATGGTAAAGCAGATGAAGGATTCTTGGTTGGATATTCTCTCAATAGCAAAGCATTTAGAGTATACAACACAAGAACTAGGAAAGTTGAGGAAAACCTGCATGTTGAATTTCTAGAAAATAAATCTAATGTTGCAGGTGAAGGTCCAAAATGGCTGTTTGAGCTTGAGACTCTAACCCAATCAATGAATTATGTGCCAGTTGTTGCAGGAACCTTTTCTAATGATTTTGCAGGTTCAGAAGCTAATGATGCAACAAATGAAGAAGGCTTGGGTAAGGAGAAAGATCAAGATCGTGTACTGATGCCAATATGGACAAGTGTAGATTCAACTTAAATGAATGGTGAACCTTCTACTGATAAAGCTAAGGAAGGGATTGAAGGTGAAAACAATGTAGATGGAACTGAGGAACAAGATAATCAAGTTAACAGTACTAATGATGATTGTACTGCTGAGCCCCAACTTGATACTGCTAGGCCAAATGTTTATATTGCTGGCCCATCAGACTCTAATGCACTGGATTTCTCAGAAGATGAGGTGGATTTCAACAATCTACCACCTACATATGCAGTTCTCACTACACCACACACAAGAATTCACAAAGCTCACTCCTTGGACAATGTGAATGGTGATATGCAATCTGGAGTGAAGACAAGGAAACAACTTATGACTTCAGATCAACAAGGGTTTCTTAGTACTGTTTATGTATCAAAGCAGCATAAAGATGCAAAATCTTGTTTATTTGTGTGTTTCCTCTCACAAGCTGAACCCAAAAATGTTCTCAAAGCCTTAGAAGATTCAAGCTGGGTAGAAGCTGTTGGGAATTAAACTTAACAATACAAACTGTCAAGCTTAAGTTGAAGACTGCTGAAGATTACACTAGCAGTACTAACTAAGTTAGTACTGGTAGCACGAGATGTTTGTACTGCTTATGTTCTAAAATCATTTAAAATGATAAGTATAGAAAAGATTTAGTGAATATCTTATTTAGTTAGAGTTATACGGATATTATAGTTATCTTGTACAGGAATCCTTGTTCTATAAAAGGATATCCTACGTTAAGTTTTGTGATAAGTCATACGTATTATTTTAGAGAGATTCAAGGTTGTAAACCCTAGTGATAGGAGATCACTCATATTATTGATAATAATATTGAATCGTTTTGGTTATTCTCAAGTCTTCTTTGTTCACACTAATACAAATACACTGTTCCATTGATATATGATGAGGCGAAAAGTGTACCGCTTTTAAGGGGTCATTTAAGCCTTAAATCGTATTTATTTGATCAAATATTGCCCTAAATCGTTCCTTTTGTCATTTTAGGTACTTTTGAGGAGAAATCTGGAAAAGGAGGCATTTTGGACGTTTTTGGAGCATAAAAGTGAAGAAAACGACAAAGTCTCAAAAATCGGCTAAAAGTTACTCTTGACGGCGTCACAATTTACTCTGGACGGCGTCATGCTTTGGCAAGAAAAGTTGGACGTGAAATTTACTCATGATAAGCCAGTGAAAATAGCATGTGAATTCTGACGGCGTCACGCTTTAACTTGATCGAGGGCGTCACAGCTTAAATCATAAGGGGACGGCGTCACGTTCATTGTTAGACGGCGTCAAGCCTTGATAAGCCAGAATGGATTTTTGAAGAGCTAAAGAGGGACGGCGTCAAGAAGGTCATCCGGGAACCCTAAAAGCGGCAAGGTGACGGCGTCACACTCCATAAGGTGACGCCGTCAGATCCAAAAATCTATATATAGTTTTCTAATCTTTTGTCATCAGGGAGAGCTTAGTGTGTGGAATTTTGGGATAAAACCCTAAGACGATTTTAGCTACTTTCTCAGGGCTTTTTGCCTTGAGATCTTCCATGTTTCATTGAAAGATAAGTTATCAATTAATCATTCAATATGTCTATGTGTTGTTTGATTCTATCTTATTCTTGTCTTTTGTTTAACATGTTAGGCTAATTTTATCTTGTGTTTGCTTAGATCTAATGAAACTTAGCTATTGATTATTGGTTGTTAGTGTGTTGTTAGTTGTATTGGATGATTGTTTATCTATGTTAGGCTTAAGAAAACTGGCTAACTTCCTATTCGGTAACTTGCTTGAACGTCTTAAGAAACATGAACCAAATGCGTACTAAAGGTTTTTATGGTTGTATTTAATGCACAAGCGAATTCTAGTGATCCCATGTTAGGAGCTTCCTAGCCGGCTCGACATAGGAGTGAAGTAGGAGCTTGTAGAGTTGGGGAAGTAAGTACGCCACCCCACGAATGGTATTAAGGAATACACCCGTCATCCACGCGACTAATACACACTAATTAACCGGTAAAAGATAGTTAGGGAGTAAGGAAATCTAAGTAAACACATTTCTCTACACATAAGTTTCTCACCACATTTCATTTTTGTTATTTTATTTTATTTGCATCCGTAGTAATTTTGGGTTAGTTGACTAGCAACTAATTCCGCCCACTCCTTCAAACCCGAGATTTTACTTGCTTTCATAAAATTATAAAAACATAAAAAAGAATCTTCCTCAACCCTTAGACCTAATTAGAGTAGCCTTTCATACCTAACGAACACTATTCCCTGTGGAGAACGATCAATCCCCCGTACTTACCACTACACTATACTACATCGGTCAGGTACACTGCCTGGTGGGGTTGTAAGCCTCTTGAGATCCCTCGAGAGGTAAAACCTGTTGTAAGGTTACAAAACCACGCAATCAAGTTTTTGGCGCCGCTGCCGGGGAATAGTTATTGTTTAGGTTGAATTTTTATTTCTATTAGGTCTACTCACTAGATTCCTTTCTAGTGAGATTTTTGTTTTATTTTTCTAGGTTTTCTTTAGTCTATCTATTTTCTTTGTGCTTTTGTTCGTAACAGATTTTCATTAACTATTCAGTTTGCCATTATGGAAAACGCGAATCCACCCCTTACACCTGGCGAAGTGGCTTTGTTGCGTAGCCAACTTGAGAATGAGATTAGTGAGCTCAGGGAGCTCAGTAGAATGATTGATATAGAGCTTGATTATGCCTTGAACAACTTAGGGACCGCCATATACTCAGATAATTACTTAGAACGTAATAATCTTACGGTTGATAAGTTGATTGAGAAAATTGAGGAAGTGAAGGTAGATCCTAGGTTTGATGATTATTTCAATGAATACCCCACTAAGGAGGAGATTGCTTACTATAACAACCTAGTTGATAACCCTCGACCACCTTTTGTTAGAATTGACCCAAAGATTAAGAGAGGTGATCCCGGGAATGTGAAGATACCATGTATGATTGGGTACCAATACGTTGAGCATGCTTACATTGACTGTGAATCCCCAATCAACGTTATGTCCTCAGGCCTCTATAGCCAAATCATAAACACACCACTTGAGCCTAGGATGGACCCCAAGTGTCCAGGCGGAGTTTGTAACTTCGTTGGAAGAATTAAGGATATACATATCCTTGTTGGGAGCTTTACCTTTGTCACCAACTTCATGATTTTAGAAGATATGGCAAGTGTTGTTGACTGCCGCCTATCTCGCGTTGTGTTAGGTAAGCCATTTATCGAAGCATCCAATTTAAGGTATGACCGTTTGAAAGGCACGGTTCAGTTTTCTAATCACATAGATAGGATCACATATAGGATGCCTTATCGGGTTAATGAGTTTCGTTTTGTGCCTCGATTTGACATGGACAACATTGGTGCGATTGAGGACATCAATGAAGAGGATAAAGAAAAAGGCATGGACCATGTTTGGAATAGGAGAAGCCTTTATTATAAAGATTGCTTAAACCTTGGACCTAAATACAAAATTGATATGGAGGTTGTTAGGATGATTAGAGGGGCAATTGAGAAGCAAAACGGAAAAACGTAGACCCCGTGACTTAGAGTCTAGCTACAAGACTCGTTAATAAAGAAAAGCGCTTCTTGGGAGGCAACCCAAGCTTTATTTATTTATTTGCGTTGTGTGTTTATTTATTTGTTTGTTTGATTTTATTTTCCGTATGTGTGTTTAATTTTTATTATTATTGATTCATGTTAAAAACTAATTTGTGAAAATGCTTTATGTTGTTTTTAACTTCGTCTTAACTACATATAAAGGTATTTTGCAAAAGATAAGTGTAAGGGAAATCTAAATTGGTTTATTAGAACACAAATTAACATGAATCATAATGATAATAAATTAGCATACATATTCGTATTTGTTTGAGTCAAATGCTTGTATCGAGTCATAATGATGTTTTGCAGGATTTCCAGGAAGTAAGGTAAAGGTTTTTCCAGAAATTTTCCGGAAACTAAAAATGAAAATTTTTGTCAGGTCATTTCTGACGGCGTCAGGGGTTATAACCTGACGGCGTCAGATTTAATTTCCAGAAATTTTTGAAAGTTTTGTTTTCATAAAAAGTTTTTATTAAATCTCCAACTTATAATCTCCAGGAATCTGCAAAATTATCATTCCACAAGCATTATATCCTTATATATAGATTTTATCCCGCCGATGTTATGCAGGTTTTCGTGTTTGTTTTCTCAGGTTTAACAGGTTATTTTGGACAAGGAGATGTTTTTGGAATCAAGCTTATGGCGATGCATTAGTCATGGAGCTTCAACATTACTTTGGAGGAAGATTTAACCGTGTAATTTCATTATCCACCGAGCGAATCAGGGGAGTATTTGATTTCATTCTTTTACTTTTTGCTTTTACATCTTATTATTTGAACATTGGGGACAATGTTCATCTTAAGTGTAAGGGGAGGGTAAAAGTACGATTTTAGAGAATGCTATTACGCTTGATTTTTGTTTGTTTAATAATAGATGTGTAATAAAACTGAGAGAAATACTTGTTAAGGTAATTTTAGTGCCAAATTTAAAATTTTTTACAACATATAGGAGTGAAACTTTAGTTCTAATGAGCGTCTCACGGATAGGAGTTATATGACTAGCACAAAAAAACGTACCACTAAAAAAATTTTCCACCCCAAATATGTGAGGTTCGCCCCTAGAATTGGTAGGAAAAGCATTTATGCTATGATGTGTGTACCGGTAGCACTTAGATTCTAGAACTTGCGTTAGGACCATTCCGAGGCCACAAGTGAGACTACATTCGTGTAGTTAGATTTACTACATGATAAGAGGCATTAGGATTAACCCATTGTTTTACACCTGTGTTTTTGTTATAATTACGTTGGCTACATTGGTCAAGTAATTCTCCCACACCCTTTGCGTTGTACTCATTTTTAGTACACGATACCCCTAGTACACCCCTCAGAGCCTATCTTTTCGTTTCGACCTTTAAGCATTTTACTTAAAGGAAGAATTTGTTTACACCCCACTTAAATGTACACCCAAATCGCCTTAGCCTACCTTGTATGCACTCATTTTTAGTGCATTATTGTTACAACATTTGTTTAAACCCAAGTTAATTATCTAGTTGATTACATGGTTGCTAAGTCGAGTCATATCCTTGTACATATTGTTTTGGGATGATTGGGACTCATGGGTAAAGTACTAGTATAATGGAGTAATGGGGAAGAACATCATTTATTACCCCCATATGTGCTAAATATTTAAAAAGTACTCCAAGTGTTTCAATTTTCTTAATTCGAGTCATTAGATTAGTAATTGTAAAGTTATGTAAAAGTTCAAGTGTAAGGGGGATGCAATGCCCCTATGATGTATTATTTTGGATGGTAGGGCAAAAGTGTATGCAAAAAAAAAAAAAAAAAAAAAAAAAAAAAAAAAAAAAAAAAAAAATCGAAAAAATCAAGAAAAATACAAAAAAAAAAAATGAGAAAATGAAAAATAGAAAAAACATACGGACTACCATCCCGTTTTATTTTATGTTTGTTTTATATTTTTGTTATTTTGTTATTTTGTTTCTAGCTTAAGATCGAGTCTAGTCTTGGCTTAGCAACATTGTATAGTACATGTAATTGATCAAGATCTTTAACTAGCCACCAGTAAAATATCCTTTATCCAACAAAACCGTGTTTTCCTTTTCCCTACACCTAACGTTATAACCCATTTAAAAGCCCTCTTTGATAGTTTATCTTAGGTGCTTACGCCTAGTGGAGGAGGTTTTCGATCCTTTCCCAAGCCTATGGTAATCTATTTGCTATGACAGGTAGTGAGAGATATTTTCCGTTTTCATTTATGAGATTTATTTTGATGACACTTGAGAGATGTGAGTATCTAAACACTACTTGTGAGGTGCTAGTTTATAATCTCCGTGCTTATTATGATTGAAGTGGAACGATTATTTGTTGTAATTACGTTTATATTAGCATTAAATGACCCCTAACTTATATTTTGATTAGAATAAAAGCGCATTTGCTTGAGGACAAGCAAATCTCAAGTGTAAGGGTATTTGATGAGGCGAAAAGTGTACCGCTTTTAAGGGGTCATTTAAGCCTTAAATCGTATTTATTTGATCAAATATTGCCCTAAATCGTTCCTTTTGTCATTTTAGGTACTTTTGAGGAGAAATCTGGAAAAGGAGGCATTTTGGACGTTTTTGGAGCATAAAAGTGAAGAAAACGACAAAGTCTCAAAAATCGGCTAAAAGTTACTCTTGACGGCGTCACAATTTACTCTGGACGGCGTCATGCTTTGGCAAGAAAAGTTGGACGTGAAATTTACTCATGATAAGCCAGTGAAAATAGCATGTGAATTCTGACGGCGTCACGCTTTAACTTGATCGAGGGCGTCACAGCTTAAATCATAAGGGGACGGCGTCACGTTCATTGTTAGACGGCGTCAAGCCTTGATAAGCCAGAATGGATTTTTGAAGAGCTAAAGAGGGACGGCGTCAAGAAGGTCATCCGGGAACCCTAAAAGCGGCAAGGTGACGGCGTCACACTCCATAAGGTGACGCCGTCAGATCCAAAAATCTATATATAGTTTTCTAATCTTTTGTCATCAGGGAGAGCTTAGTGTGTGGAATTTTGGGATAAAACCCTAAGACGATTTTAGCTACTTTCTCAGGGCTTTTTGCCTTGAGATCTTCCATGTTTCATTGAAAGATAAGTTATCAATTAATCATTCAATATGTCTATGTGTTGTTTGATTCTATCTTATTCTTGTCTTTTGTTTAACATGTTAGGCTAATTTTATCTTGTGTTTGCTTAGATCTAATGAAACTTAGCTATTGATTATTGGTTGTTAGTGTGTTGTTAGTTGTATTGGATGATTGTTTATCTATGTTAGGCTTAAGAAAACTGGCTAACTTCCTATTCGGTAACTTGCTTGAACGTCTTAAGAAACATGAACCAAATGCGTACTAAAGGTTTTTATGGTTGTATTTAATGCACAAGCGAATTCTAGTGATCCCATGTTAGGAGCTTCCTAGCCGGCTCGACATAGGAGTGAAGTAGGAGCTTGTAGAGTTGGGGAAGTAAGTACGCCACCCCACGAATGGTATTAAGGAATACACCCGTCATCCACGCGACTAATACACACTAATTAACCGGTAAAAGATAGTTAGGGAGTAAGGAAATCTAAGTAAACACATTTCTCTACACATAAGTTTCTCACCACATTTCATTTTTGTTATTTTATTTTATTTGCATCCGTAGTAATTTTGGGTTAGTTGACTAGCAACTAATTCCGCCCACTCCTTCAAACCCGAGATTTTACTTGCTTTCATAAAATTATAAAAACATAAAAAAGAATCTTCCTCAACCCTTAGACCTAATTAGAGTAGCCTTTCATACCTAACGAACACTATTCCCTGTGGAGAACGATCAATCCCCCGTACTTACCACTACACTATACTACATCGGTCAGGTACACTGCCTGGTGGGGTTGTAAGCCTCTTGAGATCCCTCGAGAGGTAAAACCTGTTGTAAGGTTACAAAACCACGCAATCAATATACCTTACATAAGCAAAGGATTCTTTGTTAGTATTTCTGATGCAAGAGGAAAACCAAAGTCAGTAATGGCTTGGGTTCCCCAAGGAAATTAAATTCCTTGTTTAAGTGCAATGTTAGTCATATGCTTATAATGTTATGAGACAAGTGCTTTGCACTTTCTTTTCTTGTTTTTGGACTAACAATTGCAGGTTGATTGGAGTTTGTGAATTGAATGCTTTATGTTTTGGATGGTGAGATGCTTTGGAGATTCAGATGTGTGATCTGTGCACACAACAAATGGTAATTGGTTCACCATGTCTAACCCACATCAAGAACCAACTAGTCCAGAGCAAACGGTTTCTGGTAAAGACTTCCCAAATCCGTTCATGGTTGATAGTTTACCAAAAACTATATGGTTATCAACTCACCATATCTAACAGTGAAGAATTGGCTAGTCCAAAGCAAACGGCTATTGGTAAAGACACATCAAATCCGTTGATAGCTGGTAGTTTGCTAAAAACTATATGTGGGCAGTATTGTTTTTAAATCAATATTGAGTTTATACTGCTCCTTAAAATTTTTCTTAAAAATTAGTACTACTAGTGCAAAGTTTGTACTGTTAGTGTAAACTTTGTACTGCTGAACTAGCCGTTGGAACTGTTGTGTCAGTAACTAATTTTTATAGCTGTTGGGTAAATGTTTGTTACCATATATATAGGGTCTGTTTTAAGATAATTATCTTCTTTCTAAATATTTACTCATATACTTTCTAAAGATAATAATTATCCTTTGCGCAAAATTCTCAAACCCTAACAGTACCTCTATAAAAACCCAATTGGCTTTGCACATCATCAATTAAATCACATACGATCAACTTTCTTGTTTAACTTGTAAACATACTCATGGCTGTTTTGGAGTTTGTTAAGACACATAATCAGGTTGCTTTTCTTGAGAAAACAGAGGAAGGGGATGGACCTAAGTTCTATGAGATTGTGGATTTTCTCAACAATTCCTACATAAGGTATGCTTTGACTGTTAATCCCACTCTCTATTCCTCACAAATCAAACAGTTTTGGCAGACTTCAATTGTCATAACACTTGATGAAGATGATGAGGATACACCAATCATTGCACTTAGTGCAACTGTGGCTTGGCAAAATATTTATGTTACAGAAAAATCTTTAAGGAGACATCTCCATTTAGATGATTCAGATTGTATCATAGACTTGCCAAACATAGAAATTTTACATCATATTTCAAATATGGGGTATGACACATCCAACAGACTTTTAACTTTCAAAAAGGGATGTTTCTCACCTCAATGGAGATTTTTAATACATACACTTCTTCACTGTATTAGTCCTAAAAGAACCTCATGGGAGCAATTCAGTAGCAATATTGCTATTGCTCTTGTGTGTTTATCTACTAACAGAGTTTATAACTTTTCAAAGATGATTTTTGAAAGTATGGTGAAGAATGTGACATCTCCAACAAAATTTTTGATGTACCCAAGGTTCATCCAAACCATTTTAAATGCAAAGAAAAGTAAGTTGTTTTCCCATAAAACTATTTTTCCTACTCCTTGCCTGCAACAAAAAGTGTTTCAAAATATGGCAATGGCAACTAGGGGTTGGAATGGGGAAATGACACATTTATCTCATGAAATGCTTGCTCAGATTCAACAAAATCAGGGTGAAGGGTCAGTCAACCCAACTGAGCCCCAACACACACCCATTGAGGTTCCAGAAGTTACTCATACACCCCCAGTAACCACAACCTATAGGAGAAGGATCAGAAAGGAGACTATGGTTGCTCAGCCTAGTCATCCTACTCATACCTTTGAAGCAGATGAGCCTATCAATCTTGATAGTATGGATGGGGCTTACACTACTGCTAAGCAGGCCAGTGTAAACATAACTAAGACCCCTACCATGGCAACATCTAATGTGCCAAGTCCTCAAAGACTTATCACAGGTGATGAAATCCCAGGCCAAATGGAAAATTTGGGTAGTTCAGGAGTACATCCTAGTCTAACTAGGGTAGAAACTGAATTTGTGCCCCTTGATTCACCTCTCCTAGCAGGTAACACAGCTAGAAGTGATGAGGGGAGTATTAAACTAAAGGAATTGATGGTTCTTGTTAGGAATTAAATATATGAGTTGATATTGACAAAAACATGAAAGATGGAGGAAACTTATGAAGACAAAGATAAGGGACTAATTCTGTCAATTTAGAGTCTTTGTAACCCTAATCCTCTATTATATAAAGAGGGTAGGGCATAGGTTTTAAAAAAAAGGTCTTCCACAATGTAAAATCCAGAAAAGTGTGTGTGTGTACCTAGGCGTGAGTCTTTGTTTAGACGCCTAGGGTTAGGGTTTGTAATCATTCGACAAACCTTGTGCAATAATAATGATTCGTTTAATCTATTCCGCTGCATACTATATTGATTTATTCATTGTTATTGTTGTTATCCTAGATATGAGGTCTAACAAACCTCGAGCAAACGATCTTTATAGTTCTCCATACATAATTGTCAAACAAGGTGGTGTCCCTGGAAGAAGAACTCTCTAGTCACAAAAGGAACTTTTCCAAGGTCGACACCAAGTTGACCCTCAGAGTAAAGAATTTGGAAGCTCAACTTAAGAGGAAGAAATCTAAAATGGTGGTGTCTACTAGTTCCTCTGATTCTGGTTCAGATGATAGTTCAGATGATGGTGACGATTCTCCCAAACAGGGGAGGAAATCAAGGAAAACAGGATCTCAAACTCAGGGGAGGACTTTGGATTTTGAAGAACAGGGTACTACTGGTGGTAATGATAATGAACAAGAAGGTACTGCTGGTGATAATGGAGAGCAAAGTGATGAACAAAGTGGTACTGATCAGAAACAAGAAGGTACTGCTGAAGTTGAAGGAGCAGTACAAACTGCTGAGGTAGCAGTACAAACTGCTCAGGATAAGGGAAAAGGGATTTTGGTTGAAGAAGATGAGCTACAGCCTAAGAAGATCAAGCCCAGAACTCAAATGCATATTAACTATGATGCAGAAGTGGCAAGGAAAGTCTATGAGGATGAAGTAGCTGGTTTTATGGAATCTAAAAGAATGGAAAGAGAAAGATTATCCATTGAGACCAGTAGTGCTTATGTCTATGCTATCAGTAACATTCAAGGTTGAAGAAGGCTATGAGATGGCAGATGAGCTTGTTAGAAAGATAACAAATCCTGTAGAATAAAGAAAAGCTAGAACCAAAAGATTGACTTGATAGTGTTTGGAAGAATCCCCCCATCATCAGTGTTAAAGTTTAATTCAAGAAAAACTTAGTGATTTGGAGAGAAATCATAAGTTTAGGGGAGGATTGTTGGGAATTAAACCTAACGATACAAACTGTCAAGCTTAAGTTGAAGACTGCTGAAGATTACACTAGCAGTACTAACTAAGTTAGTACTGGTAGCACAAGATGTTTGTACTGCTTATGTTCTAAAATTGTGTAAAATGATAAGTATAGAAAAGATTTAGTGAATATCTTATTTAGTTTGAGTTATACGGATATTATAGTTATCTTGTACAGGAATCCTTGTTCTATAAAAGGATATCCTATGTTAAGTTTTGTGATAAGTCATACATATTGTTTTAGAGAGATTCAAGGTTGTAAACCCTAGTGATAGGAGATCACTCGTATTATTGATAATAATATTGAATCATTTTGGTTATTCTCAAGTCTTCATTGTTTACACTAATACAAATACACTGTTCCATTCATATACCTTACATACAATATCTTCTAAGTATTAGCTAGTAAATTCCGCGTGCTAGTTAGTGTTACTCAAAGTATCTCTAACATAAGGAGTGTGTTTAGATCCGGTCAGAAGCAATGCAAGAGGAGCTTCTCCAATTTAAGATTCAGAAGGTTTGGGTACTAGTGGATTTACCCAAGGATATGAGGGTAATTGGTACCAAATGGGTTTTCATAAACAAAAGGGATGAAAGGGGCATTGTGGTCAAAAACAAGGCTAGACTTGTAGCCCAAGGGTACACTGTTGGGAATAGAATGCTTAAGTCAAAGAGCCTGCCAGATGAAGTATTAGGTCTGCTAGTTCATTTTGAAGAAGTTGAAGATAAACTAACAGTACCTTCTGGGTGAAAAGGTACTGCTAGTTAAAGAAGGTCCTGCCAGATTGAATGTCAAGTTGTTAGATATTTTATTTGTAGATATTTTAGTTGTATTATTAGTCTTTGTACAATGTAACACGTTAAGTAAAAGTAGTACAGTCTTCCATGTCGTGCAGTAGATAATGTTGAGTGTTTTACATTGGAAGTTGTAATAGTAGGTTAGAAAAGTCTTAGTATCTTATTATAATGTGCAACTTGACAACAGGTAAAAAGGGTTCATTATCCTATAAAAGGAACCCTTAGTCACCACCTTAGAAATATCTCTTTAACTTTCAACTTTGTAATATCTTAAAACATCACAACCTTCCTAGTAACTTAGTTACAAATTAACAAATCCCTTTTTACAAATCAAAGATTCAAGGTTACCTTTGTAATCCTGGTGATAGTTTAGATCACCCGTATTATCTCATAAATAACATTGAATCGTTTTGTGTTATTCATGTTGTGTTCATTGTACTAAATAATTCACATTTGCATATTCACCACCTTTGTTCCTTTAAGTGTGTTATAGTAAATTCAGCGTACTAAATCACATTCATTCCTAAATATCCCAAACACATTATTAAGATTAACATCCCAAGTGTTTGTATAATCCTTCACAAGTGGTATCAGAGCTAGGCTGATATTTACGATTTAAAAGAACAATGGACGTTGAACACATTCAAACCAATGTGGCTGCAAAACTTCCATTACTCAAATAGAATGAGTTTGAGATGTGGAGACTGAGGGTAGAGCAATACTTCCAAGTGCAAGACTATGCACTTTGGGAAATTATTGAAGAAGGAAACTCATTCAAACCTACAATCACCACCTCCACAGTAAACGACGCAATAGTAACAGATGTGCAAGTGAACCCAACAACCGCAGAAGAAAGAATCCAAAAGAGAAATGATCTCAAGGCCAGGAGTATGCTTCTCATGTCTATTCCAAATGACCAGCTTTTGATCTTCAACAAGTACAAATGTGCTAAAACCCTTTTTCAAGCTATTGTGGCTAGATTTGGTGGAAATGATGCCACCAAGAAAACTCAGAAAACTCTCCTCAAACAACAGTTTGAAAACTTTTCAGCCACAACAAATGAGTCTTTGGACAACATGTTCAATAGACTACAAAAGCTTTCAAGTCAGTTAGCCATTCATGAAGTGCTAATATCTCAAGAAGACTTAAACTCCAAATTCCTTAGGAGTTTACCCTCTGAATGGGCCATGCATGTCATTGTCTGGAAAAACAAACTAGATATTGATTACATGAGTCTTAATGATCTTTACAGCAACTTCAAGATAGTAGAGCATGAAGTGAAGAAGTTTACTAGTTCAAGCTCAGGGAATATGGCCTTTGTGTCATCTCCCAGCACCTCAAGGATAGTAGATGAAGAAAAAGATGGTAGAGAAGAAGGTACTGCCAACACAAATTTTGGTACTGCCAATACTTCTAGCAGTACCAAAACAATTCTAGATGAAACAATTGGTTGTGCTTTCCTAACATCACAACACAATGGTTCCGTATTGACTTTTGAAGATATTCAAGAGATCAATGATGAAGATCTTGAGGAAATGGACATAAAGTGGCAGATTTCACTTCTTAGCATGAGGGCTAAGAAATTTCTGATGAGGACTGGAAAGAAGATTACCATCAATGGTAATGAGCCTGCTGGGTATGACAAGTCTAAAGTGGAGTGCTACAACTGCCACATGAAGGGTCACTACTCAAGAGATTGTAGAAGACCAAAGAAGCAGGATGATAAGGGAAGAGGTTTTGAGAACAAAAACAAGGGAAGCTTTGAGAACAAGAGCAAGGCTGTGGAAATCACTGAGCCTAAAGCTATGGTAGCTATTGATGGGCTGGATTTTGATTGGAGCTTTATGGGTGAAGAGGAGTCAACTTCAAATGAAATGGCTTTAATGGCTTTCACCAATCCTGAGGTAAAAATTTCTAAATGTTCTAATACTTGTGAAGTTTTTGGAGAATTAGAAACTTTAATAAAACTTTATGATGAACTGAAAGTAGAACAAAGAAAAACTCATCAAGAACTAGTTAATCATAAGTGTGGTATGGCCAAACTAGAGAAGCATATAATTCACTTTAGAGAAAATGAACTCACTTTTTCTGACACAAAAGGCATTCTTAATAGGGAAATATTTTTGAAAGATGCTGAAATAAACCTGTTAAGAACTGAGTTTGCTAAAGTGAAACTGGCAAAGGATAATATTCAACTAACTATTACCACATTAGAAACTGCATCTGACTGTAATAGAAGGATAGTTGAAAATCAAATGAACAAGAGAATCAAATCTGGGATTGGATACAAAACTTGTCCACCTCCTTACAGAGGAATCCCCTGTCCCCCAGATTTAGATCTTGCAGAATCAGGTTTACATGAATTCACCAATAAACCACTAGATAATAAGAAACCTGTAGAGAAAAGTGAACCTTTTGAGAGTGCTAGTGATGCTTCACTCTCTAACAAAAAGGTGCTTACTGATAAGAGCTCAGATGCTCCAATTATTGAAGATTGGACATCTGATGATGAGGTAAAAGAGACTGTTTCAAAGAAAGGAAACAAAGTAGGACCACCCAGTCCTAAAAGTGTAGAGATTAAGACAAAGGCTAAAACTGTTTTGAAAACAGTTGAATGTTGTGCTAAGTGTAATAGCAAACCTAGAGGTAGCTAGAGAAATTGGAACAATCTTAAGTCACACCAACTTGGTGATGATTTTGTTATGAACAATAAGGCCTGCTATTACTGTGGTAGTTTTAATCATACTCATGCTTATTGTAACAATTGGGTTTCTGGGAGTACATCAAGGTCTAAAACAAATGGAACAAACCCTAGAAAAAGTTTTGTGAAGTCTAACACACCAAAAGTTAATCATACTGTTAGACCAAATAAGCCTGTTAACTCAAAACCAACTACTAAGGGTGCAAGAAATACTTTCAAACATGTACCAAGAGTTGTGAAAAGTCCCATTGAAAAGATATCTGTGGTTAAAACACAAGATTGGAGACCAAAACCAAAAGGTCCTGCTAGACCAAATGGTACTGCCAAAATTAGTACTGTCAGACCAAGGACCACAAAATGGGTTAAAAGGAAAAATGCTGTTAAGTCCTCAGCATGTTGGATATGGAGACCACTCCAATCAAAAGTTGCATCAACAGTCCTAAAGAGGTTTGATTACATTGATGCAAGAGGCAAACCCAAGTCAGTCATGGCTTGGGTACCCCAAGGAAACTAATATGTTTATATATGTGCAGGAACATTCAAATGATATTGCTGATCAAGGATATGTAGATAGTGGATGTTCAAGGCACATGACAGGCAACATATCTTACCTCACAGACTTCAAATCATTTGATGGAGGATATGTTACCTTTGGGGGAGGAATCAAAGGAAAGATTACTGGTAAAGGTACAATCAAAACCAGTAAATTAGATTTTGAAAATGTGTACTTTGTGAAAGAGCTTCAGTTTAATCTCCTCAGTGTCTCACAAATGTGTGACAAAAAGAACAATGTTCTTTTTACTGACAATGAATGCATGGTTCTTTCTCCTGATTTTAAAATTCCTGATGAAAGTCAGATTCTTCTTAAAATCCCAAGAAAGAACAATATGTACAGTGTTGATTTAAAGAACATTGTTCCTAAGGAGAGTTTAACTTGTCTAGTAGCAAAAGCCTCATTGGATGAATCTATGCTTTGGCATAGAAGGCTTGGTCATATAAACTTTAAAACAATCAATACAATTGCAAAATATGATTTGGTTAGAGGTTTACCCAAAAAGATTTTTCAAAATGACCAAACCTGTGTTGATTGTCTTAAAGGCAAACAACATAGAACTTCTTGTAAGCCCAAGACCCATAACTCAATTTCTCAAGCTTTATACATGCTTCATATGGACCTTTTTGGTCCTACTTCTGTGAGTAGCTTGAATGGTAAAAAATATTGTCTTGTAGTTACTGATGATTACAACAGATTTTTTTGGGTTTTCTTTTTAAGAACTAAGGATGAAACTAGTGAGATCCTTAAGTCCTATATAACTGAGGTAGAAAACCAAACTGATAAGAAAGTGAAAGTAATTAGATGTGACAATGGGACAGAATTTAAGAATAGGGTTATGGATGAATTTTGCAAAGAAAAAGGAATAAAAAGAGAATTTAGTGTAGCTAGAACCCCACAGCAAAATGGAGTAGCAGAAAGGAAAAATAGAACACTAATAGAGGCTGCTAGAACAATGTTAGTAGACTCTAAGTTGCCTATTTCATTTTGGGCTGAAGCTGTAGGTACTGCTTGTTATGTGCAGAACAGGGTTCTTGTGATTAAACCCCATAAAAGGACTCCTTATGAACTTTTCTTTGGTAGAACACCATCTTTAAGTTTTATGAGACCTTTTGGATGTCATGTCACTATTCTCAATACCAAAGATCATCTAGGAAAGTTTGAAGGAAAAGCTGATGAAGGCTACATGATAGGGTATTCTTTGCAAAGTAAGGCCTATAGGGTGTATAACAGTTGCACTAGGCTAGTGGAAGAAAATCTGCACATAGAGTTTCAAGAGAAACTACCAAATGTTGCAGGCATTGGGCCAGATTGGATGTTTGACATTGATAGGCTTTCAGAATCTATGAATTATGTGCCTGTTACAGGTACAAATACTAATGATAATGCAGGTTTTGAAGACAATGTTGAAACAACTGAAGATCAAGATCACATCTTGATGCCAATTTGGAAAGGATTGGATTTATCTTCAAGTCATGAAGAACCTTCAAATACAGCAAATGAAGGTGTTAAAGATAATCATGGAACTCAGGGTCAAGAGAATCAAGAAAGTAGTGCAGATGGAAATGGTACTGCCAGTTCACCAGATGGTACTGCCAGTTCACAAGTTGGTACTGCTGAACCATTAAATGTTCAATCAGATGATTTCTTACCAGAAGATGTGGGGATTGGCAATCTTCCACTTACCTATGAAGTTCCTACAATACACAACACAAGAATTCTCAAAGATCACTCCATTGATAATGTGATTTGCAGCATTGATTCTGGTGTTAGAACAAGAACTCAAGTCTTGTCTTCAGACCAAGAAGGGTTTATCTCATCTGTCTATGAAGAAAAGAACCATGAAGTTGCCAACATATGCCTGTTTTCATGTTTTCTCTCACAGGCTGAACCCAAAAACATTAACATAGCCTTAGATGATTCAAGTTGGGTTGAAGCAATGCAAGAAGAGCTTCTTCAATTCAAGCTTCAGAAGGTTTGGAAACTGGTTGATTTGCCCAAAGGTCACAGGGCAATTGGAACCAAATGGGTGTTCAGGAATAAGAAAGATGAAAGGGGGATTGTGATCAGAAACAAGGCAAGATTGGTGGCCCAAGGGTATACTCAAGAAGAAGGGGTGGATTATGAAGAGGTTTTTGCTCCAGTTGCAAGACTTGAAGCAATTAGGCTATTCTTGGCCTATTCTTCTTTCATAGGATTCACTGTTTACCAAATGGATGTTAAAAGTGCCTTCTTGTATGGTACTATTGAAGAAGAAGTGTATGTTTCTCAACCTCCAGGCTTCATTGATGCAGAATATCCAGACAAGGTGTATAGGGTTACCAAGGCTCTTTATGGTCTACACCAAGCTCCTAGGGCATGGTATGAAACCTTGGCTTTCTATTTATTAGAAAATGGATTTCAAAGAGGCAAGATTGATCCAACTTTGTTCATCAAAAGAACCAAGAAAGACATCTTGCTGGTGCAGATTTATGTTGATGACATTATCTTTGGATCCACAAACCAAGAATTGTGTGTGGAGTTTGAAAAACTTATGCATAGTAAGTTTGAAATGAGTTCCATGGGGGAACTTACTTTCTTTCTGGGTCTCCAAGTGAAACAATCAAATGAAGGCATATTTATCAGCCAAATAAGTATGTAGCAGAGATTCAGAGGAAGTTTCAGTTTGCAGATTCTAAGGTTGCAAGTACTCCAATGGATTCAGAAAAGGGGTTACTCAAGGATGTTGAGGGTGAAGATGTGGATTTGCACAATTACAAATCAATGATTGGGTCCTTGATGTACCTTACATCATCAAGACCAGATATCATGTTCTCAGTGTGTGTATGTGCAAGGTTTCAAGTAAATCCCAAAGTTTCTCATCTCACAGCAGTCAAAAGGATCTTTAGATATCTCAAGGGTCAACCTAGGTTGGGTCTATGGTATCCAAGAGAATCATCTTTTGACTTGGTGGCTTATTCTGATAGTGACTATGCTGGTGCAACCCTAGACAGAAAATCCACAACTGGTGGATGTCAATTTCTTGGCTGCAGACTCATATCATGGCAATGCAAGAAGCAGAAAATGGTGGCCAACTCTACAACTGAAGCAGAATATGTTGCTGGTGCAAGTTGTTGTGGGCAAGTGCTTTGGATCCAAAATCAAATGCTTGACTATGGGTACAATTTTCTTAACACCATTATTTACATTGACAATAGCAGTACTATTTGTATTATTAAAAATCCAGTTCAACATTCAAAAATAAAACACATTGAAATCAGACACCATTTCATAAGAGATTGCTATGAGAAAAGGTTAATACAAGTTGTCAAAATTGATTCTGCAAATAATTTTGCAGACCTTCTCACCAAAGCTTTTGATTTAGGTAGATTTAAATACCTGGTAGCAGGTATTGGAATGATTAATCTTTGAAAAACATGTGTTTTTGTACATAAAATAAATGGTACTGACTCTTAAACATGGTACTGCTTGTTAGTCAAAAGGTACTGTCAGTTCATAATTGGTCCTGCTAGTATAAAGTTTGCTCTGTTTTGTTCATCTTGATGATTAAATGTTTACAATGCTATAAAACAAGTGCTTTGCACTCTGTTATTTTGGTCTACAACTAACAAATTTCAGGTTACTCAAGTTGATAACAAAACATGAGATCTTCCAAACAAAGGGGGAAATAAATGTTATTTAAATCTCAGGGGAGGAAATAATTGCCCAGAAAAGGAAGATAATCCAATTGAAGGAAGGAGAAGACAAGAGCATACAAGATGATGACATAGAGGTTGAAAATGATAAGAATAGATCATATATTCAGAAGGGATGAAGCATTCCTAAAGGAGAAAGTTCTATCTAGATCAAACAAAGGAAAGTTTCAATTTCAGTTCATTATGTTTGTTCATCACTTGCAAAGGCATGCTGATAGATGATTTCACTTGTTGAAACAAGCATCCAAGATACACAGCATCATTGCCTCTTATAATTCCTCCATCCAAGGAAATTGCACCATCTTTAGGTCAATGTGGAAATGGTATTCAGTTCACCAAGTTTTATAAACTTAAGAGCTGGCTAGTCCAAAGCAAACGGCTATTGGTAAAGATACATCAAATCCGTTGATGGTTGATAGTTTACCAAAAACTATATGGTATTTAACTAACCATACTTTACAGTAAATAGTTGACTAGTCCAAAGCAAACGGCTTTTGGTAAAGAGAAATCAAATCCGTTGATAGCTGATAGTTTGCTAAAAACTATAAGGGATTTTTGCTAAAATTTCAAAGATACTGCCAAGTAAAATTTTCTTTCAAAGGTACTGGTAGTTCAAATTTTGGTACTGGTAGAGTAAAATGGTACTGCTACATAACCGTTGAGTCTGTCAGTTAAAATTCTAGCCGTTAGGTCTGGTAGTTAAAATTAGCCGTTGGGGTAATTCTGTTAATATCTGATGTTTTCCTCGATTTAAGGGTCTGGTAATTATATTATATTACTCATATAAAAGATCTTTTTAACCGCCTCTTCATTTACTTAATATAAATTTTCAATAGTCGGTTAAAAGTAAATCTCTCATAATATCTTTAATCAATCCTTATCACAATTAACACTCACCTTTCATCTTCTACCAGTACCACAATCAAATCCCACCATCCTAATCAAGTTTTTCCTTAACTTTCACCATGGCTGATCTAAATTTTGTTAAACGTCACAACCAGTTAGCATTTTTGGAAAAGTCTGAGGATAATGAATCTTTTCATCAAATAGTGGACTTTCTAAATGATTCTTACATCAGGTTTGCTTTACTTGTAAATCCCACTATTTATGAATCACAAATTTTACAATTTTGGAAAACGGCTAAAGTTAAAACTCTTGAAAATGGGGACCAAAAGATAAAAGCCAAAGTGGATGGCAAAACCTTGACTCTTACCGAGCCATCCATTAGAAGACATCTTCGATTGGATGATTCAGATGGTATTAGTCAATTGCCTGATACTGAAATCTTTGAAATTTGGAAAGAATGGGGTATAATGTGGATTCTACTAAACTCACTTTTCTTAAAAAGCATTTTACCCCACAATGGAGATTTTTGATCCATACCATCCTTCATTGTTTAAGCCAAAAGAAAACCTCATGGGAGCAGTTTAGTGGTAACATGGCTACAGCTCTCATTTGCTTGGCAACAAACAGAAAATTCAACTTTTCAAAACATATTTTTGAAGGATTGGTTAAAAATGTAGATAGCCAAACAAAGTTTTTGATGTATCCCAGATTTATTCAATGCATCATCACCAAATCAAAACTTTTGTTACTTCCCCCACACTCTCCTTATGAAACTCCAAAACTTTCACACAAGGTGTTTTCAAATATGAAAATTGGTTTTAATGGGGAAGAAGTACCACTTTTTGAGGAAATGTTACCACAAAATGCTGAAGAACCATCCACATCATCTGAATCATCATCACCAAGTTCTTCACCTGGATACATATCACCATCTCATCATCCATCACCAATCCCATCACCAGTACCATCTGTAACAACACCATCACCATCATATCATGCATCACCATCCCAATCACCTCAACATCAAATTCTGGAGAAAGTGCAGCTCTTGGAAAATGCTCTTCAAAGACAGAACACAAAATTTTCTAAGATCAACACCAAGCTAGTTAAGAGGGTTAAGAAATTGGAGACTGAAGTGAAGATGCTAAAGGGTAAAAGATCTTCACAGTTGGTTTTATCTAGTTCTTCAAGTTCAGATGCAGAAAGCATGGGTCTCTCTTCCAAAAAGGGGAGGATGGGTAGTTCAGAAGGTGAAGAGGAGGCTCAGTTTCAATTTCATGAAGGAACACAAGTATATGATGAAGAGCCTGCTGGTACAGGGCAAGAGCCTGCTAGTGCAAAAGAGCCTGCTCAAATTGAGAGGCTGTTGGCTATGGATTATAGAGGTACTGCTGAAAATGTTTACAAAAGAAAGAGGGGATCACACCCTCAAGGGGGGTTGTTTGTTCAAGGAAGGTTATTTGTTGCTGATGAACAATCTGCTGCTCCAAGTCAAGAACCAACACCAAAAAATAAGGGCAAGAAAATTCTGGTTGAAGATGAACCTAGGCCCAAAAGGTTGAAGAAAAGAGAGCAAGAACAAATAGCTTTTGATGAGGAAGTCTCCAAAAAGCTTCATGAAGAAGAAATGCAAAAAGCTTTAGAAGATTCAAGACTGCTTGTAGAAATGCAAGAGCAAAAGGATGCTGCTCAAACTCTTCTTGACACTCAAGCTGCTCAGGAAACATTTGATGCTCAGATGCAATGGATCATTGCCAACGACTCAATTGTGAGAGGTCAAGCTAACATAATTTTGGATGACAAGAATCTTAACACTGAAGAGAAAAAAGCACAGCTTGAAGCTTTTATCAACAAAAAATATAGAGAAGCAGCTCTGGATAATATTTTTCAAAAGATTCAGGAAAGCCAGAAGAAAGGTTTTAAGGTGGGCTCATCTGAGAAAGATCAAGTGACTTTCATGAAGAAGTTTTTAAGAAGTCAAGCTAATTGGACTGAATCTCAACTAAAGAAGAAAACTCCTGAAGAAATCCACTTCCTTTATCTTAATGCCTACAAGACAGTTTACTTCAAGATCCCATCTAATGCTAAACCTTCAAAGAAAAAGAAAGGTGCTCAAAAGAAACAAGAAGCATAATTGGATCCAGAACAAGTAAGTAAAATGATAATTGCTTTACCAACAATTATACATGCTGATCCAATTAGGTCTAGACACCCTATTATAGATTGGGAGATTCACCATGATAGATCAGGAAAGGCATGGAAGATAACCAGGGTTGGGGGTCAAACTGCAATCTTCAAAAATTTTGAGAATCTGATAAGGGCATGTGATAGAGCTGATTTAGAAGAATTGTGGAATTTTAGTTCAAATCAGGTTAGACACTAAGTCTAACACTGATGTTAAGGAACAAGAACTTTGGGTAGAGTTCAATAGGATGTATGATCCTGATCCAAAGGATGTTCATTGGAAGTTTCCATACCATGATCCTACCACCACATGGGAATTCCTAAGTCTTAGCAATGTGCATCATCTTTTTACACAAAGTGGGATTGAGCTCTTTATGTTAGCTGAAAAAGAGTATCCACTGAGCTATGAAGTTCTTTCAACCATGATTTCCAAGAGGTTAAGGTGTGATAAAGATGAAGAAAGATCAGAAGTTGTTCAAAGTTTGTTGATGAGCATTTTTGAACAATGTGAAAGAAAAAGGAAGAATAGAGAGTGAAGTTTTTGGAAGAGTTCCCTCAGATCCTCAAGGTATGGATTTTATTCTTAAGAAACTTGTTATTTTAAAGGGAATAACAAGTTTAGGGGAGGATTGTTGGGAATAAAATGCTTAAGTCAAAGAGCTTGCCAGATGAAGTATTAGGTCTGCTAGTTCATTTTGAAGAAGTTGAAGATAAACTAACAGTACCTTCTGGGTGAGAAGGTACTGCTAGTTAAAGAAGGTCCTGCCAGATTGAATGTCAAGTTGTTAGATATTTTATTTGTTGATATTTTAGTTGTATTATTAGTCTTTGAACAATGTAACACGTTAAGTAAAAGTAGTACAGTCTTCCATGTCGTGCAGTAGATAATGTTAAGTGTTTTACATTAGAAGTTGTAATAGTAGGTTAGAAAAGTCTTAGTATCTTATTATAATGTGCAACTTGACAACAGGTAAAAAGGGTTCCTTATCCTATAAAAGGAACCCTTAGTCACCACCTTAGAAATATCTCTTTAACTTTCAACTTTGTAATATCTTAAAACATCACAACCTTCCTAGTAACTTAGTTACAAATTAACAAATCCCTTTTTACAAATCAAAGATTCAAGGTTACCTTTGTAATCCTGGTGATAGTTTAGATCACCCGTATTATCTCATAAATAATATTGAATCGTTTTGTGTTATTCATGTTGTGTTCATTGTACTAAATAATTCACATTTGCATATTCACCACCTTTGTTCCTTTAAGTGTGTTATAGTAAATTCCGCGTACTAAATCACATTCATTCCTAAATATCCCAAACACATTATTAAGATTAACATCCCAAGTGTTTGTATAATCCTTCACATACACAAAAGAGGAGGGTATAGACTATGAAGAAATTTTTGCACCAGTAGCAAGAATTGAAGCCATTAGACTATTTTTGGCCTATGCTTCTTTCATGGGCTTCACAGTTTATCAGATGGATGTCAAGAGTGCCTTCTTGTATGGTACTATTGAAGAGGAGGTTTATGTCTCTCAACCTCCAGGTTTTGTTGATCCAGAGCATCCTGATAAGGTGTACAAGGTTGTAAAGGCTCTTTATGGACTACATCAGGCACCAAGGGCATGGTATGAGACTTTGGCTTCCTATTTGCTAGATAATGGATTCCAAAGGGGCAAGATAGATCAGACTTTATTCATCAAGAAGCACAAGAAGGATATCTTGCTGGTACAGGTGTATGTAGATGATATTATCTTTGGATCTACAAGGAAGAAAATGTGTGTAGAGTTTGAGAAACTTATGCATGATAAGTTTCAGATGAGTTCCATAGGGGAACTTACTTTCTTTTTGGGTCTGCAAGTAAAGCAATCAAATGAAGGCATATTTATCAGCCAGGATAAATATGTTGCAGAGATTCTAAGGAAGTTTCAGTTTGCTGATTCTAAAGTGGCAAGCACACCAATTGATCCTGAGAAACCTCTACTTAAAGATGCTGATGGAGAAAGTGTGGATGTGCACACATATAGATCAATGATAGGGTCCTTGATGTATCTTACATCATCAAGAACAGATATCATGTTTGCTGTATGTGCCTGTGCAAGGTTCCAAGTGACTCCTAAAGTTTCTGGTGCGCGTATGTCGTTGCGGTTTAGCAGTATTAATGCCTACTCTAGTTTTAAATTTATATTTAGCCGACTTATCAATAACACACACACTTAACGAGCAGTGTACCCGGTCAGTATGAATATAATGGTAAGTAGAGTGTCGATCACTAAGAGTGGAACGTATTATCTAGTTATTCTAATCAGTATTTTAATATCTTAAGTTAGCTATACAACCTAATCTAACGCAAGGGGGTTCAGCCTGAGAGACTGGCACGGTTTGGTTATGATTAAATATAAACTAAACTAATGAGCACGAATCAGCGATTAGCAAACACGTACACAGATAGATACTTGAGACAATAAGAAGACCTGTCCTGATAATTAAGTAGCTTGTCACTTGTTTTATTGCTAGTTTTATATGAAGTGTATATAATTAACCCTTTCTCGTTGGCTCTAATCTTATCGGCGAGTAAACCCTTAATGATCACTTATGTCTATCCCACTATCCTAGAAACGATAGAATAAATAGGCGAGAAAGGGGAATGGCGACCCAAGCAATGCTCAGCTAGACACAGAGGTTATCAATGCACTAATAAAAGTCACCAAAGACATCAACATATAAACTTTAATTAATGGGAAAGCAATTTTAAGGGGTGGACATGATTTTCCGTAGTCACATGACATCAGCCCATCAATCCTGATGAATTAAAGTGTACTAATACAATAAAACAAAACTACATAATGAATTGAATACATGCAGGACCTTCTTACAGCTCTTGTATCTTCGTTTAGGGTGTGTCTTGTGCTGCTAATACGTCTGAATTCGGCTTTTGGGTTTCTGTCTCTCTCTTCTGAGTTAAGCTAAGTGTCTCGAAATTCGTCTGGCCTTGGGGTATTTATAGTTTCTGTCTGAGGGTTAGATGCGGCGCATCTAGTAAATAGATGTGGCGCATTGACTTAACTTCGCGTGGGGTCCAAGATTAATATATTCAGGAATATTCGTACACCGCCTTAAGATGCGGCGTAACTCCATTTCTCTATGCGGCGCATGTCCTTTGCCGTCTTGGATTGTAACTTGTGAAATCTTGATAGTGATGCGCCGTATGTACGAAGTATGTTGCGGCGTATCTGGAGCAGAATGATCTTGATCTTGTACATTTCAGTAGAATCTTAACATCTTGCTTGTTTTGCTCCATAATTAGTCCAAAATCGCCAAGTTTCACATAATACTTGTTTTTACCCGAGAATTACAAAAGTAAACATTAACGTATCAATTCTCATATATAATATAATAAAACAAGTCAAATAAATAGGACAAATGATGATAATAAAATGTACTTATTTGCGTTCATCAAATATCCCCCCACTTGAACTTTACTTGTCCCCAAGTAAACCTTAGAATAAATCTTATGAAAATGTATCCTAAAAGATATTAGGATTTATTTTTATATTTAATCATGTATTCATTTTGTCATAATTGCACAACAAAACACTTAACGAATTAGAAATAAAATAAAATATGTAACACCCCAACCCAGCAAGGGTAGAAGTGTCACGTAAATGGTGACATATCAAAGGCAAGCATAACATACGACTTAAATAATACAATAGAATTTCAAAGGTTACAAATGAAATACTGAAATTACAAGGTTACAATGAGAAACAAAAACTAAATACTACGTCTGTCAATGCAAGTCCTTCTAATAACTTCTACTTCAGAATAACTATCAAGGTCTTCTAGGTCCAGAAGTCTCTTCACTCATACCCAGCTTCCAAACTAAAACCTGCCGCACACGAAAAGAAAACGTGCGGCTGAGCTTAAAAAGCCCAGTGAACAGATATATAATAAACGGAAACAAAAGCAAACGAAAATGAACAGATACATCATAATGAATGAGATATAGAAAGAGGTATAAAGAGTAAAGGTTTAGGACAGTAATCCACCACGAGCCCACATTTCACATCACATATCACATCACATCACAGTAATCTAGAGGGGATACCTCTTCAGTAACCGGATAATATGAGGGGTGTCCTCATGTACCACATTGGAGTAGCTAGCTCCCACATTTTGTGAAAGATGTGGATTGCACCCATCATCAGTCACCACATATATCACAATATCACAATCATAATACAGGTCTAGGATGCATCCATTCGCCCCCCCACAAATCACATTGGCCATAATAAATATAATAATAACATGCATTTCACAAATCACAATGGGGACGGTGTAACCAAATCACTAGGGCTACACACTAGTCATGCCAGTGGTGCATCACAGACACGGCCATGTTACCTTCATGGCTAGGGAACACATTTGGCTCGGGTATCAAACTGAAGGGTCAAAGATTCAAATCAAAGCAAAGGTTCACATGGTCCAAGTCATCGAATCATAATCAAAGTCCAATATTCAAAGGTTCATAGCAAAAGGGTTCATATCAAAGGTTCATCATCGGAGGTTCATAATCAAATGGTTCATTTAAAGAAATCTTTATCAAATAATTTTCATAAAAATAACCTTTAATAACGATTTTCACAAAGTTTAGTCTTGAAAAGTGGTTTTCACAAATGCTTAGTCAAATTCTCAATAAAAGTGGTATCGCATATTTCATAAACATCCTTTATAAAAATAATTTTCCTCAAAACATTTCCATAATATAATTGAAAAGGTTTTCACATCAAATTACCAAATTCAAATGAACCCTCGAAGTATCAAATGATTCGAATACTAATATCACAAGGTAACGAACGAATATCAAATAGATCATTATAGAAGCTCAAAGCAAAAAGGGTCATATCGAACGTCAAAGTCAAAATGAATCAAACAACGAACCAAAGTGTAGGGGAACATAGCAATGGCTTAGGGAATCTTAAAACGAATCAAGATCAATGAGTCATGAGAAAGAAGACACCCTTACTGAAAAAGGGTAGAATATCTGTACCTTAAACAAATCCAGCGCGTACTTGAAAACACAACTTACTTTTCTTCGATATATCTACAAGAATTTGGAGACACTTATTATTTGGTGACATAACTAATTACTAAGTTTCGCACCTTACGTTTATTTGTTATATACTTATTAGTGTTACTTACTTGAACAAAAGTAATACATACTATTAATATATTATTCGTGATTCATTTGGTATACTTAAAATATATAGAATCTTTAAGCTGATTAAATCTCAATAATTCATGCACTTCATAATAATTCATTCTTTTGACCCCCCATTTACGTGCACATAGTATACATAACAGTTTACTTATACAATTCGACCCGTAATGAATAAATACCCATCGATCTATGCATACGACCCATGATCAATTCCAATCCCATGCATGCACTAGCGATTATATATACAATCACACAAACCAAACCCTAACCCCGCAATTAGTGTTTCTCCATTCAGTTTTAATCATTCAAAATTATATATGCATGACTCCAAGTTCATATTTAAGTAACCATGGTTTAGAGTTCCAAATGTCAATTTAGCAAAGTCTAGGCCTAATGTGACAATTTATTAGTACATGATCTCAATATAATATTTAACAAAGTTTTTATTATGTTTGACTTACCATGATCATTTATCCATATTCAATGACAGCACATGCAGTGCATGATCTCAATATGATATTTTAACAAGGTTTCCATACTGTATGACGTACCATGACCAGTTACCCATGTTCAAATGACAGTATTCTTATTTATAAGTGTTAAATATAGTAGCAGCATTCTTAACATGATTAAGGACTAACATTATGGTTCAATAATTACCTCATGGCTGCTAACGAGAGTCGAACACTAAAGACCGATACTCAACTCGAAACGACCACGAGAACCAGGTCTCAACAAGGTAATATGGAACCCAAATCTAGGCAGCCACACGTACCAATCACGAAACCAAAACCTTAGTCAACAAGATGAACATACAGTCTAACCGCGAGACGCGATATACCCAAAAACCCAAACGTGAGCCGATCTTAACTCGAACAGTCCTCCAATAACGAACCACCCATCGCGAGTCGTACACATTTACGCGAACATGAACTATACTCGAACCAAAACCCACGATCAAAACAATAATAAGCACCAACGATTACTAAGTTTCAGAGCATCAAGAATCCGATCAACAACTTAGCTTCTTCCTTCTCTTTTTCTCGGCAAAATAATGAGACCAACGAAAACAAAATGGAGTCACGAAAGAACAATGAAAGCCGCCACTTGTGTTTTAGTTTGTAGGGTTTTAATGTGTGAGAGAAATGTATATTCGGTTTGGTTAAATGGAGAACTAGGTGGGCCGAGATATGGGGTGGGCAAGGGAAGATTCATTCTTCCAAATATTTTAAAATAATATTTTTGGTTTTTACTTCTCTAAAATTTTGAATTGTAGTACACATATATTTAGCACTAGAGATTGGTTCATTAAGATATAGTAACGTGTGATATGTACATTTTAGGAACATAGGTTGCCAAATTTTGTATATAATTTATGTTAGGTTCACGTATTTGGAGTTTCAATTTCGTAATAAAATTTTTAAATCTTAGGTTATTTTCGTATCAAAGTTCGAATGTCGTTTCGTATTTCAGGTTGTTATAAAATATTTTGATAAAAGCAAATCTAATCGTTTAACTGTCCAGTCGTGATGGATATTCTATCATAAGCTTGGCAAGTATACGCATCTCCCCTACTAAAGCCAAGGAATAACAAGTCTAAAGTGGTAAAAAGGGTTTGTTGGTTAAGGGTTGATCATTCTTCTTAATCTCTATCGATCTCACATTCCAGAAAAGGCGACAAAATCACAAATACATGATCGAATCCACGACCACGATACTTGCAATTGCTCAAATCCTTAACTCGAATAGGCTAAAGATAGGACCAAGTAATCTTCACCAATAATATTATATCAAAAAGGGCGACAAAATCATAAATACATAGCCGAATCCACGACTACGATACTTAAGATTGCTCAAATCCCTAATCTCAATAAATCAAAGATTTGGATAAAGAATGATATAGGGTATGGATAATATTTGGGATACAAATTGGTGTAAAATTAAAAATAAACAAAACAAATAAATTAAAATCTTAAGTGTGGTTAATCACTATCCCAACCATCCCATGAATAAGACTCATATCATTGAATAACTCACGCTTTAACACTTGAAACACACGCTTTAGGTAGACACGAATTATACTCAACAAGATCTCAATCAAAGAATAACCTTAGTTGGCGTTCCCATAACGGCCAACTCCCATTCAATCCATAAATATAATACATAACAACAATTAGTGGTGATATCGCCCACTTAATACAAAACTTTACATAAGTTGGTTAAAATAAACATCCAATTTTTCCTTTTTCTTTTTCTTTTCTATATATATATATATTTTAACATCAACATATATGTGTAAAATTTCACAACTTTACTATCACTATTTTTCCGGATAATTTTTCCATACTCTTCATACTTTCAGAAATAACTGTAATAGTGAAAGTAGTAAACACACGAAAAATAAACTCAAAGATATACAATATTTACTTTAATACCAATTGCATTGTGCATTTTCCCGACCTAACCAAAGATAATGAATTACGCACGCGAACCCAGTTAATGTAAGGAAACACACTTTGCCTAAAGCAATTAACCACGGATTTTAATCTACAGGGTAGGCTAAGGTGTAAGGGTGTAACGAAACATTATAACAAAGGTGTAAGAAACGAAAGGAATGGCTCCGAGTGTTTTTTCTAGGGGTATCTTACTCTAAAAGTGAGAGTAACAAAAGGGATATACGGGGGTTAACTAACCAATTTAGTTAGTTAATATCACATAACATATAAAGGCTATTTGGGTGTAATCCTAGAAATTTACCAATTTAGACAAGTCATTCCAATTATATAGATAATACTTATTATGGTGGTCTCGAATAGTATATAAGCCAAGTTCTAAAGTTTACAAGTCACCGGCACACTCATAGATTTGTGAATTTTGATAAGTTCACAATTATTGGAAATAATGTTATGTGTGCAGCTATGTAATTTAGACTTTAAACAAAAACATGCTATAAAATTTTAAATTTTGATATATTAAGCGCATTTTAAGCATATTTTGAAAAAGTTTAGGACAAGTAAGTGTTCTAATTCTCCAATCCCCCCACTTAAGTTAAACAACGTCCTCGTTGTTTGTATCAAAGGTTAAAAACTGGAAAATAAAAGAATTAGAACAGAAAAACTCCCCTGAGATTTGCTCGGTATGATCCTCCATTATTCGTATAAGAGCGAAAATCAACTTTCTTGTGGATTAGAACGTTTAAGCTTCATAGATGATGTATCCACAGGAAATGCAGGAATCTATAATACCATTCAGACTTTAACACACCTGAGTTAAGAAGGTTCAAACTTGCATAATACATTAGTAGTTAGTAAAAATAAAACTTAAAAAATTAAACTGTAAATCATCAGGTCAGTCGATACGCCGTATCTTATGGAAAAAGATACGCCGTATCGAGCCTGGAATAAATACGAATTAGAATAAAAGATGCGTCACATCCTTAACCAGGGATGCGCCGCATTAAAATACTGACAGAAAGTTTTAGAGTCAAAAATAAAAATGCAGAAAATTAAATAAGATATGACCAGTGCAGGCGATGCGTCGCATCTTAGGATTGAGATGTGCCGTATCTTCTGCAGGTCTGACAGACTCAATACAAAATCAGAAAATTAAATAAAAGATAAGCATGGGTTGCCTCCCACAAAGCGCTTGTTTTTGTTCGAGTCACGAGCCTGACTCCACCCTTATTTACTGTGTAATAGGGTGTTGTTCCCCCCACTTGGGATCAAGTGCGGGTGATAGTAGCAATAAACACGAAAAGAGTGTAAATATTCTATTAAAGATGGAAGAAATACATAAAGATCATACCTTGGCAATATATGTACATCTTCCCTATTCTTACCCGGTTTGGTTGATAAATTGGATGACTTGACCACTTCATCTGAAAGAGTAGTATGTTGAGGAAAAATGAGTCTCCTTTCTTCTTGGTAAGTCTCTTTGGTAGTAAGGCGTCCCTTGACTTCCGCAGAAGATGAGAAAGGGTCTTTAGCAAGTAAAAGTTCGAGTTCCTCTATATCCTTCATAGGGTCGAAATCATCATCTTCATCAATCATAGCAATGTTTAAGAGCTCATCACCAAATTCTTCCTCGAGCTGCACCAAAAACGGGTTGATCACAGGTGCTTCATGTGCTTCAATAGGTAGTGTAATAAATTTGACCTCATCATTCTTTTGTTTTGCAACCTGTTTAGGAAAACTAGCAAGATTATTAGTAACGGGATTAATAATATTAAATAAATTTGTACCACTTTGTGTTGTAAGTGACTCCAATTCATCTTGTGAATCTCCATCTTCAACTAGTGGTCTTGCAATTTCATAATTGTCCCGAATTTCATCCTTAAATAAATAATCTCAGATTTCTTCAAAATCCCTCGTTGGGTCAAAATCTGGTTGAGGTATGTCATCATAAACTATGGCGTCAAATGGTTCGAAATCAAAATTAGAATACTTTTCATCTTCATCCGATGGATTGTCTAATGGTGGTAATACAATTGCAGAATATTCTTCAACGTAGGGTTCCGTATACACATCATCTTGTGCAATCTCCGGAGAAAAAGTACTATCAATAACAATTGCCGGAATTGGTTTCACGGTATATGAATCTTCTTCATCATCATTTGACATATACCAAGTGTGTTGAAATGGCAATTTGTTTCTTTCTTTCCTTGACTTTTCTTGTCCTAAAATCAAGTATTCTTCCATAGTGATTTCTTTCGTCTCAATGACTTGTGCACCATATCTTACTCTTTTCCAATCATATACTTGATTATTGCTCAAGGTTCTTTCCTCATTAAACTTGACATATTCTTCCATTGTAATATCCGGATCGTCCATCTTCCTGAAATAAAACTTACTCGTGCAAAAGAAGAGTGAAACAATCAAAGTAAAATAAAAGTTGCTGATATCAGTAGACGATGCGCCGTATCCAAAAAGTTGGATACGCCGTATCTTATTACGTTAAAATTTAATCAGACTTTTATTCAGAAAGCAGATACGCCGCTTATAATTTTAGAATTGCGCCGTATCAGTTTTAAATTATCAAAAATCGATTATATTTAATAAAATTAAATGCGTCGTATTAACAAAAGTTAATGCGCCGTATTTTCGTTACATTTCAAAATACAAGATTTTTGATTTAGCAGATGCGCCGTATCGATAGAGATCGATGCGTCGTATCTGTTTAATAATTCAAAAACTGTTTTTAATTTAAATCGAAAATACGTCGTATCTGTTAAAACATATGCTTCGTATGGCGTTAGGGTTTAGAAAAATTTCTTATTAAAAACAGAATACGCCGTATCTTGGGGAAAGATGCGTCATACTCGAATTTATAAAACGCGTTGTATTTTATAAAAATTAAACGCAATACGCCGTATCAGTGAAAACAGATGCACCGTATCGTTTGTATCAGCTCAGTACAACGATAGCAGAATGCAGAAAAATAGAAAAAGAAAAACAAAAAATAAAAACAAACAAAAAGAAACAATAATTAAAGAAAATAAAAACAGACAAAAACAGAAAATATGCAAATAATACAATGAATGCAATTTATCTAATATATAACAGGGTTAGTGGTTAGAATCTTAAAATTAAAAAGAAAAACCTAATCAAAATACTAATCAAATTAACAGATAATAACAATTCACTCCCCGGCAGCGGCGCCAAAAACTTGATGGTGCGCGTATGTCGTTGCGGTTTAGCAGTTTTAATGCCTACTCAAGTTTTAAATTTATATTTAGCCGACTTATCAATAACACACACACTTAACGAGCAGTGTACCCGGTCAGTATGAATATAATGGTAAGTAGAGTGTCGATCACTAAGAGTGGAACGTATTATCTAGTTATTCTAATCAGTATTTTAATATCTTAAGTTAGCTATACAACCTAATCTAACGCAAGGGGGTTCAGCCTGAGAGACTGGCACGGTTTGGTTATGATTAAATATAAACTAAACTAATGAGCACGAATCAGCGATTAGTACACACGTACACAGATAGATACTTGAGACAATAAGAAGACCTGTCCTGATAATTAAGTAGCTTGTCACTTGTTTTATTGCTAGTTTTATATGAAGTGTATATAATTAACCCTTTCTCGTTGGCTCTAATCTTATCGGCGAGTAAACCCTTAATGATCACTTATGTCTATCCCACTATCCTAGAAACGATAGAATAAATAGGCGAGGAAGGGGCATGGCGACCCAAGCAATGCTCAGCTAGACACATAGGTTATCAATGCACTAATAAAAGTCACCAAAGACATCAACATATAAACTTTAATTAATGGGAAAGCAATTTTAAGGGGTGGACATGATTTTCCGTAGTCACATGACATCAGCCCATCAATCCTGATGAATTAAAGTGTACTAATACAATAAAACAAAACTACTTAATGAATTGAATACATGCAGGACCTTCTTACAGCTCTTGTATCTTCGTTTAGGGTGTGTCTTGTGCTGCTAATACGTCTGAATTTGGCTTTAGGGTTTCTGTCTCTCTCTTCTGAGTTAAGCTAAGTGTCTCGAAATTCGTCTGGCCTTGGGTATTTATAGTTTCTGTCTGAGAGTAAGATGCGGCGCATCTAGTAAATAGATGCGGCGCATTGACTTAACTTCGCGTGGGGTCCAAGATTAATATATTCAGGAATATTCGTACACCGCCTTAAGATGCGGCGTAACTCCATTTCTCTATGCGGCGCATGTCCTTTGCCGTATTGGATTGTAACTTGTGAAATCTTGATAGTGATGCGCCGTATGTACGAAGTATGTTGCGGCGTATCTGGAGCAGAATGATCTTGATCTTGTACATTTCAGTAGACTCTTAACATCTTGCTTGTTTTGCTCCATAATTAGTCCAAAATTGCCAAGTTTCACATAATACTTGTTTTTACCTGAGAATTACAAAAGTAAACATTAACGTATCAATTCTCATATATAATATAATAAAACAAGTCAAATAAATAGGACAAATGATGATAATAAAATGTACTTATTTGAGTTCATCAGTTTCTCATTTAACTGCAGTCAAAAGGATCTTTAGATATCTTAAGCGTCAACCTAGGTTAGGTCTGTAGTATCCTTGGGAATCACCTTTTGACATGGTGGCATACTCAGATAGTGATTATGCTGGTGCAAGCCTGGACAGAAAATCAACAACTGGTGGATGTCAATTCCTTGGATGCAGACTTATATCATGGCAGTGTAAGAAGCAGACAATTGTGGCAACTTCAACAACTGAAGCTGAATATGTAGCTGCTGCAAGTTGTTGTGGTCAAGTGCTTTGGATTCAAAATTAACTACTTGACTATGGGTACAATTTCATGAACATTGTGATATATATTGACAATAGCAGTACAATATGTATAATTAAAAATCCAGTACAACATTCTAAAACAAAACACATAGAAATTAGGCATCATTTCATTAGAGACTGCAATGAGAAAAAGTTGATTCAAGTGGTTAAAATTGATTCTGATCAAAACTTTGCAGATCTTCTCATAAAAGCCTTTGATGTAGGAAGGTTTCAATACTTGGTAGCAAGTATTAGGATGCTTAATCCTTAAAGTTTTTCAAACTGTGTGTTTTTATACTTAAATTGGATTTGTACTGCTAGCTTTGTCAATTGGTACTGGTAGTGTATAGTTTGCACTGTTAGTACAAATTTGGTTTGTTTTTGTTCATACTGTTAGTCATATGTTTATACTGCTATGAGGCAAGTGCTTTGCACTTTGTTCTCTTGGTTTTGGACTAACAATTGCAGGCGATAGAGTTGATAATGACAACACTGAGTACGGAAGATCTGGACTTCCTATGAACTTCGTGGATCATTTAAAGCAAAGGAATTGTGTGAGCAAGCAGATGGTGGTTCATGTTGCTGATATAATAGGTTAATGATGGACAGAGTTTGGGAATTCATTAACAAAGGTTTATTCCTAAGTTAATTAATTCTTTAAAACTTCTTTCTTGAGACCTCATTATGATGATTTGTATTGAATTGATGGCTTAGTTGGTCAGACAGTAACTGACTTAACTCACTTTCTATCATTTTATACTTTTATTAGTATAATGAGTTAGTCTAAGGACATCTGATAGAAAGAACAGCGAGCAAATGTGAATCTAACACTTGTGTTAGAGGCAACAACTGCCACGAGCTGGAAACCCTGTCAAGAAAGCCCTTTGAATGGGTTTATCTGATCACAGGCAGTTATTTTATAACTGAAAACATTGGTTCTCACACAAACAGAGGTTGCATTAAACCGAAATCTTGATTAAGTGTCTGTCCTTACACTTAATCCCTTCAAAATGGTTGTTAGCAGTATGGTTTTTCATTAAAAAATCTAGTTCATACTGCTGAGTTAAATTTTTATCAAAAGTTTGTACTGTCAGGCTTATAGTTAGTAATGGTAGGCTGAATTTGTACTGCTGAATAGTCGTTGGTACTATTGTAAAATAACCATTTTTTTTAAACTAGCCGTTGAGAATCTATTGGGATTTTTACTGATGATTTCCTTGTTTTAAGGGTTTCCTTTTTGGATATTTTTACCTTTATAATATTTTATTAACCTTATTTTCGATTAAAAGTTAACTTTTAATCAAACTCGGTCCAATTGAAACCCTAACAAGCTACTCATCATCTCTTATCTCAATTCACTTTCTTCTTCTACTTTCTACCCTAAAATTCAACTATTCACAGCAGTCAAATCACTTTTTACTGAAACTAAAATGGCTACTTTATCTTTTGCTGACAAACACAATCAAGTAGCTTATTTGGAAAAAGCAGAGGATGACACAACTTTTCATCAGATAGTGGATTTCTTAAATAACTCTTACATGAGGTATTCTTTACTTTTAAATCCCACTATCTATGTCACTCACATCAAACAGTTTTGGCACACTGCTAGTGTTAAAACCTTTGAAAATGGTGACAAAGAGATTAATGCTAAAGTGGATGGCAAATCCATCACTATTACTGAATCATCCCTCAGGAGGCATCTCCATCTGAGTGATGACAATGGTATTAGTGCTATGCCAAACACAGAAATTTTTGAAAACTTATCCAGGATGGGGTACAACACTGAATCTCAAGCTTTAACTTTTCAAAAGAGTCGTTTTGCCCCTCAATGGAGATTTTTCATTCACACCATCCTTCATTGTCTTAGCCCCAAGAAAACCTCATGGGAACAGTTCAGTAGTAATATTGCTACTGCTCTCATTTGCTTGGCTACAGATAGAATTTTCAACTTTTCAAAGCTTATTTTTGAAGGTATGGTTAAGAATGTTGATAGTAAATCAAAAATTTTGATGTGCCCAAGGTTCATACAATTTATTTTGAACAAACATCAACTGCTTCCACATAAAACTGTTTATCAATCACCCAAACTTACCCAAAAACTCTTTAGTAACATGAAAATTGCTTCAAGAGGGTATGGTGGGGAACCAGTACCACTTTTTGATACTATGATACAAGCTCAGGGTAAAGGAGCAACAAGCCCAGTTGCCTCCCATCATACACCCACAACATCTAAAAACTCATCTTCACAACCATCTTCATCAACACATAGGACTGAATCTAGACAGGACTCTGATGTACCTTAGCACAGAGTTCCTACTCCCACAAGTGTAGCAGATGAGGCTGACAATGTCAGAATGGAAAGGGCTACTTCTACTGTCTCTAGCTTAGAAGCTGGGCAGGACAGAAGTGTTGGGATTCTTGATTTGATGAGACAAAATAAATAGAAGAATGAAACAAAAGGGTTTAAAGTGACAAAGGAAGAATTCTTCAATTAATGAAGAATGAAACACAAGGGACCTGCTTGATAAAGAAGTTTTTATTTATTAGTCCTTTGTAGTCTTTTGTAAACCCTAATTCTCTACTATATAAAGAGATCAAGGGTACAGGTTTTTATTAAGTCTTCCATAATGTAGTCAAAAGGTGTGTGTGTGTGTTCTAGGGCGTAGTAGATTGTAAACGCCTAGAACTAGTTTGTTACCTCCAAGATCAGAGGTGTCTTTGATCCTGTTATTGTTGAGTAACCGTTCTATTGTGATCGAATAGAATTGGAGGTGATGGTGAATAAACTTTGTTCAATAACTTTGATTTGTTCTTATTCCGCTGCATATATTATCATTGTTATTCCGGTGCATATATTATCATTGTTATTCTTACTAATTAATTATCACATGGGTCGGTTTGTTAAGAATTTGTGATTGGCGAGGATCAACAAGTGGGACAGAATGGTTTATTTGTTTGAAGATTAGTGATGTGCAATAATGGGACGCATGGTTTGTGGGGTCAGTGGATTGAGTTATTAAATGGTGGCATGTACTGGGTTATGCACTTTATACTGCTGCTACTTAGACTTTATTCTGCTGCTACGCTTATTATTTTTCTGCTGCTGCACTGTATTGATTCTGATACTGGACTTACTTTCTACTGCTAGTGTTATAGCATACTGCTGCTCGTTATTGGATTCTGCTGCTGTGCTTATTGTGTTTGCTTCGATATAGTTGCATGATTTACGAGCAGTGAGGGGAAGTATGTATGGAGTTATTGGTTTACACACACACAGGGGAAGTTCACACACACAAGAGAGTTATTGGATTTGATGTACATGCATCACTCAAGGGGAAGTTTTTATTGCATATATTCCCTATTTGTTGATAACAAAATGGGGAAGAGATTTTGGAGTGGCATGGCATAGTTTAAGGGGAATACAAGTTTGTTTCATTCAGGGAGATGATTACATCTCAATTTCTCTACTTCGTCTAGGGAAGTTCGTACACGACTTTGTTTGTTTTGTCATCATCAAATAGGGGAAGATTGTTGGGATTCTTGATTTGATGAGACAAAATAAATAGAAGAATGAAACAAAAGGGCTTAAAGTGACAAAGGAAGAATTCTTCAATTAATGAAGAATGAAACACAAGGGACCTGCTTGATAAAGAAGTTTTTATTTAATTATTAGTCCTTTGTAGTCTTTTGTAAACCCTAATTCTCTACTATATAAAGAGATCAAGGGTACATGTTTTTATTAAGTCTTCCATAATGTAGTTAAAAGGTGTGTGTGTGTGTTCTAGGGCGTAGTAGATTGTAAACACCTAGAACTAGTTTGTTACCTCCAAGATCAGAGGTGTCTTTGATCCTGTTATTGTTGAGTAGCCGTTCTATTGTGATCGAATAGAATTGGAGGTGATGGTGAATAAACTTTGTTCAATAACTTTGATTTGTTCTTATTCCGCTGCATATATTATCATTGTTATTGTTATCCCTAAGGCTCAAAACGATCCAAGGAGTCTAATAAACTCCACCAGAAGTAACATTGATAAGACCCAATCCATGACAACACTATTAGTACCTAGTACTTCTGGTGGAATCCCTAGCCACATGGAAACTCAGGGTGGCTAAAAAACCCATCATATGATGGATTATGAGTCTATGCCCCATGATTCACCTCTCTCTGAAGGTAACACATCAGGAAGTGTTGAGGGCAGTTTAAAACTAAAGGAATTGATGGAAACTTGTACCAAATTGTCTGAGAGGGTGACCACATTGGAAGATGAGCTTAAAAGTCATAAGAAGAATTTTGGGGTTGTCTACACCAAGTTGGTTCTCAAAGTGAATAAATTGGAGACCACAGTCAAGAAACTTAAAGGCTTTTCAGCAAAGATGGTAATTTCAACAAGTTCTTATAGTTCATCCAAAGGTCCAAGATAAGATGACGGTGTGGAGTCTTCCAAACAGGGGAGGAAGATTGCTCAAATTGATCAAGATCTAGATGTTTCTTCGGTTCAAGAGGAGTATGAGACTCAGGGGAGGCAAGCAGATCAGTTTGATGAAGGTACTGCTACTTTTGATGAAGGTACTGCAAGTATCCAAGGTACTGCTAGTCTTCAAAGTTTGATTGATGCTGGATATCAAGGTACTACCAGTGTAGTTTATTCAAGGAAACTAAGGTTATCAAGGGCAGACAAGGGAAAAGCTATCATGACAGAGCAAGAACCTCATTCTAAAAAGTTGTCCAAGAAGGAACAAACTCAGTTAGCCCTGGATGAAGAGTTAGCACAGAAGTTCCATGAAGAAGAGTTGGAAAGGGTTGCTGAGGAAGAAATATTAGCTGAAGAAGCAAGATTGGTTGCATATATGGTTGAAAGAAAGTTACAGACAGAAAAGGAAGAGAGAGCTGCTCAGATCCTTGCTGATAAGAAGTTAGCTGAACAGTTTCAAGAAGAAGAAAGAGCTATGTATACTCCAGAAGAACAAGAATCAGCAATTGATGACCTATTGCAGGAAATGAGAAAGAAGTTGATTAAGAAGAAAGCTTATCAAATAAAACCTCCTTCAAAAAGTGAGAAACTGAAGTACATGAAAACCTATTTGAAGAATCAAGACAATTGGCAAGAAAAACACTTCAAATATAGGTCTTATGAAGAAATTGAAGATATCTACATTAAGACACATAAAAGACTTCAGGAGTCTCTGAAAGGTGACACATTTGAAATAAGAGGAGAAAAGAGAACAGCTGAACTGTTGGAATCAGAAGATCCCAAGAAACAAAGAATTGAGGAAGTATCAGTTCAGGAAGAGCCTGCAGAGGAAGAAGCAGAGAAAGAAAAGGAAATATTGACTGATGAGCAGATACACAGTATGATTGTAGTAGTTCCTGAGTCTCTTAACATTGATCCACTTCAAGCCAAGCATCCAATTATTGATTGGGAAGTATATACAGATGGAAGGATCAAGGGGTGGAAGATCATCAGGGTAGGAGGAAAGACTGAAGTGCACAAATTCTTTGAAGACATGCTTAGATCTTTTGACAGAGATGATTTAGATAAATTATGGAGCTTAGTTAAAGAGAGATTTAAGACTTCTGATCCTACAGATGACAAAGATAAGGAACTATGGGTTGTGTTGAAAAGGTTATATGAACCTGATGGAGGTGAAGCTATTTGGAGGTTTCAAGCTCCAATTGCAGAGATTACATGGAGATTATTTGATACTTGTGGTGTTCACAGGATTTCTACCAAAGCTGGATTGGAAATATATATGTTGGTGGAAAAGGATTATCCTCTCAGAGCAGCAGTTTTATTGGCCATGATATCATCAACACTTAAGGTTGAAGAAGGTTCAGAGATGGCAGATGAATTGGTCAGAAAGATATTTTCCCTTGCAGAACAAAGAAAAGCTCAAACTAAAAGATTGACTATGTAGTGTTTGGAAGAATCCTCACATCATCATTTAATTCAGAAGAAACTTGATGATTTGGGGTAAATCACAAGTTTAGGGGAGGATTGTTGGGAATTAAATGTTCTGAAGTTAGTACTGCTGAAGAATACACTAACAGTACAAACTGCTAGTGTAGGAATGAAGACTGCTGAGATATAACTAACAGTACAAACTGCTAGGTTAGTACTGTTAGTATATCAGAAGGTACTGCTGCATGGTTGAACGTTTGTATTAAGGATAAGTGATGCGCGTGATGTGTCGTTGCGGTTTAGCAGTTTTAATGCCTACTCAAGTTTTAAATTTATATTTAGCCGACTTATCAATAACACACACACTTAACGAGCAGTGTACCCGGTCAGTATGAAGATAATGGTAAGTAGAGTGTCGATCACTAAGAGTGGAACGTATTATCTAGTTATTCTAATCAGTATTTTAATATCCTAACGCAAGGGGGTTTCAGCCTGAGAGACTGGCACGGTTTGTTGCAATTAAATAATAAAATAAACCACTAGGCACGAATCAGCAAGTAGCACACACGTACACAGATAGATACTAGAGACAATAAGAGGGCTGTCCTTATGATTAAGTAGATTGTCACTTGTTTTATTGATAGCTTTATATGAAGTGTATGTAATTAACCCTTTCTCGTTGGTCCTATTCTCATCGGCGAGTAAACCCTTAATGATTACTTATGTCTAAAAGTTATTCCTAAGTGATCAATTTAGAAACAACCGTGGGAGCCACATCTTGTCCCGCAGTCGGATGCCCGCAAGCCACTAATAAACACAGAGGTTATCAATGCACTAATAAGTAGTAACCAAAGACATCAACATATAAACTTTAATTGATGGGAAAGCAAGTATTAAAGGGAGTGCAATCTTTCGTTGTCACATTACACAAGCCACCAATCCTGATGAATTAAAGTTTGCTAACACAATAAAACAAAACTACTTAATGAATTAAATACATGCAGCACCTTCTTACAGCTCTTGTATCTTCGATTTGGGTGTGTCTTGTGCTGCCTCTTGACTGAATTCGTCCTCCTGTTCTGCTGTCCGAACTTCGGTTTTAGGGTTTTTGAACTCTTAACTCGTCTGGTCTACGGGGTATTTATAGTTTCTGTCAGAGGGAAGATGCGGCGCATCTACTTAAGTAGATGCGGCGCATGTACTTAACTTCGCGTGGGGTCCAAGATTATAATATTCAAGAATATTCGTACACCGCCAGAAGATGCGGCGTAACCCTTTATTAGATGCGGCGCATGTCCTCTTGTATCTTGGATCGTATCTGGTGATATCTTGATAGGGATGCGGCGCATGTTGAGAGTGAGATGCGGCGCATCTGGAGCAGAATTGACTTGATCTTGTCCATGTCAGTAGACTTCCTCTTTATGCACGTTTTGCTCCATTATTAGTCCATAATCGCTAAGTTTCACCAAATGCTTGTTTTTACCTGAGAATTACAAAAGTAAACGATTAAGTATCAATCCTCATACATAATATAGTAAAACAAGTCAAATTAGTAGGATAAATGATAGTAATAAAATGTACTTATTTGAGTTCATCAAATATCCCCCCACTTGAACTTTACTTGTCCCCAAGTAAACCTTAGAATTTCATTTATGAAAATGTATCCTAAAAGATGTATTAGGATTTATTTTTATATTTAAGCATGTATTCATTTATTTCATAATCACACAACTAAACACTTAACGAATTAGAAGTAAAATAAAATAAGTCGATAAAAGCAAATCTAATCGTTTAACTGTCCAGTCGCGACGAATATTCTATCATAAGCTTGGCAAGTATACACATCTCCACCACTAAAGCTAAGGAATAACAAGTCTAAAGCGGTAAAAAGGGTTTTTAGGCTAAAGGGTTAATTATTCTTATTTACTATCGATCTCAAATTCCAGAAAAGGCAACAAAATCACAAATACATGATCGAATCCACGAACACGATACTTGCAATTGCTCAAATCCTTAACTCGAATAGGCTAAAGATAGGTCCAAACTTTACCAATAATAATATATCAAAAAGGGCGACAAAATCATAAATACATAGCCGAATCCACGACTACGATACTTAAGATTGCTCAAATCCCTAATCTCAATAAATCAAAGGTTCGGTTGGATAAAGAACAATACAGGGTATGGATAACATTTGGGATATAAATTGGTGTAAAAATAAAAATAACAAAACAAAACAAATAAATTAAAATCCTAAGTGTGGTTAATCACTATCCCAACCATCCCATGAATAAGACTCATATCATCGAATAACTCACGCTTTAACACTTGAAACACACGCTTTAGGTAGACACGAATTATACTCAACAAAATCTTAATCAAAGAATAAACCTTAATCGGCATTCCCATAACTGCCAATTCCCATTCAATCATAGATATAATACAACAAATAGTGGTGATATCGACCACTTACATAACTCTACATCGTTGGCTTAAAATAAACATCCAACTCTTTTTTCTTTTCTCATTTTTTCGATTTTTTTTTTTTTTTTTTTTTTTTTTTTTTTTTTTTTTTACTTGAAACATAAACATAGATGTGTAAAATTTCACCACATCACTACAACTTTCTTTCCGGATAATTTTTTTCATACTTTTCATACTTTCAGAAATAACGGTAATAGTGAAAGTAGTAAACACACGAAAAATAAACTCAAAAATATACAATATTTACTTTCACTCCAATTTGCATTGTGCAATTTCCCGACCTAACCATAGATAATGAATTACGCACGCGAACACAGGTAATGTAAGGAAACACACTCTGCCTATAGCAATTAACCAACCACGGATTCTAATCTACAGGGTAGGCTAAGGTTTAAGGTGTAACGAAACATTTTAAACATAGGTGTAAGAAACGAAAGGAATGGCTCTGAGGGTTTTTCTAGGGGTATCTTACTCTAAAAATGAGAGTAACAAAAGGGTTTATACGGGGGTTAACTAACCAGTGTAGTTAGTTAATAACACATAACATATAAAGGCTATTTGGTGTAATCCTAGAATTTTACCAAGTTAGACAAGTCATTCCAATTATAAAAATAATACTCATTATGGTGGTCTCGAATAGTATACAAGCCAAGTTCTAAAGTTTACAAGTCACCGGCACACTCATAGATTTGTGAATTTTGAAAAATCACAATTTTTGAAAATAACGTCTTGTGTGCAGTTATGCAACTTAGATCTTAAACAAAAACATGCTAAAAAATTTTTAAGTTTGATATATTAAGCACATTTTAAGCATAATTTTTGAAAAAGTAGGACAAGTAAGTGTTAAGTGTTCTAATTCTCCTATCCCCCCACTTAAGTTAAACAACGTCCTCGTTGTTTGTATAAAAGGTTAAAAACTGGAAATAAAAGAATTAGAACGGAGAAACTCCCCTGAGATTTGCTCGGTATGATCCTCCATTAGTATAAGAGCAAAAATCAACATCTTGTGGATTAGAACGTTAAAACTTCATACTTGATGTATCCACAGGAAATTCAGGAAACTATAATACCACCAACACTTTAAAACACACCTAAGATAAGAAAGGTTCAACTTGCATAATACATTAGTAGTTAGGAAAAATAAAACTTAAAAAATTAAAACTGAAAATCATCAGGTCAGTCGATGCGCCGTATCTTATTGAAGAAGATACGCCGTATCGAGCCTGGAATTAATACGGATCAGAATAAAGATGCGCCGCATCCTTAACCAGGGATGCGCCGCATTAAAATAAACTGATAAATAGTTTTAAAGTCGAAAATAAAAATGCAGAAAAATAAAATAAGATATGACCATTGCAGAGGATGCGTCGCATCTCAGGACTGAGATGCGCCGTATCTCCGTGCGGCCTGGACTGACTCGACACAGAAAACAGAATAATAAAAGATAAATCCGGGTTGTCTCCCGGTAAGCACTTGTCTTTATTCCAGAGTCTTCAAGTTAGACTCACGTTCAGCTCATTATTCCAATACGTCAGGTTCAAACTCCACCACCTCATTCTCATTATCATCGATTCGATTATCAAAGTATTTCTTCACACGTTGCCCGTTCACTTTGAATATATAACCATTTTTATCGCATATTTCAATAGTTCCGTATGGATACACTTTCTTGACAACGAATGGTCCCGTCCATCTTGATTTAAGTTTACCAGGATACATCTTTAATCTGGAATTAAATAGTAGCACTTTCTCTCCAATAGCAAACGTTTTATCCCCACGTAACCTCGAGTCATGCCATCTTTTAGTTCTTTCTTTGTAGATCTTAGTATTTTTGTAGGCCTCATCTCTTAGTTCATAGAGTTCATTAAGTTCCATGAAACGGTCCTTCGTTGCAGCTTCCATATCCATATTACAATTTGTCAAAGCCCAATATGCACTTTGTTCAATTTCGACCGGTAGGTGGCATGCTTTTCCGTATACAAGACGAAATGGAGTGCATCCCGTTGGTGTCTTATAGGCTGTACGGAATGCCCATAAAGCATCATTTAACTTGTCAGACCACCCTTTAGGATTATACCCAGTCGTTTTTTCAAGAATTCGTTTTATAGCTCTATTGGTTACTTCAGTTTGACCATTTGATTGAGGATGGTATGCGGTGGAAACCCTATGATATACTCCATATTTTTGCAAGGCTTTTCCCAGATGGTGATTACAAAAGTGCGTTCCCCTATCACTAATTAATGCTTTAGGAATTCCAAATCTAGAGAACAAATTTTGCAAAAATTTAAGTACTACCTTGCTGTCGTTTGTTGGAGATGCTTGCGCTTCGACCCATTTTGATACGTAATCAACAGCAACTAAAATATATTTATTACCTTTAGATTCAGGAAACGGTCCCATGAAGTCTAATCCCCATATGTCGAAAACTTCACATACATGGATATAGTTTTGCGGCATTTCGTTCCTTGATGTAATATTTCCAGATCGTTGACACGCGTCACATCCTTTTATATAATCTTTCGCATCCTCCAACATAGTGGGCCAATAAAATCCCGCGTCAAGGATCTTTCTTCTTGTGATAACTGGACCGTGATGTCCCCCTGTTGGCCCTGAATGGCAATGTGCCAATATTGCAGGAATGTCATCACCATCTACGCATCTTCGTATAATATTGTCAGGACATAATTTAAAGGCATAAGGTTCATCCCAAATATACTCGCTAGAGCGAGTTATAAACCTCCTTTTCTCGTCGGATGTTAGCCCTTTTGGAATTTCATTTGCAACAATAAAGTTTATAAAATCGGCGTACCAAGGTTCATTATTATTGCTCTTAATTCCTACCATCATAAGGTGTTCATCAGGGAAGTCATCAGCTATTTCCCTTTCGTCAAGCACCTCCATATTAGGGTTTTCAAGTCTAGATAAGTGGTCAGCAGCTAGATTTTCGGCACCCTTTTTATCTTTAATTTCGATATCGAATCCTTGGAGCAATAAAACCCACCTAATAAGCCTTGGCTTGGCATCCTGTTTGTTGAACAAATACTTCAAAGCAGAATGGTCAGTGTAAACCATAGTTTTTGACAATATAAGGTACGATCTAAATTTATCGAATGCAAAAACTACTGCTAAAAGTTCTTTTTCCGTGGTGGTGTAGTGTTCTTGGGCATTATTCAATGTTTTGCTAGCATAATAAATTGGCTTAAATTTCTTATCTATCTTTTGGCCAAGTACGGCTCCAACAGCATAATCACTAGCATCACACATTAGTTCAAAAGGCAGATTCCAATCTGGCGAAATTATAATGGGTGCAGAAGTTAGTTTTTCTTTAAGTATATTAAATGCCTTTTTGCAATCTTCAGAAAAATCAAACTTTGCATCCTTTAGCAATAATTGGGTCATAGGCCTAGATATTTTTGAAAAATCCTTTATGAATCTACGATAAAATCCAGCGTGCCCTAAAAAACTTCTAACGCCTTTTACGTTAGTAGGGTAAGGTAGTTTAGCAATTACATCAATTTTAGCTTTATCGACTTCTATACCTTTCCCAGAAATCTTATGTCCTAACACAATTCCCTCTCTAACCATAAAGTGACATTTTTCCCAATTAAGAACAAGGTTAGTTTCTTCACACCTAGCAAGCATTTTATCAAGTTTAAAGAGACAATCACTAAATGAGTTACCGAACACCGAGAAGTCGTCCATGAAGACTTCCATAAAGTCTTCTACCATATCATGGAAGATAGCCATCATACAACGTTGGAAAGTAGCAGGGGCGTTGCATAATCCGAACGGCATTCTCCTATAGGCGAAGGTTCCATAAGGGCAGGTGAAAGTCGTCTTCTCTTGATCCTCGGGGGCAATGGGTATTTGGAAGAAACCTGAAAAACCATCCAAAAAACAATAATAATCATATCCTGACAGTCTTTCTAACATTTGATCAATAAATGGAAGAGGGAAGTGATCTTTTCGCGTAGCATCATTGAGTTTGCGGTAGTCGATGCAAACTCTCCATCCGGTAACGGTTCTTGAAGGGATTAGCTCATTGTCGTCATTGAGTACTACCGTCATTCCTCCTTTTTTCGGCACAATGTGGATAGGACTGACCCACGAGCTGTCGGAAATTGGGTAGATAAGTCCGGAGTCAAGTAGCTTTACGATTTCCTTTTTTACCACATCTTGGACTTTTGGATTCAAACGCCTTTGAGGTTGTATAGTAGGTTTGAATTCATCCTCCATAAGGATTTTATGTGTACAAAATGACGGGCTAATTCCCTTAATGTCAGACATACTCCATGCTAATGCTCCTCTTCGTTTATATAGTACCTGCAAAAGAGACTCTTTTTCTTTTGGCGTTAAGTCAGATGCAATAATAACGGGTGAATTAGTATTTCCGTTTAAATAAGCATATTCTAAAGTAGAAGGAAGATCCTTAAGCACAGGTTTAACATTATCAATTTCAGTAGCACTAGCGGAATAAACCTGTTCTTTAATTGTATCGCTGCTGTCATCAGATAGATGCGCCGCATCGAGGTTTTCGATGCGCCGCATCGCGTTACATACAGCAGAATCAGCAGCAAAATTATAATTAATAGTATTCTCATCAACTTGATCTTCTATAGCAATTGTGTTTTCTAAATTTTTAAGCAGAAAAGAATCAAGCAAATTATTTTTTAACAATCTCTGAGTAAATTGATTAATCGTGTCATCAGAAACATCGATGTTATAGCATTCATCATCATCGGAATTATCTTTACTCATAGATTGTTCCATGTTAAACTCAACCTCATCTTTTCCTATGGTAAGAGTTATTTTTTTATTAAAAACATCAATCATGGCCCTAGCAGTGGCTAAAAATGGTCTTCCTAATATTATAGGAGTTCTAGAATTTTCAGGCATATCAAGGATAACGAAGTCGATAGGTAATTCAAATTTATCAACTTTTATTAATATATTTTCCGCTATTCCTAATGGGTATTGTATGGACCTATCAGCTAGTTCTAAGCACATCCTAGTAGGTTTTGGTTCACCAAGACCTAATTTATCATACATAGAAGAGGGCATAAGACTTATACTAGCTCCTAGGTCGGCTAAGGCATTTTCAATATGCAAATTTTTAATTTGACAAGGAATAGAGAAACTCCCTGGATCTTTTTCTTTAGATGGAAGTTTGTTGAGCAATGCTGCTGAGCTTCTTTTCCCCATTGTTATGGTGCAAGCCTCTTCGAGTTTAGACTTGTTTGTAAGCAAGCTTTTCAGATATTTAGCATATTTCGGCATTTGCACTAGGGCTTCCATAAATGGTATGCTTAGCTGCAGCTGCTTGAGATTCTCCAGGAACTTCTTTTGATAGGCATCTTCTTTCTCTTTCCTCACCCTATGTGGGAAGGGTGGTGTTGATCGTTTAGGTTCAACAGAAGGTTCTCTTCTAATTACAGGTTCTGGATCAGTCTCATTTGGTTGCTCTTGCTCAGGTGGTAAAGAATCAGGGGAAATTTTATTTGTACCGTCATCCTCGGGTGTTTCTCCGATTTGAAAGGTTGACTTTCCGCCTCTAGTTGTAATTCCTTTCAGATCGTGCCTTACCAAAAGAACCTTGTTAAGTACTGTTGACAATTGGTGCACTTCAATTGCCAAACCATTGATCAAATTGTTTTGTTCCTTTAGTAATAGCTCATGACTGCCTTTGAATTCGGTGATAAAGTTCCTTGCCTCATGATATTCTTGTTCATTGGCTTGGGCGATTAATAGTGCAAACTCTTCCATAGTAAGGTTTCTTTGGGGTCTTCCGAACCAGTTTGGGAAAATATCGAACATTGATCCTGAAAATTAAGAACAAGAAGATTTCAAAGTAAAAGCTTCCAAGTATAAGGGTAAGTCAGAATATTTTCCGTTCGGAAATTAGAAAAGAATAAGAGTTGCTGATATCTGCAGACGATGCGCCGTATCCAAAAAGTTGGATACGCCGTATCTTATAATCGTTAAAATTAAATCAGACTTATTCAGAAAATAGATACGCCGCTTTAGAATTTAAGAATGCGCCGTATCGAATTAATTAATCAAAAATCAACTTATCTAATTAAAATTAAATGCGTCGTATTAACGAAAGTTAATGCGCCGTATTTTCGTTACGTTTAAAAATAAAAGATTTTTGATTCAGTAAGATGCGCCGTATCGACAGAAATCGATACGCCGTATCTGTTTAATAATTCGCAAACTGTTTTTAATTAAAATAATAGATACGCCGTATCTTCAAAAGAAGATGCGTCGTATGGCGTCAACGTTTAGAAAATTTTTATCAAAAACAGATACGCCGTATCTGCAAAAGCAGATGCGTCGTATTACTTTATCGCTTAGAAAAATTTTCTTATTAAAAACAGATACGCCGTATCTTGGGGAAAAGATGCGTCGTATCGAATTAATTAAACGCGTTGTATTAAAAAAAATTAAACGCAATACGCCGTATCTGAGAGATCAGATGCGCCGTATCGTTTGATTTAGCACAGTACAACGATAGCAGAACAGAAAAATACGAAAAATAAAAACAAAAATTTAAACACACAAACGAAAATAAACACACAAAAATAAAAAGAAAACAATTAACACACAATACAACAAATATGCAAAATAGTACAATGATGCAATTAATCTAATAAAAAGAAAAACCTAATTAAAATACTAATCAAATTAACAGATAATAACAATTCACTCCCCGGCAGCGGCGCCAAAAACTTGATGCGCGTGATGTGTCGTTGCGGTTTAGCAGTTTTAATGCCTACTCAAGTTTTAAATTTATATTTAGCCGACTTATCAATAACACACACACTTAACGAGCAGTGTACCCGGTCAGTATGAAGATAATGGTAAGTAGAGTGTCGATCACTAAGAGTGGAACGTATTATCTAGTTATTCTAATCAGTATTTTAATATCCTAACGCAAGGGGGTTTCAGCCTGAGAGACTGGCACGGTTTGTTGCAATTAAATAATAAAATAAACCACTAGGCACGAATCAGCAAGTAGCACACACGTACACAGATAGATACTAGAGACAATAAGAGGGCTGTCCTTATGATTAAGTAGATTGTCACTTGTTTTATTGATAGCTTTATATGAAGTGTATGTAATTAACCCTTTCTCGTTAGTCCTATTCTCATCGGCGAGTAAACCCTTAATGATTACTTATGTCTAAAAGTTATTCCTAAGTGATCAATTTAGAAACAACCGTGGGAGCCACATCTTGTCCCGCAGTCGGATGCCCGCAAGCCACTAATAAACACAGAGGTTATCAATGCACTAATAAGTAGTAACCAAAGACATCAACATATAAACTTTAATTGATGGGAAAGCAAGTATTAAAGGGAGTGCAATCTTTCGTTGTCACATTACACAAGCCACCAATCCTGATGAATTAAAGTTTGCTAACACAATAAAACAAAACTACTTAATGAATTAAATACATGCAGCACCTTCTTACAGCTCTTGTATCTTCGATTTGGGTGTGTCTTGTGCTGCCTCTTGACTGAATTCGTCCTCCTGTTCTGCTGTCCGAACTTCGGTTTTAGGGTTTTTGAACTCTTAACTCGTCTGGTCTACGGGGTATTTATAGTTTCTGTCAGAGGGAAGATGCGGCGCATCTACTTAAGTAGATGCGGCGCATGTACTTAACTTCGCGTGGGGTCCAAGATTATAATATTCAGGAATATTCGTACACCGCCAGAAGATGCGGCGTAACCCTTTATTAGATGCGGCGCATGTCCTCTTGTATCTTGGATCGTATCTGGTGATATCTTGATAGGGATGCGGCGCATGTTGAGAGTGAGATGCGGCGCATCTGGAGCAGAATTGACTTGATCTTGTCCATGTCAGTAGACTTCCTCTTTATGCACGTTTTGCTCCATTATTAGTCCATAATCGCTAAGTTTCACCAAATGCTTGTTTTTACCTGAGAATTACAAAAGTAAACGATTAAGTATCAATCCTCATACATAATATAGTAAAACAAGTCAAATTAATAGGATAAATGATAGTAATAAAATGTACTTATTTGAGTTCATCAATAAGTATGGAAAGGATTTTGTGTATATCTTAATTAGTTAGAACTATACGGTAGAATACTTATCTTGTAAAGGACTCCTTAAGTCTATAAAAGGAGATCCTAGGTTATACGATTCGAGATATCAGTCATAGAAGTTTGTTAGGATTCAAGGTCTTTGTAACCCTAGTGATAGCTAAGATCACTCGCATTATTCAAGCAATAATATTGAATCGTTTGGTGTTATTCTCATTGTGTTCATTGTTCATACATACATCACTGTTTTATTAAAAGAACCATAATCCTTCTAAGTGTGGTTAAGTAGATTCCGCATACTTAACTGCATTCACTCAAAGTATCCCATACACGTTATAAAGGAGTAACATCCTAAGTGTATTATAATCCTCTCATAGGGGTAGCGAGGTTAAGGATCCTTCATCATATAAACATGTTCACATTGTCAATGCCATTACTCTAAAACCACCAAATAGGTGTAGTGGGGAAGAAGATAAGGAAAACGTGATTGAGAACCGAGGTAATCCTGAGGAGGAAATTAAGAATGATGATGAAGAGGAAATGGAAGAAGTACATAGTGATTACTTCAACAAGTTTCCCACAAAGGATGAACGTGCATACTATAAGTATTTATTAGATGATCCTAAGACACCGTATTGCATAAGTTCACAAATCATAAAAACGGGTGACCCATCTATCATAAACATACCATGTAACATCGGGCACGTGCATGTGTGGAAGGATTACATTAACCTTAGGTCCCCCATAAACATTATGACTAGGATCCATCACAATTGGGTAATGAAAAAGCAACTTGGGCCTAGGAAAGATCCCGACACGGGTAGGGTGAATAATTTTGTGGAGAGAGTTAAGGGGATGCATGTATATGTAGGAAACTTCACATATGTTACGGATTTCTTGATTGTAGAAGATATTCTTCCAGTGATTGATAATTGTTTATCCCATGTAGTACTAGGAAAGCCATTCGTGGAGGTTTCTAGAATGACTTACGACCCATCGTTAGGGATAGTTAGGTTTACGGATGAAACCGACGAGATTGCCTACCAAATGCCATATAAGATTGAACAATTTCGTCTTATTCCAAACCTAGAAAAGGAACTTAAGCAATCGGTCTACTATAGGAATGAAGAGGATAAAAGAAGAGGAGTAGACTATGTGATGAAAAAGATATTCGGTTTTTACAAAGAATGCTTACAGCTAGGTCCGGAATATAAAACCAAGATAGAAGATGACATTGAGAACGTGAGGAAGGATGGAGTCACGTAATAGGTATGACTTTGAGTCTAGCTACAAGACTCGTTAATAAAGAAAAGCGCTTCTTGGGTGGCAACCCATGATTTTTAATTGTTTGCTTGTTTGTTTTTATTTTGTTTGATTTCATATATATGCTCCATCTTTATTTGTTTATCTTTCATGTTTCGAATATAATTTGTGAAAACGCTTTATTTTGTTTTTAACCTCGTCTTAATTCCTTATAAATGTATTTTACAAAAAGATAAGTGTAGGGAAGATCACATTTGTTTATAAGAACGAATTCGAACATGAAAGTTAAAATTAATGATTAGCATATATTTATGTGTGTGTTCGAGTCAAATGCTTGTATCAATTCACAATGAATGTTCTGCAGTTTTTCCAGGTTTTAATACTCATATTTTTCCTGAAATTTTCCAGAAACAAAACGTAAAAATACTATCAGGTCATACCTGATGAACTCAAATAAGTACATTTTATTACCATCATTTATCCTATTAATATGACTTGTTTTACTATATTATGTATGAGGATTGATACTTAATCGTTTACTTTTGTAATTCTCAGGTAAAAACAAGCATTTGGTGAAACTTAGCGATTATGGACTAAAAACGGAGTAAAATGATCAAGATTGGAATTGGTTGATTGGAATGAAGAGAATGAAGACCACTGCCTGACTTTGAAGAATGCGCCGCATGGATTTATCCCATGCGCCGCATATGAAACTTTGGTCAACGAAGAATAACCAACTTGTTCTGCTCCAGATGCGCCGCATCTCACTCATTACATGCGCCGCATCACTATCAAGATCTCACCAGATACGATCCAAGATACAAGAGGACATGCGCCGCATCCAAAGATAAAGATACGCCGCATCTTATGGCGGTGTACGAATATTCCTGAATATTATAATCTTGGACCCCACGCGAAGTTAAGTACATGCGCCGCATCTACTTACTAGATGCGCCGCATCTCACCCTCAGACAAAAACTATAAATACCCCAAGACCAGACGAATTCGAGAGGACATACGACATATATTATAACCGAAGACCGAAGATCAAAAACCTAGGACGAATTCAGTCAAGGTAGCAGCACAAGACACACCCAAATCAAAGATACAAGAGCTGTAAGAAGGTGCTGCATGTGTTTAATTCATTAAGTAGTTTTGTTTTATTGTGTTAGTAAACTTTAATTCATCAAGATTGGTGGCTTGTGTAATGTGACAACGGAAAGGTTGCACTCCCTTAAAACTGCTTTCTCATCAATTAAAGTTTATATGTTTGTGTCTTTGGTGACTTTTATTAGTGCATTGATAACCTCTGTGGCTAGCTGAGCGTTGATCGGGTCGCCATGCCTCTGCCCTCGCCTGTTTATTAGATGCCTATGTATTCTATGGTCTGTAGAAAAGTAGGAGAAAGATAAACGGGATAGTCATAAGTAATCATTAAGGGTTTACTCGCCGATAAGATTAGAACCAACGAGAAAGGACTTAATCTCAGTGCGTTGCATCGAACTATACACTTCATATAACACTAGCAATAAAACAAGTGACAAACTACTTATCATAAGGACAGCCCTCTTATTGTCTCGAGTATTTATCTGTGTACGTGTGTGCTACTTGCTGATTCGTGCCTATTGGTCTAGTTTATTATTTAATTACAACAAAATCGTGCCAGTCTCTCAGGCTGAACCCCCTTGCGTTAGATTAGGTTGTATAGCTAACTTAATATATTAAAATACTGATTAGAATAACTAGATAATACGTTCCACTCTTAGTGATCGACACTCTACTTACCATTATATTCATACTGACCGGGTACACTGCTCGTTAAGTGTGTGTGTTATTGATAAGTCGGCTAAATATAAATTTAAAACTTGATTAGGCATTAATACTGCTAAACCGCAACGACACGCACACGCATCAAGTTTTTGGCGCCGCTGCCGGGGAGTGAATTGTTATTATCTGTTAATTTGATTAGTATTTTAATTAGGTTTTTAATTTTTTTTATCTAACCGCTAATTTTGTTGTGTATTAGATTAATTTGCATTCATTGTACTATTTTGCATATTTTCTGTTTTTGTGTGCTTTTTGTTTGCTTTTATTTGTGTTTATTTTTGTGTGTTTTTATTTGTTTTATTTTTCGTACTTTTTTGTGTTCTGCTATCGTTGTACTGAGCTAAATCGAACGATACGGCGCATCTGATTTTTCAGATACGGCGTATTGCGTTCAATTTTTTTTATAAAATACAACGCGTTTAATTAATTCGATACGACGCATCTTTTCCCCAAGATACGGCGTATCTGTTTTTAATAGAAAATTTTTCTAAGCGATAAAGTGATACGACGCATCTTTTCCCCAAGATACGGCGTATCTGTTTTTAATAAAAAAAAATTTCTAACGTTAACGCGATACGACGCATCTGCTTTAGCAGATACGGCGTATCTATTATTTTAATTAAAAACAGTTTGCGGATTATTAAACAGATACGGCGTATCGATTTTTATCGATACGGCGCATCTTCTGAATCAAAAATCTTATATTTTGAAACGTAACGAAAATACGGCGCATTAACTTTTGTTAATACGACGCATTTAATTTTTAATAAATATCGATTTTTGATAATTAAAACAGATACGGCGCATTCGAATTTCAAAGCGGCGTATCTATTTTCTGAATAAAGTCTGATCTAATTTTAACGATTATAAGATACGGCGTATCCAACTTTTTGGATACGGCGCATCGTCTGCAGATATCAGTAACTTTAAATTTTCGTATTCCGTTTTCGTTGTTAATTTTCTGCTATATTACTTTCTCGAGCATACCCTACTGATAGTTTTGTGTTGATTTCAGGAAGTGCATGACCAGGAGTTCTACGAAGAACTTGATTCAACCTTTCGAAGATCCTGAACGAGCCCTACATTCGCTTAAAAGGCTTTTCAACACAAGAAGCTTTGATCTTTCAAGTTCACTCGAGCTTGATTACTTTTCTGAAGAAAAAGAGGAAGTTGAAACAGAAACAATGGGCGAAAACACTACTATGGAGGAATACATGAACAGTACCCGTGCTGATTACACTTCAGGAGTTGCTAGACCAAAGTTTGATGATAAGTCAAAATTCGAGTTGAAGGGTCAGTTTCTCAAAGAGCTCAGAGAGAATGCTTTCAGTGGGACGGAACATGAGGATACTAATGAGCATGTTGAAAAGGTCCTGGAGATTGCAGATTTGTTTACTTCAGAAGGAGTCACTAATGATCAACTCATGCTTAGAATCTTTCCCATCTCACTAAAAGGAGCTGCTAACAAGTGGCTAAGGAATGAACCTGCTAGTTCAATCACTACATGGGAAGGTTTGAAGAGCAAATTCCTGAAGAGATATTGTCCACCTGCTAAGATTGCTAAAAAAATGGAGGCTATCAACAGTTTCAAGCAAGAGCCTGATGAAACTCTTTATCAAGCTTGGGAACGATTTAAAGATTTATTAATAAAATGTCCTCAACACTATCTAACCCCTATGCAGGAGATAATATTGTTTTATCAAGGATTGGACGTGCCTACTAGACAGATTTTGGATGCTAAAGGAGCTGTACCTCAAATGAGTGCAGCCAATGCCAGGAAAGCGATCCAAGAAGCTGCTGATCATTCTCAGAAATGGCACGATGGGACCTCTACTAGATCTAAGAGCAGCACTAATTTTGACGGGATTGCTGCTATTCAAGCTCAATTAGATAAAATAAGTAGAGAGATGAAGAAGCGTGATGAAAGAGTGTATGCTGCCCAAGTTGGATGTGAAAAGTGCAAAGGACCTCACTATACTAAAGATTTCCCAAATAAGAATGAAAGTGAGACATTTGAAGAAGCATATTACACCCAATTTGGACAACCATTCCGACCTTCAGGAAGATTTAGGGAAGCTAGTCCGGGATTCTATCAAAAAAACAACTTTAATCCCGCTTATCAAGAGAGGAGGCAGACTTTAGATGACACTCTAAAGCAAATTATGGCCGATGCTGCTAAAAGACATGAAGAGAATACTGCTATGATCAAAGAAATCCGAGCTTCAACGGACACTACTACAAGAAATCAAGGAGCTTCGATCAAAGCATTGGAACAACAAATTGGTCAAATGAGCAAAGTTCTTCAAGAAAGGGGATATGGAAGTTTACCTAGCTCAACTGAGACCAACCTAAGGGATCATGTCAAGGCCATAAGCACCACTGAAGAAGTCACTCCTTACTTGCCTAGAAGATCGATGAATGGTAATGATGGTGCAAGACCCGAATTTTTCTTTAATTCCTCAATCAGTTTAAGGAGATTACTCAAAGAAAAGACAAAGATTGAAGAAGAGATCAAGGCTACAATGAAAAAAGGGAGCTCTGCAACTGATTTAAATGCCTTGCCTCATAAAGAAAAAGACCCAGGAAGTTTTACTCTACCTTGTTCAATTAATGATATATCTTTCAATAATGTGTTAGCTGACTTAGGAGCTAGTGTTAGTGTTATGCCTCTTAAGACATTCATTACCCTAGGACTAGGAAAATTAGCACCAACTAAATTACTTATTGAATTGGCTGATAAAACAGTAAAACAACCTGAAGGGATTGCTAATAATGTGCTAGTTAAGATTGAGAAGTTTATTTTCCCTGTAGACTTTGTTATTTTAGATATGCCCGAGGATATTAAGATTCCTTTAATCCTCGGTCGACCTTTCTTGTCTACCGCCCATGCTAAGATTGATGTGTTTAAAAGAAAAATCTCGTTAAGAGTAGGGGATAATAAACTAGTCTATAAATGCCAAGATCCTGTTAAAAGCATAATTAGAGGAGTCTATGTGCTAGGATTAAGAGAGCGTATGGACCTCGATCTTGAAGCTAGGCTCATGGGAGAAACATTGATTCAAAACAACTCAACTAATCCTAGTCATGAGAACTTTGAGGAATTTATTGACCTTAATGTACCTACCGAACTTAGACGCGATGTTGTCAATGATTCTGATGATGAGTGGTATGATTGTGTAGTAATTAACAAACGTAGGAGAGTAGTTGAGAAAAAGAATTTGAATAATGATGTGTTTATTGAACTACCACCCCACCTTGCATATTTATGCTTATATGATAATAAGAATTTCCCGTCTATCATTTTGTCATCTCTGCCCGAGAGGGACAGGACTTTGTTTATACAGATATTAAAGAAGAACGGCGTGGAAATTAAGGACGAGCAAGGAATGTTCAATATTACTGAATTGGCGATGAGGGAGCGCGACGTTTCCGACTCCTTCAATGATCGATACTAAAGTGCTGAACGTGAGTCTAACTTGAAGACTCTGGAATAAAGACAAGTGCTGACCGGGAGATAACCCGGATTTATCTTTTATTATTCTGTTTTTGTGTCGAGTCAGTCAGGCCGCTGAGGATACGGCGCATCTCAATCCTGAGATGTGACGCATCTCCTGCAATGGTCATATCTTATTTTACTTTATTTTATTTTTCTGCATTTTTACTTTTCGAATTTAAAACTTTTTATCAGTTTATTTTCAATGCGGCGCATCCCTGGTTAAGGATGCGGCGCATCTTTTATTCTGATCCGTATTTATTCCAGGCTCGATACGGCGTATCTTCTTCCATAAGATACGGCGCATCGACTGACCTGATGATTTTTATTTTTAATTTTTATATTTTTTTTTCCTAACTACTAATGTGTTATGCAAGTTGAACCTTTCTTACCTTAGGTGTATTTTGAAGCCTTGGTGGTATTATAGATTCCTGCATTTCCTGTGGATAAATCTAATATGAAGCTTAAACGTTCTAATCCACAAGAAAGATGATTTTTGCTCTACTACTAATGGAGGATCATACCGAGCAAATCTCAGGGGAGTTTTTCAGTTCTAATTCTTTTATTTTCTAGTTTTTAACCTTTATTACAAACAACGAGGACGTTGTTTAACTTAAGTGGGGGGATTGGAGAATTAGAACAACTTAACACTTACTTGTCCTAAACTTTTCAAAATATGCTTAAAATGTGCTTAATATATCAAAATTTAAAATTTTTTAGCATGTTTTTGTTTAAGATATAAGTTGCATAGCTGCACACATGACGTTATTTTCAAAAATTGTGATTTTTCAAAAATTCACAAATCTATGAGTGTGCCGGTGACTTGTAAACTTTAGAACTTGGCTTGTATACTATTCGAGACCACCATAATAAGTATTATTTTATATAATTGGAATGACTTGTCTAACTTGGTAAATTTCTAGGATTACACCCAAATAGCCTTATATGTTATGTGATATTAGCTAACTACACTGGTTAGTTAACCCCCGTATAAACCCTTTTGTTACTCTCATTTTTAGAGTAAGATACCCCTAGAAAAACACTCAGAGCCATTCCTTTCGTTTCTTACACCTATGTTTAAAATGTTTCGTTACACCCTTACACCTTAGCCTACCCTGTAGATTAGAATCCGTGGTTGGTTAATTGCTATAGGCAAAGTGTGTTTCCTTACATTACCTGTGTTCGCGTGCGTAATTCATTATCTATGGTTAGGTCGAGAAATTGCACAATGCAATTGGAGTGAAAGTAAATATTGTATATTTTTGAGTTTATTTTTCGTGTGTTTACTGCTTTCACTATTACCGTTATTTCTGAAGTCATGAAAAGTATGAAAAAAAATTATCCAGAATTATTGTTATAGTGATGTGGTGAAATTTTACACATCTTTGTTCAAAAAAAAAAAAAAAAAAAAAAAAAAAAAAAAAAAAAAAAGAAAAAAAAAAAGAAAAAAATCGAAAAAATGAGAAAAGAAAAAGAAAAAAAGAAGAGTTGGATGTTTAATTAAACCAACGATGTAAAGTTATGTAAGTGGTCGATATCACCACTAGTTGTTGTACTATATATTTATGGATTGAATGGGAGTTGGCAGTTATGGGAACGTCAACTAAGGTTTATTCTTTGATTAAGATCTTGTTGAGTATAATTCGTGTCTACCTAAAGCGTGTGTTTCAAGTGTTAAAGCGTGAGTTATTCAATGATATGAGTCTTATTCATGGGATGGTTGGGATAGTGATTAACCACACTTAGGATTTTAATCTATTTGTTTTGTTTATTTTTCATTTTACACCAATTTATATCCCAAAATTTATCCATGCCCTGTATTATTCTTTATCCAACCAAACCTTTGATTTATTGAGATTAGGGATTTGAGCAATCTTAAGTATCGTAGTCGTGGATTCGGCTATGTATTTATGATTTTGTCTCCCTTTTTGATATATTATTATTGGTGAAGTTTGGACCTGTCTTTAGCCTGTTCGAGTTAAGGATTTGAGCAATTGCAAGTATCGTGTTCGTGGATTCAATCATGTATTTGTGATTTTGTCGCCTTTTCTGGAATTTGAGATCGATAGTGAATAAGAATAATTAACCCTTAAGCCTAAAAACCCTTTTTACCGCTTTAGACTTGTTATTCCTTAGCTTTAGTGGTGGAGATGTGTATGCTTGCCAAGCTTATGATAGAATATTCGTCGCGACTGGACAGTTAAACGATTAGATTTGCTTTTATCAGATTATTTTATTTTACTTCTAATTCGTTAAGTGTTTAGTTGTGTGATTATGATAAAACGAATACATGCTTAAATATAAAAATACATCCTAATGTCTTTTAGGATACATTTTCATAAGTTTTAATCTAAGGTTTACTTGGGGACAAGTAAAGTTCAAGTGGGGGGATATTTGATGAACTCAAATAAGTACATTTTATTACCATCATTTATCCTATTAATATGACTTGTTTTACTATATTATGTATGAGGATTGATACTTAATCGTTTACTTTTGTAATTCTCAGGTAAAAACAAGCATTTGGTGAAACTTAGCGATTATGGACTAAAAACGGAGTAAAATGATCAAGATTGGAATTGGTTGATTGGAATGAAGAGAATGAAGACCACTGCCTGACTTTGAAGAATGCGCCGCATGGATTTATCCCATGCGCCGCATATGAAACTTTGGTCAACGAAGAATAACCAACTTGTTCTGCTCCAGATGCGCCGCATCTCACTCATTACATGCGCCGCATCACTATCAAGATCTCACCAGATACGATCCAAGATACAAGAGGACATGCGCCGCATCCAAAGATAAAGATACGCCGCATCTTATGGCGGTGTACGAATATTCCTGAATATTATAATCTTGGACCCCACGCGAAGTTAAGTACATGCGCCGCATCTACTTACTAGATGCGCCGCATCTCACCCTCAGACAGAAACTATAAATACCCCAAGACCAGACGAATTCGAGAGGACATAGGACATATATTATAACCGAAGACCGAAGATCAGAAACCTAGGACGAATTCAGTCAAGGTAGCAGCACAAGACACACCCAAATCAAAGATACAAGAGCTGTAAGAAGGTGCTGCATGTATTTAATTCATTAAGTAGTTTTGTTTTATTGTGTTAGTAAACTTTAATTCATCAAGATTGGTGGCTTGTGTAATGTGACAACGGAAAGGTTGCACTCCTTTAAAACTGCTTTCTCATCAATTAAAGTTTATATGTTTGTGTCTTTGGTGACTTTTATTAGTGCATTGATAACCTCTGTGGCTAGCTGAGCGTTGATCGGGTCGCCATGCCTCTGCCCTCGCCTGTTTATTAGATGCCTATGTATTCTATGGTCTGTAGAAAAGTAGGAGAAAGATAAACGGGATAGTCATAAGTAATCATTAAGGGTTTACTCGCCGATAAGATTAGAACCAACGAGAAAGGACTTAATCTCGGTGCGTTGCATCGAACTATACACTTCATATAACACTAGCAATAAAACAAGTGACAAACTACTTATCATAAGGACAACCCTCTTATTGTCTCGAGTATTTATCTGTGTACGTGTGTGCTACTTGCTGATTCGTGCCTATTGGTCTAGTTTATTATTTAATTACAACAAAATCGTGCCAGTCTCTCAGGCTGAACCCCCTTGCATTAGATTAGGTTGTATAGCTAACTTAATATATTAAAATACTGATTAGAATAACTAGATAATACGTTCCACTCTTAGTGATCGACACTCTACTTACCATTATATTCATACTGACCGGGTACACTGCTCGTTAAGTGTGTGTGTTATTGATAAGTCGGCTAAATATAAATTTAAAACTTGATTAGGCATTAATACTGCTAAACCGCAACGACACGCACACGCATCATCATACCTGACGACATCAGGCTTAACACCCGACGGCGTCAGGCACTGTAGCAGCACAGTTTTCCAGATTTTTGTTTTTCTGATGGAATTTAAATTTTTGAAAAATTTTAAGAATTTTAAATTTCTATGAATCTGTAGACATTTATTTTGGAAGCATTATATCTTACTTTGCTTTCTAGTTTAGTTTTAGTATATATAGTGTTTACCACCGATTTTATGCGAGGTTTTGTGTTTCATTTTCTTAGTGAATTACAGGTTATATTGGACAAGAAGACGAAGGTATACATTGGAAGTGAAGCTTATCATGTTTGTTTTCTTGGAGGAAGATCTAACCATGTTTTCACATCGTCCATGCCGAGCAAATCAGGGGAGTATTAGTTTCTTTCTCTATTTTATTTTCCCGTTATCATAACTTTGATACTTTTCAAGAACATTGGGGACAATGTACAATTTAAGTGTAGGGAAGGTAAAATGGGATACCTTAGAAACTATAAATTCGCTTGATATTTGTTTTGTCTTAGAGTAAATGTGTAATAAAACTAAGAAAGATACTTGTTAGTGCAATTTTAGCACCAAATTTAAATTTTTTTACAACATATAGGAGTGAAACTTTAGTTTTAATAAGCGTCTCATGGATAGAAATTATATAGCTAGCACAAAAACCCTTCCACTCAAAAATTTTCACCCCAAAAATATGAGGTTCGCCTTTAGATATATAGGAAAAAACATTCACCTTTAATGCTTATGAGTGTACCGGTAGTGTATAGATTTTAGAACTTGTGTTTGTGATGCATCCCGAGACCACTAGTGAGACTACATTCGTGTAGTTAGGATTTACTAAATGATAAGAGGCATTATAATAACCCTTGTGTTGGGAATTAACAGATCCAAGACTTAGTACTACTGGAAGATTACACTAACAGTACAAACTGTTAGTGTAGTTAGGATTTACTAAATGATAAGAGGCATTATAATAACCCTTGTGTTGGGAATTAACAGATCCAAGACTTAGTACTACTGGAAGATTACACTAACAGTACAAACTGTTAGTGTATTACTGAAGATTGCTGAAGAACAACTAACAGTACAAACTATCAAGTTAGTACTGCTAGTATATAAATGAAGGTACTGCTGCATGATAAGACTTTAGAAGACGTGTAGAAGATAAGTATGGAATAGACTGTATGTATATCACAATTAGTTAGAATTATATGGGTAGATACTTATCTTGTAAAGGACTCATTGTGCTATAAAAGGAGGTCCTCGGTTAGATCAGATGTATATGTTTTTGTGGAGATTCAAGATCTTTGTAACCCTAGTGATATTGAGATCACTCGTATTATTGCTTAATAATATTGAATCATTTGAAGTTATTCTCTGTGTTCATTATTCATTATAACTGTGTTACTGTTACATTAATACAAATCTTCTAAGTGTTGTCAAGTAGATTCCGCATACTTGATAATATAACCACAAAGTATCCTAAACACATTCCTTAGTATTTGATCCTCTCAAGTGGTATCAGAGCCAGGCTGATACTTTGATTTAGAAGAAGAACTCTTTTTGAAGATAATGGACATGGAAACCACACAAACCAACATGGCTGCTAAATTGCTAATGTTGAAGCAAAATGACTTTGAGATATGGAGGCTTCGAATCGAACAATACTTCCAAGTGCAGGAATATGCACTCTGGGAGATCGTTGAAGAAGGAAACTCTTTTAAACCTTCAACATCTGTAACAACAGTCAATGGTGAAGAAAAGACTGTTGTGAATACCTCTCCAGTGACTGCAGAAGAGAAGCTGCAAAAGAAGAATGATGTCAAGGCTAGAAGCTTGCTGGTGATGACCATTCCCAATGATCAGCTCTTAAACTTCACCAAATACAAGGATACAAAATCCTTGTTTGAAGAAATTACTACTCGGTATGGTGGTAATGAAGCAGCCAAGAAGACCCAAAAGACTCTTTTGAAGCAGAACTTTAAAAATTTTAGTGGTAGCAGCAATGAGTCTTTGGATCATATGTTTAACAGATTACAGAATATTGTTAGCCAACTGGATGTTCTTGGAGCTGAAATCCCTCAGGAAGATCTGAACTTCAAGTTCCTTAGGACTTTACCTGCTGAATGGGCTATGCATGCGGTGATCTGGAAGAATAAACCAGATATTGACACTATGAGTCTCAATGATCTATACAACAACTTCAAGATTGTTGAGCAAGAAGAGACGAAATCTGGAGGTACAAGCTCAAGCTCAAACTCTGGGAATATGGCTTTTGTGTCATCTCCCAGTACTACAAATCCAGATGAGGTGAAAGTAGCTGCAGGAGTTAGTACTACTAACCCTAGTGTTAGTACTGCTGGCTCATCAACTAGTACTGGTATTCTAAGTGATACTACCTATTATGCATTCCTGACCAGCCAAAACAATAGGTCTATGCTGTCACATGAAGATTTAGAACAAATTGATGATGATGACTTGGAAGAGATGGATCTCAAGTGGCAGATTTCAATTCTCAACATGAGGGCTAAGAAGTTTTATCATAGGACTGGCTAGAAGATCAACATCAGTAGTAATGATATTGCTGGTTTTGACAAGTCTAAGGTGGAGTGCTATAACTGTCACAAGTTAGGGCATTTTTCCAGAGAGTGTAGAAGACCCAGGCAATAGGATAGCAAGAGTAAAGGGTATGGAAGCAAGCCAAAGGCAGTGGAAGAGCCAGAGACATCTTCAAAGGCTGTGGTGGCCATTGATGGTCTAGGCTATGACTAGAGCTTCATGGCAGATGAAGAGGAAGCACCAGCTGAGATGGCACTTATGGCCTTCTCTGACTCAGAGGTACTCTCAGCTAAAAGTTGTTCTAAAACTTGTACTGCTGTTAAAGAATATGAAACTTTAAAGAAACACTATGATGAGCAGATGATTGAATTAAACCAAACAAACTATAATTTGTCTAATCATAAAAGAGGTTTAGCAGTCCTAGAAGAACAAATTGTGCATTATAAGAACAACGAGTCTACTTTTACTGAGGATATAGCTGTACTTAGAAGAGACTTGACTCTTAAAAATGCTGAGATTAGTTTGCTTAAAGCTGAGTTAGATAAAATCATTAAGGCAAAAGACAATATTCAATTAACTGTAGACACTTTGGAATATGCATCAAAGGGTGTTAATAAAATTATAGAGTGTCAAATGGTTATCTGGGTTGGGATATAAAATATGTCCACCTCCTCATAGAGGAGTGCCTGCACCCCCAGGAATAGACTTAGAACACACAGGTCTAGCAGAGTTTCAAGAGCCAAAACTAGAATATGGTTGTAAGGCTAAAGAAAGTATTAAAGTAGATAAACCTGATGTGTTGAATGAGCCTTTTGAGAGTGCAATTGACACCTCTCTTACTGAGGACAAGGTGTCAACTGATAGGAACTCAGATGCTCCCATCATTGAAGATTGGGAATCTGATGATGAAGATCAGGTTGTAGCTAAACCTGATGTAGTAAAGATAGAAGGGACTAATGTTCCATAGGTGGTTAAAACTGAAACTGTTAAACCTACAACAAATGTAAAACCAGCTAGGAAAACAGTTAGGTATTCTGAGATGTATAGGTCCACAAGCAAGCCTAGAGGCAACCAGAGGAACTGGAATGACCTCAAGTCCCATCAATTAGGAAGTGACTTTGTCATGTATAACAAGGCTTGTTTTACTTGTGGTAGCTTTGACCACCTAAAGGCTTTTTGTCATAACCATCATGGGAGAAAGATGGTTACAGGGAATAATAGGGTAATTGGGAACACAAGTCATAAGGTGAACTCAAACAGGCCTCAAACTCACCTTAATGCTAATAGAATGACTCCCAGGGCACTTTTATTGAAGTCTGGCCTCAAACCAATTAGTACTGCTCAACTAGCAGTTAGTACTGCCAGACCATTTAAGACTGTTTACCTTAATCAACAGCTTCAAGTGCAAAACCAACTTTCAAATATGTAAAACAAACTATTAAAAGGTCTTTTCACAAGAAAGCAGTGGCTCAAAATAATTTTTGGAAATCAAAGGTTCAAACTGCTAGGCCAGCAGTTAGTACTGGTAAGCCTAAAAACACTGCTAGGGATAAAAGGGCAAATGCTGTTAATGCCTCAGCATGTTGGGTATGGAGACCAATCAAACCCAATGGTGCATCAATTGTATTAAAGAGATTTGACTATATTGATGCACGAGGCAAACCCAAGTCAGTGATGGCTTGGGTACCCCAAGGAAACTAATTTCCTTCTTTAATGTGCAGGGACATTCACAGGATGATGAGGAATATCAAGGTTATGTAGATAGTGGGTGTTCAAGGCACATGACAGGCAACATGTCCTATCTTTCAGACTTTCAACCAATGGATGGAGGATATATTACCTTTGGGGGAGGAATAGGTGGAAGGATTATTGGTAAAGGCACATTGAAAACCGGTAAATTAGACATCGAAGATGTGTATTTTGTGCAAGAGCTAAAGTATAACCTGTTTAGTGTCTCACAAATGTGTGACAAAAAGAACAAGGTTATTTTTACTGACATTGAATGTCTTGTGCTGTCCCCAGACTTTAAGTTACCTGAAGAAAGTCAGGTGCTACTTAAAGTTCCAAGAAAGGGCAACATGTACAGTGTTGACATGAATAAGATTGTTCCTAAAGAGGCTCTTACTTGTCTTGTTGCAAAATCCACATTGGATGAGTCCATGTTATGGCATAGAAGACTTGGTCATGTCAATTTTAAACTTATAAATAAAATTGTTAAAGAAGGTTTGGTAAGAGGCTTGCCTCAAAAACATTTTGAAAATGACCAGACTTGTGTTGCCTGTCTTAAAGGCAAACAACACAAGGCTTCTTGTAAGCCCAAGACTCAGAACTCTATTACTCAACCTTTGTTTATGTTGCATATGGACTTGTTTGGTCCTACATCTGTGAGTAGTATTATGCATAAAAGGCACTGTCTTGTAGTTACTGATGACTATAGTAGATTCACATGGGTTTTATTTTTAGGATCTAAGGATGAGACACCTAGCATTCCTAAGACATTTATAACTGAGATAGAAAACTTAGTGGATAAGAAAGTAAAAGTCATCAGGTGTGACAATGGGACAGAGTTCAAAAATAGAGTTATGGATGAGTTCTGTAAGGAAAAATATATTAAAAGAGTTTAGTGTAGCTAGAAATCCTCAACAGAATAGGGATGCTGAAAGGAGAAATAGGACACTAATTGAAGCTGCTAGAACCATGTTAGCTGACTCTAAGCTGCCCATCACTTTTTGGGCTGAAACAGTTAATACTGCTTGTTATGTGCAGAACATGGTTTTGGTAGTTAAACCTCACAACAAGACACCATATGGACTGTTTAGGGGTAGAACACCTGCATTAGGTTTTCTAAGACCATTTGGGTGTCATGTAACTATTCTAAATACCTTAGACCATCTAGGCAAATTTGATGGAAAATCAGATGAGGGTTTCTTGGTTGGGTACTCACTAAATAGCAAAGCCTTTAGAGTATACAACACAAGAACAAGGAAAGTAGAGGAAAACCTGCATGTTCAGTTTCTAGAAAATAAATCTAATGTTGCAGGTGAAGGTCCAAAATGGCTATTTAATGTTGATACTCTAACCCAATCCATGAACTATGTACCAGTTGTTACAGGAACTTTCTCTAATGATTTTGCAGGTTCAGAAGAGGATGTTACAACAAATGAAGCAAGCTTGGGAAAGGAAAAAGATCAAGATCATATACTGATGCCAATATGGAATAGTGTGGATTCATCTTCAAAGAATGGTGAGCCTTCTACTGATGAAGATAAAGAAGGTTTTGAAGATGGAAATAATGAAGATGGAGCTGAAGAACATGAGAATCAAGAAAACAATACAAATGAAGATTGTACCGCTGAGCCCCAAGTTGGTACTGCTGAGCAAAATAATCATACTGCTGGCCCATCGGGTCCTAATACTGATGATTTCTCAGAAGATGAAGTGGATTTCAACAATTTATCACTCACCTATCCAGTTCCCACAACTCCACACACAAGGATACACAGAGATCACTCCCTAGACAATGTAATTGGAGATATACAGTCTGGTGTGAAGACAAGAAGACAGACCATGACTTCAGATCAACAAGGCTTTCTTAGTGCTGTTTATGAAGAAAAGAAGCATGAAGATGTCAACACATGTCTATTTGTATGTTTCCTTTCTCAATCTGAGCTAAAAAATGTCCTTAAAGCCTTAGAAGACTCAAGCTAGGTAGAAGCCATGCAAGAGGAGCTTCTCCAATTCAAGATTCAGAAGGTTTGGGTATTGGTTGATTTACCCAAGGGTATAAGGGTCATTGGAACCAAATGGGTTTTCAGAAACAAGAGAGATGAAAGGGGAATAGTGATCAGAAACAAGGCAAGACTTGTAGCCCAGGGATATACACAAGAAGAAGGAATAGACTATGAAGAGGTTTTTGCACCTGTAGCTAGGATTGAAGCCATAATATTGTTCTTAGCTTATGCTTCTTTCATGGGCTTTACTGTTTACCAGATGGATGTCAAGAGTGTTGGAATATGTGAATCATAAAAACTATAAACACATAAACATATACAACATAACATCAAAGCATACGCAGTGGATTATACAAGATCTATATACACGTAACTAATTAACTAAATATAAAAGTAATGCGTACCTTTTGATTCCTAGCAAGAACAAGGAATCGTGCACTCCAAGAACAAGATAAACCCTAATTAGGGTTTAATGGGGATCGACTTATTCAAGTCGAATAGGGCAAGTAACACAAGCTAAAGTAAGCTTGTCCTTCGTTCTTGTACACACGTATTACTAGCGTCTCAATGTGAAAAGCTAGGTTCTTGATCACAAAACAAACCAAACACTAATGTTATGAATATAGGATCGATTTTCCCAAGGGTATGGGAAGGGACGATCGGCTAGACACAAGAGGAGGGGAGTAGAGAGAAATTTGGCTTGCTAAGGATTCAAGATTAGGGATTTATGAATACAAGGGATTGTATTTATCGACCCACTAAACTTCCTCTCCAAGTTAGGTTAGGAATTAGTTTCCTAATCCCATACCAAAATCGGCCATAAGGATCCTAGATGGATTCTAGATCCTTCTTGATCCCTAATTTCATCTCTAGTCCTCCTAGTTAATATTTAACGACCGTTAACCAAACCCCGTTAAATACTAACGACCATTAAGTGTTTATTTCGTGAAATGAATAATTAAATTATAACTTAATATATATTAATTATTCAAACCATTGAGACTCATACGTAATGTGTGCAATCCCGAAGTCTCGTGTTCGAAACTGGACATACAAATATTAATTTATATCCACAAACTCTAACAGCTCCCACTTGGATATTCATTAATATCGTAATGACATGGGTTAGTCTAGCTTAACCTTCCCAATGCCCCCAGATCAAACCGAGTATGGTTTTCCTGGAAAAAACCACGTGATGATATTATCATCATACTTATCCTTTTGTTTCTAATACCGCGTTAATATGGATATGGATCCAAGTCATTCCATAATTAACAATATAGTTTCTCTTTTATAATTACTTGATCAAGATTACCAAATCATCTGAACATCTTCCAGATAGCCTTTGGGCGTGGCCACGCAAACATCTTGTCAACCCTACGAGTGGCCTAGCAGTATTAAACTTCAAAACACATTTGAAGGAACAAATCCTTTATTGACTACGAGCATAACCCTCAAACTTTGCATCACCTCTGAAAATAGCCCTTATAACTACCTTTTACGGTTAGCGTTAGACTACCTTACAGAAAATGAGCTACATCCTCGGCAGTCACCTGGTATCTCAAGTCTGAGGAAAAATATTCATGATTTACTTAATGACGACGATCCATAAAGTACAATCATGTGTGATGAACTCAAATAAGTACATTTTATTACCATCATTTATCCTATTTATTTGACTTGTTTTATTATATTATCTGTGAGAATTGATACGTTAATGTTTACTTTTGTAATTCTCAGGTAAAAACAAGTATTATGTGAAACTTGGCGATTTTGGACTAATTATGGAGCAAAACAAGCAAGAAGTTAAGAGTCTACTGAAATGTACAAGATCAAGACCATTCTGCTCCAGATACGCCGCATCCTACTTATTATATACGGCGCATCACTATCAAGATTTCACAAGATATTATCCAAGACGGCAAAGGACATGCGCCGCATCTAAGAATGGAGTTACGCCGCATCTTCTGGCGGTGTACGAATATTCCTGAATATATTAATCTTGGACCCCACGCGAAGTTAAGTCAATGCGCCGCATCTTGCCCTCAGACAGAAACTATAAATACCCCAAGGCCAGACGAATTTCGAGAGCCCTAGTTTTAGAAGAAGACCGAAGACCAGAAAACCTAAGGCCGAATTCAGTCGAAGTAGCAGCACAAGACACACCTTGAACGAAGATACAAGAGCTGTAAGAAGGTCCTGCATGTATTCAATTCATTAAGTAGTTTTGTTTTATTGTATTAGTACACTTTAATTGGTCAGGATTGATGGGCTTGTGATCATTGATTTAATCGTGCACTTCAACTCCCCTTAAAATTGCTTTCCCATTAATTAAAGTTTATATGTTGATGTCTTTGGTGACTTTTATTAGTGCATTGATAACCTCTGTGTCTAGCTGAGCATTGCTTGGGTCGCCATGCCCCTTCCTCGCCTATTTATTAGATCGCCTATGCATTCTATCGTCTGTAGAAAAGTAGGAAGAAAGATAAATAGGATAGTCATAAGTAATCATTAAGGGTTTACTCGCCGATAAGATTAGAACCAACGAGAAAGGACTTAATCTCGGTGCGTTGCATCGAACTATACACTTCATATAAAACTAGCAATAAAACAAGTGACAAGCTACTTAACTATCAGGACAGGTCTTCTTATTGTCTCAAGTATTTATCTGTGTACGTGTGTGCTATTCGTTGATTCGTGCTCATTAGTTTAGTTTATATTTAATCACAACCAAACCGTGCCAGTCTCTCAGGCTGAACCCCCTTGCGTTAGATTAGGTTGTATAGCTAACTTTAGATATTAAAATACTAATTAGAATAACTAGATAATACGTTCCACTCTTAGTAATCGACACTCTACTTACCATTATATTCATACTGACCGGGTACACTGCTCGTTAAAGTGTGTGTGTTATTAATAAGTCGGCTAAATATAAATTTAAAACTTGAAATCTGCTAAAACCACAACGACATACCGTGGGTATAAATTAGAGCATACGCACACGCGCATCAATGTGGTTGGGATAGTCCTATATTCCAATCCTTGAATATCATGTGATATTGGCATCTCAACCTTACAGTACATTCTACCAATCCTCACATTTGTCTTTATTTAATGATATTCCCATATCATTAATCGACAACGGACAATTTAGAATAACATAAGTTATTCACGGATTTAAACATGTAAATATAGGATACAATATTTTAAATGAGAATAAACGTTATCCACACTTTATTTCATTAAAATAATAATTTCTTTAATATCCCTTATCCAAATACTAAACAGATCAAGCATGATAATTTCCATTAATGAATTATGCCTCAAGTCATGTTCCACATACTTGTTGACAAAGCATAAATCAACTAATTTTGATCTATCGGAATTTTGAGAATACTTATTTCAAAATTGAAATTCTTTTATGTGTGCATTCATCCATCATGATATTGCCACATAATATTTCAAAAATTGCATGACATCCTCAATCGCAAATTTATGACAATTAAACTACCAAACCTTGTAGTTAAAGTATTCTAATTCTTTATGTATAATGCAACTATGCTCATATTGAGCATAACTAGTACACATGGTCTCCTAATAAGGATGAGCTCCCACCATGACTAGTATTAAGTGTCATCTCAATCTTACTAGCATTATTGTATCAAACAACAATATGCTCTTTCAAAGTTCCTGTAAACTTTAATATCCATCGTGTAATGTTTGACATCTACAAATCTCACAAGATTTGTCATCTATATCAACATCTTGCCATATGGTTCACATTTAGAATTTTGGAGCAAATCCAGGCTGAGGATGTAAATTCTAAACCATATCCATTACACTTAGCTATCTAATAATTTTCAATTAGATACTAATGTTGTCAATCATCTTTTATTCAAGCATGATACAACAAGCAACATGATGTACATGAAAAATCCTTGTGCCTTTGATTTCATTCATGTCATATCTTCTTCAAAGATATGTTTCTATTTATACCTTCTAATAGAATATCATGTTCTTTTAGAATCAGTTATTTTTACCGCTTATGTTTATAATCAAATAAACATTTTGTTCAAGGTTTTATTTCCTAACTTTCCATTTGAAGTTTCATTCAAAACTTTAGACTTAACATTTAATGTTAATGATAATGGAATGTTACTTCCCATATGTTATACAACATATATGAAATAAGAAAATAAATACATCACTCCCACTAGCTTTCAGGAATATTAAGAAATATCTTATTTTAATTATAAATCAAAACTAGATTTTAATAACTAAAATTAAGTATATCTTCTAGATGCATGCATTAATCCATTCACAAATGATTTGCATTTTGTATACTACTAAAGATTATTTGAATTCAAATACTCCCTTCAATTATTTTCGTCCTCGCACAAGTAATTAGACAAGAAAGAGTTTGATATTCCATTATTAATTTCATATAAATGAAACTAATAATGACAATCATAATCTTTATATATTTAATGTGCTTAGAAAGAATTTCAATCACATTTAATTGCTTAAGTGTGATTGATAATCTATTCACATATTAAATATGTATACAAATTTGTCCATTATGATTTCTACACAAGAATTTAAATCTCTAGGATTTTCATTTCCTTTGTGGAAATTCATTTCCATTCAATAGTGTTACTATAGAGTTTAAGATCAACTACGTTTCCAAACTAGTTATCTTTTTGGACTGCATCTTATTATTCATAGTATGAGTAATTTGCCAAATAAACATTTGCAATTTATTAACAGGCATACCACGATCCTGTAACTCATAACCCTCAACATATTCTACAAATATTTGAGATATCCTTGCGGATCTATGAAAAGAGAATTCCATCATCTTTGAGATTTAACACTAACATGTTAAATCCTCATTATGATTTTGCTAGTGTATTTAGAAGATTATGTATCTTGTCATTTTATCTTATCAAGATAAAACTCCCACTTGCCTTTTGCAATTTATAGAATATCTATAAATTCTTGGCCAACAGAGCAACACAAACTTGTTCTCTTTTGGGAATTTACAAATACATATTGACAGTTCCTAACCTTAATTTGTTAACAACCTACTCATAAGTAGTTTAACAAATTCTGAACTTCAATTTTAAGACTTAATGTGATTGATCACATTCCATATTAAATGGTGTCTTATTAATCTTCTAGGTTGGAGTCTTAATTGAGTATATCCAATTCATACTCAATTTTCTAACCTTGATCTCTTTAGGAAGAGTAGAAGATATAGTTATCTTTAATCAAACAATTTTCAAGAGTTTGATTTTTCCTAACTGAACATACCATAAACACTATGTATTTCATTAGGATTGATATTGTAATTTAATCTTACAATATGTGAGATAAATATATATCATTTTTGGCTTACCCATTTACCATCTAAGTCAATTTAATGGTACAATAGATTTTCCAAGCCAATTGCATACTTTATAACATAAGTACTTCTGATCAAGTCACTTTATGTCTATGTCTTACCAAGAAGACATAACTGTTATAATCCCAATATACGTCATAAATCATTGATCAACTCAATGACTTCTTGTATATGTCTTAAAAAAAACATAACAAGATAACGTCTTACTTTGTTATAAGTCTTATAATAATAAAAGACTTCATATTTATATCTTTATACTAAAATATAAGTATGCATAACTAAAGTGATTATGAACACCACAACTTGGTTTCAATAGTATTTCAAGTTAATTTATTACTTCATTATATTTATGTCATTCCAAGAATACATAAACATTTAAATTTATGAAGTAGTATAAGATTACTTCATTTATTTATGTCATTACAACAATACATAAATATTCACATTTGAAGTAGTCTTACTTTCATTTTTGACACTTGTTCTAATAATTATCTAATTTAGGATATTGTAAATTAACATAGTTTCATTGCATCAGCTGAGGCTGCTAGAAATGAAAGTATGTAATTTACCTTGTCATTAATATCTAGTAATGAAAGTAGATATTAACTCCAAGTGTTCTATTAATTAGAATGTTTATAAAATACATTAGAACATTAATCTCTTACCTTACAGTCAAGAGAAACCTTTAAATCACATTTCTTTTGTGTTGTTGCTTGCACACTTAAATATTTCTCCCACTTGTGCATGGAACAACACCATGTATCAGATAAACAACACGTCAATCGTTTGCTTATGAGATTAATATGATTTGTGTCATAGATCTAAGTAGATATAGAATCATCTCGTCTAGTAAGGAAACGTACACGACTATCCTTAATACCACAAGTGTCTATAATTGGAAAGTATTTATCTCAAGAGATTCTAGAGATAATCCGGGTTACTACCAAGATATCAAGACTTGTAGCTCCAACTGAATTAAAGATCACTACATGAACTCATTATTCAGTAATTACAACATAATGCTCCCACTAGATTTGACAACATTGTAAGTGTTGCATAACCAGTAAAAGCAAATAGCGTGCTGTTTACTTTCCTACACCTTTGATGAATCCCTTACGTAACATTACTAAGGTACTCAAAGAATGTATTCTACTTTGTCAATGATGGAATATCCATCAATACAATTAACTTGAAAGAATTGGGTATGCAATTTCTTCCTTAGTTAGGTCTACCATCCCCATCATGGTATGTAGTACCCTTAAATGGTTAAAGCACAACAACTAGATCAATCATCCTAGTTTTCCTTTTACTAATTTCGCGGTAATTAGTCTAGGTTCTAATTTAATAACTCCTAACCATGCAATTTCTTAAAAATTCGCCATGAGTTATTTCTTAGAATTTAGACAATTCTAATTTTCCTATTATACCTTTCTCATTCATGAAAAGGAATAGGATTAAGTCTTACTCTTCACACGGAAAGTAGACTAGGTTTATTCGTTTAGTCAAGTTGACTCTATCCAAAGACCCCTACGGGTGCAAATCAACTTTCCACTAAAAGAAAACCCCACGTTTACGGTTTTAACGTTGCATTAAATACATTAAAAGAATTTTCAAAATTCAAATTTTAGTATTTTCGATAATACTTTTCAAGAAAATTAAACACCCACAGTAAATAAAATTTATCCATTTAATTTTCATTGAAAACTAGGATCCAAATTGACGTCGTTTCATTACATCAGCTGAGGCTGCTAGCAATGAAAGTACTCAATAAGGTAGAGCTACACTCAATTGCCAATATACAATTGCAATTCCTAGAATCATGGGACTTACATATTTTGCCAACAACAGTTGCAAATGTAAGCATGTTTCATCCCCCAAATCTTTATGCCTTGACGTCGTTCCATCACATCAGCTGAGGCTGCTAGTGATGAAAGTGCTCAATTAAGTTAACCAATTTAGAAACATGTAAACTTGACGCCGTTTCATCACATCAGCTGAGGCTGCTAGCAATGAAAGTGCTCAACTTACCCTTTGGTTCCCATTCTTTGAATCATTACATCAGCTGAGGCTGCTAGCAATGATAGAATGTAACTTCAGGTGTTTCCATATTAATTGGATGGCATATTACTTAAATTTTAAGGGTATTATAATTTTGATGTTATGTAATCAAAAAATATGTACAAGATGTCATGCATTCATCTTGTATCATATGTTTTCTACAAAAACCTTTTACCAATTCGTAGCTTAAAATCAACAAAATTTTAATTGATGGCGTTGAGAAACTTACAACATTGCCTTAAGATGCTTCGTACTTTATCATGGTGTACTTGGTAAGTCTAATATTGACGCACAGGCGAGCGGAGGGGCAAACGTCCGCCGAAGCTAATTAAAAACGCGCCCCTTTCGGATGACAATTTAATGTCAAGCCTCCTTATACCCACTTTATAGTTTGTCAATATTAGGTCCGCCGCTTCGACCACTTTTGTACAGTCGCATCAATCAATTAAAAACTTTAAGATTTAAAGCTTAAAACATTTATGTAGTAAATTATTAAATTGCTAGTCTCGCCTGGGAGCAAATTACCGTCCGAAGCGAACCACTATCGGCACATAAGACTTGGCAATAAATAACTTACCACAAAGGTTTCATAGCTAGGTTAAGGTGGTTAAACCTTTTGTATTTTGTGTGTATGATATATTGAGTTAATATGATTAAGTATGCGGAATCTACTTAATCACACTTAGAAGGTTATTATGGTTATGGAAATGGAACAGTTGTGTTTGTTATATATCAATGAACAATGAAAGATTATCACCAAATGATTCAATATTATTAATGATAATAATACGAGTGATCTTGAGTTATCACTAGGGTTACAACCTTGAATCTTAAGTTTCTATGTTCTTGAGAGATATATTTTTTACTATAAGTTTTAACACACTATTGAACACACATATCTCTAGTCTAAGATCTTTCTTTTATATGTTAAGAAAGATCTTTACAATATTGTTAAGTCTAGTCAAACTACTTGCTAACTTATCTTGAGTGTGTCAGTACATAAGATACAACATGTATCTGAGTACACAACTTGTTATTGATCACTTTGTTAAAAGATATTATCTACCGTATATCCTTGACTTTAGTACACAAATATCTTTTCAATACTTATCCAACCAGCAGTTGTATATGTGACAATTATCCACTCAGCAGTATCAACTAGCAGTCCCTTCTTTGTACTACCAGTACCAACATCAGTTAGTACGGTTAGATATAACTTGAACAGTCCTAAGATATACACCAGCAGTTGGAACTGTTAGAGTATTCTTCACAGCAGTTGGAACTGTTAATACTTGTAATTCTTGATACTTAATCTTCAGAACATTTAATTCCCAACAATCCTCCCCTAAACATGTGAATCCATTTCAACATGTTTCTGAATTAAATTATGGATTGTGAAGGTCTTTCAAACACTTCATAGTCTTCTGTTCTGTGAGATTGAATATCTTTCTCAGTAGCTCATCTGTTTTCTGATCTTTGACTTCAACAATATCAATACACTAATCTTTAGTCTTCAAACATTGACCTAAAGATGGTGCAATTTCCTTGGATGGAGGAATTATAAGAGGCAATGGTGCTGTGTATCTTGGATGCTTGTTTCAACAAGTGAAATCATCTATCAGCATGCCTTTGCAAGTGATGAACAAACGTGGTAAACTGAAATTGAAACTTTTCTTCGTTTGACCTAGATAGAACTTTCTCCTTTGGAATGCTTCATCCCTTCTAAATATATATATATATATAATACTCCAGAATAAGCTCTATTCTTGTCATTTTCAACCTCCATGTCATCATCTTGTATGCTCTTGTCTTTTCCTCCCTTTCATTGGTTAATCTTCCTTTCTTGGGCTTTTATTTCCTCCCCTGAAGCAAATAACATTTTATCCTCCCCTGTTTGGAAGATCTCTCACCATCATCCCATCATTATTTGATCTACCAATGTGAACTTGTTTTCAGACAATGTTGTACATGAAGCCATCAATTCCTTAAGAGTTTAAATTGCTGCCCTCATCACTTCTAGGTGTGTTAACTCCTATGAGAAGTGATTCATTGGACATTTGACTCATGGTCCATCAATGTGATGGTTTTTTGTGAGTCTCTTTTAAAATCCTTTTCTTTTCTTTTCTTTCTTTTTTTTTTTTTTTTAAAGAAACTTTTGCCTTAACAGTATGTATATGATTTGATTATGAAAAACCATACTGCTTTCAACCATTTTGAAGGGATTAAGTGTATAACAGACACTTAATCAAAATTTCGGTTTAATGCAACCTCTGGTTGTGTGAGAACCAATGTTTTCAGTTATAAATAACTGCCTGTGTGCAGATAAACTCATTCAAAGAGTTTTCCTGACAGGGTTTCCAGCTCATAGTAATTGTTACCTCTAACACAAGTGTTAGATTCACTTTTACTAGCTGTTCTTTCTATCAGATGTCCTTAGACTTGCTCATTATACTTTGAAAGTATAAAATGATAGAAAGTGAGTTGAGTCAATTACTATCTGATCAACTAAGTCCTCAATTCAATGTGAAATATGATAATCACGTTTCAAGAAAGAAGTTTTAAAGAATTAATTAACTTAGGTGTAAACCTTTGTTTATGAGTTCCCAAACTCAGTCCATCATAAACCTGTTATGAAAGCAACTGGAATCACTTTTCTTCTGCTTCCATTTCACTTGAAATTTCCTTATTGCTCAAAGTTCATACCTGAAATTGTTAGTCCAAAACCAAGAAACAAAATGCATAGCATTTGTCTTATAGCAGTATCAATATATGACCAACAGTATGAACTGTTTAAACAAAACTTGTACTAGCAGTACTAACTGTTCCATTAACAGTATCAATTTACAAAGATATCAGTACAACCTTAACATATATTAAAACCACATAGATTAGAAATTTTAAGGATTAAGCATTCCAATACTTGCTACCAAGTACTGAAACCTTCCAACATCAAAAGCTTTTGTTAGTAGATCTGCAAAGTTAAATTCTGAAGCAATTTTAAGAACTTGAATTAATCTTTTCTCATTGCAGTCTCTTATAAAGTGATGTCTAATTTCAATGTGTTTTGTTTTAGAATGTTGTACTTGATTTTTAATGATGCAAATTGTACTACTATTATCAATATGAATAACAGTGTTTAAGAAATTATACCCATAGTCAAGAAGATGGTTTTGAAGCCATAGAACTTGACCACAGCAACTTGCAGCAGCTACATATTCAGCTTCAGTTGTTGAAGTAGCCACAATTGTCTGCTTCTTACACTGCCATGAGATAAGTCTACACCCAAGGAATTGACATCCTCCAGTTGTTGACTTTCTGTCCAAGCTAGCACCAGCATAATCACTATCCGAAAATGCTACCAAATCAAAAGGTGACTCCCTAGAATACCATAGACCCAACCTAGGTTGACCCTTGAGATATCTAAAAATCCTCTTGACTGCTGTTAAATGAGAAACCTTTAGAGTTACTTGAAATCTAGCACAAGCACAAACAGAGAACATGATATCAGGTCTTGATGATGTAAGATACATCAAAGAACCTATCATAGATCTGTAAGTGTGTATATCCACATTTTCTCCATCTATATCTTTAAGAAGAGGCTTCTCAGAGTCCATTGGTGTGCTTGCTACCTTTGAATCAGCAAATTTGAACTTCCTAAGTATTTCAGCAACATATTTATCTTGACTAATAAATATGCCTTCACATGATTGCCTAACTTGCAGACCCAAAAAGAATGTAAGTTCTCCCATAGAACTCATCTGAAACTTATCATGCATAAGTTTCTCAAACTCTAAACACATCTCCTTCCTAGTGGATCCAAAGATAATGTCATCCACATACACCTGCACTAACAGAAGATCATTCTTGTGCTGTTTGATGAAAAGTGTCTGATCAATCTTTCCTCTTTGAAATCCATTTGCTTTTAAATAGGAAGCAAGTGTTTCATACCAAGCTCTTGGTGCCTGATGAAGGCCATATAGAGCTTTAACTACTCTGTACACTCTATCTGGATGTTCTGGATCAATGAAACCAGGAGGTTGTGAGACATAAACCTCTTCTTCAATAGTACCATATAGAAAAGCACTCTTGACATCCATTTGATAAACTGTGAAGCCTAAAAATGAAGCATAAGCTAAGAAAAGCCTAATTGCCTCAAGTCTTGCTACTGGAGCAAAAAACTCATCATAGTCTATACCTTCTTGTTGTGTGTACCCTTGGGCTACTAATCTAGCCTTATTCCTAATCACTATTCCCCTTTCATCCCTTTTTTTCTTGAAAACCCATCTAGTGCCAATTACCTTTGCATCCTTAGGTAAATCAACTAGCACCCAAACTTTCTAAATCTTGAACTGAAGAAGCTCCTCTTGCATAGCTTCTACCCAGCTTGAATCATCTAAGGCTTTCAGAATGTTCTTTGGTTCATCTTGTGTGAGAAAACATACAAACAAGCAAGAGTTTGAAAACTCATGCTGCTTTGAAGCATAAAGGGCATCAAGAAGCCCTTGTTGGTCTGAAGACATCAGTTGTTGTCTTGTCTTCACACCTGATTGTACATCTCCAATCACATTATCTAGGGAGTGGACTTTGTGAATTCTTGTTTGTGGAGTAGAAGGAACTTGATAATTTGATGGAAGATTGTTGAAATCCACCTCATTGTCTGAGAATTCTGCTTCTTTCGTTTCTGAAGGGCCAGCAGCAGAATCATTTGGCCTAGCAGCAGAATCACCAGCAGAAACAATTTGTTGTTCCTGAGTTCCATCTTCTTTCCTTTCATCTTCAACACCTTCTTTAGCTTTGCCAATAGAAGATTCATCAGTTGTTGAAGTTGATTCCACACTTGTACTTGACCATATTGGCATCCAAACATGATCTTGGTTTGTCTCCTTTTCTAACCTTGCCTCATCTGTCGCTTGTGAACCAGAAAAATCATTAGTTTTGGCAACAACAGGCACATAATTCATTGAATGGGTTAGAGGTTCAAGATCAAATAGCCATTTTGGTCCTTGACCTTCTACATTGGATTTATCTTCTAAAAACTCCACATGTAGATTTTCTTCTACAATCATAGTTCTTGTGTTGTATACTATAAATGCTTTGCTATTAAGAGAATATCCAATAAAGAATCCTTCATCTGCTTTACCATCGAATATTCCTAAATGGTCTAAGGTATTGAGAATTGTCACATGACATCCAAAAGGTTTAAGAAATCCTATTGCAGGAGTTCTACCTCTAAAAGTTCATATGTTGTCTTATTGTGAGGTTGTACAACTAAAACTCTATTTTGAACATAGCAAGCAGTGCTAACTGCTTCAGCCCAAAAAGTTATCGGTAGCCTAGAATCAGCTAACATAGTTCTAGCAGCTTCAATTAGAGTTCTATTCTTCCTCTCAACAACACCATTCTGTTGTGGAGTTCTAGCAACACTAAATTCTCTCCTAATACCTTTTTATTTGCAGAAATCATCCATAACTCTATTCTTGAACTCTGTCACATTATCACATCTAATGACTTTTGATAGGACTCGACACACGGTTAAGGTGGTTAAACCTTTTGTTCTTTGTATGTATGATATATTGAGTGAATATGATTAAGTACGCGGAATTTACTTAACCACACTTAGAAGGTTATTTTTGTTATGGACATGGAAAGTTTATGTTTGTTCTATGACAATGAACAATGAAAGATTAACACCAAACGATTCAATATTATTAATGATAATAATACGAGTGATCTTGAAATATCACTAGGGTTACAACCTTGAATCTTAAGTTTTTTCTAACTTGTGATATTCTTGTGTTTGTTCTATGTCTTAACTGTTATGAACTTGTCAACTTATTCTCTTAAGTCTACACATAATATCGAGACTAAGATCTTCTTTTATAGTCCAAGAAGATCTTTACATATTGCTTAAAGTCTAGCCGACTTACTTGTTAACTTATCTTGAGTGTGTCAGTACATAATATACAACATGTATCTGTGTACACAACTTGTTAACTAAGCACATGGGGTAAGATATTATCTACCGTATATTGTTGACCAAAATACAAATAATATCTTTTCATACTTATCCAGTTAGCAGCAGAATGTTCATTAGCAGCAGCAATGAGTTATCGCTTAGCAGCAGGATCAAGTATAATAGCAGCAGGATCAACAGCAGCAGAATGCTAAGCCTAGCAGCAGAATCATTTATCGCTAGCAGCAGAATCAAATGTTCTAGCAGCAGGAACAACATTATCAGCAGGAACCAAATGCACTAGCAGCAGAATCACACTTAGAGATATTCTTTGATTAGAACCCGATATTAAATTTCTTGAATATTTAATTCCCAACAATCCTCCCCTAAACATGTGAATCCATTTCAACATGTTTCTGAATTAAATTATGGATTGAAGATCTTTCAAACACTTCTGTTCTTCAAGAATTAATATCTTTCTCAGTAATTCATCTGCTTTGTTCTTTGACTTTAACAATATCAACACATTGCTCCAATCTTGGACTAAAAGATGGTGCAATTTCCTTGGATGGAGGAATTATAAGAGGCAATGATGCTGTGTATCTTGGATGCTTGTTTCAACAAGTGAAATCATCTATCAGCATGCCTTTGAAATTGAAACTTTTCTTCGTTTGACCTAGATAGAACTTTCTCCTTTGGAATGTTCTTGTCATTTTCAACCTCCTGTCTTCTCCTTCCTTTCATTGGATTATCTTCCTTTTCTGGGCTATTATTTCCTCCCCTGAGATTGTTACCTCCCCTGAGATACAAATAACTTTTGTTTCCTCCCCTTGTTTGGAAGATCTCACTATGTACCAAAATATATCTTTCCTTATCATCTGATCCATCATTTAGAACTTGTTGTCAGACAATGTTGTACATGAAGCCATCAATTCCTTAAGAGTTTAAGTTACTGCCCTCATCACTTCTAGGTGTGTTAACTCCTATGAGAGGTGAATCAGTGGACATTTTGACTCATGGTCCATCAATGGATGGTTTTTGTGAGTCTCTTGAAAAATCCTTTTAAGAAACTTTTTGCCTTAGCAGTATGTCTATGATTTTAGTATTGAAAAATCATACTATTTTCAACAATTTTGAAGGGATCAAATGTATAACAGACACTTAATCAAAATTTCGGTTTAAAGCAACCTCTGGTTGTATGAGAACCAATGTTTTTCAGTCATAAATAACTGCCTGTGTGCAGATAAACTCATTCAAAGAGCTTTCCTGACAGGGTTTCCATCTCATAGTAGTTGTTGCCTCTAACACAAGTGTTAGATTCACTTTTACTAGCTGTTCTTTCTATCAGATGTCCTTAGACTTGCACATTATACTTAAAAGTTTAAAATGATAGAAAGTGAGTTGCATCAGTTACTATCTGATCAACTAAGTCATCAATTCAATGTGAAATATCATAACTAGGTTTCAAGAAAGAAGTTTTAAGGAGTTATAAATTCCCAAACTTAGTCCATCATAAACCTAATATGCCAGCAACCAATATCAGCATTTTGTTGCTTCCATTTCACTTGAAATTTCCTTTGTGTTCACATGTTCATACCTGAAATTGTTAGTCTAAAACCAAAAGAACAATGTACAAAGTACTTGTCTTGCATTAGAATAATCATAAGACCAACTGTATGAATAACACATTTTAAATTTGTACTAGAAGCACAAACTTTTGGTAATAGCAGCAGTATTATATAAAGCCAGCAGCAGAAACAAAAATTTATTTACAAAAACACATCAGATTGAAAATTCAAAGATTAAGCATTCCAATACTTGCTACCAAGTACTGAAACCTTGAAACATCAAAAGCTTTTGTTAGCAGATCTGCAAAGTTGTGTTCTGAAGCAACTTTAAGAACTTGAATTAACCTTTTCTCATTGCAGTCTCTTATAAAGTGATGTCTAATTTCAATGTGTTTTGTTTTAGAATGTTGCACTGGATTTTTAATAATACAAATTGTACTACTATTATCAATATGAATAACAGTGTTTAAGAAATTGTACCCATAATCAAGAAGTTGGTTTTGAAGCCATAGAACTTGACTAGAGCAACTTGCAGCAGCTATATATTCAGCTTCAGTTGTTGAATTTGCCACACTTGTTTGCTTCTTACACTGCCATGAGACAAGTCTACACCCAAGGAATTGACATCCTCCAGTTGTTGACTTTCTGTCCAAGCTAGCACCAGCATAATCACTATCCGAATATGCTACCAAGTCAAAAGGAGATTCTCTAGAATACCATATACCCAACCTTGGTTGACCTTTGAGATATCTAAAAATTCTCTTGACTGCAGTTAAATGAGAAACCTTTGGAGTTACTTGAAATCTTGCACAAACACAAACAGGGAACATGATATCAGGTCTAGATGATGTAAGGTACATCAAAGAGCCTATCATAGATCTGTAAGTGTGTACATCTACACTCTCTCCATCTTCATCTTTCAGAAGGTGCTTCTCAGAGTCCATTGGTGTGCTTGCTATTTTTGAATCAGCAAATTGAAATTTTCTAAGTATCTCTGCAACATATTTGTCTTGACTAATAAATATTCCTTCAGATGATTGCTTAACTTGCAAACCTAAAAAGAATGTAAGTTCCCCCATGGAACTCATCTGAAACTTATCTTTCATAAGCTTCTCAAATTTTAAACACATCTCCTTCCTAGTAGATCCAAAGATAATGTCATCCACATACACCTGCACTAACAGAAGATCCTTCTTGTGCTGTTTGATGAAAAGTGTCTGATCAATCTTTCCTCTTTGAAATCCATTTTCTAATAAGTAGGAAGCTAGTGTTGCATACCAAGCTCTTGGTGCCTGATGAAGGCCATATAGAGCTTTAACTACTCTGTACACTTTGTTTGGATGTAATGGGTCAATGAAGCCTGGAGGTTGTAAAACATACACCTCTTCTTCAATTGTTCCATATAAAAATGCACTCTTGACATCCATTTGGTAGACTGTGAAGCCTAAAAATGAAGCATAAGCTAAGAAAAGCCTAATTGCCTCAATCCTTGCTACAGGAGCATAAACCTCATCATAGTCTATTCCTTCTTCTTGTGTGTACCCTTGGGCTACTAATCTAGCCTTATTCTTAATCACTATTCCCCTTTCATCCCTTTTGTTCTTAAAAACCCATCTAGTGCCAATTACCTTCACACCTGTAGGTAAATCAACTAGCACCCAAACCTTTTGAATCTTGAACTGAAGAAGCTCTTCTTGCATAGCCTCTAACCAGCTTGAATCATCTAGGGCCTTAAGAATGTTCTTTGGTTCAACTTGTGAGAGAAAACATACAAACAAGCAAGAGTTTGAAAGCTCATGCTGTTTTGAAGCATAAAGGGCATCAAGAAGCCCTTGTTGGTCTGAAGTCATCAATTGATGTCTTGTCTTCACACCAGATTGTACATCTCCAATCACATGTTCCAGGGAGTGGACTTTGTGAATTCTTGTTTGTGGAGTAGAAGGAACTTGATAATTTGATGGAAGATTGTTGAAATCCACCTCATTATCTGAGAATTCTGCTTCTTTTGTTTCTGAAGGGCCAACAGAAGAATCAGTTGGCCAAACAGCAGAATCAATAAGCTTAGCAGCAGAATCACCAGCAGAAACACATACACTACCAGCAGCAACAGAAATGCTACCAGCAGAAACATTTTGTTTTTCCTGAGTTCCATCTTCTTTGCTTTCATCTTCAACACCTTCTTTAGCCTTGCCAGAAGAAGATTCATCAGTTGTTGAAGTTTATTCCACAATTGTACTTGACCCTATTGGCATTATCACATCATTTTGATCTTTCTCTAACTCTGCCTCATTTGTTGTATTAGAACCTGCAAAATCATTAGTTTCTGCAACAAAAGGCACATAATTCATTGAATTGGTTAGATACTCTAGATCAAATAGCCATTTTTGTCCTTGACCTTTTACATTTGATTTGTTTTCTAAAAACTCCACATGTAGGTTTTCGTCTACTATTTCTGTTCTTGTGTTGTAAACTCTAAATGCTTTGCTATTAAGAGAATATCCAACAAAGAATCCTTTATCTGCTTTACCATCGAATTTTCCTAAATGGTCTAAGGTATTGAGTATTGTCACATGACATCCAAAAGGTCTAAGAAATCCTATTGCAGGAGTTCTACCATTAAAAAGTTCATATGATGTCTTATTGTGAGGCTGCACAACTAAAACTCTATTTTGAACATAACAAGCAGTGTTGACTGCCTCTGCCCAAAAAGTTATAGGTAGCTTAGAATCAGCTAACATTGTTCTAGCAGCTTCTATTAGTGTTCTATTCTTTCTTTCAGCTACTCCATTTTGTTGTGGAGTTCTAGCAACACTAAATTCTCTCCTAATACCTTTTTCTTTGCAGAAATCATCCATAACTCTATTATTAAACACTGTCCCATTATCACATCTAATGACTTTTACTTTCTTGCTTACTTGGTTTTCTATCTGTGTAATGAAATCCTTAAGGATGCTTGATGTCTCATCCTTAGTAGCTAAAAAGAAAACTCATGTAAATCTGCTATAGTCATCAGTAATAACTAGACAATATCTCTTATGCATTATGCTCATTACTAAAATAAGTCCAAATAAGTCCATATGTAGCATAAACAAAGATTGATTGATAGAGTTAAAAATCTTGGGCTTACAAGTGGCTTTGTGTTGTTTTCCTTTTAGACAAGCAATGCATGTTTGATCATTTTCAAATCTTTTGTGAGGTAAACCTCTTACCAAACCATTCTTAACAATTTTATTTATGGTTTTGAAATTAATATGACCAAGCCTTCTATGCCATTTCATTGATTCATCCAATGTGGCCTTTGCAACAAGACAAGTTAAATTCTTTTTAGGAACAATGTTTTTCATGTCTACACTGTACATATTGCCCTTTCTAGGAATTCTAAGAAGTACTTGACTTTCATCAGGCATCTTAAAATCAGGAGAAAGTACAAGACATTCAGTCTCACAAAAAAGAACATTGTTCTTTTTGTCACACATTTGTGAGACACTAAAAAGATTATAATTTAGCTCTTTTACATAGTACACATCTTCAAAATCTAAATTTCCAGTTTTGATTGTACCTTGACCAGAAATTTTGCCACGAACACCCCCTCCAAAGGTAACATATCCTCCATTGAATGATTGAAAATCTGAAAGATAAGACATGTTGCTTGTCATGTGCCTTGAACATCCACTATCTGAGAATCCTTGATCTTCTTGTTTATCAGTTGAATGTTCCTGCACACAAATAAGAGTGTTAGTTTCTTTTGGGGACCCAAGCCATTACTGACTTGGATCTGCCTCTTGCATCTATGTAATTTAATCTTTTAAGGATAGTTGATGCAACATTGGATTTTAGAATCCAACATGCTGAGGCCTTAACAGCATTTGCCCTGTTTCCCTTAGCAGCAGGAATAACATGCTTAGCAGCAGGAACTGCTAGCTTTGTAGTTATACCCTTTGGTCTCCAAATTTGTTTTTGAACCACTGCTTTTGTTTGAATGGGCCTTTGAACAGTCTTTGGTGCATGTTTGAAAGTTGTTTTTGCACCCTTAGCTGTTAATTTTGGGTTAATAGTCATAAAAGGTCGAGCAGCAGGAACAAATTGTCTAGCAGCAGGAACCATTAGTCTAGCAGCAGGATCTGAGTTTGAGCCAGACTTGTTTTTTACTACTCTGGGGTTTGTTCTCTTAATACTAGAACTAGAGTGAAAGTGAGATTTAGGTGTTTGCTTTTTGTGGTTCACTCTATGGTTTTCATACCCAGTTACCCATTGGTTGCAGAAAGCTGCAAGATGGTCAAAACTACCACATGTGTAACAAGCTTTGTTATAAAAAGCAAAGTCATCACCTAATGGGTTAGACTTGAGGTTATTCCAATTCCTTTGGTTACCTCTGGGCTTGTTGGTGGTTCTATATTGCTCACAATATCTAACTGGTTGCCTAACATGCTTAATGTTTGATTTAGGCCTATCAGTATTGTGTTTGACTATCTTAGGAACACTTGTTCCTACTTTCTTAACCACTTCAGGTTTAGACATAACCTGATCTTCATCATCATCACTATCAGTTGTACAATCTTCAACAACTATAGCATCTACTTTCTTAACAAAGGACACCTTGTCCTGATAAAGTAAAGTTTTATCTAAACTTTTACTTATCTTTTCTACCTTAAGGCTCTTGCTAGCCTTAGAACCATATTCCATGACTGGTTCTTGAAACTCAGCTAAACCTGTATGTGCAAGGTCAATACCTGGAGTTGAATGAATACCTCTATATGGTGGAGGAACAGTGTTATAACCTACACCAGAATTAGCTTTATCAATTACTTGAGCTTCCCAAATCTTATTAACTCCCTCTGAGGCAGAAGCTAAAGCATCTACAGTTATTTTAACTTTTTCTTTTTCATTTTTGTGTCTAGCTAATGAATCATTAAGCTCCACAATACACTCATCTTTGATCCTTATGTCATTTTTAAGTATATTAATGTCATTAACAAAACTAGATTCATTATTCTTAAAATGTAAGACTTGTTTTTCTAGAACACCTAGACCTCTTTTGTGATTAGCAAAATTAAAAAGAGCATTAAGTAGCTCTTCTCGATGAGCATCAAATCTCTTACTAAGGTCTTCATAAGCTTTAAGATTAGAGCATGATTCAATACAATTTATGATAGAATTTACCTCTGAATCAGAAATGGCCATTAGAGCAATCTCATTGGCAACAAGAGCAGCATTTGGTGGTGCATCCTCTTCATTAGCCATAGAGCTCCAATCATATCCAACACCATCAATAGCCAACATAGCCTTTGGCTCTTCAACTATTACTTCCTTTCTCTTATCTTGCTTATACCATGTGTTCCTATTATCCTGCTTCCTTGGGCTTTTACATTCTTTAGCAAAGTGTCCTAACCTATGACAGTTGAAATACTCCACTTTCTTCTTATCAAACCCTGCAGTTTCATTACCATTTATGGTAATTTGCTTCCCAGTTTTTTGCCAAAACTTCTTAGCCCTCATGCTAAGTAAGGCAACTTGCCACTTAATATCCATCTCTTCCAAATCATCACCATCTACCTTCTCAAGGTCTTCATGATTTAGAGGAGAACCACTAGATTGACTGGTTATAAAGGCATAAAATGTTGGATCTCTAAGTCCAGCAACTTCCTTTTGTGAACTAGTAGAAGGACCACCATAAGTAGCATTAGAAACACTTTCAACTTCATCTACCTCTTCAGACTTACTAATACTAGGAAATGATAAGAGTGCAGCATTCCCAGAACTAGTACCATAGTTTCCAGACTTCTTTAGACTTTGTTCAACAATTTTGAAGTTGTTGTACAAATCATTGAGTTTCATGGTTTCAATGTCTGGCTTGTTCATCCAGACAATAACATGAGTATGGAACTCATCAGGTAGACTTCTCAAAAACTTCATGTTGAGATCTTCCTTCTCTATCTCAACACTCAACACAGCTAACTGACTGACAAGCTTATGCAACCTTGAGAACAACTTATCAAGAGTTTCATTGCTAAAAGCAGTAAAGTTTTCAAATTGTTGTTTCAGCAATGTCTTCTGTGTCTTTTTGGTAGTTTCATTACCACCAAACCATGCACAAATCTCTTCAAAAAGAGTTTTTGCATCAAGATACTTGTTAAAAGATAACATCTGCTCACCAGGAATGGTCATAAGCAACAAATTTCTTGCTTTTTGATCATTTCTCTTCTGTATCTTTTCATCATTGGAAACTGGTCCAGTATTTCTTTTCCTAAGTGTTTTGCCTTCTAGGACAACATCTGAATAGCTTGGTGAAAAAGAATCACCATACATAATGATATCCCAAAGAGTATAATCTTGAACCATAAAATATTGCTCAATTCTCATCCTCCATAACTCAAACTCATTCTGTTTGATCATGGGCAACTTTGCAGCAACATTTGAAACCTGAGCATCTTGTACATCCATTTCTATTTTAGCTTCTAAATCAACTATATCAGCCTTGCTCTGATACCACTTGATAGGACTCGACACACGGTTAAGGTGGTTAAACCTTTTGTTCTTTGTGTGTATGATATATTGAGTGAATATGATTAAGTACGCGGAATTTACTTAACCACACTTAGAAGGTTATTTTTGTTATGGAAATGGAAAGGTTATGTTTGTTCTATGACAATGAACAATGAAAGATTAACACCAAACGATTCAATATTATTAATGATAATAATACGAGTGATCTTGAAATATCACTAGGGTTACAACCTTGAATCTTAAGTTTTTCTAACTTGTGATATTCTTGTGTTTGTTCTATGTCTTAACTGTTATGAACTTGTCAACTTATTCTCTTAAGTCTACACATAATATCGAGACTAAGATCTTCTTTTATAGTCCAAGAAGATCTTTACATATTGCTTAAAGTCTAGCCGACTTACTTGTTAACTTATCTTGAGTGTGTCAGTACATAAGATACAACATGTATCTGTGTACACAACTTGTTAACTAAGCACATGGGGTAAGATATTATCTACCGTATATTGTTGACCAAAATACAAATAATATCTTTTCATACTTATCCAGTTAGCAGCAGAATGTTCATTAGCAGCAGCAATGAGTTATCGCTTAGCAGCAGGATCAAGTATAATAGCAGCAGGATCAACAGCAGCAGAATGCTAAGCCTAGCAGCAGAATCAAATGTTCTAGCAGCAGGAACAACATTAACAGCAGGAACCAAATGCACTAGCAGCAGAATCACACTTAGAGATATTCTTTGATTAGAACCCAATATTAAACTTCTTGAATATTTAATTCCCAGCAACTTTCACTTTCTTGTCTACTTGGTTTTCTATCTGTGTAATGAATGTCTTAAGGATGCTTGTAGTCTCATCCTTAGTAGATAGAAAGAAAACCCATGTAAATCTAGTAAAGTCATCAATTATAACAAGACAATATCTCTTATGCATTATACTACTTACTGAAACAGGTCCAAATAAGTCCATATGAAGCATAGACAATGATTGATTGATAGAGTTAAAAATCTTGGCTTACAAGTGGCTTTGTGTTGTTTGCCTTTAAGACAAGCAATGCATGTTTGATCATTTTCAAATCGTTTTTGAGGTAAACCTCTTACCAAACCATTCTTAACAATTTTATTTATGGTTTTAAAGTTAATATGACCAAGCCTTCTATGCCATATCATTGATTCATCCAATGTGGCCTTTGCAACAAGACAAGTTAATTTCTTTTTAGGAACAATGTTCTTCATGTCAACACTGTACATATTGCCCTTTCTAGGAATTTTAAGAAGTACTTGACTTTCATCAGGCATCTTAAAATCAGGAGAAAGTACAAGACATTCAGTCTCACAGAAAAGAACATTGTTCTTTTTGTCACACATTTGTGAGACACTAAAAAGATAATAATTTAGCTCTTTTACATAGAACACATCTTCAAAATCTAAATTTCTAGTTTTAATGGTACCTTTACCAGAAATTTTGCCACCAACACCTCCTCCAAAGGTAACATAGCCTCCATCTATTGATTGAAAATCTGAGAGATAAGACTTGTTGCCTGTCATGTGCCTTGAACATCCACTATCTGAGTATCCTTGATCCTCTTGTTTATCAGTTGAATGTTCCTGCACAGTAATAAGGAGTATTAGTTTCCTTTTGGGACCCAAGCCATTACTGACTTGGATCTGCCTCTTGCATCAATGTAATTTAATCTTTTAAGGACAGTTGATGCAACATTGGATTTAAGAATCCAACATGCTGAGGTCTTAACAGCATTTGCCCTGTTTTTCCAAGCAGCAGTACTAACTGCTTTCCTAGCAGTTTTAACTGCTGGACTAGCAGTACTAACTGCTGGTTTTGCAGTTGAACCCTTTGTTTGAAAAATGTTTTTGGTCTCTTAGCTGTTGATTTTGGGTTAACAGTCATAAATGGTCGAGCAGTTGAAACTGCTTGACTAGCAGTAGAGACTGCTGTCGAAACTGCTCTGGGTTTTGTTCTATTAAAATTAGAACTAGAGTGAAAGTGAGTTTGAGGAGTTTGCCTTTTGAAATTCACCCTATTGTTTTCATACCCAGATACCCAATGGCTGCAGAAAGCTGCAAGATGATCAAAACTACCACATGTGTAACAAGCTTTATTATAAAAGAAAAAGTCATCACCTAATTGGTTAGACTTGAGGCCATTCCAATTTCTTTGGTTACCTCTGGGCTTGCTAGTGGATCTATATTGTTCACAATATTTAACTGGTTGCCTAACATGTTTAATGTTTGAACTAGGCTTAACAGTATCCTTTTTGATCACTTTAGGAACCCTTGTTCCTGCTTTCTTAACTACTTCAGGTTTAGACATAACCTGTTCTTCTTCATCACTATCAGTTGTACAGTCTTCAACAACTATAGCATCTAATTTCTTAACAAAGGACACCTTGTCCTGATAAAGTAAAGTTTTATCTAAACTTTCACTTACTTTTTCTACCTTAAGACTCTCAGTAGTCTTAGAACCATATTCCATTATTGGTTCTTGAAACTCAGGTAAACCTGAATTCCTTAGGTCAATCCCTGGGGGTTTTGGGATGCCTCTATAAGGAGGTGGGACACTCTTATATCCTACTCCTGACTTAGCTCTATTAATCACTTGACATTCTATTATGTTGTGCACACCTCTAGAAGCATGTTCTAGTGCCTATGTAGTCAAGTGAATGTTTTCATTTTCCTTTTTGACCCTATCAAAAGCTTCTCTCAAAAGCTTAATTTCAGCATCTCTAAAGAATATGTCCTGTCTTAGGAGAGCTTTGTCATCAGAAAAAGCTAATTCATTTTCCTTATAGTGTGTGATTTGTTTCTCTAGAGTCTCTAATCCACACTTATAGTTTATAAAGTTTTGAAAAGTGCTGCTTAGCTCTTTCTTTTGATCATCATATTGTTTGATTAAAACTTGTAGAGCATTAAGAGCAGTGCAAGTATTTGAACAAGCTTTATGATTTTGTACCTCAGTAGCAGAAAAAGCCATAAGTGCCATCTGAGTAGGAGTTTCTTCTTCATCTGCCATAAAGCTCCAATCAAAACCTAAGCCATCAATAGCTACCATAGCTTTTGGCTCAATAACCTCCTCTGTTTTGGATTTGCTTCCAAAACCTCTATTCTTGCTATCTTGCTTCCTTGGACTTCTACATTCTCTTGAGAAGTGCCCCATCATGTGGCAGTTATAGCACTATATCTTTGACTTATCAAAACCAGCAGCATCAGTGTTGCTGATTATGAGCTTGATCCGTGCTAAAGTATAAATAAATAATATCAGATGGATACACGTGATACGCGGGAAATGACAAATCAACCCTTTAGGAAAAAGGTTAACTTACAAAACCCGTGAATACGATATGTGTGATACCGGGCAAGTGTTTCCCGAGTCGTGTCCCAGCGAGGTTGGATTCGACAATCGTGTAAGGTTTGGAATTAGAGTGACTGATGATTGGAATATGAAATTTTGTATTTTTTAATTCTAATTTAGATATGAGAAACAAATTCTCAAAAGAAAATTAAGATTAAAACAAATTATATTAAAAATGCGAAAAGGGAATTATAAAAACGGGTTTAAAAACCAAAACCTCTAAAAATTAATCTTACAAGTCCCAAATTAATTTTCCTAAGTTCTATATGACAAAAGAAAATTTTGGAAAAAAGATTTATATTTTTATGATTTTTTTATTTTTTATTATAAATTAAAAACTATTTTAAAAAGAAAAATACATAAAAATATTAAAACTATTCTAAAAATTCTGAAAATTTTTGTGAAATTACTTTATGTTAAAACAGTCCTAGGAAAAATACAAACAAGGTGCCAGCTTATTGGGATAAGTTGGTAATAAGCTAAATGGTTCGGATAGCTTAAAATGGAAAGGTGGGTTAAGAATAAAAGTGTGTAGAGTTTAACTGGAAAAGACCCAAGGGCAGTTGGTTGTGTTGTGGGTTGGTGAGTCAAGAGACCAGGGTTCGAATCCCTTGGTTCTCTTTTTGCTGCTTATTTTATTTTTTTTATTTTTATTATTGAAACTCAACAAGCACTAACCAATGAGCAATTTTTACAACAACAATTATTTTTGAAAACCTCAAATAAGCTCAGAATGAGCTAAAGTTTGCTGATCAGTTGGCTAAAAAGGGAAAAAGCCCAAGACTGATCAAAATGGCTGATTAGCTATTTTATAAGCTAAGGCACAGTTGAAATAAGCTAAACAACCAACAATTAGTTAAAATGAAAACTGAATAAGCCACAAATAAAAGCAAATAAGCACTGAGCAAAGAAAATAAGCCAAAAGGTTCTAAGGGTCTGCTGATCTACCCTTGGTGCAGGGCAAATTTTGGCTTTTTCAAGCCACTAAAAATCTACTATAAGCTGCTCTAAAAAATCAAAGAAAAATGGGAAAACTTAGACTAGCAAGCCAAGTTTATCTGAGCCAAATTTAAGCTTATCACAACTTATATTGAGCTAATGAAAAATCATGGAAAATCACCTGAAAATGGAAATTTCAACTGATGCAAGGACTGTTGTGATCTAACTTCCTCAAATCCTAACCAACTAATGCCACATCTTTCCAACTCACTAAATAGTCCAAAGTGAGTATGAAGAATACAAAAACAAGTGCTTAACTGAGCTTATAGCTTTAGTAGCAGCCCTATAAGTGTACTTATGAACTCAAACCCTATAAATTATTGAAAACAGACCACAAACTCTTCTCAATGTTTAGAAAAGTGCAAATGAACAGTTCTTACCCAGAATGACCCATTTTGGGTTTTAACCCAAACAGTCCTTATTGGGTCTGATTTGATTTTTAAAACTAGTGAGAGACTGTTTTAAGCTTAACTCTTGGAATAACAATGATTAACTAACTTCATTGATATCTGATGAACAACTTTTTAGCAGAAAATAAGCACAAATTAAGCTTAGTCCTATATATGCTATTTTTGGCCTTTTTAAGGTTTTTAAGTAAAAGCTAGAAAAAGCTATTGTAAACTATCAAGTTAACTTTAAAAAGCAATAATAGGAACATTCAAGCTAAGATAAAACAAATAAGCACACAAATAAGCATTTGAACAATGAAACATAAGAATTGGAAAATGCTTACAAATTCCCTTAGCATCAAAACAAGTACTGAATTCAAATCACCATATCATCCTATAGCTTCCCAAGAAGCTCTAAACCATGGGCTTCCATATTTCACCATGCTCCAGCTTATATTGTCCAACAGCTTATTTTTTAGCTTATTTTGACTTTTTTTTTGACTTTTTTGGTATTTTTAATATTAAGACTGAATTACACTATTATAAACTTATCAAAAGCTATAGTGAGCTTATGTAAGCTTATAGAAACAGAAAAGAAGCTATTTTTAATAACACTTAACTTAATTCGAATTCTCAGTACCACATAGAAACTTAAAAACTTGGATTTAACATTAACTAATGGAAATTGTACAAAGATTAATGATAAACAGACTTAAATTAACTTGGAATGATAACTGAAAATTGAAATTGATAAAACTTAAACAATAAAAATACAATACGATTAAAGAAATTAACTACTTGCCATTATAGGCTACAAAAGCTCATATTTATACTAAAACTGAGGTGGGATTAATCTCTTGTGCCTCTCTGATCATTTCTTGACATTTGGATTAGCTTGAAATCATCTCAGCCTTTAATCTTCAGTTTTGGCGCCAAAATAGTCAAAGTGGGAAAAACCACTTGACTGGTTAACTATGATGATAACGAAGCAATTAATGCTTCTTGGTTTGTTAGGAAGTGTATAGAAGAAGTTAGGAGGGGGTGGATGTGTCAGGGATAAGGTTTGGCTATGGTGGTATGGTTTTGGGTTTAGGCGGTAAGTGGTATAGAAGAAGGGTGGTTTGACTGATATTTTGACCCCGGTATTAGCTTAGAAAAGGTGGGTCGGGTTGTTGGGTTATTTGGTTGATTGGGCTTGTGGAGTTAGTTTAGTGAGTGGGCTGGGTTTATTTTAGTAGCTGGGTTTATTTTTATTGGATTAGATATGGAATAGGTTTAACTTTAAGGGACCAATGTTGTCAATTCTGAAAATCCAGGGACTAAGGCTGCCAAAAATGAAATTATTTCCAAGGACCATTTGTGTCATTTTGGTATTTTTGGGGGTTGACTTTGACTTTTGTCTTCACTTGATCAAATGCACAATTGTTGTCGAGTCGATCCAAAAATATTCGTTTTCGTTCCATTTTCAATCCTTTAGTACCTGAAACACATAAAACACAAACCAAGGATATCTGCAATATATATTGGGTGTTTTTGGTCATTTTAGTGTCTTTTATGGGTATAAAATGATGAGTATTTACACACTCATCAATCCCCCACACTAAGCTATTGCTAGTCCCTAGCAATCCGATCATATAAAGTAATGAAAGGATCAAAAGAATACCAAGCATACCCCGTTTTGAATTTTTACAATGCCAGAAATTTAAACTTAGAACAAAAAATATATAACAAGCTTGATTTCCAAAAGTGGTATCATGGAACGGGATTCATACAAAATGGGTGTCTCCAGGGAATTGAAATCGTCATCCTCTTTTTTATACTCCCAACTAAGCTTAAATTCAATGTGCAAATGTTTTTGTAAAATGCTAACACTACTTATACTAATAATCTATGTAAGCCGAAACTTAACTTTTCACTCCCACAATTATTCAAGTTAGGTGACTGTGCTTGATTTTTAAAATTTTGATAACAAAAATCGACGTTTTTATAAAACTTTGACTAATACTAGTTACAAGATAGATTTAAAATTTACAACAAGCAAGCTTCAAAATTTATTGCATTTTGCAATATCATTCCATTTTCTTTTCATTTTTCTTCTTTTTTCATTTTTTTTTTTTTACTTGTGCAAAATAAACTAACGGAGTTTCACGGGAACCAAGACCTTACACCTTTCGGAATAAAGGATCCAAGGGCCGTTACAACGGAGAGTTCCAAGACTCTAAACATTCCTGAAATGAGGATCCAAGGGTGTTAGACCAAGACCTCACACATTCCTAAATTAGAGGTCCAAGGGCCGGTGTAAGAGGGTAGCCAAGACCTAAACGCCTTCCGAAAATAAGAATCCAAGGGCCGATCTTGAACCGTAGCTTTTTAGCACATACATTTATTACTTAACTTTTACATTATTATGACATATGCTTGTTCCGAAGTTTAAATAAAGCTTTGAACTAGTATTTTTCAAAATCATATAGAAAAATGATTTTGTGTGTTCAAATGTTTGAAAATAAGCACTAATTAAGTTAGATTAAGAGCTCCTGGGAGAAAAAGCCATAGATTACTTGTATAAGCTCTAAAGAAAACCACTATTCTACGCTTAGCATTTTCATTTGCACATATCGTAAAACCTTAGTCTAATTGTTAAGGAAGAAACCAGATCAACACTCTGGCAGAGTCGGGATTCCCTTTGTTCTAACCTAATCAAGACTAAACACTTCTTTTTTTATTGCAATTTCTTATCTAAAAACGAAAAAAATTTAAAATTTTGCCAAAACGGGGGTACTAGGGCACTAGAAGGTACAAATGTGACAAAAAATCGCGAGAATTCCCCCCCCCCCCCCACACTTAGAATTGAATATTGCCCTCAATATTCAAAGTACCGGCTATTATGCCGACACTTAGAACGTAAAAAGGTAATACTAATAGCCAAGTGTGTGAAAGAAATCTCTATTTTCACAAACAGGAATAATAAGATATCCCTAGATAAACGTTAGCAATCAAGATCGGATATTGGGAGGCTGGATTGAAAACAGGCGCAACAATCATCACAATCCAAGGGAAACCTGAAAATCAGAGCAAACAACACAAAAGCCAAGCACATTGGGATTCCCCCACACTTAGTTGTTAGAAAGAAGAGAGAAGACAGAAACATGGGCGTTTACCCATGCAATGCTAATGTTTTTGTTAACCGAGTCACCAGCTTGACTCAACCCCGAATTCATTTGTTCTTGGGGGAGCATGTGGAAAAGAAAATCTCCATCTGACTTTCATTCGAAATGTTTGGATAAACATTGAAGTTCTTGAAAGTTCCACTCCGATGAGATACATCCGGCTCAAAAGAATGATAAATTGAGATGCCGGGGTCAAAAACTTTGTCCTCATTTCCGTAAGGAAATGATAGTAAAGTTTCAGTCAGATTTAACTCCATGCAGAAAAGGAGTTCACCATTAAGATAGAACAGAGGGGAATTACTTTTCTCCATAATTACAAGTTCCTCAGATGAGGTTTGTAACTTGAAATTCTTGTCGGGAGTCAATTTAATCATTGAATGATTTTTACTACCATCGAGTATGCCTGGATTAAACACTTTGTTTTCACAAGAAAACTCAACAGGATACTCGATGGAAGACTCCTCAGAGAAAAGAAAATCATCCTCTGGGGATGGAGGAGAGAAGTTATTTAGCTCAGTCATGGTTTTATTTTTTAGGTTTTCATCTCCAAGGGATTTATCATCAGAAGGTTTTCCATATAAAAGTTCTTCCCATTCTTTACGATCAGCACCAAAATCAAAAAGATCATCATCTTCATCCCCCAGTGGGATTGGATCGATGTGAGCGAGTTCATCGGCGAACTCCTCAAGAAGATGATCACTTTTAGACGTTTTAATATCCTTCGGAGGGAGAGAAGGTGACGGATCATCATTAAGCCACTTCTCGAAGAAGAGAATGTCTCCTTCCGGATCAAAGTCTGTATCATCAATTTTCGGTGAAATTGAATCATTTTTGAGACAAGCATCGATCTCTTCCAAAACGAAGTCACTTCCCTCAAACAGAGTGAGGGAAGGGGAAGAGTCGGAAAGAATTGGTTGAGAAGAAGGAGTGGGATTGCCACTCAAAGCATTAACCGAGAAAAAGTCACTACCCTCAACGGGGATAGGAAATGATGGAGAGATTGGGTCAGAATCCATCTTGTGCTCAAAATGGGGAAGTGATGCCTCAACATAATCGATGTTATCATAAGATGAAGAATCCTCATCACTTGTAGTACAATCATTGTTAGAATCGGAGAAAGTCTCAAAATGATCATGTTAGGATTCGACACACGGTTAAGGTGGTTAAACCTTGTGACTTTATGTGTATGATATATTGAGTTAATATGATTAAGTACGCGGAATTTACTTAATCACACTTAGAAGGTTATTTGTGTTATGGAAATGGAACGGTTATGATAGTTCTATGATAAAGAACAATGAAAGATTAACACCAAAATGATTCAATATTATTCAAAATAATACGAGTGATCTTTCTATCACTAGGGTTACAAAGACCTTGAATCTTATGTTTTTACAACTTGTGATATTCTTGTGTTTGTTGTATGTCTTAACAGTTATAAGTTCTAATAATAAGCTACATTAATATCTGGTCTAAGATCTTCTTTTATAGTCCAAGAAGATCTTTTCAATATTGCTTAAAGTCTAGTTGAACTACTTGCTAACTTATCTTGAATGTGTCAGTACATAAGATACAACATGTATCTGTGTACACAACTTGTTAACACCGTATATTGTTGACCAAAATACACATAATATCTTTTCATACTTATCCAATTAGCAGCAGAATGTACATTAGCAGCAGCAATGTTTAACACTAGCAGCAGAATCCTTCAGCAGCAGAATGTTAAGCCTAGCAGCAGAATCATTTATCGCTAGCAGCAGAATCAAATGTTCTAGCAGCAGGAACAAACATTACCAGCAGGAACCAAATGCACTAGCAGCAGAATCACACTTAACGTTTTTCTTTGAATAGAATCCGATATTAAACTTCTTGAATATTTAATTCCCAACAATCCTCCCCTAAACATGTGAATCCATTTCAACATGTTTCTGAATTAAATTATGGATTGTGAAGATCTTTCAAACACTTCTGTTCTTCAAGATTGAATATCTTTCTCAGTAATTCATCTGCTTTGTTCTTTGACTTTAACAATATCAACACACATCCTAAAGATGGTGCAATTTCCTTGGATGGAGGAATTATAAGAGGCAATGGTGCTGTGTATCTTGGATGCTTGTTTCAACAAGTGAAATCATCTATTAGCATGCCTTTGCAAGTGATGAACAAACGTGGTAAACTGAAATTGAAACTTTTCTTCGTTTGACCTAGATAGAACTTTCTCCTTTGGAATGTTCTTGTCATTTTCAACCTCCATGTCATCATCTTGTATGCTCTTGTCTTTTCCTCCCTTTCATTGGATTATCTTCCTTTTCTGGGCTATTATTTCCTCCCCTGAGATTGTTACCTCCCCTGAGATACAAATAACTTTTGTTTCCTCCCCTTGTTTGGAAGATCTCACTATGTACCAAAATATATGTTTCCTTATCATCTGATCCATCATTTAGAACTTGTTGTCAGACAATGTTGTACATGAAGCCATCAATTCCTTAAGAGTTTAAGTTTGCTGCCCTCATCACTTCTAGGTGTGTTAACTCCTATTAGAGGTGAATCAGTGGACATTTGATTCATGGTCCATCAATGGATGGTTTTAGTGAATCCTTTGAAAATCATTTTAAGAAATTTTTTTTTTTTTTTTTTTTTTTTTTTTTTTTTTTTTTTTTTTGCCTTAGCAGTATGTAATTGATTTTATTATGAAAACCCATACGGCTTTCAACCATTTTGAAGGGATTAAGTGTATAACAGACACTTAATCAAAATTTCGGTTTAAAGCAACCTCTGGTTATGTGAGAACCAATGTTTTCAGTTATAAATAACTGCCTGTGTGAAGATAAACATATTCAAAAGGCTTTCTTGACAGGGTTTCCAGCTCATAGTAATTGTTACCTCTAACACAAGTGTTAGATTCACTTTTACTAGCTGTTCTTTCTATCAGATGTCCTTAGACTTACTCATTATACTTGAAAGTATAAAATGATAGAAACTGAGTTGCATCAGTTACTATCTGATCAACTAAGTCATCAATTCAATGTGAAATTTCATACTTAGGTTTCAAGAAAGAAGTTTTAAGGAGTTTTGAATTCCCAAACTCAGTCCATCATAAACCTAACATGTCAACAACTAGTATCTCAATTCTGCTGCTTCCATTTCACTTGAAACATCCTTTGTGTTCACATGTTCATACCAGAAATTGTTAGTCTAAAACCAAAAGAACAATGTACAAAGTAATTGTCTTGTATTAGAATAATCATAGGACTAACTGTATGAATAACACAATTTCAAATTTGTACTAGCAGCACAAACTTTTGTAATAGCAGTAGTATCTTTTAAAACTAGCAGCACAATCAAAAATTTATTTACAAAAACACAAAGTTTAAAGTCATTGAGGATTAAGCATTCCAATACTTGCTACCAAGTACTGAAACCTTCCAACATCAAAAGCTTTGGTTAGCAGATCTGCAAAATTGAATTCTGAAGCAATTTTAAGTACTTGAATTAATCTTTTCTCATTGCAGTCTCTTATAAAGTGATGTCTAATTTCAATGTGTTTTGTTTTAGAATGTTGCACTGGATTTTTAATAATACAAATTGTACTACTATTATCAATATGAATAACAGTGTTTAAGAAATTGTACCCATAGTCAAGGAGTTGGTTTTGAAGCCATAGAACTTGACCACAGCAACTTGCAGCAGCTATATATTCAGCTTCAATTGTTGAATTTGCCACACTTGTTTGCTTCTTACACTGCCATGAGACAAGTCTACACCCAAAGAATTGACATCCTCCAGTTGTTGACTTTCTGTCCAAGCTAGCACCAGCATAATCACTATCCGAAAATGCTACCAAGTCAAAAGGTGATTCCCTAGAATACCATATACCCAACCTGGGTTGACCTTTGAGATATCTAAAAATTCTCTTGACTGCAGTTAAATGAGAAACCTTTTGAGTAACTTGAAATCTTGCACAGGCACAAACAGAGAACATGATATCAGGTCTAGATGATGTAAGATACATCAAGGAGCCTATCATAGATCTGTAAGTGTGTACATCCACATTTTCTCCATCTAAGTCTTTTAGAAGAGGCTTCTCAGAGTCCATTGGTGTGCTTGCTATTTTTGAATCAGCAAATTGAAATTTTCTAAGTATCTCTGCAACATACTTGTCCTGAGAGATAAAGATTCCTTCATTTGATTGCTTAACTTGCAGACCCAAAAAGAATGTAAGTTCCCCCATGGAACTCATCTGAAACTTATCATGCATAAGTTTCTCAAACTCTAAACACATCTCCTTCCTAGTAGATCCAAAGATAATGTCATCCACATACACCTGCACTAACAGAAGATCCTTCTTGTGCTGTTTGATGAAAAGTGTCTGATCAATCTTTCTTCTTTGAAATCCATTTTCTAATAAGTAGGAAGCTAGTGTTGCATACCAAGCTCTTGGTGCCTGATGAAGGCCATATAGAGCTTTAACTACTCTGTACACTTTGTTTGGATGTTGTGGGTCAATGAAGCCTGGAGGTTGTGAAACATACACCTCTTCTTCAATTGTTCCATATAAAAATGCACTCTTGACATCCATTTGATAAACTGTGAAGCCTAAAAATGAAGCATAAGCTAAGAAAAGCCTAATTGCCTCAATCCTTGCTACTGGAGCATAAACCTCTTCATAGTCTATTCCTTCTTCTTGTGTGTACCCTTGGGCTACTAATCTAGCCTTATTTCAAATCACTATTCCCCTTTCATCCCTTTTATTCTTGAAAACCCATCTAGTGCCAATTACCTTTGCATTCCTAGGTAAATCAACTAGCACCCATACCTTCTGAATCTTGAACTGAAGAAGCTCCTCTTGCATAGCTTCTACCCAGCTTGAATTATCTAAGGCTTTCAGAATGTTCTTTGGTTCATCTTGTGAGAGAAAACATACAAACAAGCAAGAGTTTGAAAACTCATGCTGCTTTGAAGCATAAAGGGAATCAAGAAGCCCTTGTTGGTCTGAAGACATCAGTTGTTGTCTTGTCTTCACACCTGATTGTACATCTCCAATCACATTATCTAGGGAGTGGACTTTGTGAATTCTTGTTTGTGGAGTAGAAGGAACTTGATAATTTGATGGAAGATTGTTGAAATCCACCTCATTATCTGAGAATTCTGCTTCTTTCGTTTCTGAAGGGCCAGCAGCATAATCATTTGGCCTAGCAGCAGAATTAGTAAGCTTAGCAGCAGAATCACCAGCAGAAACAGATACACTACCAGCAGCAACAGAAATGCTACCAGCAGAAACATTTTGTTGTTCCTGAGTTCCATCTTCTTTTCTTTCATCTTCAACACCTTCTTTAGCCTTGCCAGAAGAAGATTCATCAGTTGTTGAAGTTGATTCCACACTTGTACTTGACCATATTGGCATCCAAACATGATCTTGGTTTGTTTCCTTTTCTAACCTTGCCTCATCTGTTGCTTGTGAACCTGAAAAATTATTAGTTTCTGCAACAACAGGCACATAATTCATTTATTTGGTTAGAGATTCAAGATCAAATAGCCATTTTGGTTCTTGACCTTCTACATTAGATTTATCCTCTAAAAACTCCACATGTAGGTTTTCTTCTACAATCATAGTTCTTTTGTTGTATACTCTAAATGCTTTGCTATTAAGAGAATATCCAACAAAGAATCCTTCATCTGCTTTACCATCGAATTTTCCTAAATGGTCTAAGGTATTGAGAATTGTCACATGACATCCAAAAGGTCTAAGAAATCCTATTGCAGGAGTTCTACCACTAAAAAGTTCATATGATGTCTTATTGTGAGGCTGTATAACTAAAACTCTATTTTGAACATAGCAAGCAGTGTTGACTGCTTCAACCCAAAAAGTTATAGGTAGCTTAGAATTAGCTAACATTGTTCTAGCAGCTTCAATTAGTGTTCTATTCTTTCTCTCAACAACACCATTCTGTTGTGGTGTTTTAGCAACACTAAATTCTCTCCTAATACCCTTTTGTTTGCAGAAATCATCCATAACTCTATTCTTAAACTCTGTCCCATTATCACATCGAATGACTTTCACTTTCTTGTCTACTTGGTTTTCTATCTGTGTAATGAATGTCTTAAGGATGCTTGTAGTCTCATCCTTAGTAGATAGAAAGAAAACCCATGTAAATCTAGTATAGTCATCAATTATAACAAGACAATATCTCTTATGCATTATACTACTTACTGAAACAGGTCCAAATAAGTCCATATGCAGCATAAACAATGATTGATTGATAGAGTTAAAAATCTTGGCTTACAAGTGGCTTTGTGTTGTTTGCCTTTTAGACAAGCAATTCATGTTTGATCATTTTCAAATCTTTTGTGAGGTAAACCTCTTACCAAACCATTCTTAACAATTTTATTTATGGTTTTGAAATTAATATGACCAAGCCTTCTATGCCATTTCATTGATTCATCCAATGTGGCCTTTGCAACAAGATAAGTTAAATTCTTTTTAGGAACAATGTTCTTCATGTCTACACTGTACATATTGCCCTTTCTAGGAATTCTAAGAAGTACTTGACTTTCATCAGGCATCTTAAAATCAGGAGAAAGTACAAGACATTCAGTCTCACAGAAAAGAACATTGTTCTTTTTGTCACACATTTGTGAGACACTAAAAAGATTATAATTTAGCTCTTTTACATATAACACATCTTCAAAATCTAAATTTCCAGTTTTAATGGTACCTTTACCGGAAATTTTGCCACCAACACCTCCTCCAAAGGTAACATAGCCTCCATCTATTGATTGAAAATCTGAGAGATAAGACTTGTTGCCTGTCATGTGCCTTGAACATCCACTATCTGAGTATCCTTGATCCTCTTGCTGATCATTTGAATGTTCCTGCACATAAATGAGAAGTATTAGTTTCTTTTGGGGACCCAAGCCATTACTGACTTGGATCTGCCTCTTGCATCAATGTAATTTAATCTTTTAAGGATAGTTGATGCAACATTGGATTTTAGAATCCAACATGCTGAGGCCTTAACAGCATTTGCCCTGTTTCCCTTAGCAGCAGGAACTGCTAACTTTTCAGTTCTACCCTTTGGTTTCCAAACTTGTTTTTGAACCACTGCTTTTGTTTGAATGGGCCTTAGAACAGTCTTTGATGCATGTTTGAAAAATGTTTTTGCACCCTTAGCTGTTGATTTTGGGTTAACAGTCATAGATGGTCGAGCAGCAGGAACAATTAGTCTAGCAGCAGGAACCATTTGTCTACCAGCAGGATCAGTGTTTGAGATAGACTTGTTTGAGACTGTTCTGGGTTTTGTTCTATTAACACTAGAACTAGAGTGAAAGTGAGTTTTAGGTGTTTGCCTTTTGTGGTTCACTCTATTGTTTTCATACCCAGTTTCCCAATGGTTGCAGAAAGCTGCAAGATGGTCAAAACTACCACATGTGTAACAAGCTTTGTTATAAAAAGCAAAGTCATCACCTAATTGGTTAGACTTGAGGTTGTTCCAATTCCTTTGGTTACCTCTGGGCTTGTTGGTGGTTCTATATTGCTCACAATATCTAACTGGTTGCCTAACATGCTTAATGTTTGATTTAGGCCTATCAGTATTGTGTTTGACTATCTTAGGAACACTTGTTCCTACTTTCTTAACCACGACAGGTTTAGACATAACCTGTTCTTCTTCATCACTATCAGTTGTGCAATCTTCAACAACTATAGCATCTCCTTTCTTAACAAAGGACACCTTGTCCTGATAAAGTAAAGTTTTATCTAAACTTTCTTTTTCTATCTTAGGACCCTCAGTAGACTTAGAACCATATTCCATTATTGGTTCTTGAAACTCAGCAAAACCTGTGTGTGCTAGGTCAACACCTGGAGGTGAATGAACACCTCTATATGGTGGAGGAACAGATTTGTATCCTAAACCAGACTTAGCTTTATCAATTACTTGAGCTTCCCAAATCTTATTCATTCCTTCTGAGGCATGAGCTAAAGCATCTATAGTTATCTTAACATTTTCAGTTTTATTATTGGCTTCAGCTAACTGTTTACTTTGACCAGTAAGTAATTCATCTCTAAATGCTATTCCTCTTTTTAGAGCATTTAAGTCATCAGTAAACCTAGATTCATTACCTTGAAAGTGTGCAATTTGTTTTTCAAGCACACCTATAGCTCTTTTATGATTACTTAAATTAGCTAAGGCAGTAATTAGTTCTTCTCGCCTATTATCAGCTTTTCTTTTAAGTTCTTCATTTTCTTTAAGAGCAGAACATGATTCAGAACATTTGGTTATGGAATTTACCTCTAAATCAGAGAAGGCCATTAGAGCAGTCTCAGTGGCCACAAGAGCAGCATTTGTTGGTGCTTCCTCTTCATCAGCCATGAAGCTCCAGTCATAGTTAACCCCATCTATGGCTAGCATAGCCCTTGGTTCTTCAACTGTGACTTCCTTCTTCTTCTCTTGCCTATACCATGTGCTTCTATTATCCTGCTTCCTTGGGTTTCTACATTCTTTAGCAAAGTGTCCTAACCTATGACAGTTGAAACACTCTACTTTCTTCTTATCAAACCCAGCAGTTTCATTACCATCAATGGTAATCTGCTTACCAAATCTCTGCCAGAACTTCTTAGCCCTCATAGTAAGCAAAGCAACCTGCCATTTGATGTCCATTTCTTCCAAGTCATTATCATCCAACTGATCAAGATCTTCATGAGTTAGAGAGGAACCACTAGTTTGACTAGACATGAATACATAAAATGATGGATCTCCAAGTCCAGCAACATTCTTCTGTGAACTAGTAGAAGGACCACCATAAACAGCAGTAGAAACACTTTCAACTTCATCTACCTCTTCTGAGTTACTAATACTAGGAGATGACAAAAGTGCCACATTCCCAGAACTAGGACTATAGATTCCAGACTTCTTTAGACTTTGTTCAACAATTTTGAAGTTATTGAACAAATCATTGAGTTTCATGGTTTCAATATCTGGCTTGTTCATCCAGACAACCACATGAGTATGGAACTCATCAGGTAGACTTCTCAAAAACTTCATGTTGAGATCTTCCTTTGCTATCTCAACACTTAATACACTTAGCTGACTGACAAGCTTGTGTAATCTAGAAAACAACTTATCAAGAGATTCGTTGCTATTTGAACTGAAATTTTCAAATTGTTGTTTCAGCAATGTCTTTTGTGTTTTCTTGGTGGTTTCATTACCACCAAACCATGCACAAATCTCTTCAAAAAGAGTTTTTGCATCTGGATACGTGCTAAAGGATAGCATCTGTTCACCAGGAATGGTCATAAGCAACAAGTTTCTTGCTTTTTGATCATTTCTCTTTTGTATCCTTTCTTCATTTGAAACTGGTCCAGTATTTCTTTGTCTTACTGTTTTGCCTTCAATGATAGCATCTGAATAGCCTAGTGAAAAAGAATCACCATACATAATGATATCCCAAAGAGCATAATCTTGAACCATAAAATATTGCTCAATTCTCAACCTCCATAACTCAAACTCATTTTGTTTGATCATAGGCAACTTTGCAGTAACATGTGCAGCAGTATCTTGAACATCCATTTCTCAAGCTTCTTCTTCTAAATCAATAATATCAGCCTATCTCTGATACCACTTGTTAGGATTCGACACACGGTTAAGGTGGTTAAACCTTGTGACTTTGTGTGTATGATATATTGAGTTAATATGATTAAGTACGCGGAATTTACTTAATCACACTTAGAAGGTTATTTGTGTTATGGAAATGGAACGGTTATGATAGTTCTATGACAAAGAACAATGAAAGTTTAACACCAAAACGATTCAATATTATTCAAAATAATACAAGTGATCTTTCTATCACTAGGGTTACAAAGACCTTGAATCTTATGTTTTTACAACTTGTGATATTCTTGTGTTTGTTGTATGTCTTAACAGTTATAAGTTCTAATAATAACCTACATTAATATCTAGTCTAAGATCTTCTTTTATAGTCCAAGAAGATCTTTTCAATATTGCTTAAAGTCTAGTCGAACTACTTGCTAACTTATCTTGAATGTGTCAGTACATAAGATACAACATGTATCTGTGTACACAACTTGTTAACTAAGCACATGGGGTAAGATATTATCTACCGTATATTGTTGACCAAAATACACATAATATCTTTTCATACTTATCCAATTAGCAGCAGAATGTACATTAGCAGCAGCAATGTTTAACACTAGCAGCAGAATCCTTAAGTAGCAGAATGTTAAGCCTAGCAGCAGAATCATTTATCGCTAGCAGCAGAATCAAATGTTCTAGCAGCAGGAACAAACATTACCAGCAGGAACCAAATGCACTAGCAGCAGAATCACACTTAACGTTTTTCTTTGAATAGAATCCGATATTAAACTTCTTGAATATTTAATTCCCATAGATCATTTGAAGCATCAAGAGGAGAAAAATCACACATTTTGTCGGAAATACCCTCGGACTCACTTTGGATTGAGACAAGGTCCTCAACACTAGACTTTATTACTTTGTCCGATTCCGTTTCCGGAATAGTGCTAAGATGCTCGTCCCCCATTATGAGAGAGTCCTCCGGGACGGGTGTGATTGTAGCTGACGAATCTTTATAATATTCTTGCATTTGAATAGAATCCTCATCATCATCGTCAAAGTAAATGAAAGTCTTGTAAAATTGGGCACTCACTTTGGCTACTTGTTCTTCGGCTAGTAATTCTCCAATTGAATTTTCATTGCAAAATTGGGAACTTACTACCGGTTTGTTTTGTGCAGTGCGAACTTTCGATTTATTTTCGATAATCGTCAAGATGTCCTTCGGAGTTCGATACAAGATATTGCCACCGGCGGCCGTGTTAAGCGAATCTTGATCGTTTTGCGTTAAAGCATTATAGAATATATCAACTTGTTGCAATTCCGAAAAATTGTGATGTGGGCATTTCCATTTTAAATCTTTGAATCTCTCCCAAGCCTCAGCAAAAGTCTCATCAAAAGATTGTTGAAAATTCATGATTTCTTTTCTGAGCTCAATTGTTTTGGAATGAGGATAAAATCTATTTAAGAAATTCGATGCTAGATCATCCCAAGTTGTGATGGAATTAGGAGGTTCATATTCAAGCCATGTGTCGGCTGCTCCTTCGAGTGAAAACGGAAATAGCATCAATTTGATAACTTTTTGCGGCACATCCTTGTAATTGGTGGTCGAGGTCAACTTGTTGAACCAACGGATGTGTGCATACGGATCTTCTCGTTCAAACCCGTGGAATTGATTTGTAGAAACGAGTTGAATCAAATGCGTCTTCAATTAGAAATGATCAGAATTGATTGGTGGTAAAACGATGGCATCTCCGTAACCCTCGGTGGGTGCTTGGAGCATTTCGGCCATTGTTCGATTGTCTGCCATTTTATCAATGGGAATAGTACGAATCTCGGGTTTGGCTATTTGGGCAGCACGTCTACGATTATGTCTTCTCGGAATATCTACAAGTTCACGTAAAGGACTTGTCGACGTAGAAGAACGAGTGCGCATGCACTAAATAAAATAATTCAATTAAAACAAGATCGAAGCAAAACACAAGGAACTTAAACCTTAAATCAACAAGCGTACGGTAGCTCTCTGAAAGAAAAACGCACAGAGTGGCGGAGGAGCAAAGGTGGGCAATAAATGCTCCTTAAAAACCCGCTCCTTTCGGTTTGTCAATTTAATGCCAAACCTCCTGAAACCTCCGTTAGAGTTTGTTTATCAATCAAAGGTGAGCCGAATTCGCAAGCGACACAAAGGCAAGTTTTAAATCTTTTGTTTGGGAACTTATTATGATAATATTCCAAGTTGAGGAATATTATATTGAGATTGCTTTTATCTTTTTTAGCACAAGAAAACGAGAAATGTTTTTGGGTTTTTATTTTTATATGATAATATATATAGAAAAGAAAAGAAAAATATTTTTGTATTTTATATGTTTTATGAAAGTGGAAACTTCTTGAAGAAGGATCTCAAGTCACTAATCGTTTAAACCAAAATGATATAGTCGCAACACAACCTCCCCGGCAGCAGCGCCAAAAATTTGATCCGTTTGAAAGTATATATATATAATATCAGACGGATACACGTGATACGCGGGAAATGACAAATCAACCCTTTAGGAAAAAGGTTAACTTACAAAACCCGTGAATACGATATGTGTGATACCGGGCAAGTGTTTCCCGGGTCGTGTCCCAGCGAGGTTGGAATCGAGGATCGTGTAAGGTTTGGAATTAGAGTGAGTGATGATTGGGATATGAAATTTTGTATTTTTTTTAATTCTAATTTAGATATGAGAAACAAATTCTCAAAAGAAAATTTTGATTAAAACAAATTATATTAAAAACGTGAAACGGGAATTATAAAAACGGGTTTAAAAACCAAAACCTCTAAAAATTAATCTTACAAGTCCCAAATTATTTTTCCTAAGTTCTATATGACAAAAGAAAATTTTGGAAAAAAGATTTATATTTTTCTGATTTTTTTATTTTTTATTATGACTTAAAAACTGTTTTAAAAAGAAAAATGCATAAAAAATATTAAAACTATTCTAAAAATTCTGAAAATTTTTGTGAAATTACTTTATGTTAAAACAGTCCTAGGAAAAATACAAACAAGGTGCCAGCTTATTGGGATAAGCTGGTAATAAGCTAAATGGTTCGGATAGCTTAAAATGGAAAGGTGGGTTAAGAATAAAAGTGTGTTGAGTTTAGCTGGAAAAGACCCAAGGGCAGTTGGTTGTGTTGTGGGTTGGTGAGTCAAGAGACCAGGGTTCGAATCCCTTGGTTCTCTTTTTGCTGCTTATTTTATTTTTTTTTATTTTTATTATTGAAACTCAACAAGCACTAACCAATGAGCAATTTTTACAACAACAATTATTTTTGAAAACCTCAAATAAGCTCAGAATGAGCTAAAGTTTGCTGATCAGTTGGCTAAAAAGGGAATAAGCCCAAGACTGATCAAAATGGCTGATAAGCTATTTTATAAGCTAAGGCACAGTTGAAATAAGCTAAACAACCAACAATTAGTTAAAATGAAAACTTAATAAGCCACAAATAAAAGAAAATAAGCATTGAGCAAAGAAAATAAGCCAAAAGGTTCTAAGGGTCTGCTGATCTACCCTTGGTGCAGGGCAAATTTTGGCTTTTTCAAGCCACTAAAAAGCTACTATAAGCTGCTCTAAAAAATCAAAGAAAAATGGGAAAACTTAGACTAGCAAGCCAAGTTTATCTGAGCCAAATTTCAACTTATCACAACTTATATTGAGCTAATGAAAAATCATGGAAAATCAGCTGAAAATGGAAATTTCAACTGATGCAAGGACTGTTGTGATCTAACTTCCTCAAATCCTAACCAACTAATGCCACATCTTTCCAACTCACTAAATAGTCCAAAGTGAGTATGAAAAATACAAAAACAAGTTCTTAACTGAGCTTATAGCTTCTGAGAGCTTATAGCTTTAGTAGCAGCCCTATAAGTGTACTTATGAACTCAAACCCTATATATATGCTAAGTTTAATCAAGATCAAAGTTTAGAAAAGTGCAAATGAACAGTTCTTACCCAGAATGACCCATTTTGGGTTTTAACCCAAACAGTCCTTAATGGGTCTGATTTGATTTTTAAAACTAGTGAGAGACTGTTTTAAGCTTAACTCTTGGAATAACAATGATTAACTAACTTCATTGATATCTGATGAACAACTTTTTAGCAGAAAATAAGCACAAATTAAGCTTAGTCCTATATATGCTATTTTTGGCCTTTTTTTAAGGTTTTTAAGTAAAAGCTAGAAAAAGCTATTGTAAACTATCAAGTTAACTTTAAAAAGCAATAATAGGAACATTCAAGCTAAGATAAAAAAAAAATAAGCACACAAATAAGCATTTGAACAGTGAAACATAAGAATTGGAAAATGCTTACAAATTCCCTTAGCATCAAAACAAGAACTGAATTCAAATCACCAAATCATCCTATAGCTTCCCAAGAAGCTCTAAACCATGGGCTTCCATATTTCACCATGCTCCAGCTTATATTGTCCAACAGCTTATTTTTTAGCTTATTTTGACTTTTTTGGTATTTTTAAGATTAAGACTGAATTACACTATTATAAACTTATCAAAAGCTATAGTGAGCTTATGTAAGCTTATAGAAACAGAAAAGAAGCTATTTTCAATAACACTTAACTTCATTCGAATTCTCAGTACAACATAGAAACTTAATAACTTGGATTTAACATTAACTAATGGAAATTGTACAAAGATTAATGATAAACAGACTTAAATTAACTTGGAATGATAACTGAAAATTGAAATTGATAAAACTTAAACAATAAAAATACAATACGATTAAAGAATATAATTACTTGCCATTATAAGCTACAAAAGCTCCTATTTATACTAAAACTGAGGTGGGATTAATCTCTTATGCCTCTCTGATCATTTCTTGACCTTTGGATTAGCTTGAAATCATCTCAGCCTTTAATCTTCAGTTTTGGCGCCAAAATAGTCAAAGTGGGAAAAACCACTTGACTGGTTAACTATGATGATAACGAAGCAATTAATGCTTCTTGGTTTGTTAGGAAGTGTATAGAAGAAGCTAGGAGGGGGGTGGATGTGTCAGGGATAAGGTTTGGCTATGGTGGTATGGTTTTGGGTTTAGGCGGCAAGTGGTATAGAAGAAGGGTGGTTTGACTGATATTTTGACCCCGGTATTAGCTTAGAAAAGGTGGGTCGGGTTGTTGGGTTATTTGGTGGATTGGGCTTGTGGAGTTAGTTTAGTGAGTGGGCTGGGTTTATTTTAGTAGCTGGGTTTATTTTTATTGGATTAGATATGGAATAGGTTTAACTTTAAGGGACTATTGTTGCCAATTCTGAAAATCAAGGGACTAAGGCTGCCAAAAATGAAATTATTTCCAAGGACTATTTGTGTCATTTTGGTATTTTTGGGGGTTGACTTTGACTTTTGTTTTCACTTAATCAAATGCACAATTGTTGTCGAGTCGATCTAAAAATATTCGTTTTCGTTCCGTTTTCAATCCTTTAGTACCTGAAACACATAAAACACAAACCAAGGATATCTGCAATATATATTGGGTGTTTTTGGTCATTTTAGTGTCTTTTCTGAGTGTAAAATAATGAGTATTTACACACTCATCAGAGCTTCTTCCCCGTCCTTTGATAGAACTTCTTGGCTCTCATGCTAAGAAGAGAAATTTGCCATTTTAGATCCATTTCCTCCAGATCGTCATCATTGATCTCTTGGAGGTCTTCATAGGTGAGCATGGACCCATTATTTTGACTTGTACGAATTGCACAACAAGTCTTTTCATCCAAAATACTCATGGTACTACTTGATGAACTAGCAGCACCAACAACATCAACAACTTTCACCTCTTCATTTGATTTTGAGGTACTAGGAGTTGACATAAATGCCTTGTTCCCAGTATTAGAACTAGTACCTCCATTTTTCTTCAAATCTTGCTCTACAATCTTGAAGTTGCTATACAAGTCCATCAGTTCCATGGTGTCTAGGTCTGGCTTGTTCTTCCAGACAACAACATGCATAGCCCACTCTTCTAGTAAGCTTCTTAGAAATTTTGAGTTCAAATCTTCTTGAGGCATTTCAATCCCAAGAATAGCAAGTTGGCTCACAATATTCTGAAGCCTATTAAACATACGGTCAAGAGATTCATTGTATGTAGAGGAGAAGTTTTCAAACTGCTGCTTAAGCAGTGTCTTGTGAGTTTTCTTGGTGGCTTCATTTCCACCATATCTGGCAATAATAGCTTCAAATAATGACTTGGCATCTTTGAACTTGCTGAAGTTTAGAAGTTGAACATTGGGAATGGTCATCATCAGCATGCTTTTTGCCTTCAAGTCATTTTTCTTCTTTATTCTTTCTTCTGTAGATGTTGGCTTTGTCTGCAGAGTTGACACTACTTTTCTGTCCGCTGTTGATGAAGTGGTGGTAGGCTGGTAAGAGTCTCCATCTTCAATGATTTCCCAAAGTGCATAATCTTGCACTTGAAAATATTGCTCTATCCTCAGCCTCCACATCTCAAACTCATTCTGTTTGAGCATGGGAATCTTCGCAGCAACATTTGTCTGAATAGATTCAACGTCCATTTCTTCTTTTTCTTCTAAATCAAATATCAGCCTGTGCTCTGATACCACTTGTTAGGATTCGACACACGGTTAAGGTGTTTAAACCTTTTGTATTTTGTGTGTATGATATATTGAGTTAATATGATTAAGTATGCAGAATCTACTTAATCACACTTAGAAGGTTATTATGGTTATGGAAATGGAACAGTTGTGTTTGTTATATATCAATGAACAATGAAAGATTATCACCAAACGATTCAATATTATTAATGATAATAATACGAGTGATCTTGAGATATCACTAGGGTTACAACCTTGAATCTTAAGTTTCTATGTTCTTGAGAGATATATTTTTTACTATTAGTTTTAACACACTATTGAACACACATATCTCTAGTCTAAGATCTTTCTTTTATATGTTAAGAAAGATCTTTGCAATATTGTTAAGTCTAGTCAAACTACTTGCTAACTTATCTTGAGTGTGTCAGTACATAAGATACAACATGTATTTGAGTACACAATTTGTTATTGATCACTTTGCTAAAAGATATTATCTACCGTATATCCTTGACTTTAGTACACAAATATCTTTTCAATACTTATCCAACCAGAAGTTGTATATGTGACAATTATCCACTCAGCAGTATCAACTAGCAGTCCCTTCTTTATACTACCAGTACCAACATCAGTTAGTACGGTTAGATATAACTTGAACAGTCCTAAGATATACACCAGCAGTTGGAACTGTTAGAGTATTCTTCACAGCAGTTGGAACTGTTAATACTTGTAATTCTTGATACTTAATCTTCAGAACATTTAATTCCCAATAATTAGGTTCATTTATTTTTATTCAAAAAAATTACCCTCTTTGATGTTTCCAATCCATCATAATTAAAACACAAAGATCAAGTAATTAAAAAATAAACAAACACTAAATATCACATATATGATCATTAACAATATCATATAGCCACATGCAAACCTTTTGATAAACCCTATTAATAATCTTTATGTGGATTTTTAATGTATTTAATTATTAAAACTCCCATTGGTTTTCGAGCTCATTGTGCCCAATGGACCACAGACGCCAAAATAACTTGGCCGCGTAACTTTTAAATAATTAAATACCACATAGCACATAACCGATTTATTAATATATATAATTAGGGTCTTCCCTAATTTTAGATTTATCTTAAAAAACATGTAGCACTCAATTTTCATGACAAAACATGCATGTTTTTGTCATGAATCCCCATATTGCACTTATAATCATGTAAACACATATTATCAAGCCAATCATGTACGCATACTAAATTAATGACATCACTAAGGTACTCATTAATTTTCACATAAAATTTAGATGCAATCCTAGAGTTTCTATAATTTTTATCACAAAAAAAAAAAAAAAAAAAAAAAAAAAAACTTTAAAAAAAAATCGGATGAACAATATTTTGCGATGAACAGTAACTGCTCGATGAACAGTACTTTGCGATGAACAGTACTGCTCGATGAACAGTACTTTCGATTTAAAAAAATAAAGGTTTTAATAAAAACTTAGAAACCACAAAGTATGCAATAATCAAATAGATCCAATTTTATGTGTTTAGTAATTAATTACAATGTATAAACGGGCTCTTGATGCCACTGTTGGAATATGTAAATCATAAAAACTATAAACACATAAACATATACAACATAACATCAAAGCATACGCAGCGGATTATACAAGATCTATATACACGTAATTAATTAACTAAATATAAAAGTAATGCGTACCTTTTGATTCCTAGCAAGAACAAGGAATCGTGCACTCCAATAACAAGATAAACCCTAATTAGGGTTTAATGGGGATCGACTTATTCAAGTCGAATAGGGCAAGTAACACAAGCTAAAGTAAGGTTGTCCTTCGTTCTTGTACACACGTATTACTAGCGTCTCAATGTGAAAAGCTAGGTTCTTGATCACGAAACAAACCAAACACTAATGTTGTGAATATAGGATCGATTTTCCCAAGGGTATGGGAAGGGACGATCGGCTAGACACAAGGGGAGGGGAGTAGAGAGAAATTTGGCTTGCTAAGGATTCAAGATTAGGGATTTATGAATACAAGGGATTGTATTTATTGACCCACTAAACTTCCTCTCCAAGTTAGGTTAAGAATTAGTTTCCTAATCCCATACCAAAAACGGCCATAAGGATCCTAGATGGATTCTAGATCCTTCTTGATCCCTAATTTCATCTATAGTCCTCCTAGTTAATATTTAACGACCGTTAACCAAACCCCGTTAAATACTAACGACCATTAAGTATTTATTTCGTGAAATGAATAATTAAATTATAACTTAATGTATATTAATTATTCAAACCATTGAGACTCATACATAATGTGTGCAATCCCGAAGTCTCATGTTCGAAACTAGACATACAAATATTAATTTATATCCACAAACTCTAACAAAGAGTGCCTTTCTCTATGGTACTACCGAAGAGGAGGTATATATCTCTCAACCTCCAGGTTTTGTAGATCCAGAACATCCTGACAAGGTGTACAAGGTGGTGAAAGCTCTTTATGGATTGCGCCAAGCTCCAAGGGCCTGGTATGAAACATTGGCTTCTTATTTGTTAGAGAATGGATTCCAAAGAGGAAAGATTGATCAGACTCTCTTTATCAAGAAAAATAAGGGGGATATCTTGCTGGTACAGGTTTATGTGGATGATATTATATTTGGATCCACAAAGAAGGAGATGTGCTTAGAGTTTGAGAAACTTATGCATGATAAGTTTCAGATGAGTTCCATGGGGGAACTTACATTCTTTTTGGGGTTGCAAGTAAAACAATCAACTGAAGGCATATTTATCTGTCAAGATAAATATGTGACTAAGATATTAAGGAAATTTCAATTTACTGATGCTAAAGTGGCAAGCACACCTGTTGATCCAGAGAAACCTTTGATTAAAGATGCTGATGAAGAAAGTGTTGATGTACACACCTACAGATCAATGATAGGATCCTTGATGTATCTTACTTCATCAAGACCAGATATCATGTTTGTTGTGTGTGCATGTGCAAGGTTTCAAGTTAATCCCAAGGCTTCCCATTTAACTGCTGTCAAAAGGATCTTTAGGTACCTTAAGGGTCAACCTAAGTTGTGTCTGTGGTATCCTAGGGAATCACCTTTTGATTTGGTGGCATACTCAGACAGTGATTATGCTGGTGCAAGTCTGGATAGGAAATCAACAACTGATGGTTGTCAGTTCCTTGGTTGCAGACTTATATCATGGCAATGCAAGAAGCAAACAATTGTGGCAACTTCTACAACTGAAGCTGAGTATGTAGCTGCTGCAAGTTGTTGTGGTCAAGTTCTTTGGATTCAAAATCAACTGCTTGACCATGGGTATAATTTTATGAATACCATGATATATATTGACAATAGCAGTACAATATGCATTATTAAAAATCCAGTGCAACATTCTAAAACAAAACACATAGAAATTAGGCATCATTTTATAAGAGACTGCAATGAGAAAAAGTTAGTTCAAGTTGTTAAAATTGATACTGATCAAAACTTTGCAGATCTTCTCACTAAAGCCTTTGATGTTGGAAGATTTCAATACTTGGTAGCAAGTATTGGAATGCTTAACCCTTAAAGTTTTTAATCTGTGTGTTTTTGTACATTAAATTGGATTTGTACTGCTAGGTTGGTCAATAGGTACTGCTATGTATAGTTTGTACTGCCAGTACAAATTTGGAATGTTTTGTTAAGACTGTTAGTCATATGTTTATACTGCTATGAAGCAAATGCTTTACCATTTGTTTTCTTGGTTTTGGACTAACAATTGCAGGTATGGATCGTTTGGGCACAAATGAATTACTAGTGCATTGTGTGAGCAGCAAATGGTGGAATGGTTGCTAACATAATAGATTGATGATGGATAGAATTTGGGGATCCCTTAACAAAGGTTTTATACCTAAGTTAAATGATTCTTTAAAATATCTTTCTTGAAATCTTATTATGATGTTTTGCATAGGAATTGATGGCATAGTTAGTCAGAAAGTAACTGATCTAACTCACTCTCTACCATTTTATACCTTTTGGTATAATGTGTTAGTCCAAGGACATCTGGTAGAGAGAACAACAAGCAAAAGTGAATCTAACACATTTGTGTTAGAGGCAACACCTGACACGAGCTGGAAACCCTGTCAAGAAAGCTCTTTGAATGAGTTTATCTGATCACATGCAGTTATTCATAACTGAAATTATTGGTTCTCACACAACCAGAGGTTGCATTAAACCAAAATTATGATTAAGTGTCTGTCTTTACACTTAATCCCTTCAAAATGGTTGTAAGCAGTATTGTTTTTAATCAAAATTGAGTTCATACTGCTAAGTCAAAAATTTTACAAAAGTTAGTACTGCCAGGCAAAAAGTTAGTACTGGTAGGCTTAAGTTTGTACTGCTGAATAACCGTTAGTACTGGTGCGAAATAACAACTTTTTGAAAATAGCCGTTGAGAGTTTGTTGAGCTTTTTACTGTTCAATATCTTATCTTAAGGGTTTCCTTTTTGGATATTTTTACTTTTAATCTATTATATTCACCTTTCTTCGATCAAAAGTTATCTTTTAATTGAAGTCGGTCCAATAGAAACCCTCATAAGTCTTTCATAATATCTCAATTCACTTTCTTCCATCTACTTTCTAACCTAAATTACTCTACTCCCAGCAGTCAAATCCCACTTTTACTGACAAATAATGGCATCTCTATCTTTTGTTGATAAGCACAATATGGTCGCATATTTGGAAAAAGCAGAGGAGGATACCCAATTCCATCAGATAGTGGACTTTTTAAATGCTTCTCATATAAGGTATTCCTTGACTCTTAATCCCATTATCTATGTCTCCCAAATCAAAGAGTTTTGGCAGACTGCTACTGTCAGAACATTTGACAATGGAGACAAAGAATTAAATGCAACAGTAGATGGCAAATCCATCACTCTTACTGAATCATCACTCAGGAGGCATCTCCATCTGAATGATGACAATGGTATTAATGCTATGCCAAACACTGAAAATTTTGAAACTTTAACCAGAATGGGGTACAACATCCAATCACAATCTTTAACTTTTCAAAAAGGTTGTTTTGCCCCACAATGGAGGTTTTTGATACACACCATCCTTCACTGTCTCACTCCTAAGAAAACCTCATGGGAACAATTCAGTAGCAATATTGCAACTGCTCTCATCTGCTTAGCTACTGATAGGACCTGTAACTTTTCAAAACTTATCTTTGAAGTAATAGTGAAAAATGTTGATAGCAAATCAAAGTTTTTGATGTATCCTAGGTTAATTCAAACTATTTTGAACATGAGGAAACATTAGCTTCTTCCTCACAAAAATATTTATCCAACACCCAAACTTACCCAAAAACTTTTTAGTAATATGAGGATGACCTCAAAAGGGCACAGTGGGGAAGAAGTTCCTTTATTTGATACAATGTTACAGGTACAGGGTGAAGGGTCAACAACCCCAGTTGACTCCCAACACACACCCACAAGCTCATAATTCTCAGCCTCACAACCCACCTCATCACCTGATAGGTCTTTATCCAGAAAGGGCTCTGATGTACCTTAGCACAGAGTTTCTTCCCCTCCCCATGTAGCAGATGAGGCTGACATTTTCAGTATAGGAAGGTCTGCCCCTACTGTCACAGGCTTAGAAGTTGGGCAGGACAGGGGTAACATAATTAAGACCCAACCTATGGTAACACCTACAGTACCAAGTTCTTTTGAACCTAGTACTGTTGGTGGAATCCTAAGCCAACCAGATATATTAGGTGGATCAGAGGCTCACCATGTGGTGGAGTATGAGTCTTTTCCCAACGATGCACCTCTCCCTGAAGGTCACACATCATGAAGTGCTAAGGGCAGTAAGACACTTAATAATTTGAAGGAAATATGTACAACATTGTCTCATAAGGTTTCTACCTTGGAAGATGAGCTCAAAACTCACAAACAGGTCTTTAGAAGTGTCTACACCAAGCTAGTTTTAAAGGTGAAGAAATAGGAGAAAACTGTCAACACTCATTGAGAGGATTCGATACACTATAGGTGGTTAGACCTTTGTTGCTTTGTGTATGTGATATGTTGAGTTAATATGATCAAGTATGCAGAATCTACTTAATCACATTTAGAAGGTTATTTTGACTATGGAAATGGAACACTGATACTTGTGTATTTTGTACAATAAACACCGAAAGTATAATGCCAAAGGATTCAATATTATTGATAATGTTTATGATTGTTCTTGTTCTTGACAGTTATGAATATGAAAGTTTTATCAAATGTTCTTATTCAACATATAAAACTTAATCACATAAAAGACACTCTATTAGTCACACATATGACAAAGCTAAGATCTCCTTTTATAGTCCAAGGACATCTTTACAATATTGTTAATTCTTTTCAAGTCTTGTCGAACTACTTGCTAGCTTATGTGAGTCAGTAACTAAGATACAAAATGTATCTATGTTTACAACTTGTTCTGAGAATATAACATAATGACTGATCACATGGGGTAAGATATTATCTACCGTATATTATTGACTTTATTATACTTATCCATCCAGCAAGAAGACTTAACATTCGAAGAGCAGACTTAATTGTGGTAGTCACCAGAATTAATCGCTACACTTAACCACCAGACTTAACCTTGGAAGAGCAGACTTATCCAGCAGACTTAACTTTGAAAATCACCAGACATAACACTAAAGCTACCAGAATTAACCACTTAAGAGAATTTCCCGATACTTAGTCTTTATGAGGCAAGGCATTTAAATCGGTTGCAGAGCTCCCTTCTTTCATTGTAGCCTTGATCTCCTCTTCAATCTTTGTCTTTTCTTTTAGTAGTCTTCTTAAACTGATTGAAGAATTAAAGAAAAATTCGGGTCTTGCACCATCATTACCATTCATCGATCTTCCAGGTATGTTAGGAGTGACTTCTTCAGTGGTGCTTATGGCCTTGACATGATCCCTTGGGTTGGTTTCAGTTGAGCTCGGTAAACTTCCGTATCCCCTATCTTGAAGAACCTTGCTCATTTGACCAATTTGTTGTTCCAATGCTTTGATCGAAGCTCCTTGATTTCTTGTAGTAGTGTCCGTTGAAGCTCGGATTTCTTTGATCATAGCGGTATTCTCTTCATGTCTTTTAGCAGCATCGGCCATAATTTGCTTTAGAGTGTCATCTAAAGTCTGCCTCCTTTCTTGATAAGCGGGATTAAAGTTGTTCTTTTGATAGAATCCAGGGGTGGCTTCCCTAAATTTCCCTGAAGGTCGGAATGGTTGTCCAAATTGGGTGTAATATGCTTCTTCAAACGTCTCACTTTCATTCTTATTCGGGCAATCTTTAGTGTAGTGAGGTCCTTCGCACTTTTCACATCCAACTTGGGTAGCATACACTTTTTCATCACGCTTCTTCATCTCTCTACTAATTTTATCCAATTGAGCTTGAATAGCAGCAATCCCGTCAAAATTAGTGCTGCTCTTAGATCTAGTAGAGGTCCCATCGTGCCATTTTTGAGAATGATCAGCAGCTTCTTGGATTGCTTTCCTAGCATTGGCTGCACTCATTTGAGGCACAGCTCCCTTAGCGTCCAAGATTTGTCTAGTAGGCACGTCCAATCCTTGATAAAACAATATTATCTCCTGCATAGGGGTTAGATAGTGTTGAGGACATTTTACCAGTAAATCTTTAAATCGTTCCCAAGCTTGATAAAGATTTTTCATCAGGCTCTTGCTTGAAACTGTTGATAGCCTCCATCTTTTTAGCAGTCTTAGCAGGTGGACAATATCTCTTCAGGAATTTGCTCTTCAAATCTTCCCATGTAGTGATTGAACTAGCAGGTTCATTCCTTAGCCACTTGTTAGCAGCTCCTTTTAGTGAGAGTGGAAAGATTCTTAGCATGATTTGATCGTCAGTCACTCCTTCTGAAGTAAACAAATCCGCAATCTCGAGGACCTTTTCAACATGCTCATTAGCATCCTCATGTTCCGATCCACTGAAAGCGTTCTCTCTTAGCTCCTTGAGAAACTGACCCTTCAATTCAAACTTTGACTTATCATCAAACTTTGGTCTAGCAACTCCTGAAGTGTAATCAGCACGGGTTTTTGTTAGGAATATAAATATTCAGATGAAGGTTCGGTCACCCCGAGTATCTATTTAGCATATCACATAGCTCGTAGGCTTATTTATATAAGCTTAGTATTATTAGTATTATTAGTTTTATTAGATTAGTCGTATCTATATTTGTGGAGTGGGTCGGGGCTTTCCCCACTGTCAGCTCACTTCACAGCCCACTAGGGGCATTATTATTAGGAAGTATAAATACCCCTTCCACACTTGGGAAGGGTTGGATCTCTTGTAACTTTCACACACACTTAATCTAATATTCACAAGTTTTCCCAACTCTCTCTCTCTAGTTCTTCCATCTAACTCCATGGATCTAATCTTCCATAACCCAAGACCACCCGAATCAACCACACAATCAAGATGGTTATTTCCTACAATTGGTATCAAGAGCCATGGTTAGGTTCGGTTTGATTGTGTGTTGGTTCTAATTTTTGGTTCGAACATTTCTGCTTAAAACTGTGTCACATATGCTGTTCGAATCTATCAATTTGCTCATTCCACTTTAAATGTCAGTGTTCAATCCATCGCTTTCCTAATTCACATGTGGGCCTCAAATTTTGGTTGGTATCATTTTTCTTTGTTCGAATTTTTTTTTCTTTTCACATACTGCTCGAGATCTTGATGTGTTTTAATATTCATGTGGGCCTCCAACATTTGTTTTTAAGCATTTGCAACTGTGGTCTATTGTTTAAATGGTTTTGAGTTGGTGTTTGTGGCTTATTTTTGTTACACGTTTTTTTAAGATCTCTTTTAAACGGGAGTTAACTTTTGTGTTGAGAGGTATAAGATTAGCTGGTTAACATGTGAGTTTATACATGTGATGAAACATAACGAGCTGTTTATCTTGTTTTCGGCTCCCGTTATTTTGTGGCGTTTATGAGGTCATCAACAAGTGCATATCGTTGATACCTTGATGGGTTGGATAGCTCGTTGTTTTTGTTTTCTGGTTCACATTTATGGGTTGTTGTCTAGTTGTTTTGAGTCCGATCTGGTGTGTAAAATGATGAAGTTCTTGGATGCGGTTTGTGTATGATTTTTGGATGGTGTTTGGCTGTTTGCCAAGAATGGATAATGGGGATAAAATGGGTGATAGTGACAGCTTTGACTGGTCAAAGACGCGGTTTGTCTATAAGCTCACGAACTCGGTTTGTGTATATAAAGTGTACTTGGTTTGTCTGTTTAAACACGAACTCGGTTTGTCTGTTTAACCACGTACTCGGTTTGACTGAATAATCACGAACTCGGTTTGTGTATATAAAGTGTACACGGTTTGTCTGCATAATTACGAACTCGGTTTGTCCATATGCTCACGAACTCGGTTTGTCTCACGAATGCGGTTTGTCTGTACAGTCATGAACTCGGTTTGTCCATTTACTCACAGACTCGGTTTGTGTATATAAGGTGTACGCGGTTTTTCTGTCACTCGGTCAAACGGTCAAACGACAACAACATACATAACCAACAACCTCAAATCCCAGACCATCCTAAACCCACAATAACAACAAACACAAAAACATAACAAAGGAAGTGCTTGATCTCAGTTTGCTCACTAATTGTCACGCATCTTTAAAGATTTCGTTTGAACAAATACCCATCATTGATCGATGTGATGTCAAACTCCATCTCTATATTCGAAAATTCAAGATAAGACACTAACAAGACTGTTATCATGCTCTCTTTCATTTCGTTCAAACAAGGAAAATCAAACAAAAAGGAAATCAAAGATCTCAGTTATCTCCTTTGGTATTACAAGATTCATCTACAAATGACACCAAAGAGACTTTACCATCATTGATCTATATCGAAGCTACACTTCGTTGAATATACGATCATTAAAGAAAAGAACTAAAACAAAAGTGTTTCAGTCTCCTTTTGAATCGGTTACGGAAAAACAAGAGCAAAAACGAATGAATTCATTCACATCACTTACCAGAGTCCTTTGTGGTTTGAAGATTTTGAAGCCTTGTTATGCTATAGGATTCGTTGGTTAAGGATATAAAGAAGATTTAATGGTGTGTCTGTGTTGGGATTAATTTGAGAATCAAAGGGGCAAATTATGTGTTTGATGACCGAGTTTGGAGTGATAAATGAAGTAGGGAGGCGGATCAGTGTTTGATGAAGTAAGAGATTAGGGTTAGTGAGGTTGGAGGAGAAATGGATGAAAAAGGGGGGCGTATTTGTTTAAGTATGAGGAGATTAGGTTAAGTTTGTGATGGGTGTGGTATTAATACCGCATTATTAGGGTTAAGTAGGATATGGATCGGGTAGTTAATTGTTTTGAACCCATGCTTGTTTAACTTTGTCAATGGGCTGGTAAAATTACGTGATACAATGTGACGAAATTACAAAGCACAACAGGTCACAGTCTAGAAATGCATACACCTTGGTTAAATATGGATTGGGCTTAAATCGTGACCTTGGGCTGAGCTTATTGAACTGATATCACTATGGACGATTGTGAATTGAACATAACAGAACTTAGCTAGTTCGACTAGTTAGTGGACGAAAGTGTAGTATTTTTTTTGGATTCACAATTTTTTGTAAGTGTTTGGCTATATGAGTGAGACTTTGGTCGCATATAATCTCCCAAGGATATTCACGTCACGGCTCGTATTTGGGTTTATGAATATCAACGTAGATTCAGAGGTGTGGATTTGCCAGCATTGTCCTAGTGATGCCTACTATTTGAGTGAGCCTGCGGTTTGATATTTGCAATTTGAGTTACAGTTGACTAATTACAATTTGATTAATTGCTAATTGACAAGTTGCTATTTGACTTGTTGCGACTCGACTGATTGGGATGCTACCAGTTGCGATTTGACGTTGCGAGTTAACACTTGCGATTCGACTTATTGCGATATGGTTGATTACGATTTGACTTGTGGCAGCTTGACAAACTGTGACTTGACTTGTTGCGATTTGATCAAGTAGTGATTTGACTTCTGTGACTTGAATCTCGAATGTTAATATTGCACTTCACTATTAGGCTATTCGTGATGATTTCACGGTTTCACTTGTAGATTTTAGAAAATCCCGCGAAAGATTTGATTTCTCGGTTTAAATCTCAAGAGCTGTAAAATCCCGTGAAATTAATTTTGGACAAGTAGGCGGGACTTGGATTTAGACAAAATAAAACTTAAGTGGTTGACTATTTTTTTTCGGGATAAGTTTGTGCTTCAAGATCAGCAGGAATTGGGAAATTATGGTAACTTGGTTGGTTTGTTAATTCACGGGTTGGTGTACTTAGTGTCACAAACATCTCGGGGTGGATGGATGCACGATGTTTGTTGACCCTTGCTCAAGCGTATTTAAGGTGATTAGACCTGGATGTTCAAGAAGTGGATATATACAATAAAGGATGGAAGGTTGGGTATATATCACTACCTACATTTAAAGGAGTTACGTTGTTGTGCTCAATATAGGTTCTAAATCACAATTGCAATTTAAGGTGATTAGACTTGGATGTTCACGAAGTGGATATATACAATTAAGGATGGAAGGTTGGGTATATATCACTACCTATATTTAAAGGAGTTACGTTGTTGTGCTCAATATAGGTTCTACATTACAAATTAAGTGCAAGTATAAGTCGCGAACTTGTCCTTTATCAAGCTTCATCAAGAGATCGTCGTTTCTCAAGCTTCTAACGGGATTGTTGTACAAGATCTTCTCAAGAGGTGGTCACACTTAAAGACAGGAGGTGATTTGTTTGGAGACATGTTTTAACCTTTTACTCACTTTAAAGTCATATGCATTTCATCAAGCGGTTTTGGCATATTACGAGCTTCAATGAATTGTTAATCTACTAAACCATTGATGATGAGGAAAGCAAGGGGTTACTACAAGAGAGTCTTAATCACCATCTTCGTTGCAGTAGTTTCATTTGTCTCTTTCCATGTTTTGTGCCTGACAAATTCACAAACATCACGGACTCTCAGCTTTGGCAAAAAGGTCATTTCATGTCCTTTTTGAGGGGGAGAATTATCGCAAGTTTCCTAGAAGTTTCGTCTCCAGCGATGTGAACTTTAGCGGTTCCGGTTACAGCGGGTCAGATCGTATCGGTTCAGTCTCCAGCGGTTTGATACTTACTGTTGTGCAGTTAGTTCTTGAATTTATTTCTCAGATAAATCTCAAGAACTGTAAAATCCTGTACACAGTACGACAACTATTCCACATCCAAGTAGCTGGGTCAGACAGCTTTGTTTGATAGGACTGACTATGAGTCATGGGCACTTCTAAGAATTAGCGCATGTTTCTTCTCTTTTTGGCTAGTCAACAGCACAAGATGATCACGAAGTTAATCTGGTATTCTTTATTTGTGATTGAAGTTGAATTTCACGAAGGCGTCTACTTATTTTATCTTGAAGTCGGGGTTGGTTGGATGCATGACTTTCAATGATAACTTGCTCGTGCGTAAAATTTAAGTTGAAGACTTGGGTTATCTAGTTACCAGTAGTCGGGGTAACTATCACTTAAGAGTTATTGGAGTACTCAGTGTCACACGTCAATGACGATGTCGATAATCGCAAGAGGTGTTAATGTCTCATACTTTGGTTGGGTATTGAGCACTTAGAGATTTGCTTGGAGCATTAATTCTCTACACCGTTCTTCCAACATTAGTGCAAGCTTAAGTAACAAATTTGGGGACTTCTTCTTCAGTTTTCAGTATTGGTATATCGGGTTTTCTTCATCGAGTGGTCACTAATCTATGTACAAGGTTGGTTAGTTGGCCAAAGGTTTTAAAAGTTGTGATGTGATCTGTAATCTTCACAAGATATTCTTTACCCAAACTGAGGTTCACCAAAAATCAAAATCAGTCATGCCACATTCAATCTGTTACTGTCTCACGGTTTCTTCTTGGTTTTATTAATTCCCGAGAAAGAACTTATTTCTCGGTTTAAATCATAGATTTGTAAAATCCCGTGATGATGGTCTATGCGCTCTTAACCATGATCGGGTTAAAACCATTATCAAAGTTCAGTTAAAGCATCATAAAGGGCTAGATTTGGGCATTAACCACAAGACGTGACTACGGCGTTAATTCATTATTATTTATTTGAGGCTGAAGTGAAATTTCATGGGTGCGTGTACTTAGTATCTGAAGATATCGGGGAGGTTGGATGAAGATTCTTCGAGATCCTTGTTCGAGCTTTCAATACAATGACGAGGACTTGAATATCTAGTTATTTTGTCTTTCTCTCTATTACAAACTAACTATCACTTTAAGGAGTCACGTTGAAGTGCTCAGTGTCACACGAAGTTGTGGATATCCAAGAGGTGATGTACGTCTTATACTTGATGGTTGGTTGGTTGAAGAGTATAGAGTACTTAGGGATTCGATGTTGCACGAAGTCTCTACACCGCTCTTTGTCACGCATTAGTACAAGTTTAAGTCACAAGTTCGGGTTATATTACTTCAGTATCAAGTTCATCATATTGGGTTTTCTCCATCAGTGGTCACGACATCAAGCCGACAGAATGATAATGGGGTTGGTAACGAGTTAGATGAGAGAAGAAGTAAAGAGAGAGATATGACGTCTGTACACTTCAGTGCAGGCCTCGTTCTTCATCAAATGACGTCTGTACAAGTCAGTGCAGGCCTCGCTCTTCAACATTATGACGTCTGTACACTTCAGTGCAGGCCTCGTTCTTCATCAGTATGACATCTGTACAAGTCAGTGCAGGCCTCGTTCTTCAACATCATGACGTCTGTACACTTCAGTGCAGGCCTCGTTCATTAAAGAAAAGAAAAGTGTACGCTTGAGTGCACTTTATCTTCAAAAGAAGAGGAGTCTTCTTATTTATGGCCATTCTCATCAACAAGATTCATGCTCTTTCCGTGCTTATTCAGTCTTCAAGTGGATCGGCGCATATTGGAGTATATTTTTATTCACGTATTCAACCAAAAAATTGCAGTTGACAGGCATATGCAATTTTTGAGGGGGGGAAAGGGTGAATAAACAACATGTCAGTCTTCAAGAACCGTCAAGTGGAGCTACTTACCGTTGATGGTATTCATATTCACTAGTTCAATCATCAAAAATTGCAGTTGGCAGGCATATGCAATTTTTGAGGGGGGGAAAGGGTGAATATGATTCTACATGTTGATTGATGATTGAGAAATGGTCATACGACTCCTGAATACGTCAGTTCAGGAGTCGTGCAAACCATGTTTCTCCAACACTACTTCTTCCGTCTATCAAGGTGTTGAAGAACATGGTCATGGAATGCTAATCTACATAGTCTCACGGGCTGGTTCATTCAGTAACAAAGGGTTTCTAGTCAATGCTTCATGTATACGTCATTAGGCTACATGTACACATCATGATGATGATTCCGATTAATCGTAACCATCATGGGGGAGAGAAATGTGTACACCAAGGACGCACAACAGGTTCACGTGATCGGGCTTAATCATATATTCCGGTGTTGAGAACCGCAGAGATGATCAGTGGTTCAACTTGTTACCTTGGTATTTACGTTTCACTGTTACGTCATGGGCTGATTAATCGTAACCATCAGGGGAGAGAGAATGTGTACATCAAGGACGCACAACAGGTTCACGTGATCAGGGCTTAATATCCAAGGATGGATACATACTATAGATGATCAGTGGTTCAACTTGTTACTTTGGTGTTATACTCAAGACTGAAGAAGGTCGAGTCGTCAGTCTACTCTACATTCTCTGTTGGGTGTTATCATCTCATGTGTATGCTGCGGGCTGATGGGTTATATGTAAGGTTACTGGAAGGCATTTGGTGAGACAAAGATGATTGGTATTCTGTTCCTCCACATTGGGCAATCTTGAAGAAGGTCGAGTCTACAGTCTTCTCTACATCCAAAAATGTTGTGCTCTTTTCTTACAACTTGATATTTAACTTAATCCCATGACAGTTCTTGTTTGATGAGTTGTGGAGTTAAGTTAGGTTCAAGTTGTTCTGTAGTTTAAGGTTAGGTCCAACTTGATTTTAACCTAATCTCATGACAGTTCTTGTTTTATGAGTTGTGAGGTTAAGCTAGATTTCAGTTGAGGCTCAACTTAAACTACCGAAAAGATGCCTAAGGTTTTTGACGGCGTCACTCTAGGACGGGAGTGTTAGAAGATTAAAGACGGCATGCATTTGGTTATCAAAAGACTTCTTCATATTTCGGGCGTTCATCCAAAGTCTTCTTCCTATTATGGGTGTTCATCAGAAAGGTTGTCAGATTGGGGGAGAGCACTAATTAGGGGAGAGTGAAAAGCCAGAATCATTCCCTGATTGAAAGTGCTCACATTGCTCTTCAGCAAGTCAAGTGATGAATGCGGTGAAGATTCAGAATGCTGAGGAGTAATGGTTTCTGGTTCGTATCCTTGTACATATATACTTTTTCATATTTTATACCATCTTGTAAATAGTTATATAGAAATCTTGCTAATTGTAAATAGAGAAACTTAAAATCAGAAAAACCCATAAAAATTGAAAAATAGAAAAGACCAAAAATAGTTTCACCTAGGCATGTCTTCTGTTTATCGATAACATTTACGGACTTAGAAATGTCATTCAATAATGGCACGGGTCTTTAAATGAAGCTCGAGCAGAAGTTATACAAACCGGTTAAAACATGTCTAAATGGCTTGCTATTACTTTAGATAGCAACCCGCGCTTCATATTGGGGAAAGCACGTCGCCAAAAAGACGGCTGTTCCTCCAACTGGGTGATGTTCACCTGGGCATGGATTACTTTATATCCATGTTTCTTTGATCTGATGTACGTTTCAGTGCATCATTTCTTGAAAAAGAAGAGAAGTCTTCTTTGCATACAAATAGTTTTCATTCTATGATTCTTCTGAAAATTATTTGTGAGACACTTGGTGAATATGTGTTGTATGAAATTTGTTTATACTTGGATTATGCATATAATTTGTCACTCAATCAACGACTACAAAACCTCATGACAGTTCTTGTTTGATGAGTTGTGGGGTTAAGCTTGATTTTAGTTGAGGTTCAACTAGAATACGGGTCATTGATTGAGGGGGAGAGTGAATTCAAATTTTATATCATCAAACGGGTTTCTTGATTAATTCATGACTCTTAGAAAAGGTTTTGCAGTTAATGGGGTATTAGTTGAAGAGGAAATTGCTTAAATATATCAAATGACCAAGTGTGTTAGTTGCTAGAAAGTTTAGGACATTATGTGCAATTTGCTTGTAGTATCCTAGCTTCATATAACTAGAAGGTTCATTTGTATCTCTTTGGAATCCTCGTTTAATCTCCTAGATACATTAAAACTCAAAATCTGAAAGAAGTTAGAAAACCCAATGTGTTTGATGTTCTTGAATGCTCCAATGACATTTGTATGAACTAAGTGAATGAGTTTCAAATGTTGTTAGTCTCTGCTGCTTAATTGTTGTTGATATTGTGCATATGTTCTCAGGATTCGCTTAGGTAGATTGCTATTATGTTAGAATCATGTTCCTAAGATCCTGAATTAAATATTGAAATCTGTGTTAATTGCCATGTTCATGATTGCTAATTGCTCTTCATGCTAGATAGTGGTTTGACGTAGTTCCTGATTGGGGTTTGATTATAAGATGAACTTGGTATTATAATGTGGCAAGCTGCTGAAGGGTAGCTATTAAGGAATAGTGTATCTGTATGCATGCATATCTGTGTTGATATTCTTATGCAGATTCCATAGCCAAAATGAATGTGCCAGTTCCCATTCTAACCATTTAATCAGACGTTCAAATTCTATTGATTGGCTCGGAATTCACCACGACAACAACATCGGCAGCAACAACAACAACAACAACAACACCTTCACCTCCACCACCATCATTTCAACAAAGCAGTACTTACTCGGATCTCGCCAAGTGGGGATCAAAATTACTTGAGAAGATTTGTTGGTGGATGGATAATCGATGTTGACCACTGACTCACTCAGAAAAGTGGGTGATTACATCATCTGCGCAAAAAGGTCAATATCACTTGTGTCATAATAATCACTTTGTGCTAAATAAGCAGTGAATCTCCCTCTTAGTTTAAGGGGGAGCATAGTATGTTCCATTATCAGAAAACATTAAATCGGACACATTTTCTCCCACATTTTTCCAACTTATTTAAATCAATTGGGATCACAAATCTCAATTGGTTTGAAATTTTTGATCGGGGGAGAGAATGTGATTTAAATATGAAATCTGATAAAATGTGATGATTTGAACATATATGCAAGCTCTCCCGTATGTGTTAAACCATTTTATATATCAATGCACATATTGAGGGGGAGCAAAATGTTTTGGATGTGAATGTAAGCTCTCCAGTAAGTGCTAAACTCTTTTGTATACCAATGCACTTATTGAGGGGGAGCAAATGATTTGGCATGCATCTCATGTGAGCAAGGCTCAGAAATAACCAATGAATTGACGAAACTTGAACTGTCATCAATCGAAAGGATACGTCTTGGCCGGGTAATAATTTCAAGCTGGTCTAACCAGTGATGTAAGCGTGTCTCGAAAAGGATGTATCTGAGTAGAGTGTACCATTTCGAGAAACTTTCTGTGAACTTGATCAGGACGGGTAATAATTTCAAGCTGGTCTAACCAGTGATGTAAGCGTGTCTCGAATCGGTCATGTTCACTGAAAGTTGATCAATTCAAAAAGTGCGAGCTCTACCTAACATGTGCAAATTTATAAAACAATCAACCGAGCACATGTTGAGGGGGAGCATTTGAAAAATATAAAACTCTCAAGTGTTTGCAAAAATGTGTTTCTGAATCATGAACACTTTGAGAGATTTTTTCAAAGATTTGGTTTGGCTATCGTGGATGAATACCAAAGACCGACCATTTTAGTTAATGTATGGAGTTATAAGGATGGTTAGGTTAGGCTCAAGTTCCCACGATCCCGCCAGAGCCGGAGGGATCTACCCAGGGACAATCCACTAGTTAGTGTAGAAGTCCTTAGGTATGATTAAAAAGGAGAAATGTGGATAAGGGAAAAGTGCCGACTGAGATGGAGCTAGTACTGGAACAAACCCAACAAGGTACTAGTAAGGAAGTCTCGGTAAGCACTGAAGGGGTTGAAGAATGAAAAAGAATTGTAAAGATAAAGGGTGAAAAGAAATAGCCCTCCTTACAACTTAGGCAGAAACCGGGTCAATACATATGCTGTCAGAATCACATAGTTGATTGCTGGCATTGAAGACAAAGTATCATGGACCCAGTGATACGCTGCACAACCCTCCCTAGCCACTCAAGGTCCCTCAAAGGATTCTTGTTTCAATTGTCACGGAGTTCAATACATTCCTATCGTCTCTCTCACTCCGAGTTAGATGATATTGAAAAGGTGGCAGTCCTCTCCAGCCTCCGCTCACTAAATCAAAACGCACTATAGAGTCTAGAGCCACGAGATGTATAAAAAGATCTCATAGGAACACGAATTATTTCTACACTGGGTGTTCAACATTAAGGACACCAGTTGTAAACTTATGAGTCCTACGCAGATCTTAGCAATCTGCCAGAACATTTATGAGAGAATTTACAAATGTAATTCTCAATGATTGAATGGAAATTCCTGCCAGGGTCAACATCAAACAGCCCTGAAAGCAGGTCACTTCGGTAATTCTTTATAGATTACGCTTAGTGGTCACGGCGGTTTCTAACGGTCTACAGTCGTGGAGTGATCTCCTGCGACTCACCTAATCGTTGATGTGCTACGGTTCGATCTTAAAAAACCCTCTGTGGGTTTTCGATTAGGAACGGTCTTGGTAAGGATTAGAGAGAGTTTTCACACTATGCTGTTAACAATCTCGAAGTCCGAACTTGTAAGTACCGGACGTTTTATTGCTAACTGTCGTATGCAGGAACATCTGGCGGTTGATGCCGATTGCTGTTGCAGCTATTTGCGGTTGTAGCTGATTGAGGTTGCAGCTGAATGCGGTTGTAGCTGGTTGCTGAAAAGATGCCAATCCTCTACCACATGTTCACACTACATCATCATTGTAACTCAACAAAGTCATGATCAACCTAAAAGACCTTTAACACGGCTTCTGCAAACTCTGATGCTAAAGATCATGACACCAAATAGTGTGAGCATGTCGGCTCTAAGATTTACACATCACGTGGAGACATACTACTGAAAGATGGCTTGAAGACACATGCTGGATGATATTTTTTGAAGAATACACAAAATCATCCAAGACAAAGGAAAGGCCATCAAAAGTACACTACTGAAAGCACAAAGATACAAGACTTTGAAGAATCAAAGACTACGAGCTATAAAGACAAGTTCAGAAGAAAGAATGCTAGAATTCGAATTATTATTTCCGGGGTGACCTCCCTTAGGGGGAGATTGTTAGGAATATAAATATTCAGATGAAGGCTCGGTCACCCCGAGTATCTATTTAGCATATCACATAGCTCGTAGGCTTATTTATATAAGCTTAGTATTATTAGTATTATTAGTTTTATTAGATTAGTCGTATCTATATTTGTGGAGTGGGTCGGGGCTTTCCCCACTGTCAGCTCACTTCACAGCCCACTAGGGGCACTATTATTAGGAAGTATAAATACCCCTTCCCACACTTGGGAAGGGTTGGATCTCTTGTAACTTACACACACACTTAATCTAATATTCACAAGTTTTCCCAACTCTCTCTCTCTCTAGTTCTTCCATCTAACTCCATGGATCTAATCTTCCATAACCCAAGACCACCCGAATCAACCACACAATCAAGATGGTTATTTCCTACAGTTTTGTTCATGTATTCCTCCATAGTTGTGTTTTCGCCCATAGTTTCTGTTTCTTCTTCCTCTTTCTCTTCAGAAAAATAATCAAGCTCGAATGAACTTGAAGTATCAAAGCTTTTTGTGTTGAAAAGCCTTTTAAGCGAATGAAAGACTCGTTCAGGATCTTCGAAAGGTTGAATCAAGTTCTTCGTAGAACTCCTGGTCATGCACTTCCTGAAATCAATCACAAAAATATCAGTAGGGTATGCTCAAGAAAGTAATATATCAGAAAATTAACAACGAAAACGGAATACGAAAAATTAAAGTTACTGATATCTGCAGACGATGCGCCGTATCCAAAAAGTTGGATACGCCGTATCTTATAATCGTTAAAATTAAATCAGACTTTATTCAGAAAATAGATACGCCGCTTATAAATTAGAATGCGCCGTATCTGTTTTAATTATCAAAAATCGATATTCTTATTAAAATTAAATGCGTCGTATTAACAAAAGTTAATGCGCCGTATTTTCGTTACGATTCAAAATATAAGATTTTTGATTCAGAAGATGCGCCGTATCGATAAAAATCGATACGCCATATCTGTTTAATAATTCGAAAACTGTTTTTAATTAAAATAATAGATACGCCGTATCTGCTAAAGCAGATGCGTCGTATGGCGTTAACGTTTAGAAAAAAAAATTTATCAAAAACAGATACGCCGTATCTTGGAAAAGATGCGTCGTATCGAATTAATTAAACGCGTTGTATTTTATAAAAATTAAACGCAATACGCCATATCTATGAAAATAGATGCGCCGTATCGTTCGATTAAGCTCAGTACAACGATAGCAGAACACAAAAAATACGAAAAATAAAAACAAATAAAAACACAAACGAAAATAAACACAAAGAAAAGCAAAAAAATAACACACAAAACAGAAAATATGCAAAATAGTACAATGAATGCAAATTAATCTAATTATACCACACAGTTAGCAGTTAGATAAAAAAAATTAAAAACCTAATTAAAATACTAATCAAATTAACAGATAATAACAATTCACTCCCCGGCAGCGGCGCCAAAAACTTGGTGCGTGCGATGTGTCGTTGCGGTTTAGCAGTATTAATGCCTACTCAAGTTTTAAATTTATATTTAGCCGACTTATCAATAACACACACACTTAACGAGCAGTGTACCCGGTCAGTATGAATATAATGGTAAGTAGAGTGTCGATCACTAAGAGTGGAACGTATTATCTAGTTATTCTAATCAGTATTTTAATATTCTAAATTAGCTATACAACCTAATCTAACGCAAGGGGGTTCAGCCTGAGAGACTGGCATGATTTGGTTGCAATTAAATAATAAACTAAACCAATAGGCACGAATCAGCGAATAGCACACACGTACACAGATAAATACTTGAGACAATAAGAAGATCTGTCCTGATGATTAAGTAGATTGTCACTTGTTTTATTGATAGTTTTATATGAAGTGTATGTAGTTAATCCTTTCTCGTTGGTCCTATTCTTATCGGCGAGTAAACCCTTAATGATTACTTATGTCTAAAAGTTATTCCTAAGTGATCAATTTAGTAACAACCGTGGGAGCCACATTATTTTCCGCAGTCAAATGCGCAGGCCACTAATAAACACAGAGGTTATCAATGCACTAATAAGTAGTAACCAAAGACATCAACATATAAACTTTAATTGATGGGAAAGCAGTTTTAAGGGAGTGCAATCTTTCCATTGTCACATTACACAAGCCATCAATCCTGATGAATTAAAGTTTACTAACACAATAAAACAAAACTACTTAATGAATTAAACACATGCAGCACCTTCTTACAGCTCTTGTATCTTCGTTCGGGTGTGTCTTGTGCTGCCTATTCGTCTGAATTCGTCCTAGGTTTCTGGTCTTCGTACCTCGTATATAATATTATGCGCTTCGAAATTCGTCTGGTCTTGGGGTATTTATAGTTTCCGTCTGAGGGTAAGATGCGGCGCATCTAGTAAGTAGATGCGGCGCATTGACTTAACTTCGCGTGGGGTCCAAGATTAATATATTCAGGAATATTCGTACACCGCCAGAAGATGCGGCGTATCTTCATTCTTGGATGCGGCGCATGTCCTTTGCCGTCTTGGATAATATCTTGTGAAATCTTGATAGCGATGCGCCGTATGTAATAAGTGAGATGCGGCGCATCTGGAGCAGAATGTCTTGATCTTGTGCATTTCGGTAGACTCTTAACTTCTTGCATGTTTTGCTCCATAATTAGTCCAAAATTGCCAAGTTTTACCAAATGCTTGTTTTTACCTGAGAATTACAAAAGTAAACGATTAAGTATCAATCCTCATACATAACATAATAAAACAAGTCAAATTAATAGGATAAATGATAGTAATAAAATGTACTTATTTGAGTTCATCACCTTCTTAGGCTCATCAACAACTACATTGGTTTTTGGTTGTACACCATATTGTAACTTTGTTAGTTGAAATTCAGGTAAGCCTGAGTGTTCTAGGTCAATCCCTGGGGGTTTAGGGATACCTCTGTATGGAGGTGGGACACTCTTATATCCTACTCCTGACTTAGCTCTGTTGATCACTTGACATTCTATCATGTTGGTTACACCTCTAGAAGCATGTTCTAGTGTTTGAGTAGTCAAGTGAATGTTTTCATTTTCCTTTTTGACCCTATCAAAAGCCTCTCTTAAAAGCTTAATTTCAGCATCTCTAAAGAATATGTCTTGTCTAAGGAGAGCTTTGTCATCAGAAAAAGCAAGTTCATTTTCTTTGTAGTATAGGATCTGCTTTTCTACTGATTCTAAACCACACTTATAATTTATATAGTTTTGATGAGTTTTGCTTAGCTCTTTCTTTTGTTCATCATAATGTTTGATTAAAGTTTGTAATTCTTTAAGAGCAGTGCAATCATTAGAACAAACTTTATTATTTTGTACCTCAGTAGAGAAAGCCATGAGTGCCATCTGTGAAGAATCTTCTTCTTCATCAGCCATGAAACTCCAATCAAAACCTAGCCCATCAATAGCTACCATAGCTTTTGAGTTTGGCTCAGAAACCTCCCTTGTTTTGGATGTGCTTCCAAAACCTTTGTTCTTGCTATCCTGCTGCCTTGGCCTTCTACATTCTCTTGAGAAGTGCCCCATCATGTGGCAGTTATAGCACTCTATCTTTGACTTGTTAAAACCAGCAGTATCAGTGTTACTGATTAAGAGCTTCTTCCCCGTCCTTTGATAGAACTTCTTGGCTCTCATGCTAAGAAGAGAAATTTTCCATTTTAGATCCATTTCCTCCAGATCATCATCATTGATCTCTTGGAGGTCTTCATAAGTGAGCATGGACCCATCATTTCGACTTGTGAGAAATGCACAACAAGTCTTCTCATCCAAAATACCCATGGTACTGCTTGATGAACTAGCAGCACCAACACCATCAACAACTTTCACCTCTTCACTTGATTTTGAGGTACTAGGAGTTTACATAAAAGCCGTGTTCCCAGTATTAGAACTAGTACCTCCACTTCTCTTCAAATCTTGCTCCACAATCTTAAAGTTGCTATACAAATCTATCAATTCCATTGTATCAAGGTCTGGCTTATTCTTCCAGACTACAACATGTATAGCCCACTCTTCAGGTAAGCTTCTCAGAAATTTTGAGTTCAAGTCTTCTTGAGGTATTTCAACACCAAGAATAGCAAGTTGGCTCACAATATTCTGAAGCCTATTAAACATATGGTCAAGAGATTCATTGTTGGTAGAGGAGAAGTTTTCAAACTGCTGCTTGAGCAGTGTCTTGTGGGTTTTCTTGGTGGCATCATTTCCACCATATCTGGCAACAATAGCTTCAAATAATGACTTGGCATCTTTGAACTTGCTGAAGTTTAGAAGTTGATCATTGGGAATGGTCATCATCAGCATGTTTCTTGCCTTTAAGTCATTTTTCTTCTTTATTCTGTCTTCTGTAGATGTTGGGTGTGTCTGCAGAGTTGTCACCACTTTGCCGTCCACTATTGATGTAGTGGTGGTAGGCTGGTAAGAGTTTCCATCTTCAATAATTTCCCAAAGTGCAAGTCTTGCACTTGGAAATATTGCTCTATTCTCAGCCTCCACATCTCAAACTCATTCTGTTTGAGCATGGGTAATTTTGCCGCAACATTGGTCTGAATAGATTCAACGTCCATTTCTTCTTCTTCTTCTTCTAAATCAACTATATCAGCCTGGCTCTGATACCAATTGAGAGGATGCTTCGATACACTATAAGGTGGTTAGACCTTTGTTGCTTTGTGTATGTGATATGTTGAGTTAATATGATCAAGTATGCGGAATCTACTTAATCACACTTAGAAGGTTATTTTGATTATGGAAATGGAACAGTAATGCTTGTGTATTTTGAACAATGAACACCGAAAGTATAATACCAAAGGATTCAATATTATTGATAATGTTTATGATTGTTCTTGTTCTTGACAGTTATGAATATGAAAGTTTTATCAAATGTTCTTATTCAACATATAAAACTTAATCACATAAAAGACACTCTATTAGTCACACATATGACTAAGCTAAGATCTCCTTTTATAGTCCAAGGAGATCTTTACAATATTGTTAATTCTTGTCAAGTCTTGTCGAACTACTTGCTAGCTTATGTGAGTCAGTAACTAAGATACAACATGTATCTATGTTTACAACTTGTTCTGAGAATATAACATAATGACTGATCACATGGGGTAAGATATTATCTACCGTATATTATTGACTTTATTATATTTATCCATCCAGCAAGCAGACTTAACATTCGAAGAGCAGAATTAATTGTGGTAGTCACCAGAATTAATCGCTACACTTAACCCGCAGACTTAACCTTGGAAGAGCAGACTTAACCAGCAGACTTAACTTTGGAACTCACCAGGCTTAACACTAATGCTACCATAATTAACCATTTAAGAGAATTTCCCGATACTTAGTCTTCAAAATATTTAATTCCCAACACTCTTCAAAGGAAAAGATCAGCCCACTTGGTAGAATCCACTGAATCACCTTCTTTATCAAGTTCATCAGATGGTCAGGGAGAAGACAAAGGTGAGGAATCTTCTAAACATGGGAGGAAGATTGCCCAATTAGATGAAGACCCTAATGTTACTTTGGTTCAAGAGGAGTCTGGTACTCAGGGGAGGCTAGATGAGCATATGGAAGAAGGTATTGCTCCGGGACAAGAAGGTACTGCTAGTGTATTGGAAGGTAATGGTGGTGTTTCTCAAGGTACTGCTGGTGCAATTTATACAAGAAGACCAAAGAAATCAAGAACAGATAAGGGTAAAGAAATAATTGTAGAAGAAGAACCATCTCAGAAGATCACCAAGAAAAGTCAAGCTCATATTGCTCTAGATGAGGAGTTAGCTCAAAGATTTCATGAGGAAGAGTTAGCAAGGGCAGCAGAAAAAGAAAGATTAGCCAAATTTATGGTTGAACACAAGTTTTTAACTGAAGAAGAAGAAAGAGTTGCTCAAGTTCTTGCTGATAGAGAGCTAGCTGCCAAGCTACAAGAAGAGGAAATGTTATAGTTCACAAGAGAAGAACAAGAACAAGCCATTCATGACCTTTTAGAGCAGATCAGGCAAAGTCAAAGAAAGAAGAAAGCTTATCAAAAGAAACCTCCTACAAGGAAAGAACAGCTGTCTTATATGAAGACTTATCTTAAGCATCAAGATAACTGGAAGGAACAACACTTCAAGGGAAGAACTTATGAAGAAATAGAAAAGATATACATTGATACTCATAGAAGAATGAAGATGTTCCTGAGAGGTGATCTAGAAACAAGTGAAGGCAGAGGAGAGAAAAGAGAAGCAGAGCAATTGGAATTAGAGGAATCCAAGAAACAAAGAACTGACGAAGAAACAGTTCAAGAATCAGCTGAGGAAGAAGAAGAAGAAGAAGATATATTGACTGATGAACAGATTCATGGTATGATGGTGGTAATTTCAAATGCTCTAAATGTAGATCCCATTCATGCCAAACTTCCCATTATTGATTGAGAGGTTTATTCAGATGGAGTGATCAAAGGACGGAAGATTATCAGAGTAGGAGGAAAATTTGAAGTATACAAGTTCTTTGAAGACATGATCAAAGCTTTTGATAGAGAAGACTTAGATAAGCTTTGGAGCTTAGTTTAAGAAAAGTTCAAGTCTGCTGATCCTACAGATGATAAGGACAAAGAGCTATGGGTTGAGCTAAAGAGGTTATATGAGCCTGACGCAAATGAAGCACTATGGAGATTTCAAGCTCACAACCTGGATACCACATGGAGGTTATTTGAAAACTATGGAGTTCATAGAGTTTCAACTAAAGCAGGAGTGGAAATCTACATGTTAGTAGAAAATGATTATCCACTAAGGGTAGGAGTACTACTTGTCATGTTATCATCAAAGCTTCAAGTTGATGAAGAATCTGAAATGGCAAGAACATTGGTGAGAAAGATATTCCAGCAAGCAGAATACATGAAGCTCAGAAAATAGGGTTTGGAAGAGTCCTCACAATTCTCATTTAATTTAGAAAACTTGATGATTTAGGGTAAATAACAAGTTTAGGGGAGGATTGTTAGGAATTAAATGATCCAAGACTTAGTACTGTCGGAAGATTACACTAACAGTACAAACTGTTAGTGTATTACTGAAGACTGCTGAAGAACAACTAACAGTACAAACTATCAAGTTAGTACTGCTAGTATATAAATGAAGGTACTGATGCATGATAAGACTTTAGAAGACGTGTAGAAGATAAGTATGGAATAGATTGTATGTATATCACAATTAGTTAGAATTATATGGGTAGATACTTATCTTGTAAAGGACTCCTTGTGCTATAAAAGGTGGTCCTAGGTTAGATCAGATATATATGTTTTTGTGAAGATTCAAGGTCTTTGTAACCCTAGTGATATTGAGATCACTCGTATTATTGCTTAATAATATTGAATCATTTGAAGTTATTCACTGTGTTCATTATTCATTATAACTGTGTTACTGTTACATTAATACAAATCTTCTAAGTGTTATCAAGTAGATTCCGCATACTTGATAATATAACCTCAAAGTATCCTAAACACATTCCTTAGTGTTTGATCCTCTCACTTTGTTTTAAACTTGTATTATAATTACATTGGCTTCATTGGCCAAGTAATTTTCCTACACCTTTGCGATGTACTCATCTTTAGTACATGATACCCCTAGTACACCCCTCAGAGACTATCTTTTTCACGGTTCTTGTGATATTTCAATGGATTCCGAAATATTAATGAAGAACATTGTTTAAAATCCACCCCTAAATGTATACCTAAATCGCCTTAGCCTACCTTGTATGCACTCATCTTTAATGCATTATTGTTACAACATTTATGTTAAACCCTTTGTTAATTATCTAATCGGTTACATGGTAGCTAAGTTAAGTCATATCTTGTAAATACAGTTTTGGGATGATTGGGACTCATGAGTAAAAGTACTAGTTTGTTATGGAGTAGTGGGGAAGAATGTCACGTTATTACCCCCATATATGCGTCAATGTTTAAAGTACTCCACGTGTTTTGATTTTCTTAATTCGGGTCATTAGTTAGTCATGTGTAAAGTATTTAAAAGTTCAAGTGTAGGGAGGTTGCAAGATCCCTTTGTGATGATGTATTATTTTGGATGGTAGGGCAAAAATGTATGAAATTAAATAAAACAAAAAAAAAAAAAAAAAAAAAAAAGAGAAAAAAAAGAGAAAAAAAAAAGATAAGAGAAAAAAAAACATACTGACTTCCATCCCGTTTCTTTTATTTTTGTTTAAGTCAAGATAGTGTCAAGAAAAATACAAAAAGAGTTAGAAGTTAGCGAGTCGAGTCAAGTCTTGGCTTAGCAACGCCTCATTGACCAAGATAATTGACTTGCCACCAGTAAAATTCCCTTTATCCAACAAACCGTGTTTATCATACCCTTACACCTAACGTTACATCCCTTTAAAAGTCCTCTTTGATAGTTTATCCTAGGTGCTTACGCCAAAGTGGTGGAGGTTTTTGATCCGTTCCTAAGCCTATGGTAATCTATGTATTATGATAGGTAGAGAGTGTTTCAGTTTCAACTTTTCCATATGTGATATAACTTTATACACCCGAGAGATGTGATAATTCAAACACTTTATGTGAGGTGCTAGTATATAATTTTCGTGCTTATTTTGACTAACGTGGAACGATTGTATGTTGTAATTACTTTTCTATTAATGATAAATGGCCCCTAACTTGTAAATTGATTAGAATAAAAGCTCATTTGCTTGGGGACAAACAAATCCCAAGTGTAGGGATATTTGATAAGGATTTATTTGGTACCTTTTTAAGGGGTCATTTAAGCCTAAAATCGAGTAAATATGATCAAATATTGCCTCAAATCGTTTCTTTTTGTATTTTAGGTACTTGGGACGAGAATTCTGGAAATCGGAACTTTTGGAGCATATTTGGACGAAAAAATGAAGAAAACGACGAAGTCACGAAAAACCTGTCAGACAACAGTGTCTGACGGCGTCACATGCTACAACGTGACACCGTCCCTTACAAAATCGAGATGGATTTCTAGTGTTAAGCTAACAAGTGACGCCTCAGAGAATTTTGAAGACTTTATAACCTGACGCCGTCAGGTGTTAAATGGAGGAGGGCGTCACGTTTTAAGGTTACAAGAGACGGCCCAGAAGAATTTTACAAGTGACGGCCTCAAATCCGTTGCTGACGCCATCAGAGCGGCGATTTACACAGACGAAACCCTAATTCAAGGCGAGTTGACGGCGTCAGAAGCTATAAGCTGACACCGTCAGAGTTGTATTCCTATATATATTTTCCAATGTTTTCATTGTTATGTGTGACATCTTTGGAGAATAAACCCTAGTCGAATTTCAGCAGCTTTGTAAGGGTTTTCAACCCTTGAACCTTATGCTTTATTGAAGATAAGCTATTTATTGAAGATAAGTTATTCGTTTAATCATTCAATATGACTATGTGTTGTTTGATTAATTGTTTATCTTTTCTTCTATCTATCATGCTAGCTTAAGTTTGTTTGTGTTTGCTTAGATCTAATGAAACCTAGTTATTGAATATTGATTTGTTGTCTCTTGTTTAGTTGATTGTTATCACGTTAGGTTAAGAAAACTGGATGACCTCTAATATGTAACTAGCTTGAACGTCTTAAAAACGCAACCGTAGAGTGCACTATTGTTTTGTTCATTGCATTTATTGCGTGAATTGCGGCTTGTAGATCTTAGAAAACTTAATGGATGTTAAGGGATTTAGGGGAGACTAATATTCATAGAGTTGGGGACTTCGGCACCTCCCCACGACCAATAATAAGGAATACGACGCTTCAACTAAAACAAGGACGTGACAATTCAACGAATCAATAGGAGATAACTAAGGAGTAATTAAATCAAAGTAAACACGCTTTTCTTATCATAAGAAGTTCACCAATTTACTTTTTCTTGTTTTTTAGTTTAATTTTAGTTTTATAATTAGTTTTTGGGTTAGTTGATTAACAACTAATTCCGCCAACTCCTTCAAAATCGAGATTTTAATTGCTTTCTAAAAAAGATAAAAATACAAAAAGAATCATCCTTCACCTCTAGACCTATCTCGTCATACATCTTGACCTAACGACACTATTCCCCTAGAGAACGATCAATCCCCCGGACCTACCTATACTACACTACAACGATCAGGTACACTGCCTGGAGGATTGCAAGCTTCTGAAGATCCCTTGAGAATTAAAACCTTTTTCGTGGATGCAATCCTCGCATCAATTTTTTGGCGCCGCTGTCGGGGAATAGTTATTGTTTAGGTTAAATATCTATCTCGTTTTAGTCTACACACTAGATTCCTATCAAGTGAGATTTTTATTTTCTTTTTATTAGCTTTCTTTAGTCTATCTTTTCTTCGTTCCCTTTGTTCGTATCCCTTCATTCACCATCATGGTGGGTGAAGCCATCTTTGAACCTATCAACCAACAACACCAAGCTCCACCAAACCAAAAACAACAACCACACCAAGACCCACCAATTAACCAAGACCCACCTCGAGCCCGTACTCTAGGTGAGTACTCCCGACCTAGCCACAAGGCTATCGAAACACCATTGAGCTCCCCCAAAGAGCCAATGTGTCTCCCTTGCGATCCGACATCATCCGGTTGGTGCAAAGCGGATGTGCATTCCATGGACTTCGTTCCGAAGATCCAAATCAACATCTTAAGGATTTCCTCAAAATTGTAGATTCCATAGACCTTGATGTTGCAACTCAAGAGACGACACGGTTGCGTCTCTTCCAATTCTCTCTACGTGGCCAAGCTAGTCAATAGCTTGAGCGTTTACCCGCGGGATCCATCACATCTTGGGATGATCTCACCTCTCATTTCCTTGCTCAATTCTTCCCACCGGGGAGAACTAACAAATTAAGGAACGACATCTTGATGTTCCAACAACGTCAAGGTGAAACTCTTTATGAGGCTTAGACTCGTTTCAAGAACTTACTCCAAAAAGTCCCTTATCACAACATTGATCTTTGGCTTCAAGTTCAAATTTTTTACGATAATGTCAATCAATCCACAAGGCAAACCATTGACCAAGCGGCCGGTGGTAAGCTACGTGACAAAAATGCGGAGGAATCATGGGGAATCATAGAAGATCTTGCTCTCTATGACAACGAATGTTGGAATGACCCCTGCGTATTGAGCAAAATGGTCAAGGCAATATATTTGCCTTCGAATAACTCAAGCATTCCCAACCGTAGGATCATGGGACTCTAATTGAGTCATTTTAAAAGATTTATCATTCGAATGATATAAATACCATAGTTTACAAAATGAGGCCCCAGTAGTTTCACGGTTTACAAATTACATTAAATGATTTTCGAATGATAATAAAATTTATAGCCTTCTTGAGTATCCGTGCTCCTCCGTGACAACCTCGATCATTATGGACCTGAGATAAACATGCTAAAAGTGTCAACACAAAGGTTGGTGAGTTCATAGAGTTTTTGTAATATTATTGAACGCAATATTCGTAGTGCGATCTATATAGTCTTACACTCATAGTTGAAAACAAAACAATTATTATTTCACTAAGCTCATGTTACTAAAGTCTTAACACAATGTCAATTATAGTGTGTTTGGTTACCTACCCGGCTTAACACAACCGTTTTCAAATATAGTGTGTAAAACTTTTGAGTGTATGACTATTTTACTAAATACAATATCACATATAGGTAGTGTTTCCGCTGTACTAAGTTCTTGACATCGAAACCTTAAATTTATGTTTCTGTTTTGTTCATAATTGTACCAAGTCTGTTGATGTGTTATTATACCAATTCTATTAGTTTCGAGATTACACCAAGTCCATTAATCACATAGTTTGTACCAAGTACATGAAATCATCCCATTTTGTAGATGTCGATAACCTCGATAATCTACCCGGTAGGGGGCCACCAATCGTTTCGTGTCTGGGTTACGTTGTTATACACCCAAAGCGTTGAAAATTGTTTGTTATTACAATATCCTTATGAAAACCAAAATGTAAATCTCGTACCAATAGAAATTGGAATAATTGTTGCAATCATAGCCTAGTAGGTAATCTGTTGTTATACCTAGTGATCTCAAATGTTTGTTGCATTCTGTTTGCTCTAACTGAGTCAACTTAATGGTTACATTAATCCCAATAGATCTAACCATAATATTCGTACTCACTACACATAGTACTTAATGGTCCATGATATAGAAACTCCAAGTATGTCAATTCTGTCACTTAGTATAAATAAACATTTAGTTCAGATAAACATATAGTTTGCAAATAATCGATATTGAAATTAAACTAATTGAGCATGTAACTCCCAAAAGTATTTATAAAGTAATTAAATGAGTAAAAATGGGGCATATGACTCACAGTAATATGTATAAGTTTAGAGTACTTGTGAAAGTAAAAGCAAGTAGTTGAACATGTATCTCCCTCAAAGAGTTTACAAAACAATTATATAATAGAAAATGGGGCTATGAAACTTACCGTTAGTGGATGATGTTTAAGGATATAATGAAATCGCTGAATAAGCCGGGAAAACCTCTACGTACAACCTAGAAATATGATATCGTCTTAGGTTTTGGAATAACGATGTGGAAATATAAACGAGTCTATATAAGTCATTATATTGATTATGATGTTGTACATAGTAGTTTATAGCAATCATGTTTTTCGTTGTAATGGTTTACTTGCTTATAAAATGTGTTTAGTTTAAATTTCGTATCACTGTTCCGGCCATCATAATTCAGAGGTCATGAAGCAAACGTTTAAGGAGCTAGGACACTTTAAGTCATAAATCCAGTAACTCATCGATAGGTTTACCCAAATGAAGCTCCTCACATGAAATTTCCTAGTAACGTAGTATTTTAATATGTAAAACACATATTTTCACATGTGAAATACATTATTCCAAAGGTCAAACAAACTAAGAAAAGTTTATATTTATTGTGGTATGTTATATCCTTATTAGAAATAATAAGTTTTGCAATTTACATGATTTAAAAATAGAATATGTTTCATAAAAGTTTACCCTTTGTTCAACAAATTCAGGTTAAAAAGTCTACTTAAGTTTTGATAGGAAACAGCCCTCATTTTGTACTTCTAGGCCATGCTTTTGCGAATTTTGATAGAAAACATCATTCTGGACAAATTTCTTGTTTTACATTTTTCATGATTCGGATCAAAAGAGCCTTGAAACCGCGTTCTAAGTTTACATCAAAACACTTTTACTTAAAAACAAGTTTTCTTTTAGTAAACTAAACTAGTCTTAACTTTTGATTCATAAACTCTTTTAACGTGATTCCAAAGACTATGTTTTTGTCTTGAGTTTCTCTATAACTACATGAATATATTTAAGATCTTATGTGTAGACTCCAATTTATATTAACTTTACTACACAATAATCATGGTAACTTGGTGGTGGTGGTGGTGATGGTGCGACGGTGAAGGTATAGAGAGAGAGATGGAGATAGATTTTCTATTATCACACACTAGAAACACACACACAAGCACACAAACAAGTAAGACTTGTTTGGTTACATATACCCTCCAATGCCTTGTGGGCTTGGGATGGGCCTTAGTTCTCTTGGGATTGACTATATAAGACTTAACCTATTTAGACTAACTAGTAGCCTATTAAATTACTTCCTATAGCCCGTTACTAGACTCTTACATATTCTATATAAACGTTACACAGTTCCTAAATATCGAATGACCATCACTTCTATTACTTTATCCTAAAAGTAATGCTAACAATCTCCCCCTAAGGGATGTCATTCTGAAGTCATTCCTTAGTTGTCTTGGATGACTTGTTATGAATTGGTCTTCTTTACTGTTGATCTTTGAACCTTTAAAGTTGTAGAAGATGAGTCTTTATTCTTTATTCTTTTCCATGCTCTGTGATCTCATGAAATACGGTTATTATTTTTTCTTGTTATATCTTGCCTTGATCGATAATCTTCATATTTGACATTGTCACTTTCATATCATCATACTCATACGTCTTGAATAACTTTGATCTTCATACATGAGCTTTCATCATTTGCGTGGATAAGTTCTTGACTTTGTTTGAATAGATCTTTGACTTTGAATAAACGTTGTCTTTATCTTGAACTTTCTTGATTTGCTTGGTTTTGTTCTTGACTTTGTTTGATTAGATCTTTGACTTTGAATAAACATTGTCTTTATCTTGATTTCTTTGTCTTGAACTTTCTTTATTTGAGCTTTGATGACGATGTTGATTGTTGCGCATGTATAAGTTTATGATGGCGAAGTTGTCGATGTAAGTGGTTGTACACGTCATGTGGTTTTTTCTTTTGTACCTGCATACAAAGGTTAGTTTATAATCGCGTAACTCCAATTGATTATAGTGAGCTTCTTCTTAGAGAATTCACTTCAATTGTTAACCACTAAGCTTAATTCATGAAGAATTAACGAAGTGACCTGCTATCAACGCGGTTTGATGTTGACACTCGCAGCGTTTCCATTCGATCATTGTGGATTCACATAAGTAATAGAACTCATGAATTTTCTTGGCAAGATTACTATGATCTGCGAAGGACTCTAAAGATGTACATTTTGCGTTCTAAATGTTGAACAACAAACGTAGGTTTTGGAATGTTTCCTAAGAATTTTATGAATTGAATATCATTTGGCTCTAGACTCAATTTTTGCATTTTGATTTAGTGAGCGGAGGCTGGAGCAGAGTGCCACCTTTTCAATATTAACTGATCTCAGAGTGAAAGGTCAATAGATTACGTGTTTATCTCCGTGAGAAATGAAACAAGTATTTGTTGAGAGAAACTTGAGTGGCTGGGAAGGGTTGTGCATTGGATCACTGGGTCCATGATGTTTGTCTTCAATATCTTAATCATCTTTGTGATTAGAGATAGATTATGTATTGACCTGGTTTCTGTCCTAAGTTTATGGAGGGTTATTTCTTTTCACCCTTTCGTTAACTTTTTCATATTAGTTCTTCAACCTCTTCTTTTCCTTTTTCTCAATTACTCCTTTTTTCTCATCATACCTAAGGACTTCTACACTATCTAGTGGATTATCCCTGGGTAGATCCTTCCGGCTCTGGCTGGATCATGGGATAAAACCTAAACTTAACCTCCTTATATCTTCATAAGCATAAGAATTGGTTTTGGTTTGTTGAAAATTTCTCATCCTTTAAATCAATTTGAAAATCACAATGTGTTTGTGAAAACTTGTTTTAGTCACACATTAATTGATTTTGTTTTGATGTACTACTCCTCTTACACATGTGCTTTAAAAGATTTTGGGAACAAATGCTTCATGATACACGTTAGGCACTTGTAACCACTTGTTAAAGTTTGTGCACACGGTGGTTTGAGTAAAAACACCTTTAAAATTTTAGTGAATTATTCTAATAAGACTAGACTTTGCGAGACACGCTTACGTGGACTAGTTAAAGAGATACATTATCAGCTTTTAGGTGATAACTAGCTCTAATAACTAACTTGAAGTTATTACCCGTCACGGTGCAAGTCTATTCGAAATAATCACCTTTTTTTGAGTCGAGCAAAATGATTTTAAGATTCATAGTACATATCACGAATTCATATGATCACATTTTAATAACGTTTTTCTCCCCCTAAAAAATAGCATATCATGATTTAGTTTTTTTAATATCAATGATGTTTTTGAAAAGCATTTGGAGAGATTAACTGATTTGTTAAGGATGAAAAGTTTGTTTTTGAAGTTTATACTCTCTCGTGATAAAAGAATTTTTGTTTGAACCGAAGTTCAAGTTTTAAGTTCTTGAGCGAGTTAACTTTAAGCATGAAAAATATTTTTGATGTTATACCATTAGGGACTAAAAAGTTCTTTGTGGTGAACACATTTTTGAAAAAAGGTGCTAAAGTTGGTATTTTTGTTGAAATCTTTTCATTTAAAAATGTGTTTTTCTATAGAAAAGAGTTTCATTTTTTAAAGCTTGAGTTGTGTACTGAGGTATACACAAGTCTTTTGAAAAAATCAATTTTTGGTTCTAAAATCTTTTCCGTTTGTTTATACTGGAACATTTTGTAAAAAGATTTTATATTGAAGTATGAGTTCTACGCTGAGGTACTTAGAAGTCATTTGAATTTTGAAAAATTTTAAAGATTTTTGACAATCTCAAAATTTTGAATACATTTTTCAAAAAGCAAGAAGATTTCTCTTCGTTTTCTTTTAAGAAAAGAATGCACTCATACGTACAAAATTCTTTATGATTCACTTCAAAACAGCGAATTTTTTTAAATCCGAGTTATAGTCTGTCATTTAACTGCAAGTCATTTTAAAGTCCTTGTTTTGAAATCTTTTCAAGGTGATGTACCCGAACTTTGTTTTAAAAGATTTCACGTTGAAGTGCGAGTTATACACTGTTATGTGTGCATAAGTCATAATGAATAAAAAATTTAAGAAAATAAAAGATATTTTTAATGTTTGAAGTCTGTTTTTTTTTTTTTTTTTTTTTTTGGATTTTGTGGGTTTTTCAAATTTTGTATTTTGTTTTTCAAAAGTATTTACAGATAAGCGAAGTCTTTTTTCTTTGAAGAAGAATATCTTAAGATGATTCGAGAAAAGACTCTCTAACTTTTCTGGAGTTAGGCTTCACATTCCAATTCGATGAACTAGGTACTTGAACCTTTCTTTTGGAAGGGCTTTAGTAAATAGATCTGCGAGTTGGTATTGAGTCCTCACGAAATATAATTCAATAGTACCTTGTTCCACATGCTCTTTAATTAAATGGTTACGAACTGCAATGTGTTTTGTACGTGAGTGTAGTACAGAATTGCATGAGATGGCGATGGCGCTCTTCGAATCGCAATACAAAGGTATTTTGTTGAAGTTAAAGCCATAGTCTTTTAGCTGTGTGCGCATCCAAAGTACTTGAGCACAGCACGCCGATAGAGATACATACTCAGCTTCTGCAGTGGAAAGTGCGGTACAGTCTTGTTTCTTTGAAGACCAGCTTACAAGTTTTTCTCCCAAAAATTGAGCTCCTCCAAACGTACTTTTTGTTGTGTCTCTACAACCTGCATGGTCAGCATCTGAAAAAGCCATGAGATCAAATCCAGATACTTTCGGATACCAAATACCCATTTCGACGGACATACGAAGGTATCGAAAGATTCTTTTTACCTCTTTGAGGTGATTCTCTGTAGGCTTAGCCTGAAATCGCGCTAATAAACATACAACAAAATGAATATCTGGTCGACTGGCTGTTAGATACTAAGAGAACCAAACATGCTCCGATATAATTTCGGATCAACTGGTTTCTCGTGTAAATCAGAATCCAGTTTCGTTGTGGTAGCCATTGGGGTACTAGAAGGACCACATTTGTCCATTCCATGTTTCTTAAGGATTTCTAAGGTATATTTGTGTTGATTTAGAAAGATACCAGTGGGGGTTTGATGAATTTGAAGTCCAAAAAAGTATTTTAATTCCTCCATCATTGACATCTCAAATCCACTCTTCATTAGATTTGAAAATTCTTTTGAAAGTTTTGGATTAGTGGAGCCAAAAATGATGTCATCCACATAAATCTGAACGATCAAGATGTCATTTTGGTATTTTCTTATAAAAAGAGTTGGATCAACAATACCTTTTGTGAAATTGTTCTGAAGTAAGAATGAAGATAGTTCATCATACCATGCCCGTGGAGCTTGTTTTAGACCGTAGATGGCCTTCTTTAGCTTGTATACGTGGTCTGGATGTTCCAAATCAACAAAGCCTTCGGTTTGACTCACATAACCTCTTCCTTGATAGTGTCGTTCAAGAACGCTGTCTTGATATCCATTTAATAGACCGTGATGTTCTTGTGAGCTGCGTAGGCTAGAAAAATCCGAACCGCTTCTAGTCTTGCCACTGGCGCGTATGATTCTTCAAAATCTATCCCTTCTTCTTGAGAATATCCTTTAGCCACTAGACGAGCTTTGTTGCGAATTACAGTAATTTCTTCATCTCTTTTGTTCTTCCATAACCACTTGAGATTGATAACCGGTTTATCGATCGGTCGTTCAACTTTTTCCCAAGAGTCATGTATTTCGTATTGTAGAAGTTCTTCCTGCATCGCTTCAATCCAGCTTTCATTCGCCATTGCTTCACGAATGTTCTTTGGTTCATCATCTATGCATATAGCAAGTGCAAAGATACAAAGTTCTGGATCTGTTGCTAGCCTGTTTCGCGTCATTACTGGCTGTTGTAGATCACCGAGCACTTGGTGGATTGGATGGTCTCGTGTCTATTTAAATTCTGAAGGATACCATGGAATTACCAAATCCGTGTTTTTAGCTCTTGATGATTCAGCAGATCCTGTTGACTGAGTAGCAATTGGATTGTTGAAATCTTCTAACTCTGAATTGTTATGGATTGGTGTTTATTCATCTTGAGATTGTTGATCTTGCTCTTGTACAACATTTTGTGTTTGAATGATTTCAATGACTGGTGTTTGATTTTTTGGTGTAGATGAGTTTGTTGTTGTTGGTGCTTCCTCTTCGACGGTTGTAGATGCATCTTGTGGTTGTGGTTGTGGCTGTCGATGTTATTGTCTTGATGCATTTGTCGTTCCACCTTGATATTCATCAAACATTAACTCAAAGAAGTTTTCTAGTTCGTGATCTTTAGGCTTATCACAATTTGTTGTTTGAGCTTCTTTAGGTACGAGTCCTGAACTGATGTATCCAGAAGTCTTAGTGTTAGGCACAGGTTCTAATCTATTGTAATTAGAAGCCATCGGGTTAAGCACGGGTTCTAGAGCGAGTCTCTCAGAAACCATCTATGAGATTTCATCAAATTTCACATTCATTGTCTCCATAATTCTTCTCGTTCTTCGATTGTAGATTCTGAATGCCCTTGAGTTTTCTGAATAGCCAATGAAGATTCCAATATCACCTTTAGGTTTCAGTTTGCCTAAATCTTCTTTGTCATTTTTTGGATAGCAGAAGGCACCAAATACGTGAAGATATGAGATATCAGGCTTTTTGTTGTTGATTAGTTCATATGGTGTTTTGAACGGGTGTGGATTAGAGATCGATTTTGAGTAAAGCATGCAGTTGCAACAGCATCAGCCCATAAGAATAATAGTGAACTAGAATAAATAAGCATTGTACGAGCTACTTCGACAAGAATACGATTTCTTCGTTCAACGACTCCATTTTGTTGTGGAGTTCGTACGACTGAAGTTTGATGTGTAATGCCGACTTCTTCAAAATATTGTCGTAACTCCTGATTTGTGAATTCTATTCCATTGTCCGTTCTGGCTATCCTGACTGGAGCTTGTAGGAGGACTTGTATACATTTCAAAAAGGTGATGATGATGCCTGGTGTTTCGTCCTTTGACCTCATAAATTTTACCCAAGTATATCCAGAATAGTCATCGACGATTACTAGAATGTACTTCTTCCCGTTTAAGCTTTCAATCTTCATTGGGCTGCATAGGTCCATATGCAACATATGTAACCTTTGTTCCAAACTTGGTACGGTTTTGGGTTTGTATGATGCCTTTTTTCTCTTTCCTAACTCACATGAGGGGCATAAATGATCTCTTTTGTACTTAAATTTTGGAAGACCATTGACAACATTGTATTTTGCGAGTTTGTTGAGTGTGACGAAGTTGAGGTGAAACAAACGTCTGTGTCATAACCATGATTGAGTTTCGGAAGCTCTTGTCATAAGAAAAATTGATGATGTAGAGGCCATTTGGGAAATATTGATTGCATACAAGTTGGTGCCGCGATCCCCTGTTAGTAGGTCACCGCCTTTCAAATTCCGAATAAAGCACGTATTTCTACTAAATGCAACTTCTAAATCTGCATCACAAAACTGTCCAACAGAGAATAGGTTGTGACCCAATCCTTCGACATAGTACACACGTGTTATCAGATAGTTCCCGAACTGAAGATGTCCATAACCTAGAATAGCTGCTACGTGATCATTTCCAAAACGTACAGTGCCCATGAATTTCCACATGAAATTGATCAGCAACTTCAAATCTCCAATCATGTGCTTGGAGCAACCCGAGTCGACGATCCAAAGACATAACTCGATAACCTGTGGAAAACAGAAAAGTTTGATTTTGGAAACCTTTTGGATTTAGGTCTCTTGTGATTAGTATTGAAAGATTCATAACAATCAAAGAATTGTTCCAGGGGTTCTATCCTAAGGTTAATTTTCTTTCCTTTACGTTTTAGCACAGTGAACATTTTACCAGTTGGGCTCCAGCTAAGGCAAGTACTAGTAGACGTATCACTATTGGGTGATCTAGGTCGTGCAACTTGACGTCCTATTGGTTTAGCACTTGTTCCTTGAGGAACATCTTTCTGTTTTGACATAACACTCAATTTAGTAGTCACACATGAATCATTATCATGAGTACAAAAGAGTTTCTTGCATTGTAGACAAACAGAGATACTACATGCATTTAACACAGTGTTATTGACAGTACATTCTGATGAAATGTGTCTTTTGTTATAAAGCGATAAATTCCTAGGGTGTTTTTTAACTTCTTCAATTTTGGTCATGCATCTACTCCTAGAAACAGGTAAGACTCTATTGTTCCTAGTTTTGCACTTAGGTTGTGGTCTGATGTTCCTAGATGTATGATCTAATCCTTTAGAAGTGATGAAAACTCATTAGAATTCATATTGGTTAAGTAAGACTTGACATTAATTTTCCTAGGCACTTCGGGATTCTTAAGTAAGCTCATATCATTTGTTCCATATGGTTTAGATGTGGAATTAGATGTAGTGTTTGGACTAATCCTATAAAGGCCTGGTGCTAAAACTTTTGGTGTCGTATCAATCGCTTTATTTTCATTTGAGTGTTTTTCTTTTTGAATGCTTAAGGGTTGTGGAGTGACTTGGTTTTTGGAAACATTTGATTCAATGATTTTGGAGGAAACATCAAAATATACATTTTTGGTTTTGCAACCGGTTTTAAAGCTTGTTGTTTCTCCTTAGTCAAAGATTTGTCACCTTGAGTGTCCACACCCTTCCGGTTTTGATTTTTCAATTTATCTTTCAAAAGTTTGATTTGCTCATTCAAATTCTTCAGAGTATGCTCATACGACATTTTTTCATACTTTCATTCCTCCTTTTTATGATAAAGTTTTCTAGAATAAGACCAGTTTTCGCTTTCAAGTTTGAGAAGAGCATTTTAATATTTTCAAGCCATATCAAATGTCTCAGAGTGAAGTTGTTCATGATCTTCAACAGAGTATGTTTGTAAAACGATGCACATAATATCTGTGGTCATAACTACTTCAAGAAGGGAGTCATTTAGATTTTCTAATTCAGTAATGTTTTCAAGAGTTTCATTAGTTTTCTTCACCAGGGATTTGTGATCCTGAATGAAGTTCATTGTTTCTTTGAAAAGTTCTTTTTCAAAATGAATTACTCTCGCATAGATGTTATTCAATGGAGTAGCAATATCAGTATCGAAAATCTTTTTCATCTCATTATGAAAACTCGAGTTCCAAGTGTTTATTGTAAGGCTTGTTTTTGATTCAACAGTCCTTTGAAGTTGCTCAATCCTTTTTTTGACATCGTCAAGAAATCCTTTTGCGACACTCATGTGAAAAGTATTGCTAGATGATATTTGTTCAAGTTTTGAAAAATGTTTTGAGACAACTATTGGTTTTGAAGCTTGTTTTCGAACACTTGGTTTTTTGAAAAAACTTGTTGAATTTTGTGTTTGAGGGACAAAAGTAATTCCCAAAATCTCATTAAGCTTTTTGTAATCTATGGGTTTTATTTCAGGGTTCTTTTGTTTCATTTTTGATCTACTCTCTTCAGAAAGTTCTAACGTTTCATCTGAGTCCGTAATGCTAATGGGTTAATGTTTCTCATATAAAGCATTTCCATTATACAAAATATTATGAGCTTTCTTGAGATTCCAAGGGTTTTCACAACCCAGAGCCATTTTCTGAGTTGTGTGCAACAGTGGGTCTTTGTTTTTCATGATCATGTTAGTTGTCTATTGTGAGTGCCCAGTTGTAATAAGCAAATTTTCTAGTTGTAGAATTTTATCTTTCTTCTCAAGTATTTCATCAAGAAGGTCATGATGTATTAAAGAACACTTACTCATAATTCTTACACCCTAAAATACCAACACATAGGTACACATCATTTAGTTAAAATCAGTTCACAAAACCACAAGTGTTTCAAATCTTTTTAACCCAACATCACATGTTTGCACCAATACCTCATCAAGTGAAAAACACATCATGTATTTGACAAACTTCTTCATCTCCACAACCAACAACTAATTTAAATGGAGTATAGGATTTTTCTTAAACCAGGACCTCACAACTTCATTGTCTAAAACATCATCATAGGATCTCATCCTTTTCTTCCTCGACACATATCATGCACGTCATTGTCAATGCAAACGATATATTAATCAAAACTGTCATTCCCAACACTTTCTCAACACATTGGTATAACCAACACTCTCCCATCATATGATGTCATTCTTATCCTCATATAGGTATTTAGTATTTTTATTTTTTATTTTTATATGGAATTTCTGATCCTAGGTGCTTATCGTCTTCACTTAATTCCATTCAAGCGTATATTATGGCATGATACATCATCTTTGGTAGATGATAATGTCATAAAAGATCATGTCGGTCAAAACCATGTTAATACTCTCTCTCCCATTGTCACCTAGAATAGGTCATTTTTATAATTTGTGTCAACCAATGAATGAATTTCGTTCTTGTTAGCGTCAGTAATATCATTCAAATCATAACCCTTATGCATTACGAGAGTCACATTCTTTGCTTATCCCTTAAGTTGTGAATTTTAGATAAGGATTGCATGAGTCCATATTTCCTATTTTTTATAGAATTTGTTATACATACATGTTTCTAATTCTTTAATAGTTGTCAACGTTATCACCACCACCTTCCATTACCTCTTTCACTAATCATCACCACCATAGATCAGCGAAAACTTACCTTTATCAATCTTGAGTCATCTACCGAGTTATCACCACATGAATCCTACTAGTAAACCGACACCAACAATAGCATCACTCACTTTAACTCTTAATATTCCAACTTCACTTCATATCGTCTTTCTAGGTATTATTTTGTAGGCTCATACCATATTATATTCTTGTTTTTCTTATGATTATAATTCTTATTAGAAGACTACACTTCATGAGATTTTTGAGTTATATCATTCATATATTGCATATATACATCTTATTTTTCTTTGTCAAAAAGATGAAATATCTTGCACTAATTCTCTCATTGTAGGTTCATCATCATATACACTCGATTGTATATAACATACTTATCTAAGGATAAAGTTTTCATCAACTATTTTCTTTATTTTAGGTGTTCTTGACACCTTCGAACAAGGAGGAATATCCATCATGCACTCATATTGCATCGTCAATACACTTGGTTGTATATGACATACTTGTCTAAAGACAAAGCTTCTATTATACTAATATTTGTTTTGTCGGTTCATCTTCACGCCCTAGAGCAAGGGGGAGCCTCCGTCAAGCATTTATAGAATGCATATTATACACACTTTGTTTTATATCACATACTCGTCCAAGGACGAATATGGTTTTGCACTAATATTTGTTTTGTAGCTTTTTAATCATACCTTGATGCCTCGATCAAGGGGGAGCAACCGTCAAGGGGGAGCATGCACGCATTCATAATCATTCTCATTCTTCGACACACCTTTGTGTTTCGACAAAAAGGAGGACAAGAAAGTCTAACATAGCTTACCCACGTGTATCGTTTGCCATGTGCATTTTCTTCATCATGAATTTCTCATATATTTTTTATATGTTGCACAAAACTAACCTCGATGTAGGTTAAGAGTCTTAATTTGATCCATGGATCCGCTACCAAACAAGGGCAAAAACCATAGGGGATTGGAGTGGACAATTTAACTTCACTACGGATGATGCAAGCTCGCCTTTTCGAGGAAAAATGAAGTTTAAAACTCCAAGGACACACCCTTTTTGTTTCGACAAAAGGGGGAGAAGAGTGTATACAAAAAAAATGTAGAAGGTAATACGGACACAAGTAACTTTTTACATTTTACTATCTATCACGTTTACATATTTCGTCATCATAAAAAATGGGGAGATTGTTAGTGAAAATATTACGATATTTAATCTATACAGTCTCGTTTGTTTTGATTGATGACAAACATGTAACTTGATATATAAAGTAAAATGTGCAAGTTACTCGTAGTCATATTTTGTCTCAACATACATTCAACACCTCTCAATGTCTCGAGTCCTCGTATGCTACAACACAGGTTCGTACATGTTTGTTATGTGGCATTATGATCAAACCCTTTAACAAATCATTTTGAATGTTTAAAATACGTTTAGAGTCATTAAGTATTTTAAAAGGTTAATCATTCTATTTCGAACCTAATTTTACATTTTGCATATACAAGCTAAGTATTTTTATACAAATAATAAAGTCTACTTAATAAAGTCTACTTACACTTGACAAAATACATTTTATTTTGACAAGCACTTAAAATAGACATTTTCTTGAACTAGTTACATTTAGACATTTGTCTAAACTAGTTACAATTCATTTTACAAGTTAACTTTCTTATATACTTAAGTCATAAAGAAAATGTCTTATTACCTCATGCATTGAATCATCAAATCTAAGATAATATCTTACTTGGATTTTGGGAAGATCTTAGAAAATATTTTGGAAAGATTTCATGTAAGATTATGGAAAGATCTTGGAAAGATTTAGATTTGATCTTGGAAAAATTTGATAAGGATTTTTTGGATTTCTTGTCAGACACCCGCGGAACCAAAATTATACAAGGACGGAACCTAGTTGGTTCCGCCTGATCCGTGGTTTGCTGAGGCTGTTTGCCTATAAATAGCAAGCCAAACTTAGTTGTTTCTTACCACTTGAAAACACACTTTCTCTACCCTCTTGCATACATTTAGATCAGTAGATAACAATGTAGTAACATACATTAATCACCCTCACCATCACATGATCATAATGTTACTAACATTTATTTTGTTGTAAGCATACTTCTGTGATGATCCATTAAAGCAAGCTTAAAGATCCTGCATACTTATCCACCAAAGCATATCAACATATAAAGATTCAAGGGCACTTGTTTTCCTCATTGATTGAAGACTTCTTATTCAAGAAGATCAATTAGATTAGGCATTATCCATTAGACATTTATGACTTGGATCATCACTGCACTCATTCATGTATCATTACAATCTATCTTATTAGATTGGATGGTTTATGTATTTGTGCCATAAAACACAAGGCTTTTATGTTGGGCCATAAAACATAATGGGAGTGGTTGTACCCTTGTAAAAGAACTCGACATCTAGCTTAGTGTCGAAAATATTGTATAGGAGACGTTAGGTTGGTTCTACCTCGAACTAGAACCCGATATTTAGCTTTGTACCAGAAAAAGTTTAAGCGACATTTGTAAGGTTTTCTCCGCCGAGAAGGGAGCTTGTTGATCTAGTGAAGTAACTCTCGAGTTGGGTACTCGGGGAGTGGAGTAGGGCGGAGAGGAGCTCCGTGACCGAACCACTATAAATCATCGTGTCTGGTTTGCGCTTTCTTTTACTTACTGCTTTACTTTTATATTTGCATTATATTATTGCTTGTGTTGTGACTTGATGGTTATACTTGTGTGACAACGTGTTTTAGTATATGCTAGTCATAAACTACAATTGGCATTTTTCATATTACAACAAGCTTAATCGGATATTCGATACAAAAAGTTTTAAGATTTTAAAATGGTAACGTTTTCAACCCCCCCCCCCCCCCCGCTACATTTTCACAGATGGATTTTTGAATATATATATATATATGCGGAAGCGATGCCCAATTTGCTAGTATCATATTATCTTTATTATCAGGTGAGTCATAGCTCCACTCTTACTCTTTTAATACTTGTTTTAAACTATTTAGGGGAAATGCATGCTTAGAAATACTTTACTCGTTTATTAAAATACATGATTTACATTTACATACAGATACAAATGCACAAAACATTTATACTATTATGCTACGCTATACTTTTTAGACATGATGTGTAGTTTCGTTATACTTAATTGCGTTATACTTAATTGCGTTATACTTGATTGCGTTATACTTAAACTTAAAGTCTCCTCGTTAGCAACATAAAATCTCCTCGTAAGCAGCCTAAAGTCTCCTTGTGATAAAACATGCATTGAGTTTCTGGAGATGGAGTGAAGCCAATGATATTACTTTCCTTGTGAGCAAATACCCACATGAGGTTTCCGGAGATGGAGTAGAGCCGCATGACTAATTGCATAAGTTTTGATGCATGTATACTATTTGCATAACCGTTATGACGCACGTATAATTAAGTTTTATACTAATTGCATAACTGTTATGATGCACGTATACATGATCAATATACTATTTACATACTCAAAACGTTTATACTTTTAACTACTATGATGCACGTATACACATATGTCTTACTCATGCTATATTTTAGCAGTGGGTTGTGAACACATAGGTTGCAAGTTTTGTATGGGCAGAACTTGGAACTGGATGAATTTATAATGTCTTTGCTGTGGGAACATTCTTTAAAGGCTTTTCAACTTATTTACAACAAACCTAAGAACTCACCAACCATTGTGTTGACACTTTTTAGCATGTTTATCTCAAGTTAGTAAGGCGATAGCAGGTGCATGGAGCATAGAGTCATATATCATGTTTTAAAAGACTTATACTTTTATCATTACCATTTGATACGCTGTAAAAACACTTTGGAACCTCATGTTTGTAACTCTGATTTAATTTATCGAATGGTAACTTTTCAAAACGTCTCATTTAGAGGTCGTTTTCTATAACTTGTACTTTATACTATGAAGTAGCACCCCAGTGACATAATCTTTCGCTGCGTTAATTTAGGGGTGTTACAGTGGATCTGACGAAGTGGGTGATAAAACCCAAATAAGTTAGGTGTGAATATTTAGATGTTGAAATTACTTAATTACCCCTATAAAGAATTTTGCCCAATCAGTTACCAAAGGGGTGAATTACGTCCGTTGATTAAATCAGAAAAGATTTGACGGCTCAAATTACTTTTTATACTTTGTGAAACTTTATAACTTTTTAACTAAGCGCCCACCTACATCTCTTATATCATAAGAGAAGATACAAATTGGATAAATAGATTTCTTAATTAACTAATGAGAAAGCTTAATTGCAAAATCGAGCTCTCCTAATTGCTAATAAAAGTCAAAATTAAATTAGTTTGGTTAAACTTTTGAAAAGTTTGATGGAAATTTTTTTTTGAAAGATGCATGGTCTTGTGAGTTTTTTTTTTTTTTTATTTTTTTTTTACATATATTTATAAATTTCAGACTTAACCGTAAGCAAACAGTATATTTTGATTGGTTAATAAAATGTACAATCAAACCCTAAACTTTTAATAAGAGGCTAATATTAAATTTAATTTTATTGACTTTAGTGTAAGATACGCAATTTCTATAATTTAAAAAAGAAATATATACATATAATATTAACAAAACCCCGTATACTATAAACTTTTTTATAAATAGCTAAAACTCCTATTATTATTGTTATTATAACTAGTATTATATTTATAATAACTATCATTAAATTAATCATAATAATAAAAATACCTTATTGTACGCTTACATGTTACTGAGTATATCAACGAGATTAAATATAGGGCCAAATATACAAGTAGCCCGGTAGCTTAATGTGTTGAGCTATTTTAGCCCCAAAAAAGTCGCTTTCTCAAAATAGCCCAAAAAATAAGCGACTTGCAAAAAGTCGCTTAAAGCGATTTTTTTGTCAATTAAGCGACTTACTATTTGCGTCTTTTTACAACTAAAAAGTCACTTTTTAAGCGACTTTTGCTAGATTTTAAGCGACTTTTTTTACTTTTTAAGCGACTTTTCGCTAGGGGCCAAAAAGTACACACCACGTGTCGCTCCCACATTTAGTCGCTTATTTCTTGGGCTATTTTGGGAAAGCGACTTTTTTGGGGCTAAAAAAGCCCAACACCTTAAGCTACCGAGCTATTTGTAGAATTGGCCCTTAAATATAACATATATAAAATTCATATTTAATGAATTTGAATTATGTTAAAATATTAAATTAAACTACTCAAACAATAAGATTATTAAACAAAATTGGTCATATTTTCAAACCTGAGAAAATATAGTTAAAATATTATTATTAGTTATAGACAACAAATGTTTGCAAGATTAAAGACTATAACCGCCGCTTCACGTGAAACTGGGCTGAATTGGTCCCTTCGAGAGCCCAACACAAACCTCCATCCCATGATGCATGTCTGGGGCAAGTAGCGTTTCAGTGTCATGGGCACCTACAAGAACCATAAACACAAATATTAAAACCAAGGAACCTAAACATACATATTCCAAGAATGAATCATAGTTATGATTAGGGGTTTTATCGGGTCGGGTTATCGGGTCGGGTGAGTCGGGTTTTGATTTTTTATAAAACACACCCGCAACCCGACTCAATAAGGAATCGGGTTGTCGGGTTCGGGTGGTATTCGGGTCGTGTTATGCCGGGCCGGGTGATTCGGGTAATCGGGTGATATTATTTTTTCAAAAGTGACGAAACCAAATTAACTCAATAAGTAATTTAAATCAGCATGCTAATAACAATGGAAAAACTATTTCTAAAAACAAAACTATATCAACATATTAATAAACAATGAATATCTTTTGAGCTATTTAGGTTAGGTGTGTAATCGAGTCAAGCCGAGCACGTGTTTGACAGGGCTTGAGCTTGGCTTGAAATTTATAAGGAAGGCTTGAGCTTGACTTGATAGCTTGACGAGCTTTAATAATCCAGGTTTGAGCTCGGCTCGTGTAAGGCACGAGCTCGGCTCGAAAAGCTTGAATTGATATATAAACATTAAATTTGATATTTAAACTCATCAATAAACTCAAAAAAATACGAGATGAACTCGAGAGGAAAAAACTTATACAAAACAGCCGGGAGAATTAGGGTTTAAATGGTCCTCCTACAAATATTTAATTATTATAAATATTCATGTTAGTATTAACTTGTTTATATAAATATGTATATTAAAAATAAATATATTCTTGAAAGCTCAAAAAGCTCGATAAAAGCTTGAGCTCGAGCTCGGCTTGTTATGTGTTTCGAGCTTGTTTATTGGGCTTGGGCTCGGGCTTTGAGCTCGATAAAAGCTTGACTTGATCGAGTCAAGCTCAAGCTCGAGCTCGAGTTGCTTGATAAAAGATTGGCTTGTTTGCACCTCTAATTGAGGTACAGTACAACTGGTTTAGTTCACATATAGTTGAAACTCATCTGTGCTGCTGAGTTTTCGTGATTATTTTGTTATTTCGGGTTTGTAAATACGTTTCACTCCAAGTATTAAAAAAAGATATGTAATTAGTAAATCAATAAAAAGCCAAAAGATTTGATCACTTTAATGAAAAATTTTAAATTTATGTCCAATTAATTATTAAACGTGAGATAACAGGCCACCAACAAAATTTGCATACCTTCTAAGATAACAGCTATTGTAGGTTTTTAAGCTAATTGAGCTAGCTTTTTAAGATTGAACATAAAGCACAACATCTAATGCATCATGTAAGCTCACTTTTTAATTACATAAGTCTAACCATAAACAATCACTGACTCATGATTCAGTTCAAGGCTTAAGGATTGCACATTTGTACAGCTAAAAGTCCCATTCATAAAAACAAAAAACAACAATACAATATCTTCTAATTTTTTTTCAAATCCAAAGATAGATACGATGTACCAGACATGGAAGCAAAAGCTATGACAGCAAACATTTATTAACTAGCAGAAAATGATATGACGTGATCGTTATACAATTCTACAGTTAAAGATGAATCCAAACACCCACTTATATGACAGCAAACATTACAGATCATATGACAGATTGACAGCAAACAATGAATCCAAACACCCACTTATATTACGGATCATTGGGCTTCTAAAAAGTAATAACAAAAAAATCAAAAAGTGATTGTCAGGTCTTATCGGGTTGACCCGATAGCATTATTTATTTAACCCTAACCCGACCTGATAACACTATCGGGTTATTGGGTTCAGGTCAAAACAACCCGACAAGATTTTTTTGACCCGATTTGACCCGACCTGATAAGCCTTATTGGGTTCGGGTCCTAATCCCAACTTATGATCCAACTTCTTGGTATGTTATAACCAAAACATATACAGTAAAAGGTCTAGCTAAAGAACAACATAACAATTAAATGTGGGATTGGGATATATTCATTACCTTGAAGGTAATCTTCAACACCAAAATCTTCCAAAGCTCCTGTCATTGACTCCAATCCAAGCATGGAGGATGGTATAAGACCATGAGGCCTCTGAAATCTGTAAGTTGAAAACATTTTGAACAGGTAAATGACTTCAGCAAGAAAATTATATATTGCAACTCATTAGAAACAATAGAGACAACCATACACTTGACTAGATAAATTCCTGTTCAGCAAGTTACGTAATAAGAAGAGACAAATGTGACAAGTCGAAAAACAAAAATCCTACTCTATTATTAAAACCTAATAGCCTGATGCTAAATATCAAGAAGCTTCAGGACATGAGTCCATTAGTAACCATCCCATCTCCTTCTATGTTAAATTTGGATGTTTCAATAAACTGGATTATATGTAAAGGAAAACAATAAGCCTATGGGCCACAAGCTTATAAGTTAGTTTTCCTTAGCAGGATAACAATAATCACATGCAATGAGCAACACAACCATCAGAACCGTAGGATAGGAAAATGATGAAAAAAAAGATGCAGTAGAAGTTCCACTATTGGGCCAAACTATTATTAGCAGTATGAGAAAAAAAAGTTCAAATTGCAATGCAATATCTATGTTTAGAAATATGGAATCAAGCATAGATAGAAATATTCTAATCTGCCTTTTGGTGTCATCTTCTCACATATATTCGTGTAAGAAGGAAACAAGATTGAGTTGATTATGGGGTTAATCATGAGTAAAGATGCTTATCAAGAATAAGATTATTACAGCAGGTCATCATTAAAATATTTGTTAATCGTTCAACATGTGTCCCTAATATACTGTCCTAGTTATATTCTAGAAGTTCTTTGATGCGGAAGAGGCTTAAGCCTATAGCCAAATCCAATCACACAACAATTTTCATAGATGTTCTCAATGGTTAAAGAAATGAACATGAAACATCCCTTATAATGCCTTGGGGCTAAAACTTAAAAGGCATCACCAAATCCACGCCACAGCAACCAGAGTTGATTTGGGTTCTTATATATTCCGGATAGAAGTAATTATAATACCACCAAAAAGTCGCACAGAATTCACTTTTCAGCGTAATTTTTTTCCCCCCGCTGAGGCACCCGAGCCATGTAGAGGAAAGAAAGAGGTCTTTACATTAGGTTATCATTGGCCTTAAAGGGAGCAAAATTTGGTGCAAAAGATAATGGAAGTTTCGATGATCAGAGATAACAACAGTGTAAAATCCACTCTGATTTGGGATCTAAATGTAATGTGTAGCTAACAAACACACCACTACTACTATCAAACCATAAATATTACATGCTTTGACACCTACACTAGTTCAAAAAGATATAAAAGTTACTCTTCTATGAAAAAGATTCAACATTTCACATCTTCACTAATCTCAAACTGACGTGACACATTCATATATGATTACAATTGCTTTAACCATGAATAGTTTCCTACTCTTTCTATTATTTCCAAAAATTTGTAACTTTTATATTCTCATATTTCAAATTCTACGAATGCATCTAAATTCAGCCAGCAACTTTCAGCGTCTTCAGTTCAGATCAGTGTGCCTACTAACAGTGCATTATTACTCATCCAAAGATAACATGTGATCTTGGAAACGGCTTGGATTATGATATTGACCAAAGAACTAGCAAAAGTAATTTATTCTATAAGCAATTGAAAGAGAAATCCTTTAGAAGTCGAGACATGTACTACATTAATACCAAATTCGCTCATTACGATGTGACGCCTGTTTTTCAGTAAATCATGTCAGCCCCATCCACTCCTGTTGTGTTTATGGTGCTGGCAGGGGAAAGGGGCCGAGCCACCTATTCTAACATCCTTCAACCTCCGAGCAACAAGTGCACTATCTAAACTTAAAAATGGCAGTTTAAAAAACCTACATTTGACATGACTAAGCATCATAAATGCTGTTGGGAATCAAACCACATATTACATCTAAAAGAATATTAATAAAATGAAGAGCAATGCCATATTCTCCTAATTCATCCTAACAACAAGATGTACACATGACAAAATCGGTAAGGAGGTGTTTATTTAAGCTTAATTTTGGGCTTATGAGCTTATGTAGTTTCAACCTTTTCACCTTATTTTGAAACTCATGAGCTCATATAAGCCATAAGTTTCAAAATACGCCTTAGAAAACATAAGCTCGTAAGCCCAACGTTAAGCTTAAACAAACACCCCTTAAGTCAGTCATGGAGTTCCAAATACATAAATTTGATCAAGTCACATAGCGAATCATATTCCTAGAAAGCAACATACCACATGCCTCAGTTCACCTTGTATAACCAAATCCAAATTAAAAGTAGGCTATGTTACATTAATCTTCAATTCAACTAACTTTACGAACTTTCACCAAATTCAAACTGAAAACAAATATTTAAATTAGTAACTAGAAATATAAATACCTAGAGAGAATTTTGCGATCAAAATCCTGCTTCAACGGAAAGGCGGAACCAAGTATCTTCCTCTTCATTTCCTCTTCTCGAACAACACCCTAAAGAAAACACACATATTTATTAAAAAAAATAATAATAATAATAATAATCTTCTAATTACTTAAATATATATATAAATTTATACCGATTGAAAAGCTGATTCGAGAGCATGAGATCCAACGATGTCACTCTTGACTCCTTGAAGTCCGAAACGAAGTGCATCGTTTTTTAATCCACCGATCTCGTGCTCGATTGATTCCATTGTTAGGGTTTAATTTGATACTGTTTTTTTTTTTTTTTTTTTTTTTAAATTATTATTATTATTATTATTATTATTATTTATTTATTTTTTATCATGGGTGTTTGTTTTTGTAAATAAGCGGGAAAGCTTTGGGAACAAGATAACTGAAGAGATTGTTATTATTTTGGGCCTCTAATATTTAAGCCCACGATAGTCACTGAAGTTGGTGAAAAGCTCGAAATACAGTCGATACACCATGGCATGGCAGCGCACGGCGTATATGGTCGAATGGCCCAAACCGAATGGACCTAACAGGTCGTTCGGACGAACAATTAATTCCAGAATAGGCCAAACTTGGAACGTATGTGGCCGAAGGATTCTGTCCGAACGAACTACCATTTCCGGACGACTCTCATGGGTCGTTCGGCCCAACGGCTATCTTCATGTAAGAAGTCAACCCTAACATTAGTAGTATGAGACAGAGTTGCAGGAACCATGGCAGGGCAGGAGAAAGACCCAAACAAGGAAAGATCCCAGTTGCCGCTCAAAAAGGTCACTATCACTTTTGGACTCATCCGATGGGGACAAAAGTCAGCCTCCTATATAAGGAGGAGCAGATTTTAAGTTAAGGTTAATTCAATTCACACACACTTATTACTTAACTCATTACTCTATTATTATTCTTATCTCCCTTAATACAGATACTTACTCTCACGCCGGAGTTTGGTCCTGGGGTCACACCCGGGGCGAGACTAACGCGCTCACTATCTTAGCAGACATCCGAAGGGCTTGACGATATCAAGACCGGAGGATATTTTGAAGAATCAATCATCCCGCAGAAAAATACTTAAACAATAGTCACTGAAGTTGGTGAAAAGCTCGAAATACAGTCGATACACCATGGCATGGCAGCGCACGGGTTCGATAGTCATTGAAGTGGATGTAGAAGCTAAGAAGTTTTATTTATTGTACGTTTTAGCCAGTTATGTATGTATAAGGGTTTCATTGTAAACATTGTGTAGATTTAGTTAGTTTTACTTGATAGCTAATGCTCTAAACTATGGGGATGAATCAAGTTACTGAACAATATGCAGCAAGATGTGGGTCTCTTTAGTCTTTCCATAAGCTCACACTCTGTATAAATTTTCTCCAAAATGTCTTTTATAGAGTATAATGCCATTTGCAAGTGGTTCCGTCATATGTAATGTTGTACAAAAATGTTTGTTGCAATGCTTATAAGGGCAGAAAAACCCAACTCAGTGTTGTTGACAGAAACATTTTCGTTACTCATTACTGCTTTTGTATTTACTTGCTTTGCCGCAACGCGTGGGCTTGTGGACACAATGCTTCCGCGGCAAGGCGCAGGCTAAACAACTCATTTCTACTAAATTGCTTTAATGAATTACACTGGCCTAAATGATACTCCTCAAGCCCAATTCACAATCTAACATAAATATCATATCCTAAATGTATTTGAAGCAAACATTACGCAGTCACATTTTAGAACTTCAATAAACCTTCTTATTTATTTGTCTTTCTCTTTTAACTAGACCTTTTCTTGAATCCAAAACAAGACAAAAACAATGGTGTGGTTTTCGTTTCTTGTCAAGGTGGAAGAAAAAATTATCACAGGTTTTGAACAAGGCAGGTGTTCTTGGACTACGTTGGGTTTTATTTTTTGTGCAAATCGAACACAAATTGAACCAAAGACCTGTTAGACATATTCGTCAAGGCTGAGATCCTTTTTTTTGTTTTATAATGCTTAACGGTTACTTTATTTTGTTTTTTTATGTGCACACAAGTCGGTCGTTGGCTCGACCAACTTCTCATTTTGCTAGTCGACCGAGTCGTTGGGTGATGGTGTAATAGAGGCGACCGAGTCAGGAGGGGGGAGACCGACCTAGTCCATGCCCTTCCTTACGTCCAGCTTTAGAACCACCACTGATCAAAAGTAACCTGGTTGGGAAAGTTACATATAAAAAGTTACCGAGCAAAATTTTCCGAACAAAAAGCAAAAAGGTGAGTAAAACACATCAAACATTAAAAAAAAGCTACGATAAATGAACACCATCATATTGTAATATTTCAATACGTTTCAAATATTGTGTTAAAGGCTAACTTTTCCATAGTCTACTAAACATTATCATGTTAAAAGGAGCTATTCAATCCATGTAGGAAATAAACAGAATAAACGAACACAACCGGATATTATTTGAATCTCCGGATATTATTTGAATCTCTGAAAGGCGTGTGAACACTTTCAGATCGAATCAATTCGGTGGTTCTCCCGAATTATTCAATCGGATACAATTCAGAGATTGAGAACGTTTTGAATGTTTTGTTTGAGATTGATGAACCAGAGAGAATTTTTGACCAAGAGAAAAATACGAACGAAATTATATCAGGGATTAGGGCTAATTGCCTTTTAGGCAAATTTTTTCAAGGTTTCAAAATTGTCAAAATAAGTCCCTTAATTTCCGAAAATTTAATTTTCTAAGAAACTTTTAACATAAAGCAAACTACAACATAAAGGAAATTACGAAAATACAATTAAATCTAGTGACGAGGTTGCAAGTTATATTTTTTGATGATTCGGTCCTTTTCTTCATTGATGCAACCCACAACATTTGGATCCTTGCCGCCAGTGTCAATCATCAAAAACTTCATCTCTTCCAACCTTGTTATCGTTTCATCTTTTACTTGGGCCGCCCGATACGCCGCTTGGGCGGTTTCCCATTTTATACGATACTCAGTTGACAGTCTCTGTGAATCGGCTTAACGAGCTCGTTCCTCCGGTACTCGCTCCCCCGGTACTTGTCGTGCTCTCGGATTTGGCTTTCTTCGAAGCACGCTTTTTGCCCATGGGACGTGGTTGTTCATCATGACCAAACAACGCCTCGTTTGTTTGAATTGGGACATCGCCTGTTAAATCAAGCGGATCCGGCGCGTCCCATTTCTTATGACCACGCAAAACCTCTCAAGCCTCCTCGTTGTTAAACGACGCAGTTTTGTGCTCGTCACGATACATTTGTTTCGCCCGTTTGAGGATATCCATCTCACTTTCCCCTCTTTTTTCTTCGCGTTGCGAACGGTTGTAATACGCGTTGAACTTTGTGCAATCACGGTTCAACATTTTTCACTTGCCTTGTATCATATCCTTGTTGCGTTTTTGAAAATTGAGTCTATTGAACTCATTTATTACCCGTTGCCAAAACGTATCGCGAGGTTGTGCACGCTCGACAAGCGGATCCTCGGTAGCGGCTACATAACACTTGGCAAGTAATTTTTCCTCACTTGATTGCCAACGTGTATTGACGAAGTCGGGATTTTCTTCATTCTCCTCGATTGGTTCGATTGGTTCGGGGTCTTTGGATTTTTTGGCCTTTCGTTTACCACCACGTTTGAATGGCTTTGGAGGAGACGTAGGTGTTTCGGGAACTTCATTTGTTTCGGTTTGTGAATGTTGTGATTGTTGTGAGAATTGTAGATTTTGAAAATTGGTGTTTAGTGTGTTTTGTTGGTTTTGTTCCCAATATAGAAATCGTTGATGTTGTAGGTAAAGTTCTTTGCTCGACAAGCCGAGTGGGTTAGGGAAAGAGATGTTGGGTGATGATGAACCCGCGTTTGGGTTATTCCACCCACCGATGAGATTCATGAAACTTTCGTCGTTGTTAAATCCCGACATTTTTTTTAGAAATGGAAGTATATGATAGATTAGATTGAGTTGTGGAAGTGTGAAAAAAAGTTGTGTGTTTATTGGGTATTTATGGTGGTGGGAAAATGTTTTTGATTTTTTTTTTTTTTTTTTTTTAATCAAACTAGCCGTTATCAAAACGTTGAGGGGGTAAAGTGATTTTTTTTTTAAACCAAACGGTCATAATAACCGTTAAAGGGGGCGAAGTGATTTTTTTTTTATTTTTTTTAGTTTTCACCTTTAACGTTGCGTTAAAGGTTTAACGCAGCTTTAACGTGCAACAATGGTGTGGTTAACGTGGTTTTAACGCTGCAATGTGAAGGGTTAACGCGCCTCTTGCGTTAACACACCTTTTCTCTAAGTGTCGATTAATTCTGACAACTTAGACAATCAAGTAATAAGATTTTATTAATAAAAGTGTCTAGTCAGATCTCATGCAGTGATATTAAGAAGATGTAATTAAGATGTCCCCAACTCCTCACATCTTGGCCAAATCTCTGTAAGATGCAAGGCCCCTGAAAATACGTGTTACGTGAACAATACACAAATCATACAAAACAAATAATAATCGGATGAAATTTAAGAACATGAGACAACTTCAAAAACTCAATAAGCTTGCTAGTTATTTACAAAAGTCAAACTGCTTACGAACTAAATTTAGTTTTTTCGTTTGCTAAAAGCCAACAAATTTAAATTACGTTTACCATGTATACGTCATTCAAGTATTTAAAATATGTTATTAATGGAACCTTCAGGTTGGTTAGATATATGGCAACAACTCACAAATACGTATTTATGGCCTAATGTGAAAAATATGAATTTTGTGCTTTTATTTGGTTTAGAATCTAATGTAAAAAAAAAAAAAAAAAACGTTGTAAGATGTGAAATCATTCATTCACAATCAAGCACGTGTTTGTTGCGACTGCATATTTTGTTAACAAAACTTTCTATTGGCAAAACCCTAAATAAATATTGAACAGAATGAAAGTTAGTTTAAGACGCCGACTTTTATGGGATAACATGTGATTAGTTTAGCGAGAATATGACTAATTAATGAGAAAGTAATGACAAGTAGGAGTGTAATAAATAAATGGGGGACACTACACATACCTCTATAAGTCAAACGTACAAACCACGAAGCATATAGCACAACCGCCCGATGAGTACAATGATTGCATACCCCCTTATAGGGGGTCCAGATAAACTACCCTTAAATAAATATGAGGGTATACTATACAAACCTTTTTTAAGGTCAATCATACAAATCGCGAAACATACAGTACAACACCACGATGCACACAGTACAACCACTTAATGCATGCAATGATTGCAAACCCCCCACTATACATACCCCTATAAATCAAACATACAAACTGCGAAACACACCATATAACCGCCCGATGCATGGAGCGATTGTATGTGGAAAACATTCCACCAGTTGAGATTCGTTTCCTCACAAATTGATTAAAAAAGATGGTCAACATTTAAAATGGATAGTTAGTCGCCCGACGCGTGTCAGGTGTCCACTCAACAATTTAATTATCCATTTTTAATTACTACTCTATAGTAATCTAGGGGTCGGTGCATTTTTTTAAAAATTTAAGTAGCCAGCCCAGTAAGTAGCCCATGGTGTTTCTTTAAAATTTAAGTTGTCAGCCCAAAATGTGATCCGCCAGAAGCCCATTATGCCATCTGCTTATTCAACGTTGCCACGCCTCACGTTCCATTACATGCTTTCGATATTTTAAACAAAATCTAGGGTCGGTAATATTATTTTTTTCAAAAAATGTTAGTCATGCTTATAATCTTAATGCAGAATCGTGCTAACAAAGATCTAACATGACGCCATGGACACATTTTTCATTTTTGTGTGATTTTTTACTTATTTGCTTGCTGAGATTGAACATATCATATATAAGTATTATTTTTTTTCTCAAAGCAATCATTTACTGGTTGACCAAACCTGGTTTGTAGTAAAAGGTGACCTTTTTATCTTCATTTTAATCGTCAAAAAGATGATTTGTTTATCCATTTTCGGATAAAAGCAAGTGTTCGTCGAGCTATTTGCTTTTTAAAACGCTAATCACTAAATACTACTCCCTCCGTCCCAAAATTATTGTCCCCCGACAAAAAAACACACATTTTAAGAAAAACATAATTAATACTGTTTTCTCTCTTACTTTTTTGCCAAATGACAAGTTTACCCTTAACCAATTAATTAACACTTCATTAAAGTTTGTAATATTAATTTCAACCAAAGGTAATATAGTAAACTTTACCAAACTCCACTTTCTATTCACCTTTTATTTTTGGTATGGGACAATAATTTTGGGACAACCCGAAAAGGAAAGAGGGACAATAAAATTGGGACGGAGGGAGTAAGTGAACAAGCGTATAGCTATATCGTTCAGCTTTTATTTATTCTTCTAGACTTTATAATTGCATATAGCTATAAAACAAACAACCGATGCTAAATGTTACTGCTAGATGCAACTAGTGCTTATTTTTAACAAACAACATACCGCAATTATAGTATCTATATGTCAAAAAGTCACTTAATATGCAAGAAATAAAACAAGAACTAAAATTAAAGAAAGGTTAACTTTAATGAGTGGACTTGGGCATAATGTCGTCAACTTCTTGACATGTCAATGCCGCGTAGGAAAAATGTATCACATAATGTCATCGACGTGAGTACTATGGTTAGAAACTAGGCGTTTTGACGAAAATCGAAAGAAAAAGTCGGACATGGGTCGGGGATGGTTAAACCCGACTCATATGTCAAATCTATGGAAGCTGTTCCGATCAATCAGGCGATTTGTGAGCTGTGCGGGTTTGTTAACAGACGCTCTTTGGTGTTGCACCACAATCAGTGGCCGTGTCCTAAGCTGTTTTTTTTTTTAATATATATTTATTATATATCTAAAACGAAGTTGTTTTTTGTTGTGTTGTTATTTATTTCAGATCAAGCTAGCAGGTTCGAGAAAGAAGCCCAAGTCGCTTCCCAGGACCAAGAAAGGAAGTGGCAACCAGGGCCGTGGCAAGAAGCAAAGGAACTAAAGAAGATTTTGATGATGTTGGTAGTGATGGTTTTCTGGGTTTTTTGATCACGTTTCTGTCGTCTTCATTATCAGATAATACTTCTCATGTTTCTTCTTTATTAGTTTACTTTTTGTTTGTCGCAAAATATTACTGTGAGTATATCATCATCTTTATTGTTTGGTGCTTTATTGTTTTTTATGGGTTCAAATTAATTAGTATAGTTTTATTTAGAGTATTTATTACTTTGATGGGATTAGCGCTTGACCTCGGTCTTTGACTTTTTACCCTTTGCCTTAATTTATCTATCTCCTCTTTGGATTTGTTGTTTTCGTGATTTACTTCCGGAAAACTTTGATGGTAAATATAGATATTTAGATTTATGCTTTGTGATTTACTTCTGGAAGGGTTATTTGTGGCAACTTTGATGTGTCTTGGTGTGGTAAATAGATATTTTGAGTGATTTACGGTAACTTTGATGTGTCCCATATATGTTTTGTGTTATACAAACCCTCCCTATGTTTTGTGAAAATCTAAAAACACAATAAAATCAAAATATCTATATTTACCCACCAAGACACATCAAAGTTACCGTAAATCACTCAAAATATCTATATTTACCACACCAAGACACATCAAAGTTGCCACAAATAACCCTTCCAAAAGTAAATCACAAAGCATAAATCTAAATATCTATATTTACCATCAAAGTTTTCCGGAAGTAAATCACGGAAACAATAAATCCAAAGAGGAGATAGATAAATTAAGGCAAAGGGTAAAAAGTCAAAGACCCAAGGTCAAGGCTAATCCCATCAAAGTAATAATTAATCTAAATTAAACTATACTAATTAATTTGAACCCATAAAAAACAATAAAGCACCAAACAAACAAACAATAAAGTTGATGATATACACACCGTAATATTTTGCGACAAAAAAAAAAGTAAACTAATAAAGAAGAAACATGAGAAGTATTATCTGATAATGAAGACGACGGAAACGTGATAAAAAAACCCAGAAAACCATCACTACCAACATCACCATCACCATCACCATCATCATCAAAATCTTCTTTAGTTCCTTTGCTTCTTGCCACGGCCCTGGTTGCCACTTCCTTTCTTGGTCTTGGGAAGCGGCTTGGGCTTCTTTCCCGAACCTGCTAGCTTGATCTGAAATAAATAACAACACAACAAAAAAACAGCTTCGTTTTAGATATATAATAAATATATATTTTTTAAAATAAATAAAAAATAAAAAAAAGGATATGGCCACTGCTTGTGGTGCAACACCAAAGAGGTCTGTTAAGAAACCCGCACAGCTCACAAATCGCCTGATTGATCGGAACAGCTTCCGGTAATGAAGAGGGTTTTTTGTTTTGGTAAAAGTGAGATGAAATTAAGAAGATGGGTGTTTGTTTGGAAATGAAATATTGAGAGGATAGATATAGACAAAAAGGTTGGTGTCTTATTTTATTTCTAGTCCCTCACCTTTTATACTCTGACTCTTTTTACCCCCTTTTCCCTTATGTATTAGCTAGCATTTCAATTATCCAAGTTGCTTACGGATCTCGACTTTTAATTTGGGCACAACCTCGTTCAAATATCCATACGAAGTCGGTTGTCTTCAAACTTTGATATGTAAACTGGATCGACCCTACAAGTAGTGACTAGTGAATGAATGGTATGTGCCATATAATATAATCTTGTTTGTCGGGTTTCTTCACATAACTAAAATATGTCACATTCTTTAGGTCTAAAATGATTATTTGTTTTTGCTTTGATATTCTTAACTATAACGATTCTAATGAATGGGCTTACAATATTTTTTTGGTTAAGCAAACAGTCAGTTTTTTTTTTTTTTTTTTTTAAATAAAATAAAATACTACTCCCTCCGTCCCACTATAAGTGTCCACTTTCCATTTGCACAAAGTTTTAGGAAAGTGGGGCCAACTACACTCTCAACCAATTAAATATCACTATTACCCACTAAACTCTCTTCTCATTGGTTGAAAATATTCCCTGGACACTTAATATGGGACAAGCAAAGATACCATTGTGGACACTTATAGTGGGACGGAGGGAGTACATATTAAACGTATATATTCCTTACAACGTTTTGCAGTATAAGCTGTTGCCAAATGACTTGTTTATGCAACACAGTTCAAGTTTTAGATAGCTTAGTAAATAGACGGATCTAGCTAGTTGCATTAAAAGTTAATGTTTTAAAACGAGTAGATTGTTATTGCGTTTTGCTAGTTCATTTGATTTGGTTTTTAAGATTGTAGAAATATATACACATGAAAATCAAAAACCACGACCGTAAAGACTAATGACTTACATAAATTATTGAAATCTTGAATGGCAATGATCGACCTCACACCGATACAAATAAGAGTCGAGATGAAAGAACTAAACATGGAGAGATGCAACCATTATAAGAGCATACCAAATCGAGGTTATGCATGTTCCGGTTACAGCTTCCATGTGATAAGCTTCAATCAAATTCCTCATTCACAACGTTCCGGTTACAACTTCCATGTGATAAACTTCCATCAAATGCCTCATTCACTGCCCGTAAACACAAAGTCAAAGCCGTTATGATCATGATGATAATCAATTTTTTTACCTGTGATGAAGAGCATGGTCGGATGCCACTCTTATCATCATGATGTGTACTGTCAACTATTGATGGCTTGGCTATGCTGTCATGTCACGCCTCACGCTATACCCTTTTGATTTTGCTGTTGCTTATAATAGAAAGTTTGCTTTGGAGTTTTTGGTCAAGAGATGTTCAATAAATGAAATTATAAACATTTCGTTCCATATATAAACATTAAGCGTTGCAAACGGCAGCGTATTAAACATAGATTAAAGTAACAAGTACACCAATAAAGGAGCTTTAGCTCTAATGGCAAACTTGATTGCATAAAACCAAATGCCAATATAAATGTAAACAGTGGAATCAGACTAGGGGTGAGCAAAACCGCCCGAGTCCCGACAACCGACCCGATCCCGACGTAAACCGATCGTCCCGAAACCGAATTAGCGAAATTCGGGTCGGTAGTCGGTTTTAATTTTTAGAAAAAGTCGGTTTCGGGTCGGGTCGGGTTAAAAACCGACATCATCCCGAATAAAACCGAGTATCCCGATTCAATGTATATACCTTTTTACTCCGTACCTACCAACTCAATAAAATACTCACAGTCCAGTAGTCCACTCTCTCTCTCCCAAGTCCCAACTTTTAATACCTATCAATTTCTTAATTCTTATAGATTACCAACTCTCTCTCTCCCAACTCACAGTTCAATACGCCTGTTCTTGAAAGAAGGTGAACTTATAGATCGATGATGATGCATAAAAAGAATGATGGTTGAGATCTATTTAATTATAGATCGATGATGCATATTTTTCATTCGAAAAAAAGAAGGTGAACTTCTTATAGATCGATGATGATGCATATCATTCGAAAGAAAGAAAGATGGCTGAGATCTAGGTGGCACGAAAGAAAGAAGCAGACTCAAGAAACAGCGGTAGATGCTAGCCTATCAAATTGTTTAGATTTCTAGATAAAGACTTTATTCTTTTGTGGATTTGATGTATCTTTGTTAAACACGGTCTGATTCTAATTTGTGGTATAGTTTAGTGTTAAATGGTTTGATTCTGTGAATGGGTAAGGTCTTGATTTCGGGTTGTGGTGCATTGTCTCGAAAACCGACCGACTTATCCCGAGTATTACCGAACCGACCCGATGCCTATTCGGTTCGGTATTCGGGCAACCATTTTTACAGTTTTCGGTTTCGGGCTGAGTCGGGTCGGTTCGGGACGGGTCGGGATTCGGCCCGATGCTCAGCCCTAAATCAGACCATAGTCAATGTTCCTCTTTTACTACTTATCCAAGGGATAGAATATGCGGTAATACTTAACCACTATACAATATTACCTTTCATGCATAAACCTTGGTTATTTACTAGCTTTAGGGGCTGTTTAATTTCTGCTTAATGTCCTGTTTGGTAACAAAACTGGCTGGAAACAGGAAACTTTGGTATTTCTTTTTAACTTATTGCAAAAGAGAATCCTTAATGTGAAAGGGGGCAAAATTTGATGCTGTTTCTATCCAGGACGTCTTAATACGAGTTTTTTCCCGAACTAGTGTAGGTGGAAAAAATAAATTCGAAAAATTTAGAAAACTTCGAAAAAATTTATAAAAATTCAAAAAATTTATAAAAATTCGAAAAATTTATGAAAATTCGAAAAAATTTATAAAAAATTTTAAAAAATTCGAAAAATTTTAAAAATTCAAAAAATTTATAAAAATTCAAAAAAAATTATAAAAATTCGAAAAATTGATAAAAAAAATCAAAAAATTCAAAAATTTTATAAAAAAATTATAAAAATTCAAAAAATTTATAAAAATTCAAAAAATTCGAAAATTTTATAAAAATTTATAAAAATTCAAAAAAACTTATTAAAAATTTGAATTTTTTAAATTTTTTTTTCGAATTTTTATAATTTTTTTGAATTTTTAAAAAATTATAAATTTTTACAAATTTTTTGAATTTTTAAAAAATTATAAATTTTTATAAATTTTTGATTTTTTAAAAAATTTTAATAAGTTTTTTCGAATTTTTATAATTTTTTATAAAATTTTCAAATTTTTTGAATTTTTATAAATTTTTTGAATTTTTAAAATTTTTTCGAATTTTCATAAATTTTTTGAATTTTTATAAATTTTTTCCACCTACACTAGTTCGGGAAAAAACTCGTATTAAGATGGTCAATTAAGCATAAAAAAGAAACAACATATATCCACACAGACACTAACTAGAAACAGAAAAAAAAAAGAAACAGCCCCTTAGTGTGTTGATGCTTAGGCGAACGTCATTCATTTATATCGCTACGTGATATAAGAATATTCATTTAGCTGATAAGAGAGTCATGTAATATTTAATCCATCCATTCTAATATACGGAGTAATTGTCTAGCTTTTCTTTTTAGGTTGTCCCAATGCACTACTAAAAACAAAAGTTGAATTTGTTGATTTGGTATATGATTGTACAATAAATTGCACGACCAGGCCTTCGATGATGATCAAAGGATTTATGGGATGCTGAGGTTGCGCCAAACTTGTCTTTAACCTGAAATAAGAAATACTAAAACACTACGTTAAGTGATTGCGCAGGGGATGGACCCTGCGAACTACCTCCGGCGTGCGAGTAAGTATGTGTAATGGTAAGTTTGAGGTAAGTTGAGAGAATACGGTTGAGATTCAGTTAACATACCATGGTTATGGCCCGTCTAATGCTATTTATAGGGGAGAAATAGGCTTTAGAGGGCGGTTGCACTTTATTCGGAGATCATGGGGGCGTCCCATGATTTGTGGTAACCGCTAGGGCTTTGTAGCCCACGATCTCTGTTTTGGCGGGAAAGCCTAAAGAAAGAGGAGACGTGGGTATGACCAGGTCAAGATGGTTCTCCGTTCTTGCTCCTTCATAGGAGATACCCCGAAGGGCTTAAGGCTTCGATTGGTGGATTCCCACATGATAACCACTTCATAGATGAATGGTTTTACGCCAATGAAATGTGTTAAGAGATTAACCTGGGCCTCCGAAGAGAGGGCTTCGAACAGGCTCGAAGGGGAGTCCTTCGACCCGTTCGGAGGGTACATCATCAAGCCCCCCAGTCGAAAGTGATATATACGTACGAGTATAAATTGCATTCGACTCAAAAAACATTCTACACTCTATCCCTTTCATCACGAATTCGTACGAAGAAGGATAAGTGCTTAAACAGACTTTGCGCAATAAATGCGGCTAATAAATATGCAACTACCACCTTATGCTACAGCAGCTAAGATTTCGGTAACCACAAACATCTTTTCAAAATTTTAAAAACAATTTAGAGTCCGCATATGTCTCGGATTATAACTGCACGTGGATGGCTAGGATAAAGCTACAAATGATATACATAAACCCTTCATGATCCTAACCCTAGATCACCTTTTCTTTTGCGCCCAAAATACACATACACAACACTGTGCTTTGTGCTTCGGTTGAGCTTAAAGGTAATTTTTCCTCTCCGATCCTTTGTCCTTTTGCTCTCATAGTTTCTAGTTCAAGATGAGCATGGCAGCGAAAAGAATTATTAGGGAGCAAAAATGTACTCTATCAAAGCAGGCTTTGACGGAATTTCTTGGAAAATACCCCATACCCAGGGAGTTTAAAGTGATTCTTCCAAACGAAAACCAAAATATTTTTGATGCTCCACCTGGGTATGTGGGGCTTTATGTTCATGCATTTACGGAATCCAACTTTAGGATTCCTATTCATCCCTTAATCCTAGAATTCTTACAATATTATCAAGTACATATTTCAAGGTTGAATCCATTTGGCCTAGCCAAGTTGACCACATACATTGTTGTGTGCAAAGCTTATGGCTATGAACCGACTCTGACTGTTCTTAGAGGGTTCATCAACCTTTGCCCGGGTGGTGATTGGATAACCTTGGCCAAGAGATGTGAGTATGATGTGCCTTGTTTAATTGCTAAACCCTTTGCCAATATAAGAAAATGGAAGGGCTTGTTCTTTTATGTACAAAACACGATCATACCTTCAAAATATCCAACCTTACTAGATAAAGCATTCCGGTTTGACGAGAAACGCTTTGATGATCCTTTACCATATCATATAAGGAGCAATCCCCTCTACCAACGTCTGGCACGCCACCCTTTTGATATTCAAACATTTCCTGAGCCGGTTCTTTATATGGCGGGCATCATTGATCATTGGGAAGGCTCTCCGATGAAACTTGAGATAATGTGTCAAGGGAAAAGTATGTATATATCTATTTGAATAGAGTAAATAACTTATCTGCTGATATTTATCTTTTCTCCTTTGTTGCTGTAGGAATGGCATTCAGAAATTTTGTTGTTGCCCGTGGTGACACAGAAGTTAGTTTCATCCCCCAGGATCCGAAAAATGTGAGCTATGGAGTAGGCTCTCCATCCATATCAGTTAATGATGAAGAGACCCCACACTTTGTGGAAAATGTGGCAGATTCTGATGATCCCCTTATCAAGGAATTTCAATCGAGGCTCGCACGGTCCTCCGGCATATCAGACAAGAAGAGTAGGAAAGGAAGAGTAGCAATGTCTGTGAAAACCCCTCCGAAAAGGAAGTTATCTCTTCCAACCTCTTCGACAAGAACGGTTAAACCCAAAAGCTCCCATGCTAAAACCTTCGTACCTACCACCCTAAATATTCCCGAAGATCAAACTCCTAGTAAGTGGAAAATTTTCATGCGTAATAGATACCATACTTCATACAGCTGACTGTTATATCTTTCGCAGGTTTGCCTGATACGAAGGAGCTTCCGAGTGCCCTTGCGTGTCACCAATTGGTTGACAAGATGACACCTCCCAGCTGGAAAGGGATTTTGGACAATATGTCAATGGAGGAACTTTGTAACTTCCATTCCAAGAGCTATGCTAGACAGGCTGTTTTGGATAATCATCTTAACTCTCGAACAAGGGAATTGGTGCAAACGGTGGTGGCTGTGAGAGGTAAAATGGATGCTATTTTAGCCAAAGAGAAAGACAGGGATCGTCAGTATGATGAATTGGAAGCTAAGTGCAAAGAAGCATTGGAGGATTTAGAGAAGAATCCAATTGTCCAAGATATGCGAATGAAAATCAATAGTCTCGAGGGACAGTTGAGGGAATCTTGTGAGAGATTGCAGGCAGAGGAGGCTAAGGTGTCTCGATATAGAGCACAGATTACAACACTTAATTCCACATGTGCAGGTCTCGAAGCCGAAAAGGCTAGGTTGGTTGAGCAGGATGTCCAGCTTTGCGAGGAGATTGATGAACTTAAACTCCAATGTGAGAAATTGAAGAAGGATAGAGCTGAGGTGGTCTCGAAGGTTGTTCCTCATGTTGCCATGGAATTGTACCATAGTGATGAGGTGGGGGAAGTCATTGGGAGGCTGGTGAACGCGGCCCTTTTCTATGGTACATGTACGACATTAGAAGAAATTTCTCAAACAAAGAAACCTGTGGTTTTGTCGGAGATACCTTACTATCGTCCGAATTCTGAGCAAGAGTATAATAATGCTGGCAATGCGTTCACTACAGCAGAATACCCCTTCCTCACCGAAGCAACAAAAGACCCTTCAGCTTCAGTAGAAGATCTCATGGCAAGGAAACCGAGGAAGGTTCAGCCCCCCTCTCCAACCAAGAAGACTGCGTCCGTGAGGCCTTCGTCTCCATCAAAGAACCCCAATTTCTCGAAGAATGTATGATGGCTGCCATGTTGGCAGTAATTTAGTCTTAAAGGGTGGCTTGTACCCTTTGTGAACAATGTCTCATTATGTTTGTTAGGCGTTTGCATGTTTGAACAATTTGTCCTTGCTTTATGTTGGGGTTCGACCCATGCCTCAAACAATTGTTTTAGCATTTTTTGATGGCTTTGACCATGCATGATCTTAGTAGTACCATTTAAGGGATAATATCCCTTTTTGAATGTTATGCTTTTCTGTTACTGATGCCAAAGGCTTTGCTTCAACCCATTTGGTGAAGTAATCGATGGCTACAACCAAGAACTTTACCCCTCCTGGAGCTACTGGTAGGGGTCCAACTATATCAATTCCCCATTGACAGAAGGATCATGCTGAAGTGACTGAGGTCATGTCTTGCTTAGGCATTCTTTGAACTTTCGAGTGGATCTGACATGCTTCACACTTTTGTATTATCTCTATTGCTGATGCGTGGTTTTGCGACCTTACAACAGGTTTTACCTCTCGAGGGATCTCAAGAGGCTTGCAATCCCCACCAGGCAGTGTACCTGACCGATGTAGTATAGTGTAGTGGCAAGTACCGGGGGATTGATCGTTCTCTAGGGGAATAGTGTCGTTAGGATTGAAAAACTACTCTAATAGGTCTAAGGGTGAGGGAAGATTCTTTTTGTATTTTTTTTTATATTTTTATAAAAGCAAGTAAAATCTCGGGTTTGAAGGAGTGGGCGGAATTAGTTGCTAGTCAACTAACCCAAATAACTACAATTGCAAATAAAATAAAATAACTGAAAATAAAAAGGTTGTGGAACTTATATGGAGAGAAATGTGTTTACTTAGATTTCCTTACTCCCTAACTATCTTTTACCGGTTGATTAGTGTGTATTAATTGCGTGGATGACGGGTGTATTCCTTAATACCAATCGTGGGGTGGCGTACGTACTTCCCCAACTCTATAAGCTCCTACTTCACTCCTATGTCGAGCCGGCTAAGAAGCTCCTAACATGGGATCACTAGAATTCGCTCATGCATTAAATACAACCATAAAAACCTTAGTACGCATTGGTTCATGTTTCTTAAGACGTTCAAGCAAGTTACCGTATAGGAGGTTAGCCAGTTTTCTTAAGCCTAACATCGATAAACAATCATCCAATACAATTAATAACACACCAACAACCAATAATCAATAGTTAGGTTTCATTAGATCTAAGCAAACACAAGATAAATCTAGCCTAGCATGTTAAATAAAAGACAAGAACAAGATATAATCAAACAACACATAGACATATTGAATTATTAATTGATTACTTATCTTCAATTGAACATGGGAGATCCAAGGGTATAAAACCCTTAAAAGTAGCAGAAAAATCGTCTTAGGGTTTCTCCTCACAAAGTTGCACACTAATGACTAAAAATTATGAGAATATATATATAAAATCAGATCTGACGGTGTCACGTTATAGAGCTGACGCCGTCACCTCGCCGCGGTTAGGGTTTCTTGATGGCCTTCTTGATGCTGTCCCCTTTTAATCATCCAAAATCCTCTCTGGCGCGTCAAGGATTGACGGCGTCACAATGGTGCTTGACGCCGTCACAGGTACTTTTCCAGCCGATTTTGAGACTTTGTCGTTTTCTTCACTTTTATGCTCCAAAAACGTCCAAAATGCTTCCTTTTCCAGATTTCTTCTCCAAAGTACCTAAAATGACAAAAGGAACGATTTAGGGCAATATTTGATTAAATAAATACGATTTAGGGCTTAAATGACCCCCTAAAAGCGGTACACTTTTCGCTTCATCAAATACCCTTACACTTGAGATTTGCTTGTCCTCAAGCAAATGCGCTTTTATTCTAATCAAAATACAAGTTAGGGGTCATTTAACGCTAATATAAAAGTAATTACAACAAATAGTCGTTCCACTTTAATCATAATAAGCACGGAGATTACAAAATAGCACCTCACAAGTAGTGTTTAGATACTCACATCTCTCAGGTGTCATAAAAGTATATCTCATAAATGAAAATGAATAATATCTCTCACTACCTGTCGTAGCAAATAGATTACCATAGGCTTGGGAAATGATCAAAAACCTCCTCCACTAGGCGTAAGCACCTAAGATAAACTATCAAAGAGGGCTTTTAAACGGGTTATAACGTTAGGTGTAGGGATATGATAAACACGGTTTTGTTGGATAAATGATATTTTACTGGTGGCGAGTTAAAGATCTTGATTAATTACATGTACAATATGGCGTTGCTAAGCCAAGACTAGACTCGACTTAAGCTAATGAAAAAAAATAACAAAAAGATAAAATAAACATAAAATGAAACGGGATGGTAGTCCATATGTTTTTTTCTACTTTTTTTTTTTTTTTTTTTTTTGCATACACTCTTGCCCTACCATCCAAAATAATACATCGTAGGGGGGTTGTATCCCCCTTACACTTGAACTTTTACATAACTTTACAATTAACTATTCTAATGACTCGAATTAAGATAATCGAAACACTTGGAGTACTTTTAAAATATTTAGCACATATGGGGGTAATAATGTTGTTCTTCCCCATTACTCCATTACACTAGTACTTTACCCATGAGTCCCAATCGTCCCAAAACAATATGTACAAGGATATGACTCGACTTAGCAACCATGTAATCAATTAGATAATTAACTTGGGGTTTAAACAAATGTTGTCACAATAATGCACTAAAAATGAGTGCATACAAGGTAGTCTAAGGCGATTTGGGTGTACATTTAAGTGGGGTGTAAACAAATTCTTACTTTAAGTAAAATGCTTAAAGTTAAAAACGAAAAGATAGGCTCTGAGGGGTGTACTAGGGGTATCGTGTACTAAAAATGAGTACAACGCAAAGGGTGTGGGAGAATTACTTGACCAATGTAGCCAATGTAATTATAACAAAAACACAGGTGTAAAACAATGGGTTAATCCTAATGCCTCTTATCATGTAGTAAATCTAACTACACGAATGTAGTCTCACTTGTGGCCTTAGAATGGTCCTAACTCAAGTTCTAGAATCTAAGTGCTACCAGTACACACATCATAGCATAAATGCTTTTCCTACCAATTCTAGGGGCGAACCTCACATATTTGGGGGTGGAAAATTTTTTAGTGGTACGGTTTTGTGCTAGTCATATAACTCCTATCCGTGAGACGCTCATTAAGACCAAAGTTTCACTCCTATATGTTGTAAAAAATTTTAAATTTGGCACTAAAATTGCCTTAACAGGTATTTCTCTCAGTTTTATTACATATCTACCATTAAACAAACGAAAAATCAAGCGTAATAGCATTCTCTAAGGTATCGTACTTTACCCCCCCCCCCCCCCTTACACTTAAGATGAACATTGTCCCCAATGTTCAAATAACAAGATGTAAAAGTAAATAAGGTAAAAGAATGAAATCAAATACTCCCCTGATTCGCTCGGTGGATAAAGAGGTAACATGGTTAGATCTTCTTCCAAGGTAATGTTGAAGCTTCAAGATTAAAGCAGCGCCAAAAGCTAGATTCCACATACATCTCCTTGTCCAAAATAACCTGTTAAACCTGAGAAAACAAACACGAAAACCTGCATAACATCGGCGGGATAAATCTGTATAAGGATATAATGCTTGTGGAATGATTATTTTGCAGATTCCTGGAGTTTATAAGTTAGAGATTTAATAAAGCATTTTATGATTCCGGAAGAAAAACAAAACTTTCAAAAAAAATTCCAGAAAAACTGTTCCTGACGCCGTCAGAAGTGATCTGACAGATTTTTCATGTTAAGTTTCCAGAAAATTTCTGGAAAAACTCAATCCTTATTTCCTGGAAATCCTGCAAAATATCATTATGACTCGATACAAGCATTTGACTCAAACAATTACTAATATGTATGTTAATTTAATATTGTTATGATTCATGTTCATTTGTTCTAATAAACCGATTTGGATTTCCCTTACACTTATCTTTTGCAAAATACCTTTATATGTAGTTAAGACGAAGTTAAAAACAAGATAAAGCATTTTCACAATTTAGTTTCGAACATGAATCAATAATAATAAAAATTAAACATACATACAGAAGCAAATAAAATCAAACAAACAAATAAATAAACACACAAAGCAAATAAAGCTTGGGTTGCCTCCCAAGAAGCGCTTGTTTTTGTTCGAGTCACGAGCCTGACTCTACCCTTATTTAACGGAAATAGGGGAGGTTTTCCCTACACTTAGGATTAAGTGTGGGTGATAGTAGCGATACACACCAACTCGGTGGAAGTATGCCACGTGAGGAAAGAGTGGTGGATGAATTATATGCTCAAAGATGTGGGATCCAATCATCATAACCTTACTTAGTTCAATTGGGTCAATGGGTGAATTGAAGTTTTCTCCTAGAAAGGGATCATCTTCTATCAACTTCGAGAGACTCCTAGTTGGGAATCCATCTTGACCTAATAAACCCGGTTTAAACCCATAGTGTTTCTTGTGATTAATCATGAATAGGTGATGTAAGTATGAAAGGTTATGGTTCACTCCTATGTCAGCTTCCTCTCTACAAGGCTTAGAGTCTACTACCTTCAACATAAAACTACCCGGACTATATGGTTTGATGGGTGGGTCGGGACCTAATTCAATTCCTAAATTCACATCTAAATATGGAAGATTAGGTAACGGTTTTGGTTGAGGCTCCGGTTCATCAAAACTAGGAACTTCCATAGAACTAAAAGAAAGGTTATGACTACAAGTATTCAAACCTATTTCTTCTAGTTTTGTTTGGTCCAAGGGCTCTACCTCTATTGGGGTTCCTATAGTCTCTTCTACTTCTTCCGGGTAAGTCATGGGTGGTGTGTGTGCCTCAAATGATGGTAGGACTTGTGGGGTACTTGGTGGGCTTATGTTACTTACCTCATCATTCTTTGTGTCAAGATCACCTATATCCTCATCATGTGTTTTAGTAGAATCTAACCTTAACATTTTCCCTAGTATCTCAAGTGCTTCTCTAGGCATCTCAACTTCTATATCCGAATCATAAGGATCATCCTCAATATTCTGACTGCTATATTCAAATTGCCCAAAAGATTCATCATGTGTTTCTTGAGATTCATCGTCATCGATCATAAAACCTAGGTCTTTTTGATCAATGTGATCATGCTCGGCTAGATCCTCCATCACATCAAGATCACCTAAGTGTTCACCCTGTATTATGGTAGTGCCTAACCATGACATGCAGCTAGGTGGCTCAACTCTACCCTCATCCCCAAACAAACTTGTTTCATGATCCTTGAAATTTGTGGTCAACTGACTTGTATTAATGTTTGTTGGGTTGTCAACTATATAATAATATTGGGCACAATTCTCAATAGCTTCCCATGCTTCTTCAGCACTTAATTCCCTAAGATCCCTGCCGGCAAAATAGTAAATGTCCCTTTGGGCATGTCGGTCGACACGATCGTAAAAGATTTGAGTTAGGGACCATGAATCGAAGTTATGATGAATGACTTTTTGGAGTAAATATTTAAAACGAGTCCATGCATCATAGAGAGGTTCATCTTTATGTTGTTTAAACATCAAGATGTCATATGGAGTGGGTGAATTACGTGGTTGGTAGTATGGTGGATTCGCGTTCTCCCTAATGGTGAACGGAAGAGTCAATGGAAATTACGAACAAACACACAAAGAAAAAGATAGACTAAAGAAAACCTAGAAAAATAAAATAAAAATCTCACTAGAAAGGAATCTAGTGAGTAGACCTAATAAATAAAAATTCAACCTAAACAATAACTATTCCCCGGCAGCGGCGCCAAAAACTTGATGCGTGGTTTTGCGACCTTACAACAGGTTTTACCTCTCGAGGGATCTCAAGAGGCTTGCAATCCCCACCAGGCAGTGTACCTGACCGATGTAGTATAGTGTAGTGGCAAGTACCGGGGGATTGATCGTTCTCTAGGGGAATAGTGTCGTTAGGATTGAAAAACTACTCTAATAGGTCTAAGGGTGAGGGAAGATTCTTTTTGTATTTTTTTATATTTTTTATAAAAGCAAGTAAAATCTCGGGTTTGAAGGAGTGGGCGGAATTAGTTGCTAGTCAACTAACCCAAATAACTACAATTGCAAATAAAATAAAATAACTGAAAATAAAAAGGTTGTGGAACTTATATGGAGAGAAATGTGTTTACTTAGATTTCCTTACTCCCTAACTATCTTTTACCGGTTGATTAGTGTGTATTAATTGCGTGGATGACGGGTGTATTCCTTAATACCAACTCTATAAGCTCCTACTTCACTCCTATGTCGAGCCGGCTAAGAAGCTCCTAACATGGGATCACTAGAATTCGCTCATGCATTAAATACAACCATAAAAACCTTAGTACGCATTGGTTCATGTTTCTTAAGACGTTCAAGCAAGTTACCGTATAGGAGGTTAGCCAGTTTTCTTAAGCCTAACATCGATAAACAATCATCCAATACAATTAATAACACACCAACAACCAATAATCAATAGTTAGGTTTCATTAGATCTAAGCAAACACAAGATAAATCTAGCCTAGCATGTTAAATAAAAGACAAGAACAAGATATAATCAAACAACACATAGACATATTGAATGATTAATTGATTACTTATCTTCAATTGAACATGGGAGATCCAAGGGTATAAAACCCTTAAAAGTAGCAGAAAAATCGTCTTAGGGTTTCTCCTCACAAAGTTGCACACTAATGACTAAAAATTATGAGAATATATATAGAAAATCATATCTGACGGCGTCACGTTATAGAGCTGACGCCGTCACCTCGCCGCGGTTAGGGTTTCTTGATGGCCTTCTTGACGCCGTCCCCTTTTAATCATCCAAAATCCTCTCTGGCGCGTCAAGGGTTGACGGCGTCACAATGGTGCTTGACGCCGTCACAGGTACTTTTCCAGCCGATTTTGAGACTTTGTCGTTTTCTTCACTTTTATGCTTCAAAAACGTCCAAAATGCTTCATTTTCCAGATTTCTTCTCCAAAGTACCTAAAATGACAAAAGGAACGATTTAGGGCAATATTTGATCAAATAAATACGATTTAGGGCTTAAATGACCCCCTAAAAGTGGTACACTTTTCGCTTCATCAATTGCGTCCCTGTGCATGGATGACCAATAATATCCAAGCTTCATTACTTTCGAGACAACGGAACGAGGGCCTGCGTGTAGACCGCAGGACCCTTCATGTACCTCACAGATGATGTTCGAAGCTTGCTTTGGTCCCACACAACGAAGCCATGGAGATAAGAAGGATCTTCTGTAGAGATTATCCCCAATAAGCCTATATTGGGGGGCCTTGACCCTGACCTTTCGTGCTAACTTTGGGTCTTCAGGAAGGATACCACTGATCAAGTATTCCCTTATTGGGGTCATCCAATTTGGACCTTCTTCGGGTATGACATCAGACACTTCGCTTCTTTTTATTGACCTATCAGCCAATACTTCTACCAAAACTTCCTTCGTCAGATGAGCAAATGCTATCGAAGCTAGCTTGCTCAAGGCATCTGCTTTTTTGTTTTGGTTTCTTCGAATGTGTGCTATCTCATAGGCTTCGAAACCCTGAAGAAGTTCCTTAGCTTTATCCAAGTACTGTTTGATGGTGGGCTGCCTTGCCTCGTAAGAGCCCTTTATTTGGTTGGCCACTAGTTGTGAGTCCACAAAAATGGAGAGATTTTGAACCTCCATCTCCTTTGCAAGTCGAAGACCGGCTAACAAAGCCTCGTACTCAGCTTCATTATTGGTGGCTTCAAACTCGAAACGTAATGCATAAGTATACTCCTTCCCCTCCGGACTAACCAGCATTAGACCTGCTCCCGAACCATCGAAGCTTGAGGCTCTATCTGTGTATAGTTTACACCCCTCCTTCGTCTTTGGGGGCTTTTCTTTTGGGATTTCCTTGTCTTGGCTAGGTCCGGAGGGTGTTTCAGCAAGAAAGTCCGCAAGTATCTGGCCTTTGACGGAGTTTCGACCCTTGTATTCTATTTCATGCTCCCCCAGTTCGATGGCCCATTTAGCCACTCTACCCGATTTCTACGGCTTCACCAATATCTGTTTAATTGGCTTGTCGGTCAATACTGTGATGGGATGAGCTTGGAAGTACCTTCGAAGACGCCTTACGGCATAAACCAAAGCTAAGATCAGCTTTTCCAACTCCGGATAGTTCAATTCGGCCCCTTGCAAGACCCTGCTAACAAAGTAAATCGGGACTTGTTTCTTATCCCTTTCTGCCAAAAGAACAACACTGATGCTTTCGAAGGATGCCGCAATGTACATGAACAACACTTCGCCTTTGATTGGGGCTGTAAGTGTTGGAAGGATTTCCATAAATTCCTTCAGCTTTTGGAAAGCGGCCTCTGCATCACAACTCCATTGGAAAGTCTTTTTATCCGTACACCCCTTGAGTGTTTTGAAAAATGGTAAAGAACGATCTGCCCCTTTTGACAGGAATCTGCTGAGTGCTGCGAGCTTCCCATTCAGGCTCTGTACTTCTTTCAATGACTTTGGAGCTTGTAGATCAGTGATGGCTTTGACTTTCGAAGGGTTAGCTTTGATCCCTTGCTTTGTAATCAAATGCCCCAATAATTGTCCTTCTTCTACGCCGAAGGAGCATTTCTTTGGGTTAAGCTTCATGTTGATTGCCCTTAATTGATCGAAAGTTTCTTGAATGTCGGAGAGTAGGTCTTCCTCAGTCCTACTTTTTATTACCATGTCATCAACGTAGGCTTCCAAGTTCCTTCCTATTTGCTTGTGGAAGGCTTTGTCTACCAAACGTTGATAAGTTGCCCCTGTGTTCTTTAGACCGAAAGGCATTTTCTTGTAGCAATAGACACCATTTCCTGTGTAGAAGGCTGTCTTCTCCTCATTTTCCTCCGCCATTTGTATTTGGTGATACCCCTTGTAGGTATCAAGAAAACATTTCAAACGGAAGCCGGAGAGGGATACGACCTTCCAATCAATTTCTGGCAGAGGGTAGCAGTCCTTCGGGCAAGCTTTGTTGATTTCGGTGAAGTCAACACACATTCGCCATCCTCCGTCACTCTTCTTTACCATAATTGGATTGGCTATCCAGGTTTGGTATTTCACTTCCCTGAGAATTCCTGCTCGTACAAGTTCATCCACCTCTTTGCAAGCGGTTGCGTTCCTCTCAGGTGCCAGACTTCGTCGCTTCTGCCTAATTGGTTCAATGTGCTTGAACTCATTAAGCTTGTGTTCTGTGCCGAAGGGCTTGCCATCAATCATAAGAGTCCGAGGAACCCCCATTGATGAGTGTGTGAATACTCATCATTTTACACCCATTTAAGACACAAAAATGACCAAAAACACCCAAATATATTGCAAATATCCTTGGTTTTGTGTTTTTATGTGTTTCAGGTACAAAGGATTGAAAACGGAGCGAAAACGGGCATTTTTGGATCGACTCGACAACAATGGTGCATTTGATCAAGTGAAGACAAAAGGGTCAAGAAAAGTCAAAGTCTACCCCAAAAATACCAAAATGACACAAATGGTCCTTGGATTTAATATTCAATCTTGGCAGCCCTAGTCCCTGGATTTTCAGACTTTACAAGATTGGTCCCTAAAGTTAAACCTAATTCACTTTTTATCCTAAACTAAAAACAAACCCTTTATCCTTTATCTTAACCCAACCCAGATCCACCAAACCGACCCTTTTTATTAATAAAAATCGGGTCAAGAAAAGTCAACCCCCAACCTTTATCCCTTTTCCCGCTTTTCCCTGTCACACCTAACACCATCATCACCCCTATTCTGCTTTCCCATCTGAAATACTCCATCTCCCCTCCAGCTACCCTTCACATGTTGCCATCTTCACGTGTTAACCACCTCAATTGCCACCTTGGCAATCCAAGTGCTATTTTGGGCGCCAAAAGCAATCAAACGGCTGAGATTATGGAAAGTGGGCACCAAGGCTAATCCAAGGGTTATTATCAATCCCAAGAAGCACAAGTGGACTTTCAAGTCTGTTTCTCTCACAAAAGAAGCACAAAGGAAGAAGACCTTTTTTTCTTAGAGTAGTATAAATAGGCTTATCCTGTATCAGTTGTTTTTTAGCAGTTTTATTTTAGCTAAAATTTTAAGGTACATGTATTCTATTAGCTTATTGTTATCTTGTCTCCCTTTTCCAGCTTTGTAATTTGATTTTTAATGAAATTCCAAGTTTAGTCAACAAAAGTCAACTTACTGTAGAACTGCTTAGTGTGTGCTTATTTTTGTTTTTCTGAGCTTATTGGTGTAAGAATGAGTTACAACGATGGTTAGATGGGCTATGTTCAGTTTTGCTTACCAAAGTCTTGAAAACCAAAAAAATAGCATAATTTACATAGCTTATCACTAGTGCTTATTAGAGGATGATAAATGCTTTTCAGACCTTATTTTAGATAGCTATTAATCTGTGATCATTAGCCTTAGCTTATTTGGGCCTTAATCTATTTCAAATCTCAATTTCAGTTTCAAAAGGAGTGTTTGGGTCAAATTTGAAAATGGGTCAAATTGGTTGGAAATGTTTAATGTGTCAATGTGGAACTTTCAACCTGGCTTAAATTAGTCTGAATAAGTTGTTTTCAAATCAATTTTAGGTCATTAGGTGTTTTCATAGGTTTATGTGATCCTGTGGTTGACTGAGATTAGAAACTCAGTGGATAAGCTCAAATTAGCCATAAGCTAATTTGAGCTCTTTTGGTCTCATTTCTGGACTCCTTTGAGTCTTTTTAGTTGATACAAAAAAAAAGTTGGATCAGTCACTTTGGTCAATTGCTTTTGCTTGCTCACTGAGAACCTCAAAACTTTAGCAGACTGCATGATTTTTCAAAACTCTCTTTAAGTGCTTTTTAGTAAATCAAGTTTCCTTATTTCCATGTTTGTAGTTTCTAGCTTATTGGTTTTCACTATTTCATAGATTTCAGCCCTTAGTTCAGCCTATTGAAGCTTATAATTAAGCTTTAAAGTAGCTAGTTAGAACCTAGTTTGCCCTGCACATGCCAATATAGTCAGTTTATAAGCTAATTTATAAGCTTCATATAAGCTTATTTGGGACTGATATTCAGAAGTTAAGCACTCTAGTTGGTGTTCTTTTGAGATACTTAGTTGATAGTGGATTAGCTTATTCCCTTGTAGCTTATTTTTGAGCCCAAAAATTACCTCAGTGGACAATTAATGCCCTGCACCCATCAACAGACCTTGATTTGTTTTTGCTTATTTTGTGCTTAACTTGAGCTTATTTCTGGAATTCATGGCTTATTGTAACTTTAACTTTTGCTTTTAGTTAGTTCCTAGCTTATTTCAGTTCCCACATAGCTTAATATTAGCTTATAAGTCCTTTCCTTAAAATAGCCTTAGCTCATTTCCTTCTTTTCCAAACTAATCAGACAAGCATCAGCTTATCTGAGCATATTTGAGGGTTTAAAAAAGGGTTTTTCAGTTTCAAGGTCCTTACTTGTTATTAGCTTTTTGAGTTTTAAAAGAAAAATATATATATATAAAAAATAGAATAGCAAAAATGTGCCATAGCTGAGGTTCGAACCCCCGACCTTTAGCTCACACACTCACCACTCTACCACTAGCGCCCTTGGGTCTTTTCTGTTAGACCCTTCCACTATAATTCCTTTATCCTTTGTTTCCATTTAACCCTTCCAGCCACGTTTAGCTTATTTTTGCCTTATCCAAATAAGCTGGAACTTTGGTTGTATTTTTCCTAGGGTTGTTTTGTCATTAAGAACTTTTATAAATTTTTCCAGATTTTTATTTTAAGGTTTAGTATTTTTTATAATTTAATTTAGTTTAATTAGTTTTTAATTTATAATAAATAATTTAAAAGTCAGAAAAATAAAATTCAATAAAATTTAAATTTTCTTTTGTCATCTAGGATTTAGGAAAAATAATTTGGTACCCGTAGAGTTAGTATTTCTTAGATTTGACGTTTATGCTCGTGTTTAGATTTCCCGATTCACGTTCTCTAGTTTAATTAGTTTGTGCTTAATTTTGCTTTGTAGATTTTTATGCTTAGGTTTCCCTTAGCCTATTTATGCTTCCCGTAATTGTAGGATATTTAATTAAACACCAAAATCCAAAATCCAATCATCAAGCATTTTAATTCCGAACCAAAAACGAAATCCTCGATTCACACCTCGCTGGGACACGACCCGGGTAATCACTTATCCGGTATCTCACACCGTATTCACGGGTTTTGCACGTTGACCTTTTTCCTAAGAGGTTGACTAGTTGATTCCCAAGTATCACGGGGATCCGATATTATATTTATATATACTACACACGGATCAAATTTTGGCGCCGCTGCCGGGGAGGTTGTGTTGCGACAATATTGTTAAAGGTTTTAACGATTAGTGACTTGAGATCCTTCCTTGTGAAGTTCCCGTTTTCCATAAACCCCATAAAATACAAAAATATTTTTCTTTTCTTTTGTATATATATTATCATATAAAAAACAAAAATACAAAAACATTTTCCGTTTTCTTGTGTTAAAATAAAAGATAAAAACAATCTCAATATAATATTCCTCAACTTGGAGTATTATCATATTAAGTTCCCAAACAAAAGATTAAAACTTGCCTTTGTGTCGCTTGCGAATTCGGCTCACCTTTGATTGATTAACAAACTCTAACGGAGGTTTCAGGAGGTCTTGACATTAAATTGCAGACCGAAAGGAGCGGGTTTTTAAGGGCATTTATTGCCCACCTTTGCTCCTCCGCCACCCTGTGCGTTTTTCTTTCAAAGAGCTACCGTACGCTTGTTTGATTTAAGGTTTAAGTTCACTTGTGTTTTGCCTCGGTCTTGTTTTAATTGAATCGTTTTTAGTGCATGCGCTCTCGTTCTTCTCCGTCAACAAGTCCTTTACGTGAACTCGTGCATACTCCGAGAAGACGTAATCGGAGACGTAATCGTAGGCATTCCGCCTTAATAGCCGAACCCGAGATTCGTGCTATTCCCGTTCCTCCCATTGTCACAATGGCGGAAGAACGCACCATGTCAGAGCTTCTCCAAGCACCCACTGAGGGTTACGGAGATGCTATTGTTGTTCTGGCAATCGTTGCCGATAGCTTTAAGCTTAAGACCGGGTTGCTATCCTTAGTAACTGCGAGTCAATATTTCGAATTTGAGAGGGACGATCCTCATTCCCACATTCGATGGTTTAACAAGATCACTTCTACCATCAAATACCGAAATGTTCCTCAAGAAGCTATCAAACTTCTTCTTTTTCCTTTTTCTCTCGAGGGGGCAGCCCGGATTTGGATAGAAAAACAACCCCCTCGTTCTATTGAAACATGGGAAGATTTGGTGTCGAAATTTGTGAATGAATTCTTTCCTCCATCCAAAACCACAAGCCTTAAAAATGAAATTACCAAGTTCATTCAAAAATTTGATGAATCCTTTAGTGAAGCGTGGGACCGTTTTAAAGAATTACTTCGCAAATGTCCTGACCATGGTTTCTCCGAGTTACATCAACTCGATACCTTCTATAATGGTTTGAACCACTCCGATCAAGACTCTCTAAATGCCGCCGCCGGTGGTAATCTCTTGTATCGGACGACTAAAGATGCTTTAGCCATCTGTGGAAAACTAGAAGGGGGGTTGAATAGTTTTACGTCTTTTTAATTTATTATAAAACCTTTGTTTACTTTTAAAAACTTAGATTCAAGTTTATTATGAAAAATAAAACTTGAACCTTATTATTAGTTATATATGTATTCTTTTAAATTGATTGTAAAAGTTTTGGGTTCTTGAATGGAGTTTCAAATTGATCTTTATGTGAAGTCGACCTCTAAGTAATACTAGCAATTATATAAGCCTATGTGTATGAAAGTAATGACGATGTAAGTAAAGAAATAAATAAGGGATGGAAAGATCTAACCGAGACACGAGAGATTTATAGTGGTTCGGCTACAAGGACACCTTCCTTGCCCTACTCCACTCCCCGAGCACCAAGCTCGAGAGTTATCTTCACAACTTCAATAAGCTCCCTTATGGCGGAGAAAACCTTACACGACTTTGGCTTACACCGGCTTAACGACACAAAGCTAAATGTCGAGTTCTAATCGTAGCTAGAACCAATCTCACAACTTCACAACACAACTTTTTCATGACTTATTCACAACGGCTTCACGACTTGAACTCTAGAACTTCACGGCTAGGACTTCACGACTTCAACACGACAGCTTCACAACTTCTATGCTACGGCTTCACGACTTCAACACAGGGACTTCACGACTAGGACTTCACGACTTCAACACGACCACTTCACAACTTCTATGCTACGGCTTCACGACTTCAACACTAAGACTTCACGACCTCTACCTTACGGCTTCGCGACTTATATGCTATGGCTTCACAACTTCAACACAAGGACTTCACGACTTCAACACGATCGCTTCACAACTTCTATGCTACGGCTTCACGACTTCTACACCATGGGTTCACGGCTTCTACACCACAGCTTCACAACTTCTACACTATGCCTTCACAACTTCTACTCTATGACCTCACAACTTCTATACCACAACTACTTATACAACTTCTTCACTACTTACACACAACACTAATCTACTATACACACCTTACACACAAATGAATGAATGATTTACAAACTTTGTTAAACTAACAACTTAAGTAACAAGATGATACTAAGTTGTAATACTTCTAATCTTGATTGATAGAAGTATTCTTCTTTTGCACTTGGATGGATGAAGCTTGGATCACTTGGAGACCAATGCTTAAGAGAATATGATCAAAGGATTTTAGAAAGTATTTACAAGGATTAGAGATGATTTGGAACAGAAAGTTTGGGGTGCAAAAGGTGAGTAAAAATCCAGGGGAAGGCTGGTATTTATAGGCAGAAAAACTGGAGAGCTGGGAGCTACTGGAGCGTGGCCGGTCCCCTTAATTTTAAGGGGGCCGCCTAGCATAATTAAGGGGGCCGCCCCTCCCTAGCCGTTGCCCAGTTTTGTCTTTTTGTGGGGAAGGTTTTTCTGGAACATTTTTACTGATTTTGGTTGAAAATTTGAATTCATAAATTTATAATGAATTAAACCTTTTTATTTATTACCAAAAATATTTTTCTAAAAGATATAAAATGTTTTTGACATTTTATAAAAAATCTAGTGTTTAAGAAAATATTCCTTTGATCATATAATGCATTAAGCATTAGTTCATTCATACCTTAAGTGATTTGAGTTGTAGAAATAGATATTTACAACTAAATACTTGTTTACGTCATAATTTTCCGATTAATGATTTTACATTTTGTGATTATCAAAACGTAGAGATATCGAAAAATATTAATAACGTGTTTAGGCATTATTTATATCAACAATCTCCCCCTTTTTGATGATTACAAAATCTAAACTCATTAAATCTAAAAATTAGTTTTTAGACAAGTATTTAGTGAGTTTACATCTATTTCTCCCCCTTTTTGTAGAATCAAAAAGGTTTAACCGACAAGTTTTAAGTGTAAAAGTGTCGTATGAGAACTCCCCCTTGATGTGTACTCCCCCTCGTTTGGGGGCACCAAGGAAACGAGCTATGGAACGCTTGCAAGAAAAATGTTAGAAGCACAAGTATATGTAACAACAATAAGCAAGCATATAGAATAAGAGCATTCATTTAATAGAAGTGTTGTGTATAAATACACAACCAAGTAGATTACAACATAAGGCATGCAAACATTCAAACAAAACAACTAATGATACTACATAATCGTCCTAGGAGTACATGATCTTCCATGGGGCTTGCATACAAAAAGGTTTTGAAAATTATTTTTAAGCATTGCATATGCTTAATTGGGTGAAAATGGAGGTGGTGGTGGTGTAGTGGGTGAAGGTGGTGGTGGTGGTGGGTTGGTAATCATGTGTTCAAGTGATGAAAACATGTAGTGTATCTCATCTCTAAGACCAAAGATTATGGTCCGGTTATGGATGCAACAAAGACAATTGTCACCATGGGCTTCAAGCAATGCCCAAGGTATGGGAAAGAATGGTTGTGGGATTGGTGATGGTGAGAAGTGAGCATCAAGAGGTGTGATGGGTGATAAGGAAATGGCAAGTTGGGTGAATGGATGTTCTTGAGTGGAAGATGGTGATGGTGCTCTTGGTGGTGATGATGGTAGGTGGGAGTTGATGTAGTCATTGATGGATGAAGTGGATGGTAAGGAGGAAGATGATGCTCCATGGGTAGAGGGTGTTTTTGATGGTGCATTTGGTGCACTTGGGGATGAACTTTGAGGTGGTAGTGATGGAGTTTTGGTGTCATCTTGGGTTAAGTCAATAAAGAGTTGTTTTGGTGGTATGATGACAAGTCTTTGCTTCCTTGGAGTCTTAGAGATGGAGGATTTTGGTGATAACATGGTGGTTTTGGATGGTGAAGGATGATGGAATGAGAGGTGATTATATGGAGGGAATTTATAATATGAAAATGTGGTTGGTTTAGGTTAATTTTTGAGGTTTTGTTGTAAGATTCCAATACCAGTTCGTCCATAAAGAGAAACTGTAGCTGGGGCTAGATAAAAGGGGTCATATGATGCAAAAGAAAACAGTGAATTTTACTTCCCAGATGGCCGGTCCCCTTAATTGTTGGCCGGCCCCCTTAAAATTAAGGGGACCGCCTAGGGAATTAAGGGGGCCGCCCATCTGATGTTTTCCCAGGCGACCAAATTTGAAAAATTTCCAGAAAAGGGTCATTGTTAGGGTGTATTTGCAGCAAGCTCCATTTGAATCATGTACATTATGAATGATTTAATAGTAGCAATAACATATTAAGAAGAATAATGTTTATATGTAGATTACTAAGATTATATTGTAAGCATGTCATAAGCATATATATACACACACACACACACACACACACACACACACACACACATATATATATATATATATATATATATATATATATATATATATATATATATATATATATATATATATATATATATATCATAATTAAACAAAAAATGAAACAACACATTCATAGCAAACACATATAAGAAAGAAAGAAACAAACATTCATTAAATTAAAATGATTATGTGACAAACACAATCATTGTTACAACATACATAGTGCTTAAAGCATACATTTGTTAGAGAATTCTAATTTGCCTAAGAAATCCATTTGACTTGCTTGATGATGGAGGAGTTTTTGAAATGAAAACAAGTGAGAGGGTGAGTAAATGGTATTAATGAAGGTATATGTTTGGGTGTGTGGAGGTTGGAGATGGTGGTGGTGGAGACATTGGAGGTGGAGAGTTTGGAGCGGACCATGATGGATAAAGGTTTTGATGTTGTTCAAGTGGGGATATTGGATTGGATCTAGTGAGAAGATACTCAATCCAAGTAAAGTGCTCATTTAGAGCAATGGTTTGTTGTTGAAGAAAGATGCAACAAGGACAATTGTTGACATGTTTCTCAACTTGGTTTTTGTTGTGGTGTGATGTGGGAGAGCTATATGAAGGTTGATCAAGGTTTCTTTGGGCTAGGTGTAGGGCAAGAAGAGCACTAAGCTCATGAGCTTCCTTGAGTTCCTCAACGAACTTCAAGTGTTCGGATGAAGGTGATGATGGTAAAGTGTTGTTGTTATGAGGGATGGATGTTTGCACATGCAACATAGGGGTAGCATGTGAGTTGGTAGGAGGTGGTGGTGACACTCTTGCTGGTGGAGATGTTTGTGAAATTGGGTAATCATGAGTGGATGAAGATGGTGATATGGATGAATTTGATGATCCAAGAGTGGTGAGTGTTTTTAATAATGCATTGGTGGGTTGAGTGTGAATGAGATTAGGATTGAAGTTTTGGGATTGATCATAGGGAGATGAAGGGTTAGGGATGGATGATTGGTTATGTGTTTGAACAACATCATTTGTTGGGTTATGGCAAGTTTCAAGCTTCCTCCTCCAAATTGGTCTCACCGAGATTTTAGCAACTCTTGAGGGTTTTGATTTTGGGTAGTTGGAGGATGACATGTTTGAGTGGATGATATGAATGAGCATTTATGATGAGGAGGTGCATTTATAGTGTAGGAATGATGTGGTTTAGGAAGGTAAATTTTGGTGGGTGGTTTATGACAAAATGTGTTTGTGAATTTTGGGAAGAATGGAATAAAATGGGTTGGAAATTGAAAAAGAAAACAGTAAGCCGGATCTCCAGATGGCCGGTCCCCTTAATTTTAAGGGGGCCGCCTAGGTATTTAAGGGGGCCGCCCATCTGCTGACTTCCAGATTACTGAAAATGGGTTTTTGGCAGAAATTTGTAGAAAAGGTTGTGTTTTTGAGTTCAGTTTCAAGCAAGTCCAACTTCTCTCAAGGCAATTTAGAATTTAATAACTCATATATGCTAAGCATATTTATTTAAGCAACTTTATTTAACATGCAAACTACTCATTAAGCATATAACATGTATATACATATATTAGACAAGAAGATAATACATAGCACCAAGTAATTCATAGTATCATACTTAGGAAGATTAAAAGGCTAGTTAATTAATCCTAATGATTATCTATGTACAAGGGAATGGGGAGTTGTGATAGCATGGACTTCTAGACTTTTACCAAGTGAGATCTTTAATAAGTAAACTATGATTTTTCATTTAGTTCACTTATAAGTGTCATATATACAAGTATATATGACATTTATGAGATCACCAAGCATGATTTAAATAGATGTTTTTAGCATTATTCAACAATGTTTGAAAGTAGGTTCTTATGTGGATGTGAAAGTTTATTGAATCGCAAGACGGATATACCTAAGGTGTAAAGGCAGAGTAACCTATCAAGCTAAGCATATCCTAAGGCAATGATTAACAAGACTATATGCATGAAGTAACTACTTGTGAAATTTAAAAAGAGAACTTACCTCACTTCCTAGCTATTCTTCTTAAAATCTCAGATAATGAATGGAGTGCGAATGATGGGTGAGTCTTCAAGATAACCAAGGTGTGAAAGTATATCGTAGCAAACTCTTAACACCTTAATAGATCGAACGGCTTGACCCGAACTTGTCTTGTACTTAATAGCAAGGTTCTTATTGACTTTGACTCCAAGATGACATAGGTCACACTTAGATGAGATGTCGTAAGAATCCATAAATATTCCACTACATCACAAGCAATTACTTGGGATAGATTATCATGCGAGATATTGAGTGTGATTCATTATTTGATAATTCATTTGTCTTTGCGCGCATGTTTCAAATGTGAGAAGGTTGACGTGAAATTGAGTTTCTTTCCTTTGAGCGTTTCGTCACCTAATCAATTAAAACAACTTGGTACCCGGATTTTCATGGGTCCGAGATGGTTAGTTGAGGACATCCATTGCATTTGAATGCACATGGTGAGGATGTCGCCAAGAAGTACAAGAATTCCTTAACAGTTTGTTTCAAGATACAAACAGTGGATTTCTTGACTTATATCATTTATAATCATTGTAATTAACCTTATTTCTAAATTTCTCTAATAGGTTTTTCAATTTTAATTTGTTTTGATTTACTAGTTGATGAATTATCCGAAGTAAATCCTAAACCGGTTTTATCATTGAATGGCTTTTGACAACTTAGTAAGAATTTAAGAGATTTGGAGCTTTCTTCAAATTTAGCTAATGTTTTTGCTCTTTCATTTAATCTTTTAATTTCAAGTTTATAATCTTGACATATTTTGCATTCTAGATCAATTTCAATATTACTTTCAAGTTTAGACATTTTATCTTCTAAAATTATTTCTTTTTCAAGATTACTTTCAAAAGTTTTTGATGATTTATGTTTAGAAATAGTTTTTGGATCTATGTTGCAAAAATGTTTAAACTCATTTTCTAGTTTTGAAAATTCTAAAATGAATGGATCATAGCAAAAATGTTCGGTTTCGGATTGTACCTTATTTGGAGTTTTATCTAGTTTGCATTTGTCACATACCGGATGATGATCTTCTCCTTCGTCTGTGTCACTCCATGATATTGGATTGAGTTCACTTTTGAGTTGATTCATGTAGTATTCGTCGTTAATACCTTCATTAACAACATTTGAACTAGTAGCACATGTATCTATTTTATCTAAATGTTTATCTATTAAATTTTCTAAAATGACTAATTCATGTACAAGATCAAAATCCTCATCTTTGGCTTGACATTTTTCTTGATGAAAGTTTAAGAGATTTTTCCAAATATCATTTGCCGTTTTACAGAAAGATATTCTTTCATATTCAACTTTCGGCAAGGTTTTGTAAATAATTATTTTAGCTTCATTATTTTTGTTATTCTTTGTTTTTAAATAATCATTTTGAGTTTCAAAATCCGTTTTTGTTTGACTTTCAAAATCCATTTTTGTTGGTTGAAAATCACCAATCGAAATGACATGCCAAAGATCTAGATCAATTGATTTCACATAATTTTCAAATTTATTTTTCCATTCAAGAAAAGTATAGTTTTCAAATAATGGTGGTGTTTGCATGAATTCCCCTTCTAAATATTTTTTGGATTCCATAGATCGATTCAAGTTTTAAAATACAGTATATTTTAAATATCTTGATTGACGTGGCTCCTGATACCAATTGTGGAAAGCTAGAAGGGGGGTTGAATAGTTTTACGTCTTTTTAATTTATTATAAAACCTTTGTTTACTTTTAAAAACTTAGATTCAAGTTTATTATGAAAAATAAAACTTGAACCTTATTATTAGTTATATATGTATTCTTTTAAATTGATTGTAAAAGTTTTGGTTTCTTGAATGGAGTTTCAAATTGATCTTTATGTGAAGTCGACCTCTAAGTAATACTAGCAATTATATAAGCCTATGTGTATGAAAGTAATGACGATTTAGGTAAAGAAATAAATAAGGGATGGAAAGATCTAACCGAGACACGAGAGATTTATAGTGGTTCGGCTACAAGGACACCTTCCTTGCCCTACTCCACTCCCCGAGCACCAAGCTCGAGAGTTATCTTCACAACTTCAATAAGCTCCCTTATGGCGGAGAAAACCTTACACGACTTTGGCTTACACCGGCTTAACGACACAAAGCTAAATGTCGAGTTCTAATCGTAGCTAGAACCAATCTCACAACTTCACAACACAACTTTTTCACGACTTATTCACAACGGCTTCACGACTTGAACTCTAGAACTTCACGACTAGGACTTCACGACTTCAACACGACCGCTTCACAACTTCTATGCTACGGCTTCACGACTTCAACACAAGGACTTCACGACTAGGACTTCACGACTTCAACACGACCGCTTCACAACTTCTATGCTACAGCTTCACGACTTCAACACTAGGACTTCACGACCTCTACCTTACGGCTTCGCGACTTATATGCTACGGCTTCACAACTTCAACACTAGGACTTCACGACTAGGACTTCACAACTTCAACACGACCGCTTCACAACTTCTATGCTACGGCTTCACGACTTCTACACAACGGCTTCACGACTTCTAAGCAACGGCTTCACGACTTCTACACTATGCCTTCACAACTTCTACTCTATGACCTCACAACTTCTATACCACAACTACTTATACAACTTCTTCACTACTTACACACAACACTAATCTACTATACATACCTTACACACAAATGAATGAATGATTTACAAACTTTGTTAAACTAACAACTTAAGTAACAAGATGATAATAAGTTGTAATACTTCTAATCTTGATTGATAGAAGTATTCTTCTTTTGCACTTGGATGGATGAAGCTTGGATCACTTGGAGACCAATGTTTAAGAGAATATGATCAAAGGATTTTAGAAAGTATTTACAAGGATTAGAGATGATTTGGAACAGAAAGTTTGGAGTGCAAAAGGTGAGTAAAAATCCAGGGGAAGGCTGGTATTTATAGGCAGAAAAACTGGATAGCTGGGAGCTACTGGAGCGTGGCCGGTCCCCTTAAATAGGGGGCGGTCCCCTTAAATTTAAGGGGGCCGCCTAGCATAATTAAGGGGGCCGCCCCTCCCTAGCCGTTGCCCAGTTTTGTCTTTTTGTGGGGAAGGTTTTTCTGGAACATTTTTACTGATTTTGGTTGAAAATTTGAATTCATAAATTTATAATGAATTAAACATTTTTATTTATTACTAAAAATGTTTTTCTAAAAGATATAAAATGTTTTTGACATTTTATAAAAAATCTAGTGATTAAGAAAATGTTCCTTTGATCATATAATGCATTAAGCATTAGTTCATTCATACCTTAAGTGATTTGAGTTGTAGAAATAGATATTTACAACTAAATACTTGTTTACGTCATACTTTTCCGATTAATGATCTTACATTTTGTGATTATCAAAACGTAGAGATATCGAAAAATATTAATAACGTGTTTAGGCATTATTTATATCAACACCATCATTGAAAATAAGTCTAAGGTTCGTACTTCACGAAGCAAACAAGTTGTTTCTCAAGTGAATGCTTCACCTTCTACTTCATCTCCCGTGAGTTCTTCTAGCACCGATGCTAAGATTGACAAACTCACGGAGGCTATTCAAGCTTTGGTTCTTTCCAAGCAAAAGAAACAATCTTCCCCACAAACTTCTTCACCCACTCAAGTCAAAGCGGTGGAAGAAACTTGTGTCTGATGCGTGGTTTTGCGACCTTACAACAGGTTTTACCTCTCGAGGGATCTCAAAAGGCTTACAACCCCACCAGGCAGTGTACCTGACCGATGTAGTATAGTGTAGTGGTAAGTACGGGGGATTGATCGTTCTCCACAGGGAATAGTGTCGTTAGGATTGAAAAACTACTCTAATAGGTCTAAGGGTGAGGGAAGATTCTTTTTGTATTTTTTTATATTTTATGAAAGCAAGTAAAATCTCGGGTTTGAAAGAGTGGGCGGAATTAGTTGCTAGTCAACTAACCCAAATGACTACAAATGCAAATAAAATAAAATAACAGAAAATGAAAAGGTCGTGAAACTTATGTGGAGAGAAATGTGTTTACTTAGATTTCCTTACTCCCTAACTATCTTTTACCGGTTGATTAGTGTGTATTAATTGCGTGGATGACGGGTGTATTCCTTAATACCAATCGTGGGGTGGCGTACGTACTTCCCCAACTCTACTTCACTCCTACTTCACTCCTATGTCGAGCCGGCTAGGAAGCTCCTAACATGGGATCATTAGAATTCGCTCATGCATTAAATACAACCATAAAAACCTTAGTACGCATTGGTTCATGTTTCTTAAGACGTTCAAGCAAGTTACCGAATAGGAGGTTAGCCAGTTTTCTTAAGCCTAACATCGATGAACAATCATCCAATACAATTAATAACACACTAATAACCAATAATCAATAGCTAGGTTTCATTAGATCTAAGCAAACACAAGATAAATCTAGCCTAGCATGTTAATTAAAAGACAATAACAAGATATAATCAAACAACACATAGACATATTGATTGATTAAATAAATACTTATCTTCAATTAAACATGGGAGATCCAAGGGTATGAGAACCCTTAAAAATGGCAGAAATTCGTCTTAGGGTTTCTCCTCACAAAGTTGCACACTAATGACAAAAAATTGCAAAACTATATATAGAACTTAGTGGCTGACGGCGTCACGTTGTAGATCTTGACGCCGTCACCTCGCCGTGTCGAGGGTTCTCGGATGGCCTTCTTGACGCCGTCCCTCGTTAGTGCTCCAAAATCCGCTCTGGCTTATCAAGGCTTGACGCCGTCAGAAATGGGCTTGACGCCGTCTCTCTTTAAGTTAAACCGTGACGACCTTGATCACCTTAAAGGGTGACGCCGTCAGACTTTCCTTTGCAAAACTCCCTGGCTTATCATGTGTATTTTTCATATCCACCTCTTTTGCCAAGCCATGACGCCATCAGGAGCAATCCCTGACGCCGTCAAAGGTATTTTTCCAGCCGATTTTGAGACTTTGTCGTTTTCTTCACTTTTATGCTCCAAAAACGTCCAAAATGCTTCCTTTTCCAGATTTCTTCTCCAAAGTACCTAAAATGACAAAAGGAACGATTTAGGGCAATATTTGATCAAATAAATACGATTTAGGGCTTAAATGACCCCCTAAAAGCGGTACACTTTTCGCTTCATCAAATACCCTTACACTTGAGATTTGCTTGTCCTCAAGCAAATGCGCTTTTATTCTAATCAAAATACAAGTTAGGGGTCATTTAACGCTAATATAAAAGTAATTACAACAAATAGTCGTTCCACTTTAATCATAATAAGCACGGAGATTACAACTAGCACCTCACAAGTAGTGTTTAGATACTCCATCTCTCAGTGTCATCAAAAAAATTCATAAATGAAAAGATAATATCTCTCACTACCTGTCATAGCAAATAGATTACCATAGCTTGGAAAGGATCGAAAACCTCCTCACTAGGCGTAAGCACCTAAGATAAACTATCAAAGAGGCTTTTACATGGTTATAACGTGAGTGTAGGGATATGATAAACACGGTTTTGTTGGATAAGGGATATTTTACTGGTGGCGAGTTAAAGATCTTGATTAATTACATGTACAATATGGCGTTGCTAAGCCAAGACTAGACTCGACTTAAGCTAAAAACAAAATAACAAAAACATAAAATAAACATAAAATGAAACGGGATGGTAGTCCGTATGTTTTTTTTCTACTTTTCTTTTTCTCATTTTTTTGTATTTTTCTTGATTTTTTTGATTTTTTTTTTTTTTTTTTTTTTTTTTTTTTTTTTTTTCATACACTTTTGCCCTACCATCCAAAATAATACATCATAGGGGCGTTGCATTCCCTTTACACTTGAACTTTTACATATCTTTACAAATAACTATTCTAATGACTCGAATTAAGATAATCGAAACACTTGGAGTACTTTTAAAAATATTTAGCACATATGGGGGTAATAATGTTGTTCTTCCCCATTACTCCATTACACTAGTACTTTACCCATGAGTCCCAATCGTCCCAAAACAATATGTACAAGGATATGACTCGACTTAGCAACCATGTAATCAATTAGATAATTAACTTGGGTTTAAACAAATGTTGTCACAATAATGCACTAAAAATGAGTGCATACAAGGTAGGCTAAGGCGATTTGGGTGTACATTTAAGTGGGGTGTAAACAAATTCTTCCTTTAAGTAAAATGCTTAAAGGTCGAAACGAAAAGATAGGCTCTGAGGGGTGTACTAGGGGTATCGTGTACTAAAAATGAGTACAACGCAAAGGGTGTGGGTGAATTACTTGACCAATGTAGCCAAAGTAATTATAACAAAAACACAGGTGTAAAACAATGGGTTAATCCTAATGCCTCTTATCATGTTGTAAATCTAACTACACGAATGTAGTCTCACTTGTGGCCTCGGAATGGTCCTAACGCAAGTTCTAGAATCTAAGTGCTACCGGTACACTCATCATAGCATAAATGCTTTTCCTACCAATTCTAGGGGCGAACCTCACATATTTGGGGGTGGAAAATTTTTTAGTGGTACGGTTTTGTGCTAGTCATATAACTCCTATCCATGAGACGCTCATTAAGATCAAAGTTTCACTCCTATATGTTGTAAAAAAATTTAAATTTGGCACTAAAATTACCCTAACAGGTATTTATCTCAGTTTTATTACACATCTACTATTAAACAAACAAAAATCAAGTGCACTTGTATTCTCTAAAGTATCGTACTTTTACCCCCCTTACACTTAAGATGAACATTGTCCCCAATGTTCAAATAACAAGATGTAAAAGTAATAAGGTAAAAGAATGAAATCAAATACTCCCCTGATTCGCTCGATGGATAATGTGGCAACATGGTTAGATCTTCTTCCAAGAAAATGTAGAAGCTCCAAGACTACTGCATCGCCAAAAGCTTGATTCCAAATACATCTCCTTGTCCAAAATAACCTGTTAAACCTGAGAAAACAAACACGAAAACCTGCATAACATCGGCGGGATAAATTCTATATAAGGATATAATGCTTGTGGAATGACAATTTTGCAGATTCCTGGAGATTATAAGTTAGAGATTTAATAAAAACTTTTTATGAAAACAAAACTTTCAAAAATTTCAGAAAATTAAAACCTGACGCCGTCAGGTTGTAAATCCTGACGCCGTCAGAAATGATCTGACAGAATTCTCATGTTAAGTTTCCGGAAAATTTCTGGAAAAACCTATACCTTACTTCCTGGAATTCCTGTAAAACATCATTATGACTCGATACAAGCATTTGACTCAAACAAATACTAATATGTATGTTAATTTATTATTGTTTCGATTCATGTTCATTTGTTCTAATAAACCGATTTGGATTTCCTTTACACTTATCTTTTGCAAAATACCTTTATATGTAGTTAAGACGAAGTTAAAAACAAGATAAAGCATTTTCAAAATTTAGTTTTTGAACATGAATCAATAATAATAAAAATTAAACATACATACGGAAACAAATAAAATCCAACAAACAAATAAATAAACACACAAAGCAAATAAAGCTTGGGTTGCCTCCCAAGAAGCGCTTTTCTTTATTAACGAGTCTTGTAGCTAGACTCAAAGTCTCCGTACATTACGTGACTCCATCATTGGTCACAGTTCCTAGGCCATTCTCCTTTGATTCTCTATCAGAATCACTCTCATAGTAAAGGTATTTCGGGTCCTCGAGATCAAAAGGATTGTTTTGGTATTTAGAACTAAGCTCCTTATCATGCTTAAAGAATCCACTTGACAGGTCAAAAGTGTCCTTACATCCCCTTCTCACATCATCATCACATAACACGAGTTGGGAACTTAACCCATCGAGCCCTCCATAATCAATCTCCTTGAATTCTCTCATCTTGTAAGGCGTTTGGTATGAGATTTCCCTAATCCCATTGGTGAAAGTCATGATCCCATTGAGCTCGTCCACAACCAAGCTTGTGGCCTTGCAAAAAGGGGCCCCAAAAACAACTTGTGATAACCTGGGATCGATGTACTTTTCGATATTATTGACGATTGCGAAGCTCATAGTGAATGTCATATTTCCTACAAACACCTGTACATCATCATCTATACCAATGTCGTCCTTCCCTTTATGAATCATTCCCCATCTGCAAATGTTGTTATAATGAAACAAGGACATCACATTTTTGGGTAAACATGTGTCAATGTAAACATTATAAAAATGCTTGTGACCAATCATGCAAGATATTTTGAGATTATTAGGATCACATCGCTTAATTCGGCCAGGCCTTCTACCATGTAGCCCCCATGTGTTGCCAATTGCTGATGGTTGATACTCATACACTTCTTCACTGCCATCTCGAAAAATCACTTTCCTGACACCATCCATAAATAATGCACTCCTATCATCCTCATCGAGTATCACTCCCGTTGCTTTTATGAATGGTTTGCCTAGAACAAGGCCAGTTAAGGATGGGCTGATGATAGAGTTCATGTTATTAAATACAGTTAGCTCGATATGAAAGAGGAACTTTTCTATCACAATTGGTACCCTCCTTATTACCCCGATGATATTAAACCCTTCATATTTGACCTGTTTGGTGAAGGCTTCGTTATATAGAGAAAGGGATATTGCATTCATAGAAGAGTTGGGGTTTATATAGGCATCTTTTATAAACTTCTTCCTAGTGGTGCAAGATACCTTAAAGACCCTGTGAGCGCCATCCTCTATTCTCTCTCCAAATCCCACAGGCAAATTTGCTGTGCCCCTCTCAAGTTCCTCCACCAGGGGGCGGTCTAGCAATCCTGGGAGCCCATGAGGCATTTCAGATTTCTCTTTCGAGCCCTCCTCATCATTCAACTCTCTTGTACTAGAGTTCTTTGGTGAGTCTAGATAGTCGCCGGGCGCCTCGGTGTCCTTTTCGGGAACTTCATCCTCCATTTCATTGTCCACATTCTCGGTTGATTGTTGGTCCAGGTGGGGTTTAGGAATAGGCATTGTTGTGATGGTGTTCACGAAGTGGAGTGGTTTTGAAGGGGTATGAGTATCTCTAAGTTCTTTTCCGTTTTGTGATATGTGTTTGAAGAGTTTACTAGGGTGCTTGATTTTTACAGGAGGGGGTGTTTGGTGAGTCACCGTGACAGATTTGATCTCATTAATTCGTGCCAGCTCGCAAGTTGACCTGCCAGCAATGTGATCATTGATAACCTTTAACAGGTTATCAACCTTGTTGTTCATATCAACTTGCTGTTGTCTGAATTGATTCTCAAGTTTGGAGAGCTGTGTTTCTTGAGAGAGAATGAATTTTTGCAGTGATTCCTCGCGATTTTGTTGTTTATGCGTATGCTGGTGAGGATAATGTTCAGACCAGGCGAGTGGGGGAGAGTCATTGAATGATATGCTTCGAGTTTGGTTCCAACTAAAATCTGGCTTACTCTTCCATGCCTCATACCAATCTTCGGAATTCTTGGGTCCATAATTAGTGGTGAGCCACTTATCTCCCGCCTTATCAATTCGCGAGGATGCGAATTCTTTGAAAGCCTGTTTGGGGAGTTCCATGCAATCATGAGTGTCGTGGGGACCACTACATAATTTACACAAAGAAGTGATTTTGTTCATTTGGCTTGAAGGTTTAGGAGCCTCGTAGGATTTCATAAGAAACTTGACTTGGTCTCCAAGTTCTATGATCATACGGTCGGAAGTGCTTGAATTGTTCGAAGGCAAAGATATTGCCTTGACCGTTTTATTCAAATCATGGGGATCACTCCAACTTTCGTTGTCATAAAGAGCAAGATCTTCTAGGAAAGCCCATGATTCTTCCGCACTTAGATCACGTAGCTTACCACCGGCCGATTGGTTAATGGTTTGCCTCGTGGAAAGATTGATATGGTCATAGAAGATTTGGACTTGGAGCCAAAGTTCTATGCCATGGTGAGGGACTTTTTGGAGTAAGTCCTTGAATCGAGTCCATGCCTCGTAGAGGGTTTCGCCTTGACGTTGTTGGAACATCAAGATATCATTCCTTAGCTTGGTAGTTCTTCCTGGTGGGAAAAACTGAGCAAGGAAACGAGTGGTGAGATCATCCCAAGAGGTAATGGATCCTGCGGGTAGACGCTCTAGCCATTGACTAGCTTGGTCCCGCAGAGAGAATTGAAAGAGACGCAGTCGGGTTGTCTCTCGAGTGGCAATATCAAGGTCTATAGAATCAACGATTTGGAGAAAGTCCTTGAGATGTTGATTAGGATCTTCAGAACGAAGTCCATGGAATGCGCATCCGCTTTGCACCAACCGGATGGTGTCGGATCCCAAAGGAGTGACATTGGCTCCTTGAGTGAGCTCAATGGTGTTTCGATAGCCATGGTGGCTAGGACGGGAGTAGTCTCCTAAGGTACGGGCTCTAGGAGGTGGGTGTTGTTGTGGTGGTGGGTTGTTGGGATTAAGGAAATTACCACCTTCCATGATGTCGGATGGTAATGGTTACGAACAAAGAAACGAAGAAAAAAGAAATATAGACTAAAGAAAAACCTAGAAAAATAAAATAAAAATCTCACTAGAAAGGAATCTAGTGAGTAGACCTAATAAAATAAAAATTCAACTTAAACAATAACTATTCCCCGGCAGCGGCGCCAAAAACTTGATGCGTGGTTTTGCGACCTTACAACAGGTTTTACCTCTCGAGGGATCTCAAGAGGCTTACAACCCCACCAGGCAGTGTACCTGACCGATGTAGTATAGTGTAGTGGTAAGTACGGGGGATTGATCGTTCTCCACAGGGAATAGTGTCGTTAGGATTGAAAAACTACTCTAATAGGTCTAAGGGTGAGGGAAAATTCTTTTTGTATTTTTTTATATTTTATGAAAGCAAGTAAAATCTCGGGTTTGAAAGAGTGGGCGGAATTAGTTGCTAGTCAACTAACCCAAATGACTACAAATGCAAATAAAATAAAATAACAGAAAATGAAAAGGTCGTGAAACTTATGTGGAGAGAAATGTGTTTACTTAGATTTCCTTACTCCCTAACTATCTTTTACCGGTTGATTAGTGTGTATTAATTGCGTGGATGACGGGTGTATTCCTTAATACCAATCGTGGGGTGGCGTACGTACTTCCCCAACTCTACAAGCTCCTACTTCACTCCTATGTCGAGCCGGCTAGGAAGCTCCTAACATGGGATCATTAGAATTTGCTCATGCATTAAATACAACCATAAAAACCTTAGTACGCATTGGTTCATGTTTCTTAAGACGTTCAAGCAAGTTACCGAATAGGAGGTTAGCCAGTTTTCTTAAGCCTAACATCGATGAACAATCATCCAATACAATTAATAACACACTAATAACCAATAATCAATAGCTAGGTTTCATTAGATCTAAGCAAACACAAGATAAATCTAGCCTAGCATGTTAATTAAAAGACAATAACAAGATATAATCAAACAACACATAGACATATTGATTGATTAAATAAATACTTATCTTCAATTAAACATGGGAGATCCAAGGGTATGAAAACCCTTAAAAATGGTAGAAATTCGTCTTAGGGTTTCTCCTCACAAAGTTGCACACTAATGACAAAAAATTGCAAAACTATATATAGAACTTAGTGGCTGACGGCGTCACGTTGTAGATCTTGACGCCGTCACCTCGCCGTGTCTAGGGTTCTCGGATGGCCTTCTTGACGCCGTCCCTCTTTAGTGCTCCAAAATCCGCTCTGGCTTATCAAGGCTTGACGCCGTCAGAAATGGGCTTGACGCCGTCTCTCTTTAAGTTAAACCGTGACGACCTTGATCACCTTAAAGGGTGACGCCGTCAGACTTTCCTTTGCAAAACTCCCTGGCTTATCATGTGTATTTTTCATATCCACCTCTTTTGCCAAGCCATGACGCCGTCAGGAGCAATCCCTGACGCCGTCAAAGGTACTTTTCCAGCCGATTTTGAGACTTTGTCGTTTTCTTCACTTTTATGCTCCAAAAACGTCTAGAATGCTTCCTTTTCCAGATTTCTTCTCCAAAGTACCTAAAATGACAAAAGGAATGATTTAGGGCAATATTTGATCAAATAAATACGATTTAGGGCTTAAATGACCCCCTAAAAGCGGTACACTTTTCGCTTCATCAGTGTCACTTGTGGTGGTCCTCATGCATACTACAATTGTACTGCCACCGATGGTAGTCGATGTGAAGTTAATGCGGTAGTCGGGTCTTACAACCAAGGAGGTAACCAATACCATCCTCAAGTTGACCCGAACTATCGTGCTAGCAATCAAAATGGACCACCCGGATTTTCTCAACCCAACAATCCAAATAGATTCAATCAAAACCAACCGAGAGGGCAAAATGTTCAAAATCAATTTCAAGCCCCGATCAATCAATACCCAAATCAAGGTGGTAATTTCAATCAAGGCTTTCAAGCTTCGAATTACCAAGCCCCAATTGCTTCCTCAAACGAACTTGCTAATTACATCAAGTCAAATGAAGCAAATATGAGGTCAATGCAAAATCAAATCACCACCTTGAAGAATGATTTTCAAACTTCAATTTCAAAACAAGGTCATGAGCTTAAAAATGAACTTAAGAATACAAATCAAAAGATTGATCAATCTCAAAGTAAAATTGAGAACATGTTTTCTAGTCTCATGTGTCAATTGAATCAACCTTCAACTTCGGGAACCCTCCCGGGAAACACCATTCCAAACCCGAAGGGTGAGTTGAAAGCTATTACCACTCGTAGTGGTAAGACAATTGATGGACCCTCGATTCCTACTCCTTCTCCGGTGAAGGAAGTGGAACGAGAAACCAAGGTGACAAAGGACAAAGTGCAAATTACAAGCCCACAAAGTACCGCACACGTCCAACCTCCGGTCGTCCAATCTCCAATTCCGGAACCCGATGTTCCGAAGACAAATTCTAAGCCCTCGATTCCTTATCCTTTGAGGCTTAATGAACAAAAGCTCCGTGACAAAACTAATAGTCAAATGATGAAGTTTCTTGAAATCTTTCAAAAGATACACTTCGATATTAGTTTTGCGGATGCTCTTCTCTACATGCCAAAGTTTGCTTCAACATTCAAGAGTCTCCTTAGCAATAAGGAAAAGTTGCTTGAATTAGCAAAAACTCCATTAAATGAGAATTGTTCGGCGGTAATCCTTAAAAAGTTGCCCGAAAAACTAGGAGACCCCGGCAAATTTCTCATCCCTTGTGAGTTTCAAAAGCTAGATGAATGCTTAGCCTTGGCCGATCTCGGCGCAAGCATCAATCTAATGCCTCTTTCCGTATGGGCAAAGCTTTCTCTCCCGGAACTTACTTCTACACGAATGACTCTCGAACTTGCAAACCGAACGGTTACTGTTCCGAAAGGTATTGCCGAAGATGTCTTCGTGAAGGTTGGCAAGTTCCATTTTCCTGCCGACTTCGTAGTGGTCGATTTTGATGCCGATCCTCGTGTCCCCCTTATCTTGGGAAGACCATTCTTGAAAACGGCTCGTGCATTAATTGATGTCTACGAAGGTGAGATGACTCTTAGGGTCGGAGATGAAAAACTGGTCATTAATATTGAAAGCACTTCAAAATATCTTCTCAAGCATGATAGCGAGTCAATTAACCAAATTGATATCATTGATGCTACATGCGAGGAATATTTTCATGAAGTGCTAAGTGGCAATCCCACTTCTTTAGACCATACCGTTGCTCTCTCTTCCCCCTCTCTCACTCCGTTTGAGGGAGGTGACTTCATCTTGGAAGAGATTGAAGCTTGGTTGTCTTGTGATTCAATTCCATTTGAAATTGATGATGGTGTATTTGACATGGAGGGAGACATTCTTCTAATTGAGAAGTTACTTAATGAAGATCCATCATCCCTCCCTCCGATAGAACTTCATAATGAGGAAATCAAATCTGTTGAAAATTCTGATGATCCTCCGGAGGTCGAACTTAAGGACTTACCGCCTCATCTCGAATATGCATTTTTGGAGGGTACCGATAAATTACCCGTCATAATTGCTAAAGATTTAAATGATGAGGAGAAAACCGCTCTCATAAAGGTTTTAAAGTCACACAAGCGAGCCATCGCTTGGAAACTTTCCGACATTAAGGGTGTTAACCCGGAATTTTGTACACACAAGATTTTAATGGAAGATGACTTTAAACCAGCGGTTCAACATCAAAGAAGGGTTAATCCAAAAATTCATGAGGTAATCAAAAAGGAAGTTCTTAAACTCCTTGATGCCGGCTTGATTTACCCTATCTCGGATAGTCCTTGGGTGAGCCCCGTTCATTGCGTGCCTAAAAAAGGTGGCATTACCGTTGTTACAAATGATGAGAACGAGTTGATTCCTACTCGATTGGTGACAGGATGGCGTGTATGCATTGACTACCGAAAGTTAAATGACGCCACCCGTAAAGACCACTTCCCTCTTCCATTCATGGACCAAATGCTCGAAAGACTAGCGGGAAACGAGTACTATTGTTTTCTCGATGGTTTTTCGGGTTACTTCCAAATTCCCATTGATCCGCAAGATCAAGAAAAGACCACTTTCACGTGCCCTTATGGAACGTTTGCCTACCGACGCATGCCTTTTGGCTTATGTAATGCTCCGGGCACGTTCCAAAGGTGTATGTTGGCCATTTTTCACGACATGATCGAGAAAACTATGAAAATCTTTATGGATGATTTCTCGGTCTTTGGGGATTCTTTCACCACATGTCTCTCCCATTTGGACAAAATGCTTCAACGTTGTGAAGACACTAATCTTTGTCTAAATTGGGAGAAGAGTCATTTCATGGTCAAAGAGGGCATTATCCTCGGCCATAAGATTTCTAAGGATGGGATTGAGGTCGATAAGGCCAAAGTGGATGTTATCGCTAAACTACCTCATCCCACAACCGTCAAAGGCATACGGAGTTTCCTTGGTCACGCCGGTTTCTATCGTAGATTCATTCAAGATTTTTCAAAAATCGCCCGGCCGATGACTCGTCTCCTTGAAAAGGAAACTCCGTTCATTTTCTCACAAGAGTGCATTGAAGCTTTTCAAACTCTTAAGAAAAAGCTTACTGAAGCACCGATCTTGGTTGCCCCCGATTGGGACCTACCTTTTGAACTTATGTGTGATGCAAGTGATTTTGCCATAGGTGCGGTCTTGGGGCAACGAAAAGCAAAACATTTTCAGCCTATACACTATGCTAGCAAAACTATGACCGAAGCTCAATCACATTACACCATGACAGAAAAATAATTATTAGCCGTGGTGTATGCTTTCGAAAAGTTTCGGCCATACTTAATCTTGTCTAAAAGCATAGTGTATACGGACAACTCGGCTCTCAAATATCTCTTTGCAAAACAAGATGCAAAGCCGAGATTGCTCCGTTGGGTTCTCCTCCTACAAGAATTTGATATCATCATTCGTGATAAAAAAGGAGCCGAGAACCATGCTGCTGATCATCTGTCCCGATTAGAAAACCCTCATCAAAGTGTGCTCGAGAAAAAGAAAATAAATGAAACATTTCCTCTCGAGACACTTAACGTGGTATCTTCTCGTGGTGATTCTAGTACCCCATGGTTTGCCCATTTTGCAAACTACCATGCGGGAAACTTTGTTGTGAAAGGGATGTCGTCCCAACAAAAGAACAAATTCTTCAAAGATGTGAAGCATTACTTTTGGGACGACCCCTACTTGTTTAAAATCTGTGCGGATCAAGTCATCCGGCGGTGTGTTCACGGCCAAGAAGCCGTTGAAATTCTTAAAGCTTGCCACAATGGACCCCCAGGGGGACATCATGGTGCCAACTACACCGCCAAGAAAGTGTTTGATTCTGGGTTCTATTGGCCCACAATCTACCGTGACGCCCATGACTTAGTCAAATCTTGTGACTCTTGTCAACGTCACGGGAAGATTTCGCAAAAAGATGAAATGCCACAAAACGTCATTCAAGTTTGTGAAATATTTGACGTTTGGGGCATTGAATTTATGGGGCCATTCCCGTCTACACGAAGGAACAAGTATATACTCGTGGCCGTCGATTATTTGTCTAAATGGGTTGAAGCGAAAGCACTCCCCACCAACGACGCCCGAGTAGTGTGTAAATTTTTGAAATCTCTCTTTGCTCGGTTTGGAACTCCCCGTGCTATCATTAGTGATCGCGGTACCCACTTTTGCAATGACCAATTTGCAAAGGTCATGCTTAAGTACGGTATTACTCACCGTCTTTCTACCGCGTATCACCCACAAACAAGTGGACAAGTGGAAGTTTCAAACCGTGGTTTAAAAAGAATTTTGGAAAGGACCATAGGTGAAAACCGTGCATCTTGGTCGGATAAATTAGATGATGCACGTTGGGCCTTCCATACAGCTTATAAAACACCCATTGGGTGTACTCCTTACAAGCTTGTGTATGGAAAGGTGTGCCATCTACCGATCGAGCTCGAGCACAAAGCTTATTGGGCCTTGAAGCATGCAAACTTCGACCTAAAGTCCGCGGGTGATCACCGCAAAGTTCAACTCAATGAATTAAATGAACTTCGTGATCAAGCCTACGAGAACTCTTTGATCTACAAAGAAAAGACAAAGAAGATCCATGACTCCAAAATCAAGAACCGCGTTTTTAACGTTGGTGATCGAGTCCTTCTTTTCAATTCTCGATTGAAGATATTCTCGGGAAAGCTTAAAACCCGTTGGACCGGACCATTCACCGTTGCCAAAGTTTTTCCTTATGGTACCGTCGAGTTATCTCAAAACGACGGACCAAACTTCAAAGTGAACGGTCATAGGTTGAAGCATTACTTTGGAGGGGACATACCATCCATGGTTGTCCCGGATCTCCAAACTTTCCCCATGGACCAATGAATTCGGGGTCGAGTCAAGCTAGTGACTCGGTTAACAAAAACATTAGCAACACATGGGTGACAACCCATGTTTCTGACTTCTTCCTATTTTCTAACATCTAAGTGTGGGGGAATCCCACTGTGCTTGGCTTTTGTGTTGTTTGCTCTGATTTTCAGGTTTCCCTTGGATAGTGTTGATTGACGCGCCTGTTTTCAATCCAGCCGCCCAATATCCTATCTTGTTGCTAACGTTTATCTAGGGATATCTTTTTAATCCTGTTTGTGAAAATAGAGATTTCTGTTCCACACTTGGCTATTAGTATTACCTTTTTACGTTCTAAGTGGCGGCATAATAGCCGGTACTTTGAATATTGAGGGCAATATTCAATTCTAAGTGTGGGGGGGAATTCTCGCGAATTTTGTCACATAAGTACCTTCTAGTTCCCTAGTACCCCCGTTTTTGACCAAAATTTTAAAATTTTTGTCATATAAAAAAAAATAATAATAATGTCATCAATAAAAGTGTGTTAGTCTTGATTAGGTTAGAACAAGGGGAATCCCGACTCTGCCAGAGTGTTGATCTGGCTGCTTCCTTAATGATTAGACTAAGGTTTTACGATTTGTGCAAATGAAAATGCTAAGCGTAGAGTAGTTGGTTCTCTTTAGAGCTTATACAAGTAATCTATGACTTTTCCTCCCAGAAGCTCCTAATCTGACTTAATAAGTGCTTATTTTCAAACATTTGAACACACAAAATCATTTTTTCATACGATTTTGAAAAATACTAGTTCAAAGCTTTATTTAAACTTCGGAACAAGCATATGTCAAAGTTGCAAAAGTTAAGTAATAAATAAATGTGCTAAAAAGCTAAGGTTCAAGATCGGCCCTTGGATCCTTATTTTCGGAAGGCGTTTAGGTCTTGGCTACCCTCTTACACCGGCCCTTGGACCCTTATTTCTGAAAGGCGTTAAGGTCTTGGAACTCTCCGTTGTAACGGCCCTTGGATTCCAGGAAGGTGTAAGGTCTTGGTTCCCGTGAAACTCCGTTAGTTTATGTTGCACAAGTAAAAAAAAAAAAATGATGAAAAAATGAAAAAAGAAAAAAAAAATAACTAAAATAAAATAAAATGGAATGATATTGCAAAATGCAATAAAGTTTTGAAACTTGCTTGTTGTGAATTTTAAATCTATCTTTCAACTAGTATTAGTCAAAATTTTATATAAACGTCGATTTTTGTTATCAAAATTTTGAAAATCAAGCACATTCACCTAACTTAAATAAATGTGGGAGTGAAAAGTTAAGTCTCGGCTTACATAGATTATTGGTATAAGTAGCGTTGGCATTTTACAAAAATGTTTGCATATTGAGTTTAAGCTTTGTTGGGAGTATTAAAAAGAGGATGACGATTTCAATTCCCTGGAGACACCCATTTTGTGTGAATCTCGTTCCATGATACCATTTTTGAAAATCAAGCATGTTATTTATTTATGTTCTAGTTTAAATTTCTCGCATAAAATAAAAAGTCAAAACGGGGTATACTTGGTATTCTTTTGATCCTTACATTACTTCATATGATCGGATTGCTAGGGACTAGCAATAGCTTAGTGTGGGGGATTGATGAGTGTGTGAATACTCATCATTTTACACCCATTTAAGACACAAAAATGACCAAAAACACCCAAATATATTGCAAATATCCTTGGTTTTGTGTTTTTATGTGTTTCAGGTACAAAGGATTGAAAATGGAGCGAAAACGAGTATTTTTGGATCGACTCGACAACAAGTGTGCATTTGATCAAGTGAAGACAAAAGGGTCAAAGTCAAAGTCAACCCCAAAAATACCAAAATGACACAAATGGTCCTTGGAATTAATATTCAATCTTGGCAGCCCTAGTCCCTGGATTTTCAGACTTTACAAGATTGGTCCCTAAAGTTAAACCTAATTCACTTTTTATCCTAAACTAAAAACAAACCCTTTATCCTTTATCTTAACCCAACCCAGATCCACTAAACCGACCCTTTTTATTAATAAAAATTGGGTCAAGAAAAGTCAACCCCCAACCTTTATCCATTTTCCCGCTTTTCCCTGTCACACCCAACACCATCATCACCCCTATTCTGCTTTCCCCTCTGAAATACTCCATCTCCCCTCCAGCTACCCTTCACATGTTGCCATCTTCACGTGTTAACCACCTCAATTGCCACCTTCGCAATCCAAGTGCTATTTTGGGCGCCAAAAGCAATCAAACGGCTGAGATTATGGAAAGTGGGCACCAAGGCTAATCCAAGGGTTATTATCAATCCCAAGAAGCACAAGTGGACTTTCAAGTCTGTTTCTCTCACAAAAGAAGCACAAAGGAAGAAGACCTTTTATTTCTTAGAGTAGTATAAATAGGCTTATCCTGTATCAATTGTTTTTTAGGTTTTATTTTAGCTAAATTTTTAAGGTACATGTATTCTCTTAGCTTATTGTTATCTTGTCTCCCTTTTCCAGCTTTGTAATTTGATTTCTAATGAAATTCCAAGTTTAGTCAACAAAAGTCAACTTACTGTAGAACTGCTTAGTGTGTGCTTATTTTTGTTTTTCTGAGCTTATTGGTGTAAGAATGAGTTACAACGATGGTTAGATGGGCTATGTTCAGTTTTGCTTACAAAAGTCTTGAAAACCAAAAAAAATAGCATAATTTACATAGCTTATCACTAGTGCTTATTAGAGGTTGATAAATGCTTTTTAGACCTTATTTTAGATAGTTATTAATCTGTGATCATTAGCCTTAGCTTATTTGGGCCTTAATCTATTTCAAATCTCAATTTCAGTTTCCAAATGAGTGTTTGGGTCAAATTTGAAAATGGGTCAAAATGGTTAATGTGTCAATGTGGAACTTTCAACCTGGCTTAAATTAGTCTGAATAAGTTGTTTTCAACTCAATTTTAGGTCATTAGGGTGTTTTCATAGGTTTATGTGATCCTGTGGTTGACTGAGATTAGAAACTCAGTGGATAAGCTCAAATTAGCCATAAGCTAATTTGAGCTCTTTTGGTCTCATTTCTGGACTCCTTTGAGTCTTTTTAGTTGATACAAAAAAGGTTGGATCAGTCACTTTGGTCAATTGCTTTTGCTTGCTCACTGAGAACCTCAAAACTTTAGCAGACTGCATGATTTTTCAGAACTCTCTTTAAGTGCTTTTTAGTAAATCAAGTTTCCTTATTTCCATGTTTGTAGTTTCTAGCTTATTGGTTTTCACTATTTCATAGATTTCATCCCTTAGTTCAGCCTATTGAAGCTTATAATTAAGCTTTAAAGTAGCTAGTTAGAACCTAGTTTGCCCTGCACATGCCAATATAGTCAGTTTATAAGCTAATTTATAAGCTTCATATAAGCTGATTTGGGACTGATATTCAGAAGTTAAGCACTCTAGTTGGTGTTCTTTTGAGATACTCAGTTGATAGTGGATTAGCTTATTCCCTTGTAGCTTATTTTTTAGCCCAAAAATTACCTCAGTGGACAATTAATGCCCTGCACCCATCAGCAGACCTTGATTTGTTTTTGCTTATTTTGTGCGTAACTTGAGCTTATTTCTGAAATTCATGGCTTACTGTAACTTTAACTGTTGCTTTTAGTTAGTTCCTAGCTTATTTCAGTTCCCACATAGCTTAATATTAGCTTATAAGTCCTTTCCTTAAAATAGCCTTAGCTCATTTCCTTCTTTTCCAAACTAATCAGACAAGCATCAGCTTATCTGAGCATATTTGAGGGTTTAAAAAAGGGTTTTTTCAGTTTCAAGGTCCTTACTTGTTATTAGCTTTTTGAGTTTTAAAAGAAAAATATATATATATAAAAAATAGAATAGCAAAAATGTGCCATAGCTGAGGTTCGAACCCCCGACCTTTAGCTCACACACTCACCACTCTACCACTAGCGCCCTTGGGTCTTTTCTGTTAGACCCTTCCATTATAATTCCTTTATCCTTTGTTTCCATTTAACCCTTCCAGCCACGTTTAGCTTATTTATGCCTTATCCAAATAAGCTGGAACTTTGGTTGTATTTTTCCTAGGGTTGTTTTGTCATTAAGAACTTTTATAATTTTTTCCAGATTTTTATTTTAAGGTTTAGTATTTTTTGTAATTTAATTTAGTTTAATTAGTTTTTAATTTATAATAAATAATTTAAAAGTCAGAAAAATAAAATTCTTTTTTTTTAATTTTCTTTTGTCATCTAGGATTTAGGAAAAATAATTTGGTACCTGATGATGTACCCTCCGAACGGGTCAAAGATCTCCCCTTCGAGCCTGTAGAAAGCGCTCCCTTCGGAGGCCCAGTTTAATCTTCTAACACGTTTCATTGGCGTAAAACCATTCGCCTGCGAACTGGTTACCATGTGGGAATCCGCCAATCGAAGCCCTAAGCCCTTCGGGGTATTCCTGACGAAGGGACTAGCACGAAGGACCATCCTGACCTGGTCAAACCCACGTCTCCTCTTCCCCTTGGCTTTCCCGCCAAAACAGAGATCGTGGGCTACAAAGCCCTAGCGGTTACCACTTTCCATGGGACGCCCCCATGATCTCCGAACAATATGCAACCGCCCACTATGTCCTATTTCTCCCCTATAAATAGCATAGTCGGGCCAAAACTAAGTAAGTTAACTTCACTCTCTCAATTCACGACCTATATTACCATTACACATACTTACTCGCACGCCGGAGGTGGTTCGCAGGGTCCAACCCCTGCGCAATCACTTAACGTAGTGTCTTTGTATTTCTTATTTTCAGGTTAAGAACAAGCTTGGCGCAATCTCAACACCCCATTATTCCTTTGATCACCATCGAAGGCTTGGTTGGCAATTATTTGTTCAATCAATGGCGCCATCCGTGGGACCGCTACAATTGGTCTCGTTAATTCCGAGCTTATAACCTACCAACCAATTTCACTATTATTCCGGCATGGATCAAGGGAGAGAAGATACTCCCCCACCGGGTTTCTCTACCTTGGCACCAATACCAATCGACGACTCTAACAACCTTCCCCCAATAACCGCTTCCACCTTCACAACACGTTCTCACCCAGAAATCACAACCAACAATCATGCTTCGACATCAGCCAACCCAGAACCTGTCATTAGCCCAGCCTTTGTCAAAGCCAACCACGAAGTGTTGGAAACCCTTTTAAGGGCTCGTAACAGGCAAGTCAGGAATGCTGAGGTGCGAAGGGAGTTGGAATACTCGAGTGATGAATATGATGAAGAAATGGAGATGGAACCTATGCCTTCGACCCAAGGGCCAACCCTATTGGCCTTAAGAATTGGGTCTCCAATCGGTCGAAGGCTAAGCAAGAGGTCCGTTGGTTTCGAAGGAGTCCCCGAGCGGGCTCCGACAAGAAGAGAAGGGGCGTTTACCGAAGGCTCTAACGGTAGGAGCCAGCGAAGGGAAGAAAGGGGGGTGACTTTGCCTCCATTGCTAGCAGCTCATCTTGGAAGGACTGAAGCTGGGGTTCCGTTGCAGCCTTCTCACACATCAGGCGTAGAAGGCAATCCGTCTACAATTAATATGGGAGGAAATCTTCCTCCCAATGGTATGTACCCCTCGTTCCAAACTCAGTCTTATCCTCAAAATTTATATCCTCCAGTAAATGGACAGCCTAATAACCCAAACTTCCCCCAAAATTATGGGAGCATGCCCTTCGGCCATCCTATGGTGTACCCTCCGTATGCCATGGGAAACGGTTACCCGTTTGCCATGAATACACCTTATCAGTCCTACCCAAGCCAGACTCCTATGGGAATGCCCCCAAACAGCAATCCATATAATACTGTCCCCGTGTACGCACCACCTTATAATTGTCTATATTCAGACCCTATGGGTTCAGCCACACCTTTCGTTAGGTGGATAGAAGATTACCCATTGCCTGATGGGTTGAAAATGCCTTCACATGTCGGGACTTATGATGGGAAGGGGGATCCGGACAATTTCTTACACTTGTTCGAAGGGGCTATCAAAATGCAAAAATGGGTTATGCCGGTGGCCTGTCATATGTTTACATACACCCTACGGGATTCTGCTCGTATTTGGTGGAATGGGCAAAAGCCCGGTAGCATCGTCAACCTTGATGATCTCAAAGCTAAGTTCCGGTCACACTTCAGTCAGCAAAAGAAGTTCACAAGGACTCATTTAACAGTGCACAACATCAAACAAAAAGATAACGAAAGCACGAGGGCCTTCGTTACTAGATACACCGATGAGACTTTGCAAATTTTGGGTCTTCATGAAGACCAGCGTATTTCTGGTTTCGTACATGGCCTTCGGAATCGGAGTTTGGTGGAATTCTTGTCCACTGACCTTCCGACAACTTACAAGGGGTTGACCGAAAAGACATATACTTGGATCGAAGCAAAAGAAGTGTCCATTAATGGGGCTCCGATAGACAAAGATAGCAACAAAAAGTTTTCGAAGAATTCTTCGTGGGAAGGGTCCAAAAATAAGAGCAAGAACAGAGACAGGTTTTCTCCGTACAACAAAGGCCCGAACCATGGTTTGTTAAGCAGTCTAACGAAGTCTCCAAAGGAAATACTTGCTACGGAGAGGGTAGCCAAAGCCTTCGAAGCACCTCCTCGCATGACAAGTAAGGGCAAAAACAGGGATACTAGCAAGTACTGTCACTTCTACGAAGACAATGGCCATGATACGAACAGTTGTAGGGAACTAAAGAAACAAATTGAAGAGGCCATAAGATCTGGGCAGTTGGCACACCTGGTAAAAGGAATCAAGAAAGGAAAAGAAAAGATGACCGACACTTAAATGGCCAAGGATACTAACCCTATCGAAGCCCCCATACTAATGATACAACGGGGCGAAACCACTTCGAAAAGGAAAGTACCAGAGTCGGAAGCAAACGAAGTAAGGGAAATAACTTTTTCCCCCATCACAGGCAAGATCCCTTCGAATGATCTGGTAGTTATCCAAATCCTAATCTTTAGCCAAGAAATAAGCGGAGCTTACATGGACTGCGGAAGCCCTTGTGAAGTCATATATGAACATTGCTTTCGAAAGCTCCCGTCTGCGGTCAGGTCTCAAAGGGTTGACTCAAAGATGCCTTTAGTAGGGTTTTCTGTTGAACGTTCGTGGCCTCTAGGAGAAGTTCCGTTGGAAATAACAATTGGAGAGGGCAAGGTTGCAAGGACAGAAACCCTCATGTTTACTATCGTAAGGTCCAACTCTCCCTACAACTTGTTGATAAGAAGGACCGCCATGCAAAAGATGGGTATAGTAGTCTCCACTATACATGCAGCGGTGAAATTCCACACACCCTACGGAATAGGGACGGTATTTTCTGAGCACGGCCCGAAGGATAGCAAGAAAAAAAGGGAAAGTTCTAAAAAGCTTACGAAGGATGCTATCAGGGGTGCGGATGTTGAAAAAGATATCGTTACAAAAAAGCATCACGCAAGACGAAGGGTGGTAGGCGAAAAGCAACCTCCAGCTAGTTCCACAGCGGACTTGAAGAAGCCACACAAAGCCGAGGGGAAGGTCTTCGAAGGAACACATTCTAGGAACACCAGAACTCCTCAGGCACCTGTGACTGATGGCAAGCTCTACGGCAAAGAACATCAACTCAAGAGGCTCAAACCCATTGAGCCAACCAAGCAAGGAGTCAAAGCCAACCCTTCGAAGTTTAAAGCAGCTATTGATCTACCAGCTCCGAGGTCATTAAAAAGACGTGATAGTCCAAGCTCCATAAAAAATCAGACATCCGCAGGAGTTCTCAACGAAACACCTTCCAGACATAGCCAAAATGGAGAAACTCCCCCGACAGCAACGGAGGGGTGGAAATTATACACTGACGGAGCCTCAAGCTCTGATGGTTTCGGAACAGGCTTAATCCTGATTAATCCGAAGGGAAAGGAGTACAGTTATGCACTACGTTTTGAATTCAAGGCCACAAAAAATGAAGCAGAGTATGAAGCCTTGCTGGCTGGCCTTCGACTCGCAAAGGGCATGGAGGTTCATGACCTCTCCATCTTCGTCGGCTCACTTTCAGTCACTAGTCAAATCAAGGGTTCTTACAGAGCAAGGCAGCCAATAATCAAGGAATATTTGAACGAAGTTAAAAAGCTCCTTCAGGGTTTCGAACGACAAAAAGTAACAAATGTCCACATAAGCCAAAACGAAAAGGCAGAGGCCCTAACCAGATTAGCATCGACTGCTTTTGCTCATCTACCCAGTGAGGTTTTAGTGGAAGTATTGGCCACCAGGTCAATTGCACGAAGTGAAACATCTGATGAAGGCTCCAGCTGGATAGCACCAATAAAAACGTACTTGATAAACAGCATTTTGCCTGATAATTCAAAATCAGCGTGAAGAATCAAAGTCAAAAGTCCCCAGTACAGGCTCATAGGCAATAATCTCTACAAAAGGCGTCTTTCATCTCCTTGGCTTCATTGTGTCGAATTAAAACAGGCTTCGAGAATTCTCTACAATGCTCATGAAGAATTTTGTGGAAGACACACAAGCCCTAGAGCCATCGCCTCGAAGGTAACAAGGTGGGGTTATTACTGGCCATCCATACTAGAAGACGCAAGGGAAGCAATCAAAACATGCATGGTATGTCAGACACACTCCAAAGCCCGGAAACCATTAGAGTATGATGCGACATCTAGCATGACAGTAAGGCCTTTCGGTCAATGGGAAGTCAGCATAATCGGACCCCTACCAGTAGCTCCCGGAGGGGTACAATTCTTGATCATAGCCATTGACCATTTCACAAAGTGGGTCGAGGCCAAGCCGTTGGCATCGAAAAAAGGAAAAGATGTGGAAGAGTTTATGTGAGAACACATAATTTTCAGATTTGGAATCCCACAAGTCATCACCTCTTATGAGGGGACAGACTTTGCCGAAGGAGTGTTCCCCTCTTTCTGCAAAAGCCTGAATGTGAAGCAAAAGTTCATTTGTGTTGACAAGGATATTGTCGTCGAAATCGAGATGAAGCTAGGGCAATATCAGCATAAGTGGGCAGACAAACTTCCTAAAGTCCTGAAGGCATATAGGAATTTGTCCTTCGAATGAAAGCAAGCGAAACCAAGTGAAAGAGCCCATCGTCAAAAAAGAAATGCTGTGGCAACAAGGCATACAAGCTCGAAGGGCAGGAAAAAATGTGTCGTGAACAAGTTTGGACATGACACCAACTCTCATAAGTTTTGCATATAAGAACTTACCTTTCTTTAAAAGCACTTAGTTGTTTTTTCAATTTCATGTAACGCACTCTTCTCACATGGGAAAGAAGCATTAATGGTAGGTGTCTAGTGTTCATTTCTTCAAATGATGTAATCCTCCCTACCCACTTAATGATATAACATGTTTCCCTCAAAATCTCTTGTTTCGTTTTATACAACATAGATTGGTTCAGCCAAGTACTTTACAAGTTTCAATGTCGAAGGATGAAGCAAGGCACATGTCTTGTATAACAATAACATCCATTACAATTCACATTAACTTTCCTATGAAGTCTTAGGGTATTAAAAGCCCTCTGTAACTTAAGGATAAACACGGAGTGGGTCGCGACCCTCTGTCGCAGTCAAATTATACGATTGCATAAAATCTTGGTCCAAAATACACACAATAAGGTTATAACCTTAGGTTGTATGTTTACGTTCTTGTAAGGAGCGTAAGAGAAGATAAGCATGGCATCAAAAAAGGAGCATATCCCTCCAAATTAATATTCATAAAGACTACGCACTGGCGTAGCTATCATCAAAAGAGATAATTGTTTAAAGTTATGGGTCGAAGCCCAGACAAACTATTCCAACAGGCACACGCCTGATAAAAGCATGATAAATTTTCTTAAACAAAGGCACCAGCCTTTAAACATAACCAAATTGTTTTAAAGGGTACACGCCACCCTTACAGACTAAATTACTGCCAACATGGCAGCCTTCATTTGTTGATGGAAGAGTTTGGGTCTTCCTGGTGAGTCACGGACTTGGGTTTCTCAGACAAAGTTCTTTTGGTTGGAGACGGAGGCTGTATGCTCTTTGGCTTTTTGGAAAGGAGATCTTTAATGGAGGCTGAAGGATCTTTGGTTGCTTCGGTAAGAAAGGGGTACACGGCCGTGGTGAATGCGTTACCAGCTTCATCATACTCCCGAACGGAATTCGGACGATAGTATGGTACCTCCGAAAGCACAACTGGTTTCTTGGTTTCAGCAATCTCCTCCAAAGTTGTGCATTTGCCATGGAATATGGCTGCATTCACTAGCCTACCCACAACCTCCCCTACCTCATCGCTATGGTATAACTCCATAGCAATATAGGGGATAGCCTTCGAAACAACCTCAGCCCTATCTTTTCTCAAACTTTGGCATTCGAGCTTCAACCTATCAACCTCTTGACAACGTTTAGCATCCTGCTCCACTAGTCTGGCCCTCTCAGTCTCCAACCCAGTACATTTAGACTCCAGGGCACTCACCTGGTTTTCATAGCCAACAACCTTAGCTTCCTCCAACTTTAGCCTACCACACTCAGCCTGCGATTCCTTAAGATGTTTCTCAAGACCATCAATCTTGTCTCGAAGAGCCTCGTACCTTGGATGTTTCTCAAAGTTCTCCATGGCTTCGTCACACTTCTTCTCCAACTCAGCATAACTCTTCTCCCTTTCTTTCTCTCTGGCAACAACAGCAGCAACCTCCTCCTTTGCCTCCTTGACTTTGTTAAGCAATCCCCTGCTGCAAAAGCTAAGATGGCTGTCCAGCATTGCTTGCCTGATATAACTTTTGTCGTTAAGATCGCAAAGTTTCTCAATGGACATCTCATTCATTTTACTCCTCCATGAGGCAGGAGTGACATTCTCAACAAGCAAGCGGCAGGAGAGAGCATTTGGCAGTTCCTTCGTATCTGGCAAACCTTAAAAAAAAAAAAAAAAAAAAAAAAACAACAACAAAAATAAAAGCAATATAAGCCAAATACGCAATATTACGGAAAGGGAGGAGGACTTGAAGAACTTTCACTTACCCAGGATGTCATCTTCATCAACCATTTTCTCTGGCGCATACATAATGGCTTTCCCACGAGCTTTTTCTGTTTTTTGTTTGACATTCCTCGATGAGGGTGTAGGAACATTGGGTTTTCTTTTTGGAGCAGTCTTTGCAACTTTGGCACTAGTACCTTTCCTTGTTCTCACTCTATCAGCAATGCCGGAGGACCCTACGATCCTGAGCTGATCACTCCCGGAAGGGGTGTCATCAGAGTCACCAACATCCTCCACTAGCTGGGGGGCTTCCTCAGTACCAAGGGGTTTGATTGGGGGGAGCACAGCAAGAGGCTTGGGTGGAGAGACATCAACATCATTATTATTGACAGAGATGGAAGGAGATCCCACTCCGTAACTCGTATCCTGAGGATCCCTTGGCATAAAGCTAACTTCCTTGGCACCTCCGGCCACAACAAAATTACGGAAAGCCATTCCTGCACAAACAAACGAAAAGGAGATGAATATCAGCAGATAAGTTACTCAAATTATTTAAATAAGATATATACATACTTTGTCCTTCACAAATTATTTCAGGATGCAATGGAGAGCCTTCCCAACTTTTAGCAATACCAGCCATGAACATGATAGGTTCTGGGAATGTCTGGACATCAGCAGGATGTCGTGCAAGTCGCTGATACAAGGGCTCGCTCCTCACATTGTAGGCAAGGGATCATTATATTTCTTCTCATCATACATAAAGGCCTCGTCAAGCAAAGCTGGGTACTCAGACGGTATAATGGTGCTTTCAATATAAAAGAACTGACCTTTCCAGTTTCTTATGTTCGAAAAAGGTTTCGTTAAAAGGATGGGAACATCATGTTCACTTCTTTTGGCAATAGTCACCCAATCCCCACCGGGATACAAATTAACAAAACCCCTAAGAACATTCAATGAGGGCTCATACCCATAAGCTTTGCACATCACGATGTAAGTAGTAAGTTTGGCTAGCCCAAATGGGTTAAACCTGGAAATGTGCACCTTATAGTATTGCAAAAACTCTAAAATCAAAGGATGAAGTGGAATCCTAAGGTTTGATTGGGTAAACGCATGAATGTATAATCCTACGTACCCTTCTGGGGCATCAAAAACACTTTGTCTTTTACCGGGACGAATGATTTTGAGTCTAGATAGTAGGGGGTAGTCACGCAGAAAATCAGTCAACGTTTCTTTAGACAAGGTGCATGTTTGTTCCCTAATAATCCTTTTGGCAGCCATACTCATAACAATAGAATCAAGTAAGAAGCTCAAAGAAAATGAAAGAATTTTACCTTTTTTGTTCCAATGGAAGCACGATAACACAGAGTTGTGTGTATATTTTGGGCGGAGGTAAAAGTGTTCTAGGGTTTACCGTATCGGAGATTAAATACTCATGAAATCTTTGATCATAACCGAACACGTGTACATTTTCTTTGCTATCTAAGCGGATCTCAAACGGGTGCTAAATTTGAAATGACGTTTTACGATTACCGAAGAAATGGTAATTAAGGGTTTGCAAGTGGGCGGATAATGATGGTTTCACATTTAATGCGGAATTCAATTTGATGCTTTATCTTTTATTTGTTTTTGAAATAAGAATGGATAGAGTGTGACATGTTTTTTGAGTCGAATGCAATTTATACTCGCACGTATATATCACTTTCGACTGGGGGCTTGATGATGTACCCTCCGAACGGGTCGAAGAACTCCCCTTCGAGCCTGTAGAAAGCCCTCCCTTCGGAGGCCCAGGTTAATCTTCTAACACGTTTCATTGGCGTAAAACCATTCGCCTGCGAACTGGTTACCATGTGGGAATCCGCCAATCGAAGCCCTAAGCCCTTCGGGGTATTCCTGACGAAGGGACTAGCACGAAGGACCCTCTTGACCTGGTCATACCCACGTCTCCTCTATCTTTAGGCCTTCCCGCCAAAACAGAGATCGTGGGTGATGATGTACCCTCCTAACGGGTCGAAGGACTCCCCATCGAGCCTGTAGAAAGCCCTCCCTTCGGAGGCCCAGGTTAACCTTCTAATACGTTTCATTGACGTAAAACCATTCGCCTGCGAATGGTTACCATGTGGGAATCCGCCAATCGAAGCCCTAAGCCCTTCGGGGTATTCCTGACGAAGGGACTAACACGAAGGATCATCCAGACCTGGTCAAACCCACGTCTCCTCTATCCTTTGGCTTCCCGCCAAAACAGAGATCGTGGGCTACAAAGCCCTAGCGGTTACCACTTTCCATGGGACGCCCCCATGATCTCCGAACTATGTGCAACCGCCCACTATGTCCTATTTCTCACCTATAAATAGCATAGTCGGGCCAAGAACAAAGTAATCTCGAGTTAATCCACAAGTTAACTTCACTCTCTAAATTTACGACCTACATTACCATTACACATACTTACTCGCACGCCGGAGGTGGTTCGCAGGGTCCAACCCCTGCGCAATCACTTAACGTAGTGTCTTTGTATTTCTTATTCTCAGGTTAAGAACAAGCTTGGCGCAATCTCAACACCCCATTATTCCTTTGATCACCATCGAAGGCTTGGTTGGCAAATATTTGTTCAATCAGTGGCGCCATCCGTGGGACACGCAACAATAAGTCTCGTTATTTCCAAGCTTATAACCAATTGGAACTACTTTCACTATATATCCGGCATGGATCAAGGAAGAGAAAATACTCCCCCACCGGGTTTCTCGACCTTGGCTCCAATCCCAGTCAACGACTCCAACAACCTTCCCCCAATAACCGCTTCCACGTTCACAACATGTTCTCACCCAGAAGTAGCACCCAACCATCATGCTTCGAGATCAGCCAATTCAGAACCTGTTATTAGCCCAGCCTTTGTCGAAGGCAATCACAAAGCGTTGGAATCCCTCTTAAGGGCTCGCAAAAGGCATGTTCGGGATGCTGAGATACGAAGGGGGTTGGAATACTTAAGTGACGAATTTGTGATGGATGGGATAGTGTGTGGCGTAAGGTGTGGAAGTTCCATATTCATTAGCCGCATTTATTACGCAAGTTTGTTTAAGCACTTATCCTTTACTCGTACGAATTTGTGACGAAAGGAATAGAGTGTAGCATGTTTTTTGAGTCGTAAGCAATTTATACTCGTACGTATATATCACTTTCGACTGGGGGGCTTGATGATGTACCCTCCTAACGGGTCGAAGGACTCCCCTTCGAGCCTGTAGAAAGCCCTCCCTTCGGAGGCCCAGGTTAACCTTCTAATACGTTTCATTGGCGTAAAACCATTCGCCTGCAAATGGTTACCATGTGGGAATTCGCCAATCGAAGCCCTAAGCCCTTCGGGGTATTCCTGACGAAGGGACTAACACGAAGGATCATCCAGACCTGGTCAAACCCACGTCTCCTCTATCCTTTGGCTTCCCGCCAAAACAGAGATCGTGGGCTACAAAGCCCTAGCGGTTACCACTTTCCATGGGACGCCCCCATGATCTCCGAACTATGTGCAACCGCCCACTATGTCCTATTTCTCACCTATAAATAGCATAGTCGGGCCAAGAACAATGTAAGTAATCTCGAGTTAATCCACAAGTTAACTTCACTCTCTAAATTTACGACCTACATTACCATCACACATACTTACTCGCACGCCGGAGGTGGTTCGCAGGGTCCAACCCCTGCGCAATCACTTAACGTAGTGTCTTTGTATTTCTTATTCTCAGGTTAAGAACAAGCTTGGCGCAATCTCAACACCCCATTATTCCTTTGATCACCATCGAAGGCTTGGTTGACGAATATTTGTTCAATCAGTGGGCTAAAAAGCCCTAGCGGTTACCACTTTCCATGGGACGCCCCCATGATCTCCGAACTATGTGCAACCGCCCACTATGTCCTATTTCTCCCCTATAAATAGCATAGTCGGGCCAAAACTAAGTAAGTTAACTTCACTCTCTAAATTCACGACCTACATTACCATTACACATACTTACTCGCACGCCGGAGGTGGTTCGCAGGGTCCAACCCCTGCGCAATCACTTAACGTAGTGTCTTTGTATTTCTTATTTTCAGGTTAAGAACAAGCTTGGCGCAATCTCAACACCCCATTATTCCTTTGATCATCATCGAAGGCTTGGTTGGCAATTATTTGTTCAATCAGTACCCGTAGAGTTAGTATTTCTTAGATTTGACGTTTATGCTCGTATTTAGATTTCTCGATTTGCGTTTTCTAGTTTAATTAGTTCGTGCTTAATTTTGCTTTGTAGATTTATATGTTTAGGTTTCCCTTAGCCTATTTATGCTTCCCGTAATTGTAGGATATTTAATCAAACACCAAAATCCAAAATCCAATCATCAAGCATTTTAATTTCGAACCAAAAACGAAATCCTCAATTCACACCTCGCTGGGACACGACCCGGGTAATCACTTATCCGGTATCTCACACCGTATTCACGGGTTTTGCACGTTGACCTTTTTCCTAAGGGGTTGACTAGTTGATTCCCAAGTATCACGGGGATCCGATATTATATTTATATATACTACACACGGATCACCCGTCATATCTGAGTACGTCCATGCGAAGACGTCTTTGTTGGCTTTGAGTAGCTTCTCCAAGTCTTCTTTAAAATTAGCAGGGAGTTGTTTTTCGATTACCACCGTTTGCTCTGGATAGAGCTCATTTACCACAATACGCTCTTCGGCATCTGTACAACTTAGAATGGCCTTCGGAGGCTCTTCGGGACTTTCCTTGATCTTTTTGCCAATATCTCCGGTCTTCCCCTGATTGTAACTGGAGAACACGGTTCCTGATGAAGCGAAAAGTGTACCGCTTTTAAGGGGTCATTTAAGCCCTAAATCGTATTTATTTGATCAAATATTGCCCTAAATCGTTCCTTTTGTCATTTTAGGTACTTTTGAGGAGAAATCTGGAAAAGGAGGCATTTTGGACGTTTTTGGAGCATAAAAGTGAAGAAAACGACAAAGTCTCAAAATTGTGCTGGAAATTACCTTTGACGGCGTCAGGATTTGTTCTGGACGGCGTGATGGCTTGGCAAAAGTGGTGGATGTGAAAATTACTCATGATAAGCCAGAGAAATTTGCATGGAATTCTGACGGCGTCACGCTTTAATGTGATCAAGGTCGTCACGGCTTAATTTAAAGAGGGACGGCGTCACCCCTAAGTCTGACGGCGTCAAGCCTTGATAAGCCAGAACGGATTTTGGAGAGCTAAAGAGGGACGGCGTCAAGAAGGCCATCCGGGAACCCTAAAAGCGGCGAGGTGACGGCGTCACACTCCATAACGTGACGCCGTCAGATCTGAAAGTCTATATATAGTTTTGCAATTTTTTGTCATTAGTGTGAAACTTATTGGGGAACTTTGTGTGTGAAAACCCTAAGACGATTTTAGCACCTTTTTCAAGGCTTTTTGCCTTGAGATCTTCCATGTTACATTGAAGATAAGTTATCAATTAATCATTCAATATGTCTATGTGTTGTTTGATTCTATCTTGTTCTTGTCTTTTGTTTAACATGCTAGGCTAGATTTATCTTGTGTTTGCTTAGATCTAATGAAACCTAGCTATTGATTATTGGTTATTGGTGTGTTATTAGTTGTATTGGATGATTGTTCATCTATGTTAGGCTTAAGAAAACTGGCTAACTTCCTATTCGGTAACTTTCTTGAACGTCTTAAGAAACATGAACCAATGCGTACTAAGGTTTTTATGGTTGTATTTAATGCACAAGCGAATTCTAGTGATCCCATGTTAGGAGCTTCCTAGCCGGCTCGACATAGGAGTGAAGTAGGAGCTTGTAGAGTTGGGGAAGTACGTACGCCACCCCACGATTGGTATTAAGGAATACACCCGTCATCCACGCAATTAATACACACTAATCAACCGGTAAAAGATAGTTAGGGAGTAAGGAAATCTAAGTAAACACATTTCTCTCCACATAAGTTCTACCACCTTTTCATTTTCTGTTATTTTATTTTATTTGCATTCGTAGTAACTTGGGTTAGTTGACTAGCAACTAATTCCGCCCACTCTTTCAAACCCGAGATTTTACTTGCTTTCATAAAAATATAAAAACATAAAAAGAATCTTCTCTCACCCTTAGACCTATTAGAGTAGTTTTTCATACCTAACGAACACTATTCCCTGTGGAGAACGATCAATCCCCCGTACTTACCACTACACTATACTACATCGGTCAGGTACACTGCCTGGTGGGGTTGTAAGCCTCTTGAGATCCCTCGAGAGGTAAAACCTGTTGTAAGGTTGCAAAACCACGAATCAAGTTTTTGGCGCCGCTGCCGGGGAATAGTTATTGTTTAGGTTGAATTTTTATTTTATAGGTCTACTCACTAGATTCCTTTCTAGTGAGACTTTTTATTTTCTTTTTCTTGGATTATCTTTAGTCTATCTTATTTCTTTGTGCCCTTTGTTTGTAAAACCATTTTCATTTGTCACTATGGCGGATGAAATTCCATTTAGATCATTGACAATAGATGAACAATTATACTTCACCAAGAGATTTGTTTCCTATCATTCCTATGAATTGTTTCGTGATCTTTGTGATATCCAAATGAAGTTGGGGGTAAGGTTAGATGGGTTTAATGAATTCTATGCATGTGATACTTCTCTTAGACAATCATTATCTGGATCAATTCCTTTTAGTAAGACCCTTTGGATGAATTTTGAGGAAAGCTTCCTAACCATGACCCATAAGTGGAACGAATTGATGGATTCGTATGAGCAAAAAGACCTAGTTTCTAAGGACATGGACTTAGAGTCAAACCAAGATTCTGAGATGGTTAAAGTTGAGCCACCTAACTGCATGTCATGGTTAGGCAACACCATAGTACAAGATGAACACTTAGGTGATCTTGATAAGATGGACGATAGAGTAGAAAATCTAAGACCACCAAGTACCCCACAAGTCCTACCATCATTTGAGGCACATACACCGCCCGTGACTTACCCGAAAGAAGTAGAAGAGACTATAGGAACCCCAATAGAGGTAGAACCTTTGAACCAAACACAACTAGAGGATATAGGTTTTAATGCTTTTAGTGATCACAACCTTACTCTTAGTTCTATGGAAGTTCCTAGTTTTGATGAACCGGAGCCTCAGCCAAAACCGTTACCTAATCTTCCATCCTTAGATGTGAATTTAGGAATTAAAAAAGGTCCCGATCCACCCATCAAACCATGTAGTCCGGGTAATGTTAAGATTAAGGTAGTAGACTCTAGGCCATGTGGAGTGGAAGCTAATATAGGAGTGAAAAATGACCTTACATGTCTACATCACCCATTCATGATTGATCACAAGAAACATTATGGGTTTAAACCGGGTTTATTAGGTCAAGATGGATTCCCAACTAGGAATCTCTCGAAGTTGATAGAAGATGATCCCGTTTTAGGAGAAAACTTTAATTCACCCATTGACCAAAGTGAACTAGGTAAGGTTATGATGAAAGGAGCACACCCCTTTGAGCATATAATTCATCCACCAATCTTTCCTCATGTGGCATACTCCTACTGAGCTGGTGTGTATCGCTACTATCACCCGCACTTAACCCTAAGTGTAGGGAAAACCTCCCCTATTTCCGTTAAATAAGGGTAGAGTCAGGCTCGTGACTCGAACAAAAACAAGCGCTTCTTGGGAGGCAACCCAAGCTTTATTTGCTTTGTGTGTTTATTTATTTGTTTGTTTGATTTTATTTGCTTCCGTATGTATGTTTAATTTTTATTATTATTGATTCATGTTCGAAACTAAATTGTGAAAATGCTTTATCTTGTTTTTAACTTCGTCTTAACTACATATAAAGGTATTTTGCAAAAGTTAAGTGTAAGGGAAATCTAAATCGGTTTATTAGAACACAAATGAACATGAATCGTAATAGTAATAAATGAACATACATATTAGTATTTGTTTGAGTCAAATGCTTGTATCGAGTCATAATGATGTTTTGCAGGATTTCCAGGAAGTAAGGTATAGGTTTTTCCAAAAATTTTCCGGAAACATAACGTGAGAATTCTGTCAGATTATTTCGGACGGCGTCAGGATCTACAACCTGACGGCGTCAGGTGTTAATTTTCTGAAATTTTTTTAAAGTTTTGTTTTCATAAAAAGTTTTTTAAATCTCTAACTTATAATCTCCAGGAATCTGCAAAATAATTATTCCACAAGCATTATATCCTTATATATAGATTTATCCCGCCGATGTTATGCAGGTTTTCGTGTTTGTTTTCTCAGGTTTAACAGGTTATTTTGGACAAGGAAATGTATGTGGAATCAAGCTTTTGGCGATGCTTTAGTCTTGGAGCTTCTACATTCTCTTTGGAAGAAGATCTAACCGTGTTACGTCATTATCCACCGAGCGAATCAGGGGAGTATTTGATTTCATTCTTTTACTTTTTTCTTTTACATCTTGTTATTTGAACATTGGGGACAATGTTCAACTTAAGTGTAAGGGGGGGGGGGTAAAAGTACGATTAGAGAATGCTATTACGCTTGATTTTTGTTTGTTTAATAGTGGATGTGTAATAAAAATAAGAGAAATACCTGTGAGGGTAATTTTAGTGCCAAATTTAAAATTTTTTACAACATTTAGGAGTGAAACTTTAGTTCTAATAAGCGTCTCATGGATAAGAATTATATGACTAGCACAAAAACCGTACCACTAAAAAATTTTCCACCCCCAAATATGTGAGGTTCGCCCCTAGAATTGGTAGGAAAAGCATTTATGCTATGATGTGTGTACCGGTAGCACTTAGATTCTAGAACTTGCGTTAGGACCATTCCGAGGCCACAAGTGAGACTACATTCGTGTAGTTAGATTTACTACATGATAAGAGGCATTAGGATTAACCCATTGTTTTACACCTGTGTTTTTGTTATAATTACTTTGGCTACATTGGTCAAGTAATTCTCCCACACCCTTTGCGTTGTACTCATTTTTAGTACACGATACCCCTAGTACACCCCTCAGAGCCTATCTTTTCGTTTCGACCTTTAAGCATTTTACTTAAAGGAAGAATTTGTTACACCCCACTTAAATGTACACCCAAATCGCCTTAGCCTACCTTGTATGCACTCATTTTTAGTGCATTATTGTGACAACATTTGTTTAAACCCAAGTTAATTATCTAATTGATTACATGGTTGCTAAGTCGAGTCATATCCTTGTACATATTGTTTTGGGACGATTGGGACTCATGGGTAAAGTACTAGTGTAATGGAGTAATGGGGAAGAACATCATTTATTACCCCCATATGTGCTAAATATTTTAAAAGTACTCCAAGTGTTTTGATTATCTTAATTCGAGTCATTAGAATAGTGTTTGTAAAGTTATGTAAAAGTTTAAGTGTAAGGGGAATGCAATGCCCCTATGATGTATTATTTTGGATGGTAGGGCAAGAGTGTATGTCAAAAAAAAAAAAAAATCAAGAAAAATACAAAAAAATGAGAAAAAGAAAAGTAGAAAAAACATACGGACTACCATCCCGTTTCATTTTATGTTTATTTTATGTTTTTGTTATTTTGTTTTTAGCTTAAGATTGAGTCGAGTCTTGGCTTAGCAACATTGTATAGTGCATATAATTAATCAAGATCTTTAACTCGCCACCAGTAAAATATCCTTTATCCAACAAAACCGTGTTTTCCTTTTCCCTACACCTAACGTTATAACCCATTTAAAAGCCCTTTTTGATAGTTTATCTTAGGTGCTTACGCCTAGTGGAGGAGGTTTTCGATCCTTTCCCAAGCCTATGGTAATCTATTTGCTATGACAGGTAGTGAGAGATATTATCCGTTTTCATTTATGAGATTTATTTTGATGACACTTGAGAGATGTGAGTATCTAAACACTACTTGTGAGGTGCTAGTTTGTAATCTCCGTGCTTATTATGATTAAAGTGGAACGAATATTTGTTGTTATTACTTTTATGTTAGCATTAAATGACCCCTAACTTGTATTTTGATTAGAATAAAAGCGCATTTGCTTGAGGACAAGCAAATCTCAAGTGTAAGGGTATTTGATGAAGCGAAAAGTGTACCGCTTTTAAGGGGTCATTTAAGCCCTAAATCGTATTTATTTGATCAAATATTGCCCTAAATCGTTCCTTTTGTCATTTTAGGTACTTTTGAGGAGAAATCTGGAAAAGGAGGCATTTTGGACGTTTTTGGAGCATAAAAGTGAAGAAAACGACAAAGTCTCAAAATTGTGCTGGAAATTACCTTTGACGGCGTCAGGATTTGTTCTGGACGGCGTGATGGCTTGGCAAAAGTGGTGGATGTGAAAATTACTCATGATAAGCCAGAGAAATTTGCATGGAATTCTGACGGCGTCACGCTTTAATGTGATCAAGGTCGTCACGGCTTAATTTAAAGAGGGACGGCGTCACCCCTAAGTCTGACGGCGTCAAGCCTTGATAAGCCAGAACGGATTTTGGAGAGCTAAAGAGGGACGGCGTCAAGAAGGCCATCCGGGAACCCTAAAAGCGGCGAGGTGACGGCGTCACACTCCATAACGTGACGCCGTCAGATCTGAAAGTCTATATATAGTTTTGCAATTTTTTGTCATTAGTGTGAAACTTATTGGGGAACTTTGTGTGTGAAAACCCTAAGACGATTTTAGCAGCTTTTTCAAGGCTTTTTGCCTTGAGATCTTCCATGTTATATTGAAGATAAGTTATCAATTAATCATTCAATATGTCTATGTGTTGTTTGATTCTATCTTGTTCTTGTCTTTTGTTTAACATGCTAGGCTAGATTTATCTTGTGTTTGCTTAGATCTAATGAAACCTAGCTATTGATTATTGGTTATTGGTGTGTTATTAGTTGTATTGGATGATTGTTCATCTATGTTAGGCTTAAGAAAACTGGCTAACTTCCTATTCGGTAACTTGCTTGAACGTCTTAAGAAACATGAACCAATGCGTACTAAGGTTTTTATGGTTGTATTTAATGCACAAGCGAATTCTAGTGATCCCATGTTAGGAGCTTCCTAGCCGGCTCGACATAGGAGTGAAGTATGAGCTTGTAGAGTTGGGGAAGTACGTACGCCACCCCACGATTGGTATTAAGGAATACACCCGTCATCCACGCAATTAATACACACTAATCAACCGGTAAAAGATAGTTAGGGAGTAAGGAAATCTAAGTAAACACATTTCTCTCCACATAAGTTCTACCACCTTTTCATTTTCTGTTATTTTATTTTATTTGCATTCGTAGTAACTTGGGTTAGTTGACTAGCAACTAATTCCGCCCACTCTTTCAAACCCGAGATTTTACTTGCTTTCATAAAAATATAAAAACATAAAAAGAATCTTCTCTCACCCTTAGACCTATTAGAGTAGTTTTTCATACCTAACGAACACTATTCCCTATGGAGAACGATCAATCCCCCGTACTTACCACTACACTATACTACATCGGTCAGGTACACTGCCTGGTGGGGTTGTAAGCCTCTTGAGATCCCTCGAGAGGTAAAACCTGTTGTAAGGTTGCAAAACCACGCATCAGTTCCTATCCCATAAGGTGTATGGAATTTGACCGCTGCATGTATAGTGGAGACTACAATACCCATCGTTTGCATGGCGGTCCTTCCTATCAATAGGTTGTAAGGAGAATCGGACCTTACGATAGCAAATGTGAGGGTTTCTGTCCTTGCGAGCTTGCCTTCTCCTATTGTAATGTCCAATGGCACTTCTCCCAGAGGCCAAGAATGCTCACCGGAGAACCCTACCAAAGGTATCTTCGAATTAACCCATTGCGATCTGATCGAAGGCTTGAGCTTAAGAAAACAGTGCTTGTATATGATTTCGCAGGAGCTTCCGCAGTCCATGTAGGCTCTGTTTACTTCTCGGTTGAAGACTAGAACTTTGATAACTACTGGACCATTCGAAGGGACTTGGCCTGTAATAGGAGGAAATGTTACCTCCCCTACTTCGCTTACCCCCTACTCCGTTACCTTTCTTTTTAAACCGGCTTCGCCCCAACGAACCATGAGTATTGGGGCTTCTAGAGGAGTAGTATCTTTAGCCAATTGAGTGTCGGACATTTTTTCCTTTCCCTTCTTTATACCCTTCACCAGATGTGCCAATTGCCCAAACTTTACAACCTCTTCTATCTGTTTCTTTAGCTCCCTGCAACTGTTCGTATCATGGCCATAATCTTCATGAAAATGACAATACTTGCTTGTATCCCTGTTTTTACCCTTGCTTGTCATGCGAGGGGGTGCTTCGAAGGCCTTAGCAGCCCTCTTCGTAGCAAGTATTTCTTTCGGAGACTTAGTTAAACTTCCCAGCAAACCGTGATTAGGACCTTTATACAGAGAAAACCTGTCTCTGCCTTTGTTCTTGTTCTTGGATCCTTCCCACACAGAATGCTTTGAGAACTTGTTGTTGTTGTTGTCTCTGTCAACCGGAGCACCATTAGTAGATACTTCTTTTGCTTCAATCCAAGTATACGTCTTTTCCATTAACCCCTTGTAAGTTGTCGGGAGGTCGGTGGATAAGAATTCCACCAAACTTCGATTTCGAAGGCCATGTACGAAACCCGAAATGCGCTGATCTTCATGAAGACCCAAGATCTGTAAAGTTTCATCAGTGTACCTAGTAATGAAAGCCCTTGTGCTCTCGTTTTCTTTTTGCTTGATGTTGTGCACCGTCAGATGGGTCCTAGTAAACTTCTTTTGCTGACTGAAGTGTGATCAAAACTTAGCCTTGAGATCATCAAGATTGACAATGCTGCCAGGCTTTTGCCCATTCCACCAAATACGGGCAGAATCCCGCAGGGTATAAGTAAACATGTGACAGGCCACATGCATAACCGACTTTTGCATCTTAATAGCCCCTTCGAACAAATGTAAGAAATTGTCCGGATCCCCCTTCCCATTATAAGTCCCAATATGCGAAGGCATTTTCAACCCATCAGGCAAAGGGTAATCTTCTATCCACCTAACGAAGGGTGTAGCCGAACCCATAGGGTCCGAGTATAGACAATTATAAGGTGGTGCATACATGGGGACAGTATTGTAAGGATTGTTGTTTGGGGGCATTCCCATAGGAGTTTGGCTTGGGTAGGACTGATACGGTGTGTTCATGGCGAACGGATAACCGTTTCCCATGGCATACAGAGGGTACACCATAGGATGCCCGAAGGGCATATTCCCATAAGGTTGAGGGAGACTTGGGTTATTAGGCTGCCCATTTACTGGAGGATATAAACTTTGAGGATAAGACTGAGTTTGAAACGAGGGGTACATACCATTGGGAGGAAGATTTCCTCCCATATTAATTGTAGATGGATTGCCTTCTACGCCTGATGCGTGAGAAGGCTGCAACGGAACCCCAGCTTCAGTCCTTCCAAGATGAGCTGCTAACAACGGAGGTAGATTCACCCCCACTTCTTCCCTTCGCTGGCTCCTACCATTGGAGCCTTCCGTAACCATCCCTTCTCTTCTTGTCGGAGCCCTCTCTTGGGACTCCTTCGAACCTGACGGACCTTCGGCCTAGCCTTCGACCAGCTGGTGACCCAATCCTTAGGGTTGAGAGTGTTGGTCCATGAGCCAGAGGCCTAGGCTCCATTTCCATTTCTTCATCATACTCGTCACTTGAGTATTCCAACTCTCTTCGCATCTCAGCATTCCTAACTAGCCTTTTGCGAGCCCTTAAGAGAGATTCCAACACTTCGTGGTTGGCTTCGACAAAGGCTGGGCTAATAATAGGCTCCGGATTGGCTGATGTCGAAGCATGATGGTTGGGTGTTGTTTCTGGGTGAGAACGTGTTGTGAACGTGGAGGCGGTTATTGGGGGAAGGTTGTTGGAGTCATTGATTGGTATTGGCGCCAAGGTCGAGAAACCCGGTGGGGGAGTATCTTCTCTCCCTTGATCCATGCCGGAATAATAGTGAAAGTAGTTGGTTGGTTATAAGCTTGGAAATAACGAGACCAATTGTAGCGGTCCCACGGATGGCGCCACTGATTGTACAATAAATTGCACGACCAGGCCTTCGATGATGATCAAATGATTTATGGGATGTTGAGGTTGCGCCAAGCTTGTCTTTAACCTGAAATAAGAAATACTAAAACACTACGTTAAGTGATTGCGCAGGGGATGGACCCTGCGAACCACCTCCGGCGTGCGAGTAAGTATGTGTAATGGTAAGTTGAGAGAATACGGTTGAGATTCAGTTAACATACCATGGTTATGGCCCGTCTAATGCTATTTATAGGGGAGAAATAGGCTTTAGAGGGCGGTTGCACTTTGTTCGGAGATCATGGGGGCGTCCCATGATTTGTGGTAACCGCTAGGGCTTTGTAGCCCACGATCTCTGTTTTGGCGGGAAAGCCTAAAGGAAGAGGAGACGTGGGTATGACCAGGTCAAGATGGTTCTCCGTTCTTGCTCCTTCGTAGGAGATACCCCGAAGGGCTTAAGGCTTTGATTGGCGGATTCCCACATGGTAACCACTTCATAGATGAATGGTTTTACGCCAATGAAACGTGTTAAGAGATTAACCTGGGCCTCCGAAGAGTGGGCTTCGCATAGGCTCAAAGGAGAGTCCTTCGACCCGTTCGGAGGGTACATCATCAGTATACTACCCCTAATCAAAACTATTAGTACTCACAAAATTAAATGAAAGCATTAATTAATTTTCAAATGGTAAAAATGTCATTTTGGTGCTTTTGCAGAATTCAAAACAGTAATAAATGCATTTTCTTAACTATATATTTTTGTCAATGAACAATAATTTTAAGACGGAAAGAGTATAAAATAAGACAATTAAATTTTATAATTACTTGCCTTAAAATAACTTTATACTAGTACACTTCTACAACGATAAGTCACTAAAAAACCGATGTCATCAAAGTGTGACTTGAAATTCACATAACAACATCCTCACAGCCATACAACTTTACCGATAATCCAATATTCATAAGTAAAATAAAAATGAAATGAGTTTCGGGTTGTTAGTATATGAACTTAAACACTAAGAGCATTTGCGATGGACCCAAGATAAGCTTCGTGGTCAGCATTAACAATGTGCGAAATGGTATTAGGGGGTCGGATACATCACGGTTGCTATGACAAGAGTTGGTTTGTTTTTATTGAAATTATAACTTGGCCTGGAAATACTTCAAGGACTGATTGTGTCATTTTTATATTTCCAGGTTTAAGTCTTTGATAGTTTGGGAGCTTAATGGAAGTATTGAAAGAGTTGAAGGACTGAAGGAGTCTTGCTGAAAGTATAGTCGGTGAAGCTTGTATATAAAGAAAAAAGACAAAGGATGCCTCATAACTTCTATCTCTGATTTCTCTTATTCTCTCTCAAATCTCACACAGTAAACCCTAGTTTGTATTTGGCTTGTTTTGATCATCTTGATCATTCCTGCTGTTGTTGTTGATTGTTACTTGATTGAGATCAAGTTGTATTGGTGACTGATTCTTGTAGCTGATTGAGGTCAACTGTGTTTTGGTTCTGAGATTAATAATAAGTTTTTTTTACTATCAAATTGTGTTTTCTTACATGATATCAGAGACAGGTTCCCATAACTGGCTCTAAAATTCGATTTCTAAAATTAGGGTTTCATAAAATTTGGGGGTTTTTTAAAATTTGATTGAAATCTTTTAATTAACGATTGTTAATTGAAAGATCAAGTGTTTAATTGGTCATATCTAAAAGTTTTTTTTGTAAAACGCCTAATTTTTTGAAAAATTAGGGTTTGGTATTTTTTGGGGATTTTGATCTTTAAAGGCTTCTGAGGTTGATTAAACTTGTTTAGTCAACATATTTGGTGTTGTTGGATTAATTGCAGGTGGTTCTTGGTATTTGCCCTAATTTTTGAAAATTAGGGTTTGGAGGTTCTTTGGATCTTGATTCTGGGTATTGCTCATGCATTTGCTATATCTCTAGACTAAGTGAATCTAGAGTATAGTAGGTCTTGGATTCCGCTGCTGTTTTAATTGCGTGCACTTTAACACCTCTCATACTCTCTTCTTTAATTTCAGTCTTTATTTTCCTGTTTAGATTGCTGGAGGATAGGATTTGGGATTGTTGGAAGTTGTGATTGTGATTGATTGAGGTTGTGTGTTGTTGTGCTATTTGTGTTCTTTTCTGTTTATCTTTTTGCTTGTTCTGCTTGTGTGCGCCCTTGACCTACCACTTAAGTGGCAAGGAAAGCCTGGGAACTACTTTCTCATCCCTATCTTGTGTGTTTGACTGATTCTTGTATTTGTTTTCAAGATGTCTGTTCATAATTCTGATCATAATACTCCACCTGTTTCTAGTCATGGTTCTGATGAAGAAGATGATGTTATTCCACCTGTTACATTAATAAGTAAATTGGATATAAGTCACCCATTACATTTACACCCTAATGACTCAGCTACCCTAACTGTTGTGTCCATAAAATTAAAAGGGACTGAAAACTATAATGTGTGGTCATGTGCTATGCTTTTAGCCCTTGAGGGCAAGAATAAGACTGGTTTTATTGATGGCACTTGTAGAAGGTCTAATACTGATGAAGTTTTGGGTAGACAATGGGATAGGGTTAATGCTATTGTGTTGGGTTGGATCTTAAATTCTATATCAGAGGAATTATTTTTGGGACAAATTTTTTCTAAAAGAGCCTCTGATGTTTGGACTGAGTTGAAAGAAACTTTTGATAGAGTTGATGGGTCTGTTACTTTTAACTTGCATCATAAAATTAACTCTTTATCTCAGAATGGTTCATCTATTGCTGAATACTTTAATAAGCTAAGTACATTATGGAAACAATTTGATGCTCTTATTAAGCTGCCTAGATGTACTTGTCATGCTGCTGATGATTTTAAGAAACATAATCAGTTAATGAAGTTGATGCAATTCTTAATGGGCCTTGATGATTCATATATGCAAATTAGGAGTAACATTCTTTCTAGAGACCCCTTGCCTGATGTTAAAGGGGCATTTGCCATTATCTCTAGTGAGGAATCTCACAGAGCCGTGGTTTCTGGTTCAGGGGCTGTGGTCTCTCAAAGATCTCAGTCTTCTGTTTTCAATTCCAGTGTGCCCAATAGAGGGAATTCACAGAGGCCCCAAACCTCTGGAATTCTTTCAGACCTAATAATGCTCCTAGACCTAATAATAATGGGAATAATAGGGTTGTTGGTGGTCCTACTTTGGTTTGTGAACATTGTGGGTTTAATGGACATACTATGGATAGATGTTTTAAACTGATTGGGTACCCTGCTAATTTTGGAAAAAGAAATAATTCCTCTGGGTCTAACTCTAATCAGGGTACTCAAAATTTTAATAAAAGATTTGTTAATAACATCTCTGTTAGATCTAGCTCATCTTCTACCTTTTCTGATGAACAGATTTCTACACTTTTATCACTTATTAAAGAAACATCAGTTAATGATGATGGAAAAGGAAAAGGTGTACATGCCAACATGGCAGGTATTGTTTTAAACAACAACAAGTTTTTTAATCAAAACTTTCAAAGATTTTTTTGTAATAACAGTAAGATCATGTCTGCACTAGTTGCAACTGGTATTATTGTTGATTCTGGTGCAAATAGCATTTAACATATACTGACAAGGTTTTGGTTAATGTAATTGATATTTCCAAACTTGGAATTAAAGTCTCACATCCCAATGGAACTGAGGCTTTAATTACAAAGGTTGGAAATATGGTTATTACCAAACACTTGACTCTATATGATGTGCTAGTTGTTCCAGAGTATTGTGTAAGTCTAATGTCTGTTCACAAAGTGGCTAGAGACAGCAAGTTTGTTATTGCTTTTGATGAAACTAAGTGTTATGTTTTACCTCAGGATTTGAAGGGAATGAATGTTCTGGGGATTGGTAATCAAAAAGATGGTTTATATTACTTTGATGGAAATCAAGGTATTGATTTAAAATTTGAGAATTTTAAGTCTGAATGTTTTTTAACCAAAAGTTTATGGCATTCAAGACTTGGTCATCCTGCTGATCAAGTCTTGGCTGTGGTTAATAAAGATATTTATTTTGAAGATAAAAAGGATAATGAACCTTGTGAAATTTGTCAAAAAGCTAAACAGACCAGGGAACCCTTTCCTTTAAGTGATCACAAAACTTCTATGCTTGCTGAACTTGTCCATCTTGACCTTTGGGGACCTTATAAGGTGGCTAGTAAGGAAGGCTATAAATATTTTTTGACCATTGTTTTTTACTTTACTAGATCTGTGTGGGTTTATCTGTTTAAGACCAAATATGAGGTGTTTGATTGTATTGTCATCTTTTTTAACTTGCTTAAAAATCAGTTTAATAAGACTGTTAAGGTCTTTAGAAGTGATAATGGGACTGAATTTGTTAATCATAAGTTTTCTGACTTTTGTACTAAAAATGGTGTTATACATCAAACATCTTGTGCTTACACCCCACAACAAAAGGGGATTGTGGAAAGGAAACATAGGCATCTGCTTAATGTTGCCAGATCCCTTATGTTTCAGGGGGAATTCCTCTTTATTTGTGGTCTGAGTGTATTCTTACTGTATACTATTTGATTAACAGGTTGCCCTCTTCTGTGCTGAATGAAAAGTCTCCCTATGATCTTGTTTTTAATAAAAAAATGCTCTTTGATTCATTTAAAGAACTTTGGGTGTCTTTGTTTTGCTACTATCTTAAATAACTTTGATAAATTTAGTAGCAGGTCTGAGAAATGTGTTTTAATTGGTTATGCCTCTTTTAAAAAGGGGTATAAACTTTATAGTCTTGAGAGGAAACAGTTCTTATACTCAAGAGATGTTACCTTTTTTGAAAATGTTTTTCCTTTCAAGATTAAAAATGTTTCTGTGGATAAAAGTAATAGTCATGGTCTGGATCATACAAATTTCTTTAATGAAATTGTGTATGAGGATCATGACATACCTAATGATGGCCTTAATAATAAAACATCATCTCATGATGAGGGCAGCAACTCTTCCTTTAATGGCAGTCCAACAATTGACCAAAATGAAAGTAATTTGGAGCACTTTCATGGTTCCAATGGTTTTGCCTTAGGGAATGAGAGGGTTGCAACACATGAGAATGAAACTGAATTGGACCCTATAAATGAAAATGAAACTGCTAATTCTGAGGGTATCAATACAGTTTTTCCTAACACAGAAACAAGTCAAAATTTTCAAACTCTGCCTTTGAGAAGGTCTGAGAAAACTTCAGTTTTTCCAAACAAGTATAATGAGTTTGTTGTTGACTCAAAAGTTAAATATGGTCTTGAAAAGTTTGTTGGTTATTCTAAACTCAATTCTGAAAATTTGTGTTTCACAATTGAATTAAATAAGGCTTTTGAACCAAAAAGTTATTGGGAGGCATCTAAATATCAGCACTGGATTGAGGCAATGAATAAGGAAATGAATGCTTTATATAGTAATGATACATTTGAAATTGTTATGTTACCTGCTGGTAGAACTGCTATTGGATCTAAGTGGGTGTTTAAAATTAAATATAAATCCAGTGGGGAAGTTGATAGGTTTAAGGCTAGACTTGTTGCTAAAGGTTTTAATAAAAAAGAAGGGGTTGATTTTGATGAAACTTTTTCTCCTGTAGTTAAGATTGTGACTGTTAGATGTGTTATTAATTTGGCAGTTCAACAATCTTGGCCTATTTTTCAACTTGATGTTAATAATGCTTTTTTATATGGGGATCTTGAGGAAACTGTTTATATGAAATTACCTGAAGGGTTCTTTGATGAGAATGATAATAGAGTATGCAGGCTTAAAAAGTCATTGTATGGGTTAAAACAAGCACCGAGACAATGGAATGCTAAGCTTACTAGTGCTTTACTTGAAAATGGCTTCAAGCAGAGTAAGAGTGATTACTCTTTGTTTACTAAGAATGATTCAGGTGTGTTTGTTACCTTACTAGTATATGTTGATATTATTATTATCACTGGTAACAATTTAGAAGCTATTGAAAGTTTTAAAGTTTACCTTAAGACCAAATTTCAGATAAAAGATCTGGGCAAACTTAAGTATTTCTTAGGTATTGAGGTTGTTGAAACTGATAAAGGGCTTTGTTTGTCACAAAGAAAGTATTGCCTTAATTTGTTATCTGAATTTGGTCTTCTTGCTTGTAAACCTACTGTTTTTCCTTTTGATCAAAATCTAAGTATATCTAATGAACCTACTTAGTCTGACCCTGTTTTGGATAAAATTACTGAGTATCAAAAACTTATTGGGAAACTTATATATTTGACTCATACTAGGCTTGATATATCTTATGTTGTACACTGCCTTATTCAGTTTATGCATAAACCTCTTAAGTCTCATCTCAAAATTGCTCTTAAGGTGTTAAGATATCTTAAAGGTTCACCTGGAATGGGAATACATATTGTTAAAAACTCTTTTGAAAATCTTGAGACTTATGTGGATGCAGACTGGGCAAAGTGTATAGTTACTAGGAGATCTGTTACAGGGTTTTACATTTTCTTAAATGGTTCATCAGTTTCTTGGAAAAGCAAAAAACAAAACACCCTTTCTAAGTCTAGTGCAGAAGCTGAATATAGAGCCATGGCTTCTGCCACTTCAGAAACTGTTTGGATCTTAAAAATTTTAAAAGATCTAAACTGGGAAATTTTTTTACCTGTCAAGTTATTTTGTGATAGTCAAGCAACAATCAAAATTGCTGCTAATCCAGTCTTCCATGAGAGGACAAAGCATTTGGAATTTGATTTACACTTTTTAAGAAATAAAATTTTATCCGGGGTTATACAAACTGAGAAAGTGCAATTTGCAGATCAAACTGCAGATATTTTTACAAAAAGGATTGGACAGTTTTCAACATAACAAAATGGTTTCAAAACTGGGTTTATACAATGTGTTCTAGGCCAAGATTAAGGGGGGATGTTGAAATTATAACTTGGCCTGGAAATACTTCAAGGACTGACTGTGTCATTTTTATATTTTCAGGTTTAAGTCTTTGATAGTTTGCGAGCTTAATGGAAGTATTGAAAGAGTTGAAGGACTGAAGGAGTCTTGCTGAAAGTATAGTCGGTGAAGCTTGTATATAAAGAAAAAAGACAAAGGATGCCTCATAACTTCTATCTCTGATTTCTCTTATTCTCTCTCAAATCTCACACAGTAAACCCTAGTTTGTATTTGGCTTGTTTTGATCATCTTGATCATTCCTGCTGTTGTTGTTGATTGTTACTTGATTGAGATCAAGTTGTATTGGTAATTGATTCTTGTAGCTGATTGAGATCAGCTGTGTTTTGGTTCTGAGATTAATAATAAGTTGTTTTTTACTATCAAATTGTGTTTTCTTACAGTTTTTTTTAACCAAAATCATATAAAGGGTATGACACTTTATCAATTGGGTATATAACCACAATAAGTGAGCCATTTAATTTATTTGGAAAAGTAAAAGAAAAGGAGATATTGATAGTTACAGTGATAGACTGATAGGAACCATGTTATACGAGGTGGACCTAAAGAGCAGAAAGGTTCTAAAGGGATGTGTTGTTCCGTTACACTTATAGAAATAACTAGAAAGTTATCCTAATTGTGTACTAAGACTGATACAATGTATGATTAATTTTACCAAATAAGTTAGACGTAAATATAAAAACAACAAAGGTTTTTCAACGTTTAAATTCTTATTAGAAATTAATCAAAGAATCTATTACCCAAAGTGTTTTGCGGAATAAACACTTTGGGATTGAATAGACAAGGTATGGTATTCTCCTCTACTAAACTCAAGCTTTTCTTGAGTGACAACTAAAAGACCCTACTGAGCTATCTCAGTGAGTAGGTTGTTCTTTGGAGGAGAAAAGTGGGCTGTGAAAGTCTAAGCTTTTAGTGCACAACCTTAATTCACTTTTCTCCTCATCTATCTATTTATACACAAGTATAAAAGAAAGCCTATAACTAAAGTACAAGTTGACCTATGCTGGTCTGACAAAAGTACAACTGTGTTTTGTCATTACCAATAATCTACATCGGGAATAAGCTAAAAGGTCCTTTAGAGTGTCTGCCCAACCACTCTCTGACTTTAAGCCGTTTTAAGGAAAGTTCGCTTTCAGCGTGATAAGACTTGTTCTTATCCTCTTCAAACTTTCCCGCTCGATCCCGCCTTTACTTCAGGTCTTAGATTTATTCTAAGTCTTCAGTCTTTAAGTTGTTCAGGAGACTGAGGGGTTCAGTGAGCTCTTGTCAGTACTCACTGAACCCATCATCTTCTTCTTTGGCTTAAGTCTCACTCAGGAAGTACCGCCTTCCTGAGGAGTGAATCCTTCGCCTTGAATTCGCCTTAAGCATCCTGAAGATGACTCACTGAGTTACTGTTAACTCAGTGACTTGAATTGTTCTCGGTTGGTAAACACTTGGCTTAATTTGTGTTCAAATCCTGTTTTAGATAATTGGGTATTTATGGACCTAACAGAAAGGTTCTAAAGTGATGTGTATAGCGAAGGGAGTTTTAAACGCAGGTGTTTTGTGGGATAGTGCTATTCATGCTAAAGTCTAAATAACGACAAATGAGTGGATAAAACATTCGAACAATCTGGTTTTCATAAGTTAGTCGCCTTTTCTTTGAGGACCCAGGTATTTTCGACTAACCATTGGATGAGGTCTTGTGTATGTTTGGCGTAATGGGTTGGGGTTGGGGTTGAGGTTGAGACTGAGACTGAGGATGGAGCTATATTATAAGCTGAAAGCTGAAGTTTATATTTTTATAAAACAGTTTGGCGAATTAGTTGGAGCTGAAACTTATTAATGTATAATCGCATAATATACAACAAATGAAATTCACATATATTTCCAAATTTTACGTGATAATACATTATATTTTGAAGGGTATTTAAGTAATTTGACTAACTAAAAGCCCTTATAAGTCTGTTTTTATTTTGCTTGGGCTTATGAAAGCTTATGTCTTATTTTTTAAGCCATAATCCTCTATAAGCTTGTGTGACAAATAAGGCTTATTTTATAAGTCAACTTATTTTAAAAGCTCAAGCCCCCTGTAAGCTCCGATAAGCTCGTTGGCAAACATAGCCTTTGATTATGGTTTTTAACTTTGAGGTTGTGGATAAACTCACAAGTGAAAATTTTGATTATGAGACGTGTAAATAGTGACACCTAAAGTGTGATGGAATACATTATGACACTGCACGAAAATATTTCGTTTCAATACGGCTTCAAATGATGCATAAATCTTTGTTTATGAACACCTGTTGTTGGACTACTCAACCCCAATATATACCAAAAACATTATAATTCAGTCACATCATATGTAAACTAATAATCTATCCACATACGTAACAATAAACACATTTAAAGTGATCACTGTTGAAGTAATTTCTTGCAATCACTTTGGACAAATAAAGGAGGTCTTTCGGTTGAACTAGGTGAGGGTTCTTTCGAGGGGCTTGTGTGTCTGAAAAAAGTACAACTGTGTTTTGTCATTACCAATAATCTACATCGGGAATAAGCTAAAAGGTCCTTTAGAGTGTCTGCCCAACCACTCTCTGACTTTAAGCCGTTTTAAGGAAAGTTCGCTTTCAGCGTGATAAGACTTGTTCTTATCCTCTTCAAACTTTCCCGCTCGATCCCGCCTTTACTTCAGGTCTTAGATTTATTCTAAGTCTTCAGTCTTTAGTCTTCAGTCTTTAAGTTGTTCAGGAGACTGAGGGGTTCAGTGAGCTCTTGTCAGTACTCACTGAACCCATCATCTTCTTCTTTGGCTTAAGTCTCACTCAGGAAGTACCGCCTTCCTGAGGAGTGAATCCTTCGCCTTGAATTCGCCTTAAGCATCCTGAAGATGACTTACTGAGTTACTGTTAACTCAGTGACTTGAATTGTTCTCGGTTGGTAAACACTTGGCTTAATTTGTGTTCAAATCCTGTTTTAGATAATTGGGTATTTATGGACCCAACAATCTCCCCCTATTTGGATATAAATTATGCCTAAGTGTTATTGATTAGTATGAGTGAGCTAATGGCTTCTTCTCATACTGAATATAATAGAAGACAGTAAGGACTACAATATAACATAAACATGGGACAACATTTTATTCATGTCATTACAAAGTCCTATCAGCTAAACAAAATACTTAAGGTTCCTGACGGAGACCCATTAGTTCAAGCTTTGCCTTCTTCGACGCTAACACTTCTTTGTCAGGTCGTTCCTTCATTAATTGATCCATCAGCCTGACAAACTCCTCATTGTTAGAGCCCCTGATATTAAGTGCCATCAGTTTGTAGGCTAGGAGTGTTGTCGTTTCCACTTTGTCAATGTCAGAAACTCTCTGAAAGGCTTCCTGACCAAATTCATCCACGAAGAAGATGCCATACTCAGGTTCTTTGATGACAAGGTTAGGACGGAACTTTACTCCCTGAGGAGGAACTCTGTTGCAGTGAAGTGCAGCTATGTATTGTTCAGGCTCCATAGCTACAGCTTTCCTTTTCTTCCCAACCTTCTGAGTATATTCAGGGATAGTTAGTCCCTGAGACGCAAGTGCCTCATGATGGTTAATGCCCAGACTCTTTGCCACTTTTGCGAGTTCCTCATACTTGGCACTCAGTGACTTGATGATGATTGGGGCATTCTTGCTTGTGGTTTTCTTCCTCAGGATGGGCATCATCATATCCCATTCTCTTAACCCATAGTCTGAAAATTTGACTGTTGGAAGATGTTCAGACTTTCTTGGACCTCTATGGACTGTTAAGCTCAGAGGTCTGGTGGGATGAATAGTGATGTCAGTGATTTTGCCTTCACCTTTGGTTTTGGTCATGTGCCATACATACCTCTCATATGCCCTTTGCCTCTTTTCTTGCTTCAGTTTGGCTTCCATGTTGTGTTTCTGAAGAAGTTGGGCTTGAAGCCTGATGAATTCATCTCCCTGAATCTCTTTCTCAGACTCCTTTATTTCTTCCTTGGCAACCTCATAGATGGTAGATGTGGTGAGGTCATGGGCTTTCCTGCGATCTTCCTCATCTAAGATCTTAGCTAGTTCCTCCCGAGTCCCATAGACTCTTCTTCCATCTTCTAAGTCAACAAAAGATGGTACTTCAGGATCTGGCTGTCTTATGTTTGAAGCCTTGACCAAGTGTGGTTCAGGAGAAGAGGTTTCAGTCATAATCTCCTTCCCCTCTGTCAGTGAGAGGAGGTTGACTTGTGGATTCATCAGGGTTTGGAACAGTTACCAAGGCAGAGGAAGGATCATGGATTTCATCATTTTTCTCCCCCTCAGCAGGTTTAGGAACTTCAGTGGAAAGACCTGCTGACTGAGGAGGTGGTGGCATGATGCGTGGTTTTGTATCCTTACAACAGGTTTTACCTCTCGAGGGATCTCAAGAGGCTTACAACCCCACCAGGCAGTGTACCTGACCGATGTAGTATAGTGTAGTGGTAAGTACGGGGGATTGATCGTTCTCCACAGGGAATAGTGTTCGTTAGGTGTGAAAGACTACTCTAATTAGGTCTAAGGGTTGAGGAAGATTCTTTTTTATGTTTTTATAATTTTATGAAAGCAAGTAAAATCTCGGGTTTGAAGGAGTGGGCGGAATTAGTTGCTAGTCAACTAACCCAAATTACTACGAATGCAAATAAAATAAAATAACAAAAATGAAAAGTTTGGTGAGAAACTTATGTGTAGAGAAATGTGTTTACTTAGATTTCCTTACTCCCTAACTATCTTTTACCGGTTAATTAGTGTGTATTAGTCGCGTGGATGACGGGTGTATTCCTTAATACCATTCGTGGGGTGGCGTACTTACTTCCCCAACTCTACAAGCTCCTACTTCACTCCTATGTCGAGCCGGCTAAGAAGCTCCTAACATGGGATCACTAGAATTCGCTTGTGCATTAAATACAACCATAAAAACCTTTAGTACGCATTTGGTTCATGTTTCTTAAGACGTTCAAGCAAGTTACCGAATAGGAAGTTAGCCAGTTTTCTTAAGCCTAACATAGATAAACAATCATCCAATACAACTAACAACACACTAATAACCAATAATCAATAGCTAGGTTTCATTTGATCTAAGCAAACACAAGATAAGTTTAGCCTAACATGTTAATCAAAAGACAAGAATAAGATAAAATCAAACAACACATAGACATATTGAATGATTAATTGATAACTTATCTTCAATGTAACATGGAAGATCTCAAGGCAAAAAGCCTTGAAAAAGAAGCTGAATTCGTCTTAGGGTTTTCTCCCAAAATTCCACACACTAAGCTCTCCCTAATGACAAAAAATTAGAAAACTATATATAGATTTTTGGATCTGACGGCGTCACGTTATGGAGTGTGACGCCGTCACCTCACCGCTTCTAGGGTTCCCGGGTGACCTTCTTGACGCCGTCCCTCTTTAGCTCTTCAAAAATCCATTCTGGCTTATCAAGGCTTGACGCCGTCGAACTTTGAACGTGACGCCGTCCCCTTATGATTTAAGCCGTAACGCCCTTGATCAAGTTAAAGCGTGACGCCGTCAGAATTCACATGCTATTTTCACTGGCTTATCATGAGTAAATTTCACGTCCATCTTTTCTTGCCAATGCATGACGCCGTCTGGGGTTAAATGTGACGCCGTCAAGAGTAACTTTTAGCCGATTCTTGAGACTTTGTCGTTTTCTTCACTTTAATGCTCCAAAAACGTCCAAAATGCCTCCTTTTCCAGATTTCTCCTCAAAAGTACCTAAAATGACAAAAGGAACGATTTAGGGCAATATTTGATCAAATAAATACGATTTAGGGCTTAAATGACCCCTTAAAAGCGGTACACTTTTCGCTTCATCAAATACCCTTACACTTGAGATTTGCTTGTCCTCAAGCAAATGCGCTTTTATTCTAATCAAAATACAAGTTAGGGGTCATTTAACGCAAACATAAAAGTAATTACAACAAATAATCGTTCCACTTCAATCATAATAAGCACGGAGATTACAAACTAGCACCTCACAAGTAGTGTTTAGATACTCACATCTCTCAAGTGTCATCAAAATAAATCTCATAAATGAAAACGGATAATATCTCTCACTACCTGTCATAGCAAATAGATTACCATAGGCTTGGGAAAGGATCGAAAACCTCCTCCACTAGGCGTAAGCACCAAAGATAAACTATCAAAGAGGGCTTTTAAATGGGTTATAACGTTAGGTGTAGGGAAAAGGAAAACACGGTTTTGTTGGATAAAGGATGTTTTACTGGTGGCTAGTTAAAGATCTTGATCAATTACATGTACTATACAATGTTGCTAAGCCAAGACTAGACTCGATCTTAAGCTAAAAATGAAATAACAAAAACAAAAACATAAAACAAACATAACATGAAACGGGATGGTAGTCCGTATGTTTTTTTTCTATTTTTCATTTTCTCATTTTTTTTGTGTTTTTCTTGATTTTTTCGGTTTTTTTTTTTTTTTTTTTTTTTTTTTTTTTTTTTTTTTTTTTTTGCATACACTTTTGCCCTACCATCCAAAATAATACATCATAGGGAAGATGCATTCCCCTTACACTTGAATTTTTACATAACTTTACAAATACTAATCTAATGACTCGAATTAAGATAATTGAAAAACTTGGAGTACTTTTAAAACATTTAGCACATATGGGGGTAATAATGTTGTTCTTCCCCATTACTCCATTACACTAGTACTTTACCCATGAGTCCCAATCGTCCCAAAACAATATGTACAAGGATATGACTCGACTTAGCAACCATGTAATCAACTAGATAATTAACTTGGGTTTAAACAAATGTTGTAACAATAATGCACTAAAAATGAGTGCATACAAGGTAGGCTAAGGCGATTTGGGTGTACATTTAAGTGGGGTGTAACAAATTCTTCCTTTAAGTAAAATGCTTAAAGGTCGAAACGAAAAGATAGGCTCTGAGGGGTGTACTAGGGGTATCGTGTACTAAAAATGAGTACAACGCAAAGGGTGTGGGAGAATTACTTGACCAATGTAGCCAATGTAATTATAACAAAAACACAGGTGTAAAACAATGGGTTAATCCTAATGCCTCTTATCATGTAGTAAATCTAACTACACGAATGTAGTCTCACTTGTGGCCTTGGAATGGTCCTAACGCAAGTTCTAGAATCTAAGTGCTACCGGTACACACATCATAGCATAAATGCTTTTCCTACCAATTCTAGGGGCGAACCTCACATATTTGGGGTGGAAAAATTTTTTAGTGGTACGGTTTTTGTGCTAGTCATATAACTCCTATCCGTGAGACGCTCATTAAGATCAAAGTTTCACTCCTATATGTTGTAAAAAATTTTAAATTTGGCACTAAAATTACCTTAACAAGTATTTCTCTCAGTTTTATTACACATCTACTATTAAACAAACAAAAATCAAGCGTAAGAGCATTCTCTAATCGTACTTTTACCCCCCCTTACACTTAAGATGAACATTGTCCCCAATGTTCAAATAACAAGATGTAAAAGCAAAAAGTAAAAGAATGAAATCAAATACTCCCCTGATTCGCTCGGTGGATAGTGAAATTACACGGTTAGATCTTCCCCCAAAGAGAATGTTGAAGCTCCATGACTAATGCATCGCCAAAAGCTTGATTCCATAAACATCTCCTTGTCCAAAATAACCTGTTAAACCTGAGAAAACAAACACGAAAACCTGCATAACATCGGCGGGAAAAATCTATATATAAGGATATAATGCTTGTGGAATGATAACTTTGCAGATTCCTGGAGATTATAAGTTGGAGATTTTAATAAAAACTTTTTATGAAAACAAAACTTTCAAAAATTTCTGGAAATTAAATCTGACGCCGTCAGGTTATAAAACTTGACGCCGTCAGAAATGACCTGACAAAAATTTTCATTTTAATTTTCCGGAAAATTTCTGGAAAAACCTTTACCTTACTTCCTGGAAATCCTGCAAAACATCATTATGACTCGATACAAGCATTTGACTCAAACACACACGAATATATATGTTAATTTATTATTTTTACGATTCATGTTCATTTGTGTTCTAATAAACCGATTTAGATTTCCCTTACACTTAACTTTTGCAAAATACCTTTATATGTAGTTAAGACGAAGTTAAAAACAACATAAAGCATTTTCACAAATTACTTTTTAACATGAATCAATAATGATAAAAATTAAACACACATACGGAAAATAAAATCAAACAAACAAATAAATAAACACACAAAGCAAATAAAGCAAATAAAGCTTGGGTTGCCTCCCAAGAAGCGCTTTTCTTTATTAACGAGTCTTGTAGCTAGACTCAAAGTCACTCTACCCTATATAAGTGAGCTCGTCATCGAGGACGTCTTTAGGGTTAAGCTTGGATTGAAGTTTCCTATTGGTCCGCTTAGTACGATATGTCTTTTCAAACTTCTCTCCATCCGGGTCATACAATGTCATCTTAATATGCCATGACCCATCTCCATCTTTGGGTGGTTTATCCCAATTCCACTTATGATCATCTTCCTCACAAATCCACTTATTCATTCCTAGGTTAATTGGCAAAACTCCTAGGAAATCAATCATCTTTCTAAAAACTAGAGAATCTTCAAATGGATCCAATTCGGTGTCCCTAGCCAAGAGTTGCTCCACCGTATGCGTTCGGTTAACAAAGTCCTCTTCTAGGTAAAATGGGCGTTGGGGTCCTATGAAGTCTCTATCAATCCAAGGTCCATATCTAGATGGTCTCCTATTTGATTCTAGCCAATGTGGTGTTGGTTCCTCACTAGTATCATAGGCATGTTTCTTAACATCATAGACTGACCAAGTATCTCCTTCTCCTACCGCTATCTTAGATTCCTTACAATCAATCATCGCACTAGTGGTCGCCAAAAATCCTCTACCTATCAACAAGGGGCATGTAGGGTCGCTAACCATATCAAGGACGTGGAAATCGGCTAAAATGGTTAGTTTTCCAATGTGCACTAACACGTCCTTAACTACTCCAACCGGGTAAGCAACACTTCCATCCGCTAAGCCTATTATCACCTCGGTTTCTTCAAGTTTTCCAAGTTTTAGAGAGGTGTAGAGAGGTAACGGAAGTAGGTTAAGGCTTGATCCAAGATCGGCTAATGTGTCATAAGCCTCCGAATTACCGATCTTGCAAGGTAGAACAAATAAGCCCGGATCATCTAACTTCTTAGGTAGCTTGTTTTGAACAAAGGCGGTCCCTTTTTCGCCTAACTTGAGCTTCTTCTCGTCCAGCTCATCAACAACCGGACTTTCAAGGTGGAGCTCCTTGAATTCTTCGTCAAGGTTTTGAGTGGAAGGTGTTTCAACTATGTTGTTGACCAATTTGGATGTCATAACTTCTTGGTCATTTGGAACGACTTGGGTTTGTTTGAAACACGTGCTCATGAAATTGACCGAATAATATTGTGGACAGGAACTAGGGGACGAAACCGATGAAATAGCGTTGACATTTAGTTTCGGGTTCTTGACCGTGTTGCTAGGGAGTGCTCCCATTTCTCGGTCATTGAGGGCTTTCAACAAGGTGTCAATCTTATCGGTCATCTCGCTTTGTTTTTGTTTGAAATCGGCTTCAAACTTGGCTAAACGAGCTTCTTGAGATGCCATAAATTGAGACATCAATCCTTCAAAGTTATCGGTACTACCATTGCCGGAAGGATTTTTGTTGAAAGTACGGTTCGGGTTGGAACCGCTTGATTGGAAACGATTAGGTGGGTTGGAAGAATTGGGTTGTTGTGTGTTTTGGTTTTGTTTCCACCTAAGGTTCGGGTGATTTTTCCATGAAGGGTTGTATGTATCACCGTAATGGTTTGGCTCGGGTTTGAAAGTGTACCACTTGTCTCCCGCTCCGTCGGTACGCGAGGATGCGTAATCCACAAAAGCTTGTTCGGGGAGTTCCATGCAATCACGAGTGTCGTGGGGACCACTACATAATTCACATGAAGAAGTGATTTTGTTCACTTGGCTTGAAGGTTTAGGAGCCTCGTAGGATTTGATGAGAAACTTGACTTGGTCTTCAAGTTCTATGATCCTACGGTCAGAAGTGCTTGGATTGTTAGAAGGCAAAGATATTGCCTTGACCGTTTTATTCAAATCACGGGGATCACTCCAACTTTCGTTGTCATAAAGAGCAAGATCCTCTAGGAGAGCCCATGATTGTTCCGCACTTAGATCACGTAGCTTGCCACCGGCCGATTGGTCAATGGTTTGCCTCGTGGAGAGATTGATATGGTCATAGAAGATTTGGACTTGGAGCCAAAGTTCTATGCCATGGTGAGGGAATTTTTGGAGTAAGTCCTTGAATCGAGTCCATGCCTCGTAGAGAGTTTCGCCTTGACGTTGTTGGAACATCAAGATATCATTCCTTAGCTTGGTAGTTCTTCCCGGTGGGAAAAACTGAGCAAGGAAACGAGTGGTGAGATCATCCCAAGAGGTGATGGATCCTGCGGGTTGACGTTCTAGCCACTGACTAGCTTGGTCCCGCAAAGAGAATTGGAAGAGACGCAATCGGGTCGTCTCTCGAGTGGCAACATCAAGGTCTATAGAATCAACGATTTTAAGAAAGTCCTTGAGATGTTGATTAGGATCTTCAGAACGAAGTCCATGGAATGCGCATCCGCTTTGCACCAACCGGATGGTGTCGGATCGCAAGGGTGTGATATTGGCTCCTTGAGTGAGCTCAATGGTGTTTCGATAGCCATGGTGGCTAGGACGGGAATACTCTCCTAAAGTACGGGCTCTAGGAGGTGGTGGTTGTTGTTGTAGTGGTGGGTTGTGGGGGTTAAGGATGTTACCATCTTCCATGATGTCGGATGGTATGGTTACGAACAAAGACACGAAGAAAATAGATAGACTAAAGAAAATCTAGAAAAATAAAATAAAAATCTCACTAGAAAGGAATCTAGTGAGTAGACCTAATAGAAATAAAAATTCAACCAAAACAATAACTATTCCCCGGCAGCGGCGCCAAAAACTTGATGCGTGGTTTTGTAACCTTACAACAGGTTTTACCTCTCGAGGGATCTCAAGAGGCTTACAACCCCACCAGGCAGTGTACCTGACCGATGTAGTATAGTGTAGTGGTAAGTACGGGGGATTGATCATTCTCCATAGGGAATAGTGTTCGTTAGGTGTGAAAGACTACTCTAATTAGGTCTAAGGGTTGAGGAAGATTCTTTTTTATGTTTTTATAATTTTATGAAAGCAAGTAAAATCTCGGGTTTGAAGGAGTGGGCGGAATTAGTTGCTAGTCAACTAACCCAAATTACTACGAATGCAAATAAAATAAAATAACAAAAATGAAAAGTTTGGTGAGAAACTTATGTGTAGAGAAATGTGTTTACTTAGATTTCCTTACTCCCTAACTATCTTTTACCGGTTAATTAGTGTGTATTAGTCGCGTGGATGACGGGTGTATTCCTTAATACCATTCGTGGGGTGGCGTACTTACTTCCCCAACTCTACAAGCTCCTACTTCACTCCTATGTCGAGCCGGCTAAGAATCTCCTAACATGGGATCACTAGAATTCGCTTGTGCATTAAATACAACCATAAAAACCTTTAGTACGCATTTGGTTCATGTTTCTTAAGACGTTCAAGCAAGTTACCGAATAGGAAGTTAGCCAGTTTTCTTAAGCCTAACATAGATAAACAATCATCCAATACAACTAACAACACACTAATAACCAATAATCAATAGCTAGGTTTCATTAGATCTAAGCAAACACAAGATAAGTTTAGCCTAACATGTTAATCAAAAGACAAGAATAAGATAAAATCAAACAACACATAGACATATTGAATGATTAATTGATAACTTATCTTCAATGTAACATGGAAGATCTCAAGGCAAAAAGCCTTGAAAAAGAAGCTGAATTCGTCTTAGGGTTTTCTCCCAAAATTCCACACACTAAGCTCTCCCTAATGACAAAAAATTAGAAAACTATATATAGATTTTTGGATCTGACGGCGTCACGTTATGGAGTGTGACGCCGTCACCTCGCCGCTTCTAGGGTTCCCGGGTGACCTTCTTGACGCCGTCCCTCTTTAGCTCTTCAAAAATCCATTCTGGCTTATCAAGGCTTGACGCCGTCGAACTTTGAACGTGACGCCGTCCCCTTATGATTTAAGCCGTGACGCCCTTGATCAAGTTAAAGCGTAACGCCGTCAGAATTCACATGCTATTTTCACTGGCTTATCATGAGTAAATTTCACGTCCACCTTTTCTTGCCAAGGCATGACGCCGTCTGGGGTTAAATGTGACGCCGTCAAAGGTAACTTTCAGCCGATTTTTGAGACTTTGTCGTTTTCTTCACTTTTATGCTCCAAAAACGTCCAAAATGCCTCCTTTCCCAGATTTCTCCTCAAAAGTACCTAAAATGACAAAAGGAACGATTTAGGGCAATATTTGATCAAATAAATACGATTTAAGGCTTAAATGACCCCTTAAAAGCGGTACACTTTTCGCTTCATCACTGACTGAGGAGGTGGTGGCACATGAGAGGCCTGAAGAATTGATAGGATTTCAGAGACCATTGACTTTGTCTCAGAAGAATCATTCTTCAAGGCACTAAGTTCGGTAGCCATTACTTGTTGGGTGGTGGAGAGTTCAGTGACACGGTTGGTGTAGTGGTTGATCAGCTCATTATGTGTTTGTGAGAGCTGATCCATGGCTGAGGAGAGCTTGGTGAGGTGCCCCTTGGATTCCATAGCAGCCTGAAGAATGGTTTCCTGGTTATCCCTGAGACCTTTGAGATCTACCCCCTGAAAGAGCTTAAGAAGCTCAGTGAGGTTGGTGGAGGCAGTCGTCTGAGTGGCCATATGGTCTTTCATTGATTGAATCATTTTGGGATCATCAGTAAGTTGTTCCTGGACTGATTCAACGACCTTGAGGAGGTTTGCAAGGTCCTGATGCTGACCAGTGGCTGTTTCATCAAAGGTTTTAGTCAGTTCTCCAAGTTGTTTGTCAGCGAGCCTTGAAGCCTGAAGAATCTTGTCCTGAGATTCTTCCACTGAGGCCCTGAAGTCGGCATAGGAGGCTGCCGCTTCAGTATGCTGATCCTTTATACATCGTAAGCCACTTTGAAATGTGGCTAGACAAACATTAGATTGTATGTCTAGCTATTTCTTACGAGTATTTATGTTAAGTAACTTATTAAACATAGATTTTTTACTCAAAAAAAATGTCCTTTTCAATTTGTTATGCCAAACGCTCCCTTTACTAGAAAAATAACGACTAGTATCTCAATATACATATGAATTATGTATCTTGATGACTCAAACTTACTAGTTACATGTTTATAAACTTGTCAATTAGTTGTTAATTTTATTTTGACTTAATTTTGACAATTTTATGACTTAATCCAAACACCCTCTTATGTTTATAAAATCATTTTTCATGATTCGAAAAATATATTTTTAGGATTAAAGAGTTGTGAAAATATAATGTGGTTAGTTTTAACAAGTGTTTATGGCATAATTCAACAATGTATAACAAATTTTGAATAAGAGTGTTTGGTTTTTCAAGATTTTGGCATGAGGGTTTTTAATTACTTAGATTCTAGGTTAATTAAGAACTCTAATCCTATGGGGAGCATTTGGTTATGATAATTCTAGACTTAATTTTAAAAAAATTCGAATTTGAAAAATTTAAATAAAATACCTAATTATGATTAGACTCAAAATTGGATGAAATAAGATGAAATGTGTTTTGGAAAACTTACAATATATGTTGCTAATCGAGATATAAGTGTTTGCCCCTTGCGAGTTAAGCCCGAATTGGTGATTTGGTAAGTGGTTTTGGGATGAAGTGGTTCGTTCACAGCAAGTAGGAGGAAAAGGGTGTTTGGCTAAATTTTCAAGAAGGAAAATCGATTTGGTAGCAGCAGATGGCCGGTCCCCTTAAACATTAAGGGGGCCGCCCTCGATAACAAGCCGGTCCCCTTAATTTTAAGGGGGCCGCCTACCAAAGTTTGGAATTTTTCGAGTTTCGTTTCTGACGGCAAAATATTTATATGTATATAGATAGATTTATTATATATCAAAAATACGTTGGGTTGTATTGGCACGAGGAGGGAATACTTGACACATTTTATTAACATTTCGTTAAAAAAATATCTTGAGAATTTTGGATAAAATGATCAAGACGTCAAGTTGACAATGAGTTTGAGGAATGAGAGGGAATGTGTGGTGTGTGTGTGTGTGTGTGTGTATATATATATATATATATATATATATATATATATATATATATATTATGTGTAAAAGTGAGATGTTGAATGGTGTCGAGAGATAATGAGGTAAAGACGGAGATGAGTGCTGACGGCGATGGGAGTTTGTTTCATCCATAGTTTTCTTTGCGCGAAGGTTTAAATTCTACTTCTACGTTGATCCACTTAACTCACTTCTCTTCATCACCATGAGTTTTGCGATAGTGGACATAGAAGATTTTCGTGTTGAACGTTAAAGTCCAAAAGAGCCAAGGGGGAAGAAAAGGTTCGAGAACGAACAATTTCTTTTAGTTCTAGATAGTCAACTAATGACGTATCTAGGTTATGTGAGGATATATATATATATATATATATATATATATATATATATATATATATATATATATATATATATATATATATATATATATATATATATATATATATATATATATATAGGGATTGCATTCTAACTAACACATGAGTATTAACTAAGCTAGGCATTTTAAACTAACGGGGGCATGCAATTAGCTAGTTCATCAATCTAAGCATATAGCATATTAGTGAGCATGAAAGAGAGGCGTACCTTTTAGTCTTCAATAAATAGTCTTCAAGCACTTCAAAGTGTTTATATTGACTTATAAAAGCCAATCATAGAAGAGATACCGATTTCCCGATGAGTTGACAATTTAGCCACTTGGTCCCCATTGTCTAATTGGTCCAAAGTTGTTTGAACCAAACATAGTTTGCAATTGACTAGGATGCATATATGGTGGAAGTATTCCCCAAGGATTGAAGCTTGGTGGATTTGAATAATTCCACATTGGGTAACTATTATTATTATGGAGGTTTTGTCGATTTTGGTTTCTTCTAGGTTGAGGAGTTTTAGGCCGAGGGTGAGGATTATTTGGTCTTCTTAGGGGAGGTGTTTTTTTTATCTTAATTTCGGTTTAGGGGATTCTTCTTTGGTTTTTAAAGATGGTTTGTAGAAAGTTTTTACTTCATCATTACTAGCAATGGGTATTTTTCTATCTTTCATAAGTATGTATTTAGGTTTTGACTCTAAGGATTTTTGTTTACTAGATTCACCTTCAAACTTTACATTTTTAGTTTCACTAGTTGAGGCCTCAGCTAAATTAAATCCTAAGCCGGTTTTATCTCCTGATATTCTTTGAACACTTATTATTTTCCTAAGTGAATTACTACTATTTTCGAATTTGTCAAGTTTTCAAATTTCTTCCTTAAGTTTTTCGTTTTCATTTTTAGTTTCTTGACATGTTTTACATTCTGCAAAAATTTCTTTGCCTTTTTCTAAGTTGTGTAGTTTAATTTTTAATTCAAGTATTTCGTTTTCTAATTGGTTATTTATGTGTTTTAGTGATTTGTTCTTAGTTATTACTTTTTGACCTAATTTGCATAATCTATTATATTCACTATCTAAGTCTTTTTCGTCTAATGATAAATTTTTGTCACTAAAGTATTCGGTTTCGGAATATACCTCACTTGATGTCTTAGCCATAAGACACTTCTCCTCCTTTTGTGGTTTCTTTCTCATCTTCATCACTATCACTCTATGCTCCTCCAACGAACGCCTTTTGATTTTGCTCCCTTGACATCATTGGACATCTTCTAATGAGATGATTTGGATCACCACATTTAAAACACTTTCTCTCGCTCTTGCTACCTTTGTCGTCTTTGTTTCTTTGGAGTGCCTTTCTTTCGTCATGTGGTTGTCTAACGAATCTTCCTCGTCTTTTGAAAAACTTCTTGAAGTCTCTTACGGCCATGGCATATTCTTCGTCATCACTTTCGGAGGTTGAGCTATCCTCGTCACTAGATTCCTTCCTAGCTTTCAATGCAATTGTTTTGTTTTGTTCTCTTTTTCCTTTGACCATCTCGAAGTCTTTCTTTATTATTGCTTCGTAGACTTTCAATTTGCCGATCAACTTATCAAGTTGAAGAGTTGACAAGTTCTTCGATTCTTCAATCACCGTAACTTTAGCTCGCCATTTTGGATGAAGAGCCCTAAGAAATTTCATAACAAAATTCTTACTAGAAAAACTCTCATCAAGTGCCTTTAAACTTGTGATGATTGTGTTAAACCTAGCAAACGCATTATCAATTGATTCCTCTTCCGGAATCGTGAATTGTTCATATTGTTGAACAAGAAGATCTATTTTATTATCTTTGACTTGACTATTACCTTGGTGAGTTATTAGTAAAGAGTTCCAAATTTCTTTTGCGGTTTCACACATAAAGATTCTTTCGTATTCTTTACGTGGTAACGCATTATAAATAACCATTTTTGCTTCATTATTTTTAGCAAGTTTTCTTTTTAAATCATCATTTTGTTTTTCAAAAGGTACTATTTCATCCTTAATAGTGGTGGTCTTTGCATAGATTGCCCTTCTAAATATTTTTCAGATTCCATAGATCGTTTCAAGTTTTAAAATACAGTTTATTTTAAAAATCTTGTTTGACGTGGCTCTTGATACCAATTGTGGAAAACTAGAAGGGGGGTTGAATAGTTTTACGTCTTTTTAATTTATGAAAACTTTTGTTTACTTTTTAAAACTTCGATTCGATCTTATGTGAATTCAACTCTTGATCAATATGAACAAATATAAACAAATGTAAATAAACAATGCAAGTAAAGTAAATGAAATGAAATGAAAGATAGGGATGGAAAGATCAAACCACAACACAAGGATTTATAGTGGTTCGGCTACAAGGACACCTTCCTTGCCCTACTCCACTCCCCGAGTCACCTACTCGAGAGTTCTCTTCACTATGTCAACAAACTCCCTTATGGCGGAGAAAACCTTACACAACTTTCGTTTACACCGGTTTAACGACACAAAGCTAGATGTCGGGTTCTAATCCTAGCTAGAACCAATCTCACAACTTCTACACGACTTTTTCGCAACTTATACACAACTTCTTCACGACGGCTTCACGACTTCTTTACGACGGCTTCACAACTTCTACACTACGGCTTCACAACTTCTACACTACTTCTTTACAACACAACTACTTACTTACACTTTGATCTACTAATTACAACTACACAACACCTTATCAAATACTTTACACAACTACACAATTATATGAATTAAGCTATAATACTTCTTCTCTAGTTGTTGAAGGAGTATTCTTCTTTTGCACTTGGATGATGGAAATTTGGATCACTTGGAAACCAATGCTTAAGAGAATATGATCAAAGGATTTTAGAAAGGATTTAGAAAGATTGAGAAGAGATTTAGAACAGAAAGTTTGAGGTGCAAAAGGTAAGGAAAAAGTCCAGGGATGAACCAATATTTATAGGCAGATTCTGACAGCTGGAGGAGCGGGGCGGTCCCCTTAAATAGGGGGCCGGTCCCCTTAAAATTAAGGGGGCCGCCTAGTAAAATTAAGGGGCCGCCCTACCCGAACGTTGCTCAGATTTGTCTTTTTGTGGGGAAGGTTTTTCTGGAACATTTTTGCCATTTTTGGTTGAAAATTTGAATTTATAAATTTATAATGGATTAAACATTTTTATTAAATACCAAAAATGATTTTCTAAAAGATATAAAATGTTTGTGACATTTTATAAAAATTCTAGTGATTAAGAAAATGTTCCTTTGATCATATAATGCATTAAGCATTTGTTTATTCATACCTTAAGTGATTTAGTTGTTAAAATAGATATTTACAACTAAATACTTGTTTACGTCATAATTTTTTTCGTTTAATGATTTTACATTTTGTGATTATCAAAACGTAGAGATATCGAAAAATATTAATAACGTGTTTAGGCATTATTTATATCAACAGACTAACCCTGCGATGGATCAATAACCTCATGGTCTAAAATTAAAATTGCGCGACTACTGTAGCTACAGTGTTTTGGCTCCACTGTTACACGCCTGTTAGTGTATATATATATATATATATATATATATATATATATATATATATATATATATATATATATAATTAGTTTTTTTAATTTATTCAGACAAAAAAATTATTATAATGTCCTTAAAGATTTTTTTCTTTAAAATAGAGATCCCCTCATGTTCATTTGAACATGATATATCATCATGTTAGTAAATATTGTTGAGTAGAGTTACAAAATTGAGCCCTCAAATTCTACTTGAAGTGTAAAACCCTGAATTTTGAATTCCTAATTTTACGTCTATTTGAACTTTTACCTAAGTTTTGTAATAATTTATTTGACACCTAAACTATATAATATGTAATATGAATACAATTTATTAAAGTAACCTAAGTTATACATAAGAATACTGATATTTGTTACAAACATAAATCCTTCCTAATCACTAAAAGTTAACACACGTTTTCTTTAAGTATGGCACCATACGTTTTCCACAATAAAATGAGATATCAATCCCATAAGTAAAATACCCTTACTGGGTGCCTTGATGATCCGACAGTTACACCAAGCATACACGCCTTCCGGTTGTGTTTGCTAAACCGAGCCGAGGTAAACACCCTCGTGGGTATTCCCTCGCGAAACGAACCAAAACAACAAATACTAACTAATACCCTCCTAGTGGGTTTTCTTGTGCCAAAACAATCAAGCACACCATATACGGGTTTATAAATCGAACATAACACAAGCAAACAAACACAATCATGGTGCTCCTTTTGTTACTGTTGTCAAACTGGAATAAACAAACACCCATGTGGTGTTTTCTTTCTCGACCAAAAGCAATCAAGCAAACCTTGAGGGTTTGAGGCTGACCCGAAATAAAACATATCCAAACACGCACAAGACAAACTAACAAGCAATTCTAAATACCAACCGAGACCCATAAGCAAAACAGATAAGCTCTTAGGAGCTTGTTTCGATCGACTGAAACTACCACCCTTCGTGGGTTTTGTGGTTGACCCAAAATAGCCCAAACGTACACAGGAAAAACACTCCCTTGAGTGTTGTCGACAAGCTAGTAGCAAAACAAACAACCCACTTGGGTTGTTGAGTCGTTACATACACAACGAGCACACGTCTTGGGTGTCTCTTTAACCAAAAAAAACAAACCACTCTCGTGGTTTTAGTGGTGAACTAAGAGAAAAGGACCAGCAACCTCCCCGTGTTGTGGTTTAACCGAGACAACCACACCCTATGTGGGTGTTGGCGAGGCCAAGTGTCACACCCCAAAAATGGCGCAGCGGAATGGCATTCACGGGGTATGACCTCATAGTCAAGAACACAAGGTGTCACAATAGAAAAATACTAAATGTATAACATAAGACAAATAATAGTCGCAAACTCCCACAACCGGGATAAGTACAAAGATCCAAGATACACATAAGTCTCAAAGTTAAACAGCATCACTAGAAAATAACAAAATGCAACTTCACGAGATATAACCCGGAAGGGTCCTGTCTTAAGTCTTGCTAAGCCAGGCCAGTACTCAACCTTCTAGTGTAACTTCAGTCTTAGCACCTGAAAATGGATACTCGAAAATGTTAACATAAAGTTGGTGAGCTCGTAGGTTTAAAAGTTAACCCACGATGCTGTGAATAATGTATTGTAGGATAACAGTGAGCAAGATATATAAATGTGAGCATACAGTAAGGATCGCAAACTATCTCAGGCTGTAAACCCGCATAATTGGTCCACACATAGTCTGGGTGCCACTTCCCAAATGATATATTGGGTGCCACTTCCCAAAATGATATACTGGGTGCTACTTCCCAAAATTATACTAACAATGTATCACTAGACAGTTGCGCACGTTCAAGCTAAGTCATACAATTTGAATTCACACAGTAAGGCACATATTGCAATCAAAACACACATATTGTCCAAAATCATGAAAACAGTAAATCACAGCATGAAAACATTCGAAAGCATTGAGTACCATTTCCACCCCAAGGTAAAAACACGTTAAAAAGTGGGGCTACGAGAACTCACCTCAATGAAGCCAAGCACAAACACAAATCTACAGAAGCAAGGTACTCAGCACTCTCAAGTATCGGCACTCACGGACTCGGCACAACCTAATAATATAAACTCGCCTTAACATATATCTCCAAATGTAAAAGTTTCCAATAAGTTATACGAGCAAATTGACGGATGCTTATCGAATTCGACATTGATTCCACATAATCCTTAATCCCAATATTATAATAATAAAGTAATGTGTCTCGGTAAACGTGCCCTCAAAACATTTAATAACTCTTATTTACTTCAAACTTTCCATTTATAACATATCGTTTTTAAATAAAAACTTCCGTTAAATATTAAGTAACAAATGAGTTTTTGTTAATTAATATTTCCCGTTTTTAGCCGTTATTATTTATTTTCCATTTCTAGTTATATATACATTTCCAAACAAATATTTTTCGAGTTATTTCCGTTTCAAGTCACGAGTCCGAGTTTTCATTATTCTCGGGTCAAATAACCAACCATAATAGTCCAATATCAATCATAAGTTTCAAATATCTCTTTTGGCTTGTCGAGGCCACAATGAGACTAAGAAGTCTCCGCGACACTCGACTTGGCTCAAATCAACATAGTTCAATATTTAATTATAATACCCAAGCCGCAAATCCAAACAATCACCAACAATGTTTTAACGGCCAAAATAACCTACGGTTCGTTATCTACAACTCCTCCCATTCAACGCAAACAACAACAACCACAAGAAATATATCCAGGCCGAGACCCTATTGGTCTCGGCTCCAACTCTTGGCACCAAAATCAAACCAAATAGACCCTAAAGTCTTCTCGGTATCAGCTCTCAACAACCACAATAAAACCAATAACAACCACAACAATTAATCAAATTAAAACATTGTCACAAATCTATTATCCGCTCTAAAAATACAACCAGTAACTCGGATGTACCCGAGGGTTTTATCAACCCTAAGTCCGAATAAACAGCCACACACTTAAATAAAATGATATACGTGACCAAGGTGACTCAACTCAACCTCAAATACAATCAATAGAACTCGGCCGTGAGCTAAAGCTCACGACTCAATCTCGACATGACCACAGTCGACACGACACAACCAAGAAAGTGATACCAAACGTTTACTAGTTATTTTTAGTTAATAAAAACATGAAACCCGTTTGTTTTTTACCACCCATTCGAATCAAAACAGTAAAAATAACTCGACATACTCGATTTTGTTTCACACCGAGTCACAACCATGGGTGACCCGGTGCTTCCTACCTTTAATACTCTCGGATATAAACAAATCTTGGTCGGAAAAGTATGTGGTGGCGCGTGGTGATGTTGGTGGAAGGTTTTCTAGCGCGTGTGGTGGTGAACGAGGATAAGGAGTTTGAGAGATGAGGTTTGGTGGTGGTGGTGTAAGAAGGGGAGGGGCGGTGATGGTGTATGGTGGTCACCGGATTGTTTGGCCGAAAAAGATGAGAGGGTGAGAGAGAATGAGGGTCGGCTGTGTGAAGTGAGAGAGTGAAATAACCCTAAATGGGTTATAATATGAGTTTATATAGTCATACGACTAAGTTTGAATGTATAATGTCCCTTAGGGACTGAATTTGTAACTTGGGCGTGGGGTGGGAAGTGGCATTTGGCCAAACTTCCTATAAAACGTATCCGGGATAGATTTAATTGTCGAGACATCTTCCCGAGTAATTTTAATGTGTTCCACTGATTTTAGAATAATTTTTCCACTTAAAACGACTATCAATACATCTATATTCATTTAACGCGTCCAAATAATCAATATATCTTGTTTTTATTAGGTCTAACTGTGCCGACTCACGGAGTACCTAACTGGGCACATAGGAAAATACTCATCACATCATGGAAGTCCACAATATATAAACCAAAAATCCGGATAAAATATCCAACACATCCAAAAGTAATAAAATGCTCATGTTAAAATGTAATGCGGTAATTGAAAATGCTCCCGAAAATTACCGGTTGTCACAGCCTCCCAGCCTCAGAAGAAACCCGTCCTGGGTTTCAGTTCGAGTTACCCGATACGTTTGAAAAAGAGATGAGGGTACTTTCGCTTTATCTCATCCTCACGCTCCCATGTAAACTCGGGTCCACGCTTTGAGTCCCAACGGACTTTAACTATTGGTATCTTGCTACGCTTCAACTTCTTGATCTCACGTTCCAAAATTTCAACCGGTTTCTCTATGAAGTGTAACTTTGGATCTACCTGAATCTCTTCCAAGGGTATGTGTAAGGTCTGATCAGCAAGACACTTCTTAAGGTTCGACACGTGAAACGTATCATGAACGCCACCCAGCTCTTGTGGTAGTTTTAGTCGGTAAGCTACTGGACCGATTCTCTCAGTGATCTCAAAAGGTCCTACATATCTAGGTGCTAACTTGCCCTTCTTTCCAAATCGTACAACACCTTTCCAAGGTGACACCTTGAGTAACACATGATCACCAACACTGAATTCTAGGGGTCTCCGTCGGTTGTCGGCATAGCTCTTCTGACGGTCTCGAGCAGCCTTGAGCCTATCCTTAATTTGAATGATCTTCTCAGTGGTTTCTAACACTATCTCAGGTCCTATCATTTGACTCTCTCCAGCTTCCGCCCAACCAATAGGCGAATGACACTTTCTTCCATAAAGTGCCTTGAATGGTGCCATATCTATGCTGGTATGATAATTGTTGTTATAGGAGAACTCGGCTAATGAAAGATGGGTATCCCAATTGCCACCGAAGTCTATGGCACACGCCCTGAGCATGTCCTCTAAGGTCTGTATGGTACGCTCGCTTTGACCATTGGTCTGTGGGTGATAAGCAGTACTCATATCTAAGTGTGTTCTCAGGGACCTTTGCAATAATTGCCAAAAGTTTGACGTGAAGCGGCTGTGACGATCAGATATGATCGATATAGGCACACCATGCCTCGCCACTATCTCCTTGATGTAAAGTCTAGCCAATTTGTCCATCGTATAATCTTCTCGGATGGGTAAGAAATGTGTAGACTTAGTCAACCTATCTACGATAACCCAGATCATATGGTGCCCACTACTAGTCCTAGGAAACTTTGTAATGAAGTCCATTGTTATCCTTTCCCACTTCCACTCGGGAATCTCCGATTGTTGTAACAAACCAGATGGTCTCTGATGTTCAGCCTTCACTTTAGAGCAAGTCAGACACTTGCTAACGTAGACAGCTATGTCCCTCTTCATCCCAGGCCACCAGTACAAGTCCCTAAGGTCGTAGTACATCTTATCTGCTCCTGGATGAACAGAGTACCTCATTGTATGTGCTTCGTTCATGACTAGGGTTCTCACATCACCAGTTAACGGTACCCAAATTCGGTCTACAAAGTACAGTCCACCGTCATCCTTTTTCTCCAGTTGCTTATCTAAGCCTCAAATCTTCTCTGTGGGTGTATCCGTATTCATAGATGTCTCTCTCTGAGCCGCTAATATCTTATCCTTGATACTCGACTGTATGGTTATACTCATGGCCTTTACTTTCCTAGGCTTGAGTCTTTCCTTCCTACTCAAAGCATCAGCTACTACGTTCGCCTTACCTGGGTGGTAGCGAATTTCACAGTCATAATTGATAAAGAGCTTAATCCATCTCCTCTGACGCATATTCAACTCTTTTTTATCGAAGATATGTTGGAGAATCTTGTGATCAGTATAGATAATACTTTTCGTCCCATACAAGTAATGTCTCCATATCTTGAGGGAGAATACTACAGCGCCCAGCTCTAGATCATGGGTGGTATAGTTCTTCTCATGAAACTTCAATTGTCGAGAGGCATAGGCAATCACCTTACCTCTTTGCATTAACACGCACCCAAGGCCTTGACATGACGCGTCACAGTATACTACGAAATCTTCGGGTCCATCGGGGAGGGCTAGTATTGGTGCATTACATAGGTTATCTTTCAACGTCTGAAAGGCACTCTCCTGTGCTTCGCCCCAATCGTATTTTGTTAGGAATATAAATATTCACATGAAAGACTCGGTCACCTCGAGTATGGATTAGCATTAAGTAGCTCGTAGGTTTAATCATATTAGTTTAGATACCATTTCACCATGGAGTCGGGTCGGGTCTTTACCCACTGTCAGCCCGGTCCATAGCCAACTAGAGGCGTTTATTTCATTTGTATAAATACCCTCTCTCACCAAAGGAGAGGGTTGGAACTTTATCTCATTTCAACCTAATACATTTACTTTCTCTATCTAAGAAATCTCCCATCTCTTTCTATCTCTAAAAGATTCGGCCAAACATCAAACTTGTAGGTGTGTTATGTTTATAAATATCTTACAATTGGTATCAAGAGCTATGGTTTGATTAGTGGTTGGATTCGTGGTTATTGTTTCATTGTTTTTTTTTCTCTTTTGTTTGGTTCGACTTGAAAATGGAGAAAACATCAAGATTCGTTTGTAGTTGGTGCTTAGATTTGTTAGAATAGTGTACTTTCATGTTTACAATAGTCTCTAGCATCGTTTTTTGGCACTCTACAGCTTATCTTGTGATTTATTTGGAAGATTCAAAGGTGTTTCTTGACTGCGATTTGAGCTTCGGTATACTTTTCATCGTTGCAATTTGAGTTGGTTAGGGAAAGGCAGTGTTGCGATTTGGGTGTGTTCGGATCTGCGATTTGGTTTATTAACAAAAAGGGAAAAAGACAAAATCGCAAGAAAGTGACGTGTTTGTCTACTTGTGAGTTGCGAGTTGAGGTTGCGTTTTGAGACTACGATTTGGTGTCTGCCATTTGAAGGTTGCGATTTGGAGGCTGCGATTTGAAGGTTGTGATTTGGAGGCTGCGATTTGAAGGCTGCGATTTGGAGTCTGCGATTTGAAGGCTGCGATTTGAGGTTGCAATTTGAGGGTTGCGATTTGAAGGCTGCAATTTGGACTTGCGATTTGAGCATTGAGATTTGATGCTGTGATTTGCCTCTCTGAGACCAATGTTGCGGATTTGACAAGCTTCCTCATTGAGATTTGCTCAAGTTCAGTCATTGCGATTTGCTCAAACCATTACATAAACTCAATATAACCAAATCCAATCACAACTTAACAACAATTCACCTAAACTAACAAACAATCATTCATCTTAACACACAATCACTAATCATTATCGATCCAAACGTTCATCATAACACATTCAAGTAATCAAATCACGGTTTATTCTTGATTTTTGTAAAATCCCGTGAAAGAATCTATTTCTCGGTTTAAATCATTGAATTGTAAAATCCCGTGCAAGTTTACATCATGGCAAGCACTTTTTCTGATGACATTCAAGTTGCCGGGTCCGATACCCGCCCTCCTATGCTTGATAGGACGGATTATGAATCATGGGCACAAAGAATACGACTTTATTTCTTGGGAAAAGAGAATGGTGTTAACATTCTTAAATCCATTGATGAAGGACCTTTTCAAATGGGCACCACTAGAGATGCTGTCACTACCGCTGAGGATGGAACTGTCACTTTTGGAATCGACAGGCCACGTAATTACAATGATCTTAATGAGGATGAGAAGAAGCGTTATGATGCAGACATTAAAGCTTCTAACATTGTGATTCAAGGGCTTCCCAAAGATGTTTACAAGCTTATAAACTTCAACACTGAAGCCAAAGCTGTTTGGGACAATGTTAAAATGCTTCTGGCTGGATCTGAACTGACCAAAGAAGATCGTGAATCTCAGTTGTATGATGAGTTTAAACACTTCAAGATGAATCCAGGAGAAAACATCAATGACTATTATGTGAGATTTCACAAGCTTGTGAATGACATGAGGATCATCAGGATGACAATGCCAAACATCCAACTCAACTCTAAGTTTGTGAACAACATGTCACCCGAGTGGGATAGATTTGTCACTGTAGTGAAGCTCAACAAAGGATTGAGAGAGACTAATTATGAACAGCTGTATGCCTACTTACAACAACATGAAAAGCATGATGTCTATGATCGTCAATTGAGGGAAAAACTCAATCCAACAACATCTAATGATCCTCTTGCATTTGTCTCAAATGTTCAGCCGTTCAATCAATTCTCACTTGATCAAGTTTATCACCTTCCCTTTTCATCACAGAATCATACATCATTTGCCCAATCATCGTTGCACCCACCATCTGCTGTGAACAACCAACTGGATTCAGGATATTCTCATACTGACAAGATGATTGATAATCTTTCCAACCAAGTTTCTTTAGTTGTCCAACAGTTCAGAGCAACACTCCCTCAAACCAACAACCAACTTCGAACTTCATCTAATCCACGTAATCAAGCAATAGTGGAAGATGGAAGGGTTGTGGTTCAGAATGTTCAGGGAAGGCAGAATGTGAATCAAAGGAACATTGGTCGGGGTAACATACAGAACAGAGTTGGGAATGCTAATCAGGGACAGGGAAGGCAAATTAAATGTTACCACTGTGGTGGACTAGGACACATAGCAAGGAACTGCACTCAACCAAAGCGTCCACAGAACTCTGACTACTTCAAAGATAAGATGCTGTTGATGCAAGCTCAAGAGAATGGAGCAGCTTTGGACGAAGAGGAGTTATTGTTTCTTGCTGGTGATGAGGGGAACACGTTTGATGCTGATGTGGATGATCAACCAGTTCAGGACTTGGCACTAAATGATCCCAACATCTTCCAAGCTGATGACTGTGATGCTTTTGACTCAGACGTTGATGATGAACCCACTGCTCAAACCATCTTCATGGCTAATCTGTCTTCTGCAGCCTCATCATCACAACAATCTGGTCCTTCCAACGCATCTGTCATATCTGAGGTACTAAAGCTGTATGACATGTATAACATGGTCGATGAACAGAAGATTCCCAACAAAGTACAACAGACAGATGTTGTTGAATCAGATACTGCTGATATGGGAAATAGTAATGTTATCCCATATGAACAATATGTGAATCACAACGACGTGTCTGTTGTACCAAGTAGTGCATCTTCTGTTGTCGATAATACTTGTGAATTGCATGAGAACACCGTGTTTATCCCTGATGACACTTTGACCACTAGACTTAACATCTATAAAGATCAGGTGGCCATATATGAACAACGTGCAAAATTTGAGCTAACTGAACGTGAGCAGAAAATGGATAGTCAAATGCGTACATTCATAACAGAACGTAATTTAAGGGAAGAAACATTGAAAAAGGAGTTATATTCTTTACGAAAACAACTTGATCAAACTGTTAAACAAAAATAGGAGATACAAAGAAAGTGTAATTACACTAAAACATGATTTCAAAGAAAAAGAAACAAAACTCTTAAATGATTTTTCCAGACTTAAAACGTTAAAGAATAAGATTGAAAACAAGTTGTACGCACAAGACCAGACCAGACAAACTGCTCAAATGATTCAAAAGCATAAAAAGTTGTGTGATGAACATAGTGAAAAGAATGTAGGTGAACCTAAATCAGCTTTCCTTAAGAGTGCTAAAGTAGCCCAACCTTCCTTATATGATGGAAATGAACTGCTTAAGCCTGGTCATGCTCCTCCTAATGTGTCATCATTTGAAGAGACTAATGAGATAGAAGTAATAAATAGAGAAAAATTGGCTGAAAAAATGAAGGATCCCAAATGTATAGCAAATCGAGTCATAATCAAACCCCATGATTACTATGAGGAGAACCGATTAGCTATTTTTGTGCCTCAAACTAAGTTGACCCCAGAACAAATATTTTTGTCCTTAGACTTAGAAAAAAGGAAAGCCGCAGAACTTCAAGCCAAAACTCCACCCTTTAGAAAGATAGCTGCAGCGACGGTGTACCCACCCAATACACCCATGCACTTAGTTTCTTTAACTCTTCCCACATAATGTAAAATTCTAATTAGCATATATGTTCTGTTGACATAAATAATGCCTAAAAACATTATCAATATTTATTCATATCTCTATGTTTTGATGATCACAAAATGTAAACTCATTAAAACATAAACTTATAAAATAAACAAGTACTTAGTTGTAAATATTCACTTCTACAACTAAAATCACTTAAGGTATGAATGAACTAATGCTTAATGGATTATATGATCAAAGAAACATTTTCTTAATAACTAGATTTTTTATAAAATGTCAAAAACATTTTATATATTTTAGAAAAACATTTTTGGTAATAAATAAAAAGGTTTAATTCATTATAAATTTATGAATTCAAATTTTTAACCAAAATCAGTAAAAAATGTTCCAGAAAAACCTTCCCCACAAAAAGACAAAACTGGGCAACTGTAAGATCCCGTAAAAATCCCTCGTAACAAATCTCACTGATTTATGATAATCTCAACTTGCGGTTTAATAAAACCCATTTTTATGGGAAAATTTGAACTTTTCTCTTATTACTATAAATACCACGTTATGTTTTCGTGACATATATATTAAATAGCAACCTCTACTCGAACCACAAACAAATCACGGGATTTCCATTCTCATTAAATTAGATACTTCACAATTGATAATAGTTAGTAATGATAAGATCCCTACACAAAAGTATATACACTTTTCCTAGTTATTCTTAATTATTTCACTTGATTTACACTAATCACTACTAAAACTCTTCATTAAAATTCTTGGCAAACTAAATGGGCTGTATGTTATTTCTCAGCCCACATCACCACTTCACCAGCCCACTGTCCAGCCCAACTCCTCTTTGCTATTCATGCAATTCGAACCAGCCCACACTCAAATTCAGTTGCACTTTGTGAATTCGACATCCCAAGGCACCTCCAAAACGCCTTTGTATTTTTCGATTCTCGAACGCGACTAGTATATATATTATTATGCCCTCCCAGCCAACAAATAGGACGCCAAATATTAGCTCGAGATATGAACATTTGATACGTTTAAATGGGTCAAAGTGTTTGTCCCACTTTCATCTAGTCGACCCGTATACATATTTTTTTTTGCAAACTCATCCGATTATATCCGGGTTGTTTTAATCCCATTTCAACATTTTTATTTGATCAAGTGTGACTTATTAGGAGTGTTTAGTGTTAAGAATATCGAGCTCGGCATTAAACCCGATTCGTTTACACACCAAAGATTCTTGTCGACATAAATGAGTAAACCAATTCCAAATTAATCTCTTTTAAACTTCCACATGCCACTAAGGTCTTCAATGTCAGTAGCTTCATTTCATACACTGACTATCAATGATGAAGCAAGTAACTGTGTCTTGCTAAACCCACTTGGCGCCCACTTCTATTACAAACCGATTGAAACATATGCATACAAACAACTAAGGCCAAAAGTATCTTTGAAACTTTAACTAAGCATTCACTCTTTCACTCGGTTAGACACTGCCACACTCAACCGAAAATATCCATTGAATATGTGTATAATCCAAAGACTAAAGACAAGCTCTCAAACCACTCTCATACCTCCTAATGATTCTAAATTCAGAAGAAGAGTTAGACAGCAGGAGCATGTGAGGCTCATCGACTTACATATGAGAATTCGAATGATGATAACGTGTGCATATATGCATCACGTATACATTCCAATAACAAAGGACAAAGATCCTCAATTCTCCCAAACTCAACCAAAGTCAGAAGCGTGCCATGAGTACTGATCATCCACATGATCTTAAATGATTAAATGTGAGGGTAATATGGTCAAAAACGTGTGTACTCCTTCTATAAATTCTACCACTCATTTGGCAGACTTCACTGCTCACTTCCTACTCATTTCATTCTCACTAACCACCTTAGAAACCCAAGATATAAAAACATAATTCGAAACCTTGTAAGCAAACTGCCTACTTCGTCCTTGTGCTAACAGTCGAGCGCCACAATCTCTTACCCACCCACAGCCCTTTTTGCACCATTTAAACTCAAGTGGGTTGTTCAATCTTGTAACCAGTCGATCACATGCAAGTCTCCACCACCCTCAAAAAGTGTAGTAAGTATCCTATAACTCTTTTGATTCCATTTCTCACGCACAAAAACACAACATGCATGCATATCCTATTTCACACTCGAACGTATAGATATTCTAGTTTAGTTTACATGCACCTTCTTTTCGTATAACTCACATTTGGTGTCGAAAACTCCATCATGAAAGGCTAGCATTCGATTCACAAAACCACTCTCATGTTTACACTGGATCACATGCATCATAGAACTTTTGCATTCGAACCTATCATTTATTTTGCAAAGATGTATATACTCTTTTATTCGAGTAGATTGCATGAAACCATTTGTTCATAACTGTCACTGAGGACAAGTCCAAAAACCACGCTAACACATGATACATGCATGCACACTCTCTTTTGTTTTTCAACTAGAACGTACCCTTTTGTTTGTTCGCATACTGATTTTGGATTCATGATAACCAAAATGGCGTGACAAGTAACCACTAAGGAGAATATAGAGATCATGCACATTTCACTCTCATGCATCGCATTCCATGAAACCACAGAACAAGTAAACATTTTATTTTACGCGCTATAACAAAAACTGGGAAAACACTAAACCACTTTCTAAATAATTTGAATAGTCGAAACCACCCAAGTAGGCTAGAAACCAAGTCCATATCTCGCAATCTAATTGAACGACCACGTTCTATTTTTACACGACCCATTTCACAACACAACTAGCTATGTTTTTCGTATAAACACTTTACAAAAATACTCAAGTTTCGATCTCTTAAAACAGCCTAAGTAAAACGTCTAAACCTATTTTGAAAAACCACTAAAAACTATGTTGGGCTAAGATTTGCAACTCGTTAAGGGCCCAATAGTGTAAAAATTAAGCTACTAGCCGAATAAGCTGATGAAATAAGTTTCTTTTATCTTAAAAATAACTTATAAAAAGTCGCACACTTTTTCTTTACCATTTTGACATTTTTGGGCTAAAAATGTAACGCGTTTTAATTATAAGTACTAAAACTGCCAAACGATGAAACTTGGGGACTGAAACTGTGAAAACAGTTTATAAAAGACCTAAATTGATCTTTGAATTAACTTCAAGCTTTACATAGACACTTAAACTATTTTTGAACTATTATTGGATTTTATATTTAACAAAGGACTAACGACGTAACGCAACTACAGTTAGGGTAAAAAGTATAAATCTGGGAAAGGTCAAGGACCAATAAATTTCACTCGACATTCTTATTTCATTTTTTTTTTATTTTTCATCACTAAATCACCTCACATGCATTTATTACATTCTAGTTACATATATTTAACTTTCGTTATCTATTAAACGATTTCACTCGCATATCATTTCATCATATCTTGAGGAGAAAATACCTCGAGTCAAGTGACATAAGAATCAAAATAATATCATTGTATGATATTATATTTTCTTAACTTGAGGCATTTTAGGCATATCACACTCACATCACCAAATCGTTGTACGATTTCTCACTTTCACCCTCCTCGTTAGTTATAAGTCAGAATCTTAGATATTCCTCATATTCAGGTTTCGTATCAAGGACGTTTCCGTGATCATTTCCATAGATCTTATAATTCTATCTTGTCAGCTACACTCCAGGTGAGTCGTGGCCCCTACTTTTTAATATTTGTTTTAATAACTCTTTTGGGGGAGATACATGCTTCAACTGTTTTAAGTATTTTGATACTTTAAAAACACTCATGATTTACTTAAAATCATCAACTATGTTTTACATGTTTTGAATCACCCTTTGACGGGGATATATATACTCGTTATAATTGCAAACTGCTTGCTTAGCTTAATTACTATATTTGAAAGATAACATTTTTAAACTACTTGTTGTAACAAGATATTGAGACTCATGTTATGCATTCTTATAACAACTGAATGTATAGTAAACTTAACTATGATGTTTATACATCCCAACTGGAAATAATTGCCAAAACTAAAGTACGCATATTCTATGAGAACCCGAACCCTATATTGCCTAAGTTTAACTATATTGCCATAAAGTCCCTCGATCATGAGCCATTAATCACTGCGGTGAGCGCGAATATAGTGGACAGCTTCGAAACCTGTAAAGGCTGACGACCTATCCCACTAAATACTGGATGGAATGCCGGATGGCTAGTCGTATTTAGTCGCGATACACTATATTCGACACAAATAGGATGAGGCAATCACCTATTATTTAGGGCAAAACCATCAGTAACCCTGATGTGACTTTCGCCGTTGTACGGTACCTTTGTTAACGTGTTGCGTGTCATGTGGCTTAGAGCAATATAACCTTTTGAATATATATGTCTTCTTATATATATTCGGATACAGCTGTATTTAGTAACGACCACTCCACACTGATAGATATCAGACTTTAAACTATTGTTTTCACTATGTGATTGAAATATGTATTATATACTTGGAACTTAACTGTTATCATATGTGACTTAGTGTGTCTTATGATAAAGACAACTCAATGCTTGACATATCCATACTTTTAAAAGTTGAACTATTATTTCAAATCAAGCGTATAACAACGTAACTCGTTTAAACTTAAAACTTATGAACCTCTGAGTTCATAAATGATTTATTCATGGATTTTTACTCAATTACAAACTTGCTAGTTACTGCAAAAAGTACTAGTACCTATTCCAACTATCAACTCTTAAATTCAGTGGAAAGAAAGTGATTTTCTATCAAACTCCACGAACTCACCAACCATTGTGTTGACGTTTTAAGCATGTTTATCTCAGGTAATCAACGGAGCAGGACAAGACACGGAGCAGGCATTTAATACTCTGATAACTTAAATGGTGTGAAAATAAAATATGTCATTCTTTCCAAACTACTATATTTTGTGGGATTTTCCAATAAAATATTTCAACCTTTGTACCATAACTATTATTTTGAATGACATATAACTTTCAAAACACCTTTTCAAGCCGTTTTCTAAAAATTTTGACTTCGATCCTCAGTGTAACACCTAATTATTTTCCGCTGCCACAAAACCAAATTAGGGGGTGTTACAGATTGGTATCAGAGCCACAGGTTATAGAGAATCAAATGATTTCAAACATTGAACTATAACCACACTTTCAAAATAAATGATTTTACACCATACCATTTTACGCCCTCCGTGTCTGCAGACTGTCGTGCTCAATATATTACCTACTAAGATTGTTTCGTACTAATCTTTACATGCTTAATGTTTACTCTTCACACATAACACACTGTGTTATTCTACATTCGATGTTACACTTAAACGTATGAATATTCATAATTACTGTTGCTACAGTACCATGTCTTCCAAACTAATCGGTATCACCAAGACTACCCCTCCTACTACACATGCGTCACCTACCTACCAAATTGCACTGGATACTGAAGATCCTTATGTAAAAATGTCACAACTCCAGCCCGACATAGAACTCAACCAGAAATCACCTCTGTCATCCCCTACTTACTCACCTCCACGTCAGAAACTTAGGAGAGCAACCGAATCCTATTCAGATGAAGATTTGATTGGTGGTCAACCAACATTTGAATCTGAACAGAGTTCACCCCAAGAGATGACTTGGAAGAAGATCGAGTTAAATTCCCCTTTGCCTGATATCTCAGATTTCCCCATGCCAGATATCCCAGAGAATGTATCCTCACCCAATTCTCCCGACTACAATATAGACACCTATGATTCCATATGGACTTGCCTTCACCAACAAACCAGCATACTAGACGCTCACTCTGAACAGCTAAAAGAGTTACAACCATTACGATTCGAATGGTATGATCGTAACATTGATACCCTGTTTAAGAGGACAGATGCTGAAAGACGAGAAGTGTTTGATCTAGGAGTAAATGTTGGTAACATGAAGGACAATTACGAACAAGAACTTAGAAACTTGGATGCCAGAACCCGCTGTTTGGGTAAAGGCCACACCCAAACGCACATTAGGATTGAGGACATCGAAAGAGCATTATGGTTAGCTAGAGACACAGCAAGAATCCAAAGCCAAAAGATAGCGGCCTTGAAAAACATTTTAGCTAATCAGATGAATGCGTGCCAGGAACGTTTCTCAGCCATGGAAGCTGCACAACTGGATCTTGAGGCAGAAGTTAGACGTCTATGTCAGAGACGTAACTGATCTTAAGTATGGTTGTTGTGCTCAATAAACCAAATAGTTTTGGTTAGTATTCCATGTATCTTTCAATAATTCTGTAACTCTTCGAATTTGTAATCAACTTTTAAGCTATGACAGACTCTTTCTATCATATCTTTCTGTTGTCAATGAATTCTTTCCACCGAACCCTATTATGGTGCTATAAATGCAAAGAGCCATGCAAAACCTCACCATTTGTTACTCTCGTAGGTAAACAAATGACTCCACAAAAATCAATGAGATATTAATAAAAGACCTTGTGTTGATTGTTTTGATCAAACAAGTTATTAGAGTTATGTCCATATTGATGATTGTAACAGTGATTGTACATCAAATACACCACGACTAAACAATAAACCCTAGAAATCCAAGAACAAATCTTCAAAAGAGAAAGTTGATAAACCTCAGCTTTGATGAATTCGTTTGTTCTTTGGCAATCCCATGTCAAGAGATAATTATCTTACGATGTTACCCAGACACATCGTATCTCTATGATCCTCAGCTAGTTTTGATTTTGTATTAAGATCACATTGTTAGCAATAATATGCAAATACTTTGTTATTTGAAATTATTCTAATAATAAAGTAAATACTAAATCAGTATTTCTTGTTGTAGTCATTGAAGATGGCCAACATGAGCAACACCCATACCCCCTCAGCACTTACAACAACCATGACTCCTAAAACCCTCGAAAAGTTGGTAAACAATATCGTTGCAGCAGTACTCGAAGTGACCACAACAGTCCATCCGAGTGACAACGACATGACAAGAAAAGAAAGAAAGAAGGCTATACCTTGTAAGCATAACCATGAACGTTTCATGGGGTGTAAGCCAATTTACCTAAAGGATTCAAGAAGAATGACTAAACCTATACGCACATGTGCCCAAAGAATTAGGCAAGACATTGCACTTAAGAAAAATAACCAAAAGTGAAAACTTGAGGAGGAGAGATCCTTTATCCTCAACGAATGTGAGTTTCACAATGATGTTTGCATCCGCAATCATCTACAAGACCGCATTGACTATCTTCGCCAACAAAGACCCAAACCAGAAGTTGGAAGAAACTTCATCACAAACCCTAGTAATGAAAACAAATACTATGGAAAGCAACCTCTGTGCCCAAGATGTAAGTTGCATCACACCGGATATTGCATTGATAAATGCGGAAGGTGCCGGAAAACAGGCCACAAGACAAGAGATTGCAAAGCCATGAAAGGAAATAAGCAACCCTCATCCATAAAATGCCATGAATATGGTAAAATGAGTCATTACAAGAGTTATTGCCCGAACTACAAAGCCCATTAGGAGCCCAAGAATTGTAAAAGGGAATAAGTACTCGTCAAAGAAATCTCAACCATGTCGAAGAATGACCTCCATGTTAAGCAGATGAATGGATTCCTGCTGTAAAATAAATAAACTCTGGTCTAGAACTATCTAAGTTATATTTCCGTTTGTATTTACCTTAGGTACGATGGATGTAACCTAAGTGTAACAGTTATCCTTCTACCGTATAAGAACTCTACCTTGTAATATTTCCATGATGATATTATAATCTACGTCTATTCCAATTTCTATTCCACCTCTTCATTCATAAATCATTATGTAACAACACACTGATATTACCCTAAGGATTTAATTAACTCCATTTTGACCAAACCATAGGTTGATACCACATTGTAAGAAATCCTCACCTAAAACTTAGGTCTATACCAAGAACATCCACATATCACTTTAGAAAATCTCTGAATTATCCTCGGTATATGAACAACAACTTTCCAAATTCTTTTGAAAATAATCAAAGGGTGTCTGATTTTGTGACGAGACTATGATAATTAAATCATATAAAATTTCTTGAAGAAAACAAAAATATCATAACAACTGCACCAATGCATTACATCATTTGATCCTCAATTATACATAGCCTAGCTACCTATGTATAATTTAGGAAGAATCATGTCATAAATGGAACAGCTATCTTTTTAAAGTTTTTATAACAATTTTCATTCAAAGACAAAATTTCGAGACAAAATAAATTGTTCATAAACCTCACTTTGAACCGAACCGATCTACACTTATTACCCATTACCTTATTATAAGAAGTCGAGAAAAGTACGAAATTAGAAACTATAAGAATTCACAACAAAATGAGGAAAACACAAATAACATAAATTTTATTAGAACCCATGGAAGTTAATACATAGCGAGATGATTAACATCGGAAGTACTAATAGTACAATGAACACAATAAAAGGCATAGAGTCTTCAATAGGTTGGCCCGCCATAGCAACAAAAACCACCACCAACCCAGCAATAGCAAGCGCCACCATAGGATGAAGTACCCTAATTATTCTAGAAGACAGATAAAAGCGAACCGAATAACTAAACATAAACGAGATTTCATTCCACATTTATTAAAGACTACATCGACACACAACAAAGGTACATTCTAACAACACCTACGCGCGACCCTCACCCCCAAAATTTATCCGCAAAAATGGCTAGGATTGTGAGGGGTACGATAACCAACAAGTATCCGATCAAATAGCCGGTATCTTCGCTAGGAAGAAGAGCCAAACAAAAGGCGGCAAAGATGATGAACATAGCTACAAACACTATAGCAATCGGCGACATGTTTTATTATTTGGGAAAGTGGAACGAAAGAGATGGGTGAAAAAGGTGAAGAGGGGAAAAAGGGAAAAGTTAAATAGGGAATATAGGTGGAGAAAGTATCCGTTATTTTACTATTCACGACCATTAAGTTTCAAAATCACTACCATTAAAAATCCACTAGTCTCGAATCGCTAGAACACTGAACATTAAGTGTTAAAAACTTCCTTCTCTCGACTGTTACTTTCACTATTCATAGCCTATGAATGCGTTAGTTGATCTAATATTCAAATTTAATTCGTCTGGTACGAATAAATCAAATTGGATCCTGTTTCCTCGATATTCAAATGAAAATCTCTCGACGACATTCTCCATAAACTCTCGTCTCAGAATACTACATTTTTCAACACTTATCACGGACTGAACTTCGGGACGAAGTTCAAAATTAGGGGTGGATACTGTGAGATCCTGTAAAAATCCCTCGTAACAAATCTCACTGATTTATGATAATCTCAACTTGCGGTTTAATAAAACCCATTTTTATGGGAAAATTTGAACTTTTCTCTTATTACTATAAATACCACGTTATGTTTTCGTGACATATATATTAAATAGCAACCTCTACTCGAACCACAAACAAATCACGGGATTTCCATTCTCATTAAATTAGATACTTCACAATTGATAATAGTTAGTAATGATAAGATCCCTACACAAAAGTATATACACTTTTCCTAGTTATTCTTAATTATTTCACTTGATTTACACTAATCACTACTAAAACTCTTCATTAAAATTCTTGGCAAACTAAATGGGCTGTATGTTATTTCTCAGCCCACATCACCACTTCACCAGCCCACTGTCCAGCCCAACTCCTCTTTGCTATTCATGCAATTCGAACCAGCCCACACTCAAATTCAGTTGCACTTTGTGAATTCGACATCCCAAGTCACCTCCAAAACGCCTTTGTATTTTTCGATTCTCGAACGCGACTAGTATATATATTATTATGCCCTCCCAGCCAACAAATAGGACGCCAAATATTAGCTCGAGATATGAACATTTGATACGTTTAAATGGGTTAAAGTGTTTGTCCCACTTTCGTCTAGTCGACCCGTATACATATTCTTTTTTGCAAACTCATCCGATTATATCTGGGTTGTTTTAATCCCATTTCAACATTTTTATTTGATCAAGTGTGACTTATTAGGAGTGTTTAGTGTTAAGAATATCGAGCTTGGCATTAAACCCGATTCGTTTACACACCAAAGATTCTTGTCGACATAAATGAGTAAACCAATTCCAAATTAATCTCTTTTAACCTTCCACATGCCACTAAGGTCTTCAATGTCAGTAGCTTCATTTCATACACTGACTTTCAATGATAAAGCAAGTAACTGTGTCTTGCTAAACCCACTTGGCGCCCACTTCTATTACAAACCGATTGAAACATATGCATACAAACAACTAAGGCCAAAAGTATATTTGAAACTTTAACTAAGCATTCACTCTTTCACTCGGTTAGACACTGCCACACTTAACCGAAAATATCCATTGAATATGTGTATAATCCAAAGACTAAAGACAAGCTCTCAAACCACTCTCATACCTCCTAATGATTCTAAATTCAGAAGAAGAGTTAGATAGCAGGAGCATGTGAGGCTCATCGACTTACATATAAGAATTCGAATGATGATAACGTGTGCATATATGCATCACGTATACCTTCCAATAACAAAGGACAAAGATCCTCAATTCTCCCACACTCAACCAAAGTCAGAAGCGTGTCATGAGTACTGATCATCCACATGATCTTAAATGATTAAATGTGAGGGTAATATGGTCAAAAACGTGTGTACTCCTTCTATAAATTCTACCACTCATTTGGCAGACTTCACTGCTCACTTCCTACTCATTTCATTCTCACTAACCACCTTAGAAACCCAAGATATAAAAACATAATTTGAAACCTTGTAAGCAAACTGCCTACTTCGTCCTTGTGCTAACAGTCGAGCGCCACAATCTCTTACCCACCCACAACCCTTTTTGCACCATTTAAACTCAAGTGGGTTGTTCAATCTTGTAACCAGTCGATCACATGCAAGTCTCTACCACTCTCAAAAAGTGTAGTAAGTATCCTATGACTCTTTTGATTCCATTTCTCACGCACAAAAACACAACATGCATGCATATCCTATTTCACACTCGAACGTATAGATATTCTAGTTTAGTTTACATGCACCTTCTTTTCGTATAACTCACATTTGGTGTCGAAAACTCCATCATGAAAGGCTAGCATTCGATTCACAAAACCACTCTCATGTTTACACTGGATCACATGCATCATAGAACTTTTGCATTCGAACCTATCATTTATTTTGCAAAGATGTATATACTCTTTTATTCGAGTAGATTGCATGAAACCATTTGTTCATAACTGTTACTGAGGACAAGTCCAAAACCACGCTAGCACATGATACATGCATGCACACTCTCTTTTGTTTTTCAACTCGAACGTACCCTTTTGTTTGTTCGCATACTGATTTTGGATTCATGATAACTGATGCGTGCGATGTGTCGTTGCGGTTTAGCAGTATTAATGCCTACTCAAGTTTTAAATTTATATTTAGCCGACTTATCAATAACACACACACTTAACGAGCAGTGTACCCGGTCAGTATGAATATAATGGTAAGTAGAGTGTCGATCACTAAGAGTGGAACGTATTATCTCGTTATTCTAATCGGTATTTTAATATACTAAGTTAGCTATACAACCTAATCTAACGCAAGGGGGTTCAGCCTGAGAGACTGGCACGATTTGGTTGCAATTAAATAATAAACTAAACCAATAGGCACGAATCAGCGAATAGCACACACGTACACAGATAAATACTTAAGACAATAAGAAGATCTGTCCTTATGATTAAGTAGATTGTCACTTGTTTTATTGATAGTTTTATATGAAGTGTATGTAGTTAATCCTTTCTCGTTGGCCCTATTCTTATCGGCGAGTAAACCCTTAATGATTACTTATGTCTAAAAGTTATTCCTAAGTGATCAATTTAGTAACAACCGTGGGAGCCACATTATTTTCCGCAGTCAAATGCGCAGGCCACTAATAAACACAGAGGTTATCAATGCACTAATAAGTAGTAACCAAAGACATCAACATATAAACTTTAATTGATGGGAAAGCAGTTTTAAGGGAGTGCAATCTTTCCGTTGTCACATTACACAAGCCATCAATCCTGATGAATTAAAGTTTACTAACACAATAAAACAAAACTACTTAATGAATTAAACACATGCAGCACCTTCTTACAGCTCTTGTATCTTCGTTCGGGTGTGTCTTGTGCTGCCTATTCGTCTGAATTCGTCCTAGGTTTCTGGTCTTCGAACCTCGTATATAATATTATGCCCCCCGAAATTCGTCTGGTCTTGGGGTATTTATAGTTTTCGTCTGAGGGTAAGATGCGGCGCATCTAGTTAGTAAATGCGGCGCATTGACTTAACTTCGCGTGGGGTCCAAGATTAATATATTCAAGAATATTCGTACACCGCCAGAAGATGCGGCGTATCTTCATTCTTGGATGTGGCGCATGTCCTTTGCCGTCTTGGATAATATCTTGTGAAATCTTGATAGCGATGCGCCGTATGTAATAAGCAAGATGCGGCGCATCTGGAGCAGATTAGTCTTGATCTTGTACATTTCGGTAGACTCTTAACTTCTTGCATGTTTTGCTCCATAATTAGTCCAAAATCGCTAAGTTTCACCAAATGCTTGTTTTTACCTGAGAATTACAAAAGTAAACGATTAAGTATCAATCCTCATACATAATATAATAAAACAAGTCAAATTATTAGGATAAATGATAGTAATAAAATGTACTTATTTGAGTTCATCAATAACCCAAAATGGCGTGACAAGTAACCACTAAGGAGAATATAGAGATCATGCACATTTCACTCTCATGCATCGCATTCCATGAAACCACCGAACAAGTAAACATTTTATTTTACGCGCTATAACAAAAACTGGGAAAACACTAAACCACTTTCTAAATAATTTGTATAGTCGAAACCACCCAAGTAGGCTAGAAACCAAGTCCATATCTCGCGATCTAATTGAAATACCATGTTCTATTTTTACACGACCCATTTCACAACACAACTAGCTATGTTTTTTTCGTATAAACACTTTACAAAAATACTCAAGTTTCGATCTCTTAAAACAGCCTAAGTAAAACGTCTAAACCTATTTTGAAAAACCAATAAAAACTATGTTGGGCTAAGATTTGCAACTCGTTAAGGGCCCAATAGTGTAAAAATTAAGCTACTAGCCGAATAAGCTGATGAAATAAGTTTCTTTTATCTTAAAAATAACTTATAAAATGTCGCACACTTTTTTCTTTACCATTTTGACATTTTTGGGCTAAAAATGTAACGCGTTTTAACTATAAGTACTAAAACTGCCAAACGATGAAACTTGGGGACTGAAACTGTGAAAACAGTTTATAAAAGACCTAAATTGATCTTTGAATTAACTTCAAACCTTACATAGACACTTAAACTATGTTTGAACTATTATTGGATTTTATATCTAACAAAGGACTAACGACGTAACGCAACTACAGTTAGGGTGAAAAGTATAAATCTGGGAAAGGTCAAGGACCGATAAATTTCACTCGACATTCTTATTTCATTTTTTTATTTTTATTTTTCATCACTAAATCACTTCACATGCATTTATTACATTCTAGTTACATATATTTAACTTTCGTTAAACGATTTCACTCGCATATCATTTCATCATATCTTGAGGAGAAAATACCTCGAGTCAAGTGACATAAGAATCAAAATAATATCATTGTATGATATTATATTTTCTTAACTTGATGCATTTTAGGCATATCACACTCACATCATCAAATCGTTGTACGATTTCTCACTTTCACCCTCATCGTTAGTTATAAGTCAGAATCTTAGATATTCCACATATTCAGGTTTCGTATCAAGGACGTTTCCGTGATCATTTCCATAGATCTTATAATTCTATCTTGTCCGCTACACTCCAGGTGAGTCGTGGCCCCTACTTTTTAATATTTGTTTTAATAACTCTTTTGGGGGAGATACATGCTTCAACTGTTTTAAGTATTTTGATACTTTAAAAACACTCATGATTTACTTAAAATCATCAACTATGTTTTACATGTTTTGAATCACCCTTTGACGGGGATATATATACTCGTTATAATGGCAAACTGCTTGCTTAGCTTAATTGCTATATTTAAAAGATAACATTTTTAAACTACTTGTTGTAACAAGATACTGAGACTCATGTTATGCATTCTTATAACAACTGAATGTATAATAAACTTAACTATGATGTTTATACATCCCAACTGGAAATAATTGCCAAAACTAAAGTACGCATATTCTATGAGAACCCGAACCCTATATTGCCTAAGTTTAACTATATTGCCATAAAGTCCCTCGATCATGAGCCATTAATCACTGCGGTGAGCGCGAATATAGTGGACAACTTCGAAACCTGTAAAGGCTGACGACCTATCCCACTAAATACTGGATGGAATGCCGGATGGCTAGTCGTATTTAGTCGCGATACACTATATTCGACACAAATAGGATGAGGCAATCACCTATTATTTAGGGCAAAACCATCAGTAACCCTGATGTGACTTTCGCCGTTGTACGGTACTTTTGTTAACGTTTTGCGCGTCATGAGGCTTAGAGCAATATAACTTTTTGAATATATATGTCTTCTTATATATATTCGGATACAGCTGTATTTAGTAACGACCACTCCACACTGATAGATATCAGACTTTAAACTATTGTTTTCACTATGTGATTGAAATATGTATTATATACTTGGAACTTAACTGTTATCATATGTGACTTAGTGTGTCTTATGATAAAGACAACTCAATGCTTGGCATATCCATACTTTTAAAAGTTGAACTATTATTTCAAATCAAGCGTATAACAACGTAACTCGTTTAAACTTAAAACTTATGAACCTCTGAGTTCATAAATGATTTATTCATGGATTTTTACTCAATTACAAACTTGCTAGTTACTGCAAGAAGTACTAGTACCTATTCCAACTATCAACTCTTAAATTCAGTGGAAGGAAAGTGATTTTCTATCAAACTCCACGAACTCACCAACCATTGTGTTGACGTTTTAAGCATGTTTATCTCAGGTAATCAACGGAGCAGGAGAAGACACGGAGCGGGCATTTAATACTCTGATAACTTAAATGGTGTGAAAATAAAATATGTCATTCTTTCCAAACTACTATATTTTGTGGGATTTTCCAATCAAATATTTCAACCTTTGTACCATAACTATTGTTTTGAATGACATATAACTTTCAAAACACCTTTTCAAGCCGTTTTCTAAAAATTTTGACTTCGATCCTCAGTGTAACACCTAATTATTTTCCGCTGCCACAAAACCAAATTAGGAGGTGTTACAGCAACGGATGGCTTGGGCGGCCCCCTTAATTTTGCTAGGCGGCCCCCTTAAAATTAAGGGGACCGCCCCCCTATTTAAGGGGGCCGGCCACGCTCCAGTAGGTTCCAGCTTTCCAGTTTTTCTGCCTATAAATACGAGCCTTCCCCTGGATTTTTACTCACCCTTTTGCACTAAAACTTTCTGTTGTAGATCTCATTTCATATCTTCAAAAACCTTTGATCATGTAATTTTAAGCATTGGTTTCCAAGTGATCCAAGCTTCCACCATCCAAGTGCAAAAGAAGAATACTTCTATCAATCAAGACTAGAAGTATTACAACTTAGTAGCATCTTGTTACTCAAGTTGTTTGTTTTGTATACTTTGTAAATCATTCATTCATTTGTGTAAAGTGTTTATATAAGTTGTAAACATAAGTGATTAGGCTAGAGTAGTGTGTAAGTAGTGAAGAAGGTGGATAAGTAGTTGTGGTGTAAAGAAGTAGAGCAGAAGCCTTGTAAAGTTGTGAAGTAGAGAAGTCTTGAAGCCGTTGTGAAGCCATAGCCTAGAAGCCGTGATGCCGTAGCATAGAGGTTGTGTAGCGATCGTGTTGAAGCCGTGAAGTCCTAGTCATGAAGTCCTAGTGTTGAAGTCGTGAAACCGTAGCATAGAGGTTGTGTAGCGGTCGTGTTGAAGCCATGAAGTCCTAGTCGTGAAGTCCTAGTGTTGAAGTCATGAAGCCGTAGCATAGAGGTTGTGTAGCGGTCGTGTTGAAGTCGTGAAGTCTTAGTCGTGAAGACATAGTGTTGAAGTCATGAAGCCGTAGCATAGAGGTTGTGTAGCGGTCGTGTTGAAGTCGTGAAGTTCTAGTCGTGAAGTCCTAGTGTTGAAGTCGTGAAGAAGTCGTGAAGCAGTCGTGAAGCCGTTGTGAAGTAGTCGTGAATAAGTTGTGAAGAAGTTATGTTGTGAAGTTGTGAGATTGGTTCTAACTACTATTAGAACTCGACATTTAGCTTTGTGTCGTTAAACCCGTGTAAGCCAAAGTTGTGTACGGTTTTCTCCGCCATAAGGGAGCTTATTGAAGTTGTGAAGAAAACTCTCGAGCTTGGTGCTCGGGGAGTGGAGTAGGGCAAGGAAGGTGTCCTTGTAGCCGAACCACTATAAATCTCTCGTGTCTCGGTTAGATCTTTCCATCCCTTATTTATTTCTTTACTTACATTGTAACACCCCCAATTTCGTGATATGCAGCGGAATTTAAATTGGGTGTTACTTCATGGCACAACAGTTGAATAGTAGAAAACGATCACCAATTTGGTCGTTTTAAAAGATTTATCATTCGAATATCAGAGTTTACAAAGTAAGGTCCCAATGGTTTCAAAATTTATTAAATAGGTTTCTAATGATATTTATAGCCTTCATAAGTATCCGGGCTCCTCCGTGCCATCCGTGCTCATTATGGACCTGAGATAAATACATGCTAAAAGCGTCAACACAAAGGTTGGTGAGTAAATACTGTTGATTTCTCAAAATCAAAGAGTTTGTGAGTAAATACTGTTGATTTCCAAAATCAAAGAGTTTGTGAGTTCATAGTAGTTGTAGATAAATAGTTGATTATCAAATCAAAGAGTGAGTAATACCATAGTGTTTATAGTTAAACCAGTTGATTTGTCAAAATCAAAGTGTGAGTGAATCCATAGAGTTTAAAGTTAAAGCAGTTGATTATCAAATTCAAGTTGTGAGTGAATTCATAGAGTTTGCATAAAATCAGTTGATTTTCAATAGTTTCCAAGTTTAGGTAATAATTGTAACAAATACAATTATTAATAAAATAAGCGGTGGGTTACGATATTATACACCCATAGTTGGTTTGTTATAAAATAATTGGTGGGTTAAGTTGTTATACACCCATAGTTCGTTTGTTTGCCCTAACCGGGTCAACACAAAATAGTTATTGTTTGCCAAGTAGTGATTTTCTGCTATATAGTGATAACAAGTTCAAGTTTAATAAAATAGTGGCAATACTGTATCATGACTACAGTATCGTTTTCTATTGCCCTAAGTCTCATGACACTCAACGCTTAACAGGCATCAAAATGATGTAAAGTATATAGGCCCTCAGGATGGGTATTTGCCAATAACCCATAAGTTTGTTCAAATAAAGTGCGCCTGGGTGGCTCATCCTAGCAGACCCAAACGGGGATTGTCAGTCCCAAATAGATCTATTCACAATTATTTACGTTCACTCGCAAGTGATTAAGGTTCATGATGTGAGGGACTTCGAACATGGCAATAAAGGTAAACTTAGGCAATAGTGGATCAGGTATAGCATACAGTTGAAAATCATTTGTGATCATGTTTATAGCAGGTATCTCTCCATGAGATGTAAAAATGTATAAAGTGGATTTATAAACTCATAATAGTTTGTAGAGGTTTAAAAGTACTTTTATAATTAAAAGCAAGTATTACGTCTCAGTAACGAGCAGAGCGTTTCATCAATTAAGTACGTTGTTTAAAGTAATCCAGTAAAGTTTATATGTGAAGCGAACATGTATCGCCTTCAAAAGTAATTCAGAGTAGATAAAAGAGTAGTCTATGGAACTCACAGTAGTATGTAAACAGTTAAAAGTACTTATGAATAAGTATAAAACATTGTATTTGAGCATGTATCTCCCCCAAAGAGTTTATAAAACAGTAAACAAGAAAAGTGGGGCTATGAACTCACCTTGGAATGTAGTGTCGTAAGTAATACAACAGTGCCAAAGAGTATGGCAGAATAGTGTAAGGAGTATCGTACAACGATACAGAATCAGCGTAACCTAATGAATATAGGCTTGTCTCAAAACATAATACGCAGAAAGTAATCGATACGTATGAGTTTCAAAAGATAGAGTGTTGTAGTTTTCGTGGAATATTTGTATTAATGTTTGTAAAAAAGTTTAGTATCTCATTTCGTGTGGCGGTATGAAGTTATAGACTCGGACAAACGCACGCCAAAGCATAAATCATATAGCATAGTGTGAAAGGAAAATAATCATGTAAGAATCAATTAAGCAATTCGGCAAAAGGTATAAAGATGGTTAAGTTTATCAAAGTCCAACGATGTTAAATAAGTTATATACATCTAGTCCATTAAGGTTTAGCCGTTTAACAAATCATAAGTTATCCCATTTTAGCCAAATAAGTTAATAAGCCGAGCAAGATATATCTAATATTGCATAAGCTCAATGATAAGTAATATATAATAAGCTAAACCAAAAGCCACTAATGTGTCCAAAATAAGCATAAGCCACAAGTGTCACATAACCCGACACTAGAACTTAATTCAAACACACTACATACACTTATATATATTGAAAAATCAGCAACCAAACACCCTTGTATATGCTGAAAAATCAGCATACAAACACTACTATAAGTGCAGAAAATTCAGCATGTAAACACTCTTCTATGTGCAGAAATTTCAGCATGTAAACACTCTTCTATGTGCAGAAAATTTAGCATACAATGACCCATATTAAGTGCAGATTTTTCAGTAGTAAAACGCACCCTCTTGGGGCTGTTTAGCAGCCAACAATCGCCCTCGGTTTGGGCTGTTTTAGCAGCCAACGAACACCCTTGGTGCTGCTGTAAAATCAGCAGCTATACACCCCCCTTGGGGTTGTAAAATCATCAGGTAATACACAAACCAAGCGCACCCTATCTGGGTTTTCTCTTGGACCAAGAACAAGACAAACCAAATGATCATATAATCAATAACTATAATATCACCCCTCTTAACATGCTTCGTATGGACTAACCCAAGTTGCTGCATAATATAAACGGTATATTCTATCAATGTAGCAGGTATGCAGGACATATAGAAGAAAAACATAATACTAACACAAAATGTGAAGGAAACATAAAGCTAGAAACTAGCAAACGGCATGTTGGCTTACGTTTTCAGAGTTAGTAAATACATTAGTGCATAATCATTTACTAGTTTGCCCATAGCGAATCTAATTCTAAATATCTTGTTATCAAGGGCCAAATAATCAATTACGAAATATCGGCAACAAAACTAAAAACTCATTATCTGCTTATCATATTAATCCTTAAATAACTAAAATCTTTCAAACACTTAAAAGTCCGGTAATCTACTCATCACATCTCCAACCACATTCAAACACCATAAACACGTTCAAAACGCAATGCCAACACCAGTAAACAAGTACAACATATTTGAGCAATTAAACAAAATAACAAAATCCTAATGAAAACCACACACCTCTTGGCTATGATTTTACCAGCCCAAAACCACCCTTGCACCCTTGTGGCTCGAGCCGACAACAAACCAACCTCAAACACACCCTTTGGGGTGTTTCTGTTGCGAACAAGAACTAAACAAACAACCCCTTTGCTGTTTTGATTTAACAAACACAAAACAAGCACCACCCTCTTGGGTTGGTGTTGAACCGACAGAAACAAACACCCCGGTGTGGGTTGTTACTGTGAACCGAAGCAAACAAACACAACCTTAATTACATATGATAAATCAAAATCAAAACTTCACAATATTCAATCTTGCAGCCTCAAATGAACAAAACCGACACAAATAAGCATAATCCAAACCGACCCGAAATCAAATAACCCCTATAACGCCTTATTTATTTTATACCACACGAATAGTTCATCGAAAACGTGTTTTATCAATTTCTTCCACGAAAACATTAACAACCTGATTTTTATAAATTGCGTTAAATCAAGAAACGAAATGAGATGGGTTATAACAATACGACATACCACAAAACAAGAAGGAGAGAGGAGTTGGTGGCGCGGCTGTGATGATGATGGTGGTTGAAGATGGCGCCTGTGGTGTTGGAGTTCGATGGTGATGGCAGTGGTGTTTGAATGGAGTTGTTATATTGCATGGTGAGAGTTTAAGAGTGAATTGTGAAGTGTGAATGTGTGAGTTCTCTCTGTATTCGTATATATAGACCAAAGGAAAAAGAAAATACAAGTTACAAGTGGTTGTTATTTGGAATTTAGTTCTTGTGCTTATGTTCTTGATTTGTTGTGGCGTGGGAATTGGAGGATTGAGTGTATAAGTAAGTTTCAATGATGATGGTGTAAGAAATGTCATTGAATGGTCAAGTGGAGTGTGTAAGTACAACCATATAAATGTTGCTTGTGGAATGTTTGTCGGCAGTAAGCACCAAACAAAAGGAGACAAATGAATTTTTCTTAATGTTGATGTTTTACTAGAGTCTTGTTATGGATTTGTACAACTAACAAATACTTATGATAATTTTAGAATGATTCGGCAGTGGTAGTGAGCAAAAAGGAACTTCAAAGTATTTTGTGTAAATGAGTTTGTGTGTATACGTATGAGAAAACTTATATGGAGTTAGTTTCTTGTGGTTTGTTCGATTATTTAGAAGGGTTCTATCACATTTTGTACATGATAAATTTTGATGTAGGGATCACTTGATAGTGCGTATATTCGAATAGAGCACTGACGAATTTTATTCGTTAGTCACAACATAGTCTGGGTCGAGACCCATCATTGTTACTGAGTATTTGTGGTAATTTTCGTGAGCTCGGGAATGTATTTGATCACGTTTGGTTAATTGACGAAACATATAAACGTTAAGTGTTAAACGTTTTAATTTATTCGCGATTGAGACTATCATGGTACACACAAATGAGAGTGACATGAAGAATGTGCGAACGTGTTACGACGTTCAGATTAACCTAGTTAAATAAAAGCAAAAATTTTGCCCGTAAAAATGGTTTATTAAATTGTGATGATAGATTAGTCTTCGTTTACTATTTACAAATGGAATGGAAATTTACGAGATGTTATATACATCGTCATTACTTTCATACACATAGGCTTATATAATTGTTAGTATTACTTAGAGGTCGACTTCACATAAAGATCAAATTTGAAACTCCATTCAAGAAACCAAAACTTTTATAATCAATTTGAAAGAATACATATATAACTAATAATAAGGTTCAAGTTTTATTTTTCATACAAACTTGAATCTAAGTGTTTTAAAAATAAACAAAGGTTTTCATAATAAAATTAAAAAGACATAAAACTATTCAACCCCCCTTCTAGTTTTCCACAATTGGTATCAAGAGCCACGTCAATCAAGATCTTTAAAATATATTTCATTTTAAAACTTGAATCGATCTATGGAATTCGAAAAATATCTAGAAGGGGAATCTTTGCTAAAACCACCACTATTTGAAAACTATACTTTTCTTGAATGGAAAAATAAATTTGAAACTTATGTGAAATCAATTGATCTAGATCTTTGGCATGTCATTTCGATTGGTGATTTTGAAAGTCAAACAAAAACATATTTTGAAAGTCAAACAAAAACGGATTTTGAGAGTCAAACAAAAACGGATTTTGAAAGTCAAACAAAAACGGATTTTGAAAGTCAAATTGAGCATTTGAAAACAAAGAATGACATAAATAATAAAGCTAAAATAATTATTTATAAAACCTTGCAGAAAGTTGAATATGAAAGAATATTCTTCTGTAAAACGGCAAATGATATTTGGAAAAATCTCTTAAACTTTCATCAAGAAAAATGTCAAGCCAAAGATGAGGATTTTGATCTTATACATGAATTAGTCATCTTAGAAAAATTTAATAGATAAACATTTAGATAAAATAGATACATGTGCTACTAGTTCAAATGTTGTTAATGAAGGTGTTAACGACGAAGACTACATGAGTCAACTCCAAAGTGAACTCAATCCAAAATCATGGAGTGACACAGACGAAGGAGAAGATCATCATCCGACTCACCTATCATTCACACGTCGATCATCATCTGAGACATTACGAAGAAAAGCTAGGACGTGAGATAAGTTCTCTTTTTAAATTTCATAAGTAATTACTTCATGCATATAATCTTATTAATGCCTTAGGATATGCTTAGTCTGATAGGTTGCTTTGCCTTTACACTTTAGTTATATTCGTTCTGTGGCTTAATGAACTAGAAACCCTTTAGTTAGCCCCCTAAGTATTAGTAAACCAAGCAATCTTCATATTTGGTACTCTTCGATAGGTAAATTTAGGAACTTAATTTCTTCTAAAAAGAGAATGACTACTGGAGAATCTATTGACTAGAAACTCAATTTGACCTAACGGTTGAATTGCTTCTATGTGATAAGTTGGGTGTGTGTAACCCGTAAAAACGGTCGTGTTTAGCCTGAATTGAGCACCACTAGTAATAGTCTCATACTCATTCTCCAACTTGAATACATTATTCTTCCTAAATATACCTAACGATAGTTTACTGTTATGAACTTTTCTTTTCACTAGAGCTTTTCATTCCTAGATTTATGTCATCTTGCATATATAAAATTTCTAGATGTTTACTTGCTCCTATGTGATTTGACTGCATGCCTTCGTAATTATTTGTTTAGTTGTTGAATGCATTGTCATTATAATAGCTTTTATTTTTCTCTAACTACTCTGATATGATGTATTTTTGTATTTAGTCATAATACATGCTTAAATGCCATAGGATATGTAGAAAGAGGTAGCATGTGACAATAGACTTAACCAATACTCTTGAGCATGAGATCTTTTATAAACCACTATTTTTTAAACCTATAATTAATGGGACTTATTTTTAAATTTGCAAAAACTTCACATTTTGGAAAAATGATTTTTCAAAAGATTATGACACATTTCTATTAAACATGTTTCACCATCCTACCTTTCTTCCAAACTTGTGTCCATAATTACGTGTTTATCAAAAACCAAAGATTAAAAAAATATATATATTTTCTTTCCTCATAAAAACATTTTGAAATAAAACCAAAACTATTTCATTAAAATATTTTTCACATCCACATAAAAACCCACTTTCAAACATTGTTGAATAATGCCAAAAACATTTCTTTAAATCATGCATGGTGATCTCATATCTGTCATCTATATTTATGTATGTGACATTTATAAGTGAACTAAATTTGAAAATAACCATAATTTATTCACTAAGACCTCACTTGGTACAAGTCTAGAAGTCCATGCTATCACAACTCTACATTCCCATGCACATAGATATTCATTAGGATTATTTAACTAGCTTATTAATATTCCTAAATATGATACTATGAATTACTTGGTGCTATGTAGTGTTTTCTTGTCTAACATATATATGTTACATGCTAAATGAGTTGTTTGCATGCTAGATAATAATGTCTAATGAATATGCTTAGCATACATAAGTTATTAAATCCTAAATTGCCTCAAAAGAAGTTGGACTTGCTTGAAACTAAACCCAAAAACACAACCCTTTCAACAATTTTCTGCCAAAAACCCATTTCCAGTAACCTGGAAATCAGCAGATGGGCGCCCCCCTTAATTCATTAGGCGGCCCCCTTAATATTTAAGGGGACCGGCCCCTTAATTAAGGGGACCGGCCATCTGATGGTCGAAGGTGCTGCTCCCTTTTTCTATTTTTTTAGCCCATTTTATCCTATACTTCCCAAAATTCACAAACACATTTTGTCACAAACCACCCACCAAAATTTACCTTCCACAATCACATCATCACTACACCATAAATACCCAACTCCATCATAAATGCTCATCCATATCATCCATCCAAACATGTCATCATCTAACCACCCAAGATCCAAGCCTTCAAGAGTTGCTAAAATCTCAGTGAGGCCCATTTGGAGGAGGAAGCTTGACATTTGCCATAACCCAACAAATGATGTTGTTCAAACTCAACCAACACCTAAACCTCATCCTAATGAACCCTTTCACACACATAACCAATCATCCATATGTCCACCTTCATTCACTCATAATTACCCAAGTTCACAAATGTCTCCACCACCAAGAGTGTCACCACCACTTCCACCAAATAACAACCACTCTCCATCATCATCACCTTCCACTCAACACTTGAAGTTCATTGAAGAACTCAAGGAAGCCCATGAGCTTAATGCTCTCCTTGCTTTGCACCTTGCTCAAAGCAACTTAGACCCATCACCATCCATCTCACCATCATTACCATCATCACCACATCACTTGAGTCAAATTGAGAAACATGTCAACAATTGTCCTTGTTGCATCTTTCTCCAAAATCAAACCATCGCCTTAAATGAGCGTCTCACTTGGATTGAGTATCTTCTCACTAGATCTAATCCAACACCACCACTTGAACAACATCAAAACCCTCATTCAACATGGTCAAGTCCAAGCTCTCCACCTCCAATTCCTCCATCAACACTCTCTCCAACATCCATACACCCAAACTTACAACCCCATTAATCCAACATTTTTACCCCCTCTTTACCATCATCCAACCAAAATAATTCAAGTTTTTCATGTCTCAAGCAAGTCAAATGGATCTCTTAGGCAATTTAAAATTTTCTACTTATTGTATGCTATAAGCAAAATATGTGTTGTATCAATAATTATGTTTTTAACATAATTATTTTCAACTAATGAATGCTTTATTTCTTGTCTTTAATATATGATTGTTATGCTTATTGCTTGTATACTCAATATCACGATATATATACATGCTTAATGATTAATAACATGCTTATTCCATAATATGTTTTAAATGTATGAATGCATATTTAACATGTTTATGCCACTATTTAATCATTCTTGATGTACATGATTCAAATAGAGCTTGCTGCAAAAACACCCTAAAAATGACCCTTTTCTGGAAATTTTTCAAATTTGGTCGCCTGGGAAAACACCAGATGGGCGGCCCCTTTAATTCCCTAGGCGGTCCCCTTAATTTTAAGGGGGCCGGCCTACAATTAAGGGGACCGGCCATCTGGGCAGTAAAATTTACTATTTTCTTTTGCATCTTGCGACCCCTTTTATCTAGCCCCAACTACCATTTCTCTTAAAGGACGAACTGGTATTGGAATTTTACCACAAAACCTCCAAACCTTACCTAAATCAACCATCACCTCCATCAAACACCCATTTTCATTCACCATGCTATCACCAAAATCATCTCTAAGACACCATAACTCCATCACCACCACCTCAATGTTCATCCCCAAGTGCACCAAATGCACAATCAAAAACACCCTCCACTCATGGCACATCATCTTCATCCATACCTTCCACTTCATTCATCAATAACTACATCAACTCACACCTATCATCACCACCATCAAGAGCATCAACTCCACCTCCTACTCAAGAACCTCCATTCACCCAAATTGTCATTTCCATATCACCAATAACACCTCTTGATGCTCATTTCTCATCATCACCAATACCACCACCATGCTTTCCCATCCCTTGGGCTTTACTTGAAGCCCATGGAGACAATTGCCTTTGTTGCATCCACAACCGAACCATCATCTTTGGTCTTAGAGATGAGATACACTACATGTTTTCATCCCTTGAACACATGCTTAACAACCAACCTCCACCACAACCTCCACCATTTTCACCCACTACACCACCACCACATTCATTCTCACCAAATTAAGCATATGCAATGCTTAATCAAAAATAATTTTTCAAACCATTTTGTGTGCAAGCCCCATGGAAGATCATGTACTCCTAGAATGATTATGTAGATTGCATTACTTACTAGCTAATGTAGGATTGAATATAATCTTGGATGGTTGTGTATTGATACACAACATTTTTAATGAATGTCTTTATATGCATGCTTATTTTTGTTATATATATGCTTGTGCTTCTAATATTTTTCTTGCAAGTATTCCATACATCGATTCCTTGGTGCCCTCAAACGAGGGGGAGCACACATCAAGGGGGAGTTCTCGTTCTGACAAATTTTGTCTCTAAAACTTGTCGGCTCAACCTTTTTGAAGCTACAAAAAGGGGAAGAAGTGAATATAAACTCACTAAATACTTGCCAAAAATAACTTTTTGGATTTAATGAGTTTTAGTTTTGTAATCATCAAAAAGGGGGAGATTGTTAACATAAATAATGCCTAAAAACATTATCAATATTTATTCATATCTCTATGTTTTGATGATCACAAAATGTAAACTCATTAAAACATAAACTTATAAAATAAACAAGTACTTAGATGTAAATATTCACTTCTACAACTAAAATCACTTAAGGTATGAATGAACTAATGCTTAACGCATTATATGATCAAAGGAACATTTTCTTAATAACTAGATTTTTTATAAAATGTCAAAAACATTTTATATATTTTAGAAAAACATTTTTGGTAATAAATAAAAAGGTTTAATTAATTATAAATTTATGAATTCAAATTTTTAACCAAAATCAGTAAAAAATGTTCCAGAAAAACATTCCCCACAAAAAGACAAAACTGGGCAAAGGATGGCTTGGGCGGCCCCCTTAATTTTGCTAGGCGGCCCCCTTAAAATTAAGGGGACCGCCCCCTATTTAAGGGGGCCAGCCACGCTCCAGTAGGTTCCAGCAGTCCAGTTTTTCTGCCTATAAATACCAGCCTTCCCCTGGATTTTTACTCACCCTTTTGCACTAAAACTTTCTGTTGTAGATCTCATTTCATATCTTCAAAAACCTTTGATCATGTAATCTTAAGCATTGGTTTCCAAGTGATCCAAGCTTCCACCATCCAAGTGCAAAAGAAGAATACTTCTATCAATCAAGACTAGAAGTATTACAACTTAGTAGCATCTTGTTACTCAAGTTGTTTGTTTTGTATACTTTGTAAATCATTCATTCATTTGTGTAAAGTGTGTATATAAGTTGTAAACATAAATGATTAGGCTAGAGTAGTGTGTAAGTAGTGAAGAAGGTGGATAAGTAGTTGTGGTGTAAAGAAGTAGAGCAGAAGCCTTGTAAAGTTGTGAAGTAGAGAAGTCTTGAAGCCGTTGTGAAGCCATAGCCTAGAAACCGTGAAGCCGTAGCATAGAGGTTGTGTAGCGATCGTGTTGAAGCCGTGAAGTCCTAGTCATGAAGTCCTAGTGTTGAAGTTGTGAAGCCGTAGCATAGAGGTTGTGTAGTGGTCGTGTTGAAGCCGTGAAGTCCTAGTCGTGAAGTCCTAGTGTTGAAGTCGTGAAGCCGTAGCATAGAGGTTGTGTAGCGGTCGTGTTGAAGTCGTGAAGTCTTAGTCGTGAAGACATAGTGTTGAAGTCATGAAGCCGTAGCATAGAGGTTGTGTAGCGGTCGTGTTGAAGTCGTGAAGTTCTAGTCGTGAAGTCCTAGTGTTGAAGTCGTGAAGAAGTCGTGAAGCAGTCGTGAAGCCGTTGTGAAGTAGTCGTGAATAAGTTGTGAAGAAGTTGTGTTGTGAAGTTGTGAGATTGGTTCTAGCTACGATTAGAACTCGACATTTAGCTTTGTGTCGTTAAACCCGTGTAAGCCAAAGTTGTGTACGGTTTTCTCCGCCATAAGGGAGCTTATTGAAGTTGTGAAGAAAACTCTCGAGCTTGGTGCTCGGGGAGTGGAGTAGGGCAATGAAGGTGTCCTTGTAGCCGAACCACTATAAATCTCTCGTGTCTCAGTTAGATCTTTCCATCCCTTATTTATTTCTTTACTTACATCGTCATTACTTTCATACACATAGGCTTATATAATTGTTAGTATTACTTAGAGGTCGACTTCACATAAAGATCAAATTTGAAACTCCATTCAAGAAACCAAAACTTTTATAATCAATTTAAAAGAATACATATATAACTAATAATAAAGTTCAAGCTTTATTTTTCATACAAACTTGAATCTAAGTGTTTTAAAAATAAACAAAGGTTTTCATAATAAAATTAAAAAGACGTAAAACTATTCAACCCCCCTTCTAGTTTTCCACACGTTCTTTGTCAACTATTTGCTGATTTCGATAAAACATGTAAGAAGAGAATTACACCAACGGGAATTACTAAAGGGGAAAGGGGCTTTGAACAAACAAAACGGTGTTACTTAACTGAGGTTATTCCATTTTTTAAACTTCTCAAAGAACATTTTTAGGGCATGCAAAAAACCCTTGAAACTGAATTAAAAGAGATGAAAGAAGTGTTTAAAGATATGGAAAACATAGGGAAACAAAATGCTATTGATCTTAAATGCAGTGAGATTGAAAGAAAGAATATTCTCATCACCAATGAAAATTTGATGGCTAGATGTATTGCACAGGATGTATTTTATACAGCTACTGATTCTGCATTAACTGCTTGTCAATTTCATGAGTTGTCTATTGCATTGAATGTTTCCCAGAATCGTGTTGTTGAGCTTGAGGGGGAGAATTTAAAATTGCATGAGAAAATCCAAAACGATGACCATGATAACATGGTCAGGCATTTTTCAAAACTAGAGGTTGATAATCTTAATTTGCAATTAAAATATCAACATTTAGAAGAAAGAGTTAAAATCTCAAATGCCAAGACATCTTTGGATGCTCCTGAATTTGATGCATATTTTGAATTAAGCAAACGAGATGAAAAAATTCAAGCTCACACTAACACGATTCGAAAATTGAGGGCCCAAATTGCCCAATTAAAATCGAATAAGAGTGATGTGACTGGCACCCATAAACCATCGTCTTTAGATTCTCAGAATTTTCACTATCAAGACACCATCAATAAATTACAACATGAAAATGATTGTTTTCAAGCTGAAAATTCAAAAGTCAAACAGCATTACAAAGAGTTATATGATTCGATTAAAATCACACGTGATAAAACCAATGAAAAAATAACTTCTTTGCTTAACGAGATTGAGAATCTAAAGGCTCAGGTGAAAGGGAAAATGCCAGTCATCACCAGTGATAATGTTGTTCCAAAGGTTTCTGCTTGTAGTAAGTATGCAATTGATGTTGTGCCTATTCCGCTTCCCCTTAGGAACAATAGGTCTGCTCATCAAGTATATCTCACTCACCTTAAGGATAGCCTTGATACCCTTCGTGAGATCGTAGAAAAGGATAGGATAGATAAACCACTTGATAGTGTAGTTGTAGATGCCTGCTTCCTCACTAAACGATCTCAGGAACTCTTAGAATACATCATTGGAACAGGTCCTAAGATTGATAACAAGCGAGATAGGTTTATTGCATCTTCCTCAATGACTAAGAACAAACATGTTACCTTTGATGTACCATTAACGACATCTGAACCCAGCACATCAAAACCAGGAAAACAAATGGCAGTGAAACAAGCTAATGTTCCCATCATCATTTCTACAGGAGTAAACAGTGACACTAAAGCTAGCGGGTCAAAGCCTAGTCGCAATACAAAGAAAGATAGGACTGCGCCAGCTAAGAGTGTTCATCAGGAGAAAGTAGAAGACCGTCTTAGGAACAATAAACTTGATTTGATCAAAAAGAATCGTGTTGATTCTAGTATTAGCTATAAGCGTACTGTAATTAATTCGAATTCTAATGCTATTTATAAGACATGTAATGAATGCTTAATTTCTGGTAATCATGATGAATGTGTTGTGTCATTCTTGATGTCTTCTCAATGATCCCCAGTTAAGAATGTTAGGAAACCTAAACTGAGTAAGCAAATTTGGAAAGCAATAGAAAAAATGTTTGCTCATGTTGGTTATCAATGGAGACCCACTGGAAGAAAATTCACTTTAGGAGATCAGTGTCCCTTAACTAGAATGACTAATTATAAAGTAGTGACGGTTAAGGAATGGAAGCCAACTGGTCGAATTTTCCCTTTAGAGACACAATGCCCTGTAACTAGGTCAATTGCTGCTACTAGTGAAGTTTCCACTGTGAATACCATGGCATCTATGAATCCTGTAGTTCCAAAATTTGTTTGTGCTAACCAAACGGACCCCAGTTGCACGTGGGGATCCACCTTTTTCAGTTATCCATCATTTTCTGTTTTCAAATGCAGGTTGTACAAATCGTCCTTTGGTATTTGGACTCAGGCTGCTCAAAACATATGACCGGGGATCGCTCACGGCTCAAGAATTTCGTGAATAAGTTTATCGGTACAGTTAGATTCGGGAACGACCATTTTGGGGCGATTATGGGTTATGGAGATTATGTGTTTGGTGACAGTGTAATTTCCAGGGTGTACTACGTGGAAGGACTTGGGCACAATTTGTTCTCTGTTGGTCAATTTTGTGATTCCGATCTTGAAGTTGCTTTCAGAAAACACACATGTTTTGTCAGAGAATTGGATGGTATTGATCTCCTTAAAGGTAGTCATGGCACTAATCTATACACCATCTCTATTGAAGACATGATGCGGTCCTCTCCTATTTGCTTGCTGTCAAAGGCCTCAAAGAACAAATCATGGCTTTGGCACCGTCGTTTAAATCACTTAAACTTTGGCACCATAAATGAACTTACACGCAAGGATCTTGTACGAGGTATGCCCAGATTGAAGTTTGAAAAGGATCATCTTTGTTCTGCTTGTCAACTGGGCAAAAGCAAGAAGCATACTCACAAACCCAAAACTGTCAACACCATTATGGAAGCTCTTCACACCCTTCACATGGATCTGTGCGGACCAATGAGAGTGCAGAGTATAAATGGGAACAAATATATTCTTGTGGTGGTCGACGACTACTCTCGGTTTACATGGGTGAAGTTTTTGAGAACCAAGGACGATACTCCAGAGGTTATCATCAAACTTATCAAACAGCTACAAGTAAGACTCAACAAAACCGTCAGAATCATCTGCACAGACAATGGAGCTGAGTTTATAAACAAACAACTCATTCAATTTTATGAAAGTATTGGCATAACTCACCAGAAAAGTGTTCCATGCACTCCTTAGCAGAACGGGTTTGTTGAAAGACGAAATCGTACTCTTGTGGAAGCTGCACGAACCATGCTGATATTTTCCAAGGCACCGATGTTTCTTTGGGCGGAAGCAATTGCTACAGCTTGTTACACCTAAAATCGATCCTTGATACATACTCTTCACAACCAAACTCCATATGAGCTGATACATGGCAAGAAACCAGATCTTTCTTTTCTGCGAGTGTTCGGTGCTCTATGCTACCCGACAAATGATAGTCAGGATCTGGGAAAACTAAAGGCTAAAGCAGACATTGGATTCTTCGTTGGGTATGCAGCAGATCGTAAGGGATACCGAATCTACAACAAACGAACCCGACAAATTATGGAAACCATTCACGTGACATTCGATGAGCTGACTGAGCAAACGGCTCCAGGACACACAAGTCCTGGACCCGCACGTAATCTTTTGTCTCCTGGACCAATTAGTTCAAGTCTTGTACAGCATCCCACTCATGCAGCTCCTTATGTACCCCCTACGAGTGAGGAGTTGAAGAATTTGTTTGATCCGATGTTTGATGAATACTTTGAGCCACCAACTGTTGATACTACAACTGAAGCTCCACCTTTACCTCCAGTTGCTGATGCTCCAATTCCACACAACTCAGATGGTCCATCTGTATCTGTCTCAATTAGTCAAGACGCACCATCTGCCAGTCACTCACCATCATTATCGAATATTCAATCTCCTTCTGTACAACAAAGCTCTGCAGTTGATAATTCTTTAGATGTGAATCCTTTTGCTCCTGCTGATGATACTCCGTTAGTGAACATATTTGCTCCTGAATCATCCAATGATGCATCTCCTTCAGGGGATCCTAACACGGCTACATCAGTTCCCTGTCCTCAACCACATGAACATCTCAGAAAATGGACAAATGATCATCCGATTGACAACATTATTGGGAATCCTTCTCGTCCGGTATCCAAACGAAAGCAACTTGCTACCGATGTCTTGTGGTACTTCTTTAATTCTGTACTATCCAAAGTCGAACCCAAAGACTTCAAAGATGCCATGTCCAATGACAGTTGGTTTAATGCAATGCAAGAAGAAATTCATGAATTTGATCGACTTGAAGTATGGGAATTAGTACCACCTCCAGATTGTGCAATGATTATCGCTCTAAAGTGGATCTTCAAAGTGAAACTCGATGAGCATGGTGATGTTCTGAAAAATAAGGCACGGCTTGTTGCAAAGGGGTATTGTCAAGAAGAGGCCATAGACTTTGAAGAATCATTTGCACCGGTTGCTCGAATTGAAGCCATCATAATCTTTCTCGCTAATGCTGTCAGTCAGAATATGACAGTCTACCAAATGTATATAAAGACAGCATTCTTAAATGGTGATTTGACAGAGGTAGTCTATGTCAGTCAACCTAAAGGATTTGTGGTCCCTGGTCATCCTACTCACGTCTATCGCTTGAAGAAGGCCCTTTATGGCCTAAAGCAGGCACCTAGGGTGTGGTATGACAGTTTGTCTAAATTTCTTCTGGAAAACTGATTCTCCGAAGGTATTGTTGATCCTACATTATTCACTAGAAAAACGGGCAAACATCTACTTCACGTTCAGATCTACATAGATGACATTATTTTTTGCCTCCTCTGATCCTAGTGAATGTGATCGGTTTTCTAACGAGATGAGTTCTAAGTTCTAAATTTCTATGATGGGAAAAATGTCGTTCTTTTTAGGTTTACAAATCTCTCAAAGTCTCGGAGGCATCTTCATTAATCAATCCAAATATGCAAATGAAATATTGAAGAAATTTGGATTTGATTCAAGTGATCCTGTTGACACTCCTATGGTTGAGAGATCAAAGTTGGATGAAGACCTCTCTGGGATCCCTGTTAATCAAACCAAGTTTCGAAGTATGATTGGGTCCCTAATGTATCTCACCGCTAGTAGGCCAGATCTATTGTTCGCAGTATGCATGTGTGCTCGGTACCAATCTAAGCCCACCAAAAGGCATCTGGAAGCAGTAAAGCGGTTCTTTCGATACCTTCAAGGGAGTATTCACATGGGTTCTGGTATCCTAAGGACACCGCCATGGCACTCACGGCCTACGCAGATGCAGACCATGCGGGGTGTCAAGATACTCGTCGAAGTACGTCGGGGGGTACTCAGTTTCTGGGAGACAAGTTAATAAGCTTGTCATCTAAGAGGCAAATTAGTACATATATATCTTCCACAGAGGCTGAATACATTGCCATGTCTGCATGCTGTGCTCAAATCCTATGGATGAGACCTCAACTATCGGACTATGGCTTTGCAAACAACAAGATTCCTCTGTATTATGATAACAAAAGTGCTATAGCTCTTTGTTGCAACAATGTCCAACACGTACTCCCAATCAAAGCACATCGATATCCGGCATCACTTTATAAGGGAACAGGTTGAGAAAGGGGTTGTTGAACTTTACTTCATGAGGACTGAGTTTCAGTTGGCTGATATCTTCACTAAGGCACTCCCGAGAGAATGGTTCCAATTTATTCACCCGCGACTTGGCATGAAGAGTTTGACGCCAGAAACCCTCTAGTGTCTTCAAGAAGAAAATGAGGAGTAAGGGATTTGCTTCATATATCATTGTATATATTCTAAACCTAAAAGAAAATATAAAAAATAAAACCTATAAAAACCATAAAAATCATAAAAACACAAAAATACCAAAAATAGTTCCTCTAGGCATGTCTTCTGTTTATCGATAACATTTACGGTCCTAGAAATGTCATTCAATAATGACACGGGTCTTTAAATGAAGCTCGAGTAGAAGTTAAAATGAATGGTTAAAACATGTCATGTCGGCTTGCAGTTACTTCATACTGTAACCCGTTCTTTATTATGGGGAAAGCATGTCGCCAAAAAGACGGCTGTTCCTCCCACTGGGTGAAGTTCAACCGGGCATGGATTACTTTATATCTATGTTTCTTCGATTTGATGTACGTTTCAGTGCATCATTTCTCGTATAAGAAGAGAAGTCTTCTTTACATCGCAAATACTTTTCCATCTATGATTCTTCAGGAAAGTATTTGTGCTAAACTTGGTGGTACCATGAATTTTTTTGGAAATCAATCAGACTTGAAGTTTTTCATAAAATTTGTCACTCAATCAATAACTACAACTCTTTAAACAGAAAACGGGTCATCGATTGAGGGGGAGAGTGATTTCAATTTTTTTTATATCATCAAAACAAGTCACTTTGTACATAATAAGGAGTGAATTTAATGAAACTTGTTGTTGTGTGTCAGTGTATGATTTTTTTTAATTCAAACATCTTTCAAACTTATCATACCTGACACTAACATTCTCCCTCACTGATTGAGGGGAGCATTAGTATGTTCCATTATCAGCACATATTAAACCTGGCCACATTTTCTCCCATATTTTCTAAACTTATTTAAATCAATTGGGATCACAAAATCTCAAAAGGTTTGAAATTTCTGATCGGGGGAGAGAATGTGATTTAAATATGCAATCTGATAAAATGTGATGTTTTGGACTTAAATGTAAGCTCTTCCATATGTGCTAAACTCTTTTGTATATCAATGCACATATCGAGGGGGAGCAAATGTTTTGGACTTAAATGTAAGCTCTTCCATATGTGCTAAACTCTTTTGTATATCAATGCACATATCGAGGGGGAGCAAATGGTTTGTGGTGACAAAAAGGAAATGGCATCTCATGAGAGCGCGGCTCAGACTTCACCAATGAATTGACGAAACTAACTGTCATTAATCGAAAGGACTTGTCCTGGCCGGGTAATAATTTCAAGCTAGTCTAACCAGTGATGTAAGCGTGTCTCGAAGAGGACTTGTCTGAGTAGAGTGTACCGTTTCGAGAAACTTTCTGTGGACTTGACCAGGCCGGGTAATAATTTCAAGCTAGTCTAACTAGTGATGTAAGCGTGTCTCGAATCGGTCATGTTCACTGAAGGTGGATCAATTCAAAAAGTGCGAACTCTACCCAACATGTGCAAATTTTAACTATAAACATATGAGGACATGTTAAGGGGGAGTATTTGAAAAGTACAAAACTCTCAAAGTGTTAGCAAAATGTATTTCTTAATTATAAACACTTTGAGAGATTTTTCAAATAAATGGTTTACGGCAACATAGGATAGTCATGGTGTTATAAGGTGGCTAAGGTTAGGAAAACCGTCCTATGATCCGCCAGAGCCGGAGGGATCTACCCAAGGACAATACCAAATAGTTAGTATTAGAAAGTCCTTAGGTATGATTATGAAGAAAAAAAAGAGTAATATGAGAAAGGAGAAAGAAGGGGTTGAAGAATTAAAAAGAAATGTAATGAGAAAGGGTGAAAAGAAATAGCCCTCCAATTATTCAACCTTAGGACAGAAACCGGGTTCAATTCATATGCTACTGGTTGTTACTAAGGTGACGCCGGTATTGAAGACAAGACGTCATGGACCCAGTGACGCACTGCACTAAACCTTCTAACCACTCAAGTTCTCTTAAAAGGACTTGTTTCATTCTCACGGGGAACCCTGCATAATCTATCGATTGCTCATTACGAGTCATGTTGATATTGAAACAGGAGACACCGCTCCAGTCTCCGACTACCAAAAATGCACTTATTGAGTCTAGAGCCACGAGATGCATCATAAGATCTCATAGGAACACATGTTACTTCTACACTGGTTGTTCAACATTAAGGACACCAGTTGTAAACTTATGAGTCCTACGCAGATCTTAGCAATCTGCCAGAACATTTATGAGGGAATTTACAAATGTAATTCTCAGTGATTGAATGGAAATTCCTGCCAGGGTCAACATCAAACAGCCCTGAAAGCAGGTCACTTCGGTAATTCCTTGTGGATTACGCTTAGTGGTCGCGGCGGTTTCAAACGGTCTACAGTCGTGGAGTGAACTCCAGCGACTCACCTAATCGTTGATGTACTTCGGTAGATCTTGTAAGCCCTCTCGGGGGTATCCGATTCAAGAACGGCCTTGGCAAGGATTAGAGAAAGTTTTCACACTATGCTGCTAACAATCTCGAAATCCAAACCTATAAGTGTCGGACGTTTTATTGCTAACTGTTGTATGTAGGAATCCCTGGCGGTTGCAGCTGATTGCCGAAAAGATGCCGATCCATCACCCCATGCTCACACTTCACCATCATAATCAAAGAAATCATGATAATTGAAAGACTTTCAACACTGCTTCCGCAACTCTGATGCTGAAAATCATGATCCAGAAAAGTGTGAGCATGTCGGTCCAAAGATCACAACAACACATGGAGACGAAACTGCAAAAAGATGACATAGAGACGTACGTTGGATGATGACCTCAAAGAATCCTCAAAGATCATTCAAGACAAAAGAACAGTCATCAAAAGTCCACTACTGAAAGTACAAAGATTAAAGACTTTGAAGAATCAAAGACTACGAGCTAGGAACACTAATCTATGTAATAGAATGCTAGAATTCAAAGTGTAATTTCCGGGGTGACCTCCCTGAGGGGGAGATTGTTAGGAATATAAATATTCACATGAAAGACTCGGTCACCCCGAGTATGGATTAGCATTAAGTAGCTCGTAGGTTTAATCATATTAGTTTAGATACCGTTTCACCATGGAGTCGGGTCGGGTCTTTACCCACTGTCAGCCCGGTCCATAGCCTAATAGAGGCATTTATTTCATTTGTATAAATACCCTCTCCCACTAAAGGAGTGGGTTGTGATGTTTTAAGCTTTTATGAATTAAGCTACCACTAATTACCTACTAATTACCTACTAGATCTAGAGAGAGAAAGCTAGAGAGAGAAAGAGATGGAAGGGAGATGATTTGCACACACTTAACAATAAACCTTCTTAATTCATCAACCAACACCCTTCCCTTGGATGGGAGGGGTATTTATAGTTTTACATGAGGTTGGGCTACTAGCCCTACATGCTTAACATAATACTTAATTAATATAATAAATGAACTAAACGACACAGCCCATGGGCCTTCTACACGGGCTGGGCCTAATAACAAACATAAAGGCCTAAGCAACCTAATACAAATGATCAATAGTTGAAATATTACAAAACGTGTTCCCAACAATCTCCCCCTAAGTATTGGTCATCAAGGTTGCTTGACGTCGTCTTTGCTTCTTTGGCTTTGACGTCTTCATGATCTTTGTTCTTTTGTTCTTGATAGTGATGTGATATTACATGGTAATGATCTGCCGTGTTCCAACGATCTTTGCTTCCGGTGTCTTCACGTCTTCTCCATCATGCTCATATTTCTTTTGACTCTGGTTCTTCAACTTGTTCTCAGTTCTTCAATCTTTAACTTTGAGAAAGGTTGTAGTACTTGAATCTTAAGACTTTTCTTTAACAATTATGAACTTTAGATATTTCTGAGTCTTTGTGAGAACTTCTCTTTAGGATATGAGCATAATGGAGTCTTGATGGTGGCTGAACTCCAGGTCTCCAAGCTCCACAGCAGCAACAGCACGAACCAACCGGTACTTACAGGCTCAGACTTGAGATCATCAACAGCATAGTGTGAAGACTTTCTCAAATCCTAACCCAGGCCGTTCTGAACCGGATTCCCCCGAAAGGGATAACACGGACACACCGAAGTGCACCCACAATTCAGTGAGTCGCTGGAGATCACCCCACGACTGTTGACCGTTTGGGACAAAACACTAAGCGTAACCCACAAAGAGTTACCGAAGTGACCTGCTGTCAGAGTTGTTTGATGTTATTCTAGCAGGATTTCCATTCAATCATTGATAATCACAATTGTGACTTTTCTCATGAATGTTCTCGGCAGATTGCTAAGATCTGTGAAGGACACTTTCTTAATTTTACACCTGCTGCCCATGATGTAGAACAACAGAGTAATTCTAAGTGTACCTAAGAGATCTTTTTATGAATCTCATGACTCTAGACTTAATTAGTGCATATTTGTTTGGTCGTCGGAGGCATGGAGCAGATAGCCTCCTTTTCAATATCAACACTCTCGGAATGAGAGGTTGATAGATGATGAAGGGTTCTCCGTGAGAATGAAACAAATGTCTTTTGAGAGACACCTGAGTGGCTTAGAAGGTTTAGTGCAGTGCGTCACTGGGTCCATGACGTCTTTGTTCTTCAATACCGGTGATGCTCATCAACCAGTAGATTATGAATTGAACCCGGTGTCTGCCCTAAGGTTGAACAAATGGAGGGCTATTTCTTTTCACCCTTTTCTTTGCTTTTCTTTTTAATTCTTCAACCCCTTCTTTCTCCGTTCATTCATTTTCTCCTTTTTTAATCATACCTAGGACTTTCTAGTTCTAAACTATTGGTGTTGTCCTTGGGTAGATCCCTCCGGCTCTGGCGGATCATAGGACGGTTTTCCCTAACCTTAGTCACCTTATAACTCCATGACTATCCTAATGATGCCATGAAACCAAACCTTTTGAAAATCTCTCAAAGTGTTTATGATTGTAAAACACATTTTGTTAACACTTTGAGAGTTTTGTTATTTTCAGAAGAACTCCCCCTTAACATGTGCTCATATGTAAATCACTTTGAAATTTGCACATGTCGGGAAGAGTTGGCACTTTTTTGAATTGATTGACTTTCAATGAACATGACCTTCGCGAGACACGCTTACATCACCAGTTGGACTGGCTTGAAATTATTACCCGTCCCGGTCATATTCAAAGATCGTCGCTCGAAATTGGTACATTCTACTCAGATATATCCTTCGCGAGACATGCTTACATCACCAGATGAACTGGCTTGAAATTATTACCCGTCCCGGATATACCTTTTCGACTACTGACTGTTATTATCGTCAATTCGAGGGTCAATTCTTGAGTCTTACACTCATGAGATTCCAGCAGTGAGATACCATATTTTAATCACTTTTTCATTCTCCCTCTCAAAAATAGCATAATAATGTTGTTTTTGAAAAACTGTTGATTAAAATATGCTCTTTTTTGAGGTGTTTGTGGAAGAACGTCAAGAACGTTGGTAGTTTTGAAACAAAGATTTTTCAAATACTCCCCCTTAACAAGGGAGTACTTGTCCTTATGAGCAGAATATTTGAAAAAACTTTAGAAAACATTCTGGTTTTAATTCTGCTCATAAGTAAGAAGCTTTCGCTCCTTTTTCAGGATTGAGGCACTGAAGCGTACCTCAGGGTCCTTTCTTTACAAGAGCGGGTTGTACACTGTTATGTGTGCACAAGCCGTAATAATGATTAAGTATGAATAAGATGATGAATAATTTGAACAAATAATAAATGTAGTACCAGTGTTCATTACTCAGGACGGCGAAATGTGAGAATGTTAGGAATTTTAGCTCGACCTCCAACATAACTTTCCAACCGACGCATCTGCTCCCGAAGCTTAATCTTCTTATCTATCCTTTTCACAAACTTCCTTGCTTGTCTTTTCTCCTTCCCGCCCCACTTCAACTCTTTAGCCAACTTCTCGTCCTTCAAGATCTTCTCAAGTTCAGATTTGACTAGTTGGATGGTTGGGTCACTGAACTTACGAAGATCTTCGAAACCCATAAATCTTGTACCAGCTCTCTTTCTATGATAGTATACTCCAAATGGTTTGTACCCAAAGGTGTATGGTTGCTGATCATGAATGTTTTCTGGTGCAAAGTCTGGCTTGGTGAGATTTAGCATGGTTTGATAACTTTCAACTCCAAGATGAACATCTTCAACCCGTTGTCGAATCACCATATTGCGAATGAAGATGAGAAGGGAGTTGATGATAGCATACTGAAGCCGTCAAGGGAGGTGTTCAAGTTTTCCCTGAATCTTCAATAGATACATGTCCTCGATATCATTGGGGTTAAGGAGAGGATAGTCAGCTTCGGTGAACACATACTCCTTATCATTGCTTCGTCTTACAACGATCTTTGTTAGAAAGTTATACCTATACATAAACTCTGTTTCAGCATTGACGATAGACATAATCCTATGACTGCTCCATACCTCGTCCCCTGTTCTTCTCATGGCCATCATATATTTGTAGTACAACCTCCGCAGATTTGGCCAATGATGGATCCCAAACACAGCATCTTCATTATACTTCTGTATCTTTCTGCTCCAAAGATTTTTGATTTGTTCTTCAAACCCTTCTAAGGCATACCTGGCTGCCGGGTATTTGGTAAGTGAGGTGGCATATCTCTTCTCAGGGTTCGTGCTACCGTACATGAGGTAATCTAAATCTTTGTTGAAGAAGTGTGCTATGGGTAACTTGAGGTTGTGAGGTGGTCCGACAAGAGGTAAGGGTTGCGTGTAGTTACGAGGAGGTAACGGTTCTTCAGTTGATTGTTCTTGCGTCCAGTTGATGTTATCGTTTAAGGCTCTAGCTACTTGTTCAACATTGTACTCGAATTCCAGCTCTGATGTTGAAACAGTTGAAAATTCTATGAATCCACTTTTGCGAACTCTGATGATATCTTTCAGACCTAGTTGCTGGACTTTCATCACCTTTTTCAATCGTTTGGCGAAGTCTACAACTGATCCTTCCACTGGTTCATCATTTATATCAACAGAATAATCGTCAACCATTTGATCAAACCAATCATACTTGTGAGCTGATGGATCAACCCACTCAGGTAATGGAACATCTTTAACAGTGGCAGAAGGAGCGACTACTTCTTGGATTAGAATAGGAGCAAAAGGAGTTTCATGGTCAGAGCTTGGATCATCAAAGAATTCTGTAGCTTCAAATGCTCCGCCTCCACGAGAAGGAATAAATGTTGTTTGGCTGCCTTTCTTTGTTGTGCCAGAAGAGGGTGTGGTGGAAGTCCGACCTGTTGATGATGACGGCTTAGTCCTTTTCTTTCCGTGAGCATCTGGATCATCTTCATGTCGTCTTTTGGTTGATTTGGTGGGTTTGCATGTTTCAGTTAGTACTACAACTTCCTCTTCTTCTGCTTTGATGGATTCCTTAAGTGCCTCTCGAAGCTTTGCTTCCTTGGGATCATCTTTAAGTTCTTGCAACATCATCCTTTTGCTTTCTATTCTCGATGGATGTTGTGGCACTGTTCTGAGTGTGATTGGAGTGGTTTTGACCATCTTTGAGACTATCTTCTCCAAGTCCTTCTGGACGTATTGTTTGATCAATCTGGGAATGGATTCTTCAATAAGCTTTTCTACTTCAGCAGTTATCTGAGTATTGATTCCTTCAACATTCTTGGCTGCTTTATCTTCAGCTTCACTGATCTTTTGATATATTTCTTTGTGTGCTTTATTTTCAGCTTCATATCTTGTTGTTATCTTTTCTTCAAGTTCTTCTGCTTTCTGTTTCATCTCATCTTCAAGTGCTTGAACCTTTTGTTTTATCTCATTGTACTCTACTGTAGACTGAGCCACAGATGATGGTGGTGTTGGTGGAGGTGCGTTTGTATCGCCGTGTTGTTCCTGTGAATCCTTCTCACTTTCTTTACCATTTCCATCCTTGTCATCATCTTCATTATCATCATCTTCTTCATCATTTTCATCTTCATCATCATCATCATCATCTTCATTATTAATATCATCTTCATCATTTATCTCATCTTCCTCATCTTTGTCATCTCTGTCAGAATCTTCATCTTCAGAATCAGTAGCTGATAGATCGTGTGCTTCAGAATCATCACTTCCTTCCTCAGAACTTCTAAGAGTTGTTGATTTAAATCCCTCTGATTCTTCTGGTTGTTCAATAATATGTGATGCAGATTCTCCTTTTCTAAGTTTTCCTTGTCTCTTTTCTTCCTCAGCCTGTTCCTTTAAACTTTCTTTTCTGGCCTTCTTTAATGCTCTTTTCTCTTCTTCTTCAGTGAAAGGTTCTCGGATTGGAGAAAAACGTGTTGTTGTGAACTTGATAGATTTTCCTCTTCCAGGTTTTAGAGTTTTATCTGAAGTGGCTAAAGCTGTCTTGAATTTCTCAGCACCTTTACCTTTTTCTAAATTCAACCTTTCTTCTTCTTGTTCTTCATCACCAGATTCATCCCTTAACAGCATCTCTGAAGTTGGTTTAGAAACCACTTTCCTTTTCTCAGGAATTTTTGATTTCTTAGATCGAGCAGTCTTGGCTCTGGCTGGGATGTCTTTTCCCTTTGGTGATTTTGTATCTTTTGGTTTGCCTCCCACCATGTTAGCCTTAACTGCTTCATCATACATCTTGTATGCCTCTGTGTTCTTAAGTTCTTCACTCAACAAGTATGGTGGAATTCTTGCCCCTTGGATTGAAGAATAACTTAGAACTTTGGTGAGAATACGGTCTCGTTTCTCAGTATGCATCTTTTCAGTTGAAGGTCGTTTGAGTTCAGAGTGTCTTTGTATAAAGCTGATGCGTGGTTTTGCAACCTTACAACAGGTTTTACCTCTCAAGGGATCTCAAGAGGCTTACAACCCCACCAGGCAGTGTACCTGACCGATGTAGTATAGTGTAGTGGTAAGTACGGGGGATTGATCGTTCTCCACAGGGAATAGTGTTCGTTAGGTATGAAAAACTACTCTAATAGGTCTAAGGGTGAGAGAAGATTCTTTTTTATGTTTTTATAATTTTATGAAAGCAAGTAAAATCTCGGGTTTGAAAGAGTGGGCGGAATTAGTCGCTAATCAACTAACCCAAATTACTACGAATGCAAATAAAATAAAATAACAGAAAATGAAAAGGTTGGTGAAAACTTATGTGGAGGAAAATGTGTTTACTTAGATTTCCTTACTCCCTAACTATCTTTTACCGGTTGATTAGTGTGTATTAGTCGCGTGGATGACGGGTGTATTCCTTAATACCATTTGTGGGGTGGCGTACGTACTTCCCCAACTCTACAAGCTCCTACTTCACTCCTATGTCGAGCCGGCTAGGAAGCTCCTAACATGGGATCACTAGAATTCGCTTGTGCATTAAATACAACCATAAAAACCTTTAGTACGCATTGGTTCATGTTTCTTAAGACGTTCAAGCAAGTTACCGATTAGGAAGTTAGCCAGTTTTCTTAAGCCTAACATAGATAAACAATCATCCAATACAACTAACAACACACTAATAACCAATAATCAATAGCTAGGTTTCATTAGATCTAAGCAAACACAAGATAAATCTAGCCTAACATGTTAAACAAAAGACAAGAACAAGATAGAATCAAACAACACATAGACATATTGAATGATTAATTGATAACTTATCTTCAATGTAACATGGAAGATCTCAAGGCAAAAAGCCTTGAAAGAGCTGCCAAATTCGTCCTAGGGTTTTCACACACAAAGTTCCCCAATAAGTTCCACACTAATGACAAAGAATTGCAAAACTATATATAGATTTTTAGATCTGACGGCGTCACGTTATGGAGTGTGACGCCGTCACCTCGCCGCTTTTAGGGTTCTCGGATGACCTTCTTGACGTCGTCCCTCTTTAGCTCTCCAAAATCCGTTCTGGCCTATCAAGGCTTGACGCCCTCAGACTATGAACGTGACGCCGTCCCTCTTTAAATTATAACGTGACGACCTTGATCAAATTAAAGGGTGACGCCGTCAGAATTCCCATGCAATTTTCACTGGCTTATCATGAGTAAATTTCACATCCACCACTTTTTCCAAGCCATGACGCCGTCCAGGCATAATCCTGACGCCGTCAAAGGTAACTTCCAGCCGATTTTTGAGACTTTGTCGTTTTCTTCACTTTTATGCTCCAAAAACGTCCAAAATGCCTCCTTTTCCAGATTTCTCCTCAAAAGTACCTAAAATGACAAAAGGAACGATTTAGGGCAATATTTGATCAAATAAATACGATTTAGGGCTTAAATGACCCCTTAAAAGCGGTACACTTTTCGCTTCATCAAATACCCTTACACTTGAGATTTGCTTGTCCTCAAGCAAATGTGCTTTTATTCTAATCAAAATACAAGTTAGGGGTCATTTAATGCTAGCATAAAAGTAATTACAACAAATAATCATTCCACTTTAATCATAATAAGCACGGAGATTATAGACTAGCACCTCACAAGTAGTGTTTAGATACTCACATCTCTCAAGTGTCATAAAAATAAATCTCATAAATGAAAACGGATAATATCTCTCACTACCTGTCATAGCAAATAGATTACCATAGGCTTGGGAAAGGATCGAAAACCTCCTCCACTAGGCGTAAGCACCTAAGATAAACTATCAAAGAGGGCTTTTAAATGGGTTATAACGTTAGGTGTAGGGAAAAGGAAAACACGGTTTTGTTGGATAAAGGATATTTTATTGGTGGCGAGTTAAAGATCTTGATTAATTACATGTACTATACAATGTTGCTAAGCCAAGACTCGACTCAATCTTAAGCTAAAAACAAAATAACAAAAACATAAAATAAACATAAAATAAAACGGGATGGCAGTCCGTATGTTTTTTCTACTTTTCTTTTTCTCATTTTTTTTATTTTTCTTGAATTTTTTTTTTTTTTTTTTTTTTTTTTTTTTTTTTTTTTTTTTTTTTTTTTTGCATACACTTTTGCCCTACCATCCAAAATAATACATCATAGGGGCATTGCATTCCCCTTACACTTGAACTTTTACATAACTTTATAAAAAACTATTATAATGACTCGAATTAAGATAATTGAAAAACTTGGAGTACTTTTTAAATTATTTAGCACATATGGGGGTAATAAATGATGTTCTTCCCCATTACTCCATTACACTAGTACTTTACCCATGAGTCCCAATCGTCCCAAAACAATATGTACAAGGATATGACTCGACTTAGCAACCATGTAATCAACTAGATAATTAACTTGGGTTTAAACAAATGTTGTAACAATAATGCACTAAAAATGAGTGCATACAAGGTAGGCTAAGGCGATTTGGGTGTACATTTAGTGGGGTGTAAACAAATTCTTCCTTTAAGTAAAATGCTTAAAGGTCGAAACGAAAAGATAGGCTCTGAGGGGTGTACTAGGGGTATCGTGCACTAAAAATAAGTACAACGCAAAGGGTGTGGGAGAATCACTTGACTAATGTAGCCAACGTAATTATAACAAAATCACAGGTGTAAAACAATGGGTTAATCCTAATGCCTCTTATCATGTAGTAAATCTAACTACACGAATGTAGTCTCACTTGTGGCCTCGGAATGGTCCTAACGCAAGTTCTAGAATCTAAGTGCTACCGGCACACACATCATAGCATAAATGCTTTTCCTACCAATTCTAGGGGCGAACCTCACATATTTGGGGGTGGAAAATTTTTTAGTGGTACGGTTTTTGTGCTAGTCATATAACTCCTATCCGTGAGACGCTCATTAAGATCAAAGTTTCACTCCTATATGTTGTAAAAAAATTTAAATTTGGCACTAAAATTGCCCTAACAGGTATTTCTCTCAGTTTTTATTACACATCTACTATTAAACAAACAAAAATCAAGCGCAATTGCATTCTCTAAAATCGTACTTTTACCCCCCCCTTACACTTAAGATGAACATTGTCCCCAATGTTAAAATAACAAATGTAAAAGCATAAAGTAAAAGAATGAAATCAAATACTCCCCTGATTCGCTCGGTGGATAATGAAGTAACACGGTTAGATCTTCTTCCAAAGATAATGTAAAAGCTTCATGACTAATGCATCGCCATAAGCTTGATCCAAAAACATTTCCTTGTCCAAAATAACCTGTTAAACCTGAGAAAACAAACACGAAAACCTGCATAACATCGGCGGGATAAAATCTATATGTAAGGATATAATGCTTGTGGGATGATAATTTTTCAGATTCCTGGAGATTATAAGTTATAGATTTAATAAAAACTTTTTATGAAAACAAAACTTTCAAAAATTTTCAGAAAATTAAACCTGACGCCGTCAGGTTGTAAAGCCTGACGCCGTCAGATATGATCTGACAGAATTCTCATGTTACGTTTCCGGAAAATTTTTGGAAAAACCTATACCTTACTTCCTGGAAATCCTGCAAAACATCATTATGACTCGATACAAGCATTTGACTCAAACAAATACTAATATGTATGTTAATTTAATATTATTATGATTCATGTTCATTTGTTCTAATAAACCGATTTGACTTTCCCTTACACTTATCTTTTGCAAAATACCTTTATATGTAGTTAAGACGAAGTTAAAAACAAAATAAAGCATTTTCACAATTTTAGTTTTGAACATGAATCAATAATAATAAAATTTAAACATACATACGGAAACAAATAAAATCAAACAAACAAATAAATAAACACACAAAGCAAATAAAACAAATAACGCTTGGGTTGCCTCCCAAGAAGCGCTTGTTTTTGTTCGAGTCATGAGCCTGACTCTACCCTTATTTAATGGATAAAGGAGAGGTTTTCCCTACACTTAGGATTAAGTGCGGGTGATAGTAGCGATACACACCAGCTCGGTAGGAGTATGCCACGTGAGGAAAGAGTGGTGGATGAATTATATGCTCAAAGATGTGGGATCCAATCATCATAACCTTACTTAGTTCAATTGGGTTAGTGGGCGGATTAAGATTTTCTCCTAGAAAGGGATCATCTTCTATCAACTTCGAGAGACTCCAAGTTAAGAATCCACTTTGACCTAATAAACCCGGTTTAAACCCATAATGTTTCTTGTGATCAATCATAAATGGGTGATGTAAGTATGTAAGGTCATGGTTCACTCCTATGTTAGCTTCCTCTCTACAAGGCTTAGAGTCTAATACCTTCAGCGTAACACTACCCGGACTATATGGTTTGATGGGTGGGTCGGGACCTAATTCAATTCCTAAGTTCACATCTAAGGATGGAAGATTAGGTAACGGTTTTGGTTTAGGCTCCGGTTCATCAAAACTAGGAACTTCCATAGAACTAAAAGAAAGGTTATGACTACAAGTATTCAAACCTATTTCTTCTAGTTTTGTTTGGTCCAAGGGTTCTACTTCAATTGGGGTTCCTATAGTCCCTTCTACTTCTTTCGGGTAAGTCACGGGCGGTGTGTATGCCTCGAATGATGGTAGGACTTGTGGGGTACTTTGTAGGTTTGTGTTATTTACCTCATCCTTCCTTGTCTCTATATCAATTATATCCACATCATGTGTTTTAGTAGAATCTAACCCTAACATTTTCCCAAGTATCTCAAGTGCTTCTCTAGGCATCTCAACTTCTATGTCCGAATCATAAGGATCATCCTCAATATTCTGACTGCTATATTCAAATTGCCTAAAAGATTCATCATGTGTTTCTTGAGATTCAACGTCATCAATCATAAAACCTAGGTCTTTTTGATTAATGTGATCATGTTCGGCTAAATCCTCCATCACATCAAGGTCACCTATGTGTTCATCTTGTATTATGGTAGGGCCTAACCATGACATGCACTTAGGTACCTCAACTCTACCCACCTCATTCCTAAACAAACCTTCCGATTGATTTATCCAAATACCAAATAGGTCTAAGCTTGCATTTTTTGGGTCACATGTTCCACTTCTTTTTTGGGCGAGAATCTCAAAGATTTCCCATGCCTCTTCATCACCATAATCCCACATTTTCCCATCTTCCATATTTTCAATCTCCTGCTGGGTTTGGCGGTCGATACGAGTGTAAAAGATTTGAAGTGGAAACAATAAGTCAAGACCATGATGAAAGACCTTTTTTAATAAGTATTTGAAACGAGTCCATGTATCGGAAAAAGATTCACCATTATGTCGACGGAACATAAAGATGTCATTTTGGAGTGGAAGGGGTAGATTATGTAGTGGATTCACGTTCTCCATAATGGTGAACGGAAGAGTCAATGGAAATTTCTTTTACGAACAAAGACACAAAGAAAAAGATAGACTAAAGAAAATCCTAGAAAAATAAAATAAAAATCTCACTAGAAGGGAATCTAGTGAGTAGACCTATAAAATAAAAATTCAACCTAAACAATAACTATTCCCCGGCAGCGGCGCCAAAAACTTGATGCGTGGTTTTGCAACCTTACAACAGGTTTTACCTCTCAAGGGATCTCAAGAGGCTTACAACCCCACCAGGCAGTGTACCTGACCGATGTAGTATAGTGTAGTGGTAAGTACGGGGGATTGATCGTTCTCCACAGGGAATAGTGTTCGTTAGGTATGAAAAACTACTCTAATAGGTCTAAGGGTGAGAGAAGATTCTTTTTTATGTTTTTATAATTTTATGAAAGCAAGTAAAATCTCGGGTTTGAAAGAGTGGGCGGAATTAGTCGCTAATCAACTAACCCAAATTACTACGAATGCAAATAAAATAAAATAACAGAAAATGAAAAGGTTGGTGAAAACTTATGTGGAGGGAAATGTGTTTACTTATATTTCCTTACTCCCTAACTATCTTTTACCGGTTGATTAGTGTGTATTAGTCGCGTGGATGACGGGTGTATTCCTTAATACCATTTGTGGGGTGGCGTACGTACTTCCCCAACTCTACAAGCTCCTACTTCACTCCTATGTCGAGCCGGCTAGGAAGCTCCTAACATGGGATCACTAGAATTCGCTTGTGCATTAAATACAACCATAAAAACCTTTAGTACGCATTGGTTCATGTTTCTTAAGACGTTCAAGCAAGTTACCGATTAGGAAGTTAGCCAGTTTTCTTAAGCCTAACATAGATAAACAATCATCCAATACAACTAACAACACACTAATAACCAATAATCAATAGCTAGGTTTCATTAGATCTAAGCAAACACAAGATAAATCTAGCCTAACATGTTAAACAAAAGACAAGAACAAGATAGAATCAAACAACACATAGACATATTGAATGATTAATTGATAACTTATCTTCAATGTAACATGGAAGATCTCAAGGCAAAAAGCCTTGAAAGAGCTGCCAAATTCGTCCTAGGGTTTTCACACACAAAGTTCCCCAATAAGTTCCACACTAATGACAAAGAATTGCAAAACTATATATAGATTTTTAGATCTGACGGCGTCACGTTATGGAGTGTGACGCCGTCACCTCGCCGCTTTTAGGGTTCCCGGATGACCTTCTTGACGCCGTCCCTCTTTAGCTCTCCAAAATCCGTTTTGGCCTATCAAGGCTTGACGCCCTCAGACTATGAACGTGACGCCGTCCCTCTTTAAATTATAACGTGACGACCTTGATCAAATTAAAGGGTGACGCCGTCAGAATTCCCATGCAATTTTCACTGGCTTATCATGAGTAAATTTCACATCCACCACTTTTGCCAAGCCATGACGCCGTCCAGGCATAATCCTGACGCCGTCAAAGGTAACTTCCAGCCGATTTTTGAGACTTTGTCGTTTTCTTCACTTTTATGCTCCAAAAACGTCCAAAATGCCTCCTTTTCCAGATTTCTCCTCAAAAGTACCTAAAATGACAAAAGGAACGATTTAGGGCAATATTTGATCAAATAAATACGATTTAGGGCTTAAATGACCCCTTAAAAGCGGTACACTTTTCGCTTCATCAAAAGCGTGAGATGAGAAGTTTTGTGAATCTTGGGAATGGAATGGGTGGCAGTTCTGTACTCTGAAGAAACTTGGTACCAAGATAGACCATATCCTTCCAGATAAGATTTGCAAAGTCTAGGTGTTTCAGATTGATTACCCTACAAAAGAATTGCAAGTGTTCCATTCTCAGATGTTCTAACCCAGTTGCTTTTCCAGTGATGCAGTTGATAAGAATTGAGTACAAAGTTAGCCAAGGTTGAGGGAAATATTTTCTCTCCACTTTGTAGCTTGAAGTTATCTCAACCTCTTGATCATCATAACCAATGAGCTTTAGTGTTCTGATCATTTCTTCAAGAGTGGGATCCTTTTCGAATTCTGAGAAATCACCTGAGACTGCTTTTGGAAGGTTTAGTTCAGATCTAAGTGATTCAACCTTGAAAGTGATTGTTGTGTTGTCAAGTGTAACTGTCATAGTTTCTTCGTCTTTGCTTATGATTAGTGATTCCCAAAACTGATACAAGTAGACTTCAGGAACACTGGCGGTTTTTGACAAAGTTGGACTAATGAAGTGTCTTTCCAGAATATCCCTGATGATGAGACATGTTTTGTGGCACCTAAGCTTCTGAAACTCAATCCTTGAATTGCAGTAACCAATCTGTCTTTTCTTTCCTTCTGGTTGTCTGTTGATAGATGCTTGTGACATGGTGCGAGACATTGTTAATCTGTTCAATGCAAATACCAATAGCAATACCAAGAACACCATATATATGTGTTAGATAAGTGACCATGATACAATGACTCTATCCTATAGTACATTCAATACCAGATAGAACATATAGCATAAAAACATATATCCAACAATATACATGACAGATCATAGCATTTCGGTTACTGGATCAGTAATGTCAACACATAAGTCACATTCAACACAAGGTTATACAGTTACAAAACACCTTTATTGGACAACAAGCAATTCATAATCAATTGAAGCACAAGATAAGCAGCCACATATAGATTCAACTTAAACACAGCTATGGCTAAACTTAGAAATGGCTACTATTGCACAATTAAACTCTAAGTCTGCATATTCAATCATTTGTTCAACTGTTAAGTCTGGTTTGATTGTTGGTTCGACTTATCTGTCCTTGTTCGACTAAGTGGTTCGATTAAGGATACTCGATCAAGTGATCCTGTCGTTCGATTAATGTAGTCGAATGACTAAATTGATGAACTCAAATAAGTACATTTTATTACTATCATTTATCCTATTTATTTGACTTGTTTTACTATATTATGTATGAGGATTGATACTTAATCGTTTACTTTTGTAATTCTCAGGTAAAAACAAGCATTTGGTGAAACTTGGCGATTTTGGACTGATTATGGAGCAAAACATGCATAAAGTTAAGAGTCTACTGAAATGAAGAAGATCAAGACTAATCTGCTCCAGATGTGCCGCATCTCACTCATGACATGCGCCGCATCTCTATCAAGATATCACCAGATACGATCCAAGATACAAGAGGACATGCGCCGCATCTAATCATGGAGTTATGCCGCATCTTCTGGCGGTGTACGAATATTCCTGAATATTATAATCTTGGACCCCACGCGAAGTTAAGTACATGCGCCGCATCTACTCCTTAGATGCGCCGCATCTTCCCTCAGACAGAAACTATAAATACCCCAAGACCAGACGAATTTCGGGTGCATGATCAGAGTTTCGAAGACCGAACAGGAAAAACCCTAGGACGAATTCAGTCAAGGAGGCAGCACAAGACACACCCAAATCAAAGATACAAGAGCTGTAAGAAGGTGCTGCATGTACTTAATCCATTAAGTAGTTTTGTTTTATTGTGTTAGCAAACTTTAATTCATCAGGATTGGTGGCTTGTGTAATGTGACAACGAAAGATTGCACTCCCTTTAATACTTGCTTTCCCATCAATTAAAGTTTATATGTTGATGTCTTTGGTTACTACTTATTAGTGCATTGATTACCTCTGTGTCTATTAGTGGCTTGCGGGCATTTGACTGCGGGACATAATGTGGCTCCCACGGTTATTACTAAATTGATCACTTAGGAATAACTTTTAGACATAAGTAATCATTAAGGGTTTACTCGTCGATAAGATTAGGACCAACGAGAAAGGGTTAACTACATACACTTCATATAAAGCTATCAATAAAACAAGTGACAATCTACTTAATTATAAGGACAGCCCTCTTATTGTCTCGAGTATCTATCTGTGTACGTGTGTGCTACTTGCTGATTCGTGCCTATTGGTTTATTTTATTATTTAATTGCAAACAAATCGTGCCAGTCTCTCAGGCTGAAACCCCCTTGCGTTAGGATATTAAAATACTGATTAGAATAACGAGATAATACGTTCCACTCTTAGTGATCGACACTCTACTTACCATTATATTCATACTGACCGGGTACACTGCTCGTTAAGTGTGTGTGTTATTGATAAGTCGGCTAAATATAAATTTAAAACTTGAGTAGGCATTAAAACTGCTAAACCGCAACGACACATCACGCGCATCAAATGACTAAATTGATCGTTCGACTAAATTAGTTGTTCGACTAGATTGGTCGTTCGACTGATTATGTCGTTCGACTAATCTTTGTCGTTCGACTAATTTTGCTCGTTCGACTAGTATTGGTCGTTCGACTAGTATTGGTCGTTCGACTAGTATTGGTCGTTCGACTAGTATTTGTCGTTCGACTAATTTAGTCGTTCGACTAGTTTGCTTGTTCGACTAGTTAGGTCGTTCGATTAAACTATTCGTTCGACTAAATTGGTCGTTCGATTAGATAAGTCGTTCGACTAATCTTAGACGTTCGACTAAACTTGTCGTTCGACTAAATTCATCGTTCGATTAAATTAGTTGTTCGACTAATTTACTCGTTCGACTAGGCTTAGTCGTTCGACTAGTTTGAGTCGTTCGACTAAAACACGAATCGTTCGACGTAATTGGATGTTATCTCCTAACTCGGAGATAACATGATCTTCTTGAGTCCTACAATCTCCTTAGAAATCATTTACACATTAAGCAATAATTCACTCAGTCAAATCAGTCCTTTTAACACTTCGTTCGACTATTATCCGAACCCTAAGTCAAGAACATTCATACAATCGATAAGCCCCTTATTACACAACACATTCTAACCTGTTAAGCACACTCAATTTCATTCAATATCTTCTCAAATCAATAGTTCAAGAAACCCCTAATTCGATTGACTCTTATGAATATGCTAACAGTCATAATAAGCACTTAACACTCAACAACAGTTAGACAATCAATCTTGAGACCTAATGAATGCTTACAATCGATCAAGATTAAAGAACTGATGACTTAGTGTTCGTTCGATGAAATAGGCGGGCGTTTGTTCGTTCGATGAGATAGAGAGAAAGTGAGATGAAAAGTGAGAGTGTTGAATATCTGTTTTGACTAAGTTGGCTTTTTATATTCCAAAGAAACTTTCAATATTTGGCACCTTTAGTCCTTAAACTTGTTAACCTATTCTTTTTACATTCCAAAGCTATCCTAAATGTTATAAGTTAACACTTTTAAGTCCTTTATGTCCAACTTATTATCCTTTTAAACCCTTGATAGTCTTGATGAGATAGATAATTTTCATGAAGAATGATTAGATGACGAAGAAAGGTGAACAGTGTGCAAAGATATCTCCCCCTCAAAATATGATCAATGTTTGAAATATCTGAAAGAATTTGAAAGATTGAAATCATATTTTGAAGAAAATTTACTTTTGCACACTCAAATAGTAGTTTTTTTTTTTTTTTTTTTTTTTTTTTTTTTTTTTTTTTTTTTTTTTTTTAACAATATATATTTACAAGATAGTGAGAGAGCATGACTCGACTAGTTGTTCTTGAGAAAGTTCGCTAATTCTGGAGGAGTCAAGCATCTCATTCCAATTTGGTGAACCAGTTTCACAAAACGATCATGAGGTAAAGCCTTCGTGAAAAGATCCGCCAATTGGTGTTCCGTTCCGACAAAATACAACTCAACGGTACCCTGCTCCACATGCTGCTTGATGAAGTGATATCTGAGAGCGATGTGTTTGGACTTAGAGTGTTGCACAGTGTTGCATGAGATAGCGATGGCACTTTTGGAGTCGCAGTACATCGGAATTTTGTTGAATATGTAACCATAATCCATGAGTTGTGATCGCATCCAAATGATTTGAGCACAACAGGCAGACATAGCTACATATTCTGATTCCGTGGATGATAGAGACGTACAATCTTGCTTCTTTGACTGCCAGGACACCAGCTTATCACCGAGAAATTGAACACCACCAGATGTACTCTTTCTTGTATCAATACATCCCGCATGATCCGCATCTGAAAAAGCAGTTAGTGCAAAACCAGAATCCTTTGGATACCAGATCCCCAAATTAATGGTTCCCTTGATGTATCTAAGGATTCTTTTGACAGCAGATAAATGTCTTTCTGTTGGGTTAGATTGATAGCGTGAACACAGGTATGTGGCAAATACAACATCCGGTCTGCTAGCTGTGAGATACATAAGAGACCCAATTATGCTACGATAATTTGTAGGATCAGTGGGTTTCCCATGTATGTCAGCATCTAGCTTCGGGGATGAGGAGGACATAGGGGTGTTATAGGTGTCACTAGTTGTCATGCCATGCTTCTTTAATATCTCTTGTGCATATTTAGACTGACTCAAGAATATACCACGAGGTGATTGGTGAACTTGTAATCCTAGGAAAAAATTTAATTCACCGATCATGGACATCTCAAAGTTTTGTTTCATAAGTTTTGCAAAAGCGTTTGAGTACTTTTTATGGGTAGACCCAAAAATGATGTCATCCACATAAATTTGTACGATGAGAATGTCCTCCCCGTGTTTTTGTATAAACAGAGTCGGGTCCACAGATCCTTTAGTAAAATGATTAGCAAGCAAGAATGCAGCAAGTTTATCGTACCATGCCCTCGGGGCTTGTTTAAGGCCATAGAGAGCTTTCTTAAGCCTGTAAACGTGTTGTTGATGTTCTGGATCGACGAAGCCCTCTGGTTGTGAAACATACACCTCTTCACGAAGTTGTCCGTTCAAAAATGCTGTCTTCACGTCCATTTGGTAAACTGTGATGTTCTTATGAGCCGCGTACGCCAGGAACATTCTCACTGCCTCTAGCCTAGCCACTGGAGCAAAGGATTCCTCGAAGTCAATTCCTTCTTCTTGGCTATACCCTTTAGCAACCAACCGAGACTTGTTACGAATAACCGTTCCTTCTGCATCCAGCTTATTTTTCCAAATCCATTTTAATCCCACAACATAAACTCCATCTGGTTTTTCAACAAGTTCCCAGACTTCCAATCTTTTGAACTGATCCAACTCTTCTTGCATTGATTCAATCCAATTGTCGTAAGTCATGGCCTCTTTGATATTTTTCGGTTCAGCTTGACAAACGGTGAGAGCATAAATGCAGGTTTCACCATCTGTGTGGAGTTTCTGTCGTGTCATAACTGGTTTATCTGGATTGCCAATCACATTAACTAACGGATGATCCCTTGTCCATTTATGAGTTGATGGGTAGTGTTGAATGTTGTGATGATGATATGACGGGTCCATGTTTCTCGAAGATGATTCTCCGGTATCTAGAACGGTTGGTGGTGGAGCAAATGGATTAAAGAAGGCGTTCCCGTCATATCCTGATGGTGTTGGAACATTGTTAGAAATGGGGGATGAATCTTCAACTGCAGGTTGAGGTGTTTTCTCCATTGATGATGATGATTCAGGTTGTGGTGCATCATCAACAACTACTGTAGAGGTAGATGCTGATGGATCAGGTGCTTGATGTGGAAGTTGTTGAGCAGCGGAACTGGTGGAAGCATCTGATGCACTAGTAACCCGAACGTCATCAAACATTGGTGCAAAAAAATCTTCCAGATCCTTCCTGTTGAATGGTAGGGGTGCAGCCGAAGATTCAGGGAAGTTAAGACGGTTATGTGCGGGTTCTAAGCGGTCTTGCTCAGAAGCCATTTCAGTGAGTTCATCAAAATTAGCGTGTATGGTTTCTTGAATATCCCCAGTCCGACGTTTCCAAATTCGGTATCCCTTGGAGTTCTCACAGTATCCTACAAATATCCCAATATCTGCTTTAGCCTTAAGTTTACCAAGATCATCTTTATCATTCTTCGGATAACACAAGGCTCCAAAGACGTGAAAATAGTTGATGTTTGGTTTTCTTCCTTGTATAAGCTCATATGGTGTTTTGCTGTGGCGTTTGTTGATCATGGCACGATTCTGAGTATAACAAGCAGTGTTGACAGCTTCAGCCCAAAGATAATCTGGTAATTGAGCATTGATCAACATAGTTCGAGCTGCTTCCACGAGTGTACGGTTTCGTCTTTCAACTACACCATTTTGTTCTGGAGTGTGAGCTATGGATGTCTGATGAACAATACCCTGTTTCTCAGTGAATTCCCGAATGATTTGATTCTTAAATTCAGTCCCATTGTCTGTTCTGATGATTCGGACGGTGTTACGGACTTGAACTTGAATCTTTGTGAGAAACGTGATGAGGATAGAAGGAACTTGATCTTTAGTCCGAAGAAAATAGACCCAAGTCCATCTTGAGTAATCATCTACTATTACCAGAATATACTTCTTCCCGTTAATACTCTGAACTCGCATCGGACCACATAAATCCATATGAAGCAGTTGTAAGACATGATCTGTGCTGTGTTCTGTTTTGAGAGGAAAATGAGCACGGTGACTTTTCCCTTATTCACATGCAGAACACAAGTGATCCTTGGCATATCTGAATTTAGGTAAACCGTCAACTAATTTCTTCTTGGCAAGGTCAGTGATGGTTTTAAAGTTGAGATGAGACAATCTTTTGTGCCATAACCAAGCCTTTGTGGGATGAGCCTTGGAGAGTAAACAAATAGGAGTAGAAGCTGTCATGCCTTCAAGAGAGATAGTATACAGACTGGTTCCGCGTTTCCCTTTCATGAGGTCGTTGCCTTGAAGATCACGAATAAAGCAAGTTTTCTCCCTGAATGCTACTTCCAAGTCTCCATCACAGAATTGTCCCACGGAGAATAAATTATGACCAAGGCCTTCAACATAATACACACGGCTGATTTCGATGTTCCCATTAATGTAATCCCATAGCCCATAATTGCAGCGAAGTGATCATTCCCGAATCTGACCGTTCCGATAAACTTAGCAATAAAGTTTTGAAGAAGTTTGAGATTGCCGGTCATGTGTCGGGAGCACCCGCTATCAACAATCCAAAGGACGATTTGAATCACCTGCATCACAAACATTGGAAACAGGTGGAGATTTGATAACGGTTGGATCCGCTGGGTTAGTAACACAAGAGGTTAGTACTTTAGGTAACCATTTAAAACCAAAAGTGTGCTGTAACCAACGTTGCCAGGTCCAACTAGTCTCTGCCTTTTTCCTAATGTATGCACTAGGTGAAGCAGTTGTTTTGGATTTGGGCTTGTTCATTGTCTTCTCAGAAACATCTAGTGGGGGCATTCCTAAAATGGACTTTGCACTGGTTTTAAGCCTAGAGGAAGCGCCACTAGTTCTTTTCTTTCTCTTAGTAAGCAAAGTTTTAGCAACACATTTTGTATGATCACCAGATAGTATGCTAGTACGACAAAAAACACAAGTAGCATCAACCAAAACATCTTCATTAACATTTAAAGATTCAGCATTTGTTACATCAATCTTAGAACTAGACTCAGATAAGTGCAATTCTATTCCTGATGTTACATTTGTCTTATTCAAACTACTAACTGGAACTTCTTCAGACTGAGATAACTTCATCCTAGGTTTCTTGACTCTATTCTTCCTCTGTTTCTTGTGAGTCTTGGAATGGCTGACCTTAGGTGTGGTTTCTAGTCCTGTGGAAGTACAAGTAGCTGAATTAGTGGTTACATTAGATGCTTGGGTATGTTCTTTGTCCACTACATACATCCCTAGGGCAATCTTATGAACATTTGTTTTGCTTTTGTCCAAAACTCTGATTTTCTTCTTCAGATCAATAATGGCGTGTTGAAACTCTTGATTTTGTGAGTCTAATTTTCTGTTGAGGTGGACTGTGTCATTTCGGTTTTGAAGAATTTCAGCCAGTTCCTTTTCATTTTCAACCAGTTTAATTCTTAAGAAAGCTTTTGTTTCCTTAAACTTTTCAGGAACATGACTGTTTTGAAATGATAAAGACGCTAAAAGATGTTGAAATTTAAGTTCAAATTCAACACTCTGTTTTTGACACCAGTCAAGCCTTTTTTGAAGATGAAAAACTTTGTTTTCCACATCATTATTGATCTGTCGAAGAATCTCATTCTCATGGACCAGATTATCAATCTCCATACGCAACATCTTACTATCCACAGCATGATCATTCACAAGTACAGCATTACCAGATTCATAGAGCGAATTCATAATCACAGACACTACGTCATAACACAAAACCTTTTCCAAGAGTCGATCATTTTCTTTTGCTAAAAATTTCCTTTGAAGTTTTTGACGTTGAACCTTGTCATCTTTAGCTTTGAAAATGGTTTGCATAGATGCTACTTCCGTTTGTAACTCCTCTTCCCATTTTGTTGCGCATTTCTTCAGATTTCTGACATGAGGAAGAATTTTCTTTTGAAGAATCTCTTTCTTTTCTTTTTGAACAGGAGAAAGAAAAGAAGAGATAGGAATTTGAGAACTAAACTCAATTTCATTCTCCAAAAGAGAAATGTCGTCCATAAATGTCTTAAAATATCGAAGAACCCGACATTTTGGAGGCATTTGTGGATCAGCAAGATCCTCTGTCAGACAATCTTTGAAATGTACAGCAGTCGTGGGGACAGAAGTTATAGACGAAGGAGCATTTATGTTTGTGTATGTTAACGTTTGTTCTGGATGGTCCTTAGGAGGGACAAATGATTTGCTCAAATGAGGTAGTGCATTATAGTCATAAGGTACTTTTGAAAATTCTTTTTGTGAATTTGATCGACCCTCAATCTTTTGTGCCAGAAAATCAGTTTCTTCATCAACAGAGTACATAACAACACGTTGAAAGGTATCATCTAACAAAAATGTTGCATCGTATAACTTGGGATTGTCTTTGAGTGCTTTGTGTGAATTACGGGGTGTGTCACTTCCAAGTGCAAAACTTACTCCTTTAGGACTTGGTTTTACAGTCAGTTTTTGAATTTGTGTTACCAAATTACCCGTTTTATACACAACATTTTGAAATTCTTTGAGTTTGGTTTCCAAATCCAGAATTTGATCAAGATATGAGTCAACACGTTTCCTAGTGGCTTGCTTTTCTTCAAGAAGATTTTTCTGAGATGTAGAAAGCTCAGATTGAGTTTTTAACAACTCAGAATTTAAAGCATCAATTTGTTTTTTTTAATTCAAATTGATCCTTTTCTTTTTGAGAGAAAAGCTCAGCTTTGGCTACAGTTAACTCACGAACTTGACTTTCTAAATTTTGAACTTTTACGTATTCTTGTTGGAAAGCCATTTCAAAACCTTTTTCACGTTTATCTTGTTTGAGATATCCTGAAAGTTGTTGTTTGTAGCACTCATTATCCTTTGTTAACAATGCAATCTTTTCTTTGAGCTTTTGATTGATGTCATTGCATTTTTCTATTTGTGACTGGGTGGTCAATAACAAGGCCTGTAATTCCGAATCTTGATCATTCAAATGATCTTTTTGTTCAATATGATCACAATGGTCATCATCAAGGAGATCATCAAAAGAGACAACGGTTTTATCATCATCAAATGATACAACCGTGTTAATTTGATCATCAGATGGTGATGAAAATGAATCATGTTGGTCAAAAGTTTCATTTGTAGATGAAGATACAGATGGTGACGCAATTTCATGTATGAGACATGTAGAATCAGGTACCTGAGAAAGACCATCGGTATCATAGACCGGGCCTGACTCGGACATATTCATTTCTTGCATATTAGCCATAAGCATGACTGCAGCATTTGCCTCTAGATCCTCCATTTCATCATCTGATTCCACATTAGCCATAAAATTTTGATCATTCTGAGTCAACCTTCCAGCAGCCTTTTCATCTTTGAGTGCCATCAGAAGAGCCTCTTTGTGATAAGCACTGCCCATTGTTCTTGGCTTCGGACAAGCATTTGCCATGTGACCGTTCCCCCCACAGTTATAACATGTGATAGACGTATTTGCAATGCCTCGCTGAACATTCCCAACAGTCGAATTTCCTCTCTGATCATTCCCCATATTGTTTCTGTTTGCCCCTGCAGTATTGAACCTATTTCCTCCTGACTGAACCCTTTGAGTACCATATCCACGATTTCCTGAACCATATCTGCCTGAAGACCTGTTTCGAATTTCTACTCTGCCATCATTAACAACTGCCTGATTCCTGGTATTTGAAGATGAACGAAGACGATTGTTGGATTTGGTGAATCTGCCAAATGCGTTAGCAATCAATCCAAATGCTTCATTAAGAGAGTTGAAAGCATCCTCTTCTTCATCATAATCTGCATTTGAGTACAGCATTGAATCGGTGTTGTTGTATGGAACCAGCTGGTTATCAGAGTATTGTTGTGGTGCTTCATAAGGAATGATTTGATTATGAGGTTGGGGTTGAGGACTTGGTTGAAACGATGAGTGGCCAAATTCCTGGTGTGGTAAAGAGAAGTTAGATTGAGCAACGAGAGCAAGTGAGTTTGATGTTGGTGCGGGTGTGAAACTGATGAGTGTGTAAATACTCATCATTTTTATCATATCTGAACTGCCAAAACATCCAAAAACACTCAAAAATGCATCAAAATACTGAAAATATCACAGGAGTGTGTTTTATAAGTTTCAAATGCAAAATGTTTGAAAACAATGGAAAAACAAACAAAGTTTGCATAATTGGCAGTTTCAGTCCCTCAACTTTCAAAACATGTCAAATCTAGTCCCTGATTATTCAAAACATGTAAAATATCATTAAAGGTCCTTGGGAATTCACAAGTTGTCAAAATAAATCCTTTAAAGTTAAAAATTGCAAATTGACAACTTTAGTCCCTCAAATTTGAAAAATGTCATATTTGGTCCCCGGGTATTCTAAATTGGAGAAAATACATTCATGGTCCTTGGGTTATTATAATATGGCAAAATTGGTTCCTTATAATACTTTGGGAAAATTACAACTTCAGCCCCTCAAAATCCAAAAACTACAAAATGGTCCTTGTGCTTATTTCCTATAAACCAAATCCGGACCATGTATTAAATTAACCCAAAAATAAAACCAACCCACTACCCTTTATTACTACCCAACCCAATATTATCTAAATCCTAAACCCAGCCCAACCATAACCTTTGACCCGGCCCAATCCCAACTTAATTAACTAAAACCAGTCAAACCCAGGTCAAACCCATCTTCCCTTTCACACAACCCCGCCAAAACCACCATACCTGAAACTAGGTGGTTTTTGGCCACCTTTCACCTCCACCTCATCACCCCAGTCACTAATCTCTCCCCTCCACCTCCACAAACACCCAAATTTCTTTAATTGTTAAAACCTGCTCAAGCTACTTTTGTCCTGATTTCCCGCCAAAATTCCACTTGGACGATTGTGATGAAATTGGCCAAACCAAAGGTCAAGATGTGGTGGGATATGCTCAGAGATGTCGACAAGGAGATAAAAGGCTATAAAGAATAGAGGAGAGGCAATGTAATAGATTATCTAGTGTAATTTTAATTATTTAGGTCATTTTTAATATTTTTCAAATTCCAGTGTTGAGTTTAGCTTTCAATCACTTTTATTAGTGTTATCAGTATGTACTAAATCTATTGTAAGTTTTAATTTCAGTGTAACAACCAATTTCAGTTAATGCAAATTTCATGTTCAAAAATCTCATATAGTGTGAATGTTGTTTTTAGCATTGTTTCTGGACTCATAAGATCACATAAGCTCCTTTATAGCTTATAAAAGCTATTAGTAATCCTTAAAATCAGTTAGTAATAAAAAAATTCAAAGATACAAAAACAGGTCAACAAAAGTCAAAGCTCAGGTTTTATGATGAAGATGGCTGGAGCATGGTAAATCTTTGATGGCCATGGGTTAGTGGCTTAGTGGGAAGCTATTAGGTGTGTTCATTGGCCTTGGTACTCAGTTGTTTGCTTGAATACAAGTTGTAAGCCATTTTCACTATTTTACCATTTTACTGTTAGAATACTTAAAATGCTTAGATCTTGTTATTTTCATGTTCCTTTGTTGTATGTTAGTGATATTGTAGAATAAAATTGTTAGTTTGTGTATTGAATATCTTAGTTGCTAATTATATCATTTAGACAGTCAAAATAGCTTAGTTGTGATACTTAGATAATTGTTGTTAGAATCTGTATTTTTGTGCTCATTTGATCTTATAACATCAGTATAAAGTGTTTGAAATCAGTTTCATGTTCTAAGTTGTTGATTTGTAACACTAATCATAGAACAAGTCTTGCTAAGAGTTGTTTGGATCAAGCTGCTTATCTGAGTTATTGCATGTTATTGGCTGAAATACTTGTTGCTTCATGTTAGTTTAGGTTAATAAAGATCATTGCAGTCATAACATATAGGTCTTATTAGTTAAAAAGTCAAAATCAAGTTTTAAATCCTTGTTTTCATTCACTGTTAGGATTTTAGATTCCAAATCTCATCACACTAGTTCAAAACTTGTTATAGTAGCTTAAATTCATCATATTCTAGCTTAATTTATCATAATCAGTCACTAGTTTAAGATCAAAACTCACCAAAGTCAATCCTTGTGATTTTCTGCAAAAGTCAATTCCACAGCAGACCTTGTGTTCTGGGTTGCTGATCTTTGATCCAATTGGACCTCAATTGGCTAGATTCTGATGGGGCTTTTCATGTTTTTAGATAGCCAGTAGTTCTACCTTGCTTTTGCCCCCATAATCTTCATCTTATCTGCTTATTTATAAGCTCAAAAGCTGCCTGCAAATTGACCTTATTCCTGAGATTTCTGTGTTAAGATTCACAACAGTCAATTGCTTAACCTGCTTAATCTCTTGTGGTTATTTGTGTTTTTTAGTTGATTTGTGGTTATTTTATCATATTAACCTATTCCTGAACTTTTGGCAACTTTATTTGCTTTTTAGCTTATTTTGTGCTTATAAGCAAACTGCTTATTAGCCCAAATCAGCCTTTTAGCCTTAAATAAGTTCCACTTTTAATTTTCCTAGCCTTCTAATATTAATTTAGACTTAACTTAAATTTTTCAGATTTTTCCTAAGTCATTTAATATTTTTAATCTTTTTAATTAGTTTATAATAGTAATTAAATCATAATAAATAGAAAAATAATCAGAAAAATATAATTCCAATTTTCATAATTTTCTTTTATCATTTTTAATCTAGGAAAAATATAAAAATATTTTTAGGCCTTAAGAAAATCAAAAATAGAAATAAAGTGATAGCTTCTATTTAATAGAATTTATCTTTTTAAATTTTAATTAAGTAATTTTCATTTTTATAATTTTATTAGCTTCCATTTACCTTATAGTATTTATATAAAAAATTTTAGATTTTTCTTTGATCTTTTAGTATTTATTAGAATTTTAATTAGTTTAAATAAATTATTAAATAGTTTTTAATTAATAATAATTAATTAATAAGTCAAATAAATAATTTTCTTTTTCCAATAATTTTCTTTTATTATTAGAATTGAAAAAATATAATTTTCATATTCGTAGGCTTTTTATTTCTTAAAACTCACTTTTTATTTCGTACGTTTACGTTTATTTAAATTTAAACGTACGCTTTTAGGTTTTTATACGTTTCTAGTTAACTTGTTTTTACATTCTTGTTTATATAGCTTGTTTAAAGCTATTTTCTTATCTCCTTAGTGTAATCAAAACCATAATCCCTTTTCTGTTCAATAACACTTGATCACGATCCGTTTTTAAAGCACAATTTCACATCTCGCTGGGACTTAAACGACCCGGGGATAAAACTATACTCCTTGGTTAATTGCATTGTGCTCTTAATTGTTTGACCTTTGTTGACCAACATCCGTGGTTAATATTAGTTGACTGTTTAGCACGTGTCAGAAACCTCCTCGTGCTGCAATTTCTTTATCCACTTCTGATTGATGTTGTCTGAGGTAATCATACATGAGTCCATATTTGACATCACCAATTTTCTTTGTCTACCTTACAAAAGTTGCATACTTCTGCCATTCAGGACCAAGACATCCAAGGAATTTTGAGTTAACAGCAATCTTTGGTAACTTTATATCATGACGATCAAGATCATTGATAATGTTGGTGAAACGGTGATAGTAAGATTCAATGGTTTCCCTGGTTCCATGATGAAGTGGGTGTACTCCATATACAACTTAGACTCAAGATCTTCTTGATTTAACTCTGTTCCTTCCATGAGAAGATGAACATGTTCCACATATCTTTGGCTGTCTTTTGAGCATCAATACTTCGGTAGATAGGATTGGGAATTCCTTGAAGTATGAAAGACATTGCCAATTGGTTTGCTTCTTGTTGTAATGTTTGCTCAGTTGTGTAGTTGGCAACAGGAGTGGGAGTGGTTGTTTCTTCTCTCTCTGAAGTTGCTGGAACAACAGTAGCTGGAATAGGATAGGGTCCTTCTTCAATGACTTTCTTGAGGTATTGACCATGAGGTTTTTTGAGTTCAACAAATCTGAGGAATCTACTAGCCCATTGCACGTAGTTACCCGGGGTTAGCATTGGTGGAGTTTCTTGACTTCCAGCTTCATGACGTGATTGCTGACTACTAATTGCCTCACACATCTTGTTAAACCAATGAGGTTCTCTGGAGTAGGATGGATAAGTCTGCAGTTGTTGATTCTGTTGCATGATTTGTTGTGGGGATACTTGTGGTGGAGAGAGAAATTGATGCTGTTGCACGAATGCTTGTTGTTGTTGGTACTGAGGATGATATTGCTGTTGTTGTGGATGTTGCTGTAGCTGGTAGTAGTAATTGAAGTGAGGTGGTTGAGACATCTTGTAGTAGCTTGAAACGGTTAAGGATCTTTAAAGGATAAAGACGGTTGTTGTTTGGAAGATTGGAAATTAGTACGAAATCCAAGAAAAAATTATCTCGTTCGATCAGGTAATCACGTTCGACTTTGTTCGTTCGATCAGGTAAGCACGTTCGACTATCTTGTTCGATTAAGTTAGTTCGTTCGATTAGGTATTCTCGTTCGATTAAGGTTTCTCGTTCGATTAAGGTTTGTCGTTCGATTAAGGTATGCTCGTTCGATTAAGGTATGCTTGTTCGATTAAGTTTTCTCGTTCGATTAAGGTTACTTCGTTCGATTAAATAACTTGTTCGATCAATTTAGCTCGTTCGATCAAGTAAGATCGTTCGATCAATCAAGCTCGTTCGATCAAGTAAGATCGTTTGATCAATCAAACTCGTTCGATCAATTGGAAGAGTAAGTCTAACTCGACTACCCTTTTGCTCGTTCGACTGAATTCTCCTTCGATGAAGTATACTCCTTCGATCACCCTGCTTGTTCGACTAAGGCACCTTGTTCGACTACCCTTTTGACGTTCGACTAAAAAACCACGTTCGACTACCCTAACTCGTTCGACTAAACAACTTATCTGATGAACAGTAACTAGTCTGATGACTCTAAATCTACGGATTTTTTAGTTTTTTTTTTTTTTTCTTAGATCTAATCTTCTAACAACCTAGATTACCCCTTGGCGAATGATACCACTTGATGTTTTAAACTTTTATGAATTAAGCTACCACTAATTACCTACTAATTACCTACTAGATCTAGAGAGAGAAAGCTAGAGAGAGAAAGAGATGGAAGGGAGATGATTTGCACACACTTAACAATAAACCTTCTTAATTCATCAACCAACACCCTTCCCTTGGATGGGAGGGGTATTTATAGTTTTACATGAGGTTGGGCTACTAGCCCTACATGCTTAACATAATACTTAATTAATATAATAAATGAACTAAACGACACAGCCCATGGGCCTTCTACACGGGCTGGGCCTAATAACAAACATAAAGGCCTAAGCAACCTAATACAAATGATCAATACTTGAAATATTACAAAACGTGTTCCCAACAGGTTGGAACTTCATCTCATTTCAACCTAATACATTTACTTTCTCTCTCTAAGAAGTCTCCCATCTCTTTCTCTCTCTAAAAGATTCGGCCAAACATCAAACTTGTAGGTGTGTTATGTTTATGAATATCTTACATATTTCTTGTTCTTTTGAGTCAGTGAGGTAAGTGGTTTGGCAATCTTGGAGAAGTTCGTGATGAAACGTCGGTAGTAACATGCCAGTCCTAAAAATGAACGGACTTCTGTCGGGGACTTAGGGGCTTCCCAATTTTTCACTGCCTCAATCTTGCTAGGATCTACATGAATGCCATCTTTGTTAACCACGTGTCCAAGGAATTGGACTTCTTGTAGCCAGAACTCGCACTTTGAGAGTTTGGCTTTCAGTTTCTCCTTCTTGAGTAGCTCTAGGATTATCTTCAGGTGCTTTTCATGTTCCTCTTTGGTCTTGGAATAGATTAAGATGTCATCAACAAATACGATGAAAAATTTATCTAGGTATGGCCTGTAAACTCGATTCATCAAGTCCATGAACACCGCAGGCGCATTTGTTAGTCCAAACGGCATAACCGTGAACTCGAAATGACTGTATCGAGTTCTAAATGTGGTTTTTGGAATGTCATCTTCGTGTACTCGTAACTGATGGTAGCTGGAACAGAGATATATCTTGGAGAAGTACCGTGAACCTTGCAGTTGGTCAAATAAGTCGTCAATTCTCGGGAGAGGGTAACGGTTCTTAATAGTTAGTTTGTTCAGTTCCCGATAGTTAATGCACATCCTGAATGAACCATCCTTCTTCTTGACGTACAATACCGGTGCTCCCCATGGCAAAGAACTAGGTCGGATGAAACCTTTGTCTTGGAGTTCCTTGAGTTGATTAGACAACTCCTCCATTTCAGTAGGTGCCAAGCGATAGGGAGACTTTGCAACCGGCATTGCTCCAGGAATTAGGTCTATCCGAAATTCAACCTCTCGCATAGGGGGTAATCCGGATAGGTCGTCGGGAAAGACTTCTGGGAAGTCTCGAACGACTGGGATATCTTCTAGTTTCTGTTCGTCTACCTTCATGCTCATGAGATGTTTCACTTTTTCTTCAAGTCTCTATCCATAGACTTTGAGTAATTCACCGTTTGGTAGTGGTATTCGGACCATCTTCTCACGACACACTATTTCAGCCTTATTCTTAGACAACCAGTCCATTCCAACAATCACATCAAAACTTCCGTGCCCAAATGGTATTAAGTCGATGCTAAAGGTATGACCTTTTAATTCTAGTGTAAACCCGCGAATGATCTCATTTGTTTCTACCTTTTGACCACTTGCGATTTCAATTTTGTAACTAAAGTCTTGTTTACCGGGTTCCATATTCAACAGATGCATGAATTTAGTGGAGACAAAACTATAATTAGCACCAGAATCAAAAAGCATAGTAGCATAGTGGTCGTTTAAAGAGAACGTACCCGTCACGATGTTCGGGTCCTGGCGTCCTTCTTCAGCGTTCATCACAAATACCCGACCACAAGCTGGGTTACCATTATTTCCACCATTCACATTGTTTCCACGGTTCAAATTGTTTCCACGGTTTGCATTATTCCCATCATTTGCCAAGGTCTGATTCTGGTTGTTTTGCACTGGTGCCTGTGTTCTACCCAACCTAGGGCACATACTACGAAGGTGATTCGGGCTTCCACATTCATAACATGTCTTTGGGTTAACTGTATTCACTGGTGTCACTTGTTTAGCTGTTGCTCTACATCTTTTGCCATATTCCCAGGTCGCTTACAGTAAAAGCATACTACCTGGCATGGCTTGGTCTCTGGATGATGGTAGTTGTATTTGGTGCAATTGGGGAAAGAACCATGATACTCCTTCTTGACGGCACCAGTTGCCACAAATCCTTTTCCCCACTTAGCTTTCTTATTGTCATCATTTGCACCTCCTTGCTTACTTGGCTCACTCACGGCCTTCCTCTTCTCACCGCTCTTTGACAATGTCCCATTCCTAACCATTTCGTCTGTTAAGGTTGCAGATTTCAGTATTCGCACTCTGGATAGTAGCAGGCTCAGTCGCTTTTACCATCCCACGAATTTCAGGGACCAACCATAGATGTAACTTTCAATTCTCTTGGATTCAGGAGTGACCATATAAGGTACTAGTCTAGCGAGCTCATGGAACCGATCCGTATAAGCCGTATGACCAGTTCCTACCATGGTGTGATTGTAGAACTCATGTCCCAGTTTCTACATCTCATTATCTGGACAATACTCCTCTCTTAACAATGCCTTAAATTCATCCCAACTCATCTCTATGGCAGCTTCTCTGCCCTTAGCTTGAATTTGCATATTCCACCAAGTCAATGCTTTTCCAATCAATGAACAGGCAGCATACTTCATCTTCTGATGACTCGCACACTCACTTATGTCGATCACTGACTCCATCTTCTCGACCCATTGAGTATAAGCTATCGCACCTCCATTGCCATCAAAGTCCACCGGTTTGCACGCGGTAAATTCCTTGTAAGTACATCCTTTGTTACCGTTGTTGTGGTTCCTGTCATTGACGTAATCACTTCCACCGTCGTTGTCCGCTTGATCATTCCCACTCACGTTGTTCCCTTGGTTGCTGTTATGGTCGCCAACTTGGGTGACAATGATGGGTAACAATTCCCGTAGTTATTGGGCGATAATGGTAGCAAGAACAAGAACCAAGATCCATTAATTTATTTAAAGCTCTAATAAGTTATACGGGCAAATTGACGGATGCTTATCGAATTCGACATTGATTCCACATAATCCTTAATCCCAATACAGTAATGTGTCTCGGTAAACGTGCCCTCAAAACATTTAATAACTCTTATTTACTTCAAACTTTCCATTTATAACATATTGTTTTTAAATAAAAACTTCCGTTAAGTATTAAGTAACCAATGAGTTTTTGTTAATTAATATTTCCCGTATTTAGCCGTTATTATTTATTTGCCATTTCTAGTTATATATACATTTTCAAACAAATATTTTTTGAGTTATTTCCGTTTCAAATCACGAGTCCGAGTTTTCATTATTCTCGGGTCAAATAACCAACCATAATAGTCCAATATCAATCATAAGTTTCAAATATCTCTTTTGGCTTGTCGAGGCCACAAAGAGACTAAGAAGTCTCGGCGACACTCGACTTGGCTCAAATCAACATAGTTCAATATTTAATTATAATACCCAAGCCGCAAATCCAAACAATCACCAACAATGTTTTAACGGCCAAAAAAACCTACGGCTCGTTATCTACAACTCCTCCCATTCAACGCAAACAACAATAACCACAAGAAATATATCCAGGTCGAGACCCCATTGGTCTCGGCTCCAACTCTCGGCACCAAAATCAAACCAAATAGACCCTAAAGTCTTCTCGGAATCAGCTCTCAACAGCCACAATAAAACCAATAACAACCACAACAATTAATCAAATTAAATCATTGTCACAAATCTATTATACGCTCTAAAAATCCAACCAGTAACTCGGATGTACCCGAGGGTTTTATCAACCCTAAGTCCGAATAAACAGCCACACACTTAAATAAAATGATATACGTGACCAAGGTGACTCAACTCAACCTCAAATATACAATCAATAGAACTCGGCCGTGAGGTAAAGCTCACGGCTCAGTCTTGACATGACCACAGTCGATACGACACAACCAAGAAAGTGATACTAAACGTTTACTAGTTATTTTTATTTAATAAAAACATGAAACCCGTTTGTTTTTTACCACCCATTCGAATCAAAACAGTAAAAATAACTCGACATAAAGTATGTGGTGGCGCGTGGTGATGTTGGTGGAAGGTTTTCTAGCACGTGTGGTGGTGAACGAGGATAAGGAGTTTGAGAGATGAGGTTTGGTGGTGGTGGTGTAAGAAGGGGGGGCGGTGATGGTGTTTGGTGGTCGCCGGATTGTTTGGCCGAAAAGATGAGAGGGTGAGAGAGAATGAGGGTCGGCTGTGTGAAGTGAGAGAGTGAAATAACCCTAAATGGGTTATAATATGAGTTTATATAGTCATAGGACTAAGGTTGAATGTATAATGTCCCTTAGGGACTGAATTTGTAACTTGGGCGCGGGGTGGGAAGTGGCATTTGGCCAAACTTCCTATAAAACGTATCCGGGATATATTTAAGTATCGAGACATCTTCCCGAGTAATTTTAATGTGTTCCACTAATTTTAGAATAATTTTTCCACTCAAAACGACTATAAATACGTCTATATTCATTTAACGCGTGCAAATAATCAATATTTCTTTTTTTTATTAGGTCTAACTGTGCCGACTCACGGAGTACCTAACTGGGTACACAGGGAAATACTCATCACATCATGGAAGTCCACAATATATAAACCAAAAATCGGGAAAAAATATCCAACATGTCCAAAAGTGATTACAAGTAATAAAATGCTCATGTTAAAACGTAATGTGGTAATTGAAAATGCTCCCGAAATTTACCGGTTGTCACACTAAGTAAGCACAAAACGGCCACCCTTTCACAGATTATAACTACACGAAACAAATGTCAAAAATGTTTTTAATCTTGTTTATGTCCACGAAATTAATAGATCGATTCATATTAACCCAACCAAATTTACAACTTGCAAAATAAATCAAAACCGCAAGTTTTATTAACAAAATAATATCAAGAAATAACAAAGTATGAGAGAAATTAAGAACCTTACAATAAATTGAGAGTCGATTTGACAGGAAGACCAAAACAAGAGCTCAAATACAAAACCGAATCCAAGCAAGAGACCCAAAACAATGAAGCTTTATCAACCCTTGGAAGATCTTGTCCTTGTGATAATTTACAAGTGAGATTTGTGGATGTGAGATCTCCTGTGGATTCAGCAGGAATAAAAAGGGAAGAGGAAGAAAAGCTTGACCATGCTTTCTTGATGAAGAACTTGTGAAGAGCTTGATTAAGCAAAACTCACCGTCCGTTTGGAAAATCTATGAGAACTCGTGATTCCCTTTGGGGAAGAGAGCAGAAATCGATTTATCTAGAGCTGTTATATCAAGATCTGTTGTTTGACTTTGAAATATGGTAATGAGATAAGAAAATAAAAGGTAGTGGGGCGGTTGAGGTTTATTAATTTGTTGGTTAGGTTAGGTTTTATTTATACCCCGTGTATTCCGTGTCCCGTTGAGCTAAATTTTAAACGTGATACCTCGGTTTGGTAAAAATACGAGAAATACATTTCTGGAAACGTTTTTATAAAAATGGTTTAAAAACAAAGTTATTGATTCTGAAAATTAACTATAAAATTTAAGCCATTACTAATGTGGTGTCGGTACGCGTGAGGTGTCGTTTTTCAGGAAAAACGATATAACCTCTCGTTTTTTATTCAAATGAGTTCGGAAAAGTCCAAAAGTGAAACTTAAGAAATAATAAATATAATTTATTATTAAAAATCAGTCTGGAAAATTACGGGTGGTTATAGTCTACGCTCCTTAACGCGAAATCCGTCCCGGATTTCAGTTTATGTTATCCGATAAAATGGTGTCTGGGAAGAGATGTTGGTACTCACAACAGATTTGGGTCTTACTAGACGGTTTAAAGGTTTCTCTTTGTTTGTGGGAGGGTACCTAGGTTGTCTGCCATTGGTTTTCCCCTTTTTGTGATTTGGTGAATTACGATGATTTCTAAAGTAAGTTTAAGGAATTCAGGTATGTATGTGAAGACGTCACGGAAAAGAGTGCTATCAGGGATGTATGTCTACACAAATTTTTGGTGCCTAAGGGGGAAGTCTAGTTGTTAAGGCTGAGTAGGATTCCATATTTAATATCAGACAAAGTTCATAACCCTAAGTATTCAGCTTACTTTGGCAGTGCCAAATGGCTGTATAACTAATTTTTAATGGAGTAAATAGTTCTCAGGGTGGGTTCAGAATAGTTTATAAAACAATTTGTAAAACAGTTTATAGAACGAGAACCATTCGTTGTTTACAAAATTGTTGTAAGGTCGAATTTTTGATTTCATAAAGTAGCAGTAAAACATTTGTAGGAAGACCGCAAACGGTCGGTAGGAAAAAAAATCAAGGGCAGTTTGTAAATTAATGGCAAAATAGTTTATTATCCTATAAGAGGTTAGCAAAGATAACTGTATTGCCGAGAGACGAGAGAAAAATTAGGTGATTGTCCCAAGGAACGCGGTTCAGGTTACTCCTTAAGGTCTTAAAATTTCTGTTGGGCACGGAATCTCTCTGCCAAATGGAGAGTTTAGCGAGCTCAGAGTACAACTCTGAGGGAGGGTGTTGATTGCTACTAGCAATCAGTCGGTTGAATCAGTAATGTACATAGTACTTAAAGCGGAAGGTACCACATTGATTGAACAATTTCGATTGAACAACATCGATTGAGCACAAGGCTTAGGGTAGAGGCGACTGTAACAAGACCACAACAAAACAAGGCCGAATAACAACCCGAATCCGGAATGAGGTCCAAAATCGCAAAATCCAGCGATCCAAATTCAAACATAGCCAAAACCAAATCTAACGTAGCCAAAACCAAATCCAAACATAGCCAAATTCAAATTCAAATGTAGCTAGAATCAAATCTAAATGCTCCAATAAGCTCAAATGGCTTATTACAATCTCGAGGAGTTATAAATAAGTAACTCGGATTCAAACGGTGTTAATCGGGTCTAATCCGACCCGATGCAAATTACGGTCAGACGGCGACAAACAGAAATTCCATATAAACGGAGAAGTATAGCGGTGCCAGAAGCACTACAGTTTATGAGGTTTTGTGATGCCAGTGTGTTGTGTATAGATGTGAATGTTCATGTTAGGCAATGATTTTGTACACACACAGAAATTCTGAAACTTTTCGAAATCAAGTAGAAAATCAATCTGGACATAATTTTAGTATAACTACTCTCAGTATCGCAAAATTTACCTCTGAGTCGGACATAGGTGATCAGGCTATGTCCCACTGTCCCTAGTCGAATATAGGTGATCAATCTATATTCCACCGAGGTACAATAAATTTTGAAATACTCAGCTCAGTTACACCAGTAATATGTCCCTTACTTTTTTAAAAGATGCTTAATTAAATAAGGAGAATGTCCACACTCGAGGACGATTGATGAGATTGCGTAGAGAAAAAGCCTAATGCTACGACGAGTATGATGCGTGTGCATAAGTATGTCGAAGATACTTATAGTAGATAGCAAAAATAGATGGATATACTTGTCCAATAACAATGCGCACATCTCATCAATTATATTAGCAATAAAAATCACAAATGAGGCATTAGCTTGGCAGGCAGGCATGTGGTGGTCATAGGGTAAAGTTTTCGTAAAAACAGTTATAGTCTAGGTTTTAAAAATACCCAGTTCTCTATAACCAAGGCTCTGATACCAATCTGTAACACCCCCAAAATCTGATTTAGAGGAAGCATACATGTTTGGGTGCTACTAAATTGGTATTACAACACAAGGTACAAAGAACGGTTTTACCTCAACCGTTTAAAAGAAATTCATATTCAAAGGTGTTTTGTAGCAACCTGTAGAATTCCCTAGTCATTAGTGAACGTTAATCTAGTATTAACCCATTATTACTATTCACTTAAGCATTTTTACGAGCAAAATTTGAAAATTTTGTTAATTACATTTCTATAATTCAAACGTTGTTACGTTATTCACGATACTTTAGAATGTGCTCACACACGCACCATGACAGTCCAGTATACCATTAAACACCAAACAAGTACTTGTTATACAATTTCCAGCCCAACACTATTCAAGCCCAACACAAATCAAGCCCAAGTTTACATTTTCTTTTATCCCTAACTCGACACAACTCACATTCACTTGGCTAGTTTTATTTCACAATTTGACACACAAGATACACTTTATTCTACATGGTTCGAAACCTTATACTTCCAAGAATCAAGATTGACAAGTTTCATGGCTTGATTCGAACGTTTGAATCAGAAACGAGCCCTAAAGCTAGCCTCATTCGACTAACTACACAACACTTTCAAATTTTCACCAATTCTATCTAAACTATATTTTGTCTATGTGATTTACATTATACTTAGCCTAATAACCTCTATAAACATTTTTCACACTTTCTTATTCTTTTTGGACACATTAGAATGTTGTTTGGACCCATGTGTGTCGAATGAAACTTTTGTATGTACATTCGGTTCATAACCGAAACATACACATCCCCTACACCCAAGTTGCCTAATAAATATTCTCTATGTTTCCTTATCTTCTCTGCTACAATCGAATATAAGTCCCAATTTGTGTTAAAATACATTAAAGTCTTACACACATGCATACATACATGCGTATACAACACCAACACACTCATTAACTCATTCTCACATTCACACTCAAAATATTTCTAAGTGTTTTCTCCTGTGAAGGTTCATTCGAGAGATTAGAACCATTTTCCCAGTCACTCGAGTCCATTTTCCATACACACAATGTTGATCTCGACTCTTTTGTGACCATTCTATCGAGTTGGTGCAAAAATCCTTCAGTCCTAGTTCATTTCATCACGTTATCACCACCATTTTGGGTGTGGTGAGTCATTCTAATTCACTTCTTATTCATACATATGTTTTTGAAGTTCATGCACACTTATTCGATCCTTTCTAGCTTTCATTCAATTATTTCATGTTCTTGTTATTTAAATTTCAATTGCATTTGACCTCCTATATTATGAATGGCTAGATAATCGAATTCTATAATTATTTTGACATTGTTTCATCATTTAATAGCATATCGAGACTCATTTTAATTCTATGTTGCTTATCGAACAATAATGTGTCATGTGTATATTTTGAACCTTGTTATATTCGCCTAGAAACAAGCCTCACATACTCATTTTTATACAAAGGACCTTTCGATTAAAATACACAACCTGATACTCCATAAGCCAATCTAAAAAACTGTTACAATAAGCTCTCCTAATAAGCTTAAGTGACCCCTTTTTAAACCCCAAAGTTAATTACTATTGGAACTGTTTTTTATAACTTATATATATATATATATATATATATATATATATATATATATATATATATATATATATATATATATATATATATATATATATATATATATATATATATATATATCGATTGGGCTTTATAAAGCCCATTAAGCACATTCGAATAAGCAGTATAATAAGCACTTTGAATATATTTTTTGGGATCATGAAATAAGCCCAAAGTCAGGCCCAAACTCCCTTGAAACCCAATGGATCGAAAAATTTTATTGGGCTTTGTATTTGACTCGTTAAAAGCCCAATAAGCTAAAAATAAGCTCCTTTATCTAATAAGCAGTTTTTACAAACTTAAATAAGCTATTTAAGGCTAATGTAACTTTCGGAAATTTATTTATATAAGTTTTGTGAATTTTGGACTAAAAATGCAAAACATATTTACTATTTGGGTTAAAATTGTAACTTTCGGATAACTAAGTACTAAACTGTCATTTTATTAACTTATGGGTATAAAATGATAAAACAATAACTAGAAGCCATAAAATGACAAATTGGAACATTTTGGACTATATATATAAATATTTTCAAACGAATGACTAACAGTGCAAATGTTTCACCGTTAGGGTTAAAAGTGCAAATTTCGTATAATTTCAAGGATCAACCAGTAACTTAATTCTATATACATTTACATAAATTGTTTTATGCATTTCTATCAAATAATATCATTTTTACAATTCGTACGATTTATATTAAACAAACGTTACGTTTATATTTACATAAGGTGACTTTTAACAAATAAGCATAACTTATCATCCACCAACTTTCGAGGAAACGATATTTACTGATTAAATAAACATAAAAACATGATAATATTATATATAATATTATTTTTGAACTTTAAGCATTTTAAGCATATCACTCATTCTCATTACCATCCAATTCATTATCCGACACTTTTTCACAATCACTATTCATATCAAGTCAATCTTAAACCATCGAAATCTCAGGCTTCCTTATTATTCAGGTCGTGTGTTGGAGCCGTTCCCGTGTTACATCTGACATAACATTACTTTGACCTTTACAGCTAAGGTGAGTCATAGTCCCACTCTTACTCTTTTATTCATCTTAAACTACTTGGGGGAGATATGTGCTTAAATTACTTTACTCGTTTATCAAATACATGATTTGCATTGGTATGCAATTACTCAAACATTTATTATACGATATGCTTTTATACTTTCTAGATATGATGTGTAGTTTCATTACAATATGTGTTAAACTATTCATATACACACTATTCATAGCCGTTGGAGAGGTATTGATAGTACTATTATGGGATGATGCCCCCACCCTTGTGTCCAAGATGCGTGACCTTGGGTGACACGTACTATTTGGGAAGGTGTCCCCACCCTTGTGTCCAAAATGACGCGACCTTGGGTGAATATAATCTGGAATACACATGATACTCATACTTTAGCAGTGGATTGTAAACACACAGGTTGCAAGTCTTGTATGGGCGGGGCTTGGGACTGAGTGGATTTACAAGGCCTTTGCTGTGAAATCTTTATTCAAATGCTTTACAACTAAACTAACTCTATGAACTCACCAACCGTTGGTTAACACTTTTTAGCATGTTTATCTCAGGTTTATAAGGCGATAATGGATGCATGGATCTTAGAGTCATTTGCATACTTGGAGACTTATACTTTTATCTTTACCATTCGATACATCTTGCAAACGATATGTAGCTTTATACTTTGGATCTCATGTTTTAACTCTGATTTAAATAATTTGAATGGTAACATTTCAAAACGTCTCATTTAGAGGTCGTTTTCTATACCTTGATCTATATTATGAAGTAATACCCCCTTGACACTATCGTTCCGCTACGCTAATTTGGGGGTGTTACAGGTTGGTATCAGAGACTTGGTTATAGAGAACTAGGTTACATTTAGTGCCTAGACTATAATTACTATATACGTGAGACTCTCATCCCTATCGCCTTGCATATGTAGAACTTTTCCCGTTATTACCCACACTGTTTGATGTTATAGTATTTGTACTGATAGGGGAATCTCAGAATTTAGTCGAGTCATCAAAAGTGTGGAGCTCAGTGATAACTGGCTATTTAACTTGATCTTGTGACAGTTCTTGTTTGATGAGACATGGGATTAAGTTAAATAAAGGTTATCACTTAGCCGCAGAAATTTGATGATTTTGCTCGAGGATGGGATCTCTCTTGAGGATACTTTTGAGGGATAATCACCCTACCCCTTCACCATTTAAGTAACGTCGATCATCGAGATATGTGTGCTTGGTGATATGTACACGTGTGAAAGGAGGCAATTATAATTATGGTGGCCAACATAATTATAAATGCATCACAACTCACGTGGACATATGTAACCATGCTTACGTTAATCGGCATTGGCACCCCTTAGGAAAACAGCTAGTGACACAGTTTTGTGAGAACGTTAAGTATAGATTGGATAGTCAACAATTTTCCCTCATCTCTGACGTTCGCTAAATGTCCTTCCTTGTAGAGACAATGGCATCAAGGAGATCAGCCCGCAACACTAACGAGGAGGTGCGACACTAAGGGGTGGAAAGACTAGTGAACGTGGAGGTAGGGGAGGTGGTCGAGGCATCAGTAACAACGATAACAACGACGGTGGAAATCCTGATTTTGCCGCCATCATCGCTCAACAGCTTCAAAACTTGCTTCCTACTATTATCACCCAGGTTGGCAATCATATCAACAACTCGGGAAACAACCGAAGCAGAAATGACAACACCAATGGTTTAGGTGGAAATGATACTAACAACCACACAACTGGATGCACGTATACGGAATTTACAGCATGCAATCCAATGTAGTTTGACGGTAAGGGAGGTGCATTGGAGTATCCCCGATGGATAGAAAAGATGGAGTCAGTAATTGACATTAGTAGCTGTGGAACACATCAGAAGGTGAAGTATTCTGCATGCTCACTAAGGGGTGGAAGGACATTAGTAGCTGTGGAACACGCAGATTCAAGCTAGAGGCAGAGAAGCAGTTGTAGGTATGACATGAGACGACTTCAAAGCACTACTGAATGAGGAATATTGTCCGGACAATGAAATGCAGAAGCTGGAAGGTGAACTTTGGCATCACACGATGATAGGGGCTGGTCATGCAGCCTACACAGACTGATTTCATGAGTTAGCAAAATTAGTTCCTCATCTGGTTACCCTGAATCAAAGAGAATCGAGAGGTACATCTATGGTATTGTCCCCGAAATTCGTGGAACTGTGAAAGCAATTGAGCCGGCTACAATTTAGAGTGCAATATTGAGAGCAGGGACTCTAACAGATGAGATGATTAGGACTGGAATGTTGAGGAACGGTGATAAAAGGAAAGGGACGAATGAGTCGGACAAGCAAACAGTCCCCATGATTGACAACAAGAAAACAAGAACTTTTATGGCCACTGGGTCTGGTCAGAGAGCATATGTAGGTCCACATCCTAAGTGTACTAAATGTACTTATCATCACCCGGGGTCTGTGCCCTGCCGTGAGTGTACAAACTGCAATTAGTTCGGTCACTTTACGAATCATTGTAAAGCACCACAGAATGCACGCAAAATAAGAAATAATCAGAGGATATGCTATGAATGTAACAGCCCAAATCACCTCAAGAATGCGTTGTCCTAGGTTGAATAGAGCACCTGGACAAAGACAAAGAAATACAGCTTTAGCAACTGAAGGAAATAACCCAAACCCTGGATTCCATCTCAGTCCACCTCGTGGTAGAGCATTCTATTTGGGTCATTTGGATGCAGCTAACAAATAATGGGTACGTTTTCCATAGACAAATAGTATTCTACCCTAGTTTTTTCCTAATTACATTAAACATTACACATCGACTATTCGTCAGCATCATTTCAACAGATAACACAGACTGAATCTCGGGACGAGATTCAAGATAAGGGGTAGGTACTGTAGCAACCTGTAGAATTCCCTAGTCATTAGTGAACGTTAATCTAGTATTAACCCATTATTACTGTTCACTTAACCATTTTTACGAGCAAAATTTGAAAATTTTGTTTATTACATTTCTATAATTCAAACGTTGTTACATTATTCATGATACTTTGGAATGAGCTCACACACGCACCACGACAGTCCAGTGTACCATTAACACCAAACAAGTACTTGTTATACAATTTCTAGCCCAACACTATTCAAGCCCAACACAAATCAAGCCCAAGTTTATATTTTCTTTTATCCCTAACTCATCACAACTCACATTCACTTGGCTAGTTTTATTTCACAATTCGACACACAAGATACACTTTATTCTACATGGTTTGAAACCTTATACTTCCAAGAATCAGGATTGACAAGTTTCATGGCTTGATTCGAACGTTTGAATCAGAAATGAGCCCCAAAGCTAGCCTCATTCGACCAACTATAAAACACTTTCAAATTTTCACCAATTCGATCTAAACTATATTTTGTCTATGTGATTTACATTATACTTAGCCTAATAACCTCTATAAACATTTTTCACACTTTCTTATTCTTTTTGGACACGTTAGAATGTTGTTTGGACCCATGTGTGTTGAATGAAACTTTTGTATGTACATTCGGTTCATAATCGAAACATACACATCCCCTACACCCAAGTTGCCTAATAAATATTCTCTATGTTTCCTTATCTTCTCTTCTACAATCGAATATAAGTCCCAACTTGTGTTAAAATACATTAAACTACTACACACATGCATACATACATGCGTATACAACACCAACACACTCATTCACTCATTCTCACATTCACACTCAAAACATTTCTAAGTGTTTTCTCCTGTGAAGGTTCATTCGAGAGATTAGAACCATTTTCCCAGCCATTCGAGTCCATTTTCCATACACACAACGTTGATCTCGACTCTTTTGTGACCATTCTATCGAGTTGGTGCAAAAATCCTCCAGTCCTAGTTCATTTCATCACGTTATCACCACCATTTTGGGTGTGGTAAGTCATTCGAATTCACTTCTTATTCATACATATGTTTTTGAAGTTCATGCACACTTATTCGATCCTTTCTAGCTTTCATTCAATTATTTCATGTTCTTGTTATTTAAATTTCATTACATTTGACTCCTATATTATGGATGGCTAGATAATCGAATTCTATAATTATTTCAACATTGTTTCATCATTTAATAGCATATCGAGACTCATTTTAATTCTATGTTGCTTATCGAACAATAATGTGTCATGTATATATTTTGAGCCTTGTTATATTCACCTAGAAACAAGCCTCACATACTCATTTTTATACAAAGGACCTTTCGATTAAAATACACAACCTGATACTCCATAAGCCAATCTAAAAAGCTGTTACAATAAGCTCTCCTAATAAGCTCAAGTGACCCCTTTTTAAACCCCAAAGTTAATCACTATCGGAACTGTTTTTTAAAACTTATATATATATATATATATATATATATATATATATATATATATATATATATATATATATATATATATATATATATATATATATATATATATATATATATATATATATATATATATATATCGACTGGGCTTTTTAAAGCCCATTAAGCACATTCGAATAAGCAGTATAATAAGCACTTTGAATATATTTTTTGGGATCATGAAATAAGCCCAAAGTCAGGCCCAAACTCCCTTGAAACCCAATGGATCGAAAATTCTTATTGGGCTTTGTATTTGACTCGTTAAAAGCCCAATAAGCTATTTAAGGCTAATGTAACTTTCGGAAATTTACTTATAAAAGTTTTGTGAATTTTGGACTAAAAATGGAAAACATATTTACTATTTTGGTTAAAATTGTAACTTTCAGATAACTAAGTACTAAACTGTCATTTTATTAACTTATGGGTATAAAATGATAAAACAATAACTAGAAGCCATAAAATGACAAATTGGAACATTTTGGACTATATATATAAATATTTTCAAACGAAGGACTAACGGTGCAAATGTTTCACCGTTAGGGTTAAAATCGTAAATTTCGTATAATTTCAAGGATCAACCAGTAACTTAATTCTATATACATTTACATTAATTGTTTTATGCATTTCTATCATATAATGTCATTTTTACAATTCGTACGATTTATATTATACAAACGTTACGTTTATATTTACATAACGTGACTTTTAACGAATAAGCATAACTTATCATCCACCAACTTTCGAGGAAATGATATTTACTGATTCAATAAACATAAAAACATGATAATATTATATATAATATTATTTTTGAACTTTAAGCATTTTAAGCATATCATTCATTCTCATCACCATCCAATTCATTATCCGACACTTTTTCACAATCACTATTCATATCAAGTCAATCTTAAACCATCGAAATCTCAGGCTTCCTTATTATTCAGGTCGTGTGTTGGAGCCGTTCCCGTGTTACATTTGACATAACATTACTTTGACCTTTACAGCTAAGGTGAGTCATAGCCCCACTCTTACTCTTTTATTCATTTTAAACTACTTGGGGGAGATACGTGCTTAAATTACTTTACTCGTTTATCAAAAACATGATTTGCATTGGTATGCAATTACTCAAACATTTATGATACGATATGCTTTTATACTTTCTAGATATGATGTGTAGTTTCATTACAATATGTGCCTTAATGTGTTAAACTATTCATATACACACTATTCATAGCCGTTGGAGAGGTATTGATAGTACTATTATGGGATGATGCCCCACCCTTGTGTCCAAGATGCGTGACCTTGGGTGACACGTACTATTTGGGAAGGTGTCCCCACCCTTTGTGTCCAAAATGACGCGACCTTGGGTGAATATAATCCGGAATACACATGATACTCATATTTTAGCAGTGGATTGTAAACACATAGGTTGCTGATGAAGCGAAAAGTGTACCGCTTTTAGGGGGTCATTTACGCCCTAAATCGTATTTATTTGATCAAATATTGCCCTAAATCGTTCCTTTTGTCATTTTAGGTACTTTGGAGAAGAAATCTGGAAAAGGAAGCATTTTGGACGTTTTTGGAGCATTAAAGTGAAGAAAACGACAAAGTCTCAAAATTACGCTGGAAAGTACGTTTGACGGCGTCAGGGATTGGTCCAGACGGCGTCACGGCTTGGTAAAAAAGGTGGATATGAAAATTACTCATGATAAGCCAGAGAATTTTGCATGAAAAATCTGACGGCGTCACCCTTTGAAGTGATCAAGGCCATCACGGTTTAACTTAAAGAGGGACGGCGTCAAGCTCATTTCTGACGGCGTCACCCTTGATAGGCCAGAGCGGATTTTTGAGCACTAAAGAGGGACGGCGTCAGGAAGGCCATCCGGGAACCCTAAAAGCGGCGAGGTGACGGCGTCAGGATCTACAACGTGACGCCGTCAGCCCCTAAACTCTATATATAGTTTTACAATTTTTTGTCATTAGTGTGGAACTTATTGTGTGTAATTTTGGAGGAGAAACCCTAAGACGAATTTCTGCCATTTTTAAGGGTTTTCATACCCTTGGATCTCCCATGTTTAATTGAAGATAAGTGATTATTTAATCATTCAATATGTCTATGTGTTGTTTGATTACATCTTATTCTTTTCTTTTGATTAACATGCTAGGCTAGATTTATCTTGTGTTTGCTTAGATCTAATGAAACTTAGCTATTGATTATTGGTTATTAGTGTGTTATTAATTGTATTGGATGATTGTTCATCGATGTTAGGCTTAAGAAAACTGGCTAACTTCCTATTCGGTAACTTGCTTGAACGTCTTAAGAAACATGAACCAATGCGTACTAAGGTTTTTATGGTTGTATTTAATGCATGAGCGAATTCTAGTGATCCCATGTTAGGAGCTTCTTAGCCGGCTCGTCATAGGAGTGAAGTAGGAGCTCATAGAGTTGGGGAAGTACGTACGCCACCCCACGATTGGTATTAAGGAATACACCCGTCATCTACGCAATTAATACACACTAGTCAACCGGTAAAAGATAGTTAAGGAGTAAGGAAATCTAAGTAAACACATTTCTCTCCATATAAGTTTTACCACCTTTTCATTTTCAGTTATTTTATTTTATTTGCATTTGTAGTTATTTGGGTTAGTTGACTAGCAACTAATTCCGCCCACTCCTTCAAACCCAAGATTTTATTTGCTTTCATAAAAAATATAAAAAATACAAAAAGAATCTTCCCTCACCCTTAGACCAATTAAAGTAGTTTTTCAATCCTAACGACACTATTCCCTGTGGAGAACGATCAATCCCCCGTACTTACCACTACACTATACTACATCGGTCAGGTACACTGCCTGGTGGGGTTGCAAGCCTCTTGAGATCCCTCGAGAGGTAAAACCTGTTGTAAGGTCGCAAAACCACGCATCAAGTTTTTGGCGCCGTTGCCGGGGAATAGTTATTGTTTAGGTTGAATTTTAATTTTATAGGTCTACTCACTAGATTCCTTTCTAGTGAGATTTTTATTTTCTTTTTCTAGGTTTTCTTTAGTCTATCTTTTTTCTTCGTTTCTTTGTTCCCGTCCTAGCCACCAAGGTGGTAATATCCTCGATCCCAACAACCCACCACCACCTCCTAGAGCCCGTACCTTAGGAGAGTATTCCCGTCCTAGCCACCATGGCTATCGAAACACCATTGAGCTCACTCAAGGAGCCAATGTCACTCCCTTGCGATCCGACACCATCCGGTTGGTGCAAAGCGGATGCGCATTCCATGGACTTCGTTCCGAAGATCCTAATCAACATCTCAAGGACTTTCTCAAAATCGTTGATTCTATAGACCTTGATGTTGCCACTCGAGAGACGACCCGACTGCGTCTCTTTCAATTCTCTTTGCGGGACCAAGCTAGTCAATGGCTAGAGCGTCTACCCGCAGGATCCATCACCTCTTGGGATGATCTCACCACTCGTTTCCTTGCTCAGTTTTTCCCACCGGGAAGAACTACCAAGCTAAGGAATGATATCTTGATGTTCCAACAACGTCAAGGCGAAACCCTCTACGAGGCATGGACTCGATTCAAGGACTTACTCCAAAAAGTCCCTCACCATGGCATAGAACTTTGGCTCCAAGTCCAAATCTTCTATGACCATATCAATCTCTCCACGAGGCAAACCATTGACCAATCGGCTGGTGGTAAGCTACGTGATCTAAGTGCGGAACAATCATGGGCTCTCCTAGAAGATCTCGCTCTTTATGACAACGAAAGTTGGAGTGATCCCCGTGATTTGAATAAAACGGTCAAGGCAATATCTTTGCCTTCGAATAATTCAAGCACTTCCGACCGTAGGATCATAGAACTTGAAGACCAAGTCAAGTTTCTTATGAAATCCTATGAGGCTCCTAAACCTTCAAGCTAAGTGAACAAAATCACTTCTTCATGTGAATTATGTAGTGGTCCCCACGACACTCGTGATTGCATGGAACTCCCCGAACAAGCTTTTGCTGACTACGCATCCTCGCGTACCGACGGAGTGGGAGACAAGTGGTACACTTTCAAACCCGAGCCAAACCCCTACGGTGATTCATACAACCCCTCATGGAAAAATCACCCAAACCTTAGGTGGAGACAAAACCAAAACGCACAACAAACCAATTCTTCCAATCCACCTAATCGTTTCCAATCAAGCGGTTCCAACTCGAACCGTACTTTCAACAACAATCCTTCTAGCAATGGTAGTACCGGTAACTTTGAAGGATTGATGTCCCAATTTATGGCATCTCAAGAAGCTCGTTTGGCCAAGTTTGAAGCCGATTTCAAACAAAAACAAAGCGAGATGACCAATAAGATTGACACTTTGTTGAAAGCCCTCAATGACCGAGAAATGGGAGCACTCCCTAGCAACACGGTCAAGAACCCGAAACTAAACGTCAACGCCATTTCATCAATTTCGTCTCCTAGTTCTTGTCCACAATATTATTCGGTCAATTCCATGAGCTCGTGTTTCAAACAAACCCAAGTCGTTCAAAATGACCAAGAAGTTATGACATCCAAATTGGTCAACAACATAGTTGAAACACCTCCCACTCAAAACCTTGACAATGGATTCAAGGAGCTCCACCTTGAAAGTCCGGTTGTTGATGTGTTGGATGAGAAGAAGCTCAAGTTAGGCGAAAAAGGGACCGCCTTTGTCCAAAACAAGCTACCTAAGAAGTTAGATGATCCGGGCTTATTTGTTCTACCTTGCAAGATCGGTAATTCGGAGGCTTATGACACATTAGCCGATCTTGGATCAAGCCTTAACCTACTTTCGTTACCTCTCTACACCTCTCTAAAACCAGGGAAACTTGAAGAAACCGAGGTGATAATAGGCTTAGCGGATGGGAGTGTTGCTTACCCGCTTGGAGTAGTCAAGGACGTGTTAGTACACATAGGAAAACTAACCATTTTAGCCGATTTCCATGTCCTTGATATGGTTAGCGACCCTACATGCCCCTTGTTGATAGGTAGAGGATTTTTAGCGACCGCTAGTGCTATGATTGATTGTAAGGAATCTAAGATAGCGGTAGGGGAAGGTGATACTTGGTCAGTCTATGATGTGAAGAAACATGCCTATGATACTAGTGAGGAACCAACACCCCATTGGTTAGAATTAAATAGGAGACCATCTAGATATGGACCTTGGATCGATAGAGACTTCATAGGACCCCAACGCCCATTTTACCTAGAAGAGGACTTTGTTAACCGAACACATACGGTAGAGCAACTCTTGGCTAGGGACACCGAATTGGATCCGTTTGAAGACCCTCTAGTTTTTAGGAGAATGATTGATTTCCTAGGAGTTTTGCCAATTAACCTAGGGATGAATAAGTGGAATTGTGAGGACGATGATCATAAGTGGGATTGGAACAAACCACCCAAAGATGGAGATGGGTCATGGCATATTAAGATGACATTGTATGACCCGGATGGAGAGAAGTTTGAAAAGATATATTGTACTAAGCGGACCAATAGAAAACTTCAATCCAAGCTTAACCCTAAAGACGTCCTCAATGACGAACTCACTTACATAGGGTAGAAGGACTTTGAGTCTAGCTACAAGACTCGTTAATAAAGAAAAGCGCTTCTTGGGAGGCAACCCAAGCTTTATTTGCTTTGTGTGTTTATTTCATTGTTTGTTTGATTTTATTTGTTTCCGTATGTATGTTTAATTTTTATTATTATTGATTCATGTTCAAAAGTAAATTGTGAAAATGCTTTATCTTGTTTTTAACTTCGTCTTAACTACATATAAAGGTATTTTGCAAAAGTTAAGTGTAAGGGAAATCTAAATCGGTTTATTAGAACACAAATGAACATGAATCGTAATAATATTAAATTAACATACATATTAGTATTTGTTTGAGTCAAATGCTTGTATCGAGTCATAATGATGTTTTGCAGGAATTCCAGGAAGTAAGGTAGAGGTTTTTCCAGAAATTTTCCGGAAACTTAACATGAAAATTCTGTCAGATCATTTCTGACGGCGTCAGGCTTTACAACCTGACGGCGTCAGATTTGAATTTTCTGAAATTTTTGAAAGTTTTGTTTTCATAAAAAGTTTTTATTAAATCTATAACTTATAAACTTCAGGAATCTGCAAAACTATCATTCCACAAGCATTATATCCTTATATAGAGTTTATCCCGCCGATGTTATGCAGGTTTTCGTGTTTGTTTTCTCAGGTTTAACAGGTTATTTTGGACAAGGAATTGTTTGTTGGATCAAGCTTTTGGCGATGCATTAGTCGTAAAGCTTCTACATTCTCTTGGAAGAAGATCTAACCGTGTTGCCACATTATCCACCGAGCGAATCAGGGGAGTATTTGATTTCACTCTTTTACCTTATTACTTTTACATCTTGTTATTTGAACATTGGGGACAATGTTCATCTTAAGTGTAAGGGGGGGTAAAGTACGATTAGAGAATGCTATTACGCTTGATTTTTGTTCGTTTAATAGTAGATGTGTAATAAAACTGAGATAAATACCTGTTAGGGTAATTTTAGTGCCAAATTTAAAATTTTTTACAACATTTAGGAGTGAAACTTTGATCTTAATGAGCGTCTCACAGATAGGAGTTATATGACTAGCACAAAACCGTACCACTAAAAAAATTTTCCACCCCCAAATATGTGAGGTTCGCCCCTAGAATTGGTAGGAAAAGCATTTATGCTATGATGTGTGTACCGGTAGCACTTAGATTCTAGAACTTGCGTTAGGACCATTCCGAGGCCACAAGTGAGACTACATTCGTGTAGTTAGATTTACTACATGATAAGAGGCATTAGGATTAACCCATTGTTTTACACCTGTGTTTTTGTTATAATTACATTGGCTACATTGGTCAAGTAATTCTCCCACACCCTTTGCGTTGTACTCATTTTTAGTACACGATACCCTAGTACACCCCTCAGAGCCTATCTTTTCGTTTCGACCTTTAAGCATTTTACTTAAAGGAAGAATTTGTTACACCCCACTTAAATGTACACCCAAATCGCCTTAGCCTTCCTTGTATGCACTCATTTTTAGTGCATTATTGTGACAACATTTGTTTAAACCCCAAGTTAATTATCTAGTTGATTACATGGTTGCTAAGTCGAGTCATATCCTTTTACATATTGATTTGGGACGATTGGAACTCATGGGTAAAGTACTAGTGTAATGGAGTAATGGGGAAGAGCATCGTTTATTACCCTCATATGTGCTAAATATTTTAAAAGTACTCCAAGTGTTTTGATTATCTTAATTCGAGTCATTAGAATAGTTATTTGTAAAGTTATGTAAAAGTTCAAGTGTAAGGGGAATGCAACGCCCCTATGATGTATTATTTTGGATGGTAGGGCAAAAGTGTATGCAAAAAAAAATAATAAAAAAAATAAAAAAAAAAAATCGAAAAAAATCAAAAAAAATACAAAAAAATGAGAAAAAGAAAAGTTGAAAAAACATACGGACTACCATCCCGTTTCATTTTATGTTTATTTTATGTTTTTGTTATTTTGTTTTTAGCTTAAGATTGAGTCGAGTCTTGGCTTAGCAACATTGTATAGTACATGTAATTAATTAAGATCTTTAACTCGCCACCAGTAAAATATCCCGTATCCAACAAATCCGTGTTTATCATTTCCCTACACCTCACGTTATAACCCATTTAAAAGTCCTCTTTGATAGTTTATCTTAGGTGCTTACGCCTAGTGGAGGAGGTTTTTGATCCTTTCCCAAGCCTATGGTAATCTATTTGCTATGACAGGTAGTGAGAGATATTATCCGTTTTCATTTATGAGATTTATTTTGATGACACCTGAGAGATGTGAGTATCTAAACACTACTTGTGAGGTGCTAGTTTGTAATCTCTGTGCTTATTATGATTAAAGTGGAACGACTATTTGTTGTAATTACTTTTATATTAGTGTTAAATGACCCCTAACTTGTATTTTGATTAGAATAAAAGCGCATTTGCTTGAGGACAAGCAAATCTCAAGTGTAAGGGTATTTGATTAAGCGAAAAGTGTACCACTTTTAGGGGGTCATTTAAGCCCTAAATCGTATTTATTTGATCAAATATTGCCCTAAATCGTTCCTTTTGTCATTTTAGGTACTTTGGAGAAGAAATCTGGAAAAGGAAGCATTTTGGACGTTTTTGGAGCATTAAAGTGAAGAAAACGACAAAGTCTCAAAATTACGCTGGAAAGTACCTTTGACGGCGTCAGGGATTGGTCCAGACGGCGTCACGGCTTGGCAAAAAAGGTGGATATGAAAATTACTCATGATAAGCCAGAGAATTTTGCATGAAAAATCTGACGGCGTCACCCTTTGAAGTGATCAAGGCCATCACGGTTTAACTTAAAGGGGACGGCGTCAAGCTCATTTCTGACGGCGTCACCCCTTGATAGGCCAGAGCGGATTTTGGAGCACTAAAGAGGGACGGCGTCAGGAAGGCCATCCGGGAACCCTAAAAGCGGCGAGGTGACGGCGTCAGGATCTACAACGTGACGCCGTCAGCCCCTAAACTCTATATATAGTTTTGCAATTTTATGTCATTAGTGTGGAACTTATTGTGTGTAATTTTGGAGGAGAAACCCTAAGACGAATTTCTGCCATTTTTAAGGGTTTTCATACCCTTGGATCTCCCATGTTTAATTGAAGATAAGTGATTATTTAATCATTCAATATGTCTATGTGTTGTTTGATTACATCTTATTCTTGTCTTTTGATTAACATGCTAGGCTAGATTTATCTTGTGTTTGCTTAGATCTAATGAAACTTAGCTATTGATTATTGGTTATTAGTGTGTTATTAATTGTATTGGATGATTGTTCATCGATGTTAGGCTTAAGAAAACTGGCTAACTTCCTATTCGGTAACTTGCTTGAACGTCTTAAGAAACATGAACCAATGCGTACTAAGGTTTTTATGGTTGTATTTAATGCATGAGCGAATTCTAGTGATCCCATGTTAGGAGCTTCTTAGCCGGCTCGACATAGGAGTGAAGTAGGAGCTCATAAAGTTGGGGAAGTACGTACGCCACCCCACGATTGGTATTAAGGAATACACCCGTCATCCACGCAATTAATACACACTAATCAACCGGTAAAAGATAGTTAGGGAGTAAGGAAATCTAAGTAAACACATTTCTCTCCATATAAGTTTTACCACCTTTTCATTTTCAGTTATTTTATTTTATTTGCATTTGTAGTTATTTGGGTTAGTTGACTAGCAACTAATTCCGCCCACTCCTTCAAACCCGAGATTTTATTTGCTTTCATAAAAAATATAAAAAATACAAAAAGAATCTTCCCTCACCCTTAGACCTATTAAAGTAGTTTTTCAATCCTAACGACACTATTCCCTGTGGAGAACGATCAATCCCCCGTACTTACCACTACACTATACTACATCGGTCAGGTACACTGCCTGGTGGGGTTGTAAGCCTCTTGAGATCCCTCGAGAGGTAAAACCTGTTGTAAGGTTGCAAAACCACGCATCAGTTGCGAGTCTTGTATGGGCGGGGCTTGGGACTGAGTGGATTTACAAGGCATTTGCTGTAAAATCTTTATTCAAATGCTTTACAACTAAACTAACTCTATGAACTCGCCAACCGCTGGTTGACACTTTTTAGCATGTTTATCTCAAGTTTATTAGGCGATAGTGGATGCATGGATCTTAGAGTCATTTGCATACTTGGAGACTTATACTTTTATCTTTACCATTCGATACATCTTGCAAACGATATGTAACTTTATACTTTGGATCTCATGTTTTGACTCTGATTTAAATAATTCGAATGGTAACATTTCAAAACGTCTCATTTAGAGGTCGTTTTCTATACCTTGATCTATATTATGAAGTAATACCCCATTGACACTATCGTTCCGCTGCGGTAATTTGGGGGTGTTATAGTTTAGGCTAACTACGTAATAGTGTTGAGAAAATAATGTATTGATTGTGGTCTAGAAAATGTTTTGCATGTTTCTCACCCCAAGGTCTGTAAAACAAGTATAGGTAAAGTGTGGCTATAACTCACATATAATATTTAAACACTTGTGTTTAGAATAAGGTAAACCTGATGACGTATAGTCTACACCCGGGTCACGGACCCGATTAGTAAACAATACTAATACTTAAGCCCACCACGTATGGGCCGCCATGGCGATAACTGGACTACCAGTTATACGGTTTGGGCCTACAAGGCCCAAGCCCAAAGTTATTTTCGGATTGGATATGGAGTATCTCCTAAATAAAGGGGATATATACCAAATATCCGATATCGGCGAATACGCCGAGGAGTAGGGAACACGAAACCTACTAGGGTTTCATGTGTATATAAAGGGCACCCAGGCCCTCGGTAAAGGTACGATTTTATTAAACCCTAACTTTTCACTAAACCCTAAACTTCGATTACTTACTCTCACGCCGGAGGATAATCGGGGGAGACAATCCCTCGATAAGCCTAACGGTGTTTGCTCTTTTTCTTAGTGCGCAGGTTCCATCAAGCATTAAGATCTAATTGGTACGAGAATAGGAGTCTTAACAAGGAACGCCCAACTTTTGTATCAACAAGTGGCGCCATCCGTGGGACCCTACACTAAGAATTTTACCAAGAACTAGAATGACGAAACACGGAAGTCACAAAAGTCCGCATGGGAAGAAAGCGCATGATGACCCACTAGGGAAGAAGCATCAAACGGATGCGACCTCTAAGCAGGCCCCTGGGACAACCAGCACGCCTAGAAGCTTAGGAGCGCACTCAGATTTGGTCTTTCCTACAGTGGAATCACTTACCAGGACTACCCCCGCTATTACAACAAGTACTAGTGCGATAGAACTGGAGCACACTCCTCTTGCCATGCCAGAGGTGAACTTCATTGAGCCTCCCAATGCGCCTATCCGAAACAAGGATCTTGTCTTGGAAACAGACTCCATCGCACTAGAAGGAGTCACTTCCGAATTGGCGCCAAGCGACTTTGTATCTCAAAACTACGAAGCCTTGGCTGCGCTCATGCGAGAGGAGGCAAAGAAGAGGTCAAGCCAAAGTCTGCACGCCAGACTCAACTTTGACCCTGAGCATGAGGCGTCCCCACCGCGCTACCGAAAGGAAAGACGCGAGAAGGATAGCCGCAAACAACCAGTGTTTACCAGGATTGGAAGGAGGGTTATGGATGATGAAGCAGCCGATCTTCAACATCTGGAGGAGCCTGAAGAGGGTGAACGGCGCGCCAATGTCCACGCTAGGCTTGGCAGTCGCAGGATTCAGGATAGGCTTGGGCGACGGTGTTCCCCAAGTGAAAGCCCTTCAAGCTCTGATTCTGATGATAGTCGGCGCAAGCGCCGCAGAGGAACAAGCTCAGATTCTGATAATAGTCGGCGCAAGCATCGCAAAAGAGTGCGCTCATCCTCAAGTGATTCCTCGGACAACGAGGACAAAGAAACTGGACACTGGAAATCAAGAGGAAAATATCGCGACCAGGAAGACGAAGACATGTCTCTTCCCTGGCGTCGCCAAAAGGTTGATGCGTTCACTAGACGCATCAGCGATTTTTCAGAGAATAAGAAAAGGCGCATGCCTGCTAACGTCAAAACATATGATGGGACAGGTGATCCTGATGATCACCTAAAAATTTTCGAATCAGCAGCCACTATCGAAAATTGGCCACAACCTGTGTGGTGCCATATGTTCAACTCTACATTAGTAGGGAATGCGCGCAACTGGTTTAGCAAGCTTCTACGTAGAAGCATCGGTGGGTTTGAAGAGTTGCGCAAGGCGTTTCGCTTAAACTTTACTCAAAGGAAGAAGTGCGCCAAAAACCCTGTCGAACTCGCTAGGGTTAAACAGCGACAAGGGGAATCAACAAGTGCTTTCATGGAACCCTTTAAGGACGAATGCATGCAAGTCAAGGCGTGTCCAGAGATACTAAAAATATCGGGTTTTATGAATGCAATCAATAACCCAGATTTGATAAAAAAAAGTTAAACGATAAGGTTCCCCTAACTTTTGACGAACTCATGAAGCGCACGAGGTCTTTCGTCCAAGGAGAAGCAGCCGCTGCGGATAGCAAGAAAGGCTACTCGAACCATAGGCCACAAGAAGAGTCAAGGAGACAATCCAATGACCAGAGTGGCAATCGTAATAAGAGTTATCGCACTCAAGGCGGTGGAAGGGGAAACGACAAGTACACCCCATTAACAAAAACTCCAAAGGAGATATTCGCGACGGAAGGGGCGAACTTCCCGAAACCACCACCAATGCGCACCCCAGAGGATCGGCGCACAGGGAATGGTTATTGCGAATACCATGGACAGAAAGGCCACACAACCAACGAGTGCGTCCAACTGCGCCAATTGATTGACAAATTGGTAAAGGAAGGAAAGATGGACCACCTCGTAAAAAACATCAGAGAAGGGAAAGACAAACCAAAACCAGGGGCCAAGAAAGAGACATCAAAAGAAAAGGCAGATATCATCTACATGATACAGCCATGGCAGCGCGCGACAAGACAGAAAGTCAGTCAACGGTTTTCTAAGGGAAATGAAATTTCTTTCCCCTCCCTGACTGCGAACAACGCAGTAGTGGGTCCACTTACCATTGAAATACATACGGGGGGTCACGACATCCGTCGCATGTATATAGATGGAGGTGCATCCGCTGATATTATATATGAACACTGTTTCAAGAAGCTGCGACCTGAGATACAGAGTCAGTTGATCCCAGCCACAACGTCGCTCACTGGCTTCACAGGGGAGAAGATATGGCCCATGGGGCAATTACGTCTACTTGTAGAAGTTGGTGACAAACCACACTCTACAGTCACCTGGATGAACTTCATGGTAATCAGATCCCCCTCTCCGTACAACGGCATCATCGGGAGACCTGGAATATCATCTATCCGCGCCGTGCCATCCACAGCGCACGGGATGCTCAAGTTCCCAGTGGAAGGAGGTATTGTCACTCTTTACAATACCACCATACCACCCAAAGAATGCAACGCAGTGACAAATGACGTAGGCGATGTTCCAGAACAGCGCGCAATCAAAGTCCCAAACCTAAAGGTCGCCATTCACCCTGACTACCCGGATCAACAGGTATCTATTGGCGGGTCTCTGTCTGACAAAGGCAAATCAGCTATATGCGCACTCCTGCAAAATAACTTAGATATTTTTGCATGGGAACCAAAGCATATGACAGGAGTGACACGCTCCATCACGGAACACAAGCTGCAAATCCGACAAGGATATCCTCCAATACGACAGAAAAAGCGCGGACAAGCTCCAGACCGCGCAAAAGCCATCCTGGAAGAAGTACATAAACTAGTAGACGCAGGCATCATGCGGGAAGTCTACTACCATGACTGGCTCTCCAACCCAGTAATGGTAAAGAAAAGCGATGGTAGTTGGAGAATGTGCGTAGACTTTACAGACCTCAACAAAGCATGTCCACAGGACTGCTACCCGCTACCGGAGATAGACTGGAAGATCGAATCTCTGTGTGGATATCCCTTCAAATGCTTCCTGGACGCATACAAGGGGTACCACCAAATTCAAATGGCGGAGGAAGATGAAGAAAAAACGGCCTTCCACACAAGTCAAGGGGTCTACTGCTATACAAAGATGCCCTTTGGCCTAAAGAACGCAGGAGCAACATACCAACGATTGGTAGACACTGCGTTCGAGAAACAAGTAGGCCGCAACTTGGAAGTATACGTCGATGATCTCGTCATCAAAATCCATACTGAGGAAGAACTAGTGCGCGACATGGAGGAAACATTCAAAACACTGAGGAGAATCAACATGAAATTGAACCCCAAGAAGTGTACATTTGGCGCTACAGAAGGCATGTTTCTCGGGTATCTGATAGAACCCGATGGGATCAAGCCTTGCCCAGAAAAGACCCAAGCAGTCATTGACCTTCCCTCACCGCGCACACTGAAGGAGGTTCAGTCACTAAACGGCAAGCTAGCCGGACTGAACCGATTCTTATCCAAATCAGCGGACAAGTCACTTCCCCTATTCAAAACACTCAAGAAGTGCACAAAAAAGGGAGACTTCAGGTGGACCGCGGAAGCAGAAGAGGCCTTCCAACAGCTCAAACAACACATAGCAGCGCTCCCAAAGCTTGTCGCGCCCCGGCCAGGGGAAGAGCTGATCATGTACCTATCTGCGACTCAGGGAGCAGTTAGCGCAGTGCTACTGACAGACAGGAACTCCGTCCAAACACCCATCTATTTTGTTAGTAAGGCGCTCAAGAAGACAGAGATTAACTACACTGCAATGGAAAAGTTGGTCCTAGCCTTAGTGTTTGCAGCGAAAAGACTGCGCAGGTATTTCCAGGCGCACCCAATAGCTGTTATCACAGACCAACCCATCAAACAAGTTATCTCGAGACCCGACGCATCGGGACGCCTACAAAAATGGAGTGTGTTACTGGGTGAGCATAACATATCATACAGACCGCGCACTGCAATCAAAGGGCAGATATTGGCCGACTTCATCATTGAGAAGCCAGATACTGACACTACACCTGCGACAAGCAAGGGGGAACCTCAAGAACCATTGATTCTATTCACCGATGGATCCTCATGCGTAGATGGATCAGGAGGTGGTCTTATTCTCACTAACCCAGAAGGAGATGAATTCACCTACGCACTGCGTTTTGAATTCACAGCCACGAACAACGAGGCAGAATACGAAGCACTCCTGGTTGGGTTACGCATCGCAACTCAAATGGGTGCACGCAACCTAGAAGCGAACGTCGATTCACGGCTAGTGGCTAACCACGTGTTAGGCGAATATGTAGCAAAGGAGGAACACATGATCCAATACCTCGAAAAAACCAAATCTCTGATCCAGAACTTCGATAGGTTTACCATCAAGCAGGTTCCCAGGGGCGAAAACAGGAAAGCAGATGCGCTGAGCAAGATTGCATCCACCAGTTTTGCGCATTTATCAAAACAAGTATTGGTGGAAACCTTGAAAAACAAGTCAATAGTAGAAATGGAAATATCCACGGTGATAGAAGAGGAAAATCCTACATGGATGACACCCATCATCAACTACATCAGCAAGGGCATACTACCCCAGGAGCAGAAGGACGCTCGAAGGATACGGCGTACAGCGCAGAAGTTTGAACTTCGAGATGGCGTCCTATATAGGCGCTCTTTCCTGCAACCGTGGCTGCGTTGTGTTGGACCCCTTCAAGCAGACTATGTGCTCAGAGAAATCCACGCTGGCTCATGCAGTATGCACTCAGGACCACGGTCCGTTGTAGCACGAGCCTTGAGGTCAGGATATTACTGGCCCACCATGCATCGTGATGCGCGCGATATGATACAGAAATGCAGCAACTGTCAAGTGCATAGACCTATTCCGCGCCGACCACAACAAGAACTAACTCCCATCACCTCTCCATGGCCCTTTTATAAATGGGGCATTGACATCGCAGGCCCCTTTCTTGTCGCAGCAGGAGGATTAAAGTTCCTTATAGTGGCCATTGACTACTTCACTAAGTGGATTGAGGCGAAGGCAGTGGCCAGCATAACAGGCAACCAAGACAAACGATTCGTTTGGGACAACATTGTATGTCGCTTCGGATTACCTGGGGAAATCATCTCGGATAACGGAAAACAATTCTGTGATAACCCATTCAGAGATTGGTGCGCATAATTGAATATCACGCAACACTTTGCGTCAGTTAAACACCCACAAACTAATGGTCTGGTTGAACGCGCGAACCGCAGTTTGGGTGAAGGAATCAAAGCGCGCTTGGACAGACACAAAGGCAGATGGGTGGAGGAACTATCACACGTTTTATGGGCGCACCGCACATCAATCAAAGTCAGCACGGGCGACACACCATTCTCTCTTGTCTACGGGACAGAAGCTGTCATACCAGCCGAGATTGGAATGCCAACTATCCGCACAGCGGAAGTGAATGTCACAACAAATGATGATGAGCGGCGCATAGACTTGGACCTATTAGAAGAGAAGCGCGAACGCGCATTCATACGCGAGGCAAAGGCAAAAACAAAAATGAAGAAGTATTATGACGCAAAGGTCAGAAACAACTCTTTCAGGCCAGGAGACTTCGTCTACCGTGCAAACGACGCGAGCCACGCAGAAGATACGGGAAAACTTGGACCCAAATGGGAAGGACCTTACGAAGTCACAGAAGCACTAGGCAACGGGGCCTACAAGCTGCGTAATACGGAGGGCCACGAGCTACCACGCACTTGGAATATCTGCAATCTCAAAAAATGCTACCTTTAGTATAGGCCACGGCCCACGCACGGACAACTATGCACTCTAGTACGTGCCCAATAATTGTCGTGTATTTTTTAATTTTTCTTTCCATAAGAAATTGTCTTTTAATTTTGAAAAACTTGCAAGTATTAATAAAACGTTATGGTTTCTAGCTAACTCCATAACACATTTAACTCTATTGTTTGCATCTTTCATTATCGTGTTTCAATATTGTTATAATCCTGCCTACATGGCGTGCATGCACACACTAAGACCCACGATGGCAGAAAGGATGAGTAAACCTAATAAACAACTCGTTGAGTAAGAGGGTTGCAAACCCATCAACTTTGGATCACGAATCCTTGTTAAACACCTTGCGCTCAAGACGTTGGCGCAAGTTCCTTACGCACCCCACGACGGATGCGCACTAGGGCACACTGTGCGCGTTTAACAACTCAGGAAATCAAGACTCTTGATTCCTTAAAGTAAAATACGACAAGTAAACTTGGAAAAATTCAATACACGACTACGGTCCTTACTTAAGGAAATTCATACATAACTATGATTCTTCTTTTCTAAGTACGCTTAGACACTTAAAGATATCTTCACGCAAGGATACATAAGTCATATAAGAACTACGAGTTCAAAAGCGTAAGTATTTGGAAGTTGTAAAAACACTAAGTACAAAAGCAACCCCTTTTATATATAGAATACGTTTCTACAAAAGACTTGTACAAAAAAGCTAAATGCTATATGTACGCCTTAGCTGGCTGGAGCCCCCACTCAAAGCCATTTCCTTTGCATCCTCGAGTCGATTCAACAACTCTGCATCGTCAAGGGAAACGGTGGCCACGGAAACAGGCACACCGTCGGATCTAGGCAGATGCGCAGCGCCTATGCCGCACAGAGTGGCCTTCCCTTTCACGCCTTTCTTTCTTGCGACTCTGGAAACATGAGCATTTAGAGACCTTTGCAAAGAAATCTCTTTCTCAATACGGAAAGGATTCAGAATGTCACGAGGCTGAGCAAAAATGGGTACCTTCAACTGCGCTACGTCAGGCTTCAAGTAGAAGTCCAATTGCTGATCTGCATCATCCTGCAGATGCCTGGGAAGAGTGAGCCCCGCCATGATCACGCTGATAGGCTGATCCTGATCACGCTCCAAACGAGCGATATGCGGAAGCTCAAGCCTTTTTAGCTCTTCCATGGCAGCAACAAGCTCAGCTCGGGCATTCGCCTTGTACCCAGGGACCTCGGCAAGTGGCACGGTCAACAACTCGGCCTCAGCAAGCTTGTTTGCGGCCAAGGTCTCACCATGCGCAATAGCGCACTCCACAACCTTTCCAAAGGACGTGGTGACCTCGGGATGCTCTAGTGTACACATGGCGGCCAGGCGAAGACCATGACTGATCAACCACCTACGAAATAACACAAGTGTTAATAAGAAAGAGGGTCTAAAATATATACAAGTTATAAAGAGATAAAGCAGCATGTACCTGCGCTCAGCCACGGACTGAACCATATGGGGGTATAGCTCCTCATCATATTCGATGCTGAGCCTGCGGAGCTTCTCCTCTTGCATCTTCAGCGCAAGCTCCACCCGGCTACGGAACTCCTCAATGTTGGCAAAGTGCTTGCTCCTACTCTGTTGCAAGTACTTCAGCGCCCATAAAGAGTTACGCCTCTGACGGTCCGCATCAGCACGCTCCTGCTCCAGCTCAGCCATCACCAAGAGCTTCCCCTGAGCCAATCTTTGCGCAAACGCTTCTGCGTGCTCCAGTTTAGCCTTGGAGCTCAGCTGCTCAGCTTTAGAGCTTGCTAACTCAGCCTGCACAGACACTAACTGCGCCTGCAGTCTGGAAACTTCCTCGGACTGGCGCACCCTGGCTTGCGTCACCAGCTCAGACTGGCGCACAGCGAGGGAGGCCAGCTCCTCCATCATAGAGTCAAACGGACTTGACTCCCCTCCAATATCCCTTGGTGAAGGCGTCCCATCCAGAAAGGGACTCACCTTGGGTGATGCACTTCCATCTAAGACGCCGGCGTCCTCCACATGCTGTTCACTACACGAAAGATCAAGAAGCAAGGTTAGCGCACGAATAACAGTCAAGCATACACAAAATCCTAAGGGATTGCTAAAAAATACTTACATGGAGGGAGGAGACGAGGACACGTCCCTCTTAATATCAGTCATGGATGTACTTCCACCAGACCTCTCAGCGTCCACACTGAGGACACGAAGAAACAAAGTTAGAATAAAGTATAACTTGACAAAAGTTCATAACTAATAACTAAGATACTTACTTCATCTGCACTTCAGTAAAAGATGGGCTCTCCTCAGCCTCAGGTCGCGGCCTCTTGGAAGACCCTTCACCATCACCACCAAGCGCTCTCTTGCGCGTCAGTTGGGAGCACTCCTCCATTTCACTGTCAGTCTCCTCTAAATGGATCAGCGTTTTGTTGGGAGGAGGCTGCGCAGTGTCAGGACCCTGCGGCAAAGGAGGAGCCACCTCCTGCAACGGCTCAGCTACCACCACAGCAGGGGAGCCCTCAGACTCTGGAACAACCAAGTCCACGACGCGCCCTGCCGTCGCCTCCAGAATGGTCATCTCACCCTCCCTCAGAGGACGCACCCCCACTGCCACGGAACGCGGTGTCTCCAAGTTAACAACCGCAAAAAGATCCATCTCTGCGTATAAAGTAGACAAAGAGAAGCAAGTTACATAAAGTATGGAAAACGAAGAAACGCTTACATTAATAACGACAGTAAGACGACAGAAGGAGCACCCACCCGTGCCATCCGCATCCAAGAATGTGGGAACCTCTGTCTCAAACTCGAAGTAGTTGCGACTGATGCCCATATGCACCAGGAACGCTTTCGGATATGGTTTGATGGAAAGGCGGTTCTCATCAATGATCGCCGCATGATCCGCGTTATACCACGTCTCGGGGGGGCGCTCATCCTTGGGCAGAGTGGCACGGGTGTAAAATTGAAAATTGGAAGGAAAGACGGCGGCGTCAACCCAAAAGAATTTCTCCCTCCAGTCCTTGAGTTTATCTACCTTCTTCACATAGCATTGTAACTTGCCTACGCGCTTAGAGAAGGTAACCCACCCATTTGACCACGTTGCGTGATAGAACGCGCGAAATAATTGGAGGGTCGGGGGAATCGCTAACAAGCGACAGTTCACCTCAAAATTGGCAATCTTCCCAGCACCAATACAATGCAACTGTGAGATGTGGAGCTCGTAATAATTAAGTATATCACTCAACAGCACGGAAATGGGTACGCACTGATTCGCCCACTCGAAAAAGCGCGTATATAGCCCCACCTTCCCTACGGGGAAATCCGCGATGGTGTCATTTGGACCTGGTACCTCTGGGTGTAGATCCAAAGGGATAAAGTAATCCGAGGTGAACTGATTCAGTTCACCTTCGGTTATGTTAGAAGTGAAATCCTGAAGTTGCAACACCATTTTGTGTTTCAGACTGTGCGCACGCACTATTACCTTCGAATTATCGTTTTTTTGATAGCAGATTCGAAGATGTAAAAATGGTGGAAATGTGATTTTTTAACTGTGGATATCACAGTGAATGGAGGCGGTAGTTTATATAGTTTTCCACCCACCACAGATGATTGACACGTGTATCCCACTAACTCAAATCGTGTGGCTGGGAGATGTGACGGTACAGGACACGTGGATAGCCTCTCCACTTCCCAAGGTACCCGAATTGCACTTTTTTGGACTAGATACATCATACGTGCGTTTTTGGCGGTATATTTTTGAAATCTTCCCGTGTACGCGTGGGGAATAATTTCGACACGACTTTAGTCTAGCATCCGCAGGTTTTACCCTGCGCACACTAGACTGGGGGGACATGATGACGTATAGTCTACACCCGGGTCACGGACCCGATTAGTAAACAATACTAATACTTAAGCCCACCACGTATGGGCCGCCATGGCGATAACTGGACTACCAGTTATACGGTTTGGGCCTACAAGGCCCAAGCCCAAAGTTATTTTCGGATTGGATATGGAGTATCTCCTAAATAAAGGGGATATATACCAAATATCCGATATCGGCGAATACGCCGAGGAGTAGGGAACACGAAACCTACTAGGGTTTCATGTGTATATAAAGGGCACCCAGGCCCTCGGTAAAGGTACGATTTTATTAAACCCTAACTCTTCACTAAACCCTAAACTTCGATTACTTACTCTCACGCCGGAGGATAATCGGGGGAGACAATCCCTCGATAAGCCTAACGGTGTTTGCTCTTTTTCTTAGTGCGCAGGTTCCATCAAGCATTAAGATCTAATTGGTACGCGAATAGGAGTCTTAACAAGGAACGCCCAACTTTTGTATCAACAAAACCAGTGTGCAATAAGCAAATAAATCATATTTTCAAACAAGTAATGAGTTTAAGTATAAACAAGCATTGAGTTTAATTACAAATGAGCATGTATTATCCCCCCAATGTTTATAAAACAAGCAAAGGTAGGGGCCATGAACTCACCTTAGCTTGCAGCAACGCAAAATATCACAACGGTCACAACTGGCATCAAGAGCAAAACACAACAATATCAAGGGTACAGGAACAACGGTGCCGGATCGGTACAACCTAATATATATATATATATATATATATATATATATATATATATATATATATATATATATATATAATATATATATATATATATATATATAGTTATATCAGAATACATCTCGAAAAGTAAAGAGTTTTAAAAAGACAAGCGTCTTAGTTTTCATGGATTACTCGTATCAAAGTTTGTAAAAAGTTTAGTGTTAACGTTTCGTGTGGTGGTAAGACAGCCTAGACTCAAGAATACTCACGCCAAATAGGAATAGAAATCGACACTGTCGAGAAAAGTACGGACGAGAACTTGAATCGATAAAGGAATGACAAAAGAAGTCAAGGAAAATAGCGACAAGGAAAACGTCAATAAAACAAGTCAATTAGTACGTTTCGGTATTTACCCAATAATCCCCAATAGTTTGGAAATAATCAATAAAGTTTTAGAAAGATAATTTAAGTTTTATAAGAAAACTCAAATTAGTATACCACATGGTAAAAGTTTACAAGTTACTAAAAACTATGAGTTTCGATTATTGTCCGGTTTTATAATAGAAGAGTTTTTAGATTAAAGGCATAAGTATAGAAATTTTATAAATCTTCGGATTGACTCGTTTTGGTAACTCTTCTTTATGGCTTGCTGAGATATTATGGTTGATTAAAGTAAAACATATACTGACATAATGACAAAAGTTCTATACGAAACAAGATTTATCTAAAGAACAAATAGGTAGATCTCAACCATCCATCCTCTTTCCATCCAATGGTTTAGATTAATTAGTATTTTAAAATAAAAATATTCTGAGGGGCATTTTAGTCATTATCTAAATCTAATAACACACCTAACCTTCTCTTCCAAACACACACAGTACACACACTAGATCTAAAACCCGTCTCTCTCTAAAACCACCGCCAATCCTGCCCTAATCCACCTCTAATCCACCGTCAAACCACCGCGATTCCTTAATTCTTTACATCATTCCGATCAAAATGGATATACGAGAAGAATTAGCTTTAATAAAAGCCGGTTTGTTGGATAAATCGGATTCCGATCAAAATCCCCTTCCAAATGAAGATGCTGGTATATTTTTAGCTTATTTCGTTATATTAGTCACTATATTTCCTGCATTGCTTATTTTTTGCTTCGTTATATTAGTGTGTTAGATTTCATTAAGTGATGATTGTGCTGCATTTTGATAGATAAGTCGAAATATGATGTTACGTCATGTGTCATTTTGATCAAAATGCGTTGATTTGAAATGATAGAGATACATTTGTTGCGTTTCGATGTCTGTGTTCTTCATTTGGCGTTAGTGCAGTTAAATTAGTTAGGCCTGTTTGTTTTGGTCTTATATTATGTAGTGGCATAAGTTTGCTTCAGCATGTTGATTATATGCTACCAGGGGTCCAGGAGTGTGTGTGTGAAACTCAGTGACAGAATTGTAAATGTTTGGAATGGAACTGGAACTGTGCTAATTAGGTAGCGGATATAGCGAAAATATGTCATGTGATTGTATGATATGAAGTTTGATCGATTTGGTTATAACTGTTACAGTGAGTTAATGATGTTATGTCATGTGTCGTTTTAATAACATTTGTTGATCTGAAGTGATATAGATACATTTGTTGCCGTTTAAATGTATGTCCCCTAATTTTTTGCTAGTTCATTTAAGTTTGTTAATTCTGTTTTGTTACAAATGAAATTAAGTGTTGTTTTTGTTCATTCAGTTTATATGCATGTATGATGACTATCTTCACTTTTAGTTGTGGTTATTATGCTACTAGAAGTGTGCAAAATTCGAGACGGAAATGTAGAAAGTTAAAATAGGACTTGAACTGTACCAAATGGGTAACGGATTCAGCAAAAAGTTGGTTTCGTAGGTGTCCAGGGTGGGCCAAACAGCTATTAAATTTCTTTTTAACTTTAGTTACACGATTTGTTTAGGTGTAAAATTATGCTAAAGTCACTAGTCAGAGTTGGAGGACATTTTAGAGTACAATTTGGGACCGAACAGCTTCAGAACTTCTACTGTAACGATAGCGATACTGAACCAGTACTATAAGCTCTGGTTTGGACTTCGGTAGTAATATGCATCAGGTGAATGTAAATGAAAGATTAAAGGCATATCATATCAACTATACTCTATGTGTTCAATTAGAACAAGTATCTACGTGATCAATTTGTGCTCTAAACCTGAGATATCTGAAAATGATTAAAGGCATATCATATCAATTAATTCTATGTTTTCAATAGATTAATTTATTAGTCCTGAACAGGTAGCACCTCGAGGCCAGCTTTACCTGGTAATCTAAAACCTGAAGCCTCAAAATTACCATCTCGTCCACCACAGACCCTGAAAGATCCATTGATCAACTCATCTAATCGTCATATGTGGTTTGCCTGCATTTTGATAGAAATTGTCATATCTGGTTTTTGGCTTTTGGCTGTCTTGACCAACTATTTGTTAACTTTAATTGTACTGATACGATTAGTTTCTATTTGCTGTTGTTTATTGCTTTGTAGAAGATTGGTGAATATTATATGTATGCAATGCTGTTTCATATGATTAGTTTCTATTTGCTGTTGTTTATTTCTTTGTAGAAGATTGGTGAATATTATATGTATCCAATGCTGTTTCGTGATGATCTGTTCAATTAGTTATCCTAATTGTAAGTCGTAACTGAATTTCACAAAGGATCCCATAGGATTCACAGTGAATCCCATGTGATTTACAAGGAATTTCATAAGGAATCCCATAGAATCCGATGGGATTTATACTGAATCCCTTGTGATCAAGTTGTTTATATTATGTGTTTTTTTTATGTACACACTGTTGATATTCAAGATCCTCAACTAGATCAAAAGAAAAAGAAAGCGAAAGTGCAGGTGCAAAAAGGTGTGGATTTGTCTTTTTATTTAATTGATACAAAATCCCATGGGATTCTATATGATCCCTTGTGATTCATATAGAAACCCATGGGATTCATTCAGAATCCCTTGTGATCAAGTTATTTATATTATGTGTTTTTTTTATATAGACACCGATGATTTTCAAGATCAGAAGAAACAGAAATTGAAGACTAAAGTTGTGGCGAAGAGAAAGAGGGACAATTTGGGATTATGCTAGAACATTATAGAAACAGAAATTTCTGAAGCAATTAGGAATAGGGATGCACGTGAGTGCAGCTAAGCATTATGCTAGAACATTGAATGGTAGAACAGTGAATGGTAGATTAGTTATAACATGTGAATGGTAAAACAATTGTTCAGTTAGTTGTTATGCTAGATCAACTTGAAACATGTGAATGGTAAAACAATTGGTCAGTTGGAAACATGATATGTGAATGGTAAAACATGTCAATGATATTTTACATCTAAATTATCTTTGTGATATTGTTCGGTTGGAAACATGTGAATGGTAAAACATGTGAGTGATATTTTACTTCTAAATTATCTTTGTAATTTTATTCAGAATCCTATGGGATTCATCCTTAATCCTATGGGATTGGGATTCATCTTTATTGCTGGTATTTGTTATTTTTGATAAGTAAGAATCCTAAGTGATTCATTCAGAATCATATGGGATTCTCAGATGATTCACTTGTAATTCATACATAATATAAGTAACAAACATCTTTTTGATTTTATTGAGAATCCCATGGGATTCAGCATGGTCAATCCAATGATTTTCATAGTGAATCCCATGGGATTCAGCATGGTCAATCCAATGGTTTTCATAGTGAATTCACAAAAAAAGGACATGATTAGTCTTGCATTATCAGTAACCAAAGAATCCCATGGGATTCATAATAATGAATCCCATGGGATTCATAGTAATGAATCCCATGGGATTCATAGTAATGAATCTCATGGGATTCACAATGAATCCCTTGAGATTCATACAGAATCCCTTGAAAAAATCAATAAACTTATTTTTCTTTACTAAGCCTTCTAACATTACATATTCTTTCATAAAGTTCGGCAACCACAGCATACTCCATGACAATGGCATGATGCGTGGAGTGCGGACACCTAAAATTTACCACAAAAGTGAATAATGGATGTTGTTTCATCCAGGCTTCCAAGTGACAACAAACTTTTTTTTGAACAACACGTAACAATAACTAAAAAACTTAAACAATGACCTAAAAAGATTATGTTGGAGTGTAATATGAGCTTCAATTATAGGCTGGAACACTCCATCAACAAATAAATAATCAAAGAATGCAAAAGATAGTGATTCACGACCAGATTACATTGATTGGGTCAACTTCACAGTGAAATCCCAAAGTTTCTTAGCTAATTCAGGGTCTTGAGCGTATCCACTTGCTTTCGACAAGTTGCTGTCAGCAAAATATTGGCCACTGATGCCCTTTAACTGTGGGTGCAGTGCTACGTAACATTTAGTTGCAGCTCCCTGAATTCATAAAAAACGGACATGATTAGTTTTGCATTATAAGTAACCAAAGAATCCCATGGGATTCATAATAATGAATCCCATGGGATTCACAACGAATCCCTTGAGATTCATACAGAATCCCTTGAAAAAATCAATAAACTTATTTTTCTTTACTAAGCCTTCCAACATTACATATTCTTTCATAAAGTTCGGCAACCACAGCATACTCCATGACAATGGCATGATGCGTGGAGTGCGGACACCTAAAATTTACCACAAAAGTGAATAATGGATGTTGTTTAATCCAGGCTTCCAAGTGACAACAAACTTTTTTTTGAACAACACGTAACAATAACTAAAAAACTTAAACAATGACCTAAAAAAGATTATGTTGGAGTGTAATATGAGCTTCAATTATAGGCTGGAACACTCCATCAACAAATAAATAATCAAAGATTGCAAAAGATAGTGATTCACGACCAGATTACATTGATTGGGTCAACTTCACAGTGAAATCCCAAAGTTTCTTAGCTAATTCAGGGTCTTGAGCGTATCTACTTGCTTTCGACAAGTTGCTGTCAGCAAAATATTGGCCACTGATGCCCTTTAACTGTGGGTGCAGTGCTACGTAACATGTAGTTGCAGCTCCCTGAATTCACAAAAAATGGACATGATTAGTCTTGCATGTGAATCCCATGGGATTCACAATGAATCCCATGGGATTCACAATGAATCCCTTGGGATTCATACAGAATCCCTTGAAAAAATCAATAAACTTATTTTTCTTTACTAAGCCTTCCAACATTACATATTCTTTCATAAAGTTCGGCAACCACAGCATACTCCATGACAATGGCATGATGCGTGGAGTGCGGACACCTAAAATTTACCACAAAAGTGAATAATGGATGTTGTTTCATCCAGGCTTCCAAGTGACAATAACTTTTTTTTGGAACAACATGTAACAATAACTAAAAAACTTAAACAATGACCTAAAAAAGATTATGTTGGAGTGTAATATGAGCTTCAATTATAGGCTGGAACACTCCATCGACAAATAAATAATCAAAGAGTTGTAACTATCGAACTAACTATATTTGCTTTTTTTTTGCTTGGGCATTTACACATACCTCAAAGCAGAGATCCCACTAAACACATTGTAACAAAGCTCACAAAACTACCGCCTATTTGCAGTTAACATACATCACACATATATTAAGCCTACATAAAATTATCACTAACAAAATGTTTATAAGCTCAATCAGCAATCTAGATGAGTAGAAAATGATTTCAATCGGATCAATTACCAAAAGATGAGGAATATCATGTCGATCGTCGTGTTAACAACTGCTGGCGGCGGTACAACGACGGTATAGGTGGCGATTGGCGGAGGTACGACGGCGATGTAGGTTGTGGTGGAGGTGGTGATTTTCCGGCGGTTGTGGTGTAGGCTGTGTGTTTTTAGGGTGAATAAATGAGAGTATTGACTATATTTTTTCTTTTATAGGTTAGAGATGGAATTACAGTTTTGCCCTTATTTGTAATTTGCAGATCTGATCTCCACCGTTGGATGAAAGAAGGATAGATGGTTGGGATGTTGTGGTCTGTTCTTTAGAAACAAGTGGTTTGTCATGGATCTCACCTCCTCCACAAATAATAAACAACTTGGTTTTTTGTTTTTTAGCCAAAATATCTATTGAAAGTTAACGGTGACAATTACATGCTATTGTTATGGTTTCCTAAATGCAAGAAAAATATGTTGGGAATTAAATGTTCTAAAGATTAAGTATCAAGAATTATAAGTATTAACAGTTCCAACTGCTGTGAAGAATACTCTAACAGTTCCAACTGCTAGTGTATATCTTAGGACTGTTCAAGTTATATCTAACCATACTAACTGATGTTGGTACTGGTAGTACAAAGAAGGGACTGCTAGTTGATACTGCTGAGTGGATAATTGTCACATATACAACTGCTGGTTGGATAAGTATTGAAAAGATATTTGTGTACTAAAGTCAAGGATATACGGTAGATAATATCTTTTAGCAAAGTGATCAATAACAAGTTGTGTACTCAGATACATGTTGTATCTTATGTACTGACACACTCAAGATAAGTTAGCAAGTAGTTTGACTAGACTTAACAATATTGTAAAGATCTTTCTTAACATATAAAAGAAAGATCTTAGACTAGAGATATGTGTGTTCAATAGTGTGTTAAACTTATAGTGAAAAATATATCTCTCAAGAACATAAAAACTTAAGATTCAAGGTTGTAACCCTAGTGATAACTCAAGATCACTCGTATTATTATCATTAATAATATTGAATCGTTTGGTGATAATCTTTCATTGTTCTTTGTCATATAACAAACACAACTGTTCCATTTCCATAACCATAATAACCTTCTAAGTGTGATTAAGTAGATTCCGCATACTTAATCATATTAACTCAATATATCATACACACAAAGTACAAAGGTTTAACCACCTTAACCGTGTGTCGAATCCCTAATAAGTGGTATCAGAGCACAGGCTGATATTTGATTTAGAAGAAGAAGAAGAAGAAGAAATGGACGTTGAATCTATTCACACAAATGTTGCTGCGAAGATTCCCATGCTCAAACAGAATGAGTTTGAGATGTGGAGGTTGAGGATAGAGCAATATTTCCAAGTGCAAGATTATGCACTTTGGGAAATCATTGAAGATGGAGACTCTTACCAGCCTACCACCACTACATCAACAGTGGACGAAAAAGTAGTGTCAACTCTGCAGACAAAGCCAACATCTGCAGAAGAAAGAATAAAGAAGAAAAATGACTTGAAGGCAAGAAGCATGCTGATGATGACCATTCCCAATGATCAACTTCTAAACTTCAGCAAGTTCAAAGATGCCAAGTCATTATTTGAAGCTATTATTGCCAGATATGGTGGAAATGAAGCTACCAAGAAAACCCACAAGACACTGCTCAAGCAACAGTTTGAAAACTTCTCCTCTACATACAATGAATCTCTTGACCATATGTTTAATAGGCTTCAGAATATTGTGAGCCAACTTGCTATTCTTGGGATTGAAATGCCTCAAGAAGATTTGAACTCAAAATTTCTGAGAAGCTTACCAGAAGAGTTGGCTATGCATGTTGTTGTCTGGAAGAACAAGCCAGACCTAGACACCATGGAACTGATGGACTTGTATAGCAACTTCAAGATTGTGGAGCAAGATTTGAAGAAGAATGGAGGTACTAGTTCTAATACTGGGAACAAGGCATTTATGTCAACTCCTAGTACCTCAAAATCAAATGAAGAGGTGAAAGTTGTTGATGATGTTGGTGCTGCTAGTTCATCAAGTAGTACCATGAGTATTTTGGATGAAAAGACTTGTTGTGCATTTCTTACAAGTCAAAATAATGGGTCCATGCTCACCTATGAAGACCTCGAAGAGATCAATGATGACGATCTGGAGGAAATGGATCTAAAATGGCAAATTTCTCTTCTTAGCATGAGAGCCAAGAAGTTCTATCAAAGGACGGGGAAGAAGCTCATAATCAGCAACACTGATGCTGCTGGTTTTGATAAGTCAAAGATAGAGTGCTATAACTGCCACCTGATGGGGTACTTCTCAAGAGAATGTAGAAGGCCAAGGCAGCAAGATAGCAAGAATAGAGGTTTTGGAAGCAAATCCAAAACAGAGGAGGTTATTGAGCCAAAAGCTATGGTAGCTATTGATGGCTTAGGTTTTGATTGGTGCTTCATGGTAGATGAAGAAGAAACTCCTACTCAGATGGCACTTATGGCTTTTTCTGCTACTGAGGTACAAAATCATAAAGCTTGTTCAAATACTTGCACTGCTCTTAATGCTCTACAAGTTTTAATCAAACAATATGATGATCAAAAGAAAGAGCTAAGCAGCACTTTTCAAAACTTTATAAACTATAAGTGTGGATTAGAGACTCTAGAGAAACAAATCACACACTATAAGAAAAATGAATTAGCTTTTTCTGATGACAAAGCTCTCCTAAGACAGGACATATTCTTTAGAGATGCTGAAATTAAGCTTTTGAGAGAAGCTTTTGATAGGGTCAAAAAGGAAAATGGAAACATTCACTTGACTACACAGGCACTAGAACATGCTTCTAGAGGTGTGCACAACATAATAGAATGTCAAGTGATTAATAGAGCTAAGTCAGGAGTAGGATATAAGAGTGTCCCACCTCCTTATAGAGGCATCCCAAAACCCCCAGGGATTGACCTAAGGAATTCAGGTTTACCTGAGTTTCAAGAACCAATAATGGAATATGGTTCTAAGACTACTGAGAGTCTTAAGGTAGAAAAAGTAAGTGAAAGTTTAGATAAAACTTTACTTTATCAGGACAAGGTGTCCTTTGTTAAGAAATTAGATGCTATAGTTGTTGAAGACTGTACAACTGATAGTGATGAAGAAGAACAGGTTATGTCTAAACCTGAAGTAGTTAAGAAAGCAGGAACAAGGGTTCCTAAAGTGATCAAAAAGGATACTGTTAAGCCTAGTTCAAACATTAAACATGTTAGGCAACCAGTTAAATATTGTGAAAAATATAGATCCACTAGCAAGCCCAGAGGTAACCAAAGAAATTGGAATGACCTCAAGTCTAACCAATTAGGTGATGACTTTTTCTTTTATAACAAAGCTTGTTACACATGTGGTAGTTTTGACCATCTTGCAGCTTTCTGCAACCATTGGGTATCTGGGTATGAAAACAATAGGGTGAATTTCAAAAGGCAAACTCCTCAAACTCATTTTCACTCTAGTTCTAATTTTAATAGAACAAAACCCAGAGCAGTTTCGACAGCAGTCTCTACTGCTAGGCAAGCAGTTTCAACTGCTCGACCATTTATGACTGTTAACCCAAAATCAACAGCTAAGAGTGCAAAAACATTTTTCAAACATGCACCAAAAACTGTTCACAGGCCCATTCAAACAAAAGCAGTGGTCCAAAAACAAGTTTGGAAACCAAAGGGTTCAACTGCAAAACCAGCAGTTAGTACTGCTAGTCCAACAGTTAATACTGCTAGGAAAGCAGTTAGTACTGCTGCTTGGAAAAACAGGGCAAATGTTGTTAAGACCTCAGCATGTTGGATTCTTAAATCCAATGTTGCATCAACTGTCCTTAAAAGATTAAATTACATTGATGCAAGGGGCAGATCCAAGTCAGTAATGGCTTAGGTCCCAAAAGGAAACTAATACTCCTTATTACTGTGCAGGAACATTCAACTGATAAACAAGAGGATCAAGGATACTCAGATAGTGGATGTTCAAGGCACATGACAGGCAACAAGTCTTATCTCTCAGATTTTCAATCAATAGATGGAGGCTATGTTACCTTTGGAGGAGGTGTTGGTGGCAAAATTTCCGGTAAAGGTACCATTAAAACTGGAAATTTAGATTTTGAAGATGTGTTCTATGTAAAAGAGCTAAATTATAATCTTTTTAGTGTCTCACAAATGTGTGACAAAAAGAACAATGTTCTTTTCTGTGAGACTGAATGTCTTGTACTTTCTCCTGATTTTAAGATGCCTGATGAAAGTCAAGTACTTCTTAAAATTCCTAGAAAGGGCAATATGTACAATGTTGACATGAAGAACATTGTTCCTAAAAAGAATTTAACTTGTCTTGTTGCAAAGGCCACATTGGATGAATCAATGATATGGCATAGAAGGCTTGGTCATATTAATTTCAAAACCATAAATCAGATTGTTAAGAATGGTTTGGTAAGAGGTTTACCTCACAAAAGATTTGAAAATGATCAAACATGCATTGCTTGTCTTAAAGGCAAACAACACAAAGCCACTTGTAAGCCCAAGATTTTTAACTCTATCAATCAATCATCGTTTATGCTGCATATGGACTTATTTGGACCTGTTTCAGTAAGTAGTATAATGCATAAGAGATATTGTCTTGTTATAATTGATGACTATACTATATTTACGTGGGTTTTCTTTTTAGGTTCTAAGGATGAGACTACAAGCATCCTTAAGACATTCATTACTCAGATAGAAAACCAAGTAGACAAGAAAGTGAAAGTCATTAGATGTGATAATGGGACAGAGTTTAAGAATAGAGTTATGGATGATTTCTGCAAACAAAAGGGTATTAGGAGAGAATTTAGTGTTGCTAGAACTCCACAACAGAATGGTGTTGTTGAGAGGAAGAATAGAACACTAATTGAAGCTGCTAGAACTATGTTAGTTGATTCTAAGCTACCTATAGCTTTTTGGGCTGAAGCAGTTAGCACTGCTTGTTATGTTCAAAATAGAGTTTTAGTTGTACAACCTCACAATAAGACATCATATGAACTTTTTAGAGGAAGAACTCCTGCAATAGGATTTCTTAGACCTTTTGGATGTCATGTGACAATTCTCAATACCTTAGACCATTTAGGAAAATTCGATGGTAAAGCAGATGAAGGATTCTTTATTGGATATTCTCTTAATAACAAAGCATTTAGAGTATACAACACAAGAACTATGATTGTAGAAGAAAATCTACATGTGGAGTTTTTGGAAGATAAATCCAATGTAGAAGGTCAAGGACCAAAATGGCTATTTGATCTTGAACCTCTAACCCATTCAATGAATTATGTGCCTGTTGTTGTAAAAACTAATGATTTTTCAGGTTCACAAGTGACAGATGAGGCAAGGTTAGAAAAGGAGACAAACCAAGATCATGTTTGGATGCCAATATGGTCAAGTACAAGTGTGGAATCAACTTCAACAACTGATGAATCTTCTATTGGCAAAGTTAAAGAAGGTGTTGAAGATGAAAGGAAAGAAGATGGAACTCAGGAACAACAAATTATTTCTGCTGGTGATTCTGCTGCTAGGCCAAATGATTCTGCTGCTGGCCCTTCAGAAAAGAAAGAAGCAGAATTCTCAGACAATGAGGTGGATTTCAACAATCTTCCATCAAATTATCAAGTTCCTTCTACTCCACAAACAAGAATTCACAAAGTCCACTCCCTAGATAATGTGATTGGAGATGTACAATCAGGTGTGAAGACAAGACAACAACTGATGTCTTCAGACCAACAAGGGCTTCTTGATGCCCTTTATGCTTCAAAGCAGCATGAGTTTTCAAACTCTTGCTTGTTTGTATGTTTTCTCTCACAAGATGAACCAAAGAACATTCTGAAAGCCTTAGATGATTCAAGCTGGGTAGAAGCTATGCAAGAGGAGCTTCTTCAGTTCAAGATTCAGAAAGTTTGGGTGCTAGTTGATTTTCCTAAGGATGCAAAGGTAATTGGCACTAGATGGGTTTTCAAGAATAAAAGGGATGAAAGGGGAATAGTGATTAGGAATAAGGCTAGATTAGTTACCCAAGGGTACACACAACAAGAAGGTATAGACTATGATGAGGTTTTTGCTCCAGTAGCAAGACTTGAGGCAATTAGGCTTTTCTTAGCTTATGCTTCATTTTTAGGCTTCACAGTTTATCAAATGGATGTCAAGAGTGCATTTTTATATGGAACAATTGAAGAAGAGGTGTATGTTTCACAACCTCCAGGATTCATTGACCCACAACATCCAGACAAAGTGTACAGAGTAGTTAAAGCTCTTTATGGCCTTCATCAAGCACCAAGAGCTTGGTATGCAACACTAGCTTCCTACTTATTAGAAAATGGATTTCAAAGAGGAAAGATTGATCAGACACTTTTCATCAAACAGCACAAGAAGGATCTTTTATTAGTACAGGTGTATGTGGATGACATTATCTTTGGATCTACTAGGAAGGAGATGTGTTTAGAGTTTGAGAAGCTTATGCATGATAAGTTTCAGATGAGTTCTATAGGAGAACTTACATTCTTTTTGGGTCTGCAAGTTAAGCAATCAAATGAAGGAATCTTTATCTCTCAGGACAAGTATGTTGTAGAGATACTTAGAAAATTTCAATTTGCTGATTCAAAAGTAGCAAGCACACCAATGGATTCTGAGAAACATCTTATTAAAGACTTAGATGGAGAAAATGTAGATGTACACACATACAGATCTATGATAGGCTCCTTGATGTATCTTACATCATCTAGACCTGACATCATGTTCTCTGTTTGTGCTTGTGCAAGATTTCAAGTAACTCCAAAGGTTTCTCATTTAACAGCAGTCAAGAGAATTTTTAGATATCTCAAGGGTCAACCTAGGTTGGGTCTATGGTATTCAAGGGAATCTCCTTTTGACTTGGTAGCATTTTCGGATAGTGATTATGCTGGTGCTAGCTTGGACAGGAAGTCAACAACTGGAGGATGTCAATTCCTTGGGTGTAGACTTGTCTCATGACAGTGTAAGAAGCAAACAATTGTGGCTAATTCAACAACTGAAGCTGAATATGTAGCTGCTGCAAGTTGCTGTGGTCAAGTTCTATGGCTTCAAAACAAACTTCTTGACTATGGGTATAATTTCTTAAACATTGTTATTCATATTGATAATAGTAGTACAATTTGCATCATTAAAAATCCAGTACAACATTCTAAAACAAAACACATTGAAATTAGACATCACTTTATAAGAGACTGCAATGAGAAAAGATTAATTCAAGTTCTTAAAATTGCTTCAGAATTCAACTTTGCAGATCTGCTAACAAAAGCTTTTGATGTTGGAAGGTTTCAGTACTTGGTAGCAAGTATTGGAATGCTTAATCCTTAAAATTTCTAATCTATGTGGTTTTTATATATGTTAAGGTTGTACTGATATCTTTGTAAATTGATACTGTTTATAGAACAGTTAGTACTGCTAGTACAAATTTTGTTTAAACAGTTCATACTGTTGGTCATATATTGATACTGCTATAAGACAAATGCTATGCATTTTGTTTCTTGGTTTGGACTAACAATTTCAGGTATGAACTTTGAGCAATAAGGAAATTTCAAGTGAAATGGAAGCTGGTATGTGCTTATTCACATACCTTTTCTTTACCAAAACCGGACCCAAAAAGACAAAAAACTAACCAAAATGCCAAAAGATATTGTGTTTTTGTGTTTTTAATTGTGCAGGGAAGGATATTTCAAAAATAGGACAAAATCGAGGAAAAATCGGGAAAACGAGCACGAGATATGGAAAGGACTCAAAGCCGATGCCGGGAGAGACATGTTTGGTCAAAAGTCAAAAATCACCCTTAGATCAATTTTGGAAAATTGACAAGTTCAGCCCTTGAAGTTAGTTTTGAAGAATGGCATTTTTGGTCCCTTGAATTTCAGAGTTTACATAATTGGTCCTTGATATTTTATCAAACCTAAAAAACCAAAACTATAAACCATATCCGGATATTATCAACCCAATCCATAAACCAAATCCACCAACCCACTAAAACCAGCCCAGTCCATCACTTCTTATACCCATGACCCGATCCACCCTCTAAACCTTAACCCGGTCAAAGTTTATAACTAATTCAGTCAAAAAAATATAATAAAAACACACACGTTTACCCGCCCCCCAAATACCCCTAAACCCAGAATTTTTACTATTCATAGAACCCTAGGATTAACCCCGTACGTTTTTACAGCAATTAAGGGCAAAGAAGTCCAATCATTGGCCTTCTAGAAGTATCAAAGGAGCAGTGTTGCACGAATGGGACAGATGGCATCCTCCTATTGGACCGAACACCTCACAATATTTGATCTAAGGGTTGTGGAGACCTGGGAAATGATCTAAGGGTGAAGATTGGCTCAAGGTGCACACGGATTGCCAAGGTGGCAGGTCTGGAAGGTTCAACTCACGGCTATAAATAGAGAGCTCTCCTCAAGAGCTAGGGTTGTCCGATTTTTCATGTATTTAGAGAAATTTAGACCAATTTTACTTTAATGTTTTTAGTGTAATCATTTTAAATTTCAGTGTTAATTTAGTCTTGTAATTCATCTTTTGGGTTAATGAAATTTCAGTTTATCTTTCACTCATCTTGTTCGAATTTACTTTAAATCTGTTTTAAGCTTCCATTTCTGTTCTTATAAGCTTGTATAAGCTTTTTGTTGCTTTTTTCAAAGTAGTTTTGGTTCAATTCAGTTTTATTCTCAAAAGTCAAAAAGTCAAAGTATCAGTAAAAAAAAAAGTCAACTGATTCAGCTGTTGGATTAAGCTGGTGGAATAAGCTGTTCTGGGGTGTTAATATTTGGCTTATTATAAGCCTGGGTTATGGTGAGTTAAGTAAGAACATTCTGAATCAGCAGGAACAATTGTGAGTACTTGTTTTTCTTCTCTAGCTTATTTTAGTCCTAATATAGATCAGCTTATTTGGTAGCTTAGTTATTTTTTGTTTTCTGATTTTTACATTAAGAGTAGCACTAGTACGTAGTTTTTGATTTATTAGCGCGTTTTAGTTTTAATTGCATTTTAGCTTAATTTTCCTTTACGTTATCATTTCATATGCTTTATTCGTTGATTTCTAGTGTTGATTTACTTTCCGTAGTGATAATTATCAAAATCTCACTTTTATATCTCATTCACTACACAAATCACGATCCCGAAATCACAATTCCATTCGATCTTCGTCGGGACAACGAACTCGGGGTTTTCACATTATTTACATTTTGTGATTCCCTATTCCTTAAACTATAATTGACGAATCAATTTTTGGCGCCGCTGCCGGGGAAGGCTTGAGAAGAGTTTGAATTTCGTTCGTTGGATCGTGTTTTGAAGACCCTTCCTCGGAAGTTTCTCGTTTTTTATAAAAAGAAAAAAATACAAAAAGAAAATAAATAAAACACTTTTCCTAAAGTGTTTTCAAAAAATACTAATAATATAACCTCACTTTTTCTGAAAAGTGTTGTAAACCATTCCGAATAAACAACAAAAGAGATCGTGAAGTTAAACGTTACTCGGATTATTTCTTTGCTACAACCTATACACGGGGTTTAAGGATGGTCTTGACATTAAATTGCAGACCGAAAGAGGCGGGTTTTTAATCACCTTCGAGTGGACCTTTGCTTCTCCGCCACGCTGCGCGTAGTTTTGAAAGAAACGAGTACGGTTGATCAAACGATCACCAAAAAGATAATAATTCTAATTTTTCCTTAATAAAAATCCAAAAATATTTTATTTTCAAATTTGGTTTTCCTTTTTGATTTTGTGTTTGGTGTATGCACACCCGATCTTCTACTTCTCACCCTCTTCTTTCACCGCTCTCAAATCCCGAGAGAATTATCCGTCACAATCACCGAGTTACATTTCCAACCGAGGAAATGGACGACGATCAACACCCGCCGATGGGTGGTGAAAATCACATGCCAACTCCCGATCTCCGAACGATGGAGGAGCTGTGCCAACCCACAATGCACGGACGTGGTGGCCCGATTGCCCCCGTCAATATTCAAGCCGCCGATTTTGGACTTAAGCATCATATGATTCAACAAGTCCAAAACTCGTGCCAATTTCATGGCTTGCCGGGTGACGATGCCAACAAACATCTTGATAAATTTATCACCGTCACCCAAAGTATGAAACAAAATGGGGTCACCGATGACGCCCTCCGTCTATATCTCTTTCCTTATTCCTTGACGCATCATGCCATCGCTTGGTTTGATCGTCTTCCCAAGAACTCCATTCGTAGTTTCGATGAAATGGTTACAAAGTTCTTGGCAAAATATTTCCCACCGTCGATGGTGACGAAATTAAGGAATGAGATTAGCAATTTCCGACAGCTTCCCGATGAGTCCTTATTTGAGGCATGGGAATGCTACAAGTTGTCGATTGATCGGTGTCCGAACCATAATATGTTATTGGTCACTATTATAGATACATTCTATAACGGTTTGACTTTACGACACCATGATACGATAAACGCTGCTGCCGGTGGTACGTTCATGAAACGTCGCCCCGAAGAGTGCTATGATCTTATTGAAAACATGACCGCCCACCATAATTTTTGGGATTCCTCTGCCGAGAGGAATGAGTCAACAAGATCTAGCACTGATTCTTCTACCTCAGAGATAGCCGCTCTTTCTAAACAAATGAATGATATGTCAACGGCTATTTTAAGAATTCATCTGACTATGAATCAAAACAACAACAATCAAGTCAATGTTGTTAACCATAGTTGTGAAACTTGCGGTGGTCCACATCCGTATTTCGAGTGCCCAGCCTCCGGTGGCTACACTCAAGAGAACGTTTACGCTGCTACGGGATCCTTTAATCAGGGAGGTAACGGTTATCAACCCCAAGGAGACCGTAATTTGCTCAGCTACCGTTCTAACAACTTTCTCGGACCATCCGGTTTTACCCAAAATCAAAATCAGCAAGTGCAAAACCGCAATGTTCAAAATAACCAGAATCAAAATCGGGGTAATCAAGGTTATCAAAACTAGGGAAATTTTAACCGAGCCCCAAATCAAGGAAACTTTCAAAACCAGAACCAAGGCAATTTTCAAAACCAAGGAAATCTTAATCAGGGAAATTTTCAAAACAACAACCAGGGTTTTAATCAAAATAACAACCGAGGGCCAAATCTTAACAATAATCAAAATCAAGGATTTGTGCAAACTCCATCGGCCTCAGATGAGTTATTGAAACAACTGATTCTTCAAAACCAAAAATCTCAGAAAGAAATGAATCGGTTGTTGAGTAGTCAAATATCTGAACTCAAGAAGGCTTTAAATGATCGACCCTCGGGATCTGGAACTCTTCCTAGCAACACGATCGCTAACCCGAGGGGCAATGCTAAGGCGATCACTACATGGAGTGGTGTTTCATATGATGGACCCACGGCTCCGACTACCGATTCTTCTCTACCTCCCAAGGTTGTCGACCGTGAAACCGAGGCGACAAAGGACACGGAAATTCCTACTAATAACGGAAGAACCGAAGACATCCAACCTCCGGTTGTCCCACCGTCTGAACCAAAGGTTGTTTTTGAGCCCGAAGAAGCTCCCGCTAAAACAAAACTTCCTTATCCTTCGAGATTAAGTGATCAAAAGCTCCGTGAGGAAGCTTCAACTCAAATGGAGAAATTTTTCCAAATTTTTCAAGAGTTACATTTCGACATAAGCTTCGCGGATGCTTTGCATTTGATGCCTAAATTCATTTATACCCTCAAAAGTTTGTTGAGCAATAAGGAAAAATTATCGGAACTAGCAAAAACTCTAGTGAACGAAAACTGCTCAGCGGCAATTCTCAAAAAGCTTCCAGAAAAGCTTGGAGATCCAGAAAAATTTCTCATCCCATGTGAATTTCCGGGAATGGTTGAATGCCACGCATTGGCCGATCTTGGTGCGAGCATCAACCTAATGCCGTTATCCGTCTAGAAGAAACTTTCTTTGCCTGAACTTACCCCCACTTGCATGACCCTCGAGCTTGCGGACCGTTCCATAACTCGTCCACGTGGAATAGCCGAGGATGTCTTTATCAAGGTCGGGATGTTCCATTTTCCAGCAGATTTTGTGGTAGTTGATTTTGACGCCGACCCCCGGGTTCCTCTCATTCTCGGAAGATCATTCTTGAGGACCGGGCGTGCTTTGATCGATGTCTATGGTGAAGAAATTACTTTGTGGGTCGATAAGGAAAAACTTATGTTCAACATTAATCCGAACTCGAAACCTCAAACCGACAAATGCAATGTCGCTACGGTTGATCAAAAGTCCAATCCCGTAATTGCTCCTAAAAGAATTGATCCAAACCTTTCAAGATTCACGGTCAAGAGTATGTCAGAAAAACGTGCTGAGCTCAAGGCCATGAAAATTACTCCTGGATCGAGCAAATGGTTTGAGTGTTGTGCTGCAAATACTAAGAGTGTTCTTGACGACGATGATGAAGATGAATCGGAGACTACAACGGAAGTGGTGGAAATTGCTAGCTCTAAGAGCACACCACTTGTCCCACCTCCAGAACAAGTTTATCACATCGAGATTCTTGATTCCGACTCTTCCCATCCTTCTCCTACGATTGAAGAAAATGTTATCTCTAGGGAAGCGGTCGAGGTGTTCTTTGATAAAACTCTAATTTCACCGGAAATTGTTGAGACTGACAGTGATCCGGGGAAGATGATTCATTAAAAATAATTGATGAACCGTTCCTTTCCCTTCCCCCGAAGGAAGTTTATGAAGAAGTTAATCTTGAAAAGAAGCCGTCAGATCCTTTGGAGCTCGAGCTCGAGGATGCTTGTCCCGAATATGAGAGTTTTACGTTTGACACGGCTAGTGGCAATCCCACTTCTGATCTCAATCTTTCTATCCCATCTTTTGAAACCTTCTTCTTTGATATCGATCATTCGGAGGAGACGAGTAGTGGCAGTACCACTTCTCATGCTCATATCTCTCCTCCCGAATATGAATCATTTCATTTTGATATGAATGATCTTTATCTCGACAAGTTCTCCGATGAACTTTCTCTTTTGATATCTCCTCCGGAATACGATCAATTCTATTTTGATCTTGAGGATGATATTAGTCTGGGGGGAGGTATACCTTCTCATAAAGATTTAATCCCAACCCTCCCTCCCGACTCATTTCTTGAACAACCGAACTTAAACGACAAATCTCTTTTTGAAGAAGATGACTTAATCATGATTGTTATCATGACCTTCTTCCCCTTCATCACATATGCTGTGACTTCTCCCATCCTTCACTCCTTCGGGAGTGAGGATACCATCTTTGACCCCGGTATTACCATTTCTGGTTCTTCTTTCTAAAAATACCGTGGGTATCTCATCGGAGTGGAACTTTCGTATGCTTCAATGTTTATCCAAACCTCTTGAACGAAAGTCCGATGGAGATTTCTTTTTCCACTTGCTCCCCTATGGACAATTTAATTCGGGGTCGAGTCAAGCTCATGTGACTCGGTTACCAAAAACAAGCGCTTCGTGGGAGGCACCCCATGCTTATCCTTCTATCTTCTTATCTCTTTTCTAATAAAGTGACGTGAGGAGGGCTTCCTCTTCCATATCTTGTGTTTCGTGGTGGTTTATGTCCAGGATTTCACCGAATAATGAAGACTCTCGTGCTTGTGGTTTTGTCTTCTCTCCACTCGAGTTTCATCATTCGTTGCTTATCCGATATCCTAAAATCTTATCATTTTACGTTTATCTTTGGCATAATTAATAAACGGCCTTAGATTTATGTAGGAGAACCCTTACCTTTAAGACATTGAGGACAATGTCTCGTTTTAGTCTTGGGGGGGGGGGGTCATCTTTCGATTTGATTTATGCCTTGCATTTTTGCCGTTTACTCATGCAACCCCGTTTTTCCTCCAAAATTGAAAAAATCCAAAAAAATGAGAAAATTTAAATTTTTTTGTAAAAATATAATAAATTTTGACATTTTGTTGACTTTCCGCTGGTGAGAGTAGGAATAAAATTCTGACTTGATTGGGCGTGTTGAGCCCTAGCTTGTTCCCTTAACCATTTATAATCTATAAGCTCGTGCTAGTCTTTTACACAAGGAGCTATAAAATGCGAATTCTTTTTAAGAGTTTGCAGGTTCCCGTATCGACTTTATATATGCATGGCTTGATTATTTGGCTAAGCATTCGCGGATCTTGTTATTTAAGATTTTAAATTTGCAAAGAACGAGAAATGATAGAGTTATTTATAAGTTAGATTGCTAAACGTGGAGTAGTTGGATCTCTTTAGAGCTCATCGAAGTTACTTGTGGCTTTTTGTTCCCATAAGCTTGTTTCACCCAAAAATAGTAATCTAGGAATAATTAAAGGTATTTTGGTTTTGGCGATAATTAGTTTTTATTTCTTCCTTAGAGAATTCTTGCTTATGAAAGTTGGGTACACATCAAGGTACTATCAGTGTTACGGTGTAATAGACTATTCCATCTTGCCGGCTCGCAACCGATGTTGGGATTGTTATAAAAGCCGTAGGACTTGGGGTTTGGCAACACAAATATATAATGAATAATGAATAATGTATAATAATAATCCAAAGCCATAAAAAGTTTTCTACATCTTTCCGGTTCGCAGCCGATGTTGTAGACTTCTAATAAAGGCAGAGGAAAAATTCCAAGGTCATAATAGACTATCACATCTTGCCGGCTCGCAACCGATGTTGTGATTGTTATAAAGGGCCAAGGATTAAATACGTTAATGTGCTTGAATATGTAGATAAAGTGTTAAAATGCCAAACTTCGACTCCGGGGATATCCTAATAAAAGCTTTTGTCTCTGGACTCGTAGATGAGTTGTTTCGGTCGTATATAAAAGGGATATCCTCAAAATCGTGTTAAATCAGAGACCTTGATGTGGACCTCATTTTTGTATGCAACGGTTTTCGAGGGAAGGTTTGGAAACTAATTAGCGTCTAAACTAGGTATCTTTATCGGATTAAAAATTATCGAAATGAGAATTTGAAGAAATTCATTTCTCACCAAAAATAAAATAAATAGAGGAAAATAGGAATTTGGGAACGAGAAGTAATACACAATTAGCTTTTATGAGTAGTGTCGGCAATCTAACTTGTAAATAACAATGATTTCGTTTTTAAGCTTAGTTTGGGGACTTGTGAAAAATCAGGAACGACGAATTTTATCCGTATGGTCACTTCTTTATGAGTCGTGTTTCCTACTCGAAGACCCTTAAAGTTATCGAAAGATAATGATTGTCAACAAAGCCGTCACATGAATAATAAGAAAAATACAAAAATAGAATAAAAAGGAAAATCGAGGAGTTTTTAGAACTTAAGATTTCTTGATCTCTTTTGAAAATTTTGCTACTTCTCAAAGTTAGTAAAAAGAGATTGGAAATTTTCGGTTTCAATAACGTGTTTTCATAACATTGCGTGAGGACACGTCAATAGCTTAGTCTGGGGGATTTTGGTATGTGCTTATTCACATACCTTTTCTTTACCAAAACCGGACCCAAAAGGACAAAAAACTAACCAAAATGTCAAAAGATATTGTGTTTTTGTGTTTTTAATTGTGCAGGGAAGGATATTTCAAAAATAGGAACAAATCGAGGAAAAATCAGGAAAACGAGCACGAGTTATGGAAAGGACTCAAAGCCGATGCCGGGAGAGACATGTTTGGTCAAAAGTCGAAAATCACCCTTAGATCAATTTTGGAAAATTGACAAGTTCAGCCCTTGAAGTTAGTTTTGAAGAATGGCAGTTTTGGTCCCTTGAATTTCAGAGTTTACATAATTGGTCCTTGATATTTTATCAAACCTAAAAAACCAAAACTATAAACCATATCCGGATATTATCAACCCAATCCATAAACCAAATCCACCAACCCACTAAAACCAGCCCAGTCTATCACTTCTTAAACCCATGACCCGATCCACCCTCTAAACCTTAACCCGGTCAAAGTTTATAACTAATTCAGTCAAAAAAATATAATAAAAACACACACGTTTACCCGCCCCCCAAATACCCCTAAACCCAGAATTTTTACTATTCATAGAACCCTAGGATTAACCCCGTTCATTTTTACAACAATTAAGGGCAAAGAAGTCCAATCATTGGCCTTCTAGAAGTATCAGAGGAGCAGTGTTGCACGAATGGGACAGATGGCATCCTCCTATTGGACCGAACACCTCACAATATTTGATCTAAGGGCTGTGGAGACCTGGGAAATGATCTAAGGGTGAAGATTGGCTCAAGGTGCACACGGATTGCCAAGGTGGCAGGTCTGGAAGGTTCAACTCACGGCTATAAATAGAGAGCTCTCCTCAAGAGCTAGGGTTGTCTGATTTTTCATGTATTTAGAGAAATTTAGACCAATTTTACTTTAATGTTTTTAGTGTAATCATTTTAAATTTCAGTGTTAATTTAGTCTTGTAATTCATCTTTTGGGTTAATGAAATTTCAGTTTATCTTTTACTCATCTTGTTCGAATTTACTTTAAATCTGTTTTAAGCTTCCATTTCTGTTCTTATAAGCTTGTATAAGCTTTTTGTTGCTTTTGTCAAAGTAGTTTTGGTTCAATTCAGTTTTATTCTACAAAAACAAAAAGTCAAAGTATCAGTAAAAAAAATAGTCAACTGATTCAGCTGTTGGATTAAGCTGGTGGAATAAGCTGTTCTGGGGTGTTAATATTTGGCTTATTATAAGCCTGGGTTATGGTAAGTTAAGTAAGAACATTCTGAATCAGCAGGAACAATTGTGAGTACTTGTTTTTCTTTTCTAGCTTATTTTAGTCCTAAAATAGATCAGCTTTTTTGGTAGCTTAGTTATTTTTTTTTGTTTTCTGATTTTTACATTAAGAGTAGCATTAAAATTTCATTGTTAAGAATGATTTAGTCCAGATCAGTGTAGTTTATAGTTAAAACGCAAAAATCTGGTTTGTAGGTGGTGTTTGGTTTAGTATACTGATAAGAGCTTTAAGCTCATACACTGTTCCTTTGCACTTTTTAGGATTAGATTAAGCTGTTTTGAGGAGAAATAGGTTAGAATCAGTAGGTCTTTTAAGGATTCAAGTTCATTTTAAGGTATTTGGCATATTTGGAGATTTTGAAGTATACACTGCCTAGAATAAGCTCTGAATAAGCTGAGCTTATTCAGAGTTTAACTTTGACATTTCTAGGTTCTTGTGATTGGTTTAAGTAAGTTCCAAAAAAATGGATAGAATTGGTCTAAGTTTTGCACTTGTTTGCGCCACTTTTAAAGTTCTGCTGTCACAGAGTACTTTTGAGCAGACCCTAGGTTTTAGCTGCTGATCTAGGTTAGTTTTTAGCTTATTGAATTAAGCTGTGGACTCCATTTGTGGTTTATAGGTAGTTCATATAGCTAGCTTTAAGCTCAATATCTGGGATTAGGGAATCTAGCTTATTTGGACAGCTTATCTAGGTCTGCAACTCTGCCCATTAGCTACTAATCTGCCCTAACATTACAATTGTGCAGCTACTTATCAGCTTACGGCCTGAGCTTATTTAAGCTTTTTGAGTTGAATTATGCTTGAATAAGTCCCTTGCACTGTTCCTGAGCTTTTTGGATTTTATTGTTAACTTTAGCTTATAATTAGCTTATTTTGCAACTGCTTATTCACTGTTACAGCTTATTATAGCTTAATCACTTTTTGAAATTATTTTTCCTAGATTAGAAATTTAATTTTAGATTTACTCAAAATTTTCCAGATTTTTCTCACTTGTTTTAATATTTTTAAATCATTTAAATAGTTTTAATTAGTATTTAATTCATAAAAAAATATTTAAAAGTCAAAAAAAAATATTTTTCTTTTTCCCATAATTTTCTTTTGACATATAGAATGTAGGAAAATTGTTTTCATGCCCGTAGGATTAGTATTGCTCTAATTTCACTTTTATAGATGCACTAGTACGTAGTTTTTGATTTATTCGCGCGTTTTAGTTTTAATTGCATTTTAGCTTAATTGTCCTTTACGTTATCATTTCATATGCTTTATTTGTTGATTTCTAGTGTTGATTTACTTTCCGTAGTGATAATTATCAAAATCTCACTTTTATATCTCATTCACTACACAAATCACGATCCCGAAATCACAATTCCATTCGATCTTCGTCGGGACAACGAACTCGGGGTTTTCACATTATTTACCTTTTGTGATTCCCTTTTCCTTGAACTATAATTGATGAATCAGAAGCAGAAGAAAAGTGATTCCAGTTGCTTTCATAACAGGTTTATGATGGACTGAGTTTGGGAACTCATTAACAAAGGTTTACACCTAAGCTAATTAATTCTTTAAAACTTCTTTCTTGAAACCTGGTTATCATATTTCACATTGAATTGATGACTTAGTTGGTCAGATAGTAACTGAATCAACTCACTTTCTATCATTTTATACTTTCAAAGTATAATGAGCAAGTCTAAGGACATCTGATAGAAAGAACAGCTAGTAAAAGTGAATCTAACACTTGTGTTAGAGGTAACAATTACTATGAGCTGGAAACCCTGTCAGGAAAACTCTTTGAATGAGTTTATCTGTACACTGGCAGTTATTTATAACTGAAAACATTGGTTCTCACACAACCAGAGGTTGCTTTAAACCGAAATTTTGATTAAGTGTCTGTTATACACTTAATCCCTTCAAAATGGTTGAAAGCAGTATGGTTTTTCATAATAAAATCATATACATACTACTAAGGCAAAAGTTTCTTTAAAAGGATTTTAAAAGAGACTCACAAAAACCATCACATTGATGGACCATGAGTCAAATGTCCAATGAATCACCTCTCATAGGAGTTAACACACCTAGAAGTGATGAGGGCAGTAACTTAAACTCTTAAGAAATTGATGGCTTCATGTACAACATTGTCTGAAAATAAGTTCACATTGGTAGATCAGATAATGATGGGACGATGGTGAGAGATCTTCCAAACAGGGGAGGATAAAATGTTATTTGCTTCAGGGGAGGAAACATCTTAGGGGAGGAAATAAAAGCCCAAGAAAGGAAGATTAACCAATGAAAGGGAGGAAAAGACAAGAGCATACAAGATGATGACATAGAGATTGAAAATAACAAGAATAGAGCTTATTCTGGAGTTTTATATATATATTTAGAAGGGATGAAGCATTCCAAAGGATAAAGTTCTATCTAGGTCAAACGAAGAAAAGTTTCAATTTCAGTTTACCACGTTTGTTCATCACTTGCAAAGGCATGCTGATAGATGATTTCACTTGTTGAAACAAGCATCCAAGATACACAGCACCATTGCCTCTTATAATTCCTCCATCCAAGGAAATTGCACCATCTTTAGGTCAATGTTTGAAGACTAAAGATTAGTGTATTGATATTGTTAAAGTCAAATATCAGAAAGCAGATGAGCTACTGAGAAAGATATTCAATCTCACAGAACAGAAGAAAGTTAAGATCAAGGGTCTGACTATGAAGTGTTTGAAAGATCTTCACAATCCATAATTTAATTCAGAAACATGTTGAAATGGATTCACATGTTTAGGGGAGGATTGTTGGGAATTAAATGTTCTGAAGATTAAGTATCAAGAATTACAAGTATTAACAGTTCCAACTGCTGTGAAGAATACTCTAACAGTTCCAACTGCTGGTGTATATCTTAGGACTGTTCAAGTTATATCTAACCGTACTAACTGATGTTGGTACTGGTAGTACAAAGAAGGGACTGCTAGTTGATACTGCTGAGTGGATAATTGTCACATATACAACTGCTGGTTGGATAAGTATTGAAAAGATATTTGTGTACTAAAGTCAAGGATATACGGTAGATAATATCTTTTAGCAAAGTGATCAATAACAAGTTGTGTACTCAGATACATGTTGTATCTTATGTACTGACACACTCAAGATAAGTTAGCAAGTAGTTTGACTAGACTTAACAATATTGTAAAGATCTTTCTTAACATATAAAAGAAAGATCTTAGACTAGAGATATGTGTGTTCAATAGTGTGTTAAACTTATAGTGAAAAATATATCTCTAAAGAACATAAAAACTTAAGATTCAAGGTTGTAACCCTAGTGATAACTCAAGATCACTCGTATTATTATCATTAATAATATTGAATCGTTTGGTGATAATCTTTCATTGTTCATTGTCATATAACAAACACAACTGTTCCATTTCCATAACCATAATAACCTTCTAAGTGTGATTAAGTAGTGATGTGTTTCAAGGGATATACCCGTTAGGAGTCCAAGTTTTAAAATTTATAACACGATTTACCGAAGATTCAAACGAAACACATACGTGCAAGTATACTCGTCCGTATGTAGTAAGAGATAATTGAGGTAAGCCGAGGTCGATCACTAGGATTTGTTTGTTTGTGTGATGTGAATTTTTGCAAATAAATAGCAATCCAACTAGCAATACTAATTAGCAAGCAAATAAAGATGATGTAAATTCAATAATTTAAAGACTACACTTGCCTAGACTAGTTTGCACAATTCCTTTGACATGATTATGACATTGGTTCCATTTGATTATGACCAACAAATTAGATGGTGTTCTAATTCGATTAGTGGTGTACTAATTATATTGTTTCCCACACTTTCAATCCTCGTCAAGATTTAGAGATTATAAAAAAACAATATTTCAAAATTGATCAATCCAAGATTAACACAACTCAATTACCCGATTCACTTTCGTTTCACAAATAATTAACAACCAAACTATTTAGCTTTCCAAGTTAAATTAAGTTTCTTATGAAATGGTCAATACATAAGGTAAAACCCTCATAGACAAAGGTTTACAACTAACTTACTAACAATGTCTTTTTCAACCCAATACATCATTAGAAATTACCCAAACTTAATAACTCTTTGGTGGAGAAAACTTAAGATAGCACAATTCGTTCTTAGTGTTTAAATTTTCTTTTATATTAGAACCAATAAGTCATAACCAATCAAGTGAACCATAATTCAAACATCATCTAGGCAAGTGCATAAGGCACTTAGCCACTCATGGTAAACAAAGTAATAATCATAAGAAATTGATCACTAGTAAACATGATTGAATAGTCTTACAAAATGTTGTAATGATGATTACAAATAATGAAGAACACTTGTGAAATAATCAACAACGATCTGTAAGTAATTGAAGTAATGATTGATGAGATTTTAGCCTCCTTGTTCCTGCGTTTTCCTCCTCTTGTCGCCCACTTGTAAGAGAGAAATGTGACAGATTTTTTTGTGGTAGTTTGTTGTATCTTTATTTATTTTATTTTTTTCTCTTGTTTCTTTCCTCATGTATATATGGAGACTTCCCCTTAGCCAACAAGAAAACAACTTGGGCTCCAAGTGTCATAATGATGCAGGAACTTTAGTGATTAGAAGTTAATGATTGGCCTTGGTGTTAATGATGCTTAAAATGAAGAATAAATGCAACTCTTCATATCATTTTTTCTGCATACCTCAGGTATGAAAATGTAGACCCTGGGTATGGATGGCTATACCTCAGGCAGGAATTCTAATACCTCAGGTATGAGCTCCCCTTCTTGAAACCTCGGGTATAGAAACTGAAACCTTGGGTATAGACCAAGTCTTGCACATAACTTTCAACTCAAAGCTAGCATATAATTCCCACTTGTGACACACTTCTTGGCACTAATTCTTGACTTCATTTCCACATCTTTCTCTTGAACTTGAACATAATCATAGCATGAATCTTTGTCTTGAACGGAAAACTTTACTTCGCGCATATTTACTTGATTTTGGCAACTTTTCTTCATCTTTTTCTCTATTTCCTTCGACATAGTTATACCTGAACCTAAACACATCTTTTGCACCTTTTAAGTGTAATATGTTCATAAATACAACCAAATAACATGCATAATCATAAGAATAATGCTATAAAAACATGTTCAAAATGAGCGTTATCAAGTAGATTCCGAATACTTAATCATATTAACTCAATATATCATACACACAAAGTACAAAAGGTTTAACCACCTTAACCGTGTGTCGAATCCCTAACAAAATATACATTTTATGATATGTTTTCCTCTATTATGAATCACTCTTTAGCCTATTAGTTAAGGCAAGAATAATACTCCGTATATAGCTTGGAAGGTATTTGAAAGGGGCATATAAGCCCGCCCAGTTGACTTGTGATTATTGTTGAAAAAAGTAAGTTGACAAAAAAATAAAGATATAAACATACTAAATTAATTTTGAATAATGTGACATATGTATACGAAGGTTGTATTTGTGTATAAATAATGTGTTAGGAAGTTACTATTAATCGTTAATTATACCCTTGCAAAACCGGAAATACTTAAGAGCTATTGGATAAGCTTAACTTGTGGCTCACACGGTTGACCTTATTAATACTTCCAAAGGGTTTATTAAGTTAACTTAATCTTGTTTTTAAGCAAATAAAAAATAACTTCTAACTTACAGCCGAACTATAAGGTAGAAATTTGACCGTAATTACAACTTCACTTTTTTAGATGTTCGTATGGAGATCTCTTGCATGTCCAAGGTGAAATTAGTCCAATACTTGTTAGCGCAATAGTCTCTATTCATATGAGATCTCCAAACATATCCGTTCACGTTAACCATTGTTACTATGCATCTACGCTTGTAGAGCTAAAAAATTGGTGGTCTGGTGGTCCGCTTCACCAAACGAAAAAAAAGAGGATTTTTGTTTGTGTTCGAGTGTATTGTGGTTGGTTTGGTAGTGAGAGTGTATCAAAATGTGGAACATGACCGCCACATCTTATTACATCCGGTTTAAGGTACCTCGCTAAACAACCCAAACACATTAGAATCAAGAAATTCCCTTAATAGACTACAAACCGAATCAAACATGACATCCTTACGATTGTCTCAAAATATGGTGACATGCTTATATGTTCCTTTCACTCTTTAGTTTGCTGCTTTTTGAGATTTTAGACGTAATCTGCATCTTCACCTTTTTCTCCAATCATACCAACAAACGGTTTAAAGGCATCAGTATGATACACCAAGAACGATACATACCCATATTGAAATTCCTACAAAAACAAAAATGAAGCTGTTGCGAGTTACATGCACCAGATAGATGCAAGACATGAATTTACTATATGGGTTTAATAGAAGCACCCTTGATGGATTTGGTAAAAGCCTAAATACGTGGGTTTCATTTCCAGTTTCAACCCATACCTAACAACCTTTTTATATGATACAACATTCCCTCGTACTCATATCCTTCAACCATACACCACCTAATATTACATTAGAAAGCTACACATTTATTAATCACAAAATATATGGGGGTATTTGGATTAGCTCATATTATGGGCTTACTTGAAATTGGAAAAACCAATAAGCTCACTTTTTAGGGCTAATTAGCTTATCAATTTAAAAAGCGAGCTCAAGTTGACAGTATAAAAAATGAGCTTATTTGTTTTTCCAAATCTAAATAAGCCCATAAAATAAGCTAATTCAAACACACAATAAAATGAATAATACCTTTGTTTGGGTTGTCTCATTTAAAAAAATGTGGCGAGCCACATGCCCACATCATGCACATAAACTGTAGTTCTGCACATTTTGGAATACAAGTGTATAAAAGCATCGATCTTCTTCAGTTTCTAAAGCTTATAATCGCTTTCAGAGTTAGAACCAAGTAGGATGACTTTTACCTTCATAACAGCTCTACCCAACTCCAAAGCCCTAGAAAATCACACTTTGGCACAGGCAAAAGACAAACATAAAGGTAACGATATATGAAAGACAAACACTCAAACTTCTTATCTGATTCTAATTATGTTACAACTTAATTCCGTAACTAAGTAGAAGTGCCAAACACTCAATCAGCTGCTTATCTCAGTACTGCATTTTGTTATAGCTGTTATCTGAAGTTGCATAAGTAGTTTGACTGAAGAATTCCAAACACCCTTTGCGTAGCTGTATAATAAGAGAGGCATATGCTTAATTATGGGGAAAAAAGTCAACAGGAAACGTAATGATATAAAGTAAAATTGGGAATTTATTGGTTATTCATGCTTTCTTATGCCAAGTGCACAATGATATTCGCAAGAACCCTGCTTTTAGACCACAGTTTCATGAGATGTGTGCGAAAGTAGGAGTAGATCCACTCACGTCAAATAAAGGGTTTTGGGCCGATCTCCTAGGGATTGGTGATTTCTATTATGAACTTGGTAGGTGCTTGTTATTAGTTCTGATAATCTGCTTTAAAGGGTGTTTGGTGTTGCGATTTGTACGCGATTACTTGAGTACAAGTCTGCAATTAAGTAGTTTCTAGAATACCTCGTTCATCTTTTAAATACGGGCTTCGAGCAAAGAACAGTGCCACCATTAGTGCTGACTTGCGGAGTAGCGGCACCAAACCTTCACCAGTGCTTCCAATCGCCTTAAAAGTCTTCACCCGTCATGTCTAGTCTCTTGAAGAAAAGAAATTGTAATAGTCTATAAGATCCTATAGCAGCACGGACACAGATATATGTCAAACAGTTAAAAGTATTGGCATGTTAACAACACGTATAAATCAATTACTTATACCTCAAAAGCTGAAAACATCTAAAAACACTAAATATATACAAAAATCAGTACAAAACTAAAAATAACAATTAGACATAAAAAACTAATATCAGTAAAATAAATCAGCAAACATCAAAACTACACTTATTAATTCGTATTACTCACAATTATATTCCCGCATGATACATCCCCTTTGACACTATTCATTTCCACCAACATGAACACACACGCAAAAACAGTTATTAAACCTTTATTTTAAGCATTGATTATATAATTGAGAATGATCATGAATGTTGTAAGAATAGAGGTTGTCAGTATGCACTCACTGATCACTGGTTGCCAAGTGTGGGGGTCTATCTAATGCAACAACCTATGTGTCTAAAGTTAAGATCAGGTGTGTGTCACCATTTGTTAGTCTATGGAATGCCAAATTAGCTTCTAAAATCACAGCATCAGCAGTGTTAGTTTCTTTCTCCCTACTTTGCGGCTTTATCCTTAAGATGTATTGTTACCATTCTCCTCCCGTGGCGATGGTAACAAAAAAAACTAATGAAATCCAGTTATATTATATGAACTTTCCACTTATTAGTGAAACCTTAAAAACCTATCATTTTGAACACACTTCATGTGGCTAAAGATTATTCACAGAAATATAATTTTATATGCCAACGAATTGATTAGCCAATCCAGAAGTGAATGTCCTACATTAACACAAAATCGGCTTCACCTTGGTGATTTATCGGTATATTGGACAGTTTCAAGTACCAATGAATGATATGTCTCAGATAATGGGTTTCAAAACATCGGTTAGTATCTGACTGAAATGTCAAGTTATAAAAGCTCACCTGTTTGTAGAGCAGTGTGCACAAATAAACCAAGGAAGCTTCCACTAATACCAATAGCAATCACATTTGTCAATGCTTTCTCTGTCTCCAACCTAAGAAAAGGTTTCATGTTAAAGAACAATCCATCATTATAGCCAATAAATTCAATCCAGTATAAGCTCAGTTTTTAAATAATGTACCTTTAAGGCTCTCCATGTCATGTAGGGCACGTATGAAGGGCTAACACTGAATGGGAACCCTTCTGGAACCACGTAGTATCTTATAAAGGAAACCAACTCTTGCATGACACATCTAACTTAGATTAGCAATATAAATATTTGCACTATTGAGTATCAACTGCTAATGAATACGACACAACACAAATATTGTCACAATAAAGGCTTGTTCTATGCAAACATTTGATCGATACAAAAAACATATAGATGTGTAACTGCTACCTGTAAAGCCGAAAACGAATGCCACTATCCATAACCTTTTTGGATGGTTGGCAACACAGTAAATGGCCCATTTTGGTACATTAGAATACATTCTTATCTTATCTAAAATCAACAACTCAGCTTTATTATATATTCATACCTATTCTTTGAAACGCCTCGTTAACGTAAAGTGACCTTCAGATCCATTGCCTCCGATATACCTGCAGAAATAAATGTTAGCATAAGATACTAACCAATGTGGAATAAGTGGTAAAAACCTAAAACCTCTTTACTTATTGTAGAAAGAACACAACTTCTGTAATAATATGTTCATATTTGATACAGTTAGCATAAATCAAAATTTGGTCTGTAATATTTGATACAAATATTACATTAAGAAAAGGCGAGCTTGACGTACATTTTAATTTTTTTTTTTTTTTTTTTTTTAAAGAAGATTTGTTTTGTTATTTTAAAATTTTTAGTATTATGTAGTTTTTTTTTCCCGTCTTTGTAAGGGAATGTTAAATTGGTTGTTGATGGTTTGAAACGATCGTAGTTGTTTTTTGCCTGTGTATATTTCGGTGCCAAAAGCCCCTAGCTTCAATGCGTTTATCAGGCACGTTGGCATAACAACACCACCGTCAGCTCCTCCTCTTGATCTCCCGCCTCCGCCTTTCACACCTCCACCTTTTCCTCCACCACCGCCACATAACCCTCTTTCACCACTAAAACATGTAAATAATATGATAGTATTTAATACATTGTGAGCCGACTCGTTCTAAAACATACTGAAACTTTATTGGGCTTGGACCTATTTTGACTTATGCTTAATTCACCCCTAATCACCCACCTTACCTACTGTAATAATACAACTGAAATGGACCACTGGGATATGGAATCAGAAACCATGACCTATGTTCTGTAATCGCATGTATGTTATATTATTCTCTAATCTAAAAAGTTCAAGCTATCAGCCCTTTGAGCCAAATCATCACATATTGGGAGCTAAATTTAGAAAATAAAGAAACATTGTACCTGTTTGTGCAGTCTGGATCTACGGGAAGATTCCCTATTGGAAAGCTTCCTCCTCTGACTTTTTGACTCTCTTTCATCCTGAAATAAAATTTAACAATCAATGTTCGGTTTTTTCGTTTAGGCACCCGATATGACATGATCCATTACAATACTTAAAAATTCAATCAAACAAAAGAAAAAGAATTTAAGGAGTACCTGTAGCCATGGTTGTGGCTGCATGTTCCCCCTTGCCCCGACAACAACAATACTGCTGTTTAAGTTAGTAGTGGGACCCGCAGTAGCTGACATTGGCACGTCAGCCATTGATTGGTTGATCACTGAATCATAAGTGTTTGGTTTTCCATTCTGAGAACCATGTACATTGTTTCCATTTTTAGTTGCTTCACCTGTAGCCAACAACACTGTTAATACTTACAGAACTGGCATCAATTACGCATAGCAATGCACACAAAAGAAGCTCAACACCAAACCTTCCATAGAATCTTGTGTAGACCCATATTTTATTTTTGAATTCTGCACACACACACAAAAATGGTTACAGGTTCAGGACATAAAAGTGCAGAACAATTTTTTTTATATGAACCTGTCTTGTTAAAGTGAAAAGAATCAAATACAGTTTAACTCGTCCAAACATTTGTAGGCTCCTGAAACTCACTAAAAATGACCATCATGTGTATCTATCTTCCCCAAAGTTGTCGTGTTCCATGTTTAATGGTTCGTTATAAAATATTAGAGATGGAGAAGTACCAAGAATTGAATGAAAATTAGTTGTGAGCGTGTGTCTTTCACGGGATTAAACAAATAGACAAATGCAAGTAGACAATTTCCATCACAGTGAAAACCTACCTTATTATATGCAACTCGACTTAGATAATAAATCAAACAAATGAGAAACCCTAGCGAATGTATATTTGGCCCACATAAATCCATTCAACAGGTTGCAGTACATAAGTACTTGCAAGAATACCTACATTTTTGGAATTTGCATCACTTCCTTCGCTGGAATCTTGACTTCCACTCTCACCACTGCAAATACAACATCAGTTAAACCCGTGAATTCTATTTGAAGTTGGAAGTTACCATATCAAAAGTGCCATAAAATGTTTATTAGCAGCCTAGAAGTAATCAATTTTAGGGGGCTTCTCCGGTTCAAGGATCAACGCCAATTCAAAAAACCTAAAAGTAGTCATGTTATATTGTGACCATGAAAAAAGGACAGAATGTGTAAGGTACAGAGTATGACATACTTATCATTATGATGTGCAAAAAAATGACATACTTATCGTTATACCTTGTAATGCCATTCTTACTGGAGGGTATGGTTATCTGTTGTCTTGATCGCAATTACAAATGATAGTTGAGGAAAAATTCTCAGCAATTAGCATCATAAGATATTGACCTCACTATAATTATAGATGTCTAAATAAATAGGTTGGTGGTAAGGGTGGTGGCATCATAATATATTGACCTCACTCTATAATTATAGATGTCCAAATAAATAGGTTGGTGGTCTAAGGATTGTGGTCTGGTGGGTTACACGCATATAATGGTGTGTCTCTAGAGTGCCTTTCAAAGTGCTTGATCAGGGATACCATAAAATGGTTAGTGAAGGTTGAAATATAAAAGGCCAGTAGTATAATGACATTCCCTATTGCGCTGAACAATATAGCGGTAGCCTGGTGGATTTCAAGCATATAGTTGTGTGTCACTCAAATGACTTTTAAAGTGCTTCACTTGTTAGAACAAACCTGATAAAATGTGATTTTTCGGAAGACTTCTGCTTCATGATCCCACAACATAAATGTAACTGTAAAGTACCATCGTTTGTCACGATGATCAGCCCAGTTGTGGCAACATCAAGACGACCAACAGTGAACAATCGAGGTTTTGGTTGCCCTGGATTTCTTTTATCCTGTATAAAATGACAGTAGGTTAAGATAAGTAACATTTAAGGTGTCACGTGATGTTTATATATAACATACCAAACTCTTCATATAATCATCAAACAAATATATGACAGATGTCGTTTGGCTCTCTCCTGATGAACAGATGTACCTGCAAGATTATCTATTTAGTGAAATGCCAATACACATATCTAAAAAAGAATATTCAGATAGACTGCAATAAAGTCATAACAAACCCTTTTGGCTTGTTGAGAGCAAGATAGACTTTTGGAGGCAGTTTCTTAGGAAGTCGATTACCATTTACATAAATCATATCCATTTTTGGATCAAATTTAGTCTGCACACATTATAACATCATCAAAAATTTAGAATATGAATAAGCTAAGCTCAAACACCAGTCACTAATTTTACCTGTGGAGTATTGCATACGGAACCATTAACAGTCACACGATCATCAAATATTATCTCCTCACAGATCCTCCTAGACGCCACTAACAAAACAAAATTCACAATAAAATCTTAAAAATTATGTGACAAACTCGTTTCTAAAGCATATTCAAACACCACGCAGAATTCCAATATTCACAAGCATATATAAGTTGCTTGTATGTAGCTTCACATAAGCCTCTAAAATCACAAGTCATGATTAACAACATCTTATATTGATTCTAACCTTCCTAAATAACATATCAATCTCTTCTATACTGTAAAACATTAGCTACTACTTACGAATCATGTTGCCAGAGCACATATAGGTTAACACAATTTACACATCAAATTAGGTTCCCAATACTACTTTCGATTACATGCATAGGTTTAGTTAACTAAACATTAAAAAACAATTAGAAAACAGAAGCAATACCTCATTAGAAGCGTACACAGCAGTAGCTATTGATTATTCGATCGACATATTTTTTTTCTGCAAAAAATAGAGCACACAAAATTGAATTTTAAATAAAACCAATAAAATAAAATATAAACAACTATTAGACAAAATAAAACATCATGCATCCATTATAATTTATCATATACAACTATTCTACTTGATTTGTGATGAACATGCATTTGTGTATATTGAAAAATTAGGGTTTTAGGAATTTGGGAGGGATTGAATGGTGCACGAATGAAAAAGAAACACATTAGGGATTTCTGCTGAGAATTGAAACGGAATTTGGGAGGGATTGATGATGATGATAATGATGATGATGGCGGTAGATGTTACATTATTATCATTAGCAGAGAAGTCGATTTAGGGTTTTGGGAAAGGTAACAAATATTGATAAGAGACGTTTAGTTATGCCCTGATGGTTTTTCCCCCATAATGTCACCAATCGCCCCTCTGTGTTTAGTTTAATCTCTTTTGTATAGTATATTTTTTTTTGTTTTAGGTCCTTGATCACAATCAATGGCTTGGCTCCATTGGTTGAGACTTTGCATGTTAACCAAAAGACGAAGGTTCGAATCTCACCATGTTCATTTTTACACGAATTTAATCCGAATTTTAGCTCATCCAAAGTATGCTTAGGTGGACTAAATGTGATGACATGGCTTTTAATGACAATTACATGGGAATGACGTGGACTTATGTGGCATTATCTACGTGTAACGCCTCCTGTTATATATATATATATATATATATATATATTATATATATATATATATATATATATATATATATATATAGAATCTAGATCAAATGAGAACTTTTTTAAAGTTGTAAAAATGAGAACCAACTAAAGTCTGATAAATGACACTCTCATTAAAACAAAAATAAAAATTTAATTAATTATAACTAAAATTGTTAAAGTTTCGATGATTTTCTTTTTAAAACAGACGAAATTTAGGTGATACACTTTGATTCGACGAGTAATGTGTATCAGGTTTTCGTATGTGTATTAGTTTATTTAGTGGTTTATACGTATTAGGTGTATCAATTTATTTATAAAATGTCAGCTTTTTGAGATTTTGATATGTCGGTACAAAATTTATAATTATGTATCACTAATACAAACTCATGTATCAGTTGGTTATTACTTGCAAAAATGTTAATTTGTATTAATATTTTATTTTTGTGTGTATCATTGCTAAAATGGTTATTCATAAATGTTTTTAGTGGTTGTTTAGACTAGTTCTCATTTTAACAACTTTAAGAAAGTTCTCACATTAACTCTCCCCTATATATATATATATATATATATATATATATATATATATATATATATATATATGTATGTATATATCTCATTTTGTCATAAATACAAATAAGCAATCTTACCCATCCATTTTTCATCTAAATTAATACAACAGATTTTTCACCTTTTTTTTTTTTTTTTTTAAAAAACATATCTTGCAAACGGTAAATCTTCAAGCTACAAAAAATACACCATCGCGACGAGAATTAAATTATCTATCTATAGATATACATTTCTCTATATTTTTTACGAATTTTTTTTATTTTTTTTTTCAAAATTTCCGCCCAGAAAAATCATATATGATTTGTAAAAATCACATGTGATTTTTAAAATCACTTGTGATTTTTACAAATCACTTGTGATTTTCTTGGCGGAAATTTAAAAAAAAATTCGTCGAAAGTATATAGAATTGTATATCTATAGAAAGATAATTTAATTCTCGTCACGATGGTATAATTTTTTTCTTGTAACGATTAACAGTTTGCGAGATATTTAATTTTAAAAAAAAGGGTGAAAGTTTATATTTTTTGTTTTGATAAAGAAATGAGTGACTAGATTGTTTTATTGGATCTATTACAAATATGAGATATATATTGAACTTTTGCCTATATATGTATTCTGCGCTGTTGGATAAATATGCATCTTTCAACTGCAACTTTATTTGGAATTATAATATCATAATTAGAAAAATATGTATACGTGATTTTGCGAATTTGTATGTTTGATTTTGAAAGAAATATGAATCATTTTGCTGGTTTGAATGCTTCATTTTATTTTGTGACCAATTGTACTATCTAAGTTTCATGGGGGACATAATCATTCTTATTAGAAATTGATACTACGTATGAAACTTCATTTGCTTGAAAATGTTTTACAATTAGTATGACATCAATATGTAAAACAACTCAATGCTCACCTTTTCGAACCTATTAAATATGGTAGTGATTTTAAGGAACATTTAGAAAAGTTTTCTGAAATCTTGTTAAGGACTCTAAACCTTTTTATGAAGAAGTGGCACGATGCTAGAATAAAAGAGAAAGAATTCAGACCTGGCGAGAAAGTATTAGTCGTTAATTCCCGGTTGAAACTATTTCCTGGAAAAATGAAGACTAGATGGCATGGACCTTTACTGTGAGCAATGTTTTTTTCTTATGGAACAATGGAAGTAATTGGTAATGATGGTATATGTTTTAAAATCAATGGCAACCGACTGAAGAAATATTGAGGAGATTAATTTGAGGAAGGGGACTGAAGACCTCTACTTCGTAACCTACGATGCAACGTAGAAATTGGCGTGAGATTAAATTAAAGACTTGTTAATAAAGAAAAGTGCTAGTCGGGAGACAACCCGATCATTTATTTTTGTTTGTTTCATTTTTAGACTTTTTATTAATTTTAGGTTTATTTTCTTGCTTGGAATATGTGCAATTTCGTTCATACAGGTTGTGTTATCTGTAAAACTTGGGAAGGAGCCCAGCTAAGTTTTCCTCAAACTTGAAAAGTCGAAATCCTGGAAAACCGTGGTTATGGCGCGGGATACATCCTTGCTACGCCGTAATTCGCGCTAATAAAAAATGTACCTCCTTATCTCACTTATGGCGTAAAGGAACCCCTCTATACAATGTTATGATTTGAGTAGGCAGGATGTTACAAGTGGTATTAGAGCAACCATTGGTCGGATGTCAGAGTATGTGGCGCTACTCAATGAGGACATTAAGTTTTACTTGGGGGGTGAGAAGAGTGGTGTATCATAGAGATAGTCATCCACACATCGGCTGACACACAAAGGAGATGTTAGGGACATAAGTAATATCCTGGCCTTACTAGACACAACTCGTTTTGTGGCCTCCCGGGAAGTGTTCACATGATGGCTACAAAGCAAATTCGTGAGCCAGCGAAAAAAGTAAACAATATTGTGGTCAGAGTAAACGTGGTGTAACCGAGAAATACTTGGTGGGGTAAAGTTAATTTGGATGGTCTTCTAGTCTTTTACTACTGGATAATCTTGACCATGAGTAGATGATCAAAAACTTTGTTTTTTAGACTAGTAGGAGGATTGCATCTTTTATATAATAAAACAAAACCCCTAGTGGCGACTTTTTCATTTCAAAAAATCAAATCATACCTTTTTAGGTAATATTTTTTACAATTTAAATTTTTAAAAAGGTTTTTAATTATTAAAAAAATCTAAAATCTTTCTATATTTGTCAAATAATTGTTAAAAAATCGTTTTTATGCTTAAACATTAAAATTGGGCAAAAATACATATGGGCTTCATTGTTATTTTTAGATATTTTTAGGCCTAAAATGTAAATGTTTTATCAAAACTGGAGTACCCGTTAAAAACACACACACATATCCTTTATCAATCCTTTTCTTCAATCTTCAATTCAATTCTTGATTGATCCACCTAATAACCTAATAATCTTATTAACCTAAAAACAACAACAACCCGATGCTACAGCTTACGGTAGATGTAGCGACGCGCCAGAAATTGAAGAGGAAGAGTTCAAGGTCGCGCCAGAACTTGAAGAGGAAGAGTTCAAGGTTAATTTTTATTATAAGTTTATAGTTTATTGATTTGAATTTAATTGAAATTTTAGGTTATTAATAGTTTAATTTAATTAAGGTTAATTGTTCTATTTTGTTTTCTTAAATCTTTGTTTTCCTTTTGACTATTTTACTACCATATGATAAAGAATCTAAATTAATGAACACCATATGAACAAATTCCAGGTTCTTTGCAATGTTACAAATTTCGGGTTCTTTGTAACAAAGAATGTTGATTTGTTTTAATTTATTGGTGTTCAAAAAATGTTTTTAATAAGTTACAGTTGTTGGTTTTTGTACTCTCTCACTAGAGAGGGTATCTTTATGGGATTGCGTTTTGGAAAAAGGTTATTTGATTATTGTGTTTGCAAAACGCAAAGAATGTGTGCCAAACCACAAACCATCTGAAAAAGTGATCGTTTATTAGAGCACGAATGCGGTTAGTTAAGTGTATGCAGTCTGCTTATTACTTTGTTTCAAAGCTTTAAAGTAAATACCAGTCCCAAACACTATTGACATGCTATCGTCTTTTGTAAAAGAATTGAGAACTCCATGCTATGCCCAGTGGTAAAGAAGATCTTGCAAATAGCTGCTCATGGCATTTGGTTTTAGTGGCTTATATTGTATAAGTAACACTATAAAATAAAGTAATTTATTTCATGTCATTCAATTCTTGAGATTGTGTAAGTTTATAATTTTTGAAGTAGAGATTGTGTAAGTTTATAATTGGAAGAAAGATAGTTTCTTCATTGCTACCAAATTGGCTACTTTGGTTGGTTGCTTTAAGATTTTTATCGTCTTCTTAATATTTTCTGGATGACGTCCGTGAATAAAAGTTGGTGTTTTTATTTGTAGGTTTGATGTTTCGTATTGAAAAAAATGTTTTTTTTGCATATTGTTTCTATGTGGTTGTGTAGTTTGTTCTATTAGTTGTCTTAGGGGGTTTTGATGCATTTTGGAAGCGAGGTATAATGTCCCTATGTGAAACTGAAAATGGGAATATTGTTTCATATTATCTACATAGCATTAATGATGAAAATAGCTAAATTTGATTATTTTCCTGTATGCAGCCCTCTCCAACCTCTTTTAACGAGGTGTTTCAATGCATGTTTGATTACATAGATCGACTTTTTGTAATGGTGCGGCCACGAAAGCTGCTTTATATGGCTATCGGTGGGTAGTATGCTTGAATATTTTTCTTACAACTTTTTGAATTTGACACATTGCTATTATTATTAACATATCTGAAAATGTGGTGTAGATGGTGTTGCCCCAAGAGCAAAAATGAACCAGCAGCGGTCCAGGCGGTTTAGAGCAGCCAAAGATGCAGCAGATGCGGTATGCACCTTAACCCTGCACTGAGTTTTTTTTACTTTTAGACTTATGTTGATTAATCATTTTGACTTTGGCTTTTTAGGCTGCCGAGGAGGAGAGGCTGAGGGAGGAATTTGAGAGAGAAGGCATAAAGGTAGCTTTGATAGTAATGCTTTTACATAGAATAATGATTTATCAAGTATGGTTGTTCCGATATCTCCACCTATTGTTGATGTAATAGGGGCTCACGAAATACTGGAACATGAGTCCTTGTCTACTGATCAAAACTCCATTAAGTTTCCGGATCAGTTTCAAGATTTGAGACTAGACATTGCCGACATGAGTTACGACGAATTGGTTGCTCTTGAGAAATTGCTTGCCTCTTATAAACTAAAAAGGGTGTTTGGCATAGTGTTTTATTTATCACAGTTGCATTTTATTTTATTAAGTTTTTGTTCTTTAAAAACTTTTTTCCATATTCTTGGACTAAACTGTAATTTCTTTAAAAAAACCAGACTTCTTAATACAAAACCAATTTTAATTGTATTACAATTGTAATTCGAATCTAATAGGGGCTTAAGCGAAGCATTATATAAACTCAATTGATTGACCAAGTTTTTTTATTCCAGGGCGAATTTTTAATCAAAGTTATCTGCAGATCATTCAACAAAACTCAAGAAATCACCAGGTTTTTTTTTCTCTCCTCTCTTTGGTAAAACATTCAAAAGATTTATATCTAATAAAGATCTTATTCATCAGGATTCCTTTTTCATGACATCCGTCTCTAATTTCATGATAGGTCATAACTTGAATTACTACCAAAAAGGTTAATGCGTAGTCATTAAAACGGTATAAATAGGTACGTATTAGTTTATAACTTTATGCCCACGCCTAAAATAGATTTACCATTTTGCTAATTGTACTAAAAATAACTGTTAATTGCAAATAAGATTAAGGAGTGTTTGGGTAACCTTATTAGGTATTAGCACCAGAGAAGTATATGGGAGAAACGGGTGCAATAGAAAATTTTGCATGGGCCTGTAAGAGAAGAAACATGTTGATAAAACTGAGCCGTAGTTACACCTTGATCTGTTTTCATTATTTACTTCAAAAGAAAGTCAAGCATATACATATCCTTAGAATGAATATTTTATACAAAGTGCATTTCATATATGAAGACTAATAAACAATTTTTAAGAGGTGTTATAGCCATAGTATTTGTGCTTATGATGATATGACTGAATGACTTTGAAATTACCTTTTTTGTTTGCAACAATCAATGTCTTTAAGAGCTTGGGTTTTGACATAAGCCGCATTCTAACATGACATTTGTTCTTGCAGAATCATCATTCAAATTTGCACAATAAAGATATGAAAACATCATCAAGCCAATGCATTGTACAAAACCACAAGGATTTAAACATCATCTCCAAAAGTGGTAAGGTTTATCTATATTTGCTTTAATAATTACCACCATACTATTTGAAGTGGTTACTACATCTAATTGTAATGTTGAAACCATAATCAAATGTGTATATTAATAAATTAAATTATATGTTGTGACCCTTTGTAGTATGGCAGCCTTATAATGTTGAATCAAGAAATATAAGTCTACTTTAGAAATCGCTTTGGTGTCTTATGAAGGTGACGGATACAACATCTGCACAAGCAAGGAAAGGCAAAGAGTGCATAATGAGTAGAAGTTGAATCTTAAAGTTTAGATAACGTGTCGAAGGGCTAATCTGCAAGTTTAAACAGTGATGTAGCAGCCTTGGGGTCCTTTTGTTGACCACTTCGTTGAAAGCCACTATACTGCACTGATGCATGTTTGAAAAGATATTTAAAAGCCCAAAATTGACTTAAGCGGAAAGCATGAAGTAAAGTGATATAGCAGCCTTGGGGTCATTTTGTTGACCACTTCGTTGAAAGCCAAGATGGCATCAATGCTCTACATCTAAAGGGGATTTTACCTTTGAAGTTTGGCATTGAGGCTGTTAAATATGCCCCAAAAGTTGAATGTTTTCCATTTATCCAATTCGTCAAATATAGTCCCGCACCAAGGTACTCCCACATTTCTTCTTAACTGTGTTAAGAAGTGAAATGAAATAGTTTTGTTGGAATACAAGGAAATTTGACTATTGTGTTAATATAAGGGAGTGTTTGGATGAACCTACTGAAAGTGATTATTATAGTAGTAGTGTTTGGATGAGCTTTCGCTGTGTGAAGTTGTAAAAGATAATTGGTTGTTTACAGGTTGATTATATATATTAGTGTTTGGATGACCTTTTGTTGTGTGATGTTGTAAAAGAGTATCAGTTGTTTACAGGTTTTGTAGAATATAGTTATAGATAAATGACCAAAATTGATTTTTTCTTTATAATTGCTTAGTTTTATGACCTGGTAATTAGATCAGCAGGTTATACATTTAGATTTACTCCCTTATTAGCTTACTGTGTCCACAATTTATTACATATTCACATGATTACATTCAAGTTGATGTTGTATAACCAAACTAGGTACAAATAATACTTTCTTCCGTCCCAAAATAAGTGTTCTGTTTTGACTTTTAGAAGTATTTCTTTTTCAATTTTAACCTGAAATATTTTGTTGTTGTTTTATATATCACTTGATGCAAAATATATGAATGTATACGTAAGGTGTCATTAATTAGAGTTTCAAATGGAGGTACAAAAGTTATGAACATAGTTTTAGTCAAACATATGAAATTATTTTAAAATAAAATATTATAAGACAATTCGTAGTTGTGAATTTGCATTTAAATTTCAAAAAATGAATTTGCACTTAAATTTCAAAAAAATGATAAATATACAAACATTTTAGATTAGTGTTCATTATTGTCTAAAATATTATATAAAATGTTATAATAATTGAACTTACAACAGTGACATGGTAACCCAACCATAAATATTTCAATATAAGATTAAAGTATGATTTAAATTATCGATACACAAAAAAATGTGCGGTAACTAAATTTTGTACATAAAATTGACCATGTTTATGCAAAATATATATATATATATATATATCTTTAACTATATATTTGTCTAACATTACAGCGACACATAAGCGTAGAAATGCCACCTCAATGATGACTCAATGATGACATGGCATTTTAATGATGACATGGCACACACTAAGCATGCACTAAAATTCGGAATTACAAAAATTTGCCATTAGTGAGAATCGAACCCATGATCTTTGCTTAATGAAACAAGCATGCCTACCACTAGATCACTTAATGATTTGTGTTCAAATCTTTCAAAACAATAACTACATGCTTATAAATCACCGAAAATACATGCATTAATTCGTTTTAAGCATGTCATTTATAGGAAAGATTGATTTGAATATTTCAAACCGAATTACATTTATTCATCAAACCTACAATCAAGGGATATAGGTTGCAACTATCAATTATATGTTACAAACACTTCAATGGTTTCCTAGAATAAAGGGATTACTAGGAGATAATGAGGGAAACAATTAAGGTATTGTTATTCAAAATTTCAATTTTTTTCAAAATTTATTTCAAATTTATTTCAATTTCATTTTGAATGGAAAACCCTAAACCTTTGCTATATATTAGATGTAATTTTGTTTTTCATCTTTCACGAATCAGTTTCATATCCTCTGTATCAAAGTTACTAATCATGAGCAAGAATTCTCATACCAGGTTTGCAAATAAGGGCAAGTCTCCAAGCAGTAGTTCCTTCAAATCTCCTGGTATTCATTTAGTTATCAAAACGATTTCAATAATTTTTTCATTTATGTATTCAAATGTATACGATCGTGGTATTAATTTAGTTATCCAGACGATTTAAATATTTTTTTCATTTATGTATTCAAATGTTTAATGTATATAGTTACTGTATACTCAAATGTATGAAACCATTTCAGTTTTACATTGTCTAATACAATTTTTAATGGTTACATGAACGTTTTTCATCGTTACAGTTAATGTAGCTGATTTGAAAATCACTAAACTTGAAGATGTGGACCCCATGATCGATGACATTGCTGTGAAAGAGCGCTGCATATCGCTATGGCATTCCCACAGAAAAGGCGATGAAAAAAACCCGTATAGCCTTGATTGTGTTTTACAAGATGAAGAGGTAGTGTATATTTTTTTTTTTATTTGTTTAATTAATTAAGTTCATTATAAATGTATGTTATATTAAAATGATTCAAGTTTTTTTTTAATAACAGGGTACCAGGATTGAGGTTTATATCAAAAGGGAATTCAAGTATGCTTTCGAGCCACTCTTAGTTGAGGGCCAGTGCTACGTTATATCTAATTTTGCGGTTGCAGAAAATGGTGGCACGTTACCATTGTTGCCTCACAAATGGAAGATCGTATTTTATCGACACACAATTTTGACACGGATTGACCCGTTCAATGAAGACCTCCATGGTTTCCAGTTTGAACCATTCAATTCACTTCTTGATGTGAGCAACAGATATGAAACTTCTGATTATGTTGGTATGTATGATTATTAATATTTTGTTTACTTTTCATTAACATTGAATACATTTGCAGCAATTGTGGAAGCTTTGAATGATAATTCTTACTCATGATTAGTAAATTTGATACAAATGATATGAATATGTTTTGTGATATTTGAAAAATAATGATAGACCAAATGTACAAAATGATGTAAAAATTCAATTACTATATATGACTCAGTAAAGGCATTGGCATTACTTGTATAAAATATGTTGTAAATCTCAATTACAGATGTTGTTGGTACCGTTGTTGCCATTGGTGATATTGTCCCTGTCAATTCGAAATGGGGCAAAAAGACTCGCAGGGATGTTTTGCTTGAAGATGCTCAGTAAGTCCTCATTTTTTCACAATCATATTTCATATAATCATAAAATATCCATATACATTTACTGAATTTCCTCTTATTTGTCTGTAGGTCTTTCAGAATCAAACTCACTTTTTGGGACAATTGGGCAAGCATGTGGAACGACTATTCACAAAAGCGTGATACATTAGGATGTCTCATTGTCATAGTACAACTTGGTAAAGTCAAATACTGGGATGGTAAGTATAGTTATTGATGCATTCTGTAAATTATCATGTGTATCATCATCATATTTTTCTAACCTATTTTGAAATTATAATATCATATTATGTTTTACCGTATAGATACTCCTGCTGTTCATAATGCTCTTTTCGGCACGAAGGTATTCATGGACTCTTCTATGCCAGAAATTGTCAACTTCAGGAAAAGGTAATGTTGTACACAAAATCATGTTATTAACACGAAGATTTTCATTAACTTAATAATATCCTGATAAATAGTACACATCTATATCTGCTTCAGTTTACAGGAACGTGAGGATTTCAATGAAACGGACTTTAAGATCGAGTTATACACTCCACCCAAAAAGATTGAAAGCCCATCGGAGTTCATGTCTGGCTGCGTTAAGCAAATGGTGGGAACGATCCGTGATACACATCCTGTAAGTGTTTATTTAACTCTTCTTTGTACATCATAAATGTTATTGACATATTTTCCATCACCATTGCCTTGAATTAAATCAACGACTACCCCGAAATAAAGTTACACTAACTATGGTCATATGTTTTTTTAAAAGGATTCACAATGTGTGGTTTATGCTACCATACATAAAATTATGCAAGATGAAGGTTGGGCCTACACGGCATGTAAAATATGCAACAAGCGCATTGAAATCATACCTGCTAAGGCTTATGGCCCATCAAGAAACCGCAAAGCAACATTCCATTGTGAGAGTCATGGGACGGTTAATGCGGCACCAGTGTATGATTTGTGTACATTCATTAGGATTAATTGATATAACTATAATGTCTGTTCTAATATTACTTATGTTGCTAGTTTTTTATACTTGACCAGGTTCAAGTTAATTCTTCGTTTCGCTGACAAAACAGGGTCTGCATCCGCTGTCTTTTTTAACTCAACTGTGTTTAAATTGTGAGGGAAGACTGCTTGGGATATAATGGAAAAAAAAGGAATGAATCCGGATGAGTATTTCCCGGACGACTTGGATGTGATTGTTGGGAAAAAGGCGCTGTTAAAGATATACTATTCTGAATATAACCATAGTAGGAACAGTCACAAGTATAGGTGTGATGCTGTGTGTCAAGATCCTGATGTTATATCGTACTTCTAGGATGGCTTTCTAGAATCCGACGTACGTAAACATACAATTATAATATTTAATTTATTTGCATAATCTTATGTATAAGTATCAAATATCATACCTGTGCGTCATTGCAGGATCAATCTGACCAGTTTAAGACACCAATTATGCTTCTTAAACCACCAAGGCCTCCGAAATCAACATACCCGGGTGTCACAAAGACATTGGATCTCGATACTCCACCCACGAAAAATAACGAAACATCAAGCAATGTTGATGGCAATACGAAGCAGTCTCCTGGCAGTTCTGATGGTTCCAATGAGAAAAAACGTGAGCGTGTTGAATACATTGACCTTGAAGATTATCCCAGTGACTTGGAGGATGCAGAGCCTAATCCACTAAAAAAACCAATGGTTCAAGTGAAGATCGAGAAGGATCCTTGAGCAAACTATAACGTGCCATGAGGAATGTTTATACTACGTTTCTTTACATTGAATAAATTTTGCTATGTCATGAACAATTTCTATTTTCGTTTACATTTGGTTTGGTTTTTTCATAAAGGTTCATTACCTTAGACAATTTTATGTTTTTTGTTATTTATATGGTTTGTTTGTTTCACCACATGTTTATGTTCTGTTTTGAACAAGGTTTTAAGTTTCATTCATCCTCTGATACATTTACAAGTACAAAATTGCAAAACCATTCCTTAAACTAAAATGCCTAAACCACTTCACACAAGGAGTTCCCCTTTTCGATACGGATAATTGAAGGCATACTAATCTAATGTTGATACACTAAAAGTATAAAACTATTCTCTAGACCAAAGTGTTCCATGTAATTGAATATTAATCCTGAAACATGAATATATTTAAACAAAGATTCATTTGCATAAGCAAGCATTAAGTTACATAACATAACATATATAAGTTATAAGCATCTAATCACAACCTCTTTCGTTCAACTAAGAACCAACATTTCACCAATTGCAACCATGGATTTCAAGTTTAGATTAATTACTTATATTTATATTCCTTGCAAATCCAACATTAGTCCATATATACAGGCATATACAATGCCTAATCAAAAGGTAGTAAAAGGCTATCATATAGCTAACAGATAAACATCTTAACAAAAGACACTAACCCAACAAGATTTTTAACACCCTAATCATGAAGATCCATCACAAAGATGTGATGATCCTTCTCTGCCCGCCCTTCTCTAGCAATTTCAAGCACAGCAACCAACCCAGCTAGCATCCTAGCCTCTCTATCAGCTGTCTCATTCATCGCCTCCACCACATCTTTAGCTACTTCATTATTTGGGCTCAAAGTATTGGTTTCAGCGGTCAACACTTCACGGTTTTCAGCAGTGGCTCGAAGCTCATCACATATCTCCCCAAGAAGCTGAATACGCACCTCAAGCTCAGCTCTCTCCTGTCCAAACAAAGACCTAAAACAATCTTGAAGACGATCGGATCCACAAGCCTCCTTCATTTTTTCGATATGTGGAAGAGTCCCCATGACCTTATTCTGATCCAAGTTAGGTGATAGAATATTTTTAGGTTAGAATAAAAGATAGGAAAATGTTATAATGTGTTTAGTAATTATATACTTGGATGAAAACATATTGGGAAACGATTTTCTAATAGTAGAACCGCCTTCATATCTTCCATTCAATATAAGCCACTCAAATACTACTAAAGATCTTGATTGTGGTAAACTAGACTTGAACAATGCTTCTATCAGTTCCATTTCCCATGCAATAAAGGCAATAGAGTGCAAACACATATAAATATTAGATACACTTTTATTCACATAAATACCTTAAGAAATAAATACAATAAAACATAAAAAAAAAAAAAAAAAAAAAAAAATTAGTATAATCACATTTTGAGAAAAATAATATCACATTCTTATATACAAATTAACTTTTCAATTAACCCTACAACATCTTATAAAATAAATAAACAGTAAAGAAAACAACACCACAAATCGTTAAATTTCTATTTTATATTGTAAACACAAAATGTGGTTAATCCCGCGATAGAACACCCTAATATTTTTTATTGTAAACCCATAAAGAGAGATTGTTAAAGGTTTAAAAGGGTTGATGTCTTTGGTGCGAGTGTGTCCCACGCTTTGCTTCCCTTCATTGCTTTATATATATATATATATATATATATATATATATATATATATATATATATATATATATATATATATATATATATATATATATATATATATATATATATATATATATATATATATAAACTTTCCTATTGAGGTTTGTTTATAACGTCATAAAGAAATACTTTTTTTACAAATCAATATTGGAACAAATAACAATTATTTAAGAGAAAAAAGGACTCAAGGAAAATAGTGAATAAACAATATACTTAACTAAGTGGAATTTGAAATAAGCTACCAAGCTCATACAAGGTGGACTGCAAATTGACTTTGTAGCCTAATAAATAATAAAAACAATGTAAATAAACAATTCAAAACATAGTAAGGTAAACCGATTAGGAAATTAGCATCAAATACGATTAAGTAGATAAGGTGGCATTTGCAGCCCAAAGCAGTCTAATTAGGTACTTTTGAGCTCAATAATGAGCTCAGAAGCAGTAAGCAAATCTACATACAATCCAAAATACATCACAACCATTCAGGAAATAACCACTAGAACAACTGGAAAGATTAAACGATGTTTATCCATAACAGCTTACTACACGGACAACCATACAGAGTTTTATGCATCAGCAAGTATGTCTTAACACATATGAAACACTGGGATGAGAACTGGGGTACGTGAAGGCAAAGAAACACTGACGTCTGCAACAGTGTCAACAAGCTTGAACCTAACCATTTTGTTTGGTTGCCATTGACATAACTCAACAATTTCGTTCCACCTGCATTTGATCGTCACGTGATTCTTGCTATTTGGCCTGTCACTATGAGGTTCCACATCCATATCCACGTATAACTCTTCTTCTTCATTGTACCTCAGGAGTGCGTTGTGGTACTGCCACATCTCATGTGCCTTCACAAACTCATGAGGTATGTTCTGCATTTTTATTAAATTTGTTATAACCAAGGTGATAATGGAATATAAATAACATAGGAAATATGTATCTGAATGTTTAAACCCAAATACACTAACATGTCATCTCACAGAAAGTTGGAACAGAGAACACAATATGTAAACATTTACCCAAAATTTTACTGAATAATATTTCCAAAATAACAAAACAAAATTTTGAACAATAACATTATGTCAATTAAATGCAAGAGGAAATGGTTAAAAAACGAAGACTTATATGGCAAACGACTTAATGTTATTGTTCTAACAAAGTTTAATGGATCAAGAACTAATTAAAAGGGTTCTAACAAACAATTAACCTTAAAGCATCATATTTGAAAACCAAGGTTACCCAAAAACGAAAACAAAAAAGTGCTTACAAAGCATTGAAATAAGCCAACTGAACAATCTAAACACTCAAATAGCTTATTGCTTTAATAGAAGAAACAGGAAAAAGGTCTTTTTTAGCATTTAATAAACCAATAGAACATCTCGAAAAGCTTATTGCTTCTAAACTTAATAAAGACACAAAACTGTGCTCATATAAGCTAATAAGCCAATTGAACAATCCAAAAAGGTAATAAACCAAAGCTAAACACTGGAATTGAAAATTATTGATTTTTTACCAAAAAACTAATTATCTAGCACTAATATATATAAGCTACTAAGCCAATAAAACAATTCAAGCACTCAGAATAACATGATCCAAACACTCAAAAAGCTTCTTGCTTTTAAAACTAACACACAAAAAAGTGCTTACAGCAAAGCATTGAAATAAGCCAACTGAACAATCTAAACACTCAAATAGCTTATTGATTTTATAGAAGAAACAGGAAAAAGGTCTATTTTTTTAGCATATAAACTAAAAAAGACATAAAACAGAGCTCAAAAAGCTTAATTAATGGCCGAAGTCGATTCTAAACTTCAATTATTTGAATCTGTATGATGGGATTATTTATAGAACAGAATTGAAAAGGTAAAGTTTGTATTGAATGGTGATGGGCTTTAGTTTACATGAATCTAAAGTACATTAAAGTACATTTGTTCTTTCTTATTTACATATTTGCCCCTATGGACTTTTTTTCTTTGACTACACCATAGAAAATTTGCAAATAAAACAACTTTTTTTTTTGAAAAGCAAAAAAAAAAAAAAAAAAAAAAAAAAAAAAAAAAAAAAAAAAAAAAAAAGGAGCGTTGTAATGAACACAGTAATTTTACTTTTTTTGGTTGGGTTACAGGTTATGAATAATGTTAGAAGCAAGTGGAAAATGATCGTTGGAAGTAATTTACTACATGTCAGAAGCAGGTGGAAAATGAACGTTTCAGCCCATAATTGTTAAAAAACGAAGACTTATATGGCAAAAACATGTTGTGTTTAGCATCGACGAAGTTCACAATGACTGAATTGAAAATATAAATTGCCTACTTACCAGACGGCCTCTGTCTGTCACATATGCCACAATTTGAGCGTAAAAACAATTGTCCTCATTCTCATGCTCCATGTGCCCATCCCAATCGCACATGTGTTGCATTCTCTTATCTACATTCAAAGTAAGCAAACACAAAACAATTAACTGCAACTTGAGTTTGTAAAAGGTGAAATGGAAATAAGCTAACAGAGTATGCAAGTATTAACTCCCGTAATAAGATAATACAAGTATTAACTCCCGTAAGCAACCATAAATTTAAAAGTATGATATGTAATGCTTTTTAAACTTCCTTATTAACTACATGTATTGTGCATAAAATTTCATTGACCTACCTTCATCTATACTGCTTCTCACAAATGGCTTTCTTGAGCTCAGTACCATTCGTTCTACCCTTTCCTGACGCATCTCCAAACCATTGCCACCAAACGGCATGAGCGAAACAGAATTGTTTAACAGATTTGTCAAAACCAATCTTGTGCCAACAGTAAGGTTTTCTATTTGAACCAATATATGCCATCCATTACCTCCAAACACATCCACATGCCTACCTTCTTCCACAATCTCAATCTCACGATGTGTCACAGTTGCTACCAGCACGCCGCTCACATAAACCCGGAATTCAGGATTATTTTCCTTGGTAAAGAAACCACAAGGAATGGGCTGCATAACAGTTTTGTTTTAAGACAAAAAAGTTGACATGTAAGTATTGGTTTTCATTAAATTTATAACAAATGTATATAATACAATGATGTAAATTAGTGAATTTACCGGAGATTGTTCAAGGTCATCCAAAGTAAGCAAGCATCGACGCTGCCTGTAACCTACGACACTCAGGTTGTATCCACTCATCTCATACCCGTCATTCTTATATGCCGTCACGTAGTACGTATCTTCTTCTTGACGTATGAAATGAAATGTGGCCACCTCGGTATATTTGCTGTCATCTAAAAATGCCCGCCACTCACTTTCATACAGCTTTAAACAATTACCCCCAGCCATTTTCACATAAACCTTGTGCTTGGTTCCTCTATTGTGTATTAAGTAAACAAATCCGTTTTTAGGGTACATTCTTTCCGTAAACAGAGATGGAAGAAGCTGAAATTAATAAACGTTGTCCGTGTATTAATTTTAACAATCTTAAATAAATGGTTAATGTATATAGTTTTTTCAAATAGAAAATACCTGTAGTGTTCTAATGTTTCGGTGGTTTGCTTCCACTAGAAATTGAAAGTTCATTCTGTTTAACAAAATCAGAAACGTGTCATTTGTGAATAAGTTTTTCACATGTATACTTGGAGGATGCAGAGCCTAATCCACTAAAAAAACCAATGGTTCAACACATATTATTTTTAAAGTGTCAACACAATAATTACAGCAACGCTATTAGCATGGATGAGAAGAGTCAATCAAATTCTAAAAAACGTACGGGATTAGTTTCTATAATCTACCTAACACCGTTATGTCATTATTATACTGTATCTCCAACCTCTGTTTTTTGCCAGCGTATTTCCATATATACATTTGTGTTTACTTTCTGCTAATACTTTGCATACAAATGCTATTCAAACTTTAAAGTCTTACTTATGTATGCATTATTGTTCTAAATGTTTATTACATGTCACCTGTTTCTGAATAATTAATAACTGACATGTAATCTACCTAAATTATATTTTCGGCATAATTTCATATAATGTTGATACCTATACTAAGTTGCATAACGCGATCTTTCTTAACAACTTAACCAAGTCGTATTACATCACAACTTGCAACTAATTCATACATTTCTTTAAACTTGCTGGTCTTACTTTAGTATATTTCTCATTAAGATTATCTGTTACCACATCTTTCAGCAATCAGTTTTTTATCAAACATTCCTAACATCAAGCAAAAGATCTTTCACTTATGTAACTAAAACCAGCATATATGTTTGTTAAACATAAAACATCAAAACTAATCTATTTATCTTTCGCATTATTAATAAAACCCCTGTTTTCTTATGATCATAGGATGCAATATCATAATTATTTCAAGATCAGTACAAAACTGCTACACATGCATCTTGAATCGTTTATTTTATGTTAAACGAACCTTTTTTTTGATGTTATATTTGTTATAACAATAAACATTATCAATTATCTGCTCAACATGCATATGCAATCGGTAAATTAACCAAAAGAACTAAATAATTTAAGAGGAAAATAAGAATACCTTGCGTCGGTTACTGTTGAAGATGCTATTGATATTTTCCTAAAGAAGATGAAGATGAAAAGTGGTATAGTTGTGCAGAGTTTTGGCAAGTCTTTTCACAGCCGTTTCACATATAACGAGATTATAGTTGCTATATCAATGATGATATGCAAGAAGGTACTATTTTTAATTAAATGATAACACACTTAATTTTTTATGATAAATAAAGTAAGATGTATATAATATAAAAGGTAGATATTGTTTTTTAGTATATCAACAATGTATTTCATTTTTTTATTTTAAGCAATTAAATAAATTACGTATAAAGTATATTTTGATTTCTTAAGAATTTACTATACTTAGTTCCTATATTTTAGGCAATGATCCCAATATTTTTGTGAGATATATTCGAATTCAAATAAGAAGATATCATTTGGCATAAATTGGTAGTCATTAATATAAAAATATTTTAAAAATATAATACAAGTATATCCTATCCAATAAACTCTATATAAACTCATGTCAATGTGAAATTTTAACATTATCAAAACTGACGTTTTATAAATAATTTCTTATAGATGTCAAACACAGGATCCCCAAAGGTATACATTTTGTTTGCCATTTTGCTTTTTTCCAAAAAGATGGTTTGTTATTTTTTTGATGTGTTATACATATGTGTTTAAATGTGTCATGTATTGTTCATTTTGCAGAAATACAATGAAGATGGCATTCATTGTGCATCAACTGCTGATAATGTGGTTAAAGATGAAATATCCGTTATTGAAATATCATCTGATGACGAAACGGTATGATTACCAAAAGAATATTTGTGTAGCAAAAATATGCCCATTATAGTTACAATATTCTTTTGTTATTTTTTTTCATAATTTGCAGCATGTTCAAAAGTCAAGTAAACGTCGAAGAATAACTAAAAATGGAAGTTTTGCAAACAACAATGTGGTCGATCAGATTTTTTCAGATTATGACAAGGTAGCAAATGATTCGGATGCATCAACATTTGAAGATCAACCTCAAAAGATTGGGAAACTGGTATGAACTCATTTGTTACACGTTACCATTGTTTGTGTGTTTACTAAAAACTATATACGATGTAATAGTTTTCTAAATATGATTTAATTCTTAAACGTAGGTTCTTGATGATGACGACCCTACTCCTACTAAGAATAAGCAACGCAACTATTCTCTCATTGATGAGGAAACTGATGAAGATCTTGATAAAGAAAATAATCTAAGCGAAGATGGTGTGTGGGTAAATATCGATGATCTTCCTTATCCTGTTGATGATTTGAAGAATGCTAACAAATACATTGATCAAGAAGCCCAAGAGGATTTAGGAAATTCTGACCTGCATAGTGAGCGATCAATTGATGATGGAGATGATCTAGACGGTTTCATTGATGACGAAACTCAAGAGTCTGTTCGTACCGATTATGATGAAGATACCACTGATGATTTTTGAAGCTCTATAATCTTATTCAAATAGCATGAGGTTTTCTAATTAATAAAACGTCTTAAAAGCAATCTTAAATTTGTGTGTCGATGTTATTGATTCTTCTAATATATGGTTTTATTTGAGTACTACATTATAAAATTTGCTCCCACAATTCGTAGTCAAGCTTATACTATTGCGTTTTACACATATTGGGTTATTTATGATTCATTGTAATGTTTGATTTGGTACCTCACAAACCACAACTGTACGTATCATTCATAACTAACAAAGTTGATTTTGTAGATTTGTATTTATCAACTAATTTTTAAAAATGTTAATGTATAAAATCTTTTTGAAATTATGCATAACAACTCACACGCTTAATATGGGAAAGTATTGCCTATTTACATATATAAGTTACAAAATATATATCAATTAATGTGACATCCTAAATTAATGTAATCTACATTTCAAACGTTTGTCAACACCTATTCTTAAGCATAAACGGATGAAATTTCAAATCATCAATACTATCATTCATTTTTTCATCAACTAAACAACTAGGCAATCTCTCAAAAACATGAACAACAAGAAGAATAAAGGTAAAGAGAAAATCGATGGATCAGACCTCAACTCCACCATCATGAATGATAATCGTCGTGTTTGTAACAAACAGCTTCAAGAAAGTGACTTTCATGATGGACGTTTACAATCAGAAAGATCTTTACGAAGTTCATGTTTAACTGACATAAGCAATAGAGATGCTCGAACTGTTGTTAGACGTCCACTTGCTGAAATTACACAAAGTAACCTCACCTATATTTTATATAATTATGTTTACATTATTTTTCAATTATTTTTGTTTTTTAGATCATGATAATATTTTTCATTATGTTCGTCTTTTTGAATCATCCATCCTATTTGCATTTTTAGATGAAGATTTATCTATTCAACGTTGTGGCAGGCGTAAAAAAACAGATAACAACTCGGGTATCGTACCTTTTTTCGTATTATCACTGTATACAAGTCACCTATATTTCATGTAATTATGTTTTCTAACTTTTTTCATTTAATTGTGTTATATAGATCATCATAACATTTCTCAATATGTTCGTATTCTGAAATTATCCATCTTATTGTCATTTTTAGATAATCACTTATCTATTATACGTCCTGGGAGGCGCAAAAAAACAGATAACAACCTAGGTATCGTACTTTTGATTCTATTATCAATGTATACACGTCACCTATATTTCATATAGTTATGTTTACATACTGTTTCATGTATTTTTTTTTATATAGATCATCATAATAAATCTCAATATGTTTGTATCTTGAAATTATCCATCTTATGTTCATTTGTAGATTTTGACTTATCTATTATACGTCCTGGGAGGCGTAAAAAAACAGATAACAACCCAGGTATCATGCTTTTGGTTGTATGATCATTTTTGTATTATCAATATATACAAGTCGTCATAGTAACCATCTAGCCTGTTATTTTCAATCCTATTTGCAGTGTTAGAGTTTGGATCAGCAACTAAATTTTCTGAGAGGTCCAAAGAAAAAAGTAACAACATATGTTTCATACGCAAAACCTTTTTAAGCTTCACACTATATCATCAATACTACCAATATATGTCCTCACACTAATTTATCTATTTTGTTTGTTAATACAAACAGGTTTAACTGATGACTTGGCCATTAGACGTCCTGGGAGGCCATCAAAAAAAGATAAAATCATAGGTTGTCATAAAAACCAAAACATTAACACATTAATGTTTTATACTCATACATCCATTTTAGTTTATGATAAGATTACATTATATTTTAACTTTGCAGGGGCGACATCGTCCTCATTTTCAGCGAATGCCCCAACATCGAACGGTCAAACTTCCGATATCCTTCTGCCTACGTCGTGTTTTAATGTGAACCCAAACAATGTGTTACAAGCCAATACAAGTGTTGTAACAACAAGATTAAACAATACAGAAAAGAGTGAGTTTATTAGTTAGTTAAACACGCTTCCAACTCCTTAATTAACATGTTAGTTCTATTTGTCATCAATTATTTTTTTCATGTAACTGAATTTTGTTTCAGGATCGAGAACAGAAACACCAATGTCAACGCAAAAGCATACTAATACTTATGGTAGTGGCTCATCAAGTGGACTGTCAACGGTGACATCTAGACCAAAGGCACGTCAACGAATATGTAACATTTCAACACGTATGACACATCTTCACGATTACATATTGTTGCTTTTCCTATTGTATACAGCAACTATAGATGACATTATTTAATATAGGATTAACATATTTTTTTTTAATAATATTTTCAGCTGTCAATTTTATGAATATTGAAACTCAATGTACCCCTAACCTTACAAAAACATTAACAACCCCATCTCAACACCATATGAATCTTCGGTCCAGGACACCTAAGTCGGTGAATATTCAAACCCCACGGACCTCTCACGTTACAAACACATTATCAACGCCATCTCAACACCATATTAATCTTCGCTCTAGGACACCTAAGTCGGTGAATATTCAAACTCCACGGACACCCAGCGTTACAAACACACTAACAACGCCATCACAACACCATATGAATCTTCGTTCCAGGACACCTAAGTCTACAGTAGTTGATGCTTCCACGACAAGAAACTCAGCTGTCCCAAATATAAGAAAAGGTATCTCTGTCAAATAAGATATATCAAATATTTTTCACTATCCTTTTTTGTAATTGAATTATGTTTTAAAACTTCATTAATGTTATTTAAATTCAGGTAATATGAGTAACCAAAGAACACATTTTGTCACTCCCAGTCCTGTGAACTTTACTTTAGGTAAGTTATAATTATCATCTTAAGTTTTTTTTGTCTATCAACAAAATTGATTTAATATACTTATTCTATTATTAACAGGAGCAAGCTCATCTAATACAAACCAGCGATCAAATGGACAGTGTTCTACGATGGCTGCTGATAGGCGACCATTAAAAGGTAGAATGGGCGTTCGTAAAAGTTCACGTCGCATTAATTTCGCAGAATATGATATGGAAGATGATTCCGCATCAGAATCACGTCGATTGCATGGTATATGTGCTGGTACGCATAATATTTACATCACCACATATATAAATTATTGTTACAAATCTTTACAAAGTATATGCAATTTGTAATATAACCTATTACATATAACGTTTGCAATTACAGATTACATTGATCATGGAGATCCAAATGTAGAATGTGCAGAATGCGGTGCAATGTTGTGGTATCATGAGAGTATACGTGGGGATGGCAATTGTGTTAAAGATGCATTTTCTCTTTGTTGTGGAAGGGGAAAGATTAAGCTGCCTGTAGGACTTAAAGATCCACCAAGACTTTTGAAGCAACTTATGAACAAAGAACACCCCAGGAGTTCCTCATTTATTGATAATATTAGGCGTTACAATTCTATGTTTGCATTCACCTCCATGGGCGGTAAACAAGATAAGTCTGTTAATGTTGGTCGCGGTCCATATTGTTACCGGATACAAGGACATAATTTACATAAAATTGGTACTTTGCTGCCTGAAAAAGGAAAGCCTCCAAAATTTTCGCAGCTATACATTTTCGATACCGCTAATGAGATTCGCAACAGGATAAACGCTGTCAGGTTTGTAACTCAAATTAACATTTTATATATTCTGACTCATTGAAAATATAATTCATTTGTACTTTTTAAATTGATTAGAGTTTTTAAGTAGCTCTTTCATTCTATGTTTGTTTAACATATGATTTTACTTTCTTATGCAGCAACGATGCGTCAACATCATCAAGTACAAATAAACTTGACTACCAGCTAAGCTGTGATTTACGTGACATGCTTGACGGAAATAATCCGTTGGTTGCCAAGTTTCGAATGGCTGGGGAACGAATTTCATCGGCACGTGATGACAAGCAGTATAAGCTTAAGCTTATTGGTGCAAGGCCGCGCGATGGTAGGCAATATAACCTACCAACTTCATCTGAGGTTGCCGCCTTAATAGTCGGTGATTTTGACTCTACCACAAATAGTAGAGATATTATTTTGCACAAACAAGATGGCAATCTTAAAAGAATAAGTGAGTTGCATGTCTCATACCTCCCACTTCAATATCCCTTGCTTTTTCCTTACGCCGAAGACGGATACAGAACTGATATTTACCACGCGGACGTTACGGATGCGACGCCAGATGACAAGAAGAAACGCGTATCAATGAGGGAGTGGTTCGCATACAGAATTCAAGACAGGAAAAAAGAATATTCCTTGATACTAAATGGTAGGAGATTGTTTCAGCAGTTTCTTGTGGACGGATACACAATGGTTGAGGTTGAACGCATGTTGTTTATAAGAAACAAAAATAAGGAGTTAAGAACTTAAACGTACGCAAAATTGGCAGCCTTGGCAGGAAATGGAGATTCTGGGGTTATATTAAGGGGTAAGAAAATTATTTTGCCATCGTCATTCACTGGCAGTCCTAGGTATATGATGCAGAACTATTTGGATGCCATGACAATTTGTAAGTCATGTGGATACCCCGACTTATTTATTACATTTACATGTAATCCTAATTGGCCCGAGATTGCACGAATGATGGAGACAAAGGGTATGAAATCTGAGGACAGGCCTGATGCAACAACAAGGGTATTCAAAATCAAACTAGACACCCTCATAAAAGAATTCAGGGAGAAGCGTACATTTGGACGTGTTAAATCACGTAAGTTATTGACACCATATGTTAATTGAATTTGTTATATTCAATTAATAAAAAAATTGAAAGGGATCAGCCTTATCAGTTACTGATGTTCTGACTTTATTTTTTTATCTAATTATTACAGTTGTTTACACGGTTGAGTTTCAAAAGAGAGGACTCCCACATTGTCATATATTACTTTGGCTTGAAGCTGAGGATAAGCTAACCACACCTGGGCGGATTGATCAGCTTATATCAGCCAAAATTCCTGACAAGAATGAAGACCCTGAGTTGTATCAGATTGTGACTGATCACATGATTCATGGTCCTTGTGGAGCCGAGCATCCAACATGTCCTTGCACCGTTGATTTCAAATGCACAAAGGGTTTCCCTATTCAGTTTAATGAAACCACAACAATTGATGAGAACGGTTATGCAAAGTATAAAAGGAGGAATGATGGTTCAACCATCAAAAAAAGTGGTGTTGATTTGCATAACGGTTTCGTTGTGCCTTACAATCCAGGTTTGCTTAGACGATACCAGTCTCACATAAACATTGAATATTGCAATCAGATTGGTTCTATCAAATATTTATTCAAGTACATAAACAAAGGACCTGATAGGGTGACGGTTGGTTTAGAGGACGAAGAGGCTGACGAGATTAAAGACTTCTATGATTGTCGTCATTTATCTGCATGTGAAGCTGCTTGGCATATTTTTGGCTATGACATTCATTACAGGTTTCCAGCTGTAGAGCGACTACCATTTCATTTGGAAAACGAACAGTCTGTGGTGTTTGATCCCGCTGAAAGTATTGATTACCAACTTGAAAAGGCATCAGCCAACGAAAACAAGTTCCTGGCGTGGATGGAAACAAACCGGACCGATACGTTTGCCCAAACTCTTCTTTATGTAGAATTTCCTAAATATTATGTTTGGAAACCTCAAGAGTTGAGACGGCAACGCAGACAAAGAGGTGAAAGCCTTGGACGTATACATCATGTTCCACCATCTTGGGGAGAGCTTTTCTATTTACGTATTTTGCTTAACAAGATCAGAGGTGTTAAGGATTGGGTTGATTTTAAGACACACGATGGTGTTGTTTATCCTACGTATAAGGATGCTTGCTTTGCTCGTGGTCTGTTGGAGAACGACAAGGAGTACGTCGATGGTATATTGGAGGCGAGTTTATGGGGAATGGGAGATTATCTGCGGTCATTTTTTGTTATGCTCATCATGACCGACAGCATGTCTCGACCAGAGATTGTATGGGAGAAAACGTGGCATGTTTTGGCTGCAGACGTTGAACGTGTAGAGCGAAAAAAACGCAATGATCCAGGTACTTTATTTAAAATCGTAACTTTCAAATCATATTCAACCATGTTGTGTACGATGTTATTTTTTTTATTCAATCTAAATGTTCCATTCATGTACGATAGGACTTCTGCAATTGCACTGTTATTTTTAAATTTCACAAAATACACAAAAGTAAATCGTAAATTATTTTGCAAACTGTATTGACTTATAGGAATTCTTCATCCTTATAAACCATTCCAACAAATGTACAACTTCATCAACTGTCAATCTGTACATATCATGTTTTTAACAAAAACTAAAACTTATACATTTATTACGTTTGTTACACTTTAGTAACAACATACACAAACTAATGCATAATCCATGTACTGATTATTTTACGCAGGTCTTGAGCTTTCAGATGTTCAGAAGTATAACATATGCCTCACTTATATTGAACACATGCTTTTGTGTAACAACAAAAGTCTAAAGAATATTCAAAACATGCCATACCCTAATCAAGATCACACAATGGATTCCTATAACCGATTGATATACGACGAGCTGGCGTACAACGTTGATGAACTAAGAGAACAACATAAGCAATTGTACGGTAGCTTGACAACCGAGCAGAAAGCAATATATTCACAAGTAATGGATTCTGCTGTTCACAACAAAGGCGGCATGTTCTTTGTATACGGGTACGGAGGTACTGGCAAGACATACCTGTACAAAACAATGTCCGCTGCATTACGTTCTCAAGGTGAAATAGTATTAAATGTCGCATCAAGTGGAATTGCTGCACTTTTGTTGGAAGGCGGAAGGACTGCTCATTCAAGGTTTGCTATCCCTATTAGTGTCGTCGAGGATTCAATGTGCAGCATACCAGCAGATAGTGATCTTGCTGATTTGATAAGGCAGGCAAAGCTTATTATTTGGGACGAGGCACCTATGATGAGTAGATACTGTTTTGAGGCCTTTGATAGAACCTTGAGAGACATATGCAGAGAAGATATTTCAGCACCTTCTCATAAGGTTTTTGGTGGTAAAGTCGTTGTGTTTGGTGGCGATTTCCGTCAGATTCTACCGGTTATACCTGGTGCATCCAGACAAGAAGTAGTACATTCCACAATAAACTCTTCATATCTGTGGGCTGAATGCACCGTACTAAATTTGACTGTCAACATGAGGTTGGGTTTAGGCTGTGCAGAATCAGAAAGAAAAGAAATTCAAGAGTTTGATGATTGGATCTTAGATATAGGCAATGGTAATATTGGTGGTAATAGTGATGGTGAGGCAGTTGTCAAATTTTCAGAGGATATGTTGATTCCAAATTCGGACGATCATGTTGGTTCCATTATTCAACATACATATCCTGATTTGGGCGCCAACTTATGGGATCCTGTTTATTTTCAAGAACGAGCTATCCTTGCCCCAACACACGAAATGGTCAACATTATTAATGATAGAATGCTGTCTTTAATTGATGGCCCAGAGAAAGTTTACGAAAGTTCCGATACAGTAAATGTACTTGATGCTGATACAATTTTTGATGAACAGGTATACACTACGGAATTTCTAAATAGCATAGAAATGTCAGGACTTCCACACCACAGGATAACTTTAAAAGTTGGTGCACCTGTCATGTGTATGCGCAATATCGATCAAAAGGCTGGACTATGCAATGGTACAAGGTTGCAAATCCAACGTATGGGAACGAATATCATTGAAGGCAAGATAATATCAGGTGGAAAACTTGGTTGTATATGTGCTATACCTAGAATGATCGTTACACCTACGGACAACAAGATGCCATTCAAATTGAACAGGAGACAGTTTCCTGTTCAAGTTTGTTTTGGTATGACGATTAACAAAAGTCAAGGCCAAACGTTGTCACAAGTCGGCCTATTTTTACCAAAGGCGGTATTCTCACACGGACAACTGTATGTTGCTGTTTCGAGAGTAAAGACGAAAAAAGGTTTGAAGGTTATTTGTTGTGACAAAGACGGCGAATACACAGACTCTACAACAAACGTCGTGTACAAAGAAGTTTTGTATCGTATATGAGTAACCATCATTTAACAAAAAATTTGTATTTAACTTATCACTTTTGTGTTTTATTCAAACAAGTTTTATATTGTATGTGAATGTCTATCATGTAACAATGCTTTAGTTATACTTATCACTTTTATTTTTATTTAAAATACTTATCATATTATTTGTTATATTATGTTTATTTACATCATCATATTTCTTAAACATATTTACTTTAATATATTTTTGTAAACAAATGATACTCATAATATGGATAAAAAGATACAAAATCATTCAATACTTTCAAAAATTATCCACATATTAACCAATTAGGCGTTTTTTTTTTCAACAAATCATAGCATTATTTAGGAAATGATTGGCTTGCTACAATCAAAACATAACAACTTTCAACATATCAAGGATTAATATGTACAGATTTAATGATTTAAATTGGAAAACTAACCTTATCACTTCCTTAATTAATAGAATGTCTTTTCATTTTACTCCTAATGCCTTATATAATTCGTGGTTTTTCACCATTTAACACGTCCAAATTCACAAACAAACTATAATTACTAATCTGTTAATCATGTTTCCTCTGATGAAGATACCTAAACAACCTGCTGAGGATGCTACAGATGAAGCCAACCCACCCAAGTAAGTATAACATTTTCATGATGCATTTTTTTTTATTTTCCAGAAATGTTAGTTTATAAATTGAATATAATACTTCATGTACCAGGAAGCAACGAAGGGAATCATCGAATGATTCGGTTAATAAAGAATCTGTAGGGTCCTGCACAGGTATATAAAACACCAATATATTTATTCTTTGAAAGTTAAATAATTGCTTTTTTTACGCTAATATTAAAAATATATACTTGATTTTAAACTGTAGTCAATGGGGAAGTAAAAGATGATGCAACAAGCTCTTTGCTGCATCCTGCACAGGTGTATTTAAACCTGCAGGATAAAGCAAGAAAGAAAAAACTGAGAGTCTGGATAAAGAGCAATCTGAAGCAAAGGAAAATGAAAATGATAAAAAAGAAGAATGCTGCAATCCAAAGAATGTTGAAAGGTTTTGAAGGTGAGGAAGAAGACCACTTCAGCAACGAAGAACTCGAAATTGTTGAAGAAGAAGACCTCACCGACGAAGAACATTTGGATGGTTTAGAATATGAAAATGTTCATTTAACATTTGATCCAGAAAAATCACCCAAATTTAATTGTTAATCTTTTATTGAATATCTTAGTTTGTTAAGTTTTTTTTTTTATGTCTTATTTTAATTTATCATTTTACAGACATTTCAATTTAATATTATTTTGTTTAATTATAACAATCTTATGTCATTCTTTTTACAATGCTATTTATAAACATTTTTCTTTGCTAAATATGTGAACTAATATAAACTTAACGATGGCATGCAAAAACTGCATAAAATCCTATTTATTACACGAGTGAAACACAAAACCAATTCCCAAATAACCAAAACAACATATTCAAAATGAGAAGTATTTAAAAAACTAAAATTAAATAATAAAACATAATAACTAAGCTCAGTCTTCATAGTCGCTAACGTTGTGGTCAACAACAACATCATCTGTTATGTTCTGTCCTGCTTCACGAAGTGCTTTGATCATTTCATCAGCCTTCTTTACCTTAGTCATCATGTTATTCCAACTGCTGTTTTCATTCTTACTAATCTTGTGCCAAATGCCTTTATAATTTAACCATGCTTCATCTGTTTCAATACATCAAAAAAGAGAAAAAATGCTGATTGTAATATAGTTATATGACATAATGAAAATATAGAAATCGCAAATCTTTGTAATACATTTTTACATTTACGCTACCTTTAGTTTTTGATGAAGGTTCTTCCTCAATGATTTCCTTACCTGCGCCATGATCATGATCAGATTCACGATGCTCTGCTGGTCCGTCTACAACACTAATAATCTTACCAGCATCATTTTGCGGTTCTGATTTTGATGAACTTGAATCAACGGATTCACATCTTTTTGTATTACTCGACATTTTCTGAAACTGTTTTTTAGTTATGTGGTTTTTGTGTGTGTTTGTTTTGAGAGGTTGTAGATATTATATGTAATGCTTAGAAGTTATATATTAGGAATATATGCACTAATAATAGGGAAATCATAACCACTTTATCAATTTTTAATATTAGGTATTAATGTACAAACTTAATCAATATTTTTTTTGAAACTTTTACCCAATTAATTACCTTGAGCTATATATGGAGTCGTATATAAGGATCAATTATGAGTAAATATAATCTATTAATAAAGTCATTGAAGTTATTTTTGTTAAACATAATATTCCGATTATCAATATTTCATTATCATAAAAATAATCACGTAAAACAATTGAATGAAGCGTACCCGGCCATCGGCCGGGTTATGAAGCTAGTATATATATATATATATATATATATATATATATATATATATATATATATATATATGCAATATATATATATATATATATATATATATATATATCTTTACCACGTGCGTCAAACATAATTAAAAAACCAAAATTAAGAGCCGTAATTAAAACAAAAACAAAAAATAACCTATTTACTTTTTAATAGATAAAATAAATCATTAAAAAATTTAGAAAAAACCCCGTGCGTGCACGGGTATTATAACTAGTTATTTAAATATCAAATTAGTGGTTGTGTAGTATTTGATGAATCTTTACTTTTTTGCAAACTATATATAAAAATTGCATATTAAAAGGACCTATTCACGGTTATCGCCCAAAGCCACTAAAATTTACGAGGTTTTGCCGGTGAGTCTAGTGAGCTTCATATTTAGCTCGAGCTCAAGTCAAACTTTTAGCGAGCCAAGCACGAGAAGCTGGCGCGAAGCTTTTTGGAGATTTCTGAGGCGATGAGCGGTGAGCAATCAGCTTTTTTTTTTCATTGTTCGTTTGGCAAATGAGCGGTGAGCTTTGCTATTTTTTTAGGAAAACTCATTTTTTCAATGCTCATTTAAGAAGCTGTGAGCGGTGAGCTGTGAGCTGTGGATACTGCTCACAGCTCACTGCTCACTGCTACTGCTCGCTGCTACTTTTACCAAACACACCCTAACCCAGTTAATTTGATTTACATAATAAACTAAAGATTCTTCAAGAACTTAAAAGAAGAAAAGTATAAAACTTGGTGGACCAAACATAAAAATTAGGAATGTAACTTAAAAACATAAGAAAGTAACTAAAGTACTAAACTAAACCCAAAGGTGGCATTTAGTTGGAAAACATTTTCTTTCATTTCCTATTTCTTGTTTTGTAAGAAAAGGGAGGGGAGTTTTATTTCCACAAAACAATGAAAAATTTAGAAAACGTGTTTAGGTTGAGAAACATGTGTTTGTGTTTTTCATTTTGCAAAACTAGAAAACATGTTTAAGTGTTGTTGTTTTATATCTCAATTCTCTATTCACCTTTGTAATATTATAAAAAAACATCTTTAAAACACAAAAACAAATATTATAAACTAACCAACTAAATTATAAAATAACTAAAAAAATCTAATACAAGAAAATAAAGAATTAAAAAAGTAAAATATAACATCAAATAACATGAAAAAATCTTCAAGCGACTATAATTCGAAAACTATAACTCTGAAACGTAAAATAACTAAAAAATGTGTTTTTTTTTTTTTTTTTACTTTTTCCTCTGTTTTTTACGTTTTCGTCATTTTTTTACGTTTTCATCCGTTTTTACGTTTTCGTAGGTTTTTTTTTTACGTTTTCGTCTTTTTTTTTACGTTTTCGTCTGATTCTTTACGTTTTCATCCGATTTTTTACGTTTTCGTCCGATTCTTTAAGTTTTCGTCCGATTCTTTACGTTTTCGTCCGATTCTTTAGGTTTTCGTCCGATTCTTTACGTTTTCGTCCGATACTTTACGTTTTCGTCTGTTTTTTTACGTTTTCGTCTCAATTTTTACGTTTTCGTATGTCTTTTTACGATTTCGTCCGTTTTTTACGTTTTCGTCTGTTTTTTAAGGTTTTCATCAATTTTTTTACGTTTTCGTCTGTTTTTTACATTTTCATTTGTTTTTTTACGTTTTCATCCGGTTTTTTTTTATGTTTTCTAAACTATAGTGTTTTCATCCATTTTTTTACGTTTTCGTCTATTTTTTACGTTTTCGTCTAGTTTTTTTACGTTTTCGTTCGCTTTTTTACGTTTTTGTCTATTTTTTAAGTTTTCGTCCGATTTTACGTTTTCATCAGACGAAACCTAAAAAAATGTAAAAAAAGACGAAAACGTAAAAAACATAAAAGAAGGATGAAAGCATAATAAAATGGAGGAAAACGTATAACAACAGACGAAAACGTAAAAAATGGATGAAAACGTTAAAAAAGGCAGAAAACGGACGACAACGTAAGGAAATAGACTAAAACGTATAAAAATGGATGAAAACGTAAGGAGACGGACTAAAACGTAAAAAAATAGACGAAAATGTAAAAATACCAGACGAAAACGTAAAGAAAAAAACGGACGAAAACGTAAAGAATCGGACGAAAACGTAAAAAATCGGATGAAAACGTAAAAATCAGACGAAAACGTAAAAATTCAGACGAGATTGTAAAAAATCAGACAAAAACGTAAAAAATTAGACGAAAACGTAAAGAATCGGACAAAAACGTAAAAAATTGGGACGAAAACGTAAAGAATCGGACGAAAACGTAAAAAATCAGACGAAAACGTAAAAATTCAGAAGAAAACGTTAAAAAACAGACGAAAACGTAAAGAATCGGACGAAAACGTAAAAAGTCGGACGAAAACGTAAAGAATCGAACGAAAACGTATAGAATCGGACGAAAACGTAAAAAATCGAACGAAAACGTAAAAAATCAGACGAAAACTTAAAAATTCAGATGAGAAGGTAAAAAAATAGACGAAAACGTAAAGAATCAGACGAAAACGTAAAAAATCGAACGAAAACGTAAAGAATCGGACGAAAACGTAAAAAATAAGACGAAAACGTAAAGAATCGGACGAAAACGTAAAAATTCAAACGAAAATGAAAAAAAAACAGACGAAAATGTAAAGAATCGGACGAAAACGTAAAAAATCAGACGAAAACGTAAAAAAAATCGGACGGAACGTAAAAAAACAGAAGAGAACGTAAAAGAACGGACGAAAACGTTTAAAGACAGAAGAAAACGTAAAAAATCGGATGAAAACGTAAAAAATAGACGAAAACGAACAAAAATTGATAAAAATGTATAAAAACTGATAAAAATCGATGAAAATGTATAAAAATTGAACGCAAAACTAATTATGGGTATTTTAAAGGAAAATATGTGGGAAAAAAAAAAGTGTTTTTTGTAGTTTTGTGTAATGAATTTTGTGTATTGTAGTCTAAACCGCACCCAAAGTATCTATGTCGTCTTCTACCTCATTCCTTAAATATTACTCCTATTCAGTTTCCAAATCCAATTCGAATAATAAATAAATGTCTATAAATAAGGGGATTCTGTTCAATCCCAAAATTGTAATCTATTGTATTATTCAATTCAATTTGAACAACTGATTGTTTTTGTGCTGATGGGTAAGTTTAATCTTAATTTGATTCTGTAAATTTTGTTAATTGATGATTATTTAAGGTTAATTATGCTTCTACTGATTTCAATTCAATAAGAAAATCGAATTTTGATTAAAATTGAGAAAAAGATGTAATATTGTATGGTGTGAATTTAAGCCTTTGATATTTATTGATTTAATTATAATTCAGCTTAATTGATGCTTGTATATAGATTGTTTTCAATTGAAACACATTATTGTTTTGCTAATGGAGTAAGTTTTGATCTGCAAAATATAATTTTTATTATATTTGAGACCTTTTGGGATGATTCTTTAAACGGGTAACTAAAACGGGTCATGGGTCAAAGCTGGGTAAGCAAGATACCTTCGTTTTACAAGTGAATATTTGAAGTTTTTACTAAAAATCGTTGCTTTTATTGGTTTAATGATTAACTTTTAATTATATAGGGTGTTTGGGATTGCATAACCTATTGTATTTTGAAAACCAATAATCTTTGTTAGTGTTTGGGATGTTTTATTGGCTTAATAGCTTATTTTGTTGCTAAATAAGCATTTCTATTTTTTCATTCTTTCATAAATGAATAAGGCTTTTAAGTGCTTGGATTATCAGGTTATTTTGATGCTCAATAAGCACTTTCTAAGAAATAAACTATAATTAAAATTTTCCTAGCTGAAGTGATATCTTAGATGTGATGTTTTTAAGTTATGTTTACTTGAGACCAGCAAGTGTTTTGAGTGTTCGATTTTTTTATTTTTTATTATTTTTTTTTTTTTATTTTATTATTTTTTTCGCTTATTTTGATATCAAAACTTCTTAAAAAAGAAATTGTATTGAAAGTTCTCTTGGTTTCCTGTATAATTCAATAAAACTAACAGCTTTACTTTCAATTCAATAAGATGTTTGGGACTTCATATCTTATTTTGTTTGTTTTTAGGCCAACCATGCACTTTTGACTAAAGTAATTAATTAAGTTTGATAATTTTATGAAAATCATATCAAATTCTTTCATTCCTCGAATTGAAATGTTGTTTTGAACATTTCAGATGGAGCAACATCACAGTTTATATGATTCATTATCTGATCAATTGCCTCCCTTATCTGCAAACTATCCATGGTTTGTTGCTGAGAACCAAGGAGCTGAAGAAGATAGTTCTACACACCACATTTTCTACACTCTACATGACCCGCTGTCGACATATCAGTGCCAAATCCCTGAGTTGCGCGGGAGGCATGTTCGAGGGTATTATCATGGTTGGGTTATTCTTTCCGACCATCCTCAAAATTGGTTTCTTTGGAACCCAGTTACCTCTAAGACGATTAGTTTCCCCCCTTTGATTTTGAAAGATGGAAATTCAGAATCTATCGGAGAATGTTGTTTGTCAGCCCCTCCTGATGATCCAAATTCAGTTCTCCTGTTAACTAGAACCAACAAACCTGCCTTTGTTTTTTTTCGTTTAATAAGTAAAAGAAAGAAGTTAATAAGATGGATTGAAATGTCGTATGCTAGCCAACTCAAAAGAGTAACCGGTGAAGATGGTTTATCTATATATAACCTAACTTGTTGCAATGGTAAATTATATGCCTTAACTAGCGGTGGCTCGTATTTTGTCATACAGCTTGACATTGTGGTTAGGGATAAAGAAGTTTTGATAAAGTTATCACTCCTTGGGGCATGTCCTGCTCCCTCCTTCACTCGTGGTTACGCGATAAGTTTTCTTAAAGGGTCTTGCACAGAATTGTTCCACATTAGAATAGCTTTTTACGACGGGATACTTGAACGGGTGCATCTTTTTAAATTGGACGTGACTAGTGTAAAGTCGGAAGAAATGGTGGAGAGATTTAGAAACTTGGACATGAGTAATACGACGTGGGAAGGAGTGGAAGACTTGACAGACTTGGAAATGAGTCTTGACATGTGGGAACAATTGGCAGACCTCAAAGACGCTGTATTTTTTCTGGATCTTGCTCGTGATCACTCGGTACATTACAGACCGGCGGTTGCTTCAGAGTTTGGGGGTTATATACACATTCGTGACAGAATGGGCAAATTAATGTATTCGTACCGTTTCAGAGATAATACCATCTCCCTATCTTCTATGCCTTCCCAAGTGCTGCCGACCAGCGGTGTGTCAATATGGGAATATAGGTATTTATTTTATTTGATTTGTGTTTATTAATTGCATCAAAAGCATTTTTATAAAGTCATTTATTTATTGTGTAGGTTAGAAGATGATCATGGAAAAGCCATGTGTACAGCTCATTCTAAGCGAAAAAATGATGAAATAGTGGTACGATCATTTACGGATTATAAAGCAGAAGTTAATGAATCGCACCTTCTTAATCTTCCGTTTGATAATTTGGAGATGATTATGGGGCTTTGTGTTGGTGTGGAATACATGAACTTTCGTGCTACGTGCAAACATTGTTATTTAGCAGCACCCTCGATAAAATGGAGGGATGAAGCATTATTAAGGAGAATGCAGACTTGTTCATTAATTTCACCATGGTTATTGGTGGTAGACGAAAATCAAGGCATTATCACATTTACTGATCCAATATTGGGTGACAGCTACTTTATGAAAAATCTACACGTATCGCTTACGTGTGAAAAAATATATTGTTCGAAGTTTGGATGGTTGTTGTTTAGAAGCACGCACTTTCGTTGCCTAGTATTCTTTAACCCCTTCACTGGTTATCTCCGCAAGCTTCCACGAAAGGAAGAATATTTCTGCAGTGCATGTTTCTCAGCACCACCGACTTCCCCTGATTGTATGGTTGTTGGATTTACAATACAATACATTTTCGTCCACTTTGTGGCTCGGGAACCATCCTGGCGTACACTTGGTGTTGTGTCATATTCTATTCGCTTTCCAACATTTATCGGACGCGATCTTTACGCCTTGCGTAACGAGGGTGAACTTTTTTGTCTTAAGGATTTGGGTAAAGAGGATCATCCTGGGACGCTTGTTGAAGCTAAAGCCCCAAGAAGTTTCTGCACATCTCCAGTAAAGTATTACTTAATGACTTGTGATCAACATCTTTTGGCAGTCATAGTCGGTAAGTTTGGAGAACACATTGAGGTATTTAAGAGAATTGATTCCAAACAAGAATGGGAGAAATTAGACAGTTTAGGAAAGCACATGATTTATATTTGTGGTACAACATGTTTGTGCATTGAAGCTACAATGCCAAGAATGGAGAACAAGATCTACTTTCCACTACTGCATTCTAAGAATCGGAAGATAGTGTTTTATTCACTCGAAACATGCAGGTATCACACATTCAATGACGAAAACATCCAACATCAGTTCAAGGATTTTTTGGGAACCACATATCATCTCTTCCCACATGCATGGATTGAACCAAGTTGGTGTTAGTCAACTCTACCATTGGTATCACTATAATGTATTATAACATAATGGGGCTTGCGAGGAGTGATTTGTATGTACCTTAGTTTTATCTAATAAAATGTCTGTTCCAGAAAAAGAAAAGAAAAAAAAAAAAAAAACCCTACGTCGTTACTTATTTTTATTTTGTTCATATTATTGGACCTATATTCATGTTCTTGTGTTTGGTTTTATTGTTTATGTGATAGATGTTTTGTTTTAACTGTAGCTTTCAAAATGATCTTTTCTCTACTATACAAAAAGCATTTGAGAATTTACATCTATAGTAATCTTCAAAGTTTAAGTTTACACATTTACTTTATACGGCACGATTCTAAAATGGCTAAAAAAATCAATAAATTTGTAACATGCCTATTGATTCCTTTATATGACTTTGGAAAAAAAAGAAAACAAACCCATTCTTGTCATAGCAACCGCCAACCGTGATGTACCCCTGATACCATTTAATTCTTTTACTTATGAATATTGAGTCCATCGCAAATACTCTTAAATGTTTAAGTTCATATACTAACAACCCGAAACTCATTTCATTCTTATTTCACTTATGAATATTGGATTATTGGTAAACTTGTACGGCCGTGAGGCTGTTGTTATGTGAATTTCAAGTCACACTTTGATGACATCGGTTTTTTAGTGACTTATGGTTTTGTTATAGAAGTGTATAAACTTATTTTAAGGCAAGTAGTTATAACTTTTTTTTTTTTTTTTTTTTGTTTTATCTTATATTTCCTTTCTTAAAATTATTGCCCATTGACAAAAAAACACGCAATTAAAAGAAATGCATTTATTACTATTTTGAATTCTGCAAAAGCACCAAAATGACATTTTTACCCTTTAAAAATTAATTAATATTTTCTTATAATTTTGTTTAGGGCTAATATACCAAATCAACAAATTCAACTTTTATTTTTAGTAGTGAATTGGGACAACCTAAAATGAAAAGTTGGGCAATCATATCGATATAAATGAATGACGTTTGCCTAAGCATCAACACACTAAAGCTAGCAAATAACCAAGGTTTATCACTAGCGTAGCTAAGTGAATGGAGGCCCTGTTCAAAAGCTTATACGATAACCATATACGATGGCCAAAATCATCCAGCCGATCGAATGGACCAAACTAACCTCCCCAAGTTATTTTTAATGCTTAATTAAATGCCATTAAGCCCCAAGTCTGATCATATGGCCCTAATAACTCTCAAACCTGCTATTTTATGACACTTAGTACCCAAGTTTCATACTTAGAGGCTAAGGGTTGATTTCTACTATATATAGGAGTGCTTAGGCTTGGTTTTCATTGTGAAATTCTACCCTTCACCCTCAAGGACGAATTTTCACCAACTTATCTCTCCCAAAAGACAAGAAACCTCTGCCAAATTCGTGTAGTGCGCTCAAGGGCTGTTGAAGGCATTTGGATATAATTTTCCGGCTTGGTAGAACTATTGTAATCAATTGGAGGCTTAAGGGTTGCTATAAATCATTCACCCTTGCCTATTGTAATTCATACTTTGGGTAAACCTTGTTACTTTTATATTCTAAGATGTTTGTTATTGATATGATTGTTGAGATGTGTTCGATTGAAATAATGATTATGTCTTAATACTTGTTTGATTCATATGATAACTTGAGATAAAGGGATGTTTGGATATTTGTAGTGTTTGTTTGGAGTATGATGATAACATCATATTTGGTTAAATTGGAACTTGTCTTGTTTATTGTCTTGATTAAGTATTGTTGAGTCTATATGTCGAAAGGATTCTCAATAGTGTTTGATTTCAATTCATTAGTCGACGAATGTTTTGGTCTTGTACTTTGTGACGATTTTATGAGAAACTTAATAAACATAACAAGTAAAGGTTTAATTTAGATTATAGGTCGAAAGACATCTTTTGAATATGGGTTCTAATCATCTTTCGAGTAAATGGAACTTCACGAATTAATAACATCAAAGTCTATAGTTCAAAAAGATTATTTGTTGTTGTTGGTTTAAGCATAAGGATCATGACATAACCATTTGATTGAGGCTTATGCATATTTGATTTATTAAACACTAAACTATTATTATTGGTTCTATAGGTCGTAAGGATTACCTTTGATAATATGTTTTTCCAAACTAAACCACCCTAATATCCATGTGATCATTTGTCCAAACATGTATGTTCTTTGTGTGCTTGTTCTTATATTGCTTTTCTTGTTGGTTTGATCCGTGACAATCATAACCATCAACTTGTTACTTGCTTAAACAAACAAACGACACTTGAGTGCAACCAAGTCTCTTGGGACGACCTTGACTTACCAACCCCTAACTACACATGACTAGGGTGTACTTGCCCGAATGTGTTCCTAGTTAACCGATAATTCTTGTTTATAAAATTAAAGCTCGGTGGAAGCACATCAGCATTTTTTAAGGCGCAACTTAGGATGAAGGCTGAATTCACGTAATTTACTTTTTCAGATTTACCGAAATACGTAACATACTTTATTAATTGTTAGTATTGTTAAAATATTTTTCAAATACTAGTCAATATTGCTAACTTTCCATGTAATTTTACTAAAAAACCCTTCAAGAACAATTTCAAATGTGAAAAAGATAAAGGTACTTTAGTAAAAATTAACCGGTTAAATCGGTCATATTAGCGATGTTGACAAGTATTTGAAAGTATTTTAGCAATAATGAGAATTAATAAAATATGTTCCGTATTTAGGTACATATGAAAAAGTAAACTACGTAAATTTATGAGATTAATGGGGTGTATTTGTCGTGTTAAAAAAACAACCGTCAATGAAACCATTTTAATTTGTAAATATCTCCATGACACCGTTACCACAATTCATCTTATCATCGTTCAAAGTTGTCAAGCCATAATTGTAACACCCCCAAATTTGGATTAACAGTGGAATATAAATTTGGGGCATTACTTCATAGTTTCACAGTCCAAGTCACAGAAAACGAACTCTAAAATGAGACGTTTTCAAAAATGACACCATTCGATAAATAAAAGTGAAATCAGAGTTTTACAACATAAAGAGGTACCAAAGATCAAGTACATAACATAAGTAGTTTAAAAGTTATCGAATGTTTTAACATGAAAATAGTCTTCAAATATGCAAAAGACTCGAAATGCTTCTTAACCTTCTATCGCCTTATGGACCTGAGATAAAACATGCTAAAAACGTCAACACAAAGGTTGAGTGAAATCCATAGGTTTAATCAAATAAACAGTTGATCACAAGATTTCAAGTTTAAGAGACAATGTATTTCAAAAGCAGCTATTATTGCACTAAGCTCATGACACGCAAACGTTAACTGTGTATATCAAAACAGAGATATATATAATAATGGCCCCGTGTAGGTACTTGTCGTGTACCTAGTATCTCAAATATAATGAGTCTGGTTACCTATCCGGCTAACACAAACGTGATCTGTTAATCCCGATATGCCTATCCATTATATTCGCGTTTACTAACATATACTTCATCTGTCCCAAAATTATTGTCCACCGATAAAAGACACACAGTTTAAGAAAAGTGCATTTATTATTATTTTCTCTTTCTTACTTTTTAACAGAATGACAGTTTTACCCTTAGCTAATTAATTAAAGTCTTCTTTAAAGTTTGTAATAATAATTTCAAGCTAGGGTAAAATGGTAAACTTAATCAAACTTCTCTATCTATTTTTAGTAGTGGATAATTAAATTAGGAAACATGGACTATTAATTTAGGACAGAGGGAGTAGTAATTAATTGTGCATGATCTGGGGTCTTTCTGGCAAATAGAGATACTTAGGCAATAATATTTTCAGTTCAGAATACAGTTTTCAAGCAATTGTGATCATAGTAAAAGTAAGTAGCATGTATCTCCCCCAAGGAATTTATAAAACAGTTAAACGATACAAATTGAGTCTATGAACTCACTAGTGATGAAGTAGTGGTAATATACGGAAAAAATGTATGTCGAGAAAAACCGCAAAAGTCACAAATGACCTAAATAGAAAATACAACACGTCTTAGGCTCGAGGGATATTAAGTAATAACTTATAATTAAGTTTTATATTGTCCTTAGACTTATTATACCATAATGTATGTTAGTTATAAGGTTTATAGCAAGACATAGGTCAAAATGACATTTTTATATGCTTATATGGGTTTTATCATAAAGCTGAAGGAAATTAACTAGAAATTTCGTCTTCATCGGGCCACCATTTTCAAACCGTAAATGATAAAAATATGATCCTTATATGTTCAGAAGGTATGAGTCTCTACTTTTCAAAAAGGGAAATTTCCAAAAATGCCCCAGTCTCATCCCCATGACATAAAAAAATTCCCCAATTTTGAAAAATACTCCTAAATGACCTGGGTGACTGGGCAACCGGTCAACGCCAATATTTTTGAACCAAAATACCCCGTATTTCAATACTTTGTACATACTTTAGTACATATATGTAAGGTATTTTGTAAGGGAATGTTTTTTGGGCAACTAGTACTTTTAGGGCAACCGTATTTGGGCGACTGGACAAAAATGTCATTTCACCACCAAAATATTTTGGGCAACTAGTACTTTTATGGCAACTTTACTTGGGCGACCGTCTACTTTGTAATTTGGCCACATTACACTAACAAAGATACGATGGTTCGATTCACACACAAATCACACAGCGATTCTTGTTCCCCAAAACCATGAAGATCACAGTAATCACAACACATACCCGAAATCGTTGCCCCATAAATCCTGATATACCTATCTCAGTCTTATAATCGAATTAGATATGGATGATTTGTATGATATTAAAATCAGTGTTCGATCTTCCATTAAGTTGCTTCCAGAAATTAAAAGGCTTTTGTCAACCAATGATAACCGTGAAACCTTGTTCAGAAACACTGTTTTTGGGCCTTGGTTGGATATTCCTTCTCACGACAATGATAGTCATTTGATGCATTATGTTTTGCAATATCAGGTACATGACACTAATATTTCGTCTCATTCCCCCCCCCCCAATTTGTATTCCATATTGGGGATCATTGGTTAGATTTTGGCGAAAGAATTTTGTTTAATCACAGGGTTTTGATTCGGCACAGTGTTAAGAAAACATGATGGGTCCCCTATCCCTTTTTGTGACCGTTTATTCCCTGAAAAAAAAACAAATGGTGCAAAGTATGTGTATGACACCGATCTTTTGAAACTTCTCAGAGATAAGAAAAGGTTTTCAAATGTTTCTGATGAGGATGCTGCTAGGTTGTGTCTATTGATTGTTGGTGAGCTAGTTTTTATGGGTCTTGAGAAAAGGAATCGTATCGCTAAGCATAAAATGTCCTTGGTTGAGGATTTTGATGCTTGGAATTCGTATCCTTGGGGTCAATACATGTGGGAGAAATTTTATCAAAGGACTATTAATGTTGATTCAAGACACAAACCATATCATTTAGCTGAGTTGATGAAAAACCCAAAATTCAATGCCACATACAATCTATACGGGTTTCCTTGGGCTTTCAAGGTTAGAATATTTACAACTTTGTACTAAATTTTACATGTATGCACTAACCTTTTACTATAGTTTGGTCATCGTTACTGAATGTTTGTAAATGGTTATTAACTATAGGTAATATTGTATTTTTAGTTATTGTTCTTTCTTTGTTATTTAGTGGACTCCAATTCGCTTTATTGTATAAGTTTAGGTGTTTGAATGATTAAAGTGACTTTTGGAATATCTTTGAATGACTTAGTCATGGCTCTATTCTGTATGAAAACTGGTACATTAATTCAGTGTAAATGTGTTATGTTAGGATCCTAAGACTATAGTTTATCTTAAAGATGTTGTATTGTTGTAATTTGATTTATGTTAACCTTTGGTTTGGTGATTTTGTTGTACCAAATGTTTGTGTTTGTTATTTTTATACCTCTGGTTAATCTACACATGAAAACTAAAACTTCTGGTTTCTGACATTATCAAGAAAACGTCTTATTTTAAAATTTTATTTACATTTTTTTATAGATATGGATTCTCGAGAGTTACCCAAATAGTGGTATTTGGTGGGTGAAGAAAGACGACGTGATTCCACGTGGTCTTGCATGGTCAAGGCTAACAAAGTTTGAAAAATCTGACTATTCGAGACTATTTGCACCGGTAATCATACACATATATTTTGTTTTTTCATATTTGACAAGTTTGTTTATAACGGTTCACAACCTCAACAATTTGTTAACTTATTTTGTTTTTTTGTTATTTTTTTTATTAGGAGTCAAATCCCATTGTGGACCTTTTCGCAACAGATAAAGAGATTAGCCAACCATGGTTCACTGCAAGTATTGACTTTATCAACGGTTTGGGTGATCATGACATACCTGTTGGCGAAGAGGATGCAGATGATTTCGATCAAGAAATGTTAGTCGAAGATGGAGACGACGGGCAACTCCAAAACGAACAAGATGGTGCTTCCGTTGAAGTGGTAGATGAAGACGTTCCCGAAAACATAAATCGAGTTAGTGTAGGAGAAGGGTCTGGTGTTTCAGAGTCAATGGGACCTGGTGTCTCAGTGTTAAAAGAACGTGCTGAAACCCAAGAGGAACCAAATGTTGCAATATGTGACCTTTTTACTAAGTTTGTTGATTTGAAAAAAAAAAACAAAAACAAACTTGATTAAAAAAAAAAAAAATGTTGATTTGGAAAAAAAACAAAAAACAAACTTGATTCGATAGAGAAACGCATACTATCTGTCCATAAGGAGGATATTGTGAATGAGCTTCTGAATTTGAAAAACAGAGTTGTTGATGAAAATAATGTTCTAAAAACGCTATTTATATCTTTCGATAACTTCACATTTTGAGGATGACAAAATGTGAAAACACGTTACGTTAAAATTAACGTAAACAAGTTTTTAGTCGAAAGATCCCATTTCTACACAAATCACTCTAGGTATGAACAAAACAAATTTACAACTTTACAAATGATCAAAGAAGTGAATTTATGTTTAAAACTTCACATTTTTAATGTGACAAAACATTTTTACAAAAATATACTTCACAAGTTATTTTTGTATAATTAAGAAATGTTTTAATAGAAAAATAATTTCAAATACCATAACAGTTATTCCCCCCCCCCCAAAATCAGCTCCAAACTTTCCCAAATAAGTTTTCACCAGAAAAGACAAAAAGAGGAGCGTTTTTGTCTGGCATGGTACCGTGTCTGATTTAGTGGAGCCGTGCCTTCATAACAGCCAGATTTTTTCTGCCTATAAATACCAGCCCACTTCACAGTTTTTGGGCATCCTTTTTCACACAGAACTTTCTGAGTTTAATACTCTCACCACATCTTTTCTTCTTGATCATTTAGTTTAGTTTTCTTTTGTTTAAGAGTGATCCAATCATCCATCCAAGTGATCCTCTTCATTCCTCTTCAAGTGCAAGAAAAGAACACAAGATATCCAAGAGGATACAAGGTGTTGTAGTTGTAGTTAGAGCACTTGTAACATTTGTTACACACTTGATTGTATCATAGTATACATCAAGATCATTTTTCTTTTGAGAGTTTGTGAGAGAAGATCATTGTGATCTTATAGAGATATTGAATATCTCTTGTAGCCATTGGGCTTGTGTGTTGATCAAGTTGATCAAAGGTAGATAGGATAGATTGAGTCAAGTGAGAGTTGATCAATATGATCGTGTCGAGATCTTGGAGATCTTTTGAAGCTTGCGGGCTAGTGTGTTGATCAAGTGGATCATAGGTAGATCGGGTAGATCGAGTCTTGTGTGATTGTGTGAAGTAGAAAGGATCAAGTAGATCGTGGTAGATTGGTGCTAGCTAAGATTAGCACTCGACATCTAGCTTAGTGTCGGAAAATAAGATAAGCGACATTGTACGGTTTTCTCCGCTTGAAGGGAGGTCTTGTTGACATAGTGCTTGAAACTCTCGAGTGTGGTCCTCGGGGAGTGGAGTAGGGCGAAGAAGAGCTTCGTGACCGAACTACTATAAATCTCTTTGTCCCGGTTAGATCTTTCCATCTCTTTCCTTTACTTTTATTTAGTTACATTGTGTTTATATTGCATAGTTTAGTGTAATGTTCATATTGGTGTTGATTGATCACACATAAGATTCGAATCAAGGTTTTCAATAGAAAAGTTTTTGAAACAAATTAAAAACCGGGAAAACTATTCAACCCCCCCTTCTAGTTTTCTACAATTGGTATTAAAAGCCACGTCAGTCAAGATTTTAAAGTATATTGTATTTTAAAACTTGAATCGATCAATGGATTCTGACAAATATCTAGAAGGGCAATCTATGCAAAGACCACCACTTTTCGAAACCGATTGTTTTATATATTGGAAAACAAGATTCGAAACGTATGTGAAATCAAAAGACATTGATCTTTGGCATATTATTACCGAGGGTGACTTTCAACCGATTCAAAAGAATCCGGAAACTAAAAGGGATGAAATAGTTCCTTATAATAAACAAAGTGATGAACTTAAAAGAAAATTAGCCAAAAATGATGATTTACAATGCTTTGCCTAAAAAAGAATTTGAAAGAATTTTCATGTGTAATATGGCAAAAGATATTTGGAAAACTTTATTAGTCACTCACCAAGGTAATAATCAAGTCAAAGAGAACAAGATAGATCTTCTTGTTCAACAATATGAACAATTTTCCATTTCGGAAGATGAATCTATTGATAATGCTTTTGCTAGATTTAATACTATTATTACTAGTCTTAAAGCTCTTGATGAAGGTTATTCTAGCAAGAATTATGTTAGGAAATTTCTTAGGGCTCTACATCCTAAATGGAGAGCAAAGGTCACCGCCATTGAAGAGTCAAAGGACTTGGCGACATTATCACTCGATGAACTAATAGGAAACTTGAAGGTTCACGAGATGATAATCAAGAAAGACTCCGATATAGTCAAAGGCAAAAGAGAGAGAGAGTTAGATCTCTAGCAAGGAGTCTAGTGATGAAGAATGTTCGAGTTCCGATAGTGAAGATGAAGAGTATGCGTTAGCCGTTAGAGACTTTAAAAAGTTCTTTAGGAGAAGAGGTAGGTTTGTAAGGCAACCTCGTGATGACAAGAAGCCGTCACACAAGAACCGAGTTGAGAAGAAAGGGATAAGTGATAGGAAGTGCTTTAGATGCGGAGATCCTAACCACCTCATGGGAGAATGTCCCAAACCACCGAAAACCAACAACCAAAGAGCTTTGATTGGAGGTTCTTGGAGTGATAGCGGTGAAGAAGAAGACAAGAAGCCCAACGATGAAACATGCCTAATGGCTCAGGCTTCGAATGAGGTACATTTTGACTCTTCTTATTATAGTGATGATAATTCGTCAATAGATGATAACATACTATATGATGAATACGATAATCTATGTGAAGTAAGTTCTAAAATTTTAGGTAGAAACAAAACACTAAATTAAAATTGCATGAACTGGAAATGCAAGTTTTAGAATTAGAGGATCAAGTCAAAAGATTTGAGAAAAATAAAGAAGTAGACGTAGGATGTAGGTCATGCATAAGTCTTCAAGTAGAGAATGAGAAACTCAAAGAAAATGCTTTGAGAATCATTAAGTTTGAAGAAGGAACAAAGGCACTTAATGATATGCTTGAAAACATTAGATTTAGTGAACATGACCGTGCGGGCTTAGGATTTGACCCAAACCAAGCTTCTACAAGTAGTACTAAACAAGGAAAATTTGTAAAGCCTGAAGAATTTGAAAAATCAGACGACGGCACAACTAAAGGTACAGACGGCACCACTAAAATTAGTGGTACCTTGGTACCGTCTGGTGCTAAAGTCAAATCTGGGTCAATTTTGAAAAATAACTTAAGTCCTAAACCGAGTCACATAGTTATTAATAGTGTAGAAGTACCTATTGCTAGTAAAAAGGAGGTCAAACCCTTGTCAACTCCCGGACTTGGCTATGTAAAACCCGACACTAGGTCAATGACTCCTTCACCTAGAAGAACAAATGTTCCTAAACCTCGGTCAAGAACTCCTCTACCGAGAGGTAACTTTAGAAGATAAAGTTATCCAAGTAACATTCCCGTAACTTGGAATAACCGTCAACCACAAAGTTACTTACCATGGGAAATGTGTCCTCCATTCCAACATCCCAAACAAATGCAACAAATGCATAGGATGTTTAACACTAACAACTTTGGACCCATGAGATATTGGGGACCAAATATTTGAGCTTCTGTCTTGCTAGATAGGGATAGTTGTGAAGCAACCTGAAGTCCAACTAATGGAGTATGATTAGTGATTGCACTAATCTTGTGACTCAAAGTCAAGTCATGTCTCATATTGCTTAGCTTTCAACAAAGGTAGTCTAATCTTTTAGTTTTAAGGGAAACACCTCAAGCTAAGGTACACTTTCTTAAAAACCCCTTTGTTGGTAGACATGTTAAGCATGTAGTGTTCTTAGAAGGTAACTCAGTAGGCACTAACATAATGGACGAAATTCACACTCCATCATGACTCAAACATTTGTCGATGAAGAATTCAACTTGTCCAAAAATGTACAATGATCGCTCAAAGATCATGCGTGACAAGTTTGAAGTTGAGCATGATGAGTGAATTAAGCTTCGGTCCTAGCCTCCATATAGTATCACTTGAAGAGGATATCCTTTTAAGTCTAAGAATACTAAAGTATATATATATATATATATAATTATATATATATATATATATATATATATATATATATATATATATATATATATATATATATATATTATATATATATATATAAGGTATCTAGCTTAGAATAATCCCAATCGATATTAACGCCCATGTCCGCGGAAGTGAATCTCACAAAAGTCGATGAAGGTGAGTGCGTGGATAATACTAGGTTAGGGGCATGAAAGGTAATTTATTTTACCTAACGGCAAGTAGGCCCGATATCATGTCTAGTGTCTGCCCTTGTGCTCGCTCGTAAGAAGGATCCCAAAACTTCTTACCTTAAAGCGGTTAAGCGTATCTTCCGATACATTAAAGGCACTATCCACTTGGGATTATGATATCTCAAGGAGTTTGATGTAGAAACTGTTGTCTATATCAACTCTGATAATGCGGGAGATAATGTGGATTGATGAATAAAGAGTGATGTTTGTACCTTCATAGGTTGTTGTCTAACTTCTTGGTTCCTCAAGAAACAAATGACTCTTGCCATCTCTACGACCGAAGCCGAATACGTAAGTACCGGAAAGGCATGATTACAAGCACTATGGATGAAACAAGCTCTAATCGACTGAGTCAACCAAGGTGCAAATTGACTTGATCGAGAACCCCATGGATTTCTCATGCACGAAGCACATCGAAGTACGTCATTTTCTCCGTCGCGATAACGTCCAAAGAGGAATCATTTTCTTAGAAAAGTTTACCTCAAAGGACAACATCGTCGATATTCCTACCATACCTCTCAAACTAGAATCCTCTAACCATCCTCGTCTAGATCCAGGAATGATATAACACATTCCGTGAATTTCACAATTCCCATGTGTTTTAATACGTCCTTCACTTCCCTCGTATGACTATTCAAATATTTCACTGGAAATATTGAAGTCATTTTTTACATCTCGCCTCATGACTTTTTAAGTCATTTCTACATCCTCCTCATGACTATTTAAGTATTTCACTGGAAATATTGAAGTTATCTCCTACGTCTCGTCTCATGACTCTTAGATATTTCACTGGAAATGTTGAGTTACTCCTTACGTCTCGTCTCATGACTTTTTAAGTCATTCCTCACATCCGTATTATAACTACTTAAATATTTCACTGGAAATATCAAGTCATTCCTTGAGTCTCGTCTCATGACTTGCAAAATATTTCAGTGGAAATATTAAGTCATTCCTTACGTCTCGTCTCATGACTTGCTAAATATTTCACTGGAAATATTAAGTCATTCCTTACGTCTCGTCTCATGACTTCTAAATATTTAACTGGAAGTATTAAGTCATCTTTCACGTTCCTCGTATGATTACTTGAATATTTCACTGGAAATATTGAAGTCATCTCTTCTATTTCGTCTCATGACTTTTAGACTTTTCACTGGAAATATCAAGTCATTCCCTCTATCTTATCTCATGACTTTTAGATACTTCACTGGAAATATCAATTCATTCCTTACGTCTCATCTCATGACTTCCAAATATTTCACTGGAAATATTAAAGTCATCCCTCGTATTCCTCCAATGACTACTTATGCATTTCCTCGGAAATACTAAGGTCATTTCTTGTCATCTCATCTAATCGTTTCCATCAAAAGAGTTTATTAGGTATGAACTCTTCCCTCGCATCAAAAAGTCTTACTAAATAAGTAAGATTAATTCGTCAAAACTCAAAATGGAACAAAAATGGGTCTCAGACATACACGGCACCACTAAACATTAGTGGTATCGTGGTACCGTATATCTGATGTAGTCTGTTTTCTTCCAATTTTCCCTATGCACAATCATTCAAAACAAAAATACCCACTTCTCCTTTGCTATCAAAACCGAACACCACACCCAAATCCTACTACACTCTTGTAAATCAAGTTCGAGGCATTGCAATCAAAGAATCTTAATCACCACAACATAAATTGTAAGTCAATTAACCTTAATTTCTTTTTAATTTGAGTCTAGGGTTTGTTCTTATGCATAAAACCGATTTGGGGTTTTTCAATTTTGGTTGAACTTTTATGCAATTAGGACTAGGATTAGACAATGTATAACTTACATGATTCCCTAAACCTAGGATTTTCATAAACCTACTTACATTATATAATTTAGTCCGAATTTCCCTAGTTAAATCGGATTAAGATTAATTATTTTTAGTGGAATCATGTCTAGGATACTTAAAATTGGATTAGGAATCATTAACATTGAAGCTTTTCAATTTTAAGATTTTTGGCGCCAAGTTGACGCAATTTGCCAAACACCCCAATTCCATTGTTTTCGAAAAATTTCACGTATCTAGGATCATGAAATCTTTTTCGTGCATTGTTGATGCAAACTAAAAACGATTTTGCATACATACATGATCTCACAAATATTGATCGAATTACATAATTAATGTGTATTCTTCGACGTATTTGATTGAGCAAAAGTGAAGTAAGGAGCGTTTGGGTAATCTTATTAGTTTTGTTTTAGAGTCGAGATTACCGCACCTCCACATTGTTTGCATTTAGGCGCACACACACTGAGAATGTGATCATCAAAATGCAACAAGTTAACATATACATATTTATAATTTTGTAGGTAACAATGCCTCGTATGGATTATCAAGATACCAAAGATTACATTCCCATTCTAATCAATGATCCAAACATCTCCGATGAGCAAAAAGCTTATCTCCTTAGAGTCCAACATCGATATATACACGAAGGTCGTGTAGTCGATGCTCATTTTGTTCTCTTGGATAACATCCTAGCATGCTTTCCTACGACCCAATTTGATTGTTTATACAAAATAAATGATCAAATTTGTCCTCATTTCGTCCTCGAATTCTACAGTCGTGTCCGTACCTTCAATGATCTTGAGGGTAATGTCTTCCTTGATTTTTGGATTCAAAACCAAAACATCATGTTGTCCATCACCGAGCTTGGTGGCATTCTCGGTGTTCCTTCGTATGGTCAGTGTGCATACACTGAAGACCATTCTCTAGAGTCACTTCACTATCATCTTGAAAGTAAAGGTCCTTATCGTACCGAAATCCCCAACCTTGAAACCATAAAACAACACGTCCAAATTCCTCGAGTCGCCAAAACGCATCAAAAGCGTGATGGTTCCATAGTTTATCTCGATCCTAATCGAATCTATCTCAAAGAGATTCTTCCTGATCTCAAAAGTTGGGAACTCCTTCTGCGTGAAAACGTGTTGTGTCTTGCGGGCAAACGGGATCATGTTCCGGAGAGTATTGCCCATATGCTCTATTGTCTAAGTATCGAGGAACCATAAAACCTCGCATACTACATGGAAAAAAGAATGGCCAACATTCACAGTCGGACCGATAAGCTCATGCCATATGGTATGTTGCTTACTCGTCTATTCCGGTGGGTTATGGAAAATTACCCACATCTCAATAGCGTCGACTATTTTTTAGTCAATCCGGCCATGAAACCCCTTGGTGGACCACAACGCCGCACTAAGCCACGTAGTGACAAAGGTGCTAAACGTGGTCATAAATCCACCTCCGATGCTACCTTCTCGTCTTCCTCCTTCGGTCATGGTTCATCATCTCAACCTATGGATGAGGATGATGATGAGGTGAATGAAGAAGGAACGTCTCGTCCTCGTACTCCCACTCCCGACACCTTCTTTCGTAACCTTGACACATCATCGTTCGAACAAACAACCGACCTTCCTTTCGACCAAACCAATTTAACTTCGGTGATGAGAAGGCAAACAATGATGTACAACTGACAAGTGTCGATGCATGAGCAAACGATCGGGGGGTTCAAGTCCATTGGAAAAGCAATCAAGGGGCTCGGGAACAAGATTAAGAAGTTGGGGAAGAAAAGAGATTAGATAATACTAACTTATTTAGTATCACTAACTTAAGTAGTATTAAACTATTATTAATGGGGTCTTGGCTATGGCCATCTAGCATTAACAAGTTTGAATTTACTTAGTATTTCATACTTGGAATTGGTAACTTTGATTAGTTAATCAAGATTAATGCTTAATTATTTTTATGAGCTTTATCTAGTTCATATTCTTTATTTTATATTTTTATTGCATGCACTAGATGATAAAATTGCTTGGTATGATGCATGTTTAATAGTTTCCTAAACATAGATAATCACATGATCTCATTAGTTTCTAGTTGAGGCTAGTGTTAGGAAAACTATGTGACTATTCTTTAGTGAATTGAGGCATTAGGATTTGCTGCAAATAGTCCACTTAGAATTCCCCAATTAGGCAGCCTAGATCCTGCAGAACTTGAAAAAGGGTCAACTGCAGGCCACGGCTCCACTAAATAGGGCACGGCACCACTAAATTTAGTGGTACCGTGGGTCATTTAGTGGTACCGTACCCTGGGAAGATGTTTTTAACTGTTCTCTTCCACTTTTTGACCTTCTTTTCCTGAGAATATGCAAACATATGCTGATTCCAATACTCCCAAATCCCTAAACTCACAATCCTATCCATCCTTTCATGCTTTGATTTGGCTATATAAGCTCTTATCATGCATTGCTCGTCCTCACCATTCCACATTCACCATACGCTTATCATGTCTTCCACCATGGCTACTACTCCTCACCAAGTAAAGAAGCCAAGGTTCAACCTCAAACCAACCAATGAGATAATTCTCATAGATCTCACTTTGGATGATGATGAAGATGTCCACACACCACTACCCTCAACCAAATCAACCTCCTCAATCTCTACATCTCTAGCTCCATCAAAGGCCACCACAACTAGACCTACCTCATCATCATCTTCCACCATTAGGACTACCACACCTTTACCTCCACCAAGTCTTCATCAACCACTAGCACTAAGCTTCACCCTTTCACCCACAACTCCTTTTGAGTTTGGGTCCAACACCTCATCATCCTCCGCTTCACCATCACCATAATCACTAATGGGTCACCCCATTCTTTATCTACTACAACCACATACCCTGAGTTGTGCATGTTTCCATCACAACCAACACCTCATCTTTTGCCTTAGGGATGAGTTAAACTTTAGGTTCTCCTACCTTGAGCATCTCCTCACACCACCACAAGGACCCATCATACCACCTCCTCCACCGAACAACTAAACACTTTCATGTTTAGTTCTTCAAATAAAAATTTAGGACCCCTTTTGACATTTGAAGCAAATCTTAGGGCCTCGAATCACTAAATATTTTTATATGCTTCTTGTAGTTTATTTTCAATATTTAGTTGTTGTAGTCATACTTATGTATGACATTTATTTTCTATGAATGAATGGGCCTTTTATGTGGTTGTTTTATTTTTATGCTTGGCTACTTGGCCAATCTTTTTGTTTGTGGTTGGATATTTGTCATAATTGCTACATGTTAGATATTGTATACTTGTCATCTAACTTTGTTTTGTAGCAAAAACCATTGCTCGATTCCTTGGTGTCCTCCAAACGAGGGGGAGTATACATCAAGGAGGAGCTTTAGCAACCTTTTTGCTTCGACAAAAAGAGGGAGAAATGGGATGTAAACTCATTAAAAACTAGTTAAAATTAATTTTAACCTAAAATGAGTTTATGATTTGTCATCATCAAAAAGGGGGAGATTGTTGATGCAAATAATGTTCTAAAAACGTTATTTATATCTTTCGATAATTTCAAGTTTTGAGGATGACAAAATGTGAAAACACGTTACGTTAAAATTAACGTAAATAAGTTTTTAGTCGAAAGATCCCATTTCTACACAAATTACTCTAGGTATGAACAAACAAATTTACAACTTGACAAATGATCAAAGAAGTGAATTTGTGTTTAAAATTTCACATTTTTAATGTGACAAAACATTTTTACAAAAATATACTTTAAAAGTTATTATTTTTATAATTAAGAAATATTTTAATGGAAAAATAAGTTCAAATACCATAACAGCTATTTTTCCCCCTAAAATCAGCTCCAAACTTCCCCAAATAAGTTTTCACCAGAAAAGACAAAAAGAGGGGCATTTTTGTCTGGCACGGTACCACTAAATTTAGTGGTACCGTGTGTGATTTAGTGGAGTCGTGCCTTCATAACGGCCAGATGTTTTCTGCCTATAAATACCAGCCCACTTCACAGTTTTTGGGCATCCGTATTCACACAGAACTTTCTAAGTTTAATACTCTCACCACATCTTTTCTTCTTGATCATTTAGTTTAGTTTTCTTTTGTTTAAGAGTGATCCAATCATCCATCCAAGTGATCCTCTTCATTCATCTTCAAGTGCAAGAGAAGAACACAAGATATCCAAGAGGATACAAGGTGTTGTAGTTGTAGTTAGAGCACTTGTAACATTTGTTACACACTTGATTGTATCATAGTATACATCAAGATCATTTTTCTTTTGAGAGTTTGTGAGAGAAGATCATTGTGAACTTATAGAGATATTGAATATCTCTTGTATCCATTGGGCTTGTGTGTTGATCAAGTTGATCAAAGGTAGATAGGATAGATTAAGTCAAGTGAGAGTTGATCAATGTGATCGTGTCGAGATCTCGGAGATCTTTTGAAGCTTGTGGGCTAGTGTGTTGATCTAGTGGATCATAGGTAGATCGGATAGATCGAGTCTTGGGTGATTGTGTGAAGTAGAAAGGATCAAGTAGATCGTGGTAGATTGGTGCTAGCTAAGATTAGCACTCGACATCTAGCTTAGTGTCGGAAAATAAGATAAGCAACGTTGTACGATTTTCTCCTCCTGAAGGGAGGTCTTGTTGACATAGTGCTTGAAACTCTCGAGTGTGGTCCTCGGGGAGTGGAGTAGGGCGAAGAAGAGCTTCGTGACCGAACCACTATAAATCTCTTTGTCCCGGTTAGATCTTTCCATCTCTTTCCTTTACTTTTATTTAGTTACATTGTGTTTATATTGCATAGATTAGTGTAGTATTCATATTGTTGTTGATTGATCACGCATAAGATTCGAATCATGGTTTTCAATAGAAAAGTTTTTGAAACAAATTAAAAACCGGGAAAACTATTCAACCCCCCTTCTAGTTTTCCACAAGAGTTTCAAAGATACAGTCACTTTTGCAAATTAAAGCTCAAACAGATGTTGTTCGGCAACAGCCTGAAACTAATGTGAATCCAAAAGAGTCTGTAGAAAACCCAATATCTGAAGTTCCCACGCAAGCTATTCCCGGTCAGTCTGAAGCAAATCCCAATGATTCCATGGTTAGTGTAAAGTTTAATGTCTTGAAAACTTTGTTATGATCCAAATATAACTTCAAACATATATAATTTATCTCACCGTTGATTATTTATTTTCTTTTTAAATACATACCACGAGCTTTCCTTTTCATTGCGATATTTGCGCGGGTGTCTGGGAGGCAGTTGATAATATGGAAATTGATGAATAAGAAGGGAAAATTGCAAAAATGAATCGCAGTTTGGGCCGTCTACCATGGAAATCCTATTGCAAGCAATTAAGAGTACACCTCAATTTCCGTCTATTGATATCCTTAAACCAGTGACTGAAAGTCAATCTTTTGTACCTAGCATGAAACAGCAACCAACCGCTGGACAACTTGATGTATGTTAACTTTAACACATACTTTATAAAGTAACTAGCCTGTATTGCTTTATTTATTTATATACTGATGCAGGATTTCTGACCAGGTTTTACTATTTATAATTGTCCCGTCTACCTATGGTCTACCAAATGCACTAACGGGCAGTGTACCCGATCGTGTGTAGTGTAGTATTCAGTAAAGTTGAGGTCGTCCTAAGAGTTATGTGTATCGGGATTTTAACCTAAGTCTATGTCACATATTAAAAGGGGTTTAAAGATTTTTTTAATTAATTAAACAGAAATGAAATAATGAAATTAAAATGAAGTTGTGAACAATAGGGAGAAAATGTACTAGCCTAGTTGTTCATCCTATCATGCAATGACTATGTTTTCTAATTAAGCTTCCTACTGCTTCAAATGGGGCATAAATATCACTAGACTCATGGGTTAAATTCGCCTAGCCTATCTTCCTAGAATCCTCTCCGGAATCAAAGGCACTACCCTCTGTAATAAGCGGAGTTGCAGGCAGACTAGTTCGAGTCATTAAGTGCCACTACATGCTAGATTAATTCTTTGTGTTATCCGGCCTCTCGGAACTTAGACCACACATCTAACTTATTAAGTTTATCCAACTCAGAGGGTGATCCTATGGAGCATTCTAAGTCCACTCGCACACAATAAATGTTAGTCATCCTATTATAATACAATTCTTACCAACACCTTGCAACTTATTACATTAGGGTCATAGGTTAACTTCTTCCTAATGCAACAAGTACAACCGACCTTCAAAACTACCGAAACTAGAGGATCTAACGAATAATTAAGCATGCACACACTAGAAGCAACATTAAAAGCACGAAAACATAATCAAAACATGAAAGGAATCATAACTAGGCTAGCACCAAAGGTGCTTAGCCGATCATATTAAAAGGTACAAACGATTCAATGTTTTGCATGATAAATGAAGACATGAATTCGAAATGTAAAATAAATATGAATCGCTAAAACTTATTGATGTTAAGTCGTGATTTCTCCTTTGGAAAATGCTCCGTATGCTGCTGTGGATCGTCCTTGTGAAACCCTACTTCGTCCCTTGATGAGTTGTGGTGTGAAAGATATCAAAAAATGCAGGAAATAGGGCTGGTATTTATAGGCCCGTCAAGGCTACGGCGCAACCTTGAGTTATGGTTACGCCGTAGCTAGTGTAATCCTTGGACGATCTTATCCAATAGTGGTGGTTACGGCGTAACTTAGATGGTTAGTTACGCCGTAATCTTCGGCGACCACAGCTACGTCGTAATCTTCATGTATGGCTATGCCGTAATCATATTAGGGTTTTCATTTACGCTGTAGTCTTCTTTCGTAGCTACACCGTAATCTCGTCAATATCTTGAACTCCGTACTGTGAACCTACTACGCCGTAACCTCTTGCATTGGTTACGGCGTAACCTTCATACACACGAAATTTCTTCTAAGTCTTGAAAATATTACGGCATAACCTTATGTGGTAGTTACGTCGTAATCCTTAATTAACGCTGACTTGGTCTTTGTGTTTGAATTCATAGCTACGACGTAAATGGAGAGTGTAATTACGCCGTAACTTCATCTCAGCATACTAAGTTGTGTATCTTTGTAATTTCTTTGCCAATTCCGCGTCTTTGTTGCTCCTATGCTCATTTTCAAATTGGAAACGAAACATAAAGAAATCAAGGCATATATCCATATAAAACGATACAAATAATGAGCATATTAGGGGGAAATTGATACTTAAATATCAAGACTATTTGATGTCATCAAATATCCCTCCTCTTGAACTCTACTTTCCCTCAAGTAGATCTTGTTAGAATCATTTCTAAAATATATCCCCCAACTTATTCGGGAAATATGAGATTAAAAATTTTCTATGCTAGAATTTTCAAAGCCGAACACCTCACGAAATGGGAAACAAACACTCATACTCTCTCTAATCTAAGTGTCAATTTCGGGGTGATCACTCAACGCACAGTCATAGAATGCATTCTATCATAGGCTTGACGGTTACACAAATCTCCACCACTAGAGCTAAGGTCAAAACAATCTTCGAAGGCAATATTGGGTGAACAAATTATAAGGATATGAAGTAGTGTCGTTACTAGCATACTACGGCGAAGGCAACAAAGACCATTGATACATGACCAGAACGCTTTCCAAGACACCAATGACTGCTCAAATCCCTCACCTAAGCATGCTTTACGACTAAAGGGTAGGATAAGACATGGGATACACATAAATGGTGAAAAATGAAAAATAAGAAGCAAATCGTCTTAGCCTACAACCAAGTCGTCATCGCCCGCCGTCTATCCAAAATTCAAGCTTCAAGACGCAAAAACTGGATCATAATGCAACAAGTAAGTGTGCCATTAGCGGACATCATGATGGGCACACTACTTGGTCTTCATCAATATGTTGGTGTAAACACGTCACTAACTCAATTCTTCAAATGTGATCGAAGTGGCCTCCTCGATACTAAATCTGATAAGCTCAAAACTTGGTGCTTCATAACATTGCACCATCAATACTACTATATACAAACAGAAATTGACATTTTTAACATTTTTTTAATAACTACAAGAATAATAACCTCCCCCCCCCTACTTGAGATGAATCATATATGAGAAAATTTGGGGGGTCTTCAATGATCTTCAAAAATATTTCTTCGACGTAGACATGATTCTCGAATCTCTCTACTTAAACCTTAAACTTAAGCAAATGGTGACTTCTCAATCATAAACTAAGACTACACGGTAGGCTAAGGCGAATAGGTGTATCAAAAAAAATTTGATAAGGGTATGAAATGAAAAGAATGGCTCTGAAGGGTGTATCTAGGGGTATCTTGCACTAAAGGTGAGTGCAAACAAAAGGGTTTTAACACGGGGGTCGAAAAGTCAGGGTGACTAATCGATAAACGCACACTTATATACACATATGGGCTATTTGGGTGTTAATCCTAGAACATTGCCTTTTCGAATTGTCTCTTCCAAATGTATCAAGCTAACTCGACACACTACTCGTCTATGGTCTTGAAATGATGTAAAGGCCAAGTTCTAAAGTTTACACACTATCGGTACACTCAATATTTGGTGGATTTGGGGTAAATAAGGGGAAATTGAAAGGCTAAATCTCACCATGGAAATCAAGGGTTAAATGTGCTCGGCTAAGGTCTATTCTAGTTAGGTTAGGAAAAACATGTCAAAATTTTAAAAATGGCATAATTTTTCAAAATAAACTAGAAAAATGAGGGCAAACAAGTTCAAGTTATAATTCTACTCCCGTCCCCCCACTTGAAATGTACAAAGTTCCTTTTGTACTAAACATGAAATAAATAAGAGGTAAAAGTAGAATTGGAACGAGAACTCACCTAAAATTTGCTCCAAAATGAAAGAAGGATCACGTTGAATAAGCGTGCCTTCGTCTTGCCTCCATGAGCAAACTTCAAATCCCTAAAATCACGACACTACCAACAAGCATAAATCTAAAAAAAAAAAGGAAAAACAAAAAAACATAAAAACCTGACTCACTTTCGAAGGAATCACGGTTGCATTTAGCATATGCAACAAGCCTTTTAAACCACTCGGTGTCTTGACTAGACAAGTGAAGTCTCGTGAGGGTTTACAGTAAACACACCCACAAATTTCATTTAAAACTAATACAATGTTATGATTTTTAATTTTAAACATTAAATCTGGCTTCAGAACAGGTTACGGCTTAATCTCATTACTGAGTTACACCGTAATTGCGTAAACCTGGAAGTCTTCCGATATCAGGAGGATTGTTATGACGTAACCATGTAACTAGATTACGCCATAACTACTTCACAGAATGGGTTCTTCAGACTGGTTTCATCCTTTGTGAGTCATTACGCAATCCTCCTTGCTCCATTTCCTACAAAATATAAACACAAACATACCAAACCCAACTATACTAATAAAAATGAAGAAGAAAAGGATAATTTGGGTTGTCTCTCGAAAGAGCACTTTTGTTTATTTTACGAGTCTTTAAGTTAGACTCAAAACCACGGTTATCACGTTGGTGGACGACGTACTTGACCAAGCTCGTCCATTTCTCTCATTAAATTATGTCTTACCCAAGCAACATTCGTGATAGTGCGTAGGAACTCCTTTCTTTCAATTTTTCGTACTTTGGCAAACCTCTCATCAGCTCCTAAATGGTACCTGGTAATTTCAAATTTTTCTGCCACAATCGATGGAGGTCTCTTGTAAGGAATACCTAAAAGTTTCCATCTTCTCTGTTCGTATGCTTCATCATTTGGATCCGTGAACCCATCATGCCCTTGTAACTCAAGGTAGTCCATGATTCCATCTATATCTTCATTGTCGGATTCCGTTTCTTTAAACCAATCGTCATCAAGCTCATCTTCAATAAGCTCTCGCTTGAAACGGTCTTTTTCTTCACCCCATCTTGTTTTGCATTCTTCTTCATTTTCATTTCTTACATCATTGGGGTTCTCGTTGTCGCTTGGGCCCTCCTTCATCATGCAACCCTTCCAAATTTTTTCTTTAGTTGAGGCATCCACTTTTTCGTACTTGATTTTGATCCAATCATCAAAACCTAACTTGTCAAGCCATGGTAGAGCACTCCTTTCATCATCGTTTGTTGAGGTCCATAGATACTCATCATCCCCAACTCTTATCATGCTACTCCCTCCATTACAATCTTCATCATATGGGTCACAAGAAGCCCAAAACACTTCACCATTGGCTTCTTCAGTCCTTATTCTATCGCACCAATGTTTTCATTCAAGCGTTCCTCCTGCAATGTTACTTGAGTCATCAGTACGTCCTTCACAAATTTCATTGTCTACGAGCACTTCATCTTGTGACTCAGGGCTATCATCGATGATAGGGACTTCACTATCGTGGATACAGTTAACGTCTGCCCAGATGCCCATCTTTGTATCACTATCGACCTTGCCATAGGCAATTCGTACCCAATCATCGAATGGTGTTATTCCATTCCACTTAAGGTTCCTCCTTTCTTTATCATTGGTGGAAGTCCATAAATTCCTGCTGCTACGTAACCTCACTTCGTGACCCCCACCATCACACAGATCGACATTTGGATTACAGGATGCCCATAAGTCATACCATTTTTCATTATCAACTGGTATAGCTTCACACCAATGGTATTTCTTCTCGATCTTCCTAAGAATGTCATTAGCTTTTTTGTAATGTTGCGCCACAATTCCCATAAGATTCTTAGTTTTGTCATTTGTCAACGATGAGCTAATGATCACTTTGAGCACCTCGTTCCCATCGATCAATTCATATTTGGTGTTGGGAATCTCCATTGTGTCTGCCCCATTGTTACGCCGTAATTCAGAGTTAGAGTTACGGCGTAACTGTTCTCTGTTGCCAATTCCAACATTAGTGTCCTGCAAAACCTCACTCAACGAGTTGACATGATTAGTATTAAGGTGCTTGTGTGTTATGTTATCAGTAAAATTTAGGTCATTTCTAGATACATCTTTTTTTACGGCACAGACGGTCTCAACTGGATGACAATTCCCCCCTTCATTCATTTTGAAAACAAGATCACTGTTATCAATTTTAAAAGAAATGCATTTATTGAAAACATCAATTATGGCACGTGCAGTAGCAAGAAGGGGTCTTCCTAGAATCAAGGGTGTCTCTAGGTCTTCTTCCATATCAAGAATGACAAAGTCCACTGGAAAAGTGAATTTATCAATCTTTACTAAAACGTTTTCCAAAATGCCTTTAGGGATACTAACAGTTTGGTCAGCCATTTCTAAGGTCATAGTGATTGGTTTTAAAGGTCCTAGATTGAGTCTTTTGCACATATAAAATGGCATTATGCTAATACTAGCCCCGAGGTCTGCTAAAGCATTTTTAACACATAAATTGTCAATAGAACAAGGAAGAAGGAAACTCCCTGGGTCTTTCTCCTTCGGGGGTAGATGGTTCTGAACGATAGCCGAACAATGATCCGTGCTAAAACGTATATATATATATATATATATATATATATATATATATATATATATATATATATATATATATATATATATATATATATATATATATATATATATTAATAATATGCAGACGGATACGCGTGAATAAAGACAAATCAACCTTTTAGGAAAAAGGCTAACTTGCAAAAACTCACGTTGTGTGTGTGTGATACCAGGTAAGTGATTACCCGGGTCGTTTCCCAACGAGGCGTGAATGGGCAATCGTTAAAGGTTTGGATTAGAGTGACTGATGATATGGAATATGGAATTTTTGCTTAATTATTCTAATTTAAACAATGAGAAACAAATTCTCACAACAAAATTAATATTAACACAATTATATTTAAAAAACGCAAAACGGGAAATCTAAAAACGGGATAAAAACTGAAATATTAGAAAACTAATCCTACAAGTGCAAAATTATTTTTCTTAAATCCTAAATAATAAAAGAAAATTTTAGAAAAAAGATTTATATTTTTCTGATTTTTATATTTTTTATTATGAATTAAAAACTATTAAAACTAATTAAAAGATTTAAAAATAGTAAATGACTTTAGAAAAATATGAAACTTTGCAGGAAAATCTAAAATATTATTCTTAATCTAGGAAAAATAAAATCAAAAGTTATATAAACCCTAATAAGCAAATGGGCTAATAAGCAGTTTGGCAATAAGCACAAAAATAAGCTAAAAAGCTCTAAAAATTACCAAAAGCTTAGAACTAGTTTAAACAACTTAATAAAGCATAAAAAACTGATAAAGCACAATTAACCTAAGGAAATAAGCTGATAAGCAGTTTGGCAGTTTCAAAACTTATACAGAAATGACAGTTAAACAACCCCACTTGCAGATTAATTTAAGCACTCCATTAAGCAGAAAAGTGGAACTTTATGGGGGCAAAACCTTGCTAGTACTACTGGCTACACTAAAATACAAAAAGCCCCAATTTATAACAACCAATTGAACCCTAATTAGGCACTAGATCAGATAGTGTGAAACTGAATAAGCTGTGTGCAGACTTTGATCAGACCACAAGGGTTACTTGCAGACAGAAATTAAGCTATTAAATGGGCTGTGAAGTGAAACACCAGATGATATCCTAAAAGCTAATACTATGAGCAATAAGCAAACTAAAAATCAAAACCTGGGCACAAGGGAATAAGCAGATAAAAAACTGAGAACAGCAGCTAAAAAGCTCAGATTGCTCAGTCTATGCTAATTCAGTATGAATAGGTTTTGACACTCAAATCTTAACTAGGCCATAAGATTTGTACTTAACTAATGGATACTGACTTAATAGGCTCTAAATAACAGGAAAATGACAATAAATAAGCTTAAGCTTATTCCAAGCTTATTATGGCAGTTGAGCTTCCAAGTTTCACCCTACATACTCAAAACCTCAAAAAGCTTTAAATACACTTAACCTCTATTGAAAATAGCTTATCTAGCTTGCAATAAGCTCAAACAAAACTAGGGAAATGGTAAATGAACAGTACAGTGGGCTTAGATCCTGAAATAAGCTATAAACCAAACACCCCTTAATGGTGTTCTGTGTTGGTTTTAAACTAGCACAGACAAAATTAACTTATGATTTTTGATTTTTATTGACTAACTAACTTATTTCAACTATAATTAGCAACTTTTAAAATAGAAATAAGCAATATAATAAGTTAAATAATATATAGCTATTTTTGGCTTTTTTAACTTTTTTAAGTAAAATGAAACAAAGGCTATTAAAAACTGATAAAATTGATGAAATATAACTACAAACTATTAATAAGCATAAAATTAAAGCAATAAGCTGTTAATAAGCTGTTCTACAGTGAAAATGGAAATTAAGCAAAAATTGAGAAAAAGCTTACAACTGAGAGGGCTTATAGAACAATGAAACTAGATCAGAACCAAAACTTGGTTTGTCAATACCAAGTTAAAACCCCATTCAGCTCATCCACTTCAGCTTAACCCCACCCAATTGCTTATTTGACTGAATTGTTGACTTTTGTTGACTTTTCTGGTTTTTCTAAATTAAACTACTAGAGTCTAATACAGGCTCAAGAAAAGCTACAATAAGCTTATCTGAGCTTGTATAAAGGGTAAAAGAGCTTGTGTGACTTCTAATCAGTATATATGACTTAATACGAATTAACAAGAAACATGAAAACTTGAAATCTTATCAAACTTGGAATGATTACAATACAGAAGTGATAGTTAACTTGAAATAAACTTGAAATTACAATGAGAACTTAAATTTAAACTGGAACAGACATTAAATAAATTTTACACTACGAAATGGTCTAAAACTAGTGACAATTTCTTCTGTGTGTCTTCATTCCATTATATAGCTATCCAAAAAGACTCTCTCCTCAATTCCGAACAAATCCCACCCCTTGGATTGCTTTGAAGTGATCACAGTCGTCCATTTAGCTTTTTGGCGGGAAAATTGGTGTGAGTGGCTAAACCACTTGGTTCTAATGGAGTGATAAGCGGAAAGAGCATTAAATGTTTCTTGGCTTGTTAGGTGAAGTGGGATAAGTGGAAGGGTGAGGTGTGGTGGTATTGCAGGGATAAGAGGTAAGGTGGGAGGTGGTATGGTTTAGGCGGCAAGTGGTATTGAAGAAGAAGAAAAGTTTGACTTGGGTTATTTGTTTGACCCCGATTTTTAGTTAAGGGAAAAATGGGTCGGGTTTGGGTTTTATTTAGTTTGGGCTTTTAAGTGTTGGGCTTGGGTTATTGTGTGTGTGGGCTGGGTTTATTAAATAGGATGGGTTGGGTTTTTTTATTTGTAGCTGGGTTTAATTTTAGGATTGGATTTGGATTTTAGTTAAATCTTAGGGACCAATGTTGTAAACCTGAAAATGCAAGGACTAAAACTGCCAAAAATAGAAATTATTCCAGGGACCATTTGTTGTCTTATTCTGAAAATCCAAGGACCATAACTGCCAAAATCAAAACTATTTCCAGGGACCATTTGTGAATTTCCATTTTTTTGAATGCCCAGGGACTATTTTTGCCATTTATGAAACTTTGCTCATTTTTCAACTGTTTCCAATTCTTTTGCACATGAAACAGATAAAAACACAATTCAAGGATATTTTCTGTATTTTGAAGCATTTCTGAGTATTTTTAAATGTTTTTGCAGTTCAGATGGGACAAAAATGATGAGTATTTACAAACTCATCAATCCCCCACACTAAACTATTGCTAGTCCCTAGCAATCCCTTTTTAAAAATGTAATGGATTTTATGTCTCTTTACCAGATAGCCATTACTTCTGGAGTAGCCAATGTTTTAGTATGATACTATGGTACATTGATAACCAAATGATTTTAAGCAAATCATCAGCTGTCAACGGATTTGATTTGTCTTTACCAAAAGCCGTTTGCTTTTGGACTAGCCAACTCTTTGATAGAATACAGTTATCATCTTGGTGAGCTGATTACCAATTATGGTTTTCTACTGCCTTAACCACAAGCCATAACCTTGTGGGCTAGCCAACTCTTCACTATCAAAGATATGGTGAGTTGAATACCATACAATTTTTGGCAAATTGTCAGCCATAAACGGATTTGAGATATCTTTACCTAGAGCCGTTTGCTCTCGGATTAGCCAGTCCTTATGTGGGTTAGACATGGTGGACTGATAACCATTTGTTGTGTTAGTGCAAAGCACTTCCACCAAATGAAAAAAAAATTAAAATTTTGGCCAAAACGGGGGAACTAGGGCACTAGAAGGTACACATTTGATCAAATTCGCCAGAATTCCCCCCCCCCCCACACTTAGAATTGAATATTGCCCTCAATATTCAAAGTACCGGCTATTATGCCGACACTTAGAACGTAAAAAGGTAATACTACTAGCCAAGCGTGGGAACACAACAATTATTATCATCATTTTTTTTTTATTATTATTTTTTTTTTATTTTTATTTTTGAATATGATATACAACAGCAGGGGCAACTCCCCCACACTTAGGTGTTAGAAAAGAGAAAGAAGACAGAAATATGGGTGAAAACCCATATGGTGTGCTAATATTTTTGTTCACCGAGTCACTTAGCTTGACTCGACCCCGAATTCATTGGTTCATGGGGAAGCAAGTGGAAGAAACCATCTCCATCGGACTTTCATTCAATGTGTTTAGATCAACATTGAATTTCATGAAAGTTCCACTCCGATGAGATACATTCGGCTCTAAAGAATGATAAATGGAGATGCCGGGGTCAAAAACTTTGTCTTCACTCCCAAACGAGTGAATAAAAGGACAATCTACCTTATAGGCGAAGAAAGGTAGAAAAACTCGAACGACATATGTGAAGTCAATATAATGGCCATCCTCGACGGGAAATGTCACATATGTCGGAGAAAGATCAAAATTTGATTGGCCTCGAACAGTCAACTATATTGACCAAGGTAAATGGTCAACAAGGTCAAACACTTGAGGTCAACTAACCAAGGAGTATAGAGTATCCCCGGGTCGTTTAATCCCAACGAGGTGTGAAATCTGTAATAGAACGAATATGGGATCAGGTGATAATTGAACAGAAAAGGTTTTGATTGATTTACGCTAAGGAATATAAAAGGAAATAGCTTAAATAAGCTATAATAACCTAAAACTTATTTTAAAACTGAAAATATATTTATTTGACTTTTTATCTATTTATTATTAATTAATTATTATTTAATTAATTATTTAAAACTAATTTAAATTATAATAAATACTAAATGAACTCTAATAAATATGAAACTTTTTCTATAAAGATTATGCAAGTACAGGAAACTAGGAAAATTATAAAAATGAAAAGTGCTTAATGAAAAAGCTCAAAATAAGCCAAATGGCTTAAATAGAAGCTATCACTTCTATTAAAATGATGATTTTCTAAATTTTACTTTAAAAACCTATTAAACTACTGAAATTATGAAACTTTAATGAAAACAAGAAATTTAAAACTTAAAAATAAGCAGATTGGAGCTTATTGAGCTTTTCAGCTGAGATTTTGGCTTAATTTGATGATTCAAGCTCAACTAAGCTACCAATTAAGCTTAACAAAGGAAGACAAAGGTAAAATAAGATGGAAATGAGTAAAAGGTACTGGAATAAAACTAGAGGAACAAGAAATAAGCACTGATAAACTTGGAATAAGCAAATAAGTACTTACTAATCACCACAGTCAACCACTCAGGCTTGCAGTCAGCTTTAAGGGCAAAATAAGCTTATGGAATAAGCTGGTAAGCACAAATAAATGACTAAAGTAGCAAGCTGAGCTGGTGGACTTTCCAAAAAGCCAAAGCTTACACTGTGGGGACCACTAGTGAGCTATTGAAGGGCTTGTGAAAAAGCCACAAACACACTGATTACTCAGTGTGTGCAGTGAATGGGACAAGATAAAAGCCACTAGCAGGCTTATAGAATAAGCTTGAAAATGAACAACAAACTCTGAACCAATTAGTGTGATGGATAAGCTTCACAAGGAACCAAATCTCACAAGCTAATGATCAGAGGAAAGCTTTTTATGAGCTTATGAAATTGGCTCACCTACACTGATGACTCAGTGTAGTGAGCAAGTTTGAGCAAATATGAGAGCATGATAAGCAGTTAAATAAGCTAATAAAGGGAAAAGTGAAAGCATGCAAATCAAGCTAGCCAGAAGGGCTTCACAAAGCAACAATTTTCACACACTAATATGCACTGATAAGCTTTTAAGGAGCTTATGAAAAAGGCTATCTAGCCTGTGCACATGGTATATATGTGCAGACAGAGAGCAGGCCAAATGGACAGATTTGAAGAACAGAAATAAGCTAGAGAATAAGCTAGAAATTGAGATACCAGATAATGAACTTAAAGCTAGATATATAAACTAATTTCAAACCAAAAATTAGTACCTAAGCTTAATTGGTTAAGCCAATAACAAGCCTAGATCAGATGCCAGAACTGTGTTTTAACCCTTATTTTTGACTTTTTGAAATTTTTGAAAATTTGACTTAGATGAATTTTGAATGATTCCAACTGATTATATATGATGAAATAAGCTATAATATGAATGATTTAAGCTAGATTAACAACTATTGCAACTATATGTGTGATTAAACTAACTGATATGCTAACTATTATGCAGAAAAAAATAAATTGAAACTGATTTTGACTTTTTAAACTATTATCCTATAGATTTTATGAAAAAGCTATACTAACTTAGCCTAATATAAGTTAACTAAACTATAAGCACTACTCTACACAAACTGAAACACAGTAGTACAAAATATCCAAACACTCCTGTAAAAACTGAATTTGCAAATTACACTACAACATGATAATTTAAGCCAAGATTACTCTATACTAAGATCAACTAAGCTAATTAATATCTAAAAAAGCAGAAACAAAAGACAAATAAGCAATAATATAAGCTGAATTAAATTAAGCAGAAAAAGAAGCTAAACATGAGATTTGATACTCACAAGTGAATACAGGATGAAAATGAATTAATGAGCTCAGAAACAACTCACAACCCAGGATATTTAAATAAGCCAAAAATACCCAATAAGCCTTCCAAGATAGCTTATTCTTCAAACTGCTTCTTTGACTTTCATAGTTGACTTTTTGGAAAATTAAACTTAACACTGAATTAGAACAAGAGAACTTATTCTAAAGCTACAATAAGCTCATACAAGCTTGTTTGAACAGAAATGGAAACTTGAAAGGGTTTTGCACAACAATACTTTAACACACTGATTTTTAAATTAACATTAAACTTGAAATTACAACGAAATTAGAACAAGATTCTTGAAATTAAACATAAACTGAATTGAAGGTTACAATTGACTGAATTTAAATCGACAATAAAAATTAACTGATTTTAATCTAAAAACCTACACTACGAATTTGGTCTAAATACAGTGACAGTGTTTCTCTTGGTCTTCTTTCTTCTTAAATAATCATCCCAATAGCTTCATCTCTCTATTCTACTTCAATCCCACCCCTTGGATTGGGATAAGTCAATCTCAATCGTCCAATCACTTTTTGGCGGGAAACTAGGCTAGTGGGTTTTTTTATCTTTTTCTGCACATGGGATAGTTGGTGTGAGTAGCAAAAAGAGGAAGGGGGTTGGGGCAGTTTTGTTGCAATTAAAGAATTTTGTTCAGTTGTGGAGGTGTAAGGGACAAGTTGGGAAGTAGATATGGAGCTAGGGGTGAGGTGTAAAGCAAAACCAGGGGTTGTGAGTGAGGATGGAGTGTTTGATGGTGGGGAAGCATTAAATGCTCAGTGGGTGTATAAGAGGAGGGGGGATGAGGTGGAGGAGTAGAGTAGCCAGCTGTGGTGATGAGGTGGTGGTATCCTGGGTTTAGGATTTGGCGGGTTAGTTTTAGGGAAGGGATAAGGTTTTACTTTTTTGGTTTCCTTTTTGACCCCGTTTTATTAGCTAAGGGATAAAAGGGTGGGATGGTTTTGGGCTTTGTGTTTAGTTTTGGATTTTTAAGGGAAATGGGTTAGGCAGGATAAGGATTTTGGGTTGGTTTTATTTTGGGAATAAGGGATTGGGGTAAATGGGTTTTATTTGGTGGGTTAAAATGGTTTAGGATTAGGCTAAAGTTTAGGGACCATATGTGTAACATTTTGAAAATTGAGGGACCATATTTGTCATTTGTGAAACTTTGCTCATTTTTCATCTGTTTTCAATCCTTTTGCACATGAAACAGATAAAAACACAATTCAAGGATATTTTCTGTATTTTGAAGCATTTCTGAGTGTTTTTAAATGTTTTTGTAGTTCAGATGGGACAAAAATGATGAGTATTTACACACTCATAGCCAAACAACGCTCGTTTAACTTGATCTCCTCCCCTACTTTAGTTGGTATATTTTTGAGCACATCTTTTTTATCAGAAAGTAGCTCCAGGAGTGTCAGAAAGTCTTCTTCCTCGTTGTCATCGTCAGTCTCATATTCATCCTGCTTAGAAAAATTAGAAAAATAATTAATTTCCTCTTTTGAGTACTTGAAAGGGGTATAGAGGGGTTGTCTATCATTGGTGAATATAGCTTTGCAGGCTCCAGCATTATCCCTCATGTTCTGCTCTTGAACATCATTCGTCAATAATCCAACTTCTGTCTCAAGATTCCTACGTGTTTCGTCATGAGTCTTGCGATTCGCTTTTGTTCCCACATGAAAACTTCTAAGCCAATCTTCCCTTTTAGAATATTCATCTAGGTATTTGTAAATTGACTCCTCAAGGGTATACTTCCTTTCCCCATAAGGAGGTCGTGTTAGGAACACGTTTTATTTATAATTCAAGTCTAGGTCAATTCCGATAATATGTTGCTTAGTTTATGGATCATATTGTTTAAGTTAGAGGCTCGGTCCATTAGTGATCCATGGGCCGGCCCCTTTTGCTAAATTACTTCTAGAATGTATCATGGAAATGTTGCCCTATGTCATGCCTATAAATAGAAGGCTTAGGGAACATTTCCTAATGTTGGTTTTTCATACATCTTGCGTAAGCCTTGTCCTTGTAACATTCGACTAATGAAAGCCTTCCTTTACTACTTATTCTCATCTTATTCTCTTTAGCTTATTAGCTTATTGTCTTTTCTCTATTAGCGTAGCTTATAATATAGTAGTAGTACGTAGTTACTTTGTTTTTACGTGTGTGTGTTTGAAATATTAGTGACCTACAAGTGGTATCATTCGCCAAAGGTAGTTAAGTTTAGTGTTTTAAGAGTAGATTTAATCGTTAGTTCATTTTTTTCATTGGTTTACGTAAGGTTTTTGTCATTTGTTGCGTTAAAAGTGTGAAAAACGTGGGTTTTGCAAATCGTTGCTTATTCCTTTTCATAAAATCTTCGTGTTTTAAGGATAAAGTTGTAAACTTTGGTGCAAATTTGGTGTTTTAATCGCTAATATTCATCAGTTGTACGATTTTCATCATCATCCAACGTTTTGGGTTGAATTTCGAAGGAAAAGGGTTTCTCGCAATTGGTCTGCAAAAATTCAAGGGTTTCTCGCATTTGGTAAAAAGGGTTTCTCGGAATTGCTAGTTTAAGAGTTTCTCGCAATTGGACTGAACAAGGGTTTCTCGCAATTCATCAGCCTCTTCGGATTTGGTACTCGGTGTTTCCTTCCTTGTATAAGGTTGTGAAACTACCTCGACTTGGAATTATTCTCATCTTTTGTATAAAAGCTTGAGAACGTGATCGAAATTGTAATTTTTGAAAAATCTTTCGAAATTGCTTGATCTTTCGCAATTCAGAGTTATCTCTCGCAATTGCTAAGTTCTCTCGCAATTGAGATTATTTCTCGCAATTACAATTTTCTTTCGCATTTGGTGAATCTCTCGGAATTACTCAGATCTTTTGCAATTGGACAACCTCTTTCGCAATTCAGAATCTCTCGCAATTCAAACAGTGTTTCTCGCAATTGGACTAAGAACATTAAGTAAACTTAAATAATCAAATATCATAACTCTTAAAACACATCTTAATTATCTAAAGATCCAACAAAATGTCTCAACCACCTCACTTCAATTACTACTATCAGCTACAGCAATATCCTCAACAACAGCAATTTCATCCTCAGTATCAACAACAACAAGCATTCGTGCAACAGCATCAATTTCTCTCACCACCACAAGTATCCCCACAACAAATCATGCAACAAAATCAAATGATGAACAATCCATCCTACTCCAGAGAACCACATTGGTTTAACAAGATGTGTGAAGCAATCAGTAGTCAGCAATCCCGACATGAAGCTGGGAATCAGGATACTCCACCAATGCTGACACCTGGTAACTATGTGCAGTGGGCTAGTAGATTTCTTAGATTCATTGAACTTCGTAAACCCCATGGGAAATATCTTAAGCAAGTCATTGAAGAAGGACCCTTTCCACTTCCAATTAATGTTGTTCCAGGAACTACAGAAAGAGATGAAACATCAAATCCCATTGCTGTCGCTAACTACACAAATGAACAAACACTGCAACAAGAGGCAAATCAATTGGCAATGTATTACATACTTCAGGGGATTCCTAATCCTATTTACCGAAGTATTGATGCTCAAAAGCCTGCCAAAGACATGTGGGAACATGTGCATCTTCTCATGGAAGGGACTGAGTTAAATCAAGAAGACCTTGAGTCAAAGCTTTACATGGAATATAACAATTTCATCATGGAACCAGGGGAGACAATTGAATCATACTACCACCGTTTCACAAATGTTGTAAATGACCTCGATCGTCATGACATCAAGTTACCTAAGATTGCTATCAACTTAAAATTTCTGGGTTGCCTTGGACCAGAATGGCAGAAATATGCAACTTTTGTCAGGCAAACTAAGAAGATTGGTGAGGTAAGTATGGACTTATGTATGACTTTCTGAAACAACATCAATCTGAGGTAGATAAGGAAATTGCAGCACGAGGAGGTTTCATACCAGCACCAACACCTAACTCACTTGCTCTCGTTGCTCAATCCAACTTTTCACTACCAAACCAGGAATTTGGTCAATCATCTTTCCAACCAAGTTTTCAACCACAACCTTCTAACCAAATCATCCCATATGAAGCACCATCACAATACTCTGACAACCAAATGGTTCCATATAACAACTCAGATTCCATGTTGTACTCAAACACTGATTATGATGAGGAAGAGGATGCCTTCAACTCTCTTAATGAAGCATTTGGATTAATTGCTAAAGCATTTAGCAAGTTCACCAAATCCAACAACCATCTTCGTTCATCTTCCAACACCAGGAATCAAGCTGTTATTCATGATGGCAGAGTGGAAATTCAGAATAGGTCTTCAGGCAGATATGGTTCAGGAAACAGTGGAAACTACGGGTCTCACAGGTTTCAGTCAGGAGGAAATAGGTTCAATTCAGCAGGGGGTAACAGGAACAGTGTGGGTAATACTCAGAGCAGAAATCCGATGGCTGGGAATGCATAGAAAGGCATTGCAAATACTTCAATCACATGCTACAACTGTGGTGGGAATGGTCACATGGCAAATGCATGTCTAAAGCCTCGTACTATGGGCAGTGCATATCACAAGGAAGCTCTTCTAATGGCTCTCAAAGATGAAAAGGCAGCAGGAATGGTGACACAAAATGAGCAAAGCTTCATGGCAAATGCTGCATCTGATGATGAGATGGAAGATCTTGAGGCAAATGCTGCAGTAATGCTCATGGCAAACATGCAAGAAATGAACATGTCCGAGACAGGCCCGGTCTATGACACCGATGGTCTATCTCAGGTACCTGATCCACAATGTCTTATACATGAAATTGCTTCACCATCTGCATCTTCATCTACAAATGATAATTCTGTTCAACTTGATTTATCATTCTCATCTCCATCAGATGATCCAATAAACACTATTGTATCATTTGATGATGATAAAACTGTCGTTTCATTTGATGATCCTATTGAAGATGAAAATTTAGATCATATTGAACAAAATGATCCTTTGACTGATCAAGATTCAGAGCTTCAGGCCTTGTTAATGACCACTCAATCACAAATTGAAAAATGCAATGAAATTAATAAAAATCTGAAAGAAAATATTGCATTGTTAACAAAGGAAAATGAGTGCTATAAACTACAACTTTCAGGATATCTTAAACAAGATAAACGTGAAAAAGGTTTTGAAATCGCTTTCCAACAAGAGTATGTAAAAGTTCAAAATTTAGAAAGTCAAGTTCGTGAGCTAACCGTTGCCAAAGCTGAGCTTCTCTCTCAAAAAGAAAAAGATCAATTTGAATTCAAAAAACAAATTGATGCTTTAACTTCTGAGTTGTTCAAAACTCAATCTGAGCTTTCAACATCTCAGCAGGATCTTCTTGAAGAAAAGCAAGCCACTAGGAAACGTGTTGACTCATATCTTGAGGAAATTCTGGATTTGGAAACCAAACTCAAAGAATTTCAAAATGTTGTGTATAAAACGGGTAATTCTGTAACACAAATTCAAAAAATGACTGTGAAACCAAGTCCTAAAGGAGTAAGTTTTGCACTTGGAAGTGACAAACCTCGTAATTTACACATAGCACTCAAAGACAATCCTAAGTTATATAATGCAACATTTTTGTTAGATGATACCTTTCAACGTGTTGTTATGTATTCTATTGATGAAGAAACTGATTTTCTTGCACAACAGATTGAGGGTCGATCAAATTCACAAAATAAGTTTTCAAAAGTACATTATGATTATAATGCACGACCTCATTTGAGCAAATCATTTGTCCCTCCTAAGGACCATCCAGAACAAACGTTAACATACACAAACATAAATGCTCCTTCGTCTATAACTTCTGTCCCCACAACTGCTGTATAATTCAAAGATTGTTTGACAAAGGATATTGTTGATCCACAAATGCCTCCAAAATGTCGGGTTCTTCGATATTTTAAGACATTTATGGACGACATTTCTCGTTTGGAGAATGAAATTGAGTTTAGTTTTCAAATTCCTGTCTCTTCTTTTCTTTCTCCTGTTCAAAAAGAAAAGAAAGAGATTCTTCAAAAGAAAATTCTTCCTCATGTCAGAAATCTGAAGAAATGCGCAACAAAATGGGAAGATGAGTTATACACGGAAGTAGTATCTATGCAAACCATTTTCAAAGCTAAAGATGACAAGGTTCAACGTCAAAAACATCAACGGAAATTTTTAGCAAAAGAAAATGATCGACTCTTAGAAAAAGTTCTGTGCTATGACGTTGTGTCTGTGATCATGAATTCGCTTTATGAGTCATGCAATGAATTACTTGTGAAAGATCATGCTGTAAATGTTGAGATGTTGCACATTGAGATAGAGAATTTGGTCAAAGAGAATGAGGATCTTCGACAAATCAACAATGATGTGGAAAACAAAGTTTTTAATCTTCAAAAAAGGCTTGATTGGTGTCAAAATCAAAGTGCAGAATTTGAACTAAAATTTCAAAATCTCATAGGATCTTTATCATTTCAAAACAGTCATGTTCCTGATAATTTTAAGGAAACAAAGGCTTTCTTAATACTTAAACTGTTTGAAAATGAAAAGGAACTAGATGAAATTCTTCAAAACAGAAATGACACAGTTCGCCTAAACAGAAAATTAGATTCTCAAAATCAAGAATTCCAACACATAATTGTTGATCTGAAGAAGAAAATCAGAGTTTTAGATAAAGGCAAAGCTAATATTCATAAGATTGCCCCAGGGATGTATGTAGTCACAAAACAATTACCCAAGCATCAGACTCAACCACTAATGTAAACACTTCTACTTCCACAGGACTAGATACTATCTCTAAGACTAGTCGTTCCAAGACTCCCAAGAAACAACAGAAGAGAAAAGTCAGGAAGTCTAGGAATGGATCATCTAAGTCTTCAGAAGTTCAAGAAAGTAGTTTGAATAACACAGATGTAATATCAGGAATAGAATCGACCTTAGAAAAGTCTAATTCTAGGAATGATGTAACAAATGTTGAATCTTTGAATGATAATGTTAATGTTTTGGTTGATGCAAGTTGTATTGTTTGTCATCCTAGTATATTATCTGGTGATCATCAAAATTGCATTGCTAAAACTTTGTTGAAACGTAAAAAGAAACGAACTAGTGGCTCTTCGTCTAGGCTCAAAAATGTTGCCAAGTCCATTTTAGGGAAACCACCACTAGTTGTTTCTGAGAAAACCGTTGAAACACCCATAGCCAAACCTAAGCAACTAAATCACCTAGTGCATTCATTAGGAAAAAGGCTGAGACTAGTTGGATATGGCAACGTTGGTTACAGAACACTGCAAGCTGTAAATGGATTCCTAAAATAATTAAATCTTGTGTTCCTAACCCAACGGGTCCAACCGTTATCAATTCTCCACCTGTTTCCAATATTTGTGATGCAGGTGATTCAAATTGTTCTCTGGATTGTTGATAGCGGGTGCTCCCGACACATGACCGGCAACCTCAAGCTTCTCACAAACTTTATCGCAAAGTTCATTGGAACGGTCAGATTCGGGAATGATCACTTCGCAGCAATAATGGGCTATGGAGATTATGTTAATGGGAACATCAAAATCAGTCGTGTATACTATGTTGAAGGCCTTGGTCATAATTTATTCTCAGTGGGACAATTCTGTGATGGAGACTTAGAAGTAGCATTTAGGGAGAAAACTTGCTTCATTCGTGATCTTCAAGGAAATGATTTGATGAAAGGAAGACGTGAAACCAGTCTATACACCATATCCTTTGAAGGCATGACAACTTCATCTCCTATTTGTTTACTCTCCAAGGCTACTCCCACAAAAGCTTGGTTATGGCATAAAAGATTGTCTCATCTCAATTTCAAAACCATGACTGACCTTGCAAGGCATAAATTGGTTGACGGTTTACCCATATTCAGATACGCCAAAGATCATTTGTGTTCTGCATGTGAACAAGGGAAAAGTCACCGTGCTCACTTTCCTCCCAAAACAGAACACAGCACAGATCATGTCCTCCAGCTGCTACATATGGATTTGTGTGGTCCAATGCGGGTTCAAACTACTAACGGAAAAAGGTATATATTGGTAATAGTTGATGACTACTCACGATGGACATGGGTCTACTTTCTTCGGACAAAAGATCAAGTTCCTTCAATGATCATCACGTTTCTCACAAAGATTCAAGTTCAAGTCCGTAACACCGTCAGGATTATTCGAACAGACAACGGCACTGAATTTAAGAATCAAACCCTTCGGGAATACACTGAGAAACATGGGATTGTTCATCAATATTCAATTGCTCGCACTCCCAAACAGAATGGAGTAGTTGAAAGATGAAACCGTACGCTTGTGGAAGCAGCTAGAACAATGTTGATCAATGCTCAATTGCCAGATTACCTTTGGGCTGAAGCTGTTAATACGGCGTGTTATACTCAGAACCGCGGCATGATCAACAGACGACACAACAAAACTCCATATGAGCTTATTCAAGGCAGAAAACCAAATATCAATGATGAAGTTATGTTATTTGTAAAGTTATGTAAAAGTTCAAGTGTAAGGGGATGCAACGCCCCTATGATGTATTATTTTGGATGGTAGGGCAGGAGTGTATGAAATAAATATAAATAAAAAAAAATCAAGAAAAATACAAAAAAAATGAGAAAAAGAAAAGTAGAAAAAACATACGGACTACCATCCCGTTTCATTTTATGTTTTTGTTATTTTGTTTTTAGCTTAAGTCGAGTCTAGTCTTGGCTTAGCAACGCCATATTGTACATGTAATTGACTAAGATCTTTAACTCGCCACCAGTAAAATATCCCTTATCCAACAAAACCGTGTTTATCATATCCCTACACCTCACGTTATAACCCATGTAAAAGCCCTCCTTGATAGTTTATCTTAGGTGCTTACGCCTAGTGGAGGAGGTTTTCGATCCTTTCCCAAGCCTATGGTAATTTATTTGCTATGACAGGTAGTGAGAGATATTATCCTTTTTCATTTATGAGATTTATTTTGATGACACCTGAGAGATGTGAGTATCTAAACACTACTTGTGAGGTGCTAGTTTGTAATCTCCGTGCTTATTATGATTAAAGTGGAACGATTATTTATTGTAATTACTTTTATATTAGCATTAAATGACCCCTAACTTGTATTTTGATTAGAATAAAAGCGCATTTGCTTGAGGACAAGCAAATCTCAAGTGTAAGGGTATTTGATGAAGCGAAAAGTGTACCAATTTTAGGGGGTCATTTAAGCCCTAAATCGTATTTATTTGATCAAATATTGCCCTAAATCGTTCCTTTTGTCATTTTAGGTACTTTGGAGAAGAAATCTGGAAAAGGAAGCATTTTGGACGTTTTTGGAGCATAAAAGTGAAGAAACGACAAAGTCTCAAAATCGGCTGGAAAAGTACCTTTGACGGCGTCAAGTATTGCTCTTGACGGCGTCATGGCTTGGCAAAAGAGGTGGATATGAAAAATACACATGATAAGCCAGAGAATTTTACAATGGAAAGTCTGACGGCATCACCCTTTAAGGTGATCAAGGCCATCACGGTTTAACTTAAAGAGGGACGGCGTCAAGCCCATTTCTGACGGCGTCAAGCCTTGATAAGCCAGGGAGGATTTTGGAGGATTAAAGAGGGACGGCGTCAGGAAGGCCATCCGGGAACCCTAGACACGGCGATGTGACGGCGTCAAGATCTATAACGTGACGCCGTCAGCCCCTAAACTCTATATATAGTTTTTCAATTTTTTGTCATTAGTGTGCAACTTTGTGAGGAGAAACCCTAAGACGAATTTCTGCCATTTTTAAGGGTTTTCATACCCTTGGATCTCCCATGTTTAATTGAAGATAAGTATTCATTTAATCAATCAATATGTCTATGTGTTGTTTGATTATATCTTGTTCTTGTCTTTTGATTAACATGCTAGGCTAGATTTATCTTGTGTTTGCTTAGATCTAATGAAACCTAGCTATTGATTATTGGTTATTAGTGTGTTATTAATTGTATTGGATGATTGTTTATCGATGTTAGGCTTAAGAAAACTGGCTAACCTCCTATTCGGTAACTTGCTTGAACGTCTTAAGAAACATGAACCAATGCGTACTAAGGTTATTATGGTTGTATTTAATGCATGAGCGAATTCTAGTGATCCCATGTTAGGAGCTTCCTAGCCGGCTCGACATAGGAGTGAAGTAGGAGCTTGTAGAGTTGGGGAAGTACGTACGCCACCCCACGATTGGTATTAAGGAATACATCCGTCATTCACGCAATTAATACACACTAATCAACCGGTAAAAGATAGTTAGGGAGTAAGGAAATCTAAGTAAACACATTTCTCTCCACATAAGTTTCACAACATTTTCATTTTCAGTTATTTTATTTTATTTGCATTTGTAGTTATTTGGGTTAGTTGACTAGCAACTAATTCCGCCCGCTCTTTCAAACCCGAGATTTTACTTGCTTTCATAAAAATATAAAAAATACAAAAAGAATCTTCCCTCACCCTTAGACCTATTAGAGTAGTTTTTCAATCCTAACGACACTATTCCCTGTGGAGAACGATCAATCCCCCGTACTTACCACTACACTATACTACATCGGTCAGGTACACTGCCTGGTGGGGTTGTAAGCCTCTTGAGATCCCTCGAGAGGTAAAACCTATTGTAAGGTCGCAAAATCACGCATCAAGTTTTTGGCGCCGCTGCCGGGGAATAGTTATTGTTTAGGTTGAATTTTTATTTTATTAGGTCTACTCACTTGATTCCTATCGAGTGAGATATTTATTTTCTTTTTATTAGATTTGTTTAGTCTATCTTTTTCTTTGTGCCCTTTGTTTGTAAAACCATTTTCATTTGTCACCATGGCAGATGAAATTCCATTTAGATCATTAACAATAGAGGAACAATTACTTTACACGGATAGATTTGCTTCCTGTTGTTCCAATGAATTTTTAAGTGATCTTAGATATATACAAGAGGAGATGGGTGTAAAGTTTGATAGGTTTGATGAATTATGTGCATGTGCGGCTTCTATTAAACAATCATTGTTAGGATCAACTCCTTTTAGTGAAACCCTTTGGAAAAAATTTGAGGAAAGCTTCCTAACCGTGAACCATAAGTTGAATGAATTGATGGGTTTATATACATCACAACTTAAGGAAACAAATGAGGAGGATTTATCCGACTATAGGTACCATGAGCAAGAAGACCTAGTTTTTAAGAACATGGACCTTGAATTGGACCAAGATTGTGATATGGTTAATGTTGAACTACCTAGTTGCATGAGTGGGATAGATTTCACCAAAACATATGACACGCATGAGGAATCCTTTAGGCAATTGGAACATAGTAATCAAGTTGAATATTACTATGAATCGGACTTAGAATTTCAAATGGCTAGAGAAGGATTTGAGATACTTAGGAATGTGTTTGGGTTAGATCCTACCAAAACACATGATGAACATATAGGTGATTTAGATACTATGGAGAATGAGGTTAGAAATCCAAGCCCACCAAGTACCCCACAAGTCCCACCATTGTCTGAGGCATACACACCACCCTTGACTTACCCGGAAGATGTAGAAGAGACTATAGGAACCCCAATAGAGGTAGAACCCTTGGACCAAACACAACTAGAGGATGTAGGTTTGAATACTTGTAGTCATAACCTTTCTTTTAGTTCTATGGAAGTTCCTAGTTTTGATGAACCGGAGCCTAAACCAAAACCGTTACCTAATCTTCCATCCTTAGATGTGAACTTAGGAATTGAATTAGGTCCCGATCCACCCATCAAACCATGTAGTCCGGGTAATGTTAAGATTAAGGTAGTAGACTCTAGGCCATGTGGAGTGGAAGCTAACATAGGAGTGAACCATGACCTTACATACTTACATCACCCATTCATGATTGATCACAAGAAACATTATGGGTTTAAACCAGGTTTATTAGGTCAAGATGGATTCCCAACTAGGAATCTCTCGAAGTTGATAGAAGATGATCCCTTTCTAGGAGAAAATCTTAATCCGCCCACTAACCCAATTGAATTAGGTAAGGTTATGATGATAGGATCCCGCACCTTTGAGCATATAATTCACCCGTCACTCTTTCCTCACGTGGCATATTTCCACCCTAAGGGTGTGTATCGCTACTTTCACCCACACTTAATCCTAAGTGTAGGGAAAACCTCCCCTATTTCCGTTAAATAAGGGTAGAGTCAGGCTCGTGACTCGAACAAAAACAAGCGCTTCTTGGGAGGCAACCCAAGCTTTATTTGCTTTGTGTGTTTATTTTTTGTTTGTTTGATTTTATTTGCTTCCGTATGTGTGTTTAATTTTTATTATTATTGACTCATGTTCAAAACTAAATTGTGAAAATGCTTTATCTTGTTTTTAACTTCGTCTTAACTACATATAAAGGTATTTTGCAAAAGTTAAGTGTAAGGGAAATCCAAATCGGTTTATTAGAACAAAAATGAACATGAATCGTAATAATATTAAATTAACATACATATTAGTATTTGTTTGAGTCAAATGCTTGTATCGAGTCATAATGATATTTTGCAGGAATTCCAGGAAGTAAGGTATAGGTTTTTCCAGAAATTTTCCGGAAACTTAACATGAGAATTCTGTCAGATCATTTCTGACGGCGTCAGGATTTACAACCTGACGGCGTCAGGTTTTAATTTTCAAAATTTTTGAAAGTTTTGTTTTCATAAAAAGTTTTTATTAAATCTCTAACTTATAATCTCCAGGAATCTGCAAAATTATCATTCCACAAGCATTATATCCTTATATAGAATTTATCCAGCCGATGTTATGCAGGTTTTCGTGTTTGTTTTCTCAGGTTTAACAGGTTATTTTGGACAAGAAGATGTATGTGGAATCAAGCTTTTGGCGATGCATTAGTCTTGGAGCTTCTACATCCTCTTGGAAGAAGATCTAACCATGTTACCACAGTATCCACCGAGCGAATCAGGGGAGTATTTGATTTCATTTGTTTACCTTATTTACTTTTACATCTTGTTATTTGAACATTGGGGACAATGTTCATCTTAAGTGTAAGGGGGGGGGGGTAAAATACGATACTTTAGAAAATACAATTGCACTTGATTTTTGTTTGTTTAATGGTAAATGTGTAATAAAACTGAGATAAATACCTGTTAGGACAATTTTAGTGCCAAATTTAAAATTTTTTACAACATTTAGGAGTAAAACTTTGATCTTAATGAGCGTCTCATGGATAGGAGTTATATGACTAGAACAAAAACCGTACCACTAAAAAATTTTCCACCCCCAAATATGTGAGGTTCGCCCCTAGAATTGGTAGGAAAAGCATTTATGCTATGATGTGTGTACCGGTAGCACTTAGATTCTAGAACTTGCGTTAGGACCATTCCGAGGCCACAAGTGAGACTATATTCGTGTAGTTAGATTTACTACATGATAAGAGGCATTAGGATTAACCCATTGTTTTACACCTGTGTTTTTGTTATAATTACGTTGGCTACATTGGTCAAGTAATTCTCCCACACCCTTTGCGTTGTACTCATTTTTAGTACACGATACCCCTAGTACACCCCTGATTCTCTGAAGTATCGTACTTTTACCCCCTTACACTTAAGATGAACATTGTCCCCAATGTTCAAATAACAAGATGTAAAAGTAAATATGGTAAAAGAATGAAATCAAATACTCCCCTGATTCGTTTGGTGGATAAAGAGGTAACATGGTTAGATCTTCTTCCAAGGTAACGTTGAAGCTCCAAGACTAATGCATCGCCAAAAGCTAGATTCCACATACATCTCCTTGTCCAAAATAACCTGTTAAACCTGAGAAAACAAACACGAAAACCTGCATAACATCGGCGGGATAAATCTATATAGGGATATAATGCTTGTGGAATGATTATTTTGCAGATTCCTGGAGTTTATAAGTTAGAGATTTAATAAAAACTTTTTATGATTCCGGTAGAAAAACAAAACTTTCAAAAATTTCAGAAAATTAAAACCTGACGCCGTTAGGTTGTAAGGCCTGACGCCGTCAGAAATGATCTGACAGAATTCTCATGTTAAGTTTCCGGAAAATTTCTGGAAAAAACCTATACCTTACTTCCTGGAATTCCTGCAAAACATCATTATGACTCGATACAAGCATTTGACTCAAACAATTACTAATATGTATGTTAATTTATTATTGTTACGATTCATGTTCATTTGTTCTAATAAACCGATTTGGATTTCCCTTACACTTATCTTTTTGAAAATACCTTTATATGTAGTTAAGACGAAGTTAAAAACAAGATAAAGCATTTTCACAATTTAGTTTTGAACATGAATCAATAATAATAAAAATTAAACATACATACCGAAGCAAATAAAATCAAACAAACAAATAAATAAACACACAAAGCAAATAAAGCTTGGGTTGCCTCCCAAGAAGCGCTTTTCTTTATTAACGAGTCTTGTAGCTAGACTCAAAGTCAGGCTTATCTAGTGTCGCTTATGCTCACGTATCCGAGTGTGAGCCATCTAATTGTTGCCTTATCCTTCTTGTATTCATCATTCAGCTCCAGACATCCATGATAATATCTCTTATTTTTCTCATGTGGATATTTGAGCCCCTTTCTCTTATCATTCTCACTTAACAAGTCAATAGGCACAAGTCTATTGCAAGATTCAATGGAGAAGTTCTTAAACCTAGGATGTGATCGGGGCATTTGGTAAACAAAATCTTCATCCCCATCCGAGAATGTAATTAACCCGTCCACAAGTTTTTCGTCAAGGTTGGTCAACCTTTTGAAGGGTTCTCCAAAAATGACTTGGGTTAATTTGTTATCAATAAATTCTCCTAAGTTCTCCATAACCATAAAATCCACCAAATACACAAAACTTCCTACGAATACGTGTAGTGGCTTAATCCTAGCAACAATATTATCTCCTTGATATTCTAGCTCATCTACCATGATTTTATTATAATTAGCGCGAGAGATAATGTTCAAAGGCAAAGATGAGTTAAGATAAGCATGAAAACTATGATAACCAATCTTACATGGAAATTGCATGTTGAAGAGGCTATCCTTCTCGATCTTAGTCCTAGGGTCAACATACTTAAAGGGATCAATTTCCTCTTTTCTTCATTCCTCGTTAACCACTTCTCCATCACCAGCATCCTCATCGGAGTCTGAGTCGTAAAATGGACTAACTGCATAGTCATTCTCATGGTCAGACTCCTCCATCTCAGAATTGTTACCAAAGTGGTGGTCGGGTGAAAGGTTGTTGTTTTCTACGATGGGGGCGGGAACGGGTAGTTGGAAGTTTGCACGGCGGAAAATACGAATAACAGGGATCACGCGATCACTATTACTCATGAGGTAGGTGGAAGGTGTCACAAACAAAAGTACAAAGAAATAAGATAGACTAAAGAAAACTGTAACACCCCCAATTTCGTGATATGCAGCGGAATTCAAATTGGGTGTTACTTCATGGTACAACAGTTGAATAGTAGAAAACGATCACTAATTTGGTCGTTTTAAAAGATTTATCATTCGAATATCAGAGTTTACAAAATGAGGTCCCAGTGGTTCCAAAGTTTATTAAATAGGTTTTCGAATGATAGTAAAATTTATAGCCTTCAAAAGTATCCGTGCTCCTCCGTGCCATCCTTGCTCATTATGGACCTGAGATAAATACATGCTAAAAGCGTCAACACAAAGGTTGGTGAGTTCATAGAGTTTGTAGTTGAAAACTGTTGATTTACAAAATCAAAGAGTTTGTGAGTAAATATTGTTGATTTCCAAAATCAAAGATTTTAGGAGTCCATAGTAGTTGTAATTAAATAGTTGTTTATCAAAATCATGAGTGAGTAATACCATAGTGTTTATAGTTAAACCAGTTGCTTGTCAAAATCAAAGTGTGAGTAAATTCATAGAGTGTTCATAAAATCAGTTGATTTTCAATAGTTTTCATGTTTAGGTAATAATTGTAACTAATACAATTATTAATAAAACAAGCGATGGGTTACGATATTATACACCCATAGTTGGTTTGTTATAAAATCGGTAGTAGGTTTGTTATATACTCATAGTTCGTTGGTTAGCCCTAACCGAGTCAACACAAAATAGTTATTGTTTGCCAAGTAGTGATTTTCTGCTATATAGTAAATACAAGTTCACGTTTGATAAAATAATGGTAATACTGTATCATGACTACAGTATCGTTCTATTGCTCTAAGCCTCATGAAACTCAACGCTTAACAGGCATCAAATATGATGTAAAGTATATAGGCCCTCAGGATGGGTATTTGCCAATAACCCATAAGTTGGTTTAAATAAGGTGCGCTTGGGTGGCTCATCCTAGCAGACCCAAACGGGGATTGTCAGTCCCAAATAGATCTATTCACAATTATTTACGTTCACTCGTGAGTGATTAAGGTTCATGAAATGAGGGACTTCGAACATGGCAATAAAGGTAAACTTAGGCAATAGTGAATCAGGTATAGCATACAGTTGAAAATCATTTGTAATTATGTTTATAGCAGGTATCTCTTCATGAGATATAAAAGTGTATAAAATGGATTCATAACTCATAATATTTTGTAAAGGTTTAAAAGTACTTTTATAATTAAAAGCAAGTATTACGTCTCAATAACGAGTAGAGCGTTTCATCAATTAAGTACATTGTTTAAAGTAAACCAGTAAAGTTTATATGTGAAGCGAACATGTATCGCTTTCAAAAGTAATTCAAAGTAGATAAAAGAGTAGTCTATGAAACTCACAGTAGTATGTAAACAGTTAAAAGTACTTACGAATAAGTATAAAACATTGTATTTGAGCATGTATCTCCCCCAAAGAGTTTATAAAACAGTAAACAAGAAAAGTGGGGCTATGAACTCACTTGGATGTCTTGAACGGTTGATTGAATTGTAAGCTTGAAATAGATTCACACGTAACCTGAATAGTAATAACGTTGAGATTTCGTTATAATACTAATAATGAATGTGATGAGAAAATCGTACAACGATTTGATACGTGATGTGAGCGTGAATGGTTTAGGATTCTTGGCATCTACGAATAATATTCTAACAATATTATCCAGAAGTCATAGAAGTTGTTGTCTCGGAATGAGTGGAACGGAACGTGGGTTCAAGGTTGTGATGTTCGTTAGGAATCGGGAACTTAGGTTTCGTACTCGGGTTTGGAATAATCACCAAAATGTGATGGTAAATAAGAAAATCATTTCTTGGATTTAAAATATGTTATTGACTTAATCAGACCTTAAGGGTTCATAAAAGTTACACTTTATACTCTAACGGTGTAGGTTTTGCACTGTTAGTCCCTTGTTAATCAAAGTTACATTTTCAACCTTGCATTTATCAAAAATGATATTTAGACACCTTGGGTTCCTAAATATTCCATTTCTATCCTTAATTTATGGTTTTAACAGTTTTGGTACTTATTTATGAGCATTTACACTTTTAGTCCCTTAACTTTGGTTAAATGACAGTTTATACCTTCAGGTTTTAAAATTGACAAAAACAGTCCCTGAGTATCTATTAGATCCCAAAATCAGTCCTTGATTCAAAATCGGTTGTACTTTGGCAATAAATACCCTTAAAACATTTTAATTTGACAATATGATCCTTGTTTAAAATTACTAAATGTCAACTTTTGGGCAACTTTGGATAGTTATTTCGGCTTAGTGGCTTGATGGTTTTTCGCTGTCCTTGACTCTAATTAAAGTCTGCTGGTTGGTCTAAATATGGGTTCGAGTTTGAGGTCCTAAGGTTAAACAACGAAGTTGCAATTTACTCTTGAAGTTGGGTGTTGAGTCGAGTGAGGATAGAAAAAAAAAATAAGTTTCTAAGTCTGCTTATTACAAGCGACTTGGTGGATTTTTCTAGACTGAATATCTTTTTCGATTCACAATCATTTTCAATGATTCTTGGGGCAAATTAAATTTAGCTGGGTGGTCTACAACGAGGTCGAAATCTGGAATTTTTGTTGGTCTTATGGGTTCGAACTAGAGGCTTAAACTTGGGGGTTCGCTGAGTACAAACCACATGAAATAACAAAAGGCTGGAAATTTGCGTCTTTTTGCAGTGAGATGGACCAAACTTTGAATCAAGTTTCCCGCTTCGTTTCTCAACCGTTTTACTTGATTCTTTTTGCTATGGGTAGCTAGCTGGGTCAACTTTGGGTAGGAAGAAGAATTGGAACTTTTGAAGGTCGTTTAGTGGTCGAATGATAGGCTAGAAGTTGGGTCTTTGAGGCTGTGCGACAGAGAACAAAAGAAAGAAAAAGAAAAACTGTTTTTGCGTAGTTGCTTAGACGTGATGTTTGATTTCTTTTAGAGGGTCAATATGGTGTTTAGTTCATCAAGTGGTTGATGTGTGTCGCGAAAATATAATATGCTCGTAAAAAAATGGTATACAAAACTTACAAAGGTTTGAATAGAATATGGGTTTTGTTCGATTAGAGTATGGCTGGGATTTACGACTCTCTCTTGGAAACGACACTTGGTCACAACAAAGTCTCCATGGCTTGTCCAACATTTGCTTGGTCCTTGTTTAGCTTCTCTCCTCTTCGACAGAAATAATGGCAGAACAGTGTGTTGGTTATTTGTTTGGGTTCGACTGGTATTCTCACAGCAGTAACGAGGTTTTTGTTGTGTGTTTTTTGTTTGGGTGAAAAACATGTATGGATTGTATGGTATGGTGAGAGTTTAAGAGTGTGTGTGTTTGCATGAGAGTTAGTCGAATTGCATGTATGCTTATATAGAGTTGTTCGGTTCATGCATGTGAAGTTCAAGTGGATTTCCTTTGTAGTTTAGCTCTTGTGCTTCATACGTTTATATTGTTGTGGCGTGAGAATGTGAGTTGAGTGTGTAAGAACATAGGGTGTGTAAGTGAACTTGTAAGAAATAAACATGGTCCTTGTTGTGTTGTGTTCGAACAAGGAAAGAATTAAAAGGGTAATCATGAAGTTTTTGTTTGAACTTGTTTGTTTTGGAGTCGATCAAAAGAAGAAACAAAAGATGAAGAGGGGACCGGTTGTGTGTGTAAGAGGGAAAGATAAGAGAATGGTACAAGGAGTGTGTAAGAGCTTGTAAGAAGTCACATGGTTTGGTCCTTCTTGTTTGGTCGACATAAGGAAAACAAAACAATATCAAGAGTCGGTTTTGTTTTATTTTTGATTTGTGATGGCATACGATAGATATGCATGGGTAATAATATAATAGAGAATGAGCACATGTTTGAAATATGTAGTCAATCTTAGTTGATGAATTTGGCAGCAGGAATTTAAGGAGACAAAAGGAAGGAAAAATTTGCATGGTGTTTGTCCTTTTGATCAATCTTGCACGCAAGAATTTATGGGATGACAAGAAAAGAGGACAAAGACACTATGTATTGTCAGTAAATAAACGAGGGTTGCTTGGGTCAGAAGTTGTACAGTAAACTTGGACGAAATATGATGAGTCAATGGAGTGTAAGAATAGTTGAGTGCGTCAGTGAGTAAAATGATTGTGATATTTGTTGGTGTTAGTCGGTATAAAGAACCAAAGGAGAAAGAGTCAAATGAAAGTTTTAAATATTTGTTTGGTGACATTAGAAGGTCAATTCCTTTTAATCTTTGTTGTTATTGTTTGAGTATACAAGTTATCAAAATGATGGAAGGAGTTTTTAACACAATCGTCTCGTTTAGTAATAATGTTGAATAAAAGCAAAAATTTAGCCCGTAAAAATGGTAATTTAAATTGTGACGATAGATTTGTCTTCGTTTACTATTTACGAATGGAAGGGAAATTTACGGGATGTTATAAAAACCAAGAAAAATAAAATAAAAAATCTCACTAGAAAGGAATCTAGTGAGTAGACCTAATAAAATAAAAATTCAACCTAAACAATAACTATTCCCCGGCAGTGGCGCCAAAAACTTGATGCGTGGTTTTGCGACCTTACAACAGGTTTTACCTCTCGAGGGATCTCAAGAGGCTTGCAATCCCCACCAGGCAGTGTACCTGACCGATGTAGTGTAGTGTAGTGGCAAGTACCGGGGGATTGATCGTTCTCTAGGGGAATAGTGTCGTTAGGATTGAAAAACTACTCTAATAGGTCTAAGGGTGAAGGAAGATTCTTTTTGTATTTTTATATTTTATGGAAAGCAAGTAAAATCTCGGGTTTGAAGGAGTGGGCGGAATTAGTTGCTAGTCAACTGACCCAAATAACTACAATTGCAAATAAAATAAAATAACTGAAAATGAAAAGGTTGTGAAACTTATATGGAGAGAAATGTGTTTACTTAGATTTCCTTACTCCCTAACTATCTTTTACCGGTTGATTAGTGTGTATTAATTGCGTGGATGACGGGTGTATTCCTTAATACCAATCGTGGGCTGGCGTACGTACTTCCCCAACTCTATAAGCTCCTACTTCACTCCTATGTCGAGCCGGCTAAGAAGCTCCTAACATGGGATCACTAGAATTCGCTCATGCATTAAATACAACCATAAAAACCTTAGTACGCATTGGTTCATGTTTCTTAAGACGTTCAAGCAAGTTACCGTATAGGAAGTTAGCCAGTTTTCTTAAGCCTAACATCGATAAACAATCATCCAATACAATTAATAACACACCAACAACTAATAATCAATAGTTAGGTTTCATTAGATCTAAGCAAACACAAGATAAATCTAGCCTAGCATGTTAATTAAAAGACAAGAACAAGATATAATCAAACAACACGTAGACATATTGAATGATTAAGTGATTACTTATCTTCAATTAAACATGGGAGATCCAAGGGTATAAAACCCTTAAAAATGGCAGAAAATTCGTCTTAGGGTTTCTCCTCACAAAGTTGCACACTAATTACTAAAAATTGCAAAACTATATATAGAGTTTAGGGTCTGACGGCGTCACGTTGTAGGAGGTGACGCCGTCACCTCGCCGCGGCTAGGGTTCCCGGATGGTCTTCCTGACGCCGTCCCTCTTTAATCCTCCAAAATCCGCTCTGGCGCGTCAAGGGTTGACGCCGTCAAAATTATGCTTGACGCCGTCTCTCTTTAACTTAAATCGTGACGACCTTGATCACCTTAAAGGGTGACGCCGTCAGATTTCCATTGTAAAACTCTCTGGCGCGTCACGAGTATTTTGTCATATCCACCTCTTTTGCCAAGCCGTGACGCCGTCAGGAGCAATCCTTGACGCCGTCACGTGTACTTTTCCAGCAGCTTTGGAGACTTTGTCGTTTTCTTCACTTTTATGCTCCAAAAACGTCCAAAATGCTCCCTTTTCCAGATTTCTTCTCCAAAGTACCTAAAATGACAAAAGGAACGATTTAGGGCAATATTTGATCAAATAAATACGATTTAGGGCTTAAATGACCCCCTAAAAATGGTACACTTTTCGCTTCATCACCTAACAATCCAGTCATCACAAGACAAAAACTTCACTCAGATAGTGAACACTGCATGTATGCACTCACTGTCTGTCAATCTGAACCTTAAAACATCAAAGAAGCCCTTACATACGACAACTGGATTGAATCCATGCAAGAAGAGTTGGAACAATTCAAACGTTTGGAAGTTTGGGAATTAGTTGAAAGACCAGATGGAGTTTATGTTGTTGGATTGAAATGGATTTGGAAGCACAAGCTAGGTGCAGATGGTACAGTGATTCGTAACAAGACCCGACTGGTAGCTAAAGGGTATAGCCAAGAAGAGGGTATTGACTTCGAGGAATCGTTTGCTCCAGTAGCTCGGATTGAGGCAGTTCGAATGTTTCTGGCATACGCAGCCCACAAGAACATCACAGTCTATCAGATGGATGTGAAGACGGCATTTCTCAATGGACAACTCCGAGAAGAGGTGTACGTGTCACAACCAGAAGGCTTCGTGGACCCAGATCATCCAAACCATGTATATCGGCTTAAGAAAGCACTATACGGCCTTAAACAAGCCCCGAGGGCATGGTACGATAAACTGTCTACATTTCTCCTTGCTAATCATTTTACCATTGGAACTGTTGACCCGACTTTATTTATACAAACACACGGGGACGACATTCTCATTGTTAAAATTTATGTGGATGATATTATTTTTGGCTCAACCAATAAAAAATATTCAAACGCTTTTTCTAAACTGATGAAACAAAACTTTGAGATGTCTATGATGGGTGAACTTAACTTCTTTCTAGGATTGCAAGTTCATCAATCACCCCGTGGTATATTTCTAAGTCAGTCAAAATATGCTCAGGAAATCCTGGAAAAGCATGGTATGACCAGCTGTGACACCTATAATACCCCAATGTCCTCCTCATCCCCGAAGCTAGATGCTGACATACATGGGACACCCATTGATCCTACGAAGTATCGTAGTATGATTGGTTCGATCATGTATCTCACGGCTAGCAGACCGGATGTTGTATTTGCCACATATCTTTGCTCCCGATATCAGTCTAGACCGACTGAACGGCATTTGTCAGCCGTTAAAAGAATCCTTAGATACATAAAGGGAACCATTAATTTGGGGATCTGGTATCCAAAGGATTATGGGTTTGAACTTGTTGCATTTTCAGACGCTGACCATGCAGGGTGCTTAGACACAAGGAAAAGTACATCCGGAGGAACACAGTTTTTGGGTGACAAGCTAGTCTCTTGGCAGTCAAAGAAGCAAGATTGTACCTCCCTGTCTTCAACAGAATCTGAGTATGTAGCCATGTCTGCCTGTTGTGCTCAAATCATCTGGATGAGATCACAACTGATGGACTACGGTTACACATTCAACAAGATTCCGATGTATTGCAACTCCAAGAGTGCCATTGCCATTTCATGCAACACAGTACAGCATTCGAAGTCCAAGCATATTGATCTCTGATACCATTTCATCAAGGAACACGTGGAAAAGGGTACTGTTGAATTATACTTTGTGGGAACTGAACACCAACTGGCGGATCTGTTCACAAAAGCCTTGCCTCATGCAAGATTTGTGGATCTGGTTCACCGGATTGGTATGAGATGTTTGACGCCAAATGATTTAGAAAAATTTCTCAAAAACAACTAAACAAAGTCAAACATCAAAACTATCTTTGTAAATATCTTCAAAAAAAAAAAAAAAAAAAAAATGTGTGCAAGTACAAACCCTTATTCAACATTTTGTTCAACCATCTTTATTTATTTTTGAACAAAAAAAAAGGTGGCTGCGGGAGGCCGCTTTTGGGCAGCATTAGGGCCCGCCAGAGCTGCAGGGCCAGAGGCGGAGCAGGGAGGACCTCAGGAACCTCCGGCTGCTGCTCCTGCCGACGAGGAGGTGCCACAGGCACCAGTACCCCCACGCACCATTGGCCAGAGACTTGAGGCAGTCGAGGGAGAGTTGAGAGCCCTAAGGAGGGACTCTGAGTGGGTGGTTAGGAGTGTGAGCAGACTATTAGAGCAGCAGGGTATTACACACGTTCGTCCAGATGGTACTGAGGTTGCGGGAGTGACACGTGCATACGAGCGCAGAGTCCGCCAGAGGACTGATGGAGCCAGCACTTCCGGGACCCATCCAGACGACCTTGCTCACCCATGATCTTACTCTCTTGATTTTACAGACATTGTTCCACACATTATTATTATTATTATTTTTTTGGATTGTACTGATCACTATTCTCATGTTTATATTTAATGTTTCAGTTTATATTTCTTGTTATATCTGATGAAGACTGGCATTAAGTTCAGCATGAGAGTACGAGAGGACGTGAGAGATTAAACCGTGGAACGAATCATTTTACAACAGACTGTTATCAGTCTGTTTGGTTACTACATACGCCGTATCTGCTTAAACAGATGCGACGCATCCTATCCTTTACTTCGTTTTATTTTGTTTCCAGGCCCGCATGAGGATACGGCGCATCTCCATCCTGAGATGCGACGCATCTCCTGCAATGGTCATATCTTATTTTATTTTTCTGCATTTTTATTTTCGACTTTAAAACTCTTTATCAGTTTATTTTAATGCGGCGCATCCCTGGTTAAGGATGCGGCGCATCTTTATTCTGATCCGTATTTATTCCAGGCTCGATACGGCGTATCTTCTTCCATAAGATACGGCGCATCGACTGACCTGATGATTTTCAGTTTTTATTTTTTAAGTTTTATTTTTCCTAACTACTAATGTATTACGCAAGTTTGAACCTTTCTTATCTTAGGTGTGTTTTAAAGCGTTGGTGGTATTATAGTTTCCTGGATTTCCTGTGGATACATCAAGTATGAAGCTTTAACGTTCTAATCCACAAGAAAGATGATTTTTGCTCTTATACTAATGGAGGATCATACCGAGCAAATCTCAGGGGAGTTTTTCTGTTCTAATTCTTTTATTTTCCAGTTTTTAACCTTTTATACAAACAACGAGGACGTTGTTTAACTTAAGTGGGGGGATTGGAGAATTAGAACACTTAACACTTACTTGTCCTAAACTTTTTCAAAAATTATGCTTAAAATGTGCTTAATATATCAAACTTAAAAAAAATTTAGCATGTTTTTGTTTAAGATCTAAGTTGCATAGCTGCACACATGACGTTATTTTCAAAAATTGTGATTTTCCAAAATTCACAAATCTATGAGTGTGCCGGTGACTTGTAAACTTTAGAACTTGGCTTGTATACTATTCGAGACCACCATAATGAGTATTATTGATATAATTGGAGTGACTTGTCTAACTTGGTAAATTTCTAGGATTTCACCCAAAAAGCCTATATATGTTTTGTGTTATTAACTAACTACACTGGTTAGTTAACCCCCGTATAAACCCTTTTGTTACTCTCATTTTTAGAGTAAGATACCCCTAGAAAAACCCTCAGAGCCATTCCTTTCGTTTCTTACACCTATGTTTAAAATGTTTCGTTACACCCTTACACCTTAGCCTACCCTGTAGATTAGAATCCGTGGTTGGTTAATTGCTATAGGCAAAGTGTGTTTCCTTACATTACCTGTGTTCGCGTGCGTAATTCATTATCTATGGTTAGGTCGGGAAATTGCACAATGCAATTGGAGTGAAAGTAAATATTATATATTTTTGAGTTTATTTTTCGTGTGTTTACTACTTTCACTATTACCGTTATTTCTGAAAGTATGAAAAGTATGGAAAAATTATCCGGAAAGAAAGTTGTAGTGATGTGGTGAAATTTTACACATCTATGTTTATGTTTCAAGTTTAAAAAAAAAAAAAAAAAAAAAAAAAAAAAAAAAAAAAAAAAAATCGGAAAAAAATAAGAAAAGAAAAAGAAAGAAAGAAAAGTTGGAAGTTAGTTTTAACCAACTTATGTAAAGTTATGTAAGTGGTCGATATCACCACTATTTGTTGTACTATATTTATAGATTGAATGGGAATTGGCAGTTATGGGAACGCCAATTAAGGTTTATTCTTTGATTAAGATCTTGTTGAGTATAATTCGTGTCTACCTAAAGCGTGTGTTTCAAGTGTTAAAGCGTGAGTTATTCTATGATATGAGTCTTATTCATGGGATGGTTGGGATAGTGATTAACCACACTTAGGATTTTAATTTATTTGTTTTGTTTATTTTTATTTTTGCACCAATTTATATCCCAAATGTTATCCATACCCTTTATTATTCTTTATCCAACCAAACCTTTGATTTATTGAGATTAGGGATTTGAGCAATCTTAAGTATCGTAGTCGTGGATTCGGCTATGTATTTATGATTTTGTCGCCCTTTTTGATATATTATTATTGGTGAAGTTTGGACCTATCTTTAGCCTATTCGAGTTAAGGATTTGAGCAATTGCAAGTATCGTGTTCGTGGATTCGATCATGTATTTGTAATTTTGTCGCCTTTTCTGGAATTTGAGATCGATAGTGAAAAGAGAATAATTAACCCTTAAGCCTAAAAACCCTTTTTACCGCTTTAGACTTGTTATTCCTTAGCTTTAGTGGTGGAGATGTGTATACTTGCCAAGCTTATGATAGAATATTCGTCACGACTGGACAGTTAAACGATTAGATTTGCTTTTATCAATCTATTTTATTTTACTTCTAATTCGTTAAGTGTTTAGTTGTGTGATTATGAAATAAACGAAATGCCCGCCATTTGTTCAAAATGTTGAACAAAATGCCCGCAGCCATCTTTATTTATTTTTGAAAAAAAAAAAGGTGGCTGCGGGAGGCCGCTTTTGGGCAGCATTAGGGCCCGCCAGAGCTGCAGGGCCAGAGGCGGAGCAGGGAGGACCTCAGGAACCTCCGGCTGCTGCTCCTGCCGACGAGGAGGTGCCACAGGCACCAGTACCCCCACGCACCATTGGCCAGAGACTTGAGGCAGTCGAGGGAGAGTTGAGAGCCCTGAGGAGGGACTCTGAGTGGGTGGTTAGGAGTGTGAGCAGACTATTAGAGCAGCAGGGTATTACACACGTTCGTCCAGATGGTACTGAGGTTGCGGGAGTGACACGTGCATACGAGCGCAGAGTCCGCCAGAGGACTGATGGAGCCAGCACTTCCGGGACCCATCCAGACGACCTTGCTCACCCATGATCTTACTCTCTTGATTTTACAGACATTGTTCCACACATTATTATTATTATTATTATTATTTTGGATTGTACTGATCACTATTCTCATGTATATATTTAATGTTTCAGTTTATATTTCTTGTTATATCTGATGAAGACTGGCATTAAGTTCAGCATGAGAGTACGAGAGGACGTGAGAGATTAAACCGTGGAACGAGTCATTTTACAACAGACTGTTATCAGTCTGTTTGGTTACTACATGCGCCGTATCTGCTTAAACAGATGCGACGCATCCTATCCTTTACTTCGTTTTATTTTGTTTCCAGGCCCGCATGAGGATACGGCGCATCTCCATCCTGAGATGCGACGCATCTCCTGCAATGGTCATATCTTATTTTATTTTTCTGCATTTTTATTTTCGACTTTAAAACTCTTTATCAGTTTATTTTAATGCGGCGCATCCCTGGTTAAGGATGCGGCGCATCTTTATTCTGATCCGTATTTATTCCAGGCTCGATACGGCGTATCTTCTTCCATAAGATACGGCGCATCGACTGACCTGATGATTTTCAGTTTTTATTTTTTAAGTTTTATTTTTCCTAACTACTAATGTATTACGCAAGTTTGAACCTTTCTTATCTTAGGTGTGTTTTAAAGCGTTGGTGGTATTATAGTTTCCTGGATTTCCTGTGGATACATCAAGTATGAAGCTTTAACGTTCTAATCCACAAGAAAGATGATTTTTGCTCTTATACTAATGGAGGATCATACCGAGCAAATCTCAGGGGAGTTTTTCTGTTCTAATTCTTTTATTTTCCAGTTTTTAACCTTTTATACAAACAACGAGGACGTTGTTTAACTTAAGTGGGGGGATTGGAGAATTAGAACACTTAACACTTACTTGTCCTAAACTTTTTCAAAAATTATGCTTAAAATGTGCTTAATATATCAAACTTAAAAAAAATTTAGCATGTTTTTGTTTAAGATCTAAGTTGCATAGCTGCACACATGACGTTATTTTCAAAAATTGTGATTTTCCAAAATTCACAAATCTATGAGTGTGCCGGTGACTTGTAAACTTTAGAACTTGGCTTGTATACTATTCGAGACCACCATAATGAGTATTATTGATATAATTGGAGTGACTTGTCTAACTTGGTAAATTTCTAGGATTTCACCCAAAAAGCCTATATATGTTTTGTGTTATTAACTAACTACACTGGTTAGTTAACCCCCGTATAAACCCTTTTGTTACTCTCATTTTTAGAGTAAGATACCCCTAGAAAAACCCTCAGAGCCATTCCTTTCGTTTCTTACACCTATGTTTAAAATGTTTCGTTACACCCTTACACCTTAGCCTACCCTGTAGATTAGAATCCGTGGTTGGTTAATTGCTATAGGCAAAGTGTGTTTCCTTACATTACCTGTGTTCGCGTGCGTAATTCATTATCTATGGTTAGGTCGGGAAATTGCACAATGCAATTGGAGTGAAAGTAAATATTATATATTTTTGAGTTTATTTTTCGTGTGTTTACTACTTTCACTATTACCGTTATTTCTGAAAGTATGAAAAGTATGGAAAAATTATCCGGAAAGAAAGTTGTAGTGATGTGGTGAAATTTTACACATCTATGTTTATGTTTCAAGTTTAAAAAAAAAAAAAAAAAAAAAAAAAAAAAAAAAAAAAAAAAAAAAAATCGGAAAAAAATAAGAAAAGAAAAAGAAAGAAAGAAAAGTTGGAAGTTAGTTTTAACCAACTTATGTAAAGTTATGTAAGTGGTCGATATCACCACTATTTGTTGTACTATATTTATAGATTGAATGGGAATTGGCAGTTATGGGAACGCCAATTAAGGTTTATTCTTTGATTAAGATCTTGTTGAGTATAATTCGTGTCTACCTAAAGCGTGTGTTTCAAGTGTTAAAGCGTGAGTTATTCTATGATATGAGTCTTATTCATGGGATGGTTGGGATAGTGATTAACCACACTTAGGATTTTAATTTATTTGTTTTGTTTATTTTTATTTTTGCACCAATTTATATCCCAAATGTTATCCATACCCTTTATTATTCTTTATCCAACCAAACCTTTGATTTATTGAGATTAGGGATTTGAGCAATCTTAAGTATCGTAGTCGTGGATTCGGCTATGTATTTATGATTTTGTCGCCCTTTTTGATATATTATTATTGGTGAAGTTTGGACCTATCTTTAGCCTATTCGAGTTAAGGATTTGAGCAATTGCAAGTATCGTGTTCGTGGATTCGATCATGTATTTGTAATTTTGTCGCCTTTTCTGGAATTTGAGATCGATAGTGAAAAGAGAATAATTAACCCTTAAGCCTAAAAACCCTTTTTACCGCTTTAGACTTGTTATTCCTTAGCTTTAGTGGTGGAGATGTGTATACTTGCCAAGCTTATGATAGAATATTCGTCACGACTGGACAGTTAAACGATTAGATTTGCTTTTATCAACTTATTTTATTTTACTTCTAATTCGTTAAGTGTTTAGTTGTGTGATTATGAAATAAACGAATACATGCTTAAATATAAAATAAATCCTAACATCTTTTAGGATACATTTTCATAAGAGAAATTCTAAGGTTTACTTGGGGACAAGTAAAGTTCAAGTGGGGGGATATTTGATGAACTCAAATAAGTACATTTTATTACTATCATTTATCCTATTAAATTGACTTGTTTTACTATATTATGTATGAGGATTGATACTTAATCGTTTACTTTTGTAATTCTCAGGTAAAAACAAGCATTTGGTGAAACTTAGCGATATTTGACTGATTATGGAGCAAAACATGCATAAAGTTAAGAGTCTACTGAAATGAAGAAGATCAAGACTAATCTGCTCCAGATGCGCCGCATCTCACTCATGACATGCGCCGCATCTCTATCAAGATATCACCAGATACGATCCAAGATACAAGAGGACATGCGCCGCATCTAATCATGGAGTTACGCCGCATCTTCTGGCGGTGTACGAATATTCCTGAATATTATAATCTTGGACCCCACGCGAAGTTATGTACATGCGCCGCATCTCTTCCTTAGATGCGCCGCATCTTCCCTCAGACAGAAACTATAAATACCCCAAGACCAGACGAATTTCGAGAAAAAATATATAAGTTTCGAAGACCGAACAGAAGAACCAAAGGACGAATTCAGTCAAGGAGGCAGCACAAGACACACCCAAATCAAAGATACAAGAGCTGTAAGAAGGTGCTGCATGTGTTTAATTCATTAAGTAGTTTTGTTTTATTGTGTTAGCAAACTTTAATTCATCAGGATTGGTGGCTTGTGTAATGTGACAACGAAAGATTGCACTCCCTTTAATACTTGCTTTCCCATCAATTAAAGTTTATATGTTGATGTCTTTGGTTACTACTTATTAGTGCATTGATAACCTCTGTGTTTATTAGTGGCTTGCGGGCATTTGACTGCGGGACATAATGTGGCTCCCACGGTTATTACTAAATTGATCACTTAGGAATAACTTTTAGACATAAGTAATCATTAAGGGTTTACTCGCCGATAAGAATAGGACCAACGAGAAAGGGTTAACTACATACACTTCATATAAAGCTATCAATAAAACAAGTGACAAACTACTTAATCATAAGGACAAGCCCTCTTATTGTCTCGAGTATCTATCTGTGTACGTGTGTGCTACTTGCTGATTCGTGCCTATTGGTTTATTTTATTATTTAATTGCAAACAAATCGTGCCAGTCTCTCAGGCTGAAACCCCCTTGCGTTAGGATATTAAAATACTGATTAGAATAACGAGATAATACGTTCCACTCTTAGTGATCGACACTCTACTTACCATTATATTCATACTGACCGGGTACACTGCTCGTTAAGTGTGTGTGTTATTGATAAGTCGGCTAAATATAAATTTAAAACTTGAGTAGGCATTAAAACTGCTAAACCGCAACGACACATCACGCGCATCAGTTATGATGGTATATCCTAAGGCTTATTTGCTAAATGGTTAGGACTTTGATGGTAACAACAAAAGGTTAAAGGACCATAAGTGATTAATATTGAAAAATTGTTTGGTTAGGATTAAATGTGCTAAATATTGAGGTTAAGGGACTAATTGTGGAAAAAGGATAAAAGTTAAAAGTAAAGAATTAAATGTACTCTGCTATTCATTTACTTTCACTGCTATTCTTGTCTCTCGCATTTACTTCCACTCAACAACCCAATCAACGGCTAAAATTAATTCTGATCATCCGTTCAAGTTTTAACAAATCTGTGAGTGTTTTTATGAATATTATGTGATTATAACAAACGGTTTTCAAGGAATTAGAGATCCAACGGTGGATTTTGTATATAATGATTAGTCGAAATTCTAGGTCTTGCGTAGATTTGGGATTTTTAATCCTATGTGTTATGAACGATTATGACTGTACTTCTGTGCTTAGAACATGATTGTATAACATATATGCATGCTTAATCGTACCAGAAATCCATATGAATGCTTATTCTTGATTTTAGGGTTTATGTTCATAATTTGGGGAAAATCGAGTACGAATGTTTTGGTATAATTAGAGAGTTGTTGCGTTGTTGTTATGATGTGAATTGAACATATGTTGCCTCAGAATAAACCCAGAAACATTCATTAGTCGTTAATTGAAATTTAGGGTTTATGAAGAACACGATGCACATGCAGTTTGATTCTAGAGATTTTGTGGTTAAATCTTGTTATAACTTGGACAAAATGCGAAAAATAGCTATGTGAACCTATTGCAATTAGCGTGAGATCATTAATCTATGTTAAAATGAAATGCAAAATCTTGGTGAAAAAAATCGTCGTCAAAAGGGTTTCGGAATTTCTTGTATAAGATATTCTCGAATTTGCAATTGCTTTCGCAATTGCCATTGCTCTCGCAATTGGTGGTTGCTATCGCAAATGGTAAATGCTCTCGCAATTGAAAAACTTTTCTCGCAATTGGAATTTCTCTCGCATTTGAAAATTTTTCTCGCAATTGGAATTTCTCTCGCATTTGACAATTTTTCTCGCAATTGGACTTTCTCTCGCATTTGACAATTTTTCTCGCAATTGGTATTTTCTCTCGCAATTGGTAATTTCTCTCGCATTTGTCAAAGTTTCTCGCATTTGACAACTGCCTTCGAAATTACAAATTTCCAAAGAAATTACAAATTTCCTTAAGTCTTGTCAAATTAAAGAGAAGGTTTATTATGCAAATTAAAATGATCAATTCATAGATTAACGATTGCAAAAGTCATGTTAATAAAGGATGTTATGTGCAAACACTTAGTCTCAACTAATGCTAACACATATATCCTGCAAATTGGTTTCATAATGCTGTTTCAGATTATCCACAATGTCTTCACAACAACGACAACAACCACTTCCATTGATCACCAAAGCTGAATTATTCCCACAAGGATTCACGGCTAAGTATGGCAAGAACAATTCAAGAGTTGTCTTTGACAACATCAAGTGTGCTGAACCAAGTTGTCGCATTGTTATTGAAATCCTCAAAAGACACGAATGCCGTAGTATTTTGGAAGATTCAGATAGTATTCCTGAGTTATACATCCATCAGATGTGGAGCACTATCAAACCGGATGACAGTAACAAATTCTTCACATGCACTCTTGACAGAAAACAAGTCAAAGTCACACCAGCACATCTACGTGAAGCTTTATCTCTACCTAATCCACCGGATACCTCACGACAATACTGGCCTTCACCCACTGAACAAGACATTCTCAACTTTCTCATTGGCATTGGATATGATGTAGATCCCAATCTTCCACTCAACATTATCTCAAATATCAATGCCAAGTCCATTCCTCAACCTTGGAGAGCAATGTACTATATTCTGATTCGATCAGTATCTGGAAGAGACAGTGGTCACGAACATCCAAGACTTTCTCATGCTCAACTCTTCTGGGGAATTGTTACCAAACATGATCTTGATTTTGCTGCTATTATCTGGGAAGATCTTATGTTTCAAATGCATGCTCAGCATAGAAAACCATTGACTAAAATTCCATTTGTCCGTTACACTAAGTTGCTGATCAGTCTTCTCCTTGATAAGCATCATGATATTTCTAATCGACCTGAAGACAGAGAAAGACATGTGATAAAGATGGACACGGATTTCAAATCAGTATACTTTCCAAAGGATAGCACTCACAAACAAGGTCTTAAGCTGTTTGATGTTCTACTTACTGATGAGGTCAAGGAAACTCCTGCTTATGAAGATTACATTTAGGCTTATGAAAAGAAGCTTGTCGGCATCACTAAACTGACTGAGGGAACAGGTTCCTCCAAGACTCGTTCCAAAAGTAGTAGAGCTAGTAAAACTGGAAGTGCATCAAGTGCTTCAAAGAGACAACCCCCAAGCAAGAGGAGAATTATTAAGACTGCTCCAAAACCAAAAGTTGAAGACATTGGTATTCGTGATGAATCCTCTGAATCCTATGAAGACACTGAACCAGAATTGGAAATACTTAATGAGCAAGAAGCCGAGTTTCAAACAAAGCTTGACATAGAGAATGCTGCTAAGGCAAGTATTATTCAAAAGAAGATTGATGAAGAAAGAAGAGCATATCTACATAAGAGAGTAATGAGGGAATTGGAAGAAAAGAAGAAGGAAAAGATTGCTAAGGGAGCAGGAGCATCAGGAGTCACTCCAGCACCAGTTTTATCCCTGAATCCGGTTAATCAACCCGGTAACTCTAAAACTCCCACAGTTCAGCCAGATACGGTTAATCAACCCGATATGGCTACATCTACGGTTCCCCCTCCTCAATCAAGCTCGGTTAATCAACCCGACTTGGAAAATCAAACACAATCTGAATCAGAAAAGATAATCTTTACAGAAAATGAAATTTCAGATTCAATGTTTGATGACGTCCCACATCAAGAGGAGGTACATCATCAAGATAACACTGGGGAATGGGGAGATTCTGAGGAAGAGAAGGAAATTACTGGATTAAAGACTACTGAAGCTGCTAATGAGCTGGAGGAACTTGCTGAAACAGAAAGGAAAAGGAAGGAAGAAGAGGAAAGGAAACAAAAGGAGGATGAAGAAGCTGATAACTACATTATCTCTCCACTTCATGACCCTATGAATATTAATAAGTCTCCTCAACAAAAACCACGATATCAGACTCCTCCCATTCCTTCTCCCAAACCTATCACACCTCCTAATTTACCTCCCAAGCATCCAACTCCTCCAGAATCACCAAGTAATACTCCAAAACCTTCACCTTCATCTCACAGGGATCCTACACCTCCAAATTCTTCATCATCTATACCTTCACTCACTCCATCACCATCAAAGTCACCATCACACAAAGGCAAAGCAACAATGGCAGAAAGAATCAGAACAGTCATGAAAGGTAAACATGTCAGTAAAATCGCCAAAGTCACAAGAGTTGAAGTTCTCTCACCTATATCCAGGAAAATTAAGAAAGCAGCCAACTTGCTCAAGCAAGAAAAGAGAGCAAGTTGCAAGAACAAATGTCAGAGATGAAAAACCTTATCAAGGATCTGTCTGATCAAGTCAAGGAGATGCAGGAAACAAAGCAGAATATGGATGAGTTTCTTACTTTTGATATAGAAGATCATATCAAAAGTAAGACAAGACATTATGTCAAACGCTTCACTGCTGATCTACAGAAAAATATTAACGAGAATGTCAATACTCAACTTGATGTCAAGGTCAAAGAAGCAATCATCTCCAATTCTGGCTTCAAGCAACTTAAAGACTTCACCACTGAAGAACTCAAACTTGAACTTCTCAACAGATTCCATGCTATGACATCTCCTTCTCCTGAAGATATCAGTCTCATTAAGTCTATTGAAGCACATATTGAGAAGGTTTCTTGCAAAGTTGCTGCTGATAAGGGTAAAAGGATTCGTGATGACGACGATGAGGATCAAGATCCAAATCCCACACAGAAGAAACAAAAGAATGGGAGTGGATCTGGTATTCACATTCAGGAACCAACAGAACAGAAAACTTCTTCACCATCTCCAAATCATCAAGAATCTGGTCCAAAAGAAACTGAGCATCACTTTGAACACTTCATTAATGATGACATTGAGTTTCAACCTCAAGATGATCCACCCCAATCACCTCCAAAACCAGCAAAATCTAAACCTTCCAGCAGTAAGAAATCTTCTGAAGAACCAGCTGTGGTTACATGGTTAGATACTGACAAAGACTTACAAGGAAACGACTGGTTCGACCATCTTGCAAAGGCTCAAATCAACAACGACGAAGCTTCAAAAATAGAAGATAGCACGTTTGAATACACTCAGAAAGTCAAACATGCATTCAACATTAAGAAGATGACAAAAAGAGAGCTTCGTAGAGTAAAAAATGATGCCTTCACTCTTTTAAAAGATAAATCTGCAAGTGCTGCTGAGTTGGAATATCATCTGGAGAACATTGCTAGGGCATTATCCAAAGACTTCGATTGGACAAATCCAGATGTATTCAGGGAAGGTGGTCTTGACAGTAAGAAACGTCCATACATCACTGACTGGACAAAACCACTTCCTGTGATACGACCATACCATGGAATGTCAGAAATTCCATTCGCATTCTTCTTCAATCAAGATCTGGAACTACTCGTACATGGGGCTTCCAGTAAAGTCAAATATGCTACCTCAATCACATTCACTCCTGCTGCGAACTACACCAATCCTGCCATTGAGGAAGAAGCTAGACACCGTAAACTCTTCATCAACAAAATTGCAAAATATGATCGTGACGCTGAACTTGGAATTCACCACTGGTTTGACAAACGAAAGTCGTGGTACAAGTACAAGCTTGGCCTCATGGCATCTCGTGAAAAGGTGTTCAGTGATCTTCGTATCAAGGCGGTGCTTGATGCTAAGGGATCAAAAAAACTTGGCTAGACATTCATTTCTGAGATCTCTGTTCGCAGACAAGATGATCTTATTTACACGTTCAATGAAGCAGATTTTCCCGCACTCAATCTCAACGACATTGAAGATTTGTATTTGATGAAAGTACAAGGGAAGCTGAATCATCTTAATCCTACTCTTCTGTATGCGTTTAGCACGGCTATCTGTCACTTCATCAGAAGAACGGTTATCAAAGAACGTGTAGAGGATCTTCAGCTTGGAGTTGAAAGTTATCAGAAGAAGCTGAATCTTGAGGAACCCATGTTTACTCTTACTGACAACAAGGAGCCTCAGTACTTACTCAAAAACGACCCTGTATTCGGATTCGTCTACAGAAGTGCCACAAACACTAACCGTTTCATGCCACATAAAGAGATTCACAAGTTCTGTGATGACACTCTTAAGAATGTTCGAGATGGGTTAGTCACACGGGTTCAGGATCAAATATTGAAGAAGCACAAGAAATGGAATCATCATCAGCTTAGGCAAGTTAAGAATTTTATCTGGACAATCGAAGAAAGGCTCTACTGAAGGGATCAGATGAGGAGATTGGAAACATATGTTGGTGGTCGTTCTCCATTTCCCATCAGATTATTTCAGAGAACAGATCCACAATTCACCACTTTTGGCAAAGGCGGTTAATTGTAAGAATTTGATTTCAATATTCATTATTCATTCAAAATTCTTACTTATATATGACTGTTATATGACAACGGCTTGTGCACACATAACAGTGTACAACCCGAACCTCAAAGAAAGGACCCTGAGGTACGCTTCAGTGCCTCAATCCTAAAAAAGGAGCGAAAGCTTCTTACTTATGAGCAGAATTAAAACCAGAATGTTTTCTAAAGTTTTTTCAAACATTCTGCTCATAAGGACAAGTATTCCCTTGTTAAGGGGGAGTATTTGAAATATATAATCTTTGTTCAAAAAAAATTAAATGTTCTTGAAATTCTTCCCTAAAACTCAAAAACAGCATATTTTAATCATAAACGTTTTTTTTCCAAAAACATCATGAGTATGCTATTTTTGAGGGGGAGAAGTAAAAGATGATTAAAATATGAAGTCTCATTTGCTGGAATCTCTTGTGCTCAAACTCAGAATTGACCCTCGAATTGACGATAGGAAAAGTCAGTAGTCGAAAGGACATGTCCCGGACGGGTAATAATTTCAAGCCAGTTTATCTGGTGATGTAAGCGTGTCTCGCAAAGGACGTGTCTGAGTAGAATGTACCGATTTCGAGCGATAATCTTTGAATCTGATCTGGACGGGTAATAATTTCAAGCTAGTTTAACTGGTGATGTAAGCGTGTCTCGCGACGATCAGGTTCATTGAAAGTCTATCAATTCAAAAGTGCCTACTCTTTCCAGCATGTGCAAATTTCAAATTTATTACTTATGCGCACATGTTAAGGGGAGTCTTTCTGAAAATCATCAAACTCTCAAGGTGTCAACAAAATGTCTTTACAAATTAACGACACTTTGAGAGATTTTCAATGGTTTTGGTTTTATGGCATCATTAGGATAGTCATGGAGTTATAAGGTGACTAAGGTTAGGGAAAACCGTCCTATGATCCGCCAGAGCCGGAGGGATCTACCCAAGGACAATACCAATAGTTTAGAACTAGAAAAGTCCTAGGTATGATATAAAAAGGAGAAAATGAATGAACGGAGAAAGAAGGGGTTGAAGAATTAAAAAGAAAAGCAAAGAAAAGGGTGAAAAGAAATAGCCCTCCATTTGTTCAACCTTAGGGCAGACACCGGGTTCAATTCAAAATCTACTGGTTGATGAGCATCACCGGTATTGAAGACTAAAGACGTCATGGACCCAGTGATGCACTAATAAACCTTCTAAGCCACTCAAGTGTCTCTCAAAAGACATTTGTTTCATTCACACGGAGAACCCTTCATAATCTATCGGCCTCTCATTACGAGAGTGTTGATATTGAAAAGGAGGCTATCTGCTCCACGCCTCCGATGACCAAACAAATGTGCACTAATTGAGTCTAGAGCCATGAGATTCATGAAAGATCTCTTAGGTACACTTAGAATTACTCTGGTGTTCTACATCATGGGCATCAGTTGTAACTTAGGAAAGTGTCCTTCGCAGATCTTAGCAATCTGCCGAGAACATTCATGAGAGAAGTCACAATTTGTGATTATCAATAATTGAATGGAAATCCTGCCAGAACAACATCAAACAACTCTGACAGCAGGTCACTTCGGTAACTCCTTGTGGGTTACGCTTAGTGTTTGCTCCAAACGGTCTACAGTCGTGGGGTGATCTCCAGCGACTCACTGAATCGTGGGTACACTTCGGTGTGTCCGTGTTATCCCTTTCGGGGGAATCCGGTTCAGAACGGTCTAGGTTAGGATTTGAGAAAGTCTTCACACTATGCTGTTGATGATCTCAAATCTAAGCCTGTAAGTACCGGTTGGTTCGTGTTGTTGCTGCTGTTGCTGCTGCTGCTGCTGCTGAGGAGCTGGAGTTCGACCATCAAGACTCCATCATGTTCATATCTTGAAGAAATGTTCTCTCAAAGACTCAGTAACATCAAAAGTTCAACATATGATACAGTAAAGTCTAAAGTTCAAGCACTTCAACCTTTCTCAAGTCTTAAGATTGAAAAGTGAGAACATGTTGCAGAAAACAAGTCAAAGACATATGAGCATGATGGAGAAGACGAGAAGACATTGGAGATTGGCAGATCGAGACAACATCATATCATCCTAAAACAAGAACAAAGAAACAAAGATTATAAAGACGTCAGAAGCCAATGAAGCAAAGATGACGTCAAGCAACATTGATGACCAAGACTTAGGGGGAGATTGTTAGGAACACGTTTTATTTATAATTCAAGTCTAGGTCAATTCCGATAATATGTTGCTTAGTTTATGGATCATATTGTTTAAGTTAGAGGCTCGGTCCATTAGTGATCCATGGGCCGGCCCCTTTTGCTAAATTACTTCTAGAATGTATCATGGAAATGTTGCCCTATGTCACGCCTATAAATAGAAGGCTTAGGGAACATTTCCTAATGTTGGTTTTTCATACATCTTGCGTAAGCCTTGTCCTTGTAACATTCGACTAATGAAAGCCGTCCTTTACTACTTATTCTCATCTTATTCTCTTTAGCTTATTAGCTTATTGTCTTTTCTCTATTAGCGTAGCTTATAATATAGTAGTAGTACGTAGTTACTTTGTTTTTACGTGTGTGTGTTTGAAATATTAGTGACCTACAGGTCGGTTGTCTACTCTAGAGTAGTATCCTGGTAGTCCAGCACGATATCTAGCCCCATAACCGTTATTTCCTTGAAAAGGTCTCTTGTCTTCACTATACTTAACCTCTTCAACCTTCTTGTCTTCTTCATCCAATGGGCAGTCTCTGGCTAAAGAGCTCCTCCGCAAGTGTCACATCCTACTTGTATAGCATGAACATTTTCCTTTAGCTTTTTCATCTCTCTGGCAAGACTTTCAAGTTTGTTAGTAATAACAGCTATACCATCCAAACTTACGCCCACGCTCCTGCTGCTGCCTCTATCATGCCACTTCTGCGAGTGGTCCGCCATATCTTGAATAGCATCAAGGGCTTGAACAGGAGTCATCCCAGGGATCGGCCCCTGAGAATCGAGCATTTTCCTTGTTGTGATGTTAATACCCTTGTAGAATATGTTGACCATTTGCTGCTTGTTCAAGTCATGAGTCAGGCATCTGTAGAGAAGATCATTATACCTATCCCAAGCTTGGTATAATGTCTCGTCAGCTTCTTGTCTAAAATTATGGATTTCCTCTAATTACTTTGCCATCTTAGAAGGAGGGCAATAACGTTGGATAAATGCTTTCTTTAGGAGATTCCATGTGTTGATGGTTCCAGCGGGCAACCTATCAACCCATCTCTTAGCTGCTCCAGTGAATGTCATCGGAAACACTCAGAGCATGACAGCATCGTGAGAAACTCCTGGAATATTGAAGAGGCTTGCGATGTACAAGACATGTTCCATGTAACAATCCGTAAAATTCCCTAGTCATTAATGAACGCTAATATAGTATTAACTCATCATTACTGTTCATTTAACCATTTTTACGGGCAAATTTGAAATTTTACTTATTACATTTCTATAACTCAAAGTTGTTACGTTATTCATGAAACATCGGAACAAGCTCACACGCGGACCACAAAAACCAAACACACTCACAAACACAGCCAAACGAATCCTTATATAATCTCAGCCCAACTTTCCTAGCCTGTTACTGTTCATCAGGCCCAACCCATTTAATATTTCATTTTACCACTCGCTCAACTCACTCTAACTTCGCCCCATTTTCTCTCAAATTTGACATACACCTTATGCAATATTTTGCACCACTCATCTCCTTTCCTACCATAAAATCAAGGTGTCGAATCTCGTCTTTTAAATCTAACGTTTGATACTCGAGCAAAGACCAAAGTGAATCGTCCTTGACTTGAGTTCACATTCACTCAAATTTTTCCTTTTTGAACCAAAAACGACCCAACTTGATTGCACCTAGGTCTTTTATTTTTCCATGATCGAATATAACTTACCAAGATGTTTTTCACCATTTTCCAACACTATCACATGTTAAAGGCTCACTTGGACCTTTTGCTAGTCGAAATATATACAAGTACTTGCCACTTGATGCTTAGCCGATTACCCCCATTCTCTTAATCATTCACATGTAAACAAGTTGACCAAATGATTCCCCATATCCTTATCCCTTTGCCAAATCGAATATAACATCCCACTTGTTGAGTTTAATAATGAATGTCGACTTATATATACATGCACATACGTACAACCCTTACATACTCTTTCCTTTAGTCTCTCATTCCCACTCCTAAAGTTTCCAAGTCTTCCTCTCCTGGCCATCTTATTCGAAGAAGAACAAGCCAAGTTCTAATCACTCAAGTCCATTTTTCATAAACACAATGTTGATCTCGACTCTTTTGTGATCAATCTATCGAGTTGGTGCAAAGGTCCTTCATTCCTAGTCCATTTCAAGCATTTCTCACCACCTTGTTGGGTGTGATAAGCCATCGAATCCTAATCTATAAATACTTATACATTTTTCTTATTGTTCATACATATCTCTTTTATACAATTCGATATTAGCTCTCATGTATTCATTTCATATCCGAGTTATTTAACTTTCATTTAAACATGGCCACCTATTATTTGGGATGGCTAGGAATCAAGAACATTCACCATTCGACATCTATTTCATCATATAATAGTGTAACGAGACCTAAAATGAACAAACATTGCATATCTAACGTATGGGAATTAATATTTCATTTTCGGACCCTTTTATGGTCGACTAGAAATGGCCTAGGGATAATCAAATCTATATACACGACATATACTTTTTATTGCTTATCTTGTTTTTCCATAAGCTAAACTAATAAGTCATAATCATAAGCCTTCCTAATAAGCTCATTCTATACCTTTTTAATCCTCAAACCAAACCCCATTCGAAAACAGTTTTCTTTAACATATATATAAGGTTAACGATTGGGCTTTTAATAAGCCCAATAAGCACTTTTATATAAGCAGTCAAATAAGAAATTGGAATATATTTTCAGGACCCTAAATTAAGTCCAAATCCAGGCCCAAAATTGTTTGAAACCCCTCGCCTCTTAATCTCTTAATGGGCCTTGATCTAATTCGAATAAAAGCCCATTAAGTTTAAAAATAAGTTCTTTAGCAAATAAGCAGCTGAATTGAACTCAAATAAGCTTTATGAAAATATTAAAACTCTCGAAAAACTTTTCATACCATTTTTGTGATTTTTGGACTAGTTTTGCAAAACATATTTACTATTAGGGGCAAAAGCGTAACTTTTGGAAATTTTGTGTATAAACTGTCAAAACAGTAAATTCATGGTAGACATTGTTAAAACAGTAAACTCAAGGATGAAAATGTAATACTTGACCCTTTTGGACATAAAATATAATTATTTAACTAACGGAGGTCTAACGGTGCAAAACCTACACCGTTAGGGTAGAAAGTGTAAATTCTGTAAAAGACCAAGGGCTGAACAGTAACATTATTTATAATCATTTCTGCTTCATGTTTTACTCATTTCATATGCATTTTGTCATTCGTTTCAGTATATTTATTTTTCGTTACGATTATATTTACATAACAAACATTAACGATTTAACTTAACGTTTCATTTCACCACTTTAGAGGAAACGATATTATTGGATTTAGAGACATAAAAACAAGATAATATTATATATAATATTATTTTTGAACTTTAAACATTTTAAGCATAACATGCATTCACATCACAGCTCAATCCGTTATTCGACACTTTTCCACAATCATTATTCACATCTAGTCAAACTTAAACCATCGAAATCTCAGACTTCCCTATTATTCAGGTCGTGTGTTGGAGCCGTTCCCGTGATACTTTTGACATAACTTTACTTGACCTTACAACTAAGGTGAGAATTCATAGCCCTTACTTTTATACTCGTTTTAACTCTTTGGGGGAGATACATGCTTAACTACATACAATTACTTTTACAAGTTTTCTGAACTTTTACATATTACTGTGAGTCATAGCCCCACTTTTACTCTTTTATTCATTTTAAACTACTTGGGGGACATACATGCTTAGAAATACTTTACTCATTTATCAACTACATGATTTGCTTTGTGATACAATTACTCAAACATTTATACTTTTATGGTACTCTACGCTTTCTTGATTTCTATTGATAACTGTAATTAGACTCGATTCAGACATACATCCTGACATGGCAATGTCAGTAGACCATTAAATTGGGTGCAGTCATATATCCTGACATGGAGATGTTGGAAGGCCATTTATTTGGATGATTCATGATATTCATACTATGTTAGCAGTGGGTTGTAAACACACATGTTGCAAGTCTTGTATGGGCGGGGCTTGGGACTGAGTGGATTTACAATGCTTTTGCTGTGTAATCTTTATTCAAATGCTTTATAGTCAAACTAAACTCTATGACCTCACCAACCATTGGTTGACACTTTTTAGCATGTTTATCTCAGGTTATAAGGCGATAGTGGATGCATGGATCCTAGAGTCAATTGCATAGAGACTCATATTATTATCTTTTACCATTCGAAACTTTTATGTAACTTTACTTTGGAACTTATTGTCATAACTCTGATTTTAAGAATTCGAATGGTAATATTTTAAAACGTCTCATTTAGAGGTCATTTTCTATACCTTGATCTATATTATGAAGTAATACCCCCTTGACTCTACTGTTCCGCTGCGGTAATTTGGGGGTGTTACAGATTGGTATCAGAGACTTGGTTATAGAGAACTAGGTTGCATTTAGGTGCCTAGACTATAACTACTATATACATTTAGACTCTCACCCCTATCGCCTTGCATACGTAGAACTTTTTCCATTTATGTGCGCGCTGTTAAATGTTATAAGTATCTGCACCGATAGAGGAATTTCAGAATTTAGTCGAGTCATCAAAAGTATAGAGCTCAGTGATAATTGGTTATTTAACTTGATCTTTTGACAGTTCTTGTTTGATGAGACATGGGATTAAGTTAAATAAAGGTTATCACTTAGCCGCAGAGAAATTTGATGATTTTGCTTGAAAATGGGATTTCTCTTGAGGATACTTTTTAGGGAAAAATCTCAGAATTTGGTCGAGACATCAAAAGAGTGGAGCTCAGTGATAATTGGCTATTTAACTTAATCTTGTGACAGTTCTTGTTTGATGAGACATGGGATTAAGTTAAATAAAGGTTATCACTTAGCCGCAGAAATTTGATGAGTTCACTCGAGGATTTTCGAGAGATAATCACCCTACTCCTTCACCATTTATGTAACGTCGAGATATGTGTGCTTGGTGATATGTACACGTGTGAAAGGAGGCAATTATAATTATGGTGGCCAACATAATTATAAATGCATCACGACACACATGGACATATGTAACCATGCGTACGTTAATCGACATTAACCCCTTTAGAATAACAACTAGTAACGGGGTTTTTTTGTAAGAACGTTAAGTATAGATTGGATAGTCAACGGCTTTTTCCCTCATCTCTGACGTTCGTTAAATGTCCTTCATTGCAGAGAGGCAATGGCAACAAGGAGATCAGCTCGCAATGCTAACCGAGGAAATGTCACACTAAGAGGTGGAAGGACTAGTGAACGTGGACGTCGAGGAGGTGACTGCGGCATTAGTAACAACAACAACAACGATGGTGGAAACCCTGATTTTTCCGCCATCATCGCTCAACAGCTTCAAACCTTGCTTCCTACTATCATCACCCAGGTCGGCAATCACATCAATAACTCGGGAAATCACGGAAGCAGAAATGACGAAACCAATGGTGTAGGTGGAAACGATACCAACAACCACACAACTGGATGCACGTATAAGGAATTTACGGCATGTAAGCCAATGGAGTTTGACGGTAAAGGAGGTGCGTTGGAGTATACCCGCTGGGTTGAAAAGATGGAGTCAGTGATCGACATCAGTAGCTGCGGAACGCATCAGAAGGTGAAGTATTCGGCCTGCTCACTATCAGGAAAGGCGTTAACATGGTGGAACACGCAGATTCAAGCTAGAGGAAGAGAAGCAGCTGTAGGTATGACGTGGGACGACTTCAAGGCACTACTGAAAGAGGAATACTGTCCGGATAATGAAATACAGAAGCTGGAAGGTAAACTCTGGAATCACGCTATGATAGAGGTTGGTCATGCAGCCTACACAGATCGATTTCATGAGTTAGCGAAACTAGTTCCCCACTTAGTTACCCCGAATCAAAGAGGACAGAGAGGTACATCTACGGGCTTGTTCCCGAAATTCGTAAAACTGTGAAAGCAACTGAGTCGGCTACAATTCAGAGTGCAATACTGAGAGCTGGAACTCTAACAAACGAGATGATTAGGACTGGAGTTTTAAGGAACGGTGACAAAAGGAAGGGAAAAAACAAGTCATACAAACAGATAGTCCCCATGATCGACAAAAAGAAAGCAAGAACTTTTATGGCCACTGGGTCTGGTCAAAGAGCATATGCAGGTCCACATCCTAAGTGTGCTAAATGTGCTTATCATCACCCGGAGTTTGCGCCTTGCCGTGAGTGTACAAACTGCAATCGGTTTAGTCATTTTACAGATCAGTGTAGAGCACCAAGGAATGCAGGCAACATAAGGAATAATCAAAGGACATGCTATGAATGTAACAGCCCGGATCACCTCAAGAATGCGTGTCCTAGGTTGAATAGAGCACCTGGACAAAGACAAGAAAATCTAGCTCTAACAATTGAAGGAAATAACCCAACCCCTGGAGTCCATATTAGTCCAGCTCGTGGTAGAGCATACTATAAAGGTCCTTTGGGTGCAGCTAACAAATAATGGGTACGTTTTTCGCTAGACAAGTCATATTCTACCCTAGATACGTAAGCTTTAGCATGATTTCTCAAAACTTTACATATCGACTATTTGTAAGCATCTTTTAACAGATGACACAGACAGAATCTCGGGACGAGATTCAAAAATAAGGGGTAGGTACTGTAACAATTCGTAAAATTCCCTAGTAATTAGTGAACGCTAATCTAGTATTAACTCATCATTACTGTTCACTTAACCATTTTTACAGGCAAATTTGAAATTTTTCTTATTACATTTCTATAACTCAAACGTTGTTACGTTATTCATGAAACATCGAAACGAGCTCACACGCGGACCACGAAAACCAAACACACTCACAAACACAGCCAAACGGATCCTTATATAATCTCAGCCCAACTTTCCTAGCCTGTTACTGTTCATCAGGCCCAACCCACACCCATTTAACTTTAATATTTCATTTTACCACTCGCTCAACTCACTCTAACTTTGCCCCGTTTTCTCTCGAATTCGACACACACCTTATGCAATATTTTGCACCACTCGACTCCTCTCCCACCAAAGAATCAAGGTGTCGAATCTCGTCTTTTAAATCCAATGTTTGATACTCGAGCAAAGACCAAAGTGAATCGTCCTTGACTTGAGTTCACATTCACTCAAATTTTTCCTTTTTGAACCAAAAACGACCCAACTTGATTCCACCTAGGTCTTTTATTTTTCCATGATCGAATAAAACTTACCAAGATGTTTGTCACCATTTTCCAACACTATCACACGTTAAAGGCTCACTTGGACCTTTTGCTAGTCGAAATATATACAAGTACTTGCCACTTGATACTTGGCCGATTACCCCCATTCTTTTAATCATTCACATGTAAACAATTTGGCCAAATGATTCCCCATATCCTTATCCCTCTGCCAAATCGAATATAACATCCCACTTGTTGAGTTTAATAATGAATGTCGACTTATATATACATGCACATACGTACAACCCTTACATACTCTTTCCTTTAGTCTCTCATTCCCACTCCCAAAGTTTCCAAGTCTTCCTCTCCTGGCCAGCTTATTCGAAGAAGAACAAGCCAAGTTCTAATCACTCAAGTCCATTTTTCATAAACACAATGTTGATCTCGACTCTTTTGTGATCAATCTATCGATTTGGTGCAAAGGTCCTTCATTCCTAGTCCGTTTCAAGCATTTCTCACCACCTTGTTGGGTGTGGTAAGCCATCGAATCCTAATCTATAAATACTTATACATTTTTCTTATTGTTCATACATATCTCTTTTATACAATTCGATATTAGCTCTCATGTATTCATTTCATATCCGAGTTATTTAACTTTCATTTAAACATGACCACCTATTATTTGGGATGGCTAGGAATCAAGAACATTCATCATTCGACATCTGTTTCATCATATAATAGTGTAACGAGACCTAAAATGAACAAACATTGCATATCTAATGTATGAGAATTAATATTTCATTTTCGGACCCTTTTATGGTCGACTAGAAATGGCCTAGGTATAATCAAATCTATATACACGACATATACTTTTTATTGCTTATCTTGTTTTTCCATAAGCTAAACTAATAAGTCATAATCATAAGCCTTCCTAATAAGCTCATTCTATACCTTTTTAATCCTCAAACCAAACCCCATTCGAAAACAGTTTTCTTTAACATATATATATATAAGGTTAACGATTGGGCTTTTAATAAGCCCAATAAGCACTTTCATATAAGCAGTCAAATAAGAAATTGGAATATATTTTCAGGACCCTAAATTAAGCCCAAATCCAGGCCCAAAACTGTTTGAAACCCCTCGCCTCTTAATCTCTTAATGGGCCTTGATCTAATTCGAATAAAAGCCCATTAAGCTTAAAAATAAGCTCTTTAGCAAATAAGCAGCTGAATTGAACTCAAATAAGCTTTATGAAAATATTAAAACTCTCGAAAAAATTTTCATACCATTTTTGTGATTTTTGGACTAGTTTTGCAAAACATATTTACTATTAGGGGGCAAAAGTGTAACTTTTGGAACCACAATTTTTGTATGGATTGACATCAAATCAAAACACATTCTTCCATGAATCTTGACTTCTATAAATTAGCACCTTCAGGATGATCATTCCTCACACCTTCATCACCACCTCCTGTGATTTTTAGCATCTTTTAAGAAAATTCGCAATGACAAAATCCTCAATCCTCAAAACCACCTAGAAGAACTGCAAGGATTAGTGTCAAACCTTGTTGTTTTGTCAACTTAAATTCATCATCCACAGACTCTTCACCTATACACAACTCCTCTCCAATCCAAGATGAAAATTTCATTAACTTAGCTACTCCAACACCCTCACCAATCATAATAACTACTCCACCGCCAACAAAAACTCCGGTAGCAACCACACCACCTCCTGCTCCATCTCAACCACCAAGATCACCATCACCACCAAAGTCACCAAAACTTGAACCATTAGAGCTCTTTGCAACACCACCAACTTCACCACATCCGTTCTTGGAAACTTTAGATGACCTACCTCCAAGATCCTCAAATCCACCACCTCTACCATCATTTGCATCAATCGAGCGTATTGCACATCAACAACCCCGGGCATCATTCATGCCCAATGAGCCTATCCATGATGAACTAACTCAACATCAACCTCTACTTTTTCATCCTTTATATAAGGACATTCATGGGCCACTCTATGGAGATCACCACCATGCCCAAAATGATCAACCTTCACCACAACCTCAAACTCAACAACCTCAATCCTTTTTCCCTACCTTTGAGGACATTGATGAGTCCATGTGGATTAACCCTCCAAGCTCACAAGACATCCGTAGTATCCATAATGAAATGAATGGTCTCATCACCTTCAAAAACATGATAGGTTCCCACATTCAAGAAGCTATGCATTTACAAGAAGTCTTGTTCTCAAATGCAACCAACATACCACCACCAAACACCTCTCAAGCACATAACACTCAATCAAATCCACCACCACCACCAAATGAAAATCAAGCCTTACCACTTCCACCCGGCTTCCCTTGCCATGGTTGCTCCATGTGTGAACGAGCCGCGAGGATTAGCAAAAGGACCAACATAATGGTCCATGAACTATAGGATGAAATGAGGTTCATCATCTAACACATCCTCGAACGTTTAAATGCTCTTTCCCATCCTCCTCCTCAATAGAACAACTAGGATGGATGAAATAATAATATTAGGACTTTTTATAGTTTTAGGATTTTATTTCTCTATTTTTCTAGGATTTTTTTTCTTTTCTTTTCTAAGTTATTTTCTATTTTTGCATTCCTTTTTCAACATCTCCATTATTGTCCCATTTTATGACTTTTGTCATAAAATATTTTACTAATGAATGATGTTTATTACTTTTGTGTGTTGGTTGTGATATTTATCTTGTTGTGTGTTGATTGTGTTGTACATTGTATATATGGTTGGTTTGGATTATTTATCACTAATCTTTGTTTTGTAGCACTCAAAATCCATGCATCTTATACTTGGCACCCCAATTAAGGGGAGTATTGACCAAGGGGGAGCTAATCAAGCTCGGGTTTGCACTACATTCCGCTACGCTTCTCTTCTTTTTGTTTCGACAAAAAGGGGGAGAAAATATTAAACTCAAACTCACACATTTTATACAATTTAAACATCTAAATGGATTTAAAAAGTTGCATAAAACTAGTTTAATCTATATTTTTAAAGACTTGCACTTTATTTATCTCATTGCTTAAAAATAAACTTTATGTTTTGTCCTCAACAAAAATGGGAAGATTGTTAATACAAATATCGCCTAAAAATGTTATTTTACGATCTTTGCTATATTTTGTTAACGACAATTATAAACTTTATTTTAGCAAAACATAAATATAGTTAAGTCTTTTACATATATAGTCACAATTCTTTCATAAACACAAAGTTAAAACATCACATAACTAGTATATACATTTTACAAGTTCACTTTCATACATATTTTAATCTAAAATGGAAATGTATTTTTACATCATAGCATGCATCATCTTTGAGATCTTTAGAAGATATGATGAATATCTTGTTTAGATTGTTACTCAAATAATCATGGAAAGATATGGAAATCATGTAGGATACTAGAGGATATCTTGGAAAGATTTTTGGTAGATTTCCTGACAGGTCGCGCGGAATCAAAAGGGAACACGGACGGAACCATGTTTTTGGTTCTGCCCCATCCGTGGTTTGCTGAGGCCTTGTGCCTATAAATAGCAAGCCACACATTGAGTTTTTCTCATCACTCACAAGCATAAACAACATCATATATTCTTTCATTCATATCTAACTCATTCATATTTCGTTTTAGTGAGCTTCTTTTGTAGCAAGAAGATCAAAGCATTACATAAAGACATACAAGCTTCAACAGTGCGTTGCAAAGTCTTGTTTGTTCATTACAGTGTGAATTGTTGTTATTCGTACATCATTGTTTGTATCAAACCATCATAAACCTCTAATAGCGATCGGTTAGTATTTTAGTCCTTAAAATACATAGTGTGACGAGAGTGGTTGTACCCTTGTAAAAGAACTCGACATCTAGCTTTGTGTCGAAAATATTGTAAGCGACGTGTAAAGGTTTTCTCCCTCGGATAAAGGAGCTTGTTGACTAGTCAATAAAACTCTCGAGTTGGATACTCGGGGAGTGGAGTAGGGCAAGGACAAAGAGCTTGTAGACCGAACCACTATAAACTATAAACACTCGTGTTGTGGTTTGATCGTTTCTTTCTTGCACTTTACTTATTTGTTATTTTGTTTGCATACATTAAGTCATTTCATACAAACATAACAAAGAAAAAGAAATTAAAAACGGTAAAACTATTCAAACTTCCTTCTAGTTTTCCACACAGAGTACATTGTTTACATCAATATCGTGTAAAAGCGTTTATTTACTTAATTAATGATAATAAATAAATAATATGTAATTAAGAGTAAGACATAAAATGAAAATGATGTTACTGGAAATGTTTTAGCAATCTGTAGATTAACCCATGTCCATATGTTGTTCAAAAATAAAAATATTGTTTCTCGGTTACGCGATTTAATTTATAAAGTTGTAAAATTTAATTTACCCGAAAGTAGTAAATAATAAAAACGTCATGAATAATAATTTTTCGAGAAAAAGTTTGAGTTTAAATACTGACCCAAAATATGATGAATATTGAAAATAAATAGTGATTGTGAATAGTAAAATCCCGAGGATGAATAGTAAAAGTTTGAGGTTAAATAATGGCCTAAATCTTAGTTGTCACATCGACACTATCTCAAAATCTCATATATCCTTTCCTACAAAATTATCTTGTCATGTTTTTTCAATGTTTTATAATGATTTTGTAACTGAGCGATCAAATGCTATAACCAAAACAAAGTGGTTTATATATATAATAATAGTGTAACACTCATACACATTTAAAACGTACATCTACTACCTTGAAACTAACATATGTCATCTTTAAAACTAGCATCTATCATCTTTAAACATCCATCTATTATCTTGGAGTTTTTTAAAGGCCTTTTATAACTGGTGATGTTTGAATCGAATTTTCAATGTTTAAAAGCTGTTCGGACAAAAGATGTATTGTTGTTTTCTCTCTTTTTTTTTTTTTTTTTTTTGATAAAATTGGTTCGACTCGGTGGTTCAACCAGTTAAACCAGTGACCCGGTGAACCAGCCCCTAATCCGGGTCAATCAAAAAAACTATTTTTAAAAACATTGGTTATAACTTATTTATAAGAGAAATACTATATCCAAATAAAATTTTACAAAAAGATTTTCACAAAATGAGGTGTGGCAGAAGAATTTGTTAAAAAAGAAGAGTTTGTAAAAAAAAAAAAAAAAAATAAGTGGGCCAAGTGTGATACCACAACATTGTGTGGAAGTTTGATTGTGAATATTATGTGGATGTAGCTAGGGTGTCAGTAGGGTCGGCCGGGTTGACCCGACCCGAACCGGGTCAAGCTTATCGGATTGGGTCAAATCGGGTCACAAAAAAAATTTCTGGTTATTTTGACCCGAACCCGATAACCCGATAGTGTTATCGGTTCAGGTTAGGGTTAAAAAAATAATGCTATCGGGTTATCGGGTCAACCCGAAAATCACTTTTCCATTTTTTAGTTATTTCTTTTTGAAGGTTTGAGAATCAAAATATACAAGTTGTTAATCTCGGACATGTCGTATATGGTTTTCTATAATCAAAATATACAAGTTGTTAATGGCGTTTATTGGAAGTACCAAAAAAAGGTTTGAGAATCATCTACCTGACATTAATCTCATTGCTTGATAAACATTTGTATCACATGTCACGGTTACCGGCTTGTTCTGTTATAGTTAACAAATGATCACGAGTTCAAGATTTAAGATCAATTGATAAAACAATTGTAAAAAAAAATGCAAACCTGGCTTGTCATTATTTCCCCAACTCTCGTATTCTTTGGTCTGTCCTTTGCAATTACCACAAATTGGTGTTTTTAACCCGACCCGACAACACCCTAACCCGATAACCCAATTACTTATCGGGTCGGGTTGCGGGTGACTTTTTGAAAACTCAAAACCCGACTCAACAAACCCGATAACCTCGATAACTCGACCCGATAACACCCCTAGATGTAGCAAACCTCTTTTTCTAAACCTTCTGCAACTTTAAAACCTCCATTGTTGTTTCTCAAATTTCTTTGCATCTTTAAATTTTGTTTTCATTTGTTTTAGCTGCACTGAGATAAAAAAAGATATGCACTTAGATTTTACTAGGTACGTGCTCTATTTAAAATAACCAAATAAAAGCACAAAATTTATATTTTTTACATTAAGCCATGGATTCACAGGGTATGCAAGTGTATACTCTGTCTAAAAGAATTAGTTTTCACTTTTTGTATCGTATTTACGGGTTCTTCGGGAAAATATGTTGGTTTAGCATAAACAATTAGAGGCTTTAAATTAATCTCTTCCGGAAAATTAGATGGCCTTTCTGAATACGCCTCTAATTTGGTAGGTAACATCGATGAAGCTATGGCGAAGGCTGTTAACTTAGAAACGATGTTTGTTAGGTAACATCGATGAAGCTATGGCCAAGGCTATTAACTTAGAAACGGAGGTCAATTCAAAGAAATAACCTTTAGGTGGCGTTTGGTTTGTTAACGGGAATCACTATGAGTTTGTAAACCCATCATGTTTGGTGGGTATGAGATTTGCCTATTTGTATGGGTTTCATACCCATATCTCAAAATAAAGACCACAAACCAAACAATTTATTGAGAATGGAATCCATTTCTTCATTCCCATTCCCATAACCAAACGCACCCTAAATCTTTCTGTATTGAGCTCTAATCGAATCGTTTTTTCTATTATTATATAAAAGATGTATAAGGCTAAAAACAGTTCCACTATTTCTTATCTGAAAAAATCTATAGCCCATAGAATACAGCCCAACTATACCCGACCCAAATTGAGTAAGCTTAACAATTGCTAAGCTCATCAGTGTTTAGCCCAAGTCCATCCTATATAGAGTATTATTATGAGTGATTAGAAGTTTTAGAACATTATTACCTTGTTATTTTGTTAACAAAGGTCGTTGTATCCAATTTTGAGAAAACAAACGGCCTAACCTTTTATCATTATTCATTTACTAAGCGATTGCTTGTGCATAATAGTTTTAAATAGCGACAAATAGTTATACTTATAAATTTGCAGTTTTTGTGTCACCTTTAATGCAATTTTTAAAGGTTTACTTGCAGTCGCTTCAAGCAAAAAAGGTTTATGGGTTGACCAAAGCACAATTATAGTTTGTAGATTAAAAAATATTTAAATTATCAATTTTACGATAGACGTTATCATATTTTTTAGTTAATAGAATATTAGTCATTTTTGAATTTTTATTTTACAAGTTTTTGAAAATATATGTTTTCTCTTGGTGTTTATAAATTTGCGGTTTTTGTGTTACTTCAACATCATTAAAGTTGTTATGACATGTATTTGTTTTTACACCAAAACAAAAAAAGAAATCTACAACTTTAACATTTCACAGAAAGAAAAAGAGTAACTTCCATTATTAGGATTAGTTATCTGTTAACTTATCAACAAACCTTACAAATGACCTCTTCAACCAAAAGTTGTGAGTTCGATTCTACTACCCCTTCTTTAAAAAAAATGGGCCCGCTTTTACGTCCTCCTAATCTCGTCATACAGCACGATACATGACGAATGTTAGATTATTAACCGCAGATTTAAAAAGCTATAAAGACTTCACAAAAAACTCGGATAATCTCATTGCCTATTTCCACCTTTACCCGAGAACAATGGTTTCTCCTTCATACTTGTGCCCGAAAGTGAGTCGGATGTGGTAGATGGGCCCTCATTAGATGAAGTTGGTCTGGTCCATATCTTGATGTGTCCTTCTCGACACACGGTGAGCACGGATTCCTGAGTGAATATTAAACCCGACAGTGGTTCTGTATGGACACGATGAACAACCAAAGGAGACAGCTTTGGAACATCACGCATACTAGGTGAAGGTTGTAAAGTACCAACTGGGTATGCGTTGTCCCAGTGTGCCGACTGGCTTCCGGTACTCATTGTAGGAGACCCACCGTGAGCACGACGCATTGGCACAACTAGCTCTTCCATTTCAAGATCCCACAATAGTACTTGTGTGTCCTACATGTATGTAATTTATAAGCTGAATCCAACTATAACGCATATAGAGTTGCAGCTTCTTTAATAGAATAAATAAATCTATTTAATAATTCTTGTAAACATGTAAACAGCTCTAAGAGGGTGTTTGGGATTGTATAATTTCCAAGTGCTTATGAGTGTTTGAATGTTAAGACAAAAAGTGCTTATTTGCTATATTGTGCAAAAAGGAACACTTATTTATAAACAAATGTGAAGGTGCTTATTTTGCAATTCCTTTAGAGTATGCATTAGCAATAATTTGCAATCCCAAACAGCCCCCAACTTAGAAAAAACGAGCAATTTTATTCAGAAGAGTTGGATACTGCGCTAAAAGCCAAGGCTGTCAAGCAACATCAGTGTAATAAACACCCCATAATTCAATTAAGCATAACTTTAAAACATCTTGAAGCTTACCTGACCAACTGAACCAAATCGATACACGATATTCTCCCCACTGCCATCGCTATTTGGGGCGGACCAATATGAATCAAATGCGACTCCGCTGACCTGTCACCCCACTAGAATATCAGAAACCACTGGCACACACAAAGTAGATAAGTGGTCAGTTCTCAAAATAAATAAAATAAAATAAAAAAAAGCTTACCCACGAGCTATGTCCTTCACCCCACGCAACAATTTTCCGTTCTTCCATACTCCAAACCTGAACCAGGTCATCTTCACCTCCGGTCAATATATATTTTCCATCCATGCTGTCATGTAACTTGTTATCAGTTACACTTGGTTTTATTGAAGGTTAATAACAAAATCACAAAGTAGATAAAAAAATAGGACCAATTTGTCATCTATTGAAAGTCTAAGTATAAATCTCGGAGGATTTGTGAGAAAAGGAACTTTATACAGAACGGGTCATTCTAGATAATGTGTCAAAACGGGTTTGGCTTGAAATAGGACAGTTTGACTGTGGGTCGGGTTTACACCCCACTTTTTTCTCCATTCTCTTAAAACACTATACATAATTAATGTGTTCACTGTCAAAAATGATTATAATTTACAAACGCAATATCATTTTAACAACAATCCAATTGTTTGTATAAAAAAACCTAGAAGGTTGTATGATTGTATCATGTATGCTTTCAACCTATTCAATTTTTACACGTTTGACATCAAAACAAAAGTAAATGGTTGAAAATTGTTACCTCTAGTTTAGAAAATCATTTTAATGCTAAATGTAAACAAAAGAAGCGTAACCAGAGTAAATGAAATGAGCTTTTCACCTCCAAGTGCAACATAATAGAGCACCATAATAGCTTTTCCCTCCACATATAAGTTGTTCAGTCTTAAAGTCAAAGACTCTTAGATAACCTACAATCAATGACCAAATTTATTAACTATGATGTACCAGATAAAAGAAAGCTAAAACAAGTATTTCAACATTTGCAAAAAAGAGTAAGATGCTATTATATACCATCCCTTCCGACAGTTGCAATATAAGCTCCATCACTTGAAAAGGCAATGCTATTTATCGAACCTTGGCATATATGCCATCTAGAAACTGGATTCTGCACATATGGAGAACGATTAACTTCGAATTTACTAAGCACTCATATTAGCCTCAAGTAGAGGTGGCAATAAGAAGAGGCAGGCTGTCGAGCAGATTCGGTAATGGGCCAAAAATGGGTAACTTTTTAATGATCAAAACGGGTCAGGCCGACACAAAACACTTTTTGGCCGATATCTTTATATAACTAAAAAATTATTATCGACTTGTTCGACACAGTTGAAACGTTCACTTTTAAGCTAATTATACTTAATTTACATGTTTGACCCTTCAGAGATATAAAGTAACGCAAACAACCATTTGTAAATAAATAGCTAAAAAATTATCACCTCTGGCCTCAAGCGTTTACCATCATCGCATACAAATAGATACAAAATTCAATGCATGTCGAATGTACCTTACTGTAGCGTGCATGCGAAACAGAAAATTGAGTTGGATCCTTGATAACCGAGAATGAGGGATCGCCTGAACCGTCTTTACTCTGGAAGATAAAAGAATAGAATTAAAAACATGAATAACTTGCGACCAGCCGCCACGTTAGTTGGTGTATATGTTATAGTAGACAATGCCAGATTATTGACTTGCCTTTTCATATACATACATATTTCCATCCGCATGTGCAACAACAAAAGTTCCATCACCGTCAGGGACCCATGCAATACTAGTACAACGACTGTTCAAAGAAACAAGGCTACTTGATCAGACAACAACAAAAGAGCATACTACTATAAAAAAAGATTTAGAGTTTTTGCATATCAATAAAATTAAGAATATGCCTCGCCTGTTATTGACACAGCCATCTTTGTTATAATGTTGTGCTCCAACAAGCTTTTTTCCACCATCTTGTAATTGTTGTCTTAACGACACTGAATAAACTGCAAAGTTCACAAAACATGCAATATATAACACAAAAACATGTCAACTCATACTAAAATTTATTTTTGAGATATAGATATAAAAATTTACCGTCTCCACTGTTTAACCCAACGAGCAAATCATGTCCGTCTTTAGCATCCGGATCAAAAGCATGGGAAATGGGATTGGAAGTACTAAAATGTATAGACTTTATAGGATCCTGCATACAATATCACAGCTTTTTATAATCTAAATTCACTAAAGTACTGAAAAAAAAAAAAAAAAAAAAGTACTGAAAAAAAAAATCCATCTGTATAAGGTACGTACCTTATCTTGAGAATTCAAATCGCTAATGAAAATTGCATCACCAACGTTGAATATCAAGTAACTTCCTTTCCCATCATAGTTAGAGTTGGGTGTATAACTATTAGTATATGAGTTACCAAACGCGCCAACTTTAGTAACCCCACTTGAAGACTTGCTACTACCATTCCCGCCAACAAAACTAAGCGCTCTGCTCCCATTACCTCCACCTAAGAGCTTTGCTGCTGCTGATTTAACACCACTACTAATGCCTATACTTGAAGATGATGATGACATGGCATGCACAGGTTTATCCTTAAGATGGGCTAGAGTAACCTGGTAAACATATTATAAAAGATAATCAAGTTCCATGTAAGTTAAAATAAAGAAGGTTACGATAAGAAGGCACTCAGTACTTAATTGACATTATGAATATAGAATATACGTTAGAAGATTTTAACTGTAATCTCTTTTAACTCTCTTAGTAGATTTGTAGGTTTGACTTTAAATTAAGTAATTGAAAAACACCACACAATATGTGAATTAAAGATTTATCCGCAACTTGGGATGCAACTAAACGTCTACTTGTTATTTCGTGTAGGCTAGTTCTTTACTCCGTAAAAGCTATGGGCCTAGCAGATATATCGTCATTTATGACAAATCAATATTTGAAAGGCAGGTTATGATTATGGAATAAAAACTTATTGCCGCTTGTTTGTTTACAGAGGGTCAACTATAGTGTCCAAAGTTTATTAATGTCACCAATTTATGTTGATACTCATATTATACTTTGCGACTCGGAAATGCTTATACTGTTTCTTATTTGGTTCATGAAATGGAAGTTAACAACCTTTTAATCATGTTATGGTAAGAGATTGTGGCACATGATCCCAATTTAACTACATGAAGTCATGAACAACTAGAGTAACGTTTTCTGATGGGAACAGCTAAAATTGGAGCTTAACCTTTCACTTTTAAAGGCAAAATAGCACCTAGACTAAACCTCCTAGTTCTATCATCCCAATTAGTAACGATGTCACTAGGACAATTAACATCCAAATAGCACCTAGAGACTTCCTTCCATCCTTTTCGCTCTTCATCTAACCAAACAATCAGTCACATTATGAAGTCTTCAATCTATCCCCTGCCAATCAACCACATCTAAACACCTATATTGTCATTGCGCTCGTCAGATGATAATTATTTGCTGCAGTCACTTAATTAACGGTCGTTGAATGGTAGATAGTGGGTTGGTCTATGAAGAAGAAGTTATAAATGAGCGAAGAGAGAGAGAGAAGTACTAAGTGAGTGGTCGGCATAACTTGTTTGACTTCTTATGTATACTTTATTATTTTATATATCATGCACAATTCTTTTATTTTGTTTTAACTTTTGGGCAAAACAATTACTTCGTATATCATATTTTACTTTTCTTTTCTATTTATGTTTTCTAGTTGTTTTGAATAAGTTAAATATCAATAAGAAGAAAAACTTCCGTATATATTTTTTATCACTCGAAGAGAAGGAAAAGCTAGTCAATTTGTTTTGACGCTGTCTTCAACAGAAATTTTCACATCTGTTATTGCCGTTTGCTTATGTTCTTCATTTTATCAACTTTTCGAATAAGTATTTCAATCACTTCATATATTTATGAAACGCTATATCGTATCGTTCACACGAGTACAAATAGATTTGAATGTTCGAGGAAGAATTGTTTAAAAGAAACTGAGAGTGATTAAGAATTAAGCAAAGGTGAATAAGGAATACCTTGTTAGTTTAGAGTGTTTATGTAACATTAGTTGATTTGATAACAATCTACTATTTTATTGATGATTTAAAGTCCTATATATCAACCTAAAGACCTAATTGTAATTTCATATATGTTATTAATTGATCGGGATAGTTGAACCATTGAACCGGTAGGACGAATGATCAATGGAGTGTATTTATTATAGAAGTTACCTACGGCCCCCTTAATACAAATTCCTGGCTCCGTCACTGAGACCATGCAATATTAACGTAAACAACGCTACCCCACATTAAACTGCATGTGCATTCACAGTCATATTGACATAGATGACGGTATTCCATTATAAACGAGAGTTGTGCATTCATGGTCAAATCAGTCACAACTCTTGTTTCATTTTCTTTTGGTAATGGATATTAATCTAATAAAAATCTACGTAAGGAATATAAATATATAGATGGTGTTTGGGATTGCAAAGTATACACCCTGGTTATGCTTTCTAGTTTAAGCAAAAGCGTACAACCCAGCTATAACAAAACACAATGCAGTAGACAGAGTAAGAAATCGCTTATACGGCCTAACATAACAAAATAATCACATAAACAGTTAATTGAGTCTTTAAATATTCAGATTATTTAAAGATTCAAGACCTAAAATAATCATAATCATAAGCAGCTCAAAAATCAACTTGACTGCCTATGCAAAACTGCTTATTAGAATAACGATAATCACATAACCATATAATCAACTCTCAATGCATTAGATGGTGTTTGGATATTCTTCTACCCTAAAATAACAAAAAAAAATTAGACAAACAAACATTTCCACATTTCACAGTTCAACTTATTTAAGGATTTAAGCAGTTAAAAATAAGCAACTACCAAACTGTTATCCTAACTAGTCACATTATAGCAGGGACATTAACCTCTAATTAGCACCCAAACAGTTCCATCATTCCCCTCTACTCAACAGATCGATTTCATTCAGAAACTAAAACAGACGAGAGTTAACGATATTGTCATGAACCCATAGAAACTCAAATGTCAAACCTGTACTATTGTCTTTCAATAGGTTTTACTCCCACATATCTGTTTTATTTAAAGCAGATAAGCACTTTCGAGGGTTTGCTTAATACAGATGAAATTCAAGTGCTTATACAGATGAAATTCAAGTGCTTATACAGATAATATTAAAATGAACTTTTCACCCTAATATCTACCTAAAGACAAATAGTATTGATTGACAGTTTTGACACTTTTCGGGTCCCGTCACATACTTAACAGCATAAGCTTAAACACTATCTCCGGAACTGCTTATTTATAAGCTGCTTAACATAAGCAGAAAGATTTAGCAATCCTAAACACCCTCTACATTCTACATAAGCAGATAATCAACACCCATAACTACTTCTCTCTTATATATCAAACCATCATCTAAAAACATTAAAAATCAAAACTCTAACTAAATACACAATCTTTATGACTACCAAACTACTTATATCACCTTAAATCATTTATTATCAATCACATAAAACATCATCAAAACACATTATAAATCCAAAATTTAACTATTAAACACAATCTTAATAACTAACAGACCACTTAAACCACCTTAAATTGCTTATAATCAATCTTATCCACTTAAAACATCATCAATACACAATTAAATATAAAACGTAAACTAAAAACACATTTTTCATAACTACCCGAGTAACAGATTTGCTTCTACAATCATAAAACACGATATTCTAAAATTTAAGTTTAAATAACCAACTACCAAACTACTTACTGTTTTTCACCTTAGATTACTTATAGTCAAACTTAATTACTTACAACATCATGAAAAACACATTAAAAATCAAAACTTGAACTAACAAACTACTTATTTCACCTTAAATTACTCATAATCAATCTTAATCACTTAAAACATCATCAACACACATTAAAATATCAAAACTTTAACTAACAAACACAATCTTAATAACAAACCACACTACTTATTCCACCTTAAATTACTTAAATTCCAATCATAATGACTAAAAACATCATCAAAAACAATAAAAATCAAAACTTTAACTAAAAAACACAATCTTTAATCCATCAAAAAGTACCTGAGTAACAGATTTTCCATGAGCATAATGAAGAAGACCAGTTGGATGACTTTTTTCATATTTTAATTTATATCTTCCTTCTGGTGTCTTAAAATATGTTTTCAATCCAACTACTGTTGTTTGTTGTTGTCCACTGTTATTGTTGTTTCCAATTGTTGTTGTTGATGATGATGACATCATTGAATTTGGGTTTGAACTATTCATCATTTTGAAAAAAAATTTATAGAAAAAAAAATTAAAAGATTATTATAACAGCATTTTCTTGGAAATAAAAGGAGGGTTTTGGTTATGAATTTGGTGATGGTTTGAGTTGATTTTTGGGGCGTTTTGATGAGGGGTGAATTTCAATTTTGTATGTGAAATGAATTGGAAAACTATGAAGTGGAAGTGTTTTTGATCAAATCTAGTGGTGTTGAACAACATAAAAGTACAAGTTTCTTTAAATGAAATAAAGAAATTAAAGTTTTTTTTTTTTTTTTTTTTTTTTTTTTTTACTAATTTTCTTTATATTTTTAAATTTGATTTAAGATGATTTTGATTGATTTATCTGCTTGTTACCTAGACAAGTATAGAAAAGTAAAGGTGTAGTTCATGTTGGGTTTTAGTTGATGAATCAAGAATCTTGAATGTCATAATTAGTTAATGGTATCAAAAACTTTATACTTGATTCAAAAGCATTTTTTTTTTTGAACGGCGAAATAATTTGGATAAGACATTCGCACCCGCCTCACCGGCGAGCTCTCATCCACCACAGACCAGACTATGTTGTCTTAACCGGGCCCACGCTGGCCGTGGGGATTCAACGACGTCCTCCCGGAAACCGTACTGCCTCCACACAAGTTAACTTGCTGGAGTAACGGCCGGATGAAAACCGGGTTTCGGCTCAGTTCGAACCCTCAGCCACAATCGGGATCGAACTTCATTGCCTGGGACCAACCGAGCTTGTGGCCCACTGTGAAGACTTCCCGGATCGGTCACCCAATCCGGTACTACTTTACACATTACTCACTTAACTGAGTAAGTGCCAGCCATCGGGCCACAAGCGTGGTCATAATTAGTTAATGGTATCAAAAACTTTATACTTGATTCAAAAGCATTCATTATATAGATTGTTCGGACCGGTTGTAATAAGGAATTAAGGACTATAGCCACGCGTTTTGGTCACTAACCATGCGTGATCCTTTATTACATGACCGCCACTACGCGTGATGATGTGATTTTGCGTTTGGTTTGACGAAGGTGGTGACAAACGAAGATACTAGAAGAAAAGTGTATGTGTTGATTAGATGGATGTGGATTTGATAGTCGATTTGGTAGTCACTGGTGCGGCTGTTATCATTGTTATACCCGATCTCTTATCAAATGTCATGTAACTCAATTTATGATTCAAGTTATTAAAAGATGTGGCGAATATTCAATTATAAACATAAACCATTTTGATTTTTTTTTTAAACACGCGTCAAATAGTTAGATATAAATATATGTGGTTGTGTCCTAATGATACTCCTTATTGTGTGAGAAACTACTCAAGCAAATGATTGCATCTTCAAATCCTGCTTAGGACATAGGATAAAGTTTATGGTGTATAATATTTTGAGATAATTTGTTGCCGTTAAAAAATTATGAGTTTGTGTAAGAAAACTGAAAATGTTATATAAGTCATCGCATTTAATTTCTCAATATATTTTTAATATACGTTAAGAGGTTTAGTATGAGTTTCATCTTAACTTTAACAAATTCGTTGTGCTAGTGTATTGTGTTTGCCCGTTTACAACCTCAACACCTTGAACTCAAATTTAACTATTTTCCTTTTCGTGCTAGTTTCTTGTTACGAATCATATCTGATGTCGTATTAACTAGGGATTGCAATGGACATTCGATCGATTGGATATCCACCCGATCTGATCCATCGACGGTAGATATGAATGAACGAAATTAGTCACTAATGAATATGGATATGGGTAGGAAAAATTATTAACGGATCAGATATGGATGAAAAAAAAATATCACCCAAAAAATAGATATACACACATGTTTTTATATCTCTACTATATATATCTTTTATATAATAAAACAAAACCCCTAGTGGAGACTTTTACATTTCAAAAAAATCAAATCATACCTTATTAAGTAATAATCAAATTATCATTATTATTATTTTCTTAAATATTAAATAAGAAAAGCCTAAATACTTCTAAATTTATCCATATTCTACAAAAAAAAGAAAGTGATTTGTAATCATTCAATAAAAACTTACAAAAATATATGTGTCAAAATATAAAAAATTAAAACTTGAAAACGGTGGAGCAAGTTTTTCAAAGATTTGGGCTGAAACTTAAAATTCAGTATCATTCCCACTAAATATTTGAAGTCCCAACATTCCCAAATTCCTCCTCCATCAATCAAACTCGATCTCTTATCATTCATTCACGCACAATCATTGACGCAAGAACATCTCCTCCAAATCTAATTAATATTAAAACCCACTACATTCGTAAATAACCCTAATTCAATACCTCAATCAAAGTACAATGGTTTTGAAGGTCCTGTTATAATAATTAAAACCCGAAATTAAAAATAATAATTTATTTAAATGATTAGAAAAAACCTCGCGCGTGCGCGGGCATTATATCTATGAAGGTAATAGGGTAAAACGGGTCAGAGAATTATATTATTACTATAAGAAAGTGATTTAGAATGTTTTTTATGCATTACAATGCCTTTCAAATAGACTTCCAGCGCATTTGGCCCTGTCGACCCAGTCACTTATTTATCTTAACCCATTTAACACATTATAGATAAAATTCATATTGGCCTATTAATTTGCATATAAACTGGTCCAAACTGTCACCTATAGCCTTAATGCATATCATGTTTCCTTTCTGATTATATTAAACAAAAAAAGATACTGAAATTTCTTGTGTCAATAAAAACTTAAAATTCAGAAAACAAAAAAACAAAAAAAAGAATGTGATTTGTAATCATTCAATAAAAACTTACAAAAATATATGTGTCAAAATATAAAAAATTAAAACTTGAAAACGGTGGAGCAAGTTTTTCAAAGATTTGGGCTGAAACTTAAAATTCAGTATCATTCCCACTAAATATTTGAAGTCCCAACATTCCCAAATTCCTCCTCCATCAATCAAACTCGATCTCTTATCATTCATTCACGCACAATCATTGACGCAAGAACATCTCATCCAAATCTAATTAATATTAAAACCCACTGCATTCGTAAATAACCATAATTCAATACCTCAATCAAAGTACAATGGTTTTGAAGGTCCTGTTATAATAATTAAAACCCGAAATTAAAAATAATAATTTATTTAAATGATTAGAAAAAACCCCGCGCGTGCGCGGGCATTATATCTAATATCTACTATATAAAGAAAAAAAATTTGTTTAAAATTTAAAAACTTTAGAGTAAGGCCAGGGGCGGAGCCATGTTAATAGTAGTGGGGGGCGATGCCCCCAACCATGTTCTTCCCGACACACTAAAACATGTAGGGAAAAAAATCAAAATGATGGAAAAAAGTCCAGTGCCCTCGGCTAAATAAACTTAGTGCCCTCGCTTCTCTTTGAATTTGAACAAAATGTGTGCTCTTTAATGTCCAACAAATGTTTTTCCGGTTGTTTTGCTTAGTCGGTAAACATGGAGGAAAGAGATAAAGTGGAAGAGAGAGTGGTAGGTGGGAAGTTTAGGAACTGAGTAGTAGGTCAATTGATAAACAAATAAAATATTAATGCGGGACATTTCTAAGCACTTATTTTGTTTATAGACTATAGGGGGACTAGGGAATTGGGAAATACTTCACTGTTTTTTGTTTTTAAACAATATACTAGTTTTACTTTAGTTTTGGTGGACATGTTTTTAGCGTGAATATTTGAGTATTTAGCATAATAATGTTAAAAGTTTTATTTTATATATGTGAATATGACAACCTTCTGTTTGAGTTTCATAACATGCTCAGGGCTTAAATACATTTGGGATGAATAAATTTTCACAATGTTCTTTTATTTGACATACGGATGTAATGCAAAGGCTAAGTCGGTTTATTCTGTAACAATGTGGTTGAAATTACCAATCGGACTAGACATATATTTAATGTCAGTTGCATCAAAGTATGGTGCTTTTGTTACCTTCAGTCAAACCCGACCCGACTTGTTTCAAATTACGCTAAAAGGTAACATCTCTCAAAATGTTATTTAACCCGTGCTCGATTGCCCCCTACAATCACATTTTTTGGCTCCGCCACTTAAGACTCCCTCTATCCCAAAATAATTGTCATCTTTTGACTTTTTGAAATCTTATTTTTTTAACTTTAATCTTAAATATTTTCGTTTGTGTTATATAATAGTTGTTGTAAAATATATGAATGAATTGGTTTTAAAATGTATTTTTTATTGATATAATTTTCATCAAGTATTATATAACACAAACAAAAATATTAAAGATTAAAGTTGATAAAGAAATACTTTAAAAAGTCAAAAGAGGATAATAAATTTAGGATGGAGAGAGTAGTAAGTAATGTTTAATCCTCAAATATCCTTTTAAAACTTAAATTTCAATCTTTAATTACTTTCCCACATAAAAATTCTAACAATTTTGCCTTAATGAAAAAGTTGACTTAACAATGTTCCCACCAAAAATTTTAAAAATATGCATGACATCTTTTTTTTTAAAGTAAGACTTTTCTCGTATTTAATGTCAACAAAATAATAATTTTTAAAAATTAATCCACAAACTCTAATGTATAAGATACCATATTACATTTTTTTTCTATTAATATGTTAGTTCATAGTTAATGAACATAAATGATTAAAAAACGTTGATGTTATTGTTGAACAAATTTCAAACTAAAATGTAGGTTAGTATAATTGTGATATTGGATTCGTATTTCAATCCAAATATCGTAGTTATAATTGTTTACCATCAAAAAATCTTGTTGCTATGTACGGGTACTCGTGTAGTTCAATAACTAATGGAGTATATACATTTTAGATTTTTTTTTTTTTTTTTTTTTTTTTGCTTGACATGTTTAATTGGTAATATAACCTTCATAAAATGAAAATCTATTGAGGTTATACGATACTTTACTTCCAAAGTTAATTTAATTTAAATAACTTTTATATAAGATAGTTGTTAAAAAGTTAAAATTAACTCATAATGCAAAAATTCCATTAAACTACGAGAAATAAATACCATTTATTACAATTTAGTGTAGCATTTTATCGGTTTTAGTAACAAGTTATGTTTTATATGTAACTATAAATCAACAAGAATACGGATGTATGATATCCAATAGATATCCATTTACCCGTTTCATCTATCGGATATGGATATGGGTGGATGGTTCAGAGTTAAGTGGATATAGATACGGATGATGAAAAATTAAACGAATATGGATATGGCTACTGCCTCACTCGATCAATATTCGATCAATTGCCATCTCTATTATTAACTTAGGAATGTTTATGGCTTTGTCATTTATCTGTAAGCAAGGAGGCATATATGGTTTTACTTTTAAGTATTTTGGTTAAACACTTACTTGTTTATCTAATACAATATCAAAATATGTAACTATTCTTTCCGTCTCATATTAAGTGTTTATATTACTATTTTCGTTGTCTCATAATAAGTTTTCATTTTATATTTCAACCAATGAAAATATACTTTAGTGGGTAGAAATGATATTTGATTGGTGGAGAGTATAGTTAGTGGAATTTATTTAAACTTTGTGCATTATGAAAGTGGACAATTATTATGGGGTGGAGAGAGTAAAACGTTATGGGCATGTTTGGGAGCTTATGAAGTTGTTTTTGAGCAACTAGCGTTTAATGTTTAACAACGATGGCTATCAGGACCGCACTCCGCTGCGACAGTGACTTACAAACAGATGTGAAACAAAGTTTCCAAAATACATCACTTAAATGTATACTTCAATTGCATAACGTACAATGCCAGATGCATCACTTGTGCGCAATATACATAAGTTAAAATTACGAAACTAACTGACTACCTAAACAATTTAGAGTACAAAGAATTACTAAAAGCTTACTTCAATAAAATAATAGACTCCAAAATTTCAAATGAATCTTTGGTTCACAACATTCAAAGTTTTTTTTGTTGAGTAACATGTTTAGTAGCTGAGGTTCGATTCTCAATTAGTATTTAGGGGATATCCATTCAACTCATGCCGTTTGAGCTCACACGCATTAGTGTACACCTTTGTTGGAGCATGTAGAAATTTTTTCCATTGTACCTATCAACAATGAAAATGATAGTCACATGTTGAATATAATATAACAACATGATTGACTATTTTATGTTGGACACAAAAGAACGCACATGTTAAACTAAAATATCTCATATCTATAGCTAAAAATCAGAATATAATAGCAAAGATACAACCTTTTTCAGAAGTCGCAAGTATTTTCATTAGCTCATTTATGTTTTATATGTTAATTTTGGTATCCAATATACGTGCATTGATATAACTGCAAAAGTCCCTGATCACAGTTCTGTACACTAACAAATACAATTTATAGCTCAAGCTTCACTTTGACATGCATGAATTTATATCTCGATGGAAGTTGCATCTAGACATACTGTAACTGATGACGTAATCCATTAAAGAAAACAACCTTTCAGTATATAAGTTAAACAATTGTAAAAAAAAAAAAAAAAAAAAAAAAAAAAAAAACAAAAACAAACAAACAAACAAACAAACAAAAAAAAAACTTGATTACGGAGTATGTCACAAAACAAAAGTCTCAATCAAGATCACTCTTAAAATAAAACATTTTTAAATTTGCATTATAAAGACCAACAATTACACTTAGTTCACACATTAATAAACTCTCATGTAGTAATAAGTTTCTCCATCCGTCTAAATTAAAAACTCTCACACCCGATAATTTTTATTTATTATTATTATTTTTTTTTTAAAACGACAAATTTTTACAACCTACACAACCTATCTCACATATTTCCAAAGAGACTGAAACCCACAACCTCTAGGTTGATAGGTCATTCACATACCGCTAAGCCAAAAAGCCTTTGATACTCTCACACCCGATAATATAAACAATCGTCAAAATCATAATCAATATAAGAGATTGTTTTCAGGTAACATAAAACATGGATTATCATAACCATAGAAACCCTAAAAATTGTTTAAAACTAAATAAAAATAAAAAATTAAACTGAAATTACAATCGCTAACCTAGATACTAACCTTGATATGGTATTATACAATGATGAATTACGTAACGAATCACAATAAAAAATTGCTCGTACCTATAATCAATATATATTCAAAAGTAAAACCCTAATATCTAGCATAAATATATGAAAAATCCCTGTAGTAGTCTTGCATAATGTAAGGTTAGAGTTGGTAAAACATACAAACTCAATTTAAGGAAAACTTATCACATGCAATTTCAAGTTTTGGTTTTGTAATACCTTCTTCTCCATCCATGATGTTGTTTTAATCTTCAGATCTTTTGTTTAGTGGTTTTGATAAGTTGTTTGATGAGTCATGAAGTATTTTGTTTATTTAAGGACATGTTTTTAAGGTTGAAATAATAGGCTTTATGAACGTTAAACTCTGGTTCACGATTGTATTATAAGATAAATTTGGATACATAAACAAATAAAATGAATGAGGCTTTGCCTTATTCAGATATTAAGACGAGTCTGACTCACATGTACGATGTACAAGCGAGATATTTCCGTTATCGTTCATGACCAACCCTTGATAATAAATCTATTGGGTGTAAACTAGGTGCTTTAAAATTTTGAAATTGTTGTTGCTCGTTTTCGTTTTGTTTTCCTTTTCCAATTTATTAAAATTTTGTTTTTACATGCGAGTCGGGCGCCGGTGCGCCGCGTTGCGGCGGGGCGCTGTATTTGACAAAAAATTTAATTAAGATTTTAAGACAGAATATTGATGTAAGAGGCCGGCTACGGATAACCGCGTTGCGGCAGGGCAGTGATCTTAGCCTTAATTTACGTTTAAAAAAAAAAAAAAAAAACCCTTTTGCAAAGACCCGCGAATTTTGAGGGTATTTTTCGTCAATTTTTTTGAATTTTTTTTGGAAAAAGGACTACTTTTGCAAAGAGGCGACAGATTAAGGGGTATTTTTTGCCAATTTTGGGAACTTGATTTTTGGGAAAACTTTTTTTTTTTTGAAAAAGGACTACTTTCGCAAAGATGCGTCAACTTCAGGGGTATTTTTTGCCAATTTGCGAAACTTGTTTTTGGGCTAGCGGTAACCGGGCCGGGCCAAATCGGCCCGTACTGTAGCGTACTGTAGCTACTGTAGCTAAGAGCGATGAAACGGCAACGTATCACACGACATTTAATATATATACTAATTTTGTTTTTACATGAGAGCAATTAGAAAAGTCAAAATCCATTCAAATGACACCTCGAGGACAATGGGTCCAATGGACAGACAACCTGGTTGTTTATTTGAGTAGTCCGTTGGGCAAGTAATAGGTTAACTGCAAGAACAAGCAAAACTAATGACAACTCGGTTGCTTTCTTGAATAGTATAGTTCCTAAGAATATAGCAACGTTTATGTTTTTAACTTTTTATCAACGACTTGAGCAAAGACTTTTCTTTAAAGATACCAAAAAACAGATAGGATTTTTAATTATCTAGCATAAAGTCGAGTTATACGTGCAATGAAACATCGCAGTTTATTGTCAATATAACTTTTCGGTTGCAAAAATCACGTACATGGTTATCAACAACTTGCAACTCGTTTGAAATATATAATAATAAAGCAAAATCATATACATACTTTACAAAATCTTAATGTCATTCGACATTACAAAACGTACATTGCTACAAGACAACAACTTGGTACATCATTTCCAAAAGACGGTCACTACAAGTTCATTTGATATACTTAGAAACACATCAAAACACTCAAGTTACGTTTTTTGCAATGAGTTTCTTGATTTATGTTTCCATGGCTGAGAGTTTATTTTTCAACCAAAACCAAAGTATTAACCCGGTTGAAATTCAAAGTGATCGGTATCATGGTTTGGTTCATTTGAAACGAAAAAACTAAATTTCTCATTATAATAGTAGAGTCATCATGCATGCTCTAAACCAAAACCAACCCAAGTTCAATGCAAAAAAACCAAAGTAAAACCATAGCAAATGTATAATCATTATCAAACTATAAGAACAAAGAATACGGATGACACACAGAATGACGGAACTAATTATTTATATGTTTAAACAATTTACGATTTATGTGTTATATATTTGGGGAAAGTAACTGTTTTTGAAACTGGAGATGTAAGGTATGTTTAGCAAAAATAGATAGTGCTGAAAAAGATTATTATTTATTTAATTATTTATTATTTTTTATTTTTTTTAGTGGTATTCGGCAAACTAGTTATACTTTTAGATTAAAAGTGTAAAATGATATAATTTTTGAAAAATAATCTCCAGAATCTTTTAAAAGCTGGTTTTAGGAACACACAATCTTTGTCACCCAAAAAAAGATGTAGTTATGGATAAAAATGGAGCGGGAGATTAAATATTGAGATTATTTTTATAAGCAACATGAAGTAGAATTTGATTTTAAGATATTATGATTTTTTATTTTTTTTATTTTTATTATTTTTTTATTTATGATCAGTTATGTCTGTCAAACAAAACTTATATTTTTAGTAGCTTATTTTTTCAAAACATAAAATCTTCTCATAATTTTGTGTGCCAAACATGCTTTTAAATTTGTTAATCCTACAAAACATAATAAATTTAAATAGTTTCAAAACAAACATAAAATTTTAAATTTAATTTTAACCGATTAAAATAGGTATTCATTTATTATTTCTAAAATAAATGTAACATTTTAAAAGTTAACGGTTCAATAATTGTAGTTTTCTATAAAAAAAAAAATGTTTCTATACATAATGAACACTTATCCTAAAACAAAATGTATATGAGGGTAAATTTTTCTTACACACAAAGAGACTCATCTTCACCATTCATCTAAAAAGAAATAAAAGCTTGAGATTAAAAACATTTTAATATTTCACATATTTTTTATAATTTAAATATCTCTTAAACCTTTAATCGTTAAGCGAAAATAATTACACCATCGCGACGAGCATTTAATTATATTTTTATAGACGGGCACTTTGATATACTTTCGGAAAAAAAATATATATTTTTTTCACTTTTTCTTCTCGTTTTTTTTTTTTTTTTTTTTTTTCATTATTAAAATTTGCATGAAAAAATCACGTGTGATATTAGTGTTAAATCACATAGGATATGTAATATCACATGTGATATTAGTGTTAAATCACATATGATTTGTTTCATTCAAATTTCAGTAACGAAAAAACGTGAAGAACACGAAAAAAAATAATTTTATCGAAAGTATATCAAAGTGCCTATCTATAGAAAGATAATTAAATGCACGTCATAACGGTATTTTTTTTCGTTTAATGATTAACGGTTTGAAAGATATTAATATTTGAAGGAAAAAAAAATGATGAAAGTGGGTTTTTAAAATTGTTGGATTAATCTCATCTATTAGATCAAATAAAGATGAATGATTGAGATTTATCAATTGATATGTAAAAAAAGTTTGATATATAAATGATTTTTAATCAATGTATATACATCTTCTCAATTCGAACAGAAAAGTATCATATTTCAAGCCAAATTAAATTTAAGAGTAAATGTCATAAATCGTCCCTGTGGTTTACCGGGTTTAACGAAAATGGTCTCTAAACTTTTTTTTCCCGGATCCAGTCCCTGTGGTTTTGACTCGTAACGGGTTTGGTCCCTTGACCAAAATTTCTGTTAGTTTGACCGTCAAATACATGTTTATTGACAAAAATACCCTCTTTACCCAGAATATGTTCATCTTCATTCATCCACATAAACAAAAACAACCATGAGTTTTATCACACCCTTGATTCAAGCTCAACCCACACGACTCATAACCACTGATCTTCATTCGTGTTCTTTGAACACTAATATGACCCCTCAGCCTCTTAACAACTATTTCCCTGATTTTTCAGGGACATTTTTCAGTCACACTTTCAACTTTTATAACTCTCGATACCATCCTTATCACTCCATGTTAATCGTTACCCCCAAACTCCCTGAGTCACAATCATATTGATTCTTATCAAACCTATCATCCATCTCACCCCGAAAACCACACTCACATTCCCTGAAGTTAAATCAGTGATACCTCTGACTCAACAATATTATCCCAAACAACACATTCGATTCAAACCCATTTTCATTCATCAGTCTCCTTGATACAATTTGTGTACCTTAATCACATCACTGACTCTATTAATGGCTATGTCATCCGTATCACTCCATGAGTACACTATCAGCCCAATCACATTACCACCTTTCCTTACATCAATCACTACCCTCTGTATGTATCCCATATCATCAACACTTCCTTCACTCCCTGATTCTTTATCAGCTATCCTGATTTTCAAGCTCTTTCTCCTGAGCTATCCCGTTTCTTTCCTTACCCTTTTTACATCGTCAACATTAATTTTAACCTGAGTTTTAATAGCCTCGATATCCGCCTGAGTTTAAACACCCGCGGTTGTTGTCTGATTGAGTTGGGGTTTAGGGTTAATATGTGACGGTCTTCGATGTGTTTGACTGGTGTCGCCGGTTAGTGAAGGATCTAGGTTTTTGATATCCAAATACTTGTTGACTTGTTTTTTTTAGTCGGTTATGTAGATTCATTTTATGGGATATGAGTTTTTGATGATGATGGTTGTCGTGATTTGTGATGTATATTGACCGGATCTGGGTGTGAGTGTTTGTGTTTGAGATTTGTTTTTTTATCATATTTTTGAGTGTTTTTGTTTTTGTAACAGATCTGGTGTTTCTTGTTGTTGTGATAGGATTGTAATGATTTTTGGTGTTTTGTTTGGATATGATTTTTGTAATGAAGATCTGGGTTTTTTGAAACACAATTTGGTTTTGAGTGTGATGTGGTGTGAGGTTTGTAGGTTGTATTTTGGCAGTGGTAGTCAATGGAGGTGGTTGAATTATTATGTGTGACAGAGTGAATGGAGGTAACAGTAAGGAAGGGGATGAAATGAGTGTTTGTGGGTTGGTGTCTTGGGTATACATATGTAAAGGAAAAGACGAATATGCCCTTGAACTAACGGTTAAACTAACAAAGTTAGTGGTTAAGGGACCAAACCAGTTATGGGTCAAAACCACAGGGACTGGATCCGGGAAAAAAAAGTTTATGGACCATTTTCGTTAAATCCGGTATATCACAGGGACGATTTATGACATTTACTCTAAATTTAAAGTATTCAACTTTGTTTAAATTAATGTACAAAAAATATTGGTGCAATGTAATTTTTTTTTTTTAACTTTTCAAAAAAGCTTATTGATCATAATTTTAGCATAAATAACTTCAAATACTCGACTAGAATTATACATCACATTAGTTAACTATTTTATATTTCAGCTAAAAATGATTGAAACCAAGGTTTTCAAAATCAGGATCTTACTTAGGATCGATTTCGTCTTTTCAAGATCGAGATTGTAAGATCGGATCGGGATCCTAAGATCCTACTATAATGTCATTTTGTTAATAGTTTTTGTTGGGAATAAAATGATCAAAGTCAAAGAGCCTGCCAAAGATGTGAAGAGTCTGCTAGTTGATTTTGAAGAGTATGAAGATGTTCTACCAGTACCTTCTGGGTAGAAGGTACTGCTAGTTGATGAAGAGCCTACCAAGCTTATGTCAAGTTGATTAGATATTTTGTAATAGATATTTAGTTGAATTATTAGTCTTTGTACATTGTTATACGTTATGTAGAAGTAGATTAGTCTTCTGTAGTGACAGAAGAATATTATCAGAGTTATACATGGGTAGTTGTATTTAATTGTAGGCGCCAATATAGTCAAAGTATAGTTTTATATTCATCCACTTGACAATCTTGTAATAAGATATCCTTATCTTATAAAAGGATATCTTAGTCACCTCTTCATGAATGCATCTTTACCAACTAATAACCAAAAACAAACTATCTCTCAAGTAACTTAGTTACTTCAATTCACAAATCCTTTTCCAATCTAAGATTCAAGATTACTTTGTAATCCCGGTGATATTTAGATCATCCGTATTATTTCATCAATAATATTGAATCGTTTTGTGTTAACCAAAGTTGTGTTTCTTTGTTCATTGCATTCTCACGTTTATTCAAACTCACCACCTTGTGTTCTTTTAAGTGTGTTGTAGTAGATTCCGCATGCTAAACACATTCAATACATAAATATCTCAAACGAACAAAATCGTTCCACAAGTGGTATCAGAGCTAGGCTTGATATTTACTAATTTAAAAGAACAATGGATGTTGAACATATTCAAACAAATGTTGCAGCTAAACTTCCATTACTTAAGCAAAATGAGTTTGAAATGTGGCGACTAAGGGTTGAACAATACTTTCAAGTGCAGGACTATGCACTTTGGGAGATCATTGAACAAGGCAATTCATTTAAACCCCAAATCACCACTACAACAGTAAATGATGCTCTTGTAACAAGAATACAAGACCAACCATCAAATGCAGATGAAAAGATTCAGAAGAGAAATGATCTAAAAGCAAGGAGTATGTTACTGATGACTATTCCAAATGATCAACTTCTGATCTTTAACAAATACAAAGATGCCAAAACCCTTTTTGAAGCTATTGTGGCTAGGTTTGGTGGTAATGATGCTACCAAGAAAACACAGAAAACACTTCTCAAACAACAATTTGAGAACTTTACAGCCACAACCAATGAGTCTTTGGACAGTATGTTCAATAGACTTCAGAAGCTTGCAAGTCAGTTAGCCATCCATGAAGTGATGATAACTCAAGAAGACCTAAACTCTAAATTTCTTAGGAGTTTACCTTTAGAATGGTCTATGCATGTCATTGTCTGGAAGAACAAGCCAGATATTGACCAGATGAGTCTCAATGATCTCTACAACAATTTCAAAATTGTAGAACATGAAGTAAAGAAGACTACTGGGTCAAGTTCAGGAAATATGGCTTTTGTTTCATCCCCAAGCATCTCAAAGGTTGATAATGAAGAAAAAGGTGGCAGAGAAGAAGGTACTGCCAACACAACCTTTGGTACTGCTAGTACTTCTAGTAGTACCAAATCCATTTTAGATGAAACAATTGGGTGTGCTTTTCTTACATCTCAACACAATGGGTCCGTATTAACATTTGAAGACCTTCAAGAGATTCATCCTGATGATCTTGAAGTGATGGACATAAAGTGGCAACTTTCACTTTTAAGCATTAGAGCTAAGAAGTTGTTGATGAGGACTGGCAAGAAGATAATGATAAATGGAAATGAGCCTGCTGGCTATGATAAGTCAAAAGTGGAGTGTTACAACTGCCACATGATGGGTCACTACTCTAGAGAGTGTAGAAGACCTAAGAAGCAGGATGACAAGGGTAGAGGGTTTGACAACAGGAATAAAGGAAACTTTGAGAAGAAAGGAAGCTTTGAAAGCAAGAGTAAGGTTGTTGAAGTTGCTGAGCCAAAAGCAATGGTTGCTATTGATGGCATGGGTTTTGATTGGAGTTTCATGGGTGAAGATGAGTCAACTTCTGATGAATTGGCTTTGATGGCATTCTCCACTCCTGAGGTACAAACTATCAAATGTTCTAGCAATTGTGAATTTCTTAAAGAATTAGAAGTTATAAGAAAATCTTATGATGAGCTAAAAATAGAAGAAAGAAAAACCAATCAAACCTTATTTAACCATCAGTGTGGTATGGCCAAACTAGAAAAACAACTCATTCACTATAGAGAAAATGAACTCACATTTTCTGATGCTAAAGCTGCTCTTAATAGACAAATATTTTTGAAAGATTCAGAAATAGAAATGGTAAGGAATGAGTGTACTAAAGTTACATTGGCTAGAGATAATATTCAACTGACTGTTACTAAATTGGAAAATGCTTCTGAGTGTACTAGGAGCATAGTAGAGAATCAGATGAATAAGAGAATAAAATCAGGGATAGGATACAATGAATGTCCACCTCCTTATAGAGGAATTCCTTGTCCTCCAGGATCAGATCTTGCTGAATCAGGTGTGCATGAAGTCATTAACAAACCATTGGCTAAACCTGTAGTGATAAGTGAACCTTCTGAGAGTGCTAAGAATGCCCCACTCTCTAAGGTGCTCACTGATAAAAGACCAGATGTCCTAATTATTGAAGATTGGGTATCTGATGATGATGAAGATGAGACTATTCCTATCAAAGGAATCAAAGTAGGACCATTCAGTCCTAAGAAGGTTGAACTTAAAGCTAAGGCTAAAGCTGTTTTGAAAACAGTTGAAAGTTGTAAAAATTGTAATAACAAACCTAGGGGAAGCCAAAGAAATTGGAACAACCTTAAGTCACAACAACTAGGTGATGACTTTGTTATGTTCAATAAGGCTTGTTATTATTGTGGTAGCTTTAATCATCTTCATGCTTATTGTAATAAATGGGTTTCTGGGAGTAAATCAAAGTCTAAAACAAATGTTACTCACCCCAGAAAAAGTTTTGTTAAGTCTAACACCACAAATGTTAAACATACTGTTAGACAAAATAAGCCTGTTATTGCAAAACCAACTGATAAGGGTACAAGAAACACTTTCAAATGTGTACCAAAAGTTGTGAATAGTCCTATTCAAAAGAAATCTGTAGTCAAAACACAAATTTGGAAACCAAAAACCAAAGGTCCTGCTAGACCAAATGGTACTGCCAAAATTGGTATTGCCAAAATTGGTACTGATAGACCAAAGACCACACAATGGATTAAAAGGGAAAGTGCTGTTAAGTCCTCAGCATGTTGGATTTGGAAACCAATCCAATCAAAAGGTGCATCAACAATCCTGAAAAGGTTTGATTTCATTGATGCAAGAGGCAAACCCAAGTCTGTCATGGCTTGGGTACCCCAAGGAAATTAATATGTTTATTCATGTGCAGGAACATTCAAATGATATTGAAGAACAAGGATATGTTGATAGTGGATGTTCAAGGCACATGACAGGCAACATGTCATTCCTCTCAGACTTCAAAACTTTTGATGGAGGATATGTTACCTTTGGGGGAGGAATAAAAGGAAAGATCACTGGTAAAGGTACTATCAAAACCAGTAAACTAGATTTTGAAAATGTGTATTTTGTGAAAGAACTTCAGTTTAATCTTCTTAGTGTCTCACAAATGTGTGACAAAAAGAACAATGTTCTATTTACTGACAATGAATGTATGGTTCTTTCTTCTGATTTTAAGATGCCTGATGAGAGTCAGATCCTTCTTAAAATTCCAAAAAGGAACAATATGTACAGTGTCAATTTAAAGAACATTGATCCTAAGGAGAGTCTAACTTGTTTGGTAGCAAAGGCCTCATTGGATGAATCTATGCTTTGGCATAGAAGGCTTGGTCATGTAAACTTTAAAACAATCAACACTATTGCAAAATATGATTTAGTAAGAGGTTTACCCAAAAAGATTTTCCAAAACGACCAAACCTGTGTTGATTGTCTAAAAGGCAAACAAAATAGAGCTTCTTGTAAGCCCAAGACCCAAAACTCTATTTCTCAGGCTTTACATATGCTTCATATGGATCTCTTTGGTCCTACTAATGTGTGCAGCTTGAATGGAAAAAGATATTGTCTGGTTGTTACTGATGATTATAGCAGATTTTCATGGGTTTTCTTCTTAAGATCTAAACATGAAACTAGTGAGATACTTAAAACATATATCACTGAGGTAGAAAACCAATCTGATAAGAAGGTCAAAGTCATCAGGTGTGACAATGGGACAGAGTTTAAGAATAGAGTTATGGATGACTTTTGCAAGGAAAAAGGCATAAAAAGAGAGTTTAGTGTAGCTAGAACACCTCAGCAAAATGGAGTAGCAGAAAGAAAGAATAGAACACTTATAGAGGCTGCTAGAACTATGTTAGTAGACTCTAAGTTGCCTATTTCATTTTGGGCTGAAGCAGTTGGTACTGCTTGTTATGTACAAAACAGGGTTCTTGTGACAAAACCACATAGAAAAACACCTTATGAACTTTTCTTTGGTAGAAAACCATCTTTAAGTTTTATGAGACCTTTTGGTTGTCATGTCACTATTCTCAATACCAAAGATCATTTAGGCAAATTTGATGGAAAAGCAGATGTTGGCTATTTGATAGGGTATTCCTTGCAGAGTAAGGCCTATAGAGTGTTTAACACTTGCACTAGGCTAGTAGAAGAGAATCTTCACATAGAGTTTCAAGAGAAACTAACAAATGTGAAAGGAATTGGACCAGATTGGATGTTTGATATTGATAGGCTTTCAGAATCTATGAATTATGTGCCTGTTTCAGGTACAAATACTAATGATGATGCAGGTTCTGAAGATAATGTTGAAACTCCTAAAGATCAAGATTACATCTGGATGCCAATTTGGAAAAGTATGGATCTATCTTCAAGTCAAGAAGGACCTTCAAACACAACAAATGAAGGCAATGAAGATGATCAAGGAACTCAGAATCAAGAGAATCAAGAAAGTGGTACAAATGACAATGGTACTGCTAGATCACCAGATGGTCCTGCTAGTTCAAGTATTGGTACTGCTGAGCCATTGAATGTTCAAATAGATGATTCTTTTCAAGAAGAAGTGGGGATTAGCAATCTTCCAACTACTTATGAAGTTCCTAAAACACCAAACACTAGAATTCTCAAAGATCACTCAACTGATGATGTGATTGGAAGCATAACTTCTGGTGTTAGAACAAGATCTCAAGTTGGTTTATCTCAAGTCTTATCTTCAGATGAAGAAGGGTTTATCTCCTCTATTTATGAAGAAAAGAATAATGATAATTCCAATATATGCCTGTTTTCATGTTTTCTATCTCAGGCTGAACCCAAGAACATAAACAAAGCTTTAGATGATGCAAGTTGGGTGGAAGCAATGCAAGAAGAGCTTCTCCAATTCAAGATTTAGAAGGTTTGGATATTGGTTGATTTGCCCAAAGGTCATAGGGCAATTGGAACCAAATGGGTGTTCAGAAACAAGAAAGATGAAAGGGGTATAGTGATCAGAAACAAGGCTAGATTGGTAGCACAAGGATATACTCAAGAAGAAGGGGTAGATTATGAAGAAATGTTTGCTCCAGTCGCAAGACTTGAAGCAATTAGGCTTTTCTTGGCCTATGCTTCATTCATAGGCTTCACTGTCTATCAAATGGATGTTAAGAGTGCATTTTTATATGGTGAAATTGAAGAACCAGTATATGTGTCTCAACCTCCAGGCTTCATTGATGCAGAGTATCCAGACAAAGTTTATAAAGTTACCAAGGCATTGTATGGCCTACACCAAGCTCCTAGGGCATGGTATGAAACATTGGCTTGTTTTCTACTAGAAAGTGGATTCCAAAGAGGCAGGATTGATCCAACTTTGTTCATCAAAAGAACAAAGAAAGACATTTTGTTAGTGCAGATTTATGTTGATGACATAATCTTTGGATCAACAAACCAAGACTTGTGTGTAGAATTTGAAAAACTTATGCATAGTAAGTTTGAAATGAGTTCCATGGGGGAACTTACTTTCTTTTTGGGTCTCCAAGTGAAACAATCCAAAGAAGGCATATTTATCAGCCAAGATAAGTATGTAGCAGAGATCCTAAGGAAATTTAATTTTGCTGATTCTAAGGTTGCAAGTACACCAATGGATCCAGACAAAGGGCTACTCAAGGATGCTGAAGGAGAAGATATGGATTTGCACAATTATAGATCAATGATTGGGTCTTTGATGTACCTTACATCATCAAGACCAGATATCATGTTCTCAGTATGTGTATGTGCAAGGTTTCAAATACATCCCAAGATCTCTCATCTCACAGCAGTCAAAAGAATCTTTAGATATCTTAAGGGTCAACCTAGGTTGGGTCTTTGGTATCCAAGGGAATCATCTTTTGAATTGGTGGCTTATTCGGATAGTGACTATGCTGGTGCAACTCTAGACAGAAAATCCACAACTGGTGGATGTCAATTTCTTGGTTGCAGACTAATCTCTTGGCAATGCAAGAAACAAACAATGGTGGCCAATTCTACAACTGAAGCAGAATATGTTGCTGGTGCAAGTTGTTGTGGGCAAGTTCTTTGGATCCAAAATCAGATGCTTGACTATGGGTACAATTTTCTTAACACCATTATTTATATTGACAATAGCAGTACTATTTGTATCATTAAAAACCCAGTTCAACACTCAAAAACAAAACATATTGAAATCAGACACCATTTCATAAGGGATTGCAATGAGAAAAGGTTAATTCAAGTAGTTAAAATTGATTCTGAAAAGAATTATGCAGACCTTCTCACCAAAGCTTTTGATTTAGGTAGATTCAAATATCTTGTAGGAGGTATTGGAATGATAAATCTTTGAATAAACATGTGTTTTTGTTAATAAAATTAACTGGTATTAGCTTTTAAACAAGGTACTGCTAGTTAGTCACAAGGTCCTGTTAATTCATAATTGGTCCTGCTGATATAAAATTCCTATGTTTTGTTTCATATTAAGGCTTGAATGTTTAAAATTCTATAGATCAAGTGCTCTGCACTTTGTTCTTTTGCTTTGCAACTAACACATTTCAGGTTGATAACAAAACAAGAGTTCTTCCAAACAAAAAGGGGCAACCAAACTTATATTCATTTCAGGAGAGATAACAATCTCAGGGGAGGAATGTATAGCCCAGAATGGAAGAAAAACCAATTAATGAAAGGAAAGACAAGAGCATACAAGATGATGCAGAGTTAGAAAAAGAGAGAGTTAAATCACATATCTAGAAGGGATGAAGCATTTCTCAAGGAGAAAGTTCTATCTAGATCAACCTAAGGAAAGTTTCAACTCAAAGGCATGACATTAGATGATTTCAATTGTTGAACCAATCATCCAAGATACACAGCATCATTGCCTTTTTAATTTCCTCCATCCAAGGAAATTGCACCATCTTTGGGCCATCATGGCTTTTGGTATTCCACTCACCAAGTTTTTACAAACTAAAGAGTTGGCTAGTCCTTAAGCAAACGGCTTTTGGTAAAGACAAATCAAATCCGTTGATGGTTGATAGTTTACCAAAAACTATATGGTTGTTAACTAACCATACTTAATTGTAAATAGTTAGCTAGTCCTTAAGCAAACGGCTTTTGGTAAAGACAACTCAAATCCGTTGATAGCTGGTAGTTTGCTAAAAACTATAAGGGATTTTTATAAAACTTTCAAAGGTACTGGTAGTTCAAAATTGGTACTGCTAGAGTAAAAAGGTACTGCTAGATAGCCGTTGAGCCTGTCAGAAAAAGTTTTAGCCGTTAGGCCTGGTAGTTAAAATTAGCCGTTGGGGTAGTTATGTAAATTACTGATGATTATATTATATTATATTTCACATATAAAAGTAATTCTCTCATATCTTCTTTCATCAGTCATTATCATAATTCACATACACCTTTCATCTTCTACCAGTACTACCAACAAATCCCACCATCATATTCAAAATTTTCATTATGGCTTCCACAGTTGTTCTAAACTTTGTCCAACGTCACAATCAGTTAGCATTTTTGGAGAAGTCAGAGGATAATGCCTCATTTCATCAAGTAGTGGACTTTTTAAATAACTCCTATATCAGGTTTGCTTTACTAGTCAATCCCACTATTTATGAAACTCAAATTTTACAATTTTGGCAATCTGCTAAAATTAAAACTTCTGAAAATGGGGAACAAAGAATTAAGGCCAAAGTGGATGGTAAACACTTGACTCTTACTGAGTCATCCATAAGAAGACATCTTCATTTGGATGATTCTGATGGTATTAGTCAGTTACCAGATACTGAAATTTTTGAAAATTTACAAAGAATGGGGTATCATGCTGAGTCTAACAAACTCACTTTTCTGAAAAAGCATCTTACTCCACAATGGAGATTTTTGATTCACACAATCCTTCACTGTTTGAGCCAGAAGAAAACCTCTTGGGAGCAATTTAGTGGAAACATGGCTTCTGCTCTCATTTGCTTAGCCACAAACAGAAAATACAATTTTTCAAAACATATTTTTGAGGGATTGATTAAAAATGTGAAAAGTGAAACAAAGTTTTTGATGTATCCAAGATTTATTGGGTGCATCATTGGAAAATTAAAACATTTGTTACTTCCCACAGACTCAATTTATGACACACCAAAACTTTCTCACAAAGTATTTTCAAATATGAGAATTGGTTTTAGAGGGGAAGATACACCACTTTTTGATGAAATGTTACCACAACATCCAGAAGAACCAACACCATCAGCTGATACACCATCATCTAGTTCTTCACATGGTTACATTTCCCCAACACATCAAACATCACCAATACCATCTCCAGTACCATCAGCAACACCACCAACATCATCACATCATGTATCACAAACCCAATCACCTCAGACAATGCAAGAACTGAAAGACAAGGTGAAGTTCTTAGAAGATGCTCTTAAAATTCAAAGCAAGAAGTTTTCTGAGATCAACATCAAATTAGTAAAGAGCATATCTGAGCAATATGAAAGAAAAAGGAAGAACAGGGAGTGAAGGTTTTTGGAAGAGTTCTCTCAAATCCTCAAGGTATGTATTTTATTCATCAGAAACTTGTGTATTTTAATGGAAATAACAAGTTTAGGGGAGGATTGTTGGGAATAAAATGATCAAAGTCAAAGAGCCTGCCAAAGATGTGAAGAGCCTGCTAGTTGATTTTGAAGAGTATGAAGATGTTCTACCAGTACCTTCTGGGTAGAAGGTACTGCTAGTTGATGAAAAGCCTGCCAAGCTTATGTCAAGTTGATTAGATATTTTGTAATGGATATTTAGTTGAATTATTAGTCTTTGTACATTGTTATACGTTATGTAGAAGTAGATTAGTCTTCTGTAGTGACAGAAGAATATTATCAGAGTTATACATGGGTAGTTGTATTTAATTGTAGGCGCCAATATAGTCAAAGTATAGTTTTATATTCATCCACTTGACAATCTTGTAATAAGATATCCTTATCTTATAAAAGGATATCTTAGTCACCTCTTCATGAATGCATCTTTACCAACTAATAACCAAAAACAAACTATCTCTCAAGTAACTTAGTTACTTCAATTCACAAATCCTTTTCCAATCTAAGATTCAAGATTACTTTGTAATCCCGGTGATATTTAGATCATCCGTATTATTTCATCAATAATATTGAATCGTTTTGTGTTAACCAAAGTTGTGTTCTTTGTTCATTTCATTCTCATGTTTATTCAAACTCACCACCTTGTGTTCTTTTAAGTGTGTTGTAGTAGATTTCGCATGCTAAACACATTCAATACATAAATATCTCAAACGAACAAAATCGTTCCACAGTTATTGTAATATTATACAAGTCTATAAATTAATATATATCATAAACACAAATTATGTAAATATTTTGTAGAAATGTTGTCTTAAGTGGTAACAATATCGACCCATTGAGCTATCTCATGGATTGGTTACTCTTTGTAGGAGAAAAGGGGTATTGTGAAAGTCTAAGCTTTTATTGCACAAAATACCTAACCCACTTTTCTCCATCTGTTTGCTATTTATAGGCAAACATGTAAGAGTCCTGAAGATTAAAATACATAAAGAATAAGAAGGCGTGTCTGACAACTACAACAGTATTTGTCATTTCCAAGAACCAATAGGATTGCGCCAAAAAGTCTTCGAGTGTCAGTTTTGACACTTCTTGACTTTTAGCCGCTTTAGGGATGGTTTGTTTCTGCCCTGATAAGACTTGTCCTTATCTCTTCAAACCTTTCCGCTTAATCCCGCCTTTCTTTCAGGCTTCTGGTTCTTCAGTCTTCGCCTTCAGTCTTCAGTCTTCAATCTCTTATTGTTGTTGAGGAGACTGGGGTTCAGTGAGTTCTTGTCCAACACTCACTGAACCCATTACCTTCTTCTTTGGCTCAAGTAACACTTTAGGAAGATCCGCCTCCCTGAATTGGTGAGTCTTTCTTCTTAGACTCGTCCTGAGCATCTTGAAGGTAACTCACTGAGTGACTGTTCACTCAGTGACTTAATTGTGTTTTCGGTTGATTAACACATAGTGTAATTTGTATTCAAATCCTGTTTTAAGGATCCTTGGGTACTGAAGGACCCAACAATCTCCCCCTATTTGGATATAAATTATACTTAAGTGTTTTGATCAGTTATGAGTGAGCTAATGACTTCTTCTCATACTGAATGTACTAGAAAGTAATTAAGGACACTGAAATAAAAAAACAAAGGGCCATCATTTTATTAATTTCATTACATAAGTCCTAACAACTAAACAATGTACAGGATAGTGGTGTTGCAGATTCATTCAGTCCAGTTTGTATCCAAGGGCTTCAAGCTTAGGTCTCTTGGATTCCAGCTCATGTTGATCAGGATGTTCTTGAATCTTGGTTCTTAGGTCATTGCAGAACCTCACATTAGCAGGACTCTGTATTGGGGAGGCCATCATGAGGAAACCAAGCATGGCTTTGATTCCAGCCTGATCAATATCATTCCATCTTTGGAAGGCTGGGTCTCCAAACTCATCAGTGAAGAAGAGACCCCTCTCAGGTTGTTTGTTGGGAATTATCATACGATTCAAGAGAAGACAAACTTAGGTCTGGTAATATATCAGAGTTAGGTCTGTCTTTGTAATTAGGTCTGGTAATACATGTTAAGTCTGGTAGTCTGTATTAAGTCTGGTTGACTTATTATGTTAAGTCTGGTCGTGATATAAGGAAAGTTTGTTAGAGATATGTTAGGAAAAGATACAAACGTGTAAGTATCTTTTTAGAAGATTCGTGAATATCTTCTTAGTCGGTTAGTATTAAGGTTTCCTTGGTGTATAAAAGGATCCCTAAGATTGTTAGTTTGATAAGAGAGTTGTACGAGTTTCACAATTGTGATTAATAGAATTATACGAAGTTAGTGTTAATTCTGTGTGTGTTCTTCATTGTTCTTGTTAAGTTTCCGCATTAACATTAACAATCGTTAAGGGTTTCTCACTTAGACTGGTTTGGATTTATCCCAACCATCTACTAAGTATTCAAGGCTACTTAGAGATCCACATACAATTCGTGGACCAACAAGTGGTATCAGAGCAAGGCGAAAGACTCTGAGTTCGAAGAACACTTAACCTCAAAAACCTATTCTCACTCAATTCACCCTACACAATGTCTGAAACCGAAAAGCCAATCAACACTGAAACTTTTTCAATCCATAACAGTGAGGATGAGAGTTCACACCATGAAGATGAAGGAAAACCTGAATCCAGTAACTCCCAAACACAACAACAACCCATCCCTTCCACAACCACAATCTCAAACATAAAACTTCCATTACTGAAAAGAGAAGAATATGATATATGGGCCATGGAAATGGAACATTATCTGGAGTATATTGATAGTGATGTATGGAAGGTTATTCAAAGGGGAAACTCTAAGAAAAGAATTTCACAAGGGACTGATGGGCAACTGAGAATAATGCCACCAGTATCTGCTGAGGAGATTAGGGCTGTGGAGAAGGAAAAGAAGGCCAGAACCTTGCTTCTTATGGCTATTCCTAAGGAGCATCTACAAAGGTTCCATGGCATGGTTGATGCTAAAGAGATGTGGGAGGCAATCAAGAAACGATTTGGAGGCAATGCAAACTCCAAGAAGATGCAAAAAGCTGTTCTTAAACAGCAATTTGAGACATTCAGTGTTTCAAAGACTGAAGGATTGGAGAAGGGCTATGACAGATTTCAACATCTGTTAACACAGCTGGAAGTTCATGGTGCAGCAGTTTTGAATGAGGATGCAAACCACAAGTTCCTTAGATCTTTACCATCAGAATGGGGTAATGTATCTGTGGCAATGAGGATAAAGGAGGAAGTAGATTCAATGACACCTGATGACCTATACAATAATCTTAGGATGTTTGAAAGGGACATCTGTAACAACACTCAGGCATCTACCAGTTCATCAAATGTTGCTTTTGTGTCACAAAACAAAAGCAGTACTTACAAGGTTAAACCTGGTAATGTTAGGTCTGGTATCTATGAAACTCCTTCAAGTGAAAGATCTGCTTCAAATTTTACTGATGAGGTGATCCATTCTTTCTTTGCCAACCAAACGGAAGATGAAAGCTTTATTAGTGAAGATTTAGAACAGATTAATGATGCTGAAGTTGAGGAGATGGACATAAAATGGCACATTGCCATGGTTGCTTTAAGGGTCAAACGATTTCAGAAGCAATATGGAAGGACCATCAACTTCAATAACAAATCACCAGTGGGATACACAAAGAGGACAGTTGAATGCTACAACTGTCACAAGCATGGACATTTTTCAAGAGACTGTCCAGAGAAAAAGCCTGCTGATGGGAAAAGAGATGAAGAAGGGAAGTTGGAAAAGAATCAGATGAGCTTACTGACAATGGAAGCTGGAGGAGTCAACTGGGGTGAGCATCCAAGAGTGAATGAGGAGTCTGATCATGCTCTCATGGCCATTGGTAATGAGGTATCATTATGCTCTAAATTATGCACTGATTCATATAATCATATTAAGGCTTTATGTGATGAGCAGTTAGGACAAATAGGTGACCTAGAAGTAAATCTTTTAGCACATAAAAATGCTGTAAAAACACTAGAGGCACAAAAGGTCACCCTTCAAAACCAACATACTGCTTTAAATGAAAAACTATACTTTCAAGCTAATAAAATATATGAACAAGATGAAAAGCTTAAAAGGTATAGACAAATGGGCCTTAGAATTCAAAAGGAGAGGGATGAGTTGAGAAAAATGGTAGATCAGTGGAACAATTCAAATAATAACCTGTTCAAATGTTGGGATTCTCAAATAAAGTCCAATAAAAAATGTGGCTTAGGATATGAGGAAGATGAGAAAAAGGCAATCCTTAAGTCTAGAGAAGATGATTATGCGGGCAAACCATTGTATAATAGGTTTGTTAAGACTGGTGACTTTAAGGGAGTACCACCACCATTGAGTGATGACTATACTCCTCTTGAAAAAGAAGAGTTGGATGATTCACTTTTTGTGTATGGTAAGAAAGGTCCTCAAACACCTAAGTCAACCACCTCAGAGGACAAAACCAGTAAGTATTCTTCTTGTCAATCCAATGACTCTGAAGGATCTATTGATGGTTCCTCTGATCACTCTAAGTCTGAGTCAAAAAGTGAGGTAAAAGAGAATTCTGAACCTAAGGTTGTTAAGAAGTGTGAACCTGTTGTAACTGAACCTGTAGTGACTAAACCAAAGCCTGAGACAGTCAAACCTAGTTGTGCCCAGCACATAAAAACTCCTAGGGAATCTGTTAATATTAATGAGTCACCTAGAAGCAATAGTGTTCACAGAGAAAGTAGGAGTAGTTACACTTATGCTCCTAAAAGATGTTTTGTTTGTGGAAGTCTAGGTCATTTGATTAGGGACTGTGATTTTCATGAAAAGAGAATGAAGAGAGAGGCTGAGCAAAAGAGAATGAATGCTAATATTGGTCATGGTTCAAATAAACCAGTTTGGAATAATGCAAACAGGATTAATCATGCCAACCAGTTTAATCCCAGACCAGCCCAACAGTTTTACTCTACCCGACCTAACTCTTATGTTAATACTGGTAGACAAAATTTTAGGTCTGGCTTTAGGAACTTTAATGTGAATAGGCAAAATGGTAATTTTATGAGGCCTAATGTGAATACTGGTTATGTTAATTCTGTGAGACCCAGACAACCATTTCAAAAGCCACAGGTGAATGCAAACATTCAAAGAAATAATTTTTATAAATCATCTTCACCTGTGAGAAGACCAGTTGTAAATCAAACAAATTCAAATGGGGGTTCTGCTGATAATCTCTATGATTGCTGGGCTTGGGATCCATTTAAAAATGAGTATACCTATAAGTCCAAACATAGTTTCACTGGAGCAGTTTCATACAAAACTTTCAAGTATGTTGCTCCACAGAGAGGACTCAAGTCCACTCAGGCCTGGGTTGTTAAGAAAAACTGATTTCTCTTTCTTAACTTTGTATAGTTTGTATACTTGTTTGTTTTCTGTCTTGCTGTTCTAAATAGTTATTCTTATTTTCAGTAGTTAATTTGTTTCCAACTTTCCATAGTACGTTTGTTTTTGGTATATTGTGCATAACTTTGTTTTGCAGTTTTTGATTTAAGACTAAAGAACCTTGAAAGTTTTATTCATTATAAACAAAGTTACAAACAAGGCAACCATCAACATAGCACATCAAAAGACAAAAGCCTAAACCCTAACCAGCCAAACACCAACACCTACATCTTCTTTTTCCCTTTGCCTTTATCCTTCACATCAGGCATGGTCTTCTTGGTCCTCTTCTCACCCATAAGGTCTCTGACCTTTGGACTTAGGAGTCCTAGAACCTGCTTGTTTGGTGTTGGACGAGGCACAACCTTGGTGCTCTTGGATGTCACAGTCTTGGAGGTCTCTGCTTCATAATCAATAGAAGAATCCTCTGAAGAAGTTATATCTTCTGAAGTCTCCTCTGCTTCATCCTCTGAAGAAGAGTCCTCTGGCTCTTTCTCAGTGAGATCATATGCTGCTAACCAATGTTTCAGTATTGTCTCCCTTGCTGTTTTGTTTCTTGTTATTGAGGAGTAACCTGGTGGAAAATAACCACCCCATCCTCCTGATGATGAATCAGAAGATGAGCCGTTAGGATCCCAAGAAGAATCGGATGAAATCTCTATGATTTCTGAGTGGGAAGGATCCATTATACTAATAAGGTTTTTCTTTTGGTTTGTGATGGTTTTGTGATAATACAATGGGTGATTTTATAGGGAAAATCAAGGTTTAATGCTATTAAATGCTCGGTTGGTGTATGGGTTAATACTTGCAGGCAAAGAGTAATTAATTGTAATTTATGGAAAGTTGACCATGTTTATTATTTTTTTTGCTTAAGTTTAGTGTTAAAAAAAAAAGAAAAAGAAAAAAAAGGGGGGGGTTTACACTTAAGGGGAGGTAATGTACATTTAAGGGGAGGCAAATGTACAAGTTTTTAAATCGGGTAGCCTTAAGTGTTAAATCTGGTAGCTTGTGTGCTGACCTTTTCTTGCAAATATTGGTTTTTGTCTCCCTTTCTTGTTGTTGAACTAATTTTTGCAGAAAAGATTGGAATGATGATGATGTAAAGCCTTGCATTCGCTAAAATCAGTGTGTAAGTCCACTCTTTTGGTTAGGTCTGGTAAGTTTATGATTCGGCCTGGTTGACTATCAGTCCAGACTATCAGTCCAGAAGCAATGGAAGTAGCAAAAACACTAGTTCAATCTATGGGTAAGATTAAACAAAGAAAAAGAAGATTGCTTTTATCTGATGAGGAAGAGACTGCAAAGTATGGCACAGTGTCTGATGAAAAGTCTGATAATGAAATTAATACTGGTGAAGGAAAGTCTGGTTCTTTAGAGTCTGGTAATGAACTTAATCCTAGTTATGAAGAGCAACATTCTGCACAAAGAGAAGGAAAGCAGGTTGTGGATGAAACTTCAAAACCAAAGAAGTCTAAAAGAAAAACAAGAGAAGAACTAGCATCTGAGGCTGAAATTGAGAGGATTAAGGCACAAGATATTGCTGAAGAAGAAAGACAAAAGAGGCAAGATGCAGTTTATGCAAGACAATTGGCTGAAGAATCTGATGAATTTACAAAGCTGCTCAATGTTGATGATGAAGTGAGAGCAAAATATGAGGAGCTTCTAGCTGTTGAAGGTTTAACTGCTGATGAACAAGCCAAACAGTTAGCTGACTTCATAAATGCAAGAGATAATGATGATACATTGGGTGGATTCTTAGAAAGGTTCAAGCTTCAGAAGAAATCAAAGATTCCCAAGAAGATGACTATTGCAGAAAAGAAACATGATATGAAGATGTATCTAAAGAATCAAATGCATCTATCTTTGGAAAAGATGAAAGGGAAGTCATATGAGGAGATTCAAATTGCATATCTCAAAGCATTTGAGAGAGATCAAGGTTATAAAGCTGTTGATTATGATGATGTGCAGAAATATTGTTTTCAGGGTAGGAAGGCTAAAGAGACTAAACTTGTTATTGAACCTGATAAAATGGTTGAAATACAACCTGAAGTTGAGAAGTCATCAGGAGAAGTGCAAGCTGAAGTAGTAAAGCCTATTGTGTTTCAAAGAAGAAAAAGTTTGGAAAGAAAAAGTAAATACAAGAAAGTGATTGAAGAAGAGGAATCTGAGGAAGAACCTTCATCTGAAAGAGCCACTATGGGAACAATTGAAAGCTCAAATAAACCTGCTAAGATAGTAAACTATAAAATTGTTATGACTGGAGAAAGAGCTTCATATATGATTATTAGGGAAGATTACTCTAATATAATGTATATGAATTTTGCTGCTATTTTACATGATATAAGCAGGGAGGATTTAAAGGAACTATACAAGGTGGTAAATATCAAATTTGGAGATAATCCACCTGAAGATGATGCTACAAGAGTCTTTTGGGGAAATTTGAAAGTAATGTTTGAGCCACCAACTGAGTCAAATATAGTGTGGAAACTCCTGAACAGCAGAAGATTACCAGCTGGACCTACTTCTATAACTGCAAGGTACATTGTTTGTCTGTAAAAGATGGTGATATTTATATGCTTGCAGAAGTGGAATATCCTCTGTCATCAAGTGTGTGCAAAGATATGATAAACAGAAAGTTGTCTGCAGTGAAGAAGGATGAAGCATATGAGCAGATATTGGATTTAATAAAATTGCAGTCATTAAGGGATGTAGCTTGAGGATGTTTGAAAGAATTTTCATAAGTTGTTAAGTGAGGCTATTGGAACTTCTCACTTGGTGGAGATGCCTTGCACTAACACAACAAAAGGTGATCAGTCCACCTTGTCTCATCAACACAAGGACTGGCTAATCCTGAGAAAACGGCTACAGGTAAAGATTGCTCAAATCCGTTTATGGCTGACAATTTGCCAAAAATTGTATGGTATTCAACTCACCATATCTAAGATAAGTGAAGAGTTGGCTAGCCCACAAGGTTATGGCTTGTGGTAAAGGCTGTGGAAAACCATAAATGGTAATCAATTCACCATGATGAGGTGCTTTTCCATCAAAGAATTGACTAGTCCAGAAGCAAACGGCTTTTGGTAAAGACTTAACAAATCCGTTGATAAGCTGATGATTTGCTAAAAATCATATGGTTATTAATGTACCATGGTCTGACACACCAAAACATTGGCTACTCCAGTGGTAATGGCTATTGGTAAAAAGATTTCAAATCCATTACATTTTCAATGATTCACCTCTCACAGATGGTAACACATCTAGAAGTGATGAGAATAGTCTGAAACTTAAATGAATTTGATGTACATATAGTCAATGTTGCTGCAAAGACCATATCAGAAGAGCTGATCAAGATTCAAGCTACTAGAAAGGTTCAAGACCTAAAGACAATTCAAAGTGTTCAAGATTCAATCCTCAGAAAGCTAAATCAGAAGAACTTGAAGTTCATGAAGCATGAAGATCAAGTTAGGGGAGGATTGTTGGGAATTATCATACGATTCAAGAGAAGACAAACTTAGGTCTGGTAATGTATCAGAGTTAGGTCTGTCTTTGTAATTAGGTCTGGTAATACATGTTAAGTCTGGTAGTCTGTATTAAGTCTGGTTGACTTATTATGTTAAGTCTGGTCGTGATATAAGGAAAGTTTGTTAGAGATATGTTAGGAAAAGATACAAACGTGTAAGTATCTTTTTAGAAGATTCGTGAATATCTTCTTAGTCGGTTAGTATTAGGGTTTCCTTGGTGTATAAAAGGATCCCTAAGATTGTTAGTTTGATAAGAGAGTTGTACGAGTTTCACAATTGTGATTAATAGAATTATACGAAGTTAGTGTTAATTCTGTGTGTGTTCTTCATTGTTCTGGTTAAGTTTCCGAATTAACATTAACAATCATTAAGGGTTTCTCACTTAGACTGGTTTGGATTTATCCCAACCATCTACTAAGTATTCAAGGCTACTTAGAGATCCACATACAATTCGTGGACCAACATTGTTCAATGGCCAAGTTGTTCACGAATGTAACACCTTCAGGGAGGGCTCTGTTGCATTCAAGGCCAGGAACTCTGATCTCGGGCTCAGACTCTATTTGTTTCCTCTTTCTTCTAGAGGACTGAGAGGGAGCAGGCTGACTGGTTGGAGCTGGGAGAAGTGAAGGAATACCAAGTTCCTCAGGTGTTGCTGTCAGTTTTTCATATCTTAGCTTTAGGGATTTCATCAGTTCCTTGACAACAACATTCGACTTTTTGAATATGAGTGGACCCAATTCATCCAATTCAGTGATCTCAAAGTCAGCGAATCTAAAGGGATCATGAACTTCAAAGAGTCTCTTGTCTGGACCTCTGAAGACACTGATGACAGCAGGCTTGGTGTTTTGATGAATCTTTACATCAGTGATTGGTTCAGGTCTCAGTCTGCTTGTCATAACCCATTGGTACTTCTCAATCCTCTTTTTCCTTATCTCCTCAGCCTTTTTCAACCTTTCTTCTCTTTTCTTCCTGAGAGCAGTCATCTCAGCATCCTGAGCTTTCACAAATCTTTGACCACCTTTCCTTCCAGCAAGGGCTTTTGGTTCAAGTCCTATCTTTTCAGCCTCTTCACTGACCACCTGGATAAGGGCAGACTTGTTCAGCCTTTCTTCTTCAGCTGCTTTCTTCAACCCTTCTTCCTTCTCCATATGAGCCTGAATTTCAGCCTCAGTGAGAAGATGCATCACTCCATTAATTTCATAAGGGACCTTGATTGGTTCATCAGGGTCAGGCCTTATGACCTGGGTAGCAGGCACCAATATTGTAGGTTCAGGCTCAGTAGTAGTGAGAATGCCTTTGCCTTTATCTTGGTGAGTTGATGATGGGGTTGTTTCAGGAATCTTCCCCTCAGTGTGAGAAGGAGGTTGTTGGCTGGAAGATGCTTCAGTGACTTTCTCCCCCTCAACTGTTGCTTGAGCCATTGTGAGAGCAAGAGTTGGAGTGCTCACTGAAGTTGAGGGAACAACCTGACCTTTGAAAGCTTGATAGATCTCAGTCATCAAGGATTTGATATCTGAGGTGTCTTGCTGAAGAGTGGTCACCTTTGCCTCAAGAGATGCCTGAGAAGCCTCGATAGCAGTCATCCGAGGCCCAAGATTCCAGGCCAAGGAATTCGAAGACTTGGCCCAAGATGCCAAATTTGCCTCCATAAGAACCAGGGAAGACTTGATGGAGTCCACTGAAGAGCTGAGACCCTGAAGGTTAGAGGATTTCAGCATGTTGACAAGCTCAGTGAACTGAGCTGACTGGCGCTGATAAGTCTCAGAAGCCTGAAGAATTTTCTTGTTGAGCACAGGGTCATCTTTCACTGACTCTTGAATAGTTGCAACGCTCTTGGTAATGTTGGAAAGGGTAGCGTTGAACATTTTAAGATTCTCATCAAGAGTTGTCAAGGAGTAGGAAATCCCTGATTGTTGCTCATTAACTTCATCATGATAAGCTTCAACAGATTCCTTCAGGTTGACATAGTGAACTGCAGCTTCACAATGTTGGTCAAAATTTCTTCAGTGAGCCCTTGAAAGAGAGCATTGTTGGCTTTCTGCAAGAACTTGACCAATTGTCTTTCAGTGAGAGGAAGAATGTTGTCATACTTCCTGAGATTGGCTGGGCAGGATGATTCAGAGTCCGATGAATGATCAGCCTGAGATGCTGATTCTTCACCCTGTGGTGGAGAAGACTGATGCGATTGTTCAGTGGGTTGAGCATCAGTGTCCATATCATCACCTGCCTCAAACACTTCTTCCTCACTGTCAATGCTGAGCTCTTCATCAGACAAGAGAACATCCTGAAAATCCGCCATTGACTGAATCTGCAACTGGGTTTGGCCAGGTCCTGACCCCGCCATAATAACTGAGTGGGTTTGCTCAGCCTGGCGTTTGGAGTCAGTTCCCGAGGGAATGGATCCGCCTTGAGGGGGTTGTGGTTCCATATCAGTGGGTGGTTGCATGCCCCCTGAGTCTTTGTCCCCATGTGCGCCTTCAAGCACTGGTGGGTGTTTTCTAGTACTATCACTAGGCACAATTTGTGATTGTTGATGGACCCCCTTCCCATCAGGGTTGTACTGCCCTTTTGGGGATTTAGGATCCTTGACTCCCTGAGACCCTGAGTGTGATTTCTCAGGGCCGTAAACAGGATGTGAATGGGTGTGGGTCCCCTTCTCAGTAGAGTAGTGCTGCTCTACCGAGGATTCAGGACCATTTTCTCCCTCAGGCACAGATTGTGATTTATCAGTGCCTTCATCGGGATGTGATTGGGTGGAGGTTCCTGACTCCACTGACTTGTTTATGTCAGTAGAGCCATGAGGAAGGGTTTTTCCCGAGGATACTGAGGATGATTTCTCAGTACCCTCCGTTGGCTTTTCTTTTAAGGTCAAGAGGGTCTCAATTATGGGTGTCTATGAGGTCTTGGCCGTTTTCCCTTCTTTTGAGGCAGAAGATCCAAGGGCGAGTGGTGTGGGTTTCACCACCTTCTTAGTCCCTGCCTTCTTTTTCTTCTTCTCCTGCTTTTCAGGAGAAGGAATGGGTGAGATTGCATTTTCCCCCTGAATAACTACCAGCATATAGTTGGTCAGGGGTACTGGTTGTACCTCAGTAAGGCCACTTTTATAATTGGCCTTGTGTAGGACGTCAGGTTTTGATCCTTGAGCATCAGGCCTCATATAATCTGAGCCAAGTAAGTCCTGAAGCACACAGGAAATGAACCTAGGGTAAGACATGTGTCTTTGCCTAGATTTTCCTGAGAGCTTGGCCACGAGGTCACGAAAGATTATTCCTCCGATGTCTATTTTTCTACCCTCCAGGAGACTGAACACCATCAATTGTTGTGATGAGTTCAACTGCTCCGTGGAGGATTTATTGCCTCCCAGGACCTGAATGACAAAAGTCATCAGGATCCTCCAGACTGGGGAAAACCAAGTCTTGATTATTGGTGCCTTGGCCAATAATGAACCTGGGGCCACATCAGATTGTTTGGGGTCATGTGGCCCTAGAAAAAGCAATTCTGCCTTAACTTCTTGGTCAGTGGGGTTGGGCTCAAATTTCTCAGCGAAATCAAGGCCAGTGGCTTTGATGAAGGTTTTGTAATCAAGGGAGAGGGTCCTTCTCCCATTCATCACTGAGAAAGTGATAATTGAGTCCTTGGTGTCCTCAGGGCTTGTTGCCACTGCAGTACACCAGAATTCCCTCAGGTAGTCATGATATATGACAGAGGGGGTCTTAGTGAACACCGTAGCAAGAAAGCAGTTTTGTAGGTAATTAACCACATTCCTGTACGCCCAAAACTTTTGGGGATAGGCAAAGTTTCCTACCACGTTGTTTTTGGTCATGTCTACGCCTTCAATGAGGAATTCCACATTTTGTTTTGGAAGTAGCCATTTGTGTTGGAAAGTCTTGGGTTTGCAAGAACAACAAAGGTCTGGGTTTCTAAAGACTAAGAACACACACACAAAATTTTGTTTTGAAAGAAAAAAGACAAGAATTTGCTTAAGATTTCCAAAAAAAACGTGTGTGTGTTTTTTGTTTGGGGGGTATTTATAGGGAAGTGGAGAGGAGGGTATTTTAGGCATTAAGCGGTTTAATTTTTCAAAAGATATTATTTTGAAAACCGTTTTGAATAAAACGTTTGAGATCCGCATTTAATTCATAACCACTCCACTTTCCCTGTTTTGCGCAACTGTCGAGGTGAACAGTTGTGCCGTCTGCAAAAAGTGTAATTTGCAGGGTTGAGTCATCACATATCTGTTATGTGATTGGAGAGGCATTAAATGCCAAGTGGGAATATGGTGACCCATGAGGTGCATGCCAGAAAGGCAAAAGAACAAATATTCTTATATTAAATAAGAATTCAGTTACCAACCTCGGACATTTACTAACTAGATACTTGGAGCATTTAAGTTAGCATTGAATGTCTTTTGAGGGCCCTGAATGACTCTTCATTCAGTGAACCTTCTTGTTCAGGACTTGTGTATAGTTCCTGATGGTTCAAGGGTTCAGGAACTGGGTTTAGTTCCTGAGGTACAAGGGTTCAGGAACTTGGGTTTAGTTCCTGAGGTTCAGTGATCCTTTTCACTGAGGAACACATTGAGTCAGGGACCTGGGGTTTTCAGAATTTACACTTAGTTGGATGGATTCAATCAGTGGACTGATTCTCAATATCCAACATTCCTAGTTCAGCTTTCAGTCTTGTGAAAGTTGGTTCATCCAATGGTTTGGTGAATATATCAGCTAGCTGATATTCAGTAGGAATGAAGTGTAATTCAATGTCACCATTCATGACATGGTCCCTGATGAAATGATATCTAATATCAATGTGTTTTGTTCTCTGATGAAGAACAGGGTTGTTTGAGATGGCAATTGCACTTGTGTTATCACAAAAGATGGGAACCATCTTGTACTGAATTTGTAATATCTGAAATTCTAAAACATGCTAAAAGACCAAATTACCCTTGGAATTAAAATTTTTAGTATTAATTAGTTACAATGCCAAATAAGTCCCAAACGCTTGGAAACGAATACCATATGAAGTGAAATAAATTTATACTTGAACATTTTAACATTTTCATGTCACAAAAATAATTGTAATATTTATATATTTATAAATAGCCGAATATATATAGTTTATACTTTATATTATATTTTCTATATTAAAAACTAAAATAATTAAAAGATAAATGCATAATATAAGAGATAAATAGGAAATAGAATTTTTACCTTATCACAACCCACAAACCGACATATCCATGCCCTCCCCTCAAATATATATACGGTTCTTTATTTTTTTTTAAAATACGATTCCTAAAAGAAAAACCCTAAAAACCGATTAACTAAACCTAAAATTACCATTCGACACACACAATTTCTGGAGCTGGTCTAGTATTTTTCTTGGGTTCTACTGGGTTCAAAGAAGGTTAGAAAAATAGGTGTTCGATTTATAGAAGCTTGGTTCGAGTGTTCTTGAATTTTCTTGGTCAAATAGTTCAACCGAGAGGTATGAATTCTCATGTTTAATTCGTGCATTCTAAAAATAGGAAAAAAAACCCTAGAACGAATTTAGGGTTAGTGTTTTGGTGTGAATCTGATTAATAATGCATGTCTCGATTGTTTAATGATTGGTTTAATGATTGGGATAATTTTAGGTTAGGGTTTGGTGGATTTTGGTATTAACCGATTTGATTTTAAAAGTGTAAGGGTGTGTTTCGTAATTTTTCAAACATGTGGGTTATTTTTATAAGTGGTATTAGATCAGTGGTGAATTGAGAAAAATATAATATGAAGGTGTCATATGTTAGATTTGCAACTAAAAGGGTTTAAATAGAAATTATGTAATTATGTAATCCGATTAGAATTAATTAAAATTAAGGGGTTAAACTTGTAAATTATGAAAGTTAAGGGCTGTTTTGTACATATATTTAGTGAAAGGGTAATATGTGTAATTTTAGATAATTAAAGGCTTAATGTGTAAGTATGAATAACCTAAGGGTTAAATTGTAAGTTAATAAGTAATAAGGACCTATCTTGTAATTAATGTAAGTCAAGGGTTTAAATTGTGACATTTGTAAACTTGAAGGATTGAATAAGTAAATATTAGTAACTTATGGGTTAATTGTATAAAATATGAAAAGTGTGATGTTTACACTTTAGACCTTGAACTTTGGTATAATCACATTAAAACCCTAATTTATGGGAAGTTATCGTATTAAACCCTAATCTTATAAGATTAACATTTTAAGTTCATAAGTGATTCTAAATAATGAAGATAACCTTGAATGATGAATATTCCTAAATATAGGAAGTTACTAAAAGATGAAAGCTATTTAAAATGAAAAGTCAATTAAGAAGAAGTAATCTGATTTGAGATAAGTTGTTAACCATAAAATGAACCTAATTCAGGTGTAAGGAGAAGTGAACTCTTCCTCATTGTGACTCTTCTTTGTGATTCCATTACTTTGCTAAGGTACAGATATTCTGCCCTTCTTGTAAGGAGCCTTCGTTTCTCTTGATCTCTTGTTTTGATTCGTTTAGGATTTCCCAAGCCATTGCTATGTTTCCCTCTGTATTGTGAACCTTAGATATGATTCCATTTGACTTGAACCTTTGTTTTGAAACCTTTCCTCGATCTTTTATTTTGAACCTTGCCTTGAAACCCTGCCATGAACCTTGATATGAACCTTCCATACACCTTGACTTGAACCTTGATATACTTGATATTTTAACGGGATGAGAAAACCTTTTTAATTATTTATGAAAATGTTTTAAGAAAACCATTTTTAAAACTATCTTATTGGAAACTATTTTAAAGACTATTTTTCTGAAAACCATTTTAAATATACTATTGTTATGAAAAACCATTTTAAAGGATTATTTTATGGAAACTATTTTAAAAGGATTGTTTTCAAGTGAACTTTTAGATTGAACATTTACTATGAACATTTGCTACGATCTCTTGTCTTGACCATTTGACTTGAACCTTGATACATTGATATGAAACCCTTGATATATGACTTGACTTGAACTCATTGATAAAACTTGAATTTGAATTTGAAACATGAAACTTGAAGCTTGATACTTGAACCCTTGATACTTGATACTTGACCTTGACCCACAGTTTGAGATTACGAGCCATACTAGGCATGAGGGTTTCATGTCCTTGTCATTGATGCACCAATGACTTGACTTTTGGGTAGGAAAGTGATTACCTATCCCGTCCCTGCCATGACTTGATACTTGACTTGCGCGTAGATGAAGACATTGTGGCAGCCTACAGGGGCGCATGGATGCATCCTAGATTTGTACTTGACTTGACTTGACTTGACTTGATTACTTGAATTGTTTAGTGACATGATGGTTGTGTGCGATACACGTCATTCACTCTTGGGAGCTTGCAACTCCAACCCTTGGAGGTATCCCCTCATATTATACTTGGCATACCGAGGTCACCCCTCCGTATACATGTATACTTGTTTACTTGATTTGATATGTTCTGGGCTCGTAAGGGATTACTGTTTCTGTTTACCCTATGACTTGATACTGGACTTGACTTGATTCGACTTGGGCTGGTGGTGGGTTACGGTTTACTTTACACCTACCTATTGTAAACATTTCTTGATAACCTTTTCATTTTCCTTCCTACTCTTGTTAAACCTTGTATTATTTCATTTACTTCACTATTCCTTTACTACTGCTTTGTATCGTTATATCTGTTCACTGAGCTTTCGTAGCTCAGCCGCATTTCTTTTCCTGCGGCAGGTTTTAGTTTGGAAGCTGGGTTTGAGTGGAGAGTACTTGGGCATTAGAAGACTTTATTAGCTATTGAAGATGACTAGAAGAACTTTAAATTAGACGTAGAAGATATTGAATTGTAACCTTGTAGTTTCAGATTTTCCTTTGTAACCCTTGAATTCTATTGTATTATTAATGTCAAATGCTTATGTTTGTTATGATATGTAACCATTGTTGTGACATCTCTGCCCTTGTTGGGTCGGGGTGTTACAGAATTCCATAGTCACTGAGTTGACTTTTCATCCAGAGTACATTTGCACAACAACTTGCTGCTGCAACATATTCAGCTTCAGCTGAGGACATGGCAACTGATTGTTGCTTCTTAGCACTCCAACAGACTAGTTTCCCACCAAGGATTTGGCAGGAGCCTGAGGTGCTTTTTCTGTCCTCCATGTTGCATCCAGCATAGTCAGAGTCTGAGTATCCTTTGAGATCAAAGCCTGAACATTTTGGATAGTATAATCCAAGGTTTTGAGTACCTTTCAGGTACCTGAGTATCCTTTTCACAGCAGTGAGATGAGATTCTCTTGGGTCAGATTGATATCTGGCACACAAACAGACTGAGAATTGGATGTCAGGCCTTGATGCAAGTAGATACATCAGTGATCCTATCATTCCTCTGAGAAAAGTTTGATTCACTGGTTTTCCAGTAAGGTCAGGACCAAGGTTGTTTGGTGGAACCATGGGAGTTTTGACTGAGGCACAGTCACTGAGCTCATACTTTTTCAGTAGGCTTCTGACATACTTCTCTTGACTGATAGAGGTTCCTTTATCAGTCTGCTTGATTTGCAGACCAAGGAAGTAAGTCAGTTCTCCCATCATGCTCATTTCAAATTTCTTTGCCATCAATTTTTCAAACTGTTTGCAAAGTTTATAACTTGTTGAGCCAAAGATGATGTCATCAACATATACTTGTACAAGTATGACATCATTATTTGTCCTGTAGATAAACAATGTGTTGTCTATCTTGCCTCTGACAAATTTATTTTGGATCAGGAAGGCTGAGAGAGTTTCATACCATGCCCTGGGAGCTTGTTTCAGTCCATAAAGGGCTTTGTTAAGCTTGCAGACATAGTCAGGAAACTTATGGCTTTCAAATCCAGGAGGTTGCTGAACATAAACTTCTTCTTTCAGTGACCCATTTAAGAATGCACTTTTAACATCCATTTGGTACACCTTGAAGTTCATGTAGGTTGCAAAGGCAAGGAAGATCCTGATGGCTTCCATCCTTGCCACTGGTGCAAATGTTTCTTCATAGTCAATGCCTTCTTGTTGGTTATAGCCTTTGGCTACAAGTCTGGCTTTGTTTTTAATGACTATGCCATTTTCATCAGATTTGTTTTTGAACACCCATTTCATGCCAATGACTGAAATATCTTCTGGACATTTGACCAAGGTCATTACCTTGTTTCTGTCAAATTGTTCCAGTTCATCATGCATGGCCTGAACCCAACTTGGATGATTAAGTGCTTCCTTGACACTTTTGGGTTCAATTGTGGAGATGAAGTCCACAAATAGACATTCATTGGATGAGGCTGCTCTCAGTTGTGCAGCCATGCTTCTAGTAAGCATACCTTCAGTAGGCTCTCCAATTATATTTACAAGTTCTATATCCTGAGACCTAGTCCAACTGTCCTGAGGTCTTGGGAACTGATTAGAACTTGAGGAGGCCTGATGGGTAGGGTCAGGATCAGACACATGATGATCTTCAGCATCATGAGTGTCTGAGTGGGTTGACTCATCACTGTGATTGTTTGGTTCCTGAGCACTGTATTCAGACTGAATGATTGCATCAGTACTTCTTTGTGCTTCAACAAACTCGGTGATGGTTGGGTAAGGAAGGTTGTGAGGGATGATGTAATAGGAGATGTCAGCATTTGCTTGGTACCGAGTGGAAGGACCATTGTTAGGATGATGTTCATCAGGAGGGTATTTTGATGAATCATCAATGCCTATCTCTTCCACTGAGGTGTTAGAGACACTGATTGCATCAGTGCTCTCATCAAAGGTAACATGAAATGTTTCCTCAGTTTGCTGTCTCCTAGTGTTGAACACCCTGAAGGCCTTTGAGACAAGAGAGTATCCTAGGAAGTATCCATCATCAGCTTTGGCATCAAATTTCCCTAAGTGATCCTTGTGATTATGAATAAACACAAGACACCCAAAGACATGAAAGTAGCTGATGTTTGGGATCCTTCCCTTGAATAACTCATAAGGAGTTTTGCTATGTCTCTTGACAATGATGGATCTGTTTTGTGTGTAACAGGCAGTCTTTACTGCTTCAGTCCAGAAGTGTTTGGAAAGGACTGATCCATTTAGCATTGTCCTAGCTGCTTCAATGAGTGTTCTATTTTTTCTTTTAGCCACACCATTTTGTTCAGGTGTGTAAGGAGAGGAAATTTTTTGGGAAATTCCTTTCTCATCACAGAAACATTCAAGTTCATAGTTTTTGAACTCTGTTCCATTGTCAGTCCTAATCTGTTTGACTTTGATGTCATTTTGATTTTCAATGTTCCTGACAAAGGACATGATTGTTTCAGCTGCCTGACTCTTTTTGATCAGGAAGTAAACCCAAGTGTATCTTGAGTATTCATCCACAATGACTAGAGTATACTTCTCATGGTTAATGGATCTAGGACTGATGGGCCCAAAGAGATACATATGGAGAAGATGAAGGTAGTTCCTGATGGAAAAATTTGTTTTGGTTTTAAAGGATGCTCTACGATGTTTACCTTTTTCACAGGCAGAGCATGGTTTATCCTTTGAAAACACAAGTGATGGTAAGCCAAGGACCTTGTTTTGTTTCACAAGATTGTTTATGTTTTTGAAGTTTAGGTGGGAGAGTCTCTTATGCCAAAGCCAGTTGAGGGTTTCAGTGGCCTTAGTAAAGAGATAAGTTCCATTCTGAGTTAGACTGGACATGTCTAACACATAAACATATTGTCTTCTTGGTGCAATAAGGACAACTTCCTTATTTGCATTGAAGATGGTTCCTTGCTTATCATCAAACTGAACTATGTATTTTGCATCACATAGTTGACTAACACTGATCAAATTGTACTTAAGGCCATTGACATAAGCTATCCTAGTAAAGACAATACCACTACAGTTTACTGAACCATAACCTTCAGTGAGACATGATAAGTTATCAGCAAATATCAAGTTTGGTTTTGGTTCTTCCACAAATTTGTGCAGATATTCCCTCACACCAGTCATGCTCCTTGAACATCCACTATCTAGATGCCAAACTGGCTTCCTGGCATGTCTCTGCACAAGTATGTAAACTGAGTTAGTTCTTTCTAGGATCCCTCTTCTTGGAGGGTTTGGCTTGATTAGCCTTAATGATTGATGCATGGTTAGTGGTTGAATGGGCTGAGCTACCACAAATTTTGCATTTTATTGCAGAGGTGGACTCAGTGGACTGAGAGGATGACTTGGTCATACCTCTTCTGGTCTGAATGACCTTTTCATGTCCTGAGGTGTTGTGAGTGGGGTCTCCACAAATTTCACAACAGTTGTTCATTAGACAATCCTTAGGATGGTGGTCATTCAAGCCACAGTGAGGGCAAGGTGCATTCTAAAGCCTGAGCTGAGGGCAAGGCAAAGCCTTTTGTTTCTGTTTCTGTTTAGAATCAGAAGGGTATTCTAAAGCCTAAGATTTAAAGTTTGCCATCTTTGTTATGGCTGAGAATGATTGGTGATCAGAAGTCCTGTGATCTTCCTTTTTGTATATCATGTAGTAAAGGATTCTATAACAATCATCAGTGAAATTATTGGTATAGTGACTGATGAAGCGAAAAGTGTACCGCTTTTAGGGGGTCATTTAAGCCCTAAATCGTATTTATTTGATAAAATATTGCCCTAAATCGTTCCTTTTGTCATTTTAGGTACCTTGGAGAAGAAATCTGGAAAAGAAAGCATTTTGGACGTTTTTGGAGCATAAAAGTGAAGAAAACGACAAAGTCTCAAAATCGGCTAAAAAGTACCTTTGACGGCGTCAGGAATTTCCCCAGACGGCGTCATGGCTTGGCAAGAAAAAGGTGGATATGAAAATTACTCATGATAAGCCAGAGAATTTTGCATGAAAAATCTGACGGCGTCACCCTTTAATGTGATCAAGGTCGTCACGGCTTAAATTAAAGAGGGACGGCGTCAAGCCATAATCTGACGGCGTCGAGCTTTGATAAGCCAGAACTGATTTTGGAGGTCTAAAGAGGGACGGCGTCAGGAAGGCCATCCGGGAACCCTAAAAGCGGCGAGGTGACGGCGTCAGAATCTACAACGTGACGCCGTCAGCCCTTAATCTCTATATATAGTTTTGCAATTTTTTGTCATTAGTGTGGAACTTTGTATGTAATTTTGGGAGGAAACCATAAGACGATTTTAGCAGCTTTTTCAAGGCTTTTTGCCTTGAGATCTTCCATGTTACATTGAAGATAAGTTATCAATTAATCATTCAATATGTCTATGTGTTGTTTGATTCTATCTTGTTCTTGTCTTTTGTTTAACATGCTAGGCTAGATTTATCTTGTGTTTGCTTAGATCTAATGAAACCTAACTATTGATTATTGATTATTAGTGTGTTATTAATTGTATTGGATGATTGTTCATCGATGTTAGGCTTAAGAAAACTGGCTAACTTCCTATACGGTAACTTGCTTGAACGTCTTAAGAAACATGAACCAATGCGTACTAAGGTTTTTATGGTTGTATTTAATGCATGAGCGAATTCTAGTGATCCCATGTTAGGAGCTTCTTAGCCGGCTCGACATAGGAGTGAAGTAGGAGCTTATAGAGTTGGGGAAGTACGTACGCCACCCCACGATTGTTATTAAGGAATACACCCGTCATCCACGCGATTAATACACACTAATCAACCGGTAAAAGATAGTTAGGGAGTAAGGAAATCTAAGTAAACACATTTCTCTCCACATAAGTTTTACCACCTTTTCATTTTCAGTTATTTTATTTTATTTGCATTCGTAGTTATTTGGGTTAGTTGACTAGCAACTAATTCCGCCCACTCTTTCAAACCCGAGATTTTACTTGCTTTCATAAAAATATAAAAAAAAACATAAAAAGAATCTTCTCTCACCCCTAGACCTATTAGAGTAGTTTTTCAATCCTAACGACACTATTCCCTGTGGAGAACGATCAATCCCCCGTACTTACCACTACACTATACTACATCGGTCAGATACACTGCCTGGTGGGGTTGTAAGCCTCTTGAGATCCCTCGAGAGGTAAAACCTGTTGTAAGGTTGCATAACCACGCATCAAGTTTTTGGCGCCGCTGCCGGGGAATAGTTATTGTTTAGGTTGAATTTTTATTTTATAGGTCTACTCACTAGATTCCTTTCTAGTGAGATTTTTTTTTTATTTTTCTAGGTTTTCTTTAGTCTATCTTATTTCTTTGTACTTTTGTTTGTGACACCTTCCACCTATCTCATGAGTAATAGTGATCGTTTGATCCCTGTTATTCGTATTTTCCGCCGTGCAAATTTCCAACTACCCGTTCCCGCTCCCATCATAGAAAACAACAACCTTTCACCCGACCACCACTTTGGTAACAATTCTGAGATGGAGGAGTCTGATCATGAGAATGACTATGTTAGTCCGTTTTACTACTCAGACTCCGATGAGGATGCCGGTAATGGAGAAGTAGTTAACGAGGAATGGGGAAAAGAGGAAATTGATCCCTTTAAGTATGTTGACCCTAGGACTAAGATCGAAAAGGATAGCCTATTTAACATGCAATTTCCGTGTAAGATTGGTTATCATGATTTTTATGCTTATCTTAACTCATCTTTGCCTATGAACATTATCTCTCGCGCTAATTATAATAAAATCATGGTAGATGAGCTAGAATATCAAGGAGATAACATTGTTGCTAGGATTAAGCCACTACACGTATTCGTTGGAAGTTTTGTGTATTTGGTGGATTTTATGGTTATGGAGAACTTAGGAGAATTCATTGATAACAAATTAACCCAAGTCATTTTTGGAGAACCCTTCAAAAGATTGACCAACCTTGACGAAAAACTTGTGGACGGGTTAATTACATTTTCGGATGGGGATGAAGACTTTGTTTACCAAATGCCCCGATCACATCCTAGGTTTAAGAACTACTCCATTGAATCTTGCAATAGACTTGTGCCTCTTGATTTGTTAAGTGAGAATGATAAGAGGAAGGGGCTCAAATATCCACATGAGAAAAACAAGAGATACTATCATGGATGTTTGGAGCTGAATGAGGAATACAAGAAAGATGAGGCAACAATTAGATGGCTCACACTCAGATACGTGAGCATAAGCGACACTAGATAGAAGGACTTTGAGTCTAGCTACAAGACTCGTTAATAAAGAAAAGCGCTTCTTGGGAGGCAACCCAAGCTTTATTTGCTTTGTGTGTTTATTTATTTGTTTGTTTGATTTTATTTGTTTCCGTATGTGTGTTTAATTTTTATTATTATTGATTCATGTTCAAAACTAATTTGTGAAAATGCTTTATTTTGTTTTTAACTTCGTCTTAACTACATATAAAGGTATTTTGCAAAAGTTAAGTGTAAGGGAAATCCAAATCGGTTTATTAGAACAAATGAACATGAATCGTAATAATATTAAATTAACATACATATTAGTATTTGTTTGAGTCAAATGCTTGTATCGAGTCATAATGATGTTTTGCAGGAATTCCAGGAAGTAAGGAGTGAGTTTTTCCAAAATTTTTCCGGAAACGTAACATGAGAATTCTGTCAGATTGTTTCTGACGGCGTCAGGAGTTACAACCTGACGGCGTCAGGTTTTAATTTTCTGAAAATTTTGAAAGTTTTGTTTTCATAAAAAGTTTTTATTAAATCTCTAACTTATAATCTCCAGGAATCTGCAAAATAATCATTCCACAAGCATTATATCCTTATATATAGAGTTTATCCCGCCGATGTTATGCAGGTTTTCGTGTTTGTTTTCTCAGGTTTAACAGGTTATTTTGGACAAGGAAATGTTTGTTGGATCAAGCTTTTGGCGATGCATTAGTCATGGAGCTTCAACATTCTCTTGGAAGAAGATCTAACCATGTTACTTCTTTATCCACCGAGCGAATCAGGGGAGTATTTGATTTCATTATTTTACTTCATGCTTTTACATCTTGTTATTTGAACATTGGGGACAATGTTCATCTTAAGTGTAAGGGGGGGTAAAAATATGATACTTTAGAGAATACAATTACGCTTGATTTTTGTTTGTTTAATAGTAGATGTGTAATAAAACTGAGATAAATACCTGTTAGGGCAATTTTAGTGCCAAATTTAAATTTTTTTACAACATTTAGGAGTGAAACTTTAATCTTAATGAGCGTCTCACGGATAGGAGTTATATGACTAGCACAAAAACCGTACCACTAAAAAAATTTTCCGCCCCCAAATATGTGAGGTTCGCCCCTAGAATTGGTAGGAAAAGCATTTATGCTATGATGTGTGTACCGGTAGCACTTAGATTCTAGAACTTGCGTTAGGACCATTCCGAGGCCACAAGTGAGTTTACATTCGTGTAGTTAGATTTACTACATGATAAGAGGCATTAGGATTAACCCATTGTTTTACACCTGTGTTTTTGTTATAATTACATTGGCTACTTTGGTCAAGTAATTCTCCCACACCCTTTGCGTTGTACTCATTTTTAGTACACGATACCCCTAGTACACCCCTCAGAGCCTATCTTTTCGTTTCGACCTTTAAGCATTTTACTTAAAGGAAGAATTTGTTACACCCCACTAAAATGTACACCCAAATCGCCTTAGCCTACCTTGTATGCACTCATTTTTAGTGCATTATTGTGACAACATTTGTTTAAAACCCAAGTTAATTATCTAATTGATTACATGGTTGCTAAGTCGAGTCATATCCTTGCACATATTGTTTTGGGACGATTGGGACTCATGGGTAAAGTACTAGTGTAATGGAGTAATGGGGAAGAACAACATTATTACCCCCATATGTGCTAAATATTTTTAAAAGTACTCCAAGTTTTTCAATTATCTTAATTCGAATCATTAGAATAGTTATTTGTAAAGTTATGTAAAAGTTCAAGTGTAAGGGGAATGCAACGCCCCTATGATGTATTATTTTGGATGGTAGGGCAAAAGTGTATGCAAAAGAAAAAAAAAAAAAAAAAAAATCAAGAAAAATACAAAAAAATGAGAAAAAGAAAAATAAAAATAAAAAAAAACATACGGACTACCATCCCGTTTTATTTTGTGTTTATTTTATGTTTTTGTTATTTTGTTTTTAGCTTAAGATTGAGTCGAGTCTTGGCTTAGCAACATTGTATAGTACATGTAATTGATCAAGATCTTTAACTCGCCACCAGTAAAATATCCTTTATCCAACAAAACCGTGTTTTCCTTTTCCCTACACCTAACGTTATAACCCATGTAAAAGCCCTCTTTGATAGTTTATCTTAGGTGCTTACGCCTAGTGGAGGAGGTTTTCGATCCTTTCCCAAGCCTATGGTAATCTATTTGCTATGACAGGTAGTGAGAGATATTATCCGTTTTCATTTATGAGATTTATTTTGATGACACTTGAGAGATGTGAGTATCTAAACACTACTTGTGAGGTGCTAGTTTGTAATCTCCGTGCTTATTATGATTAAAGTGGAACGACTATTTATTGTAATTACTTTTATATTAGTGTTAAATGACCCCTAACTTGTATTTTGATTAGAATAAAAGCGCATTTGCTTGAGGACAAGCAAATCTCAAGTGTAAGGGTATTTGATGAAGCGAAAAGTGTACCGCTTTTAGGGGGTCATTTAAGCCCTAAATCGTATTTATTTGATCAAATATTGCCCTAAATCGTTTCTTCTGTCATTTTAGGTACTTTGGAGAAGAAATCTGGAAAAGGAAGCATTTTGGACGTTTTTGGAGCATAAAAGTGAAGAAAACGACAAAGTCTCAAAATCGGCTAAAAAGTACCTTTGACGGCGTCAGGAATTTCCCCAGACGGCGTCATGGCTTGGCAAGAAAAAGGTGGATATGAAAATTACTCATGATAAGCCAGAGAATTTTGCATGAAAAATCTGACGGCGTCACCCTTTAATGTGATCATGGTCGTCACGGCTTAAATTAAAGAGGGACGGCGTCAAGCCATAATCTGACGGCGTCGAGCTTTGATAAGCCAGAACTGATTTTGGAGGTCTAAAGAGGGACGGCGTCAGGAAGGCCATCCGGGAACCCTAAAAGCGGCGAGGTGACGGTGTCAGAATCTACAACGTGACGCCGTCAGCCCTTAATCTCTATATATAGTTTTGCAATTTTTTGTCATTAGTGTGGAACTTTGTGTGTAATTTTGGGAGGAAACCCTAAGACGATTTTAGCAGCTTTTTCAAGGCTTTTTGCCTTGAGATCTTCCATGTTACATTGAAGATAAGTTATCAATTAATCATTCAATATTTCTATGTGTTGTTTGATTCTATCTTGTTCTTGTCTTTTGTTTAACATGCTAGGCTAGATTTATCTTGTGTTTGCTTAGATCTAATGAAACCTAACTATTGATTATTGATTATTAGTGTGTTATTAATTGTATTGGATGATTGTTCATCGATGTTAGGCTTAAGAAAACTGGCTAACTTCCTATACGGTAACTTGCTTGAACGTCTTAAGAAACATGAACCAATGTGTACTAAGGTTTTTATGGTTGTATTTAATGCATGAGCGAATTCTAGTGATCCCATGTTAGGAGCTTCTTAGCCGGCTCGACATAGGAGTGAAGTAGGAGCTTATAGAGTTGGGGAAGTACGTACGCCACCCCACGATTGGTATTAAGGAATACACCCGTCATCCACGCGATTAATACACACTAATCAACCGGTAAAAGATAGTTAGGGAGTAAGGAAATCTAAGTAAACATATTTCTCTCCACATAAGTTTTACCACCTTTTCATTTTCAGTTATTTTATTTTATTTGCATTCGTAGTTATTTGGGTTAGTTGACTAGCAACTAATTCCGCCCACTCTTTCAAACCCGAGATTTTACTTGCTTTCATAAAAATATAAAAAAACATAAAAAGAATATTCTCTCACCCCTAGACCTATTAGAGTAGTTTTTCAATCCTAACGACATTATTCCCTGTGGAGAACGATCAATCCCCCGTACTTACCACTACACTATACTACATCGGTCAGATACACTGCCTGGTGGGGTTGTAAGCCTCTTGAGATCCCTCGAGAGGTAAAACCTGTTGTAAGGTTGCAAAACCACGCATCAGTGACACAGCTCACACCTTTTCAGGGGTTTGAAGGGTTTTGGTTTGGTGCTTGAGGAAGCCGATTTGGGTTCCTTCATCTTGGATTGAGAAGGTTTCTCAGAAGATTCAATCTTCTCACTCAGCTTCCTGACAAGCTCAGCCAGCTGATCAATTTTGGAATCAGGGCTTTCTGTTTTTACTTCAGAAGGGACTGAAGTTGATGAGTCATCAGAATGTACCGAGACTTCAGGGGTTTGCCTCTTCAGGAGGGTTTTCCCATTCCTAGATTCTCCTTTGGAGAATACTGAGAGTAGACCAATGGTGGGAGGTCTGAGCATGGTGCAGCACCCTGAAGGATATTCAGTGGTGGGAGCGGTGTGAATGATTCTGATTCAGACTCATTGACTGACTCAGTACTACTGGGTTGGTCAGTGAGTCCAAGCATATTTTTCAGAGCCTGAATTTCAGGAAGCAAGATTTTTCCAGTCTCAAAGTTTGGTAACTTACTGACTGGGTTGTCCCTGACAATCCAGTCATTTGACTTGGGTTGCATTTCTTGCTCAAAAGATATGCCAGCTGGAACAAAGGCCATTTCACTGTGATTCTCACTGGGGGTTTCAGTGAGTTGGTCAATTCCTATAGTTATCTTAGGAATTAAACCCACAGTATCAAAAACCTTGGGGTTCTTTTTAGTCCAGCCTTCAATGACAGCCTTTTCTTTGTTAAGTTCATTTTGAAGAGCTTGATTTTGCTTCAAAATCTCAGTGTTTTGAATTTGTAGTGTAATATTTTCTAACTTGGCTTGTTTTAGTACAAGCAATTCATCTCTACATTTATTCAATTCTAACACAAGATTGTTATATTTTGAAAGCAAGTTAAGCCTTTGTTCTTCAACAAACTTAAGATCTACACAAATATAATTCATATAGGACTGCCAGTTAGAATTATCATCCATAGAAAGTAAAGTGTTTACCTTCTTCATGGTTATGTTCACCCACTCTCCATTCCTTGCATGACTTTTTCCAACAGCCACCTGATCACTTTCAGAAAGTGCCATCAGTGCACTCACGCTAATTTCCTCATCTTCTAAGGAGACCTCTTCTTCATCCCAGTCATAAACTTCTGCTACAAGAACCTTGTTCTTTGTCTGAACAGGTTTGGATGTTTGAGCAGCCTGAGACATTGAGGGATTAGTTTCAAGAAGTGCAAGTTTAGCCTTAGCTTTCCTATATTTTGCTTCAAAGTCTTTTTGACTCTTTTGAACATTATTGTTTTGAAAGTTTTGGGTCGACTGAAGCATTCTAGGTTGAAACTTGCGAGTTCCTGAGGAACTGTTTTCTGAAAATTTATAAGAGGGTTCTGAGATGGTTTTTGAATAACAGTCTCTAGCAAAATGACCCTTTTTACCACAATTAAAACATTCAGTGGTTTCATTTGCTTTGGCTTTTGAAAAGTTGGACTGATTTCTTTTGATGAAACGTTTTGAATTAGCAAGGAGTGCCTTTTCTTGGAATTCCAAGTTTAAATCATTTAGGTACTCATCACCAGTTCTTTCATCAATCTCATCTTCAGAATCCTCTTGAAAATCCTGCACAACACCATTAGAATAAAAGGCAGTTGAAATGGGTGAGGAGGTCAAGGCCTTTTTGGTCTCAAGAGCTTTTGAGTCTGGGTATCTCCTAGAGATTAAGTTGTCTTCATAGACAAACTTCCCATAGATCTCAGGGAGCTCAAGGGTCTGAATGTGATTAGCATTCCTGAGGCCTTGTGAGAAGTTTAGCCACTTCTCAGGGAGACTGTTGACAAAGCCAACATTTGTCTCATGCTTAGACAAAACTACACCATCATTTGATAATTCGTTTATCAAGGTCTTGTATCTGGTATATGTCTGAGAGAGACTTTCAGAGTCCTTTGCCCTGAAAGTATTGTACTCAAGTTTCAGATCCATGATCCTGTTTTCCTTGGTATCTGAGGGACCTTCAAAGCTATTGATCAAGTCATCCCAAGTTTGCTTGGCTGTTGAACAGTTGATGACTGATTCCATTATATCGTCAGGAAGACAAGATATAATGATGCTTTTCAGGCGCTGGTCTTGATTGACCACCCTTCTCTCATCAATGGTCCACTGAGCTTCAGGCTTGTTTAGCCCTTCAGCAGTCTTTGGGACATAGGGACCTTCTTTGACACAAGTGATGTAGTATGGTTCCATACCAGTCAAGTAGCAAAGCATTCGCTTTTTCCACTTGCTAAATTTACCAGCTTCAAGTCTGGGGGCAACAGCTGAAAAGCTTCCACCCTTTTTATCGACTAGCTGGGGCACATTAATATCAGCCATAGTAGGATCTTGGTTTTAAAAACCTTGAGCACTCTTAGTTTTTTTGAAAAGATTTTATAAACCAAAGGCTCTGATACCACTTGTTGCTCCCTTAACACGCTTAGAGTTAACTAAAAAGTTAATCTATTTGTGTTTATGACTGATACGATGTATTTGATTAATTACAACTTATAAGTAAAAACATAAATATAAAAACACAATGTTTTTAAACATTTAAATTCTTATTAGAAATCAATAAAAGAATCTATTACCCAAGTGTTTTGCGGAACAAACACTTGGGATTGAATAGACAAGGTATGGTGTCTCCTATCTAAACTCAAGCAATGCTTAAGTGGTAACAATATCGACCCACTGAGCTATCTCAGGGATTGGTTACTCTTTGTAGGAGAAAAGGGGTATTGTGAAAGTCTAAGCTTTTATTGCACAAAATACCTAACCCACTTTTCTCCATCTGTTTGCTATTTATAGGCAAACATGTAAAAGTATTGAAGATTAAAATACATAAAGAATAAGAAAGCGTGTCTGACAACTACAACAGTATTTGTCATTTCCAAGAACCAATAGGATTGCGCCAAAAAGTCTTCGAGTGTCAGTTCTGACACTTCTTGACTTTTAGCCGCTTTAGGGATGGTTTGTTTCTGCCCTGATAAGACTTGTCCTTATCTCTTCAAACCTTTCCGCTCAATCCCGCCTTTCTTTCAGGCTTCTGGTTCTTCAGTCTTCGCCTTCAGTCTTCAGTCTTCAATCTCTTATTGTTGTTGAGGAGACTGGGGTTCAGTGAGTTTTTGTCCAACACTCACTGAACCCATTACCTTCTTCTTTGGCTCAAGTAACACTTCAGGAAGATCTGCCTCCCTGAATTGGTGAGTCTTTCTTCTTAGACTCGTCCTAGGCATCTTAAAGGTAACTCACTGAGTGATTGTTCACTCAGTGACTTAATTGTGTTTTCGGTTAATTAACACTTAGTGTAATTTGTATTCAAATCCTGATTTAAGGATCTTTGGGTACTGAAGGACCCAACAATTAGGTTCGTTGTTGTTGTTATCCATTATTTCATCGTATCTTTAATCTTATTATATTACTCTTGTTGTCTTTAATTAAGTGTTTAGGTTTGATTATTTTTGTAAGTATTTATTCTTTAACTTTAACTTTAAATATTTTTGTTTGTGTTGTATAATATTTGATAAAAATTATATTAATGAAAATATATTTAAAACCTAATTCATTCATATATTTTGCATCAAGTATTATATAATATAAAAAGATTGAATTTTATTATCCCTAACATCTATCATATCATACACATAATCAATGACTAAAGATTAAAGAGAGAAGAGTGGATATGAAATTCTAGTGAGAGAAACTAGAGAGGGGAAGTTTTATTTCACGTACTAATCTCCTTAATACAACCTTAAAGCACCAACCTTCCAAATGAAGTGGAAGGTGCTATTTATAGTTTTTCTAACTTGAATGAGCTTGGATTAAACTTGGGCTTTTACATAAACTATTTAAAAATAACATTTAATCTATTAGATTTAATCCAAGCCCATTGACTATATTAACTAAATTACACAACTACACTTTTACTAAAATTATTACAACTAATATGACAATCACTTTATAAATCCTAACAAATTTAAAAAGTCAAAAGTGAACATTTATTTAACAACAGCATAATAATCATTTTGCAATACAAAAAATCTTACTAGATTACTATTAAAACTAGATTCTGGTATAGTTCCATAATCACATTTTGATCATTCAAACCATATACAGTAGTATACATTACACAAACAAAGAAAGACAACCTCTATTTATTTTATTTATATATTTATGGGCATTGATCCATCCATCAATGTCCAAATTCCAAACCCAAACCCACACAAATATATTTATTTTTTACAACACCCTTTTCATCATTCAATTGGAATATACCTTTCATATTTGCTGTAATAATTAGGTACGTTTTTTCCTAGCATTTTCTCTCATCTTTTCATCATCTAATCTTGATGATGTTGTTTTTGTAAGAACATTATTTTTTGTTGTTTGATTATGTATGGATTGTTAGAATTTATGTTTCTTTTAAGGTTGGTGTTTTTTTTTTTTTTTTTTTTTTTTTTTTTTTTTTTTTTTTTTTAATTGAGATTGTGTTTCTTGTTAATTTATGTGATCATGGTATATAATAATAATAATATGAATGAAAGAGGATGATTTAATGAATCTTGAAATTAAGGATTTTATGTTTTTTATGTGTGGGATGTAGCTTGAAAAACATGTTTTTGAGTAATTAGATATAAAGTTATGTTTTTTATATGATTTTGTTATGTGTTATGGTGATTTTCGCGAGTTAGCGTTTCTTGGAATAGAATGGCATGGTAAGATGTATACTTGTGGTTTCATTGGCCACAGGATGATTATTTGCAAGGGTGGTGTGGGATTGCTTGTTATGGGTATTTTTATTGCGATTTGGTGCAATTAAGAAAGACGTTTGGGTGTTTGGATTGGATGGAGCCAAATGGCTTTATCCGTTTAAGCTGGTTTAGGGGGGGTTTGGGTAAGCTCAATCCTAAGAGCTCAAAAAGCTCTAAATTTACAGCTTAAAGGTGTGGCTTTTTTTTTTTTTTTTTTTGTCACATATAATTTTGAACATAAAATCTCCCAAACCTTTTTTTTGAGCTTAAGCTCATAAAATATATAAATATGCTCCTTGACACCCCTTAATAAACTTATTTGAAAAAGGTTTGAGTAAATTAAAACACTGTCTCATGAATTGTGCTTTGATACTAAGCTTTTTTGTATATACAAGGATAAGCTGTTTAAATAAGCTTACCCAAAAACCGCTTTTCTGTTAAATGCCTTGTTGAGTATGCAGTTTAGAATAAGGACGTTTATAGTGCTTACTTAAAACAGCTTTTTTAACTCACAAATGACCAGGACAAGCAATCCCAAACATTCTCAAAAATTTCCATGTCAAGATGTTCCCATCTAGGTTCTGCTTAATAAATACTGACATTTTCATATTTTTACCAACTGCAGCTGGGGATAAATTAATCTGATTTTCTGTTCCCCATAACAATGGGGCATCGACATGTTTTCAGCCCGTCCTATATATTCGAGACTGAGAATGATCAGAGGTGGAACTTGACAGAGCATCCCTATGCACATACAGGTATTCAGATCTATAAGTTTTACGACTTGCACATACATGTTTCTTGAATCTTTCCAGAGAGTTTGTAGTTCGACTGTCTATGTAGGTCCTTTCACGTGTTAAAGTTATAAATAATTCTTTAATAATAAGAATGCCCCATTTGGTCAACTTTGACGAGTTCATAAGCTCAATTTTTTGGCTCATCAGCTTATGAGTTTAAGAGTTCATAAGCTCAAGTAAATAAGCTCATAAGCCCATCAAATAAGCTTTGCCAAATACCCCCTAATTAATCTACTACTCGTATAATTTAAGCATTTAAACAACTGAGTATTATATTATTACAACTGTAAACAGCACAACCACAGCCACACGCTATCTAATGCTGTCCATTTTTCCAACTCTACTATGCAGCACATAATGATGCAACTGAAAGCAGTCCTCGTTCATATACAGCTAACAACATGTCGATAAATGGAGAACAGTATCCTTCTAACTCTAATCCCGCTGATGCATCAAATGAGTATTATTCGTTAGCTCATGCTATCGAAACGCCACATTATCAACATGAACCTGTGGGACCATCAAATCCTCCTACAGTCCCAGAAAATTATGGGAATGTTGCATCTTCGTCAAACCACAATGAGCTTCCCATTCCCGAGGAAGAACCTTTTGATGTCAGGGGTAGTAATGGAAGATGGAATTGTAAACGTAAGCGGCCTGATGTTCCAACTGAAGATACAGACAGATTTACAAATAATATTGGTGGAAGTTCATCTAATATCTCTACACCTACCAACTCGTGGGACGATACTCCAAATTTGGACTTTCTTGATACACCGTGGGACCATCCTAACGTGAAGTATGCTCATGGTGACGGAAGCTATTATAGAAATGTGAGAAGCAGGATTGAACACAATACTTCGTCACATGATTATCACACAGCTAGACATCCCATGGACGTTTCTTCACATGGGTCAATGACTGAGTGGAACCCAAATCACACGTCTTCTTCTGGTCATGGTAAGTTTTTTCCCTTATCTATAATTGTTAAAGCAGGCCACCCAACTATTTATCTTTTGTTCATTCAGGCCACTCAACTATTGCGTGTATTTTTATCAGATTTGGTATAACAAAAGCATATACATACTGGAGTGGCATATAATGTAGTTTAAAGAGTTGGTTGGTGGCCTTGATGATAAACTTCGAATATTTAGCTGTCCTGTTTACTTCATTTCAGACCAATTCCAGTGAAAATGGCCAAATAACAAAATAGCAGTACATGGGTGGCCTAGCAATTAGTTTCATCTTTTGGGTGGCTTCACTTGCATTATCCTTTATGTTATGATGAACAGCCATGACAACTGTCTAATAATATGCAACTCTTAATTGCAGGTCAGGAGTTAAATCCGTTCCTTGTTGGAAGCAGTACTTCTAGCAATAATGTCCCACAAGATTTTCATGGTAACCAAGTGCAATCAGTTAGAGGAACTCGACGTCACTATGTTCAAAGGTCTGCCCCACCTTTCAGGGCTTCCTCGAGCAGCCTGCAATTAGAGCATGCAGATGAAGGTCTGCAGTTGGCCAACGAGAGTTATTCATCTCCGCCCCCAAGGCCTGCTATAGCCTGGCGGTCAGGTGATCGAAATGCACGAGGGAGAATGTCAATAGAGACATTTCGATCTGAGATGGCAAATTTCCGTGATCGGCACGCTCCTGAGGTATGTCCTTTCGCCATCTGTTAAATTAACAAATCTTCTAAGCATCATCCCTAGTTTCCATTAGTTTTCCTCCGAAAAACTGAGTTGAATAATAAGTATGGACCCTGCATACTAAAAAAGCACAAGGTCATTGTGGGTAATAAATATGTTAGTTAATGTAATGTTTAACATTTTCCAAGTCCTAATGCCTTTGGAGCCTCGTGTTTATATATCAGAACTCACTTCAGCATCTTGGTTTATGCATATGAAACTTATTCATGTAACTGTAGGGTCTCGTGATTATGGATCACTCAGCCTTTGGATCTAGAAATATCTTTGATCATCATCAGGAAATGAGGCTTGATATAGATGACATGAGCTATGAGGTCAGCATCTTTTTATGCATCATTTTACCTTACATTCGCTATCCCAAATTTACTTAATATTTTGTATTTGTTTAACAAAATAAACAGGAGCTTCTTGCACTCGGGGAAAGGATTGGCAGTGTGAACACTGGCCTGACAGAGGATATGATAGCAGAGTGTTTAAGGGAATCAATATATTGTTCGTCTGACCAAATACAAGAGGAAGGAACATGTGTAATCTGCTTGGTGAGATTCCATCTTACCGGTTTAGAATTTTCTTTGAATGCAGATATGTTTGAAAGTTGAAACTGTGTTTTTTTGGCTATCTGATTTTGTGTTTTGAACCAAATCTGATTGGTGTTGCAGGAGGAGTATGCAAACATGGATGATGTCGGGATGTTAAAAGGCTGCAAGCATGATTTTCATGTTGGATGCATTAAAAAATGGCTATCTATGAAGAATTTGTGTCCCATCTGCAAATCAGAACCAGTCAAACACAAATAAGCATATTATACATATATTGTACATAACTACATATGTTATTATGTAAGTTAGTATTTAAAGAAAAAAAACCTCAGAATAGGGGTTGAGAGAATGTTAGTGGTGATGGATTTCAATAATCTTAAAAATTTCTGTATCCATTGCCATTGATAATTGGTGTATTGTTCCTGGTTTCTTGTGGCATATGACTATATGTGGGATGCGGTCTGTATATACACACATGTATGTGTGTGTTTATTTATGCATGTGTACCACTACCTGTACACAGGTTGTGTATCATATCTCATTACATCGGTTCTTTCACACCATCCGTGCAATTGCAATTTAGATTTGGAAATTCCAACTCCACTGAATTTGTTTGATTAGCTCGCCGATGCTTTATGGATAAAAATGCATAATAAAGCTGCTTATATGTTTAGTAACTTTGAAATAAGCACTGAGAGTTGATAAGTACTTTTTCAGCAGTCATCGATACTTTCATCTTTTAAAGTGGTCTTTTACATCTTCCAAGAACCATTCACCAAGTCCCCCCTCAATATTTGACAATTGTCTGGGACTGAAACAGCATCTAACCATCAAATTGTAATGGCCATCTAAACTCAAATCGTTAAGTCAAATCGGCGCATCATCCACACACCATTGAACCCCATCCTCAACTCCCTCTCATGTATTGAATCTACTAAAACCCCTAGCGAAACAATGGCTTACTGAAAACCACCTTAACAGCCATATCTCAAATTAAGCTACTTATATAAATCATTTAAGTTGTGGGCTCCGCTAAAAATTAAGATAAGGAGCTCAAATCATGGAGTGACATGTGTCACTTCTCAACTAAAAAATCATCTTTATTTTCAAATTGAAATATCTTTTTATCTATTTTTTTTTTATGATCTAATTTCACCATATTTTCTAAAATTTTGTGCTCTTTAATTCAACATTCATTTTTTATAAGTTTTTAGTTTTTATGTTTTTAGTGGGTTTATTTTATTTTGATTCAAAATTTTACAACGTCAACATTTATTTCAATCAATACAATCTTGATTCGTCAAAATCATATATACTTTTGGGGGGAGTGTTTGACGGATAAGAGATTGCGAGGGTCTTTCTATATGCGGGAATAATGATGTCACAGGAAACCCAAGCAAACACATACAACTAACACATATACATTCGGTATGTTGTGAAACGAATTCACTAAGCTGGTAGGAAATTGCGAGAAGAGTTGAGCTAGCAATTCATTTATTATATTTATAATATAACTATATTTGTTGCCGCCGTTGTGCGCAGGTATCCAACTAGTCCTTTAGAATAAGCCTTAATTTGTGTGACCTTTAATGAATATAGTTTAGGGTAACTTGGAACTACTGTATATCATTTGTCCCATAGGGATCAACCACATTTTGAACTCCGAATGCTAGCAATTCATTCACTATATTTATAATAGAGCAAATTCCCAAACTAGGCCAAAAATTTTGGCCTATTTCAAGAGGGAGCCAAAAACACCATCTATTTCCCATTTAGTCCATGCTCGACCGCTCGACTGCTCGACTCCATAAAAATTGCGACACGTGTCATTCCTTTATTATTTTATTAATATAATTCAGGCCCACACAGAATATAATTAACTGTACACCTTTTGTACTTTTACTGAAAGTCAATGCTCGACTGACGGTGCTCGACTGACGGCGTACTTTTTGTCCTTGAAAAAGTAAAAAGTTGTTAGAAAATCTGTACTTTGGATTCATTTGTACTTGCCAAATCTTTTGTATAGATTTTGGTTTGTACCTTTTTTTTTTTTTTTTTTTTTTTTTTTTTTTTTTTTTTTTTTTTTTTTCTTTTCTCTAATTCCATTTTATTTTCAAAAAAACACACACAGAAACTAACACCTATCAACAAATAATACTCGGCAATCTAACTTCCTTTCTTTGGGATACGTGCAACCGATCGATCAAGCAAATCTATCAACAAACCAGTCGCCAAAAACTATCAATCAACCATTCCTCATGGATGATATACAAGTAAGTAGACTGATTGTAATTACTGTTTAGGATTTCGGATTTAGTGGTTGCTTAATATCTTCCTGATTTTGTTGTTGCCGTTGTGGTTTTAATTAGTTTGCGTGGTTTGGGATTGCTTATTACTGTTTAGGGTTTCGTTTATAGTGGTTGCTTAATATCTTCCTGATGTTGTTGTTGCCGTTGTGGTTTTAATTTTGATGTTCTTGGATTTTTCATTGTGATTTTGGAATATGTAGAATCAGTTGTGGTTTCGGGTTGTCTATTTGATTAGTTTTAATCACAGTTGCGTTAGAATTGTGCTAGTGTTGGAAGTGGTACAATGTCGTTACAGAATTTGTAGAAGATGAGCTATAACTTGAATATATTGTTTGTGTTGATCATGTTTTAAAGAATTTGTAGAAGATGATGATCAAGTTGACATCAAACTTGAACCCAGCAACAATGCCCATATCGAAAACATAAAACAATAGTTTTGATTAAGTGCTTATTTAATAGAACATACACCATGGCCCGACTTGTGTTGCTAGTGATCAATTTATAACTTCATTCATTATAGCCAATAAATGTCTAACTTGTCACCCTATAGCTTAAATGTTAGTACGTAGTTTGTTTTCTCGTATTTGTCAACTTGTTAAGCTCGTTCAGTATTACAATTTAAATTTGTTTGTTATCTGATCATGTGATATTAATAAGACTAAAGTCAATATATTTACATGTCACGGTGATCTAAAACTAGTATAGCAAAACACTAATATCCAAACATGCAAAGATCTATGAGGCTGAAAATCATGCAAAGATCTATGAGGCTGAAAATCATTTCTATTGTTTTAATTTGAACATTATAAAAATACGTAATTGTTAAGTTATATAATAAAGTTTGATTTATAATCACATTTTGATTGTTTGTTTGTTTGTTTGTGTTTATAGTTGTATCATGCCAAGGTCAGCGTGAGAACAAAGCTCCACTTGCTAAAAAACATAAAGCAAAAGTTGAGTGCAAGGCCGGAATGTCTTGCCCTGTTTAAAAGCACAGTCTTTGGGAATTGGTTAAACATAAAAACACACGAGCATGACAATCAGTTGCTGCACTATTTACTACAACATCAACGTGAAGTTCAGGAGCCTGATACAAATACTCCTTTTTATTTTGACATTGGGCAACACCGTTTAGAATTTGGTAGGCAGGATATGTGCTTGATTTTAGGGTTTCGATTTGGTGATGTTTCTTTGGCTCATTGTCACAAGCGAGCCTCTGGATTTGGTAAGCGTATTATGGCATTACTTACAGAAAAGCAAGGTTGGAAAGCAAAGATTATAAAGGCCGAGAATCTTGTCAAGATTCTTAATGATCCGTTTGATTTTGCTGAGCTAACGGCTGATGATGCTGTACGCGTTTGCTTGTTGATAGTTTTAGAGGTTATTTTCATGGGCAAACAGGAAAGAAACATGATCTCTAATGATATCCTGGTTCTTGTATACGACTTGTATGCATGGAACGCGTTTCCATGGGGGGAGTATATATGGCTGGAATTTCACAACAAGATTTACCATGCTGTTTCAAAGGTTAGGGAACGTCATTTGGCAGAAATTGCTAACCGGGGTCCTGGCTACACAGCAACGTATACTTTGTGTGGATTTGTGTTTGCTTTGAAGGTTAGTGTAATTTATTAATCATACTTTTTCTGAATTGTATCTTATACTGTTTAGACTAACATTAATAAATAATTTTAACGCTAACAGATTTGGGTATTGGAAACCTTCCCTAATGCTACAAATTGGTGGGTGAAAGATGACAATGTGATCCCTAGAGCACTTGCATGGGATGACGGACAAAAGTTTGAAAAGAATGATTTTGATCTTCTCTTTGGTACTAGTCGAATTGTTCGCCTCATGCCGACAGGTGATAATTTTACACGAAGTATCTTTTATTTTTTTGTTTCTAAAGGCATTGTGCGGATAATCTTTTTATTTTTAATATACAGTTGATGAGGAAAATCAACTTTGGTGGAGAGCGAGTTTAGACTATATCCGGAAGTCTATGCCAGCACCGTTGTTTGATGATGTACCAGCCAGTCCCGTCATGCATACACCAACAGCCAATACATCGGGCGCACGTGCCAAGTTGACAGCACGTAAAAGTTCACATGTTCATCGGTCAGCACAAAGGGCTGGTATGCGACAACAGATGGCTGGTATGCAACAACAGATTAACCAACTTCGTCAACTTGTGGCACATTTGAAGCCTGATGGGGTTATTGACCTGCCGGATATGGGTGAAGACATGCCACCTGATGCTTCACTTGTATCTCAGATGGTAGAAATGCAAAAACAGATTGATGGACTTCAAAACTTTCTCGAACGTTTCAAGCGTGATGGTTTGAGTGAGGAGAACGCTGGTTCATCCGGCACTGCAAGAGTGTTTGTTGAGAAGGTAATATTTCTTTATAATCCTTTTTAAATTTATTTTTTGTAAGATGTACTAGCATTACCAAACTCCATCTTATGTATTTATGAAGCTAGTCACATCAACCTAAAGTAAAAGCCTTTAGTACTTTCCTATGTTCTAACTTCCTTCTATTATTTATACCAAGTAGAAGCCTTTATTACTCAACTCATTTCCAACTTCCCTATATTTACACCAAGTAGAAGTCTTTAGTACTTACCTCGCTAAACAAAATGTCGGACAACATACCTTTTGAAATTCAAACCGAAATCATTAACAAACTTCCTGTCCAGTCTTTACTTCAGTTTAGAACTGTTTCAAAGACATGGAAGTCTTACATTGACAGCTCTAATTTCCATGTCAGTTTCGGTGTTCGCCCGACTCAGCCTTCTTGTTTCCTTATAATCTACAAGCAAGGTTTCGTTGAGTCAAGATTTATATGTTTTGAAGATGATGCTATAAATTTGTCCCCACAACGTACCTTTCTTCCAACTCTTCCTCAAATAATTCGTAATACAAATGTCAGTTCTTTTAATCTTATTCCAATTGGCACCTCTCACGGGTTGATATGTTTTTCTGATTCTTTTAAGATGGCTGTTCTTTGGAACTCATCAATAAGAAAATCAGTTGCTATAGTACTCCCTGATTGTTTAAGTCAGTATGAATCAGATAAAGTTGCTGTGGGTTTTGGTGTTAATCCCATCACTTTTGACCCTACCATTCTACGGATTTCCTATCCGGTCCATGGACATGGAGCGTGGAATGTTTTGTTTTTTACATTGAACTCCCAACGCTGGAAGAATTTAGAAAATGAATATCTGCCTCGTCAAACAATCAGACTTAAACGTTCAAGTCAAGCAGTTATAGGTAGTTATATTTATTGGGCAGCTTCTGAAAGGATTTTTGGTGCTGCTGGTCTTTCTTCTCAAAAACGTTATATGATTGTGTCATTTGATTTGGTTAACCACAAATTTTCTGTCATAGATATGCCTGACAGCTTACTAAGTCGGCTTCCTGTACCTTTCTATATTTCAAAGATAAGAGGCTCTCTTCTTATTTTTGGGAACACGATAGGCGATGAGTACCATACGTTCTATATATGGCAGCTAAAGTTGAATCGTTTTAACAAAATAAAGTCCTTTAAAACACTATTCAACATTTTCACTCCTCATTTATTAAAGTTACTTGGATTTACAAGTAAATGAGATCCAGTTTTTGAATCTGATAAGCCCTATCAAATGGATCACACACTTGAAGTCTTCCAACTTTCGTCACAAGAACTTAATAATCTACGTGTTGAAGCGGATGCAGGGTCGTTCTTCATGAGCCCCTTAAATGATTCACTACTACTGCTTACTCTCCCAGATTGTTTTGTATATTAATTTGCACCAATGTATGGTTGTTAGATAGTTGTTTGTATGTTTTCGAACATGTATGTTTTTCTAGATATTATGTATAATAGAACCAATTATGCAACATTTATGTTATTTTATTTTATTTTATCTTTTTAAATCTTTATTTTTTTATTTATCTTATTTAACTAATTTGGTTGACTTGTTTCTTTAGTCAGTCACCGCAATTAATTGAACAAATTCCTGATTAACTAATTTAATTGATTTTTTTTTTTTTTTCAGAAATCAACTCAAAATGATGATAATATGGATGTAGATAACGATTCGAAGGTGCGTTCTTTACAATTGTATTTATATCATATGCTATATGGCTTACTTTCATGTACTTGTATTTTTTATTTTATTTTGTAGACAACTGGATTTGACGTGCAAGAGGATATTTTCTCTTCCGGTAATGATCTATCTGCACAAGAGGTTCAAGAAGTAGTGGATAACCTTGTTGGCTCACCAACTGAAGATCCGACAGATTGTCAGGTAATATATACAGGTTTTTTTGTTTATTTTTTTACTTACATTTCTCATCCAGAAAATTTGGCCTGTTTACACGTCCATTTTATCAGGATGTGAAACAATCTGAAGTTGAGGAAGATGTGCATGTGAAGGAAGATGCGCCTGTGAAGGATGTGTCTGTGAATGAAGTGATGAATGATGACCAACATGTGGGTGAAGATGACCATCGTGTACGTTGTTCAGATTCCCCTTTTAACATGGTAAATATACGTTTTATGTGGGTAATCTAATCAAAGTATAACCAATACGCGCATTCACGCCAAGTTAACTATACTGTTATTCAGGAATTGCTTTCATTTGACGATGTGCCTGTGAATGACCAGATTACTGAGCCACAAAATTTAGATCCTGCCTCCACTCCGGTAAATACCCGTTGAACATGTTAATTTATTCTAAGAACAAATAACAGGCACATTCCCGCAACGTAAAACTTCATTTTTATTTATTTTTTCAGGTAGTTAGCAGTCCCGTTCATATGGTGGATGTTAACATGTTTGATTGTGAGACAAATAATGTTAATACTGTAAGGGTGCCTTTTGAACGTGAAAGGAAGGCGAGCAAGGTCTACCAAGACCCATATACGCAGCAACAGCCTACTACTCCAAGAGTTTTAAGAAGGCGTCTAAAGAGACATGTTCCAAACGTTACTCCTATGATTGTTGGACCCGATGGTAAAGAAATCTCACTTAAACCCTGGAAAGAGGTACATGTGAAACATCCTTGCACCTTCTTAATGTACAATCCACACCATTTAGCTTGTTATGTGTTTTTAACCCCTAATTTTTTGGTTGCAACCATTCAGAATCTGAAACGTAATCCCAACGCTGTAATGTTTAAAGCGTTTGTCCACCCGGAAATAATGTGTTGGATTGAAGAGCAGAAGAAGATTACGCGAAAAGAGGACCTTCAGTTATTTCGTTTCCCTTGGGGCAGCGGAGGTACGACTGCTAATCTCGACTTCTGGCTGGGATTATTGGGCAGGGACTCCAAGTATAGAGGTTGGCTAACTGATGCGGTATGTAATTCTTGCAAGCCTACAATTTATGTGTTAACTGCGCCGAATCATATCTAAAATTTTGTTTGTATTCTTAAATGACAGCATCTTGGAGTATGTGTCGATTTTATGATGCATTTTAGACCTGCCAGTGTTGATTGGGTCATGGTTAGCCCATTTTTCTGCTCCCAGATCCTTAAGTATGATGTACCGACATACTATGCTGATGGAGTAACGAATGGTATCCTGTGGTTTAGTGAAGGGGTTAAGAAGGTGTGTATTTCTAAACTTCAAGTAATATGTCTTATCATATATTAACAGTTTACACATGCAACTCTTACAATTGCCATAATGCAAATATTGTAGGTCTTCTTTCCAATTAATGAACCCGACGTCCATTGGAGCTTGGGGGAATTAGCAATTTCAACTGGTGTTATTACATTGTATGATAGCCTTGGGAGCCGGAAAGATGATCAACTCTCAGAATGGAGTAGACAATTCAGGAAAAATTTTGAAACTCAGCTGCCCATATTACTTACCGAGAGTGAGGTGATGGAGAGGAAGAACTTGGATCCTAATTCATATTCTGTATCCTTTCGGTATGCACCTAACATCCCTAGACAAGGTAACAAGTATGGGGATTGTGGTGTTTGGGTCATTATATTTTTACACAGGTTGTCACAGAACCTACAATTGAAGATAAAGAATCCAGTTCAAGCCGCTCTAGCATATCGTGAGCATTTGTCCGAGTATTTGTGGAAATACAAGATTCCGGTTACTCCAGTGCTTACCCAATAAGCATTTGTATTTGTGTGGATGTCTAACGGCTGGGTGTTGGTTGAAAACTCAAAACATTTGCATTCTATTATCTCTTGTGTGGATGTCTAGCGGCGGGGTGTTGGTTCAAAACTCAAAACATTTGCATTCTGTTATCTCGTGTAATGGTGTAAGTTGTGATGATGGATTACTGTAAGTTGTGATAATTTGAACAGTAGGCCTATCAAGTATCCTTGGTAATATTTTGAACATTTGTAAATTTTATACAGCATGGTGCCAATGTTGTAAGTTGTGATAATGGATTACTGTAAGTTGTGATGATGTATTTTGAACATTTGTATTATGCATGTAAATGTTATGTGTAATGACTTCCTCTTTTTATGATGAATGGGAACAATTATATGGCCGTAAACTTTTGTTTCTTATTTGATCTGCTTGGCTTCCTGTTTTAATGCGAAGTTGTGCAAACTTGTGACTTTCAACACACTTTTATTACAAGTGAAAGTGTTCCAGGAACATACATAGGACTATTAATTGATATCGATATGCCTTGGTCAAAGACAAAATATAAATATGACCGCTCGACTGGTGGTTGGGGATATGGTTGATTTAATGTTATGAGATGGATGATCAATATAAATATGACACCACACCATAACATATGGAATTCACACCAAAACCATTTAAGTATATTTAGTCTTGAAACCTTCCACTACCTAAACAAGATAAACGGCGAAAATGAATTCACCACCAAATGATGAATGGGAACAATTACTTGATATAGATGACTCCGATTTGCGACTATCTGGCACCACACAGAAGAAAATGAATTCACCACCAAGTGAAGAATGGGAAAAATTACATGATATAGACGACGCCGATCTTAGACTATCCGCCACCACCCAGAACATAGTCCCTATTGATAATTATGATGAAAAGCTTGTTAGGAAAATACCTGGTCCTGCAGGTATTGTTCAAGCTGCGAAGATCCGCAAAACTGCGGATATTCAAGAAGGAGTGGGGGGTGCTGTAATGATGACACAGGAATACATTAAGAAAGTTTGTGATGAGGTCGAGGATTCCGATTTTCAGAGTGCGCCATGGGTTAGAGCAGTCGAGTCTTTTCATGTTGATGGCGGGGTCATTGTTGGTGTTTTTGCCGATATCCAAAAATTTATCAAAAATGGGAAAGTTGAGAAAGTTATTGGGATAATCAAGTCTTGTACAAAGAATGTTTTGGGTGATCTCACAGTAACACTAAAAGATGTTTCAGGTTTAATCTCAGGCACAATTCATCACAAAGTGCTTAAGGATGAGGATCTTGCAAAGGCACTTACCGTTGGAAATGTTTTGATACTTAAAAATGTTTCTGTGTTTTCACCGAAACAATCTGGCTGCCATTATCTTAACATTACAATAAGAAATGTGTTGAAAGTTTTCTCCAATGATGCAGTGTTGACGGTGACAGTTTAAATAGGTTTAACTAATTTCTGTTTGGTTGCTTGTATTCCTTCCTTTCTTTTCAATCTGGCTGCCAAGTTTAACTAATGTAATGTCTTTTTTAGTTATATTGTTTTAATGAACTTTTTTCTTATGCAGTTTTTTAAATGAACTAATTTGTGTTTGGTTGCTTGTATTCCTTCCTTTGGTCGAGCAGTACCGGTCGAGCAGTTTTTTTACTTACATTATCTCATAATAGTTAAAACAAACAACTTTAAAACATTCAACATTAAAGAAGTAAAAGTCATAATAATTTAAAAACATTCAACATTACAGCATAATAATTAAAATTTTAAACATTAAAGCATACTAATTAATCTACCCTTAATTTTCCCAAGTTGTCATAAAGATTGTGAAGTAATGCAGCTGAAGCATCCGTGTGGTTTTCTGGATTCTTGTACATCTGGAGTGTTGCCTTTAGTACCATTATCTCATTAGCCAACAACTTGCAGTTTGAGCACTCCCGGTTTCCAGAACTTGATGTTGATGATAATGCAGAACAGCATGGAGGTGTTGATGGTCCTGCAGAGCTTGGTGTTGATGGTCCTCTCGAACCGGTCATTAGACGGATTCGTTCCTCCTTCCACATGAAAAATTGATATAGGACACGCATATTCTTCTGTACAATTGACCACGTGTACGCGGCTTATGTGATTCTCGTAGAACCACATTTCCTTGTCCACAAGGGCATGGAAAAGCTTCATGTTCGGCCATCCTCATGAAAGTCACTAGTTAAAAAAATATGGGTTACTTATGCTTTTATTGTAAAGTAAACGCTCGACCGACGGCGCTCGACTGGCAATGCTCGACCAACAATGCTCGACCGACGGTGTACCTTATAATAGAATTAATAAATGTGATTGGTTGGTTTGGTAGACAGAAAATTTAATGTGAGTTAATGCATGGTAGGTAATTTATAGGTGTTATATTTAATGTGATGGGTAGATGGAAAAATTAATGTGGTATTTAATTCCACATTAATTTTTCCATCTACCCATTACATTAAATATTACACCTATAAATTACCTACCCTTAGTCACATCACATTTATTAAGTCGAGCGCCGTCGGTCGAGCATTTTTATATTAAAAAAATATTATTTTTGTTTTGAATTTTAGGCGGGAAAATTTGGCGCCATTTTTACCTACCAACTTATTGAAAATTGGCGCCACATTTATTAACTCTTTATTATAAAGTACACCGTCGGTCGAGCATTTCTAGTTGAGCGCCGTCGGTCGAGCATTTAATGCGAGTTAATGACAAAAAATGCTCAACTGATCGACTAGGTGTACATATATATATATATATATATATATATATATATATATATATATATTCTTTCCTAAAATGCTCGATCAACAATGCTCGACCGACGGTGTACCTTATAATAGAATTAATAAATGTGATTGGTTGGTTTGGTAGACAGAAATTTTAATGTGAGTTAATGCATGGTAGGTAATTTATAGGTGTTATATTTAATGTGATGGGTAGATGGAAAAATTAATGTGGTAAATACCACATTAATTTTTCCATCTACCCATCACATTAAATATTACACCTATAAATTACCTACCCTTAGTCACATCACATTTATTAAGTCGAGCGCCGTCGGTCGAGCATTTTTATATTAAAAAAATATTATTTTTGTTTTGAATTTTAGGCGGGAAAATTTGGCGCCATTTTTACCTACCAACTTATTGAAAATTGGCGCCACATTTATTAACTCTTTATTATAAAGTACACCGTCGGTCGAGCATTTCTAGTTGAGCGCCGTCAGTCGAGCATTTCTAGTTGAGCGTCGTCGGTCGAGCGTTTAATGCGAGTAATGCTCAACTGATCGACTAGGTGTACATATATATATATTCTTTCCCAAAAAAACTTTTGGAAGGTAATAAAAAAATGAGTGTTTCGGACAACAAATTTCGTTTATATCTGGTTTTTGAAGATGGCTCTAGTTATGGTGTTTCACTGATGAGAGATATTACATACAATGGGTTAGTTTCCTTTGTTAATAAAAAGTTCAAACTTAACAACGGTTACGTTTTAAGTTTTTCTTACAAAATGGCACACGGACCGGTCCACATAGTTGATGACGACGATGTTCAGTTTTTCGCTAATGAAGTTTGTAGGCCGAAAGCTGCATTGGCTAAACTTTTAGTTAAAATGGTTGTCAAAAACGTAAAGGTAAAACCATCTTCTTCCAAGTCATTAGATATTGACCTTAATGAATCTTTATTTCCTAATTATTTTGAACCACAAGCTTTTGATATTTAAATGCCAAAAAATGAAGAATTTGAAACCTACAACAAGTTTAATCATGAATTTGTAAATAATTCTAACCAACCAACATCCCTTTTGGAAAATAATTTGGCGCCATTACATTTAAATGAACAATTTGTGCATAAATGGGAAACAAATACTTTTGAAAATATGCCTCCTATTCCCGATGAACCAATGCCCACCATTAAGGTCCCGAATAACATGAAATACAACAACAGTAGCTCTCGTGTCTTTTTAACTGGTGACGTATTTGATGATAAAGAGAGCTGCATGTATGAAATTGGTAAGAAAGCTCTAATAGATGGATACCAATTTAAGCAAAGAAAATCAAATAAGTCTAGGTACGATGTAATTTGTTATCATCCGGGTTGCGATTGGAAAATAGTGACCGCAAAGATAAAAAATAGTGTTAAATGGAGGGTAGGAACAGTCCACGATGTTCACACTTGTCCTAAAACACAAATTCTTCCTAATCACCGTAATGCTACTGTGAAACTTTTGGGACGTTTACTCGCACCAAAACTGAAAGACAGCAGTCGAATCTACACGCCAAGGGACATAAAAGAAGACCTTGCTGAAGAATTCAATATCGACGTTTCTTATAAAAAAGCATGGGGTGGAAAAAACCGAGCATTGGAGTATCTCTCTGGTTGTCCTACGGAATCGTTTTCGCAGTTACCGTATTATTTTCATAATTTAAAGAAGTCAAATGACGGTACGGTAACTCATATTGATACGGATGATCAAGGACACTTTAAGATGTGTTTTGTCGGCTTTGGTGTTGCGGTAAGCATGTGTATACTATATATCCATTGCACATAAATTTTGTTTTTTGATACTATTATTTTATCCTTCGTTTAACTGATGTTTTGTACATCAAACAGATACAGGGTTTCTTACAGTATTTGCGACCACTGATAATAATTGATGGAGCGCATCTTAAAGGGAAGTATCTTGGAACAAATTTGCTTGTCGTTGGAATGGACGGTAACAACCAGATTGTACCAATTGCTACCGGTGTTTCTCAAGGTGAGACTGGGGAGTCATGGACATGGTTTTTGTCCAAGTTGAAAGAATGCATCGGGGAAGTTCCAAATTTGGCTATCATTTCTGATAGACATTATGCAATTGGACTAGCGTGTAAATCAATCTTCCCAAATGCATTTCATGGATATTGTTGTAGACATCTAATGATGAATTGTGCTTTGGGAGGTAGTAGGAAGATTAGGGCTTTGTATTGGAAGACATGCAAAACTTACACTAAGGATGATTTTTGGGCCGCTATTTCTGCTATCCAAGGATCTAAACCAGAAGCTTACGAAAAACTGCTTGAAGCCGGCATTGAAAGATGGTCTAGGGCATACTGCCCGGCTAATCGATACAACTATATGACATCCAACAGCGCAGAGTCGGTAAATTCATTAACAAGGCATGTCAGAAAAGAACCAATAACAAGGCTAATGGAGTGGTATAGAGGGCTTGTACAAGAGTGGTTTTGTAAGCGTCGAGACAAATATAAAGGTAAACTTAATTTTTTATTTATTTATTTATTTTCTCTTTATTTATTTAGATGGGTTTATTTATTTTATACAAGTTGATAATTATTTTATACCATGAAAATAACTTTAGATGCGGTAGAGGGGGAAATTAGTGATTGGACTACTACAAAATTAAAGGGCAGGATGTTAAAAAGCACCAATTGGATTGTCAAAGGCATTCAAGCTAACGCACTTTATGAGGTTGTTGATGGTCGAAAAACGCATACCATGGATTATAGTGAAAAGACATGTACTTGTTGTCAATGGCAATTTTCCGGTATACCATGCGGTCATGCGATAGCGGTTAGTAGATTTCTTAAACAGACTAATTGTAATCATTTGGTTTTGTTTTGGTTTAAAACAACAACGCTAAAAGGGACATACCAAGGATTGGTTTACCCTATAGGAGAAACCTCCAATTGGGAAAAACCTGATGGCTTGCAAAATGTGAAGCCACCAAGTGTGGTTAAGCCCCAATCAGGAAGACCAAAAAACAAAAACCGTATTAAATCTCAAGGAGAGGTAGCAAGTCCTTTAACATGTACAAGGTGCTGGAAGGCTGGACACAAACGTGGATCATGTACGGAACCATTGCCAAAGAAAAAGGTAATTGAATTGTATTTTCATTCAACAAATACTTTTTGACATTAGAGTATAAGCTTGTTTAATTGCTTTAATGTTAAATGTATAAGCTTGTTAAATTGCTTTAAATTCACAGAAAAACGTGGGAACATCATGTTGGCGACAACCATCAATGGCAGGAACTACAAGTTGGGAAGAACCATCAATGGCAGGAACTTCAAGTTGGGAACAAGCATCAATGGCGGGAACCTCAAGCCCCACACAAGACAATGAAATGGATTGGAGCTACGAACATTTCAACTTAGATGACCCGTAATTGGTACAAAAGTTACCAAAGACATTGGAGTGTTTTTATTGCAATTTGTAGTACGGAATAATTACATAAAATGTAACACCCCAACCCGACAAGGGTAAAGATATCACAACAATGGATCCACATCAGAACAAACCAAGCATACATTTTCATTAATACAAAAATCTCAAAGGATAATAATCGAAATACTAGAATCTATAGGGTTACAAATGAAAACTTCCCAAAACATTATTTCTAATAATATACTATCTTCAGTCCAATTCTATATCCACCATAGCTATCCAACTTCTAAGTCCAAAGATACATTCTTCTCTCATTCCCAGCTTCCTACTAATACCTGCCGCAGGAAAAGAAATGCGGCTGAGCTACGAGAGCTCAGTGAACAGATATAGAGGTAACAAAACAATAATAGGGAATAGAACGAAAGAAATCTAGAATACACGTCATACCGATAAATCAAGGTGTAGAAATGAGATGTTAAGAACAACAAGATTTAAGACAAAGGAAAAGAAATAGAACGAGTAATAAGGAATTTCACAAGATAAGGAAAACATAAATCTATCACGAGCCCAGACACAAGCCATATCATATCTTTGTAAATGAAACTAAATAGAGTAGCTAGCTCCCAGATATGTGAAAGACGTGTATCGCACACACCATCAGTCACCAGATAAGTATAACAATAAACAAATAACATATACAGTTAACAGGTCAAATCTAGAGTGCACCCATACGCCCCACAGATAAATCAATAATCATAATATAATGGCCATAACAAATTAATAAGTAAGGGACGGAACATGTCATCACTCTCCTGCCCTAGAGTCATGTCAAAGGTGCGTCAATGACATGGACATGAAACCCTCATGCCTAGTGATTGGCTCGTAATATCAATCTATAGGTCAAAGGTCAGCGTACTATCAAATAGTCAAAAGGTCATATCCTAAGGGTACATGGCAAAAGGTTCATGTCAACAATTCAAGATTATATACCATAGGTTCAAACTTAGAATTTATCAGGTTACGTTTCATGTCAAAGTTAAGTTCAAATTAAAGAACTGTATCAAATGTTTCAAAAGCATGTGGCAAAAGTTTATAATCAAGGTTTTATACCAACAGTTTATCTAAAAAGGGTTTCTATTTAAAAGTCCATTTAAACAATCCTTCAAAAATGGTTTTCATCACAACTGATCTTACAAAATAGTTTTCTTCAAAATGTTCTTCCAAAACTTTTAGTAACTTTCAGTAAAAGTGATGTTACTTATTTAAAGTAGCTTTTCTCAAAACGTTTCATAAGTAGTTTTAAGAACAATTCAAAATCAATTAGGTTTAACTAAAGATTTAACAGATTAAGGTTTATATTCCAAAATCAATTTAGTTTTATAACCAGTCTATTAGATTAGATTCAAAACAAGGCTCACAGCTCAGGGTTCAAGACAAAAATCAAACACAAGGTTTATGAAAGTTCACAAAACAAAGATCACATGAAAGGTTTACAAACGAACAGGGAACATAGCAATGGTATAGGGAATCCTAACAAGGGAAAATGAGAACTGAAGGAAAAGAGAAATGAAAGACCCTTACTGAAAGAGGTCAGAATATCTGTACCTTATGACGAATGCAAGAACACAAAGATAAAAGCTGACAAGATGAAATTACTCCTTCCTCGAACCTAAGGAGTAGAAGACAGAAGTCCAAAGGGTCTTCAGTTATATTTCCATTATTAGTAAGTTGACAATATCAAGATTAGGTTAAGTCCTTCTTAAGATTATTATGGAAATAGGGTACATTTTATCAGGTTACAAAAGTTAAATGACGAGTTCACATAGTTTAGGGTTTCAATTGCAACTTTATCTAATTCAAAGGTTTAATCATGAAAATACTTTAAGTTACTGATTTAATACATACTATATTCAGAATGACACATTAATCCCTTAAGTTTCACAATTTACAGTTTATACCGCTTAATTATATAATTTACAAAAACAATCCTTCATTTACATAATTCATGTTTCAAACCCCTATAATATTTGTCTTTACCAAATAAACACCTTATATTACAAAGTTGCAGAACATATCCTAAAAATTATGTGTATTACGATTCAGGTCCTTCAGATTTCATAATTTACACCTTTTGTCCTTTAACTTTACAAAACTTATATTTCAAACCCTAGTTTAGTAATAATTATATATCAAACCCATAATTACTCAAATTTACATAAGACACCCTTTATAATGTTATTTAATCAAAATAACTTCAAGTTTTCAGAATTTACATTTTTAGTCCCTCCATTTAAATAAATTACAAATCGTACCCTTAATTATCATTTATTTATTTTTACGCAATATTTACACTTAAGACCCTCAAGTTATATTTTTCCTACACTTTTACTGACCTAATTAATATTATAAAAATAACCTTTAAGTTTAAAAGTTGGCAAAACAAGCCCTTGTCATTTATATCTCAAATCGTATACATGTTTTATTTACCAAATCCAACCCTAACTTTACCCACTCATTAACCCATCATGACACAATGATTAACTGAATTTATTACTCAGATTCAACCCACAAAACCCTAACCCTAACATGATTTAGGGTTTCTTCTTATTTTCTTTTATTTTTCAATAAGTCCGATTACAATATTAATTCAAAACACACGATTTAAGCTTCCACAAATCAAAGGGTTATTTTTATGGACTTATATCATCAGTATAGATCACGTAAAAATTATGGTCACACCTCAGAAAATTCGTATAGCATGATTTGCAAATTAAGTTTGTTTTAACCCTCTTAATTTCGTACGCCTAAATAAACATGCATGATTTGTATTTATTATTTTTCTTAGGTTATATTCGACATGTAGATCATTTTAAAAATACTGGATAATTTTTAGAACGTAAAAATAAGTCGCAAGGAATTTCTACCTCTCGTACGTATGGATCGAACAAAAGAAATCACCACGTTCGAATCAAAGCTTCGACACTCCAAATCCTATTTTTCGTAGCTTGCTAATACTCCAAGGAACACCAATAAATTCTTTGCTCAGGTCCAGAAGTCGCGTAGGAAGGTTGGTCGATTTTAGTTTAGTCGATCTTAGGGTTTCGGCAAAATAGAGTTTTACAAAAATTATGTTTTGTATTTATATTGTGTTAACCGACCTAGGAGGGGGCATGTGATCCAGATTTTCGGCCTAGAAACTTATCACAAAAGTAATTTGATTTTGTATATAATTTCCTTTATTTAATTGGTATTTATCTAGTTAAATGATTTTCACAAAATATATTACATATATAATTAATTATATTCGGATCATATATATATATGTATATGTGATTTTATAATTTTTGGACATTCAAAATAATGTAATGTTGTCCCAGAAATTTATTCGTTTCATATATGGTTCGTTTTCGAATGTTTGGAATCGTTTTAGAATTTTTATAAGTTATTTATTTAAGTTTTATTGTTTCAGGGGTATTTTGGTCATTTGACAAGTTATCTGAATTTCAGGTATTACAACTTCTTCCCCTCTAAAAAAAATTTTTCGTCCTCGAAAATTGACGTGAAACGGAATGGAAACATAACTGACTTTGGAACGGAATATGAAAACTTGATTTCTATGACTCTATAATATCGGTTGAACTTCGGCTTCCTAAAAAGGCAAAATTATACTGGATTCAAATCGAAAGAAAGGTATATCGAACGTAACGAATGATAATCGGATCTTCTCGAAAAAGACACAGGAAATACATGGAATTTTGACTGATGGGTAATCCCCAGGATTTGACTTGACAAGTCAGAGTAGAACGTATGGAATAGATTATCGATACCATCTAATGGTAGAAGTTCTATAATTGGACTTAAATTTATTACCAAAATTCTTAGAGGTGAGCAAAATGCGTGACGAGAACTCAGACGTGTCGATTTACCTAACGAGGAAAGCAAATTACGCGTACATTTCGGATGAACTTAAGGTCTCACTAATGCGGATAATCTCAAACAATTATCAGGACTTCTAAAGTTCTAAGGCACTTCTTGAAATAACCGATGACCACAATAAGTGCGCGTTATATGATGTAAGTATTATCACGTTGGCCAGGCGTCATAATACTGGCATCATATAAGTATGCCCTCATGATGGTCATACTAGATTCCCAAGCCGTGTACTAACTTATCTTATTCCACCTAGTCTTCCTACGGTCTCAGAGGTTATCAAAATTAAATACTCTAACTAAGTGGAGAACGAATCACTAGAAAGAGTTAACGAAACTCTCGGAATGCCTATCAGCCGTATCAATCATTCATCATTTGCTAAAACCTCTCAAAACAAAGTCATCACCGAACATAAGAAAATGAACACAAACAGGAATGCTTCTAGTAATTTAGCTCATTCAAGGATCTTATTATGAACTTAAGTAAGTCAACGGGGTAAAAGTTAGTCGCCAAAATCTTCGGCCTTCATAGAATAAATTTTCTCCCAACCACAAAGGGTCTTTTCCAAAAACCCGCTCATGTAATACATCCAATCCCTTCCAGTCCGGTTAATCTATATTGATCAGTCCATCAATCGGAAAGTGAAACCAAAATTGGAACTTGTGTTTGGTCCTTCAAGCTTCTACAGTTCTTCTTGAAATATGATGGGGTAATGTGAATTTCTAACATGCTCTTTCCCGTCTCCGGACGTACTATTAAGTCATACAATGACCATTTGTCCCAGTAGGCACGCGGAAACCTAATTACCAACTTTATAAGCAGCCAGAGCTTTAACCAATACCATTAGCGTTACTAATCATCATAACAGTCGTTTGTGGATCCGGAAGCGATTTCAACTAAAGTTACTTAGTCTCTTGAAAGAACTTCACGCTCTAAAATTAACAAGCACCTACTCGTTTCAGGGTGGAGGAATATTGGTTTCTAATGATAATACGGTTCAGCTATCTTCAGCCACCATCCTTCTTTATCGCGAACGGAACTAAAATACGCCCAGAAGATATAGGTAAACAAACTTACTTCCCGGTCTTCGATTGTTGCTCTTCCTGGTTGCTCAAATCAATCTATATGATCCCGAACCTATTTGAGAGACACCTTCACTCGGTGACTAGAATATTCTCTCAGTAACCTGTCAATTTCTACTTCATGCTTCGGTGATCAGCTTGGTGATTCATCTAAGAATTTTATTTAGAAATTCAGGGTGCCCAATAACTCTCAAGATGTGGCTCATTCCTTAGTGCACGAAATGGGTTCTAAGAGACTTCTGTACTAGAATTTCTAAGGAGGTATTTCTAGTGGATGCCAACAACCAAGGTAGCCAGGGGAAAATCAATTCGGGCGTTCACAGCCGAGGTGAGCTTGACCTACTTAGAAGGTTGAGAAACATGATAGACACATATCAACATAATTTATTCCAAAAATTTGCTCAAGCCTTATTATTAAATACTTGGGGAAAACCCACAATTCAAAGGAATCCGTACAATATAAATGTCAAACGAAAATTAAAATAGAACGATACGCAAGTGGCTCGAGCTCTCATCCTACGTCTAGATCACGTTACTTGCAGTGGACTCCAAATCCAAATCCACTTCATCTTCCTCACTAAGCCATCCGTTTCGGTTTCCTTCAGGTTGTGGCAGTGGTTGTCTCGCAAAACCATCCTCAGGGTTCCTTCCTTCATCTCCTATGTCGTCCACGAATCCATACAAATTGTGAGGCTCTGCCCTCACTACTCCTCCCTCTTCTACGAACTTGGGACACCTTCCCGGGTACTTAGTCACTACTCCGTCTTTATCAATCACTTTCGTCTCGTGCACATGTACTTCTGCTCCATTTATATTAACCACAGTCAACTTTTCTTCAATCCGGCAGGGACACATGCTAGCAGGAATCAGCATCCTTTTGTTGGTCCATCTCAAATTACCAATTCTTCTCTGGCCTGTAGCGAAAACGGTTGTCCAACGATACCTGTTGCGTGCTGGAGGTGCCATACTAAAAATGACACAAATGATACTAAGTATTAGAACTCGATGGGAATCGAAAGACTACTCATAACTCAAAATTTAAAAAAAAAACGCGTGAGATTTCACCGTCTGAACGATTTCAAAGATGATTAACGAAATATGGAGAACAAGTACGAATGGAACGACAAAACAAAATCCTAATGTCTACCCAAATCCTCACCGGTCAGAATTTAAGTTCCTATAGGAAAAGTCCTAAATAATTCCTCAAAGGTTGTCCTACGAGCACTTACAGGGAAAACTTAGTGGTCCTACTTACACAGGTCAAGGGTAAGTGTATTACGAATCGCAGCCTGTTGCTCTGATACCATAAATTGTAACACCCCAACCCGACAAGGGTAAAGATATCACAACAATGGATCCACATCAGAACAAACCAAGCATACATTTTCATTAATACAAAAATCTCAAAGGATAATAATCGAAATACTAGAATCTATAGGGTTACAAATGAAAACTTCCCAAAACATTATTTCTAATAATATACTATCTTCAGTCCAATTCTATATCCACCATAGCTATCCAACTTCTAAGTCCAAAGATACATTCTTCTCTCATTCCCAGCTTCCTACTAATACCTGCCGCAGGAAAAGAAATGCGGCTGAGCTACGAGAGCTCAGTGAACAGATATAGAGGTAACAAAACAATAATAGGGAATAGAACGAAAGAAATCTAGAATACACGTCATACCGATAAATCAAGGTGTAGAAATGAGATGTTAAGAACAACAAGATTTAAGACAAAGGAAAAGAAATAGAACGAGTAATAAGGAATTTCACAAGATAAGGAAAACATAAATCTATCACGAGCCCAGACACAAGCCATATCATATCTTTGTAAATGAAACTAAATAGAGTAGCTAGCTCCCAGATATGTGAAAGACGTGTATCGCACACACCATCAGTCACCAGATAAGTATAACAATAAACAAATAACATATACAGTTAACAGGTCAAATCTAGAGTGCACCCATACGCCCCACAGATAAATCAATAATCATAACATAATGGCCATAGCAAATTAATAAGTAAGGGACGGAACATGTCATCACTCTCCTGCCCTAGAGTCATGTCAAAGGTGCGTCAATGACATGGACATGAAACCCTCATGCCTAGTGATTGGCTCGTAATATCAATCTATAGGTCAAAGGTCAGCGTACTATCAAATAGTCAAAAGGTCATATCCTAAGGGTACATGGCAAAAGGTTCATGTCAACAATTCAAGATTATATACCATAGGTTCAAACTTAGAATTTATCAGGTTACGTTTCATGTCAAAGTTAAGTTCAAATTAAAGAACTGTATCAAATGTTTCAAAAGCATGTGGCAAAAGTTTATAATCAAGGTTTTATACCAACAGTTTATCTAAAAAGGGTTTCTATTTAAAAGTCCATTTAAACAATCCTTCAAAAATGGTTTTCATCACAACTGATCTTACAAAATAGTTTTCTTCAAAATGTTCTTCCAAAACTTTTAGTAACTTTCAGTAAAAGTGATGTTACTTATTTAAAGTAGCTTTTCTCAAAACGTTTCATAAGTAGTTTTAAGAACAATTCAAAATCAATTAGGTTTAACTAAAGATTTAACAGATTAAGGTTTATATTCCAAAATCAATTTAGTTTTATAACCAGTCTATTAGATTAGATTCAAAACAAGGCTCACAGCTCAGGGTTCAAGACAAAAATCAAACACAAGGTTTATGAAAGTTCACAAAACAAAGATCACATGAAAGGTTTACAAACGAACAGGGAACATAGCAATGGTATAGGGAATCCTAACAAGGGAAAATGAGAACTGAAGGAAAAGAGAAATGAAAGACCCTTACTGAAAGAGGTCAGAATATCTGTACCTTATGACGAATGCAAGAACACAAAGATAAAAGCTGACAAGATGAAATTACTCCTTCCTCGAACCTAAGGAGTAGAAGACAGAAGTCCAAAGGGTCTTCAGTTATATTTCCATTATTAGTAAGTTGACAATATCAAGATTAGGTTAAGTCCTTCTTAAGATTATTATGGAAATAGGGTACATTTTATCAGGTTACAAAAGTTAAATGACGAGTTCACATAGTTTAGGATTTCAATTGCAACTTTATCTAATTCAAAGGTTTAATCATGAAAATACTTTAAGTTACTGATTTAATACACACTATATTCAGAATGACACATTAATCCCTTAAGTTTCACAATTTACAGTTTATACCGCTTAATTATATAATTTACAAAAACAATCCTTCATTTACATAATTCATGTTTCAAACCCCTATAATATTTGTCTTTACCAAATAAACACCTTATATTACAAATTTGCAGAACATATCCTAAAAATTATGTGTATTACGATTCAGGTCCTTCAGATTTCATAATTTACACCTTTTGTCCTTTAACTTTACAAAACTTATATTTCAAACCCTAGTTTAGTAATAATTATATATCAAACCCATAATTACTCAAATTTACATAAGACACCCTTTATAATGTTATTTACTCAAAATAACTTCAAGTTTTCAGAATTTACATTTTTAGTCCCTCCATTTAAATAAATTACAAATCGTACCCTTAATTATCATTTATTTATTTTTACGCAATATTTACACTTAAGACCCTCAAGTTATATTTTTCCTACACTTTTACTGACCTAATTAATATTATAAAAATAACCTTTAAGTTTAAAAGTTGGCAAAACAAGCCCTTGTCATTTATATCTCAAATCGTATACATGTTTTATTTACCAAATCCAACCCTAACTTTACCCACTCATTAACCCATCATGACACAATGATTAACTGCATTTATTACTCATATTCAACCCACAAAACCCTAACCCTAACACGATTTAGGGTTTCTTCTTATTTTCTTTTATTTTTCAATAAGTCCGATTACAATATTAATTCAAAACACACGATTTAAGCTTCCAAAAATCAAAGGGTTATTTTTCTGGACTTATATCATCAGTATAGATCACGTAAAAATTATGGTCACACCTCAGAAAATTCGTATAGCATGATTTGCAAATTAAGTTTGTTTTAACCCTCTTAATTTCGTACGCCTAAATAAACATGCATGATTTGTATTTATTATTTTTCTTAGGTTATATTCGACATGTAGATCATTGTAAAAATACTGGATAATTTTTAGAACGTAAAAATAAGTCGCAAGGAATTTCTACCTCTCGTACGTATGGATCGAACAAAAGAAATCACCACGTTCGAATCAAAGCTTCGACACTCCAAATCCTATTTTTCGTAGCTTGCTAATACTCCAAGGAACACCAAGAAATTCTTTGCTCAGGTCCAGAAGTCGCGTAGGAAGGTTGGTCGATTTTAGTTTAGTCGATCTTAGGGTTTCGGCAAAATAGAGTTTTACAAAAATTATGTTTTATATTTATATTGTGTTAACCGACCTAGGAGGGGGCATGTGATCCATATTTTCAGCCTAGAAACTTATCACAAAAGTAATTTGATTTTGTATATAATTTCCTTTATTTAATTGGTATTTATCTAGTTAAATGATTTTCACAAAATATATTACATATATAATTAATTATATTCGGATCATATATATATGTATATGTGATTTTATAATTTTTGGACATTCAAAATTTATGCTTCTAAGCAGTGGGACTGCTAAATGTTTTGTGGACTGCTAAATTCAATTGTCTTCCAAGTTAATTCAGGTTATAGGCGAACCTAAATAAATGCAGGTGGAATTCAAATGATTCACACTTTTAGAGCTTTTACTAAACTAGAATGCAACATTTCTCTTAGCGCTTTTACTATGGTAATATTGAAATACTCCAGACTACATTCTTCTGTAAAGGTTACATCTATCCTTCAGAGGACAATGTGCAAAAAGCTTGCATAGTCGATAACAATACATAAAACCTACCACGTAATAGACAGTCAATGATCTGATGTTATCGAAAACAAAAAGCAAGAACGTTGTCTTAACCCATCAAGACCCTTAGACACCGAGTACAAGAATAATCCACATTTCATGACCCATTCTTGGTCACAAATTTCATTTTAAAGTGTCTTATTACTTGGTCTGTAAAATGTGATTCCAAACAAGACACGTATGGAAAATAATAATAATAATAACAAATTTCATTTTAAAGTGTCTTACTACTTGATAACACAATTAAACAACTAACATAGAGTTAAACACACGCACAAACATAATAATATTACAACGTCATTCTACTAGCTATTTTCCTAACAAGCTTTTTTCTTGATAACACAATTAAACAACTAACATAGAAGGCAACACACTAGAATAAAACCAAACCCTTTCCCCTTCATTCAGTCATTTGGTTATAGACCTTTGCCATATAGCGACGCTTCTGACGAGCATCACGCTGCGCAGTCACCAGCATTGTCTTCAAAAGATTCTCTTGTTCCTCTTCAACCCCCACCATCGCCTTCAAATAAGTAACAGCGTTCGCAGCTGCAATGCCACTTACTGCCTCAAATTCTGTAATATAAGCTTTCTTTTTACGGATTTTCTCTGCCGCATGCGCACAACGCATCTCTAGATCAACCACAGCCTGTTCCGCCTCCAAAGTCTCCCTATGTAATAACACATACAGTTGTTTGCTTATCAAATGAGAATCTGCAGCATTTGCAAGTTCTTCCAGTAACATTGAAGGGCCATCCATTTGTATACTATCCTTTTTAATTGAATTCAAATATATGTAGCAAACTAAGGAGAACCAACTCTTAAAGAAGAAATAGAGAAGCCTACATTTACAACAATAAAGTGTGTAATAAATGTCAATCTACTTATCCATCTACCCAACCACAAGTCGAGCAGTCAACCATGTTCCTAAACTTAAGATTCAGTCAAACGGCATAAAAGCAGTAGTCGACCATATTCCCAAAGTTAAGATTCAGTCAACATGTCATAAAAGCGGGGATAAATACAAAATGTTGGATATGCATAAACCCAACGTTATTCCGGAGGAATAACTATCCCGCAACTACATGCTACTTCCCATGTGATTCCATCACTAACATGGTTTGCAAAAGGAACATACAAATGTTTACAAAATAACATTGATGCTAAAGACACGTTGGACTGCTGAATGTTTTGTGGAACATGCCAGGCAACTTTCAAGGAACATGTAATTTATGCTTGTAATAAAACTTTATCAATCTCTCTCGATATGCCAGCGCTGTTTGAATAGGGTCTTCAACCTCCAAAAGCCTACCGTTTCCCAACCTGTAACATCGATAACAAGCTGTTTGAATGATTAACAAAATTCTAATTTAGCAATTGTAACATTCTGTTTTATGAGGCATTATATGGGCTTAGATACTAACAAGTATTGGAGCTAGTGGGAAGATAGGAAGAGCTAATAGGGTGGATAATATAGCCTTGTATTACATGAACTTTATAAACTTATATCAATTTGTTTTAAAAGACTAAACGAATTGGTATTTCCGTTACAAATTTTGGCTGAAAGTATCAAATGTTGGGTGTGCTTGCAATTGCACAAGCGCACGAATGACCAACCAAGGAAACGGCCTACTATGCTTGATGTCGTGAAATTATTGAAGGAGCTTAAGGCGAAAACTGGATATTCTAACAAAAATAGCGTATGGGTTAGATTACATCCTTTAAAACAAATTATGTTTTGACTATTACTCCATAACTCGATTGACCCACCCTTACCACCTCCAAATATAAGGGTGATGTTCTATAAACAAATTCTGTTTTGACTATTACTCCATAACTCTATTGACCCACCCTTACCACCTCCAAATATAAGGGTGATGTTCTATGTTCATGTATTACGGAAGCTTAATTCACGACAAGAAGAACTAAACAACCCATACTAAATGACATACCTGTATAAGAAGATGCAGAGCCACACCCCACAGTCGTCAAACAAACCACCCTGCTTGGGAACATTTTCAGCATTCATAAACGTAATCCTATAGGAGAGAGGATCGATTCCCTTCTGCTCAAACACACATGCTTCTTTCATCACTTCCGGAAGCCTTGTCTTTAGACAATTCCTCATTCTCAGATAAAAATAACGCGTTTCAATCTCAGGATAGCCTTGGCTATCATAGAATGTAACGTTACCAGTCCGGATGTGAAACACCGCAAGAGACCAATGTATTTCAGGTTCATTTATGGGGATAAAAACCCGCTCAACATCAGCCCATCCAAGAGGGTATTTTTCTCTGTTTGCATAAAACAAAGGCATCGATCCATTCATCAGTAGAGGTAGAAAAAAGCAGCTAACCATCGACCATTCCATATCGTCTGGTCTAGTATGCCACATGTAAGCAATCCATAGATCAATGTGCTGTAAAAAGAAAAAAGCAAAAAGGACAAAAAAAAATATTCAGTAAGTTATATAAAACCACGCGCTTTTGATTTTCTCTACCTCCCAACGGATTTCAAGTTTATCGCAGTCAACACGGTTCGTACCACGACACACTTTGTTACTTTGAGCCTCCACTCGAATTCCCATTACCATGTCAACGAAATATGTGCAAAGGTTTGCGCCAAACCCATTGCTATGACAATAACAAGGGAATGGGTTTTCGAGGGGAAGCTCAAAGTACCAAAGAGTGCCGAACAAAAAATTGTCGATTCTAGAAAAGCCCAGAGGACTCGTGTTGAATGGGATAATGAAGGAGTGTGGCCTGTCATGAACAATACACACTATATGATTATCAAAATCAACACGCCTCAATTATCAGAGCCCATCTTTCTAAACATGTAGATGGGTTCCACCGCTTAAATTGACGGTGTTCCATAAAACCATTGGTGTACTTGATATTGATCACATTTTTCGTTAAAAAAAGAACCAAAACTTGGGATCAAGATCAAGCACAGAAATGGTTTTAGGGAACTCAGTCAATTTAAGCGGTGGAACCCATCATACATGGTTAGATAGATGTGCCCTAATAATTGAGGTTTTCAAAGTATTATAGAATCCACAACTATAATGTTGAACTCACTTTTACAAAATCACTTCAATATATGATTACAAATATGCACTTTCTCTCATATAAAAGTCACTTGAAATCAGTTGGCAAGTACAGACAACCAAAAGCACATTTTATATAAAACTGAGTAAAGTAAATAAAAGATATTTTTACTTTACCTCGTCACGCAGCCATCCTTTGCGTTTATCGTCAAGGCCGATTAGAGAATCCCAGAAATAACGATCCACAGTTATTTCACCGCACCAAGGAAACTTACAATTACACCACCCATCCCTAGTGAGAAATTTATCAATTTCGTAGCCAAGATAAATTGTGTCGAGGTTTTGATATGGTCGATGAAGAATCTGTAATCATAAATGACCATTACCAAAAACATTACAAATTAATAAAAACAATAACAATCTAACGTGCTTATATTAACATAGGTTTTACCAATAACTTATGTTGGTTGGCATATGTTAACATTTTATTTTAAAAGTTTAAACTAGCATATGGTCTTAAAATTTTTATAGGTTCACGTAGGGGGGAGTTGGTTGAACTATTTTAGGCTCTTCTACGATTAAAATATATATATATATATATATATATATATATATATATATATATATATATATATATATATATATATATATATATATATATATATATAAGAATCATGCAACCCCTACATCATTTTAACATACGCTGTGGCCTGTGAGTGAGGCATAATGTTTACTGTCTAAACTACATAATTAAGCTTATGTTGTGGAAAATTAAAGTTCACAAAATTTTTCAAAAGATTTTACAAGATTGTGTGTACCGCCGATGCACTAAGTCTTCGCGACGAGATCACAAGCTGTCAAAACAGTTGCCCGTGTAGTTTGAACCTGATCGGGAGTACAGACTACCTCCGCCGTGTCTTAATCACAAGCAGGATGAATAATCTGAGGCCCGATATCTGAGCCCAACTCTACAGGGTTAAGTAAACCGACTATCTATGGTTCAAGGTCGCCGGGAATCACCCCTTGATCCGTTTACCCTAGTTGTTTCCCATAGAATAGCCGATTACCACCGAGGTGATACAACACTTATATCCATCGCAAAGACAAAAGCAAAGGTTTCCAAACCTCGCACTTGAAAATTGTTTGGTAAAAATTGTGTGAACTTTGATTTTCCGAAAAAACACATTGGTCACCCTAAATTAAACATTGTACCACCAAAACTGAAACAATAACCTAAAAATTGTTAAAACAATTGGCCTAGATTAAAACTATTTTATAATACAGAAATTAAACATCTTACCTCTACCCAAGGTCTGACTTCCCGTAACATTTCAACCATAATCGGATCAAGAATGTTCTTTCGATTTCTCAATTCATCTACGGTAGGAACTTTTGAAGGTTTTACTTCAATAAACGGCGGCCTAATAACTTCTTCGTACCTCCTCTTCTGTATCCCGTAACGCTCATGAGGAAGTTTCTTGTGAGTTGAATTTTTGAAGTTTACTTCCTTAGGTTGACACAAATCATCTTGCTTTTCAGCTTTTACAACATTTTCCTGTGGCAGTCCATCTTCCGGGGATGATTCAAGATAAACAAATTGCGACTGAAACATATTAATAAATTCATTGGGTTCACTGCAATACTCATCACCGATATCAAGGTCCTGCGAATGATATCAAAAATAAGAATCACAAATTGGGATTGCTGTTCTGGTTTAATCCCACACGATATTCAGAAAATTACCTTTTTACCATCAGGTGTGGTAAGTTTGGCTTGCCGTTTTGGTTTATAAGTATAAAACTGCATACAAAAAGAATTTACCACATATTATTAAACACTCATATTTACAAGTATAAAACTGTTCAAAAATAAATAAATAACCTTTTCATAAGTCTCCATGTTACTCTTTTCTTCCTGTTCTCTTATACAAGTATAAACCTGCATACCAAATTGTTTACCACATATTAGTATAACATTTTAATTAAATCACAAATACATGATTAAAATGAATGAATTACCTTTTCATAACAATCTTTCTCCACTTTCTGTCTTTTACTGGTAAGTACCTGCAAATGAAAGTATTGTGGAACAAAACTAGCCTATTAGTGTATACCATGATAAGTTTCTCAAAAGAAAATATCTTGGTAAAAAATTGGAAAAGGTAAAACATTAACCTGAATTATAGTCTCGAGTTTGAATGTTCGGGCTTGCAAATCATTGACAACAGCCTCAAGAGCAACCATATCCACATCTTTACATCTCTCCACTGAAGAAGCATCTTGACTGATGTGTACTTCCTGACTCATTTTCTGCTTACCTCTCGCCACTTTCTTCCAGTAATGATCATAAGGTCCACCTTCTACAACTGGCCGCACTCTCGGGGTATACCACCTAAAAAACTCTAATGATTCTGTATACCATTGAGATTGAACCTCAGCAGTGGTTGGGTAGAGAGCGAATTTTGGTGTTGATTCCTAGCAAAAATATAGAAATTAGTTTTGTATCCACCAATCAATTATAAAAAAATTATATTTACTTTAGCAAAAAGTTGGTGGAAATCATCAGATTTCCCAAATGATTTGTGTTTCGACCATGAAACTGCTCTTGGGATCACCCCTTCATCCTTGGTCCACCAGCGATGACTTCTATCGGAGGTCTCAATAATCCATATCTTCAAAAAAGTAAACAAAACCATTATGAGTTACAAGGACTATAAAGATAATAAATAAGCATTCTTCTAAAAAAAGTAGTCAAATAGTTGCAAGTAATAACCTTGAATGCACAAACAAATCCAGACAAGCAATAGGTCGGAACATCCTTGGATTTTGTGTTGCCCAATGTTCCACTGTCAACAGGTCGATGCTTTGAAGTAACATTTCTGATTGAATCATACAGCTGCCTCCAAACGTGCTCTCCCCATGGGAATGTATTCCATTCTTCAAGATCCTCGACCATCCTCAGTAACATATCATCAACGACAGACCCCAATTCCTTACCCATAAATATAACCTCTAGGGTTAGCAACAGACACACCCTTACGGCATCTTCATCCGACAGATTTAACAAAACTGCTTCATCTTCAATAACAGATAGAAGATCAATGTTTTTCACATACTGGCCAACCTTATCCGGAAAAACACGATCACGAAAAGGGATATCACCACTTCTCCATTTACGAAAGCTGAGAAGACCAAATCTAAATCCAGTTATCAAGCAGAATTCGCGTCGACCAAAGCATTTGCTATGTCCATTCACACAATATACAATTGGAAGATCATAGCTATCATCATATTGGTGGACCTGTTTCTTAAGCATATACTGCACCAGAGATTCTTCATTATCAACATAGGTAAGATCCAACCACGGTCCAAAACATGTGGCCTTAAACATTGTCTGTCGTGGCTGATCTAAACTATTTTTCATGAGTAAGAAGTAACGCATTTTACTTCTCACGATAACTGTTGAATCATAGTCCTATAAAAAAGAAATATTGTACAACATGTTAGCTTAAGACTTACAGTTAAGAAAAGCTTGAAAACATTATAAACAATAAGAAAAATGAGCTGTCAAGTAAGGAAAACCCTTAAGTAAGCTAGTTAGCAATCCCATAAGAACTTACAACTAAGCATTAAGCTTAAGTATACTAAAAAAAGACATAATAACAACCACTATAAGCACTAATTAACTTGAAAGCTTAAAGTACAAGGTGGATGATTGATACATCAAGTTCCTACGGTGCGATGAAACTTTACTACCCACATGTCATAACCAAACTTCAATCTTATTTGAAATTTGAAATCTCATAAACTCATAATCCCTCGAAATAAGCTAATCAAAACACCTAGTTAAAACATAATCTTCATATACTAATCAAACTGTGAGAGTATTGATTCCCCTAAGTAACCATAGCACCAAATCAGAAATTGAACTAAGGCCTAACGCTTCACAAGAAACTAAATGACGGAACAAGCGTCAATAAACCAATACCAAGGTAATAAAAAGATTTTTGCCTTCTTTTTGGGTTTTTGGCTTTTTTTTATAAATCAAAAAAACTAATAAACCAGACAAATCCGAACAAGTATATAATTAAGAAGAATGAACCTAAACACTTTTCTGACATAATAACTTAACAATAACTAATGACATAATCAAGAAGTTTAAATACTAAAAAAATCCGAACAAGTATATCAATAAGAAGTTTAAAAAATCCGAACAAGTATAACAATAACTTAACAATAACTAATGACATAATCCATATCTTCAAAAAATCCGAACAAGTATATCAATAAGAAGTTTAAATACTAAAAAAAGCTAACAATAACTAATGACATAATCAAGAAAACTAACCATTTTGGGTTTCGCTCAATGACCTAATGATGTATACCAGATCCAAAGTATTTACGTCTCAGCTTCTTGAGTAACCATTTTTATCAGTCTCAAATGCTTTGTAGTAGCTCACCCTTGATGAGGAATGGTTGATTGATAGTTTTTGGCGACTGGTTTGTTGATAGATTTGCTTGATCGATCGGTTGCACGTATCCCAAAGAAAGTAAGTTAGATTGCCGAGTATTATTTGGTGATAGGTGTTAGTTTCTGTGTGTGTTTTTTTGAAAATAAAATGGAAAAGAAAAAAGAAAAAAGAAAAAAAAAAAAAAAAAAAAAAAAAAAAAAAGGTACAAACCAAAATTTATACAAAAGATTTGGCAAGTACAAATGAATCCAAAGTACAGATTTTCTGACAACTTTTTACTTTTCCAAGGACAAAAAGTACGCCGTCAGTCGAGCATCCTTGGTCGAGCACCGTCAGTCGAGCATTGACTTTCAGTAAAAGTACAAAAGGTGTACAGTTAATTATATTCTGTGTGGGCCTGAATTATATTAATAAAATAATAAAGGAATGACCCGTGTCGCAATTTTTATGGAGTCGAGCGGTCGAGCATGGACTAAATGGGAAATAGATGATGTTTTTGGCTCCCTCTTGAAATAGGCCAAAATTTTTGGCCTAGTTTGGGAATTTGCAATTCATTCACTATCTTTATAATATAACCATATTTGTCGCCGCCGTTCTTTAGAATAAGCCTTAATTTGTGTGACCTTTAATGAATATAGTTTAGGGCAACTCGGAACTATTGTATATCATTTGTCCCATAGGGATCAACCACAATTTGAACTCCGAGTGCTAAGCACAACCATATATGTGAGTTAAGCTCAAAATTATCGTTTTCTGGACGAAGACAACCTATCGGACATAAAGCGTCCTAGGAATTTTAGTGTTCACCAGAAGACACTATTACACAGTATGATCACAAACCCATTCAGTCAATGACTAATCAATTTCATGTCATGCTAAGAAATAGCAAAAGCACAATAGGCATGTCTTTACAACCTCGGTAAATATCTTCAGAAACTTTCTGAAACAATTCGGCAATTTTTTGTCCATAAACTCTCCACATCAGTTGCATCTGTCACAGGTTCAATGTAATGTAGTGTAAAGACCAACAAAAATTACAGAACGTAGATCGCTTCTTGCATGTCTAAGATACCTACAAAAAACCCTTAGTGATCGTGCAAGACATTCTTAAAGTTGAGATCGACAATCGAAATATTTAGCTCCCTCTTCAACTATTTGCTTAATTTCTCGTATCTTCACCTGTACTTTCAAGCAAGCTGGATCGAGCAAGATTCAGGTTTTGGGCTTCTTTGGCGGACCCATGTTTCCAGGCTCAGATTTTCGTTTTATACCCAAGAAATTTTCAACCTGTAAGAAAGAAAAACAAATGTTAATCATAACGACTGAAGTGAATCATTAGAACCGCGAGATATCAATACTCATTAAAGTTTAGTGCATGAATCAACCATGTAATGAATGAAATAATCACAAAGAAAAATCATCAAACGAATCAACAACATAATAAAGAATAAAACTGAATACTAGTCAAGCCGACGGAAAAGATAGTGTTTAAGAGATGCACAAACCTTCCTATCGCCAAGCATGGGTGTCAAACTCCCTGGGAAGTTCTCCATCGTAGCAAAACCACTTCTCGGATCACTTGTTTGCCTAAAAAATTCACAATGTTGAAGAGAAATAAATTAAAATCATATTAATGACTAGAAGAAAAAACTGTTGTCCGTAACAGCAATAACTTAAAATATCTAATATTGATTGTATTAAGTTACATAAGCAATAAGCATACCCTGGTTTAACATGACCACTAAGAACAAGATAAGGTGACTTCGTCTGTAATTGAGCTTCTCTCATCCTTTCAACAGATTGTGATGGCGTGTCTGCGTTATTCATTTGCTTCACTTTCAGCTCCTCGTGATATTGTCGCATACGTTTTTCTTGCTTCATTTTGCCAGGCCCCTTTCCATGAAACTTATGAGAAAGCAGCCTAAACGACTCCTTTGGGGTTAACTGATCAAACACAAAAAATCTGTCATTAGATAAATCTTGATTTACTCATGAAACGGTCTTCAGAAAGATGTCACAGATTGTAACTACAACGAAAAGAGACTATTACATAGTGTATGCATCACAAAAATACTGATGCATAGATTGGTTTAGAAATCTGGTTGGGAAGAAATGTGAACAAATGAAAAATGTAACGCAAGATTTATTTTTTATAATCTAAGGTTGTAACTGAATTTTTTTCAAGACTGAAATATTATTTCAGTACCATAGCCCCATACGCATAGCTGACACCAGAAGCGGCACAATGAGTGGGTCTGGTGGGTTGTGTAAAAGGTGAAAGTCGACACACGTAAGTTTTCTAGTAAAGGTCCAAAGGGACCACATCAAATAGATTTGACTCCAGAGAATTTTTGGTATCTTCTAAATTATTATTATTTCATAATTATGAGTACAGAAGACAAGATTTTTAAGATAATAAACTTATGGGGTATTTAGATTTGCTTGTTAAAAATTATCACTATTTGAAATAAGCAGTTCGGAGTAAGCGACTTTGAATTGCTTTTTTTACTCAATCAGATAAGCACATTGGGTAATTAAACCCAAAAACCATCAAAATCACTTACTAATATGTTAAAACTGAATAAGCTGTTTTTAGCAAGCAATCCCAAACACCCGTAAATCTTTGAATGAAAGGATTTATTAGGTTGATAGAAACTTCCATCACTAGCTAACACAATGCAAGCAGATAAAAATACCTAGAAATAAAATAAAATATATATGTGTTGAAGTAGTTGTAGAGAGTACTTACAATTCTTCCATATTCATCTGTCCTCTCGATACGTATCTCCTTCTCATCATCATTTTCGTTAACTATGCCCACAAGCTTACTCTTTTTCTTATCCATGTTTCTACCACCCCATTCAACAGTGTCTTTAAGAGTTCCCCGATCCTTAAGTAATTTAAGTGCCCCCGATAACCCTTTTCCCAGTGAACTCTCATGAATTGTTTCTTCTGGTTTCACTTCTTCCTCTACGTCTGCCATCTTTTCATCATGAATAACATCTTTTACTTCTGCCCAACCACTATCTTTAACTTTTTGCTCTTGTTCTGATGGTGCTGGTGCTACATCCTCCTCCATAAAAACATCTTCAGAATCAGGGATATGAGCTTCTGTAACCATAAAATAGCAAAGCAGTAAATATAAAAAGTTTCAAAAAAGCTACAATCCACGCATAAGGGGGGGGGGGGGGAGGGGGGGGGGGGGGGGGGGGGGGTGTTATGTAACGACTAAAATTGAAAAATATTATGAAAGTTTCATATACAAATATTACATGTTAATTTTTCAAAAAAAGAACTAAAAAATATATAACGTGTTGAATTGGGGTGGTAGGAAATAGTATGGAAGTATCATATACAAGTACCGGAAAAACCCAACCCAAACTTGCCTGACCCGCCCAAAATGCCACCTCTGCTATAATTATAAAACGCTACATTAAAGCTTTAAATAAGAATGCAGGTAGCATACCTTCATCAAGCTGAAGACCCCATACAAACTCCTCCATCTCGGTAAACACAACCTTATTATCTTGTGACTCTCCATTGTCTGCATCTGCATTCTTATTAGTAGAAGAAGCAAGTAGAGCAACTGCTTGTGGGCCAGATGGTGTTTCATCTTTCATCTTCAACGCTACTTTTCTTGCCCTTTGTAACGATTTATGAAGATCATCGTCATCATCACCAAACACAAACTCCTCTTCTTCTTCTACCTCCTTTTGAACAGTAAGAGTTTGCTCCATTCTCAATGCTTTAGACGCTTCATCTGCCTTCATGTATGCAGATTGGAATGCATTGTTTCTTTTTTCTGCCTCGGATCTTTCGTGTTCCTCTTTTTGGGCGTGCCTTTTTCCATCAGCGCGTGAACCACGGTCCCCTGAACCCAACCCTGCAGACCGGGCTTCTGCTTCAAGTGCCTCAAGGTCCAGCTTATCTTTTTTTCTTAGTGATTTCTTTTTCTTGGGCTTTTGGAACTTTAGCATCTCCTCACTGGTGTAATAGTCTGATGAGACTTTTCCGGTCGAAGTAAGATCTTCAAAGCGAGAAGTCACAGATGCACCATCTATCCTCCTACGGAGCTGCATATTACAGAAAACGGTATTTAGGGGTCGTTTGGATTTGAGTTCTAGTACTGATAGTATTACCAATTTCAAGTCCCAACTAACAGCTCTAATGAATGGTGATTATCCGATTATTCAGGTGTATAATCACTAAGGGGGTATTTGTAGCTTATAATGTTTGTCTTTTGAACTTATGTAAAATTTGAAAATCAATAAGCTCATTTTTTGTTGCTTATGAGCTTATCAACTTAAAAATGCTATAACCTATTTTAAGAAGCTTCCGCACCTCTACTTCACAAAATATCTCTCCTTTTTCACAAAAATACCTTTTTTAGTCATTTTACATGTTAATCCTTTCATATTCAAAAATTTGTCATACACAATATAAACAATAGAAGCACATCCAAACAATACTTTGAATAGCCCATTTTATCACAACTGATTAATTGATTTTGATTCTTTAATTACGTAAGGAGCCCAAATCCAAACACCCCCTTATTTCTCCTTTCGTGGAAGTTAATAAATCAAACAAAAAAAAAGAAGCAAAAGTTACCTCCTCCAACTTTTTCTCAGCTTCACCACTAAAACGTCCTCTTTCATCAAGGGTTACACCCTGAAAAAAAGTATATATATAGCTAAGATAAAGTAAAAACATGTCACTGGACATATGAACCAAGTTGAAATATTTACCTCGTTCACAATAGGATCATCATATTGTGGAAGCATTTTCTTTTCAAATCCAGCTTCTTCATTAAACCTGCACATAAAAAAATTACCAGAATGCAACATTAGCTTCTGAAAACATTCATAGAAAATAGTCATCACAACAATAATTCGGGTCAAAATTGTTAAGTTTGTACTAGTCAGGTTGGGCTGACTCAAACACTATGTTGTCCAGATTGTTTAGTTATTTACACAAAATCATCTGTATTAAACTCAATCATGAATATCATATCATTTGAATAATAACCTAATTTATTGAATAAAGAATGAAGAGGTTTTGTATATCAACAACACCCTTGGGGCAGCTTTCAACCCTCTGATTTATTAAACCCGTTGGACCCATTAGAAAAAGAATATAGCCCGAATAAACTCCACTCAAAAGTATATAGGTCAAATTTGCCACTCCTACTAGAAAACCACAGTAATACAGCTATTGAACTTACTTATCATCATAAACTCCAGTTTTCTTTTTAGCTGCCTTATAAGCCTCGTTCCTCCGCTTCTGCTCACCAATCTCCACATTTTCAAGCATATCAACCTCTGGTGTATACAATGTAAAGTCACCTTAGGAAATCTGGGTCCAGCAGAAAAACACTAAAGATAACAGATGAAGAAACTGCCAAACTATTAATGAAAAAATAAAATCAAAATACCTTGATTAATGTCACCATCAGCAAGTATGTTCTGATCTTTCAGTGTCAAAACAACTGCACCACCTTCAACCACCTTGTCAAGGCCATCAAGAACTTTAAATCCAGCAAGGTCACCTGCCAACATCATTCAATGAATTTGTAACAGAGTCTTGTATATACCAGGCAAAAAGGTAGACGAAAAAATATGACGAAACATAATCACCCTGTGCAAGCAGTGAGTGACACCCCTCTTCATGCATACTATATTGATGATATAGAAAGTACATACTAGAGGTAGCAGAATGGGTGTGGGCGGATTAGGTAATTGGCAAAACAGATACATTTTCTGTACATGCCGGAATGAATCAGGTCAGCCCAAAAATATTTTCTCCTAACTTTTAAGTTATAAATGAAATTTAACAAAGCTATTTAGGAGGTCGTGCCCAATTTTAAAACATTCTGGATAACTTCCAACACGTATCCATATTAGTTAAGTTTCTTTATTTAACCAGCTAGAGAGCAAACGTGTCCCAAATCAGCCCATGCATATGTAGGGAGTCAAAACTGCCACCTCTTGTACATAAACATATTTTATATATTCAACACAGTGTCTAATAGCAAATTAACAATAGTTATGTATATATGAGTACTAGAGAAGAGGCCATACGAGATGTATGTCGGCGAGCTGGTGGTTCGTCATCATCCTCTTCTTGAGTCACATTGTCCTGAATTTTCACAAAATGATAAGAAAATCAGATGCACAATAGACAAATCACATTTATTCAAAAAGGAAAACATGTCAGGAGAATAAAACTAACCCGCTCTTCAAACATCTTTGAGAAATGCAATGCTTTCACCTTTTCAGCCTTCTTCTTCTCCTCAAGTTTCCGGCTTTTACTAACCCATGACAACACATCGGAAGCACCATCTGACGTTTTTTTCAATCGCTCTTCCTTCATCCTAAAAGAAAAATGGCACACATCAACAAATATTGGACACTACTTAAAACAAAGAAATTATATACTATTGTGGTGAGATCATACTGCCCAGAGCACCAAAGCAATAAGAAACCATAAAGTAACACAGTTGATATTATATTTTTGGTAAATTGAATCCGAGATAATTACTGCCTGTTTTCAAGATGCCCCTTCCCTTATTTGTATTATCCAATATAGGTGTCTCCTTGACTAGCAATAAATGTGGTATTTAAGTCACACCCTTGATCTAATTCAATAAAGCATACACGTCTTAGTCCTTGTATTTTATTTATCTGATTGTGATCATAGTTGTGTGACCGACGCAAACATCACTCCAACCTAAAAACAGCTATGGCAAGCAATTCACCAATATAAAAAAACCCTGCTCCTAAAATTGAATAATGGTCCAAAAATAGTTTCGTCTCCACCATAATGCCTGCCCTAATCAACTTTATAAGAGCATCTCCAATGCAACAAACACTTGAAATTCAGCCTATTTTTAAGTCATTAGCTCCAATGCAAAAAACTCATCTTCAACCTATTAATATACTTACTTCCTCACACATTCTCAAATTTCACTTATTCTTTCTCAACCTATTCTCTCAATAACCCTTTTTCAAGCTTTTGCTCCAATGCAATAACCCTATTTCAAGTCATTCTAAAGTCTTTTTTGACCTTTGCACCGGAGATGCTCTAAGCTTAGGCACATGAATAACGGTGTATTTTCCCAGTGCGCCTAATGCAGCGAAGTTGCTAATAAGTAGGAATTGGCATAACAAGGCATTTGTATAGTTCATGCTAAGGGAAAGGAACCATATAAGATGGTCAGGAAGATTGGGTTAGTGGAAGTGAGCCTTCAGCCCTTCACATTCTAAATATATTGTTGTTTAATAAAAATCATGAACATTTTCTGATCTACGCAAAAATGAACATTCATCTTTCTAGTCAGAAGGCCAATCTAACATGCAGCATTTGCACATATATGCACTTATATGAGTATCTTGAAGAAAATCTTCCATATGACAGACAACCTCTGAACCTCATGTGTGACCATAGGCTGCTGTGAAATGAGTATTCAACTACTTCACATGCGTATTTAAAGGGAACCAACTACGTAATGCTATACACAAAGTATGATTAAAAGCAAATGAATATAAGTATATAACAGCCAGATTTCTTCACAAAAAAAGAGCATAGCATAACAGAGGACATTAAGAATCCAGGGGGTGTTTGGAAGAGCTTATTTATACAGCTTACGAAGTTATTGTGTTATCAACATGATAAGATGATAAACTAAAAAAAGCGTCTGGGCAGAGGGGCTAATAAATATTAGTTTGGGGCCTATTTAACCCTCCCAACACCAGTAGACAGATACCACAAATCCACAACATGCCACGTGCTACAACAGGAATGTAAATAGAGAATAAAGAAATAGTAATCACCTCATAATACGATCTTGGAGTTCAGATGCAGACTGCTGCGACCCTCCATGTTCGCCTTCAGAGTTGGCCTCGTTCTTACTGGTTTTAATTTCATCCCTGCCATGACGAGACCCTGTACCATGCTTACTTGAATCCCTAAACTCGCCATCCTCGGAATCAGAGTTCGCTGCATCTTTCCCCAAGTCTTTACTTCCATCATGAAACTCGTCGGGTTGCTTGCGGCTGGCTTTATCTCTATCGCTGGACCTATCTTTATCATGATCTCCATCCCTCTCTCTATTTCTCTCCCGCTCCCTATCTCCGCGAGTTTCTCTCTCTTTCTCCCTTTCTTTATTTTTCTCTCTCTCCTTTTCACGTGTCCTATCTTTACCTTTGTCAGTTCCCTTTTCTCTGTCCCGTTTCTCCAACTCTTTCTCCCTCTCACGATCTTTATCCCTTATCTGATCTTTATCTCTGTATTTTTCCCTATCATTTTCTTTCTCCCTAACTTTGTCTCTGCTCCTTTCTTTTTCACGATCATCCACGTCTTCCTTTCTACGGTCTCTGTTAGAATCTTTTAGAGAACCTTTAGACTCCTTGTCTCTTTCTTTTGAGGCATCACTGATCTTTGACTTTTCTCGATCTCGACTTCTGTGATCTTTCTCGTCTCTTCGACTACTCCTACTTTTCTCCTTACTGTGATGCTTTGATTCTCGAGATTTGTCATTGCCATTATCTTCCAAATCATCATATCCTCCCTTCCACCTCTCACCCCTTGGAGACTCGTCTAGATCCCTAGTCTCAACACTTCTCCTACGTCTTGTATCAGATCGCTCTGTATCCATTGTGAGTACCAATGTATCGCAGAAGTATATGATGCTAGATGACCAACCTGTCAAAAAGCCAAAAAACGTAAGTGCACATACACAAACAGAAAAGGTGATTTCCACTTCAATATTTCATACATAGTAAAAGCAAAGGTACTTAAGTGAACATACGCAAACGAGCCTCAACAAACCGACTATCACATGTTCACAAACGTAAATGTACAAACAGAACTCATATTCGTGTTGTTCATGTGTGTTCGTTTACAGACCCAACTAAAAGGTTAAATAGCTCAACAAGAATACTAATAAAGCTAATGCCACACATATTCACAATAAAAGATGTAATAAATAGTTAAATACCAACAGTGAGGTAGTCCTAACTTTTTGACATAATTCATCTAACAGCTAGATAGTAGGTACGTCTGTTATTCATGAATAAAACTGATTATAATCAATCACGTAAAAGCCAAATTCCGAATCAACTCAACGATATAACCAATCTAATCACTGTAATACTGATGAGAAACCTAATTCCCAAATCAAGAACTATAAGATTTACAACAATGTTTAACGCATGCAGCATCAAGGCAACAGATCACATAACCATGATCCAACCACTTGATAAAACCAATCCAACATGGTATTCAAGTATCATGTACGTAACTCATATTATCAGCCTGAAGCAATAGTAACATATATTACTTATATTAAAAACCTACAAAGTTTATCGCCGTCCAATCGACAGATAATCATATGAATACATAAACTAATTGTGCCTTTAAATAAACTCTAAATATAAACGAGTGCGCATTTTGTTACTTTTATCTTCTTTACTTGAATTATCTACAAACTTTGATAGTTTCCACCGCTACCAAAGTGTATCGCTGCATACTCCGCGGACACCGGAATACCGGATACATAATCATACGGTGTCATAAACTAATTGTTCCATTGAATAATCGCTAAACACAAAGAAACTAAAAACAAAGAGTACGCATTTCGTTACTTATGACTTTGATAGTTTCCACAACATTCTGTAATCTAATAAAATCATTATATTTTTTTATAAATAAGTTCCACTAAAAGCTTATTATCTCAACTTCGATAAACATAAGGCCACACATATTTACAATAAGTCAGTCTTATAAATTTGACCTAATAGCAAATTCAGGAACGAAACTAAGTTTACTTGCTCACACGCAAGCAGGATAGTAATTCAATTTGGAGATATAACTAATCAAATCATGTATTATGCAATCAAATAACAACGACTGTTACTTCCGCGCTACAAACCTCTATAGTTTCCGCAACACTTACAGTCTCGCATCTAATACAACCATTATATTTTGTAACAATAAGTTAGTTTTTATAATTAATCACATACAATCAATGAGTATGCATTCGCTAAATTTGTCTTCCGCACTAAATCATACACGAACTTCTCGATAGTTTCCACAACATTTAACGAATCTCGTCTAATAAAATCAACCTAAAGCAAAAGTAACTAACTGTTCCATTAAATACAACGAAACTAAACGCATCCTTACTTCGGCACTACAGTTAGTTAATAGTAACATCTAATACAATCCGTATATCTTATATATAAAAATAAAAACTTAATAATTTGACCTAATATTCTAATACCTAGCTATCAAACAGAAAAAACTAACTATAATCGATCACATACAAGTATATATAGCAAATAAAATCAATTAATTGTTGTGATATCGAACAGAAACCCTAATTTTATAAAAAATGAGTGATAAAGAGAGATGAACGAACCGTGAATCTGATGTTTAAGGGGATGAAGTAAGATCAATTTGATGTGTGTTTTTGTGTGTGTGTGTGTTAGGGTTCGTTAACAGAACATTTTGAAGGAGAGTTGAGGCGGTGTTTGGATAGTTGTTTAATGAAAACAAACAATTTAAAGTGGCGTTTGGTTTGGAGTTAGGAATCACTATGGTAGTATAGGTATGATAATTTGATGGAATGGGAATGGGTATGGTTGTGTTAATTTGGTATCATGTTTAAACTTTTTTTTCTTAATATGTAGAATTCAAATTCTACTATAACGAGGACGGCTGCGAACCGCCGCGTTGCGGCGGGGCAGCGGGTCCTTTTTTGTATTTACAGTCGATACTAATTTGCATAACGAAAGCGTTGCATTTAAAAGTTCCAACATCACTGAGTTGATATATGATGTTGTACTACTGCCGATACTAATTTACATAACCAAAACTTGATACATGTTGTGCTACAGCCGATACTAATTTACATAACCAAAACGTTTTATTGTTTTAAAGCGTTAAAAAGTTAGGACGTCACTGGGTTGCTTTAGTTATTTACGGACGGGTGGTTTTGTTTTCTTTGCTGCACTGCTTGCATCTTGTCGCGTGTCATCTGTCAAGAGTCGTCTTCGAGCAGAAGTTCTTGGTGCCTCAGTCTTTGTGACTTGGTCCGGCAAATGGATGGCAGTCTCTATAGTAACAGGAGTAGATGCTTGGAAAATTTCAGCCTAAGCAGGGGTAACCGGGAGTTCAGAAGTAGTGCCTGATAGAGTATAGTCAAATATCACGGATAAAAAAGTGACTGAGCACACGATAGAGAGAACAACTAGTCAAATTACAACCTTCTTCGATTGCTGAGTCGGGCTCACGTCCTGTTAGCAAGAGCTTTTCATCAGGTGTTTGCTGGATTGCTGAGTTTACAGCAAGGGTCTCCTCAGGTGGTAGCAGCAACTGTGGACCAGTCTCCATCACTGTGTCAAGCACATAGAGCTGGTTTTCTTTCGTAGACTCTGTCGAGAAGTGCAGCTGAAACAAATGCACAGTTCCTTCCAGGGCTGTCAAATGTGGCGGGAGTGTATACGGGTCTGTGTAACCTTCTTCCAGCACCACTTTGTTGCATTCTGTTACTATTGAGTGTACTTCGTTGCTAAAGCATGTTAATGTTAACATTCCACTGTTGTCCGAAATCAATAACCTAAAGTAGTAGCTGCATATGTAATAAACACAGTTAACCTGATTAGAGAGTATAAAGGCCTTTTTTTTTTAGAGTAAACTACATTTTTGGTCCTCGTGGTTTACCGGGTATAACGGTTTTGGTCCAATAGTTTCAAACGTAACGGGTTTAGTCCATTTTCGCTGACCCGTAACGGGTTTAGTCCAAATTTCATTGACCAGGTGTTTGACTAGTTAAAAAAAGTTGATATGACTAGAATACCCTCGAATGTAAACCCAGAAATTGCACCATTCGTCCCTGAGCTAACGACCGTTAGTTCCGTTAGTTATCATGTGACAACGTTAGTCCATTTAGCCAACGATTATTTGCAACGTTAGTCCTTTATACATTTTTGTCCGTTTTTCTTACATTTTCATACGGTTTTGTCCGTTTTTATACATTTTCGTCCGTTTTTAGTCGTTTTCAACCGTTCTTCTTACGTTTTCACACGGTTTTGTCCGTTTTTTTACGTTTTCATCCGTTTTTCTTACGTTTTCATACGGTTTTGTCCGTTTTTATACGTTTTCGTCCGTTTTCTTACGTTTCATACGTTTTTGTCCGTTTTTAGTCGTTTTCATCCGTTCTTCTTACGTTTTCACACGGTTTTGTCCGTTTTTTTACGTTTTCATCCTTTTTTCTTACGTTTTCATACGGTTTTGTCGGTTTTTATACTTTTTCGTCCGTTTTTCTTACGTTTCATACGTTTTTGTCCGTTTTTATCCGTTTTCATCCGTTTTTAGTCGTTTTCATCCGTTCTTCTTACGTTTTCACACGGTTTTGTCCGTTTTTTTACGTTTTCATCCGTTTTTCTTACGTTTTCATACGGTTTTGTCCGTTTTTATACGTTTTCGTCCGTTTTTCTTACATTTCATACGTTTTTGTCCGTTTTTATTTGTTTTTAGTCGTTTTCATCCGTTCTTCTTACGTTTTCACACAGTTTTGTCCCTTTTTTTACGTTTTCATCCTTTTTCTTACGTTTTCATACGGTTTTGTCCGTTTTTATACATTTTCGTCTATTTTTCTTACGTTTCATACGTTTTTGTCCGTTTTTATCCGTTTTCATCCGTTTTTAGTCGTTTTCATCCGTTCTTCTTACGTTTTCACACGGTTTTGTCCCTTTTTTTTACGTTTTCATCCGTTTTTCTTACGTTTTCATACGGTTTTCGTCCGTTTTTCTTACATTTCATACGTTTTTGTCCGTTTTTATCCGTTTTCATCCGTTTTTGTCCAATTTTCTTAAGGTTTTGTACGTTTTTATTCGTTTTCGTCCATTCTTCTTAAGTACGAAAAAAAAATTAAAAAATTAAAAAATTAAAAAGAAATTAAAAATTTTAAAATTTTAAAAATTATGAAACGTATGAAACGGATAAAAACGGACAAAAACGTATGAAACGTAAGAAAAACGGACGAAAACGTATAAAACCGGACAAAAACCGTATGAAAACGTAAGAAAAACGGATGAAAACGTAAAAAAACAGACAAAACCGTGTGAAAACGTAAGAAGAACGGATGAAAACGACTAAAAACGGATGAAAACGGATAAAAACGGACAAAAACGTATGAAACGTAAGAAAAACGGACGAAAACGTATAAAAACGGACAAAACCGTATGAAAACGTAAGAAAAACGGTTGAAAACGTAAAAAAAGGACAAAACCGTGTGAAAACGTAAGAAGAACGGATGAAAACGACTAAAAACGGACGAAAACGGATAAAAACGGACAAAACCGTGTGAAACGTAAGAAAAACGGACAAAAATGTATAAAGGACTAACGTTGCAAATAATCATTGGCTAAATGGACTAACGTTGTCACATGATAACTAACGGAACTAACGGTCGTTAGCTCAGGGACGAATGGTGCAATTTCTGGGTTTACATTCGAGGGTATTCTAGTCATATCAACTTTTTTTAACTAGTCAAACACCTGGTCAACGAAATTTGGACTAAACCCGTTACGGGTCAGCGAAAATGGACTAAACCCGTTACGTTTGAAACTATTGGACCAAAACCGTTATACCCGGTAAACCACGAGGACCAAAAATGTAGTTTACTCTTTTTTTTATTTGTGTTGTTTATAGACTGTTTTTGGTTATCCGTACCTGTAATCGTTTGGCTGTCTTGGATCTGGTATCTCACAATGTGCATGTGGGCGATCGTGAAAGATTTTACGCCTACAATCATGGCATCTGCGAAAGAACCACTCTCTTCCAATGACAACTTCCACAACTGTTGCAATGACTGTGAATCTAACGTTCTGTAAAAGGCAGTTTTAGATCAAAAACTTTCACATCAACAGATAACTAAACAATAAAAAACACACATGGCAAGCACAAAGGGTCGGATTTGAAACAAATATAAGAATACAGACAGCATAAATGCTGTCAAATTTGGTGCCTTTTTATGGTGAATAAAAGAAGTTAAAACACGGCAACATATTACTCTCTATGACAATATTCCACATTTAATAACTGGGCAACATAGTTTACGCATTTTATCCTCAAACCAAAATGAATTTCCATTATGCACAACAGATAGGTGAAACTTGAAACGTTCTCGAAGTAAGTTACCAAAAATATCCATATCAAATACAAAATTCTGAGACTTCATTTATTTCCATAAAATCAATAGCACGCTCTTTTTGCAACTTAGGATTTAGGAATGATTTTCTTTCAAAGCATATAAAACGTGTAATAAGTTTAAATCGTCAAAAACCATGAAAATTTTCTCCTAGTCATAGCATTGGCTATTGCAATTTAACTTTAGGGTCTTATCAAAGTTCCTATACTTGCATTTGCTCCTTATGTAGCAATTTACGTTATACTGAATATCCATAACCCTTTGGGCAGAAAGACATACTCACATTCATATATAGCAAAAGTATTCAATGCCCTAAGAATCTAAGAATTCCACTTAAAACATATATGTTGTTTTAAATTTGACAGAAGTACTTACCGTTTGGTTTCTAGGATCCTCTCGTAGAAGCTCATCTATTGTGACCCTGTTTCTTGTCTTTTCATCTTCTATGTTATCATACCGGTAAGTGCGCACATTCTGTATCACTGGTGGCGGCACCAATTGATCGTACCTATAAGGATATTCCAGGTAACGATGGTTCATGATTATGTATAAACATCTTAGAAATAGTTGTTACACCCCGTGCCCGCTTTGACCAAAAACTTAAAACTTTTAACGCAGAAACGTTTGACTAAAACGGACTCATACAAATTCTTCATTTAATAACCAGAACCTATAACATTTAACCCTTTAAAATACTTGCAAGAACATATACTCGAAAACCTTTCAAAACATTTCACACAATTTTATAACACAACCAAACAACCCTTCTGTGACCAATGATACGCCGTATCCTTTTGATGGTTACGCCGTATCAAAGCTGATAGACCATACGCCGTATCAATCTGAAGTGATACGCCGCATCTAATATATTAGATACGCCGCATTGACCAACTGAGACAGAACATCAGCAGGAAAACCTGCATAAACTCAATACTCACCCACAACTCATTTTGACCTCAATACAACACTATAACTTGTATCAAAACACTCACTTTACATTCAAAACCATACCAAATTATAATACACGGTAATTGACCCGTTTTACTCCAAAATGGGTACGAACACGCTTAAACCAAACACCCCATTATCATACTCAAAAACACTTAAAACACACTTTGACCCATCGTTAGACTCCCAAATCGTTATGACCTTTCTAACATACAAATTGACACTCGACTACACTTTACAAATCAATAAAAGACTCTCGGGGGTACAACCTTGTCACTTGAGCTCGGTGTTCTATAATAAGCTCCTAATTACGATTTATCATCCAATCCGCTTCCAAATCCTTAAGCTATAGTCCAAGTCCTTACATTTCGCCGCACATAAACCTACAAAAAACATTAACAACTAAAAGAATAAGCTTACGCTTAGTAAGTAAAACGATAATCACATACCATCATACTTCAATCAAACACATAAGCATCACATATCTCCAAACACTTACTTAGCTACTCCACTCTCTAATTCTTGCATAACCACCTAACATCAACTTACCATCATAACCAAATTCACCACTTAGATCATATTCATCCTAGCACATAAGCACATATCCAATCTCTTATCACTAGTCACAAAACACACATAACACATACATGTTAGACATCCATATAATACATGCCATCATCATTTTACTTACCTTAGCTCCAAGCTAAGCACATCAAGGCCTCATCATCAATCTTATCATCATCATCATCATCATCATTATAAACACCCTAAGTCATAACATCATACAATAAACACTTAATACATAACATCATGGCTATGACAATGGTTATACAACCATCAACTTACTTCTAATCATCTCTAATCATCATACAATCATATCTTGATTATATGATGATCAAACCCATAACTTATTAACTTAAACCCATTATAAAACATTCCTTAATTACTATAACCTCTTAATTATCTTGAAACCATCATTTACCCCACTTATCCCGAATTAGGGTTTATAAACCCTAATTCTTAATTCATCAATTAACACTAATTAAACATCATACCTTATGAAGAACCAAGCTTAGGGAATCGTTCCATGAATTGGAACACTTAACCATCTCTAAATCATCATCTTAAGCTCCATCTTATTCCCTCTCTTCTCTCTATCTCGACATCACAGGAATACACAAGAATTATGTGGAAATGTCTAGAACCTAACACATATAAACTAGCTGGGAGGGCATTTCTGTCATTTCTATCCATTTTAGGTCGATACGCCGCATCTATATTTTAGATGCGCCGCATCTACTGATGCTCCGTATCTACATTTCAGATGCTCCGTATCTTAGATGGTCCATATCTATATTTTAGATGCTCCGCATCTAAGCCTCACCAGACATGTACTTAAAAGACTTAACCACATATTCTTAGACAAACATACTTAGGCTCGGGTCAACTTCATCTAGGGTGGGGCCTATTTGTATTTCGGGATACGGGTCTAACAATAGTAGGGATGAGGTTCGGGAAATGACTATTGTATGCTAAGTAAGTTGAAAAGTAAATATGTGCTATAAAAAAGATATATAAAATAACATTAAAAGAAGGCAGGACCAACCCACAGTTTCGGGAATAAGAGGATTTAGATAGTAGTAAGTTGCAGGCATGCTAGAAAGCTGTAACCCTGCATTTGGTCACGCCTTTGTTATAAACTATCATCTTAATTTGTTTTAGATGTGGGTATATGGCAACGATCTTACCTCCGTGTTAATAAAAATATCGTCCTAAAAAATGTTATTTATATTTTACGATCTTTACTTAGTTTTGTTAATGACAATTACAAAGTATATCTTTTAGCAAAGTATAAATACTAGCTAAAGTCCTTTTAGAACACATTTTTACATTTCACATAAACACTAAAATTACACTTTATACATTTACATGTTTATTTCCTAAAAAGGAAACTTTTTTTTTTTCAAAATGTAGAATGACATTATGGCATACATCACACATGTAATCTTGGAAATATCTTGTAATATTTTGTTTAGATCTTCAAGCCAAAGAGTTGACATTGGAAGATCTTGAAATAACTTGACAAAGATATGGAAAGATTATGCAAGATTTGGAGAGATTTGAAAATCTCTTAGCTGTCACAACTTGGCGGAACCAATCGATATAAAGGACGGATCCCTTTTTTGGGATCCGCCGGATCCACCGCCTGTTCATTCAGTTTGCCTATAAATAGCAAGCTGATCATTTGAACACACCATCACTCATATAGCTTAAATACATATTCATTAAGTTGCATATCACTAACCCTCATCAATCATTCATTTCATTTGATCTTTCCTTTTGTAGCAAAGGAGATTAAACATCAAGGTTCGACGCAGACGTGTAAAACCTTTAGCATAGTTACTGTGTGATATAGTTGTAGTTCACACATCATCATTTGTATCATTTATATCAGTGAGTGTGGTTAGTGTTTTAGTCCTCAAGACACAAAGAGTGTAGGGAGTGGTTGTACCCTTGTGAAAGAACCAAACGGGAGTAGTTGTACCCTTGTAAAGAACCCGGTGTTTAGCTTAGTACCGGAAAAGGAAGTAAGCGACGTGTAAAGGTTTTCTCCACCTAGAAGAGAGTTTGTTTCTTAGTGAAGGATAACTCTCGAGTTAGAGGCTCGAGGAGTGGAGTATGGCAAGGAAGAGAGTCCTTGTAGCTGAACCACTATAAACATCCGTGTTGTGTGGTTTGATCTTTCCTTTCTTTACTTTTAGTATATATTGTGTGAATAATTGTTTGTGCTTGTTTCCTTTGAAATAACATAGAGTAACAAAGCGAAATAAATTTAAAACGGTAAAACTATTCAACCCTCCCCTTTCTAGTTTTTCACAATTGGCATCAAGAGCTATGTTACTTAAGATCTTTAAAATATATTGTATTTTAAAACTTAAAACGATCCATGGATTTTGAAAACTTTAAAGAAGGGCAATCTATGCAAAGACCACCACTTTTTGAACCAAATTGTTTTATTACTGGAAAAATCGTTTTGAGACATATGTGAAGTCAAAGGACATAGATCTATGGTATATAATTGTTGATGGTGACTACAAATCTATAAGTAATGATATTTCGGGTGGTCAGGATCTAGGAGATTCTCTTACTCGTCACAATGATGAGCAAAAGAAGCTGGTTGCCAAAAATAATGATGCCAAAATGATGCTTTACCTAAGAAAGAATATGAAAGAGTTTTTATGTGTAAAACGGCTAAAGATATTTGGCAATCTCTTATCATCACTCATCAAGGGAACTCACAAGTCAAAGATAACAAAATTGATCTTCTTGTTCAACAATATGAACAATTTGTTATCTCTGAAGATGAGACCATTGATAGTGCGTTTGCTAGGTTTAATACTATTATTACATCACTTAAAGCACTTGACGAATCTTTTTCTAGCAAGAACTTTGTCAAGAAATTTCTAAGAGCACTCCATCCGAAGTGGAGAGCAAAGGTGACGGCTATTGAAGAATCCAAGGATCTTTCAAGCATGACACTTGATGAGCTCATAGGAAATCTCAAAGTTCACGAAATGGTGATGGAAAAAGATTCAGAAATAGTTAAAGGCAAAAAGGAGAAGATGAAGTCCATTGCCTTGAAAGCTAAAGTTGAGTCGAGTGATGATGAAGAGTCTTGTTCTAATAGAGAAGACGAAGAGTATGCCATGGCCGTAAGAGATTTCAAGAAATTCTTCAGGAGACGAGGAAAGTTCGTGAGACCACCTCGTGAAGAAAAGAAATCCTTCCGAAAAGACCGTGATGATAGAAAAGGCAAGTTAGATAGGAAGTGCTATAGGTGTGGAGAATCTGGTCACTTTATAGGTGATTGTCCAAAGCCTCCAAAGAACAAGTCTCAAAGAGCCTTTGTCAGTGGAGCTTGGAGTGATAGTGAAGGAGATGATGATGAACCTAAGAACGACGAAGTTGCTCTTATGGCTCATGACACAGAAGAGGTGTGCTTAAAGCTTGAACTTGAACCTAATGAGTGGATCAAAGATAGTGGGTGCTCGAGGCACATGACTGGAAACAAAAGCCTTTTCTCAACCTACCAAGTGTACGACGGAGGTAATGTCACATTCGGTAGCAAACTTAAAAGTAAAATCATCGAAAAAGGTACAATCTCTCATGACTCTCTCTCTATTGATGATGTTGCTCATGTAGATAATTTAGGTTTTAACTTGCTTAGTATAAGTCAATTATGCCACAAAAAGTATAACGTCCTTTTCAGTAAAAATGGAAGCAAAATACTTAAGTATGGCATAACCGTAGGAAAAGGTGTTTTAAAGAACAACGTATATGTTATGAAATTAGATAAAACACCTAAAGACAAGCTTTGTCTTACAACCTTGGACGAAAACTCAACTCTATGGCATCGACGTTTAGGTCATGCCAATATGAGGTTAATTCAATCCTTATCATCTAAGGAACTCGTTAGGAACCTACCCAAGTTGAAATATGACCAACACTTTTGTGATGCTTGCAAAATTGGGAAACAAGTTCATAATAGCCATAATTGCTAAAAACATGGTATCTACATCTAGGTGTCTATAATTGTTGCATATGGATTTGTTTGGCCCGTCGGCTATACAAAGTTATGGAGGAAATTTTTACACATTAGTTATAGTAGATGATTACTCTAGGTATACATGGACTAAATTCTTGAAAACTAAAAACGAAGCTTTTGATAAATTTGAAATTCTAAGCAAGAAAATTCAAAATCAAATAGGAAGTAGTATAGTATCAATTAGAACTGACCATGGTCGTGAATTTGACAATGAAATCCAATTCGGAGTTTTTTGTGATGCTAATGGCATAACACATAATTTCTCGGCTCCTCGAACTCCTCAATCTAACGGTGTAGTAGAACGTAAAAATAGAACAATTCAAGAGATGAGTAGAACTATGTTAAACGAACAAAACATACCTCAAAAGTTTTGGTGTCACGCCGTAGATACCTCCACATATATACTAAATCGAGTTTTAATTAGATCATTTTTAAATAAAACTCCATATGAACTTTATCTAGGCAAAAAGCCTACATTAGGATATTTTAGAGTTTTTGGAAGCAAGTGCTTCATTTTAAACACAAAGGATTATCTCACCAAGTTCGACTCAAAGTCGTATGAAGGTGTGTTTCTTGGATATTCACAAAACAGTAAAGCATACATAATTTTGAATAAAGAAACCTCAAGAGTCGAGGAATCATTGAACGTAACATTCGATGAAAGTCCACCTCCCTCTAAGACATCACCTTTGGTAGATGATGACTTAGTTGAAAGTCAAATGGTTAAAAACATAGAAAATGTTGAAAATGAAAATGAAAATGAACCAGTAAAAAGAGACATAGTCAATATCAAAGAAACAAAAAGTCATCCGTTAGAAAACGTCATAGAAAAACTTAATGAAAGAACATTAAGATCTAAAGCTCAAAATGAAAGTAATTTCTTTTGTTTTGTTTCAACAATTGAGCCTAAAAATATAAATGAGGCTATAAAAGATAAATTATGGGTTATTTGTAATACCTAAAAATCCAAAGCAATGCAAAAAGACCAAATTGCCCCTGTAATTTTAAAACTTGAATAAAGCTTACATAAAATACCAAATTAATTCCAAACCTTTGGTAATGAGCTACATATGAAGTGAAATAATTTTGAGACAACCATTTAACATTTTTACATGTCCAAAAATTATTATGACACTTTAAAATATAAGTATATACCGAAATTTTATTTTACTTATTTAATTATATTTAAAAGCAATTAAATAAAAGATAATTACATTTTAAAAAGGGAAATAAATCAAGAATTGATAAATTCTGATTTTTGCCAACTAACAAACCGTGTATATTGGTTCCCCCCCTCCTAATTCGGCCTAACCCTCCTATAATATTTATCCCATTTATTTCCTATTATTTGTTATACCAAAACCCTAAATCGACACACACAAATTCACCTACACATCATCCGATTTTCTGGAAGAGATCTAGCATTTTTCTGGTGTTCATCAAGGTCTAAGGAGGCTGGGAAAAATAAAAGTTGGGTCGTGGAATAGCTGATTCGATCCGTGGTAATTATTTGTGTCGCGTTTTTCAATCCGAGAGGTAATAATTCATGCGCCCAAATCTACACGTCCTAAAATCAATTTGGTATTTTTTTGATGTTACTTAGATCATATATGACTCATATAAATTGGTAGAATCGAATCATGCAAGTTAATATGATCGAATGAATTTTTGAGAACAAAAACGTAAATAAAATACAAATGGGTCAATACGATTTTTCTGGGTCTTGTTCTTAATTTTTCTGGGTTCTAATATAATCATAACACTCTAGAAAAAAATGATCTTTTGAATTGTTAAAGCTTAGAACGATCGTGGTTAATTTTATGTTCAATCGGGTTTTTAAGAAAAATAGGGAAAAAAGGTGAAACCCTAATCGAATGAATTAGGGTTGGGTTTTTCTGTGTTATATCTGGTCATTAATAGTGTTTAATGATGTTTTAATGATTGGTGTAATGATTAGATGAATTAGGGTTTGGTTTTGGAATTAAAAAGTGTTGTACGAATTGGTTTTTAAATCACAAGGGTGTGTTTTGCCAACTTTGAAACTTGTAGGGTATTTTTGTAATGTTATATAAGTCTTTAGGAATGTAGGAAAAATATAACTTGAGGGTCCTAAGTGTAAATATTGCAAGAAAAGGAATTAATTGTATTTATAAGGTATGATTTGAAATTAATTAAAATAGAGGGACTAAAAGTGTAAATTTTGGAAACTTGAAGTCATTCTGAGTAAATAATGTTATTAAGGGTGTAATGTGTAATTTTGAGGATTTATGGGCTTAATATGTAATTGTTACTAAATTATGATTTAATTTATAAGTTTTGTAAACTTAAGGGACCAATTGTGTAATTTTTGAAATCTGAGGGGTCTGATTCATACTATATATAATTATGATGTGACATTCTGTAATTTTGTAAAATAAGATGCTTGTTTGGTAAATATGGATATTATAGGGATTAAATCATGAATTATGTAAATATAGGGTTTGTTTTGTAAATATTGTAACTAGAGGGGTATAAACTGTAAATTATGAAACTAAAGGGATTAAGATGTCATTCTGAATAAAATGTGTATTTAAATCAGTAACTTGAAGTATTTTCATTTTATACCTTTGAAATTGATGAAATTACAATTAAAACCCTAAACTATGTGAACTTGTCATAATTAACCCTAGACTTTTATAACTTGATAAAATGAACCTTAATTCCATAATAATCCTAATTGATGACTTAACCTAATTTGTGATATTATTATCTTTCTAATTATAGAAAGCTGCTAATTATGGAAACTTACAATTCTGGAAACCTGCTAAAAATAGAAAGTTGTTATTTTTGGAAAGTTACCTAAAAAGGAAAGTTACTAAAAATGGAAAGCCGACTAAGATGAGTAATCTGAGTTAAATAAGTTTTTAATAAGTCAGTCATGAATTCGTGTAGATTCGCTGAAGATGGAGTTTGCTTCCGACCTTTATTTTTCTGTTGTGTTTTCACTTGCGGTATAAGGTACAGATATTCTGACCTTCTCACAGGTTTCTCATGAACTCTTTCTCTTTTGTACAATTGGTTTCCCTTGAACCCTGATATGCTTCCCCTGTTTTGTGAACCTTCTCTGATCTCTTTTATATTTTGATCTGTTTAGTTTCTGATTTGATTCCATTGCTATGATTCCCTTTGCTCTGAACCTTTTCTATGATCCCCTTTGTTATGACCTCTGATATGAATTTATACTGCGAAAACCTTTTAAATATTGACATGGAAATGTTTTGAGAAAATCATTTATTTAAAAAGGAATGTTTATAAGTACGATACGATACTGCTGTTCTATGGAGTTTTACTAATCCTTATGAAAACTATCTTTATGAAAAACCGTTTTTAAAGATCATTTTTATGAAAAACTACTTTGAAAGATCATTTCTATGAAAACCATTATTAAAGGATTGCTTTAAATGAACTTTTAATAGAAACTTCTGAAATGAACTTTTGCTATGAAATTTTGATTATGAACCCTTGATATACTTTTCTGAACCAATTGATATGATCTACTTGATCTGAACCTTGACTTGAAATTTTGATATAAACATTGATCTGATAAACTCTGATATGAAACTAATTGATTTTGAACCTTTGATATTTACTTCTGCAATACTTGACATGAACCTTATGCCATGAACCTTTGATATGACACTCTGACTATGACATGATATTTGACCTTGACCCACAGTCTGATACTACGAGCCATTATTTATTTCACTAGGCATGAGGGTTTCATGTCCATGTCGTTGATGCTCCGATGGCATGACTCTAGGGTAGGAGAGTGATGACCTATCCCGTCCCTGATCTTATTTCTTATGTAGGAGAAGAATCTAGCCTACTGGGGCGTATGGATGCATCCTAGATTTGATCTGTTTCTGTTATCTGTATATTGTTTATTTGTTTTATATATATATATATATATATATATATATATATATATATATATATATATATATATATATATATATATATATATATATATATATATATATATATATATATATATATATATATATATATATATATATATATCTGGTGACTGATGGTGTGTGCGATACACGTCTTTCACATATCTGGGAGCTGATCACTCCATTTGATGCATGAGGACACCCTCATATTTTCTGGTTACCTGAGAGGTCTCCCCTCTATATGATCATGAAGACATGAGATGATATGATTTGATTTGTTTCTGGGCTCGTAGTGGATTACTATTCCTTTACCCTTACCTTGTAACCTTCTTCTTTACCTTTACTCTTATTCACTTATTTATCCCTTAACTCATATTATATCTGCATGACCTTTATTTCTGTCACTTTGTATTCTCTCTTCTACTGCTTTGTTATCGTTATATCTGTTCACTGAGCTCTCGTAGCTCAGCCGCATTTCTTTTCCTGCGGCAGGTTGTTGTAGGAAGCTGGGATTGAGTGGAGAGTACCTTTGGACTTAGAAGACTTGATAGCTGTTCTGGATTAGAGATGACTAGAAGTATTATGTTTTGGAATTAGTATTTGTTGGAATTCTCATTTGTAACCTTGTAGATTCAGTGTTTCATTTGTAACCTTTGAGATTGCTTGTATTACTGTAAACGTATGCTTTGTTTTGATCTAATATGAAACCATTATTGTGATATCTTTGCCCTTGTCGGGTTGGGGTGTTACAATTTATGGTATCAGAGCGACAGGCTGCGACTTGTAATACATTTACCCTTGACCTGTGAAGTTTGGACCACTAAGTTCCCACTGTAGGTGCTCATAAGATAATCTGTAAGAATTTGCTTTAGGATTTCCCTATAGGAACTTAAGTTCTGACCGGTGAGGAATGGGTAGACTATAAGGCATTTGTTTAAGTATCATTGCTTCCGCATCACTCTGATTCGTGCCTTGCTTTTGGTTAAAGCTTGTTAGTTCACTTTTGGATATTGAAAGCTTATGCTTTGCACTACCTAAGTTTTGAAACCTAAATATACGAAGGCATTTGAGAATTGCATAGTAATTGCCTGACACTATTTGATCCTTGTCTTCAGATTTCGACTCTGACCTCTAATCCTCTTGTTAATCATTCTGATGCCTCTTCGGGCATTCTGAGAATCTCCACGACGATGATATACTTGATACATTCTGTTATTTCTCTCTTGCTTTTGATAATCATCTATGAATTTTCTGACACAAATTGATTTCGTCTTACCCATCTCCGTCCCTATGAGAAGTCTGGTGGTGCTTAACCACGAGTATAAAAATGTTTCCCTCTCATTTTGAACGATAAGATTTGTTTTGTTGGTCCGTCTTTCTTTGGATAGTTAACCTTAATTTTATTCTGATAAAGTATTGGTTGATGGAACATCCAAAATATTGACAACTATCCTCCTATGTCTCACCTTTGGTATTTGAAACAATTTTGAACTTTCTACCATGATTACCGATTGTTAAACTCCTTGTCATCACTATTACTCTGGAGACTCGTGTGTTACTTTCACGGTTATGAAGTTTTCCTAGAAACCATCTCGTACACCAATGAATGAACCTTATCTTCAGAATTAATTGACACCCTGAGTTTTCCGAATATGATCCCTGGATGGACCACCAATTTTTCCCGGAATGCGAAGTAGGATCTGACATGATACCGAGAGATTGTCTAGCCGCCAAGCGAAGATGTCTTTCAGATCATACCAGTTGATTTGAGCAACCAGAAAGAGCAGCAACCGAAGACCAGGAAGTGAGTTTGCTTAAGTATATCTCCTGGGAGTGTTCCACTGCCTGATTTTGATCTTCACTTTCGATCTGTTTGATAAACAGTTTGATACCTCTCCGACCATCCCAAAGGTAATTTAACCCCGATGTGCATGTTACATTCTATTAATTCACTACCAGTGCTGGATATAAATGCATCATCTGATACTACTCTATCTTGCAAAATCCATTACTACTCCTATGAGGACTCTGGTGATTATTAACAATGGATATAGGAAGTTTATTCCCTCCCTTTAAAAAATGAATCTTTCCGTTAACTAGTTTCCTTTGGAAGGATTTGACGATAATTTTGTCTCGATACTAAATTGTCAACTGAGCACGATGGTGCTGATAACTAATATTCCATACATCTCACTTTTGACAGTTATACGATGTTCGTATTACCGATGATTCAACCTACCTGCCACTTATGCTAAATAGTTAAACAAGATTCCAACACCTTAAATGGTTCGCTTATCTATCCCACACTATATTGAAACATGTACTTGAATCTAATATATGAACTATCCATATGTTTTGACAACCTCATTCGTTCTACAAATCTGTTTACTTTTGATGTAATTGATTTTGAGGTCTTTTGGTTATGGATTGGATGGCTCTTCATAAAGCTACCATAGACTACCGTATCTGAAATGTGACTTTTAACAAATCTGTTTTACTCTACTTTTGTTATAATGATTCTCAACCGCTTGAATCTGTTAAGATTAATGTTGCTATGGAAGCACATACTCCGATCTCATTTGATTGACGAAGTTCTCCTGACACCTATTAGTATCCACCCTTAGAAAGCTTTGGCATTGGAAGTTTTGTTGTACAAATTTTCTGGTGCTTTCTGATGAAACTCTTGGGTTTTCACTCCTGTTTGGGAAGTAGAATTGACTTTAAACCGATCTCTGTTGACGAACCATGATGCTATAGAAGTTGAGAGATTGAAGGAGCTGATGGAATATGATTTTGTTCACCTCAGTATTCCCTTTGAATACCCCTATTAGTTCATGAAGAAGAAAGAGGAAATTTTGCGTCAGCGTATCGACTATCGTAAACCTAACCGTATCACTACCCCGTATCCTGTGATGACAACAGTTTGAGTTGGTGAATTTTGAACTGTGCCGGAAGACCTGTCAAAAACACACCGTCTTGTTTCTCTATTCATTTTAGTTGTACTAACATGAATTGAGAGCAGAAGCAGACTCGCGAAGGGAAGATGCACAGTGATCATGTCAGAGATTCACGTGACCACACCACAATGTCCAGAAGAAGTTGTCGAAGGCTTGAGGGGCCAGACTCAAGTTTATAATTTCTTTACACCCTATGATCATACGACAGACTGCATGGACTTGGAAGAAGTTTAAGATCATGAAATTGAATGGATGATAATTCTGAAGTGAACGTTTGTGTTGGAAAGAGTTGATTCTGTGAAGGATGAAGCTATGGATGACGTATTTCACTTTCTCTTAACTTACTTAAATTTCCATTACCTGATGATAAGATCCTGCGAATGAGTTATGTTCCCTATTAGTAATTCCGTTCTGTGTTCGTTCGGCGTATGTTGGATGATGGTTTTGTTATGCGAAATTTGACGAATTATGGATAATCTGATGCTTTTTACGACGTACCTAATTCTGATAGACATTCTGGGACTTCCACTACTTTTACGAGTAGTTCGTTCTCCTCTTAGTTATGATATTTGATTCTGATGACCTCTGAGACTGTAGTTGGATTAGGTGGATTAAGATAAGTTATTTTGTTCACGACTTGAGATAAAGTATGACCATCATGAGGGCATATTTATATGATGCCAGTATTATGACGTCTGGCCAACGTGATAATACTTACATCATATAACGTGCACTTGTTGTGGGCATCGGATATTTCGAGAAGTGCCTTAGAGCGTTAGAAATTCTGATAACTGTTTAGGATTATCTGCGTTAGTGAGACTTTAAGTTCATTCTACCTATACGCGTAATCTGCTTTCCCCGGTATGCGAATTGATACGTCTGGATTCCCGTCACGCATTTTACTGACCTCTGGACTTCCGATAAAAATCTTAGGTTCTGTTGTAGAACTTTCTGCCAATTGATGTTATCAACAATCTATTTTCTGTACGTTCTAATCTGATTTGTCTAATCAATTTCTGTGGACGGCATATCCGTCAAAATCCTATGTAATCCCTACGTCTCTTCTGAGAGAATCCGATTATCATCTATTACGTTTAGTATACTATACCTTTGATCTGGATTCTGTATGATTTGTCTTTTCTGAGGAAACCGAAGCTTTGATCAACAAGATAGAGTCATGAGAAACAAGTCTTTCATATTTCTGTTCACCGTCAGTTGTGTTTCCGTTTCGTTTCACCTCAATTTTCGAGGACAAAAATTTTTCTTTTAGATGGGAAGAAGTTGTAATACCTAAAAATCCAAAGCAATGCAAAAAGACCAAATTGCCCCTGTAATTTTAAAACTTGAATAAAGCTTACATAAAATACCAAATTAATTCCAAACCTTTGGTAATGAGCTACATATGAAGTGAAATAATTTTGAGACAACCATTTAACATTTGTACATGTCCAAAAATTATTATGACACTTTAAAATATAAGTATATACCGAAATTTTATTTTACTTATTTAATTATATTTAAAAGCAATTAAATAAAAGATAATTACATTTTAAAAAGGGAAATAAATCAAGAATTGATAAATTCTGATTTTTGCCAACTAACAAACCGTGTATATTGGTTCCCCCCCCCCCTCCTAATTCGGCCTAACCCTCCTATAATATTTATCCCATTTATTTCCTATTATTTGTTATACCAAAACCCTAAATCGACACACACAAATTCACCTACACATCATCCGATTTTCTGGAAGAGATCTAGCATTTTTATGGTGTTCATCAAGGTCTAAGGAGGCTGGAAAAAATAAGAGTTGGGTCGTGGAATAGCTGATTCGATCCGTGGTAATTATTTGTGTCGCGTTTTTCAATCCGAGAGGTAATAATTCATGCGCCCAAATCTACACGTCCTAAAATCAATTTGGTATTTTTTTGATGTTACTTAGATCATATATGACTCATATAAATTGGTAGAATCGAATCATGCAAGTTAATATGATCGAATGAATTTTTGAGAACAAAAACGTAAATAAAATACAAATGGGTCAATACGATTTTTCTGGGTCTTGTTCTTAATTTTTATGGGTTCTAATATAATCATAACACTCTAGAAAAAAAAATGATCTTTTGAATTGTTAAAGCTTAGAACGATCGTGGTTAATTTCATGTTCAATCGGGTTTTTAAGAAAAATAGGGAAAAAAGGTGAAACCCTAATCGAATGAATTAGGGTTGGTTTTTTCTGTGTTAGATCTGGTCATTAATAGTGTTTAATGATGTTTTAATGATTGGTGTAATGATTAGATGAATTAGGGTTTGGTTTTGGAATTAAAAAGTGTTGTACGAATTGGTTTTTAAATCACAAGGGTGTGTTTTGCCAACTTTGAAACTTGTAGGGTATTTTTGTAATGTTATATAAGTCTGTAGGAATGTAGGAAAAATATAACTTGAGGGTCCTAAGTGTAAATCTTGCAAGAAAAGGAATTAATTGTATTTATAAGGTATGATTTGAAATTAATTAAAATAGAGGGACTAAAAGTGTAAATTCTGGAAACTTGAAGTCATTCTGAGTAAATAATGTTATTAAGGGTGTAATGTGTAATTTTGAGGATTTATGGGCTTAATATGTAATTGTTACTAAATTATGATTTAATTTATAAGTTTTGTAAACTTAAGGGACCAATTGTGTAATTTTTGAAATCTGAGGGGTCTGATTCGTACTATATATAATTATGATGTGACATTCTGTAATTTTGTAAAATAAGATGCTTGTTTGGTAAATATGGATATTATAGGGATTAAATCATGAATTATGTAAATATAGGGTTTGTTTTGTAAATATTGTAACTAGAGGGGTATAAACTGTAAATTATGAAACTAAAGGGATTAAGATGTCATTCTGAATAAAATTTGTATTTAAATCAGTAACTTGAAGTATTTTCATTTTATACCTTTGAAATTGATGAAATTACAATTAAAACCCTAAACTATGTGAACTTGTCATAATTAACCCTAGACTTTTATAACTTGATAAAATGAACCTTAATTCCATAATAATCCTAATTGATGACTTAACCTAATTTGTGATATTATTATCTTTCTAATTATAGAAAGCTGCTAATTATGGAAACTTACAATTCTGGAAACCTGCTAAAAATAGAAAGTTGTTATTTTTGGAAAGTTACCTAAAAAGGAAAGTTACTAAAAATGGAAAGCCGACTAAGATGAGTAATCTGAGTTAAATAAGTTTTTAATAAGTCAGTCATGAATTCGTGTAGATTCGCTGAAGATGGAGTTTGCTTCCGACCTTTATTTTTCTGTTGTGTTTTCACTTGCGGTATAAGGTACAGATATTCTGACCTTCTCACAGGTTTCTCATGAACTCTTTCTCTTTTGTACAATTGGTTTCCCTTGAACCCAGATATGCTTCCCCTGTTTTGTGAACCTTCTCTGATCTCTTTTATATTTTGATCTGTTTAGTTTCTGATTTGATTCCATTGCTATGATTCCCTTTGCTCTGAACCTTTTCTATGATCCCCTTTGTTATGACCTCTGATATGAATTTATACTGCGAAAACCTTTTAAATATTGACATGGAAATGTTTTGAGAAAATCATTTGTTTAAAAAGGAATGTTTATAAGTACGATACGATACTGCTGTTCTATGGAGTTTTACTAATCCTTATGAAAACTATCTTTATGAAAAACCGTTTTTAAAGATCATTTTTATGAAAAACTACTTTGAAAGATCATTTCTATGAAAACCATTATTAAAGGATTGCTTTAAATGAACTTTTAATAGAAACTTCTGAAATGAACTTTTGCTATGAAATTTTGATTATGAACCCTTGATATACTTTTCTGAACCAATTGATATGATCTACTTGATCTGAACCTTGACTTGAAATTTTGATATAAACATTGATCTGATAAACTCTGATATGAAACTAATTGATTTTGAACCTTTGATATTTACTTCTGCAATACTTGACATGAACCTTATGCCATGAACCTTTGATATGACACTCTGACTATGACATGATATTTGACCTTGACCCACAGTCTGATACTACGAGCCATTATTTATTTCACTAGGCATGAGGGTTTCATGTCCATGTCGTTGATGCACCGATGGCATGACTCTAGGGTAGGAGAGTGATGACCTATCCCGTCCCTGATCTTATTTCTTATGTAGGAGAAGAATCTGGCCTACTGGGGCGTATGGATGCATCCTAGATTTGATCTGTTTCTGTTATCTGTATATTGTTTATTTGTTATATATATATATATATATATATATATATATATATATATATATATATATATATATATATATATATATATATATATATATATATATATATATATATATATATATATATATCTGGTGACTGATGGTGTGTGTGATACACGTCTTTCACATATCTGGGAACTGATCACTCCATTTGATGCATGAGGACACCCCTCATATTATCTGGTTACCTGAGAGGTCTCCCCTCTATATGATCATGAAGACATGAGATGATATGATTTGATTTGTTTCTGGGCTCGTAGTGGATTACTATTCCTTTACCCTTACCTTGTAACCTTCTTCTTTACCTTTACTCTTATTCACTTATTTATCCCTTAACTCATATTATATCTGCATGACCTTTATTTCTGTCACTTTGTATTCTCTCTTCTACTGCTTTGTTATCGTTATATCTGTTCACTGAGCTCTCGTAGCTCAGCCGCATTTCTTTTCCTGCGGCAGGTTGTAGTAGGAAGCTGGGATTGAGTGGAGAGTACCTTTGGACTTAGAAGACTTGATAGCTGTTCTGGATTAGAGATGACTAGAAGTATTATGTTTTGGAATTAGTATTTGTTGGAATTCTCATTTGTAACCTTGTAGATTCAGTGTTTCATTTGTAACCTTTGAGATTGCTTGTATTACTGTAAACGTATGCTTTGTTTTGATCTGATATGAAACCATTATTGTGATATCTTTGCCCTTGTCGGGTTGGGGTGTTACATTATTGCTATGCAAGTAGAATTAAACCAATTTATTAGAAATGATGTTTGGACATTAGTTCCACAACCTAAAAATCAAACCATAATCGGTACAAAATGGGTATTTAGATATAAAATAGATGAAAATGGCATAGTATCTAGAAACAAAGCTAGACTAGTAGCTCAAGGCTACAATCAACAAGAATGTATAGATTACGATGAGACATTTGCACCCGTAGCTAGACTTGAGTCTATTAGGATACTACTTGCATATGCATGTGCACATGATTTTAAATTATTTCAAATGGATGTCAAAAGTGCATTTTTAAACGGATTTATAAATGAAGAAGTATATGTTGCACAACCTCCCGGCTTTGCCGATTTTGAAAAACCTAATCATGTTTACAAACTTAAGAAAGCTTTATACGGACTTAAGCAAGCACCAAAAGCCTGATATGATCGACTTAAGACCTTCCTAGTTGACCATAAGTATACCATGGGCCTAGTAAACAATACTCTCTTCACCAAGAAAAAGGGATCACATATTATCATCATCCATATATATGTGGATGACATTATATTCGGTTCAACTTGTCAAGAATTATGCAACGATTTCTCTAAAATCATGCATGACGAGTTTGAAATGAGTATGATGGGGGAACTAAACTTTTTCTTAGGTCTCCAAATTAAGCAATTAGATGATGGGATATTCTTCAACCAATCAAAGTATATCAAAGATATGCTTAAGAAGTTTGGTCTTGAAGATTCAAAACCGATGAAAACTCCCATGTCCTCAGAAACCAAACTCACAAAGGATGAAGAAAATGAATCCGTAGATAGCACTAAATATAGAGGAATGATTGGTAGTTTGCTCTATCTTACGGCTAGTAGGTCGGACATTATGTTTAGTGTTTGTCTATGTGCACGTTTTCAAGAAGATCCCAAAATATCCCCTCTTGAAGCCGTCAAACGAATATTTAGATACATTAAAAGTACTACACATTTAGGATTATGGTATCCCAAAGGAACGGGCGTAGAAACCATAGTGTATGCCGACTCAGATCATGCCGGTGACTATGTTGATAGGAAAAGTACTAGCGGTATTTGTACTTTTGTAGGACATTGTCTCACCTTATGGTTTGCTAAGAAACAAACAGCCCTCGCAATTTCAACAACCGAGGCAGAATATGTATCTGTAGGAAAGGCGTGTCAACAAGCACTATGGATGAAACAAGCTCTCATCGACTATAGAATTGAACTCAACGACATTCCCATTCTTTGCGACAACAAAGGAGCTATCGACCTCAGCAAAAATACGGTCCAACACGCTAGAACCAAACACATTGAAATACGTCATCATTTCCTACGTGACAATGTTCAAAAGGGAAATATCTCAATTGAGAAAGTTTCCTCAGAGGACAACATTGCCGATATTCTCACTAAACCTTAGACTTGGATTAGGATTAATGGAACCTAGTGATTAGATAAAACATTAGCTTAAATCCTAGTTTAACCAAACACGACAATAAACCAAAAACTGTGTTCTGATCCCGCGGATCCAAACGACAACAAAGGCGGATCCTTTGTTTTGGATCCGCTGGATCCGTCACATGCACAGGCAGTTTTATTTTATATAATAAACAACACCAAGTACTATTCATCACACTCCTAAAACTTATCACCTACTGAATTCGTCCCATACTTCACCACAATCATAATTTAGGCTATTTTCTTCCACAAATTTGCTCTCCAAACATCACTGTAAGTATCCTTATCATGATTATACTCCTGATCAACGTCTAGGATTTCTATTTCATGCACAAAACCAAAACTTGGGGTATATGCATAATTCTTGTAAAATCATGAAACATATTTATTGAATTGCACTTCAAATCATGTTTTTCTTAGTTAGGAATTGCATCTTATAGTACATTGTCATTATTTATCAAAAAACCCCATGAGAAATTTTTGCTAAAATCTTCTCACAACTAGGAAATATGGTTTTTGAACATTGTTCATACAAATACAAAAAACGTTAGCTTTTAAACATCACTTGCATAATGTCTCTTGAATGCTAAAGGGAATACATAACTAATATGTATTTTCGGGTACATTCAAACGAAGCTACATTGAAATAGGAGCGTTTGGGTTATCTCTCGTTTTTGTATAAAACTTGCATAAACTAAATTTTCATGCATCAAAAGGAGTCGAGATAACCGCACCTCCACATTGTCCCCATGTAGGCACACACTAGAAAATTTTATACTTATTTAGATAATTCCAACTAAAACTATATAATTTTTGTGTTTAGGAAAATCATGCCTCCCGCGACCAACTATGATTACAAACACACCGTCAACTACCTTCCAAAACACCACAAAACCAAAGGCCTCACCGAAACCCAAGTAAAGATTTTCAAAGCCTTAGAAAAATGATATGTCCATGAGGGTAGGGTTGTAGACTCCTCATTCTATGAAGGCACTAATCTTAGAGAATAACTTGCGGCAATTCACTTCGATGGTCTCCTAGACATCGATGAACCAATAGTTCCTAGGTTTATTCTTGAGTTCTATGCTAGTGTTGGTCTAAGTTCAAACGACCAAGGTTATATGACCATTCAATTTAGTGTGAATCAAAATCAAATCAACATCCCTCTTGATCAATTTGGAGAGGTCTTGGGGATTCCAAATCAAGGAACATGTGTTTACTCGGACAAATGGTCCTTGACAATCTTAGAATCCAATCTTGAAAGAACGGCACCATATGCCACTCATTTGACCGCAAAAGAAACCATTTGTGAGCACCTTTTCATACCTAGGAATAACCCAACTAGGATGTATCGTGGTCGCCAAGTTGCTAGAGATCCATTTCCATGGAACTCAATGAACTTAGGCCTGAATTTAGGAAGTTGGAAGAAGTCTTGAGAGCTAATGTCATGTGCACGGTTGGAAATCGAGATCATATCAATGCTTGTCTTTGTTATATGATGTATTGTGTGTCAACTCATCAACCTTTCAATCTTGCTTACTATGTTGCCAAAAGAATGGCCGATATCCCGGTTCAAGGTAAAGTAGCAATGCCTTATGGAATGCTCTTAACCCATCTTTATCGAGCCTTTGCTCCAATTCCTAGAAATGCCTTAGGATTTGTTCCCGACTATGATGAGATCCAACACACCTTTGTTCCTTTAAGCAACTATAGGGTAGCGGTTGATAAAGGAAAACGTCCTCGTGCTAACATCATCATCATCATCATCAATAAGTGATGATGACGGCTTACCAAACTCTAGGATGGCTCCACCGGAGTACTTGTGACAACTTCCACCGATGGCAAATGAATCAGCCGAATTCAAGCAAACAAAAGGAATGATGAAGAATCTGGGGCGTTGGATCATGAAGGTTCACAAGGGTATTAAGAAATTGAGAAAGAAGTTAGGGTGAGAGGAGTGTTTGGTGCTAGACATTGTTAGAAAATGTTGCGTTAAACGTGTATGTTTCTTAACTTGTTATGATGGTACTTGAATTGTATGTGAACTAACTCAGATTTGCAGGTCGATAACACTTAGTGTTATCAATTTTCCGAGTTTAAGCCCCTGTTTGGCTTAACTCTACTTAAGGTAAGTTATTATGAACGAATTAATCTATGTGAATATGTGTGTTAGAATCATCATATTTAGTTGTTTTGCATTACATATTAGATGATAGATATGTTCCAGGAGAATTTTTGGGTTTTCGTCGAAAAACGCAAAATATGCACATCTCTCTGTTTGTTTTAGGACTTTTGGACGACGGATCTGGCGGATCCCAAAATTTGGATCCGCCACGAGTAGCCTTTGGCTCCGCCATCCTTGTACCTGTGGATCTGGCGGATCCCATAATTTGGATCCACATGTGTTATGGATTGGATCCGCAGGTATAACAGTATCATTTTCAAATATTTTCGACTAATCCCGATTCTTAGATTTTAGTTTCTAGTCATCTTTAGATTAAGTTCACTGATCATTAAATATCTTAGATTAATTTAGGAACTCTTAGAAACTTAAGAACAAAATTTCCCACCAAAATTTGAATTTTTAAATTTTAGGAGTGAGTTACCTTTCTGATACAAACAATGAACCCTTTTTAGGGATCCTTCAAATCCGTGGGAACATCACATCAGAGGATTTTCCACTATCCCATTGCATTTACTGCATATCTTCATCATATTACTCAACATAAATTCTATGGATTGACTTATGTGATGTGATTTGCAAAAAAATTTGTTCCAAATCATTAGGAACCAACATTCTCCATTGGATTTACATCAAATCCAAACACTACTTCCAATAACTTATCTGCCTATAAATTAAGATCATAACTTAGAGCAAAACTCACTCATTCACCTTCTTCTCCACATATAACCTGTACATCTTAGCTCACCATGACCAAATCAAACAACTCTTCAACCTCTAGACCTCCAAAATGAACCGCACGCATTAGTGTTAAGCCTTGTTGCTTTATACATCTTGCAAATTCATCATCATAGGAATCATCTCCTCTAAATATCTCATCACCTATTGAAAGTGAGAATTTCCTCACTCTCTCAACACCTACACCATCCAATGTTGTCATAGAAACTCCTCCTCCAACCATAACTCCAATAGCAACCACACCACCACCCGCTCTATCATAATCTGTGAAGTCTCAATCACCACCAAACTCACCCAAGCTACAACCAATGGAACTCTTTAGGACTCCACCTACATCACCCCATCCATATCTTGAGGATTTAGAAGATCTCCCACCGAGATCAAACAATCCTCCACCTTTGACCTTCGAAGGTCAAGAACCCATGCTTTTCCATCCTCTTCATCCGGAAATCCACGGTCCTTTATACTGTGATGCTCCACAACCTCAACCTCAAATACCACCTCTCTCACCCACATCAACTCTCATTGCCATTGATGAGGCAATGTGGATCAATTTGCCACAAACCCAAGAGGAGATTAGTGAAGAACTCTCCCGTCTCTACACTCTCTCGGGTATGGTAGACCACAGCCTCAATGAAGCCATGGACCTCCAAAACATCCTCATGAACTCCATCCAAACACCACCACCATCCAATGAACAAGTACAACCACCACCACCATCCAATAACCAATCACCACCACCACCACCACAAAGAAATGAGCCTACTCTTCCGCCCGGTTTTCCACGACATGGTTGTTCCATGTGTGAAAGAACCGCCCACTTAGCCGAGAGATCCAACATTTTGGTGCATGAGCTCCAAAATGAAACGAGGTTCATATTGAACCACATTCTCGAGCGTCTAAACGCCATCTCTCATCCTCCTCAATAGGAGTGTTCTAGTCTCTTTATAGGAACTTTAAAGATGTTTGTCTTAGGACTTTTTATTTTCTTTCTTTTTAGTATGTATTTTTAATTTTCTTGTAACTTCATATTTTGTGACTTTTGTCACATATTTTCAATATATGAATGTTATGTCTATGCTTGTGAGTGATCAATATTAAGCATATTATCATTATTTAGATGACTAACATCATTATATATCCATTTGGAATCTACATTATACTTTGAACACTTGCACTTAGGTACAAAAATATGGTCAGACACTACATTTTGACTTTTTAAAGTCAACTATTTTGAATGTCTTGTTTGGATGACCATTTCATTTGCATTGTGCTTCACTATTGAAGTTGTTCATAACTAACATTTCTTTTGCAGCATATCATACTCTTATAATGTATACGTTGGTACTCTAGTAATGGGGAGTATACATCAAGGGGGAGCATTTCATATTCTAACCATTTGTTTTGTAGGTTCATAAATCATCACCTTGTTACCCAATTTAGGGGGAGTATAAAACAAGGAGGAGCTCTTAAAGTTCTCAAAATCACATTCCGCTACGTAACTCTTCTTTTTGTTTCGACAAAAAAGGGGAGAAAGGATTAAGTTTGCATCACTGTGAATCATCACAGTACATACATCTTTTGTTTTTGAAACTTGCATAAAACAAACTTAACATATAATTTTAAAAGGACTTCTACCATACTTATTCTTTTGCTTAAAAATATACTTTATATTTTGTCATCAACAAAAAGGGGGAGATAGTTAATACAAATATCGTCCTAAAAACGTTATTTATATTTTACGATCTTTACTTAGTTTTGTTAATGACAATTACAAAGTATATCTTTTAGCAAAGTATAAATATTAGCTAAAGTCCTTTTAGAACACATTTTTACATTTCACATAAACACTAAAATTACACCTTATACATTTACATGTTTATTTCCTAAAAAGGAAACTTTATTTTTCAAAATGTAGAATGACATCATGGCATACATCATACATGTAATCTTGGAAAGATCTTGTAATATTTTGTTTAGATCTTCAAGCCAGACGATTACAAAGACGGATCCCTTTTATGGGATCCGCCGGATCCGCCGCCTGTTCATTCAGTTTGCCTATAAATAGCAAGCTGATCATTTGAACACACCATCACTCATATAGCTTAAATACATATTCATTCAGTTGCATATCACTAACCCTCATCATTCATTCATTTCATTTGATCTTTCCTTTTGTAGCAAAGGAGATTAAACATCAAGGTTCGACACAGACGTGTAAAACCTTTAGCATAGTTACTGTGTGATATAGTTGTAGTTCACACATCATCATTTGTATCATTTATATCAGTGAGTGTGGTTAGTGTTTTAGTCCTCAAAACACAAAGAGTGTAGGGAGTGGTTTTACCCTTGTGAAAGAACCAAACGGGAGTGGTTGTACCCTTGTAAAGAACCCGGTGTTTAGCTTAGTACCGGAAAAGGAAGTAAGCGACGTGTAAAGGTTTTCTCCACCTAGAAGAGAGTTTGTTTCATAGTGAAGGATAACTCTCGAGTTAGAGGCTCGAGGAGTGGAGTAGGGCAAGGAAGAGAGTCCTTGTAGCCGAACCACTATAAACATCCGTGTTGTGTGGTTTGATCTTTCCTTTCTTTACTTTTAGTATATATTGTGTGAATAATTGTTTGTGCTTGTTTCCTTTGAAATAACATAGAGTAACAAAGCGAAATAAATTTAAAATGGTAAAACTATTCAACTCCCCTTCTAGTTTTCCACACTCCGTATGTTTTTACCCAGCATGAGGTGACCGCCATCATGGTTGGTTTAGGTTCCTTTTCGTAGCATTAGTATCGAATTCTCTGGGTTTCTCATTCCAAAGGGTAAATCTGATAGTGTCTCCTCTGCATACGGATGAACGCGCTAGTAAATTGTCATTCAGAATGGTTGTTATTGAAAAGGAGTTTGTAAGACTTACTCTAGGTTACGGAGTACGATATCCCTCCAGACAACTTGTTCTTGACTGGGCGCCTTCGGTTGGCGTATGTCACCAACATAAAGCACACAACCTGTGTAATTTGCAGCGATATAATGTACGGTTATACGATTTTTTAATGGGTGATTGACAGTAATAGTGATAGGTACCTGTTAGTATGGCAGTGTTGTTGTCTGTACGATGAGGTAACTCATTGTATGATGCAAAGTTGAAATGATGTAGTGGGAATCCGTTTCCAGTATATCGCTGAACATCTGTGAGCCTTCCTAGTATCAAGGTGAAGTGATTCGGCAATGTCTGCATCCATTTTTTTGTGTCCAGCAGCCCGAATCCAGTAATTGTATATGTACCATTCATCTCGAGGATGTTATCAAATCTGGCCCGCTCGCGGCCTTCCGCATTTGCCTGTATCGCACCACCCTATAATACGACAAAGGAATACATATATCAAACCTGGCTAATCTATTGTGCATTAGAAGGGGTTGTGCAGATTAACATCACTCATTGGTCAAGTAATATGACACTAAGAGTCGGCTGCTTTGCTCCTCTGGTGGATGTAAGTGTCCATTTATGATATACTCGCACGCGTATGCCTTTTCCTATGTCTAATGGTTTCTGATTGGCAACTCCAACGATTTCAAGATCTGCAGCTGGTTTTTTTCCTGCAGACTTTACTATGGCTGCCAGCGTAGTATCATGCGACATTTTCCTGTACCATAACCATGCAATCATAAATGAAATTATATATAAATAGCCGGAATAAGCAACATATTAAGAAAAATGGATGGGCAATAAACCGTCTCCAAGTAACCATCAGATCATAGTTGGTGTTAGCAGGCGCCAGCCTACTATAAGTTTACCTTAGATCCAAACATGTATTGGTACTACATGGAAACAAATACGTGGTTGTGGTCTCTGTAAATGGATATAGTCTGTCAAGCACTCGGCAGTCTTCTTTCTAGGCTTTCGAAAGTACACGCCAAAGAAGTCTCTAAAGGTGCCCATTCTTAGAACATAATAAAAGGGTAGTGTTAATACAAATATCGTTCCAAAAATGTTATTTATATTCTTCGATCTTTACTTAGTTTTGTTAATGACAAATACAAGGCATATCTTTTAGCAAATTATAAATACTAGCTTAAGTTTCTTAAGTACACATTTTACACTTCACAAAATAACCAAGAATTACAAGTTTGCTTATTTAGTAACTTATTTCCTTAAAAGGAAACTTTATTTCTAAAAACATTCCATGACATCATTACATACATCACTTATGATATCTTTGTTAGATCTTGAAATATCTTGTTTAGATTTACAAGTTACATAGTTGACATTTGAGGATTTTGAAAGATTTGGTGAGATATGGAAGATTTGGAAAGATACACCAAATCTCTTAGCTGTCAACTCCCACGGATCCAAGTCCAATGAAGGACGGATCCCTTTTTTGGGATCCGTGGGATCCGTGAGCTGTTGATCAGCTTGCCTATAAATAGCAAGCTGATCATTTGGCTCACTCATCACTTACATACATAATATACTCATATACATTCTGTATAGATCACACTAACATCATTTCATATTTGCATTTCACTTTGATCTTCCTTTTTGTAGAAAAGAGTTCAAGTGTACAAGGATCTACAAAACCGTAATCCTTAAGTTTCATTACTGTCACATTGTAATAGTTAGCATATATCATCATCTATCATTTGTAATCAGTGAGTGTGGTTAGTGTTTTAGTCCTCAAAACACAAAGAGTGTAAGGAGTGGTTGTACCTTTGTAAAGAACCAAACGGGAGTGGTTGTACCCTTGTAAAGAACCCGGTGTTTAGCTTAGTACCGGAAAAGGAAGTAAGCGACGTGTAAAGGTTTTCTCCGCCTAGAAAAGGAGTTTGTTTCTTAGTGAAGGATAAACTCTCGAGTTAGAGGCTCGGGGAGTGGAGTAGGGCAAGGAAGAGAGTCCTTGTAGCCGAACCACTATAAACAACCGTGTTGTGTGGTCTGATCTTTCCTCTCTTTACTTTTGTTTATATTGTGTAATTATTTGATTGTGTTTTGGTTCATTGAATTCACATAAGTAACAAAAGGATTAAAATTTTAAAAACCGTAAAACTATTCAACCCCCCCTTCTAGTTTTCCACAATTGGCATCAAGAGCTACGTTACTTAAGATCTTTAAAATATATTGTATTTTAAAACTTAAAACGATCCATGGATTTTGAAAACTTTAAAGAAGGGCAATCTATGCAGAGACCACCACTTTTTGAACCAAATTGTTTTATATATTGGAAAAATCGTTTTGAAACATATGTGAAGTCAAAGGACATAGATCTATGGTATATAATTGTTGATGGTGATTACAAACCTATAAGTAACAATATTTCGGGTGGTCGGGATGAAGGAGCTTCTCTTACTCGTCACAGTGATGAACAAAAGAAGTTGATTGCCAAAAATAATGAAGCCAAAATGATGCTTTACAATGCCTTACCTAAGAAAGAATATGAAAGAGTTTTTATGTGTAAAACGGCTAAAGATATTTGGCAATCTCTTATTATCACTCATCAAGGGAACTCACAAGTCAAAGATAACAAAATTGATCTTCTTGTTCAACAATATGAACAATTTGTTATCTCTGAAGATGAGACCATTGATAGCGCGTTTGCTAGGTTTAATACTATTATTACATCACTTAAAGCACTTGACGAATCTTTTTCTAGTAAGAATTTTGTCAGGAAATTTCTAAGAGCACTTCATCCAAAGTGGAGAGCAAAAGTAGTGTTGGATCGATATACTCTGACCAAACTAACTTGTAGCTTGTCTACGGTTTAACAACTTTGAATGAATTCAAAACTATTAATAATGAAACACTGATATACTTTGCTAAGTATGCGGAATCTACTTCAACAAAGCTAAGAAGAACAACTTCGAATATTATTAAAACCTTGAACCTGCTTTCTTACACAGATTCACTAACAAACTCTAATCACTAATACTTCTAACAAGCTTCTTCGTGTAAACTTGTCTCTCTAAAATCTTATCTAATCGTATATCTCTAATGTCAACCTAGGGATCCTTTTATAGGCACAAGGAAAACCCTAGTCGGTTTACAATACTTGAACGACAAGTAATTCTAATTATAACTCTAATCTAATACGAACATTCTAGAATTACACATTAGTCCTTAAACAATTTGCATAGCAGTCCTTCAACGAGCAGCAGTACTTTGACTTGATTAGCAGTACTTTGACTTTCAACAGTACTTTAACTTTATAGCCCAACAATCCTCCCCTAACTTGAATTCTACTTGCTTGATTTCAAGTTCCTTTGTATTTCTTTAATTTCAACACTTTATCTTCAAGGAAAGGTTGTATCTTTGAAATCTGTCTCGTTGTTGTTTTGTCATCATCAATGCAATCAGTATCTTCAATCTTCATCAGCAACAATTCTTTTCAGCATCATATCTTTTCAGCAACTCAGCATTATATTGGCAATAGGTACATCAGATCTTAAAAGTTTCATACTATTCTCATCACTTCCAGGTGTGTTAACTCCTGTGAGAGGTGAATCATTGAAAATTTAATGGATTTTGATGTCTCTTTACCAAAGCCATTAACTCTGGAGTAGCCAATGTTTAGATTTAGGAAAAACCATGGTACATTGATAACCATATGATTTTTAGCAAATCATCAGCTATCAACGGATTTGAGTAGTCTTTACCAAATAGCCGTTTGCTTTTGGACTAGCTAGTTCTTTTAGTACAATCACTACCATGGTGAACTAATTACCATATAATGGTTTTCCACAGCCTTTACCACAAAGCCATTATCTTGTGGGCTAGCCAACTCTTCACTAATATAGATACGGTGAGTTGAAAACCATACAATTTTTAGTAAATTGTCAACTAAAAACAGATTTGATAATCACATCAGAGCCGTATCCTCATGATGAGTCAAACTCTTTCTTGTTCATTAAACATGGTGAGTTGATTACCATTTGTTGTGTAGTACAAGTACTAACACCATGCTGTTGCTTTCAAAATGTTTTTGTTGCTGTTTAATCTTTGTGCTTCAAAATGTTTTTGCACTTATAAAAAATTACTGACTTTATCAAAAGACTTTACTGGTTTCATGCTGCAAGCAGTACTTTGAGAAAGTACTGTTTGACTAGCAGTACTTTGAAGAAAGTACTTATTTTTCAAAAGATTTATATAATAATTAAACCATACCAGTAGTTATGCATTAATCTTCAGATTCAGTTGTCCACTTGATGAATAATTTTATGACCATCAATGCTACTTCATTCTCTTGTTCCACTTCCATGCCATGCTCTAGCATCCTGATCATCAGATCTCTTGTGAGTGGATATCTCTGTTCTGCTAGCATATGAATCATAGTGCCATCTTCTAACTCCAAAACATGTATTCCAACTGATTCAAAGAATCTCCATATGTTAATCTCCCAGTTGTCTTGATTTTCCCACAAAGTACTGTCCTTTGTTTCCTCTGTCTCCCAGATTGTTGTGAGATCTCCTAACAATATCAAACCTACTCCTTGTGGTGGAATATACTCAAAATAAGTTTGCACTTGGAGATATAACTGAAGCATATCATCTCTGTCAATCAGATGTAGTATATCCCATAATGAATTGAACACTCTAAAACTTCCATCTTGTCTATGAAAGATCAGATAATCTCCTTCTTGTGATTCTACAACTGAAAAAGTAGATATCTTGGACTTCTTATCAGTATCTTCTTTCAATTTTGGATGTTCAAAGTCAACAACTCTAAGATAATTCCTTAGCTCATCAACTGTATCTGTTCTTAATTCAAATGCTTCCTTGAACTTCTTTGATGGCTGTTCATCAGTAGTTCTTTTCCTCTTTGAGCTTCTTGTAACAGCTCTTTCCTTTCTTTTATCTTCAAGCTCCTTATCTTCAAAAGAAATAATGCTTGCAAGATCCTTTTCTATAGCTTCTCTAACAGCATCATACAGATCCTTCATCTCTGTATATGTCAATCTGACTAAACCTGTATATCCTTGACCTTTCAGATAAGCCATCATATCATTCCTTTCTCTAGCTTTACTAATTGGCCTTTGTGATTGAACAATCTTCCTTGATTCTTCAGCATCTATTTCTGCTTGCAATATTCTAGCTGCTTCCTCATTTTTGGCAATCTGAATTTGTCTTAACTGTGCCAATGTCATCTTCTTCTTCTTCTTTTCTACCAAGATCCCTTTACCTTTATCTTTTGGATCTATCTCTTGTGTAGGTTGAGAAGAAGTATGATGTTGTTGTTCAACCTCATGAATACTGATGCCTCTTTGACTTGACATATTAAGCATAATATCAGCAATTGTTTCATCATCACTGTTAGTATGAGCTATAACATCTTCTTCCTGAGCTGGTTTAGAAGGGCCAACTTCCTCTTGAACTTGACTTGAAGGACCAATATCTTCTTCAAAATCCAAAGTTCTAGGTGTAATAGTAAATTGCCTCTCAGTACCTTGTTGAGCAGTACTTTCAGCTTCAGCTCCTTCCAAATTTACTTCCTCAGTATCACCACTTCTTACTTCAACAGCAGCTTCTTCCAAATTGATTTGCTCTGTTTCATCACTCTTCCTCTCAGCAGTATATTGAGGAATATTTTCAGGTGGTGTCCTCTGAGTATCATCCATAAATCCAGCATCTTGTTCAAAACCAGTAGCTTGTTCAAAACCAGCATCTTCATTCAAATTCTCTAAATTCCTCCCCAATTGGAATGAAGAGTGCTTCTTTGGCTTTTTCTTCTTTGACTGAGAAGACTTCTTAGGTTTCTGACCACTCTGCTTCTGAGACTTTACCCATAATCGATGGTGTTGAACTAGTGGCCAAACAAACTTCTTCAATCTTTGAAACTTAGTCTTTAATTTGACTATCTTAGCAGCTTGAGCCTCACTCTCCTTTTTCAGCCTCCTTAACTCCCTTGTTAAAGCATAATTATCCAACTCTGCCTCTTCTTGGTCTGACTCCTCATGAGTAGGAATGTCCATAGGAGCAGTATCTTCCCGAGTAGCAGAATGTGGAGAAGCAGTATGTTGAGAAGCAGTAGGTTGAGGAATACTAACTTCTCTTGAAACTGGAGACTCTTGGCTTGCTGATTCAGAATTTGCTTCTTGCTCTTGCTCTTGCTCTGCATCTCTAACAACTTGTGCAACTCCCAATATATGAGCAGTCAAAGGTGTGTTGGTTCCAGAAAACTTGACACTTTGTTTAGATAGAAAAGTAAACACCTTTGGTGGAAGTTTGACAGTGGGTAAAAAACTTTGAGGTTTAGGGACATCCTCAAGTTGATTGTTCAAGAATAACTGAACAAACCTTGGATACATTAAGAATGGCGAACCATTAGCAATATGTGTAAGCATACCATCAAGAATTAGTCGTGAAAAGTTGAATCTTTGATCGGTAGCCAAACCCACTAAAGCAGATGCAATATTTTGACCAAATTGATCAAAAGAAGTACTCTTGGGACTTAAACAATGAAGTAAGACGTGAATGAGGTACTTCCAATGAGAACAAAACAAAGGCTTCTGAAAAGTAAGTTTCGTCAAATCTCCTTCATAACCTATATCACTTAAAGTGTCCCAAAGCACTTGTTTGTCAAAACGAACAGCCCCTCCTTCATCATTAAACATCAAAACATCCCTAACCGTGGCTTCAGAAATTCGAATAGTTCGTCCAGCAACCGTAGCCCTAATCAACGAGTCATCTTCAATCGTTGCAGTAGCCCAAAATTCTTGTATCCAGGGACCAATAACATCAGGGTCAACTAAAATAGAGTAGTTGATGGAAGACCCAGTTAAGAAATCAATGATCGCATGAAAATCAACATTATCCCTTGTCTTGTCCAAATTAGCGATCATGTTGTGTTTGCTAATTGTTACTCGATTAGCCATGATGAGTCTTAGAAAGGGATTCGCTTTGAATGTGTGTTTCGTTAAAAGATTGTGGTGGAAAAGCGAATGAGGGATCTCAAATAAGGTAAAAGGCGGGGAAATAGGGAGAGTTTCTTTAAATAGGATGGAAACAAATCAAACTCAAAATAATAAAGTTACCGTTTGGATTAACTTATTATCTCCGCCGTAAGGAATTAATTAACCGTAGCCTCACATTTTTTTTTGACCGTTGGAACAGTACGTCCACGTAAGCAGTACGTTGAAGCAGTACGTTGCTGAGTCAGTACCTTAAGCAGCAAAGCAGTACGTTCCATCTTCTTATCCACAATCAACACTTCAAACTTAAACCAAGAACTTGTAAATGGCTCATGCTTAAGTTCTAACTAATAGCTATGTTGCCTCCCCTCAAATACAACATATAGGCTAAACTAAACTACTAAAAACCAATACTTTCATTAAGAACTAAAAGAAAGTATACTAACTAATACTAAAGCCTCCCCTCAAATGTAGCCTAGTAGGTAATCATCCCAATGCTCACAACTAAGTTGGTGTATCTTGAAACATCAAAGCCCTTAGTGAGTAGATCAGCTACATTATCATCTGTGTGAACCTTAACCACATTTATAAGCCTGTGCTCATAACAATCCCGAATAAAGTGATGCCTAATCTGAATATGCTTGGTCTTGGAGTGATAAACTGGATTCTTCACAATACAGATGGTACTCTCATTATCAATGTTGATAGGAGTATTTTTGAAGTTGAATCCATAATCCAAGAGTTGATTTTGCATCCACAAAACTTGTCCACAACAGCTTGCAGCAGCAACATATTCTGCTTCAGTAGAGGAGGTTTCAGCAATTGTTTGCTTTTTACATTGCCAGGAGACTAATCTTCTTCCAAGATATTGACATCCTCCTGAGGTTGATCTTCTATCATAGTTATCTCCTGCATAGTCACTATCTGAAAAAGCTTCCAAGTGAAAAGGTGACTCCTTAGGATACCATAATCCTAACTTTGGTTGATGCTTGAGATATCGAAAAATCCTCTTGACTGCATACATATGTGAAACCTTGGGTGTAACCTGATATCTTGCACACAAACATACAGCAAACATGATGTCAGGTCTTGATGCAGTTAAATACATAAGACAACCAATCATTGATCTATAAAGCTTGACATCCACAGCTTGTCCATCTTCATCCTTGCCTAAGGGTTTATTGTTATCAATGGGTGTGGTGGCAGGCCTGAGATTTGGAAGGTCAAATCTTTTAAGTATGTCTGCAACATACTTTTCTTGGTTAATGAAGATTCCATCTCTTGTTTGTCTAACTTGAAGCCCCAAAAAGAAAGTTAATTCTCCCATAGAACTCATTTGAAACTCCTTCTGCATAAGATCTTCAAATTCTTTCACCATAGACTTCTTTGTGGCTCCAAATATAATATCATCCACATATACTTGGACTAACATAATGTCTTTCTTATCCCTTTTGATAAACAAAGTCTTATCAATTGCTCCTCTCCTATAACCATGTTGTAATAGAAAATTTGAGAGTCTCTCATACCAAGCTCTGGGAGCTTGATGAAGGCCATACAGTGCCTTGATCACCTTGTAGACTTTGTTTGGATGTGCAGGATCTTCAAAACCAGGAGGTTGTTTAACATAAACTTCCTCAGAAATTGTGCCATAAAGAAAAGCACTTTTCACATCCATTTGGTAGACAGGAAATCCCATATATGATGCAAAGGCAAGAAATAACCTTATTGCCACTATCCTTGCAACAGGAGCAAACACTTCATCATAATCCACTCCTTCTTCTTGGCGATATCCTTGTGCAACCAATCTAGCTTTATTTTTGATAACATTCCCTCTTTCATCTCTTTTGATTCTGAAAACCCATCTTGTACCAATGACTCTTTTGCCATCTGGTAAATCACATAATACCCAGACTTCTTGAAGCTTGAATTGTAGAAGCTCCTCTTGCATGGCTTCAACCCAACTTTCATCAGCTAAAGCTTGAGCTACCTTCTTGGGTTCTTCTTGAGATAGAAAGCAAGCAAACAGGCATGTTTGTTGATCCTTGTGATTCATCCTGTTTTGTTTGTAAACAAAGCTAAGTAAAGCAGTATGTTGCTTAGAAAGACCTTTAACTTTGTTCCTTGTAACCACTCCTGAAGAGGGTGATCCAATAATGTTACTTTGAGGATGAGCTTTATGAACTCTTAATGTAGGAGTTGGTGGTACTGGAAGATCAGACTCCAAGTTAGTAAAATCAATCCCTTCATTGGAGAAAATACCTTCTTGATTAAGCTCATTATCAATTTCTTCTAAACCAGGAATGTTAGCATTATCTAAATCATCATCATCAACATTGGAATCATCAGCATTGTTCCAATTTGATTGTTCTAACACACCAGAAGTACTGTGAAAAAGATCATCAGTACTTTGATCAAAAGTACTGTGGACAGTATCTTGAAATTTACTCTTTTTCTTTGCAGCTTCATAAGCCTTCCTTTGTTCATCTTCATAGGATTGTGCTATAGTTTCTTGAAAAAGCATCCTATTAAGTTCATCTTGTATGGCTTGATCTTCATCAGATACTGTATTAGTTGGTTGAGCAGTACTTTGTTCCTCATCAGTAACTTCAGGTTCTTTGTCAGGAACATCTTCTGGTGTAACATTGACTCCATGAACAATGTACTGTGAATCATCTTCTTTGTGATTAGCCTGATTCTCTTCTCTAACAGGAACATAATTCATAGATGGAGTGAACTTGAGATCAAGATCAAACATCCAATCAGGACCTTTACCTTTCTGAGTTTCCTTATCTTCCAAAAATTCAACATGAAGACAATCTTGTACCTTTTTGGTATTCCTGTTATAAACTCTAAAACCTTTGCTATTTGTACAATAACCCAATAGATATCCTTCATCTGACTTACCATCAAATTTTCCCAGAGAGTCAATGGTATTAAGAATAGTCAGAGAACAGCCAAAAGGTTTTAGAAAACGAATGTTTGGTTTCTTTCCCATTAGTAACTCATAAGGTGTCTTCATCTGAGGTTTAGTTACTGAAACTCTATTTAACACATAGCAAGCAGTACTTATGGCTTCAGCCCAAAAGAGAATAGGTAATTGGGAATCTGCAAGCATTGTTCTAGCTGCTTCTATCAAAGTCCTGTTCTTTCTTTCTGCAACACCATTCTGCTGTGGTGTTCTAGCAATGCTAAACTCTCTCTTGATCCCTTTCTTGGCACAGAATTCATCCATATGCTTGTTCTTGAATTCTGTTCCATTATCACATCTAATACCTCTTACTTTGAGTCTCAATTGATTTTCAAGGGCTACTATCAGGTCATGGATAGCATCAAAGGTTTCATCTTTGAATCCCAAGAAAAAGACCCAACTAAATCTGCTACAATCATCTGTCACAACCAAGCAGTACTTCTTCTTGTTTAAACTCTCTACTGAAACTGGTCCAAACAGATCCATGTGTAGCAACTCCAAAGGTTCTCTAATATCTCTTTCCCTAAGCTTCTTACATGAAGCTTTATGTTGTTTACCCTTCTTGCAAGCCAAACATGAATGATCAGTCTTGAATGTTTTGGAAGGTAAACCTCTAACTAAATTTCCTTTGACCAGCTTGTTGATGTTCTTAAAATTAACATGACCTAGTCTTCTGTGCCACAAATGTGCTTCTTCCAATGATGCCTTTGCTACTAAACATGTTGCCCTTCCAGCAGAATTGAAACTCTTTAAGTCTAAACTGTACACATCATTGGTTCTTGGTACTCTCAATGTTACCAAGTGATCATCAACAAATTTGAACTCAGGGGAGAGAATGAGACATTCTGTATCAGTGAACAGAATTGGGTTCTTCTTGTCACAAATTTGAGATACTGAAAAAAGATTGAACTTGAGCTCCTTCACATATCTAACATTCTCAAAATCAATACATCCAGCCTTGATTGTTCCTTTGCCAGTGATTCTCCCTCCATCAGGATCATTACCAAATGCAACTCTTCCTCCATAATATGCCTTAAAATCTGACAGGATCTCCTTGTCCCCTGTCATGCTGCCAGAGCAACCACTATCAACAATAATATGATCTTTAAGCTCCTCCTCTGGGTTGCCCTGCACAGTAAAGAAAAGGGTTAATTTCTTTTAGGAACCCAAGCCATTACTGACTTGTGTTCCCCTTATGGAGTGACATACTTGAATTCCTTCAGTATGTAATCTCCACTGGTTTTAAAGGCATGGTCAATGATTATTTGAGTTGGTCCCATGTCCTGTGTTGTATTATCAACAACACTCCCTGTTTCACCCTTATCTGATGAAAGTACTGCTTGTTCCCCATCAGTACTTTCTTTCTTAACCCAATTTCGTTTGACCTTAGGTTTCTCTGATCTAGGTATTCTGCTTGAGGTGTAAGACCTTTTATATGAATTAAATCTCTTAGGTCTTCTATGTGAAAAAGTGTTAGCAGTACCATGATTGGGTGAAAACTTATCAGTCCTTTGAGAATGTACTTCTGGAGACTTATCAGTATGTGAATGTTCTGGTGGTTTGGAAAACATTCTTTTCTGGTGAGGGTGCCTATAGTCTTTAGAGAAATTACTATGGTTGACCCTATTTGAGTGATTCCAAACTGGTCTAGTCTCTCTTGGCTTATGGGTGGCAGGTCTATTCTTTGGGAACTGACTTAAATATTCTGAGTGTAAGTCACAGTGCTTAATCAAATGATCAGGACTATAGCACACATAACATAATTTTCTCTCCATATTCCCAAATCCTCTTCTATGATTAAAAGGTTTCCTATAGTGAGCAGTATTTTGAAAAGTTCCTCTTGGAGGTACTGCTGAATGTCCAGCAGTACTTTGAAAAGTTTTTGGAAGTACTGCTTGTTTTTGAAAGGCTGTAGGAAACTTTTGATCATTACCCCTTTGAAAATCATTCTTAGGTTTCTCAGAACTAAATTGACCAGTAAGCTTCTTCCTAAACTCTAGGTTGTCTACACCATAACGAGAAACATCTGTCCTAAGTGGTTGAAACTGACCAGTGGGTGGAGGAACTGAGTGGTACTCCTTATCTGTCTTAAACTCAGGAGGTGTTTCACTAATTGGTTCTTCATTCCTAGATGTGTTTTCTTCTGAGCTTGTAAGGTCATCATCACTAGGTGGAATCTCTTCCTTATCACTAGGTGGGGTCTCTTCCTTATCACTAGGTGAGGTCTCATCTGAACTACTATCTTCACCATAACCTAGTCCATCTCTACTGTTTATGACTCTTTGTTTTTCAACAAATTGAACATGTGATAGACCAGCCTGTTTAATACTACCAAGTTTTTCTAACAAAGCATCTCTTTCCTTAGTAATCTTTTCTAATTCAGACACCTTACATCCTAACTTCCATTCACTTAATTTCAATTGGTAATCTTGTTGCTCATATTTTTCTGCCCAAGCCATTTCATTATTTTCATGTGTTAATATTTTGGCTTCCATTGACTCTAAAGTTAATTAATAACCAGCTACCTCAGACCTAGCTGTTCTACAATTATCTCTTTCAGTCACATATTCTTTAAGCAACTTTTGATAAACATCATTACACTTAGAGCATACCTCAGAGACATTGGATGAACTTGGTGAAGTAGCTATCATAGCAATCTGAACAGGTTCATCTTCATCCTCCATGCTCCAGTCAAAGCTTCCAAGACCATCTCTTGATTCCAAAGCAGCATATCCTGGTTCCTCATCAAAAGTTGTGCCCCAATCAAACTCTTCCATTGCAACCATAGAATAGGTTACAGGTTCATCATCAAATTCAGCACTCCAGTCAATCTCTGCTAGATTTTCTTGGGCCACCAAAGCTTTTGGTTGTGATTCAGTAATAGGAACCTCCTTTCTTTCAACCTTGGGTTGTTCAACCATCCTGTTTGCCTGATATTTTGCAAACTTGCATTCCCTTGCAAAGTGTCCAAGCTTTTGACAATTGAAACATTCAATCTTGGATTTGTCAAAAGTTATACCTTGTTTGGCTTTGAAATCAATTCCCCTTCCTGTGTTGTTCATGAACTTCTTGATCCTTGCAGTGATCATAGCTACTTGCCATCTTATGTCAATCTCCTCTAAAGCATCTTCTTCAATCTGCAACAAGTCTTCTTGATAGGTAACAGGTAAAGTAGCTTGTTGGGCAAAGAAGGAACATACAACATCATCAGAGTTGGTGTTGTTTGTTGGTGATGGGTTGGGGGTAGTTGTGGTTGTGCAAACATGCTGTGTATCACCAACAGTACTTTGAGAAGGATAAGCAGTACTTTTAGTGGAAGTACTGCTTCTGTTTTCAGAAGATACAAAAGCTATGTTGTGAGTTTTCTGAGAACTATGACCATTCATCTCTTGCTCGTACACTTTTAAATTGTTGTAGAGATCATCAAAGTCCATAGACTCCAATCCAGGTTGTCCTCTAATCATAGTAGCAACCACATGCCAGACAGATGGCAAACTTCTTAAGAACTTCAAATTTGCATCTTCAACAGATACCTCTGCTCCATACAGTTCTAGCATACTAAGTAGATTTTGGAATCTGTCATAGGCAGCATCAAGACCTTCTCTGTCACCAACAGTGAAAGTTTCAAACTGCTGCTTCAATAAGTTTCTATGCATCTTCTTTGAAGCATCATTACCTCCAAATCTTGTTTTGATCGCAGCCCACAATTGCTTTGCATCCTTAGCATCATGGAACTTCAGTAGGTGACCATCAGGAATAGCAGACAACAGTATGTTGAGAGCCTTATCTTGATTTCTCTTTGTAGCTGCTGGCAAGGTTGGTTGAGGTGGTTTGGGTTGTCCTTCAACTTGTAAAGGTTCGTCAAGAACAACATTACCATTGACAATTACATCCCATAGAGCATGGTCAGTAATAGCAAGGTACTGCCTCATCTTCATGCTCCAGAGATCATATTCTCCCTTCTTGATGATAGGAATTCTGAGTGAGGTGATGGATGGGATAGGTGCAGCTTCAGTCGACATCGTTGAGGGTTTGTTGATAAATCGGTTTTAAGGGTTTCTTCTTAATCAGAGTCTCCACACAAGCTCTGATACCACTTGTTGGATCGATATACTCTGACCAAACTAACTTGTAGCTTGTCTACGGTTTAACAACTTTGAATGAATTCAAAACTATTAATAATGAAACACTGATATACTTTGCTAAGTATGCGGAATCTACTTCAACAAAGCTAAGAAGAATTAATAAACAACTTCGAATATTATTAAAACCTTGAACCTGCTTTCTTACACAGATTCACTAACAAACTCTAATCACTAATACTTCTAACAAGCTTCTTCGTGTAAACTTGTCTCTCTAAAATCTTATCTAATCGTATATCTCTAATGTCAACCTAGGGATCCTTTTATAGGCACAAGGAAAACCCTAGTCGGTTTACAATACTTGAACGACAAGTAATTCTAATTATAACTCTAATCTAATACGAACATTCTAGAATTACACATTAGTCCTTAAACAATTTGCATAGCAGTCCTTCAACGAGCAGCAGTACTTTGACTTGATTAGCAGTACTTTGACTTTCAGCAGTACTTTAACTTTATAGCCTAACAAGTAGCGGCTATTGAAGAGTCCAAGGATCTCTCAAGCATGACCCTAGATGAGCTCATAGGAAACCTAAAAGTTCACAAAATGATCATGGAAAAAGACTCAGAAATTGTCAAAGGCAAAAAGGAGAAGACAAAGTCCATTGCCTTAAAAGCCAAAGCCGAGTCAAGTGATGATGAATCTTGTTCTGATAGTGATGATGAAGAGTATGCCATGGCCGTGAGAGATTTCAAGAAATTCTTTAGGAGACGAGGAATGTTTGTAAAACCACCTCGTGATGAAAAGAAATCTCTTCGGAAAGACCGTGACGAAAGAAAAGGTAAAGTTGATAGGAAATGCTATAGGTGTGGTGACTCAGGTCACTTAATAGGTGAATGTCCAAAGCCTCCAAAGAACAAGTCTCAAAGAGCCTATGTTAGTGGAGCTTGGAGCGATAGTGAAGGAGATGATGATGATGAGCCTAAAAACAATGAAATTGCACTCATGGCTCACGAAACAGAAGAGGTACACTCTGATTCATACTCCTCTATAGATGACGAAACATTAGAAGTAGAATACAATAAACTATGTGACGTCACATTAAAAATCATAAACAAAAACAAATTTTTGAAAACAAGGACAACACTTTTAGAAAATGAATTGTTTTGGCTTAAGGAAAAAGCAATGAGAATAGAGAAAGGTAAAAGTAGTAAAGAAACATGTGTTTCATGTCAAGAACTAAAACTGGAATTAGAAACCTTAAGATCCACACAGGAAGACTTAATCAAACAAAATTCTAAGTTTAAAAAGTTTGATAAGAACATAAGTTGCGCAGATGAAATAATGAAAATGCAAAAACTACCTCATGATAAAACTGGACTAGGATTTATGAAACTAGGAACTTTAAGTGATTTCAAGAAACAAACTGTGAATGAAACTGTTTCAACCAAGCTGGACACCCACGGATCCGACGGATCCAAAAATTTGGATCCGCCAGTTGTACCCAAGGGATCCGCGGGTACAGAGGATGAATAGAAGGTTGAAAAAGTGGACCGTTCCGAATTCGTTAAAGTTACTAGAAAACCTACCACCAATATAACCAATAATAAACACAAACCAGCAGTGTCATTAGGAAAAGGTCAAGTTAAAAATGAATATAGAGTCAAGACTGTTCAACACAGACCTCAAATAAGTTTTCCCAAACACCCCTTTCCTAAGAGTATAGTTAATCCACAACATGCTTATCAAAATAATTGGAACCAAATCATGCCTAGAAATTTTCATGGTCCTAATTACATGCCATGGAGCAATTGTCCATCATTTCCATACATGAACCATGAGAATGCCATGTTTAACCCAAACGGACCCATGAGATATTGGGGACCAAATGCATGAGTCTCTTTTGACTTAGGTATGCTTGAAAGTTGATCTTGAACCTGATGAATGGATCAAAGATAGTGGGTGCTCAAGACACATGACGGGAAACAAAAACCTTTTCTCAACCTACCAAGTGTACGACGGAGGTAATGTCACATTCGGTAGCAAGCTTAAAAGTAAAAGCATCGGAAAAGGTACAATCTCTCATGACTCTCTCTCTATTGATGATGTTGCTCATGTAGATAATTTAGGATTTAACCTGCTTAGTATAAGTCAACTATGTCGCAAAAAGTATAACGTCCTTTTCAGTGAAAATGGAAGTAAAATACTTAAAAATGGCATAACCGTAGGAAAAGGTGTTTTAAAGAACAACGTCTATGTTATGAAGTTAGATAAAACACCTAAAGATAAGCTATGTCTTACCTCTTTGGACAAAAACTCAACTCTATGGCATCGACGCTTAGGTCACGCCAACATGAGGCTTATTCAATCTTTATCTTCAAAAGAACTCGTTAGGAATCTACCCAAGTTGAAATATGACCAACACTTTTGTGATGCTTGCAAAATTGGAAAACAAGTACATAATAGCCATAAGGCTAAAAATATGGTATCTGCATCTAGGTGCCTTGAATTATTACATATGGATTTGTTTGGCCCGTCGGCTATACAAAGTTATGGAGGAAATTTTTACACTCTAGTCATAGTAGACGATTACTCTAGATATAAATGGACAAAATTTTTGAAAACCAAAAATGAGGCATTCGATAAATTTGAAACTCTGAGTAAAATAATCCAAAATCAAGTAGGAAACAAAATAGTAACTATAAGAACTGACCATGGTAGAGAATTTGACAACGAAACTCAATTTGGAGCTTTTTGTGATGCTAATGGTATTACACATAATTTCTCAGCTCCTCGAACACCTCAATCTAATGGTGTAGTAGAACGTAAAAATAGAACAATTCAAGAAATGAGTAGAACCATGTTAAATGAACAAAACATACCACAAAAATTCTGGTGTCACGCCGTAGATACATCAACCTATATTTTGAATCGTGTGTTAATAAGACCATTTCTTAATAAAACACCATATGAACTTTACAGAGGGAAAAAGCCCACATTAGGATACTTTAAAGTTTTCGGAAGCAAATGTTTTATCTTAAACACAAAAGGTTATCTCACCAAATTCGACCCAAAGTCGTATGAAGGTGTTTTTCTTGGTTATTCACAAAATAGTAAAGCGTATATTGTTTTGAATAAAGAAACCTTAAGAGTCGAGGAATTGTTGAACATAACATTCGACGAAAGTCCACCTCCTCCTAAGACATCACCTTTGGTAGATGATGACTTAGTCGAAAGTTAAATGGTCCAAAACAATGAAAATATTGAAAGTGACAAGGAAATAGAACCGGCTAAAAGGGAAATAACTAACATTAAAGAAACCAAAAGTCATCCATTAGAAAACGTCACCGGTAAAATAAATGAAAGAACATTAAGGTCCAAGGCTCAAAATGAAAGCAATTTCTTTTGCTTTGTATCAACAATTGAACCTAAAAATGTAAACGAAGCTATAAACGATGAATCTTGGGTTATAGCCATGCAAGAAGAATTAAATCAATTCATTAGAAATGACGTTTGGACTTTAGTTCCACAACCTAAAAATCAAACCATAATCGGGACAAAATGGGTATTTAGAAATAAAATGGATGAAAATGGCGTAGTATCTAGAAATAAAGCTAGGCTAGTAGCTCAAGGGTACAATCAACAAGAAGGTATAGATTATGATGAAACTTTCGCACCAGTAGCTAGACTTGAATCTATTAGAATACTACTTGCTTATGCGTGTGCACATGATTTTAAATTATATCAAATGGATGTAAAAAGTGCATTTTTAAACGGGTTTATAAATGAAGAAGTATATGTTGCACAACCTCCCGGCTTTGCCCATTTTGAATATCCAAATCATGTTTACAAACTTAAGAAAGCTTTATACGGACTTAAGCAAGCACCAAAAGCTTGGTATGATCGACTTAAGACCTTCCTAGTTGACCACAAGTACAACATGGGCCTAGTAGACAATACTCTCTTTACCAAGAAAAAGGGATCACATATCATCATCGTCCAGATATATGTGGATGACATTATATTCGGTTCAACTTGTCAAGAATTATGCAATGACTTCTCAAAAATCATGCATGACGAGTTTGAAATGAGTATGATGGGGGAACTAAACTTTTTATTAGGTCTCCAAATAAAACAATTAGAAGATGAGATATTCTTCAACCAATCAAAGTATATCAAAGATATGCTTAAAAAGTTTGGTCTTAAAGACTCAAAACCCATGAAAACACCAATGTCCTCCGAAACCAAACTCACTAAGGATAAAGAAAATGAATCCATAGATAGCACTAAATATAGAGGAATGATTGGTAGTTTACTCTATCTTACGGCTAGTAGGCCGGATATTATGTTTAGTGTGTGTTTATGTGCACGTTTTCAAGAAGATCCTAAAGTATCCCATCTTGAATCCGTTAAACGGATATTTAGATACGTCAAGGGCACTACACATTTAGGATTATGGTATCCCAAAGGAACGGGTGTAGAAACCATAGTGTATGCCGACTAAGACCATGCCGGTGACTATGTTGATAGAAAAAGTACTAGTGGTATTTGTACTTTTGTAGGACATTGTCTCACTTCATGGTTCGCTAAGAAACAAACAACCCTCACAATCTCAACAACAGAGGCAGAGTATGTGTCTGCAGGAAAAGCGTGTCAACAAGCACTATGGATGAAACACGCTCTCGTCGATTATGGAATTGAACTCAACGACATTCCCATTCTCTGCGACAACAAAGAAGCAATTGATCTAAGCAAAAATCCAATCCAACATGCTAGAACTAAACACATTGAAATACGCAATCACTTTCTACGAGACAATGTTAAGAATGGAAACATCTCCATTGAGAAAGTTTCCTCAGAGGACAACATTGCGGACATTCTCACAAAACCCCTCAAACGAGAACCTTTCAACTATCTTAGACTAGGATTAGGGTTAATGGAACCTAGTGAATAGATAAAACGTTAGTTTAAATGATAGCTTAGCCAAACACAACAAAATAAGGTTTCTGATCCCGCGGATCCAAACCATAACAAAGATGGAACCTTTGTTAAGGATCCGCCGGATCCGTAGCATGTACAGCTCAATATATAATTTTATATACAACACCAAGTACTATTCATCACCACTCTAAATCATATCACCCTACTATATCCGACCCATACTCAATCACCATCATAATTTTGGCCACTTTCTTCCACAAATCTGTGCTTCTAACACCACTGTAAGTATACTTATCATATTTATACTCCTGATCTGCGTCTAGGATTTCTATTTCATGCACAAAACTAAAAACTTGGGGTATATGCATAATGCTTGAAAAATCATGAAACATATTTACTGAATTATACTTAAAAACATGTTTTTCATAGTTAGGAATTGCATCTTATAGCACATTACCTTTATTGATCAAAAACCCCATGAAATTTTCATTTTGCTAAAACCTTCTCACGACTAGGTAAAATGGCTTTTGAACATTGTTCATACAAATACAAAAACGTTGGCTTTTAAACATCACTTGCATAATGTCTCTTGAATGCTAAAGGGAATACATAACTAATATGTATTTTCGGGTACATTCAAACGTAGCTACATTGAATTTGGAGCGTTTGGGTTATCTCTTGTTTTTTTAACAAAACTTGCATATATTTAATTTTCGTACATCAAAAAGAGTCGAGATAACCGCACCTCCACATTGTCCCCATGTAGGCACACACTAGAAATTTTTACTTAGATTAAGTTTTACTAAAAAATTATTATTTCATGTTTAGGACAATCATGCCTCCCGCAACCAACTATGATCACAAACGTACCACTCAATATCTTCCAAAAGTCCACAAAACCAAAGGTTTAACTGAAGCCCAAGTGAATATCTTTAAAGCCTTAGAGAAAAAGTATGTCCATGAGGGTAGAGTCGTAGATCCCTCATTCTATGAAGGAACAAATCTTAGGGAACAACTAGCCGGAATTCATTTTGATTCTCTTCTAGACATCGATGAAAAAATTGTCCCTTGGTTCTTGCTTGAGTTCTATGCTAGTATCGAGTTAAGTACTAATGACCAAGGTTTCATAAACCTTCACTTTGTTGCTAATGGTAACCAACTCAACATCCCTCTTGATCAATTTGGAGAAGTCATAGGAGTTCCAAGTCATGGAACAAGTATCTATTCGGACAAATGGTCCCTAACAGTCTTAGAATCCAATCTCGAAAGGACGGCACCATATGCTACTCCTGTCGCATCAAAAGAAGTGATTAGGGAACATCTCTTCATTCCTAGGAACAACCCCACAAGGATGTTTCGTGGGCGTGAAGTGGCTAGAGATCCATTTGCCATGGAACTAAATGAGCTTAAGCCCCAATTCAAGAAAATGGAAGAGGTTTTAAGGGCCAATGTCATGTGCACAGTAGGAAACCGTGATCACATCAATGCTTGTCTTTGCCACATGATGTACAACATCTCAACTCGTCAACCTTTCAATCTTGCTTACTACATTGCCAAGAGAATGGCAGATATCCCGGTCCAAGGCAAAGTGGCATTGCCTTATGGAATGCTCTTGACTCGACTCTATAGAGCCTTTGCACCCATCCCTAGAAATGCTTTAGGATTTGTGCCCGACTATGAGGAGATCCAACACACCTTTGTTCCCTTAAGCGACTTTAGGGTAGCGGTTGATAAAGGTAAACGTCCTCGTGCTCCAACTTCATCTTCATCATCATCAATGAGTGACGATGATGGATTACCAAACTCTAGGATTCCTCCTCCGGAGTACTTGCTTCAACTACCACCAATTGTAAATGAATCTGAGGAATTCAAGCAAACAAAGGGTATGATGAAGAATCTCGGGCGTTGGATAATGAAGGTGCACAAGGGTCTCAAGAAATTGAAGAAAAAGTTGAGTTGAAGGAGTGTTTGGAGTTGAACTATTCTAGACAATGTGTTGTTAAACTTGTTTGTGTCTTAACTTGATTTGATGATACTAGTTATGTATGTGTTCTAACTGACAATTGCAGGTCGATAACCCTCGGGGATATCAATTTTCCGAGTTTAAGCCACTGTTTGGCTTAACTCTACTTATGGTAAGTTCTTAATAACGGATTAAACTATGTGTATATGTGTGTTAGTTACTACATATTTAGTTGTTTTACATTACATACTAGATGATAGATATGCTCCAGGAGAATTTTTGGGTTTTCGTCGAAAAACGCGAAATTTGACATATGTTCTGTTTACTTTTAGTATTTGGGGGACGGATCCGGCGGATCCCAAAATTTGGATCCGCCAGGTGTTATTGTTGGTTCCGCCATCCGTCAAACTACGGATTTGGCGGTTCCAATAATTTGGATCCGTATTTGATCCCATTTGGATCCGCAGGTTACTCAGTATAATTCTTAAAACTTTTTCGCCTCATCCCGATTCCTAGATCTTAGTTTCTAGTTCTGTTTAGAATCATTCACTGATCATAAAACATCTTAGAAGGATTTAGGAACTCTTAGAAACTTAGGAAGAAAATTTGCCACCAAAATTTGAATTTTTGAATTTTTGGTGTAAGTTACCAAACTGATACAAAGAAGGAACCCTTTTTAGGGATCCGTGGTATCCGTAGACACATCAAATCACAAGATTTTCCACTATCCTTATGCATTTACTGCAAATCCTTGCTAGATCACTCAACCAAAACTCAATGGCTTGACTTCTTTGACATGACTTGCACAATTTTTAGTTCCAAATCATTAGGAACCAACATCTTTCATTTGATTCACATCAAATCCAAACACAAGTTTCTAAATTCCTTCTGTCTATAAATTAGTACCTAACTTGATGAAACATTCACACATTCATCTTCTTCTCTACTTGAATCCTGCACTTGTAAGTCACTAAGTCTCAATGACAAAGTCAAACAACTCCTCAACATCTAGGCCACCAAAAAGAACAGCCCGTATTAGTGTGAAACCTTGTTGTTTCATCAACATCCACAATTCATCCTCAGAAGAATCATCACCACTCAACATCTCCTCACCAATTGCTAGTGAAAATTTCCTTACTTTGTCCACTCCAACTCCCTCACATGTAGTCATACAAACACCACCTCCTACCATCACTCCTGTAGCAACCACACCACCACCCGCTCCATCACAAACGGAGAAATCTCAATCTTCACCAACTTCACCAAAACTCCAACCCATGGAACTATTTAGGACACCACCAACTTCACCTCATCCATATCTTCAAGAGTTAGAAGATCTTCCAACTAGATCAACCAATCCTCCACCAATGAACTTTGAAAACTTGGAACCAATGCTTTTTCATCCTCTCCATCCGGAGATTCATGGTCCTCTATACCGTGAAGGTCCACCACCTCAAACTCAAATTCCACCACCCTCACCAACCTCAACTCTTGTGGCCATTGAGGAGGCTATGTGGATGAATATTCCACAAACACAAGAAGAAATAAGTGAGAAACTTAACCGTCTCTACACCCTCTCGGGTATGGTGGATCACCGCCTCAATCAAGCTATGGACCTCCAAACCGTTCTCATGAACTCCATCCAAACACCCCCAATCAATGATCAAGAACAACCACCTCCACCTAACCATCAATCACCTCCACCACCACCAAACCATCAATCACCTCCACCACCACCACAACAAAATGAACCTACTTTCCCACCCGGTTTTCCTCGACACGGGTGCTCAATGTGTGAAAGGACCGCTCATCTAGCCGAGAGATCTAACATTTTGGTGCATGAGCTCCAAAATGAAATGAGGTTCATTTTGAACCACATTCTTGAGCGTTTAAACATTATCTCTCACCCACCACAATAGGACCTCTTTGATCTCCAAATAGATGTTGTGTTAGGCTTTAAATTTTTAGGATGTTGTTTTTCTTTTAATATTATTGTATCATCACCACAATGTGACTTTTTACTCACATAATTTTCTATCAATGAATGTGATGTTTTATTATGTATGAGTGATCAACTAGGTTGCATATTTGATAACTAACATTCTCTTATATAGCTTGTTTATCAATTGATCATGCTTGCATTTGGTACAAAAAGTGGTCAGACACTAACTTTGACTTTTTAAAGTCAAACCACATTAGTCATCTTGTTTGGAACATCAATTCTCATACATTGTAATCATTCATTGTGAACTAACATTTCATTTGCAGCACTTCATATCATTAACAAGTATACATTCGCACTCAAATAATGGGTTGTATACTTCGAGGGGGAGCATCACATTTTCTAACCATTTGTTTTGTAGGTTCATGCATTATAAACTTGTTACTCCATCTAGGGGGAGTATAAAACAAGGGGGAGCTTTAAAGTTCTCAAAATTACATTCCGCTACGCTACTCTTTTTGTTTCGACAAAAAGGGGGAGAAAGGGACTAAGTTTGCATACATCACAGTACATACATCTTTAAAAAAAAAATTTAAATCAACAAACTTAATCTATATTTTTAAGGACTCATGCTATGTTTACTCTCTTGCTCAAAAATATACCTTATGTTTTGTCATCAACAAAAAGGGGGAGATTGTTAATACAAATATCGTTCCAAAAATGTTATTTATATTCTTCGATCTTTACTTAGTTTTGTTAATGACAAATACAAGGCATATCTTTTAGCAAATTATAAATACTAGCTTAAGTTTCTTAAGTACACATTTTACACTTCACAAAATAACTAAGAATTACAAGTTTGCTTATTTATAACTTATTTCCTTAAAAGGAAACTTTATTTCTAAAAACATTCCATGACATCATTACATACATCACTTATGATATCTTTGTTAGATCTTGAAATATCTTGTTTAGATTTACAAGTTACATAGTTGACATTTGAGGATTTTGGAAGATTTGGTGAGATATGGAATATTTGGAAAGATACACCAAATCTCTTAGCTGTCAACTCCTACGGATCCAAGTCCAATAAAGGACGGATCCCTTTTTTGGGATCTGTGGGATCCGTGAGCTGTTGATCAGCTTGCCTATAAATAGCAAGCTGATCATTTGGCTCAATCATCACTTACATACATAATATACTCATATACATTCTGTATAGATCACACTAACATCATTTCATATTTGCATTTCACTTTGATCTTCCTTTTTGTAGAAAAGAGTTCAAGTGTACAAGGATCTACAAAACCGTAATCCTTAAGTTTCATTACTGTCACATTGTAATAGTTAGCATATATCATCATCTATCATTTGTAATCAGTGAGTGTGGTTAGTGTTTTAGTCCTCAAAACACAAAGAGTATAAGGAGTGGTTGTACCTTTGTAAAGAACCAAACGGGAGTGGTTGTACCCTTGTAAAGAACCTGGTGTTTAGCTTAGTACCGGAAAAGGAAGTAAGCGACGTGTAAAGGTTTTCTCCGCCTAGAAAAGGAGTTTGTTTCTTAGTGAAGGATAAACTCTCGAGTTAGAGGCTCGAGGAGTGGAGTAGGGCAAGGAAGAGAGTCCTTGTAGCCGAACCACTATAAACAACCGTGTTGTGTGGTCTGATCTTTCCTCTCTTTACTTTTTTTTATATTGTGTAATTATTTGATTGTGTTTTGGTTCATTGAATTCACATAAGTAACAAAAGGATTAAAATTTTAAAAACCGTAAAACTATTCAACCCCCCCTTCTAGTTTTCCACAGGTAGGTCTATTTTTTTCTCTATGGGGCTGCACATGTAACTGTCAAATCGAATGTAGCAAAATTTGTGGACAATTTCTCGTCAGTATAGGCATAGTAGTAGAATGTGTGTGACCCTATATAGGTTCACTGACCTGGCCTTTAGCAATAGGCGACAAAATCTGTAAAAATGTAACTAAGAAAGACACAATCCGCAAGGGTTAAAAGAACATATTAGACCTTATATGTGTTCACTGACCTGGGCTTTAGTGATAGACGACAAAATCTGTAAAAATATAACTAAAAAAGACACAATCCGTATGGATTAAAAGAATATATTATGTGTGTCAAAGTTGCATATAAGGTAAATGGTAATAGAATTTTATTCCGTGGTTGTATTCGGCTCGTATAAGTAAACACGAACATGAAAACAGCAAGGAACATGGATGATGTATTTGGTATGAATAAGACCTGTTTTATGACAATGTTTTCTAAAAAGTCTCTGTAGACGATATTTTTCGTTGTATTTGACGGTTTGTTAAGCTGATCTTTGATGAGGATTTTCAACCCGTCAGGAGATGTGGCTCTTGAGAGTGCTACGTATAACTGCCCATGACCAAATATAGGTTCTGGTAAGTAGACGCCTATCTTGTTCAGTGACTGGCCCTGGCTCTTGTTGATGGTCATCGCATAACATACTTTGATCAGGAACTGCTTCCTTTTAAATATAAATGGCAGGTGCTCGTCTCTGTTAAACAACATGATCCGTGGAAGAAATACTTTCTGCAACATGCGAGTGCCGGTGACAATTCTCACTTCGATCACCTTAGCAAGCATCTGTGTTACGATCATGCGCGTGCCATTACAGAGGCCCCTAGCAAAATTCAAGTTTCTGAGCAACATAACGGGTGCGCCTTTTTTCAGCTCAAGGTTATGTGGTGGAATTCCTGTGAATGAAAGCGTGTGAAAGTACTCTGGTGGATATAGTAATTCCGTGGCTCCTCCGTCGTTTTCGCGCGGTATAGCTTCGTCATTACTTCCATATACATGGCCGGTGCCAGACAACATCTGCAAAACATCTGAATTAATGGCGTCAGCGGTTTCATTTTTTGGACAAACAATGGCTCTTTCTTGCAAGGCCTCAGCAGTTGGTGATTGAAGTATGGTGTCAGGATATATAAACCGTATAAGTTCCATCCTTGCGTCATCAATATCTGGAATACAGTACATTTCAGGTATATGTATCCATGAAGTATCTTCAGGATATGATTCATCTGGTTCACCAGTAACACCGTTCCCTACGTCAACCAACCATTTGGAAAATGCTGCAGTATCATGCAATTGTTGGGGAGATGCCTGGATCCTCGTCAGTCGCATATTTTCTGTTAACAAATGAACTTTGAAGTGTTTCCAAAGATAGGATTCAGTGATACACGAAGAAATGATTTCTTGTTTCGTACCTTTTTTCTTCACCGGTAAAGTTTGTCTGAAGTCACCTCCGAGGATCACGGACTTGTTGCCAAAGACAGTCGTTGGTCTATCTAATAGATCTCACAAAGTCCGGTCAAGAGCTTCAAAACATTTACGGTCGTTCATGGGCGCCTCATCCCAAATTATCAGCTCTACCTGTATCAGTAGATCAGCCAGCTGAGTGTGTTTTTTTACGATGCACACAGTCTCATCTGTGACATCTAGGGGTAACTTAAACCTTGAATGAGCAGTACGACCTGATGGCAACAGTAGCGATGCTATTCCAGAAGAAGCCACCGCAAGAAATATCTTCCGTTGCGCTCGGAGTGCGTAAATTATACTTTTCCATACAAAAGTCTTTCCAGTCCCACCGTAACCATATACGAAAATGAGCACCTGTCTGTTATTCTGAACCCCTTCGACAATGGTGTCAAACAGTTGTCGTTGCTGAGTATTGAGATTTGGCACCAGCCGATCTCTTTCAGTGGCCATAGCTTCTGTATCATAGCTTCGTTCCTCCATGACTGTTCTATTTCGTAGAATCTCAAGCAGGCGACGCGGAGGAAGACGCATACCAAAGTCTGTAACCGATTTTCCATGAAATCTAAGAATACCTTCTAGCTCGTACAGAATCCCACTTTGCATTTCTTCATCAGTCAAGTTAACTTCAGGCATGTACAAAAGTTGCGACAACATTCTGAGTATATCATCACTCATAAGCCTCCAGTGTCTATTCCAAAGAGATATTGGATTACTAACCTCGCAGAAGATTAGAATTTGACAGAACAGTTGTCGTATTTCTGATGTTGTAGCCGTTAACGATGCCTCTAACAGAGCAAGTGACCATTCTCCTTCGCCTGTTAATAAACCCATTGCTTCACACGTTGCTCTGTTAGTTGGATAAACTCGACCTTTAACTGTACGTATAGCAGGAAACGATGCACATCCCTTTTGATGGCACAGCAAAAGCCTTTGATAAAACAAATCGCCAGTGCTGGGATGTATATACGCTAACCTACCAATCGACGGCTTGTTAAGGTTTCGTCTGGGCGACCAAAACTTTTGAAGACCATTCCAAACGAATTCGGAAGGAAAGTCTAGATATGTTAGATGGTGACCAAGTGTAGACCGAGCATTAAAATCTAACCATTGCGTAAGGGTGGTTTTCTTGTTACTCGGATTTTCGACAACAGATTCTAAACTTTCGTTTGTTCTGAAAGTTACACGCTGCATGTTCTCAAGATGAACAACTAGTACTTGCACAGCCGGATCCCTGTAATGAATATCGAATCCCAGTAACCGCCAACAGGTTTCGTGCGGGCCTACGTATCTTGCATCTAGGTAATTCTTTATTTTGTCAATTCTGATGGCAGGTGATTGGCTAGTCGAAGGTGTGTCCCCAACAGATCTTGTTATCTGCGTGACTATCCGATCCGTGCCTTTTGAAATATACTTGAATAAATACTTAATCAGCATTGTCCATTCACAATATTCCACATTGATGTGTGCATAAAACCTTATAAGAAGCAGCATGTTATATGGTACAACATAGCCTTTATCTAGCTCAATATTTTGGATAGTAGCCACATCGCCCCAAAAACGCCTCCGGTAATGCATGTACCCATTTTTGTCAGTGGATGTGGTATTGGCATATGGTTTAGGAAACCCTTTCGTGCATGCATCAGTCTCCTTCATACATGGCGCCGGTGTATTAGCCACACCACACGGCCCGTGCATCATAAGCTCGCTAACAATCCGATAACCCTCCAGATCAATGTACCTATCAGGTAGCTCAGCGGATATATACCGATCGATATCCGCATTTGTACGGACCCTCAAAGATTCTTGTATCCAGAACAACAAATGACAATGCGGTAGGCTACGTTTTTGAAATTCGACCGTGTACAAAACTGGAAAGTTAAGTGAAAAAGTAAGTCAGGTATAATGGCAAAGATTTATGTATAGGTATATGTTAATAGAAATCAGAACTTACTCGCTGCAACTGATCCAAAGGGCCTCCCATCACGGAGATACGTAATCAAAAGGTGGATTTTCTATTCGAAAACGCGGTCAATAACATCTGGTCTATCAGCAGCAGCGACGTCCGAAAACCGTTCAATATATTCTATAATCTCTGGCCATCTAACGTTGCATGTGAACGTGATGAAGAAAGAAGGGTTTCCATGAACCCGGCAAATTGCAAGTGCATCAAGATAGTTGCTGTACATATACCGTGGTCTACCAACGAATGATGCGGGAAGAATTGTTCGCATTCCTACATCAGAACCATTCCGATCACCCCGTGCAATCGCGTCATACACCCCCGAAAGATAATCATTTCTGATATCGTTTTGATGTTCCCGAATGTAATCCAATCTATACTGTTCAACACTACAATAAGCTGTAACAACATATTGCTGAAACAGCCTCCCAGATCTTGTTAGTAGATTATATTCTTCAAAACGATCATGCAACTGATACGCGTAGTACATCTTCATGGACATCTTTTTGCTCTCTTCCAAAATTTGAGTATTCGGGTTCCATAAGCGCAGACCAACGTGGAACCCATCTTCTCCAAAAATAAACAGCAACAGAAATTGAAACGACATATAGCAAGGGTGCAATTTGCTGACTCTTTGCGGTTGACCGGCATGTTTCTGAATAATGATATCGTATTCAGTTCTTGTATCGGGCCCTCCTTCGTAAATAATAGCCCCAATAGAATCCCCAGAAGGTAACTTATGCTGGCGCGAACCCTTGACCGCAAATAATTGTATCTTAAAGTTTGATCGCGATCGTTAAAATGGGTTAGCTGATTCCGCACTTCGCTTTATGTGTCAAAGATATATAACTGTAGGAAGCGCGGATCAGTGTTCTTAGGCGGGCAAAGGCTACCTATCCAATGATAAATCTTTCCTGATATTTAGACATGCACAGGCCACGACCTCTATTAACTGATTCATCAATCTGAGCCCCTAACGAAGTCATAGCAAACATTGAGTTGTAAGCTCTGATATTGTCCATGAAATGGCGGTCCACAAACAACTGTCTGATATATGCAGGGTATTCGGATTGCCGATGCAAAACCACTTTACCACCAATGCAACACCTATTATAGCTTGGAAACCTGAGGCTTCCGTGTTTGAGCCTTTCTTCAAAACAAAACAACGCGTTTCAATGGCGGCAGATTCTGTTACACGTCCCTAAAGACACATACGTATCCGGTGGCCCTGCAAAGCAACAAAAAAAAAGTTTAAAAGTAAACGACATAAACTTAATAGCTAACCTCATACTACTGATTTTGTTATCAGAATATGTGCGTGGATACCAAATTTCAAAAATTGAGTTGAATATTGGTATCTTTTCATTTGAAGATTTTTATTGTTTCATTTCTTATTTGGGTTTTACTAACCATGACCTTATGAACTGTAATTAAATTTACTTTAGTTTACTCGTACAGAAAGAAGACATAATTAATAGTACCTGTACGTTCGTGGCCAGTAGCAGGTGTCATTCTCGCTGCCCGCCTTTGATCCGGTGGCCCTGCAAAGCGCAAAAAAAAAAAAAAAAAAAAAAAAAAAAAAAAAAAAAGTTTAAAGGCAACGACAGTGCATAAAAATAAGACATAATTAATAGTACCTGTGTGTTCGTGGTCAGTAGCAGGTGTCATTCTCGCCTCCCGCCTTTGTCGTCTTGCCGCCCTCCTAGCGGTGGATATAGGATTCGTAGTCGTTTGACAAACGGCACCAGCAGTGGAGGCTTGGCGTTGAAAATCCGCACCATAGTTGGAAGACGTAGCGACATGAGGCTGAGATTCAGCTGTGAAAAAAACGACGAAAGACTAACACACATGAGAAAACAAAACCGTTGTATGTAGCTGCAAACAAAGGACATTGTGCTCACATTCATAAGTACTTGATGAATGCGCGTGCAAATACTGAGATGTACAGAAAGTATCACAGCCGGCCATTGTAGCTGAAAACCAAAGAAACTAAACCTGAGACACATGAACAGATGATGCATCTAAAGCAACATTATAAATGAAAGATTATGACTAACCATCGGAGGTATCCGTGGCGAAACCATTGCTACTTCCTACTCCAATATCGGCTATGAAAACAATGTCACGTAAGAGAACATTAACAAAGGAAGTAGAAGAAAAATAAAAAATAAAACATACACAATATTACCGGAAGGTTGTGTTGGAAATGGTTAATATATTAATACGTAAATGTCTAGAATCGAACCCGAGACCTCGGGATTGCACACATTACAAATGAGAATTAAAGTATAATAATTAATATGTATTAAATGTTATATATATTAATTATTTAAACACAAGTACTTAACGACCGTTAGTACTTAACGGAAAAGTGACTAACGACCGTTAAACGCAAATAAGGAAAGAAGTGTGTTTATGCAATTTGGAAACAAGAGAAGTTCTAGAAACCCTTTGGGTTAATAGATTCGGCCGAATGGAGTAGAGGGGTAAACCCTTGCCCTAACTTGTGCTCCAAGATTCTTAAACACTATATAAACAAACCTTAGGTTCATTGTTTTGGTTACCTCTTGTGCACTAAACCCAAGTTTTGTTTTCTCTCTTCTTTTCTTCACAAAACCGATCGAACTATACCTCTAAAGGGTTAGGATCGATTTTTTGCTAAGCATAAAACTTGTGTTTTTGATTACTAGCATAACCTTTAATTCGTTATTAATTTGTGTGTACAAGAACGAGGTAATAACTCACTATAGTTATTATCAAGGGATCGATAAACAAAACGGTAAGGGGTTTATCATAGATCCATCTTTATACTCATTCAAAACTTGTTGAAGTGATTCTTGATTAACTTGAATCAAAAGGTACGTTCCAATTTATGTTTATGTTAATCTTTATATGTTATACTTGATCCTACGCTTCCGCATATGTGTCTACTTGATATTAGTGTAAATATATGATTGTCATGGTTTACTAATTCCAACAGTGGCATCAAGAGCCATGTATAACATGTAATTAATTACTTAAACAATAAAAAACATATCTTTAAATTGTTTAGAATATACATGTTTTATTTTCTAGGGTTTTATTATTAAAAATTTGTTTTTTTAATAAAAGTCGAACCCTAACCCTAATTTAAGGGGGGGGGTGTCGATTCAATCCATAAACCCTAATTAGGGTTTGTGGTTTTCATAATTAATTGTGATTAATTAGAAACCCTAGGTCTTTAAACAATTGTTGTGTTATGAATCTTGTGACCTAATTGCTAATTGCTATATGATATGCATGAATCCGTGACTATACATGCATATTAGTCACGGATAATTACTTGAATTAAATTGTTTAGATGTGTTGTGCTGCGTGTGTCGTTGCGGTTTAGCAGTTTTAATGCCTACTCAAGTTTTAAATTTATATTTAGCCGACTTATCAATAACACACACACCTAACGAGCAGTGTACCCGGTCAGTATGAATATAATGGTAAGTAGAGTGTCGATCACTAAGAGTGGAACGTATTATCTAGTTATTCTAATCAGTATTTTAATATTTAAGTTAGCTATACAACCTAATCTAACGCAAGGGGGTTTCAGTCTGAGAGACTGGCACGTTTTGGTTATAATTAAATGTAAACTAAACTAATGAGCACGAATCAGCGACTAGCACACACGTACACAGATAGATATTTGAGACTATAAGAAGACCTGTCCTGATAGTTAAGTAGCTTGTCACTTGTTTTATTGCTAGTTTTATATGAAGTGTATGTAATTAAACCTTTCTCGTTGGCTCTAATCTTATCGGCGAGTAAACCCTTAATGATTACTTATGTCTATCCCACTTACCTATCTTCCTACTTTTCTACAGACGATAAAATGCATAGGTGATAAAATAAACAGGCGAGGAAAGAGGCATGGCGACCCGATCAATGCTCAACTAGACACAGAGGTTATCAATGCACTAATAAAAGTTACCAAAGACATCAACATATAAACTTTAATCGATGGGAAAGCAATATTAAGGGGGGTGCATTATTTTCCGTAGTCAAATGTCACGAGCCCATCAATCCTGATGGATTAAAGAGTACTATTACAATAAAACAAAACTACTTAATGAATTAAATACATGCAGGACCTTCTTACAGCTCTAATATCTTCGTTTGTGGTGTGTCTTGTGTTGCTTGGTCGTCTGAATTCGACTTCTACCTTTAGGGTTAGTTCTGTTCGGTTTTGGCAAAAGGCTCTTAAAATTCGTCTGACTTGGGGGTATTTATAGTTTCTGTCAGAGAGGTCGATGCGGCGCATGTAATAAGTAGATGCGGCGCATTGACTTTACTTCGCGTGGGGTCCAAGACTAATATATTCAGGAATATTCGTACACCGCCTTCAGATGCGGCGTATCTTGTTCTTTGTATGCGGCGCATGTATCTTGGATCGTATCTGGTGAAATCTTGATAGACTCTTGATGTTGCGTCGTATCTGTTGATGAGATACGGCACATCTTCTGGGTTCCAGCAGACTTTTAACATCTTGATCATTTTGCTCCATAATTAGCCCAAAATAGCTAACTTTCACCAAATGCTCGTTCTTACCTGAGAATTACTAAAGTAAACGATTAAGTATCAATTCTCATAAATAATATAATAAAACAAGCCAAATAAATAGGATAAATGATGACAATAAAATGTACTTATTTGAGTTCATCAAATATCCCCCACTTGAACTTTACTTGTCCCCAAGTAAACCTTAGATTTAATCATATGAAAATGTATCCTAAAAGATATTAGGATTTATTTTTATGGTTAAGCACGTATTCGTTTTTGTCATAATCACACAACCAAACACTTAACGAAGTAGAAAACAAAATGATTTTCAATGTAAAACAATTCTAAATCGTTTAGTTGCTCAGTCGTGACGAATATTCTATCATAGGCTTGGCAAATATATACATCTCCCCCACTAAAGCTAAGGAATAACAAGTCTAAAGCGGTAAAAAGGGTTTGTTGGTTAAGGGTTGATCATTCTTTTCAATCTCTATCGATCTCAAATTCCAGAAAAGGCGACAAAATCACAAATACATGACCGAATCCACGACCACGATACTTGCAATTGCTCAAATCCTTAACTCGAATAGGCTAAAGATAGGACCAAGTAATCTTTACCAATAATATTATATCAAAAAGGGCGACAAAATCATAAATACATAGTCGAATCCACGACTACGATACTTAAGATTGCTCAAATCCCTAATCTCAATAAATCAAAGGTTTAGATGGAGAATGATATAGGGTATGGATAACGGGATATAAATTGGTATAAAATAAAAAATAAACAAAGCAGATAAATTAAAATCCTAAGTGTGGTTAATCACTATCCCAACCATCCCATGAATAAGACTCATATCATCGAATAACTCACGCTTTAACACTTGAAACACACGCTTTTAGGTAGACACGAATTATACTCAACAAAATCTCAATCAAAGAATATCCTTAGTTGGCGTTCCCATAACGGCCAACTCCCAATCAATCCATAGATATAATATACAACAAATAGTGGTGATATCCCCCACTTAATACAAAACTTTACATAAGTTGGTTAAAACAAACTCCAACTTTTTCTTTTTCTTTTTCTTTTCTCTTTTTTCGATTTTTTTTTTTTTTTTTTTTTTTTTTTTTTTTTTTTTTTTTTTTTTTTTTTACTAACATAAACATGGATGTGTAAAATTTCACAACTTTTCTATCACTATTTTTTCGGATAATTTTTCCATACTTTTCATACTTTCAGAAATAACTGTAATAGTGAAAGTAGTAAACACACGAAAAATAAACTGAAAGTTATACAATATTTACTTTCTCTCCAATTGCATTGTGCAATTTCCCGACCTAACCATAGATAATGAATTACGCACGCGAACACAGGTAATGTAAGGAAACACACTTTGCCTAAAGCAATCAACCACGGATTTTAATCTACAGGGTAGGCTAAGGTGTAAAGGTGTAACGAAACATTATAACAAAGGTGTAAGAAACGAAAGGAATGGCTCTGAGTGTTATTCTAGGGGTATCTTACTCTAAAAGTGAGAGTAACAAAGGGTTTATACGGGGGTTAACTAACCAGTGTAGCTAGTTAATATCACAAAACATATAAAGGCTATTTGGGTGTAATCCTAGAATTTTACCAATTTAGACAAGTCATTCCAATTATATAAATAATACTTATTATGGTGGTCTCGAATAGTATACAAGCCAAGTTCTAAAGTTTACAAGTCACCGGCACACTAAAGTTTTAATAATTTTAAAAGAATAGAGTTATGTGTGCGGATATGTAATTTAGACTTTAAACAAAAACATGCTAAAAAAATTTAAATTTTGATATATTAAGCGTAATTTAGCATATTTTGAAAAGTTTAGGACAAGTAAATGTTCTAATTCTCCTATCCCCCCACTTAAGTTGAACAACGTCCTCGTTGTTCTTGTCTAAGGTTAAAAACTGGATAATAAAAAGAATTAGAACAGAAAAACTCCCCTGAGATTTGCTCGGTATGATTCTCCATTATTCGAGTAAGAGCAAAAATCATCTTCTTGTGGATGAAAACTTTTAAGCTCCAAGAATGATGTATCCACAAAAATCGCAGGAATCTATAATACCATTAAGCTTAAAACACACCTGAGTTAAGAAGGTTCAAACTTGCATAATACATTAGTAGTTGGTAAAAATAAAACATAAAAAATTAAAACTGAAAATCATCAGGTCAGTCGATACGCCGTATCCTATGGGAAAGGATACGCCGTATCGAGCCTGGAATAAATACGGATCAGAATAAAAGATGCGTCGCATCCTTAACCAGGGATGCGCCGCATTAAATAAACTGACAGAAAGTTTTAAAGTCAAAAATAAAAAATGCAGAAAAATAAAATAAGATATGACCAGTGCAGGTGATGCGTCGCATCTCAGGATTGAGATGCGCCGTATCTTCTGCAGGTCTGACAGACTCGACAGAAAACATAAAATAAAAGATAAATCTTCCGGGTTGTCTCCCGGTCAGCACTTGTCTTTATTCCAGAGTCTTCAAGTTAGACTCACGTTCAGCTCCTCACTTCGTTCTTGTTACGTTCCATCCTTCTTCCATCATCTGAAAGATGTTACCGTATAGCTCCGCAACATTTTCTTCCGTTCGACATAATCTAGTAGACTTTACGGTCTTTGTCGCGATATATTCCTCATCTGGCCCCAAAGAGTATTTGATGACTTTAATCTTTTCAGAAATTATCGTGGGTGGTTCATGATAAGTGATCCCAAGTAGTTGACTTTTTCTCTTGGTGAATTCTTCTTCGTCTTCGTCAACAAATTTGGAGTAAGGATCCTTATTCAAGTAGTCATCAAGTTCATCAATTAATTCATCTCTTGACTCATCGTTATCATCATAAGGATAATCATAAGTATCTTGAGTCTCGTCCCATTCTCTTTTCAATTCCCATTGTGAACGTCGATCAAGCCTTGTATAATCATCACACTTTTTATGCACCCATTCCCAGAAAGTAGTATCCGATGCTCCCTTTAGTTCCTTTAAGTATTCGATTCTACCTTTTTCTTGCAAGGCTTCTGCTCTACGTGGGGTGTCTTCAACTTTTTCATACCAATCATAGTCTTCGAAGTATACATCGTTTCCAACTCGTTTCATTCCAATTATACTTCCCCCATTGCAGGTTCCGTTACTCTTATAATCACAGGTTGGCCATTTACTACTCCCATCCTTGAAACAGAAAGGTTTACAAGTGTGATTAATATGCTCAAATTCCCATGGTTTATCCCAAACCCATGGTGTCTGGTCATCCCATTCGTAGTACCAGGTGTTTTTGAATTCATCATAAGTTTTGAATCCCGGTAAATTTCCAGTTAGCACATCATCGTCGATTTGAAGAAGGTAATTAAATTCCTTAAATTGTTTGCACAAGGGTGTCTCATAATTGAACACATCAATGTCAATGCTGAATAATTCTTCACTGCCTTCCTTTATCGTTGAATCGTCAGGTGATGATCCGTTGTTGCTTTCGACTTCCTCATCTTCTCCTCTCGTCCAATATACCCATAACACATCTTTAGTAGCTCGGTCCATGGTCTTATGGTTATTGAACTTACTAGCGAACCAATCCGAAAAATCAACATCATTAGGATCGTAGTTAATGTCAAAGCTAGTTCCACCAATTATTTTCCTCCTTATTTCCATGAGCTCGTTAAATTGTTCTTTAAAACTCCGTGTCAACCATGAGGTCACAATCCGCTTGACTTCATTCGTAGGAGCAAATTTCGGATTGCCGTATTTAAGTTCGAGCCATTCATCTAGAGAGATACCCATCAACTTTACCAACTTTTTATGAAATAGTATCTCCGATTCAGCATAAATTCTTTCATCATCCAAAGTGCTTTCATCTAGTCCCCAACACTGTTCGGAATAAGGCATATAAGATTTTTGTAAAGATTGGATATTACCTTTCCCATAGCTTTGGTTGCTCGTTATGTTGACTGCATTAGTTGAGTTCATGTATTCAACTTGGAATTTCCCACATTTTTCTTCGATAGTCGTCCAAGTTAATCCTTTAGATTCAATAATAGGCCATAAGAGTAACAATTCATCTTCAGTGTAGCTCATTAGTAAATCATAAGAGAATATCCCATCTTCAATGTTGCATAAGCGTTTGAATTCCATAAAGGTAGCTTCAAGAGGAGATTCCCAAGAAAATAAATCGGCATCAATCGTGAGTACATTGAAGTTGACATCATCATAAGCTTCCACTGAAAGCAAGAGTTCCTTTTCCAATTCTGAGTTTTTAGTAATGCATAACGCTGGGAACTTGCTCAAGCTAACCTCATAGTAATCACACTCGTCGTCACTCCCCTGAATCAACGGCCTTTTGGTGCGGGACCATTCATAGTGCTTATCATTCATAAGCTCCATAGCAAGATATCCGTTCTTTGACATATCTTCTATAGCAAAACCTGTTATCATCGGTAAAATCGTCAGTAGGATTTGTTCGCTAGAAGAGAAATTGATGAATTTAAAAACGAATATAAAGAATAAAAAGATGCTGATATCAGCAGACGATGCGCCGTATCCAGAAATATGGATACGCCGTATCTTATTACGTTAAAATTTAATCAATCTTTTATTCAGAAAGAAGATACGCCGCTTAATAATTAGGATGCGCCGTATCAGTTTTAAATTATCAAAAATCTTTTATATTTAATAAAATTAAATGCGTCGTATTAGTAGAAACTAATGCGCCGTATTTTCGTTACGTTTCAAAATACAAGATTTTTGATTTAGTAGATGCGCCGTATCGATAAAGATCGATGCGTCGTATCTGTTTAATAATTCGAAAACTGTTTTTAATTTAAATCGAAAATACGCCGTATCTGTGAAAACAGATGCGTCGTATGGCGTTAGGGTTTAGAAAAATTTCTTATTAAAAACAGAATACGCCGTATCTTGGGGAAAGATGCGTCGTATTCGAATTTATTAAACGCGTTGTATTTTATAAAAATTAAACGCAATACGCCGTATCTGTGAAAACAGATGCGCCGTATCGTTTATGTCTGCACAATACAACGACAGCAGAAAAATACGGAAAAATAAAAATAAAAATAAAAACTAACAAAAAACATAAAAACACAAAAACAAATAAAAACACAAAAACAGAAAATATGCAAATAATACAATGCAATCTATCTAATATACAACATAGTTAGTGGTTAAAATTAATTACACTAAAAACCTAATTAAAATACTAATCAAATTAACAGATAATAACAATTCACTCCCCGGCAGCGGCGCAAAAAACTTGATGTGCTACGTGTGTCGTTGCGGTTTAGCAGTTTTAATGCCTACTCAAGTTTTAAATTTATATTTAGCCGACTTATCAATAACACACACACCTAACGAGCAGTGTACCCGGTCAGTATGAATATAATGGTAAGTAGAGTGTCGATCACTAAGAGTGGAACGTATTATCTAGTTATTCTAATCAGTATTTTAATATTTAAGTTAGCTATACAACCTAATCTAACGCAAGGGGGTTTCAGTCTGAGAGACTGGCACGTTTTGGTTATAATTAAATGTAAACTAAACTAATGAGCATGAATCAGCGACTAGCACACACGTACACAGATAGATATTTGAGACTATAAGAAGACCTGTCCTGATAGTTAAGTAGCTTGTCACTTGTTTTATTGCTAGTTTTATATGAAGTGTATGTAATTAAACCTTTCTCGTTGGCTCTAATCTTATCGGCGAGTAAACCCTTAATGATTACTTATGTCTATCCCACTTACCTATCTTCCTACTTTTCTACAGACGATAGAATGCATAGGTGATAAAATAAACAGGCGAGGAAAGAGGCATGGCGACCCGATCAATGCTCAACTAGACACAGAGGTTATCAATGCACTAATAAAAGTTACCAAAGACATCAACATATAAACTTTAATCGATGGGAAAGCAATATTAAGGGGGGTGCATTATTTTCCGTAGTCAAATGTCACGAGCCCATCAATCCTGATGGATTAAAGAGTACTATTACAATAAAACAAAACTACTTAATGAATTAAATACATGCAGGACCTTCTTACAGCTCTAATATCTTCGTTTGTGGTGTGTCTTGTGGTGCTTGGTCGTCTGAATTCGACTTCTACCTTTAGGGTTAGTTCTGTTCGGTTTTGGCAAAAGGCTCTTAAAATTCGTCTGACTTGGGGGTATTTATAGTTTCTGTCAGAGAGGTCGATGCGGCGCATGTAATAAGTAGATGCGGCGCATTGACTTTACTTCGCGTGGGGTCCAAGACTAATATATTCAGGAATATTCGTACACCGCCTTCAGATGCGGCGTATCTTGTTCTTTGTATGCGGCACATGTATCTTGGATCGTATCTGGTGAAATCTTGATAGACTCTTGATGTTGCGTCGTATCTATTGATGAGATACGGCGCATCTTCTGGGTTCCAGCAGACTTTTAACATCTTGATCATTTTGCTCCATAATTAGCCCAAAATAGCTAACTTTCACCAAATGCTCGTTCTTACCTGAGAATTACTAAAGTAAACGATTAAGTATCAATTCTCATAAATAATATAATAAAACAAGCCAAATAAATAGGATAAATGATGACAATAAAATGTACTTATTTGAGTTCATCAAGATGTTTGCTTCATGTTTAGATAAATCTAAAATTAGGGAAGACCTAATATATTAAATTAATAAATCGGTTATGTGCAACATGGTATATTATTATTAAAACTTACGCGGCCAATTGTTGGCGACTGTGGTCCATTGGGTACAATGAGCTCGAAAACCAATGGGAGTTTTAATGATTCTATACATAATATTTCACATATAAATTATTAATAAGATTTGTTTAAAAGGATGCATGTGGCTAGATGTTTCACTAACAATTAATTGTTTTTCTTATTAGTTAATTGTTGTTTTCTTTTAAATTACTTGTTTATTGTTTTTTATGTGATATGTTAAAGTAAGCAATAAAAAGGGTAATTTTCAAAAGAAAAATTAAATTGGACTAATAACGGTGAAACGTAAAGTGATAAAGTAAGGATCTTGCAGAGTCTTATGTGCCGATAGTGGTTCGCTTCGCACGGTAATTTGCTCCCAGGCGAGACTAGCAAGATCTAAACTTTGTTACTTAATTTTTAAGACTAAGATCATAAACTTTTGCTTGATTGATGTTTTTGTACAATAGTGTGTGAAAGGCGGACCAAAGTTGACAAACTTTGGTGGTACTTCTTTAATTGGTGAACCCAATACCTCAAGTACATAGTTTTTGGTTTACTCTTAACTAATTGGTAAATAAAAATTGTTTTGAAAACTAATGATACAAAGATGAGTGCATGCATCTTTGTACATGTTTTTGTCACACCAAAAACTAAATACCCTAAAATTTAAGTTACATGCCATCTAACTATAAGGAACACTTGAAGTTAATTTTGGGTATGCGTGAGACCTGGACCAAAATTAATGACAAGGTAAATTTCCGAGTGTGCGTGAGACCACACATGGATTAATTTACAGTTTCTAAGTTAGACAACTTAATTAAGCTGATGCGTGAGACCTAGAGCTTAAGGCATGAGATGGGATAAACATGCTTACATGACATATTGATGAATCAATATGTAGTAAATCCCATAAATTATCTAGGAATTGGAAAACTTGTTTGCCAATTATTGTACGACAGATTACCATTTTTTGTACTTCCACTACTAGCAGATCAACTGATGTAGTGAAACTATGTAAAATTGGATCCTATATTTTCAAGGAAATTAAGTTGGTTATATGAATATATCCATGGGTATTATATTTTCTTGAAAATAAGTATTATCGAAAATACTAATGTTTGAACTTTTCTATTTTCTGTAGAATGGCTCAACCCGATAACTCCGTGTTTGCTGCTTTCAAGAGTCATCTTGAAAGAGCCAAATTGACTGAAAAGAACTTCAATGATTGGCATAGGTCGCTCAGAATTGTTTTGAGAGCGACCGATAAGCTCAATTATTTGACTACTCCTTGCCCAGCTGAGCCTGCTGCTACAGCCACTGATGAGGCTAAAGCAGAGTGGAGAGCAGAGTATAAAAAGTACAATGAAGTTGCGTGCTTAATGCTCCAAAGTATGGATTCTGTGATGCAAAAGAAGTTTGAGTTTCACTTTCCATATGACATGCTCGAAGTGCTCAAGAAGTCTTATGAAAAGACTCCTGCAGTTGAATTGTATGAGTCTCTTGACAAACTACACAGCTGCAGACATGGTGATGGTAAACCAGTGGAAGATTATGTGTTGGAGATGCAAGATTTATTCGACCATCTACACAGGATCGGCTTTGGTTACCCTGAGAATGTGCAAGTGAACTTGATCAATAGGTCCCTTAACAAGGATTTTAGTGGTTTTGTTCAGAATTTCAACATGCACTGATCGGGGAAGACAGTCTCAGAGTTACTTGCATTGCTTGTTGACTATGAGAAGAATCTACCATCTAAGGGCAAGGTACCTACTCCTCAAGTGTTGGCAATTCAAGGAGGTAGGATCCAGAAAAAATCGCATGTGAACAAGGGTAAGGGTAAAGGTGATAAAGGCAAGCAGGTCATGGCCTATCAACCAAATCCTAAGGTGAATCAACATCAGCCCAAGAAGAACAAGGTGAGTCCTCCAGGAAAGAAGGATCAGGCTTGTCACCACTGTCATGAAGTAGAGCACTGGAAGAGGAACTGTCCACTCTACATCAATGACTTGCGACAGAAGAAGCAAAAGAGTGAAGCTGGTAAACCCAGTTCTTCAGGTGCGTTCTTTATGATCGAATTATTTACTCTAACTCATAAGTTAAATTCCTGGGTATATGATACGGGATGTGGTATTCATATTTGCAATACTATGCAGGGGTTTAGAGTTGAGAGAAAGCTGTCTTATGGACAACAATTCTTGCACGTAGGTAATGGAGCACATGCAGAAGTTGAAGCTATAGGCATATTTGATTTAGTGTTGCCTTCGGGCTTAGTACTATCTTTAAATAATTGTCATTATGCACCGTCAATTGTTAGATGTGTTATTTCATTTTCATGTCTGTTGAACCTTGGTTTTGAACATACTATTAATAGCAATGGAATTTCTGTTTCTTTAAATGGTGTATTTTATTTTAAAGCTGTTGCTGTGAATGGTATTTATGAACTTGATATGAATGATAATGATAATGCTTGTGTTAAAAATAATTCGATGTATAGCATCAACAATAAGAGAATCAAGAAAGGTCTGGATTCATCTTATCTTTGGCATTGTCGACTTGCTCACATAAGCAAGGATCGCATGAAAAAGCTGCAACATACGTTCCAATTTATGTTTATGTTAATCTTTATATGTTATACTTGATCCTACGCTTCCGCATATGTGTCTACTTGATATTAGTGTAAATATATGATTGTCATGGTTTACTAATTCCAACAGGTTGGACAGTTCCCGAATGCGTCGGAACATATGCATCTATAGGACACGCACCTGCAAATGAAAAGCGTCTCAGAAAGACTGTAGACATCAATAAAATACAAACATAAAGAACACGCAATGAGAAAATATACACTACCAATTGTTGTCGATGGCAACACATCATCCACCTTCTGTTTCCCTTTTTCGCCGATGTTCGTGGGATCCAGGAAGCTACGTTGACAACCCTCGTGAGGCTCGTTAATCGTTATACCATTTGAATATCTTGTATTCATAGCAGAAAGAACGTCACGGTAAACGCCGCTAAAACATAAAGAATCGTCGACATCCATGAGTTCAACAATGTCACACGCAGGGATCATTATACTTTCCCAAACCGAGGTCGGCGTATCAATCATGAGAAACCCATTACCGCTATTAGAAATATTACCGGAAGATTGGATAGTTCCTGAATGCGCTGGAACATATGTATCCATACAACACGAACCTGCAAATGGAAAACGCTGTAAACATCAATAAAATACAGATATGAACAAATAAGAATCAGAAAAGATACAACACCAGTTGTTGTCGACAGTGACACATCATCCACCTTCTGTTTCCCTTTTTCGGCAACATTCGTGGGATCTGTAAAGGGACGTTCATAAGACTGCTGAGGCTCATTAATCGATATACCATTCGAAGATCTCGCAGGCATATCGCTACAACATAAGGAGTCGTCGACATGCATGAATTTGGCAACGTCACATGCAGGGATCATTATACTTTCCCAAACCGAGGTCGGCGTATCAATCATCAGATACCCAGCACCGCTATTAGCATCTAAATGAGTAGCCACATCAATAACACCCCAGGGCCCAATCCTTCACCAATATCACCTCTAACAGACCCGTGTCCCTCTAACGGTTGGTTACAACTATTTTACGAACAACTTTACTCTTAGTTCTCATACTTAAAGACACAAATGAAACAGACCATCACAATTACTTATTCTTGCTTATGAGACACAGGTTAGCTCTTAGCTCTTATGCTTAAACACACAAATCAGACACAGGTTTACTCTCAGGTCTTATAGCTAAAAACACAAATCATACACAGCACCTAAAGACACAAATCAACTTTACTGTTACTTCTTATACTTAAAGACACAAATAACACACAACTTTGCTCTTGGTTCTTATGCTCAAACACACAAATCAGACACAGGCATCAATAAACCTCAAAAAAGAGGAAAAAAAAAAAAACAAAACAAAAAAAAAAAAAAAAACAAAAAAAAAAAAAAACGTAAACAACAAATACATAAACTTAGAGCTACACAAACCTTATATCCTGTTGATTCGTCCACACGCCGGAACAGCGATCTTCAGAATGTCCACAACTACCGATGAAAGCACAGGGAGAAGGTTTGCGCAACTACCGATAAAACGACAAGGAGAAGACACGTATAAAACCACAGGGAGAAGCCACGTAGAATCTCTATTAATGAGGTAAAAAAATCGGAGTGGAGTGGACTAAAAAAATGGGCTCGGACAAAACAGGCCGAAAGGGCCCAAAACCAAAACGACAACACTGTAATCGTTTTCGACGGGAATTTATATTACTTATAATGTTTAAAAGATTATAAGTAATAAAAGTTTTTTATATTTCACACAACAAATACTTTCACATATGTTTGAATTCTAGAAATAATTATTGAATAACAACAAATATTTTTTTTTTTTTTGAAAAAAAAGACAAGCTTCTTTAGAATCAATACATATGGTGCAACAAAAAGTGTGCAACTCATATGTATCACGTAACTCTAATATGACCAAAATAAAAAGTCACACAAAATAGAAAAATTATATGTAAACATATCCGATGTTCTATTACGTTTAAAGAAAAAGTTAACAAAATGAAATATTTTAACATGGCGATTATAAATGTAATAAGGTGATAATCTATTTAAAAGATAAAAAAGAAAAAGAAAAAGGAATGGATTTGCCAAACCCAAGCAACATGGTGGGTTTCATGGATACCCATTTTCAAGGGTATGATTTCTACTTTTGAAACCCATATCCATAACCAAACACACACTATCACTATCATACCCATACCCTGATATCCATACCTATCTAATTTTCCAAACAGTAATTTTCTATTTTGGGGAAGTTGTAAAGACTTTGTTAAGGGGTTGATCCGCGTGTTGCGGCGAAGATTTTACTTCACTTTTTTTTTTTTGGATAACAATGTTTTTTGACTTTTATCGTACACGAATAATTTTTATATGTCAAAAATAATCTTTGTAATTGATAGCGACTCAATTTGCTAAACTCATACACTCTATTCAGGCTTAACCCAAGCCTACTAAGGCTAAGGCCCGTCAACAAGTCCGGGAAGCACTTTCTCAGGTCGCGCTTAAACAAGGGCAAGCTTGACAAACACACTTAAGCCATGACCCGCCAAGCAAACTCGCCAGGGTTGTTACAACACACACCACATGCCACTACCCAATTCGAGCAGATATAGTGTTGTGAAGATCATGGAAATACATGAAATCGTGCATGGAGCACTCCAGGCATCGGACTTAGCCAAGGACGATGTGCCACATACCATCCTTGTCTCCTCCATTGGATGTCCACCATGTGGGAAATAACTCTTTCTTTGTGAACACCAATCTTAGTGCATATCGGTGGGGTGAAGCTGTAACGGTTTATAGTTCACCATAAGGATTATACTAGTGGAATATACATTGACATCATGCAAAGTACAAGTTCTCTTTTTTTTTATTGAAGTTAAAACGAGAAAATGACAAAATAGGAAGATGTGGGACGCTGTATGATTTTGTATCTTTGTGGCCATGAACGATTCAGAACCTTTATATATATATATATATATAGTATATATATATATATATATATATATATATATATATATAGTGAGACTTTCTTGCGAGAACTATTTTATCTGCGAGAACTGAGAGAACCACCAAAAACATACATGCACGCCTTCAATAATTGTATTTTTGCACATATGTTCTAAAAACAACATATATGTTTTTAAAAAAACATAGTTGTTCTAAAGAATTTGATAAGAAATTGGAAATACAACATTTTTCTTTGAAGGTGTGCATTTATGTTCTTATAAGGCGTGCAACGACAATATTGCGGCCTTGTGTAAGGTTTTTGTGAAAAAAGAGGATGAGTTCATGATGATATTGAAGAACATAGGTGGATACTTACGATTATTGATGATTTGCATGTATTTTTATTTTATTTTAAAAGGCGTGCATGTATGTTTTTTGTGGTTCTCTCAGTTCTCGCAGATAAAATGGTTCTCGAAAGAAAGTATTTTTATTTTCAGAACTCTGTTAAGTGCGGGAACTGCGAGAACTCTTTTTAGACCATTAGATGAGAAGATCAATGGTTATAAATGAATGTGGCAATTTTGTAATTATCCAAAAAATAAAACATATTTAATTTAATGAAGAAGGGTATTATAGGGTTTTTCTAAATGTGTTGATAATAAATACTCCCTTAACAGTTTCTCTCTCACTATATTAGGTCACAATTTCTCTCTCACTCATGGCCACGCCTATCAGATCCAATCATCTAACCATAACCACCCTTACAGATCCAATCTCTCATCCCCTATGTTTCCAGATCTGGACGCCATCCATCAACCGCCACCACCACACGCCGCCTCACCACCACACGCCGCCACAATCAACCGCCAAACCCATCATTTATTTGAGTAGATCTTGTCATTTTGAATGTATTTGGAGATCCCCGACAGTGTAAATGGAAGTGATGTATATGGTACATGCCTGAAGAATGAAGTTGGTGAATACAACTGTTTCTTAAATGTTATTATACAAGTTAGTTTTTAAATTTTAAGATTTAATCGATCATTATACAGGTTAGTTCTTAAATGTTATTATACAGGTTAGTTTTTAAATTTTAAGTTTGGGTCATGTTTTTGTTAATTTAGTTGGGTCATGTTTAATCGATCATTTTTGGGTCATGTTTAATCGATCATTTTTCTATTTAGTTGGGTCATGTTTAATCGATCATTTTTTGGGTCATGTTTAATCGATAATTTAGGGATGATGTTTGGGTCATGTTTAATCGATCATTTTTCCATTTCAGTTATAAACATTTTATTTTTTATTTTTTTATTTACAGTCCTTATGGCATTTGAGACGATTCCGTGTATAAGGGTTGTTTCGACTTTTGATTCTTGGTTTGTTGTGGATCGAAAAAAATGATCAACAAACATATGCTATATATCTTGAAACCAACGAGTCTCTTGAAAGGAACGAGTCTCATAAATGGTTCTTGCTATTAGGTAAGTTTTCATATTTAGTTTTATTTTGATCGGTGTTTTTCTTTTATAATTGTATTCGACATCAGTTTGATAACAAATCGGGTTGGATTATGGAGTTATAATTCATTATTTGGCCATTATATGTGTAAAACAAATTTATTATTTTTTCATTATTTTTTTTATTATTATTTTTTTTTAAATTCTTGTGGTGAGGTTTTGATTTTGGTTTCGAAATGAAGAACACAGAAGTTGTTGGCAATATTTTGGTACCTAAAAGCCATCCTTAAGCGTGATAAATATAAGCTATAAGATATAAAGAGTATTATATATAACTTGATTTGGTACGCTTATTGTGGTTATTGAAAAATATTCTGTGTTGCATTTGTAAAAATCTGTGTTGCATTTGTTTATCTTTTGTTTGACATTAGAAAACATACATGTTTTCTATGAACAATTATGTTTAGGCAGTATGTTTATCAAGGTGTATGGTAAAAAACATACATGTTTTCTATGAACATGCATGTTTATCTATTAGCTTTATTAAGGTGTATGGAAAAAAAATAAATGTTTTATATGAACATGCATCTTTAGCCATTATGTTTATCAAGGTGTATGGTAAAAAAACATACATGTTTTCTATGAACATGCATGTCTATCTATTAGCTTTATTAAGGTGTATGGTAAAAACATACATGTTTTCTATGAACATGCATCTTTAGCCATTATGTTTATGAAGGTGTATGGTAAAAAAACATGCGTGTTTTCTATGAACATGCATGTTTATCTTTTAGCTTTATTAAGGTGTATGGTAAAAACATACATGTTTTCTATGAACATGCATGTGTTATCCTAGTTGTGATTAAATTTCGTTTTCTATTTGTTTGTGGTTTAATTGTTTTTGTGTATTATTCTTTCAGATTATTGAAGATGATGATCATTGAAGACCTAGAAGTTGATGAACATATTTATACATGAAGATAATTTGCAATTTATAAAAAGATGCGATTATTTCATGTCTGTTTTGTTGTATTTGTAATTAAATGAAATGTAACATATAAATTTATGAATCTTGTTTTTTATTTTATAAATGTTTATTTGATTCGTGTATCAAACTTTCAAAAATAATAACGGTTAGGCAAAAATATCAAGAGGTTGTTAAAAAAAGTGTAAACAATTACATACTAGAAACATATTTAAAAAACATACATGCACCTCATCTTTTATAAGAAAAAACATATATGCACCTGTAATATCTGGAACCATGCTAGCCTAAAAAAAAAAAAAAAAAACAAAAAAAAAACAAAAATCCCAAAATTTTGGGGTATTTAAAAATCCGGATTTATAAAAAAAAATTCAAATAGAATATAAAAATTGTATTTTACTATAATACCCTTTTGAATTAATAATAATTTTTAATATTTAAAAAAATTTCATTGGTTTAGAAGAGTTCTCGCAGTTCCCGCACTTAAGAGGGTTCTGAAAATAAAGCCCCTATATATATATATATATATATATATATATATATATATATATATATATATATATATATATATATATATATATATATATATATATATATTATCAAACAAAATATTCTCTGACCGATTCATTGATCTCCTCTTAATTGTCCAATTCAAAGGCTATCAAACAGGGCCTAAGTCCCCTTCGTATAGAGTGAACGTGAAAGCCGGTCTATAGTACACCATGCTAATGGAATGTCAGTGACAAAAGTAGTAAATTCATTCGTTGACACGAGCGAGCAGAAAGAGAGAGCGTAAAGAGGGTCTTATCATGAATATTGATCTGTAGGAAGAGAGAGCGTAAAGGGAGCCAAACAATTTTGACCTAATACGTTTGTATATACTTCGATCAGTTAACATACATCTCATATAAAAATAAGTTTTTGACACAAATAAGAGTTTGATTTTGTAATAGCAAACAAAACCTATGTATCGCACGGGTCAGAATGCCTCATTTTATTTAACATTCAATAATTCAATCAAACATAATAATAATGACTTAAAATAAAACGCAATATATTTAAGTCATGTAATAACCAAATTCAAAATATCCACAATATTTATAAAATTTCATACTTAACATATTAAATTTGAAATATAATTATAGAATCTTGCAATTTCAATCTATGCTTTAAATGATAAATATTAATCATAATATTCTTAATCATTTCTCTACATAAGCAAATCATTTAAAATTTAAAGATTAAATAATTTATACAATTTACAATATGTAGTTTTCGAAATTTTAATCAAATGGTTATATGTATACTTTATAAATTTAAACATTAACAACATTTAAATTAACAACTTACATTTATAAATGGCCAAGATTTAATATATCATCAATTTAACTTAAATCACACAATTTTCATACATACAAAACTTGTAAATATAATAAGTAAATATATACACATATGTTATAACTTACCATTTTATTTATAAGTTTAGAAATGCTAAGTATTGCACATAATACTCTTAATCATTTACTTCAGCCTCTAAACAAATAAAATAAAATCAAAGTTTACATATAAATATATGTAATCCAAAAAAAAAAAAAAAAAAAAAAAAAAAAAAAAAAAAAAAAACAACTATTACCTATCCATTAAATGTCAAATCGTTTTCAAATCGTATTACCTACGAGGATTTCAACCCGCGCATTTATGCGGAGTGTTTATATCCAATATTATTCAAATAGTATTATATGTGTTGGAATAGTAAAGTTTATACATACTATCTAACCTTTACATAACTATTATCGTTTTACATAGATCTTGGAAGTTTAATATAAAGAAACCAAGCAATGAAGCGCAAAATCTTAATTCAAAGAACAATATATAAAAGAATAAGAGAAAAAAGTTTATTGTACATTATCAAAAGAAAGATGAAGGTAAAAAGACTAATAAGAGGATATAGGTGTCCGAGTGAATAAGTAGCAGATTTCAAAGTAAATATCCACCACACAAGTTAAAATAATACATTATAAATGCTACTCTTTAATTATGAATTTGCCATTTAATAGTATTAAGACCACTTTCAAATAGGGTTGTTCAAATCGCTCGGCGCTCGCCGATCGCTCGCCGCTTGCTTGGAATTTGCTCGAAAAATGCTCGCTCGATTTTTCGCTCGGTTGTAAACGAGCCGATCGGCTCGGTTCGGTTTGTAAATGAGCCAAGCACGAGCAAAGGTCCGCTCGGCTTGGTTCGGCTCAATATAATTTTTATTAATTTATTATATATATAATTATATATATACACATTAATTATAATTATATTTATAATTTTATACATACCACTCTATTGGGTTTGGCTCAATATATACAATTATATTTATAGTTACTGGCCCAGTCAACACAATGATACCTTAACACTAAGTTTAATTGTAAAACCCTAAGTCGTGAAAAGACATGCTTGACTTCCTATTCCCATTAGTTGTCCGCCATCAATCGTCTCCCGCTGTCAACCTACGCCACAACGCGATAATCATTCTCTGTAGTATGCTCATCGCCTCACTGGCCTCAATCTGAGCCTCATTCTCGGACAACCGGACCTCAAACTTAGTGTCATCCTCGGACGGTCGAACCTCGGTCATCACTAGGCGGCGAGAACATTAAAGGAAACAACCCAAATTTATGGTTGTCCGAAAAACTCGCCGCTCGTTGCTCGCTCGAAAAAATGTCCGCTCGAAAAATGCTCGCTCGATTTCTGGCTCGGTTGTAAATGAGCCGATCAGCTCGGCTCGGTTTGTAAATGAGCCAAGCACGAGCAAAGGTCCGCTCGGTTCGGTTCGGCTCGTGAACATCCCTACTTTCAACGGTTAACGCAATCTTGCGTTAAGGCCCAAAAAAATTGCTACAGTGCCTGCGTTAAACCGAGTTATGCGTTGGAAGGGTTTGAGTTAACACAGCGTTAAGGGTTTGAGTTAACCCCTTAACGCTGCGTTAAGGGGGTGTTGTGTAAAAAAAGAAAAAATAAATTTCACTTTCACCCCTTTTAAGGGTAGTTTGTGTTAAAAAATATTTGATTTAAAGGTGAGTTAAGGTGTGTTAAAGCTGAGTTATTGTTGGGTGTGTTAAAGCTGAGTTAAGGGTGAGTGTGTTAAAGCTGACGTGGCAGTGCCTTAAAGTTTAAAGCTGAGTTATTGTTGGAAGTGGTCTAAGCAGTAACTTTAGTCTACTGTATAGAAGTTAGTATAGATAGTTGAGATTCTTTTGTATTTACATTATGGATTTGTTATATGTAGTTTAGGAGAAATTCTATTATATCTTTTATAGCAAAATTGCTTGTTTGATGTATAAAAGTTGGTAGACCTTTAGATTTCTATATTGTAAAGAATTGATAAGGAGAGTGAAGAAAGCGTACTGTATTACAAGTAGCGAGTGCAGAAAAAAAGATATATAATATATGCAAATCGTTATTAAACGAGTAGCACGACCCCGCCGCGTTGCAGAAGGGGTGTTTGCTATTTTTCAATTCCATTGGCTATAGACGTGTGAAGAAGATCATGAAGCTCCTTCTGTATTTTTTCTGTGAGCTATAAAACAATTGAAGTAAAAAAGTATCCAAATACTTCACTTCATATTTAATAATCGTCTGCATATTATACATGCATTCTTACACGAATGGGTAAAAATTACCAGTGCGAGTAAAAAAGGAAAGAATGGCTAGAAAACGACCTATCACATTTGTTCCTCGCACCTCCTCTTCCTGGTAGATCAGGCAACCTACATAGGTAATACGTTACTGTTCTGTAATACTCTGTGAACACTCTCAAACATGATTTTAGTTATCTCTGCACGCGTACATGTATCATGAAGCTGTTGAGTAACCTCCGTGTTTCCAGATGTTCCCAAGCCGACGTTGTTATGCCGGTATCCTGACAGCTTGACCAAAAAGTGTTGCCTTTTTCCTGAAGCGCAGCCCATACGCTGTGCGGTTCAGAGAAGTCGTGTCTCAAATAAGTTCAAGCTAATTCATGTAAGCCTCTTCTTATTCCAGCACCACTACCCTAAAATATAAAACAGATTAATCAACTTTTGAATATACAGTTGAACCTTGTAACGGACATCCTGTTTAGTTACCAGAAAAATACAAATGAATAATTTGGATTGGGATCAGGAACATTTCTTGATGTCCATTTTCGATAAACCTTCACTTCAAGTACCTTATTCGAATCCTCGGGCTTTATGTCAATGATGTCTGCAACATCTGCTTCTGTCGTGATTGCTTTGCCTTTGTCTTTTATTTCTTCTGAGGTGGCCGTCTGTGGTGCAACCATTTCTTCGGTATTCTTTAAGGACGCTTCAATGTCTTTCTCGTCAGCCATTATTCTGCAAAATTGTTTGACTTTTATAGCAAAAGGTTGGAGAATGGGATGTACTGTAGCTGCAATAATGAGGCATTAAAAAAGCATGCCATTACATAGCTAGTAAGGGTATAGCAGGCGCTTTTGTCATAGAATATGCAGTTACGATATGCAATGTACGCTGATTAGATTATGTATGCAAACAACGTAACAATTAAGTGCAAGTAGTTTATGTAAGCATGTGATTCTAAAAGTTTGTGCAGTCGTAAAGTGTGTGCAGACATGTATCTGTGAAGCAGGCTAAAATATGGTTATGAAATAGGAATAACAATTTAGTAAGAGATAAAGTTTTGAAAACCTGGAGTAGGTTTTTTTTTGAGAAAATATTTATAGACTACGTTTTTTGTCGTGTTGGGTGGTTGTCCCGGCTGAGAGCCTATAATCATTTTCAGGCCTGGTGGTGATGTCGCTCTTGACTTAAACATCCAAACTTTCTGCACCCAACTTTAATCACTGAATTATACAACTGTAAATAAACAAATTACAACAGAAATACCTATGATGTTGGGGACGTAAAAATGAATGGTTTTTTATGTACATGAAAGCATCATGATTGAGTTATTAGGCCTAAAAAGTATATCGGATTCTAACAGTCGCATGCACGTAATTGTTCTTTCAGTTTGTTAAATTCATGCCATTATACCAACAGCTTGTTGGGGGTATCACTATCCATGGTGTATATAAGGTGCCCAAGAATGAAGTTGTTATGGGACGATGTGACCGAGGACTATTACATATGTTATGTGTATAATCTGTTGTTGTTCCAAGACGTTCGGTGTTGTTCGACTCTGGCCAACGATCGTATCTGCTGTTTAAACTTTTTGCGCTGCAGTAGCTATGCTCTGCAATATGTATATAACAGAAATAATTGACATATTGAAAAACGTATCTGAAAACCAAAAAGATAAAGAACAACCTACTCACATGTACATATGTCGTAGTGATTCTTACCGATATCAGAAGCAACCAAAAGACCTGCCAACGCAGAAGCTTTGTTCCCGTGTAAACTACTACAACCCTGTGATTTTCCGTAATTGATACCTGTGGCAACAACCGTCGCCGTATCAGTATCAGGTGAACCTTCAGCTATATGTTTTCATAATTCTACGCTTTAAACACTGTTAATTCATCACTGAAAATGGTAGATAATGTACACCCTACCAACTTATTTAGTTCAAAAATGGAAAACCAGCAAATTAACCGACACTAAATTTTTACTTCACACCATAATTTCAAAAACCTGCGTATATTTTTTTTATAAAAAAACTAAAAACGAACCTCACAAATAGTAGCCGAACGCCTAGCCCCTTGCTCAATCATTCTCATAATTTCTGAGGCACTCATCCTAGTTGAGCTGTAACACATTTTCAGTATGTATAAGCTATAACAACTATTAAACCTGGAAAAAAAAATACGAATGAATTTTGTATAAAGAATTCGGCACCTTTTTTTTTGTTTTTGTTTTTTTGTTTTTGTTTCTGGATTTCTTTCTCCAAACCGACTCCCATCTTCTGTGTGCCAGTGACATGAGAGACAGAAGGAAGAGATATTAGATGTCTGTAGAAGAAGGTACGAAAGACAGAATACGATCGTTGAGTCAAAATAAATTTTGTTAACGTACGAATTAAATTAAGCGAAACAACTACCGTGTACGATGAATGTGTGCCCTGATTGACCTATCATTGTAGAAAGATTAGATGTTGGATCCCCTGAAACAAAATAAATAGTAATTGATAAAGGTGATCGGCCTTCTGTTATCTACAAAAAGATATAATAGCATGAACATCAAGATTTCAAATAAATATTTTTGAATTGAAACCAACTCAATCACTGCACTTGCCAATTTTAATGCAAGTTTTATGCAGAGTGGTGAAGTCGCTTTCATCGATTTTATTGCTTCAAGAATCCATTTTTCAGGGTTGCTGTAATACCTGAAATTTCATAACATGTAAAATGACCAAATTACCCCTGGGAATTTAAAACCTAAATAAAACATATGTAAAGCACAAAATAAATTCCAAACTTCTAGTAATGAGCAAGCTATGATCCCAAATAATTTTAACAACTACATTTAATTTTTATACAAGCCATGGAAATTACCAAAGTACCCTTGGGCGCCAAACCTAATTTAAATTCAAAGTTATGGAATTTTATAAAAGGAAAATTAAAGGAAATCAAGGCCATTAAGACTAATATTGAATGCTAATTATTTCCATTGACTAATTACTGAAATTAGGGTCCTTAATTATCTCTAAGAATCGGCTCCAACTATAATTCTATCACACACATATTTTTTCTCCATTTTCTCCAAACCGATCAAACCAAAATTCACCAAATAATTCCCCAAGCATCCATCCGAATTTCTGGAAATAAGGCACCAATTTTCTTGTGTTCTTAAGGTTCTCAAGAAGCCTAGAAAAATAGCTTCACGAATTTTAGAGGTCGGGTTTGCAAGATATCGAAATTTCTCTTTCTTTTCCATTCGATAGGTAATAATTCGATTTTTATTGATTCGATCATTGTGAAATTCATTCTCTATTTTTCTCACATCCCTCACATCATGTATGGTCTGTGAAAAATGATTACAAGGTCGTGGAGTAGCTGTGGTGATCGTGGTGAATTCTTTGGTGTCGTGTTTTTGATCCGATAAGTCTAAAATCAAATCGCCCCATCCACTCGTTCTATAAATTATCTGGTATTTTTCTAAGCTTATACTAATCCTATATAACATGAGAAAAATGCTAAAACACATCCATGCATTGTATATTGATCGCATGATAATTATTGAAATTGAAACCCTAGAATCGAATTAATTCTCTAAATCATGCATGCGAATTTTCTGGGCAGGTTTTATAATTTTTGTGGCTTCTTTAGTCATCATATATCATCACAAAAATGGCCATTCGAATTTTAGAAGCCTAAAATATTATTTGTGAAATTATGTCTAATCGGCTAAATGGAATAAAAAGAAATAATATGAACAAAACCCTAAACCGATTGAATTAATGTTTATGTGATTGATTCTGAATTTATATGATATTAAAATGATATGGTAATGATTGCTTGATGATTGAAAATAATTAGGGTTTGATTAGTGGTATAATTGTTTTACCGATTTAGAATATAATTGTCAAGGGGGTGTTTTGTAATTTTTGAAACTCATGGGCTATTTTTAAAATGATATTTAGGACTGTCACAATATGAGAAAAATATAACTTGAGGGGTCTATATGTAAATTTTGTATTTAAAAGGTTAAATGGGTGATTATATATATTTAATGATTCGATTTGCAATTTAATTAAAACAAGGGACTAAAAATGTAAATACTGGAAACTTGAGGTCATTTTGAGTAAATTATAATGTTAAGATGTTTTGGAGTAAGTTTGGATAATTATAGGGGCCAATAGGTAATTATTTGGAATTTACAAATTAATATATATGTTTTATAAATTATAGGGACTAAATGTGTAATTATGAGAAACTAAAGGAGTAAATCGTACTATGCATGACATTTAAGGGTATGTTCTGAAAATAAATTAATATAAGGGCTATTGGTGTAATTAGAATTAATATTTGAATAAAATGGTAAATTATGTAACCTTTAGGGTTTGTTTTGTAACTTTTATAAATAAAGGGTTTAAAGTGTAAAATATGGGACTCAAGGGGCTGAAGATGTAATTCTGAATAAATGGAGTTTTTAAATAAGTAAATCATGATATTTTCATTCTAGACCTTTAATTTGATATAATTACAATTAAAACCCTAAACTATGTAAACTTGTCATGTTTAACCCTAAACTCTTATAACTTGCTAAAACCAACCCTAATTCCATAATGAGACTAAATTAAAGACTTAACTAAATCATAATACTTAAACCTTACTCATTATAGAAATCTACTAATTTTGGAAACTTGCTAAATAAGGAAACTTTCTAAAAATGGAAACCTGCTAAAAATAGAAAGTTACTTAATATGGCAATGGGATCTTTAGTAATCATGTCTTTACTCCTCTAGGTGTGAAGAGGGAGTAGTCCTGTGATCTTGATCATCTTATTTCAGTGTGTTTCCTTTGTCAGCAATAAGGTACAGATATTCTGCCCTTCTTTAGTAAGGTGCCTTCGTTTCATGTTGATTTCTGATTCACTGCCATGATCCTTGTTTCTATGAACCTTTGACATTGACCTACTGATACTGAACCTTTCTTATATTGAACCTACTGATATTGAACCTTTGTCAATGAACCATCTGATATGAACTGTCTGTTATACTGAACTGGATCTTGACCTATGAAACTAAACTGAATCATGAATACTGATACTTGACCACTGACCCACAGTTTGATACTACGAGCCATAACTAGTCATGAGGGTTTCATGACCATGTCATTGATGCACCGATGGCATGACTCTAGGGCAGGAGAGTGATGACCTGTTCCGTCCCTTTTATGTATTTATTTGGTGTTGGGAGGTTTATGGCCACCAGGGGCGTATGGATGCATCCTAGAACTGTTACTGTTACTGCTACTGATTACTGATTTACTGTATTACTGGTGACTGATGGTGTGTGCGATACACGTCTTTCACATACTGGGAGCTGATCACTCCACTTACTGTTTGAGGACTCCCCTCATGATTACTGTTTTACTGAGAGGTCTCCCCTCTATATGATTATATGGTTACATGATTACACTGATTACTGTTACTGATTACTGATACTGGGGCTCGTAGAGGATTACTGTTTTTCCTACACCTTTACTCTTTATCTTTCATTATTGCTACCTCATATGGATGCTTAATTTTGACTCATTCATTCGGTTATTCCTTATTCTACTGCTTGTTATCGTTATATCTGTTCACTGAGCTCTAGTAGCTCAGCCGCGTTTCTTTTCCCGTGGCAGGTAATTAAGCTAGGAGTTGGGCATGGCTTTGGGGTTGAGTGCACTTGAGTGGAGCTTCTTCTTTATAGCTTATCTACCATTTGATTTCATTAGACCTTATGTTGCCATTGTTTGGGCATTGAACTTATGTACTTCTTTTATTTCCTTTCATTTTGGATTAAGTCATGTTGACTTATTGTGGGATTATGTATGTTGACTTCCGCTATTTTATGCATGGATACTATGTTTAACCTGGCTCTGATACCATAAATTTTACTTCGCGCTTCTGGAAAGGATTACATAAAGTTTGGGGTGTTCGTCTTAAGTTCAGTACCGCTTTTCATCCCCAAACTGATGGTCAGTCGGAGAGGACCATCCAGACATTAGAGGATATGTTACGGGCGTGTGCGTTGGAATGGACGGGTAGTTGGGACGATTACCTGTGTTTGGTAGAGTTCGCTTATAATAATAGTTGGCACGCGAGCATTGATATGGCACCTTTTGAGATGTTATATGGTCGAAAGTGCAGAGCACCGGTATGTTGGGATGAAGTAGGGGAACGTCTTCTTGAAGGACCTGAGATGATTGAGGTCACAAATGAAAAGGTTGCTACGGCTAAAGAAAAATTGCAAGAGGCACGGGCACGTCAAAAGAGTTATGCGGATAAGCATCGTCGGGATCTAGAGTTTAATGTCGGCGACCGGGTATTTCTTAAAGTATCTCCGTTCCGAGGCGTCAAACGTTTTGGTATTAAGGGCAAGCTCAGCCCTCGGTTTATTGGACCTTTTGAAATTCTGGAGCGTATCGGAGAAGTATCGTATCGTCTAGCTCTACCACCTCAGTTGGCTCATGTTCATAATGTATTTCATGTATCTCTTTTGAGGGGATACAACTATCACCCTCTGCATGTGGCTTCTTATCCGTTCGATCAAATCCGTCCCGATATGACCTTATCTGAAGAACCGGAAGCGGTTCTAGAGCGTCAAGAACGCGTTATGAGAAACAAAGTCATTCCTTTTGTAAAGATTCTTTGGCGGAATCACCCAGCACGCGAGGCAACCTGGGAGACCGAAGAATCGATACGATCGAGTTATCCTCATTTCAGGTTTTGATCTGGTATGTTCAGTTTCGTTTCTGTTATGTTTCCTTTCTCTTGTCCTTGCAAATTTCGAGGACGAAATTTTTCTGTTAGTGGGGAAGAAGTTGTAATACCTGAAATTTCATAACATGTAAAATGACCAAATTACCCCTGGGAATTTAAAACCTAAATAAAACATATGTAAAGCACAAAATAAATTCCAAACTTCTAGTAATGAGCAAGCTATGATCCCAAATAATTTTAACAACTACATTTAATTTTTATACAAGCCATGGAAATTACCAAAGTACCCTTGGGCGCCAAACCTAATTTAAATTCAAAGTTATGGAATTTTATAAAAGGAAAATTAAAGGAAATCAAGGCCATTAAGACTAATATTGAATGCTAATTATTTCCATTGACTAATTACTGAAATTAGGGTCCTTAATTATCTCTAAGAATCGGCTCCAACTATAATTCTATCACACACATATTTTTTCTCCATTTTCTCCAAACCGATCAAACCAAAATTCACCAAATAATTCCCCAAGCATCCATCCGAATTTCTGGAAATAAGGCACCAATTTTCTTGTGTTCTTAAGGTTCTCAAGAAGCCTAGAAAAATAGCTTCACGAATTTTAGAGGTCGGGTTTGCAAGATATCGAAATTTCTCTTTCTTTTCCATTCGATAGGTAATAATTCGATTTTTATTGATTCGATCATTGTGAAATTCATTCTCTATTTTTCTCACGTCCCTCACATCATTTATGGTCTGTGAAAAATGATTACAAGGTCGTGGAGTAGCTGTGGTGATCGTGGTGAATTCTTTGGTGTCGTGTTTTTGATCCGATAAGTCTAAAATCAAATCGCCCCATCCACTCGTTCTATAAATTATCTGGTATTTTTCTAAGCTTATACTAATCCTATATAACATGAGAAAAATGCTAAAACACATCCATGCATTGTATATTGATCGCATGATAATTATTGAAATTGAAACCCTAGAATCGAATTAATTCTCTAAATCATGCATGCGAATTTTCTGGGCAGGTTTTATAATTTTTGTGGCTTCTTTAGTCATCATATATCATCACAAAAATGGCCATTCGAATTTTAGAATCCTAAAATATTATTTGTGAAATTATGTCTAATCGGCTAAATGGAATAAAAAGAAATAATATGAACAAAACCCTAAACCGATTGAATTAATGTTTATGTGATTGATTCTGAATTTATATGATATTAAAATGATATGGTAATGATTGCTTGATGATTGAAAATAATTAGGGTTTGATTAGTGGTATAATTGTTTTACCGATTTAGAATATAATTGTCAAGGGGGTGTTTTGTAATTTTTGAAACTCATGGGCTATTTTTAAAATGATATTTAGGACTGTCACAATATGAGAAAAATATAACTTGAGGGGTCTATATGTAAATTTTGTATTTAAAAGGTTAAATGGGTGATTATATATATTTAATGATTCGATTTGCAATTTAATTAAAACAAGGGACTAAAAATGTAAATACTGGAAACTTGAGGTCATTTTGAGTAAATTATAATGTTAAGATGTTTTGGAGTAAGTTTGGATAATTATAGGGGCCAATAGGTAATTATTTGGAATTTACAAATTAATATATATGTTTTATAAATTATAGGGACTAAATGTGTAATTATGAGAAACTAAAGGAGTAAATCGTACTATGCATGACATTTAAGGGTATGTTCTGAAAATAAATTAATATAAGGGCTATTGGTGTAATTAGAATTAATATTTGAATAAAATGGTAAATTATGTAACCTTTAGGGTTTGTTTTGTAACTTTTATAAATAAAGGGTTTAAAGTGTAAAATATGGGACTCAAGGGGCTGAAGATGTAATTCTGAATAAATGGAGTTTTTAAATAAGTAAATCATGATATTTTCATTCTAGACCTTTAATTTGATATAATTACAATTAAAACCCTAAACTATGTAAACTTGTCATGTTTAACCCTAAACTCTTATAACTTGCTAAAACCAACCCTAATTCCATAATGAGACTAAATTAAAGACTTAACTAAATCATAATACTTAAACCTTACTCATTATAGAAATCTACTAATTTTGGAAACTTGCTAAATAAGGAAACTTTCTAAAAATGGAAACCTGCTAAAAATAGAAAGTTACTTAATATGGCAATGGGATCTTTAGTAATCATGTCTTTACTCCTCTAGGTGTGAAGAGGGAGTAGTCCTGTGATCTTGATCATCTTATTTCAGTGTGTTTCCTTTGTCAGCAATAAGGTACAGATATTCTGCCCTTCTTTAGTAAGGTGCCTTCGTTTCATGTTGATTTCTGATTCACTGCCATGATCCTTGTTTCTATGAACCTTTGACATTGACCTACTGATACTGAACCTTTCTTATATTGAACCTACTGATATTGAACCTTTGTCAATGAACCATCTGATATGAACTGTCTGTTATACTGAACTGGATATTGACCTATGAAACTAAACTGAATCATGAATACTGATACTTGACCACTGACCCACAGTTTGATACTACGAGCCATAACTAGTCATGAGGGTTTCATGACCATGTCATTGATGCACCGATGGCATGACTCTAGGGCAGGAGAGTGATGACCTGTTCCGTCCCTTTTATGTATTTATTTGGTGTTGGGAGGTTTATGGCCACCAGGGGCGTATGGATGCATCCTAGAACTGTTACTGTTACTGCTACTGATTACTGATTTACTGTATTACTGGTGACTGATGGTGTGTGCGATACACGTCTTTCACATACTGGGAGCTGATCACTCCACTTACTGTTTGAGGACTCCCCTCATGATTACTGTTTTACTGAGAGGTCTCCCTCTATATGATTATATGGTTACATGATTACACTGATTACTGTTACTGATTACTGATACTGGGGCTCGTAGAGGATTACTGTTTTTCCTACACCTTTACTCTTTATCTTTCATTATTGCTACCTCATATGGATGCTTAATTTTGACTCATTCATTCGGTTATTCCTTATTCTACTGCTTGTTATCGTTATATCTGTTCACTGAGCTCTAGTAGCTCAGCCGCGTTTCTTTTCCCGCGGCAGGTAATTAAGCTAGGAGTTGGGCATGGCTTTGGGGTTGAGTGCACTTGAGTGGAGCTTCTTCTTTATAGCTTATCTACCATTTGATTTCATTAGACCTTATGTTGCCATTGTTTGGGCATTGAACTTATGTACTTCTTTTATTTCCTTTCATTTTGGATTAAGTCATGTTGACTTATTGTGGGATTATGTATGTTGACTTCCGCTATTTTATGCATGGATACTATGTTTAACCTGGCTCTGATACCATAAATTTTACTTCGCGCTTCTGGAAAGGATTACATAAAGTTTGGGGTGTTCGTCTTAAGTTCAGTACCGCTTTTCATCCCCAAACTGATGGTCAGTCGGAGAGGACCATCCAGACATTAGAGGATATGTTACGGGCGTGTGCGTTGGAATGGACGGGTAGTTGGGACGATTACCTGTGTTTGGTAGAGTTCGCTTATAATAATAGTTGGCACGCGAGCATTGATATGGCACCTTTTGAGATGTTATATGGTCGAAAGTGCAGAGCACCGGTATGTTGGGATGAAGTAGGGGAACGTCTTCTTGAAGGACCTGAGATGATTGAGGTCACAAATGAAAAGGTTGCTACGGCTAAAGAAAAATTGCAAGAGGCACGGGCACGTCAAAAGAGTTATGCGGATAAGCATCGTCGGGATCTAGAGTTTAATGTCGGCGACCGGGTATTTCTTAAAGTATCTCCGTTCCGAGGCGTCAAACGTTTTGGTATTAAGGGCAAGCTCAGCCCTCGGTTTATTGGACCTTTTGAAATTCTGGAGCGTATCGGAGAAGTATCGTATCGTCTAGCTCTACCACCTCAGTTGGCTCATGTTCATAATGTATTTCATGTATCTCTTTTGAGGGGATACAACTATCACCCTCTGCATGTGGCTTCTTATCCGTTCGATCAAATCCGTCCCGATATGACCTTATCTGAAGAACCGGAAGCGGTTCTAGAGCGTCAAGAACGCGTTATGAGAAACAAAGTCATTCCTTTTGTAAAGATTCTTTGGCGGAATCACCCAGCACGCGAGGCAACCTGGGAGACCGAAGAATCGATACGATCGAGTTATCCTCATTTCAGGTTTTGATCTGGTATGTTCAGTTTCGTTTCTGTTATGTTTCCTTTCTCTTGTCCTTGCAAATTTCGAGGACGAAATTTTTATGTTAGTGGGGAAGAAGTTGTAATACCTGAAATTTCATAACATGTAAAATGACCAAATTACCCCTGGGAATTTAAAACCTAAATAAAACATATGTAAAGCACAAAATAAATTCCAAACTTCTAGTAATGAGCAAGCTATGATCCCAAATAATTTTAACAACTACATTTAATTTTTATACAAGCCATGGAAATTACCAAAGTACCCTTGGGCGCCAAACCTAATTTAAATTCAAAGTTATGGAATTTTATAAAAGGAAAATTAAAGGAAATCAAGGCCATTAAGACTAATATTGAATGCTAATTATTTCCATTGACTAATTACTGAAATTAGGGTCCTTAATTATCTCTAAGAATCGGCTCCAACTATAATTCTATCACACACATATTTTTTCTCCATTTTCTCCAAACCGATCAAACCAAAATTCACCAAATAATTCCCCAAGCATCCATCCGAATTTCTGGAAATAAGGCACCAATTTTCTTGTGTTCTTAAGGTTCTCAAGAAGCCTAGAAAAATAGCTTCACGAATTTTAGAGGTCGGGTTTGCAAGATATCGAAATTTCTCTTTCTTTTCCATTCGATAGGTAATAATTCGATTTTTATTGATTCGATCATTGTGAAATTCATTCTCTATTTTTCTCACGTCCCTCACATCATTTATGGTCTGTGAAAAATGATTACAAGGTCGTGGAGTAGCTGTGGTGATCGTGGTGAATTCTTTGGTGTCGTGTTTTTGATCCGATAAGTCTAAAATCAAATCGCCCCATCCACTCATTCTATAAATTATCTGGTATTTTTCTAAGCTTATACTAATCCTATATAACATGAGAAAAATGCTAAAACACATCCATGCATTGTATATTGATCGCATGATAATTATTGAAATTGAAACCCTAGAATCGAATTAATTCTCTAAATCATGCATGCGAATTTTCTGGGCAGGTTTTATAATTTTTGTGGCTTCTTTAGTCATCATATATCATCACAAAAATGGCCATTCGAATTTTAGAATCCTAAAATATTATTTGTGAAATTATGTCTAATCGGCTAAATGGAATAAAAAGAAATAATATGAACAAAACCCTAAACCGATTGAATTAATGTTTATGTGATTGATTCTGAATTTATATGATATTAAAATGATATGGTAATGATTGCTTGATGATTGAAAATAATTAGGGTTTGATTAGTGGTATAATTGTTTTACCGATTTAGAATATAATTGTCAAGGGGGTGTTTTGTAATTTTTGAAACTCATGGGCTATTTTTAAAATGATATTTAGGACTGTCACAATATGAGAAAAATATAACTTGAGGGGTCTATATGTAAATTTTGTATTTAAAAGGTTAAATGGGTGATTATATATATTTAATGATTCGATTTGCAATTTAATTAAAACAAGGGACTAAAAATGTAAATACTGGAAACTTGAGGTCATTTTGAGTAAATTATAATGTTAAGATGTTTTGGAGTAAGTTTGGATAATTATAGGGGCCAATAGGTAATTATTTGGAATTTACAAATTAATATATATGTTTTATAAATTATAGGGACTAAATGTGTAATTATGAGAAACTAAAGGAGTAAATCGTACTATGCATGACATTTAAGGGTATGTTCTGAAAATAAATTAATATAAGGGCTATTGGTGTAATTAGAATTAATATTTGAATAAAATGGTAAATTATGTAACCTTTAGGGTTTGTTTTGTAACTTTTATAAATAAAGGGTTTAAAGTGTAAAATATGGGACTCAAGGGGCTGAAGATGTAATTCTGAATAAATGGAGTTTTTAAATAAGTAAATCATGATATTTTCATTCTAGACCTTTAATTTGATATAATTACAATTAAAACCCTAAACTATGTAAACTTGTCATGTTTAACCCTAAACTCTTATAACTTGCTAAAACCAACCCTAATTCCATAATGAGACTAAATTAAAGACTTAACTAAATCATAATACTTAAACCTTACTCATTATAGAAATCTACTAATTTTGGAAACTTGCTAAATAAGGAAACTTTCTAAAAATGGAAACCTGCTAAAAATAGAAAGTTACTTAATATGGCAATGGGATCTTTAGTAATCATGTCTTTACTCCTCTAGGTGTGAAGAGGGAGTAGTCCTGTGATCTTGATCATCTTATTTCAGTGTGTTTCCTTTGTCAGCAATAAGGTACAGATATTCTGCCCTTCTTTAGTAAGGTGCCTTCGTTTCATGTTGATTTCTGATTCACTGCCATGATCCTTGTTTCTATGAACCTTTGACATTGACCTACTGATACTGAACCTTTCTTATATTGAACCTACTGATATTGAACCTTTGTCAATGAACCATCTGATATGAACTGTCTGTTATACTGAACTGGATATTGACCTATGAAACTAAACTGAATCATGAATACTGATACTTGACCACTGACCCACAGTTTGATACTACGAGCCATAACTAGTCATGAGGGTTTCATGACCATGTCATTGATGCACCGATGGCATGACTCTAGGGCAGGAGAGTGATGACCTGTTCCGTCCCTTTTATGTATTTATTTGGTGTTGGGAGGTTTATGGCCACCAGGGGCGTATGGATGCATCCTAGAACTGTTACTGTTACTGCTACTGATTACTGATTTACTGTATTACTGGTGACTGATGGTGTGTGCGATACACGTCTTTCACATACTGGGAGCTGATCACTCCACTTACTGTTTGAGGACTCCCCTCATGATTACTGTTTTACTGAGAGGTCTCCCCTCTATATGATTATATGGTTACATGATTACACTGATTACTGTTACTGATTACTGATACTGGGGCTCGTAGAGGATTACTGTTTTTCCTACACTTTACTCTTTATCTTTCATTATTGCTACCTCATATGGATGCTTAATTTTGACTCATTCATTCGGTTATTCCTTATTCTACTGCTTGTTATCGTTATATCTGTTCACTGAGCTCTAGTAGCTCAGCCGCGTTTCTTTTCCCGCGGCAGGTAATTAAGCTAGGAGTTGGGCATGGCTTTGGGGTTGAGTGCACTTGAGTGGAGCTTCTTCTTTATAGCTTATCTACCATTTGATTTCATTAGACCTTATGTTGCCATTGTTTGGGCATTGAACTTATGTACTTCTTTTATTTCCTTTCATTTTGGATTAAGTCATGTTGACTTATTGTGGGATTATGTATGTTGACTTCCGCTATTTTATGCATGGATACTATGTTTAACCTGATATGAAACCATATATTTGTGATATCTTTACCCTTGTCGGGTCGGGGTGTTACAGTTGCTGGCTGCAAAATTCTCCTGCATAAATGCAAACAAAAATATAACATGTGTTGGGGAGCTTTTAGTGAAATAATGCGATATATCTAGTTTAAATAAAATTTTGGTTGTAATGTACTTACCAAAGATAACAATATATCTTCCACAGTCTCTTTTGAGAAACATTTGTTGATAATTTCCAGCCTAGCACTGAAATTAATTAGAATACCTTACTAAAAAGCCGGGCTATAGTAACTAATAATGCAAAGTTGAGCTCGTTCCCGAGAAATATTCGAGTTAGATGATTATTCAAGAGGTTGTAAAAACTCGAATCTATGTATTAGAAACCATTCTCAATCAAGTAGAGATATTTTACATTGATTAAGAAGTTGTTTTAATAATGGAATGCCTTGCAAGATAGAAAGAACTAAAAAAGTTGTTTCTCCAAATATGAAGAGTAAATATAACTACCTTGAACATGCATTTTCTTGTTTGATGTTTCTCCCATTTGCATGTTGCATAACAATTTCAGAAATTCTTGTAATGTTCGTTGCATCTGATGAAGACATTAAGCTAAGTGCATTCTCCAGTGCAGTGAAATCCTATAAGAATTTAGACATAGAGCATTGATTATTCTTGCAACAACATAGCTACCAGATCGACAAATATTATGTGAGGACGCGTGATACACTATAAGGTGGTTAAACCTTGTCAACTTTGTGTATAATGATATGTTGTGTTAATATGATTAAGTGCGCGGAATTCACTCAATCACACTTAGAAGGTTGTGTATGTTATGGAAATGGAATTGTTATGTTTGTTAGTTAGTAATGAACAAAAAAGATTATCACCACAACGATTCAATATTATTCAAGAAATAATACGAGTGATCACTATCACTAGGGTTACAAAGACATTGAATCTTAAGTTTCTAGACTTGCGATATTGTTTGTGTTTGTTCTATGTCTTAACAGTTATGTGTTCTTGTTCTTACTTGCTCTATGTTCTATTTTCTAGTACTTCTCAATATCAAGTCTAAGAGATCTTCTTTTATAGTCCAAGAAGATCTTTACAAAAAATATGTTAAAGTCTTTAAGCTACTTGCTATAGCTTACAAGAGTCACTAGACAACTCATACACTTAAGAGTATACAATTTGGTTACTTCACTGATGACACAACAAAAGATATTTGCAGTCAAACATGTTTGACTTCTGTGTACTTATCTAATAAGTAGCAGAATCAACACTAGCGGCAGCATCAGTTTTGCATTAGCAGCAGAATCACTTAGCGGCAGGATCATAACACTAGCAGCAACAATGAGTTAATGCTAACAACAGCAATGAGTTTAACGATAGCGGCAGGAACGAATGTACTACCAGCAGGAACAGCAGCAACACACTTTGAGTATTTCCCGATACTTAAACTTTAGAATATTTAATTCCCAACAATCCTTCCCTAAACATATGAATCCTTTTCAATATGTTTTCTTGAATTAAATGAGGACTTGTGAAGATCTTTCAAACACTTCATGGTTAGAAATTTGATCTGAATTATTCTTCTATTCTGAACTCATCTGCTTTACTCTTCTTTGACTTTAACTTCTTCAAAACATTGCTCCAATCTTGGACTAAAAGATGGTGCAATTTCCTTGGATGGAGGAATTATAAGAGGCAATGATGCTGTGTACATTTGATGCTTGTTTTAACAAGTGAAATCATCTAACAGCATGTCTTTGCAAGTGATGAACAAACGTAGTGAATTGAAATTCAACCTTGATTGACCTAGATAGAACTTTCTCCTTTTGGAATGCATCATCCCTTCTGAATATATGTTCTGTTTTTGTCATTTTCAACCTCTATGTCATCATCTTGTATGCTCTTGTCTTCTCCTTCCTTTCATTGGATTATCCTCCCTTTCTGGGCTATTATTTCCTCCCCTGAGATTGTTACCTCCCCTGATATACAAATAACATTTGTTTCCTCCCCTTGTTTGAAAGATTTTCTCACTGTGTACCATTGTGATCTATCAATGTGAACTTGTTATCAGACAATGTTGTACATGAAGCCATCAATTCCTTAAAAGTTAGTTTGCTGCCCTCATCACTTCTAGGTGTGTAACCTCCTATGAGTGGTGAATCATGGGGCAATAGCACATAATCCATCATTTGATGGTTTCTGAGCCATTCTTATTCCAAAAACCTTTTTAAAGAAAAAATTTTGACTTTTAGCAGTATGCATATGATTTTATTATAATAAATCATACTGCTTCAACCATTTTGAAGGGATCAAGTGTAGTTACAGACACTCAATCAACATTTCGGTTTAAAGCAACCTCTGGTTGTGTGAGAACCAATGTTTATCAGTTATAAATAACTGCCTGTGTGCAGATAAACTCATTCAAAGAGCTTTCCTGACAGGGTTTCCAGCTCGTGGCATTTGTTACCTCTAACACAAGTGTTAGATTCACTTTTGCTCGTTGTTCTTTCTATAAGATATCCTGAGATTAACACATTATACTTGAAAGTATAAAATGATAGAAAGTGAGTTGTATCAGTTACTATCTGATCAACTAAGTCATCAATTCAATGTGAAACATCATAACTAGGTTTCAAGAAATAAGTTTTAAGGAGTTTAAATTCCCAAACTCAGTCCATCATAAACCTACTATGTTAGCAGCTGGATAAGCATTTCTGCTGCTCCCATTTCATTTGAAATCTCCTTTGTGTTCACATATTCATACCTGAAATAGTTAGTCTAAAACCAAAAGAACAATGTACAAAGTACTTGACTTGCATTATAATAATCATAGGACTAATTTTATGAATAACACAAACTACATTTGCACTAGGAGTACAAATTTTGTAATAGCAGCAGTAATGTAAATCCAGCAGCAGCAACAAAAATTTATTTACATAAACACATTAGATTGAAAATTCAAAGGTTAAGCATTCCAATACTTGCTACCAAGTACTGAAACCTTCCGACATCAAAAGCTTTTGTAAGTAGATCTGCAAAATTATGTTCTGAAGCAATTTTCATTACTTGAATTAATCTTTTCTCATTGCAGTCTCTAATAAAGTGATGTCTTATTTCAATGTGTTTTGTTTTAGAGTGTTGCACTGGATTTCTAATAATACAAATTGTACTACTATTATCAATATGAATAACAGTGTTTAAGAAATTGTACCCATAATCAAGAAGTTGGTTTTGAAGCCATAAAACTTGACCACAGCAACTTGCAGCAGCTACATATTCAGCTTCAGTTGTTGAATTAGCCACAATTGTTTGCTTCTTACACTGCCATGAGACAAGTCTACATCCAAGGAATTGACATCCTCTAGTTGTTGACTTTCTGTCCAAGCTAGCACCAGCATAATCACTGTCTGAGTATGCTACTAAGTCAAAAGGTGATTCTCTAGAATACCATATGCCCAACTTTGGTTGACCCTTGAGATATCTAAAAATTCTCTTGACTGTAGTTAAATGAGAAACTTTTGGAGTTACTTGAAATCTTGCACAAGCACAAATAGAGAACATGATGTCAGGTCTAGATGATGTAAGATACATCAAAGAGCCTATCATAGATCTGTAAGTGTGTACATCTACATTTTCTCCATCTAAGTCTTTAAGAAGATGTTTCTCAGCATCCATTGGTGTGCTTGCCACTTTTGAATCAGCAAATTGAAATTTTCTAAGTATCTCTGCAACATACTTATCTTGACTAATAAATATGCCTTCAGATGATTGCTTAACTTGCAGACCCAAAAAGAATGTAAGTTCTCCCATAGAACTCATCTGAAACTTATCATGCATAAGCTTCTCAAATTCTAAACACATTTCCTTCCTTGTAGATCCAAAGATAATGTCATCCACATACACCTGCACTAACAGAAGATCCTTCTTGTGTTGTTTGACGAAAAGTGTCTGATCAATCTTTCCTCTTTGAAATCCATTCTCTAATAAGTAGGAAGCAAGTGTTGCATACCAAGCTCTTGGTGCCTGATGTAGGCCATATAGAGCTTTCACTACTCTGTACACTTTGTCTGGATGGTCAGGGTCAATGAAGCCTGGAGGTTGTGAAACATACACCTCTTCTTTAATTGTACCATATAAAAATGCACTCTTGACATCCATTTGATAAACTGTGAAGCCTAAAAATGAAGCATAAGCTAGAAACAGCCTAATTGCCTCAATCCTTGCAACTGGAGCATAAACTTCATCATAGTCTATTCCTTCTTTTTGTGTGTACCCTTGGGCTACTAATCTAGCCTTATTCCTAATCACTATGCCCCTTTCATCCCTTTTGTTCTTGAAAACCCATCTAGTGCCAATTACCTTTGCATTCCTAGGTAAATCAACTAGCACCCAAACCTTTTGAATCTTGAACTGAAGAAGCTCTTCTTGCATAGCCTCTAACCAACTTGAATCATCTAGGGCTTTAAGAATGTTCTTTGGTTCCTTTTGTGAGAGAAAACATACAAACAAACAAGAGTTTGAAAACTCATGCTGTTTTGAAGCATAAAGGGCATCAAGAAGCCCTTGTTGGTCTGAAGACATCAATTGTTATCTGGTCTTCACACCTGATTGTACATCTCCAATCACATTATCCAGGGAGTGGACTTTGTGAATCCTTGTGTGTGGAGTAGTAGGAACTTGATAAGATGGTGGGAGATTACTAAAATCCACTTCATCTTCTTGGAATTCTGCTTCTTTTGAGTGTGATGGGCCCGCATTAGAAGCATTTGGCCCAGCAGTAACAGATACACTATCAGCAGAATGGCCAGCAGGAACAGATACACTACCAGCAGCAACATTTTGTTGTTCCTGAGTTCCATCTTCATTTCTTGCATCTTCAACACCTTCTTTAGCTTTACCAGAAGAAGAATCATCATTTGTTGAAGCTGATTCCACACTTGTACTTGACCATATTGGCATTATGACATCATTTTGATCTTTCTCTAACTCTACCTCATTTGTTGCTTGTGAACCTGAAAAATCATTAGTTTCTGCAACAACAGGTATATAATTCATGGAATTTGTTAGATACTCAAGATCAAATAGCCATTTTGGTCCTTGACCTACTACATTGGATTTGTTTTCTAAAAACTCCACATGTAGGTTTTCTTCTACAAACCTAGTTCTTATGTTGTATACTCTAAAAGCTTTGCTATTGAGAGAATATCCAACAAAGAATCCTTCATCTGCTTTACCATCGAATTTTCCTAAATGGTCTAATGTATTGAGAATTGTCACATGACATCCAAAAGGTCTAAGAAATCCTATTGCAGGAGTTCTTCCATTAAAGAGTTCATATGATGTCTTATTGTGAGGCTGCACAACTAAAACTCTATTTTGGACATAGCAAGCAGTGTTGACTGCCTCTGCCCAAAAGGTTATAGGTAGCTTAGAATCAGCTAACATTGTTCTAGCAGCTTCAATTAGTGTTCTATTCTTTCTTTCAGCTACTCCATTCTGTTGTGGAGTTCTAGCAACACTATATTCTCTCCTAATACCTTTTTCTTTGCAAAAATCATCCATAACTCTATTTTTGAATTCTGTCCCATTATCACACCTAATGACCTTTACTTTCTTGCTTACTAGGTTTTCTATTTCTGTTATGAAAGTCTTAAGGGTGCTTGATGTCTCATCCTTAGAAACTAAAAAGAAAACCCATGTAAATCTGCTATAGTCATCAGTTATAACAAGACAATATTTCTTATGCATTATACTCCTTACTGAAACAGGTCCAAATAAGTCCATATAAAGCATAAACAATGATTGATTGATAGAGTTAAAAATTTTGGGCTTACAAGTGGCTTTGTGTTGTTTGCCTTTTAGACAAGCAATGCATGTTTGATCATTTCCAAATCTTTTCTGAGGTAAACCTCTTACCAAACCATTTTTGACAATCTTATTTATGGTTTTGAAATTAATATGACCAAGCCTTCTATGTCATTTCATTGATTCATCCAATGTGGCCTTTGCTACAAGACAAGATAAATCCTTTTTAGGAATAATGTTCTTCATATCAACACTGTACATATTGGCCTTTCTTGGAATTCTAAGAAGCACTTGACTTTCATCAGGCATCTTAAAGTCGTTAGAGAGAACAAGACATTCAGTGTCAGTAAAAAGGACATTGTTCTTTTTGTCACATATTTGTGAGACACTAAAAAGATTATACTTAAGCTCTTGCACATAGTACACATCTTCAAAATCTAAATTTCCAGTTTTAATAGTACCTTTACCAGAAATTTTGCCACAAAAATCACCTCCAAAGGTAACATATCCTCCATTGAATGATTGAAAATCTGAAAGATAAGACATGTTGCCTGTCATGTGCCTTGAACATCCACTATCTGAGTATCCTTGATCTTCATCATCTGTTGATGAATGTTCCTGCACACAAATAAGAGTGTTAGTTTTCTTTGGGGATCCAAGCCATGACTGACTTGGATCTGCCTCTTGCATTAATGAAGTGTAATCTTTTTAGAACAGTTGATGCAACATTGGATTTAAGAATCCAACATGCTGAGGCCTTAACAGCATTTGCCCTGTTTCCCTTAGCAGCAGCAGGAACCACATGCTTAGCAGCAGGAACTGCTAGCTTTGTAGTTGTTCCCTTTGGTCTCCAAATTTGTTTTGTGACCACTGCTTTTGTTTGAATGGGCCTTAAAACAGTCTTAGATGCATGTTCGAAAGTTGTTTTTGCACCCTTAGCTGTTGATTTTGGGTTAATAGCCTTAGATGATCTAGCAGCAGGAACAAATTGTCTAGCAGCAGGATCATTTGGTCTAGCAGCAGGATCTGTGTTTGAGCCAGACTTGTTTGAGACTACTCTGGGCTTAGTTCTATGAGTGTTAGAGTGAAAGTAAGTTTGAGGAGTTTGCCTTTTGTAGTTCACCATATTGTTTTCATACCCAGACACCCATTGGTTGCAGAAAGCTGCAAGATGGTCAAAACTACCACATGTATAACAAGCTTTGTTGTAAAAAGCAAAGTCATCACCTAGTTGGTGAGACTTAAGGCCATTCCAATTTCTTTGGTTGCCTCTGGGCTTGTTAGTAGTTCTATATTGTTCACAATATCTAACTGGTTGCCTAACTTGTTTGACATTTGACTTAGGTTTGTTAGTATCATGATTGACTATCTTAGGAACCTTTGTTCCTATTTTCTTAACCAAGTCAGGTTTAGACATAACCTGTTCTTCTTCATCACTATCAGTTGTACAATCTTCAACAACTATAGCATCTTTTCCCTTAACAAAGGACACCTTGTCCTGAAAAAGTAAAGTTTTATCTAAACTTTCACTTTCCTTTTCTACCTTAAGGCTCTCAGTAGCCTTAGAACCATATTCCCTGATTGGTTCTTGAAACTCAGCAAGACCTGTGTGTGCTAGGTCAACACCTGGAGGTGAAGGAACACCTCTATATGGTGGAGGTACAGACTTGTATCCTATACCAGAATTAACCTTATTGTTTACTTGAGCTTCAAAAAGCTTATTAACTCCTTCTGAGGCATGTGCTAAAGCATCTACAGTAATACTAACATTTTCTGTTTCCCTTTTGTGTTTTGCTAGTGATTCATTTAGTATAACAATACACTCATCCTTGAATTCTACGTTTCTTTTTAAAGCATTCAAGTCATCATTGAAAGTAGATTCATTTTTTCGAAAATGTAATATTTGTTTTTCTAGAACTCCTACACATCTCTTATGATTGGCTAAATTATGAAGGGCATCAATTAACTCTTCTCTAAAAGCATCAAATCTCTTTTTAATGTCTTCATAATTTTTAAGATTAGGACATGAATTAGTACAAGTAGGAATGACATCTACCTCTGAATCAGAAAAGGCCATTAGAGCAAATTCATTGGCCATAAGAGCAGCATTTGGTGGTGCTTCCTCTTCATCAGCCATAGAGCTCCAATCATAACCAATACCATCAATAACAAACATAGCCTTTGGCTCTTCCACCAGTACTTCTTTCTTCCTCTCTTGCTTATACCATGTGTTTCTATTATCCTGCTTCCTTGGGCTTCTACATTCTTTAGCAAAGTGTCCCAACCTATGACAGTTAAAACATTCCACTTTCTTCTTATCAAACCCAGCAGTATCATTACCATTTATGGTAATCCGCTTCCCAGTTCTCTGCCAATACTTCTTAGCCCTCATACTAAGTAAGGCAACTTGCCACTTAATATCCATCTCTTCTAAATCATGACCATCTACCTGCTCAAGGTCTTCATGACTTAGAGGAGAACCACTAGATTGACTGGTTATAAAGGCATAAAATGTTGGATCTCCAAGTCCAGCAATATCCTTTTGTGAACTAGTAGAAGGACCACCATAAGTAGAATTAGAAACACCTTCAACTTCATCTACCTCTTCAGACTTACCAATACTAGGAGATGACAAAAGTGCCACGTTCCCAGAACTAGTACCATAGTTTCCACCCCTTTTTAGACTTTGTTCAACAATTTTAAAGTTGTTGAACAAATCATTGAGTTTCATTGTTTCAATTTCTGGTTTGTTCATCCAGACAATGACATGAGTATGGAATTCATCAGGTAGACTTTTCAAGAACTTCATGTTGAGATCTTCCTTCTCTGTCTCAACACCCAACACAGCTAACTGACTGACAAGCTTGTGTAACCTTGAAAACAACTTATCAAGAGATTCATTGCTATTTGAAGTAAAGTTTTCAAATTGTTGTTTCAGCAATGTTTTCTGTGTTTTCTTGGTAGTTTCATTACCACCAAACCATGCACAAATCTCTTCAAAAAGAGTTTTTGCATCAAGATACTTGCTAAAAGATAGTATCTGCTCACCAGGAATGGTCATAAGCAACAAGTTTCTTGCTTTCTGATCATTTCTCTTTTGTATCTTTTCATCATTGGAAACTGGTCCAGTATTTGTTTTTCTAACAGTTTTGCCTTCAACAAGAACATCTGAATAGCCTAGTGTGAAGGAATCACCATACTGAATAATATCCCAAAGAGCATAATCTTGAACCATAAAATATTGCTCAATTCTCATCCTCCATAACTCAAACTCATTAGGTTTGATCATGGGCAACTTTGCAGCAACGTTTGTTTGAACATCTTGTACATCCATTTCTGTTTCTTCTAAAAACAACTATATCAACCTGTCTCTGATACCACTTATGAGGACGCGTGATACACTATAAGGTGGTTAAACCTTGTCAACTTTGTGTATAATGATATGTTGTGTTAATATGATTAAGTGCGTGGAATTCACTCAATCACACTTAGAAGGTTGTGTATGTTATGGAAATGGAATTGTTATGTTTGTTAGTTAGTAATGAACAAAGAAGATTATCACCACAACGATTCAATATTATTCAAGAAATAATACGAGTGATCACTATCACTAGGGTTACAAAGACCTAGAATCTTAAGTTTCTAGACTTGCGATATTGTTTGTGTTTGTTCTATGTCTTAACAGTTATGTGTTCTTGTTATTACTTGCTCTATGTTCTATTTTCTAGTACTTCTCAATATCAAGTCTAAGAGATCTTCTTTTATAGTCCAAGAAGATCTTTACAAAAAATATGTTAAAGTCTTTAAGCTACTTGCTATAGCTTACAAGAGTCACTAGACAACTCATACACTTAAGAGTATACAATTTGGTTACTTCACTGATGACACAACAAAAGATATTTGCAGTCAAACATGTTTGACTTCTGTGTACTTATCTAATAAGCAGCAGAATCAACACTAGCGGCAGCATCAGTTTTGCACTAGCAGCAGAATCACTTAGTGGCAGGATCATAACACTAGCAGCAACAATGAGTTAATGCTAACAGCAGCAATGAGTTTAACGATAGCGGCAGGAACGAATGTACTACCAGCAGGAACAGCAGCAACACACTTTGAGTATTTCCCGATACTTAAACTTTAGAATATTTAATTCCCAACATATTATATTCCGTATAAGCTACAAATTTTTTGTAATATTAATTTAATTTTAATAATACAAAATGATAATTATGATCATGTTTTCAACATAATAAAACTTTTGGACGGCGAGAAAACCTTTGAGGGTACAAAGTGAGTTGCGAGACCACAATTGACCATTTCAAATCCATTCAATCGTACTCCAGTAAGTGCCACATATTCACCTAAATATTTCAATAAAACATCAAGTTAAATTTCACAAACAAAAAAAAGAGTATATAGAACAAAAGGTGTATATCGAAGATAAAAGGGAATTACCAAAATAGCCATGAAGTCGTGACAGGAAATAAGATGCACCGACACCTGGAGCAGACCCTATTGATGCTTCCAGCATTGCAAATAATGTATTCTCTGTGACAATTCTGAACGCTGCATTCATCGATAATCCAACCCCTCCTCCCATCACGATTCCGTGTATAAAAGCAATCTACCATTTATGAAGCTATGAGTGTAATGAAATAGACTACTAAATCTGCAAATATACCCACTTGAGCTATCCTGGCTACTACAGTAATAATAGTTGTTGAATCAGAGATCGTATATACTTTGAGGGCATTTGGTTTACCTTATTTTTAGAGCTAGTTATGATTTTGGAGAAATCGAAATGAGCACAACTTTTAAAAAAATTGAATGAAAGTTTCAACTTGAGCTTATATACTAAAATGAACGGTAAACTTAGCTTAATTAAAAACTTTTATAAATTTTATAAAGCTCGAAAAAAAGGCAACCAAGCAGACCTTATTACCAAGTAATATACACGATCACTGCATCAATAAACAGTGTTATCGTCGCCGACCTTTTTTTTACTAATCATATAAGCTATTAAACACAACGAAGGTGTAAAAACTCGAAGATTTAAATGAAACACAAAACATAATCGCGCACTGACATTCGTCTAAATCCTCATCACTCTCGTCTTCTTCTTCCTCTTTTTTGCCTCCCGCACCGTATTTGTTGACAGAAAAACCGAAAAATCATGAATCTTTAATTAATAGTAAACCATAATTGGTATGAACATATGACACACATACCACAGATAACTAAATTTAATTATAAAAAGATGCAACAAATCTCACGAATAGTAAAAAAGACATACAACGTACCTCTATCGTAGTACGTAAAGAATAACAAAATAAAAGGGTAAAGTAAATTAAAACCTAAACCTCAATTTCGAAGCGACCATCTGCAAATCTATCAAGCAGACCCAGAGGACCTTGTGTAGTCGCCTTAAAAACACATCACACTTTTGCGTAGTTTCTGAGGACAAAAAGGAACATCCACCAAAAAATTAAACAACCTATGCATAAACACCTATATCACCAATAAAAATCTAAACTAACACTTTAAAAAAAACATGGAAGTACCTGTAATACTTGAGTCCACAACACTCGAATCCTCAATAAAACATGTACAAAACATTAACATAAAAAAGGATGCAACTTGTTAATGTGAACATAAAGTTGTAACTTCACTACTTTTAACCCAAACATTTCATCAAACACATTATATACATGATCAAAAATCTTAATCGCCACCAAAAATCAAACCAACATGGGCCATTATATGCTGCAAACCCACGTCTGTTATCTTGATTCACCTGCATAATCCAACAGCTAAATCAAGTTTGTTATACTCGTTTTTGAGGTAGTGCATATATGTTGATACTTCAATAAATAACATGCCTTTTAGTGGTTTTGTCAGTGGTGCGTGTGTAAACTTACATCAAATCAGCAGATAAAGGCATACCGAATCGGAGGGACAACCGTGAAGACCGGTGCACGCGTCGCCGAAAAACACGCACACACGACGGCAGCTATATTTTTTTATTTGTGGATTTGGATTTGGTTTATTGTTATACAAAACACAGCTCAATATCATAAAGTCACATCATAGTCTAACCAAGAACAAAAACCCATAAACGAAATTTTCTTATTTACATGTTCTTGGAAGTGGGTTTGCAGACTCAAGACAGGAAACGCCGACGCCGGCTACAACCACAATCAAGGATACGGGAGGTGACAAAAAGACGGTAAACAAAAAGAAATAGGCACAGATCTACATCTTTTGTTCTTATCTTCGAGATATATCATGAGAGGCGGTGACCATATCCAGATTAAACATAACCTTCCCAGTATAACGTCGGCATTGGACCTACGGGTTGGGCTGAGGGTGAAGACTGGACTAACTAAACGGGCTTTTGGACTACTGAGCCAGGCCAACACCTCGAATATTTTACTATAAAAAAAATATAAAATAATACCACCGACCATGGGAATTGCTATATAGAGATAACGAGATAGTTCATATGCATATTTGCTTGCATTAATAATCAACCTATAACTCGAAAGGACACACAAGAAAACAGAAAACGAAAAATTGTAGGCTTAATTTGATTACCGAACAATCCTTAATTTAAAGTGCATAAAGATCCGCCGCTAAGACTAAACAAGTGAGGATTAGCAATTCGCCCAAATTAAGTTTAATTGTGACGCAGGCTGGCAAAAGGAGTCCGGGAAAGTCGGTATGGGTTTTGTAGCTTGTAATTGCAACGGGGAAGTGTTACTTTCATGAGTGCGGTCAGAATTCTATGTGAACTCGCCTTTAGAAGCTGAAGCTAAAGTTGTATGGTGGCTACTAAACATGCTCAAAGTAGAGGCTACTCTGAAGTTGTTTTTTAGTGTGAGTCATTAATGTTGATACATAATCTGGCACGGACTGAATTCAACGACTCTCCTTGGGCCGTTAGTCGTCTTCTCGAGTCCTGAGTAGACCTGTTCAACAAAGAGAACCCGTTAGGAGTGGACCCGAGGCCGTAGCCCTGGGATCCACCTCCGACGGTCAAGTTAGTATCGGTGCGATATAGCGTATATGGGTGTTAGGTTTAGGGTAACCTGTTATCTCGTAGTGAATAAGGAGATCCCATCCATGTATTTATAGGACATGGATTAGGGTTTAGGCGTAGAGTGGGCCGCTGTTTGCCGGGCCTGGCCCATTCCTGGCCCAGTCCGGACCATACGTCCACAAGCCCCCCAAGTTTAGTATGACATAGTGCGTGGCTATGTTATGCTAGACTTAAGTTCTGTTCATGGCCGCGTAGGCAACTCAGGTGTGCGCGACCTTGTAGGCGCGACCTGAGTAACATTGACATTGCGATTGTGATTGTCTCACAATGGTGAAGGTGGATTCCGTATGCTGCATCCTGGGTAAGGGCGTACCTTTGTACCAGTAGCGATGCAGCATGGTGCGACAGAAGACGTGCTTCTGTGGCAGAGGTGCGCGCTGTGCGCGACAAAGATGTGCGCTGTGCGCAGACAAGGTGCGAACATTACATCCGTCTTTACAACCGACAGAGGACGTCTCCCCTGCGGCAATAGGGCGCGAATATTTAAATCCGTCTTTGTACCGGGCTTGCAATACCTCTTACGTACGATCTGCTTCCAAATATACCTGCGTGATGCGTACTCACACAGTGCGTACCCTGGTAGCCCCCCAAGTTTGGTGGTGCTACTCATGTAGGAGCATTAAACTAAATTATTCAAATCCTGAAAAAATACTCAATGCAAATATTAGAAGTATATGCTGCGCATCGCAACATATAAAACCTTAATAAAATAAAAAATTAGCGCATAGCATATATATAGCACATAGCATAAGAAATATAGCAATGCGAATGACACTTATCGTGAGGTTGTACAAACTACATAAAAAAAAGTGGCACGTAGCTAATCTGCGAACGCAGTACGCTCATGATCGTTTTCTTTTTTTATTATAAAAACAATGGCGCGGATGGATGTACCATGACCGCGACTAATAGTTTCAATTGCACGCACAGACGCAGATGGATGTATCGTGACCGCATAGACTCTAACGTTTGTGGATGATCGCAGATGACCACGGCTTTTGTCCAGTGCGCTCATGGTGATTGACTAGCATCGTGGTGCCTGTACGTGACAGTGCGCTCATGGCGTCAGTCTGCGAAGATCTCTATACGCACGGCCTAACGCGGGTAGATTTATCGTGACTGCGTTGTTCGCGGCTAAAAGATATAGTAGGTCCGATCGTGCGGACTTAGTGTGACTTAGGTAAAATCGTGTTTACCAAGTTAAAAGATTTACATAAAATCTTCTTAATATTTAAAAGATATTGCGATACTTACTTGTTGTAAATATACCGTAGTGATATAGTTCAATCGCGTATAAATAAAGAGATAAGAAAACTAATAACAAAGATCCTAGTCTTTATTATATATATTTAAATGTACTGTGTACGAGGAAAATAAAACCAAAATAATATGGTTGCTATCCGTATATATAGCCTACAAGTCAGCCGTATATTATTGACTAAAGTAAAACTAAACTTTGCCTTTTAGTTTTTTAATGTGTGCCATGCAGTTAATATTAAATAGGTTTAAAGTTACCGCATAGTTACATATCGATGCAACGCGTAGTTATATATCGATGGTGAGAGCATGAAACTTGTTGTAATCAGGTCCCACGGATGGCGCCAATCTGTTGATACATAATCTGGCGCGGACTGAATTCAACGACTCTCCTTGGGCCGTTAGTCGTCTTCTCGAGTCCTGAGTAGACCTGTTCAACAAAGAGAACCCGTTAGGAGTGGACCCGAGGCCGTAGCCCCGGGATCCACCTCCGACGGTCAAGTTAGTATCGGTGCGATATAGCGTATATGGGTGTTAGGTTTAGGGTAACCTGTTATCTCGTAATGAATAAGGAGATCCCATCCATGTATTTATAGGACATGGATTAGGGTTTAGGCGTAGAATGGGCCGCTGTTTGCCGGGCCTGGTCCATTCCTGGCCCAGTCCGGACCATACGTCCACAGAAGTTGTTTTTTAGTGTGAGTCATTAACTTTGGTGCAGGCACTTCGTAGTCGATCGATACCTCTACAAATTGTGACTATGTTTTCAGATATTTTATCTAAAACTCGCTCGCGTTTAGTACTTGTAAAATGGTCACTTGAAAAAAGAGGAGGGAATATGGTAGCTCATAGTATAGCGAAATGGGCATTAGGATGCACTAGCGATGTTATTTTAGAAGGCGAAGTTTCAAGCTGTGCGTGTTTATTAGTTTCGAACGATGTTGTATTGCTTATTTCTTGAATGTGGCATTCACAATTAAGTGCGTTCTACTATATGATCGATAACAAGAAAATCTTAACAAAATATCTTGGTTTTGGTATTTTCAAGATTTAATCCACGATTAATTTAATGGAGATTACAAATACAGATTTTGGATCTTCATTTTATCTACAGACAACGATATTCGAAGTTTCGAACCACATTTGTCGTCTCCTTCGTTGATTTGATCCGATAGTTTCTTTATGGGATAATTCCATATTTAACTAATCTAAACATAAAAATTTAATATTTACCAAAAACACAAGTTTTAGTGCACATATACAATGCATTTAAAGCATGTGTTGAAGAAATATGGAAGTCGCTAGTGCGCCTTGAGCCTCTGCATACTGCCCATTTGAATGTCACTGCAGGACCCAAGGGCTAGCCGTCCCATTGACTGTTAAAAAAAAAAAAAAATGTGGTTTAAGTTGGGTATATATGGAATTGCCCTTCTTTATTATATCTATTTTATATTAAGATAGTTACCCATTGAAGTATTGATCTAAACTTCTTTTCCACAATTCTTTTTAATCATTCACGATGCTTCATTGTACTTAACTTGAAAGTCTTTGTTAATGTTTCATTTATGTGTCAATTGAGTTTTTGTCGTACCATTGTTTGCATCAATATTCTATTAGGCAAAGTTATTTATAGATCTAATTTTTACCATAGAACCCATCAATCAATTTTAGCCACTCATTTTTTTTATCAAAATAAAAAAATTAATTTCCACCATTTTTTTAAAACTTAAATATCTCGCAAACCGTAAATCGTCAAGCTACAAAAAAAAAAATACAATCGCGACGAGAATTAAATTATCTTTCTATAGACATGCATTGTTATATATTTTCGACGAACTTTTTTTTCGATGAACTTTTTTTTTTCCAAAATTTCCGTCCAGAAAAATCATATATGATTCGTAAGAATCATATATGATTCGATTTTAACAAATCATATATGATTCCGTACGAATCATATATGATTTTATCATATATGATTCGAATCATATATGATTCTTACGAATCATATATGATTCTTTCTGGGCGGAAATTAAAAAAAAAAAAGTTCGTCGAAAAAAAAAAGTCGTCGAAAGTATATAACAATGCATATCTATAGAAAGATCATTTAATTCTCGTCGCGATGGTATTTTTTTTGTAGCTTGAAGATTTACCGTTTGCAAGATATGTTGTTTTAAAAAAAAGATGAAAAATAAAAATGGGTGACTATGATTGGTCCATTAGTTCTATGGCAAATATGAGATCTATATTGATCTCATCTCTATTTTATTATGTTGATATTAAAGATTTTATATGTATCATTTTTGTTATATGTTGATATAAATATTTATTACATATATAATATTCATCAAAGGTATCACTAAAAATTGTATCACTCTATAAACGGGTGAATGTGTCAAAAAACTTGGTATGCATTAAAAGGTTAAGGGTGTGTTTGTTTCATTAAGATGTTTTAGGTCTGAATCTGACTACCACATCTTACTAGTAAGAGGTGGCTAGAAAGTCTAAATCTGAACGAAATAATGTTGTTTTTTTTTTATAATTGTCCGAATGATTTTAAGTGCTCGTTTCTGCAATTTATTTAAGTAACCTATGTAAATATGAAACAAGACTTTTTATCATAAATATAACATAGTTAATAAACCATCAAATATATTATATTAACACGAGTCTTCAATCTCTTATCGAGTGAGAGGCAATAAGACAAGTCTCTCACCTCTTACTGAGTAAGATGTTATATGTCTAACTGGGTCTGACTCAAAAGAAAAAAACAAACAAGCAAAACGTCTAACCATCTCTTACTGGTAAGAGTAAGAGAGCTAGTAAGATTTTTTTAAAAAAAGACAAACACACCCTAAGTGTGTTATTTGAAATTTATCATGAAATTAAGTGTGTCAAAAAACTTAGAATGTGACTTCAAATGTGTCAATAAACTAAATGTGTCATTTAAAATATTTCATGAAACTAAGTGTGTCAAAAAACTTAATGCATCACTCGAAATGTATCAATAAACTAAATGTGTTACTTGAAAGGTATCATGAAATTATTGTGTCAAAAAAACTAGTGTGTCACTTGAAATATATCATTAAAATGTATGTGTCAAAAGTTATAGTAAGTCGATAAAAATGTGTATACCGATATATTAAACGAATAAGTGTGTCACTGAAAATGCATTAAAAATTTAATGTTTCGCTAGAAGGGTATCATGAAATTAAGTGTGTCAAAATAACATAATGTGTCGTTAGAAAGTTATCATGTCTCACTAAAAATGTGTCAAACATATTAGCGTATCATCACAAATATATCCAAAAATCACTCACAATCGATTTTCTTCTTTTGGCTCCGAACCGTGGTCCTCCAGCACCAAAATCCGATGGCCATAAAATTTCCTCCGACCCGCCAAGTTCTTAGCTACAGTTGCCTGTGAGGGGATGAACAGGAGATGCAATAGTAACCGAGATATTTTATTTCTTTTGTGGCTATTATCACGCTATTTGTTGTTGATACAGTGTACCATTAGTTATAGCCACATCTTTGGATCTCATCTTATCTGGATTTCGCAATTTCTTATCTCATCTTATAGAGATCGATGCGCTATGCTGTAGGTTTCATCTTTTGATTATCTTTTTTTTCATTTACGCTTTTCATTATTGGTAATTTTTTTACTTTAGATTTAGGGTTTTGTTGTTGTTATTACTTGGTTCGCGTTTTTTTTTCCTTTTTTTTTTGTTTCAGTTAATTGTGGGTTTTGCTACTTTTATACTTTGAGGTTTCAGGTTTTGTTGCTGCTATTGGTTGATTTAGGGTTGTATATACTCCTTAATTGGTAATTTTTGGACTTTAGATTTAGGGTTTTGTTGTTGTTATTACTTGGTTCGTGGTTTTTTTTCTTACACTTAATTGTGGGTTTTGCTAATTTTATGCTTTGAGGTTTGGCCTTTTGTTGCTGCTATTGGTTGATTTAGGGTTGTATGTTTCCCCTTAATTGGTAATTTTTGGACTTTAGATATAGGGTTTTGTTGTTGTTATTACTTGCTCCGCTTTTTTTTGTTGCACTTAATTGTGTGTTTTGCTAATTTTATGCTTTGAGGTTTGGGGTTTTGTTGCTGCTATTGGTTGATTTAGCGTTGTATGTTCCCCTTTTTATTTATTATTATTATTATTATTATTTTATTTATTATTTTTTTTATTATTATTATTATTATTATTATTATTATTTTATTTATTTATTTATTTATTTATTTTTTATGTCTTTGGTTTTTATTGTTAAAGGTTGTTGTCAGTGAGGATGAATAGCAAATGGGTTAAATGAATTATGCTTTGAAGTTTGGGGTTTTGTTGCTGCTATTGGTTGATTTAGGGTTGTATGTTTCCCCTTAATTGGTAATTTTTGGACTTTATATTTAGGGTTTTGTTGTTGTTATTACTTGCTTCGCGTTTTTTTTTTTTTTTTTTTTTTTTGCACTTAATTGTGGGTTTTGTTAATTTTATGGTTTGCGGTTTGGGGTTTTGTTGCTGCTATCGGTTGATTTAGCGTTGTATGTTCCCCTTTTTTATTATTATTTTTTATTTTATTTTTTTTCTTTGGTTTTTGTTGTTAAAGGACGTTGTCAGTGAGGATGAACACCCCGGATCACCAACTTATTGACCGCCACTGGGTCAGGCATGGACCGGGTTGCAATAGCAAATGGGTTAAATGAATTCCGCTAAATGTTATATAGTTATAATGTGGATTTTGCTGTTGGGTTACGTTATTTTGTTACCTTATCACCGAATACTAATGTGTTTATTCTATGTGATTTGTAAAAGTTGTTAACTATTTACCATGTTTGTTTTGTAGGTTTATGTTATGTTAGTGGAACAACACCTTTTCACAAACCTTTGTGTACCTCATTGCGTTGTCAATGGGTTTGATGGCATAACATGAATGGTTGTGTTTACAAAGTTGTATGGACCTTATTGCACTTTATGAGTCAATGGGTTTGATGGCATAACATGAACGGTTTTGTTGCTTCACGTACGGTAGGGCTATGATGATTACCACCTATTTTCTGACACAAATGAAGTGGGTTGTCAAATATTGTCTCCATAACTTGGCAGGGTAAGGACCGGATGGTATTACCATGCAACCGTATTTCTTTGCACCTATGGTGGAGTCTAGAACTTTTTGTGCCTTATTTGGTTTAAAAATTTAAGCCTAAGAACTGCTACATATATAGTTGTTGAACCCGTATGTTTAAAACTCGATTTACATATAACTGTTATGGCTGCTGTTGTTGGCAGCATAACAATTCTTTCTTAAATTGGGTATCTCAAAACACTTTTTGGTTGCTTCACGTACACCAGGGCTATGATGATTACCACCTAATTTCTGACACAAATGAAGTTTGTTGTCAAATATTGTCTCCATAACTTGGCAGGGCAACGACCGGATGGCAGTATTATGCAACCGTGTTTCTTTGCAGCCATGGTGGAGCCTACAACTGTTTGCACCATTTTTGGTTTAAAAATCTGAGCCTAAAAACTGCTGCATATATACCTGTTCAACCCATACGTTTAAAACTCGATTTGCTTATAACTGTTGCGGCTGTTGTTGTTGGCAGCATAACAGTTCTTATAAGTTGGGGATCTGAACTGTTGATCCTCACTCACAATTGCCTTTCTTCTTTTAGCTCCAAACCGTGGTTTACATTTGTTGATTACATCAAAAGTTGTGGCTATAACTAATAAAGATACTGTATGTTTAACATATGGTTTGCTTCAACTATTCATCCCCAACAGGCAACTGTAGCTAACATAAAAAAACATCTACTCAGATTGTATAAATGTTAGCTGATTATCAATTTAAAGGCTATGATGATTCACACCTCTTTTCTGAAGCAAATGAAGTGGGTTGTCAAAGATTGGATCCGTAACTTGGCGGGGCAAGGACTGTGTGGCATGATTATGCATCCCTGTTTCTTTGCAGCCATGGCGGGTTCGACCTATTTGTCATCCTGTTTGGTTTAAAAATCTGAGCCAAAATAACGAAGTTTCATGTTTCGGATAATTGGATCCATGCCTTGGCGGCGCAAACATTGGATGGCAGAATTATGCAACCGTGTTTGTTTTCTGCAACCATCATATTTGTATCTTTTAGACTGTTTTCTCTAAAAATCAGAGTCAACCAACAATTACCCTAGCTCGACCTGTGTGAATGCGCGTCGTTATTTATTTATTTTATTTTTTTACTTTTATTTATTTATTTTTTATTTTATTATTATTTTTTTTTATGATTGTTGTTTGCATTGTGCTTTTGACTTAGATCTCAATATTGATGGGATGGATGTTGATTCCACTGGTGGCACATCAACTTGGGGAACGAGTCATGCTCCAGAAAATGGTGAATGGGCCTCAAAGATATGAAACAACATTTGGTTACAGGAACTGCCACTGTCTTCTAGAGTAGGACCCGATTCCCAAGTTGATTCGCCAGCGATGGGATGCCACTTGGTTAGATGAGTATATGAAGAGGAAAGTTATTATAAATGCCTATGTGGTGATTTCAACTATTATCAGCCAAAAGATGCGATTATGTTTCAAGTCAAATGTGCATTGACTTCTGGTCAGTTTTCATATATATACTTCCTGTGTCTGCCTTACATTTACAACTTTTATACCATAGTTGACATGCTACACGTCTTGGTGAGTTAGATGGCTATAACTCCAACCATAGAAAGCATATCCTCTTTTTTCCATCCTTACCAGACTCATTCATTGTAAGTGGTTGCCAAGCTTATTTACATTTATTTTCCTACAAAATCGCATTCATTGGTTCAGCTAGGGTACGGCTGTGATGATTATCAGCTACTTTCTGAAACTAATGAAGTAGGTGGCGAAAATTTTGGAACGTGGCTTGCCTAGGCAAGGACCGGATGACATTGTTAAGCAACCGTGTTTCTTTGCAGGTATGGCCAGTTGCACATGTTTTTCGCCCTATTCGGTAAAAAAATCAGAGCCTCATAAACACTACCCTGTTTACAACTGCTGCACCTCCTGGCTTTGTAAGTAACCTGTGTTTTGGCATAATGACCAAATGGTTACAGCCAACACCGGTTTTGCGTGCCACTTTTGTAATCGCTGATTTGAGCCCTATAATGTAGATTACCATCATGCATTATTGTTGACCCATCATTGATCTTTTCTTACTACTTAATCTCTTTGGAGGTCAAACTATTGTTTCACTGTGTCTCAGTTCATTTGGCATGTGAGTGCATGACTAAAACAAAGAAAAGATAAGTATTGCTCTGATTTTTTTTATACAATACTCCAATATAAAATTGTTGCATTTATATATCTGTAGTTTTGATATCTTAAATATACAGGACTAATCAACTGCGGTACACGATTGCATAGTATGGAGACAAACTAAATATCAAAAATAGACATAATATCAATGATGGATGTTCCGACACTGAGCAAAGCTATTACTGATTTTGCATGGTCGGTGCATCTATCATTGATACTTTGTCAATATTTTTGTATCTCTCAAGTTTTTGTGGTCACATACAGTTGGCATATGGCACAAGAAATAACAAGAGGCTTAAGGCGTTCGATAAAAAAAATCAAGATCTTTCTGCGCTCTTTTGTTTTGTACTGGTACATCTAGCTTGCCAATTTCTTGTTGGAGTATGCTCGTGTCATAATAAATAATTACATGGCTAGACATATGTGAGCCTATGGGGTCACACACATATACACTGATGTACCACTCTATATATCGTGTTTATTGTATTTACGATATATAAATAAAATAACGTAACTCGGGATCACTATTGGGCTTCTAATGGCTAAGTAAAGTACTTAATCCATTGGACTTGGAAAACAAATGGCAAGCCCATTTATCCCATAAAGGGGCCGGCCAAGGAGGGATTCAAGTAGGGGATTTGGTTTGATTTTTGGTCAAATATATGAGAGTTATCTCCTCATTATTGTGATATCAATTTACCAAAAATCTCTCCTCCTTTCTCTCTACAAACCCACGGCTCAAAACAAACTCCCTCCTAGGGTTTTTGTTTTCTTGATCTCTTACTTTGAATATTATTCATTCAAGGTGATTCCAAGGTTACGGGGTGAAGGACTAGCTTCCAAGAGGTATACGGTGAAGTGTAGTGTGGACTATCATAGAGGTGATCTACTTTGGTCATTTGGTTTCAAAGGTAGATTGGTGTGAAGAAGGTCTCCATTGAATTCTACCGATCACGCTACAAAGGTATAATCTTGTTTGTTTTACTTTGATTGATCATGTGACTCTATGGATCCGTTGATAGGTGATTTATCCGCTGCGTTTGTTTATTGATGATATGTTATTTATATTCATAATGACCTATAGTGGTATCACGAGCCATCATATGATGTCATATGATCATCATGTATGCGTAAAAATGGCCAAAAACACGTGTTTTTAATGGATTTAAAAGGATAACTTCAAAACAGCCCCTAGGGCTAATTTTTTGAATTTAATTCGACCCATATGGGGTCTTATGATCTGCTCTTTTTTATCCCATGGCCATTTGTTATGCATATTTTAATTTGTTTACTTGTCGGGTACCCGTAAAATGCCTAAAACGCGTTAATTTGATCGATTTGTGAAACGATTTCAAATCAGCCCCTATGGCTTAATTTTCTGTGGTAAAATGATGTTAAGAAGGTCCTAATATCAGTGGGTTTTGAACCTAAGGCCATTTGACACGTGTACCAATCGGGGTTTTAATTATTGTTAATTAATTTATTTGATTTCGTTGGCTAACAATTTATTTCTTGTCATTTATTTTGTTTCCATGGCAAATACATGCATGTTTGTCCATGGAGTTAGCCAACACCTTGTTTTGTTCATAATATTATTGTATTATTATGTGTATATACAAAGCCGATGAAAACCTAGACCACTTGTGCCATGTGTTGTTGTGATTTGTCGTTGATTTCTTGTTTTTGGGGTTGCCAATGTTTCAGCACTTATGTAATGTATTTCATTTTGGTTTTGCCATTGTTTGGAAATTTTTACAATAGATAAGAAGTAGATTAGTTTTTTTTTACTTCATACATTATGTAACAAAAGCTTGGAATGGAATGGCAAAAGAATGGACGATTTTAGACCTAAGAATGGCTGCTGGACACACTGCAGAAAAACGCGATTTTCAAGAGATTGGTAAAGTATTTGGGGCTAAATTTTTTTGTGCAGGTTCACAAGACATGGGTCTACAACTTTTTCAACTGGGATGAAGCATGAGGAGGTCTCCTTCTAGGCGTTTTGGGCCTCCAAAGACAGAAATACTGGGCTGACAGAATCTATTTTCCATGTGCATAATGGGCTTTTACTTGCTCATGATCGTCTTGGAGCAAGTGGGAGCCCTCCATGTGGTTGTGTATCATGTCCCTAGTTGACTCTTGGTTCTCGTGATGGCTCACGAGACCAAGCATAGGATTTTCATCGGTTGAGGCTTTGCATATTGTGGTTGTATGTTTGTTTGGTTGCTTTTATATATGCTATGATTATATGTAAAACGCAAATTCTTTTCTAAAAACTTAAATCGAAACACAAACCAATTTAAACTAAGTCTTATGATTTAGTTTAACTAAGTTTAGATTTGGATTTGAAACTTAAAATCAAAGTTTTCTAAATAACACTTAAACTTGTTAAGCTTGGTTATGTATTTATTGTATTGTCCAAACTTAATTGTAATCCACTTAGGATTTATATTAGTCTTGAAAATGGACAACTTGACACACATAAATTAAAAAAATGATTAGATTTAAGTTAAGAAAAGTTTTTAACTTGTGCTACAAAGAATGAATGCATGCTTCTTTCGTACACGTTTTTTTTTATCCACATCAAATATTTTACTCGTCAAAATTTAAGTCATGTCGTCCAATTGTTGAGAACACTTGCAATTACCTTTTGCCTATGCGTGGGACCTAGGTTGAATTGTAACCCAAGGTGACCATTCTCTATGCGTGGGACCTAGATATATTCTCACACGTTTACAAATTAGATGACTTAATCGAGTTAAGTGGTTAGACCTTGACCCGAGGCAAATATGAGACTAAACATGCCAGCTTGACACTAGTTGCTTGTTCACTAGTGCCATGAGTCTCATAAAGTTCTAAGAGTTGCACTTGTAATGCTATTGGTCGACGTTACCTACCTATTGAGTCCACCATTGCTAGCAGACCAACTGATATGATGGTGGAACCTCAATGAGGATCTTAGCCTTTTCGTAAAATTAATTGTTTTAATATGGTAAACTTGGGTAGTTAATATTAAAAAGGATTAATTATTGAAACTTACTAAAATTTGAACTTTGTTTATTTTGTAGATGACAACTCCTAATCAAACCATGAATAACTCGTCAATCGGATCAATTCTTGAAAAAGAGAAATTGAATGGTAACAACTTTTTGGACTGGTATCGCAACCTGAGGATCGTCCTCAAGGCTGAACAAAAGTTTTACCATTTGGAAGAAGCTTTACCTGAAGCGCCTCCTGCTAATGCCACTCTTGCTGTTCGTAACGCCTACACTCGTAGGGTTAATGAGCAACAAGAGGTGGCTTGTCTCATGCTTGCAAGCATGACCCCTGAGCTCCAAAAGAACTTAGAGGACCTTGCAGCATTTGACATGTTGAGAGAACTGAAAACCATGTTCGAACAGCAAGCTGAGCAAGAACTGTTTGATACTGTCAAAGCTTTTCATGCTTGCAAGCAGAGGAGGGCCAATGTCAGTAGTTATGTCATGAAAATGAAAGGCTGTCTAGACCAAATGGAGCGTCTGGGATACCCCATGCCTCAGATCCTTGGAGTGAGCTTGATTCTTACCTCACTGTCGAAGGATTATGATCAATTTGTGCAGAACTACAACATGCACAGCATGGGCAAGACCATTCCCGAACTGCACAACATGCTTAAACTTGCAGAAAAGGGCATGCCCAAGAAGGCTCCAATGGTCCTAGCTATCAAGCAAGGCAGAATCCAGAAAAATAACAAGCCGAAGGCACATGGCAAGGGACAAGGTAAACGTGCTTACGCCCCCAAACCAAAAGTTCCCCCACCTGCCAAGAAGGAGAACCCGGCTAAGGACACCCCCTGCCACCATTGTGGAGTGAAGGGGCACTGGAGGCGGAACTGTCCGGCCTACCTAGAAGAGTTAAAGACGAACAAAGCTAGCGGAGCTAGCACATCAGGTATCTTCACTATAGAACTCTATACTTTTCCTAACAAATCCTGGGTATATGATACAGGTTGTGGTACTCACATTTGTAATAATGTGCAGGGGCTTAGGGGAAGCAGGAAGTTGAAACAAGGAGCTTTGAACCTGTACGTGGGTAATGGCAACCGTGCAGCTGTCGAAGCGATAGGGAGCTTTGATCTCATCCTCCCTAATGGTTTAGTTGTTGTTTTGAATAATTGCCATTTTGCACATACTATCACTAGAGGTGCTGTTTCACTTTCACGTTTGAAGGATGATGGTTACATTCATACTTTTACGGATTTTGGCATTTCAGTTTCTAAGGATAATGTTTTTTTATTTTAATGCTATTCCTCGTGATGGTATTTTTGAAATTGATATGCGTGATTCTATTTCAAACGATAGTTCTATATATTGTTGGAATTTGAAAACCATGACAATCATAAAACTCCATAATCAAAGTACACAAGTATGCGGAAGCGTAGGATCAAGTATAACATATAAAGATTAACATAAACATAAATTGGAACATACCTTTGATTCAAGTTAATCAAGAATCACTTCAACAAGTTTTGAATGAGTATAAAGATGGATCTATGATAAACACCTTACCGTTTTGTTTATCGATCCCTTGATAATAACTATAGTGAGTTATTACATCGTTCTTGTACACACAAATTAATAACGAATTAAAGGTTATGCTAGTAATCAAAACACAAGACTTTTGCTTAGCAAAAAAATCGATCCTAAACCCTAAGGAGTATAGATCGATCGGATTTATGAAGAAAAGAAGAGAGAAAAACAAAGCTTAGGTTTAGTGCACAAGAGGTAACCAAAACAATGAACCTAAGGTTTGTTTATATAGTGTTTAAGAATCTTGGAGCACAAGTTAGGGCAAGGGTTGCCCCTCCACTCTTGTTCGGCCGACTCTAATAACCCATAGGGGTTCTAGAATTTTTTCTTGTTTCCAAATTACATAAACACACTTCTTTCCTTATTTTCGTCTAACGGTCGTTAGTCACTTTTCCGTTAAGTACTAACGGTCGTTAGGTACTTGTGTTTAAATAATTAATATATATAACATTTAATACATATTAATTATTATACTTTAATTCTCATTTGTAATGTGTGCAATCCCGAGGTCTCGGGTTCGATTCTAGACATTTACGTATTAATATATTAACCATATTCCAACAACTCCCACTGGGTTAACTATTAATAGTAAAATGACATTGGTTGGCGTCTAGCAACACGCCAATGCCCCTAGATCAACTCGAGCTAGATTTCCTGGAAAATCTTTAACGATTCATCATTATTATTATCCTTTTCTTACTAATACTCTTATTAATAAAATATGGATCTAAGTTACACTTTATTAATGTTTCTGTTTCTCGTTGTTAATGATTGAACAAAATTACCAAAACATCTGAACGTATTCCAGATAGACTTTGGGCGTGGCCACGCAAACATTTTGTCAACCCTACGAGGGGCCCAGCAGTATTATACTTCAAAACAAATTTGAAGGAACAAATTCTTTATTGACTACAAGAATAACCCATGGACTTTGCAACACTTCTGAAAACAATCCTTATAACTTCCAGTTACGGTAAGCGGTAGATTGCTTCACAAAAATGCACTACATCCATGACTCTTATCTGGTATCTCAAGTCTGAGGATAACTATTTCATGAATTACTTGATGACAAGATCCATAAGTAATCTCATGCTTAGTTGGGATAAGTCCTATACTCTATTCATAGAATATCATGTGAAATTGGTATGACTACGCATCAATATACTTTCAAGTATATTCTAACCAACATTCACATTTGTCTTAATTTAATGATATTCCCATATCATTAACCGACAATGGACACATTTAGAATAATAAATTTATTCAAGGATATAAACATGCAAAAACAGGATATATGTATTTTTCAACAAGACAATATAAATAAACATAAACAATACTTTATTTTATAAAATCAATAATTGTCAATTACATCCTTTATCCAAATACTAATCACAAATGGGCATGAAACTTTCAGCCTTACGAAGACCTATTCCTTCAGCTAACTTATAAAGCTTAGTGCCAGGAAGAGCTTTCGTTAATTGGTCTGCCAAGTTATCATCTGTGTGAACTTTGAGTACTTCGATCTGCCCAATCTCTACTTGCTCTCGCACATAGTGATATTTGATCGGATAATGTCTGGTGCCTTTCATGATTCCAGGTTCATTGGCAAATGTAACTGCAGCTGAATTGTCACAATACATTCTTATAGGTTGTTGAATCGAAGGCATAACTCCAAGCCTTGATATAAACTTCCTAATCCAGACGGCTTCCATTGCAGCATCTGATGCAGCTATGTACTCACTTTCTACTGCAGACATCGCTAATGTACTCTGCTTCTTGCTCTTCCAATCCACAGCTCCTCCATTAATGACAAAGACGTATCCAGTCTGAGACTTCATATCATCCTTATCACCTTTCCATGAAGCATCGCAGTAACCTGTAACATCAAGTTCTGCTTGTGGATCACCCCCATAAACTAAGAACATATCTTTAGTAGCCCTAATGTACTTAAGAATATTCTTAACAGCAGTCCAGTGAGCTTCACCCGGATTCTGCTGATATCGACTGGTTATGTTCTGAGCAAACGCCACATCTGGCCTTGTGCTTTTAACCGCATACATAATAGATCCCACAGCCGAAGCATAAGGGACTTTTGCCATGCGTTTCACCTCTTCAGGTGTTGAAGCACAAACTTTCTTGCTCAAGCCATGTTGTTCTTGCATCGGCAAATATCCCTTCTTGGAATTTTGCATATTGAATCTCTTCAATATTTTATCGATGTAAGCACTTTGGCTTAATCCAATTAATCGCCGAGATCTATCTCTATATATCTTAATTCCCAGAATGAAAGCAGCTTCCCTTAAATCTTTCATAGAAAAACACTTTCCAAGATATGCCTTGACTTCATGCAAACTTGGAATGTCTTTTCCCATGATCAATATGTCATCGACATATAATATCAGGAAAATTACTTCACTCCCACTAGCTTTGTGGTATACACATGGCTCATCAAGATTTTGAGTAAAACCAAACCTCTTTATTTTACTATCAAATCTCTTGTTCCATTGTCGTGATGCTTGCTTCAATCCATAAATGGATCTTTGAAGTTTGCATACACGATTTGGAAACTTTTGATTCACAAACCCCTCAGGCTGCGCCATATAGATGTCTTCATCTAGGCGACCATTTAAGAAGGCGGTTTTGACATCCATTTGCCAAATCTCATAGTCATAGTATGCAGCTATAGCTATGAGAATCCTAATAGCCCTTATGTCAGCTACAGGAGAAAAGGTCTCCTCGTAGTCAACACCATACGTTTGAGTAAAGCCTTTAGCTACCAAACGGGCTTTATAGGTGTGTACATTGCCATCCATTTCAGTTTTCTTCTTGAAGAGCCACTTACTCCCAACTACCTTGGCATTAGGAGGAAGGTCTACTTCAATCCAGACTTCATTGTCTCTCATGGATTGCATTTCCCCATTCATAGCAACTAACCATTTTTCCTTTTCAGGACTACTAATGGCAGCTTTATAACTAGGCGGTTCATCAAGATCCCCTTGTATATATTCCTCACATTCTATGTTAAGACATAGACGTTCAGGAACTTTTACAGTCCTTACGGATCTGCGAATGGGAACCACTTCAACTTTAGGTGGAGGACCCAGACTTTCTGGTTCTTCAGGAAGTTGGCTAGTGTTTTCAGAAGGTAATGCATCATTTTGATCTTCTTCGAGATCATATATCCTCCCACTTAATTCTTGAGATATGAGATCCTTTTCCAAGAAATCTCCATACCTAGCAACGAATACTTTTTTCTCAGGAGGATAATAAAAGTAGTAACCCATTGTTTCCTTTGGGTATCCTACGAAGATGCACTTTACAGATCTTTGTTGGAGCTTGTCGCCCGAGTCACGTTTAACGTACGCCTCGCAACCCCAGACCTTAAGATAAGACAAGTTAGGAGCTTTTCCAGTCCATAACTCATATGGTGTCTTATCAACCTTCTTTGTGGGAACCATATTAAGAATGCGAACAGCAGACTCCAAGGCATAATCCCAGAATGAGAAGGGAAGAGTTGTTAGATTAAACATAGATCGTATCATGTCTTGCAATGTACGATTTCTTCTCTCAGATACACCGTTTTGTTCTGGTGTATATGGAGAAGTAAGGTGCTGGACAATTCCTTCCTTAGCTAGATAATCAACAAACTCTTTACTCAGGTATTCACCACCTCTATCGGATCGAAGAGCTTTAATCTTCTTTCCAAGTTGCAACTCTACTTCAGCTTTAAACACTTTGAATGTTTCAAACACCTCATGTTTATGTTTAAGTAAATAAACATAACCATAACGGCTGAAATCATCCATAAATGTTAAGAAGTAGCTAGCACCTCTCCTTGACACATGTCTAAGTGGTCCACACACATCTGTGTGAATAAGACCAAGTAGATCAGTAGCCCTTTCAATCCTATTATTAAAGGGTTTCTTTGTCATCTTCCCACTAATACAAGACTCGCATTTATCAAATGATTCATCATTGATCTTTTCTAAAAGCCCATCATGTTGCAGCTTTTTCATGCGATCCTTGCTTATGTGAGCAAGTCGACAATGCCAAAGATAAGACGAATCCAGACTTTTCTTGATTCTCTTATTGTTGATGCTATACATCGAATTAATTTTAACACAAGCATTATCATTATCATTCATATCAAGTTCAAAAATACCATTCACAGCAATAGCATTAAAATAAAATACACCATTTAAAGAAACAGAAATTCCATTGCTATTAATAGTATGTTCAAAACCAAGGTTCAACAAACATGAAAATGAAATAACACCTCTAACAATTGACGGTGCATAATGACAATTATTTAAAGATAGTACTAAGCCCGAAGGCAACACTAAATCAAATACGCCTATAGCTTCAATTTCTGCATGTGCTCCATTACCCACGTGCAAGAATTGTTGTCCATAGGCCAGCTTTCTCTCAACTCTAAACCCCTGCATAGTATTGCAAATATGAATACCACATCCCATATCATATACCCAGGAATTTAACTTATGAGTTAGAGTAAATAATTCGATTACAAAGAACGCACCTGAAGAACTGGGTTTACCAGCTTCACTCTTTTGCTTCTTCTGTCGCAAGTCATTGATGTAGAGCGGACAGTTCCTCTTCCAGTGCCCTACTTCATGACAGTGGTGACAAGCCTGATCCTTCTTTCCTGGAGGACTCACCTTGTTCTTCTTGGGCTGGTGTTGATTCACCTTAGGATTTGGTTGATAGGCCATGACCTGCTTGCCTTTATCACCTTTACCCTTACCCTTGTTCACATGCGATTTTTTCTGGATCCTACCTCCTTGAATTGCCAACACTTGAGGAGTAGGTGCCTTGCCCTTATGTGATAGATTTTTCTCATAGTCAACAAGCAATGCGAGTAACTCTGAGACTGTCTTCCCCGAGCAGTGCATGTTGAAATTCTGAACAAAACCACTAAAATCCTTGTTAAGGGACCTATTGATCAAGTTCACTTGCACATTCTCAGGGTAACCAAAGCCGATCCTGTGTAGATGGTCGAATAAATCTTGCATCTCCAACACATAATCTTCCACTGGTTTACCATCACCATGTCTGCAGCTGTGTAGTTTGTCAAGAGACTCATACAATTCAACTGCAGGAGTCTTTTCATAAGACTTCTTGAGCACCTCGAGCATGTCATATGGAAAGTGAAACTCAAACTTCTTTTGCATCACAGAATCCATACTTTGGAGCATTAAGCACGCAACTTCATTGTACTTTTTATACTCTGCTCTCCACTCTGCTTTAGCCTCATCAGTGGCTGTAGCAGCAGGCTCAGCTGGGCAAGGAGTAATCAAATAATTGAGCTTATCGGTTGCTCTCAAAACAATTCTGAGCGACCTATGCCAATCATTGAAGTTCTTTCCAGTCAATTTGGCTCTTTCAAGATGACTCTTGAAAGCAGCAAACACGGAGTTATCGGGTTGAGCCATTCTACAGAAAATAGAAAAGTTCAAACATTAGTATTTTCGATAATACTTATTCTCAAGAAAATATAATACCCATGGATATATTCATATAACCAACTTAATTTCCTTGAAAATCTAGGATCCAACTTTACATAATTCCACTACATCAGTTGATCTGCTAGTAGTGGAAGTACAAAAGATGGTAATCTGTCGTACAATAATTGGCAAACAAGTTTTCCAATTCCTAGATAATTTATGGGATTTACTACATATTAATTCATCAATATGTCACGTAAGCATGTTTATCCCATCTTATGCCTTAAACTCTAGGTCTCACGCATCAGCTTAATTAAGTTGTCTAACTTAGAAACTGCAAATTAATCCATGTGTGGTCTCACGCACACTCGGAAATTTACCTTGTCATTAATTTTGGTCCAGGTCTCACGCATACCCAAAATTAACTTCAAGTGTTCCTTATAGTTAGATGGCATGTAACTTAAATTTTAGGGTATTTAGTTTTTTTTTTTAATGTGAAATCAAAACATGTATAAAGATGCATGCACTCATCTTTATAGCATAAATTTTCCAAAACAATTTTTATAACCAATTTTAAGCAAGATAAAATCAAAAGTTTTCTATAGAGGTATTGGGTTCACCAATTAGAGAAGTACCTTCAATTATCATCCACTAAGGTGGAATTGAGGTAAATCACCCTTAAGACGATATTGCACATGGAATAGTGATATAGGTAAGTTTTCTTAAAACATTCTCATAGGTGTGGAAACCAAGGTAGACTCTAGGCTCTTTCCAAAACCTTCTTTCCACTATAATGAGTATGTCTTAAAAATCCTTACTTTTACCACTACTCTTGTACAAAAACGTCAATCTATAAAAAAGTTTATAACTTTAGTCTTAAAATTAAGTAACAAAGTTTAGATCTTGCTAGTCTCGCCTGGGAGCTGATTACCGTGCGAATCGGACTACTATCGGCACATAAGACACCGCAAGATCGATACTTTATCACTTTATGTTTCACCGTTATTAGTCCAATTTAATTTTTCTTTGAAAATTACCCTTTTTATTGCTTACTTTAAACATATCACATATAAAAAAAAACAATAAACAAGTAATTTAAAAGAAAACAACAATCAACTAATAATAAAAAAAACAATTAATTTGTTAGTGAAACATCTAGCCACATGCTACCTTTTAAACAATCCTAAATAAAATCAATATCTAGATGTCAAGTATGCATATGTTTTAACTAAGACTTTCACCTTGCACAGGTGAGCCACATGCATTGACAAAGTCAATTGCGTAAGTCATAGTAAACATATACCAAATTGCACATTAATTGATTTTAATTTATATATAAATTGGAGTCTTCCCCAATTTTAGAATTATTAAACATGTGGAAACAACTAAACAATTTAATTCAAGTAATTTTTCCGTGACTAACATGCATGTTTTGTCACGGATTCATGCATATCATATAGCAATTAGGTCACAAGATACATAACACAACAACTTGGTTAAAGACCTAGGGTTTCTAATTAATCATAATTAATTATGAAAACCACAAACCCTAATTAGGGTTTATGGAACAAATCGACACCCCCCTAAATTAGGGTTAGGGTTTCGAATTTTTATATAAAAAAAAACAATTTTTTTTTTTAATAATAAAACCCTAGAAAATAAAACATGTATATTCTAAACAATTTAAAGATACGTTTTTTATTGTTTAAGTAATTAATTACATGTTATACATGGCTCTTGATGCCACTATTGGAATTTGAAAACCATGACAATCATAAAACTCCATAATCAAAGTACGCAAGTATGCGGAAGCGTAGGATCAAGTATAACTGATGCGTGGTTTTGCGACCTTACAACAGGTTTTACCTCTCGAGGGATCTCAAGAGGCTTGCAATCCCCACCAGGCAGTGTACCTGACCGATGTAGTATAGTGTAGTGGCAAGTACCGGGGGATTGATCGTTCTCTAGGGGAATAGTGTCGTTAGGATTGAAAAACTACTCTAATAGGTCTAAGGGTGAGGGAAGATTCTTTTTGTATTTTTTTTATATTTTTATAAAAGCAAGTAAAATCTCGGGTTTGAAGGAGTGGGCGGAATTAGTTGCTAGTCAACTAACCCAAATAACTATAATTGCAAATAAAATAAAATAACTGAAAAGAAAAAGGTTGTGGAACTTATATGGAGAGAAATGTGTTTACTTAGATTTCCTTACTCCCTAACTATCTTTTACCGGTTGATTAGTGTGTATTAATTGCGTGGATGACGGGTGTATTCCTTAATACCAATCGTGGGGTGGCGTACGTACTTCCCCAACTCTATAAGCTCCTACTTCACTCCTATGTCGAGCCGGCTAAGAAGCTCCTAACATGGGATCACTAGAATTCGCTCATGCATTAAATACAACCATAATAACCTTAGTACGCATTGGTTCATGTTTCTTAAGACGTTCAAGCAAGTTACCGTATAGGAGGTTAGCCAGTTTTCTTAAGCCTAACATCGATAAACAATCATCCAATACAATTAATAACACACCAACAACCAATAATCAATAGTTAGGTTTCATTAGATCTAAGCAAACACAAGATAAATCTAGCCTAGCATGTTAAATAAAAGACAAGAATAAGATATAATCAAACAACACATAGACATATTGAATGATTAATTGATTACTTATCTTCAATTGAACATGGGAGATCCAAGGGTATAAAACCCTTAAAAGTAGCAGAAAAATCGTCTTAGGGTTTCTCCTCACAAAGTTGCACACTAATGACTAAAAATTATGAGAATATATATAGAAAATCAGATCTGACGGCGTCACGTTATAGAGCTGACGCCGTCACCTCGCCGCGGTTAGGGTTTCTTGATGGCCTTCTTGACGCCGTCCCCTTTTAATCATCCAAAATCCTCTCTGGCGCGTCAAGGGTTGACGGCGTCACAATGGTGCTTGACGCCGTCACAGGTATTTTTCCAGCCGATTTTGAGACTTTGTCATTTTCTTCAATTTTATGCTCCAAAAACGTCCAAAATGCTTCCTTTTCCAGATTTCTTCTCCAAAGTACCTAAAATGACAAAAGGAACGATTTAGGGCAATATTTGATCAAATAAATATGATTTAGGGCTTAAATGACCCCCTAAAAGCGGTACACTTTTCGCTTCATCAAATACCCTTACACTTGAGATTTGCTTGTCCTCAAGCAAATGCGCTTTTATTCTAATGAAAATACAAGTTAGGGGTCATTTAACGCTAATATAAAAGTAATTACAACAAATAGTCGTTCCACTATAATCATAATAAGCACGGAGATTACAAACTAGCACCTCACAAGTAGTGTTTAGATACTCACATCTCTTAGGTGTCATAAAAGTATATCTCATAAATGAAAATGAATAATATCTCTCACTACCTGTCATAGCAAATAGATTACCATAGGCTTGGGAAAGGATCAAAAACCTCCTCCACTAGGCGTAAGCACCTAAGATAAACTATCAAAGAGGGCTTTTAAACGGGTTATAACGTTAGGTGTAGGGATATGATAAACACGGTTTTGTTGGATAAAGGATATTTTACTGGTGGCGAGTTAAAGATCTTGATTAATTACATGTATAATATGGCGTTGCTAAGCCAAGACTAGACTCGACTTAAGCTAATGAAAAAAATAACAAAAAGATAAAATAAACATAAAATGAAACGGGATGGTAGTCCGTATGTTTTTTCTACTTTTCTCTTCTTTTTTTTTTTTTTTTTTTTTTTTTTTGCATACACTCTTGCCCTACCATCCAAAATAATACATCGTAGGGGGGTTGTATCCCCTTACACTTGAACTTTACATAATTACAATTAACTATTCTAATGACTCGAATTAAGATAATCGAAACATTGGAGTACTTTTAAAATATTTAGCACATATGGGGGTAAAATGAACTTGTTCTTTCCCCATTACTTCCATTACACTATACTTTACCCATGAGTCCCAATCGTCCCAAAACAATATGTACAAGGATATGACTCGACTTAGCAACCATGTAATCAATTAGATAATTAACTTGGGGTTTAAACAAATGTTTGTCACAATAATGCACTAAAAATGAGTGCATACAAGGTAGGCTAAGGCGATTTGGGTGTACATTTAAGTGGGGTGTAAACAAATTCTTACTTTAAGTAAAATGCTTAAAGTTAGAAACGAAAAGATAGGCTCTGAGGGGTGTACTAGGGGTATCGTGTACTAAAAATGAGTACAACGCAAAGGGTGTGGGAGAATTACTTGACCAATGTAGCCAATGTAATTATAACAAAAACACAGGTGTAAAACAATGGGTTAATCCTAATGCCTCTTATCATGTAGTAAATCTAACTACACGAATGTAGTCTCACTTGTGGCCTCGGAATGGTCCTAACGCAAGTTCTAGAATCTAAGTGCTACCGGTACACACATCATAGCATAAATGCTTTTCCTACCAATTCTAGGGGCGAACCTCACATATTTGGGGGTGGAAATTTTTTTAGTGGTACGGTTTTGTGCTAGTCATATAACTCCTATCCGTGAGACGCTCATTAAGACCAAAGTTTCACTCCTATATGTTGTAAAAAATTTTAAATTTGGCACTAAAATTGCCTTAACAGGTATTTCTCTCAGTTTTATTACACATCTACCATTAAACAAACGAAAAATCAAGCGTAATTGCATTCTCTAAGGTATCGTACTTTACCCCCCCCCCCTTACACTTAAGATGAACATTGTCCCCAATGTTCAAATAACAAGATGTAAAAGTAAATAAGGTAAAAGAATGAAATCAAATACTCCCCTGATTCGCTCGGTGGATAAAGAGGTAACATGGTTAGATCTTCTTCCAAGGTAATGTTGAAGCTTCAAGACTAAAGCAGCGCCAAAAGCTAGATTCTACATACATCTCCTTGTCCAAAATAACCTGTTAAACCTGAGAAAACAAACACGAAAACCTGCATAACATCGGCGGGATAAATCTGTATAAGGATATAATGCTTGTGGAATGATTATTTTGCAGATTCCTGGAGTTTATAAGTTAGAGATTTAATAAAGCATTTTATGATTCCGGAAGAAAAACAAAACTTTCAAAAAAAAGATTCCAGAAAAACTGTTCCTGACGCCGTCAGACTGGGGTCTGACGCCGTCAGAAGTGATCTGACAGATTTTTCATGTTAAGTTTCCGGAAAATTTCTGGAAAAACTCAATCCTTATTTCCTGGAAATCCTGCAAAATATCATTATGACTCGATACAAGCATTTGACTCAAATAATTACTAATATGTATGTTAATTTAATATTGTTATGATTCATGTTCATTTGTTCTAATAAACCGATTTGGATTTCCCTTACACTTATCTTTTGCAAAATACCTTTATATGTAGTTAAGGCGAAGTTAAAAACAAGATAAAGCATTTTCACAATTTAGTTTCGAACATGAATCAATAATAATAAAAATTAAACATACATACGGAAGCAAATAAAATCAAACAAACAAATAAATAAACACACAAAGCAAATAAAGCTTGGGTTGCCTCCCAAGAAGCGCTTTTCTTTATTAACGAGTCTTGTAGCTAGACTCAAAGTCAGGCTTATCTAGTGTCGCTTATGCTCACATATCCGAGTGTGAGCCATCTAATTGTTGCCTCATCTTTCTTGTATTCATCATTCAGCTCCAGACATCCATGATAATATCTCTTATTTTTCTCATGTGGATATTTGAGCCCCTTTCTCTTATCATTCTCACTTAACAAGTCAATAGGCACAAGTCTATTGCAAGATTCAATGGAGAAGTTCTTAAACCTAGGATGTGATCGGGGCATTTGGTAAACAAAATCTTCATCCCCATCCGAGAATGTAATTAACCCGTCCACAAGTTTTTCGTCAAGGTTGGTCAACCTTTTAAAGGGTTCTCCAAAAATGACTTGGGTTAATTTGTTATCAATAAATTCTCCTAAGTTCTCCATAACCATAAAATCCACCAAATACATAAAACTTCCTACGAATACGTGTAGTGGCTCAATCCTAGCAACAATGTTATCTCCTTGATATTCTAGCTCATCTACCATGATTTTATTATAATTAGCGCGAGAGATAATGTTCATAGGCAAAGATGAGTTAAGATAAGCATGAAGACTATGATAACCAATCTTACACGGAAATTGCATGTTAAAGAGGCTATCCTTTTCGATCTTAGTCCTAGGGTCAATATACTTAAAGGGATCAATTTCCTCTTTTCTCCATACCTCGTTAACTACTTCTCCATTACCAGCATCCTCATCGGAGTCTGAGTCGTAAAATGGACTAACTGCATAGTCATTCTCATGGTCAGACTCCTCCATCTCAGAATTGTTACCAAAGTGGTGGTCGGGTGAAAGGTTGTTGTTTTCTACGATGGGGGCGGGAACGGGTAGTTGGAAGTTTGCACGGCGGAAAATACGAATAACAGGGATCAAGCGATCACTATTACTCATGAGGTAGGTGGAAGGTGTCACAAACAAAAGTACAAAGAAATAAGATAGACTAAAGAAAAACCTAGAAAAATAAAATAAAAATCTCACTAGAAAGGAATCTAGTGAGTAGACCTAATAAAATAAAAAATTCAACCTAAACAATAACTATTCCCCGGCAGCGGCGCCAAAAACTTGATGCGTGGTTTTGCGACCTTACAACAGGTTTTACCTCTCGAGGGATCTCAAGAGGCTTGCAATCCCCACCAGGCAGTGTACCTGACCGATATAGTATAGTGTAGTGGCAAGTACCGGGGGATTGATCGTTCTCTAGGGGAATAGTGTCGTTAGGATTGAAAAACTACTCTAATAGGTCTAAGGGTGAGGGAAGATTCTTTTTGTATTTTTTTTATATTTTTATAAAAGCAAGTAAAATCTCGGTTTGAAGGAGTGGGCGGAATTAGTTGCTAGTCAACTAACCCAAATAACTATAATTGCAAATAAAATAAAATAACTGAAAAGAAAAAGGTTTGTGGAACTTATATGGAGAGAAATGTGTTTACTTAGATTTCCTTACTCCCTAACTATCTTTTACCGGTTGATTAGTGTGTATTAATTGCGTGGATGACGGGTGTATTCCTTAATACCAATCGTGGGGTGGCGTACGTACTTCCCCAACTCTATAAGCTCCTACTTCACTCCTATGTCGAGCCGGCTAAGAAGCTCCTAACATGGGATCACTAGAATTCGCTCATGCATTAAATACAACCATAATAACCTTAGTACGCATTGGTTCATGTTTCTTAAGACGTTCAAGCAAGTTACCGTATAGGAGGTTAGCCAGTTTTCTTAAGCCTAACATCGATAAACAATCATCCAATACAATTAATAACACACCAACAACCAATAATCAATAGTTAGGTTTCATTAGATCTAAGCAAACACAAGATAAATCTAGCCTAGCATGTTAAATAAAAGACAAGAATAAGATATAATCAAACAACACATAGACATATTGAATGATTAATTGATTACTTATCTTCAATTGAACATGGGAGATCCAAGGGTATAAAACCCTTAAAAGTAGCAGAAAAATCGTCTTAGGGTTTCTCCTCACAAAGTTGCACACTAATGACTAAAAATTATGAGAATATATATAGAAAATCAGATCTGACGGCGTCACGTTATAGAGCTGACGCCGTCACCTCGCCGCGGTTAGGGTTTCTTGATGGCCTTCTTGACGCCGTCCCCTTTTAATCATCCAAAATCCTCTCTGGCGCGTCAAGGGTTGACGACGTCACAATGGTGCTTGATGCCGTCACAAGTATTTTTCTAGCCGATTTTAAGACTTTGTCGTTTTCTTCACTTTTATGCTCCAAAAACGTCCAAAATGCTTCCTTTTCCACATTTCTTCTCCAAAGTACCTAAAATGATAAAAGGAACGATTTAGGGCAATATTTGATCAAATAAATACGATTTAGGGCTTAAATGACCCCCTAAAAGCGGTACACTTTTCGCTTCATCAATAACATATAAAGATTAACATAAACATAAATTGGAACGTACCTTTGATTCAAGTTAATCAAGAATCACTTCAACAAGTTTTGAATGAGTATAAAGATGGATCTATGATAAACCCCTTACCGTTTTGTTTATCGATCCCTTGATAATAACTATAGTGAGTTATTACCTCGTTCTTGTACACACAAATTAATAACGAATTAAAGGTTATGCTAGTAATCAAAACACAAGACTTTTGCTTAGCAAAAAAATCGATCCTAAACCCTAAGGAGTATAGATCGATCGGATTTATGAAGAAAAGAAGAGAGAAAAACAAAGCTTAGGTTTAGTGCACAAGAGGTAACCAAAACAATGAACCTAAGGTTTGTTTATATAGTGTTTAAGAATCTTGGAACACAAGTTAGGGCAAGGGTTGCCCCTCCACTCTTGTTCGGCCGATTCTAATAACCCATAGGGGTTCTAGAATTTTTTCTTGTTTCCAAATTACATAAACACACTTCTTTCCTTATTTTCGTCTAACGGTCGTTAGTCACTTTTCCGTTAAGTACTAACGGTCGTTAGGTACTTGTGTTTAAATAATTAATATATATAACATTTAATACATATTAATTATTATACTTTAATTCTCATTTATAATGTGTGCAATCCCGAGGTCTCGGGTTCGATTCTAGACATTTACGTATTAATATATTAACCATATTCCAACATATATAATGTTAGCAAAAAGAAATCTAAACGTAACTTAGATTCCACTTTTCTATGGCATTGCCGTCTTTGCCACATAAACAAGAAACGAATTACGAAGCTGCAACGCGTTGGGCTTTTAGAGTCAACCGACCATGAGTAGTTTGATAAATGCATTTCTTGCATATCTGGTAAAATGGCACGAAAGCCTTTCTCCCATGTTGGAGAAAGAGCTTAAGATCTACTTGGACTCATACATACTGACGTATGTGGCCCATTTAGAACAACGTCTAGGGAAGGAGCTAACTACTTCATTACTTTCACTGATGATTTCAGTAGGTATGGTTATGTTTACTTGATTAAACATAAACATGAAGTCTTTGAAACGTTAAAAGTCTTTCAAAATGAAGTAGAAAATCAACTCGGCAAGACCATAAAGGCTCTTCGATCTGATCGAGGAGGTGAATATATGAGTCAAGAGTTTTTAGATCATCTAAAAAGGTGTGGGATCGTCTCACAATTCACTCCTTCATACACACCACAACATAATGGTTTATCTGAAAGGAGAAATTGAACCTTGCTAGACATGGTTCGATCTATGATGAGTCTAACAGCATTGCCAATGTCCTTTTGGGGTTATGCTTTAGAGTCTGTTGCACGCATTCTCAACATGGTTCCAACCAAAAAGGTTGATAAGACACCATACGAAATATGGCATGGGAAGGTCCCTAATCTGTCTTACTTGAAAGTCTGGGGTTGTGAGGTTCTCATGAAATGAGACACACCTAACAAACTTGAGCCCAGAGCTATCAAATGTATCTTTGTAGGATACCCAAAGGAAACTATGGGTTACTACTTCTACTACCCACCCGAGAACAAAATATTTGTTGCTCGGTATGCTGAGTTTCTTGAGAATAGTCTCATTTCACAGGAAGCAAGTGGGAGTAAAGTAGACCTTGATAAAATTCAAGAGGAAGATGCACAACCTTCTGGTAACACTAGTGAACATCAAAATAAGATTGAACATGAAAATGTTGAACCTCATCAAGATGTTGCTCCCATTCGTAGATCCGCAAGGATACCTCAAGCACCTGAGCGATATGGTTTCTATGTCGATGCTAAGGAACATGAGTTAGGGGATCATGGTGAACCTGCTAACTATCGAGATGCATTATCGAGTCCTGAACATGATAAATGGATCAAAGCTATGAGTGCGGAGATGCAATCCATGAAAGACAATGATGTCTGGGTCGAAGTAGACCTACCTCCTAATGCTAAAACCGTTGGGAGTAAATGGCTCTTCAAGAAGAAAACCGACATGGATGGAAATGTACACACCTATAAATCTCGTCTGGTAGCAAAAAGTTACACTCAAACCTACGGGATTGACTATGAAGAAACCTTCTCGCCTGTTGCAAACGTTAAAGCAATTAGGATTCTCATAGCCATAGCAGCGTACTATGACTATGAGATTTGGCAAATGGATGTCAAGACAACCTTCTTGAACGGCCACCTGAACGAAGACGTTTATATGGTGCAACCCGAGGGCTTCGTGAATCCTAAACATCCCGCTAAGGTATGCAAGCTTCAAAGATCCATTTATAGATTAAAGCAAGAATCCAGAAGCTGGAATAAGAGATTTGATGAGGAAATCAAGAAGATTGGTTTTACTCAAAATCTCGATGAGCCATGTGTATATATGAAAACTAGTGGAAGTATTGTCGTGTTTCTAGTCTTATATGTCGATGACATATTACTTATGGGAAACAACATTCCAATTCTACAAGATGTAAAATCCTGGCTTGGAAATTGCTTTGCCATGAAAGACCTAGGAGAAGCCGCGTACATACTTGGGGGTCAAGATCTATTGGGATAGATCAAAGCGGTTAATCGGCTTGTGTCAAAGTGCATACATTGACAAAATCCTGAAGCGATTTAAGATGCAAGATTCCAAACGTGGAAGTCTTCCAATGCAACCAAATACAGAATTGAGTAAAGCTCAAGGACCCTCTACACCTACTGAGGTAAAGAGGATGAAAGGAGTCCCTTATGCTTCGGCTGTGGGATCCATAATGTATGCGGTTAGGTGCACTAGACCTGATGTAGCATTCTCTCAGAACCTAATGAGTAGATTTCAATAGAATCCAGGAGAAGGTCACTGGACTGCTGTTAAGAACATATTAAAGTATCTGCGAAATACTAAAGATATGTTTCTTGTTTATGGTGGTGATGTCAAGCGTGAGCTCAGTGTTACTTGTTACACTGACACAGGCTGGGAGACGGATCGTGATGACACCAAATCCTAGACAGGATATGTTTTCATCATGAACAGAGGTGCTGTTGACTGGAAGAGTGCCAAACAAAGCACTATTGCAATGTCCTATATAGAAGCTGAATACATAGCTGCTTCTGAAGCTGCAATGGAGGCGATTTGGATACAAAAATTCATTTCTGGGCTTGGCGTTGTCCCCAGTAATGAACGACCTATGGATATGTACTGTGACAACACCGGTGCCATTATCATAGCCAATGAACCAGGTCCACACAGATGACAACTTAGCTGATCCTTTTACGAAACCAATGCCTTGTACCAAATATGTCGAACATGCTAGGAACATTGGACTTCGACCTGGTGGTAGTCTCATGTAGATCTGTTTTTTTTTAGTATTTGAATAATTGGAATGTTAAACAGTTTATATTTATAATGAATTGATGTACTGGTTATGATCGTTTTCATTCATATCAACTGTATTCTATATTTGCATGTTTAATCCGTGAATGATTTAATTATTCTAAATTGTCCATTGTTAGTTGACGATACGGGAGTATCATCAAATTAAGGCAAATGTGAGCGTGTTGGTGATTAATTTACCAAACTCGCATGTTCTTCATTGTGATGAACATTGGATTGACCCAACCTATGAGAATTCACTACATGGATCGTCGTCAATAGTGAATCTCGCAAGTGGTTATGTCTCTTATCCTTATACTTGAGATGCAAGTAGGTCTTGCATGTGTGGAATTTCATTACTTGATATGGTTAAACTCTGTCTTGAATAAGGTAGTTATAAAAACCATCATCAGGAGTGATATGAAGCACACGAATGACACGTGCAGTCAAAACAGGATTTGTTCCTCCACATGTTATGGAGTTAGATACTATTGGGCCCCTCGATGAATTGGACAGATGTTTGTATGGCCGTACCCAAATGAGATTAAGATGAATCTTGATCCACTTGGTAATCTTGTTCAATATCTATATCGAGAAACATAATAGTTGAACAATTAGAATGACATTTGATCCATGTCTAATGTTCAACATGGTATCTGTAACAAAAGGATAGACGGCATATAAACCATTTAAAATGAGACGTTTAAGAAAATACTCTCACATATTTCTAGGGGCATTGTCGTGTTGCTAGACGCTAACCTTTGCTTGTATAATTACTTGATTATTATGACGTCACAAGTGGGAGTTGTTGGAGTATGCTCGTGTCATAATAAATAATTACATGGCTAGACATATGTGAGCCTATGGGGTCATATGCATATACACTGAGGTACCACTTTATATATCGTGTTTATTGTATTTACGATATATAAATAACCTAACGTAACTCGGGATCACTATTGGGCTTCTAATGGCTAAGTAAAGTACTTAATCCATTAGACTTGGAAAACAAATGGCAAGTCCATTTAGCCCATAAAGGGGCCGGCCAAGGAGGGATTCAAGGAGGGGATTTGGTTTTATTTTTGGTCAAATATATGAGAGTTTATCTCCTCATTATTGTGATATCAATTTACCAAAAATCTCTCCTCCTTTCTCTCTACAAACCCACGGCTCAAAACAAACTCCTTCACAGGGTTTTTGTTTTCTTGATCTCTTACTTTGAATATTATTCATTCAAGGTGATTCCAAGGTTACGGGGTGAAGGACTAGCATCCAAGAGGTATACGGTGAAGTTTAGTGTGGACTATCATAGAGGTGATCTACTTTGGTCATTTGGTTTCAAAGGTAGATTGGTGAGAAGAAGGTCTCCATTGAATTCTACCAATCACGCTACAAAGGTATAATCTTGTTTGTTTTACTTTGATTGATCATGTGACTATATGGATCCGTTGATAGGTGATATATCCGCTGCGTTTGTTTATTGATAATATGTTAATTATATTCATAATGACCTATATTTCTTGCTTTTACATGTTCATTCATACTATGGAAACAAGTTAAATATCAAAAATAGACAAAATATCAATGATGGATGTATGGAGACCGAGCCGACCTATTACTGTATTCGCATGGTCTATGCATCCATCAATGATACTTTGTCCATATTTTTGTCTCTCCCAAATTTTCACGCTCACCTACCAGAAAACATTATGCTTCAATTCAGATTGCAACTGCTTTTATTTGCAGCCATGGTGCATATTTCCAAATTCAGTTTCATAAAAGGCTCTTTTCTATCACAAGCGTTAAATATTGGATGTCAATATTGGCAAACAAAGAATACCGTGTATTCTTTGTTTGTTAATATTGACACATGATGTTCAATGTAGCTGGCTGCTTTTACCTTTCTTCTCCAGTTCCTTTTGTTACTTCAGTAGGCTAGCAATGCGTCTGGTGCGGGCCATTGTGTAAAGTCTAACTGAAGTGACAAAAGGAACTGGAGAGGGAGATAAAAGCTTCCAGCTATGTTGCCATTCGGACAATTTTACAATCGAATATTGGGTATATGAGATGAGGAGACACTGCTTACTCAAATGTTGATTGCAAAAGGAAATGATGAACTTTTTTGTTGATATTAATTGTTGCATGAGTCGCTCAGTTCATTTGGCATGTTCTTACATAACTACAACAAACAAAAGATAAATATTGCTTTACTTAGGCTGTGGCTATGATGATTCAGACGTATTTTCTGAGACTAACGAATTGGGTGCTCAAAGATTGTAACCGTAGCTTGACATGGCAACGACTGAATGGCATCATTATGCAACCGTTTTTCTTTTCATCCATGCAACAAAAGAAACTTACCTATGCTCCCTTTTCATTATCTAATTGGTGTTCATTTTTTATAAAGGCTCAAATTGTTTTATGCATGTTCATAGGTTCAGTCCCAAAAAAGGGTCTGATCACCGATCGTGTTCATTTCACCAAAGATAAATGAGAAATTGAAGAGAATGATGTGACAAGTAATCTAGCATCTATCTTTGAGAATTGCACCCTATTGTTGGTCAGGACCTTTTGTGAACTGCATCTGCGTATATACAAGAACAAATTTACGATAACAAGCACGAAACATCAAATACTAATATTGGGCAATAAAGAATTCCAGACGTTCTTCCTTTACTAATGTTTATACACGATGTATGCCATAGATGGTTGGTCTGACCTTCCCCTCGAATTCCTTTTGGTATTTGAATGGCCTATCAATACGTCTGGTGCGGACCATTGTTTAAAGACCATTCAAATAACAAAAGGGATTTGAGAGGGATATCAGAGTTTCCACCTATGATTATTAACACCTCTTTTCTAACACAGATTAAGCAGGTTGGCAAGCAATCAGTTATTCCAGAGAATTCTGCATCCTGGTAAGGACGTGTGAAGACATCTTCTTTTAATCTATTCTTACCGCCATAATCAATAAATGGCTATTAAACAATCAACTTTAATCCCGTTGCATGCTATATTTTCAGTATTTAAAGATGGCACAGGAGATAACAAGAATCCTAAGGCGTTCGATAAAAAAATCAACATGAGACTACGGATATTAATAAGGGTTACGCTTTTCTAATGGTAAGTTAGTAAAAACAATATTCGTTTCTTTTTTATCTATTTGAGTTAAAAGATATATACATTTTCGACTGCAACAGTTATTGAGCTCAGTGATGTTGCCTTCGTTGTACAGTTATTTTTTGCCCAAACAGGTAATACAACCTCAGCCTTCAATCGAATTTTTTACTTTCTGTATCTTATCTTTTAAATCGTAATCCAAATCAACCTATTATGTGTACTGGCAGAGTTCCAATCTTTATGCTTACGGCAACTGAACAACGAGATCACCTCCCTTTTTAGACACGCTCACATGAGTCGAGGTATATAGCAAAGAATGGACCATCGCATGTAGAATTGCGTTCGGTTGTTGATTAGATAGATGTTGCAATGTTTTATATTCTCTTATACTTTCTCCCATTGAAAGATTCAACTAGACGCTTCTGTTTTTGGTATTTGTTCTTTTGAACTTGTCATAATTCTCCAGGAAATTGTACTATTTACCTTTGTTGTCTTCAATACAGGGTTTTTTTGGAGGATATATATGTAAGGCAGAATGAAATGCGGCAGGATATATATGTATCTTTGGTCTTCATTTCATTCAGCCTCATTATATGTATCCTCAAAAAAAAAACCACGTATGTCATTTAAATTTTTATGTTACCGTATCGTAGTTTCTATGTACTAGCCTTTTATTTTTATGCTTTAATGTAATGTGTGTTTTAATTAATGAAGTTTATTTTAGGAGGGATATACTCCATCGTTAATAGTTTGTCAATATTTTTATACCTGCCAACTTTTTCATACTGAAGTTTGATCCTTTGAATTTGTTAGTAGAGGTTTTCGCGTCAACATTGGTCAGTTTTCAGTTTTAAAAGAAATGTTTATGAATTTTACACAAAGACAAGCATATTAGATATAGTTGTAAGAGAAGCCGGCAGAATTGGCTGTTTTTAAACAGTCTTTTTATGTAGTTTAGAATCCGAGGTTGATTAGAAGAGCTCAAAAAATTACTAACAAGTCGTTTGGGATGAACAGTAGCATAATACTATAACCACACACATGTACATCATAATAATAGGTGCAGTAACTTTAGTGCAAACAAATGGCGCAAGCCTTATTTTTAAATTTGTTGTAGTATTTAGTTTGTAGAAAATATTTGCTATTATGTACCCTGGATGCATTGATCAAATATAATATAATTCTTTGTGATGTTTCAAAAAAGTTCTAATTAGCATTTGATGGGCTGTTAGTAGATAAGATTTTGTTTTGTACTGGTACATCTAATTCACCGATTTATTGCTTTTACATGTTCATTCATGCGTACCTACAATTTTTTTTTTCGGTTACATTTATTGGTTACATCCAAAGTTGTAGTTATAGCTAATGGAGATACTGTATATTTAACATATGGCTTGCTTCAGTTGTTCATCTAAAAAAAAAAAAAAACATGTATTCAGATTTTAAAAATCTGAGCCTAATACCTGCTACTCTATGTACGCCAATTACAAAGACAAACAAGAAATTTAAGAAACAATCCATCTTTATTATATCAGAGAAAAATAAATGTGGTCACAAATAAGGATAAAAATTGCTCCTCCAACCCAGTCCATCCATGACATGCCTAATAAATTGGGTACCCACCTTGTTCATGGTCACTTACAACTGACTTTTGTTTTTGAAATCCGAGAGGTGTTGCTCCGGTACCACTACCCAATTGCCATTCAAGTTCCTCATAATCCGAACAGACATAAGCACACACAAAAAAAGTTATTGATCATTCCCAGAAAAAAAAAATTATCGATCCACCACAAGATTCACATACAACAAGATCCACAAATCCAGAAAAAACTCGAATAAAAGATTGTGTGTATGAAATTACGGTAGGTCTTTTTTTTACAAACACCCCGCTGCAACGCGCGGACATTCATCCTCGTTTGTATCAAAATAAGCGTGTCACAAAAATGTATAAAAAAAGTAGCGTGTCTCTAGCGTATAACGGACGATCTAATTCTGTGGTAGCTAGGGAAAACGCACAAAAAATCAAACATTGCTATGCACGGGTACTCGTCTAGTTTTAAAAATGTCAAACACACACTATTTAATTTACCACATTTACCCTTAATTAATGAAAAGTTATGCTATCAAATTTTAATTATTTACAAAAACACCATTGTTAACTTCATCCATTGATCAATTTTAACTAGTTGCATCCAACGATTTAAAACCGTTCCTATCCTTTTTACATTAACCTACATTATATATATACATTAGCAGGGTACCCGCGCGTTGCAGAGTACACTTCACACCTCCTAACTTGTATCATAACTTAACTTAAAATCACTTAAGTAATCATAACTACACCGAATGTGTTGCACATGCATTATGCAACATTTACATCAATAACATGAGTGGTGTGTCAACACATTTGTGATGAAATTAGCTTAGAACGAGTGGGGTACCCGCGCGTTGCTGCGGGAATATTGTGTTTAATCTAAATTCGAAATGAAATGATTGTCCAAAAATTATTTTTGTTATTAAGGACTAAATATTCAAAAGATTGATAACCGCAAGTACTATTTTTGTAAAGTATTTCTTAAAATAGTATGATTTTTTACGGGAAAAGTCCCTAAAGTTATCGGCATTTTGCAAAGTTAGTCCTTAGGGACTAACTTTGTAATTTATACGTAACCTGAGGGACTATTCGTGCCATTTTTGCTACAGTTGCCCATGAATAGTAAACAATGTTCTGCACTGTAGCAAGCACTGTTATGTACTGTTACGCACTGTAGCAATGATATTTTCCTTTTTAGTCCCTGAAAGTATCGGTAAGTTGCAAAGTTAGTCCTTAAGGACTAACTTTGAAATTAAAAGTAAACCTTAGGCGCTGTTTCTGCTCAATATTTGCATAGAAACAGTCCCTGAAGTTATTGGTCCGTTGCAAATTTAAGTAACGACTGTTAAGTAACGGCCGTTAAGGACTAACTCTGCAATGGATCAATAACCTCAGGGTCTAAAATGAAAAGTGTGCGACTACTGTAGCTACAGTGTTTTGGCTCCACTGTTACAGCTTTTTAGTATATACGAGCGGGGTAGCCGCGCGTTGCTGCGAGAATGTTTTGTTTAATTTAAGCTCGAAATGAAACAGTTGTTAAAAAAAACTATTTTTGTTATTAAGGACTAACTATGCAAAAGAGCAATAACCGTAAGTACTATTTTCGTTAAGAATTTCTGAAAATAGTATATTTTTTTACAAAAAAAGTCCCTAAAGTTATCGGCATTTTGAAATTTATAAATAACCTCAGGGACTATTTGTGTAATTTGCGATGAATAGTAAATATTGTTCATGGCGCTGTTTTGCACTGTTTGAAACTGTAGCGGCGATATTTTCATTTTTAGTCCCTGAAAGTGTCGATATGTTGCAAAGTTAGTCCTTAGGGACTAATTTTGAAATTAAAAGTTAACCTGAGGGGCTGTTTCTGCATAATATTTTGCACAGAAACAGCCCTTGAAGTTATTGGTCCGTTGCAAATTTAAGTCACTTCTGTTAAGTAACGGTCGTTAAAGACTAACTTTATAATCGATCAATAATCTCAGGGTCTAAAATGAAAATTTGCGTGTACTGTAGCTACAATGTAATGGTTTTTAGTATATATAATATATATAATATATAATATATAATATATTCTGGTCATAGCTCAATAAATTTTATCATTTTGCTCTTATCTAAAATAACGTAAGTTTGACCGAAAGTGTCAATTGCATAGTGCATTTAGGGTGGAGGGAGTGGTTTTACCAACACCAACCTTCACCAAATTTTCACATCATCAATACCCAATAAAAACCTTCCAACTCACACTTCACCAATTCACCCCAATTTTCACCAATTTGGTGGCATTGGTTTCACCAATTTGCCACATCACTTTTTTTCTTTTTTTTCTTTTTTTTTTTTTTTTTTTTTTTATACATAAAATCCCACAAAAACTATATAAAATTAAAAACATAACATTTTATTAAAAAAATAAATAAAAAAAAATAAAAAAAAAATAAATTATACAATACTTAATGCATTACATTAATAAAAGTCCACATAATAAAAACATAAAACATTAAACCGACAATCTAAAAATAAATTTTACATCCGTTCTTCCTCCCAATTTCCCGCTTGTCGTTAAGAACGGCTTGCAAGTGCTCTTCGTTGGTAATGTGATCATGGGGCTCGTAAAAATGGATTTGGAGATGGTTGAGAATAGAATTGATTTGGAGATGGTTGCGGATAAACCGATCGACTAGGTTGGGATCGGGTTTGTTTGGGGTTAGCGGTTTTTTTGGCTTTCCTTGGATCCATAGTTGATTTCGGTATGTAGTTTTTTTTGAAAATTGTATGTATGTATGTGAAATAGTTGATTTGGGAAGAAGATTATGTGAAATGGTATGTTATTTATAGTTAAAAAATAAAAGAATTTTTTTTTTTTTTTTTTTTTTACAAACAATGGCCGACGGCCAAATTCTTAAATATTTGACCGTTGAGGGGCCCCACAACCAAGATCCAAAGCGCTTTCAAACTCGGCAAGACACACCGAATTTGCCCATCACCGATTTTTGCCGAGGCCCTTGCGGCGGTGTTACCGTGCTTTGCCGATTTTTGCCGAGTGGAAACCGATCCCACTCCCTCCACCCTTAGTAACGTTGAACAAGTCTAGTTGTGACAAAAGACGAAACCAATTGAACGTACACCTGTTAGACTCCAAGGAAAAAAGCAACCATTTATCGGGAACTTGTTTTAAGAAGTATGTTGCCATTGATGATAAAGTTAAGTTACATGTATAAACTGCATCTGCTGGACGTTATAGTGAAAGAGATTAGGGGTGCGTTTGGTATCCATTTCCGGGAATCAAATATGACAATCAAAGTGATAGTTGGTGTTTGTTTAGGGTGCCTGGGCCCACAACTATGACTATGAAAGTCCAGTATTTTCCATACTCCATATATGGCTAGAGAGGGGGGAATGGAACTTTCATAGTTGAGTACTATCAAACTCATACCCATTATCATTCCTCGCAGCATACCAAACGCAACCTAGGTGAATAGTGTATGTAAACTTTGATTCCATTCATTAAGCGGTACATGAGCATATATACATGGGCATAATTATCTAAAAATGTATCTAAATTGTCACTTTTTCTAATTTTGTATAGCCTTCTTTATTTATTACTATTATATACCCAAAACTTCTGATTTCGACTTTTGTGTGTATTTTGTTTATATAAAATAACCACTTTACCATTCGCTGTCAATAGAGTGGTTACAAAATATAAGGGTGAAGTGGTCATTTTACATGAGCAAATACAAAAAAAAGATCGAAATTCAAAAGTTTTTGCAATGAGGAAGTGTTGGGAATAAAATGTTCAAGTCAAAGAGCCTGCCAAAGATGTCAAAGAGCCTGCTAGTTGATTTTGAAGAGTATGAAGATGTTCTACCAGTACCTTCTGGGTAGAAGGTACTGCTAGTTGATGAAGAGCCTGCCAAGCTTATGTCAAGTCGATTAGATATTTTGTAATAGATATTTAGTTGAATTATTAGTCTTTGTACATTGTTATACGTTATGTAGAAGTAGTTTAGTCTTCTGTGGTGTACAGAAGAATATTACAGAGTTGTACATTGGTAGTTGTATTTAATTGTAGGCGCTAGAATAGTCAAAGTAAAGTATTATATTCTTCCACTTGAACAACTTGTAATAAGGTGTCCTTATCTTATAAAAGGATACCTTAGTCACACTTCATGCATGAATCTTTCCAACCATTAACCAAAACCGAACTATCTCTCAAGTAACTTAGTTACTCAACTCACAAATCCTTTTACAATCTTAGATTCAAGATTACTTTGTAATCCCGGTGATATTTTAGATCATCCGTATTATTTCATCAATAATATTGAATCGTTTTGTGTTAACCAAAGTTGTGTTCTTTGTTCATTCCATTATCACTTTTACATAACTCACTACCTTGTGTTCTTTTAAGTGTGTTGTAGTAGATTCCGCATGCTAAAACACATTCATACATAAATATCTTTATAACAAACACCTTTCCACAAGTGGTATCAGAGATTCGCTTGATATTTACTAATTTAAAAGAACAATGGATGTTGAACATATTCAAACAAATGTTGCAGCTAAACTTCCATTACTTAAGCAAAATGAGTTTGAAATGTGGCGACTAAGGGTAGAACAATACTTTCAAGTGCAGGACTATGCACTTTGGGAGATCATTGAAGGAGGCAACTCATTTAAACCCTCAATCACCACTACAACTGTAAATGATGCACTTGTAACACAAATACAAACACAACCATCAAATGCAGATGAAAGAATTCAAAAGCGAAATGATTTAAAAGCAAGGAGTATGTTACTGATGACTATTCCAAATGATCAGCTTTTGATCTTTAACAAATACAAAGATGCCAAAACCCTTTTTGAAGCTATTGTGGCTAGATTTGGTGGTAATGATGCTACCAAGAAAACATAGAAAACACTTCTCAAACAACAATTTGAGAATTTCACAGCCACAACCAATGAGTCTTTGGACAGTATGTTCAATAGACTTCAGAAGCTTTCAAGCCAGTTAGCCATCCATGAAGTGATGATAACTCAAGAAGACCTAAACTCTAAATTTCTTAGGAGTTTACCTTCAGAATGGTCTATGCATGTCATTGTCTGGAAGAACAAGCCAGATAATGATCAGATGAGTCTTAATGATCTCTACAACAATTTTAAAATAGTAGAGCATGAAGTAAAGAAGACTACTGGGTCAAGCTCAGGAAATATGGCATTTGTTTCATCACCAAGCATCTCAAAGGTTGATAATGAAGAAAAAGGTGGCAGAGAAGAAGGTACTGCCAACACAACCTTTGGTACTGCTAGTACTTCTAGTAGTACCAAAACCATTTTAGATGAAACAATTGGGTGTGCTTTTCTTACATCTCAACACAATGGGTCCGTATTAACATTTGAAGATCTTCAAGAGATTCATCCTGATGATCTTGAAGAAATGGACATTAAGTGGCAACTTTCTCTTTTGAGCATTAGAGCCAAGAAGTTGCTGATGAGGACTGGCAAGAAGATAATGATAAATGGAAATGAGCCTGCTGGCTATGATAAGTCAAAGGTGGAGTGTTACAACTGCCACATGAAGGGTCACTACTCTAGAGAGTGTAGAAGACCTAAGAAGCAGGATGACAAGGGTAGAGGGTTTGACAACAGGAATAAAGGAAGCTTTGAGAAGAAAGGAAGCTTTGAAAGCAAGAGTAAGGTTGTTGAAGTTGCTGAGCCAAAAGCAATGGTTGCTATTGATGGCATGGGGTTTGATTGGAGTTTCATGGGTGAAGATGAGTCAACTTCTGATGAATTGGCTTTGATGGCATTCTCCACTCCTGAGGTACAAACTATCAAATGTTCAAACAATTGTGAATTTCTTAAAGAATTAGAAGTTATAAGAAAATCTTATGATGAGCTAAAAGTAGAAGAAAGAAAAACTAATCAAACCTTATTTAACTATAAGTGTGGTATGGCCAAACTAGAAAAACAAATCATTCACTTTAGAGAAAATGAACTCACCTTTACTGATGCTAAAGCTGCTCTTAATAGACAAATATTTTTGAAAGATTCAGAAATAGAAATGTTAAGGACTGAGTGTACTAAAGTGACATTGGCTAGAGATAATATTCAACTGACTGTTACTAAAATGGAAATTGCTTCTGAATGTACTAGGAGCATAGTAGAAAATCAGATGAATAAGAGAATAAAATCAGGGATAGGATACAATAATTGTGCACCTCCTTATAGAGGAATTCCTTGTCCCCCAGGATCAGATCTTGCTGAATCAGGTTTACATGAATTCATTAACAAACCATTAGCTAAACCTGTAGAGAAAAGTGAACCTGTCAAGGTGCTCACTGATAAGAGACCAGATGTCCTAATTATTGAAGATTGGGTATCTGATGATGATGAAGATGAGACTGTTCCTATCAAAGGAAACAAAGTAGGACCAATAAGTCCTAAGAGAGTAGAAGTTAAAGCTAAGACCAAAGCTGTTTTGAAAACAGTTGAAAGTTGTGAAAAATGTAATAACAAACCTAGGGGAAGCCAAAGAAATTGGAACAACCTTAAGTCACAACAACTAGGTGATGACTTTGTTATGTTCAATAAGGCTTGTTATTATTGTGGTAGCTTTAATCATCTTCATGCTTATTGTAATAAATGGGTTTTTGGGAGTAAATCAAAGACTAAAACAAATGTTACTCACCCCAGAAAAAGTTTTGTTAAGTCTAACATCACAAAAGTTAAAGATATTGTTAGACAACATAAGCCTGTTATTACAAAACCAACTGATAAAGGTACAAGAAACACTTTCAAATATGTACCAAAAGTTGAGAATAGTCCTATTCAAAAGAAATCTGTGGTCAAAACACAAATTTGGAAACCAAAAACCAAAGGTCCTGCTAGACCAAAAGGTCCTGCTAGACCAAATGGTACTGCCAAGATTGGTATTACCAAAATTGGTACAAATAGACCAAAGACCACACAATGGATTAAAAGGGAAAGTGCTGTTAAGTCCTCAGCATGTTGGATTTGGAAACCAATCCAATCAAAAGGTGCATCAACAATCCTGAAAAGGTTTGATTTCATTGATGCAAGAGGCAAACCCAAGTCTGTCATGGCTTGGGTACCCCAAGGAAACTAATATGTTTATTCATGTGCAGGAACATTCATCTGATATTGGAGATCAAGGATATGTTGATAGTGGATGTTCAACGCACATGACAGGCAACATGTCATTCCTCTCAGACTTCAAAACATTTGATGGAGGATATGTTACCTTTGGGGGAGGAACAAAAGGAAAGATCACTGGTAAAGGTACTATCAAAACCAGTAAACTAGATTTTGAAAATGTGTATTTTGTGAAAGAACTTCAGTTTAATCTTCTTAGTGTCTCACAAATGTGTGACAAAAAGAACAATGTTCTATTTACTGACAATGAATGTATGGTTCTTTCTTCTGATTTTAAAATGCCTGATGAGAGTCAGATCCTTCTTAAAATTCCAAAAAGGAACAATATGTACAGTGTCAATTTAAAGAACATTGATCCTAAGGAGAGTTTAACTTGTTTGGTAGCAAAAGCCTCATTGGATGAATCTATGCTTTGGCATAGAAGGCTTGGTCATGTAAACTTTAAAACAATCAACACTATTGCAAAATATGATTTAGTAAGAGGTTTACCCAAAAAGATTTTCCAAAACGACCAATCCTGTGTTGATTGTCTAAAAGGCAAACAACATAGAACTTCTTGTAAGCCCAAGACCCAAAACTCTATTTCTCAGGCTTTACATATGCTTCATATGGATCTCTTTGGTCCTACTAATGTGTGCAGCTTGAATGGAAAAAGATATTGTCTGGTTGTTACTGATGATTATAGCAGATTTTCATGGGTTTTCTTTTTAAGATCTAAACATGAAACCAGTGAGATTCTTAAATCTTATATCACTGAGGTAGAAAACCAATCTGATAAGAAAGTCAAAATCATCAGATGTGACAATGGGACAGAGTTCAAGAATAGAGTTATGGATGACTTTTGCAAGGAAAAAGGCATAAAAAGGGAATTTAGTGTAGCTAGAACCCCACAACAAAATGGAGTAGCAAAAAGAAAGAATAGCACACTTATAGAGGCTGCTAGAACTATGTTAGTAGACTCTAAGTTGCCTATTTCATTTTGGGCTGAAGCAGTTGGTACTACCTGTTATGTACAAAACAGGGTTCTTGTGACAAAGCCACATAAAAAGACACCTTATGAACTTTTCTTTGGTAGAACACCATCTTTAAGTTTTATGAGACCTTTTGGTTGTCATGTCACTATTCTAAATACCAAAGATCATTTAGGCAAGTTTGATGGAAAAGCAGATGTAGGCTATTTGATAGGGTATTCTTTGCAGAGTAAGGCCTATAGAGTGTTTAACACTTGCACTAGGCTAGTGGAAGAGAATCTTCACATAGAGTTTCAAGAGAAACTAACAAATGTGAAAGGAATTGGACCAGATTGGATGTTTGATATTGATAGGCTTTCAGAATCTATGAATTATGTGCCTGTTACAGGTACAAATACTAATGATAATGCAGGTTTTGAAGATAATGTTGAAACTCCTAAAGATCAAGATTACATCTGGATGCCAATTTGGAAAAGTATGGATCTATCTTCAAGTCAAGAAGGACCTTCAAACACAACAAATGAAGGCAATGAAGATGATCAAGGAACTCAGAATCAAGAGAATCAAGAAAGTGGTACTAATGACAATGGTACTGCTAGTTCACCAGATGGTCCTGCTAGTTCAAGTATTGATACTGCTGAGCCATTGAATGTTCAAATAGATGATTCTTTACCAGAAGAAGAAGGGATTAGCAATCTTCCATCTACTTATGAAGTTCCTAAAACACCCAACACTAGAATTCTCAAGGATCACTCAACTGATGATGTGATTGGTAGCATAAATTCTGGTGTTAGAACAAGATCTCAAGTTGGTTTATCTCAAGTCTTATCTTCAGATGAAGAAGGATTTATCTCCTCTATTTATGAAGAAAAGAATCATGATATTTCCAATATATGCCTGTTTTCATGTTTTCTATCGCAGGCTGAACCCAAAAACATAAACAAAGCTTTAGATGATGCAAGTTGGGTGGAAGCAATGCAAGAAGAGCTTCTCCAATTTAAGATTCAGAAGGTTTGGATACTGGTTGATTTGCCCAAAGGTTATAGGGCAATTGAAACCAAATGGGTGTTCAGAAACAAGAAAGATGAAAGGGGTATAGTGATCAGAAACAAAGCAAGATTGGTAGCTCAAGGATATACTCAAGAAGAAGGGGTAGATTATGAAGAAGTGTTTGCTCCAGTTGCAAGACTTGAAGCAATTAGGCTATTCTTGGCCTATGCTTCATTCATAGGCTTCACTGTCTATCAAATGGATGTTAAGAGTGCATTTTTATATGGTGAAATTGAAGAACCAGTGTATGTATCTTAACCTCCAGGCTTCATTGATGCAGAATATCCAGACAAGGTTTATAAGGTTACCAAGGCTCTTTATGGCCTACACCAAGCTCCTAGGGCATGGTATGAAACATTGGCTTGTTTTCTACTAGAAAGTGGATTCCAAAGAGGCAGGATTGATCCAACTTTGTTCATCAAAAGAACAAAGAAAGACATCTTGCTAGTGCAGATTTATGTTGATGACATTATCTTTGGATCAACAAACCAAGACTTGTGTGTAGAATTTAAAAAACTTATGCATAGTAAGTTTGAAATGAGTTCCATGGGGGAACTTACTTTCTTTTTGGGTCTCCAAGTGAAACAATCCAAAGAAGGCATATTTATCAGCCAAGATAAGTATGTAGCAGAGATCCCAAGGAAATTTAATTTTGCTGATTCTAAAGTTGCAAGTACACCAATGGATCCAGACAAAGGGCTACTCAAGGATGCTGAAGGAGAAGATATGGATTTGCACAATTATAGGTCAATGATTGGGTCTTTGATGTACCTTACATCATCAAGACCAGATATCATGTTCTCAGTATGTGTATGTGCAAGGTTTCAAATACATCCCAAAATCTCTCATCTCACAGCAGTCAAAAGAATCTTTAGATATCTCAAGGGTCAACCTAGGTTGGGTCTTTGGTATCCAAGGGAATCATCTTTTGAATTGGTGGCTTATTCGGATAGTGACTATGCTGGTGCAACTCTAGACAGAAAATCCACAACTGGTGGATGTCAATTTCTTGGTTGCAGACTCATCTCTTGGCAATGCAAGAAACAAACAATGGTGGCCAATTCTACAACTGAAGCAGAATATGTTGTTGGTGCAAGTTGTTGTGGGCAAGTTCTTTGGATCCAAAATCAAATGCTTGACTATGGGTACAATTTTCTTAACACCATTATTTATATTGACAATAGCAGTACTATATGTATCATTAAAAACCCAGTTCAACACTCAAAAACAAAACACATTGAAATCAGACACCATTTCATAAGGGATTGCAATGAGAAAAGGTTAATTCAAGTTGTTAAAATTGATTCTGAAAAGAATTATGCAGACCTTCTCACCAAAGCTTTTGATTTAGGTAGATTCAAATACCTTGTAGGAGGTATTGGAATGATAAATCTTTGAAAAACATGTGTTTTTGTTCATAAAATTATCTGGTATTATCTTTTAAACATGGTACTGCTAGTTACTCAAAAGGTACTGTCTATTCATAATTGGTCCTGCTAGTATATAATTTGCTATGTTTTGTTCATATTGATGCTTAAATGTTTAAAATTCTATAGATCAAGTGTTTTGCACTTTGTTCTTTTGGTTTGCAACTAACACATTTCAGGTTGATAACAAAACAAGAGTTCTTCCAAACAAAAAGGGGAAACAAAAGTTATATTAATCTCAGGAGATAACCATCTCAAGGGAGGATATGATAGCCCAGAATGGAAGAGAAACCAATTTATGAAAGCAAAAGACAAAAGCATACAAGATGATGCAGAGTTGGAAAAAGAGAGAGTTAGAACACATATCTAGAAGGGATGAAGCATTTCTCAAGGAGAAAGTTCTACCTAGATCAAACTAAGGAAAGTTTCAACTCAAAGGCATGAAATTAGATGATTTCACTTGTTGAACCAATCATCCAAGATACACAGCATCATTGCCTTTTTAATTTCCTCCATCCAAGGAAATTGCACCATCTTTAGGTCATTATGGCTTTTGGTATTCAGTTCACCAAGTTTTTACAAACTTAAGAGCTGGCTAGTCCATAAGCAAACGGCTTTTGGTAAAGACAAATCAAATCCGTTGATGGTTGATAGTTTACCAAAAACTATATGGTTGTTAACTAACCATACTTAATTGTAAATAGTTAGCTAGTCCTTAAGCAAACGACTTTTGGTAAAGACAACTCAAATCCGTTGATAGCTGGTAGTTTGCTAAAAACTATAAGGGATTTCTTACAAAACTTTCAAAGGTACTGGTAGTTCAAAATTGGTACTGCTAGAGTAAAATGGTACTGCTAGATAGCCGTTGAGCCTGTCAGACAAAGTTTTAGCCGTTGGGCCTGGTAGTTAAAATTAGCCGTTGGGGTAGTTATGTAAATTACTGATGATTATATTATATTATATTTCACATATAAAAGATCTTTTTAACCGCCTTTTCATTTACTTATTATAATCTTTCTTATTGTCGGTTAAAAGTAATTCTCCCATATCTTCTTTCATCAGTCATTATCATAATTCACATACACCTTTCATCTTCTACCAGTACTACCAACAAATCCCACCAACATATTCAAAATTTTCATTATGGATTCCACAGCTGTTCTAAACTTTGTCCAACGTCACAATCAATTAGCATTTTTGGAGAAGTCAGAGGATAATGCCTCATTTCATCAAGTAGTGGACTTTTTAAATAACTCCTATATCAGGTTTGCTTTACTAGTCAATCCCACTATTTATGAAACTCAAATTTTACAATTTTGGCAATCTGCTAAAATTAAAACTTCTGAAAATGGGGAACAAAGAATTAAGGCCAAAGTGGATGGTAAACATATGACTCTTACTGAGTCATCCATAAGAAGACATCTTCATTTGGATGATTCTGATGGTATTAGTCAGTTGCCAGATACTGAAATTTTTGAAAATTTAACAAGAATGGGGTATCATGCTGAGTCTAACAAACTCACTTTTCTGAAAAAGCATCTTACTCCACAATGGAGATTTTTGATTCACACAATCCTTCATTGTTTGAGCCAGAAGAAAACCTCTTGGGAGCAATTTAGTGGAAACATGGCTTCTGCTCTCATCTGCTTGGCTACAAACAGAAAATACAATTTTTCCAAACATATTTTTGAAGGATTGATTAAAAATGTGAAAAGTGAAACAAAGTTTTTGATGTATCCAAGATTTATTGGCTGCATCATTGCAAAATTAAAACATTTGTTACTTCCCACAGACTCAATTTATGAAACACCAAAACTTTCTCACAAAGTATTTTCAAACATGAGAATTGGTTTTAGAGGGGAAGATATACCACTATTTGATGAAATGTTACCACAACATCAAGAAGAACCAACACCATCAGCTGAATCACCATCATCTAGTTCTTCACATGGTTACATTTCACCAACACATCAAACATCACCAATACCATCTCCAGTACCATCAGCAACACCACCAACATCATCACATCATGTAACACCACCCCAATCACCTCAGACAATGCAAGAACTAAAACAGAAGGTGAAGTTCTTAGAAGATGCTCTTAAAAGACAAAGCAAGAAATTTTCTGAGATCAACATCAAATTAGTCAAGAGGGTAAAGAAGTTGGAGGGTGAAGTGAAGAAGCTAAAGGGTAAAAGATCTGCAAAGGCTGTTTTATCTGGTTCTTCACAATCTAATGATGATAGATTGGGTAACTCTTCCAAAAAGGGGAGGATAGATAGTTCTGAAGATGAAGAGGAGGCTCAATTTGAATTCCATGAAGGAACTCAAGTTTATGATGAAGAGCCTGCTGGTGCAGGGCAAGAGCCTGCTAGGCCAGAACAAGAGCCTGCTAGGATTGAAAGGCTATTGGCTATGGGGTACAAAGGGTCTGCTGAGAAAGTGTACAAGAGAAAGAGGGGTTTAGAGCCTCAAGGGAATTTGTTTGTTCAAGGGAGGATTTTTGCTGCTGATGAGCAATCTTCTACTCCATCACAAAAACCAACTCCAAAGGATAAGGGCAAAAGCATTATGATTGAAGATGAGCCAAAGTCCAAGAAGTTGAAAAGAACACAGCAAATTCAGATGGCTTTAGGAGAAGAAGAGGCCAAAAGAGTTCATGAATAAGAGCTAAAAGCACTTGAAGCTTCAAGAATGCTTATAGAAATGAAAGAGCATAAAGATGCAGCTCAGACTCTTCTTGATACTCAAATTGCTCAAGAAACCTTTGATGCACAAATGCAATGGATTGTTGCTAATGATCCAATTGTGAGGGGCCAAGCAGCAATAATAGTGAATGACAAGAATCTTAATTCTGATGAGAAGACAGCAGAGCTTGAATCTTTTATCAACAAGAAGTATAAGGAAGCAGCTCTAGCTGACATTTTTGAAAAGATGAAAGAAAGTCAGAAAAGAGGTTTTAAGGTGGGCCAATCTCAGAAAGATCAGGTGATTTTTATGAAAAGGTTTCTGAAAAATCAGGCAAATTGGACTGATTATCAACTGAAGAAGAAATCTGCTGATGAAATCTACTTCCTGTGTCTACAAGCTTACAAAAGTCTTTACTACAAAGTTCCATCTGATGTAAAGCCCTCAATGAAGAAGAAGGATGTTCAGAAGAAAGAAGTAGCAAAATTGGACACAGAGCAAGTAAGTAAGATGTTAATTACTTTGCCAACTATCATTCATGCTGATCCAATTAGTTGTAGACGCCCTATTATTGACTGGGAAGTAAACCATGATAGATTAGGAAAATCATGGAAAATAATAAGGGTTGGGGGTCTATCTGCTAGCTTTAAGAATTTTGAAAATCTAGTTAGAGCATCTGACAGAGCAGACTTGGAAGAATTGTGGAATCTAGTGCAGATTAGGCTAGACACAAATTCTAGTACTGATGCTAAGGAACAGGAATTATGGGTTGAATTCAATAGGATGTTTGATCCTGATCCCAAAGATGTTCATTGGAAATTTCCCTATTATGATCCTTCAATAGCATGGGAATTTCTAAGCCATAGCAATATTCATCATCTTTACACACAGAGTGGGATAGAACTCTTTATGTTGGCTGAGAAAGAGTATCCACTTAGTTATGAAGTGCTTAAAATTATGATCTCCAAGAGATTAAGATGTGACAAAGATGAAGAGAATTCAGAAATTGTTCAAAGTTTGCTGAGGAGCATATTTGAGCAATATGAAAGAAAAAGGAAGAACAGAGAGTGAAGGTTTTTGGAAGAGTTCCCTCAAATCCTCAAGGTATGTATTTTATTCATCAGAAACTTGTGTATTTTAATGGAAATAACAAGTTTAGGGGAGGATTGTTGGGAATAAAATGTTCAAGTCAAAGAGCCTGCCAAAGATGTCAAAGAGCCTGCTAGTTGATTTTGAAGAGTATGAAGATGTTCTACCAGTACCTTCTGGGTAGAAGGTACTGCTAGTTGATGAAGAGCCTGCCAAGCTTATGTCAAGTCGATTAGATATTTTGTAATAGATATTTAGTTGAATTATTAGTCTTTGTACATTGTTATACGTTATGTAGAAGTAGTTTAGTCTTCTGTGGTGTACAGAAGAATATTACAGAGTTGTACATTGGTAGTTGTATTTAATTGTAGGCGCTAGAATAGTCAAAGTAAAGTATTATATTCTTCCACTTGAACAACTTGTAATAAGGTGTCCTTATCTTATAAAAGGATACCTTAGTCACACTTCATGCATGAATCTTTCCAACCATTAACCAAAACCGAACTATCTCTCAAGTAACTTAGTTACTCAACTCACAAATCCTTTTACAATCTTAGATTCAAGATTACTTTGTAATCCCGGTGATATTTTAGATCATCCGTATTATTTCATCAATAATATTGAATCGTTTTGTGTTAACCAAAGTTGTGTTCTTTGTTCATTCCATTATCACTTTTACATAACTCACTACCTTGTGTTCTTTTAAGTGTGTTGTAGTAGATTCCGCATGCTAAAACACATTCATACATAAATATCTTTATAACAAACACCTTTCCACAGGAAGTGTTACTTTCAGGAGCACGGTCAGAATTCTATGCGATTTTGCCTTTAGAAGCTGAAGCTAAAGTTGTATGGTGGGCTACTAAACATGTTCAAAGTAGAGGCTACTCTAAAGTTGTTTTTGAGTGTGATTCATTAACTTTGGTGCAGGCACTCCGTAGTCGATCGATACCTCTACAAATTGCGACTATGTTTTCAGATATTTTATCTAACACTCGATCGCGTTTAGTACTTGTAAATGGCAGGGGCGGAGCTATGTACAGCCCAGGGGTAGCGGTCGCTACCCCTGAACTTTTACCCGGTAGTGGAATTTTTGGCGATTTTTTACGTTTTTTGGCGATTTTTGGCCATTTTTTGGCGATTTCGCTACCCCTGAAACAAATTTTCACTACCCCTAAACAAATTTTCATATTTCGCTACCCCTGAACTTGGCTCCTAGTTCCGCCTCTGGTAAATGGTCACTTGTAAAAAGAGGAGGGCATATGGTAGCTCATAGTATAGCGAAATGGGCATTAGGATGCACTAGCGATGTTATTTTAGAAGGCGAAGTTTCAAGCTGTGCGTGTTTATTAGCTTCGAATGATGTTGTATTGCCTATTTCTTGAATGTGGCATTCACACTTAAGTACGTTCTACTATATGATCGATAACAAGAAAATCTTAAAAAATGAGGGAATATGGTAGCTCATAGTATAGCGAAATGGGCATTAGGATGCACTAGCGATGTTATTTTAGAAGGTGAAGTTTCAAGCTATGCGTGTTTATTAGTTTCGAACGATGTTGTATTGCCTATTTCTTGAATGTGGCATTCACAATTCAGTACGTTCTACTATATGATTGATAACAAGAAAATCTTAAAATATGACTAGATCAATTTAGTCGAAAGTTGTCCCCAGTTATTCTACTTAAACTATCTAAACTACTTGAGGTAATACTATGAGAAAGTCTATAGCGACTAAAATCATCAAATCCATAATGCATCACATAAAGAGGCACGTGTGTTACGAGCCAAATTCCCATATGCTAGTCAACGCAAAGTCAACTAATAAAATGATCACGTGTTTAGATTAGCTTGGCGGGAAAAAATGTTAGAGTTAGTAATCAATCAATTTGTAATCTTTTCTCTTTTACCAAAACCTTGTATCCATTATGTTAGAGTTGTTCTTATATACAATTCAGTTTCGTGAATTCATTCTTAATCCCAAAATTTGCCTAATTTGTTCTGTTACCGGAATTCATTTCTTCAAGTGGGTTTCAAAGCCTCTTTTTTGGCTCCCAAAACTCGAAAATCAACACAAAAATAAAAAGCTTGAAAGATCATAAATGGCGGATGTTAAAGAAGCTTGTATCTTGGAAGTAAATTCCGTGATTCGATATGATGCTTAATAAGTACTCTTGATGCTGAAGTAATTCTTGGGAAAAGCAATGGATTAATCGGTAGGAATAGTGATGATATAAATGATGCACATAAGGTGTTCAATGATAAAGGGTATGACGACGTCTTGGAAAATAATGAGATCAATGAGAACATCAAAAGAAAGGGTTTAAGTAATTTGATTTCTCGTGGTGATGGTATGAAGACTCTTACGTGGTGAAAAAGGGAACAAGACTCGTCCGTGGTGGCTACACAAACAAAAAGGGAACATGGTCAAGGTTCTAAACTTCTAACTGATTGGGTGCAGCCATTTCAATCCAGGTACAGACATTGCTTCATCTTGAATTCAATAAATTAGAAACCTGTTGGAGTTTATATATATATATCTCTACATTATATATAACAGGAGGCGTTACACGTAGATAATGCCACATAATGCCACCTCAATGCCATGTAATTGTGATTTAATGCCATGTAATCACATTATGTCCACCTAAGAAATTATCTATACAATATTTTTCGTGTTTAAATTTAAAAAAAAAAAAAGACACTTACATGATTCGAACCTGCAACCTTTAGGTTGGTAACATTAACAAGCATGATAACCACTAGACCAACACATTTTTTGAATTATTTCTTGCAAATCAAAATCTATAAACGTATGACAAATTATTAACCATTTTAATGAGATAAGTATAACCCTAATCAAACATAAAAACCTACGTAAAAAAAACACAGTTCATTCATTCATAATATACACAAAAAGGTACGTCGTCTCTCTTCCGTCAAAACCCTAACGATGAAACTTTGTTTTGTTTTCTCTTTTCGTAGCAGGTTCTGGTGCGCATTGAAGACTAATCAGGTTTTGTAGACCAAAGTACCTTTCAATGACTTTTATGTGTACTACCAAGTAAGATATAATACACTTTAATGATTCTTGCTAGATTAATTTTAGTCTTATAATGAAAAGTTTATTTAATTTAGTTGTGATGAAACCAGGTACAAAGCTTTCTTCTTTTGATTTTTTTTCAAGCTCCTTTATGGTTTGTATGAGGCTGGCCCGCAAGGACAGATGGGAGTCGAGGAACTTGCAACCGACTGTATATGGTGGAAGGTTTTTGCCGCAGGTATGCCTTATTATTTATTTAGAATTATAGCCACTCGCACAAACGCGTATACTGCTCGCAAAAGGAGATTCGATGAAATACGTTCAGGTTGGTTCAAAAATATATTATCCTGTTTTGCTCACAAACAAATTATAGCTAAAAGAAAATAACTTTGTAATCCATCTATAGCTGTTACTACTTTTGTTTTGTGCTTTAGTTGGTGATGCTAGGTAGCAGGAAGAAAAGAAGAATAACTGTTGTTTTGTTTTTTTAAGTGATTTGTTAATAGGATGCAACGACAACGATATTTTACTTGAGCCAAATTCAACAGCCACGGTTTCCAACTATAAATGTTGCACCTTAGCCCAACTAATTTCAAGTTTCATCGAACCAGTTTATATTAAAAACTATTTACCAAAGAGTTAAAAGGCTAATAGAAGCTTTTCTAGAACCAACCCCTGATGAATTAGGGGCGTCGGGTACAAGGAGTGTGTGTATGAATCAGAGTTAAAACTTCAGTGTGTTACAAATCAGAGATGGTGTTTATCAGGCTAAGCCTGATTGGGTTGAAACTGAATCAGCGGGTTATAGCGATCAGAGGTGGTGTTTGGGATATATTGCTAATGATCAGAGGTGGATACATCAGCTGTTGTAAATCAGGGGGTGGTATATCAGAAAGTGAAACCACCAACTGATATGGTGCCACTGAGGATACCTAACCCATAACCTCATAACCCCTGATATGTGGAGCAAAAGGCACATCAGCTTGTGCACCTCTGAAGGTTGTGTCTGGGGATAGAGAACAGGGGGTATTAGTTTGAGTCTCGGGCTGAACCAAACTCAAACCTTAATCTCCACATCATAACCATCATCAGGGATTAGTGTCGTTCAGATAAACCTAAGGCAAAAGTGTCCTTGAAACAGTCTCCAAAATGAAGCTGATTTCGTAAGTGGGTTGATCAGTCGACTAAATTCATTGGGTAGGTGTGTTCAAGTGCCATATGAGAGCTTTTAATGCATTTTCAGTGAAAGCGTATATGTATTAAGTTGTTGGTGAGGAACTAAGGTAGAAAGATTCAATATACAAATTAGTCAATGGAACTATAAGATTCAAAATGAATCGGGCATACAGAATCAACCTTCACTGAGTAACTTTTGTAATGCTTGTGGTCTGGATAAGTTTTGATAGGAGTTTAAACAATTTTGTTCTTACCAGGATACCTAAGTCAATATGAGCATGTTACACTCCAAGTTGCAATATGGAAAGTCTTTTGATGAAGACCCGATCTTGAGAGTGATCGGTGTGGTTCTTGCTTATGATAGCGATGATCAAGGCTGGACTGTGATATGTTGTAGGTCAAACGACTGGATGCGAAGAGCCAATTGTGACACGCCGGGCTGCAAGGTTTCATTCCACTGCGCCTACTGCGCCATGAACTGTTAGAGAGCACCTACTGGCTCTACAAAGCTACCCAGGATCCTAGGGTGCCTCTATCATTTGGTTTCACTCCATATCACATAGATTTAGTTTCTTTCTCTTTGTTTTTTTTTCGTGATAAGCAGCTTAAGACTGATGATAACATTGTTGTTTAATATTTGTTGTGACTGATTTATTCGAATGTATTTTGATGTAGGACTGTTAGCAACTTGCAAGTGATGCACATGTGGTCCCTGCTGGATCATTGGGTATGTCTTCAATGAACCTCTTTGAAAAGGTAAATAAATACGGCTTCATGTGTTACTTAATCATGACAGTATGTCAGTATCATTGTTTATTACTCATCTGAAATTTATTTTACATGACGAGCAGACCCACCATCTAGAAACCCGAAAATGTGCCTTTAGGTGGGTGGGTATGAGAGGCCAAACACTTAGTCAACTAGGAACATTGATTCCCATAGTTTATTAGGACCCCAAGAAAAGGGCATTTGGGACTGAACTTACTAACATTTGTTTCAAAAGAAGCAAGTTAGTTTCAGCAAATGACATGGCTGCACACCAGGATGCGAAACCGCTGCATCTTCAAGGCGATAGGTGCAACTCAGATCAAGGTTCTGGTCTTACGGCTCCTGTCAGTATGCTGAAATATTGTGATCATGACAGTAACAAATTAAACAAGACTCAAGATTGGGAAAGTGTAGCTGCAGCTTATAATCCGCAGTCTTTTCAACGAAAATTATATCTTTTCAACGACCCAAAAGCATTTGTTAATCATTGCGGCTTATTGTGATGTGATAAACACAATAAAAACTATATCTTTTCAACGACCCAAAAGCATTTGTTCTTTGATGTTGTTTTATGTGTTGTTTTAGGTGTCTTTATTATATGATGATGGGGATCCTATTAAAAGCAAAAGGTGTGCATAGAAGAGTGCTTGACATGGTCCATAGTTTCTACAATGCACATGACAATGAAAAGACTTTGTTACGGGTTTTTTCCCGGGATTATAACTTGGGTTCACTGTTTTGTTGGAAAATAAGTCATCAACCACATAGACGAAGTTTGATGGTTTAGTCTTTTTTTTATTCAATATAAGAAAACTCGATATAATTAATAATAATTAAGTTATACATGTGTTCTTGGTTATATAATATTAGCTTCGATTTTCTTTGTTTAAAGCTAAAAAAAAAAAACTACATAATCCATCATAATCCCCGTCCTTAAATATGAGTTTCAATTGACTAATACCATCACAGGAATAACTATAAGTCAGACATGTCTTTTTTATTAATACATAACTTATAACTATAAAAGATCATTGATATCTGTACATGACTAAATTAAAATGTAAATTACAAGTCATGACCACAAAATATTACTTAAGCACTCCGTCCTTGCAAGTGAATTTCCGTTAACAAATACAATCAAATATTAGTTAGGCCAGACGCACTTAAATATGAATTTCCGTTAACAAATACAATCAAAAGAAAAATTAAATTTTTCCATGCGACTCATGCATTATTAAACAGTATATACAAAAGAGATAAACACCATAAACAACAAATTAAACATTCACTTAAAAAAATCTAAATTATATAAAAAAAAATAACAATTAAAATGTATGTCAACCACATCTTTCGAAAAAATATTTAACGTAAAATAATACCATCAAAATATTAAATAACATCCCCATCTTTAAATATGAATTAATTGACTAATACCATCAAAAGAATATAAGTCATGCATGTCTCTTTATTAATACATAAATTATAACTGTAAAAGATCACTAATATAAATGACTAAATTAAAATGTAAATTACAAGTCATGCCCACCTATCGGGCGGGCTTAGAAACTAGTCTATATATATATATCCGTACACTACGTAAATAGAAAGACAAATACAAATATCCGTACACTACGTAAAAAGATTTTATTTTTTTAAAAAGTTCGCAAAAAAATCCAAAAACATTTCACCAGATCAGTTATGTTGGTACATGAAAAAGTTGTGAACGGAGTTTTTCAAAAAGTGGATATTTTATCCGGAAAAAAAATTATGAAAAAAATATTTTTGTGCATTATATCGTTTTTTTGTGCATCAAAAAATTGTTTTTGCACCCAAGTTCTTTTGACCTTTTTCATCAAAATAACATTGCGCATCTAATTAAAACAAGTTGAAAATTTTGTGCATCAAAATTCGTTTTTTGTGCAATAGAAAAAACGCATAAAAACTCAAAATTAGAAAAACTTCTTTCACAAAAGTTTTATTCACCAACATACCTGATCTCGTGGAATTTTTTTGGATTTTTTCGCGAAATTAAAAAAAAAAAAAAAAAAATAAAAAAAAAAAAAAAAAAAAAACTTTTTACGTGGTGTACGGAATTTTGTCTTTTTATTTTAACTTTACCCTATATATATATATATATATATATATATATATATATATAGTGAGACTTTCTTGCGAGAACCATTTTATCTGCGAGAACTGAGAGAACCACCAAAAACATACATGCACGCCTTCAATAATTGTATTTTTGCACATATGTTCTAAAAACAACATATATGTTTTTAAAAAAACATAGTTGTTCTAAAGAATTTGATAAGAAATTGGAAATACAACATTTTTCTTTGAAGGTGTGCATGTATGTTCTTATAAGGCGTGCAACGACAATATTGCGGCCTTGTGTAAGGTTTTTGTGAAAAAAGAGGATGAGTTCATGATGATATTGAAGAACATAGGTTGATACTTACGATTATTGATGATTTGCATGTATTTTTATTTTATTTTAAAAGGCGTGCATGTATGTTTTTTGTGGTTCTCTCAGTTCTCGCAGATAAAATGGTTCTCGTAAGAAAGTCCCCCTATATATATATATTATATATATATATATATATATATATATATAGTCCCCCTATATATATATATATATATATATATATATATGGGATCTACTAGGGTAACACCCCCTAGTGGGTGGGGCCTCCCTATTTTGGTCATAAGGTACAAGCGGTAAAGCAAACAGTACAAGCGACGGCAGCACAGAAAAGTCAACACACCCTCTAAGGGGGTGTTAGCGTATCATCACCCTATATATATATATATATATATATATATATATATATATATATATATATATATATATATATATATATATATATATATATATATATATATATATTTGCGTTCATATGGTGTACAAGCTTAAAATAGATAAAATAGGTACACATGTGGACCGTTGGATCAATGTTGATAGATGATATCAAAATAAATAATATTAATTAATTAGATAATAATATTAATTAATTAGATATTTAGTTTAAGGGTATTATAGTAATCTTCATCATGTTCAATTATCTTATTTTTGCCATTGTAATCCCATATTAAGAGTTGCGATCCCCTACAAAGGGGACCAAAAATACAAAGTCTACAAAGTATTGGGAGCCATCCGATCCTCTTTGCTTTCCATCTAACGGTCCAAAATTAAGTGGGAAAAAAAAAGTGCTCATCCCTATTAAAAAGGATAAATCCGTCAATCAACCTCCAAAACCCATCTCTTCTTTCCCTCCATCTTCTCACTCACTCTCTATTCATTTCAATTTCACTCTCCATCTTCTCTCTCTAAACCGATCAAAATTTGAGGAAAAAATTAAGGTTTCAATTTTCGACAATAACAAGAGCAACATCCCTTGATCTTCAACAAAATCAATCTCCGGTTTGATCCGAAACCGATCTTCTCCAGGTGCTTTTCTAGTCTCAGTTTTCTAATAGGCGTCTTGCTGAAATATTACTCAAGTTTCCATTTAATATCAATTGCTCGATTTCAATTTTTAACCTCTCTTATTTTACAACAAAGTCAGATGGGATGAGCATCGATTTGCATCCTATCCATCATTTGTAGAAGATTGAGTGTTAATTAGCATGTCTTTATGCGTTTAATTGTTTGGATACACTGATTCTGATGGTGTTTAGCATTGTAAAGTCATTACAGTATCGACTTTCAACTACTTATAGAAAGATGATAATAATTACAGGAACCAAACATATTGATATAATGATGCACACCAAGTGCTCGATGAAATGCTTCAACTAGATTCAGGTCATAAATGTGATAGAAATCTGGTTTTAATGGCGATTGATGATCTTTAGGTTCATCATTTAGTGCATTTTTTGTTATTAACTTATTTTATTAGTTATTGCTTATTTTTATTAAGGTTCATTAGAATATTTTGTTATCTGCTTATTTTTATCAAGGTTCATCATTATGATTTTTTTGTTATCTGTTTACTTTTATCAGTTATTTAAAAATTAGGTTCATCAGTTATTGCTAGTGTTTTTGATTATCAGTTATTGTGCAAGTAGGTTCATCAGTTATTGCTGCATTGTAAATTAGGTTCATCAGTTAGAATAGATTAAATAGGTTCATCAGTGATTGCTTGTTACCATGGTAAATGAAGTTGTGATACATTGCAATAACTGTTAGAAATAGATTAAAAGAGGTTCATCAGTGATTCTCTTGTTATCATTGTTTAAGATAAATAACTGATGAACCTTAAAAAAATGATGAACATTAGACAATAGGTTCATCAGTTATTGCTATACGTTGATCATCGTTATTTGAAAAATAGTTCACAGTTATATAAATGCGTTTGATAATCATTATTGAAAATAGGTTCATCAGTTATTGTAGTGGGTTTGATCATCAGTTATTTGAAAATAGGTTCATCAGTTATTGCTAGTGGTTTGATCATCAGTTATTTAAAAATAGGTTCATCAGTTATTGCTAGTGTTTTGATTATCAGTTATTGTGCAAGTGGTTCATCAGTTATTGTTGCATTTGTAAATTATGGTTCATCAGTTAGAATAGATTAAAATGATGGTTCATCAGTTGATTGCTTGTTACCATGGTTAGATTGGAAGTTGTCGATACATTGCAATAACTTGTTAGAAAATAGATTAAAAAGAGGTTCATCAGTGATTCTCTTGTTATCATTGTTTAAGATAAATAACTGATGAACCTTAAAAAAACTGATGAACATATAGACAATAGGTTCATCAGTTTTTGCTAGTACGTTTGATCATCAGTTATTTGAAAAATAGGTTCATCAGTTATTGCTAATGCGTTTGATAATCAGTTATTTGAAAATAGGTTCATCAGTTATTGTTAGTGGGTTTGATCATCAGTTATTTGAAAATAGGTTCATCAGTTATTGCTAGTGGGTTTGATCATCAGTTATTTAAAAATTAGGTTCATCAGTTATTGCTAGTGTTTTTGATTATCAGTTATTGTGCAAGTAGGTTCATCAGTTATTGTTGCATTTGTAAATTAGGTTCATCAGTTAGAATAGATTAAAATGAGGTTCATCAGTGATTGCTTGTTACCATGGTTAGATTGGAAGTTGTCGATACATTGCAATAACTTGTTAGAAAATAGATTAAAAAGAGGTTCATCAGTGATTCTCTTGTTATCATTGTTTAAGATAAATAACTGATGAACCTTAAAAAAACTGATGAACATATAGACAATAGGTTCATCAGTTTTTGCTAGTACGTTTGATCATCAGTTATTTGAAAAATAGGTTCATCAGTTATTGCTAATGCGTTTGATAATCAGTTATTTGAAAATAGGTTCATCAGTTATTGTTAGTGGGTTTGATCATCAGTTATTTGAAAATAGGTTCATCAGTTATTGCTAGTGGGTTTGATCATCAGTTATTTAAAAATTAGGTTCATCAGTTATTGCTAGTGTTTTTGATTATCAGTTATTGTGCAAGTAGGTTCATCAGTTATTGCTGCATTTGTAAATTAGGTTCATCAGTTAGAATAGATTAAAATGAGGTTCATCAGTGATTGCTTGTTACCATGGTTAGATTGGAAGTTGTCGATACATTGCAATAACTTGTTAGAAAATAGATTAAAAAGAGGTTCATCAGTGATTCTCTTGTTATCATTGTTTAAGATAAATAACTGATGAACCTTAAAAAAACTGATGAACATATAGACAATAGGTTCATCAGTTATTGCTAGTACGTTTGATCATCAGTTATTTGAAAATAGGTTCATCAGTTATTGCTAATGCGTTTGATAATCAGTTATTTGAAAATAGGTTCATCAGTTATTGCTAGTGGGTTTGATCATCAGTTATTTAAAAATTAGGTTCATCAGTTATTGCTAGTGTTTTTGATTATCAGTTATTGTGCAAGTAGGTTCATCAGTTATTGCTGCATTTGTAAATTAGGTTCATCAGTTAGAATAGATTAAAATGAGGTTCATCAGTGATTGCTTGTTACCATGGTTAGATTGGAAGTTGTCGATACATTGCAATAACTTGTTAGAAAATAGATTAAAAAGAGGTTCATCAGTGATTCTCTTGTTATCATTGTTTAAGATAAATAACTGATGAACCTTAAAAAAACTGATGAACATATAGACAATAGGTTCATCAGTTATTGCTAGTACGTTTGATCATCAGTTATTTGAAAAATAGGTTCATCAGTTATTGCTAATGCGTTTGATAATCAGTTATTTGAAAATAGGTTCATCAGTTATTGTTAGTGGGTTTGATCATCAGTTATTTGAAAATAGGTTCATCAGTTATTGCTAGTGGGTTTGATCATCAGTTATTTAAAAATTAGGTTCATCAGTTATTGCTAGTGTTTTTGATTATCAGTTATTGTGCAAGTAGGTTCATCAGTTATTGCTGCATTTGTAAATTAGGTTCATCAGTTAGAATAGATTAAAATGAGGTTCATCAGTGATTGCTTGTTACCATGGTTAGATTGGAAGTTGTCGATACATTGCAATAACTTGTTAGAAAATAGATTAAAAAGAGGTTCATCAGTGATTCTCTTGTTATCATTGTTTAAGATAAATAACTGATGAACCTTAAAAAAACTGATGAACATATAGACAATAGGTTCATCAGTTATTGCTAGTACGTTTGATCATCAGTTATTTGAAAAATAGGTTCATCAGTTATTGCTAATGCGTTTGATAATCAGTTATTTGAAAATAGGTTCATCAGTTATTGTTAGTGGGTTTGATCATCAGTTATTTAAAAATTAGGTTCATCAGTTATTGCTAGTGGGTTTGATCATCAGTTATTTGAAAATAGGTTCATCAGTTATTTGAAAAATAGGTTCATCAGTTAGCGTCGGTTGTTTTTCAAAATGTTTTGTTTCATCAGTTATTTATTTTTTCATTTATTGTTTTTGTTCATCAATTATTACTAATTATGATTATAATAATAACAGGAATTCAATTATTGCGGGAATGGATGTATAGGCTTGTAAACAGGATGAAGAGTGATAGCTCACAGAGTGAGGATGACAACTCGGTGCAGACACTTTTTCCTTATGTTGATGATAAAGATGTAGAAGCAGCTTATCAAGATGATGATAAATATCCGAAGACAAAGAAGGCGCTCTAACAAAAATAGGTTCATCAGTTATTTAAAAATAGGTTCATCAGTTACTTTTGTTAAGTAGCTTTTGGTTTGGTTAAGTAGTCTTGAATGTTTGGTTACTTTTCTTAATTAGATTTAGATTTCTAAAACATTATGATGTACTTGGTGAATATCTTGGTTTAAATATGTAAGTTGTAATCTGATCATTGTGTTTTGAGTATTCTGATATGAATCTCTCTATAGTCATTATGATTGCTCAGTTCGAAGAGTTAATATTCATGTTGCGAGTCTTTTTATTTATTTATTTGTTGTCAATTGAACGAACTTTAAGATACCGACAAATATAGCCATTGACCGGACCGTGACACACCGGTTTTAAACAAGGTCAGTTCCAACCTGGATTTGGACCCAAACATATTAATAAACATTGATGAACAAAATAAACAATAATATAACTGATGAACCTAATAATCTAACTGATGAACCTAATAACCTAACTGATGAACTAAATGTATATTTAAAAATAATAATGATTAAAAAACATCACTTTTTGAATGTTACATTAATAAAATTATTAATAATGCGTTGTGGGACAAAAATTAGAGCATTTAACGCAATTTTAATACTAAAAATATAAGCTAGACATTTCATCAAACACCTTGTGTGCAACAAATATGACTAAAACGTCATCTTTAACGTGCAATATCTCACTCATATCATATTGGATTTGAGTGATTCAAATTTCTGGGTAAAGAGTGGACGGAAATCTATAACATTCATGTTTTAAGCTTTTTACGATTCGGCATCTATAAAGGTAAAAAATAGGGCCGAAAATGCCCAAAAAATCAAGAAAATCAATACACATTTAATATGTAAAAAAAAAAGTTCGAAATATTTAACAAGATTTATACCAAATTAAAGAGCATGAAATTTTAAAAATTATGGTGAAATCGGTTTTTTCTAAAAGTTTGTCGTTTAAAAGATATGCGCGTTTGAAAATTGAGGTGGAAAACTAAAAAACGAGTAAAATTACGATTTTACCCCTACGCAGATTTTTTGAGTAAAATATGTTAGGGACACGTGTAACCCTCTGGTTACTTTGTATACTTTCTATTTCTTTTTACTTTGCAGGCGATCGGCGATTGTAACCCCATATTAAATGACCCACAATCCTTACATATTTATGAGCCAACTTGACCAGTTTTGGCTTGGTTATATGATTTTTGCTACCTAACATATGTTTGGAAGGTACACCATCAAGTTACTTCACACACGGCACTTGATATTGATAATAACAACGTATGATACAGCACATAACTACGGTTAATGATTTATAAGATAATATATTACGAAAAGGAACATATTCGAAATCCACCTCCATAAAGATAATTACAGTAATTGTTTGCAAAGAGTAATTGCACATAGATATATTCCACCCTCAGCGTTCATGATTCATAATACTAGTATATTTACATAGGGAATGCGTGTCCAACTATAATCTCTATTGTCATTTCAAAAAGTAGCTCATATAGGAGCTTGCCTAATGTCTAAGGGGTCAAAGACATACAACATACAAAATTTTCTACTAATAGACAACCACAATTTACATCATGTTTACCATGGGACTAGATGGGGACACCAAAATTGGCACTCACCCTTTATTTTAGTAGGTTATATGAAGTTAAAATACCAAATACCAAACATCAATCCTATAGGAGTTTCAGTGTGAAATCTGACTCAAATTGTGGCTCTTCTGAATTGCATCCTTTACCTAATTTCATGCTGCTCAAATCATCATTGGTGCATCTTCAAAAATAGTATCGAGGCTCTCCATGAACATGTAATGATCAGATTCTTCTATGGCCTTAGTTTCGATACCTGGATATTCTATTCCATCATGTTGTTGATTAAGCAAAGCTTCAGTAAAACTAGTATCCGATGCTATTTTGCTTATTTCAGTTTCTATAGCAGATGCGTTGGTAGGCCATAAATAGTTCCAATGGCCCCTCGTAGACCCCTCCGTCCCTACAAAGGAATATTTCAGATACATTGTAATGGAGTTTAATGCGCCACAATCAAATGAATGTGAAAGATTTAAAAAAAAAAAAAAAAAAAAAAAAAAAAAAAAAAAAAAAAAAAAAAAAAAAAAACACTACCAGCAAGAGTTGAAAATCATCAGGATTGGGGCTCGTCTGTGATACTGTTTGGTTGATATGATTTTCTGAAGGAGATGCTACGGGAGTTGGAGAAATCCCTTCGTCCCTAAAAATTGAAGATTGCAAACCCTCCTGCTGCAGATATCATGGGGTACACAGGAAATAGAAGATGGAGAGTTTGTTCGTGTAAAAACAGTGCACCTCAACCATCAGAGGTTTTGTCACTGCTTCATCAGTAATGTGGCAAACTTAACTATTATACCTGTTCTTTTTTATCTGGAGACCTATTTTGGGACATTCTAAACTCTAAAATAGTAAGACGGACATTAATTTTTGGACTAAGGAAGTATGTAAAAACTGGAGATATTATGTTTACCCTTCACATTTCTATCTATACCAAAAACAACCCACACCCATATTGACCAGTCATCATTCCACCATCTCTTTTAGATGAATGTTACATATCATGTTTTAGATGCTCTCTACTGAGAAAATTCTTCACTATGATTCTGCAGCTACCTTTTCAACTTGGTGGGAAAATTCATTGTTTATGGTCCCTTACAAGATCAATGCTGTCAGATTATTTCTGCATTGTTAAAAACGCTCAAGGATAACCAATCTAAAGATGGTATTAATGTTCTCGGTGAACAACTTCAGGTCTATCCCTTGCTTCTCTACATGATGATCCTTACTGGTTTATCATTATAGACCATCATTTTCTATGTTTTACTATTCTTGTGGTGCAGTTTCTCGTATGTAAGTTAGTTGAATGTTGCATTCCCTCAAAATCGGATATCAAACATTCTGGCACTCAACCATCAGAGGCTTTGTCACTGCTTCATCAACTAATACACAAAAATTCAACTAGCACAACACATATACTCAACTGATGAACATGAATCATTACCAACTAATACACCGGATGTTACCGACTAATACACACGGATGCAACTAATACACGCGTATCATTACCGACTAATACACATACCTTTATTTCATCTAGTACACATAATTAACTAGTACACATTCTCAAATAACATCTTATTCAACAACAGCCATATGAACCTAGCACTCAAAATAACCTAATACCTTATTCGAAAACAACTATAAGTAGCTAATACACATAATCACCTACTAGTTTATTTAATTGAAAACAGCTATAGGTAGCTAATACACAACATTTATGAGTATAATTGAAAATAGCTAATACACAACATTTATGAGTATAATTGAAAACAGCTATAGGAACCCAACACTTCGTCGGACTGAAACCAAAAACCAATGTATCAATGTATCAACTAATTAACAAACACACTATATTGATTTGATAAAAAAAATAAAAAAGACAAACAATGTATCAATTACCAAGAATTATTTCTTCTTCATTCCCGTTTTCGATCACTATGGGTTCAAAAATCGCCATTCTTCTTGTTTATGATTGCAGATACACCTTTACCTTCGCTATCTGTATTTTTTTTTATTAAAATTGAAAATTAGGTCATTTTTTTGGGGATTTTTGAAATATGTACCAAAATCAAGTATTAAACCCACGGGAAGATGCGGAATGAAATTCTGAATCGATTGAACGGTTTAGTTTTGTGATTTACAGAAAATTACGGTATCTATTGAGGATTTTGAAGGTTTTTTAATGGAGGAAAAATGGAGGGTATTATTTGGGGAGAGGAAATCTGTTTTCCTATCTGTATTTAAAGTAAAAATGTAGAACGAAAATCTGGGGATGGATGATTGATTACTCGATTTTGGGGATTATGATTTTGGAGGAAAAAACATGATATCTGGTATACTTGGGGTGGGGGTGGTTATTGTGGCTAGCTAATAACTGATAACCTTAATGACGATCAAGAAATGATATAAGCTCCTATAAAAAATGGTACAAAAATGACATTTGATTTTCACTTAATTACAATTGTACCACCCATCTACTTAATCTCTAATCTCATCTATCATGTTTGATCCAACGGTCCATGTGTGTACTTATTTTATCTATTTTAAGCTTGTACACCACAATAACGCCACCCTATATATATATATATATATATATATATATATATATATATATATATATATATATATATATATATATAAAGTTTTTACTCGTTGTGGAAAGACCATGGTATATATGAGATTTGTTGAACTCCTTCAGAATGTTAAGAGGTGTTGTTGCTTCTATTAATTCTGATGTTAACAATTTCTTAGATGGCATTCTTGATTGTGATGTTAAGCTGTATCATAAACAGAAGCGAAAGGAAGATTCTTAGAAGGGAAGTGAATGCTTAAAGACTATAATAATCTAGGCATTACAAATATGTTATTGGTTTTGTAGTAGTGTAGAGTTAAAATATATGATTGCATCAAAATGAAATCAAATAAATAATAGAGGGGGGCATATTGTAAATTTAAAAAAGAGTACTTAAAAAGACACCACCCCATCCCTAAATCATCATCTGTCTCAAAACCCTAAATACAACAACAAACTAACATGGAAAACAACAAAACAAGTGCCGCTAAGAAAGCAGATGATGGCAAAAATAAGATTTTTGGTGAGAAAAAAGCTGATGATGTATCCTACACATGCTGGTACTGCAAAAAGATTAAGGAGGGGCTTCTCTTACCTTCAGAACCATCAGATCAAATGTGATTCGGTAAGCCTCTTTTTATTTTCAATTAAAAATACCTTTTTGTAACCAAATCTGCTATATACTATATATTTATTTTTTATTTTTTTGTTTTCATTTTATTTCTTTTAGAAATAGCCACTTAAGAAGGGTGCGAAGTCAAGTGATGAAGGTTTTATGCCCTGTTGTTATGTGGTGTTTGATCTCTTCAGTATGTTTTAAGAATATCTCAACGCTTTGCTTTCTTGTGGTCTGGTTTTATGATATAATATAATGTATGAATGAATTTCTGGTGCTGCTGGTATTGATTTGGTTTTGTTGTTTGGTTTTTTGTTTATACCAAACGCCCCCCTTATTCATTTGGGGGAGTTGTTTTGGGTATGTTTTTTATTAAAAGAAATGTAAAAATCTGTAGAAATGTACAAGTTTTTATGCATAAAGTACATTTCTTTATCAGAAGAAAATAAAAGGGGTTGTTTGGGATTTTGATAAATAAGCTGTTTTGATTAACTTTTTAGCTTATTCCAGGAGACAATTAGCACTTGTAATCCAGGAGACAATTGTTACAAGTGCTAATTGTCTCCTGGAATAAGCTAAAAAGTTAATCAAAACAGCTTATTTATCAAAATCCCAAACAACCCCTTTTATTTTCTTCTGATAAAGAAATGTACTTTATGCATAAAAACTTGTACATTTCTACAGATTTTTACATTTCTTTTAATAAAAAACATACCCAAAACACCAACTCCCCCAAATGAATAAGGGGGGCGTTTGGTATAAACAAAAAACCAAACAACAAAACCAAATCAATACCAGCAGCACCAGAAATTCATTCATACATCATATTATATCATAAAACCAGAACACAAGAAAGAAACAAAGCGCTGAGATATTCTTAAAACATACTGAAGAGATCAAACACCACATAACAACAGGGCATAAAACCTTCATCACTTGACTTGGTACCCTTCTTAAGTGGCTTATTCTAAAAGAAATAAAATGAAAACAAAAAAATAAAAAATAAATATATAGTATATAGCAGATTTGGTTACAAAAAGGTATTATTAATTGAAAATAAAAAGAGGCTTACCGAATCACATTTGATCTGATGGTTCTGAAGGTAAGAGAAGCCCCCCCTTAATCTTTTTGTAGTAACTGCAGGTGTAGGATACATCATCATCTTTTTTCTCGCCAATTGCCATCATCAGCTTTCTTAGCAGCACTTGTTTTGATGTTTTCCATGTTAGTTTGTTGTTGTATTTAGGGTTTTGAGAGAGATGATGATTTAGGGGTGGGGGTGGTGTCCTTTTAAGTACTCTTTTTTAAATTTACAATATGCCCCCCTCTATTGTTTACTTGATTTCATTTTGATGCAATCATATATTTTAACTCTACACTACTACAAAACCAATAACATATTACCTGTAAATAATATATTTGTTCTACCCAAAGGTTCATTTGGGGCTCCTATGCCAAATGTGGCTCGAGATCTGACCAATACCCCCATGGTTAGAGTCTGATCTAAAAAAAGGTTAACAGGCCTGCCGCTCATCTCGGTTATGGATGCTCCAATCTACAAATGTATAATCCTGAAATACAAAAGAAGATGACAAATCAGTCTCTTTTTGTCCTATACCTCTCATTTATCTATTTCAAAGGATAATAACTTACTTATTAAGTAGCAAAAGCATCACTTTCTCGACCAATGTCTCCAATGCATTGATGAACTTTCTGGTTTCCACGTTGTTTAACAGCTCTCATGCTTTTTTTATTTTTTTTTTGCTTTCGACGCATATATGAATCCTTACCAAATCTCCAATCAACAAGGTCATCATCTAATATATCTCCAACGCATTTTTTTCCCCGGACTGCTCACTGGCTGCAACGTTAGACAGAACACCACCAATGGTTGCCTTGGGTGAGTTACGCAAACTGGGCTCCACAAGATATGGATGATCTGATCACGCCAATGCATAGATGATACCCACTTAGGAGGGGCTTGGGCTTACCAAATCAAATGTATAGCACGTATATAAATAGATAAATAAATAAATAAAGTTAAACAAACCTGGCGTGTCTCAGTGATAATGTCTTGTAGTGAAGAGTCATCTTGTAAAGATGAAAACAGTGTCTCCAAGTCGGAATCAAAGATCAAACAATATTTATTGATTGATTTGCATTGAAGAAAAATGAACAGAGGGTATCATGTACGCGCGCTGAATTTGGACTGATTTTGCATTTTAATTCCTCCAAATATACCATTTCTCAGAAGATTTGTGTAGTCTTATCATTTCATCATCAGCCCCTGATGTATGGGAGGATAATTCTGCTGCACTCTGGAGAATCGGCATAGCATACATCAGGTATCTCTCAAAATTCTCTCCAATTGCCAGAGCAATATCACCAAAGCATGAAAATATTGGTGGTTTCACTGAACGGTGCAACTGGTTGCTTGACAGGTCTTTAAGAAGCTAGGTCATGATCCCATCACACCATGGCAACACCTTGTCTTCCAAGGGCCTGCAAGTATCACCCACCACACCTACGGTCACAGCACACACTTGGTACTCTTCAAAATTCTGAAGACCCATTTCCAGATACTTGTAGAACTCGGGCATATACTTTGCAAAGTCAGGCCCCGTTAAATAGGCAAGGGCTCCAATAGCGAGCATTGCCTCCTCATGAACAGTTGCACTTCAACAAGCAAAAACCCAAGGAAAAGATCCATGATTTGATCTGCATACTGCATAAAGGCATACTTAGTTTGATCTGATGATCCTAGCTTCTGAATGATAACCTGTAAGCAGCCACATAGAAGTCCTTGCAACTCATTCTGCTTCTGTCGCTCATCAGAAGAAAGCTTTTGTTCTTCAAGAGTCTTGTGAAGTTCCAACATGATGACAGGAACAAGCTGCAACACCATGGCAGCTGTTTCATCTGTGGAACACCTGACAACTTCATTTAAGGTCTCATACGCAGCGGTCCTCAATCGAGACTCTCCAGCGTATTCTCTGTGAGTAACTGTCAGCAGAGACTGCACGATTTCTTGGAAATAGGGAGTCAAAGGAGATGACTGACCAATATCCTCATAACCTTGGGCAAGAAAATAGAGAGCCCATATGCTTTTTCAGCAACATTTGGAGCATCTTTCATGCTTTGCAGAAGAACCGTAATGATCTGTTGGCAGTTAGTTGGGGTAACGACGGCTGTCTCCATGGTGGAACCATGAAGAAACTCAAATATTCTTCCAAGGGTCTAAGCTGTGGTGTCTTTAACATGGCTGTTGGGGTCAGTAGTTAAAGCTGTTAGCATGAAACTGAGAGCAACATTAACCAGTGGAACTAGCTTACTAGGCAATGGACCCTCCCAAGATTGAACCAAATGCATATGTAGCCCCTTCTCTTTGCCTCCAATCAGGTTTTGATATATTTTCTTCAATAAATGGCATCACGAGAGGAACAATATCATCTCCAACCGTTCTTGCAACCAAACCGAGACATGTACCCTCAGCCATTGCAAGATTCCAAGCACCTTCATCTTGATCTTGATCTTCCTCTTGCTTCAACAGAGTCTCTAACAGCATTGGCACAAGTGCAGGCAAAGCTTTCTTGATAAAATAAAAGCAAGGAATTTCAGAATCAGCAGTAAAGTCACCTCCGTAGTCTTCCAAAATATCTATTTCCTCATCACAAATTGAGCTCCATAATTCTATAGCTTGTACAGCAACAGGCTCCTCATATTCTTTCACTTCCTTGGCAGTAATGTTAAAGATATCCTGCCTGTAAGGAGTTATCTTCTCATAATAAATTGATGAAATAGACACCAAACACTAGAATGCTGCTTGTCTAATTTTCACTTCCGGTGACAAAGTCGACTCACAAACAACTTTCATAATGTAATCTCGCTCCATATCGTTAGAGAAATTCGCTTGAGTGAAACTAAAGAGCGTTATACAATGCCCGAATAGCAGCAGCAAGCTTGACATCATTACTACCCTCAGATGGATTCATGCCTTGAACAACAGCTGTAAGTATTTTATTAACCTGATCTTGTTCTACAACGTCCGAAGAAACTTCCTCACACAAATATCCAAGAGTCTCTAGAGTGGCTTGTTTGACATGAACAGGAACCTGATGAATACTTGATAAAAGATAACCAATAAGCTCGGGCCATTGCTTCTGTGGGAGCTCTATACCAGCAACTATAGCAATGACTTGTGATGTAGTCGATCGGGCTTCATAGACAGAAGTGAGTGTTCTTAAGAACTAAACCAGCCAATTTACGACTGTCAACAGGCTTCTCCTCACTAGCAAGTTCTCCAGAGAGAGCTAACAAAAAACCAGCTAGGTTTTGCTCTTGGAACTGCTTTAAACTTACTTCATACGAAAGAATCTTCTGGTAGCTTTGTCCAGTGTCCTGCAACGGTTTGCTGCAATTAGCTAATTAATAATAACAGAAGTGTTAATGCTGGACAGGTTGTGTAACTGGTAAAAACGAGTTTGGGTTGAAATGGGTCGTTAATGTTACAAAACAGGTTGGGTTGGGTTGACCAGCAAGCACTGCTATTCAGTTCAATAAATTAAAATTTAGTTGCTGCATTAGTAAATATTAACAAAATATATTAGTAATAAGTATTAATAATGGTTTGCTGCAATTAGCTAATTAATAAGAACAGAAGTGTTGATGCTGGGCAGGTTGTGTAACTGGTAAAAACGAGTTTGGGTTGAAATGAGTCGTTAATAAGTAAAATCTTTAAAATCCCGTTTGACCCATTTACCTTTTAAGCTATTAGTCTCAGGTTTTGATCCATTTCTGATACATGATGCTGGTGCCACATCCTCCTCCATAAAAACATCTTCAGAATCAGGGTTATGAGCTTCTGTAACCATAAAATAGCAAGCAGTAAATAAAAAAAGTGTCAAAGAAGCTACAATACGCACGTAAAACTATTAGGGCCGTTCGGTTGAGCAGTAGAAATAGTACGAAAGTCGCGTATACAAGTATCGGGAGAACCCAACCCAAACTTGTCTGACCCGCCCAAAATGCCACCTCTGCTATAATTATCAAACACTACATTAAAGCTTAAAATAAGAGTGTAGGTAGCATACCTTCATCAAGCTGAAGACCCCATACAAACTCCTCCATCTCGGTAAACACAACCTTATTATCTTCTGACTCTCCATTGTCTGCATCTGCATTCTTACTAGTAGAAGAAGCAAGTAGAGCAATTGCTTGTGGGCCAGATGGTGTTTCATCTTTCATCTTCAACGCTACTTTTCTTGCCCTTTGTAACGATTTATGAAGATCATCGTCATCATCACCAAACACGAACTCTTCTTCTACCTCCTTTGGAACAGTAAGAGTTTGCTCCATTCTCAATGCTTTAGACGCTTCATGTGTGCAGATTGGAATGCATTGTTTCATTTTTATGCCTCGGATCTTTCGTGTTCCTCTTTTTGGGCCTGTCTTTTTCCATCAGCGCGTGAACCACGGTCCCCTGAACCCAACCCTGCAGACCGGGCTTCTGCTTCAAGTGCATCAAAGGTCCAGCTTATCTTTTTTTCTTAGTGATTTCTTTTTCTTGGGCCTTTGGAAATTTAGCATCTCCTCACTGGTGTAATAGTCTGATGAGACTTTTCCGGTCGAAGTAAGATCTTCAAAGCGAGAAGTCACAGATGCACCATCTATCCTCCTACAGAGCTGCATATTACAGAAAACAGTATTTAGGGGTCGTTTGGATTTGAGTTCTAGTACTAATATTCTTATTACCAATTTCACGTCACAACTAACACCTTTAATGAATGATGATTATCCGAATATTTAGGGGCTAAGGGGGTATTTGTAGCTATATGTTTGGCGTTCGAACTTAAGTAAAATTTGAAAATCAATAAGCTCATTTTTTGTGGCTTATGAGCTTATCACCTTAAAAATGTTATAACCTATTTTAAGAAGTTTCCACCCCTCCACTTCACAAAACATCTCCTTTTTCACAAAAATACCTTTTTTAGTCGTTTTACATGTTAATCCTTTCATATTCAAAAATATGTCATACACTTGGACATTTTATTACTAAAAAATTATAAACAGTAGAAGCACATCCAAGCAATAATTTGTATAGCGCATTTTATCACAATTGATTAATTGATTTTGATTCTTTAATTAGTTACGGAGCCCAAATCCAAACACCCCCTTATTTCTCCTTTCGTGGAAATTAATAAATCGAACGAAAAAAAATAAACAGAAAGTTACCTCCTCCAACTTTTTCTCAGCTTCACCACTAAAACGTCCTCTTTCATCGAGGGTTACACCCTGAAAAAAAAAGTACATATATAGGTAAGATAAAGTAAAAACATGTCACTGGACATATGAACCATGTTGAAATATTTACCTCATTCACTATTGTGGAAGCATTTTCTTTTCAAATCCAGCTTCTTCACTAAACCTGCACACACAAAAAATACCAGAATGCAACATTAGCTTCTGAAAACATTAATAGAAAATAGTCATCACAACAACAATTCGGGTCAACATCGTTAAGTTTGTACTAGTCAGGCTGGGATGACTATGTTGCCAGATTGTTTAGCTATTTACACAAAATCAAGTGTATTAAACTCGATCATGAATATCATATCATTTGAATAGTAACCTAATTTATCGAATAAAGAATGAAGAGGTTTTGTATATGAACAACACCTTTGGGGCAGCTTTCAACCCTCTGATTTATTAAACCCGTTTGACCCGTTAGAAAAAGAATATAGCCCGAATAACCCCCACTCAATGTCACCATCAGCAAGTATGTTATGATCTTTCAGTGTCAAAACAACTGCACCACCTTCAACCACCTTGTCAAGGCCATCAAGAACTTTAAATCAAGCAAGGTCACCACCTGCCAACATCATTCAATGAATTCGTAACACAGCTTTGATATACCAGGCAAAAAGGTAGACGAAGAAATATGAAGAAACATAATCACCCTGTGCAAGCAGTGAGTGACACCCCTCTTCATGCATACTAAATTGATGATAAAGAAAGTACATACTAGAGGTAGCAGAATGGGTGTGGGCAGATTAGGTAATTGGCAAAACAGATACATTTTCTGTACATGTCGGAATGAATCGGGTCATCCCAAAAAAACTTTCTCCTCACATTCAATTTATAAATAAAATTTAACAAATCTATTTAGGAGGTCGTGCCCAATTTTAATACATTCTGGGTAACTTCCAACACGTATCCATATTAGTTAAGTTTCTTTATTTAACCAGTTAGAGAGCAAACATGACCCACATCAGCCCATGTATACGTAGGGAGTCATAATTGCCACCTCTAGTACATAAACATATTTTATATATTCAACACGGCGTCTAATAACAAATTAACAATAGTCATGTATATATGAGTACTAGAGAAGAGGCCATACGAGATGTATGTCGGCGAGCTGGTGGTTCGTCATCATCCTCTTCTTGAGTCACATTGTCCTGAATTTTCACAAAATGATAAGAAAAATCAGATGCACGATAGACAAATCACATTTATTCAAAGAGGAAAACATGTCAGGAGAATAAAACTAACCCGCTCTTCAAACATCTTTGAGAAATGCAATGCTTTCTCCTTTTCAGCCTTCTTCTCCTCAAGTTTCCGGCTTTTACTAACCCACGACAGCACATCGTAAGCACCATCTGATGTTTTTTTTTTCAATCGCTCTTCCTTCATCCTAAATGAAAAATGGCACACATTAACAAATATTGGACGCTACTTAAAACAAAGAAATTATATACTATTGTGGTGAGATCAAACTGCCCAGAGCACCAAAGCAATAAGAAACCATAAGTAACACAGTTGATATTCTATTTTTGGTAAATTGAATCCGAGATAATTGCTGCCTGTTTTCAAGATGCACCTTCCCTTATTTGTATTATCCAATAAAGATTCAGTTTTTATATAATTGAACAGCATAAAAATAAAAGACATACAATCACGCATAAATGCATAATCCAGCATCAAAAAATTAAACATGAAATCTTAATTTGACCAGATCTAATACAAAGAAAAATTAAACTCGTGTGAAATTAAAATCAAATCGAATCATAATTGAATTAATTAATTAATTAGAAATACCTGAAGAAGAAGAATTAGGTTTTTTCAATTGCTTGTAAGAGGGCCTGTTTCTTTTTTGCTTAATGGGCCTTTTGGTAACAAACTTGGATCCAAACAGAAAATTGTCATGTTTCTTTTTTGCTTATTCTAAAAAGATATCCTGAATGCAAAAGGGTAACAAAACTTGTGTCTTTCCTAACCAGGATCCAATATACATAATATGGACAAACATACCCTCACCATTCTATCTTCCATATCAGTCATCAATCCTTTCAATTATCATCATTTCACACATATCTCCCACACACACACACTCCTCTTCCCTCTCTCTCTCTTGCTCACCGGCGACACCAGCAGATTCCGGCCACTGGAATTATTTTCCGGCCAACACCTTTTATCCCCTAAACTTGTAGATCGGGCCACCCCGGTCACGATTCCTTCACCCACTCGCCACCACACGCCACAAAACTCTTTCCAGCCAACACCATACCCACCAGCGTTCCTCCCCCCGAAGCCCCTTCTCACAGCCGGCGTTCTCATCATCGTTGCGGTCCATTAGATGGGTGGTCACTCTTCACTCCGATTTGCTTCCCTAAAGGTTTTATTATCCGCTTTATTTTTCAATCATTGAACTAGAACTTCAAGAATCATTAATGGTGGAAGGTGTATGAAGAAGATGGTGTAAACTTGTGGATTATTGTATTTTATTATTTTTTCTTTCTAAATAATGTTTAGCCAATTGATTATGAAAACAAGATAGGATTAGTGCTTCAATTGAATTTGAATTTTCGGTTGATATTGTATCATTTCAAGTTGTAATGATTTTGATGACTATATATTGTGGTTTGATTCTACAGATAAGTTGAATTTCAATTTGGGGATTTTTATGAATAAAAGGGTAATATTGTCATATACTTTATCAATATTTTATATCTAGCCAAAAAAAAAGAAACACGAATTGGTTATACAGGACCAACTCCAAAAAGAAGGTTTTTGTAAAAAGATACCATCTGCAAAAGACAAAAAAAAAGAAACAGCACCTCAGACTAGTTAAATATAGAGTGTGTTAATATAATATATTTGATGGGTATTATCTTATATTTATAATAAAAAGTGTTTGCTTGATATTGGTTAAATAAATTACAGAAACGAGCATTTAAAATCATTCGAAAAATTATAAAAAAACAAACAACATTATTTTGTTCAAATGGGTGTGTTTGTTTTAAAAAAAGTGTTACTAGTCTTCTTACTCTTACCAGTAAAACGTTGTCAGACGTTTTGCTTGTTTGTTTTTTTCTTTTGAGTCAGACCCAGTTATATATATAACATGTTACTCATTAAGAGGTGAGTGACTTGTCTTACTGCCTCTTACTCGATAAGAGATTGAAGACTCGTGTTAATATAATATATTTGATGCTTTATTAACTATGTTATATTTATGATAAAAAATATTGTTTCATATTTACATAAGCTACTTAAATAAATTGCAGAAACGAGCACTTAAAATCATTCGGCCAATTATAAAAAAACAAACAACATTATTTCGTTCAAATTTAGACTTTCTAGCCACCTCTTACGGGTAAAATGTACTAGTCAGATTTAGACGTAAAACATATTAATGAAACAAACACACACAGTTAAGGTTAACAACGACGGTTTATGCTACTGAGTTAAGGTTAGCAACGACTATTTATGCTATTATGAAACTTCATATGCAACAACAATAATATCCAATCCAACTGGGGGGTATGGGGGAGGTAGGATGTACAACCCTACCCCTACCCGAGGGTGAAGTGATTTAAGTGACTGCTTCTGAATGCAACTTCATATGCATTGTGCTAAAATATTGATAACGTTTAAGTCTTTTTTAGCTTCTTAGTGGATTATTTCATTATTTTATTTGTCTCAATTAAGTTAAACAACTACCTTTTATGCTACTTCGCAATGTCATCTGAGTTGATTCTCGTAAAATTGTGATAAAATAGTAATATAGACACTTAATATGAGACGGAAAGAATAGTTGCATATTTTGATATTGTATTAGATAAACAAGTGTTTAACCAAAATACTTAAAAGTAAAACCATATATGCCTCCTTGCTTACAGATAAATGACAAAGCCATAAACATTCCTAAGTTAATAATAGAGATGGCAATTGATCGAATATTGATCAGTGAGGCAGTAGCCATATCCATATTCGTTTAATTTTTCATCATCCGTATCTATATCCACTTAACTCTGAACCATCCACCCATATCCATATCCGATAGATGAAACGGGTAAATGGATATCTATTGGATATCATACGTCCGTATTCGTGTTGATTTAAAGTTACATATAAAACATAACTTGTTACTAAAACCGATAAAATGCTACACTAAATTGTAAGAAATGGTATTTATTTCTCGTAGTTCAATGGAATTTTTGCATTATGAGAAGAAGGTTTTTTTGAAAATTATGCCAACTCATTAAAGCCATGCTGGCACTAAAAGCCACCTAACTAATGCCACCTCACAAATGCCACGTAATCTATAAGAGCTTGATTTCTACAGCCATTTAATGAGTTTGTTTGACTTTTGACCGTGAATCAATATGAAGCGACAATTATGCAAGGAAAGCTGCCATATTTTTTTCTCCATTGCAAGATTAACATTGAAATCGTTATTCACTTTCTTATTTAGTATCTCAATCAACTTTCCCAATTATAACTAAATTGGTTATTTAATTTCAATCTCATCTCATTTTCTCTCAATCAAATATATGGAATTAATTCTTCAACAACTCTACCTTTCAATCGAAGATATACTATACAGTCTAATTTTCAAAATCCAATTTTACCGTTCTTAATACCGAATTCCACAAGAACACGATTGGTAATTTCTATTTCTAATTTTAAAGCTTATTAACATTTAGGGTTTTTTAATTTTGGCCGTATGGGATGAATGGCCGACTTTTCATGTAAAAGATTATTAACAGTTGTCTCAGAATGATTAATTCTCGCTGTCAAATCATTCTATACAAAATGGATTATGTTTAATGGATTCGAAGTTTGGATTAAGGGTGCCTAAGTTTCAAACAGAAGGTTATTTTTTTAGTAATATGGTTTGATTAATCCAGTTAGTTGATGTTTAGTTTTAGTTATCATGTGTTTGATGAAGCATTATTAACATCTTCGGTAAGTGTTCAATGAATTGATTTGTACAAAAGCTAATAGAAATAAAATATATATATATATATATATATATACTTCTATGATCTCGATATGAGTTTATTTGGATGTAAATGATGAGGTTGATAAATAATATATTATCAATGGTAGTCATCGATTGAACGGTGACGTGTTGTGTTTAGTTCAAGGCTCTTTGATAAACGCATTGGAGATTTGTTGCAAACATGGTACTATATTTTGTTTTCTTTTTCATATCTTTGCGAAATACGTCCTCCCCGAGTATGTTACTATTTCTTTAGATTAATATATTTATCATGCAAATTTTTTTCCATTCCATATGTAACTTGAATAGCAAAGTTCAATTCACATTTGAATAGGCTTTTGTGGGCATCAATGGGAGATTCACTTTGATTTGTATTGTAGGATTTTGAAGATATGCTTAACAGGACCATGAGATATCCATTTTGGTATTGCATTGGTATTGCATTTAGGTGCCTTTGCAGGTATATGTTTCCAAGTTCTTGATATATTCTTCAAATTACGTTGGTGTTAGAACACGTAGGCCTTTATGGCTCTTAGCTTATAGTTTCAACACTTTTTTTTCTTTTCTTTTTATCAATATTTGTGTGTAATATGGTCTTAGTAATGTAGATTTTGAACGTCTACGTGAATATATTAATCTTCAATGTTATCTTAATGTATATAAAGAAAATTACATGGAAAGTGATTGTGTAAAAGCTTTTGTACGGATTTATTCCTTTTTGGGTGTTTTGATGTTTGCATGAAGCCACTATTGGGACTCAAACTTGCTAAGGTTGGAGATGGGTAAACCGGTTGTCTAAGAGCTTTATACTTTTTGGCAAACTCTTTTGAACGGGTCGATTCGAGAACTTAGTAATCTTATGTGGTGGAATTCCCACAACCATCTTCTAAAATGTACTTATTGGCTGAAAAAATAAATGCTTTCAAATATCAAGTTTAAAGTCAGGTGAATCTTAACCATGCCTAATTTTCTTTTATATTTGAAAACTTTCTATCTCACTATTTTGTACTTTTGATGTTTATTTATTATTTATTTTGCTGTCTTTCATGCCTATTGTTATTCATAGGGCTTACAAGGGGAGGAAAGTGGTCAGATTTGATGGACTCGTGAACCTCGTCATCTTCTCAGCTCGACTCATATAAGAAAATTGTGTATGAATACATGAGTCTATACTGGTACAAGTCACGCAATTATACCACATCTCCCTAACTTTCAAAATGCATGGTATGTTAGCACCTCCTCTTTCTGTGCCCATCAAATTTTAACCGAATATTAAAACATAGAGATTTAGTAGGATGATTTGCGAGGTTTGGAAAAATTAGCAACAACCATATACATGCTCATCAATCATCATAATAGTTGATCAAATGTAACTATTGAGCAAAAAGTCATTTGTAGATTACTTGGTGTAATGTTGTAATGCTACGTATTTATTTGTCTTGAATAAAAAGGGTTGCCAATGATGTACTACTACTACATTTTGTGTCTATGTTGTTCAGTTATCTATGAATGGATTGAGTTTTTAGATTTTGTTAATTATTTTTCCTATTCATGTGTTGTTGCTACGTCATAAACTTTTGAATTAAGCACTAAAAATATAATAATTTTTTTTGCATGTTGATATTTCGATCACAAGTTAAAGCTTTATTTTGTACATTTTTATAAGCCACCCGTGATTTATCACGGGTTTATAGGCTAGTTATATATATATACTAAAAGGGGGGGGAACAGTACCCTCAAACAACAATGGAGCACTTAGTTGGCATTCATACATTGGATAGAAAACAATGGAGCACTTAGTTGGCATTCATACATTGGATACAAACACTGTTTAGGCAACTGTATTCCACTATTTAGGCCACTGTATTGCACTGTACCATGTACAGTGGCTGAAACAGTAGTCGGTGGGATTTTTATTGTAGCCTCCATTCGGTGTTTCCAGAAAAAATAATAGCCGATCAAAAAAACACACAAAGATCCCTAATCACAAAACCCTAACTAAATTCAATCTCCCCCAAATTCGATTTGTTCCTCAATTGAATCCAAGATAAGATGAACGAATTATACATCAAACAAACCTTAAGAAAATTTTTATGTTCTACATCAAGATCAAAATCGTTCCGGCAGATTTAACAAGCTTTCACATTCAGTTTCAAAGGTATAAAATTTAATTTTAGTCAATTTGATATAAGATATACTGTAAAATATTAGAATAAAATGGAAAGTGGTTGGCCGTTCGATCGAGTCCATCCCTTGAAGTCGTACCCTCCCAGGATGCATGAATCTTCCGCCGATTGACAGAAATGCCGATGAAGCAATTCCTCTCATCCCGATAAAGGGAGTCACCCGTGATTCGATAGTTCCATTTTCCGCTGATGCAGGCCTATCATTGAATGGGAATGAAAATTCGACGATTTTTAAATTTTTGATGCTATATGTAGAATTCATTTCAAATTAATATTTACTATTTTTCTATTTAATTCTATTGCTTTCCAATAATCTTGTATTTGTCGATCTGAATATGCTTTGATAAGCTGCCATTGTGGCCATCTATCACAAATCAGTTTTAATTTTTTTATTTTTTTTAAGAACTTAAATGGATTGGTGTTTTGTGCAGAGGTAAATCCTGCTCCTTTCATGGAGAAAATTGTGGCCATCTCTAAGAATCTTGATGCTGCGTTTACCACCAACCGTGTTAATCCCATGGTTCGGGTAAGGAAAAAAAAACTTATTTTATTGTTTATGTAGATTAGTTTAGTCATGAATATTTGGATATCTGAATATATGTAGAGACTTTGAATTTGTGTAGTTGCAAGATCAATGTGTATAATGTGATGGCACATGGCTTGGTGCCTTCTGGTATTTGATACGGTTAATAAGTTCCCAATAATAGATGCAATCCCAAACAACCCTAAGTATATTGTGCTTAACAAATGACAGTATGTTTATCATTGGTGGATTCATTAACTAATATCCATTGTGAAATGTGAAGGGTGTTGGTAGAGCGTACAACTAATCAGCAAATGAGAAAGCATACCCAACTCTAAAACTATCCCTTGCGAGCAATTTGATATCGCTTTTCAGCTGAGACAACATACTTGATTTACTAAATCTGATCATGCTGTCACTCTTTCTATATTATGAACCATGACTCACATAATATGTAGTTACGGTATATGCCTCACCACTGGAAGCGTTGTTCAGTAACCATAAGCTGAAAAATATTATTTTTACATAGCCAGTGTATCAAATAGGTTAAATATAAGCAAAACTGAACCATATTATTCGTCACTGATATTAATGAATACAATGATCCGAGTCAGGAACATGAATGGGAAGCCTTTTTGTTTCTCATTTTCTTATCAATCGTATCTATCAGTTTGTGATATCAGGTATGCATAAAGTACTCATATTTTTTAATCATAACTATACAATATTGACTATGCATAAATGGACAATTAAGTTCGACTATAATGTGATATTAATTGATAGTAAATTAAGTTCGAGCTGTTCGACTATAATGTGATGTTAACTGTCTCATTATTCATTTATATGTTGGCATCGTATTTTATTTTTTATTTTTTTGTTTTGATGCTCATTTTTACTTAAAGCATTGCACATCCTGTGTTGCGTAATGTGATCATGCGTTGAAGGAAATGTGAAAAGTATTAATTTTATACTTGCATAACAGATTTTTATTATATTACTTACCAATTTATGTTAAGATCGAGTCATTGAATGGATTACTCGGTTTATAAGCGGATATGTGATTGGCTGTTAGATGCCAAAGAGGTGTATTTCAAATGCCGAGGTGGTTAAATGGGTGGGTCTTCATACGTTCAGGTTGCACATTAGCACGATTTTGTTTAGTTTTACAAATAAATATTAATTTTATTACACTATTAAATTTTTGCAAAATAATCAACCTTTTTATTTTAAGTTTAATAGAGATGTCATTTTTTTGTCTGTAATTCAGCGTATGTTTGGTGGTAAAGCCTAAAAAGAAAAGGAACAGTAAGCATATTACAACAGAGTGTGTATGTCTAATGATGAATGGATCGTTAGAGAAGTGAGTAATATACAAGGTAAGTATATTAAAGAGGGTAAAAGTGTGTCCGTTGGTGGACGGGCCGAAATGGGTCAGTTCTGAAAATCATTCAAAGGGGTTGGGTTGAGTGGGGTTCAACTTTACATTTTCCTTTTTTACTTGGACATGGAGTTCAGCGTATTTTTATGTGGGTTTTCTTGGTTTGTTAGGGGGTATTTTGATTAGCTTATTTTCCTGCCTTATGAGCTTATCTGATGTCGCAGCAGAGGTGCCGTGGTACAAACTCGGAAAACACCCTTTACGGTAATGTCTCAGGTATTTTCATTACCGTCTGTTTCCAAGGTTTATATGGTCTTTACATTATACACATACTAGAGTTCCTACTTGATTCAATTTGGGTAAAAGGGAGTAATCTTCCACCATTGGTAAAATTCATTAACCCAAAAACGTTGAAGTACAATGGATGAGGGTGAGTCCCCCACCTGGGCCCGATCCTAAATGAAAAATGGCACACATTAACAAATATTGGACGCTACTTAAAACAAAGAAATTATATACTATTGTGGTGAGATCAAACTGCCCAGAGCACCAAAGCAATAAGAAACCATAAGTAACACAGTTGATATTCTATTTTTGGTAAATTGAATCCGAGATAATTGCTGCCTGTTTTCAAGATGCACCTTCCCTTATTTGTATTATCCAATAAAGATTCAGTTTTTATATAATTGAACAGCATAAAAATAAAAGACATACAATCACGCATAAATGCATAATCCAGCATCAAAAAATTAAACATGAAATCTTAATTTGACCAGAGCACCAAAGCAATAAGTAACCATAAGTAACACAGTTGATATTCTATTTTTGGTAAATTGATTCCAAGATAATTGCTGCCTGTTTTCAAGATGCACCTTCCCTTATTTGTATTATCCAATAAAGATTCAGTTTTTATATAATTGAACAACATAAAAATAAAAGACATACAATCACGTATAAATGCATATTCCAGCTTCAAAATATTAAACATGAAATCTTAATTTGACCAGATCTAATACAAAGAAAAATTAAACTCGTGTGAAATTAAAATCAAATCGAATCATAATTGAATTAATTAAGTAATAAGAAATACCTGAAGAAGAAGAATTAGGTTTTTCAATTGCTTGTAAGAGGTTACTCAGACTCGTTAATAAAGAGTGTGTTAATATAATATATTTGATGGGTATTATCTTATATTTAAATTAAAAAGTGTTGTTTCATATTGTTTCATATTTACAGAAGCTACTTAAATAAATTACGGAAACGAGCACTTAAAATCATTTGAAAAATTATAGAAAACCAAACAACATTATTTTGTTCAAATGGGTGTGTTTGTTTTAAAATTTTATTTTACTATTCTTCTTACTCTTACCAGTAAAACGTGGTCAGACGTTTTTCTTGTTTGTTTTTTTCTTTTGAGTCTGACCCAGTTATACATATAACATGTTACTCATTAAGAGGTGAGTGACTTATTTTACCGCCTCTTACTCGATAAGAGATTGAAGAATCGTGTTAATATAATATATTTGATGCTTTATTAACTATGTTATATTTATGATATAAAAATATTGTTTCATATTCACATAAGCTACTTAAATAAATTGCAGAAACGAGCACTTAAAATCATTCGGCCAATTATAAAAAAACAAACAACATTATTTCGTTCAGATTTAGACTTTCTAGCCACCTCTTACGGGTAAAATGTGCTAGTCAGATTTAGACGTAAAACATATTAATGAAACAAACACACCCAGTTAAGGTTAACAACGACGGTTTATGCTACTGAGTTAAGGTTAGCAACGACTATTTATGCTATTATGAAACTTCATATGCAACAACAATAATATCCAATCCAACTGGGGGGGGGGGGTATGGGGGAGGTAGGATGTACAACCCTACCCCTACCCGAGGGTGAAGTGATTTAAGTGACTGCTTCTGAATGCAACTTCATATGCATTGTGCTAAAATATTGATAACATTTAAGTCTTTTTTAGCTTCTTACTGGATTATTTTATTATTTTATTTGTCTCAATTAAGTTAAACAACTACCTTTTATGCTACTTCGCAATGTCATCTGAGTTGATTCTCGTAAAATTGTGATAAAAAGTAGTCTTTTGTAGTTTTTAGGTAGATTTGCGGAGTCACTTAACGTTAACAACCCCTTGATTTTGCTATTATCCAATGTCATATATTACACAAGCGAGTATTTACTTATCCTTTAAGTAGATTATTCGACTTGTTAACGATTACTCCATTATTTATGATATTATAAAAGTAAGAGAGAAGCATTGATAGCATAATCTCAATACCTTGTTCAACTTGAACAGATTCATCGGACTCAAAAGTATGAACTACCACAATATTCTCTTTATTGCCCTCCACACCTAGAGATGGTTCAAATATATATAAAATCAGAGACTTTAACTCTTAGCTTCTAAGTAAATTTGTTAACTCAACTAGTGATTTTGCTATCAGCCAGGATCATACGTGTGTATTCTATTAAAATTTTGATAAAATATGAATCTTTCTTAGCTTCTAAGTAGACTATGGAAAGTATTTTATGTTGGATGATTGTTTAACCCAGAACAGGGTGAAGATAATCAATGACCTAGCTAATTATCAAAGAATGATTACCGGATATCACTTAGAATCGTGTTATCACTTTCCAAAGCAAACTATTCGACCCTATTTCCTGGGTATCACGAATATCTACTTGGGATAAGACCAAATGTTTGTTATTGAATTAGGCACAAATCAATAACCCTTTTGCTTTCAAGTGTTTATGTTCTATGTATTTTTTTTTCCATGCTTGATTGATTTCCTATATAGAGGAAAGTACTCATAGCTAGTCAAATGGAATTATGAGCATTAATCGGCCCATTAATCGCCTCATGATTATCTCCATTATAGCAAGACTAGTGGTTACATGACCAATTAAACGTGGTCATCAGTGCAGTTTTAACTGCCACTTGAATAGGTCAAAGTAGTTACATACTTAACCCAGCAGTACTAACTCAGTAGTACCAACCTCAGTGACCTGATGGGTAGTCAGGGTCCTGATAAGTTACTCCTAACCACTATAAGAGTCAGGGTAGTCAAGGACCTGATGGGTGTACACTCCGTACCTCTTGACCCATTACCAGGTGTGAACTGATCCCTCAAGTGCACTAAATTTTCCAACAATCCTCCCCAAATTTAGTTCACTTCCTTTGCATGAAAATAAAACATTGAACAAAACAAGTGCATAAACGAAAATATCATGAGGATTGAATTTCCATCTTAGTACATTACACGTTCAAAAATTCGAGAATCAGGGTGTTCTAAGAATTGAACCCTTCAACCCATTTGAATACCTAAAGATAAAATACACGCTAGTTTTCAAACACTTAAACGCTCCTGATACTATACATGCCATGTGTCCATATCCAATTCATAAATGTTGTAAGAGCCAAAAGTCCTAAGCTCCCTGAAGCGGTAAAACTTCAACATTCACATAGGTGGTTCCTCTTTATTCATGCTCCTACCAAGCACTTTTTCAAAGAACTTAACCATTAAGAAGTAAATTCTTCATCCTCCTTTCCAGCAGGTTCCGAGCACAACCTTGGGATGATTGTAAAACATGTGCTCCAGTCCACTAAATGTTCAGCTTTCCACATTGAACTCAGCTCCCAAGTTTCCTCAGGAGGGAGTTTGGTGTCTTAGCACTCAGTGACTAAGTTGGACTTTAAACCCATCCCTTTAGGAGACTTTACAACCAAGTCTCTAGCCAATCCCTTCGTCAAGTAATCAGCTAAGTTTTGTTGAGATCTAACAAACTCTATAGATACCACCCCATTCATGATAAGTTCACGAATCATGCTATGCCTGACACCTAAGTGTCTAGACTTCCCATTGTACATCTGGCTATAAGCCTTTGCCAATGTAACAGCACTATCACAACGGATAGAAATAGGTGTTATAGGTTTAGGCCACAATGGAATCTCAAGAAGCAAGTTTTTCAACCATTCAGCATCTTTACCAGCAGCTGCTAAAGCCATAAATTCTGATTCCGTTGTTGAACTGGTGATGCAAGTTTGCTTCTTGGATGCCCAATAAATTGCACCTCCACCAAGTAGAAATACCCAGCCACTGGTAGACAAATTGTCTTCAGTGTTACTGATCCAACTTGCATCAGTGTATCCTTCTAATACTGAAGGATAACCAATATAAGAGAGACTATAATCCATAGTTCTCTTTAGGGATAATATGACGAAAATGTATTGAACATAACACCTTTGTCAATTATGTGTAGCCATCTATTTTTTTTTAAAAGTATCAAAGTCTCTAAAATTGACTTTTTGTGTAGTCTCTTGCTGCCCACCCTGCCCGTTCCACGTGGGTATTTACACCTCATATTTCTTTCTTTTTTCCTAAATGCCACATAATATTCCACATCAACAATCCACAATCTTTCTTATAACATAAACACAATGGTCCAACATTGCCCCACATCGTTTCCCCCAAATCCGACACAAAAAAACCCTAACCAACAAATTTGGACCACGATTGTCGATTTGTATGTCGTTTTCAGTGCCAATATATGATATAATAGTAGATTCCCACTTTGATTTGTCAAAAAATTTTGTTTGTTTATGTATTTTGTTAGGGTTACGTTTATATTATACTATTTATATTAATTTATTCATTAATTTAGGGTTTTGTCTAAGTTTTTGCAGTATGGGAACCTTGTTTCAAATGCCTTTGATGTTTGAAGTACACTTCGCTGGTACTTTTGATTTCTTGCCTCTCAGGTATCAAAATGGGGTTGTTATATATTGGAGGGTTGAAAGGGACAAGAAAATGGACTATGAAACTGCTATTAAGTATTTAAGTGAACGAACAGATGAGCCCCTTTATCAGTTGTTCTTTTGCCTGCCACAATGTGAACTTGACAAGGGTTTGAAAGTAATAGAAAATGACAATGATTTGTTTGCTATGTATGACTATGCTGAATCTTATGGGCTTATACATGTGTACATAGCACATGGCCCTCAGGACTTGTATGTTTATTATGTTGAGAATCTGTATGTACCTGCTTCTGATGAAGAGGTTCAGTCTAGGCAAACATTAGTAAAAGATGCTGGTAATATGAGTTTTGAAGAGTTAGTTGCTTGGGCTGAGGAAACGGCAAGTATGGATGTGAGTGTGAGTGTAGGAAACAGTGTTAGTGGTAATGTCAGTGTTGACAAGGATAGAGGGAGTCTAGAAAAGGCCAAAGGGACTGTGGACAAAGGAAAATCCATCATGGTAGATGAAGGTAGGATAGGTCAAACCAGAAAGGGTGTTAGGAAGAGGAATGTTGGCATTGTAATTCATGATAATGTAAACCCTTGTGAGAATGAGCTTGATGATTCTGATAGTGATATAGATTTGCAAGAAATGTTTGAGGATGTTCATGAAGATGATTATGATACTGAATACTCTGACAAGTCTATAGATTATCTATCAGAAGGTGAGGATGAGCTGCTTTCACTAAGGAAAAGAAAGAGTGAGGCAAAACATAATCCTACACCAACTAAGCCAAATAGAAACACACAAGAGGATGGTGGTTCTAGACCTAACAGGGTGTATGATGTAGCTGAATCTGACATTGTTAGAGACCATCAAGAGTATATGGATAACTTAATGTTTCAGTTGAGAAATGGTGATGATGGAGAGACAGATCCATTTACTATCTTGGAAAATAGTGATGACAAGTTTCCATTTCATGATACCCAGACACACTGGAAATTGAGAAAACCTAAGGTATAATTTATTATTTGTAAATATTTTTTAGTTCTTATTAATTACTACGACATTATAAAGGAAAAAGTTGTAATTGTTATTTCACAGGTTGGTGAAAAGTATGTTAATGCAGACCAATTCAAGGAATGCCTAACTTTTTATGGTCTCGCAAATGGATATTCCTTATGGTTCTATAGAAGCTCAACAGAACAGGTAATTGCAAGGTGTGGGTTCAGACCTGAAACTCTAAAAGATGAAGAAAAAGGTAAGCAAAGGAAATGGAATAAGTATCGATCTGCTGGTAGATATGAGCATGGTAAATGCCCATTCAGATGTTATGGTAAGAAAATGCTTACGGAAAATTCTTTCCAGGTAATCTCTATGACTGACAAGCATACATGTGTTAGGAGCTTTAAGTTTGGAAGTTTAGTTAACTACAAGTGGATAGGGAAACAGTTTGGAAACAAGATTAGGTAGAATCCAGACATTAAAATACATGAGATTGCAGACTTAGTGTTGAAAAAATATAAATAAACAATTAGCCCTGGTCAATGTAGAAATGCCAAAAAGTTTGCTTTAAATGAAGGCCAGGCAACCACTGAGGAACATTATGCTATGATTAGGTCATATGGTAAGGCAATATTGGATTCAAATGAGGGTTCCACAGTTAAGCTAGGGGTGACTGTTAATCCAGATGATAAGACATACTTTGATAGGTTTTATTGTTGTTTTAGTGCATTGAAAAAGGGATTTGTAGTGGGATGTAGGCCTATAATTGCATTAGATGGTTGTTTTTTAAAGAAACCAAATGTTGGTGAAATTTTAACTACAATTGGAAGGGATGGCAACAATCACATATTTCCTATTGCTTGGGCAATTGTGAATGTTGAGAACAAGGATAACTGGAAATGGTTTTTAGAGTTACTTGGGGAAGATGTTGGCATGCCCAATGGGGATGGATTGACACTTATTTCAGATCAGCACAAGGTATAATTAACCATTATTTGTCATACTCATTTATTTGTACTAAATGTGTTTGTTTCTATATTCATTACTCATGATTATTTACATATGCAAGGTTTGATTGAGGCTGTCAAGGATGTGATGCCATTGGCTGAGCACAGACAGTGTGCTAGGCACATTTATGAGGGTTTTAGAAAGCAATACCGTGGAGTAGAATTCAGAAGTTTATTTTGGGCTGCAGCAAAGGCAAGTTATCCAGAACTTTTCAACAAGATCATGCTTAGAATTAAGAAAGCCAATCCTGGAGCACATGAGTATTTAGTTAAAAAGGATCCTAAAACCTGGTCAAGAGCATTCTTTAGGCTAGGTACTAACTGTGAAGCTGTTGAGAATGGTTTTAGTGAGTGCTTCAACTCAGTGCTGTTAAATGTGAGGAATAAGCCTTTGATAACCATGTTGGAGTCCATGAGGTTTATTGTAATGGAAAGGTTAAATACTATGAGGAATATTATAGATAAATGGGATGGTCCCATTTGCCCAAATATTCAGAAAAGGCTTGAGTTAAACAAAGATGAACACAGGTATGTAAATATATGTTTTTGATTACTCATGCATACATAATGTTAAATTACTTATATACTTTATGTTAAATTGTAGGTTTTGGCATGTTATTCCTGCTGGAGGGGACACATTTGAAGTTAGGAATGGTTGTGATGCATTCAGAGTGGATGAGAATGTTAGAACTTGCTCATGCAGAATGTGGCAACTCTCAGGTGTGCCATGCTGTCATGCAATTGCTGTTATGTTTAAGATAAACAAGAGGCCAGAAGACTATGTTCCACCATGTTTTAGGGTACTCACCAACAATGAAATATACCATCAGTACATGAATCCTTTGGGTGGGATGACCTTTTGGCCTGACTCTAGCCAATACTCTAAAGTGTTACCTCCAAAACCCAAAAAAATGCCAGGCAGGCCTAGGAAAAAAAGAATCAGGGCACCACATGAAAGGAAAAACCCTAGTAGAGTATCTAAGGCTGGTGCAGAGATGACATGTACTAATTGTTTACAAAAAGGGCACAACAGAAGGGCTTGTTCTAATGCAACTGTATTGATACCACCAAAGCAACCTGCTCAAAAAGGGAGACCAAGGAAGAATAAAAATGAAATACCAGAAACAGTGGGTGTAGGAAGTGTTGGGAGCACAATAAATGTCAATGAAGCTCCAAGAGTACCTGCTAGACCAGCAAGTGAGGGTGCAAGAAATGAGGTACCTTTGAGAGATCCAAGTAGTTTGGGTGTGAAAAGATCTTTGTTTGGAAGTTTGTCAAATGCAGGTACATCAACTTCAGGCACATTAGAGAAGAGAATCAAAAAGGGCTTGACCTATACAGTTGCATCAAAGAAGGATGAATCTCAGACAGTTTCAGACCCCATTGAAGGTACCCAAGATCCTGCCACACAACATAATGTTGGACCACCAACTCAACAATCTCAAATCAACAATGGAAGAGTAGCAGTTAATCATGGAAGAGTAGCACAAGGTGGGCAAGTAAGAGCAAGATCCAACTTTGTAAGACCAAGACCACCAAGTCAAAGGATTTTAAAGAACAAACTAGCCAAGAGCATTCCAGGGATTGGCTCTTCAAAGGCAAATTCACTTGATGTGGATTAACTTTCTTACCACTAAGTTTGCATTTAATGTTATGTATTATGTATTAAGTATGAAACACTAGCTAAACATATCTTTTGTGAATCTGTATTTGGTAATACAGATGTATGAACCTGTGGATGATGTGCACATCTTTTGTCTATCTCTTTGTGAATTTGTATGTTGTGCACATACATAACTCTGGTATGTAATCAAGTTATGACATTTAATGTTATTTATGTAGTTATGACTTGTGCAACATTTGTGTTTGTAACATTTGTTTACAACCTGGAAAAGCAATTAGATAACTTCAACAAACTTGAAAATTGACTAGACATAGTCAAATGTAGCAGTACAACTGGGTTACAACATCCTTAAACAGGATACAACCACTTTATTCAAAGAAAGTCCTCCCTAAATCAACCAAAACAAACTTTTTTGCCCTTCCCTTTTGCACAGCCTTTGGGAATTTTTGGAGCAAATGGTTTTATACCATTGTCTTCACAAGTCTTATCATTGGGAACCCCTAGCACCTTGACCCTCTCATCAAAAAGCTCTTTGTCACTTTTTTTAGGAGTTTTAATCTTCCTAGCATCATCCTTTTTGGTCTTTGATCCACAATAACCCTTTGGAAAGTAGTCTCCCCATGGCATTGGACCTTCAGAGCAGCATGAGGTGTCAAAGTCACTTGAATCACTGCTGTTAACCTAAATGATCTCTGCCAAACATTTAAAAAATTATTAAAATTATATAAAACTTAAAAAAAAAAAAAAAAAAAAAAAAAAAAAAAAAAAAAAAACTAGTAAAAGTTGGAAGTGAGGGTGTGTTTGAAAGAACCTTTTTTCTTGGAACTCATTGTTTCAGTAGCTAGAATGGGGTGGTGGGAGCATGCTTGCTGTGTTTGGTTTATATAGAGGCAAAGGTATGCTTAGTGTTTCAAAGTAGTCAATTGACAGTGAAGAAAAAAATAGTGTTGGGTACCCTTCTTACACTAACAACACTACTTTTTCATGTGTGCAGACATGAGACAAGAATAGTGTTTGCAGTAGCAAGGGCAAAACAGTCCAATTAAAATACCAAAAAAGGTGTGCAGCTTATCTAATTTCACTTTGCAGCATGTGGCCAAAACAGACCAACACAGTCACTTGTGCAGAACCTGTTCCTGCATAATGTGGCCTAAACATAACCTACTTGCCATAATAAATGAAACTGATATGAAACCAACAAAAAAGACTTAAAGACATGCAATTTACAACAAAACACTGATAATTCATTAATATGATAATTCAGGTGTACAACCAAAAGGAACCACATACTAAGGTCTTATACAAACCATAAAAAACCTACATTTGGTTAACCTACAACTAGGTAGCCAATTACAACACACAGGAAGATCAAACAAATACAAACAAGAAACATTAACCTATCATGGGCATTCAATTTTGACTTTATAGAGGTCAAATCATCCCTCAAATCATAAAGCATATCCATTTGCTTGTTTGAGTCATTAAGCATAACCATCTTGTCGTTTGAATCATTAATAATCTCCTTCTTAGAATCATCCATACCTCTACTTCTATTGTTCATGTTCTTCAAAGTTTTGTTCTCCTCGTGCAAATCAAATAACAACTGCTTGTAGTAATCACTAGGAAGTTCTTCATCAAGAAAACCGTACACATCACACTTCCTCCTTTTTGTCTCGTACTGGACAACCCTTGAAACGTCTTCCTGGGTTATCGAGTGTCCATGCTACCTGAACTGGAATGGGATATGGACAGTCACAATGTGTCTTGTTCGACACATCTTGGTTGTAACGGCGGTAAGATGTTGAGGAAGATGAAGATCTCATTTTTGTGGATAGGGTTAGGGTTAGGGTTTGTAATTGATAAAGAATAAGATGGGGAAGTGTTTTTAATAAAGGGGAAATGGCTTAGTTGTCAATAGGGAAAAAAAGAAATATGAGTTGTAAATACCCACGTGGATCGGGCAACATGATTTGGCATGGGCAGCAAGAGACTACACAAAAAGTCGATTTTAGAGACTTTGATACTTTTTTTGAAAAAAATAGATGGCTACACATCATTGACAAAGGTGTCATGTTCAATACATTTTCGTGATATTATCCCTTCTCTTTAAATACTTCAGTACCCTCTGAATTGATTGCCAGTGCTGAGCACTAGGATTACTAGTATACCTGATCAGTTTTCCCACTGCAAATGCAATATCAGGTCTTGTACAAGTCATGGCATACATTAGGCAGCCAATCACCCTAGAATACTCAAGTTGAGATACAGCTTTACCAATATTAGGCATCAGTTTCTCAGTTGCATCTATAGGTGTACTCACTGGAGTACAATCAGAGTGGTTGAATTTTCTTAGTACCTTCTCAATATAATGAGACTGAGTGATAGAAATTCCTCTACTCTCATGTTTGATCCTTATACCAAGGATAACATCAGCCTCCCCCATGCCTTCATGGAGAACCTTGACGACAAAAATTCCTTTGTCAGGTCAACTTGATTTTGGTCAGTGCCAAAGATCAGCATGTCATCAACATATAGACAAATGATGACTCCTTTACCAGATTCATCAAATTTGCTATACACACATTTGTCAGACTGGTTAAGTAAATAACCACTAGACAAAACTACTTCATCAAATTTTTGATGCCATTGCTTAGGTGCCTGCTTCAGTCCATATAAGGACTTAATCAGTTTACACACCTTGTTTTCATTGCCAGGCAAGATGAAGCCCTGAGGTTGGTTCATATAAACCTCCTCATCCAATTCACCATTCAAGAAAGCTGTCTTCACATCCATCTGATGAATAATCAGATTGTGAATTGATGCCAAAGCAATCAGCAATCCTATGGTACTGATACGAGCCACAGGGGCATAAGTATCAAAGTAGTCAATCCCTGACTTTTGTTTAAAGCCCTGAATGACTAGTCTAGCCTTGAACTTATCAATAGTTCCATCTACCTTCATTTTCCTTTTGAAAATCCATTTGCAACCCAAAGGTTTGCAACCAGGTGGTAGATTAACCAACACCCAAGTGTTGTTGCCCATGATGGAGTCCATCTCATCATCTATTGCTTCTTTCTAGAAAGCAACATCCTGGGACTTCATTGCTTCATCAAATGTTTTGGGGTCATCCTCAACATTAAAGCAATAAGAGTGTTGGTCAGAGACCTCATCCCTTGTTCCTTCAATTAAGTATAATTGAAACTCAGATCTAAATGACTTTGGAGTCCTGATCCTTTTGCTCTTTCTAAGCTCAGGTTGTTGAACCACAACCTCATCAGGGACCTCTGATAGCACTTCATCAGGGACCTCTGATGTACCAATATCATTAGTTCCATTTGGAATCCTCTGACTTGGTCTAGGGACTGATGAGAATCTATTCTCATCAAAGAGAAAATCCCTTGATTCAATTATTGAGTTAATTGAAACATATTCATTAGGTTCAATAACATAGAACCTATATGCCTTGGAAAGCTCAACATATCCAACAAAGATGCATTCAATGCCTCTTTCACCCAAAGTTTTCAACTTTTGATCAGGGAGTCTTACAACTGCCCTACAACCCCAGACCCTGAGATAGTTCAGGTTGGGTTTCTTTTTAGTCCAGAGTTCATAAGGGGTAACCTTGTTCCTTTTGTTGGGAACCCTATTTAATAAATAGCAAGCTGTTAACATAGCTTCACCCCAAAACCCTTGACTCATCCCTGAATAGGACAACATGGAATTAACCATCTCCTTCAGTACCCTGTTTTTCCTTTCAGAGATACCATTTTGCTGAGGAGTATAAGGAGCAGTCGTTTCATGGATTATACCAACAGACTGAAAATACTGAGTATCCATGTACTCACCTCCCCTATCAGTCCTTAATCTTTTGATCAGGGACCCAAGTTGTAATTCAACTTCAGTTTTAAATAATTTGAATTTATCTAATGCTTCATCCTTAGTATGTAACAGATAGACATAACAAAACCTAGAAGCATCATCAATAAATGTCACAAAGTACTTCTTATTCCCCAAAGAGGGAGTGGCATGCAAATCACACACGTCACTGTGTGTTGAAAACTTTAAAGAACAAGAGAACTAACTACTTATAAGTTTTCTGATCGTTTATGGGCTCAAGGTTGTTATACCTTTGATCTAGGATTTTGTCTATGACTAGCATGATGATAATATTGACGGAATATTCTAACAAAGAATACAATACTATGAAAACTTTAAAGAACAAGAGAACTAACTACTTATAAGTTTTCTGATCGTTTATGGGCTCAAGGTTGTTACACCTTTGATCTAGGATTTTGTCTATGACTAGCATGATGATAATATTGACGGAATATTCTAACAAAGAATACAATACTATCACAACAAGGTTTTTCCAAGTTCACCGTTTGTTATTCCAACTAGCCCCAATGTTACATGATCAATATAACACGATTACTATCTAATCAGGGATCGAAGATCCTTGAGGCTAAACAAACCTAAACAACATTAGACCCCACGTCTAACGTTTCCACACACACTCTTTAAGTGCTCTTACATTTTAACACAACTTTGTGTTATTGTAATATGAAAGTACGAAGCACTTTGGTTGATCACTAATCTCACAGTGACACACTCACTGTCCACAGTGACCCACACCTTAACTAAAGGGTATGATCTTCCTTTTATAACATAAGGAGATCATTTACAAATTGATAAGTGTTTAGTCATCCACTTGCTTTTACATGTGTCAAGTCAATAAGATACAACTTGTATCTTGAGTGTTCAACTTGATGACTTGATAAAATATCTAGATATTATATTTGTATAAACATGACTCATACAAAATAATATCTTCTTCGTTCTTATCTTTGTAGCAGCAGAGTGACTCATTGATTCAGCAGCACCTTCAACTTGAACTAGCAGCAGGTTGTTACACTAGCAGCAGTCTCATTTTGTACTAGCAGTACCTTGTTGTACTAGCAGTACCTTTGCGTTGAACTAGCAGTACCTTCTAGTTTGCACTAGCAGTACCTTGCTTTGAACCTAGCAGTACCTTGTTGGTCTAGCAGTACCTTGTTCTTGAACTAGCAGTACCTTGCTCTTTGGACCATCAGTACCATAAAATACACTAGCAGTACCATCACTTTAGCGTATTTTGCTTATCATTTCAGTATACAATATGTTTCATTCTTCTTGTTTCTGATCATCAAATCTATGGAATATTTAATTCCTTACACTGTGTATTAGCTCCAAGAGCTCAGTCTCACGTTTTACACCTTGAAAAGGTTTCTTAGTTATTTTGGTCAACAAGCAAGTCTTACACTTTTCAGTGTCCATGTCAAATGCTGGGATTAACCCATCCTTAGACATATATTGCATCCTTTTATAGTGTACATGGCCAAGTCTAGCATGCCAGAGGGTAGAGTCGTTCAGTTTAGAGGTTGACATAAAGGCTGAATTAACACAATCAGTGACAATATTAAGCCTGAACATTTGATTACACAAATAGCCAAAACCAATAAACACACCATGTTTAGACAAAACAAACTTATCAGATTCAATAACTTGTTTAAAACCATGATTATTCAAAACACTACTTGAAACCAAGTTCTTCCTTATATCAGGAACATGAATAACATTAAACAAAGTTACAATCTTTCCAAAACTAAAACTAAGATCTACACAACCACGACCATGCACCAGGGTTGTTGACTCATTTCCCATGTAAAGAATAGAACCATCATTCAGTGACTCGTAAGTCTTGAACCAGCGTCTATCTTTGCACACATGAACTGTTGCTCCAGAGTCAACCCACCACGCAACATCATCATCCTGCACATAGTTAGATTCAGATACATATGTAACATAATAAATCTGAAAGGATTTATTAAACATATTCTGACCTTTCAGTGAGTTGGTAGAGCCACCACTCCCTGAACCACTAGTGCCTGAACCATTGGATTTACCACCAACCTTAACACCTTTGCAATCCCTTTTAATTTGACCAGTTTTGCCACATTTCCAACAAGTAGGCGTTGCCTTCGTGTTAGGGTCAGCCCTTGTGTTATCATGATGTTTACGTTTGCCCTTGTTGTCATTGTACCTGGTGGTGTTGTTATGTTCCACCATATTGACAACAGATGCACCAGTAGCATTGCTACTCTTTGGCTTGTCACTGTCCTGCGCCCTGAGGGATTCCTCAATACGCAGATGACTGCCCAACTGAACAAGAGTCAGTTCTTCCTTCTTATGTTTCAAGGTATGCTTGAAATCTTTCCAAGAAGGAGGTAGTTTTTCAATGATATAAGAGACTGAAATAGCCTCATCCATGTTCATTTTATATTGTGTAAACCTTTCAAGTATACCAAGAAGTTCATTGTATTGTTCCATAACTGGTCTTGAATCAGTCATTTTGTAATTTGTGAAATTACTTACAAGGAACTTCTTACTTGATGCATCCTCAGCCATATATTTGGCATCCAAGGAATCCCATAGTTCATTGGAAGATTCAACATTCTGATAAATATCAAAGAGTGAATCAGACATACCATTGAGGATTAAACCTCTGCAAATGTAATCATCATTATCTCATTTGCTCTTCTTCCTCATCTGTTCCATAGTAGCATCATCACCATCATCAGGAATAGGAGTGGTCAGAACATACACCACACTCATGCTTGAAAGCAAGAAGTGCATTTTCTTCTGCCATCTCCTGAAGTCCACCCCTTCAAACTTATCAAGCTTGGCAAAGTTTGAAGCCATGTGTTTCATAGCAGCAGCAGCCATTGATTATCACAAAATAGTTTACTTTGATTGTTGGATGATTGTTTAGCCCAGAACAGGGTGAAGATAATCAATGACCTAGCTAATTACCAAATAATGGTTACCGGATATCACTTGAAATCGTGTTATCACTTTTCAAAGTAAACTATTCGACCCTATTGCCTGGGTATCACGAATATCTACTTGGGATAAGACCAAATGTTTGTTATTGAATTAGGCACAAATCAATAACCCTTTTGCTTCCAAGTGTTTATGTTCTATGTATGTTTTTTTTTTCATGCTTGATTGATTTCCTATATAGAGGAAAGTACTCACAGCTAGTCAAATGGAATTATGAGCATTAATCGGCCCATTAATCGCCTCATAATTATCTCCATTATAGCAAGAATAGTGGTTACATGACCAATTAAACGTGGTCATAAGTGCAGTTTTAACTGCCACTTGAATAGGTCAAAGTAGTTACATACTTAACCCAGCAGTACTAACTCAGCAGTACTAACTTAGTACCAGCAGTACTAACTCAGCAGTACTAAACTCAGTGACCTGATGGGTAGTTAGGGTCCTGATAAGTTACTCCTAACCACTATAAGAGTCAGGGTAGTTAGAGCTGGCAATTTAAGACACGGGCCTGTTAACACGACACAACACGACCTGGTCTTAACAGGTTTTATGTTTGGCCTTAACAGGTTTCGTGTCTTAACAGGTCCGGATCTGTTAAATTCGTGTCTTAACAGGTCTGGACCTGTTAAGACACGATAAGACATGAATATACATATGTACTAAATGAAACCTGCTAAGAAACCTGTTAAGGAACCTGTTAAGACACGATAAGACCTGTTAAGACCTGTTAACAGGTCTCTTACCAGGTTTCTTATCGTATCTAAACAAGTTTCGTGTCTTTAACATGTTCCTTAGCCAGTTTCTTAGTAGGTTCCTTAACAGGTTCGCTGGTTTAAATTTATGATTTTTGTTAATAGTTCTCTTACCAGGTTTCTTATCGTGTAACCTGTTAAATTTCATGTTGTGTTCGTGTTTGTAAAAATTGACACGATTAGTTATCGTGTCGTGTTCGTGTTTATCCTTAACAGGTTCGTGTCTTATCGTGTTCGTGTCTGTTGATATAAATAATGCCTAAAAACATTATTAATAATTCTTGATATCTCTATGTTTTGATAATCATAAAATGTAAACTCATTAAACATAAACCTATTAAATAAACAAGTATTTAGTTGTAAATATTCATTTCAACAACTTAATCACTTAAGGTATGAATAAACAAATGCCTAATGCATTATATGATCAAAGGAACATTTTCTTAATCACTTGATTTTTTATAAAATGACACAAACATTTTATATCTTTTAGAAAATCATTTTTGGTATTAAATAAAAATGTTTAATCCATTATAAATTTATGAATTCAAATTTTCAACCAAAAATGGCAAAAATGTTCCAGAAAAACCTTCCCCACAAAAAGACAAAGCTAGGCAACGGTTATAAGGGGCGGCCCCCTTAATTATTAAGGGGACCGGCCCCCTATTTAAGGGGACCGCCCCCGCTCCTCTAGCCCCAGTTTTTGCCTATAAATACAGGTTCATTTCTGGACTTTTTCCTCACCTTTTGCACCCCAAACCTTCTGTTCTAAATCTCTTCTTATCTTTCTAAATCCTTTGATAATATATTCTTAAGCATTGGTTTCTAAGTGATCCAAGCTTCTACCATTCAAGTGCAAAAGAAGAATACTCCTTCAATAACTAAAGAATAAGTATTGCAACTTAGTATCATCTTGCTACCTAAGTTGTTTGTGTAATCATTCATTCATTTGTAACACCCCCAACTCGAAGTATGGCAGCGGGACTGAGCTTGGGGTGCTACTCGAGGGGTAGTGAGTCAAAATCATAGATAAACGATCTCATAACGAGACGTTTTAATAAAATACCACATTCAAATACAAAGTTCAACCATTAGAGTTCAAAAGACTCTTAACACATTTAGCAGCGGATAATAAAATAGTTTGCAGCGGAAAAATAAAGTAGTTTGCAGCGGAAAATTTAGATAGAATAACAAAACACAACCCACAGATAGCCATCCGGAATCTCCAGCCCTTCCTCGTGCACACTTCAGAAATCAATTACCTGAGATAAACATGCTTAAAAAGTCAACACAAAGGTTGAGTGTAATCCATAGGTTTAATAAAAATTAGTTGAGCACAAGATTTTAGTCTGGAAGATATAAGCAACAAATGCAAATATCAAGTAAGCGTCACATAATTTTCTGGATTTGCTAAGCTCATGACACACAAAGCGTTAACCAGCACCAGAAACTCTGGCGTAAGTCGACAATAACCGCGGAATTTCATAATCATAATAGTTGCCCCCAAAGCCAGGTATCTTGCCAAATACCTAGTTAACTCAATTATAGAACACCCATGTTGCCTACCTGGTCAACAGGGGTGGGATGGTCAAATCCTATAGGCCTATAAACTATAATCGCGCTCACCCGCAGGTGATTAATGGTTCATGATCGAGGGACTTGCTTTTGGCAAGGAAGGTACTTAGCATTCATAGCGTCAATCAGGAATAGCATACAATAAACAATTGTGCTCAGAAAAACAGTAAGTAGCATGTATCTCCCCCACGGGATTTATAAATATTTAATAGCGCGCAAGTGGGGCTATGAATCACACCTTAGTCACAGAGAGAATGAGATAACAATCAGATGGTACGGCACAGCAAATGAACCTCAGCACAACCTAATCAATTAATGAAATAACTCAGATATAATATCCAAAATGATTTAATAAATAATACTCGTATAAAAGGTTTTTAGTTTCAATGGCGTTTGAAAGAAAATACGTTAAGTCTCGTGTGGAAGACAAGAAAGTTAGAAAACGAATACGTCGGCGAAACGAAAGAAACTCAAGAAAGACAAGAGTTGACGAAAGAGCTCCTCAAAGAAAGTCGTCGAAAAGAAATGAAAGACACACGCAAATAAACTATAACACATTAATAACAAGTCTCGGCTTTTCCCATTTTTCCAAAATATAACGTTGAAAGTAATATAAATGAAAAGGTTTTTAAATAGTTTATAAATCTTAAACGTTTAAGTGTTACAAAAGATTTTACAAAATTTCGGCATGACCTGCCCGTTTATAGAACATTTTCCCGAGTCAACGACTCTTTGATTAAGTATTTATTAACATCAAATTACCAAATTTTATCACTAACGTCACAATTCAATATATATTTGGACACATTATTCCCGTATATATTAGTTGTTTAGTTTATCGACCATTTCGTAGTTTTCGTACCAAAGGGTCCATAAGTCCAAATAACTAACACCGTAAATCCAATATGTCCAAATCTTGTCCATCACAAATAATAATAATACGGATCCAAGTCCGATATTCAAATCCACTTAACTATATCAATTATATTTTAGGTTTCATAGTTTTATTAGTCAAGTTTATTATTATTCGTCGTGATAACCCATGTCAAAATATTGCCGAAACCGTATTAAAACAATAACAAGTAAACAAATAATGTATAAACATCGCCGGGACTCACTTGAGTCACGGCTCAACACTAACCCGAGCCAAACTCAACACTAAACACAACATCACACACAAATAATCCAACAACACAACAATACTCCACTCGACACAAGCCAAACTGAAACAGTCGACAACATTCCAACGCAAACTTCAAACTAAACATCACCTCACTAACCCTAAACCTTTACAACCCGACTTGCCGTGACTCGCCGTGAGTCACGGCTAGACTATATCTTGACTGCCGAAAGCTGCCACAACAAACTGACCACAAACAACCTCAAAACTTCAATAACAACAACATAATCCTACCCTAAACCATACTCACCTTGCCTCGCCGTGACTCGCTTTGAGTCACGGCTTGGCTGTCGAGAAGCAAACAACCCAAACGGACCAAACCAATAACAAACTCAAACAATATCATCACAAATCAAAGAAGTAGAACAAGAAATGGATAAAACATCAAAATTATCAAACCCTCACCGAGTCAACCGAGTTGACTCGGTGAGTTGACCGAGTGGCTGAATCGACTGAGTCAACGAGAAGGGGGAGGGGAGGGTTTCCACACGAGGGTTTTACAAATTTTATATACATTTTATTTATAAAAACATTATTATTATCGGAAAATAAAAAAAAAATAAGAATTAGGGTTTGAAAATAAATAAAGAAAATAAATAAATATAGCGCGTGGGTGGGTTTTACCGTCGATAAAAGATGGAGGGGAAGGTGGTGGTGGCTCGGTGGTGGTGGCTTGTGGTGGTGTCGCGGCGGTGGAAGGCGCGTGAGAGCGAACGGGGGTGTTTGGGGGTGCGTGAGTGGTACGGTGGTGATGAGGGTATCCCGATCTACAAGATCGTACAAGAAAAAGGGTGGCCGGAAAAATATTCCGGCGAGGGTCGCCGGATTCTGCTGGTGTCGCCGGAGGGTGGCCGGCCGGAAACTTCAAGAGAGAGAGAAAGAGTGTTAAAGATATTTGTGTGTGTGTTTTGTGAATAAAAATGAGTGGTGTGGGGTGTGATGGGGTATATATACTTGGGTAGAAGTATAGGGTGGGTTTTGTAATTTTTGAAAGTGTAGGGTAGAGTAAAGTTGTTAGTTTAGGGGTTATAGTTGCCAACGTAGTAAACTTCTAACGATAACCGCTTCGGGGCTCAAACGACATAGCAAACGGACTCGAAAAATTACGAAACTTGCGCCATCGTTCACGAAATGATTTTTCCAATAAAAACGAGTATAAATTTGCACTATTTTCAAAAATCAATATTTTTGACAAATACGATACGTTTCGTGCTTTGTAGGTTGTGCTGGTTCACTAATAGGGACAATATTCTCATTTCTCGCAATAATTCTCGTTTCTCAAGCCCAAACAAGTCCAATAAAAAGTTTAAGTTCTCAGGTAATGCAAAGTTTTAAAATAATTGGCTAGAAAGGTTTTGAAAAATTACCGGGTGTTACAGCACATACATCATATTGGGAAATCCGTCCCGGATTTCAGTTTAACTTATCGGTTCCGGTTTCGAAGAGGTGAGGGTATTTGCGTTTGAACTGGTCCTCGCGTTCCCAGGTGAATTCGGGTCCTCTCTTGGAATTCCAGCGGACTTTCACAAGGGAAATTTTGCTCCTCTTTAATCGTTTGACCTCACGCTCCATAATCTCTACAGGTTCTTCAATAAAGTTCAGTTGCTCATCAACTTGAATCTCATCGAGTGGAATCACGGCTGTCTCATCGGACAAGCATTTCTTCAAATTAGACACGTGGAATACAGGATGTACCCTACTGAGCTCTGGTGGTAATTCTAGCTTATAAGCTACAGGACCAACTCGGTTCAGAATCTTGAACGGTCCTATGTACCTGGGGTTCAGCTTTCCCCGCTTGCCGAAACGAATCACTCCCTTCCATGGTGAAACCTTCAACATAACTCTATCCCCAACCTGAAACTCAAGGGGTTTGCGTCTTACGTCTGCGTAACTTTTCTGACGGTCTCGCGCGATCTTCAATCGGTCTTTAATCTGCACAATCTTTTCTGTGGTCTCTCGAACAAGATCCGGCCCAATGAGCTGAGCTTCTCCTACCTCAGCCCAACAAATGGGTGATCGACACTTTCGACCATACAATGCCTCGAACGGTGCAGCCTTGATACTTGCATGATAGCTGTTGTTGTATGAAAACTCGATCAAAGGCAAATGAGTATCCCACCCATTTCCAAAATCAATTACACAGGCCCGGAGCATATCCTCCAACGTCTGAATCGTCCTTTCACTCTGGCCATCTGTTTGTGGGTGATATGCAGTGCTCATGTCGAGTTTTGTACCGAAGGAATCTTGAAGCGACCACCAAAAGTTTGAAGTAAAACCTGCCATCTCTGTCGGAGATGATAGATATGGGAGCTCCATGCCTCGATACTATCTCCTTCACGTAGAGCCTTGTCAACTTATCCATGCCGTATTTTTCCTTGATCGGTATAAAATGTGCTGATTTCGTCAATCGATCGACTATGACCCATATAGCATCAAAACCAGTTGCAGTCCTTGGGAGTTTAGTGACGAAATCCATTGTGATCCGTTCCCACTTCCATTCGGGAATCTCGGGCTGTTGTAGAAGACCAGACGGTTTCTGATGTTCGGCCTTAACTTTTGCGCATGTCAAACACCTTCGAACATAGTCAGCAACTTCAGCTTTCATATTCGGCCACCAGTACAGTTCCTTGAGGTCATGATACATTTTGTCGGATCCTGGGTGAATAGAGTATTTTGACTTATGAGACTCGTGCATAATCAAGTCTCGCAGTCCTCCATGACGTGGCACCCAACTTCTTCCTTTATAACACAACGTTCCATCCGAATGTCTCTCAAACTTCTTTTGTATCATTCCTTGAAGGCTCTTGTCCTGGAGACCTTCTTGTTCTACTGCTTCTTCTTGAGCACGGAGAATTTGAGCGGGAAGGTTCGAATTGATGGTCATAACTAAAGCTCGAACCCGTAGAGGTTTCAGTCGTTCCTTACGGCTCAAGGCATCAGCAACAACGTTTGCCTTTCCTGGGTGATATCTGATTTCACAGTCGTAATCACTTAGAGTTTCTAACCATCGTCGTTGTCTCATATTCAGCTCCTTCTGATCTAAGATATGCTGAAGACTCTTGTGATCGGTGTACACAACACACTTCGTTCCGTATAGATAGTGTCTCCATATCTTGAGTGCAAAAACCACTGCACCCAACTCTAAATCATGCGTAGTATACTTCTCCTCGTGGGTCTTAAGTTGTCGGGAAGCATATGCCATGACTTTCCCTCTCTGCATCAGAACTGCTCCTAAACCATGATAGGATGCATCGCAGTATACCACAAAATCCTCCACTCCGTCTGGCAACGCCAAAATCGGTGCACTACACAGTTTTCGCTTCAGGATTTGGAATGCTTCTTCTTCATCATTTCCCCATTCATACTTCTTATTCTTCTGAGTCAATGCAGTTAATGGTTTAGCAACCTTGGAGAATCCCTCGATGAATCTCCGGTAATACCCGGCTAATCCCAAAAATTGTCGGATCTCTGTAGCATTAGAAGGTGTTGGCCAATTCTCAATAGCTTCAATCTTCGCGGGATCTACATGCAACCCTTTGTTGTCAATCACATGGCCAAGAAATTGTACTCTGCGAATCCAAAATTCACACTTAGAGAATTTGGCATACAGTTGTTCTTCCTTGAGTAATTTGAGAATTATCGTCAGATGTTGCTTGTGCTCTTCTTCAGTCTTGGAGTAAATCAAAATATCATCGATAAAGACTATGACAAACTTGTCCAAGTATGGTTTACACACTCGGTTCATGAGGTCCATGAATACAGCCGGTGCGTTTGTCAAACCAAATGGCATTACCTTGAATTCATAGTGACCATAGCGAGTCCTGAACGCCGTTTTGGGAATATCCTCTTCCCGGACTCTAAGTTGGTGGTAACCTGACCTCAGATCTATCTTCGAGTAGTAATCTGATCCTTGCAGCTGGTCAAACAAATCATCAATTCTCGGTAACGGGTAGCGATTCTTCACTGTCAGCTTGTTCAATTCGCGATAGTCAATGCACATCCTAAACGAACCATCTTTCTTCTTTACGAACAACACCGGTGCTCCCCACGGTGATGAACTAGGTCGGATGAACCCTTTATCCAACAACTCTTGCAACTGCTTAGACAGTTCTTGCATCTCGGTAGGAGCGAGTCGATACGGTGCACGAGCCACCGGTGCAGCTCCCGGAACTAGGTCGATTAAGAACTCCACTTGTCGAGCTGGTGGAAGTCCAGGTAGATCTTCAGGAAATACCTCAGGGAAATCACGCACAATCGGGACGTCCTCGAGTCGCCTCTCTCCAGACTCTTTCTTGGACACTTGTGCTAAGAACGCATGACAACCTTTCTCGATGTACTTCAAAGTCTTAATGCAGGAGATAATACTCAAACGGGTTCCACTACGGTCTCCGCGGACAACCAAAGTCTCGTCATCAAGAGGGATATGAACAACCCGTTCACCGCAAATAATGATGGCTCGATGTTTGGACAACCAATCCATTCCCACAACTACGTCAAAGCTTCCGAGTTCAATGGGCATAAGGTCGATGCTAAACGGGTGATCTAGAAGGTTTAAGGTACAGTCTCGGATTACGGTGCAAGTATTAACCAGATTTCCATTAGCTAGTTCAATACTATAACTGGTGTCTAGAATGATAGGGGTGAGATTTAGTAGCAGTGAAATCTTAGAAGATATAAAGCTCATATCGGCACCAGAATCAAATAAGACTTTAACACGAAGGTTGTTGAGTAGAAACGTACCGGTAACGACATTTGGGTCCTGATACTGCTCTCCATTTCCCAGCACGTATGCTCTGCCACGAGCACCTTCGGTCTTTTGTCCAGTATTTTTCGGGCACTGGCTCTTGTAATGTCCACGCTCCCCACATCCAAAACATGTTACAACCGGCTGTGCATTACTCCCTGTAGCCACAGCTTTTCCCTTACAGTTCTTAGCAACATGCCCAACCTTGTTGCAGTTCTGACATCTCGCAGTGCACGGTCCAGGGTGGTGATGGTTACATTTTTCACAGTACGGGTACTTTCCAGCATATCCCCCAGTCTGTGCTGGTGCAGCTACATATGCTCTGACAGCCTCTTGGCGTCGGTTCTGCTGATTGTGGTGATTGTTATTGCGGTACTGGTTATTGTTGTTGTTGCGGTTGTTGTAGTTGTTGTTGTTGTTGTTGTTGTTGTTGTTGTTGTTGTTGTTCCTTCTGTAGTCATCCCACTTCCTCTTATGATCAAAGTTGTTACCCTTCTGAGCTGTTCCATTCTTGATGGCCTGATCCATTAGTCGTTCAGCTACACGGATTGCATCATCCAAGGTCTGCGAGTTGTATGACGTTACAAGCCCTTCAATACTAGCTGGTAGACCACCAATAAACTTTTCAAGCAGCTTCTCATTATCCGGTACCATATGGGCACAAAAGACTTTCAACTCTTGGAATCGACGAACATAGGTGGCAAGATCAACACCTTTCACAGCCAAGTAATAGAATTCAGTATCCAACTTTCTCATATCACTGCGGGAGCAATACTTTTTCATCATTTCTTTCTTGAAGTCTTCCCAAGACATACTGTAAGCTCTCTCCAACCCAATATCCTGAGCATATGCATTCCACCAGGATAATGCATGTTCAATCAAGGTTCCTGTGGCATACTTTACCTTGCAGTCTTCCGTGCAGTTACTCCTCAAGAACACAGATTCCATCTTTTCAAACCACTGTGTTAAGCCGACAGCTCCCTCGATTCCTTTGAAAGTAGTGGGCTTGCAGCTCATGAACTCTTTGTAGGTGCAGGAACGGTTCTCCGGGACAGGCTGCACTCCTGCTTGCCCAGCATTTTGATTATTAGCACCTGCTTGATCGGCGAGGGCCGCAGCTATGCCTTCTTCAATTAGTTTCTGGATTGCAGCCGGGGTCATCTTCTTAGGTGGCATGATTCTATCAATCATCACAATGTAAAACATTATAAGTATTTGATTAACATAACAGAATCATAACACAAAAGTAAACAATACAATGATACATCATAATATAGCGTCCATTCAACATCATAATAGTACATCACCAAAATACATCGTAGATTCGATACTTGTCATCAGTCATGCAAGATATGCAAAACGACTACAAGTTTCTTATCAAATCTACTAACCGAAACTAGTCAGTTCAGTACGTACAAGGTAAACCACTACTACAATAATAAACTACCATAATAAAGATGATCACTAATCCCTACTGACGGTCTCCTATCTTCTCATCATTATCATCCATCTTCTCATCATCCGGGTGAGGTACATTAATAGGGTGTGGGTCCATTTCTGGACTAGGTGGTGCAAGGGGTGATCGACGGGTGCAACTGATAATTGGCCGGTGGGAATTGATGTAGCCGTAATACTCTCCATGGAGCATCGGGACAAGTATAAAAATTTCTAGCCAAATGTTTATAAAATAGTTTCATATAAAAATGAAATAGTAGTGAAAATCCAAACATACAGTAATAAAGTACTTACGAGTGAAGCGGCACGGAAGGCTGATGGCTATCGATTTCGGAAAATGTTTTGACTCACACGGAAAATGTTTATAGTCGAGTATGACCTCGTTCTCTATAAACCTTGGCTCTTGATACCATTCTGTAACACCCCCAACTCGAAGTATGGCAGCGGGACTGAGCTTGGGGTGCTACTCGAGGGGTAGTGAGTCAAAATCATAGATAAACGATCTCATAACGAGACGTTTTAATAAAATACCACATTCAAATACAAAGTTCAACCATTAGAGTTCAAAAGACTCTTAACACATTTAGCAGCGGATAATAAAATAGTTTGCAGCGGAAAAATAAAGTAGTTTGCAGCGGAAAATTTAGATAGAAATAACAAAACACAACCCACAGATAGCCATCCGGAACCTCCAGCCCTTCCTCGTGCACACTTCAGAAATCAATTACCTGAGATAAACATGCTTAAAAAGTCAACACAAAGGTTGAGTGTAATCCATAGGTTTAATAAAAATTAGTTGAGCACAAGATTTTAGTCTGGAAGATATAAGCAACAAATGCAAATATCAAGTAAGCGTCACATAATTTTCTGGATTTGCTAAGCTCATGACACACAAAGCGTTAACCAGCACCAGAAACTCTGGCGTAAGTCGACAATAACCGCGGAATTTCATAATCATAATAGTTGCCCCCAAAGCCAGGTATCTTGCCAAATACCTAGTTAACTCAATTATAGAACACCCATGTTGCCTACCTGGTCAACAGGGGTGGGATGGTCAAATCCTATAGGCCTATAAACTATAATCGCGCTCACCCGCAGGTGATTAATGGTTCATGATCGAGGGACTTGCTTTTGGCAAGGAAGGTACTTAGCATTCATAGCGTCAATCAGGAATAGCATACAATAAACAATTGTGCTCAGAAAAACAGTAAGTAGCATGTATCTCCCCCACGGGATTTATAAATATTTAATAGCGCGCAAGTGGGGCTATGAATCACACCTTAGTCACAGAGAGAATGAGATAACAATCAGATGGTACGGCACAGCAAATGAACCTCAGCACAACCTAATCAATTAATGAAATAACTCAGATATAATATCCAAAATGATTTAATAAATAATACTCGTATAAAAGGTTTTTAGTTTCAATGGCGTTTGAAAGAAAATACGTTAAGTCTCGTGTGGAAGACAAGAAAGTTAGAAAACGAATACGTCGGCGAAACGAAAGAAACTCAAGAAAGACAAGAGTTGACGAAAGAGCTCCTCAAAGAAAGTCGTCGAAAAGAAATGAAAGACACACGCAAATAAACTATAACACATTAATAACAAGTCTCGGCTTTTCCCATTTTTCCAAAATATAACGTTGAAAGTAATATAAATGAAAAGGTTTTTAAATAGTTTATAAATCTTAAACGTTTAAGTGTTACAAAAGATTTTACAAAATTTCGGCATGACCTGCCCGTTTATAGAACATTTTCCCGAGTCAACGACTCTTTGATTAAGTATTTATTAACATCAAATTACCAAATTTTATCACTAACGTCACAATTCAATATATATTTGGACACATTATTCCCGTATATATTAGTTGTTTAGTTTATCGACCATTTCGTAGTTTTCGTACCAAAGGGTCCATAAGTCCAAATAACTAACACCGTAAATCCAATATGTCCAAATCTTGTCCATCACAAATAATAATAATACGGATCCAAGTCCGATATTCAAATCCACTTAACTATATCAATTATATTTTAGGTTTCATAGTTTTATTAGTCAAGTTTATTATTATTCGTCGTGATAACCCATGTCAAAATATTGCCGAAACCGTATTAAAACAATAACAAGTAAACAAATAATGTATAAACATCGCCGGGACTCACTTGAGTCACGGCTCAACACTAACCCGAGCCAAACTCAACACTAAACACAACATCACACACAAATAATCCAACAACACAACAATACTCCACTCGACACAAGCCAAACTGAAACAGTCGACAACATTCCAACGCAAACTTCAAACTAAACATCACCTCACTAACCCTAAACCTTTACAACCCGACTTGCCGTGACTCGCCGTGAGTCACGGCTAGACTATATCTTGACTGCCGAAAGCTGCCACAACAAACTGACCACAAACAACCTCAAAACTTCAATAACAACAACATAATCCTACCCTAAACCATACTCACCTTGCCTCGCCGTGACTCGCTTTGAGTCACGGCTTGGCTGTCGAGAAGCAAACAACCCAAACGGACCAAACCAATAACAAACTCAAACAATATCATCACAAATCAAAGAAGTAGAACAAGAAATGGATAAAACATCAAAATATATCAAACCCTCACCGAGTCAACCGAGTTGACTCGGTGAGTTGACCGAGTGGCTGAATCGACTGAGTCAACGAGAAGGGGGAGGGGAGGGTTTCCACACGAGGGTTTTACAAATTTTATATACATTTTATTTATAAAAACATTATTATTATCGGAAAATAAAAAAAAATAAGAATTAGGGTTTGAAAATAAATAAAGAAAATAAATAAATATAGCGCGTGGGTGGGTTTTACCGTCGATAAAAGATGGAGGGGAAGGTGGTGGTGGCTCGGTGGTGGTGGCTTGTGGTGGTGTCGCGGCGGTGGAAGGCGCGTGAGAGCGAACGGGGGTGTTTGGGGGTGCGTGAGTGGTACGGTGGTGATGAGGGTATCCCGATCTACAAGATCGTACAAGAAAAAGGGTGGCCGGAAAAATATTCCGGCGAGGGTCGCCGGATTCTGCTGGTGTCGCCGGAGGGTGGCCGGCCGGAAACTTCAAGAGAGAGAGAAAGAGTGTTAAAGATATTTGTGTGTGTGTTTTGTGAATAAAAATGAGTGGTGTGGGGTGTGATGGGGTATATATACTTGGGTAGAAGTATAGGGTGGGTTTTGTAATTTTTGAAAGTGTAGGGTAGAGTAAAGTTGTTAGTTTAGGGGTTATAGTTGCCAACGTAGTAAACTTCTAACGATAACCGCTTCGGGGCTCAAACGACATAGCAAACGGACTCGAAAAATTACGAAACTTGCGCCATCGTTCACGAAATGATTTTTCCAATAAAAACGAGTATAAATTTGCACTATTTTCAAAAATCAATATTTTTGACAAATACGATACGTTTCGTGCTTTGTAGGTTGTGCTGGTTCACTAATAGGGACAATATTCTCATTTCTCGCAATAATTCTCGTTTCTCAAGCCCAAACAAGTCCAATAAAAAGTTTAAGTTCTCAGGTAATGCAAAGTTTTAAAATAATTGGCTAGAAAGGTTTTGAAAAATTACCGGGTGTTACATCATTTGTGTATAAATTGTGTATATTTGTTAGATAGGTGTGAGCATAATTGTTTAGGCTAGATTAGTGTGTAAGTAGTGAAGTTGTGAAGAAGTTAAGGTGTGTAAGTAGTGACGGTGTGAAGAAGTAGAAGAGTATATAAGTAGTGCTAGGTCGTGAACTAGTTGTGAAGCCGTCGTGAAGAAGTCGTGAAGAAGCTGTGAAGAAGTTGTGAAGCCGTTGTGAAGAAGTTGTGAATAAGTTGTGAAGAAGTTGTGTAGAAGTTGTGAGATTGGTTCTAGCTACGATTAGAACTCGACATTTAGCTTTGTGTCGTTAAACCGGTGTAAGCGAAAGTTGTGTAAGGTTTCTCCGCCATAAGGGAGCTTGTTGACATAGTGAAGAAAACTCTCGAGTTAGGTGCTCGAGGAGTGGAGTAGGGCAAGGAAGGTGTCCTTGTAGCCGAACCACTATAAATCCTTTGTCTCGCGGTTCGATCTTTCCATCTCTATCTTTCATTTCATTTCATTACTTTACTTGCATTGTTTATTTAGATTTACTTATATTTGTTCATATTGTTCAAGAGTTGAGTTCACATAAATTCGAATCTAAGTTTTTAAAAGTAAACAAAGTTTTCATAATAAAATTAAAAAGACGTAAAACTATTCAATCCCCCCTTCTAGTTTTCCACAATTGGTACCAGAGACAGGTTAAACAAGATTTTTAAAATAAACTGTATAAATGATCTATGGAATCCGAAAAATATTTAGAAGGGAAATCTATGCAAAGACCACCACTATTTGAAAGTGATGGTTTTCTTTATTGGAAAAATAGATTCGAAACTTATGTGAAATCAAAGGATCTTGATCTTTGGCATGTTATTACCCATGGTGATTTTCCCCCTATTCAAAATAATCCTTTAACTAAAAGAGATGAAATTGTACCTTTTGAAAAACAAAATGATGATTTGAAAAAGAAACTAGCAAAAAATAATGAGGCTAAAATGGTAATTTATAATGCATTACCACGCAAAGAATATGAACGAATTTTTATGTGTCAAACCGCAAAAGAAATTTGGGATTCTTTATTAATCACTCACCAAGGTAATAGTCAAGTCAAAGACAACAAAATAGATCTTCTTGTTCAACAATATGAACAATTTACAATTCCTGAAGAGGAATCTATTGATAATGCATTTGCTAAATTTAACACTATCATCACAAGTTTAAAAGCACTTGATGAGACTTTTTCTAGCAAAAATTGTGTAAGGAAATTTCTTAGGGCATTACATCCAAAATGGCGCGCGAAGGTCACGGCTATTGAAGAATCGAAGAACTTGATGACGTTATCGCTTGATGAACTTATCGGCAACTTGAAGGTCCATGAAGAAATTATAAAGAGAGACTCGGAAACGGTCAAGAGTAAGAAATATCAAATCAAGTCTCTTGCGCTAAAAGCCAAAAAGGAAATTAGTGATGATGATGATTCAAGTGACGATAGTGAAGACGAAGAATATGCAATGGCCGTAAGAGAGTTCAAGAAATTTCTCAAGAGACGAGGAAGATTCACAAGACAACCACGAGATGAAAGAAGATCGCTTCAAAGAAATAGGAATGATAACTACGGGAAAAGAAAGTGCTTTAGATGTGGAAGCCCAAACCATCTCATTGGCGAATGTCCAAAGCCACCGGGTTATGATTACCAAAGCGCCTTTGTTAGTGGAGCATGGAGTGATAGCGACAAAGACGAAGCGGACAAAGCAAACGACGAAAAATGTCTTATGGCAAAGACATCAAATGAGGTAATTTCCGAAACCGAATACTTTAGTGACAAAAATCAATCATTAGACGAAAATGACCTAGATAATGAATATAATAGGTTATGCAAATTAGGTCAAAAAGTCATGGCGAAAAATAAATCACTAAAACATATTAATAATCGATTAGAAAATGAAGTACTCGAATTAAAAATTAAACTACAACATTTAGAAAAAGGAAAAGAAGTTTTTATAGAATGTAAAACATGTCTAGAGGTCAAAAATGAAAACGAAAAACTTAAAGATGAAATTTCCAAACTTGACAAGTTTAAAAATAGTAGTAACTCACTTAAGAAAATAATAAGTGTTCAAGGAACTTCGGGAGATAAAACCGGTCTAGGATTCAACTTAAATAATGTTTCAACTAGTGAAAATAAAAATGCAAAGTTTGAATGTCAATCTAGTAAACAAAAATCATTAGAGTCAAAACCTAAGTATATACTTATAAAAGATAGAAAAATACCTATTGCGAGTGATGAGGAAGTAAAAAGTTTTTATAAACCATCATTAAAAGCCAAAACTGGATTTTCTAAACCGAAATTAAGATCTAAAACTCCACCTCCAAATAGACCAAGTAATCCTCATCCTCGGTCTAAAACCCCTCAACCTAGAAGAAATCAAGGTAGACAAAAATTTCCTAATAATAATAATAACCCAATGTGGAACTATTCAAATCTACCAAGTTTCAATCCTTGGGGAATACTTCCACCATATATGCATCCTAGTCAATTGCAAACCATGTTTGGTTCAAACAACTTTGGACCAATTAGACAATGGGGACCAAGTGGCTAAATTGTCAACTCATCGGGAAATTCGGAATCTCATCAATGATTGGCTTCTATTAGTCAATATATTATTTTGAAGTGCTTGAAGAATAGTTGTTGAAGACCAAAAGGTACGCCTCTCTTTCATGCTCATTGGTATAATATATGCTTAGATTAATGACTAGTTATTTCATGCCTATTTAGCTCATAATGCATAGTCATATATATACACATAATAGCTTATATGAATCTACTTATAACCTAGAATCACTTGTTCTTTTCCCTTTGGCCCTCTTAAGCTATAACGTTTAAAATGGAAATCTTCTATGTCCACTATTAGAAAACTCATGGTGATGAAGTGAAATGAGTTAAGTGGATTAATCATTAACATAGAAGTAAGATTAGATTTCTCGCGTTAGAAAACTATGGATGAAACAAGCTCTCGTATACTATGGCATCAAATTAGATAAGTGTGCGACAACAAAGGAGCTATAGATGTTAGGTTATACCCTATTCAACACTCTCGCATCAAACATATAGAATTTCTTCATCACTTCCTTATGACCATAGGATATGTAGAAAAGGGTAGCATGTGACAATAGTCTTAACCAATTCCCTTGAGCATGAGATCTTTAACAACCATTTTTTTAAAATCTAGGATTAATGGTATTTGTTGTCAAAAATCTAGTATCTTTAAAAATATACAGAAACTTCACATTTTGGAAAAATGATTTTTTAGATGATTATTTCACTTTTCTATTAACACGTTTTACTATCTCATTTTTCTTCTTAATCTATGTCCATAATTCTGTTTCGATCAAAGTCAAAGATTGGGAATTCTTTTTCTTACCCATTCTTCATAAACACATTTTGAAATAAAACTCAATCTATTTTATTCAAATAACTTTAACATCTACATAAAAACCCACTTTCAAACATTGTTGAATAATGCTAAAAACATTTTTTTTAAATCATGCATGGTGATCTCATATTTGTCATCTATATTTATGTACATGACATTTATAAGTGAACTAAGTCAAATCAAGCGGACCATGGTTTGTCTATTAAGATTTTGTTTGTAACAAGTCTAGAAGTCCATGCTATCTTAAGTTCCCATTTATTGCACATAGGCACACACTAGGTGATGCGTGGTTTTGTAACCTTACAACAGGTTTTACCTCTCGAGGGATCTCAAGAGGCTTACAACCCCACCAGGCAGTGTACCTGACCGATGTAGTATAGTGTAGTGGTAAGTACGGGGGATTGATCGTTCTCCACAGGGAATAGTGTTCGTTAGGTGTGAAAGGCTACTCTAATTAGGTCTAAGGGTTGAGGAAGATTCTTTTTATGTTTTTATAATTTTTATGAAAGCAAGTAAAATCTCGGTTTTGAAGGAGTGGGCGGAATTAGTTGCTAGTCAACTAACCCAAATTACTACAAATGCAATAAAATAAAATAACAAAAATGAAAATGTGGTGAGAAACTTATGTGTAGAGAAATGTGTTTACTTAGATTTCCTTACTCCCTAACTATCTTTTACCGGTTAATTAGTGTGTATTAGTTGCGTGGATGACGGGTGTATTCCTTAATACCATTCGTGGGGTGGCGTACTTACTTCCCCAAACTCTACAAACTCCTACTTCACTCCTATGTCGAGCCGGCTAGGAAGCTCCTAACATGGGATCACTAGAATTCGCTTGTGCATTAAATACAACCATAAAAACCTTTAGTACGCGTTTGGTTCATGTTTCTTAAGACGTTCAAGCAAGTTACCGAATAGGAAGTTAGCCAGTTTTCTTAAGCCTAACATAGATAAACAATCATCCAATACAACTAACAACACACTAACAACCAATAATCAATAGCTAGGTTTCATTAGATCTAAGCAAACACAAGATAAAATTAGCCTAACATGTTAAACAAAAGACAAGCATAAGATAGAATCAAACAACACATAGACATATTGAATGATTAATTGATTACTTATCTTTCAATGAAACATGGAAGATCTCAAGGCTAAAAGCCCTGAAAAAGTAGCTAAAATCGTCTTAGGGTTTTATCCCAAAATTCCACACACTAAGCTCTCCCTTAATGACAAAAAATTAGAAAACTATATATAGATTTTTGGATCTGACGGCGTCACCTTATGCATTGTGACGCCGTTACCTCGCCGCTTTTAGGGTTCCCGGGTGACCTTCTTGACGCCGTCCCTCTTTAGCTCTTCAAAAATCCATTCTGGCCTATCAAGTCTTGACGCCGTCGAACATTGAACGTGACGCCGTCCCCTTATGATTTAAGCCGTGACGCCCTTGATTTAGTTAAAGCGTGACGCCGTCAGAATTCTCATGCTAACTCACTGGCCCGTCATGAGTAAATTTCACATCCCACTTTTCTTGCCAAGGCATGACGCCGTCAAGAGATGATTCTGACGCCGTCAAAGGTAAATTTCAGCCGATTTTGAGACTTTGTCGTATTCTTCACTTTAATGCTCCAAAAACGTCCAAAATGCCTCCTTTTCCAGATTTCTCCTCAAAAGTACCTAAAATGACAAAAGGAACGATTTAGGGCAATATTTGATCAAATAAATACGATTTCGGGCTTAAATGACCCCTTAAAAGCGGTACACTTTTCGCCTCATCACTAGGATCCCTCAAATAGTTTATTAACCTTCCCACTTACATATAATTAAGAAAATACTTGGTGTAGTTTATTGTTTCCTAGTCCATATATATTACTTGCTTGATGAGTATGTTTACATGCTAGATGAAATTACTTGTTTGCTTAATCTCTTTAATTAACATGTTTTGCATAAATATCTATTACATGCTTAATTGCCTCAAAGAGTTGGACTTGCTTGAAACTAAACCCAAAAACACAACCCTTTCTACAAATTTTCTGCCAAAAACCCATTTCCAGTAATCTGGAACCAACAGATGGGCAGGCCCCCTTAAATCATAAGGCGGCCCCCTTAATATTTAAGGGGACCGGCCATCTGATGGTCGAAGGTGCTGTTCCCTTTTTTATTTTTAGCCCATTTCATCCTACACTTCCCAAAATTCACAAACATATTTTATTCCAATCCATCCAACAAATTCTATCCATTCCTTAATCCCATCAATCCTACACTATAAACACTCCCATTCCTCATAATCTTCCATCATCTCATCATGCCATCTCCCATCAAACCAAAGCCAAAAACCTCAAGGTTAGCAAGGATGACCGAAAAACCTGTTTGGAGAAGAAAACCTAAACCCCGAAACAAGTCCATCTCAACAAATGATGTGGCTAAACAAACAACACCTCCACCCACATTTGTTCCCAACTATACTCCCAATCCTCAAGCTCATTCCAATGAACCCTTTCACAAACCTCATCATAATAACCAACCATCCATCTTTACTCCCAAAAATACACCTTCATCTCACCCATATGATTCACATGAAGAGCATGATCAATCCCAAAACAATAATCCCAATCTCATTCACAACACCTCACATCTTATTCAACCTACCAATGCACCATCCAAAACACTCACCACTCTTGGAATATCCTCTTCTTCCATATCTCCATCCTCATCCACTCATGATTACCCAAGCTCACAAATGTCTCCACCACCAAGAGTATCACCACCACCTCCTACCAACTCACATGTTACTCCTATGTTGCATGTCCAAACATCCATCCCAAATAACAACCACACTCCACCATTATAACCTTCTTCCAAACACTTGAAGTTCATTGAAGAACTTAAAGAAGCCCATGAGCTTTGTGCTCTTCTTTCCTTACACCTTGCTCAACGCAAGATTGGATCAACTCCCTTCTAGCCCTCCTTCATCACAAAACAACCTCAACCTCCACCTTCGTTCCAAACTACACATCTCAACCTCAAACTAATCTCAATGAAACCTTTCAAAACCCTCATCATATTGGTCAAACATCCAACTTTACTTCCAACTACACACCCCAATTTCATCCACTTCCACCAAATGACCAAATCCACAGTCCCACGGAAAAGGAAAAGTTCCGTGAAGAGATAAACCAAATCCATGACCTCCTTGCTATGCACCTTGCACAACGCAACGAGGGCCAACCTCCACCCTCCATCCTCACCCTACTCAAATTGCTTACCTCACCCCCACAACTTGAATCAAGTTGATAATCATGTCAACTATTGTCCTTGTTGTGTCCTTCTCCAAAAAAAATAAATCATTGCCTTAAATAAACATTTCACTTGGATTGAGTATCCTCTTACTAGATCTCATCCAACACCTTCACTAGCACAACACTCTAACCCTCAATCAACCGATTCCGCTCCAAACTCCTCACCTCCAAACTCTCCACTTCCAAAAAATATACCTCTATTAATCAAACATTTTTACCCTCACTCAACCACCTCCATTCCAAACACTCCACCATCAACCATCCAAACAAAATAATTCAAATAAAATAATTCAAGCTTTTGTGTTGCAAGCAAGTCCAATGGCTCTCTTTGGCAAATTAGGACCTTTTTTACTTGTTGTATGTTTTAAACATAATGAATGTCCTGCTATGTGTTCTTAATATTTGTTTGCCATGATTGTTGTTTTTATATTTCATATTTTGCTGTGTATGCTTGTGCTTCTAATATTTTTCTTGCAAGTATTCCATATCTCGATTTCTTGATGCCCTCAAACGAGGGGGAGCACACATCAAGGGGGAGTTCTCGTTCCGACAAATTCCGTATCTAAAACTTGTCGGCATAACCTTTTTGATTCTACAAAAAGGGGGAGAAGTGAATATAAACTCACTAAATACTTGTCCAAAAATAATTTTATGGATTTAATGAGTTTAAGTTTTGTAATCATCAAAAAGGGGGAGATTGTTGATATAAATAATGCCTAAAAACATTATTAATACTTCTTGATATCTCTATGTTTTGATAATCACAAAATGTAAACTCATTAAACATAAACCTATTAAATAAACAAGTATTTAGTTGTAAATATTCATTTCAACAACTTAATCACTTAAGGTATGAATAAACAAATGCCTAATGCATTATATGATCAAAGGAACATTTTCTTAATCACTTGATTTTTTATAAAATGACACAAACATTTTATATCTTTTAGAAAATCATTTTTGGTATTAAATAAAAATGTTTAATCCATTATAAATTTATGAATTCAAATTTTCAACCAAAAATGGCAAAAATGTTCCAGAAAAACCTTCCCCACAAAAAGACAAAGCTGGGCACGGTTATAAGGGGCGGCCCCCTTAATTATTAAGGGGACCGGCCCCCTATTTAAGGGGACCGCCCCCGCTCCTCTAGCCCCCAGTTTTTGCCTATAAATACTGGTTCATTTCTGGACTTTTTCCTCACCTTTTGCACCCCAAACCTTCTGTTCTAAATCTCTTCTTATCTTTCTAACCTTTCTAAATCCTTTGATCATATATTCTTAAGCATTGGTTTCTAAGTGATCCAAGCTTCTACCATTCAAGTGCAAAAGAAGAATACTCCTTCAACAACTAGAGAAGAAGTATTGCAACTTAGTATCATCTTGCTACCTAAGTTGTTTGTGTAATCATTCATTCATTTGTGTATAAATTGTGTATATTTGTTAGATAGGTGTGAGCATAATTGTTTAGGCTAGATTAGTGTGTAAGTAGTGAAGTTGTGAAGAAGTTAAGGTGTGTAAGTAGTGACGGTGTGAAGAAGTAGAAGAGTATATAAGTAGTGCTAGGTCGTGAACTAGTTGTGAAGCCGTCGTGAAGAAGTCGTGAAGAAGCTGTGAAGAAGTTGTGAAGCCGTTGTGAAGAAGTTGTGAATAAGTTGTGAAGAAGTTGTGTAGAAGTTGTGAGATTGGTTCTAGCTACGATTAGAACTCGACATTTAGCTTTGTGTCGTTAAACCGGTGTAAGCGAAAGTTGTGTAAGGTTTCTCCGCCATAAGGGAGCTTGTTGACATAGTGAAGAAAACTCTCGAGTTAGGTGCTCGAGGAGTGGAGTAGGGCAAGGAAGGTGTCCTTGTAGCCGAACCACTATAAATCCTTTGTCTCGCGGTTCGATCTTTCCATCTCTATCTTTCATTTCATTTCATTACTTTACTTGCATTGTTTATTTAGATTTACTTATATTTGTTCATATTGTTCAAGAGTTGAGTTCACATAAATTCGAATCTAAGTTTTTAAAAGTAAACAAAGTTTTCATAATAAAATTTAAAAGACGTAAAACTATTCAACCCCCCTTCTAGTTTTCCACAGTGTCGTTTCGTGTCGTGTCGGACCTGTTATGCCAGCTCTAAGGGTAGTCAGAGACCTGATGGGTGTACACTCCGTACCTCCTGACCCATTAGCAGGTGTGAACTGATCCCTCAAGTGCACTAAATTTTCCAACATTTTTAGGTATTTGTTTTATCCTTAAGTTTAAGTTCATTCTATAAAATTAGACATGGGACAATTCTGACTTATTTGTTCAAGTTAATTAGGATGAACAACTACTAATGTTGCTACCATCAAATATCATATGAGTGGATCCTGTCAAGTATAACAAGTACTGATTCCTCTACTTGTTAATGTCATGTTTCGATTCCACAAGGTATCTCATAAATCGAGTCTTTTGTAGCTTCTAATTAGATCCTTCGAGTCAGTCTGGATTAGCTACTGTTTATGCTGGTATGCAATGTAAATGAGTCAAATAAAAGTTTTGACAAGTTTTTACATGAATTAAAAGTTTTTTATTTTGTTTGGTGTGTAGTTTAACTCGATAGGTCATTGAACAATTTTCCAAAACATGTTGTATGTAAGTTTAGTTTTACAAATTTTAATGCATTAGTTATGATTGTAACACTGTTACAAATAACTTAGATGCAAAAAGGTAGTTCAGTATTGTGGTATTGCCTCCCTTATGTCCACAATACCTGTGGTTGGTTTCTCATAGCCTAGAAGATGGAGAAGACTGTAATGGAGGTCGAATGTACTATATAACCATACACGACCCATTGATACATTATAAGTGTCGAATTCCTGAGCTACTCGAGAACTGTATACGAAGGAGTTTTCATGTCTGGGTGGTTCTCTCCAACAATGTGGTGTGGTCTCTTTGGAATCCAGTGACTTCTAAGATTATATGTCTCCCTCCCTTGATTCTGAAATATGGAGATTCTACATCTATCAAAGATTGTTGTTTGTCATCACCTCCTGATGATCCCAAATCAATTCTCTTAAGTTGACCAGAAAAGATAATCCTACATTTGTATTTGTCAGCTAGACCATAAAATATAGGACGAAATGTCATACGCTGAAGAGCTCAAGCGATTAACGCATGATGGTGATTTAGTACATAGCCTTACCTTCTGCAATGCTAAAATATATGCCTTGAACACCGATGGTACTTATGGTGACTTTTTCATAGAGGTTGACATTGTGGTTAAGCTAAAGAAGTTATGATAAGACTATATGTATATGCATTATAACCTTTTTCCAACAATCAATATGTGGACAAAGTTTGTTTTCTGAAAGGACATTTTACATGAGTTATTTTGCATTACAATATATTTTGATAAGATGACAAAGAAAACAATTGCTGAGGTGACGTTATGTTAATTGGATACGACGTAGTATAAAATTAGAAGAACTGAAAAGCCTCAAAGATTGGGATATAACTGGTATAAATTCAGATGAATAGGAAGATGAACAACCAGATGACTATGGCAGGAGTTCTGATATGTGGGAAAAACTTGAAGAACTCAAAGAGGACATGTTTTTTGTGGATCTTGCTCATGATTGCTCAATGTTTTATAGGCCTGCAATTGACTCAGAGTTAGGGGTTTATATACACATTTGTAGTGAAGCAGAAAAAAAATACTAAACTTGTACCATGTCAAAGATAAAACCATCTCCATATCTTCAATGCCTTAACTAGTCCTGCCACCAAGCCAAATGTCAGTGCGGGAATGTTGCAGGTATTGTTGTATATTGAATCATCTGTTTAGTTTATCACATGTGTTATATTGTAGCATTGAAATTGTTTTACAAAAAAAAAAAAACAAAAAAAAAAAAAAAAAAAAAAAAAAAAAAAAAAAAAAAAACAATTTGTGTATAGGTTACAAGGTGATCATGGAAAAGCTAAGTATACAATTGATCCTAAACAAGAAGAGGATGTGATAGTTGTAAGATCAGTTACAGATGATGAGGTTGAATTTAACAAGTCATACCTGCTCAATCTTCTTTTTCATATGTTGGAGATTTTTATGAAGGATTGTGTTGGTGTTGAAAAGATAAAGATTCGTCTTGCATGCAAACGGTGTCATGTAGCAGCACCTTTAATAAACTGGAGGGATAATCAACGCTAAGGAGAATGGAGACCTATTCATTAGTTTCACCATGGCGAATGGTGGTAGATAAAGTAAGAAGCATTATCACTTTTAAAAATCCGTTGTTCGGGGAAAAGTACTTTATCAAAATGTTTGAGGTATCGGTCTATGATGACACAATATGTTGTTCCAAGTTTAGTTGGTTGTTGTTCTATAGTTTCGCATGGTCACTAGTGTTCTATAACCCCTTCACAAATGGTGTCATTAAACTTCCATATATACACTATCTATTTGGATTTACAAGAATCGGTGTTTACATCCACTTTGTAACTCGGAACTATTCTTGACGTAAACTAGATGTGAACTTTGCTGGTGCTTATGGTCCATATCCTTATCCATTTCCTATTGGTTGTCCAACATTTTATGGTCAGGATCTCTATACCTTCTATACAGAGGGAGAACTTCATGTTTTAAAAAATATTGCTAAAGAAGGTTACTCTTGGGAGAAACGTATAACCCGAGCCCCAACAAGTTTGTACACATCTCCATCACAACACTTCCTTACTAAATGTGATGAGTGTCTTTTACTAATTGTTTGTATATTGTGAGATTGTTAGTTGTCGTTCCAAAAAAATAATTCTACAAAAGAATGGGAGAAATCGATGGTTTAGGGAGACACGTGATTTATGTATCTATTACAACATGTCTCTGCATTGAAGCTAAAACACCACAAATGGAAAACAAGATATACTTTCCACATTTGAATTCCGACAATGGCATGGTAGTATTCTACTCACTTGAAACACGCACGTAATGCACATTTAATGATAAAAATATCAAAGAAAACTTCTGCAGGACTAGTCATCAGCTCCACCCTCATGCTTGGATTGAACCAAGTTGGTCCTAGCTCATTACCAAGTTGGTTTTGCATCTTTTAATTTGTTCAGTTTTCAAACTTTAATCTTCTTAAGTAAACATTAATAAGTTTTGCTTATTAATTCTTTCTGTAAAACATCATATACAAGACTTTGGCTTTTGCTTATACAAAGATACTTTTTACCGCGGGTTGAATGGGTCAAAAGTTGTCCATTTTTGAAGCATAAGACACTTTTCTACCCTTTTTAACCTTTGATCTCTGTTTTGTTACGCAATCAACCCGGAAAAAAATGGATAATTATATTGATTCAATGACGTTTAGTTGGCGCAGACCACTTGTGTGACCAGCTAATTGGAGGGTTATTTCGGGTAAAAAAGGGTCTTGATTTTTCGCCTCAACTTTCATAGCATCTTTGTCTAGGTTCTAGAACATGTCCCAAGTCGATCCGTGTTTGTTCAAGAGGTCAAAGTACAAATACTTAACTAATGCACACATGCTGTCAAACGTCAGCCCAGTTTCAGACTGTGTTTCATGAATTTAGTGAAGATAGTTTGAGTAGAAAAACTTAGGACAATTTTCGACTAGTTAATCTAATCATATCTTTTTAGTGCTCCAATTTAACATTAGCATCACATATCTAACGGTGTTTTCTACTATCACTAATACAGTCGAGCGTACTAATGGATATATCGGGTTTAAGCACATAGTCTATGTCTTGAAAATAGGCTATCTTGTTCAAGTTATTGTGTTTTGTAAAGATGGATGGATTCCTTAGCATTTTCAAATGATACACATTACCCCTATTATACTTTTGCATTAGATATTGGTCACAACTAGATGCGGTAAAATTGATTAGAGGAGACATGTATATATATGTTTTCTCACCATTTTATAACGCTCTAAATGAGAGTGTATCAGACGATACCTTTCTAAGAAAAGCGTGTTAGAGTATTACTGTATCACTATCACATAGTGCAACAATGTTTACACCAAAGTTATACTAACTAAAAAGATTTTTTAAAAGGGGTGTTTCTCTAAATGTATTATGTGTGCTTAGGCTTATTTTCTTTTTTGGTTCGAAAGGTGAATTATATGAATAACACAAATGTTACTTACATCAATGAGACAAGAGTTATGGACACTCCCAAACTCTAAAATACTAAACCAATCTGATACAATACAACAGAAACAAGACTAACTCAGACAACACTAGATTGTTATCTCAGCCATTATTCAATACTACATCAGAGAACATATCATACTCAGAAGACTGCAGGCAAACCATCACCAGTTTGCAGGCTTTACTGCAACTTCGATTCATCAATATTTTGCACCATACCATCTGATTACATTTCCCCTACATCTTCCTACCAAAACCACTCAACCAGCACCCACAGTAGTCAAAGTAGAGAAGATGAGAGGCATCATCAGGAACCCATAAACCCTCCAAGTCAAGGGCTATACCAATTGTGCTACATTTCCATCTCTAAAATGGCTTCACACAATTTGGAACACACTCCTTGAGGGAGGACCAACCATTACCTCTTGTGGGAATGTAAACAATGGACCATGAAGTTTCATCTTTCACAACTCTCAATTCCATTCTGCTTACACTCCCCTCCTAGGGCAATTTACCATTCACAATGGTTAACCCTAATTTGTGGTACATCTAGACTGAATTAGACCCCTCACTGTCCCAAACATACCTTAATTGATTTCCTCCCTAAGCCAAATCAATCAAGAATATGGGGGATAAGTGAGTGCAGTCACACCAGTTAAGACTCCAAGGTGTAAGGTATTAACCCATTGTAATGACCTGCATATTATATCAATGGAACAATAATCTTATACTTCTACCAAACACCCCATATGTAATAACAGCACCAACAATTATACTGTCCCACTATCGCAGATATCCATACTAATGTGTCAATAATGTTGAACTCTTGAAACAGCCTCAGATCTCTTGACTTTTAAGCTAGACAATCTCATTCTCATGATTTCTTATAATTTTTCAAATAAAACATCAACACTTCTACTTTCTTCTTTAAACAATCTATAATTCCTTTCTTGCTGTTGGGAACGCTTGAAGTGACGATCATTGTCGTGTCAATGTGTCTTGTAATATGGTCATGTAATAGCTCGTTAGAATCGTAAAAATATAGTCTACGCATTAGTAGAAGTGTGTCATCTAGTTTAGTCTTAGTATTTACATTAATGTTGAAATGGTAAGATAGGTAAACACGGCACACTCCCTTACTCCTATCTTATGTAAGACTATATATATTTGTAACCTCTCATTTGAGAGGGTGTTGGTTGTTAATGTTATAGAGAAATTCTATCTAGTTACTTTCTCTCTCTAGATTACAAACTTTCTCTGTCTAAACCTTATATGTGTCGCAATTGGAGAGAAATGCGTGGCATGTTTTAGATTACTTCATTCACACCTTAAGGTCCTCTCAAAAAAAGACTTAGCAGGAACTTGTACCGGAAATGGATTCAAACGGACATTTCCATCATTCTTTGGAGAAGATGTTGAGATGTTCACAAAAATGATGTTCCTGAACGTGGATCAACTGGAGAAGCAACTTCAAAAAGAAGAATTTCATGAAAATGGATCCACGGTCACCTTTAGAGTGCTCAAGGAACAATTTCAGCAGTTCATCGATTCCTGGTTATCTTCGGATTATGACAGTATAATGGCACGCAAGTATTTTTTAGAATACACTCGAATCGAGGTTCAAACTTTCAAAGACATATTGATCCAACATATGGATTCGATAAAGAAGACAATTGCTGAAAGAGTACGTCACAGAAGAGAGTATGACAAAAGGATGAATGAAAGGAAGTTGCAGACTCAAGAGGGACAGGCTAATAAGGTTAAAGCATTGAATGCTAGTTTGGTTGTCATGAAAAGCAGGGATGACCTCACACAAGACGTCATGCTTGAACTTCGACAGAATCAAAACAACAAGAGGAAAAAAGCATATCAGGGGATGATACGGATGCTAAAAGTGCATATATCAGACCCATTTATGACACAGAGCCTATGGCTGAGGTACCCAATTATAACACTTTTTGTGTCAATGATGTGATTTCTTTATCTACTGAAATACAGTATCCTGAGCAACCTGAATTCACTAATGAAGGAGATGTTGACCAGAATGTTGAACAATTTCATGATAAATGTCCTTCACTTGTTTCATTAATTGAAAACAAAACAATTGAACTTTCAAATCAAACTCTCGAGTCTGAAAATCTTTGCCTCAAAAAGAAAATTAATGAGCTTTCAAAAGAAGCAGCTGATGTCAAAGACACATTATCAAAAAGTAATGCTCAGTTTGAGAAAGATTTTTCAAAACTTGAAGCACAAAGTACTTATTTCCAAATCAAACTGCAGGAAATGAATGAGAAAAAGTCTCCTGAAAACTCTTTGACATCGGTGATTAAAGGAAAAGAAAGGGTTTTTGAGGAAAACTGTGATAATGCCAAAATCAAGTTTGATTTTGAAAAACTTGAAACAAAAAATATTGAGTTGGAACATACTGTGGCATCATTACAAAATGAAAATGAGCATTTGAAACAGATTTACAAAAACCTGTTTGATTCAATCAAACGTTCACGGGCTCAAACACAAATTTCAAACAAGTTTGAGTCTCAAATCACAAAAGTTTCCTTTCCAAATCCTCTGTTCGATCATAATACTTCAAATCTTGAAAAGGAAACGGGGGAGAAAATGTATCTTTTTGAAACAGAAAATCGTGTGCTTCAAACAAAAATGGTTGAGCTTGAAACACTTTTAGCTCAACAAACAAACGATTTTGAGGATGTCAAAACTGAATTTTCAACAAAGCGGCCAAGTTCGAAAGTTATTTTGAAAAACTTGAAAAAGAAAATATTGGGTTCGAACGAAAATTGGCTCGCAAGATTGATGATTCTAAAGCCGAAAAAGATCAACTTTTGAAACAAATTGCCTCTTTAGAATCAAAATTGGCATCCCAAGATCATCTTTCTCTTAAAAAAGAATACAATGATTTGAGAATTTCCTATAATGCTTTAAAAGTGAAGTTTGATTCTCTTAACTGATCAAAGGGAAAAGCTCAAGTTTTGAATGATACAATTCCTAAAGTGAGTGTTTCAGAGAAGGTTTACACCGGTGAATCTTCAAAATCATTTTCGAAAAAGGTTTCCCAATTTACTACCTATTCTTTGCAAAAAAGAAGGAAGTTTTCAAAGAGATCTAGTTTTTCCGAAACATTTACTCCTCAAAAAGTTTCAATGTCTAATGCTTCAAATTTTTCTAAACCAAAAGGAAGTGTTTCGGAGAAGGTTTACACGGGTGAATCTTCAAAATCATTTTCGAAAAAGGTTTCTCAGTTTACAACCTATTCATTGAAAAAAGGGAGGAAGTTTTCAAAGAAGCCTAGTTTTTCCGAAACATTAACTCCTCAAAAGGTTTTCAAACTCCACACTCTCGTTTTACACCGGTTAAACAAGTGTGGAGACCAAATCAAAGTTATTCAAAACCCCCAAATGCTTCAAGTAAAATGATACATGCTTTTCAAACTCCACACTCTCGTTTTACACCGGTAAAGCAAGTGTGGAGACCAAAGCAAATTCGTTCAAAACCTTTCAAATATTCAATAACAGAATTACTTTCGCTGCAACATCAGAATGACTCTGCTTTGAACATTCCAAATACCGGAAGGTTTCCATTTATCACAGAAACATATCTTCAAAGAGAACCCATGAGGTTCAACTCCAAATGGAAATCTTCTTCTTCAGATTTTAAAACTCCAAGAGAGACACCGGGTTTCTCAAACAATTTTCAACGGAAAAAGAGTTTTAAATCTCAATTGAATCCACGAGTGTTATTTCAAAATGAAACACCGGTTTTCAGTCCTCGTTGGAATTCAACATCTTTAAATCAGATTGACACAACTTACAAATGAATTTCAAAATTTGGTAAACTCGTTGGCGTTGTGCTTAAATGGATTCCAAAGGTTGTTGTCTAATCTAAACATAATGACTTCTTAGTACTTTAGCTAAGGACTCGGACTTCAACTTGACGACTTGTACACACATTACAGTGTACAACTCGGGTTTCAAAGAAAGGAAAGTGCCTTGCTAAACCATTCTTTAAAACCAAGCGTGCACTTATCCTAAAAACAAAAAGCAAATTATTCTCTGGCTTGAGCTATTTTCGAAAAACTTCCAAAATCTTTAAGCTCAAGTCAACGGTTGTTGATCAAATGTTAGATAACACCGCGATTTTTCAAAGAAAGGACCATGTTGTACATTTTGGTGCGACAATCCTAACAGAAAAGAAGTTCTTACGCAAAGTTTATCAAAAACTTCTTAATCTTGAGCAAAATTTATTCAAAAATTTCAAAAGGTTTTTCAAAACTTTTCAAAATTTTGCTCAAGATTTTCAAATCTTTACTCCCAAATTCGCTCCAAAGTTTAAAAATGTCAAAACTTATGCTAGTTTTGAGGGGGAGTATTTCAGAGTATAACGTTTTAGTTACCTTGAAGCAAAATTTATTCAAAAAATTTCAAATTAATTTCTAAATCTTTCATAATTTTGCTTCAAGAAGACTCCTTCCCTCAAACTTAAAAAAAAAAAAAAAAAAAAAAAAAACTTTAAAAAAAAAAAAAAAATTCTCAAAACAAATGTGAGTTTTGAGGGGGAGTATTTCCAAAACAAAAATGTTCCGTCAAAATCATGCTTAATGGCTTGTGAACATACAACAGTGCACAACCCGTTCTTTGTAAAGAAAGGACCCTGAGGTACGCTTCAGTGCCTCAATCCTAATATAAGGAGCGAAGGCTTCTTACTTTTGAGTAGAATCAATCAATATTTTGATAAGTTTTTCAAAATTTTGCTCAAAAGAACAAGTATTCCCTCTCGTGTTTAAAACCTCAAAAAGTTATTTCACTTGTTGAGGGGGAGTACTTGAAATCATCTTTGTTCAAAACGTAAAGTTCTTCTTGGATTCTTCCTACTAACCTCAAAAAGCATATTTTAATCAAAATGTTTTCCAAAAATAACATCAATATGCTATTTTTGAGGGGGAGAAAGAAAAATGTGATTAAAATATGTGTGTGAAGTATGGAATCTCGCATGAGCTCGACTCAGATATTACCAATGAATTGACAAAACTCAACTGTCATTAACCGAAAGGACTTGTCCTGGACGGGTAATAATTTCAAGCTGGTCTAACCAGTGATGTAAGCGTGTCTCGAATATGACTTGTCTGAGTAGAGTGTACAGTTTTGAGAGATTTTCTTTGAATATGACCAGGATGGGTAATAATTTCAAGCTGGTCTAACCAGTGATGTAAGCGTGTCTCGAATCGGTCATGTTCACTGAAAATCAATCAATTCAAAAAAGTGCGAACTCCACCTGACATGTGCTAATTTATCTTAAAAACTTATGAGCACATGTGAAGGGGGAGTATTTCAGAAAAAGCAAAACTCTCAGGGCGTTAACAAAATATGTTTTATAATCATAAACACTTTGAGAGATTTTTCAAATGAATGGTTTATGGCAACATAGGATAGTCATGGAGTTATAAGGTGACTAAGGTTAGGAAATACGTCCTATGATCCGCCAGAACCGGAGGGATTACCCATGGACAATACCAATAGTTTAGTACTAGAAGTCCTTAGGTATGATTGAAAAAAAGGAGTAAAAAAATGAAAGTAGAAAGAAGGGGTTGAAGAATTAAAAAGAAAAGTAAATGAAAGGGTGAAAAGAAATAGCCATCCAAATGTTCAACCTTAGGGCAGAAACCGGGTTCAATTCATATGCTACTGGATGTTACTACGGTGACACCGGTATTGAAGACAAGCCATCATGGACTCAGTGATGCACTGCACTAAACCTTCTAACCACTCAAGTATTTCTCAAAAGATGCTTGTTTCATTTCTCACGGAGAACCTTACCTAATCTATTGACCTTTCACTCCGAAATGTGTTGATATTGAAAAGGAGGCAATCTGCTCCATGCCTCCGATGACTTAAAATAAAAGCACACTAAATCGAGTCTAGATCCGCGAGATGCATCAAAAGATCTATTAGCAACACTCAATATTTATACACTGGTTGTTCAACATTAAGGACACCAGCTGTAAATAACAAGAGTCCTACGCAGATCTTACCAATATGGCAAGAACATTCATGAGGGTACTCACAATTGTGATTCTCAATGATTGAGTGGAAATTCCTGCCAGGGTCAACATCAAACAACCCTGACAGCAGGTCACTTCGGTAATCCCTTGTGGGTTACGCTTGGTGTTCGCGGTGGTCTCAAAAGGTCTACAGTCGTGGAGTGATACTTCGGTATACTTTAGCGGCTCACCTGAATCGTTGATGCACTTCGGTGTATCTGTGTAAGCCCTCTTGGCGGCATCCGGTTCAGGAACGGCCTTGGCAAGGATTAGAGAAAGTTTTCACACTATGCTGTTAACGATCTCGAAGTCCGAACCTGTAAGTGTCGGATGCTTTATTGCTAACTGTTTTCATGCAGGTACTTATGGAGACCGGGAGTTCCACTACCACCATTATCATCAACTACATTCCATCTCCACATGCTCATACCTACATCAGAAAGTAATTCAAAGTTCAAAGACAATTCTTATCAAAGATTGAAGCAAACGTTCAAAAATCAAAGATCAAAGCTAAAGAATGAGAATCACTTGAAGTATAAAGATCAAAGTCAAAAGAAGTATGAGCATGGTGGAAAAGACGTAAAGACACTGGAATTAAAGACGTTGATGAAAGGCAGACCACAACATTATCATATCACACATAACAAGAACAAAGAACAAAGATTACAAAGCATGATTGGAATAAAGAATCTAGCAAATTTATTACACAAAGACTCAAAGTTCAAGACAACAAGCATCAAAGTAGTTAAATGATTACCCATTTCTATTGATGGACCCATAACTCACAGGTCACAGAAGAGATCTCAATGATCACCCCCTTAGGGGGAGATTGTTGGAAACGCAAAAGTGATGATCATAAATATAATCAAAGAGAGATCTCAATGATCGTCCTTTAGGGGGAGATTGTTGGGAACACTTGAAGTGACGATCATTGTCGTGTCAATGTGTCTTGTAATATGGCCATGTAATAGCTCGTTAGAATCATAAAAATATAGTCTACGCATTAGTAAAAGTGTGCCGTCTAGTTTACTCTTAGTATTTACGTTAATGTTGAACTGGTAAGATAGGTAAACACGGCACACTTCCTTACTCTTATCTTATGTAAGACTATATATAGTTGTAACCTCTCATTTGAGAAGGTGTTGGTTGTTAATGTAATAGAGAAATTCTCTCTAGTTACTTTCTCTCTCTAGATTACAAACTTTCTCTATCTAAACCTTATATGTGTGTGAAATGATTTATAAGGGAACCCAACACTTGCCATATCAAATATACACTTGCAGCCAATCCCAATCCCTAATGATACTATCTATAGAACTCCCATTGTACATCAAAGCCACACTACTTACTATATTCTTCCATTCAGTTGCATTACAGCCCAGGCCAATTTTCTGTTTCACCATATTCCAAAACTGCCCAGCATAGCTACATTGAAAGAACAGATGGTTATGGGAATCACAGTCACTTTTGCATAAGGAACAAATCATCATATCATAAGACCCCCACTTCTTAATCCTGTCCTAAGTAGTTAACCTTTTTTGAACTGCCAACCATAAGATAAAAGCATGCTTGGGTATATTTTGAGAAAACCAAACAAGCTTGCTCCATGTGACATCCTCCTCTGCACAATGTAAATCTGCATAAGCCTACCTCACAGAAAAGGACCCTTCCCTTCCTACCTTGTTTTTTCCAAACTGTTAAATCCATCTTAGATTCATCAATAGTGCAGCTGGTAACTGTGGCTAATAAGGGTGTTTGGATACCCATTCATGAGGCCATTTTCATTCATTATTAACCACAATGTCTTTCACAACTATATCAGATCTTAGTTTAGCATTGTATACATCTCTATGAGTGATGAAATTTTTCAGGTATCCTAATTGACACAAGTTATCATAAAGGACCTTAGCTTTAAAACCATTGCCCACTTTCATTACAAAGTACTCTTTTATTTCATCTCTCAACTTAAGAATATTCTTCCATCCCCAACTATCATTCACTTCCACATTAACAGCCCATACACTTTTCCCTTTGAGTTTATCTTTATTAATCCACTTTACCCACAATGAATCCTTATCTACCACCACATGCCACAAATGCTTAACAATCATAGCTTTATTCCATATATGCAGATCTTTCAGCCCCAAGCCTCCTTGCTTTTTTGTTCTGCACACATATTTCCATGCCACTTTTGCTTTCCCTATTGTCACCTCATCTTGATTCCAAAGAAATCCTTTTAAGAGCTTATTAATTTCTTTAATCACTGCCTTTGGGAGTAAGAAAACTGAGGCCCAATACACATGAATTAATTCAAGGACTGAAGCAACTAACTGTAGCCTTCCTGCATACGTGAGACATACATCTGTTTTTCCAGTTAAAAATTCTACTTTTGATCTTATCCAAAAGGCTTTTGCAATTATTAACCCCAATCTTTTAGAAGTAAGAGGTACTCCCAAATACTTAATTGGAAGTTTTTCAACTTTAAAAGGGATAGCTTCAAGAATACTTTGTTTTTCACTGTCTTTCATACTCCCAAAAATGATTGTACTCTTATTATAATTTAGAAGCAATCCAGAAACCTCCCCAAATTCTTCAATGGCTGCTTTTAACACTTGCACAGAGTCCATATCCCCATGACAGAACATAAGGAGGTCATTAGCAAAGCACACATGTGTAAGTCTCAGAGTTCTAGGCTTATTTTTAGCTTATGACTAGCTTTTATGATTAAACTCATAGGCTCTTGTATTGTTTGGATTAGCTTATGATGATGAGCTTATAAAAAGAGTCTATAAGCCTAGATAAGCCAAAAAAATAGCTTATCAAATCTCCATATATCAATGCATGAGCCTAAGCTTATAAGTTTACCTAAGCACTAGAACAAGTAAACTTGTAAAACAAGTAAACACAACACCTCTAAATTGATCCAATAAGGGTTTGTAAACTTTTATGAAAACAATCACAAAGTAAAGATTTAAGTCACAAATGATGAAATGAGTGTGTCAAGAGAGATGTAACACCCCGACCCGACAAGGGTAGAGATGTCACAACAATGGTGACATATCAGAAACATACACAAGCATACATCTTCAATAATACAAAGGAATACAAAGGTTACAAGAAATTACAAGGAAATACAAAATTTACAGAGGAATAAATACTAAGTCTGAAAGTATAAATTCTTCAAGTCATCTCTATAACAAAATTACTATAACAATGTAGTCTTCTAAGTCCAATGGTACTCTCCACTCATACCCAACTTCTACTAAAAACCTGCCGCAGGAAAAGAAATGCGGCTGAGCTACGAGAGCTCAGTGAATAGATATAACGGTAACAAAGCAGTAATAAACAATAGTACAGAGTGTCAGAAATATATGTCATGCAGATATAATCAGAATCAAAGGATGAATAAAGGAGTAAGGATAAAGGATAGGGAATAATAAGTAGGTAAAGGTAAAAGGAAATAGTGCAAGGTATAATAATGGTCAAAGGTAAGTAATGTATATGGTAAAGGTGAACAGTAATCCACCACGAGCCCAGAAACAGAGATATAATATATATAACCATGCCATCATCATCAATCAGAGGGGTGTCCTCTCAGTAACCAGATAATATGAGGGGTGTCCTCATGTATCAAATGGAGTAGCTAGCTCCCAGAGGTTGTGAAAGACGTGTATCGCACACACCATCAGTCACCAGAGATATAACAGATAATATAAACAGATAACAGAAACAGAACAAATCTAGGATGCATCCATACGCCCCAGGTGGCCAGAGTCTACCAAAATACAACCAGATAAAATAAAGTCAGGGACGGGACAGGTCATCACTCTCCTGCCCTAGAGTCATGCCATCGGTGCATCAATGACATGGACATGAAACCCTCATGCCTAGTGAGTGGCTCGGGTATCAAACCGTGGGTCAGGGTCCAGTATCAAGTATCAAGTCATAATCAGAGTGTCATATCAAAAGGTTCAGATTATAAGGTCCATGTCAGATGTTACAGAAGTGTATATCAGAGGTTCAGAAATAGTATATCAGATTAATGCTTATATCAAAGTTCAAATTAAGTTTCAAAACAAGAGTTTATAACCAGGTTTAGAATAAGGTTCAAATCAAGGTTCAATAGGTCATATCAAAGGTTCATAATCAAAAAGGTTTATAGGTTCATAGAAAAGATTTTAATTCAAAGGGTTCATATTAAACTTGTATTTAAAATAATCTTTCAGTGACTTTCATAACATGATGTTTAGTAAAACCTTTTTATAAAGAGAATCTTAAAAAGGAATTTTCATAAAACCTTTAGTACAATTTCATTTAGAAGAGGGATAATATCGTGCTTAACAATACCGTTTTAAAATAGTTTTTCTCAAACATTTTCAGATATAATTAAGAAAGGTTTTCCAATTTCAGTTTCAATATCAAAAGAACTTCAAGTATCCAAGGGTTGAGTGTTCAAGTCACAGGGTGATGAATGAAATATATCAAGTATCAAGTGAATAGAACAGGGTTAAATATATCAGGGAAACTCAGAGTCAGATATCATAACAGAAAGGTTCAAATCAGGGATTTATCACAAAGGGGATCATATGAAAGGTTCAAGTAAAGGGAATCATAGCAATGACATCAATACAGAAACTGACATATTAGAAAAATGAAAGAGATCATGAGAAACCTGTGAGAAGGTCAGAATATCTGTACCTTATACCGCAAGTGACAAACACAACATAAAATATAGAGGTCGGACGTAAACTCCATCTTCAGCGAATCTACACGAATTCATGATTGTCTTATTAATAGCTTGTTTATTCAGATTACTATTTTAGTCGGCTTCCCATTTTTAGTAACTTTCCAGAATTAGTAAGTTTCCATCTCTTAGGGTTTTAAATGTCAATATGCCAAAACTCAAGGTCTAAAGTGTAAATATTACAAGTTACCATTTAAATTCACAATTTTTCCAATATTACGATTCAAGTCCTTCAATTTTAACAAATTACAAATCAAACCCTTAATTTAAATGAAATACAATTCGATCCATATATATTCATATTTACACATTTTACCTCCAATTAATCAAAATTACACTTTATAACCCTTATATCAATATTTACGAATCCAAATTCAATTTCCAGAATTTACAAAATGGTCCCTCAATTTTACAAAATTTCAAATCGGATTATTAATTTCACACGGTTTGATTTTAAACCCTTTAGTTACAAATTTTACACATAACACCCCCATTTTATATTTTTCACGAATCATCCCTGATCCAATTCATCTTACAAAAATAACCCACGAGTTTGATAATTTACAAAACACACCCTATACTTTATTTATTCCAATCGGTATTATACCCAAAATCGTATAAACCCTAATCAAAATCATCCCAATCAAAACCAATCATTAACTCATCATTTAAAACACTTTTATTATACACTATTTAAGATCAAGAATAGAAAACCCTAGGGGTTCGATCACTTCCTCTTATTTTATCCGATTTCCCTTTTTATAGCCGTTTTCACAACAAAATTCGACAAGGTCATTTTAAGCTTCGATCAATGAAATTATCATTTTTCTAGAATCATATGGCTCGTATGGAACTCAAATAAAATATGTACGAAATCCAGAAAAATTGCTAGAATACGTTTAGAGTTTTATTCGCGTTTTTGATATTAAATTTGATACGGTTTTGTTCTAGCGTGCATGGATCGTGATTGCCATTTTATATAGATCATAAGTGATGTAAAGAACACAGAAAATTATCAGATGAGTTTTAGCACGATTGGGTGAGGCGTATGAATTTGGTTCTTCTCGGCTTCAACAAAAACGAACAGAGATCAAAACCAACAAACCAGGCTCCTATAAATCGAACATCCATTTTTCTAGCCTCCTTCTATCATCAAGGGACTCAGGAAAAATGCTTGAGGCTTCCAGAAATTCGTATGGATTGTGTGTGAGTTTTTGATGTGTTTAGGGTTTCGAAAATGTGTGGAGCGTGTGAGATTTAAAAGAAACCGTGTATCAAATTATAGAATGGCAAGATTTTCGGTTGATGATTGAGGTGATTGAGATATACACCGATCTTGTGGTGTTTCCAAATTTGGTGGGATTTTATCTTTATTATTAATGATTTTATAATAATTATACAAGAAAATAAAAGGTATATCGGCCCAAATAAATTAAAACAATGCGACAATAATTTTTTTGGACATTGTAAGATATTAAAATGTTGTAATAAAATTTATCTTACTTCATATGTTGCTCGTTTCTAGAGGTTTGGGATTTATTTGGCGTTTTAATTAAACATTTATTAATTGAATTTCAAAGTTACAGGGGCATTTTGGTCATTTTGCATGTTTCAGATTTTATGGTTTTACAACTCTTCCCCTCTAAAAAAAAATTTCATCCTCGAAAATTGAAGTCGCAAACTTAGACAGGGTCGTAGTAAATCGTAAAAGATCGTCACGAACAATTCTCACGCCCGGGGAGGTTCTTCCAGAAGGATCTTCAAAACAGATGGTTTCTCATGACTCGATCAAACAAGGTGGGTTCAGATTCCTCAGAAAAAGACAAATTGGGTTGATACGGATCAAAAGAACCATACAATATAAAATGGATGGTAGGTGAGTCTTCTGAAAAGCTTGAACAGAATTTCAAATCCGATTAACTGCATTATCAGTAGAGAGCTCTACAAAGAGTTCAAGATTTATAACTGGGATCAACAGAATGTAAAACGAGAGTCCAAACTTATCCAGATATCTAATGAACGGAAACAGAGTATACGTATAGGTAGAATGAACCTAAAGTCTCACTAATCACGGATAATCCAACGGAGATCAGATTCTAAACTTCTTTGGTACTCCCCCAAGATATCCTATGGCCACAATGAGTGCACGTTATATGGTGTAAGTATTATCACGTTGATCAGGCGTCATAATACCAGCACCACATAAGTATGCCTTCATGATGATCATACTTTATCTTGAGTCGTGAGTATAACAACCTATCTTAATCCACCTAATACTTCTACAGTCTCAGAGTCAACCAGATCAAAGTCATAGTCAAGAGAGAAATAAGACTATTCGCAAGAGTATCAGAATTTCCAGATTGCCTAGCAGAGTAAGGTACGCCGTCACAAGCATCAGATTTTCCACAGTTCGCCAAAATTCCTCAGGACAAAGCCATCATCGAACATACGAAAATAAGCACGGGGCTGAAATGCTTCTAGGAAACTTAAATCATTAACAGATCTTATCACGATATAACGAAGCTTAAGGGAGTCAACAGAAATGAAAACTAATCGTCAATAACTTCGGTCTTCACAGAATCAATTCTTCCAAACATAAAAGGGTCTGTTTCAAAATCCATTCATTTCATATCATCCAATCTCTTCAAGTCCGGTTAATCCGTCTTTGTTTGTCCGTCAATCTTGGAAGTGAAGCAAAATCGTCTAGTTCATCACGCCTCCTGCAGTTCTTCTTGGAATGTGATGGAGTAATGTGAATTTCTGGCACGATCTTTAAGTTTCTTCATCATCCAGTCTGCTTCCGCCCTTAATTCATCTTATTACAACCAAGATGAATAGGGAAGTGAGACTGTACTTCTTCATCAGCTCCAGGTTCGCCGTCTTTCTTCTGCATCGCCAACACTTCTGTCTTGTAAGGAATGTCTTCACTCTTCAGGGTAGTCACCGCTGTTGTCAACTCTAGGTCAGGTAGCGAAGTAACTCTTGTAAAACCCAAAAATATAAAACATGTAGAAAGACCAAAATGCCCCTACGATCTAAAATTTTGATTAATAAGCCTTTAAAGTATCAAATAAATCTCGAACCTTTGGAAATGATCAAGTCATGAAGTAAAGTAATTTATAACATTAAATTTTGACATTTTGTATAGTACAAATACTTAGTATATATATATGTACCGAAATATTTAATTAAAATACATTTGAAATTCAATAATTATTTATATAATATGTTATATTAGGTAAATTTGAATCAAATCAAACCAAATTGATTTAGTTTGGATATGGCCGAAATTTTGGCCCTAATCCCCCCCCCCTAACCGGCCTCATTCATTTATTTAAGCAATTCATTTATTTTCTTCATTATCACATTCCAAAAACACAAAATAATTCACCACCCTTCCATCCGAATTTTTGGAGCTTCAAGGCCATTTTTCCTATGATCATTAACACCCATAGAAGCCTAAAAAAATAAGTTTGGAGTTTCTCTTGGCCTGGTTCGATCGTTGTGGAATTTCTCCTTGTCGAGTGGAATTTTTAGGTATAATTCGTTTTGATCTATTAGACCTTCATAAAATTCTTTTGTTATTTTTCTCATGTCCCTCACATCATATATGATCTGTGAAAAATAGTCTTGGGGTCGTGTCTTGCTCGATTCGCTTGTGGAGAATTTATTGTCAATTCGTGAGGTATATTCTCAAATAATTTATTCGAGCCCTATAAAATTCGTTTATCATTTTTCTCATACTCCTTATAATGTTTATAATCTGCAAAAAATGGCTACAAGTTTGTGGGATCATTCATTCGCTTGTGGAGGAATTTTTGGTGTCGATTTGTTTATTGTGGAACAATATTCGATCCGCTCATTCTACACTTCCAATATTTGGTTTGGTATTTTTCCCTTGATTCTTACATCATATAAGCTTCATGAAAAATATTAGGATCGAACCATGCATGATCTATAATTAATTGGTGAATTAAACTTTAAAAACGAATTAAAACCCTAAATATTTACATACGGATTTTCATGGCTTGAAATCTATTTTATTTGGACTCTATATAATACATATGATCTGGTAAAAATGTTAATTAGAATTATGGGAGCCTATATGAGTCCTGGTATAATTATCTTATAATCGGATTTATAAAATAAAAAGAAAAGAAATAAAATAAAAAGGATGGAATTTGGGTTAGGGTTCTTTGATATAAGATCTGACCATTAATGACATTTTAAGGTTTGGTAATGATTGGTTAATGATGATGGACAAGTAGGGTTTGTTTTTATAAAATAATATAGTATGCGATTTGTATAATTTAATAGTTAAGGGTGTGTTTTGTAAATTATGAAACTCGTGGGGCATTTTTAGAATATTATTTGGACTATATAGAAATCGTATAAAATATAAAATGAGGGTCTCATGTGTAAATTTTTGTATTTAAAAGGTTTATTTTGTTAATTAAATAAAGTGTAATTCGATTTGTAAAATAATTAAAATAGGAGGACTAAAAATGTAATTTCTGGAAATTCAAGGTTGGTTTGAGTAATAAATTATATTTAGGGGGTAAGGTGTAATTTTGGTAATTTTAATGGCTTGATATGTAATTATAAATAATTAAAGGTTGAAATTGTAAATTAAGGGTTTAATTTGTAAATTCTATAACTTGAGGGACTTGTTGTGTAAATTATGAATATTTTAGGGTATGATCGTACAACTTGATAAATAAGTGTATATTGTGTAAAATTGGAAGACTAAGGGTTTGATGTGTAATTATAAATGTTATAAGGGTTAAAATGTAACTTATGTAGTGTAAAGGGTATAAAGTGTAAATTGTGTAATCTAAGGGACTAAATGTGTAATTCTAGATAACTTGAAGATTAGTATGAGTTAATTGTTATATTTTCATTTTAAACCTTTTTCTTTGGAATAATTACATTTAAAACCTTAGAATATGGAAACTTGTCATATTTAACCCTAAACTTTTGTAACTTGCTAAAATATACCCTAATGCCATAATATGATTAAGGAATGACTTAGCCTAAATTATGATATTGGAATCTTGCTAATTATGGACATTTTCTAAATAAGGAAACTTTCTAAAAATGGAAACTTACTAAATATGGAAACCTGCTAAAAATAGAAAGTTACTATAATTGGAAAGGCAAGCTAAATATGAATTTAGAACCATTGGTAATTCTCTTCTACTCCTCTAGGTGTGAAGAAGGAGAGGACCTGATCTATTCTGTCTTATTCATTTTTCTGGTTCGTATTTGCATTTGGAATAAGGTACAGATATTCTGCCCTTTTAATAAGGTGCCTTCGGCCTCTTGTTTTCTGATTTGAACCTATGATATGAACCTTTGGCATTTGAACCTTTGACATATGAACCTTTGATATGAACCTTGAGATTCGGACTATGACTATATGAACCTTTGCTTTGATATGAACCTTTGACCTTTAACCCCAGTTTGATACCCGACGTAAAACCCAATAATCTAAAACGTGTAAAAAGACCAAAATGCCCCTGAAAACTTTAAAATTAAAGTAAAGCTAAATTAAAGTTCCGAATCGATCCCAAACTTCTGGAAACAAACAAGATATGATACAAAATAATTTTGACGACTTCGATTAATATTTATACAAGTTGTGAGATGACCAAAATACCCTTGTGTATACCAAAAATTTAAATACACAATTATTATTAATTAAAAACCATTTAAATTACAAGATTAATTAAGGAAAAATGAAATAAAAATGGTAAATTAAATTGGGCCATGATGAAGGCCGGTTCTTTAGCCTTTTACCCCTCCTCCTAATTCGGTCAACACCATTTATACCAATCCCATAATTTTTATTCACCCATTAAACCCAAAAAACAATTAAGCCGCCACTCTTAAAAATCACCCACACCACATCCGAATTTTCTGAAGCAAAGAGGCATTTTTATGGAGTTCCTCATAGTGTCAAGAAGGTGGGAAAAATAGCCACATAGTCCTGGAGTTGATCGTTTGGTCGTGGTGAATTTATTGGGTCGAAAAACCCTAATCGAGTAACAATAATCCATAGCGTGTGAATCCCTTGATCTATAATTTTTCTGGTATTTTTCTAACCCTCTATTAATCATATATAACATGGGAAAAATGATAAAAACAAGCCATGCACTATATATTAATCGTATGGAAAATTATGTGTTATAAACCCTAAAATCGAAATAAATCTATAAATCATGTATGCGATTTTTCTGAGGTGTGTACTTATTTTTCGTGGATTCTATATGCTTCTTATAACATGATAAAAATGGTGTCTTGATTTATTGAAGTCGAATGCATGATTTATGGATTATTGTTATAATCGGGTTTTTGAATAAAAAGGGAAAATCGTGGAACAAAATATGAAACCAATCGAATTAGGGTTTTAAAATTATGAAATCTGCAAGTAAACACTGTACAATGATGATAAAATGATGGTATAATGATTGGGGATTTTAGAATTGAGTTTTGATATGATTTTATGGTTACCGATTGAATAATTAATTGTTAAGGGGGTGTTTTGTAATTTTTAAAATGTGGGGGATATTTTTGTAATGTTTTATAGATCAGGGGGAAGATATAAAAATTATAACATGAGGGTCTTATATGTAAATTAGGCAAGAAAAAGATTTAATTTGTAATATTAATAGCGATTTGAAAATAAATATAAAGTGAGGGACTAAATGTGAAATTTCTGGAAAATGGATGGGTCTCGAAGTAAATAATAGTTTGAAGGGTAAAGTGTGTAATTTTTATTATTTATGGACTTAATATGTAATTATGGTTAATTATTTAAATCGATTTGTAATGTAATAAAGTACAAGGACTAAATATGTAATTTACCGAAAGTTTAAGGGCTGTTTGTAACATAATAATATTGAGGGTTATTTTCTGTAATTTTAAGGAATAAAAGGACTTGATGTGTAATATGAATCTTGTGAAGGTTAATTTGTAAATTATATAAGTATAAGGTTTAATTTGTAATTAATTAATTAAAAGGGTGTAAATCGTAAATTATGAAACTTGAAGGCTAAATGTGTAATTCTGGAAAGTATAAGTGTTTGAATGGTAAAATGATGATAATTTTAATGTGAACCTTGAACGTTGGCAAATTTACACTTATAACCCTAAACTATGAAAAACTTGTCATAATTAACCCTGAACTTGTGTAACTTGTTAAAATGAATGTTACTTCCATAATAAGCTAATTAAAGACTTGACTTGAATTATATCACTTGAATCTTGCTAAATGTGGTAACTTACTAATTATGGAAACCTGCTAAAAATAGAAAGTTACTAAAAATGGAAGTTACTTATAATGGGAAGATAATTGAACCCCTTTCGTATTTCTGTCTTCTACTCCTTTAGGTTCAAGGAGGGAGTGATCTTGATCCCTGTCAGCTACTCTTGTGTCTTGCTTGCTATTTGAATAAGGTACAGATATTCTGCTCTTCTTGTAAAGAGCCTTCGTATCATTTCTGATTCCTGATTCATTGTTATGTTTCCCCTTGTATTGTGAACCATATATTTGGACCTTTGCTTTAAACCTTTGTCTTGAACCTTGTCATGAACCTGAACTTGAACCTTGATACACTTGATATGAACCATTTGACTTGAACCCTGCTATGACACTTGACATGAGTTGTTCACCCCTGATAACCTGGATATTTAAGACCCTGGGTACTTAAAGGTTCATAGGATTTTATAACTACTTTTCTAAATTACATATGAAGAGGTTTTGAAAATTGCTTTTAAAGACTTTCATTATGAAAACTGATTTAAAGACCACTTTATTTTAAAACCATTTTAAAAGGATTACTTTTAATAAATTGACATGAACCTTCTGGTATTTGACTTTTCTGATATTGACCTCCTGATAATGAACCCCTGCATTTATCTCCTGTCTTGAACCCTGATATGATACCTGACACTTGATACCTGAGACTTGACACCTGACACCCGAGACTTGATACTTGACCTTGACCCACAGTTTGAGACTACGAGCCATCCACTAGGCATGAGGGTTTCATGTCCATGTCTGTGATGCACCACCGGCATGACTAGTGTGTAGCCCTAGTGATTTGGTTACACCGTCCCCGACCTGATTTGATTTGTTATGTAGAGGAAGACCCTGTGGCCTGCGGGGGCGCATGGATGCATCCTAGACCTGTCCTGATTTGTTATATTTCCTGTTATATCCTGGTGACTGACGAGTGTGTGCGATACACGTCTTTCACAACCCCTGGGAGCTTGCAACTCCAACCCCTGGAGGTATCCCCTCACCCTGTTTCCTGGTATGCTGAGGTCACCCCTCCATACACCCTGATATAGGTGATGTGATTTGATATGTTTGGGCTCGTAGAGGATTTCTGTTCTCCTGAAACCTTGTAACCTTATGACCTGACACTTGACCTGACATTTGACCTGACTTGATTTGACTTGGGTTGTGGTGGATTTCTGGTTATGTTACCCTATGACTTGATACTGGACTTGACTTGATTTCGACTTGGGCTGGTGGTGGGTTCTGGTTTCATTTGCACCTACCATTGTAACCATTCTTAATTCCTGGTATGTCTGCATAACTCTTGTATTCCTTTTCCTGACTCTTGTTACTCCTGGTATTATTTCTTTTACTTTATATTTCCGTTACTACTGCTTTGTTCCCGTTATATCTGTTCACTGAGCTCTCGTAGCTCAGCCGCATTTCTTTTCCTGCGGCAGGTACATTTAAGCTAGGAGCTGGGTTTTAGCTTGGGATGAGAGCATCTTGTGTGAAGTTTAGACCTTGTCATTCTAGTGTGACCATTTGGATATTATTTCTGTTATGCCATTGTTTGGGCATTTTGGATTCTGTTTTGTACTCCGTTATTTCTGTCTTGCACTTGATATAAGTCGTTTTGACTTATTTTCCTTGGATTTTTAATGTTAAAGCTTCCGCTATTTTTATTTCTTGAATGCTTGTATCTGATATGAAACCATGTATTTGTGACACCTTTACCCTTGTCGGGTTGGGGTGTTACAATTTATGGTATCAAAGCTAAGGCTTCAGAAACCCTTAGAGCTTAGGCTTGACCTGTGAGGATTGGGTAGACATTAGGTTTCCGCACGCGCACTCTCTTTTCCTGTTATGCTCTGTCATCTTTCCTTGATTCTGCTCTGTCATATTTTCCTGTTCTGCTCTGTCATTCTTCATGTTCTGTTCTGTCATATTTTCTTGATCGTCGGCTTAATTCGGAGTTTGCGGATTCGTCAGCATGTTGCGATGCAGCTCGCAACATCGAGAATTTCATGAGGGCGTTGGTTACAAACGAGACCGTGATGGCGACAAGGTGCAGCAGCAGATTCAGAGTCGGGACGTCGAGGAGTATTCGGCAAGAGCTACAACCAGAAGAAATCAGATTCGAGGGGCCGAGATTCGAGGTCAGTTTCTAAGCAGGATGGCGATCGTCGGGGGCGCAGCGACAGTCAGGGGTCAGCTAGTTGTCCTCAGCGTGGGAAGAACCATACGGGATTTTGCCGTACGACTTCTGGAGCTTGTTTTAGGTGTGGTTCGAGGGAGCATAAGTTGAAAGATTGTCCTAGGCGGAATCCGGAACCACTTGAGAAATATCTTGGCCCTCCTTCTCCTACTCCAACTACCGGTCGTGTTTTCTCGCTTTCTCGTGACCAGGCAGATAAGGCGTCTGGTATGTCCTTGTTTTGTTTCCGTTCTCTTTCATTCCTATGTCCTTGCAAATTTTGTGGTCGAAATTTTTCTGTTAGAGGGGAAGAGTTGTAAAACCCGATAATCTAAAACGTGTAAAAAGACCAAAATGCCCCTGAAAACTTTAAAATTAAAGTAATGCTAAATTAAAGTTCCGAATCGATCCCAAACTTCTGGAAACGAACAAGATATGATACAAAATAATTTTGACGACTTCGATTAATATTTATACAAGTTGTGAGATGACCAAAATACCCTTGTGTATACCGAAAATTTAAATACACAATTATTATTAATTAAAAACCATTTAAATTACAAGATTAATTAAGGAAAAATGAAATAAAAATGGTAAATTAAATTGGGCCATGATGAAGGCCGGTTCTTTAGCCTTTTACCCCTCCTCCTAATTCGGTCAACACCATTTATACCAATCCCATAATTTTTATTCACCCATTAAACCCTAAAAACAATTAAGCCGCCACTCTTAAAAATCACCCACACCACATCCGAATTTTCTGAAGCAAAGAGGCATTTTTATGGAGTTCCTCATAGTTCCAAGAAGGTGGGAAAAATAGCCACATAGTCCTGGAGTTGATCGTTTGGTCGTGGTGAATTTATTGGGTCGAAAAACCCTAATCGAGCAACAATAATCCATAGCGTGTGAATCCCTTGATCTATAATTTTTCTGGTATTTTTCTAACCCTCTCTTAATCATATATAACGTGGGAAAAATGATAAAAACAAGCCATGCACTATATATTAATCGTATGGAAAATTATGTGTTATAAACCCTAAAATCAAAATAAATCTATAAATCATGTATGCGATTTTTCTGAGGTGTGTACTTATTTTTCCTGGGTTCTATATGCTTCTTATAACATGAGAAAAATGGTGTCTTGATTTATTGAAGTCGAATGCATGATTTATGGATTATTGTTATAATCGGGTTTTTGAATAAAAAGGGAAAATCATGGAACAAAATATGAAACCAATCGAATTAAGGTTTTAAAATTATGAAATCTGGAAGTAAACACTGTACAATGATGATAAAATGATGGTATAATGATTGGGGATTTTAGAATTGAGTTTTGATATGATTTTATGGTTACCGATTGAATAATTAATTGTTAAGGGGGTGTTTTGTAATTTTTAAAATGTGGGGGATATTTTTGTAATGTTTTATAGATCAGGGGGAAGATATAAAAATTATAACATGAGGGTCTTATATGTAAATTAGGCAAGAAAAAGATTTAATTTGTAATATTAATAGCGATTTGAAAATAAATATAAAGTGAGGGACTAAATGTGTAATTTCTGGAAAATGGATGGGTCTCGAAGTAAATAATAGTATGAAGGGTAAAGTGTGTAATTTTGAGTATTTATGGACTTAATATGTAATTATGGTTAATTATTTAAATCGATTTGTAATGTAATAAAGTACAAGGACTAAATATGTAATTTACCGAAAGTTTAAGGGCTGTTTGTAACATAATAATATTGAGGGTTATTTTCTGTAATTTTAAGGAATAAAAGGACTTGATGTGTAATATGAATCTTGTGAAGGTTAATTTGTAAATTATATAAGTATAAGGTTTAATTTGTAATTAATTAATTAAAAGGGTGTAAATCGTAAATTATGAAACTTGAAGGCTAAATGTGTAATTCTGGAAAGTATAAGTGTTTGAATGGTAAAATGATGATAATTTTAATGTGAACCTTGAACGTTGGCAAATTTACACTTATAACCCTAAACTATGAAAAACTTGTCATAATTAACCCTGAACTTGTGTAACTTGTTAAAATGAATGTTACTTCCATAATAAGCTAATTAAAGACTTGACTTGAATTATATCACTTGAATCTTGCTAAATGTGGTAACTTACTAATTATGGAAACCTGCTAAAAATAGAAAGTTACTAAAAATGGAAGTTACTTATAATGGGAAGATAATTGAACCCCTTTCGTATTTCTGTCTTCTACTCCTTTAGGTTCAAGGAGGGAGTGATCTTGATCCCTGTCAGCTACTCTTGTGTCTTGCTTGCTATTTGAATAAGGTACAGATATTCTGCTCTTCTTGTAAAGAGCCTTCGTATCATTTCTGATTCCTGATTCATTGTTATGTTTCCCCTTGTATTGTGAACCATATATTTGGACCTTTGCTTTAACCTTTGTCTTGAACCTTGTCATGAACCTGAACTTGAACCTTGATACACTTGATATGAACCATTTGAATTGAACCCTGCTATGACACTTGACATGAGTTGTTCACCCCTGATAACCTGGATATTTAAGACCTTGGGTACTTGAAGGTTCATAGGATTTTATAACTACTTTTCTAAATTACATATGAAGAGGTTTTGGAAATTGCTTTTAAAGACTTTCATTATGAAAACTGATTTAAAGACCACTTTATTTTAAAACCATTTTAAAAGGATTACTTTTAATAAATTGACATGAACCTTCTGGTATTTGACTTTTCTGATATTGACCTCCTGATAATGAACCCCTGCATTTATCTCCTGTCTTGAACCCTGATATGATACCTGACACTTGATACCTGAGACTTGACACCTGACACCCGAGACTTGATACTTGACCTTGACCCACAGTTTGAGACTACGAGCCATCCACTAGGCATGAGGGTTTCATGTCCATGTCTGTGATGCACCACCGGCATGACTAGTGTGTAGCCCTAGTGATTTGGTTACACCGTCCCCGACCTGATTTGATTTGTTATGTAGAGGAAGACCCTGTGGCCTGCGGGGGCGCATGGATGCATCCTAGACCTGTCCTGATTTGTTATATTTCCTGTTATATCCTGGTGACTAACGAGTGTGTGCGATACACGTCTTTCACAACCCCTGGGAGCTTGCAACTCCAACCCCTGGAGGTATCCCCTCACCCTGTTTCCTGGTATGCTGAGGTCACCCCTCCATACACCCTGATATAGGTGATGTGATTTGATATGTTTGGGCTCGTAGAGGATTTCTGTTCTCCTGAAACCTTGTAACCTTATGACCTGACACTTGACCTGACATTTGACCTGACTTGATTTGACTTGGGTTGTGGTGGATTTCTGGTTATGTTACCCTATGACTTGATACTGGACTTGACTTGATTTCGACTTGGGCTGGTGGTGGGTTCTGGTTTCATTTGCACCTACCATTGTAACCATTCTTAATTCCTGGTATGTCTGCATAACTCTTGTATTCCTTTTCCTGACTCTTGTTACTCCCGGTATTATTTCTTTTACTTTATATTTCCGTTACTACTACTTTGTTCCCGTTATATCTGTTCATTGAGCTCTCGTAGCTCAGCCGCATTTCTTTTCCTGCGGCAGGTACATTTAAGCTAGGAGCTGGGTTTTAGCTTGGGATGAGGGGCATCTTGTGTGAAGTTTAGACCTTGTCATTCTAGTGTGACCATTTGGATATTATTTCTGTTATGCCATTGTTTGGGCATTTTGGATTCTGTTTTGTACTCCGTTATTTCTGTCTTGCACTTGATATAAGTCGTGTTGACTTATTTTCCTTGGATTTTTAATGTTAAAGCTCCCGCTATTTTTATTTCTTGAATGCTTGTATCTGATATGAAACCATGTATTTGTGACACCTTTACCCTTGTCGGGTTGGGGTGTTACACCCGAGCCAAAATATGTTCCCTAGCCATGAAGGTAACATGGCCGTGTCTGTGATGCACCACTGGCACGACTAGTGTGTAGCCCTAGTGATTTGGTTACACCGTCCCCATTATGATATGATATGCGCACTTTATGATTTGTTATGGCCAATATGATTTGTTCGGGGGGCGAATGGATGCATCCTAGATATGTTCTGATTATGATATGATATGATATGATTTGGTGACTGATGATGGGTGCAATCCACGTCTTTCACACCCCTGGGAGCTAGCTACTTCATTTGAAGAATGAGGACACCCCTCATATTATCTGATTATCTGAGAGGTCTCCCCTCTATATGATTATGAAGATATGATATGATATGATATGATAAGATATGATTCTGGGCTCGTGGTGGATGACTGTCCTAAACCTCTACTCTTGTATCTTATTTATATCTCATTCATTATGCTACATCTGTTTATTTCCGTTTACTTTCGTTTCCGTTTATTATATATCTGTTCACTGGGCTTTTTAAGCTCAGCCGCGTTTCTTTTCCCGCGGCAGGTTTTAGTTGGAAGCTGGGTAAGAGTGAAGAGACTTTTGGACTTAGAAGACCTTGATAGTTATTTCGAAGTAGAAGTTATTAGAAGAATTGCACTTGCAGACTTAGTATTTAGCCTTTGTTTCCTTTGTATCCTTGTGTATTCAATATTTCATTTGTAACCTTTGAGAATCCTTGTATTACTATTGAATGTATGCTTTGTTTGATCTGATATGAAGCCATTAATGTGATACTTCTACCCTTGCTGGGTTGGGGTGTTACAATTATGGTATCAGAGCGACAGGCTGCGATTCGTAATACATTTACCCTTGGCCTGTGTAAGTTAGGACCGCTAAGTTTCCCCTGTAGGCACTCATAGGACAACCTTTGAAAATTTGCTTTAAGATTCCCTTATAGGAACGTAAGTTTTGACCAGTGAGGAATGGGTAGACTATAAGGCACTTGTTTGAATATCATTGCTTCCGCATCACTCTGATTCGTGCCTTACTTTTGGTTAGATCCGATTGATATCACTTTTGGAAATTGAAAGCTCACACCTTACACCACCTGAAATTTGAATCTGATTAAATCTGGAAGGCTTTGAGAACTGCATAGTAATTGCCTGACACTAATTGATCCTTATCTTCAGATATTGACTCTGACCTCTGATCCTTTCGTTAATCATTTTGATGCCTCTTCGATCATTCTGAGAATCCCCCTAGCAATGGCGTACTTGATGTCTCTTGCTTTTGCTAAGTAACTATGAATCTTCCGACACTAATTGATTTCGTTTCACCCATCTCTGCCCTATGAGAAGTCTTGTGGTGTGTAACCACGAGTATAAAATGTTTTCCCCCACTTTTAAATGATAAAGATTTGATTTGTGATCCGTCTATCTTGGGATAGTTATCTTCAATTTTATTCTGACAAGGAATCGGCTGATTGAGCATTCAAATATGGACAATTTCCCTTCTATGTCTCACCTTTAACGTTTGCAACAATTTTGAACTCCCTACCATGATTACCGATTGATAAACCCTCTGCTATCACTATTACTCTGGAGTCTCTTGTGTTAATTTAGCGGTTATGAAGTTTTCCTATAACCCATTTCGTACACCAATGAATGAACCTCATCTTGAGAGCTCTTTGGCACCTTGAGTCTTCTGAACATGAACCTTATCTTGAACGTTATTTGGCACCCTGAATCTTGAATATGATTCCTGGTCGAACCACCAAAATTTTCCATCGGAGCGTGAAATAGGATTTGACTTGATACCGGGAGATTGTCTAGTCACCAAGCAAAGGTGTCTTTCAGATGTGTCCGGGATCCTACCAGTTTGTTTGAGCAACCGAGAGGAGCAAGAACCGAAGACCAAAAGTGAGTTGGTTTAAGTGTATCTTATGGGCGTGTTGATTTCTGAAAGCTGAACCGTAATATTCCTCCACCCTGAAACGATTATGTTTTTATTTAATTTCAGAGCGCGAAGTTCCCTTCTGATGAATAGATTTTATTCTTGGAATCGCCTTCAGTATTCGTAAAAGACTGCTATGACGATTAGTGACGCTAATAGTATTAGCTAAAGCTCTGATTGTTTTTGAGAATTTGATGGATGATGTTTTCTCGTGAGTACTTGGACAAATGGTCATTGTATGACTAAATAGTATGTTTGGAGACGAGAAAGAGCATGTAAATCATCTTTGCACTTCGTTAGAAAATTCGTCGGTCATTGGTGCTTTCTGAGAGGTTGATATTTGTAGAGGCAACGATGTTCTTAATCGAGGATATCTCTTTAAATCCCGCAAGTTTTGAAAACCATCGCCATGTGGTCAAGACTAATAACAGAATGGAGAACTGAAACCTTTTGAACCTTGCAGAAGAATGCTGGAAGATGTTTGCAACTTATGATACCATTGAGAAATTTCGTGAACAGAGAGAAACAACTTAGTTTGATTTAGAATGGAGTTTTAGAAAATTTGAAGAAGGATTAGCTTCCACACCCTCGGGCGGAGCAAATTTTTGGGATAAATCGGAAAGAGAATCGGTTATACTCCCTTACAGCACAGAAGGCTTTTCGTATGCAGCAGGACAACTAGAAGCACGTCAGAAGAGTTACTTCACTGCCTGACCTGGAGTTGACAACAACGGTGGCTACCTGGAGAGTGAAGACGTTACTTACAAGGTAGAAGTGTTGGCGATGCTGAAGATCTAGTCAAGACGGCGAACCTGGAGCTGATGAAGATGCGCAGTCTCACTTCCCTATTCATCTTGGTTGTACTAAGATGAATGGAGAGCGGAAGCAGACTGAATGATGAAGAGCATGCCAGGAATTCACATTCCTCCATCACATTCCAAGAAGAACTGCAGGAGGCTCGACAAACCAGACACAAGTTTCCAATTTTGGTTTCACTTCCGAATTGATGGACAGACGAAGACAGATTAACCGGACTTGAAGAGTTTGGATGTGTTGAATGAGTGGATTTCTGAAACAGACCCTTTAGGTTTGGAAGAACTGATTCTACGAAGGCCGAAGCTCTTGGCAACTAACTTTCATTCCGTTGACTCTCTTAAGTTTTGTTATATAGTAATAAGATCCTTTAATGTTTCAAGTTCCATAAAAGTATTTCAGTTCCGTGCTCATTTTTCATATGTTCGATGATGGCTTTGTTTTGAGAGATTTTGGCGAGTTGTAGAAGATATGATGCTTGTGACGGCGTACCTCACTTCGGATAGGCAATCTGGGATTTTGATACTCTTGCGAATAGTTTTGTTTTTCCTCTTGACTATGGCATTCGATTTTGTTGACCTCGAGACTGTAGAAGTACTAGGTGGATTAAGATAGGTGGTTTTGATTACGACTTGAGATAAAGTATGATCATCATGAAGGCATATCTATGTGGTGCTAGTATTATAACGCCTGATCAACGTGATAATACTTACACCATATAACGTGCACTCATTGTGGCCATAGGATATCTTGGGGAGTACCTAAGAAGTTTAGAATCTGATCTCCGTTGGATTATCCGTGATTAGTGAGACTTTAGGTTCATTCTACCTATGCGTTTAATCTGCTTTCATCGTTATACGACTGGATACGTTTGGATACTCGACACGCGTTTGTTGACCTCTGTACTTCCGATAAGAATCGTAGGTTCTGTTGTAGAGCTTTCTACCGTCTGTTTTCTGTTAGTATGGATCCGATCTGTTACTTTTAAAAAGTACACCTACATTTTGCTATATGTACGTTTCGCAACCGTTGATTATGTTTCATTATGACCTGCTATGAGTTGATTGAGGCTTTGGATTTTGAGGAGCAAGACCTGTTTGTTTATGAGAACACCTATGAAAGGTTATACTGAAGCCGAGACTATTTGAGAATCTGGAGAGTTTGAACTCATATATTACTCTCATGTTTGCTACAATTCGATTAGCTTTCATTTGATTTGTCTATTTCTATTCCACAGCGAAAAATCCGTCAATCCTACATCTTCCCTGAACCTCTTCTGATGGGATACGATTATCATCTATTACGTTTGGTATATCATACTTTTGATGTGAATCCTGAGCGATATTTCTTCCTGAGGAAATCGAAATTATTTGATCGGCAAGATTGAGTCATGAGAAACTGCTTGGTTTGAATTTTTTTTTGGAAGAACCTACTCGAGCGTGAGAATGTTTTGACGATCTTTTGCGTTTTGCCACGACTTCGTTAACTTCGCGACTTCAAATTTCGAGGACGAAAATTTTCTTTTAGAGGGGAAGAGTTGTAAAACCCAAAAATCTAAAACTTGTAGAAAGACCAAAGTGCCCCTACGATCTAAAATTTTGATTAATAAGCCTTTAAAGTATCAAATAAATCTCGAACCTTTGGAAATGATCAAGTCATGAAGTAAAGTAATTTATAACATTACATTTTGACATTTTGTATAGTACAAATACTTAGTATATATATATGTACCGAAATATTTAATTAAAATACATTTGAAATTCAATAATTATTTATATAATATGTTATATTAGGTAACTTTGAATCAAATCAAGCCAAATTGATTTAGTCTGGATATGGCCGAAATTTTGGCCCTAATTCCCCCCCCCCCCTAATCGGCCTCATTCATTTATTTAAGCAATTCATTTATTTTCTTCATTATCACATTCCAAAAACACAAAATAATTCACCACCCTTCCATCCGAATTTTTGGAGCTTCAAGGCCATTTTTCCTGTGATCATTAACACCCATAGAAGCCTAAAAAAATAATTTTGGAGTTTCTCTTGGCCTGGTTCGATCGTTGTGGAATTTCTCCTTGTCGAGTGGAATTTTTAGGTATAATTCGTTTTGATCTATTAGACCTTCATAAAATTCTTTTGTTATTTTTCTCATGTCCCTCACATCATATATGATCTGTGAAAAATAGTCTTGGGGTCGTGTCTTGCTCGATTCACTTGTGGAGAATTTATTGTCAATTCGTGAGGTATATTCTCAAATAATTCATTCGAGCCCTATAAAATTCGTTTATCATTTTTCTCATACTCCTTATAACGTTTATACTCTGTGAAAAATGGCTACAAGGTTGTGGGATCATTCGTTCGCTTGTGGAGGAATTTTTGGTGTCGATTTGTTTATTGTGGAACAATATTCGATCCGCTCATTCTACACTTCCAATATTTGGTTTGGTATTTTTCCCTTGATTCTTACATCATATAAGCTTCATGAAAAATATTAGGATCGAACCATGCATGATCTATAATTAATTGGTGAATTAAACCTTAAAAACGAATTAAAACCCTAAATAATTACATACGGATTTTCATGGCTTGAAATCTATTTTATTTGGACTCTATATAATACATATGATCTGGTAAAAATGTTAATTAGAATTATGGGAGCCTATATGAGTCGTGGTATAATTATCTTATAATCGGATTTATAAAATAAAAAGAAAAGAAATAAAATAAAAAGGATAGAATTTGGGTTAGGGTTCTTTGATATAAGATCTGACCATTAATGACATTTTAAGGTTTGGTAATGATTGGTTAATGATGATGGACAAGTAGGGTTTGTTTTTATAAAATAATATAGTATGCGATTTGTATAATTTAATAGTTAAGGGTGTGTTTTGTAAATTATGAAACTCGTGGGGCATTTTTAGAATATTATTTGGACTATATAGAAATCGTTATAAAATATAAAAGGAGGGTCTCATGTGTAAATTTTGTATTTAAAAGGTTTATTTTGTTAATTAAATAAAGTGTAATTCGATTTGTAAAATAATTAAAATGGAGGACTAAAAATGTAATTTCTGGAAATTCAAGGTTGGTTTGAGTAATAAATTATATTTAGGGGGTAAGGTGTAATTTTGGTAATTTTAATGGCTTGATATGTAATTATAAATAATTAAAGGTTGAAATTGTAAATTAAGGGTTTAATTTGTAAATTCTATAACTTGAGGGACTTGTTGTGTAAATTATGAATATTTAAGGGTATGATCGTACAACTTGATAAATAAGTGTATATTGTGTAAAATTGGAAGACTAAGGGTTTGATGTGTAATTATAAATGTTATAAGGGTTAAAATGTAACTTATGTAGTGTAAAGGGTATAAAGTGTAAATTGTGTAATCTAAGGGACTAAATGTGTAATTCTGGATAACTTGAAGATTAGAATGAGTTAATTGTGATATTTTCATTTTAAACCTTTTTCTTTGGAATAATTACATTTAAAACCTTAGAATATGGAAACTTGTCATATTTAACCCTAAACTTTTGTAACTTGCTAAAATATACCCTAATGCCATAATATGATTAAGGAATGAGTTAGCCTAAATTATGATATTGGAATCTTGCTAATTATGGACATTTTCTAAATAAGGAAACTTTCTAAATATGGAAACTTACTAAATATGGAAACCTGCTAAAAATATAAAGTTACTATAATTGGAAAGGCAAGCTAAATATGAATTTAGAACCATTGGTAATTCTCTTCTACTCCTCTAGGTGTGAAGAAGGAGAGGACCTGATCTATTCTGTCTTATTCATTTTTCTGGTTCGTATTTGCATTTGGAATAAGGTACAGATATTCTGCCCTTTTAATAAGGTGCCTTCGGCCTCTTGTTTTCTGATTTGAACCTATGATATGAACCTTTGGCATTTGAACCTTTGACATATGAACCTTTGATATGAACCTTGAGATTCGGACTATGACTATATGAACCTTTGCTTTGATATGAACCTTTGACCTTTAACCCCAGTTTGATACCCGAGCCAAAATATGTTCCCTAGCCATGAAGGTAACATGGCCGTGTCTGTGATGCACCACTGGCATGACTAGTGTGTAGCCCTAGTGATTTGGTTACACCGTCCCCATTATGATATGATATGCGCACTTTATGATTTGTTATGGCCAATATGATTTGTTCGGGGGGCGAATGGATGCATCCTAGATATGTTCTGATTATGATATGATATGATATGATTTGGTGACTGATGATGGGTGCAATCCACGTCTTTCACACCCCTGGGAGCTAGCTACTCCATTTGAAGAATGAGGACACCCCTCATATTATCTGATTATCTGAGAGGTCTCCCCTCTATATGATTATGAAGATATGATATGATATGATATGATAAGATATGATTCTGGGCTCGTGGTGGATGACTGTCCTAAACCTCTACTCTTGTATCTTATTTATATCTCATTCATTATGCTACATCTGTTTATTTCCGTTTACTTTCGTTTTCGTTTATTATATATCTGTTCACTGGGCTTTTTAAGCTCAGCCGCGTTTCTTTTCCCGCGGCAGGTTTTAGTTGGAAGCTGGGTAAGAGTGAAGAGACTTTTGGACTTAGAAGACCTTGATAGTTATTTCGAAGTAGAAGTTATTAGAAGAATTTCACTTGCAGACTTAGTATTTAGCCTTTGTTTCCTTTGTATCCTTGTGTATTCAATATTTCATTTGTAACCTTTGAGAATCCTTGTATTACTATTGAATGTATGCTTTATTTGATCTGATATGAAGCCATTAATGTGATACTTCTACCCTTGCTGGGTTGGGGTGTTACAACTCTTCTGATGGGTTTCTAGTTGTCTTGATGCATACGCAAAACCTTCTGAGTCTCTTTCTGAAATGTCTCAAAATTTGTTTCGTCTGAAGGTATGGAAACAAATTTCTATTTCAGCTTTTCAAAACTCTGTTCTCAATCAGACTAAGCTGTTTCTCTCTGGTCACGAAATTTATCAAGGGTAACGCAAGTTGTAAGCGTCTTCTGAATTCTGATGCAAGGTTCAAAAGATTTCAGTTTACCATTTTGTTATCGGTCTTGACCATTCGGTGATAGTTTCAAAATTTGCGGGATTTAAAAGGGATATTCTCAATCAAGAAAAACCGTTGTCTCAACAGATATCAATCTCTCAGAATGCACAAGTGATCGTCAAATTTCTTACAAAGTGCAAAAATGATTTTCATGTTCTTCTTCGTCTCCGAATGTACTATTAAGTCATACAATGACCATTTGCCCAAGTACTCACGAGAAAACATTCATTTATCAAATTTACAAAATAGTCAGAGCTTTAGCTAATACCATTAGCGTCACTAACCGTCATAGTAGTCATTTACGAATATGGGGGTCGATTCCAAGAATAGACTCAATTCATCAGAAGGAAACTTCGCGCTCTGAAATTGAATAGATACAAAGTCGTTTCAGGGTGGAGAAATAAGGGTTCCAAATAGCAATACGGTTCAGCTTCCAGAATCAATACATGTCTCCTGTCATCATTCTTCTTTATCGCGAACAAAACTGAAATACGCCAAGAAAATACACTTAAGTGAACTTACTTCTCACTCCGGTGGAAAATTTGGTGGTTCAATCAGAAATCGTGTTCAGAAAATTCAGGGTGCCAAGTAATTTTCAAGATAAGGTTCATTCATTGTTGTACGAAATGGGTTCAAGGAAAACTTCATAATCGCGAACATAACACACGAGTCTTCAGAGTAATAATGATAGTCCAGAGTTTAACAATCGGTAATCATGTAGGGAGTTCAAAATTGCTTCAAACGCCAAAGGTGAGACATAGGAGGATAGTTGTCAATCAACCAATCCTTTATCAGAATAACATTAGAGTTAACAGTCCACAGAAAGACAGATCAACAAAGCAAATCTTATCGTCCAAAATGAGAGGGAAACCTTCTTATACTCGTGGTTAAACACCACAAGACTTCTCATAGGGACAGAGATGGTTAAGACGAAATCAAATGGTGTCAGAAAATTTATAGATGCTTATCAAGAGACAAGAGAAATTAACAGAAGGTATCAAATGCTTATCAAAAGCAGAAGACAAATAACAGAAGGTGTCAAGTACGTCATCGCCAAGGAGATTCAAGTCCTTCAATTTTAACAATTTACAAATCAAACCCTTAATTTAAATGAAATACAATTCGATCCATATTATATTCATATTTACACATTTTACCTCCAATTAATCAAAATTACACTTTATAACCCTTATATCAATATTTACGAATCCAACCTTCAATTTCCAGAATTTACAAAATGGTCCCTCAATTTTACAAAATTTCAAATCGGATTATTAATTTCACACGGTTTGATTTTAAACCCTTTAGTTACAAATTTTACACATAACACCCCCATTTTATATTTTTCACGAATCATCCCTGATCAATTCATCTTACAAAAATAACCCACGAGTTTGATAATTTACAAAACACACCCTATACTTTATTTATTCCAATCGGTATTATACCCAAAATCGTATAAACCCTAATCAAAATCATCCCAATCATTAACTCATCATTTAAAACACTTTTATTATACACTATTTAAGATCAAGAATAGAAAACCCTAGGGGTTCGATCACTTCCTCTTTATTTTATCCGATTTCCCTTTTTATAGCCGGTTTCACAACAAAATTTGACAAGGTCATTTTAAGCTTCGATCAATGAAATTATCATTTTTCTAGAATCATATGGCTCGTATGGAAATCAAATAAAATATGTACGCAATCCAGAAAAATTGCTAGAATACGTTTAGAGTTTTATTCGCGTTTTTGATATTAAATTTGATACGGTTTTGTTCTAGCGTGCATGGATCGTGATTGCCATTTTATATGGATCATAAGTGATGTAAAGAACACAAAAAATTACCAGATGAGTTTTAGCACGATTGGGTGAGGCGTATGAATTGGTTCTTCTCGGCTTCAACAAAAACGAACAGAGATCAAAACCAACAAACCAGGCTCCTATAAATCGAACATCCATTTTTCAGCCTCCTTCTATCATCAAGGGACTCAGGAAAAATGCGTTGAGGCTTCCAGAAATTCGTATGGATTGTGTGTGAGTTTTTGATGTGTTTAGGGTTTCGAAAATGTGTGGAGCGTGTGAGATTTAAAAGAAACCGTGTATCAAATTATAGAATGGCAAGATTTTCGGTTGATGATTGAGGTGATTGAGATATACACCGATCTTGTGGTGTTTCCAAATTTGGTGGGATTTTATCTTTATTATTAATGATTTTATAATAATTATACAAGAAAATAAAAGGTATATCGGCCCAAATAAATTAAAACAATGCGACAATAATTTTTTTGGACATTGTAAGATATTAAAATGTTGTAATAAAATTTATCTTACTTCATATGTTGCTCGTTTCCAGAGGTTTGTGATTTATTTGGCGTTTTAAACATTTATTAATTGAATTTCAAAGTTACAGGGGCATTTTGGTCATTTTGCATGTTTCAGATTTTAGGTTTTACAAGAGAGATATGAGTAAGTGTGTTTTTTTATGAGTGCTATCAGTTTTTGTGTGAAGAGAAAGAGTTAGAGATAGTGAGTACGTGGTCGTGTGAAATGACCAAAATACCATTTCATTTAACGGTCAAACATAGCCTAACTAACGACGTTAGTAAATTTGGACTAAATCCATAACGGTGTTTCATTTTTGGAATTGATCCGATACTTTTTAAAAAAATATATTTGATCATAAACAATCCTAGATTATATGTTGGACCATGCTTTAAAAACCTTAAAGTTGGTTCATTTTAATTTATGAAAGTATTAACATAAACCTGTGATGTCGACTTTTGATAAATGATATCATGATGACGTGATGTTAATTTTTGCTCGTTTACGGATTTAAATGGTCTCTAGTTATAAATTAAAATAAGCTCTAATATAACATCATTGATAACATAAAAAAAAATTCGAATAAAATGCGACATTTTGTTATGAGGTCTGTTAATTTGCCTAAAACCATCTCTATTGCATAGTACTAACATGAATCATCTCTCACTCTCTCAAATGACTTTTGCGAATAATTTCCGTTTATACTGGTTTCAACAAAAACGAAGAATCAGAAAAAAGAATTTTGCAGTCTATTATTCCATTATTGTTGCCAAAAATATGTACGAGTAGAAAACCTTATTTTGGCTAGTATGGTTCTTTAAACGTTCTCTTTACCTTTTGTAAAAGTCTACGATTTATTCATTCTTAAGGCTGGTCGGCAAAGAAACATTTTTTTCACCATACACATCAGCGCCACGTCAGCTTTCTCTCTCCTCTCACTCCCCTTCACCTCACTTCACCATTTACTCGTCAAGACAACACTATCTTCACCTTTCATTAAAATACCCACTTTATAAAAATATACCCCACTAAATACCCCACACACCACAAAATAAAAAATAATTAAACATGAGTAATACTTAATGGTGAACGGTTCACCACAATTCATCTTGGAACTGCTAGGTGAAGCCTTCACCAAAGGGTTGGCAAGGTGGGTAATGCGTGACATTTGCTATATGGTGAAACTTTCACCATTCTTCAGGTCCATATTAATTAGTTTTGTTGTGATAAAGTTACACAATCTAGTTGGTACGTTAACATCATGCTTTAAAAAAATTTCAAAGCTGTCTATTTCTATTCGTAGTTTTGCTCTATCTTTTCAAAGCACTTGATTGAAAAGACAAGTTGTAAATGCTCCTTTTGTTACATCAACTGTGTACTACTCCCTATTGACTTTTTGTAGTTAGTTATTTTCGTCTTTCTTTGCGAAAAATATTTTAAATCGGGGTATCGATAGGACAGAAATACAAATAAAAATGCATATGAACATTGCGATATGACAACTTTAGATCACAAAGTATTCACTGAAATCTGTTAATTATGTACTAGTATAATACAATATTTTTACAGATAAAAAGGACTTGTATCTACTCATCCGATAAAAAAAGGGATAGATGTACACATAACACATGGATAAAGCCAAAACCGCTTAGTGAACTGTTGTTCATGAAAAAAAAGATAATTTGTAAAAGCACAATTTATATTCAATACATGATACACCACAAAAGTTACATAAGACAAAAACATTGTTATGAAATATTGGTAGTTTATGAAGTAAAAATGGTGTTGCACAAATCAAACTTCCTTCGTCAAAACACTTCATTCATTTTTAGTGAACAAAATGTTCATGGTTCAGAAAACAAAATTTTCGAGGTTTAAAAACGATTGTGTAACATGGGCAAAAAAAATGGTAATAACAAAAAGCTCATTAAAACATAAATGTATTATTTTGGATATGATATAGTTTCGTTGATGCAGTTTAATTTTGGCACTCTCGGGAAGTAACCTATACCACACATAATACATAAAGCACTCTTTCTCTTAAAATTAAGACGTACAACTTTTAAAGCGTAATATACAACACTTTAATACACAAAAACACTTTTTTTTTTGTTTTAAATGAGCAATTAACGTGATCCAGATTTTTAAATTAATACAAATACTAAAGCAAAAGGTACAATTTATTTTTGCACAATTACATTCATAAATTAACTGGCCAATTAATGCAGTTATTGAAACACCCTTTACATAAAAAATACAAATTATCAAGCATATTGTATAAATTACATTCATAAATTTACTGATTCAGTCACTGTGGTTTACATATATTACGGATCCAGTCCAATTATGAATAAAATGACAAAAAAGCCCTTGTCTATTCTTTTTCAAATGAGTAAATTACATAAATGGTCACTATGATTTGTCTATTTTTTCACATTTAGTCCTTTAGACTAACGGCCGTTAGTCCTTTATACGTTTTTCGTTCGTATTTACACGTTTTCGTCCGTATTTACACGTTTTCGTCCGTTTTTACACGTTTTTGTCTGTATTGACACGTTTTCGTCCGTATTTACACGTTTTCGTCCGTTTTTACACGTTTTCATCCGTATTTACACGTCTTCATCCGTTTTTACACGTTTTCATCCGTATTTACACGTTTTCGTCCGTATTTACACATTTTCGTCCGTTTTTACACGTTTTCATCCGTTTATACACGTGTTTGTCAGTATTTACACGTTTTCGTCCGTTTTTACACGTTTTCGTCCATTTTTACACGTTTTCATCCGTATTTACACGTTTTCGTCCGTTTTTACACGTTTTCGGCTGTTTTTTACACGTTTTCGTCCGTTTTTTACACGTTTTCATCTATATTTACACGTTTTTTACACGTTTTCGTCCATTTTTACACGATTTCGTCCGTATTTACACGTTTTCGTCCGTTTTTTACACGTTTTTGTCCGTATTTACACGTTTTCGCCCGTTTTTTACACGTTTTCGTCCGTATTTACACGTTTTCGTCCGTTTTTAAACGTTTTCATCCGTATTTACACGTTTTCGTCCGTTTTTTACACGTTTTCATCCGTATTTACACGTTTTCGTCCGTTTTTACACGTTTTCATCCGTTTTTACACGTGTTTGTCAGTATTTACACGTTTTTTACATGTTTTCGTCAATTTTTACACATTTTCATCCGTATTGTTGATCCCAGTTGAGCTTCACGATCTTGTTAATTGCTTTAGATAAATCTAAGACAATCGATATAGAAACTGATCTTGAGTTGTATATCAAATATTATGCGAAACTAATATTTGATCTTAAGAAGAATAAACACAAACGAATTATCAAACAACACTTCAGTTATATTAATAACGATTGCTCAATAGCAATAGGGTTACAGAAACCTTAAAGTGTAAACAATAATACGTATGCTAAGATAATCGATATCTAACCCTAACCCTAGAACCTCCTTTTATAGCGTAAGGAGTCCTAGTCGGTTCACAAGACTTTCTATACAAGAAAAATATTCTACGTATCTTTTCTATACTTATCCTTAACATACTATACATATCTAATAAGCAGCAGAGTAAATCTTCTAGCAGCAGAGTCTTCGTGAGCTAGCAGCAGAGTTACACTATGCCTATTATCCCAAACCAGCAGAGTCACAAACAGCAGAGTTATTGTGCTAATCAGCAGAGTCACATAACTATTCAGCAGAGTTATGTTTCTCGAATCAGCAACATCTTTTAGACCCAACAATCCTCCCCTAAACTTGATATTTTTCTTCAAAAATCATCAAGTTTCCTTAAATCCAGCCAATCACCAGGAGGATGCTTCCAAACACTTTACTGTTTTGAGATCTTTGATTCCAGCACTTTTCTATACCTCTCCACTAACTCAAAAGCTTGATGATCTGATAAGAATGGTCTTTGCAAACTCAGCTTACCAGGTTGTAACATGTTAGTCAGAAGAGCAGTATTCTTGAACACAGGATAATCTTTCTCTGTTAACATGTACAAACACAAACCATCACTTCCAGTCAATGCATGTACTCCACATGATTGATATAGATACCATCTGATAAATCTGCTTGAACTAATCACATTCTTCCAATCAAGACTTCTTTCATCAGGTTCAAACATATTCTTCAAATAGTAATAATTGAGTCTTTCATGCACCACCTCTGGTCTAGTATCACCATAATTCATCTTGTAAAGATTCCAGAGTTGTACAATATCATCCCTATCCATGTAGTGCACCATCTGAGAAAAACTGACATATCCCACACTTGAACCATTTGATCTCCTAATAACCCAGCATGCTTGACTACCATCTAGAACATCATGTGAGTATGAAATGATTGGATATTTTGTTGACAAAGGAACTTCATTAAGTAACTCAGGTTCTTCTTGAGGTTTATGAACTGTGAGATCCATAATCCCTTTCATATCATCTGCAGTCACTTCTTCAAAATTATGCTCATCAGTCACTTCATCTTTCTCAGAAACACTATCTTCTTTTTCTGAATCACTCATCAATACTGACTGAGTTCTTCTCTTCTTCCTAGCTACCTGCTTTACTTTCCTCCTATATCTTTTTACACTATCAGTAGGTTCAGGCTTTTTCTCTGCAACTACATTCTCTTTCTCTTTCTCTTTCTCAACATCTGATACTTTGGCCATTTTAGCAGTAGACTCAGGATTCATATAAGCATTTGATGCTACTTTGATTCTTGTCAACTCTTTGATCTCATCATCAGTTAAGGGTTTAAAATTTCTGTCCATCTCTTTCTTAGCAGCCTCAAACTTCTGCTTAACTTCTTCATTAGAGTATGGCTTCAACTCCTTCAATTTCCAACCCTTCATATTCCTCAGATATTGCTCATGAAGAGTTCTCTCTTGCCTTGCAGTTGGTGGTCTATTCACCTTTTTATTCTTTCTTGCAACCAGAAGCCTTTTCTTATTCTGCACAATAGCTTGATGAATCCAGTCATTAATACCTTCATCTGTAAAAACATCATCCATCTCTACTTTCACTTTCTCCCAGTCCATAGCAGCTTTACATCTTGCCTGCTCATTTTCCCATGCAGCCACTTTGGCTTCAACTTCAGATTGTTTCTCAGATTGTTGTTTTTGTATCTCCATTGCTTTATCATACTCAGCTTTTTCTTCATCAGCAACTCTCTGAGCTTCTTCTGCATCCCACCTTTCTTGCAAATGTCTAGGCCATAACTCAATTGGAACTTCATTAGGATCAGGATAAGGTTCAAGTTCTTCCACCATTTTCATCTTGCCCTTACCCTTGTAGGTAGGTGTTTGAACAGGTTTTCTTGTTTGCATAGGTTCTTGGATGACAACTCCTTTAGCTTTTGGTCTTGAGACAGTCACTTGTGTTGGTTTTGTTAAACTTTGAGCAGCTGGTTGTGATTGTGATTCAGGTTGTGATGGTGTAGGTGTAGGTGTTTTGTTTCCAAGATTAAGCAATACTTGGGTAAGGGCATTGTGTCTTCATCAAATTCACCAGCAGAGTGATGTAGCCCTTCAGCAGCATTGTTTCTCCCATCAGCAGAAAGTTCTGCATCAACAGCAGAGTCAACCTTTTCATTTGTTTCCATTACAACCTCCCCTGAACCTGCTGCATCCTTCTGATCATTCCTCCCCTGTTTGGAAGCATCCTCTTCCAAACATGGTTTGGAACCTTTCTTCAACCTCCCCTCAAGATGAGTAACCCTGAGCTTAAGCCTTCTTATCTCAGCACCTTGAGAAGCTTTGACTGTTGATAACTCTTTTCTTAAACCAAGAACCTCCTGTGACAATTTTGTACATTTATCCGTCAATTCCTTAAATTGTTTCATGATATCCTCACAACTTCGGTCTGTGTTACCTGACCCAAGAGGTTGATCACTGGAATTGGCATTTTGTACAGGGGTTTTAACCGTCAAATTATCTTTTTCAAGTTCAATGCTAGCCTCAACACTTCGACCTGTGTGACCTGGTCCGAGAGGTGTATCATGGGCAATGTCAATATGTACATCAGTGTCCATCAATTCATATGTGTCAGTCCTGTCCTCATCACTTCGAGATGTGTTAACTTCTCCGAGAGGTGAATCTTGGGACACAAACTCAGTCTCAACCATAGGTTGAACATCTGAGCCCCCCATAGAAGCCATTTGGCTGGGGTTACCATCAGTTGTATTAGGTTCTTGAGAACCTTCTACAAAAGATGTTGCCATGGTTGAGGTCTTAGTTATGTTAGCACTGTCCTGCTCAACTACTAAGTTGGAAACAGTAGTGCCAGCCTCTTCCATCATGATACCTCCATCACCTGTACCAGCCTCATCTGCATCCATACTAACATTGGCCTGAGGTTGCACAATGTCCTCATGTGTTGAAGTCCTAGGTGATTGGGTATTTTGGGGTTCATGTGATACTGATACATTCAAACTTGTTGATGAGGATGTGTGATGGGAAGCTGTGGGTGTTCCAGCTTCTTCATCCTCATTAACTGCAGCCACAATATTCAAGATGTGTTCAGTCAGGGGAGTTATAGCACCAGAAAAGCCTTTTCCATTCTTCTTTAGAAAAGCAAACATCTTGATTGCCATTCTACTACAGGGCTCAACATTTGTATGCCTCAATGGTTCTCTTAGCTGAGAGTTGATAACAAGTTGTAGAAACCTTGGATACAAATAGAACTTCTTCTTAATAAACTTCTTCATACCCTCAAAAATCATAGAAGAAAAATCAAATGGTTGCCCTGTTGCCAAACAAACTAAAGCCATAGCTTGAGAAGCACTAAACTCACTCCATCCACCTACTTTGGGAAACAAGCAGTGTTGTAGAGTATGCAACAAGAACTTCCAATGGGGACAAAGATGACCTTTCAAAAATGTTCCACCAGCCTCAGGTCTCTCATATCCAATGTTCTCAAGCTCAGTCAAAACAATTTCTGGGGTAAGGGTAGGAGGTGTAGGTACTCCTGATAAACGAAGACTTCTCTTAATGGTTGTTTCACTAACTACAATACTTTCACCATCCACACTACCTATCAACCGTTCCTCCCCGTCAAGTATATCCAGCTTAACAGTTGACCAAAATTGGTGCATATGAGATTTATAAATGGTAGGATCAACTGTTAAAGCATACCTTAATCGAGACGCACTCAGAAAATCCATAACCTCATGAAATCCGTCAGCAGCAGTAACCTTACTAAGAAATGCAATTTGATTATGCTCATCAGGAAACGTTCGTCGAGCCATTATGATTTGGGGGCTTTGGGTGTAATGAAATAAATTAGTGTTCTTGGGTGAGAATCAAATGTAGTTTTGAGCAATTAAAAGGTAATGAGATCGAATTAGTGTATGAGACCGTTTTGATCTAATTAGGTTTAAGAACGCGCCAAAAGTTTCAATTTGACCCTTCTACTTTCAAACTCATCAGCAGAGTTAAGAAATTGTTGACCAAAAGTCAACTTTCCCAATATCTTCAAAATCACTCCCTTAAATACCATACCAACCCCTCATTGAAGTCCAAAAATCCCTTAATCTCTTTAGCAAATCCCCAATTCACAAACCCTAACTCCAATAATAACCAACCATGAGCTCTTCCAAAGCACCAATCATCGACATATCCTCAGATTCCTCATCAGACAGCTCACAAGGATGGTCAAACTATTTTCCACCAACTTCATCCTCAGCACACAAAGGTAAGTCGATTGTAGAAGATGAATATTCTGACCCACTTCCATCAACACCATCCTCTTTTGAAGATTCTGATGACGATGAAACAGCAAAATGGCCAAGATCAATGACATACTACCAAGGTGCCTGGGAAATAATTCCTCCGCAACATCCTTTGACCGCTGAGCTTAAAAGCAAATGGAGAACGCTGCGGCCGCTTTTGCAAAGAGTTTCAATCCGCCGCAACCACAACCACAAACAGAGGAGAGGAAAGTCCCTGTTCCTAACAAAAAGCCGATGAAGAAACAAGCGACCTTCTACAAGCCATCAGCAGAGTCCACCACCACGACCAGTCATACTTGCTCTTCCTTGTCCAAGAGTGTCAGCAGTAATGGGTACTAGGGGACCACGCAGCAAAGTGATGCCAGACTTTGTTGGAAAAGGGAAGGATAAAGCTTGATGTGGAATAGGTGTTTTAGTTTGTGAATCCATGGTTCTTGTTGTCTTTTGAACTCTTTTGATCAATGGTTGTAAGAAAACTTCATCTTGTACTTTGCTTTAGTTATCAATGAATGTTTAAATTTCCTTGCTTTACTTGATTGTGTGTTCATGTAAATCTGCAAAAGGTTAGTAGAAAACGACAAACACAAGCAAGAATATCCAAAAATAACAGCATAGTAGCATAGCAGCAGACAACTAAACACAAACAACTTAACAAACAGCAAATTTTGACTTAACAAACAGCACAAATCCTTACAAAAGTTTACAAAAACATACAGAGATAAGATGGTTAAAGATTAAAGATTTATCATGCCAATACTAGCAACTAAAAATTGAAATCTACTTATATCAAAACTTTTTGTAAGTAAATCAACAACATTGTTGTCAGTATGTATTTTAACCACTTGAATTAGCTTTTTCTCATAACAATCTCTAATAAAATGATGTCTTATCTCTATGTGTTTTGTTTTAGAATGAAAAACAGGATTTTTGATAATACACATTGTGCTATTGTTGTCAATGAAAATTTTTGTGTTCATGAAATTGTACCCATAATCCAGCAATTGGTTCTGAATCCAGAGCACTTGTCCACAGCAGCTAGAAGCAGCAACATATTCTGCTTCAGTTGTCGAATTAGCCACCACTGTTTGTTTCTTACATTGCCAAGAGATCAGCCTATGTCCAAGGTACTGACAGCCTCCAGTGGTTGACTTTCTATCCATAGTAGCTCCAGCATAGTCACTATCTGAGTATGCTATCAAGTCAAATGGTGAATTATTAGGATACCAAAGACCCAATTTTGGTTGACCCTTTAGGTACCTAAAAATTCTTTTGACTACTTCCAAGTGTGAAACTTTTGGGGACACTTGAAATCTAGCACAAGCACACACAGAGAACATGATATCTGGCCTTGAAGCAGTCAGATACATCAATGAACCAATCATTGACCTATAAAGATGTACATCAACCTCTACCCCTTCTTCATCCTTGAGCAAAGGTTTGTTTTTATCCATTGGTGTCTTAGCTGCCTTCACATCTTTGAAACCAAATTTCTTTAATATATCAGCCACATACTTGTCTTGACTAATAAAAATCTCATCTGACTTTTGCTTAACTTGAAGCCCTAAAAAGAAAGTCAGTTCTCCCATAGAACTCATCTCAAACCTGCTGTGCATAGGGATGGCACCCGTGGGCAATGGGCACGGGTACCTCTAACCCATCACCCACCCACGTAGTTTTTTTCTCACCCGTCACCCACCCGTCACCCACCAATGGGTACAATTTTCTACCCATGCCCTTGCCCGCGGGTATTTGTTACCCGTGGGTAAACCCATGGTGGTTTGTTCCATGTCCGAGTTCACCACTCAATGCTTTCTTACAATATTTGCATATTGCTTTCCACTCGCCCTTAACAATCTCCCTGTCAAAATGATTCCAAACTTCAGAAGTAAGTTGTCTTTTTCGCCCTTGATTGTCATCAACGATGTTCTTTCTTTTCTTCGTTCGGATAGAATTCACAGACGATTCTTTAGGAAATGGAATAGTTGCATCCGCCCGTCCTTGGCTCGAGCCTATTGGTGCTGAAGCTGAACTAGTTTTGGGATTTGAATCAACATTAGAGGCATCTTGAGATGGTCCAGATGGAGAACCCATATCAAACATGTCTATTTCTGAAAGTTCGAAACAAACCATATTATTCATCCATTGATTGATCAGAAAAGCAAACCCAAGGAACAAAAATGAGAGAAACCAATATAGAAAGGATGAACTGAGAGACAGAGTATGACAGTATACATATACAACTTTGATCTTTCATATTCTCTCTTGAAACTCAAACAAAAAACGTTTAGGGTGATGTGTTTTCTTGAGAATTGGTGGTAATATTAAATGTATACTGCAACATGCCAACATCATAAATATTTAACTACTATAATTAATTTTAACTAGGGTTAATGGGTACACCCACGGGTATTTTGACGGGTATACCCGTGGGTATTTTAAATGGGTATCATGGGTTTACCCGTGATGGGTATACATCACCCGTCACCCACCCGCCACCTACTGATGGGTACAGATTTTCACCCATCACCCACCCGTGGGTGAAAATTGACGCGTTTACCCACCCATTTATGGCGGGTACCCGCGGGTTGTGGGTTTTTTCTCGCCCGTTGCCATCCCTAGCTGTGCATAAGCTTCTCAAATCCTTCACATAACACCTTATTTGTAGACCCAAAGATGATATCATCTACATAAACCTGAACAAGTAGGATATCTTTTTTGTCTTTCTTAATGAACAATGTTTTATCAATGGTTCCTCTGCAAAAACCATTGTTCAACAAATACTGGGATAAGGTGTCATACCAAGCTCTAGGAGCTTGATGTAGTCCATACAGTGCTTTCTTCACCTTGTAGACCCTATCAGGATACTTAGGATCTTCAAACCCAGGTGGTTGCATCACATAAACCTCTTCAGGTATCTTTCCATACAAGAAAGCACTTTTCACATCCATTTGATACACAAGAAAATTCTTGTATGAGGCATATGCCAAGAAAAGTCTGATAGCCTCCAGTCTTGCAACTGGGGCAAATACCTCATCATAGTCTATTCCTTCTTCCTGAGTGTATCCCTGAGCCACCAATCTAGCCTTGTTTCTTATAACAATACCTCTTTCATCTCTTTTACATCTGAACACCCATTTTGTACCAATTGCCCTTTTTCCATTAGGCAAATCAACTAATGTCCAGACCTCTTGAAGCTTGAACTGCAGCAACTCCTCTTGCATAGCTTCAACCCAACTTTCATCTTTCATAGCCTTGTGAATGGTTTTGGGTTCTTCTTGAGATAAGAAACAGGCAAACATGCAATTCTGTAAATCTTTGTGGCTATTTCTCTTCTTAAGTGTTTGAGCAAACAATCCCTGATCAAGCAAATCACTCAACCCTTTTGATTTACTTCTTGTCTGAACAGCAGAGTGAACATCACCAATTATCTGCTCCTTTGGATGATTCCTGTGGATTCTGGTTGTTGGAGTGGGACTAACAGGTATATCAGTCTCCAAATTTGATAAATCAGCTTCAGCTCCAAAAACATCAACAACTTCATCATCAGTATCCACATACACTTCTTCTAATTCGGGCATCTCATTAGAAGAATCATCATCAGAATCACCATTTTTATCAGTAGAGTCCTTTGGCATAGCAGCAGAGTTACCAAACCTAACAACAGAGTGTTTGGGCCTAACAGCAGAGTGTTTTGGCTTATCAGCAGAGTGTTTTGGCCTGGCAGCAGAGTTGAGAGAACTGCTGCTATGTTTATTCCCTTGTTGCCCATCAACTTCTGACTCTTTATTCCTTTCCTTATCATCATTCTTGTCATCATGAGAAGGTTCATCAACACCTTCTACATTAACCTTTGGAACTTCCTTATGAACAGCATCACCATCTGAACTCTTTCTCTCTTTATCTGTTGGAGAGAAGTACTGATCAAACTTCCACTTTTCAATCAACACAAACTCCTCTGCAGATCCATCCTTCTTTGCTTGAGTACCTGCATTAAGGTTAGTTTATGTACCTGCAGACATGTTAGTAGTACCTGCAATGACTGGTTGATAATTCATACTCTTGGTTAAAGAATCAATATCAAACATCCATTCAGGACCTTTTCCATCAACATTAGGTGTGGTTTCTCTAATTCTAACATGCAAATTTTCCACCACATGCCCAGTCCTTTGATTGAAAACCCTAAAAGCCTTACTTTCAGTAGAGTATCCAACAAAGTAACCTATGTCTGCTTTCTCACTAAACTTGCCTAAGTGGTCAATGGTGTTTAAGATAGTGACAGGACACCCAAATGGTCTAAAGAAATCTATCAGAGGTTTCCTACCATGCAATAACTCATAAGGGGTCTTGTTGTGAGGTTTAACTATCTTAGTTCTATTTTGCACATAACAAGCAGTGTTGACTGCTTCAGCCCAAAAGATAGTGGGTAACTTAGACTCTGACAACATTGTTCTAGCAGCCTCAATTAATGTTCTATTTCTCCTCTCAGCCACACCATTTTGCTAAGGAGTTCTAGCCACACTAAATTGTCTAGTTATCCCTTTTTCCTCACAGAACTGATTCATCACTTGATTCTTAAATTCAGTTCCATTGTCACATCTGATGATCTTAACCTTGTGATTAAATAGATTTTCTATCCTTGTAATGAAAGCCTTAAGAATGTCAGGTGTCTCATTCTTAGTAGCTAAAAAGAATACCCAAGTAAATCTACTAAAATCATCAGTGACCACTAAGCCATACATCTTTTTGTTCAAACTATTCACATAGGTGGGTCCAAATAGGTCCATGTGTAACATAAACAAGGGTTCAGTTATAAAATTCACCAATTTGGACTTACAAGATGCTCTATGTTGCTTTCCCATCTGGCAAGCAACACATACTTCAGGATTCTCAAAAACCTTTGAAGGTAATCCTCTGACCAAGTTCCCTTTCACCAACTTGTTGATAGCCTTGTAGTTCAGATGTCCAAGCCTTCTGTGCCATAGTTTGGATTCATCAATAGTGGCTTTGGCAAACAGACAAGTTAAATCTCTTTTGGGAATAATGTTCTTTATGTCCACACTGTATATGTTGTCATTTCTAGGGACTTTAAGAAGTACTAATTTATCATCAGGTATCTTATAGTCGGGAGATAAGACAAGACATTCAGTGTCTGTAAAAAGAACAAAATTCTTTCTGTCACACATTTGTGAGACACTAAAAAGATTGAACTTTAAACCATTCACCAAATACACTTTTTCAAAATCCAATTTTCCAGTTCTGATCATGCCTTTTCCAACAATTTTACCTCCTTTGGGATCATTCCCAAAGGCAACATATCCACCATCCAAAGCTTCAAAGTTCTCCAAATTGCTTTGGTCTCCAGTCATGTGTGAAGAGCATCCACTATCAAAAATGCATTTGTCCTTTAGCTCCTTTTGTAGATTGCCCTGCACAAAAAGTAAGAGAATTAGTTTCTCTTTGGGACCCAAGCCATTACTGACTTGGATCTACCTTGTGCATCAAAGTAGTCAAATTTCTTCAACTGCATTGGTGCACTGCTGTGTCTGAGAACATGATCCAAAACTTTAACTTTAGGTTTCCAGACCCAGCAAGCTGAGGCTTTAACAGCATAAAAATGATTGCCCACAACAGTATCAGTAACAACTTTAGGCAAAACAGCAGAGTCTGCCTTAACAGCAGAGTTTGCCTTAACAGCAGAATCAACTATATCCTTCTTTATGGGCCCTGTTGGTGCAATAGGAGAGATAACTCTAGAAGTACCATCTCTCATCAAAACTTCCTTGGGAACCATGTTTCTTTTGGGGTGAGGGTGAGTCTTTCTAGCAAAATTTCTATGGTTCACCCTTGTGTACTGGTTCCTAACTGGTTTTTGATAGTAGTAACACTCATCTTGCAAATGTTCAAAACTACCACAACTATAACATGCCTTTTTAAGTAATTGAAAATCAGTACCTAATTTTTGTGAAACTAGGTTGTTCCAATTTCTCTGGTTTCCTCTAGGCAAATTATTAGTTCTCTTAGGATATACTCTAGGTGTGTTGTCAAACTCAGCCATCTTCCTAGAGATACCTTTACCAAACCTAGGCTTAACAAACTCAACCTTTTTAGCCTTAGGTACTTTTGATTCAACAACAGCAGGAATTTCTTCCTTTTTGTTCTTAGGGGTTGAATCAGATTCTACAACCTCATCATCACTGTCAGACTCCCAATCTTCAATCAGGGGTGCTTGTTCATACTTCTTTACCTCAACCTTAGGTGACTCTATGTTAGTTTCACTAGTTTCACCTACAGGTTTAGCCCCAGACTCAGATATGAAAGTTAATGTCCTAGTAGGAGGGGCATTAGCACTAAGTTTCTTAGGGTGAGCAACAGCATTATATCCTAGACCACTTCCTGAGTCTGCAAAGTGTCTTCCTATTGGTTTACTGAGAATATCAGTGGCAAATTGTTGTTTTTCCACCCTAACAACATGTTTTTCAGTCTCACTTTTAGCTAAATCTCTAGCCTGTTCAGCCTCTTCTACTTTTTCCATAAGAACCTTAATCTCATCATCTTTCTTGATAAGCTCATTTTTCAGGATAGTGATCTGATCAAGATATTCAATTTCAGCCTTTTTATAAAATTCTAGCTTCTCTTCTAAGTTCTTTAAACCATATGCATAACTAAGATTGTCTAACTTAAGTGTTTCATTTTCCATCTTAAGATTTCCATTACTAGACTTAAGTTCATCAATTTTATCAGAACATGATTTAAATGAACAAGATGATTCATTGGATACCTCAGAGTCTGATCCAGAAGAAGAATAGGCCATGAGAGCAAAATGCTGTACTTCAGGTTCCTCTTCAGCTATCAATGCACAATTTGGACCATCTTCAGCATGATCACTCCAGTCATAATCTCCTAACCCATCACATGATACCATAGCAGTAGTAGGATTTGGCTCTTCATCAGCAAACTTCTTGAAATTCTCATTGCTTCTTTTTGGTGCTCTGCATTCTCTTGCAAAGTGTCCCTTCTTTCTACAGTTAAAACATTCAGCCTTTGATTTGTCAAATCCCACATTCTTGTTCCTTCTGAACTTCATCTCTTTACCAGTCCGTTTAAGAAACCTTCTTGCTCTCATTGTTAACATTGCAAACTGCCATTGCATATCAATCTCTTCAACATCATCAGGATCAAGTTCATCCAGATCTTGAGGCATGACTGAAGTACTTGTAGTAAGTTCAGCCAAATAAGCACAAATTGCAGCATCACTGATGGTGTTGGTGTTAGCAGAGTCAGCAGCAGAGACATGTGAACCAACAGCAGGAGCAAAAGTACCAACAGCAGAGTGCTGTTCTTGATGACTACCAGAATTCTTGCTGTTTGAGGAAACAAAAGCAAGATTATTTGTGGTAGAAGATGAGCTTGTCAATCCTTTAACTTCTGATTCATACACCTTCAAGTTGTTATACAGATCATCCAATGTCATAGTATCAAAATCTTCCTTATGTCTCCAAACCACTGTATGAGTGTTCCATTCAGAAGATAGACTTCTCAGAAACTTTAGATTGACATCTTCTTGAGATGGCTCAATCTTCAAAAGAGCCATCTGACTGGATAGCTTATGAAGTCGATCATAAGTTCCCTCAATGTTCTCAGAACTTAAAGCAGTGAAAGTTTCAAACTGATGCTTCAGTAGATTCTTTCTTGATTTCTTGGTAGCTTCATTCCCACCAAATCGAAGTTCGACTGCTTCCCATAACTCCTTAGCAGACTCAATATGAGTAAAACTCAATTGATAATCATTAGGTATTCCCATCATGAGAATACTGTGTGCCTTGACCTCCAATCTTCTCTGCGCTTTCTCCTCGCTTGTCTTGAGAGTCAAGACTGATCCAGTAGCAGTCTTGGTTTGCACACTGTCACCATGTAGAACAACTTCCCAAAGTGAGTAATCAACCATTCTCATGTATTGTTGAATCCTCATCTTCCAGATCTCATACTCTCCAGTCTTGAGCATGGGGACCCTTGATGCAGTAACCATGTGTGTAGAGTCGGAATCCATTGCTTACTTTGATGATTAGCAAATCTTGTATTCAGAAATTCTTCTTGGTACCAGTTTCTAGATCACAAGCTCTGATACCACTTGTTGATCCCAGTTGAGCTTCACGATCTTGTTAATTGCTTTAGATAAATCTAAGACAATCGATATAGAAACTGATCTTGAGTTGTATATCAAATATTATGCGGAAACTAATACTTGATCTTAAGAAGAATAAACACAAACGAATTATCAAACAACACTTCAATTATATTAATAACGATTGCTCAATAGCAATAGGGTTACAGAAACCTTGAAGTGTAAACAATAATACGTATGCTAAGATAATCGATATCTAACCCTAACCCTAGAACCTCCTTTTATAGCGTAAGGAGTCCTAGTCGGTTTACAAGACTTTCTATACAAGAAAAATATTCTACGTATCTTTTCTATACTTATCCTTAACATACTATACATATCTAATAAGCAGCAGAGTAAATCTTCTAGCAGCAGAGTCTTCGTGAGCTAGCAGCAGAGTTACAATATGCCTATTATCCCAAACCAGCAGAGTCACAAACAGCAGAGTTATTGTGCTAATCAGCAGAGTCACATAACTATTCAGCAGAGTTATGTTTCTCGAATCAGCAACATCTTTTAGACCCAACACGTATTTACACGTTTTCGTCCGTTTTTACACGTTTACGGCCGTTTTTACACGTTTTCATCCGTATTTACACGTTTTCGTCCATTTTTACACGTTTTCGTCCGTATTTACACGTTTTCGTCCGTTTTTACACGTTTTTGTCCGTATTTACACGTTTTCGCCCGTTTTTACACGTTTTCGTTCGTATTTACACGTTTTCATCCGTTTTTACACGTTTTCGTTCGTATTTACATGTGTTTGTCAGTATTTACACGTTTTCATCCATTTTTACACGTTTTCATTCGTATTTACACGTTTTTACACGTTTTCGTCCGTTCTTACATGTTTTCATCCTGTATTTGCACGTTTTTTACACGTTTTCGTCCGTATTTACACGTTTTCGTCCGTTTTACACGTTTTTGTCCGTATTTACACGTTTTCGCCTATTTTTACAGTTTTCGTCTGTATTTACACGTTTTAATCCAATTTTACACGTTTTTGTCCGTTTTTATACGTTTTCGTTTGTTTTTACACGTGTTTGCCAGTATTTACACGTTTTCGTCCATTTTACACGTTTTTGTCCGATTTTACACGTTTTTACAAAATGTTGAAAAAACGGATGAAAATGTGTAAATACGGACGAAAACATGTAGAAATGAACAAAAACATGTAAATACGGATGAAAACGTGTAAAAACGGACGAAAACATGTAAATACGGACGAAAACGTGTAAAAACGGACGAAACGTGTGTAAATACTGACAAACACGTAGAAATGAACAAAAACATGTAAATACGGATGAAAACGTGTAAAAACGGACGAAAACATGTAAATACGGACGGAAAACGTGTAAATACGGATGAAAACGTGTAAAAAACGGACGGAAAAACGTGTAAATACTGACAAACACGTGTAAAAACGGACGAAAACGTTTAAATACGGATGAAAACGTGTAAAAACGGACGAAAACGTGTAAATACTGACAAAAACGTGTAAATACTGACAAAAACGTGTAAATACTGACAAACACGTGTAAAAACGGAAGAGAACGTGTAAATACGGATGAAAATGTGTAAAAACGGACGAAAACGTGTAAATACTGACAAACACGTGTAAAAAAACGGACGAAAACGTGTAAATACGGATGAAAACGTGTAAAAATGGACGAAAACGTGTAAATACGGACGAAAACGTGTAAAAACGGACGAAAACGTGTAAAAAACGTGTAAATACGGAAAAAAAACGTGTAAAAATGGACGAAAACGTGTAAATACGGATGAAAACGTGTAAAAAACGGATGAAAACGTGTAAAAAACGGACGAAAACGTGTAAATACGGATGAAAACGTGTAAAAACGGACGAAAACGTGTAAATACTAACAAACACGTGTAAAAACGGATGAAAACGTGTAAATACGGACGAAACGTGTAAATACGGATGAAACGTGTAAATACGGAAAAAACGTGTAAATACGGACGTCTTCTAAAAAAACGTGTAAAAACATACGAAAACGTGTAAATACGGACGAAAACGTATAAAGGACTAACGGCCGTTAGTCTAAAGGACTAAATGTGAAAAAATAGACAAACCATAGTGACATTTATGTAATTTACTCATTTGAAAAAGAATATGACAAGGGCTTTTTGGTCATTTTATTCGGAATTGGACTGGATCCGTAATATATGCAAACCACAGTGACTGAATCAGTAAAAAAAAAACTTCAGTGACTGAAAGTGAAAAAACCGTCAAACCACAGTGACCATTTATGTAATTAACTCTTTATATAATAAAAGAAGACTTTTGTATTTATAATCTTTTATATAATAAAAGAAGACTTTTGTATTTTGTAAAAAAAAAAAAGAATGTTTCCTATTTAGTAATAATTGAATAATTTATTATTTTATTAAGTATATAATTTAAGATTAAAAAACCAAATATTTCTTTATTTGGCCAGCTTTTAAGAAAAAAACGTTTTTAAACTCATATGTATATAAAAACGAAAGAAAACACATGGACTTGATAGTCATTTTTCATAGTTTTGTACTAAAAAATAAATTTGAAAAAGTAGTTGGATGTACAATATTTTTTTTATTTTTTATTTTTTTGAATGGCTGGACGTACAAATGTTTTTCGTTTGTCATTCTCACAAGATCAAATCAAAGGAGACGCAATTCTCAAGAACCCTAATTTTGAAAATCACATTTAATTTGATGATTCGTTATTTACTTGATATGCCAATTGCTATTAAAATATTAAAAAAGATCCGTAGAAGAGGAAATGTTGTTGGTAAGTTTTCATATTAATATTAAAAAACTATAAAAAAAAAAAAAAAAAAAAAAAAAAAAAGCGGGGGCGTTTGGATTGAGGGTATCTAGTTGTTTAGTTAGAGGGTATGACTTTAATAGATAAAACCAAACACCAAATCAATACATCCATTTCCAACCATCAAGTTCTTGACATCATTACAAGGAAATTAGAAATTCTTACATCATCTCATAATATCCATGACATCATTGCCATAAAACAAGAAAGAAATTACGAAATTCTTACATCAAATCATATTATCAAAAGATCAACATAACCATAAAAACTTCTACTTTTGCCGCTTCTTCCCTTCCTGTCGTTAGCTGGCCCACATGTCTTACCCTTCACAACTTTCTTCTTCTAAAAAAAGTTAAAATTAAAACAAACAATAAATAAACGGTAGATTTTGAAAATCAATGTTACATTAAAAGAATCCCCATTTTATCACATGATAGAAAAGAAGAGGTTAGAATATTAATTGCACATACCTTCCTATCGCCAAGCATGGGCATCAAGCTCCCTGGAAAATCCTCCACTGTAGCAAAACCACTTCTCCGATCACTTTTCTTCCTAGAAAAGTTCATGAGGTTAATAAAATGATTAATTATAATCACATAAAATGATTAAAACAAATTTTGAGTCCATAACAATGATGAAAATCAACAAATATATTTGCAAACAAAAACTATAACATGTTCTTAAATTTAACAATTTTTCATGAAAAAGTATCTAACTAGGTATTTGTGCGTAAAGAATCTTCCTTTTTACACGTTAATGCAAATTCAATCAAATACAAAGTATCATTCTCAAACCTTTTTACAACACTTAATTGATATACATGCAATAAATCTAATTTGAAAATTAATCCTGAAGGATTAAAGAGAATTTTGCATAAACTTGTCAAGAAAGGTTCTTTACTCTTGATGAAAGACTGTTGACCTTTAGTTAATACTCCTACTTATTTGTTGATTTCGAACAATTAAGGTAAGCAATAAGGAACAGTTGTTAATTGTTATAAGCAAATAAATATGGTGAGGTGTACCCTGGTTTAATGTGATCGCTAAGAACAAGATAAGGTGTCTGATTCTTAGATAGAGCTTCCCTCATTCTTTTAGAAGACTGTGATGGCGTGTCCGTGTTGTTCATCTGCTTCACCTTCAGCTCCTCATCATGTTGTCGCCTACGATTTTCTAGTTTCTTTTTGCCAGGCCCAATTCGATGAAACTTATGTGAAAACTACCTAAAATTCTCCATGGGAGTCAACTAATCAAACAAAAAAAAATTCAGTCAGTCATAACATAATTCATGATTCAAATATTGCAGATAAAATCATGAAGAATGCCGACAAGCTTACCCTAAAGTATAAACCATAAAGACCGTTTTATGTAATTTATTCAAAATAATTCATATAAAACATTATAACATATAAAAGTTGTAAATAGTACTTACAGTTCTTCCATATTCATCTGTCCTCTCGATGAGTATTTCCTTTTTATCATCATTCTCGTTAACAATGCCCACAAGCTTACATTTCTTCGTATCCATATTTCTACCATCCAATTCAACAGTGTCTTTGAGTGTTCCTCGATCCTTAAGTCGTTGAAGTGCCCCCGATAACCCTTTTCCAAGTGAACTCTCGTGAATCATTTCATCTGGTTTCACTTCTTTTTCTGCCATTTTTACATCGTCAATAACATCTTTCACCTCTGCCCAACCACTGACTTTACTTCTTTGTTCTTGTTCTTATGTCGCTGGTGCTACATCTTCAGCATCAGGGTTATGAGCTTCTGTAACCATAAAACAACAGACTGTAAACAAAATATTTATTTTCTTTTATAGCTTAAAAAATTACTCAAATTTGAGAATTCTAACTAAAGACAAACCGGAAAACAGTCTGTAAGACAAACAGGCATATACAGATTTTATGTTACAATTGTTTATCAAAAAATAATTCTTATACAAAATAAAGTATTTGAAAACATCATAATACAATTAGCAACAATTACATGTATCGTAGTTATTTTTGTAAGACAAAAGGAAAATAGTCGGTTTCATTAAAGTTAATCAATTACGGAGTATATAAAGAATACTTTTATAAATATATGATAACATACCTTCATCGAGCTGAAGACCCCATACAAACTCCTCCATTTCAGTAAAAACAACTTGATTTTCTTGTGAATCTCCATTTTCAGCATCCACGTTTTTACTAGTGGAAGTAGCAAGTAAGGCAATCGCGTGGGGCCCAGTTGGTGTTCCGCCTTTCATCTTCAAAGCCAGTTTTCTTGCCCTTTGTAACGACTTATGAAGATCATCATCATCAGCGCCAAACACAAAATCTTCTTCTTCCTCCTCCTTTTGTACAGTAACAGTTGGCTCCATTCTCAATGCTTTAGACGCTTCATCTGCCTTCATATATGCAGATTGGAATGCGTTGTTTCTTTTTTCTGCCACAGATCTTTCATGTTCCTCTTTTTGGGCCTGCCGTTTTCCATCAGACAGTGAACCATGGTCCCCTGAGTCCAACCCTGCAGACCGAGCCTCTGCTTCAAGTGCGTCGATATCTAATTTCTCCTTTTTTTTCTTAGTGATTTCTTTTTCTTGGGCTTTTTGAACTTTAGCATCTCGTCTTTGGTGTGATAGTCAGTTAAGACTTTTCTAGTTGATGTAAGATCTTCAAAATGAGGGGTCACAGATGCATCGTCTCTTCTCCTACGGAGTTGCAAGTTATACTATAATCAGAAATTTGTCATAAAATCTTATTGCAGAAATTAAAAAAAAACTGAAGCATTAGTAACCTTTAGTGGAAGTTAACAACGACTAGAAAAATAAAAGTTACCTCCTCTAACGTTTTCTCAGCTTCACCACTAATGTTCCCTTTTTCATCAAGAGTTATATCCTGAAAGAAAGTATAATAGTCAAGAAAACATAAAATGACACTGAAAATATGAATCATCAAAAATATAGTTACCTTATTCACAAGAGGATCATTATATTGCGGAAGCATTTTCTTTTCAAATCCAGGCTCCTCAATAAACCTGCAAGAATAATGACCAGAAAGCAAGATTAGATTCTCAAAGTATTACTATAATTTAGTTATGGCAACACAAGTTCGGGTCAAAATGGTTTACCTTTCTTACAAGTCATATTGCGTTGAACCGAAACACATTATATTCGAGTTTTAAGTGCTTTACACATATCCAATTTGTCATTTAAAAAAAAAAGTGATCACAAAAGAAAAATACTTTTCTAAATACAAGTATTAAGAAGGTTTTGTGCATAGATTATATACACGAAGGGTGACTTTCGAGACTTTTGACATATTCGTCCCAATTCATTTTTTTAATATCTTTTATTCTACCCATTTGACCCGTTAGAGATAAAATAGGACCCGAATAGCCGTTTCTACTAGAAAACCACAGCAATTGAAGTATTCAACTTACTTATCATAAACTCCAGTGTTCTTTTTAGCCTCCTTATAAGCCTCATTTCTCCGCTTTTGCCCACCGATCTCCACATTTTCAAGCATATCAACCTCTGGTGGATACAATATAAAGTCACCTTAGGAAATCTGGGTCCAGCAGAAAACCACTAAAGATGACAGATGAAGAAAGTGAGTAACTATTAATGAAAAAACAAGCCAAATTACCTTCATTAATGTCACCATCAGCAAGTATGTTTTGATCTTTCAGTGTCAAAACTCAAAACAACTGCACCACCTTCAACCACTTTGTCGAGGCCATCAAGAACCTTAAAGCCAGCAAGATCACCTGAAAAGATATTTTAATGAATTTTGAACAGTGTCCTAGATATAGAACGCAAAAAGGTCAAATTAAAGAAGAGATATAAACAGGTCCAATCAAACCAATAACCAAAAACACGTTTTGCCCTTTTAGTGTTCTAACTAATTAATATGTCAATTATAACTACCAGAACTATATGACTGCGATAATAATCTTGTCGACCCATTTGGCCTTTTTGAACATTTTTCCCTTTTATCTAAAAAAAAGTTTTTCCCATTAGAGATAATGACCCAAATCAAACGACTTATATGTAAAGGAGCCAAAATCGTCACCTCTAATACATATACATAATTTAAAGATTACAATATAATGTCTCTATTAACTACAATAACTAGAGTTATGTATATATGTGTGCTAGACTATAGAAAAAGAACGTACGGAATGTATGCCGGTTAGCAGGCAGTTCATCTTCATCCTCTTCTTGAGTCATGTTGTCCTGAATTTTCAAAAAATTTATAAACATCAGATGCACAATAGACAAATCAGTCTCATTGAATCAGTGAAACATGCTACAAGAATTAAACTAACCTGCTCCTCAAACATCATTGAGAAATGCAATGCTTTCTCCTTTCCAGCATTCCTCTTTTCCTCAAGTTTTCGGCTTTTACTAACCCACAATAATAAATCGGAAGCACCATCAGACTTTCTTTTCAAATGTTCTTCCTTCATCCTAAAGATAAATGTCACTCATCAACAAATATTGAACACTTTCTTAAAAAGGAAAATGATTACTGATGTAGTGAGATCATACTACTCTGAACACCGCAGCAATGGGAGACCCTACGTAGCATGTGGTATATGCACAAACACTAAGAAGAATGAGATGCACTTAAAACTTATTTGAGACAAAGAAAAGCTTCCATCATGCAAAATTAAGAAATTTGTATAGATTACTATTAAGCAAACCTCTTGTGTGACCATAGACTATTTCACATGCATATTTAAGATTATGATATACAAAAAACACAATTTGAAGCACATAAATATAAAAGCCAGATTTCTTGACAAAAAGGGGGCCAGAGCAGAAAAGAGAACTTGCTTTGGTATAAACAATCAAAGACCTAGGGGGTGATTGGATAAGCTTATTTATACAGCTCATTACCTTACTGTTAATACTGTGACATCAAACATAATGTGATGATAAGCTTAAAAAAGGTTTCTAGGTAGAGGGTCTTATAAATATCAAATAAGCATCATAATTACCTCATAACACGATCTTGGAGTTCAGATGCAGACTGCTGAGATACTCCATGTTCGCCTACAGCATTGTTCTTGTTTTTAAGGGTTTTATTGTCATCCCAAGTCCTGTCCTTTTCACGATCATTTACATCTCCCTTTCTTTGGTTTCTGTTAACATCTTTCTCCCTCTTTTTTGAGGCATCACTGATCTTTGACCTCTCTCGGTCTCTACTTTTGTGATCCTTGTCCTCTCTTTGACTACTCCTTTGTTTCTCCTTACTACGATGCTTAGCTTTTGTATCATCATATCCTCCCTTCCACCTCTCATCCCTTAATGACTCATCATGATCCCCGGTCCCGACACTTCTCACACGTCTTCTATCTGAACAGTCCATACCCATAACAAATTAAGAAATTAAGCACTTGACAAAGTTTGAGATGAATAGAACGTATCACAGAAGTATATGTATGCAAGATCGCCAACCTGTTAAAAAGCACAAAAAGAAAAGACACTAGTTCAATAATAACAAAATATGAAACTTTAAATAGCGGATGACAGTGAATTCCTTATTAAGGATGCATGATTGAGATTAGCATGCAAGGTTAAGATTAGAGGTCACATAGCGTTTCAGGGAAATATCCATTTGTACAAAGTTAATCAGCAATCGGCCTAAAGTAACAGTAATGAGTAACGAATGCTACGCATATTAAAAACTCTAAAAAGATTAGTGCGGTATACTCCCAGGTCACTCACCACATATTAAAAACTAAGTGTACCATAAGATAAACTATGAACGTAACCTAACAAAAAACAACAACGATGACAGGAATTCGTGATTCTAGTTATGCCCGTGCCAGGCTATGGTAATCTACGAATTTTATATAGTTTCTGTACAAAATATCAAAGGTATCTCATGTATCTAGCTAGTAATACTCCTAAACTACTCTAAAAGCTTAAGTATCTTTACTATAACAATGAGAAACTAATGCCACACAAAATTTTCAAAAAAACAAAAAAGAGAAACATAATTGGTGATCAAAAACTAAGGTAGTCTCAATAATTATGAATAAAACTAATTATATAGTTGATCACATACAAGCAACATATTGAATTGAGTGATATAGAGACGAAAAAGAACCTTCAATCGACGTGTTTTTACGGTTCTTCACGAAAAAACCTTTTATCTTGTGACAAATTGAATAAATTTCACTACTAAATAGTAATCTCTGTGGTCGGTGCAATATTCTATAATTTTTTTTATACTAAAATAATCGACTTCATGGCCTGTTAAGTTAGCCCAATGCAGATCCAGCCCATATGAGAGATCTATATACCACCGCCTCTCTCACTAGAAGATACGAACTGTTCCACAACCTTCTGCACATAATCTCCAACCGCCTTACCAATTGCTGCCGACTTTTGATTTTCGCGATAGATAATCCTTCCAAATTTTTTTTAATCCCGCTACATATCTAGAGTATGATATGTTCTTGATTGTTTGTGTTGCAGGCATTAGAAGATTAAAAAAAAACAGTTTCATCCGGATTACCCAACTTCTTAGGATTCTTGATCATATTTTCCTGTTCCCATGGAGGTAAATTAATCTTTAATTCTATGTGATAGTTGATTTAATTATTCGGGTGTATGTAAAATTGTTTTTATATTTTTTTTATTGATTATGCTATTAGTTTTTATGTAAAGTTTTGCTTTTTATGGTTGTTGATCATAAAGTTATAAACTTATAATCTTTTTATGGTTTTTTTATGTATTTTTATATGGGTATGTGTTAATTTTACTTTATGTGATTGTTATTGTTAAATTTAGTGGTTTAATTAAGTTTTCTTTAATTATTTTATGAAAAAGCTGTCAACTTTATGGTCTTTGGTTTGTATTTGATTATTTGGGAGTGACATAAGCTGTTTTGGATAGAAAAAGCAGTTGGAATAAGCAATCCTTTAGGTCTGATTAATGGTTTTGTGGTTAATTAGGTCCCGGGGATGGGAGATGGAAAGAGCGAGAGTCATTTGACTTCGCCTGCAGCTTTTGTGGAAGGAGAGATACAGGAAGCTTGTGAGGATTCTTGTAGTATCTGCCTCGAGGCGTTTTTTGATAGTGATCCCAGAACGGTAGTGTTTATGTTCTTTCTATGTATATCGTGTTTTTATTCATCTGGATGATGTTATGAATATGTAATTATGGTAATTTATGTATTCTAGGGGTAATTTATGTATTCTAGGTGACTGGCTGCAAGCATGAGTTCCATCTTCAATGTATCCTTGAATGGTACGACTATTTTTATATTTGTGCATACCTTATAGTGTATGATCATCAGCTAAGAAATACAATCGATGAAAATCTGACTATTACAGCTTGAAATAATACAAGCACGTATAGATACTAACCAAGTATTACTTGAACTTCACGATGTTATACTTCCTTTTATTTGTTGACGTTTAACAGTTTCACATGTTTAGATGGATGTCGCTGGTTTTGTTCTTTCTAAATTATACAATACTGCAAACCCTAATGTGGCGGTTGAGGTAATCCGCATCTTGGCAGGGCAAATTATTGGATTTGCAGCCATGGCGGGTTCACCCTTCTGTTTACTTTCGTGGCTTATAATGGGTACCAAATGAATATTTTACGGTTTGGCATTTACATACCCGGAATGTAACCAAACTTTGGCCTTATAACTGTCTGGTTGTAGCCATGGCTGCTTTTGTGTTATTAAGGTGACGATGATAAGTTTGTGCAGTTACATTTTTTCGACGCGCGTTCATTGGCGGGGCAACCAATGTTGTGGTTGCAGCCACGGCGTGCGTTTAATGTCGATTATATATGTACATATCTGAGCCTAAAGAACATCAGAAAGATGCAAACATGAAAAAATAGCAGGTATGTTTGCTGCCATCTTGCAGCTCTAATATTATCTCTTAATATTCGTTTTTTACTTTGTTTGTATGCGAAAAAACAAAATACAAGAATATGAAGTTTAGGTTTCTGTTACTTTGTTTTCTATTGACGTATCGACATCGAATGTTGTACGCAGGTTTGGTGGGTAAACGGTCAACAACAGCCTTCTTCAACCACCTGATCGTCATATTTTATACCAGGCGGTGTCTGTGTGAATGTTTGGTCGAAGGTTTTCCTTCCACTACCGAATAAGTAAGTTTTGCGTACGCAATGGTATATTTTTTATTAACTAATCTGTATGGCAAAGGTGTGTGCGTGCTCGGCCATAGGATGAGTTAAACATTTTTTTCCCGTCGAACAATTGGTTATTGTGATGCAACTCCCGTTACCCTCTTTTGAGTTAGTTGTTTAACTTTTGTAGCCACAATTTATAGGGGCTGCTTGGATGTCGAGTCAAAAAATAAACAAACGCTTGACTTTTTTATCCAAGGTTCGCTCTATATTAGTAATTATAGTAACTGTTTGTGTCACTAAATTCTATAATAACATTGGTAGTATAATATTATAAAGTTTTATGACCATTCAAAGATATTCTATATTGTTTAACAATAATACATAGAATTCAACGATTGTATATTTTTAAAAGACTAAAGATTCAATAAACATTCTATAAAAAAAATATATAAATTTATTAAAAGTTTAATTGTCACCTAGCCTTTTATGTAATTTGCTCTTTCTTAATGTCAAAATTAACTATTAGCTAATGTGTTACTAATATTAGTTTTTCTTGATGATTTATGTATATAGAACAATAAAATAATGAAGTTGCTTTCATGAAAAAGGGCATGACAATCCATATGGAGTATCAGGAACACCATACATGCTTATGTTTGGTGTTGTAGAAATACTATTCTCTCAAATCCCAGATTTTTACCAGATTTCATGGCTTTCAATGTTGGCTGCTGTTATGTCATTCACTTATTCCTCTATTGGTCTTGGACTTGGGGTTTCTAAAGTTATTGGTAAGTTTATATGTCAAAAGGTTGTATAGATCTTAATGTCTTTGGTTAGTCATAAACACTGCCTATTTTTAGTCAAATGAGCAAGTAATTAATTTCAAAAGTTAAGACTAACACATGTTGGTTGTTGGTAAAACTTAAATAACAAAGTTAAAGTGTAAAAGACTTTTCAGAACATAAAGAAGTTGGAGCAAAAAGTATAAGTTTAATTAATTACTATTAATATTGTTGATTTATTTCAACTTAGAAAGTATCAGATGTGATATTTGAAAGTCAAAAGTAATTAGCAAATAATTTGTTTAAGTGAAGTCTCACTGGTATTAGCATTGGGAAGTCTCACTGGTATTAGCATTGGCAAATAACAGTTACTTTTTCTTTGTTTGGTTACAGAAAATACAACAATTAAGGGAAGTCTCATTGGTATTAGCATTGGGAAGGTGACTCAAACTCAAAAAATATGGAGAAGCTTTCAAGCACTTGCAGCCATTGCTTTTGCTTATTCTTATTCTCTAATTCTTATCGAAATCCAGGTAAATTTTTTACTTTTTATTTAGTTCCCGTCATCAATCCGAAATAAAAAGATAGTTGAAGTTCTAAAATCTTTTCTGTAATAATATGCAGGATACACTCAAAACGCCACCAGCGGAGCACAAAACCATGAAGCGAGCAAGTTTGATAAGTGTAGTGACAACAACAGTCTTCTACATGTTTTGTGGATGCTTTGGCTACGCTGCATTTGGTCACATGGCTCCTGGAAACCTCCTCACTGGTTTCGGATTCTACAACCCTTACTGGCTTCTTGATATTGCTAATGCCGCTACAAAATAAACGCCAAAAATCAGCATGCAGAGCTTAAATATGGCGAGAAGTGGCAGCCGATATGAAAGGCAATAGAGAATTCACATCAGCCGATATAAGTCGTTTTAAAGAAACCAGCAGCTGCCGTTGTTCACGAAGTGAAAGATGTAGAAGAGAAAAAAACATCAGTAATCTCTATTCCAGAATTTTTTTTAGGTACTTATATATCTGTTATGTTGAAGAAAGACAAGGTCGTTTACCGAAAGACAAGGTCGTTTACCGAAATCTAACAGATACCCCCGCCGCAATGCGGCGGGAACCTTTTTTCTTGTGACTCGTTGAATAAATTTCTCTACGTAAATAATGTAAATTTCCTATAACTGAATAATGATAATGTGTACAATATAAATAATAATACAACATGCTATTCGGGCTTGGCCCAATACAAACTATGGTAATCTTTAAATAATAGTCCACTAACAAATAAGTCAATAAAAGATTTAAAATAAGGTTTGATTTTATTATGAGTTAAATTTAGAATATTATATTTTAGATATGGTTGAAAAAGGATTGTAATTACCGGATAGAAACATATAAAATTTAATGATGATCAAAATAAAATTTTACAGAAGTTGTAGTTAGGAGAAAACTTATAATTTGGATAATACGAGTAAACATAAGCGTGCTTTTCACTCAGATGTATGTGGTTTAATCAGGTATCCTGCGACCGTTTTTGATTTTTTTCTAACCACTTTCAAATGTGAATTTGGTGACTTGAACCCGAAATATCTTTTGCGGAAGTTGTGAAACAGTGAAAGTTAGGTGTCTTATCACTATTGAATATTGCCTTCTACGTTTTTTTTTTTTTTTTTTTAATCATAAATAGTTTTTTTTTTTTTTTTTTTTTTAATCATAAATAGTTATTTCATCAAAATAGAATTTACATAGTGGTTAAAGGCAAACGGGCAACAAGCTGCGCCGCTAGTCCTTTTTGGATTGCAAAGCTAACTCTTTTGAAAACTACATTCGTTGATCTATGTGTCATAACATTACTATTCATAACTCATTGGACTCTGTTGAGTAGTTCCACCGCCTCAGGTGCAAGGAAACCAAATGTATCAAACGCGAAAGGAATAAACACGTGTTGATTTTCAATGTATACTTTCTCGTGTTTTGTTACTTTGCACGAGGCGGCTTTCAAAGCGGCATGTCCAGCTGTAAAACCCCGACTACTCAACCCCACGAGAGGAGAAACCCCGGTCAAATCCACACAAGCATGTTTCCCTCAAACCCATCCAATAACCAAAATGCCAGCCTGTCTCAATGTAGATCTTCCATCCGACGGGTCCGTCAAAAAGTTCACAGGCGCTTCTTTCTTGACGGAGATCCCGGCACGCCTACATACACAAAGAAAACTACAGCGAACTAAGTTCGCGTAAAACGTTGTTTTTTTCTTTTCCAAAATACATTTGGCCCTTTATAAAGCCATTGAACCCCTTACAACTGTTTTAAGCTTCCCTTCCGCACCTTTCCCTCCTCCATTCTCTCAAATTCTCCAAAATCTACTTTTAAATTGATAATGCCATCTAACTGTGACTCCTTTTAATGTCATCTGCTAATGTGACTCCTTTTAATGTGAACCACAACACACAACACCAATGATCCGAGTGACTCCTTTTAATTTGAACCACAACACCAATGATCCAACTCACGACACCAACGGTTCAAAACCCGTCACACCAAACTGAACCATGACACCCTGACCAAAACACCATTGAACTGAGCCACAACACTACTACACCGATGATCTAAATTATGAAACCACCCTATACCAAACTGAAGTACTAAACCATGAACTCGCCACTACCTCCTTGTACCCACGTAGGCGGGATTGGGCACAGGGACGGAGCATTTAGTAATAAAAGGGACTGGTTTTATTTTCCCAAACTAACAAAGTATTAAATTTTATAAGATAAATATCAAAGCCAATGGACCTATTGGAGGGGGCTGAGCACTCTCTAACCTCCCTCTGTCTCCGCCCCTGAATTTAGGTATGGTTGTTGTTGTTGTTTCTAAGGTTTGTAAAAACTATTAAAGTGATTAAATATCTACGTTTAAGGGCCGGGTGTAATGGTCACCAGACCCGCCACCACCGATATTTTTGAACATCAGATGAACCGTAACTTTAAACTGTTGGGAGTTTTTTTAGTTACGTTTGTAAAATTAACTATTTAAGTGATAAATTATCTGCGTTTAAGCATGCTTAGAGAGTTAGAGGCAAAACACAGTATTGTCTAAGCGTAATCTATTATGATAGGGTACAATTACTCTTACTAAGGATATCACACTAAGGAAACATAGATATCCAGGCGCAATAACTTGAACAAGGAAAACATCATCAGCTTACTCGTTTTACAATTACCTTAACTGGTATCATCAAATATATTATGGATAATTCCATTGAAATTTCTGCAAAAGTCTTAACGTTTTTTAGTTTCTAGGTACAACTAGCTGGTGATTTTGCTATTATGCAAAGTCTTAAGCCCACATTCACATTCTGCTTGAATTTTGATAAAGTTTGTGTTGCGTGTAGCTTCTTAGTGATTTTGCTATTATGCAGAGTCTTATGCCCATAACGACTGTTTATGCTACTAAGTTAAGGTTAGCAACGACTATTTATGCTATTATGAAACTTCATATGCAACAACAACAACAACAATATTCAATCCCACGGGGGCGGGCTACGGGGAATGTAGGATGTACAACTGTTGAGGTAAAATCTTACCCCTGATTCGTTAGGTCCGCTTCTTGAACTTATATGAACCTGAAACAAAGATAACACACGTTAGCCTCGCCTTGGGTACTATCCCAAGACCAAGCTCCGGTGTGAAGATAAGTATCCGTCCGGATGGGAGTAATAAATGTGAGTTATAAGTGAGTAGTAAATGGGAGGGAGAGATGTTAATGCCGCTTGATCTGAATCCTCGTCCTGCTCCGGATGGAACAACCATCCTTAATGTGCCGGATGACGCAATTGGTTTATATGTCCACTTTTTCAAACAAGGCGGTTTCAGGATTCCCGTCTCTACGTTTCTTTTGAGGGTTTTGAAGTATTTTAGAGTCCATATTGCTCAGCTGGTGCCGATTGGTATAAACCGGACTACTATGTTTGAGATGTATTGCAGAGCTTTAGACATTGATCCTACCGTTCTTCTGTTCTGGGTTTTTTACAAGCTCTGCAAACAAGGCCACTGGTTTTCTTTCCAAGCCCGGACCGACAAGACTTACAAACCCTGCTTTAAGGAAATAAAGTCCAGTCTCAAGAACTGGAAGAATCAGTTTTTCTTAGTTGATCGGAGGGCGATTCCTATCGCCATGCCATTGCGTCATTCAGATTCGAACATCTCAGATCCTCCCCCGGCTGCCGGCCTTATGATGAGGATTTAGTTGCGAGGCTGCGGGAGCTAGTTATTCCTCTACACAAGCCGCATCCCAGCTTGTTGTATGCCGCTGGGCTTAGTTTCGTATGGAAGTATGCCGGACACAAGCCTGTCTTGCAGGGTCCGGGGGGAGATGGTAATATGCCCCTTTATATATTTTGTTTACCCTTTTCGTGCCTAACTCTTTCCATCTTACGTTTTGTTGTTCTTTGTTTTTGTGATGCAGTTGTTACTATGTCTGAGTTTCTTTGCTTTTCGAATTTTGAGGGATGCAAGGTTTCTGCTGGGCAGCCTTTAGCTGAGGATGAGGTACATGTGACCCATACCACCCCTCCGGCCAAGAATGCTGCGGCCATTCCTGCCAAATCAAAGTACATGCAGGTAGTTGAGTCGCCGAATGAGTTGGTGGTGGCCGCTAGGAAGAGGAAAGAGGACCTAGCGGCGGTGAAGGCGGCGGCCGAAGGGGAGGGGCACTCCAAAACGAAACGTGCTGCTGCGGGGGGGTCTCGTGTGTCCAGAAAGAAGAAGTGTGTTGAAGAATCTCTGGACCACGAACTGAGCTCCACCCATATCTCTTCTCCCAATCCAATCAGCCAGGTTGTTCCTGTTCATGTTCACTCCGACTCTTCCCATCATGAGGAAGAGGCACATACTGAGAGGATGATTTCTCTTCGTCACCAGAGTGATGAATTTGAGTCACCTTCACCTGGCCGCCGATCCCCGTCTGTGGAACCTGCTGGAAATGAGGAGGGGAATATTACTTTGTCTGTTCAGCCGCCGAGCCCGTCATTCGTCCATTTAGGTTTGTTTCGAATGATTTGTTTGCTCTATTTGTACTAGTTGTTGTAGTTATAACGTTTTCTCTATTTTCAGCTCATGCCTCCGAAGATCAGGAGCGGCCTCTTGCTTTCATATCCGGTCATGCGGGCGAGGAAGAGGGTGAGTGACTTGGTGTTTTCTTTATTCGTCCCTTTTTCCTTTTCTTAATCTTTACCTTTTTGCATGTCACTCGTTACTCCTTAGGTACCTCTGGTGATCGTTTTGGCGACCGGGTCTTCACTCCCCAATGGGGGTTAACCGAGAGCTCCAGGATGAATAATGCCGCTAACTGCAGGGATATGTTGAAGAATTTGTTCACTCCAGCGGACTATGAATTCTATACTGATTGGATGTCTGATGAAGGAGCTCTCAAGTGGTCATGGCGCTTGCTGGGAATGTGCATGCAAACCCAGACAAACGTGCTTTTGCGGTTTGAAGAGCTCTCTGAAAGGTTTGCCGATCTTTCCCATAAGCATGAGTCTTGCAAGGATGTTGAGCTCCGGTACAAGGAGTGTAAGAAAGAGTTGCTGGGGGCCAAGGCTGAGAGGGACGCTGCAATTGATAAAGCTGCCCGGGTTGAGCAAGAGAAAATGAACTTGATCATTGCTGGGGCCGGACAGGCCAATAAGATCAGAGACCTGGAGGACAAGTTCGCCGCATCGGAAGCGGAGAGCCGAAAGTTGGCGAGAGAGAGAGAGGATTTTGCTGTGGAGTGTGGGCAGGGAGTGGTTGCTAAGCAGCGCCTGATCCGGGATTATTTCCTTACCTTTGTTCGACGACTCCTTCAAAGTGCTGAATACAAGAAGAGTTTGTCTGTCCCGTTCAACATGGCCATTGATGCCGCATGGCTCAAAGGGGTACGGGAGGGTCGCTCCCCCAAAGGTGTGAAGGCCATCTTGGATGCCTCCTCTGGCTTCGATCTTGAGGCCTATGACAAGCTCAACTCTGTTTATGATGAGCTGTTTGACAAGAGGTATCCTTATGTGGATAAAATTGCTAATGCTTATCTTCGGACTCCGGCAAAGCTGTAGAACTTGTTGCCAGACGAAACCCCTCCCACTCCCGGACAAGGATTTTCTGGATCTGCGTAGCCTTGACTCTTGTAATAGCTTAGTTTATCCTTTTATCAAGTGATTGTTTCATTTTGTATGAAGTCTGTTGGAACAAACAATATTGTCTCTTGTAATTTGTTTATCCGGAAATAGTTATTCGTCCGTCGCTTTATGGGCTGAAAATTTTGCTCTGATACTTTCGTGTTTATATATATATATATATATATATATATATATATATATATATATATATATATATATATATATACTTTCGTTTATATATATATATATATATATATATCTTTTTGTGATGGATAAAATCGTTCGATAAATATTATTCGGATTTTTAACCTTGTATGCAATGAGCCATGGATTTTGACAGTTCGGTGAATAGCACCTAAGTCCTCCCTGTGTGAATAGCACGTTGGGGACTCTAACCGTCTGATGAATAGCACCTAGGTTCTTCCCGTGTGAATAGCACGTTGGGGGATCTAACCGTTCAGTGAATAACACCTAGGTTCTTCCCATGTGAATAGCACGTTTGGGGAATCTAACCGTTCGGTGAATAGCACCTAGGTTCTTCCCATGTGAATAGCACGTTTGGGGAATCTAACCGTTCGGTGAATAGCACCTAGGTTATAAGTGATTGACATTGACTACGCATTCGATTGGAGGTAGCTAGCCGTCCGTTGGAGTCATTAACGACTTATGTCTAACATCAATTTGCCAGAAAATTGCTATCATTCCAACTTGGAATGTAGCTCATATTTCATTTCATATATTTCAAACATTCGGTCAAGATTACATTTGTTACATATAGCATCTTCTTAAATTCATTGCGTTTCAAATGCGTGGTACTTCTCTGTCTTCCATCGTCATTAGCTTGTAAGAGCCGTTCTGAAAGGCCTCTATCACCCGATATGGACCCTCCCAAGTAGGTCCTAGCTTCCCCAGATTCTCCACTCTGCTAGCCTCATTCTTTCGGTACACAAACTCTCCAACCTTGAAGGATGCCGGACGGACTCTCTTATTGTAATACTGCTCCACCTTAGACTTGTACTTTGCTTCTCTTATGGCCGTTGCTTCTCGCCTTTCTTGCAATAGGTCTAAGTTTAGACACATTTCCTCTTCATTCATCCCTTCCTGAACCATCATGGGCCTGTGCGTCGGCATTCCAATCTCCGCCGGGATCACCGCTTCGATCCCATATGTGAGACTAAACGGTGTTTCACCATTACTCGTCTTTAGCGATGTTCGGTGAGCCCAGAGAACGTTGGGGAGTTCATTCACCCAGCCGGCCCTTTCTCTCCCTAAGCGTGTCTTTATCCCGTTCATCAGACTTTTGTTCGCCCTTTCCACTAGCCCATTGGCCTGTGCTACTGCTGTATTTATCTGCCTGATCTTCAACTTTTCACACCAGGTTTTGAATGGATCCTTTACAAAGTTTATCCCGTTATCCGTGACGATGACGGCTGGCAAGCCGAACCGGCACACTATGTTGTTCCATACAAATTTGATGACTTCTTTCCCTGTAGTTTTGGCTAAAGGTTTTGCTTCGATCCATTTCGTGAAGTAATCAATCGCAACTATGACATATTGAACCTTCCCTGGTGCTGCTGGAAGAGGGCCGAGGACATCCATTCCCCACTGATAGAACGACCATGGTGCCATGATGGACGTCATGAGATTTTTAGGTAACTTAGGCACCGGAGCGTGTATCTGGCAAGAGTCGCACCTTTGTATTTCCTCTCTTGCATCTCGATGCATGGTTGGCCAATAGTATCCCTGCCGGATAGCCTTTGCCACCACCGAACGTGGGCCGGAGTGCATTCTGCACGCCCCCATATGTAATTCTCAAATGACATAATTGGCTTGTAGAGGACCGACACATCGCAGCATGGGCATCAAATAAGACTTCTTGAAGAGTACGTCCCCTTCCATGACGTATTGGCTGATTTTCATGCAGAGGGATCTGGCTTCATTCTTGTCGTCCGGCCATATCCCTTCCTTAAGACACTTTACAATTGGAGTCATCCAATTGTCCTCCTCTTCCTCCACTATCGCATTGACCTCCGTTGCTTCCACTGACGGTTTGCTCAGTACTTCCACCAGAATTTCCTTAGTGAGATGGTTGAATGCAACCGAAGCCAATTTACTGAGGATGTCTGCCTTTTGATTTTGGTTGCGGGGAATGTTTGCTATCCGGAACTTCTGAAAGCGGCTTATGTTGCTTTTTGCTTCGGCTAGGTATTTGATCATATTGTCGCTGCAAGCTACGAATTCGCCGTTGATCTGTCGGACGACCAACTGGGAATCGACCTTCACGGATAGTTCGGACACCTTCATTTCTTTGGCCATTCTTAGTCTGGCGAGTAACACCTCATACTCCGCCTGTTTGCTTGTGCTTTTTAAATCTAGCCTGAGAGCATATGTATATTCAATTTTCGTTGGGCTAATCAGAACCAGTCCTGCTCCCGATCCACTCTTCCCTGATGCTCCGTCCGTATAGAGCGTCCATTCATTCCCTTTATCTAGATTCTTTGGCTCGGCTGTTACTTGCTCCACCATCTTTCCGTTACTATCCACAGGTATTTCATTTATGATGTCCGCCAGCACCTGTCCCTTGACGGCGTTCCTGGGTTCGTACGCTATGTCATACGTTCTTAGCTCGATCGATTATTTTGCCAATTTTTCGAAGGATTCCGCTTTACATAGGATCTGCTTGATTGGTTGATCGGTGATGACCTTGATTGGGTGTGCCTCAAAATACCTCCTGAGCCTTCTGGACGTGTGAAGCAATGATAAAGCCAACTTTTCTAGGGGAGCATAATTACACTCAGCCTCATGCAGAGTCCTGCTGACATAATATACCGGGAGCTGTTTTTCGTTCCGTTCGACCATCAGAACGGCACTGACCGCCTCTTTCGCAGCGGCCAAGTAAACACACAACGTTTCCTTCGGCTTGGGGGAAGCTAAGGAGGGAAGGTTGACAATGACTTTCTTGAGTTCTTGGAAGGCTTTTTCTGCATTCTTCGTCCAGCGATATTCGTCCTTGTTGGTCTTCGTGATATTCTTTAAAGTTTCAAAGAAAGGAAGAGCTCTTTTGGCCGATCGGGCGAGGAACCGGTTCAGGGCGGCCAGTTTTCCCGATAAGCTCTGCATTTCCCTTAGCGTCCGGGGGGACTGCATATCTGTAATAGCCTTCGTTTTTGCTGGGTTTGCTCGTATACCCTCAGATGTTACCATGTATCCTAGGAACTTTCCTTCCTCAACACCGAATGAACACTTTTTGGGGTTAAGCTTCATGTTTATCCTTCTGAGATTGTCAAATGTTTCCGCCACATCAGCCAATAATGCCCTCTCCGTTGAACTCTTGAATACCATGTCATCGATGTACGCTTCTAGGTTCTGGCCGATCTGAGATTGGAAAGCTGAATCCACCAATCGCTGGTATGTGGCTCCTGCATTCTTTAGACTGAACGGCATCTTAGTGTAGCAGTAAGTTCCTTGGTCTGTGTAGAAGGCTATTTTTTCCTCGTCCTCTTCGGCCATTTGCACTTGGTGATACCCCTTGTACGCATCTAAGAAGCACTTGTATCTGGAGCCTATTACTGATTATATTTTTAAGTCAATCTCCGGGAGAGGGTAGTAATCCTTCGGGCATGCAGAGTTAATGTTCTTGAAATCAATACACATCCTCCAACTTCCATCCCCTTTTTTCACTAATACCGGATTGGATATCCAGGTCGGATATTTAACCGGCCTTACTATGCCCGCTTTTAACCATTCGGCCACTTCCTTCGCCACTACTTGACTTTTTTCCGCCGAGGGGGTTCTCCTTTTTTGACTGACCGGGGTGATTGATGGGTTGACATTTAACGTGTGTTCCATGATTCGCCGAGGAACACCCGTCATGTCGGCTGGTTCCCATGCGAGGATATCTAAATTTATCTTGAGGAGGGCCTTCAGACTTTCTGACCCGGATGGAGATAGGTTTCGTCCTATAGTTATAGGCTGGTCCAGGTAGGCCGGGTTTACCAGGACTTCTTCGGTCAAGCCAACTTCTTTTTGCACTTCCTTTTTCTCTTCATCCTCAACCATCCTTCTCTTGTCTAACCCTCGGCATCCATGCACTTAAGCCGTTTGCGTGACCAACGTCGCTATTCCCCTGGGAGTGGGGAATTTCATCATTGAATGAATGGTTGAAGAGATGGCCCGCAACTTTTTTAATCACGTCCGTCCAATAATTATGTTGAAGGGAGAGGACGCGGATACCACAACGAACTTCATGGTTGTCTGGCTGCACAAACCGTCACTCCCAAAGCATACATCCAGCTCTATTTTTCCTAATGGCTTCACCTGTTCTCCCGAGAATCCTGCCAAGGTTGTTGCTGTTTTCACTATTTTTTCCCTGATAGCCGGATGTAAATTGTTGAAGCAATGTTTGTACATGATTTCATACAAAGCGCCTTCGTCCACATGAACTCTCTTCACCAGATATCCAGCGACTTCAGCTTCCACCACTATGGCTTCTTCGGACAGGTCATCCGTCAATATCGGAGGGAAGGTTATGGGCACATTCATCCAGCTTTCGGTGGTGGTCATTGTCTTTCTTTTCCGATCTTCCCCTCGGTTATCGACCATGTTGATTATCTTTCCTTTCTGCGGACCGTCTTTTTTCTGCTGAGCCTTCCCTCTTTGCCGCACGTCTTTGACTAGGTGGTTCAACTTACCGGACTCCAAAGCTAGCTCTAGTTGCTTCTTCAACTAATAACAGTCGTTGGTGTAATGTCCCTTCTCACCGTGATAGTCACAATACCGATCCAAATTTTCCTTTCGAGGCATGCCGGGCAATGGAGGTGGTTGGGGTAGCCGAAGGTGATGTTCTGTAGCCAATATTTCCTTTGGTGTGCTCTTCAGTGATTCTAGCGTCAGTCTGTTTCTATCGTCCTTGGTTCCATACCTAACGTTCCGATTGAGTTCCTACTTTAGGGCCACATATGGGGCGTGATGATTCTTTGGGGGTATGGGGACTTTTGTCCCCATCGTCTCCTGTCATCAAAATTTTTGTGATATCGGTCATGCTTCATAGGTTGTGATCTGCCTACGTCCTTCCGAACGTATTCCCCATTCGGCAGCTCGGTACTCCGAATAGCTTCTTCCGAACGAATGAAGTCTTCGAACCTTTGCAACATTTCATCGACCGTTTTAGGAATGTTTTCTGAGAACTTCTTTTCCAGTGTCGGGCAGTGATGGCCGTTCATGAAGGAGGAAATCTGCATTACCTCCGGAGCGTCCGGGAAAAAGTTCACTTCGCTTACCCACCATTCTCTAAAGTCCGGGAGGCTCTCATTGGCCTTCCTATGAATTTTGTTGATCTCGGTGAGATCTTTGACACACGCCCTTAGTATACTAAATATGTTCAAGAATTTCCTTTGAAGCTCATCCCAATTGTCAATACTTTCGGTTGGCAGCTTGTCGAACCACCCTCCGGCCTTCCCGTCTAAAGTCTGCTGGAACATTCGGCACCATACGGGCATTGGCCATTCTTCTTGGTTCCCTGCTCCCGTGAAACAGCTAATATGGTCATCTGGGTCGGTCGTCCTATCATACAGTTTGAGGTTCGTTGGCATTTTGTGCTTAGGGGCTGAGAACTCTATAAGCCTTCTTGTGAATGGACACTTTATCACCTCCTTGAACGGTTTGCTCAAGTCGTCCTTCGCCACTGCCTTCCCCTTGTCGTTCGTCAACCTTACGATATCTTCTTCCTCCGTATCCGTAAATTCATCTTCGAAGTTTAATAACATAGGTTTTATCAGGTCACGGTTGCCTTGCTGTTTTAGCAACTCTTTGAGAGCCGATATGTGACCCTCCATGATGGCCCGAGTGTCCGGAGGGTTGGAACCTCCCCCTCCGGATCCTTCGCCCTCCCCTGAGCGTCTAAGAGGGTTGCTTGGGTTGGGACCGCTCATTCTAAGCTTCTGGTAGATTGAACTTGGGTCCCACGGATGGCGCCAGTTTGTTGAGGTAAAATCTTACCCCTGGTTCGTTAGGTCCGCTTCTTGAACTTATATGAACCTGAAACAAAGATAACACACCTCGTCTTGGGTTCTATCCCAAGACCAAGCTCCGGTGTAAGGATAAGTATTCATCCGGATGGGAGTAATAAATGTGAGTTATAAGTGAGTAGTAAATGAGAGGGAGAGAAGTTAATGCCTGTGTATTGAATGTGTTGGGGTATTTATAGCACCCCAATCACTGTGTTTCCACTGTACCTGACAAGGAGCCGATCTATGCACAGTGACCTATAGGCCACTGTGCATGTACTTGAAGAACTGTTCCGTAAAACCTGGGGCGGCGTACTTGAAGGACATATCCCGTGAAACCTGGAGGTGGCGGCATTGTGCGTGTCTTGGTCCTTCCCAAGACTCTTTCTATTATTATTATTATTATTATTATTATTATTATTATTATTATTATTATTATTATTATTATTATTATTATTATTATTATTATTATTATTATTATTATTATTATTATTATTATTATTATTATTATTATTATTATTTATTAGGTCCGGACCGGGTGGCGTGAATGAGGTCCGTCCGGCGTATGTCGTCCGGCATGGGTCATCCGGACACATACACGAACAACAACCCTACCCCTAGCCGAGGGTAAAGTGACTGCTTCTGAATGCAACTTCATATGCATTGTGCCAAAATATGATAAAGCTCAAGTCTTTTTTAGCTTCTTAGTGGATTATTTGACTCAATTAAGGTAAACAACTATGCTACTTTGCAATGTCATGTGAGTTGATTCTTGTAAAATTATGGTAAAAAGTCGGTCTTTTGTAGTTTCTAGGTAGATTTGCGGAGTCACTTAACGTTAACAACTATTGATTTTGCTATTATCCAATGTCATATATTATACAAGCTGAGTATTTACTTACCCTCTAAGAAGATTATTCGACTTAGACACTTAGTTACAGTTAACGATTACTCCACTATTTATGATATTATAAAAGTAAAAGAGAAGCATTGATAGCATAATCTCAATACCTTGTTCAACTTGAACAGATTCATCAGACTCAAAAGTATGAGCTACCACAATATTCTCTTTACTGCCTTCCACACCTAGAGATGGTTCAAAGATATATAAAAAATCAGAGACTTTAACTCTTAGCTTCTAAGTAAATTTGTTAACTCAACTAGTGATTTTGCTGTCAGCCAGTATCATATGTGCGTATTCTATTAACATTTTGATTAAAAATTAATCTTTCTTAGCTTCTAAGTAGACTCTGGAAAGTAGTTTCAGTTATTTGTTTTATCCTTAAGTTTAAGTTCATTCTATAAAACTCGACAGGCGACGCTTCTGACTCGTTTGTTGAAGTCAATTAGGATGAACAACTACTAATGTTGCTATCATCCAATATCATATGAGTGGATCCGGTCAAGTATAACAAGTACTGATTCCTCTACTTGTTAATGTCATGTGTCGATTCCACAAGGTATCTCATAAATCGAGTCTTTTGTAGCTTCTAATTAGATCCTTCGAGTCGGTCTGGATTAGCTACTGTTTATGCTGGTATGCAATGTAAATGAGTCAAATAAAAGTTTTGACAAGTTTTTACATGAATTAAAAGTTGTTTATTTTGTTTGGTATGTAGTTTATCTCGATAGGTCATTGAACAACTTTCCAAAACATCTTGTATGTAAGTTTAGTTTGACAAATTTGAATGCATTAGTTATGTTTGTAACAAATTGTTACAAATATCTTAGATGGAGCAAAAAGGTGGTTCAGTATTGCGGTATTGCCTCCCCTATGTCCAAAATACGCGTGATTCGTTTCTCAGAGCCTAGAAGATGGAGAAGATTGTAACGGAGGCTGAATGTACTATATAACCATACACGACCCATTGATACATTATAAGTTTCAAATTCCTGAGCTACTCGAGAACCGTATACGAAGGAGTTTTCATGGCTGGGTGGTTCCCTCCAACAATGTGGTGTGGTCTTTGGAATCCAGTGACTTCTAAGATTATATGTCTCCCTCCCTTGATTCTAAAAGATGGAGATTCTACATCTATCAAAGATTGTTGTTTTCATCACCTCCTGATGATCCCAAATCAATTTTCTTAAGTTGACCAGAAAAGATAATCCTACATTTGTATTTTGTCAGCTAGACCATAAAATATAGGACGAAATGTCATACGCTGAAGAGCCCAAGCAATTAACGTGTGATGGTCATTTACTACATAGCCTAACCTGCTGCAATGCTAAAATATATGCCTTGAACACCGATGGTACTTATGGTTACTTTGTCATAGAGGTTGACATTGTGGTTAAAGATAAAGAAGTTATGATAAGACTGTATGTATATGCATTATGCCCTTTTTCCGACAATCAATTTGTGGACAAAGTTCGTTTTCTAAAAGGACATTCTACACAAGATTTGTTTTGCATTACTATATATTTTAATGAGATGACAAAGAAAACAATTGCTGAGGTGACATATGTAAATTGGACACGACTAGTATAGAGTGGGAAGAACTAAAAAGCCTCAAAGATTGGGACATGACTAGTATAAATTCAGATGAATCAAGATGAACAACCAGATGACTTGGATAGGAGTTGTGATATGTGGGAATGTTGCAGGTATTGCTTTATATTGAATCATATGTTTAATTTATCACATGTGTTTTATTGCAGCATTGAAATTGTTTTAGAAAAAAAAAAAAAAAAGAATTCAATTTGTGTGTAGGTTACAAGATGATCATGGAAAAGCTAACTATCCAATTGATCCTAAACAAGAAGAGGGTGCGATAGTTGTAGGATACTAAGATCAGTTACAGATGATGAGGTTGACTTTAATGAATCACACCTGCTTAATCATCCTTTTCATTTGTTGGAGATGATTATGAGGATTGTGTTGGTGTGGAAAAGATGAAGATTCGTGCTGCATTTGAACGGTGTCATGTAGCAGCACCTTTCATAAAATGGAGGGATAAATCAACGCTAAGGAGAATAGAGACTTATTCATTAGTTTCACCATGGCGAATGGTGGTAGATAAAGTAAGAAGCATTATCACTTTTAAAAATCCGTTGTTCGGGGAAAAGTACTTTATGAAAATGTTTGAGGTATCGGTCTATGATGACACAATCTGTTGTTCCAAGTGTTACGCTTTGTTCTCGAGTTATTTTTTAAAAGTAAGGGAGGGGACGGGACAGTAAGGTGGAGAAAGGGAAGAGATTATAAGGAAAAATTGTATTTTGTTTCGTGTTCTCGAGTCGTAAGGAAACGAAAAGGAAAGGAACATAACATTTACAAATATACCCTTTTAATTAAAAGAAATTATTTATAGTTTTTCGTCACATATGAAATAAAATCAAAAGGATCAGAATTTTTTTAGTTTTATATTGTTAATCGATTAACCAAAACCCATGACGGAAAAACATTATTTTATTGAAACTTTTATGCGAGTTATGCTATTCAATAAATGCATAAATTAATTGTTTTTAAGTTCACTGTGTACCAATTCGTATAAACAGTATAAAGAATTAGTTTAATATTCATTTTACATCGATCTGAGTACATGCACCATTCATTCTTTGTTTAATTGTTTTTAAATTCATAATGATATTAGACTTATTGGTTGTCGTGAAGAGCTAAAGGGTGTGTCAGTATGTTGCAGATTTGGTTAGAAAAAGTGATGACAAGGTTAAAGTTGTAATTTTACAAAATTGTTAGAATTTGGTAACTGCTTTCCTCACCAATCCTCCCGATTTTGGGTGGATCCTTTTTATAACAAAATACATTATCCATCCCTTCCTTTCCCCTTCCCTGCTCTTTCCTTCCCTTCCAAAAAAAACTTAAGAACACCATTTTTTTCTATTTCCCTTTCTGTTCCTTTCCTTTCTTTAAAATATAAAACTCGAGAACATAGTGTTAGATTTAAATGACTAGTAAACCATTTACCACGAGTACGCAGCGGATGGATCTAGTTTAGTGATTATCGATTAACCAATGTTTTAAAACCCGGGTTGACCCGGCTGGTTCAACCGGGAACCGGCTCGGAGACCGGGTCGGATGTGACCGGGTTTTTGATTGTTGGAGAACCGGATTGAACCGACGGTTTTTAGTTGACCCGGTTTGAAAAACCCGGCCGGGTTTTTTTTTTTTTTTTTTTTTTTTTTTTTTTTTTTTATAATAAAAAAAAACTAAAAAAAGAATTTCCCATCAACCTTTCTAAGTTTGATTGATCATTTGAAGTGATAAGGACTAATGTTAGTTAAAATATTGTAAAAGAGTAAATAGAGTTATAAACTAACATAGCTTATCGTTCTGCCATCTAGAAATTGTCAAACGGAAAGCAGTGAAAGAGTTCAGATATACAAAAAATGATAAAAAAATCTTGCAATGCTTTGAACCTAGAGAGAACTATACATGGGTAAAAGAAAAGCACATATGTATATTATGTTTGTTTCTGTGTGCATGTACATGTTTGTGTCTATATGTAACATTAAAGATTGATCCGTTTCAATTATAGTTCAAGGAAAACACACGTGGAAATATGTGTTAACCCGAGTCGTTTGTCCCGACGAAGATCGAATGGAATTTGTGTTCCCGGAACGTGATTCGTGTAGTGAATGTGAATAAAAGTGAGACTTGTGATTTCTACACTACAAACAATGAAATAACAAATAAAAACTATTAATAAAGCTATATGTACAAGTAATCTAAGCACGAGAATTTAAAACTAAAAACCGGAATTTAAAAACGTTATGTGACGAAATATAAAAACGTAAATAAAAGTGAAAAGCTAAATTTTAAAACCTAAAATTTTAAAAATAATTTTCCTATGTTAAATCTGATAAAAGAAAATTTTTGGGAAAAGAAAAAATATTTTTTTTTTGACTTTTTAATAATTTTTTATGAATTTAAGACTAATTAAAACTAATTAAATGCTTTAAAAATAGTAAAACTAATTGGAAAAATCTGAAAATTTTTGAGTAATTTTAATTTTTAATAAGAAATTTAAGAAAAATTAATTTAGAAACTGATTATGTCAAAATAAGCTGAAACAGTAAAATAAGCACTTGGAAATAAGCTAGAAATAAGCTAAAATAAGCCAAAAATTCTGAAAAGCTCAGGACATGCATATCTAACTACTGGAAGCTTAATAGAACTGAAATTGATCAAATTATCTCATGAAATAAGCTAGAAATAAGCTGAACAGTTGATAATCAAAACAGATTCAGCTCAGTTATGGGCCTACTTTGACAGTCCAAATAAGCAGTCCCTAAAGCAGTGAGATGAAATATTATGGGGGCAAATGAGTCATAGAACTACTGGCTTTCTAAAAACACTAAAAATTCCAAAATCCAACAACTATTGCTTATTGAAATCATGCCTAGAAGAAGAGCTAGTGGACTGAAAATGAAACTTCTTAAAAACAGGTCTTATGGAGGGGTTTTTGCAAGCCTGAATAAGCTAATCTAATAAGCTAATTATGAATACCAGATGATAAACTAAAAATATGCTACCTAGACTATCTAAACTCCAAAAATCAAGATCTCATGTTGGCTGATTAGGCTGTGATAATGGCTAGATCAGCAGCCAAAATCGTATTTCTGCGCAAACAATTTTTGTGACAACAGAACATCAAATGTGGCGCAAATGAGTGCAAACTGACTCTAGCTCAATCCAGCATATATAATCTAATTTCAACACTCAAAAACTACCTAGAAATGAAAAACAATGGCTCAGAATAAGCTCAGCTTATTGCTGAGCTTATTGAAGGCAATTCCTATCTCTTAACTAACTCAAATCCTCAAAAGGCAATTTAATCACTAACTTCCTACTGAAAACTATTTCAAAGACCAATATTAGACTAGATTAGGAATCAGGAATATGCAGATGTAAAGTAAGAACCAAAAACTAACCATTTTACCCCAAAAGCAGCTTACTACCAAACAGACCTTATCCAATCTGTTATTGCTACCTTTTTTTTTAAAAACTGAAAACCAAAATCTTAAATACCACAATACTAATTTTACTCTGAAAACAATTTTTCACAAACAAATAAGCTGAAAATCTTAAATAAGCTGAGCTTGACTTTTTTTTTTCTTTTGACTTAAAGTACTTAAGACAGAAATAAGGGCCAAATTAACACTAATCACATCCTTAATATAACATTTAAAAAATAATCTCAAAGATAAGCAAAAAGATCAAAATAAGCTCTTGTATGAAGAAATAAGCTGATGAAAAGGAAATTTGACCGAACTTTGTCTTTCATTAAACTTAAAAAAAACTGAGTACAAGAGTTACTGTAAATGAAAATTACAAACTGAATTAAAAATTTACACTACAAAAACAGTAAATAACAAAAAATTAAAGTTGGTAACAATTTTCTAAAAACGTAAAAATTGGACGATTCTACTGTGAAGAGGAGGGGGCTATTTATAGCAATCCAGGGAACCTTCTGGCCTTTCCACTCTGGCAATCCGTGTGCACTTGAGCTAATATCCACCCTTAGATTACATCTTGCTCACCAAGCTTCATTTCCAGCCGTATGATCAAAGTAGCGATGTGTTCGGTCCAATGAGCAGCTGCCATGTGTCATTCCTTCTGTCAGACCCTTCTAGAGAACCAATCATTTGACCGAAGTACCCTTAATTGTGGTAAAATTAGGCGGGGTGAAATTAGGGTTCGAGGAATAGTCTTTTCTGGGAAGAGAGGGTGATTTTGGGGGCGGGTAAAAAAAGGTGAGAGATAGGGGTGTGTGTTATTAGTTTTATTTTATTTTGACTCTTTTGACCGAGTGGGATTTTATGGGTTTGACCGGGTTTATCTTTTTTTTCTATGGATCGGGTTAAGAGGATGGGCTGTGGGCTTGGGGTTATCGAGAATGGGCTATGGGTAAGTGGTGGATTGGGTTTAGAGTAAATAAAGTGGGTTTGGTAATTTGTTTTGTTAAATCCGGATGTGGTTTTGGATAATGAGGGTTTTGTGTGAAAAGTGAAAAAATGATAAGGACCAAAGATGTAAACTCTGAAATTTCAAAGGATTATTTCTGCCATTTTCCATACTAAATCCAAGGGCTTAATTTGCCATCTTTTAATTCTTCAAGGCTTGACTTTTTGACCATGTTTGTCTTTCCCGGTTCGGCTCTGAGTCTTTTCCGCATCCCGTGCTCGTTTTCCCGGTTCTTTGCTTGATTTTGTCATTTTCTTCGATATCCGTGCCTGCACATATAAAAACACAAAAACACAATATATTTGGCATTTTGGTCGGGTTTTTGGTCTATTTGGTCCGGTTTTGGTCAAGAAAAGGTATGTGTTTTAGCACATACCAAATTCCCCCAGACTAAGCTATTGCAATGTCCTCATGCAATGTTATAAAAACACGTTTTTCCTTTTATTCTATTTTTGTATTTTTATATTTTTCTCATTATTCATGTGACGGCTTTTGTTGACAATCATTATCTTTCGATAATTTTTAGGGTCTTCGAGTAGGAAACACGACTCATGAAGAAGTGACCATACGGATAAAATTCGTCGTCCCTGATTTTTCACGAGTCCCCAAACTAAGATTAAAAACGAAATCATTGTCATCTACAAGTTAGACTGCCAACACTACTCAGAAAGCTAATTGTGGACACCTTGTTCCCAAATTCCTATTTTCCTCTATTTATTTTATTTTTGGTGAGAAATGAATTTCTTCAAATTCTCGTTTCGATAATTTTTAATCCGATAAAGATACCTAGTTTAGACGCTAAGTAGTTTCCAAACCTTCCTCGAAAACCGTTGCATACAAAAATGAGGTCCACATCAAGGTCTCTGATTTAACACGATTTTGAGAATATCCCTTTTATTTGCGACCGAAACAACTCATCTACGAGTCCAGAGACGGAAGCCTTTATTAGGATACCTCGGAGTCGAAATTTGGCATTTTTAACATTATTAAGCACATATTATTAATCCTTGGCCCTTTATAACAATCACAACATCGGCTGCGAACCGGCAAGATGTGATAGTCTATTATGACCTTGGAATTTTTCCTCTGCCTTTATTAGAAGTCTACAACATCGGCTGCGAACCGGCAAGATGCAGAAAACTTTTTATGGCTTTGGATTATTATTATTATTCATTATTCATTATATATTTTGCCAAATCCCGAGTCCTACGGCTTTTATAACAATCCCAACATCGGTTGTGAGCCGGCAAGATGGAATAGTCTATTACACCGTAACACTGGCAGTACCTTGATGTGTACCCAACTCTTATAAGCAAGGATTCTCTAAGGAAGAAATAAAAACTAATTATCGCCAAAACTAAAATAGCTTTAATTATTCCTAATTAATTTTTTTTTTTGAGTGAAACAAGCTTATGGGAACAAAAAGCCACAAATAGCTTCGATGAGCTCTAAAGAGATCCAACTACTCCACGTTTAGCAATCTAACTTATAAACAACTCTATCATTTCTCGTTCTTCGCAAATTTAAAATCTTAAGTAATAAGATCCGCGAATGCTTAGCCAAATAATCAAGCCATGCATATATAAAGTCAAATACGGGAACTTGCAAACTCTTAAAAAGAATTTGCGTTTTCTAGCTCCTTGTGTAAAAGACTAGCACGAGCTTATAGATTATAAACGGTTAAGGAAACAAGCTAGGGCTCAACACGCCCGGTCAAGTCAGAATTTTATTCCTACTCTCTCCAGCGGAAAATCAACAAAAATGTCCAAATTTATTATATTTTTGCAAAATTTTTTAAATTTTCTCATTTTTTTGGATTTTTTCAATTTTGGAGGAAAAACGGGGTTGCATGAGAAAATGGCAAAAATGCAAGGCAAAAATCAAATCGACAGATTACCCCCCCAGACTAAAACGAGACATTGTCCTCAATGTCTTAAAGGTAAGGGTACTCCTACAAAAATCTAAGGCCGTTTATTAATTATGCCAAAAGATAGATGTAAAACGATAAGATTTTAGGATATCGGATAAGCAGCGAATGATGAAACTCGAGTAGCGTGAAGGAAACTACGAGCACGAGAGTCTTCATCATCGGGCAAACCTGGAAATACCACAGAAAACACGAAACACAAGATATGGAAGAGGAAGCCCTCCTCACTCACTTATTAGAAAAGAAAAGAGGATAGATGGATAAGCATGGGGTGCCTCCCACGAAGCGCTTGTTTTTGGTAACCGAGTCACATGAGCTTGACTCGACCCCGAATTTATTTGTCCTTGGGGAAGCAAGTAACGGACACCCGGCATGAAAGAACGGAGATGCCGGGGTCAAAGACGGTGTCTTCACTCCCTAAGGAGTGAATGAGAGGAGAAGTCACCGGGTAGGTGAAGAAAAGAAGAAGGATCATGATAACAATTGTAAAGAAATTGTCATCCTCACACCCGGAAGAGATAAAAAGGGTGGGTTGGGTGGGCAAATTATCATACTTTTTAAAAATCTCATCCACTATTTGAAAAGTCCCAACACCCGTATCGGGCTTGATATCATCGGGTGGTTTAGCAGGCGGACGAGTGGGTGATGGCTCAACGTGTAATGACTCAGTTTTATGAAGTGAAAGGGGATCATCATTAAGCAATCTTTCAAGAAAAAGATTTTCCCCTTCCGAGTCATGGGAATCGTCAGGGCGAGGTATTGGTAAAATCAGCTCATCAAATGTAGAGTCCTCGTCCTCGACGTTCTCTAACCCTTCATCGAAAAGAGGATTAACTTTGCAAGAAGTATACTCATCATTGAATTCAAAAAGAGGGTTAGAGAAAATCCCGGAGGTAACTTTGGAAATGTCAAGAGAATCTTCACAAGATTGCAGATCACTTTCACCGTCGGATATTTCCTCGGACTCACTTGGGATTGGGACAAGGTTCTCAACATTGTCTGATTCCGTTGCCGGAATAGTGTCGAGATGCTCGTCCCCCATTTTTAGAGAGTCCTCGGGTTCTACGGTCGGAAAGACGGGTGCTATCTGAGGGAAGGTTACCGGAACAAATCTCTCCTCGTCATCATCGGAATCATCGTCATAGTAAATTAAGCTCTCTCGAAATTTAGCTGCTCTTTCCTCGGCAAGTAATTCTTCTATAGACTTCTCATGATGATCGGGAGTAGAAGTATAGTGTTTAATCACCAATCTCTTAACTTCTTGGAAGTCTTCCCAAATTCTTTCAATTTCGCGCATTCTATCTTGATTTGGACAATTGCCGGGATTTTGTGGGGGTTGGTTAAAACCATGAGAATTGTAACACAAATTTGGCTCAAAATAAGAATTATCAAACGATCCCCCACAATTTTCAAAATTTGACGAACTTTGAAATGAATCACCATTATAATACGGTACTTGCTCATACGAGTTTTGAAAAGGAAGATTGAAATCGTTTTGAGGATAATTATCAAAACTCGTATCACAAGCATAAGACGTTTCAGCACTCGGGACGTAGCACATACAATTGGTATATCCACATTGATTACAAAAACATTGTCCACAAGGTACTCCTTCATCGGATGGGTTTCCACAACTAAAACAAGTGAACGAAGGTGGTGGTGGTGGTGTCGGATAATAATCGGGAACGTTTGAAAAATTGTTAAACGAATTGTGAACATATTCGGGAGAATTACAATTCAAACAAACGCCATCATGAATATCACTACCACATTGTTCACACGTACACCAAACACATGAACCTTCGAAGAACGGTTCTCCACAATTATCACAAATTGGATCCATAAGAATTAAACATAAGAGGAAGAAAGATATAGAATTATCGGTTTAGAGGGTTTAAAGAAGAAGAATTATATGGATGAGAGGATAAGAAGATTATTTTTGGATTTTTATGTTTAAAAAATTAGATTTATTATCTTTTTGGTGATCGTTTTATCAACCGTACTCGTTTCTTTCAAAACTACGCGCAGCGTGGCGGGAGAGAAGAATGGATCTCTCTTCGGTCTGCAATTTAATGTCAAGACCTCCTTAAACCCCGTAATTAGGTTGTAGTAAAGAAATAATCCAAGAAACGTTTAATTTCACGATCTCTTTTGTTGTTTATTCGGAATGGTTTACAACCGCCCTCCTTCAACGGAAGACCGAGGATGTATTATTAATGGTGAAAACACTTTAGGAAAAGTGTTTTTTAATTATTTTCTTTTTGTATTTTTATTTTTTATAAAAACGATAACTTCCGAGGAAGGGTCTTCAAAACACGATTCGACGAACGAAATCACGAACTCACTTCAACCTTCCCCGGCAGCGGCGCCAAAAATTGATCCGTTTCAATTATAGTTCAAGGAAAACACACGTGGAAATATGTGTTAACCCGAGTCGTTTGTCCCGACGAAGATCGAATGGAATTTGTGTTCCCGGAACGTGATTCGTGTAGTGAATGTGAATAAAAGTGAGACTTGTGATTTCTACACTACAAACAATGAAATAACAAATAAAAAACTACTAATAAAGCTATATGTACAAGTAATCTAAGCACGAGAATTTAAAACTAAAAACCGGAATTTAAAAACGTTATGTGACGAAATATAAAAACGTAAATAAAAGTGAAAAGCTAAATTTTAAAACCTAAAATTTTGAAAATAATCTTCCTATGTTAAATCTGATAAAAGAAAATTTTTGGGAAAAGAAAAATATTTTTTTTTTTGACTTTTTAATAATTTTTTATGAATTTAAGACTAATTAAAACTAATTAAATGCTTTAAAAATAGTAAAACTAATTGGAAAAATCTGAAAATTTTTGAGTAATTTTAATTTTTAATAAGAAATTTAAGAAAAATTAATTCAGAAACTGATTATGTCAAAATAAGCTGAAACAGTAAAATAAGCACTTGGAAATAAGCTAGAAATAAGCTAAAATAAGCCAAAAATTCTGAAAAGCTCAGGACATGCATATCTAACTACTGGAAGCTTAATAGAACTGAAATTGATCAAATTATCTCATGAAATAAGCTAGAAATAAGCTGAACAGTTGATAATCAAAACAGATTCAGCTCAGTTATGGGCCTACTTTGACAGTCCAAATAAGCAGTCCCTAAAGCAGTGAGATGAAATATTATGGGGGCAAATGAGTCATAGAACTACTGGCTTTCTAAAAACACTAAAAATTCCAAAATCCAACAACTATTGCTTATTGAAATCATGCCTAGAAGAAGAGCTAGTGGACTGAAAATGAAACTTCTTAAAAACAGGTCTTATGGAGGGGTTTTTGCAAGCCTGAATAAGCTAATCTAATAAGCTAATTACGAATACCAGATGATAAACTAAAAATATGCTACCTAGACTATCTAAACTCCAAAAATCAAGATCTCATGTTGGCTGATTAGGCTGTGATAATGGCTAGATCAGCAGCCAAAATCGTATTTCTGCGCAAACAATTTTTGTGACAACAGAACATCAAATGTGGCGCAAATGAGTGCAAACTGACTCTAGCTCAATCCAGCATATATAATCTAATTTCAACACTCAAAAACTACCTAGAAATGAAAAACAATGGCTCAGAATAAGCTCAGCTTATTGCTGAGCTTATTGAAGGCAATTCCTATCTCTTAACTAACTCAAATCCTCAAAAGGCAATTTAATCACTAACTTCCTACTGAAAACTATTTCAAAGACCAATATTAGACTAGATTAGGAATCAGGAATATGCAGATGTAAAGTAAGAACCAAAAACTAACCATTTTACCCCAAAAGCAGCTTACTACCAAACAGACCTTATCCAATCTGTTATTGCTACCTTTTTTTTTTAAACTGAAAACCAAAATCTTAAATACCACAATACTAATTTTACTCTGAAAACAATTTTTCACAAACAAATAAGCTGAAAATCTTAAATAAGCTGAGCTTGACTTTTTTTTTTCTTTTGACTTAAAGTACTTAAGACAGAAATAAGGGCCAAATTAACACTAATCACATCCTTAATATAACATTTAAAAAATAATCTCAAAGATAAGCAAAAAGATCAAAATAAGCTCTTGTATGAAGAAATAAGCTGATGAAAAGGAAATTTGACCGAACTTTGTCTTTCATTAAACTTAAAAAAAACTGAGTACAAGAGTTACTGTAAATGAAAATTACAAACTGAATTAAAAATTTACACTACAAAAACAGTAAATAACAAAAAATTAAAGTTGGTAACAATTTTCTAAAAACGTAAAAATTGGACGATTCTACTGTGAAGAGGAGGGGGCTATTTATAGCAATCCAGGGAACCTTCTGGCCTTTCCACTCTGGCAATCCGTGTGCACTTGAGCTAATATCCACCCTTAGATTACATCTTGCTCACCAAGCTTCATTTCCAGCCGTATGATCAAAGTAGCGATGTGTTCGGTCCAATGAGCAGCTGCCATGTGTCATTCCTTCTGTCAGACCCTTCTAGAGAACCAATCATTTGACCGAAGTACCCTTAATTGTGGTAAAATTAGGCGGGGTGAAATTAGGGTTCGAGGAATAGTCTTTTCTGGGAAGAGAGGGTGATTTTGGGGGCGGGTAAAAAAAGGTGAGAGATAGGGGTGTGTGTTATTAGTTTTATTTTATTTTGACTCTTTTGACCGAGTGGGATTTTATGGGTTTGACCGGGTTTATCTTTTTTTTCTATGGATCGGGTTAAGAGGATGGGCTGTGGGCTTGGGGTTATCGAGAATGGGCTATGGGTAAGTGGTGGATTGGGTTTAGAGTAAATAAAGTGGGTTTGGTAATTTGTTTTGTTAAATCCGGATGTGGTTTTGGATAATGAGGGTTTTGTGTGAAAAGTGAAAAAATGATAAGGACCAAAGATGTAAACTCTGAAATTTCAAAGGATTATTTCTGCCATTTTCCATACTAAATCCAAGGGCTTAATTTGCCATCTTTTAATTCTTCAAGGCTTGACTTTTTGACCATGTTTGTCTTTCCCGGTTCGGCTCTGAGTCTTTTCCGCATCCCGTGCTCGTTTTCCCGGTTCTTTGCTTGATTTTGTCATTTTCTTCGATATCCGTGCCTGCACATATAAAAACACAAAAACACAATATATTTGGCATTTTGGTCGGGTTTTTGGTCTATTTGGTCCGGTTTTGGTCAAGAAAAGGTATGTGTTTTAGCACATACCCATATGTAACATTAAAGATTGGTTAGCATATGCTTCACCAGCGGAGCCACTTACCTTTCCTTATGGTGTTGGCAAGACAAAGTATTTAGAACGTATCAATTAATAGAGTCTCAATTTTATTCATTGGTTCATTCGAATGTGGGAATAAAGTCGGATAATTTATGAGATCATGTAACACTACATATTATATATAGAAAAAACGTATACATAAGTATAGAACCGGTGACTAAACCAGGTCGATAAAAAAACCGGTTTTTAAAACATTGGGATTAACAATAAAATAAACACATATATTTTACTAACCTTTAATTAATTAATAAATAATTAATTTGCCGGATCTTTATCTTGAAATCGAAGTGATTAAGATATCACTTCTATCGAATGCACACACTACACGTCAAACGAAACACGTTAGGATGCTAGTGCTTGCTTTATGATGAACAAAGAAAACACTTTGCTTGTTCTTGACTTGCTTGAAACCGATTTGAAATTAAAGAAGTATACATTCGAATGGTTTAGAGAAGGAACAATACATAATTAAACAAATAATGAAATCACTTTGTTATGTCTTGTTAAGTATAGACAAAAAACCAAAACAAATATTGTTTTGTGATGTGAGCCGTATATGTAGACCAAGAAAGAAAACAAAAGTTTTGCTTTTTGGTTTTAATGTGTCGTATGTAATATGTATCAAATAAGAGTTCGGTTTGGTTTTGTGATCTCTACCAAAAATATGCACCCTATGGGTGTTTATATGCTCAATAAACTTGTCCTCCAAGTTGAGTGTATATATAGTATATAAACTTGTCCTACAAGTTGAGTGTATAGTACATAAACTTGTCCACCAAGTTTAGTCCATCACCTCCTCAACTTTCACCAAACCGACACTTAGCTCCCTCTCTTTTTATATTTAACGTATATTAATTTAGTTAAACGTATAACGGATAAACCAACGACCATTAAATATATTCGTGAAACATATTATATATTTAATAATTATATAACATGTATATATTAAATATATAATAAACATGTTCCTCGTGCATATGTGTGTGTCCTGATAGGTCATGCATTTCTTATCCGTAAAAATAACTACGATAACGAGCACAAAACAAAACCAAGTTCGGGTTGTTGTTGCTCTATAGTTTCACATGGTCACTAGGGTTCTATAACCGCTTCATAAATGTTGTCATTAAACTTCCATATATCCACTATCTATTTGGATTTACAAGAATCGGTGTTTACATCCACTTTGTAGCTCTGGACTATTCTTGGCGTAAACTAGATGTGAACTTTGGTGGTGCTTAAGGTCCATATCCTTATCCATTTCCTATTGGTTTTCCAACATTTCATGGTCAGGATCTCTATGCCTTCTATAAAGAGGGAGAACTTCGTGTTTTAAAAAATATTGCTAAAGAAGGTTACTCTTGGGAGAAACGTATAACCCGAGCCCCAAAAAGGTTGTGCACATCTACGTCACAACACTGTTGGAAAATTTAGTGCACTTGAGGGATCAATTTACACCTGGTAATGGGCTTGAAGGTACGGAGTGTACACCCATCAGGTCCCTGTTTACCCTGACTCAATTAGTGGTTTGTGGTTCTGCTGCTAGTGTTATTAATTCTACTGCTGAAGCAGATGATTCTGCTGCTAGTGTTAATAATGCTACTGCTGAAGCAGAAGTTCCGACTGCTAGTACTATAATAGTACTGCTAGGCTGCTAGGCATAGATTCTGCTGTTAGGCAGAGATTCTACTGCTGGTAATGCAGGAAAGAATTTGTAACTACTTTGACCTATTTATGGGAAGTTTCAAATTCGTAATTAAGACCATTATTATATGGTCTTGTAACTACTATGGCTAGAATTGAGGAGTATTATGAGGTGATTAATTGGCCAACTAATTCTCGTAATTCCTCTTGACTATGTTTAAGTAATCTCTAATTCAAATAGAGATCATCCATCCGCATGAGAAAGAGACGATTAAAAACAAAAACACTTGAAAGCAATTCGTTCTTGATTTGTGCCTAAAACAAGAACATCACTTGGTCTTATCCCATAGAGATATTCGTGCAACCTATGCATAGGGTCGAATAGTTTCTATTGGAAAGTGATAACACGATTTCAAGTGAATATTCGGTACCTTTGATTACTGATTATCTTTACTCTATTCTGGGAACACACATTAGACCCATCAAACTCAACCAACAATCAATAGAAACTATTTAGTGATAATCAGTGGCTGCTGCTATGAGGCATATGGCTGCTAACTTTTCCAAATTGGAAAAGTTTGAAGGTATCGATTTCAGAAGATGGCAAAAGAAGATGCACTTCTTGTTGTCAAGTATGAATGTGGTGTATGTTCTGAGCACTTCCATTCCTGAGGATCATGGGGATGATGCTATTGTGGAACAAATAAAGAATATAAGCAAATGGGAGAATGATGATTATGTCTGCAAAGGATTAATCCTCAATGGTATGTCTGATTCTCTATTTGATCTTTATCAGAATGTTGAATCTTCTCAAGAACTATGAGATTCCTTGGAAGCCAAATATATGGCTGAGGATGCATCAAGTAAGAAGTTCCTTGTAAGTAATTTTAACAATTACATAATGGTCGATTCTAGACCTGTCATGGAACAATACAATGAACTTCTTAGTATACTTGGTCGATTCACACAACACAAAATGAACATGGATGAGGCTATTTCAGTCTCTTGTATCATTAATAAATTACCTCCTTCTTGGAAAGATTTCAAGCATATGCTGAAACATAAGAAGGAAGAATTAACTCTTGTTGAGTTGGGCAGTCATTTGCGCATTGAGGAATCACTCAAAACACAAGATAGTGACAAGCCAAAGAGTAGCAATGCTACTGGTCCATCAGTTGTCAATATGGTGGAGCATAATAACTTCTCCAGGAATAATGACAACAAGGGCAAACGTAAACATCAGGATAACACCAAAACTGATCTTAACAAGAAGCCAAAAGCTACTTGTTGGAAGTGTGGTAAAACTGGACACTTCAGGAAGGATTGTAAAGGTGTTAAAATTGGCAATAAAGCCAATGGATCAGGCACAAGTGGATCAGGGAATGGTAATACCAATTCTCTAAAAGGTCAGAATATATTTGATAAGTCTTTTGAGATTTATTATGTTACATATATATCTAAAGTATACTTTGTGCAGGATGATGATGTTGCGTGGTGGGTTAATTCTGGAGCAACAATTCATGTGTGTAAAGATAGTAGCTGGTTCAAGACCTATGAGTCAATGAATGATGATTCTATTCTTCACATGGGAAATGAGTCAACAGCCCTGGTGCATGGAAGAGGATGTGTGGATTTAAAATTTAGTTCTGGAAAGATTGTTTCTTTGTTTAATGTTTTACATGTTCTTGATATTAGAAAGAATTTGGTTTCTAGTAGTATTTTAAATAATTGTGGTTATAAACAAGTGATTGAATCTGATAAGTTTGTTTTATCCAAACATGGTGTGTTTATTGGTTTTGGTTATTTGTGTAATCAAATGTTCAGGCTTAACATTGTTCATGATATTCTTAATTCTGCTTTTATGTCAACCTCTAAATTAAATGATTCAACATTATGGCATGCTAGACTTGGCCATGTACATTTTAAGAGAATGCAAGATATGTCCAAGGATGGGTTAATTCCAGCCTTTGATATGGACACTGAAAAGTGTAAAACTTGTATGATGAACAAAATAACTAAGAAACCATTTCAAAGTGTAAAACGTGAAACTAAAGTGTTGGAACTGATTCATAGTGATTTATGTGATCTTCATGCTACTCCCTCTTTGGGGAATAAGAAATACTTTGTGACCTTTATTGATGATGCTTCTAGGTTTTGTTATGTTTATTTATTACATACTAAGGATGAAGCATTAGGTAAATTTAAAGTATTTAAAACTGAGGTTGAATTGCAACAAGAGTCCTTGATCAAGAGATTAAGGACTGATAGGGGAGGTGAGTACATGGACACTCTGTATTTTCAGTCTGTTGGTATAATCCATGAAACAACTGCTCCCTATACTCCTCATCAAAATGGTATTTCTGAAAGGAAAAACAGGGTGCTAAAGGAGATGGTTAATTCCATGTTGTCCTATTCAGGGCTGAGTCAAGGGTTCTGGGGTGAAGCTATGTTGACAACTTGTTATTTATTAAATAGGGTTCCCAATAAAAGGAACAAGATAACCCCTTTATGAACTCTGGACTAAAAGAAAACCCAACCTGAACTTTCTCAGGGTTTGGGGTTGTAGGGCTGTTGTAAGACTCCCTGATCCAAAGCTAAAGACTTTGGGTGAAAGAGGCATTGAATGCATCTTTGTTGGATATGCTGAGCATTCCAAAGCATATAGGTTCTATGTTATTGAACCTAATGAATCTATTTCAATTAACTCAATAATTGAATCAAGGGATGCAATTTTTGATGAGAATAGATTCTCATCAGTCCCTAGACCAAGTCAGAGGATTCCTAATGGAACTAATAATATTGGTGTATCAGAGGTCTCTGATGAGGTCCCTGATGAGGTTGTGATTCAACAACCTGAACCTGAGCTCAGAAAGAGCAATAGGGTCAGGACTCCAAATTCATTTGGACCCGAGTTTCAATTATATTTAATTGAAGGAACAAGGGATGAGGTCTCTGACCAATACTCCTATTGCTTTATTGTTGAGGATGATCCCAAAACATTTGATGAAGCAATGAAGTCCCAGGATGTTGCTTTCTGGAAAGAAGTAATAAATGATGAAATGGATTCCATCATGGGCAACAACACTTGGGTGTTGGCTGATCTACCACCTGGTAGCAAACCTTTGGGTTGCAAATGGATTTTCAAAAGGAAAATGAAGGTAGATGGAACTATTGAAAAGTTCAAGGCTAGACTAGTCATTCAAGGCTTTAAACAAAAGTCAGGGATAGACTATTTTGATACTTATGCCCCTGTGGCTCGTATCAGTACCATAAGATTGCTAATTGCTTTGGCATCAATTCACAATCTGATTATTCATCAGATGGATGTGAAGACAGCTTTCTTGAATGGTGAATTGGATGAGGAGGTTTATATGAACCAACCTCAGGGCTTCATCATGCCTGGCAATGAGAACAAGGTGTGTAAACTAATTAAGTCCTTATATGGACTCAAGCAGGCACCTAAGCAATGGCATCAAAAATTTGATGAAGTGGTTTTGTCTAGTGGTTATTTACTTAACCAGTCTAACAAATCTGTATATAGCAAATTTGATGAATCTGGTAAAGGAGTCATCATTTGTCTATATGTTGATGACATGTTGATCTTTGGCACTGACCAAACTCAAGTTAACCTGACAAAGGAATTTTTGTCATCAAAGTTCTCCATGAAGGATATGGGGGAGGCTGATGTTATCCTTGGTATAAGAATTAAACATGAAAGTAACAAAATTTCTATATCTCAGTCTCATTACATTGAGAAGGTATTGAGAAAATTTAATTACTTTGATTGTACTCCTATGGATACAAGTGAGAAGCTCATGCCTAATACTGGTAAGGCTGTATCTCAACTTGAGTATTCTAGGGTGATTGGCTGTCTAATGTATGCCATGACTTGTACAAGACCTGATATTGCATTTGCTGTGGGAAAATTGAGCAGGTATACTAGTAATCCTAGTGCTCATCATTGGCAAGCAATTCAGAGGGTACTGAAGTATTTGAAGAGAACTATGGATTATAGTCTCTCATATACTGGTTATCCTTCAGTAGTAGAAGGATACACTGATGCAAGTTGGATCAGTAACACTTAAGACAATTCATCTACAAGTGGCTGGGTATTCCTACTTGGTGGAGGTGCAATTTCTTGGGCATCCAAGAAGCAAACTTGCTTCACTAGTTCAACAATGGAATATGAATTTGTGGCCTTAGCAGCTGCTGGTAAAGAAGCTGAATGGTTGAAAAACTTGCTTCTTGAGATTCCATTGTGGCCTAAACCTATAGCACCTATTTCTATCCGTTGTGATAGTGCTGCTACATTGGCAAAGGCTTATAGCCAGATGTACAATGGGAAGTCTAGACACTTAGGTGTCAGGCATAGCATGATTCGTGAGCTTATCATGAATGGGGTGGTATCTATAGAGTTTGTTAGATCTCAACAAAACTTAGTTGATCACTTGAAGAAGGGTTTGGCTAGAGACTTGGTTTTAAAGTCTTCTAAAAGGATGGGTTTGAAGTCCAACTTAGTCACTGAATGCTAAGACACCAACTCCCTCCTGAGGAAACTTGGGAGTTGAGTTCAATGTGGAAAGCTGAACATTTAGTGGACTGGAGCACATGTTTTATTATCATCCCAAGGTTTTGCTCAGAACCTGCTGAAAAGGAGGATGAAGTCTTTACTTCTCAATGGTTATTTTATTTGAAAAAGTGCTAAGCAGGAGCATGAATAAAGAGGAACCACCTATGTAAATGTTGAAGTTTTGCCGCTTCAGGAAGCTTTGGACTTTTAGCTTTTACAACATTTATGAATTGGATATGGACACATGGCTTGTATAGTGTCAGGAGCAATTAAGTGTTTGAAACTTGTGTGTATTTTATCTTCAGGTATTCAAATGGGTTGAAGGGTTCAATTCTTAGAGCACCCTGATTCTCGAATATTTGAACGTGTAATGTACTAAGATGAGAATTCAATCTTCAAGATATTTTCATTTATGCACATGTTTGTTTAATGTTTATTTTCATGCAAAGGAAGTGAACTAAATTTGGGGAGGATTGTTGGAAAATTTAGTGTACTTGAGGGATCAATTCACACCTGGTAATGGGCTTGGAGGTACGGAGTGTACACCCATCAGGTCCTGTTTACCCTGACTCAATTAGTGGTTTGTGGTTCTGCTGCTAGTGTTATTAATTCTACTGCTGAAGCAGATGATTCTGCTGCTAGTGTTAATAATGCTACTGCTGAAGCAGAAGTTCCTACTGCTAGTACTATAATAGTACTGCTAGGCTGCGAGGCATAGATTCTGCTGCTAGGCAGAGATTCTACTGCTGGTAATGCAGGAAAGAATTTGTAACTACTTTGACCTATTTATGGGAAGTTTCAAATTCGTAATTAAGACCATTATTATCTGTTCTTGTAACTACTATAGCTAGAATTGAGGAGTATTATGAGGAGATTAATTGGCCAACTAATTCTCGTAATTCCTCTTGACTAGGTTTGAGTAATCTCTAATTCAAATAGAGATCATCCATCCGCATGAGAAAGAGACGATTAAAAACAAAAGCACTTGAAAGAAATTCGTTCTTGATTTGTGCCTAAAACAAGAACATCACTTGGTCTTATCCCATAGAGATATTCGTGCAACCCAGGCATAGGGTCGAATAGTTTCTATTGGAAAGTGATAACACGATTTCAAGTGAATATTCGGTACCTTTGATTACTGATTATCTTTACCCTGTTCTGGGAACACACATTAGACCCATCAAACTCAACCAACAAACACTTCCGTACTAAATGTGATGAGTGTCATTTACTAATTGTTTGTATATTGTGAGATTGTTAGTTGTCATTTCAAAAAAAAAAAAAATAATTCTACAAAAGAATGGGAGAAATAGATGGTTTAGGGAGACACGTAATTTATATATCTATTTGAACATGTCTCTGCGTTGAAGCTAAAACACCACAAATGGAAAACAAGATATACTTTCCACATATGAATTCCGAAAATGGCTCAGTAGTATTCTACTCACTTGAAATACACACGTAATGCACATTTAATGATAAAATTATCAAAGAAAACTTTCGCAGGACTAGTCATCAACTCCACCCTCATGCTTGGATCGAACCAAGTTGGTCCTAGCTCATTACCAAGTTGGTTTTACATCTTTTAATTTGTTCAGTTTTCAAACTTTAATCTTCTTAAGGAAACATTAATAAGTTTTGCTTATTAATTCTTTCTGTAAAACATCATATACAAGACTTTGGCTTTTGCTTATACAAAGATACTTTTTACCGCAGGTTGAATGGGTCAAAAGTTGTCCATTTTTGAAGCATAAGACACTTTTCTACCCTTTTTAACTTTTGATCTCTGTTTTGTTATGCGATCAACCTGGAAAAGATGGATAATTATATTGATTCAATGACGTTTAGTTGGCGCAGACCACTTGTGTGACCAGCTAATTGGAGGGTTATTTCGGGTAAAAAACGGTTTTGATTTTTTGCCTCAACTTTGATAGCATCTTTGTCTATGTTCTAGAACAGGTCCCAAGTCGATCGGTGTTTGTTTAGGAGGTCAAAGTACAAATACTTAACTGATGCACACATGCTGTCAAACGTCAGCCCATTTTCAGACTGTGTTTCATAAATTTAGTGAAGATAGTTTGAGTAGAAAAACTTAGGACAATTTTCGACTAGTTAATCTAATCATATCTTTTTAATGCTCTAATTTTTGACTAGTTAATCTAATCATATCTTTTGTGCAAAATCATTACATATGTTTTTGTTGGGATTTCATATTGATTAAACCATCAATACCACAAGTACGCAGCGGATGGATCTAGTTAGTGTTTAATGGATCAACAACATAAAATAAAACACATAAATACTAACCTTTAATTAATCAATAAATGATTAATTCAACCGGATCTTGACTCAACAAGAAACCCTTTAGTGACCAAAGTAAGTCACCTCTATCGTTGCACACACTACACGTCCAACGACACACTTTAGGATGCTAGTGCTTATTCCATGATTATCAAAACATCATATGTTTAATGCTTGTTTTAGATCCGATCCAAATACCAAGTGGTATGTGTTTGAATCGAACTAAAACTACCCAAAAAAATAAACACAACATCTGACCACAGTGGGTTTCGATCCCTGGTCTCTTGGCTCATAAACAAATGGACCAACCACTGGACTATAAGTCCTTTGTTGGAAGTACTAGCAAATCAATTGTTATTTATACCGAAACACTGGAAGTGATATGAAGGCATTAGTTTATTTGATTCGTATGCATTCTGTGAATGAACAACCGAATGAAACAAGGATTCGGTTTGGGGATTTTTTAGGCGTGTCTTCTTTTTAATGAGGGCTCTAGAGGGGTGTTTATATAGCAAGAAAACTTGTCCAACAAGTTGTTTCTAGCACCTCCTCATGTTTCGTAAAAACGACACTTAGAACCCCCTAGAATCTTCCCAATATTCTTCCATAACAAGGGGAGGACAAGGGAAATCGGTTTTCGACACTTAAGCCCTTCTCTTCTTATTTAACGTGTATATAGAGTTAGTTAAGCGTCTAACGGAAACTAACGATCGTTAAATTTATTTCATGGAATATATTATACATTTAATAAATATAAAACATATATATATATATTAAATATATAATAAATGTGTACTTCGTGTATACGTGTGTGCCCTGATAGGCTCACATATTCCTTGCCGTAAAGTTAGCGATTTGACTTGAGCATAACCAATAGCTCCCACTTGCGAATGTCATAATCGTAATAACTAATACTAACAATGTTAAGCGTCTAGCAACACCACATTGCTCCCAGAAATACATGAGTGTGGTTTCGAAAAGCAGCTTAGTTAAATGGTTTATAAATACGCATCCCTTTGTTTCAGATACTTGTTAAACTATGGTTATGGATCAAAGTCATTCCATATTATTTAACTATTCTGTTTCTCGTTTTACAAATTAATCAAGAATACTAAATGTAAACAATTTTCAACTTGATTTACACTTTGGGTATGGCCATATGAACATCTGATTAATCCAGCGAGGAGTAGTATCATACTCCAGAAGACAAGTTGAGGAACAAATTCTATTTTGACTACACGTGTCATTCATATGCTTCAACCAACTTTTGAGAATATCCTTTATAACCACCTTGTTCAGGATAGCGTTTGACTATAGTCAAGAAGAATGATCCACACATGCAAGACCTGCTTGTATCTCAAGTCAGAGGACAAATAAAATAACCATTTGCGAGATATCACTTAATGACGCCAATCCATAAAGTGATGACTCGTAGGTTTAGGGAAGTCCAATATCCATAGCCCGTGGATAACATGTGAGTTTGGCAGACACATCCTTAGTATTCAAATAATATAACCAATCTCTCACATGTGTCTTAATTTAACAATACTCCCATATCGTTAAGCGACAATGGACAAATTTAGAATAAATAAATTTATTCATGGATTAAACATGCAAATATAGAACACAGTAGTATTAATGAAACCGATCATACTTGGTATATCAATTCTTTATATAATACAACTGCTTACAGTTCTATTATCCAAATACTAATCCCATACTCGTATGAGACTATTAGTAAGTTGAAATCCAATGTTCCTCAACATTTTCAACATGTATGGTACATTACAACTAATAGTCATTTGAGTAAACTTTAATAGTACTTATTTCAAAACTCGCAATAGTGAAAGTTTGAATAACATGATGAATGTCATTTTGTACGTGCGCATTCTAGTACACTAGTATTGCCATGGTACATTCCATAGGGTGTTTGAAGCCAGCACAAAACCTATATGAGACAGTCATCTCAACAGCTTCTCAAACTGTAAAGTATTCTTATCCTTTAATGTGTATTGCAACAATGCTATCAGCTGAGCATGTCTAGTCAGCATCATTATCATTCGTGATGAAATCCTACAATGACTAGGATTGAGTATCCACTCAACCAGACTAGCATTAGTGTATACAACAACACTATGCTCTTAAACGATTGAACCTTTCTTTGGCAATGTTTGGTGCCTTTCTGAACTACCAGGTTCATTGGTATGTTAATTGTGTCAGAATTGTCACAGTAAATATCCATAGGTCTTTACTAGGGACGACTCCAATCATAGTAATGAATCTATGTAACCCAAACAACTTCCAATAAGAAATTTATTTTAACAATCATCTAAAGACTCTCACTTAGATACTGTTGTTGTTAACTCACTTTGCACTAATGCAAAAGTTACAACTAGCCCTATACACAATTTAATGTACATGATAAAACCTTAGTAAAACTCAAGGTATCCATCCATGTGTTAAATTATCACAAGTGAAATATATCCTTTGAGACTTGCTCAATGATATGTTACATTGTGTTATACTTAATTACCGTACATGTTTATCACCATAAACATTTATTCCAAGATTGTATGTTTTAATTCCTTAATCTCTGAAGTGAAAACTATATTCCAAGTCGAGGGATAAAATCTTGCTCGGATGGAAAATAGCTTTCAATATGTTGCACGACATATTAGATCTAAGGAACAAACATAGTACTCCCACTTGCTCTCAGGTGTACTCAGGAGTTATCTTATTTTAATCAAAATCAAAATATTGATTTTTAATTAAACTTAAGATCTTAGCTACTAGATGCATGATCTAATCCACACTTGGATTCTACTATTTTGTGTACTTAATAAAGATTATATGGATTCATCACCCTTTTGATTACGCACCGTCCTCACAAAGGTAATCAACAATTGTCATATTTCATATGCATGATAATTAACCATCTTTATATCATTAATACGTGTAGAGAGGAAATTTAATCACAGTCAATTGCTGGAGTATGATTAAAACTTCTATCACAAGACATACATTAATGTTTGTACAATTTTGTCCTTATGAGTCTTTCTTCTAAAGAAATTCATTCTTAACCTCACAGTTTAGTTGTTTGGTAAGAGATCAATCAAGTTCAAAACTGTTGATCCCAGTTGAGCTTAATTGATCTTGTTAATTATCCTAGATGTGAATCTAAGACAATAGGTATAGAGACTGTTCTTGAACAAACTATTAATTACTACGTGGAATTTAGTAATTAATCTTAAGAAGAATTAACAATAACACACAGTAATTCTCTCAACCTTTACCTCAATATATTAATATACGGTTACTCAAAAGTAACAGGGTTACAACGAACCTTGAAGTGAATGCAAGACAATACGTATGCTAACAATCGTATCCTAAACCTAACCCTAGATCCTCCTTTTATACTCTAAGGAGTCCTAGTCGGTTACAAAACTTTCCATACAAAATTATATCTATACGTATCTTTACCATAAACAAACTATACATATCTAATAAGCAGCAACATCATTACTCTAGCAGTAGAATCCTCGTAGGCTAGCAGTAGAATGAGACTTAGCTTATTTCACCATTCATCAGTTATCACCAGCAGTAGAATAAATATACTAGCAGCAGGATGTTTATGCCTAGCAGCAGAATCATACTTAGTATATTTCTATTAGAACCATGAGCAGCAGAATAACATTCATAGCAGCAGCATCTTCAAAGTAGCAGTAGCTTCTTTTAAACCCAACAATCCTCCCCTAAACTTGATATTTTCTCCCAAAATATACAAGTTTCTTCTAAGCACAGACATACACAAAGAGGATGCTTCCAAACACTTTCTACTATGAAGTCTTTGATCTCATAATCTTTCTATATTTTTCTACTAACTCATAAGCTTGATGATCTGAAAGAAATGGTCTTTGTAACCTTAACTTTCCAGGTTGTAACATCTGGGTGATAACAGCAATATTATTGTTCAAGGGATAGTCTTTTTCAACCAGCATGTATACACCTACACCCTTACCTTCCAACTCATGTACTCCACAAGACTGATAGAGATACCATTTATGCACCTTGTCTGAATTCAACAAATCCTTCCATTCAATATCTCTTGCATCAGGCTCAAACATGTTCTTCAAGAAGTAATAGTGTAGCCTTTCATAGATCACATCTGGTCTTCTATCCCCATAATTTTCCTTATACATCCTCCAGAGTTGTACTATATCATCCCTATCCATGTAATGCAGCATTTGTGAGAATCTAACAAACTTCTGACATACACCATTTGATCTCTTGATCTCCCACCATGCTTCACTTCCATCTTGAACATCATGTGAATAGGAAATGATTGGGTGTTTTGTTTCCAAGGGAGCTGCATTAGCTATTTCAGGTTCTTGTTGTGGTTTATGAACTGTAACATCCATAATCCTTTTCATATCATCTGCAGTCACCTCTTCAGAATTATCCTCTGAATCACTCCATTTTATTGATGTAGTTCTTTTTCTTCTCTTAGCCTTACTCTTTAACCTTTTTCCAGTCCTTTTGACACCAGTAAGTGATTCAGGTTTTGTCATTTCAACATTCTGCTTCTTTTCTGCAACAACTTCTTTTACATTCTCAACTTCAACTACAACCTCTTTCTCTTTCACTGTCTTTTCTTTAGGATTAAGATAAGCCCTTGGATCCACTCTTCTTGTAAGTTTCGTAATCTCAGCATCTGTTATGGGCTCAATTGGTCTGTTGAGTCTTGCATGAGTCTCAAAGTAAGACTTTGCAACAGCAGCTCTACTCATTCCTCTGAATGCACTTGGTTTCCAATAAGCCTGGTTTCTCAGATACATCTTCATATAATTATACTCATCAGTTTTTGAAGGTTTCTTCTTCTTGTACTCTCCCTTCTTCTGATTTTGCTTCTTTCTAAATACTCCAAGCATATCAGCTATAGCATCTTGTTGTTCCTCAGGAGTGTACTTCTCTCTTTCCTCCTTCTGAGTTTTCATTGCCACTTCCCAATCCTTCTGTAATTGCCTTTGTCTTTCCATTTCATCATCTACTGCCCATTGTGCTTCAATTTCTCTTGCAACATCTGCATCAGACTTACTTTGTTGTTCCTTTGCATCAGCATCCATAAATTTGAACTTCTTCTTGGGTTTTTCCACTAGGATACCTTTGCCTTTGTCTGTTGATGAAATGGTTAGTTGTACAGGTTTGGGTGATTGTGCAGGTTCTCTTATTACAACTCCTTTGACTTTTGGTTTTGAAGGTGTTGGTTGTTTCATTGTAGCAGCAGGTTTAGGTTTTTGTGGTGATTGTTGTTGTTGTTGTTGTGTTGTTTTAAGGTTCAGCATGACTTGGGCTATAGGAATGGTATCATCATCTGATTCAACAGCAGAACCCTTCTCTGAACCAGCAGCAGTATCCTTCAGCCCAGCAGCAGAATGTCCTGTACCATCAGCAGAATCATCCTGTGTCTTCTTCTTACCAACATCAGCAGCAACATCACTTCTAACACCTTTTTCAACTGTTTCAAGTACCACCTCATTCCCAGACCTATCCTTGACCACAAAGTTATCCTTACCAGAACCAACATCCATATCCACATTACCCTCATTCTCAGCAATACCAGCAACATTTTCATCTTTTTCCATCTCAACCTCCCCTTGACCCTTGTTCTCCTCTTCTTCATTCCTCCCCTGTTTGGGAGCATCCTCTCCCAAACTTGGTTTGGATTTCTGTGAGTGTGAAGTTCTTGATCTTTTCATCCCCTCAAGTTTGTGAACCCTTTGCCTCAACCTCCGGATCTGAGCACCTTGAGAAGATTTCACCATGTGTAGTTTCCTTCTGAGACCAAGAACTACTTTTGACAATTTTGTACAAGTGACCATCAATTCATTTAAAAGTTTAAGAATGTTTTCACCACTTTGGTCTGTGTTACCTGACCCGAGAGGTGGATCACCAGACTTGACATTTTGTACATTTTCCATCAAAGTCTCAGGTTCAGTTTCAAGTCTAGCCTCAACACTTCGACCTGTGTTACTTGGTCCGAGAGGTGTATCATAGGCAATGTCATGGTGTACAAATTGATCCATCAATTCCTCATTAGTCTCATATATGTCCTCATCACTTCGGGATGTGTAACCTTCCCTGAGAGGTGAATCTTTGGACTGAAACTCAGTCTCAATCCTAGATTGAGCAGCTGACCCCCCTATTTTAGCCGTTTGGCTAGGGTTTCCACCACTTGTTTCTGGTTCATTTGAACCTTCCACATTAGGTGTTGCCATGGTCGAGGTCTTATTGATGTTAACGCTGTCCTTTTCAACTTCTAAGTTGGAAACGGTAGTGTCAGCCCCTTCCATCATGCCACCTACATCACCTGTGGCAGCCTTATCTGCTTCCATACTAGCACTAGTCTGAGGTAACTCAGTGCTCTTTTCTTGTGAATGCCTAGGTGTTTGGGTCTTTTGGGGTACATTTTGAGATGATTCACTTGTATTTTCAGGAGTGGGTGTGTGATGGGAAGCTGTGGGGTTTTCAGCTTCTTCACCCTGAGCAACAGCTGCAGCAATGTTTAAAATATGTTGGGACAGAGGTGTGATAGTTCCAGAAAATCCAGTCCCATTCTTTCTCAAGTGTTTAAACATTTTGGTTACAAGCACAGAACTTTTATAAGGCTTTTCATGTTCAAAAGGTTCTTGTAATTGACTATCAATGATTAATTGCAAAAACCTTGGATAAATATAAAAATTTCCAGAAATATTCTTTTTCAACCCTTCAAAAATCAAGGCTGATGCTTGAGTTGTACTGAACTCATTCCACCCAGTTGTTTTAGGGCTAAGACAATGTAGAATGGTATGAATAAGAAATTTCCATTATGGGCAGAGGAGACGTTTGAAAATTTTTAATTTAGTGTTTGATCTCTCATACCTAATTTTGTCAAGTTCCTCAAAAATACACACAATAATCAAAATTTGAAAGTTCAGTACACACGATAAGAAAAAAATAGTTGGCTACACACAATCACAAAAAGTGTCAAGTTCAATTCATTTTTTTGTCATTTGCTGATTAAAATAAGCTCTAATTTCACATCATGGTTAACATAAAAAAAAATCGAATAAAATGCAACATTTTGTTTATATGGTCTGTTTATATTTGCCTAAAACCATCTCTATTGCATACTACTAACATGAATCATCTCTCACTCTCTCAAATGATTTTTGCGAACAATGTCTGTTTATACTGGTTTCAACAAAAACGAACAATAAAAAAAAAGAATTTTGCAGTCTATTATTCCATTATTGTTGCCAAAAATATGTACAAGTAGAAAACCTTATTTTGGCTAGTATGGTCCTTTAAACGTTCTCTATGCCTTTTGTAAAAGTCTACGATTTATTCATTCTTTATTCATTCCCAAGGTCCATATTAATTAGTTTTGTTTTACACAATCTAGATAGTATGTTAATGTTGAAGTAAAATCCTGCGGATAGGTCCCACTTCTGTGTAGTATCCTTAGGAACGATTCCTCCGGATGTTGCGAGTTCCTACACACAAGAAACACGCACGTTAGACTCGTCTTGGGTTTTATCCCAAGACCAACCTCCGGCGTGAAAATAAGTATGTGATAATTATTGAAAGTTGAAAAGTAAAATGGGAGTAAATGTTGTAGGTGTAAATTGAATGCAAATCATAAATGAGGTGTGGGTATTTATACTACCCACACATGTTACCGTTTTACCATGGGACTAAGCGAGCAGACCTAAGGCTATCTTAGTAGGTAGGTGTTAGATCACGTGGGGGACATAATCCCTGTAAGTTTGACATGGCGGCGTTGGTGGCGGTTGATGGGATTGCTCAGTGGATAAACAGCGGCGGTCCTTTCGGGAGATGTCCGGAAATTTCCGGAAGTTAGTGCATAGTCCGGACGATACTATCGTCCGGACACGTAAGGTTAGTCCGGACGGAGTATAACGTCCGGACAGATACGCCAACATGTCCCCCCCAGTATTGGAGTATCGACCTCTAGTCGATAATGCAATACTTAAGAACTTGCGTCTTTCGGTACTTTCTTTGTTTTTGTCCTGCGGACAAGTTATGTAAGCATTGTCCGGATGTTCGAGAGGCTTCTTGAGTCTTGTTGGACTGGTTAAGTTCTAGGCCCATGGGCCGAATAAAATAATATTATTCATTGTAAACAGCTGTATGTCACACTTAATTTTACCATGGAGATCTAACGTTCCACAATCTGCCACGTCAGCGAGTGGCAGACTGACGCGACGTTTTCGCTTCTTTCTACGTTTTTCCCTATATATACCGCTTTACCCCTTTTCATTTTTTTACTTTTACTGTGCATTTCTTCTTCTCATCTTCGGAGCTTTACATTTTTCTACGACCGGCCGTCCGTTGTGCAATCTCGAGAGGAAATTTGTTGAAGTAAAACCCTGCGGATAGGTCCCACTTCTGTGTAGTATCCTTAGGAACGATTCCTCCGGATGTTGCGAGTTCCTACACACAAAAAACACGCACGTTAGACTCGTCTTAGGTTTTATCCCAAGACCAACCTCCGGCGTGAAAATAAGTATGTGATAATTATTGAAAGTTGAACAGTAAAATGGGAGTAAATGTTGTAGGTGTAAATTGAATACAAATTATAAATGAGGTGTGGGTATTTATACTACCCACACATGTAACCATTTTACATTGGGACTAAGCGAGCAGACCTAAGGCTATCTTAGTAGCTAGGTTTCAGATCACGTGAGGGACAAAATCCCTGTAAGTCTGACATGGCGGCGTTGGCGGCGGTTGATGGGATTGCACAGTGGATAAACGGCGGCGATCCTTTCGGGAGATGTCCGGAAGTTAGTGCATAGTCCGGACGATACTATCGTCCGGACACGTAAGGTTAGTCCGGACGGTGTATAACGTCCGGACACATACGCCATAAGTTAACATCATGCTTTAAAATAATTTCAAAGCTGTCTCTTTTTGTTCGTAGTTTTGCTCTATCTTTTCAAAACACTTGATTGAAAAGACTAGTTATAAATGCTCCTTTTGTTACATTAACAGTGTACGTAGTTCTTTTCGTCTTTCTTTGCCCGGTTTATGAGCCCATTTTCGATTCCCTAACCCAATCTCATGAGAAGCAAAGAAAAATATTTTAAATCGGGGTATCGATAGGACAGAAATACAAATAAAAATACATATGAAACATTACGATATGACGACAACTTTAGATCACAATGTATTATCTGTTAATTGCGTATATATTATTTTTAAAGATAAACAAGACTTGTAACTACACATCCTTTAAAAAAAACGAGGAGATGTAACAAATAGATAAAGCCAAAACCGCTTAGTGAACTTTTGTTCATGAAAATGAAAAAAAGATAATTTGTAAAAACACAATTTATACTCAATACATGATGCACCACAAAAGTTACATAAGACAAAAACATTGTTATGAAAGATTGGTAGCGTATGAAGTAAAAATGGTGTTGCACAAATCAAATTTCCTTCGTCAAAATACTTCATTTATTTTAAGTGAACAAAATGTTCATGGTTCAGAAAACAAATTTTTCGAGGTTTAAAAACGATCGTGTAACATGGGTGTTGAAGTAATTTCTTGCAATCACTTCGGAAAAATAAAGGAGACCTTTCGGTTGAACTAGCTGACGGTTCTTCCGAGAGGCTTGTGTGTCGATCCCTCCGGCTACTAAGGATCATTCGGGTATTTGCACACAACAACACGCGTTAAGCTCGCTCCGGGTGTTATCCCAGGACCCACTTCCGGCGTGAAAGTAAGTATTGGATATTCCGAGGGGTTATGAACAGTAGTATGGAGTAAATGCTAATAATTTAGTTAGTTGAGAGTAGTAAATGAGCTGGGTATTTATAGTGCCCAGCCTCGATACCTGAACTAGCGGCGCCGGGTTTTCAGGGAACATGTCGCTGACATAATCCCGTAAATCCCGGGGCGGCGGCGTCTGCATATGCCATCTGTCCAAAAGGTGGTGCCACCTGTCCTATGACTTACAGTTGACTTACAGTTGTATTGGCCGGATGAGTTGAGTGCCCTTCGGTATTTCCAGATGGCTCCATATCGTCCGGACGGCCGGTCAAGATAGGCCGTCCGGACACATACGTCAACATGTCCCCCCAGTATTGCATTATCGGTTGAAGACCGATGATGTAATACTTTAAAGAATATCTTTGTCCCTTCCGGCATACGTCGCTCGGACGCATATACCTGCAATACTTAAATAATACCTTTGTGCCTTTCGGCAAACATCATTCGGACACATACACCAACATGTCCCCCCAGTATCACAGTATCGGTTTTACCGATGTTGTGATACTTTGAAAATTCTGACACTACCCATGACATGATGACTTTGATGTACAGAAATTATCATTGCAATACTTTCTAAATCCTTTGCGATTTACAACATATGCCTTGCTACTTATATTGACTTAATGACCATCGTCCAGACACGTACGCCCCACTTTTACCATTTCCGAGGGGTCTAGGTTGCCAACAATCATTATTACTTTTTCAAAGAATAACTGTCATGTTTGCCTGGTGAGTCAATGTACATTTTTGTTTTACCCGGAGGGTTTCATCTTGCATCATCGGCTGTGCCGATGGTGTGATACTTTAAACGATTTATGGATTCATGTTTGACATTTTCCGATCGACCCGGACCGTTAGGTTTGAGCATGTCTTGCGTCATTTGAAACTGACCGAGAGTCATTTTATATATATTTTATTATTATTTAAAAAGAATCGCAATCGCAGAGTGCTGACACGTGTGCATGTGTCTAACGCGTGAGTGGAGGTGTTGCCACGTCAGCGCCTGACTGGGCGTGATATTTCACGTCTTCCTTTTTACCTATAAATAGCCTCATTTGTGTCACTCATTATTACCGTAATTTTATACATTACTTCGAGACGCCTTGCGGTACTATTTTCCAAACAGTAATCGTGAGTCAATCCAAGCGGCTTTCATTAGTCCTTCGTCTGCAAAGGTACGTTCCGAACCACCCACATCTTGTATTTACTTTGCTGTTTGGCTATATCCCGCTTTCCCTCGGTTAAATTATGTCAGATTCTCTTGCTTCGACTCATGACGAGGATACTCAAGGGGTTGAGGTATTTCTTCCCAAGTTTGACATTCAAAAGTACACCTCTCGGTTGGACGAAGAGGCTGTGCACAAGATAACTATGGACTACGGTATACCGACAGACCTGCATCCGCGGCTACCCCCGAAAGGTATGACAATGGACGAACTTCCAGACGATGCTATCGGCTTGTACTTGGAATATTTCATTGAGGGTGGCCTTAGTGTACCTTTCTTTACCTTCCTGCTGGGTGTTATTAAATATTAGAAAGTTCATATTTCTCAATTGGTTCCGCTGAGAATGCATCATGCGACCTTGTTCGAAGTGTACTGCCGAAGCTTACATATCAATCCTACTACTCCTCTGTTCCGGGCCTTCTACAAACTTAGTAAGCAGGGCCATTGGTTTTCTTTTGAAAAAAGGGTCGGTCGGGAGAAGAGGGTATGCTTTCGGGAAATTTTGACTGGTTTGAAGGGTTGGAAACGCGACTTCTTTCTGATAGATAGACGAGCCATCCCGTTCGCCATGCCTTGGAGACATCATGATTCGGATATATCGGATCCGTATCCGAGGGGAGAGTTTGATGTTGCGGATGCTGACCGACTGGCCCAGGATGTGATAGATCTCATCCGGGTTCCTTGGGGTTTTCTCTATGCCGTTGGGCTTACATCTCATTGGGAACATCCCGGCTATCGGGCCGCCATAAGGGATGCCGAGGGGAAGGGTATAGCCTTGCAGCCTTTGTTTCGTATTTCCCTGACTGGTATATTTTATGTGCTTACTTCTTAACTGTTTAACGTTCTTATTTTTGCAGCTATCACAATGTCTCAGTATTTGAAGAAGCCAAAAGTCCGAAAGGATGCGTCTGTGATGCAAGGGGATAAATATCCGGAGGGTCAGTCTCACGAGACGCATGTGACTCCCCCTGCCACTTCTAATGCCGACATTCCGGAGAAGACGGCCGAGTTGACAGGGGTCGAAGTACCTGATGATAAGGTACTGGAGGCCAAGAGGAAGAAACAGGAGCAAAACGCTGCTCGGCAAACGTGCCAGTCCCAGCAGCATGGGACTAGATTCCGCCTTCAGCGCAGTGTGGAAGGAGGTGGTGAGTTCCGGCCAGTCAAGCGAAGTAGGCCGAACGAAGATGCTGATGTGGTGGAGCTAGATGATTCGGCCGCAAGAAAACAGCCGGAGGGCCAAGGTTCTTCGGCCGGAAGAAAACAGCCGGAGGACCAAGGAGGTATTGGCGTGGGCTTCACGTCTGAGGCCGCTGGTGCTGGTAAGCTTTTCGGAAATGTCACTCCCTGCATTTTGCCCTTGCATTCATTTTTGATAATAATCGTTGCTCGTTATTACCTTCTCTTTTGTCTCTTTCCTTTTTACATAGGGGGTTCGTCCGGCGCTGGCTCTGGCCATGGGAAGGAGAAAGTAACTGATGAGGATGACCCCGCTGCTTTGCACGTTCCGGGGTGGAAAGTTCGCAAGGATGATCGTTTGGATGGTTGGGAAGTTTGTCGTGATTTGATGTTGAATCTGCCGACTCCAAAGGAAGAGTCGTTCCTGGAGAACTTGGGTGATGCTGAAGCTGCCCAAAGGGCCTGGAAGCTACTGGGTATGGGAGCCGTAGCTCAATCGGACCTGTTACTCCGGTTCGAAAATCTTCTTCATGAGCATCATGAGCTGTATCGTGCCCATCAGCAGTGCGGAAACCTCGGAAAGAACGGGGTGGGGGGGTGCTAAAACAGCTGAGGACCGAGCATTCCACCTGTATGGTGAAAGAATCGGAGTTGATGGGTCAGGTTAAGGAGTTGGAGAAGTTGGTTGAGGACGAGAGGCTGGTCGCGGCGGAACGGATCAGTGCCTTGGAGGCTGATTTGGAAAAAGCCAAGGCCAAGCTAGGCGAAGAGGTAAAGGACAATCTGGCCCTCCACCAGGTGAAGAAGGATCTTATCGGCCGACTGGGCCGGACGGAGGCAGATCGGTTTAGGTTTGTGAAGGAATTCATCCTGGAGGTGGTTCGCCGTCTCTTGAATAGTCATGAATACAAGGAGCATTTGGCGGGCCCTTTCAGTTTGTCTTCGCAATCCGGTTTTTTGGAGGGTGTGGTTGTAGGTCGTAAGCCGGAGGAGGTGGCTAAAATTATGGCCGAGACGGATGACCTGGATGTGGAGGCTGGCATGAAGTTCGACCCGTTGTACGACGGGCTATTCACCGCCGAGTATCCCTACATCAAGAAGATTAGCAGCTCCTACCTTAAATCACTTGATGAAATCCTGAAGATCTTTCCTGACCCTGCTCCATCTACTTCCGCCGAAGACCAACCTGCCGGTGCTGCCGCTGGATCAACTTTCGGTGTTCCTGAGACCGAAGTTGCTAACGTCTAGGGCTCTTTTGCTGGAGGGGATGAGTCGGCCTCCTGATTATTCCGGATTTCTTGTGAAGCTGTTTTAAACTGTTACTTTGAAAAAACATTTGTGGATGTAAGGCCTTCGGGCCAAAAACAATTTATTTGATTCGGATGACTGTAATAATTTGTAGCGTACAATTTGTATGATTTCTGTTTATTTGTGTATCTAGCCATGTGGTTGCTTTACATAATTCGACCTGTACCATGTTTCTTATTTTTCGCATCGCTTTTATTTATTTCCGGAGTAATTTACCCCTTCGGTCAACCGGGATGTTTAGTGTTGCTTTGATCTTACGGAGCTTTCATCTTGGTTCGTGCGATAGTGTATTCCTTTGAATACTCGGATTGGATTATCGGATTTTATAAACTTGCCATTATCAATGATTATCTGATCTTTCTCCCTCCTTTTTTTTTTTTTTTTTTTTTTTTTAAAAAAAAAAAAAATCACATGTGTGGAGCAAAAAATGTAACAACTTAGTTTCCCAAAGATGATAGTTTCGGATTGCTTGGTCAACTTTAGCTTCTGCGGACCACCTATTATCCTTTCGTTCCGTCTGCATTTTCGACCCCCGAACGCGTGCCGAACACTTGTTTGTTATTACCGTTACTGCTTGCGCAGTTCCGGAGGTACAAGCTGACATTCAGCCTACATTCGGGTTATGAACGTACCACTTGTTTTTTATTACCTTCACTATTTGCATAGCTCCGGAGGTACAAGCTTACGTTAGAGCTAGATTTTTATTACGAACGTATAATACTTGTTTTTTATTACCTTCACTATTTGCATAGTTTCGGAGGTACAAGCTTATACGTTTTGGGAGACACACACAATTCTTTGAACATTGACCACAAAAATCTTCGGAGGGCGCGAACCTCTCGGACGAGTCACTTTCGGCTTATGTTCAAAGTATAATAAGTGATTACTCGGTCACCCCTTTTTGGGTGCCGTTATGGTAACCCCTTTTTGGGTATCCCATCTTTAAACATTGACTACAAAAATCTCCGGAGGGGGCCAGCCTCACGGAGGGATCACTTTCAACTTATGTTCAAAAATTATATGGTAGGCCCCTTTTTGGGCGTACCATCTTTGAACATTGACCACACAAATCTCCGGAGGGCGCGAACCTCTCGGAGGGGTCACTTTCAACTTATGTTCAGAATGTAACAAGTGTTGCCAGGACGTATTGTAAGAAAATTGCCTCCCTTCAACGGTGGGATAACTGCATTTGTCATTTAAATAGTTAATACCAAGCCTTTTCGGGCGTTACATAAGATATATAAACCAAGTATTCATGGGAACATTTTTAACAATCGGTTGTCCGTTACGTCAATGGTGCTTTCCTTTCCGTCCTTGCATGGCTCGTGTGGTCCCGTTTGGTAAACTTCCATTCCTTCAGCGGGTTCATGCTTTTCTTGGCTTGCTCTCCTGTTAGTTTCGTTCCATCGGCATGTGAGACTACCTGCCTTTAGTTACGAAGGTATTTTTGTTCCTTCCGTTAGATTATAATGAAAGCAAACATTGGCGAGAATGAAATAGCATTATGGAAATGTTTATTTTGTATTAATAGTTACCTGAACCGTTATTCCTACCTTGGTCAACCTGTAAGGATCCCTTCGGTTGTAGCATCGGATCGTCTTTCCAACAACGGATTCCTTCCCTTGTTCTTGCGGTAAATCTTCCGAATGCCAGGCATTCCTTCCGGCATACCCCTTTGTTATTTCAGAGTTTCAAGCTTCTCCCCTTACCTTCTTTTCCTTCATCCGCTCCTCCATTAACCCGTGATGCTCTTGAATTATTGGTAGCGCGACCAGCGTTACTATACCGCTTGGAGTAGGGAACTTGACCATCGAGTGAATAGTCGAGGGGATGACCCGTAATTTCCTTAACCCGATGCATCCCAATATGATGTTGTAGGAGGAGGGCGAATCAATCACAGCGAATTCCATCCAGACTTTTCGGGATCGGCCTTGACTTCCGAAGCAGATTTCTAAGTCTACCGATCCCCGCGGCTTAACGGGCTTCCCTGCGAATCCTACCAGAGTAGTGCCGGGTTCTTTCAACCATGCTTTAGCCGAAGGGTTTAATCGTTCAAATTGGTGTTCGTACATTATCTCCACCGAAGCGCCAGGGTCCACGTAGACTCCCTGTATTGTCATCCCTTCCACCTCGGCTTCAATCACTAGGGGCTCGTCCGACATCTTATCCGTAAAGATGGACGGGAAACTTATTGGAAGGCTCATCCACTCTTCTGAGTCTGTCTTTCTCCTCCTCGAGAGGCTACTGAGCTTCGGATCATGTTAATGATTTTTCCCTTGTTCCCTTGGTGGTTATCCCCTTGGGTGGCTTTTCCTTTTCCTCTGAGACCTTTCAATAAATGATCTAACTTCCCTGTATTTAATGCGGCTCATATTTCTTCTTTGAGCTGCCAACAATCATCGGTATAATGTCCCTTCTCACCATGATAGTCGCAATACCGGTCCGCACAATCCTTCTGTATTTTCCTGATGTGTTGCGTGTGTCGTTGCGGTTTATCAGTTTTAATGCCTAATCAAGTTTTAAATTTATATTTAGCCGAATTATCAATAACACACACACCTAACGAGCAGTGTACCCGGTCAGTATGAATATAATGGTAAGTAGAGTGTCGATCACTAAGAGTGGAACGTATTATCTAGTTATTCTAATCAGTATTTTAATATATTAAGTTAGCTATACAACCTAATCTAACGCAAGGGGGGTTCAGCCTGAGAGACTGGCACGATTTGGTTGCAATTAAGTAATAAAATAAACCAATAGGCACGAATCAGCAAGTAGCACACACGTACACAGATAAATACTCGAGACAATAAGAGAGCTGTCCTTATGATAAGTAGTTTGTCACTTGTTTTATTGCTAGTGTTATATGAAGTGTATAGTTCGATGCAACGCACCGAGATTAAGTCCTTTCTCGTTGGTTCTAATCTTATCGGCGAGTAAACCCTTAATGATTACTTATGACTATCCCGTTTATCTTTCTCCTACTTTTCTACAGACCATAGAATACATAGGCATCTAATAAACAGGCGAGGGCAGAGGCATGGCGACCCGATCAACGCTCAGCTAGACACAGAGGTTATCAATGCACTAATAAAAGTCACCAACGACATCAACATATAAACTTTAATTAATGAGAAAGTAGTTTTAAGGGAGTGTAACCTTTCTGTTGTCACGTTACACAAGCCACCAATCTTGATGAATTAAAGTTTACTAACACAATAAAACAAAACTACTTAATGAATTAAACATATGCAGCACCTTCTTACAGCTCTTGTATCTTTGATTTGGGTGTGTCTTGTGCTGCTTCCTTGACTGAATTCGTCCTAGGTTTCTCCTGTTCGGTCTTCGGTTATAATATAAATTGCACATCGAATTCGTCTGGTCTTGGGGTATTTATAGTTTCTGTCTGAGGGTGAGATGCGGCGCATCTAGTAAGTAGATGCGGCGCATGTACTTAACTTCGCGTGGGGTCCAAGATTATAATATTCAGGAATATTCGTACACCGCCAGAAGATGCGGCGTATCTTCATCTTTGGATGCGGCGCATGTCCTCTTGTATCTTGGATCGTATCTGGTGAGATCTTGATAGTGATGCGGCACATGTAATGAGTGAGATGCGGCGCATCTGGAGCAGATTTGACTTGATCTTGTCCAATTTAGTAGACTCTTCACTTTATGCATGTTTTGCTCCATAATTAGTCCAAAATCGCCAAGTTTCACCAAATGCTTGTTTTCAACTGAGAATTACAAAAGTAAACGATTAAGTATCAATCCTCATACATAATATAATAAAACAAGTCAAATTAATAGGATAAATGATAGTAATAATATGTACTTATTTGAGTTCATCAAATATCCCCCCACTTGAACTTTACTTGTCCCCAAGTAAACCTTAGAATTAATCTTATGAAAATGTATCCTAAAGGATATTAGGATTTATTTTTATATTTAAGCATGTATTCGTTTTTGTCATAATCACACAACTAAACACTTAACGAATTAGAAGTAGAATAAAAATATTTCGATAAAAGCAAATCTAATCGTTTAACTGTCCAGTCGCGACGAATATTCTATCATAAGCTTGGCAAGTATACACATCTCCTCCACTAAAGCTAAGGAATAACAAGTCTAAAGCGGTAAAAAGGGTTTTTAGGCTTACGGGTTAATTATTCTTATTCTCTATCGATCTCAAATTCCAGAAAAGGCGACAAAATCACAAATACATGATCGAATCCACGAACACGATACTTGCAATTGCTCAAATCCTTAACTCGAATAGGCTAAAGATAGGTCCAAACTTCACCAATAATAATATATCAAAAAGGGCGACAAAATCATAAATACATAGCCGAATCCACGACTACGATACTTAAGATTGCTCAAATCCCTAATCTCAATAAATCAAAGGATTCGTTGGATAAAGAATAATACAGGGTATGGATAATTTTTGGGATATAAATTGGTATAAAATAAAAAATAAACAAAACAAATAAATTAAAATCCTAAGTGTGGTTAATCACTATCCCAACCATCCCATGAATAAGACTCATATCATTGAATAACTCACGCTTTAACACTTGAAACACACGCTTTTGGTAGACACGAATTATACTCAACAAGATCTTAATCAAAGAATAAACCTTAGTTGACGTTCCCATAACTGCCAACTCCCATTCAATCCATAGATATAATATACAACAACTAGTGGTGATATCGACCACTTACATAACTTTACATCGTTGGTTTAAAACAAACATCCAACTTTCTTCTTTTTCTTTTTCTTTTCCCATTTTTTCGATTTTTTTTTTTTTTTTTTTTTTTTTTTTTTTTTTTTTTTATTTTTTTTTTTTAACAACATAGATGTGTAAAATTTCACCACATCACCAAAACAATAATTCTGGATAATTTTTCCATACTTTTCATGACTTCAGAAATAACGGTAATAGTGAAAGTAGTAAACACACGAAAAATAAACTCAAAGATATACAATATTTACTTTCACTCCAATTGCATTGTGCAATTTCCCGACCTAACCATAGATAATGAATTACGCACGCGAACACAGGTAATGTAAGGAAACACACTTTGCCTATAGCAATTAACCAACCACGGATTTTAATCTACAGGGTAGGCTAAGGTTTAAGGGTGTAACGAAACATTTTAACAAAGGTGTAAGAAACGAAAGGAATGGCTCTGAGTGTTTTTCTAGGGGTATCTTACTCTAAAAATGAGAGTAGCAAAGGGTTTATACGGGGGTTAACTAACCAGTGTAGTTAGCTAATAACACATAACATATAAGGCTATTTGGGTGTAATCCTAGAAATTTACCAATTTAGACAAGTCATTCCAATTATATAAAATAATACTTATTATGGTGGTCTCGAATAGTATACAAGCCAAGTTCTAAAGTTTACAAGTCACCGGCACACTCATAGATTTGTGAGTTTTGAAAAATCACAATTTTTGAAAATAACGTTATGTGTGCAGCTATGCAACTTAGACTTTAACAAAAACATGCTAAAAAAAATTTTTAATTTTGATATATTAAGCACATTTTAAGCATATTTTGAAAAGTTTAGGACAAGTAAGTGTTAAGTGTTCTAATTCTCCAATCCCCCCACTTAAGTTAAACAACGTCCTCGTTGTTCGTATAAAAGGTTAAAAACTGGAAAATAAAAGAATTAGAACAGAAAAACTCCCCTGAGATTTGCTCGGTATGATCCTCCATTAGTATTAGAGCAAAAATCATCTTTCTTGTGGATTAGAACGTTTAAGCTTCATATTAGATGTATCCACAGGAAATGTAGGAATCTATAATACCACCAAGGCTTCAAAACACACCTAAGATAAGAAAGGTTCAACTTGCATAACACATTAGTAGTTAGGAAAAATAAAACATAAAAATTAAAAATGAAAATCATCAGGTCAGTCGATGCGCCGTATCTTATGGAAGAAGATACGACGTATCGAGCCTGAATAAATACGGATCAGAATAAAAGATGCGCCGCATCCTTAACCAGGGATGCGCCGCATTGAAATAAACTGATAAAAAGTTTTAAAGTCGAAAATAAAAAATGCAGAAAAATAAAATAAAATAAGATATGACCATTGCAGGAGATGCGTCGCATCTCAGAATTGAGATGCGCCGTATCCTCTGCGGCCTGACTGACTCGACACAAATAGAATAATAAAAAGATAAATCCGGGTTGTCTCCCGGTAAGCACTTGTCTTTATTCCAGAGTCTTCAAGTTAGACTCACGTTCAGCTCATTATTTGGTCCTTGTCACGGTCCATCCTTCTTCCTTCATTCGAAAGATGTTCCCATATAGCTTTGCGATGTTTTCTTCCGTTCGGCTTAGTCTTCTATAATTCTTGGTCTTTGTCGCAACATATTCTTCATCTGGTCCAAAAGAGTATTTGATGATTTTAAATTTTTCAGAAATAATCATGGGTGGCTCATTATAAGGGATCCCAAGTAGTTGACACTTTCTTTTGGTGAATTCTTCCTCATCTTTATCAACGAACTTAAAGTAAGGATCCTTAATCAAATAGTCATCAAGTTCATCGATTAATGACTCATTGCTAGCATCTTGAATTGCCTCCCACTCTCTTTCCAACTCCCATTGTAGCCGTCGACTAAGCTTCGTGTAATCATCAAATTGTTCATGCACCCATTCCCAAAAAGTAGTATTTGATGTTCCTTTAAGTCCTTTCAAGTATTCAATTCTACCCTTTTCTTTCAAAGCTTCAGTTTTTCGTGGGCAGTCTTCAACATTATCGTACCACTCATAATCTTCAAAGGTTACATCTTTTCCAACCCGTTTCATCCCAATAATACTTCCCCCATTACAGGTTCCGTCACTCTTATAATCACAGGTCGGCCAAACACTACTCCCATCCTTGAAAACGAAGGGTGTACAGGTGTGATTAATGTGCTCAAATTCCCATGGTTTATCCCAAACCCATGGTATTTGGTCATTCCATTCGTAGTACCAGGTATTTTTGAAATCATCATAAGTCTTGAATCCTGGTAAATCTCCAGTAAGCACATCATCGTCGACTCGAAGAAGGTAGTTAAATTCCTTGAACTGCTTGCACAAGGGTGTCTCATAATCGAACACATCAATGTCAATTCTGAATAATTCTTCAATCCCCTCATTGATTGTTGAATCATGAAGTGACGACCCATAGTCGCTTTCTACTTCTTCGTCTTCTCCTCTCATCCAATATACCCATAATGCATCCTTCGTAGCTCGATCCATACTCTTATGGTTATTAAACTTACTAGCCAACCATTCTGAAAAATCAACATCGTTAGGATCATGGTTAACGTCAAAGCAAGTTTTTCCAATCATATTCCTCTTTATCTCCATGAACTCGTTAAATTGCTCCTTAAAACTCCGTGTTAACCATGAAGTCATAATCCGCTTGACTTCATTTGCAGGGGCAAATTCCGGACAACCATATTTAAGTTCAAGCCAATCATTGAGGGAGAGGTCCATCAATCTTACTATCCTGCCATGAAATAGTAACTCCACCACAGCATAAATTCTTTCATCGTCCAGATAGTTCTCATTTAATCCCCAGTACTGTTCGGAATATGGCATGTAAGAGATTTGGGTGTCGCCTCCACCACAGCATTTGTTGCTTGAGTCCATGTATGCAAGATAGAATTTTCCATCATCTTCTTCGATAGTAGTTCAGTTCAATCCTTTGGACTCAATGATAGGCCACAAAAGCGACAATTCTTCTCCAGTGTACCTCACAAATACTTCATAAGAGAATACCCCTTTGTCAATGTTGCATAAACGCATGAATTCCTTAAAAGCAGCTTCAAGAGGGGTCTCCCAAGAGAATAAATCTGCATCGATCATGAGCATATTGAATGAATCTGAAAGCAAGCATTCCTTAGCAAGATATCCGTTAACTGACATGTCTTCCATAGCAAAATCTGTCATCACAGGTAAAATCATCAGTAGGATTTGTTCGCTAGAAGAGAAATTAATGAATATAGAAACGGATATAAGAATACAAATAGCTGATATCTGCAGACGATGCGCCGTATCCAAAAAGTTGGATACGCCGTATCTTATAATCGTTAAAATTAAATCAGACTTTTATTCAGAAAATAGATACGCCGCTTAGAAATTTGAATGCGCCGTATCACTTTTAATAATCAAAAATCGGTATTTATTTAAAATTAAATGCGCCGTATTAACAAAAGTTAATGCGCCGTATTTTCGTTACGATTCAAAATATAAGATTTTTGATTCAGAAGATGCGCCGTATCGACAGAGATCGATACGCCGTATCTGTTTAATTAATCGAAAACTGTTTTTAATTAAAATAATAGATACGCCGTATCTGCTAAAGCAGATGCGTCGTATGGCGTTATCGTTTAGAAATTTTTTTTATCAAAAACAGATACGCCGTATCTTCGGGAAAAGATGCGTCGTATTACTTTATCGCTTAGAAAAAATTTCTTATTAAAAACAGATACGCCGTATCTTGGGGAAAAGATGCGTCGTATCGAATTAATTAAACGCGTTGTATTTTATAAAAAATTGAACGCAATACGCCGTATCTGAGAAATCAGATGCGCCGTATCGTTCGATTTAGCTCAGTACAACGATAGCAGAAAACAAAAAATACGAAAAATAAAATCAAATAAAACACACGAAAATAAACACAAACAAAAGCAAACAAATAACACACAAAAACAGAAAATATGCAAAATAGTACAATGAATGCAAATTAATCTAATACACAACGAAATTAGCGGTTAGATAAAAAAAATTAAAAACCTAATTAAAATACTAATCAAATTAACAGATAATAACAATTCACTCCCCGGCAGCGGCGCCAAAAACTTGATGTGCTGCGTGTGTCGTTGCGGTTTAGCAGTTTTAATGCCTAATCAAGTTTTAAATTTATATTTAGCCGACTTATCAATAACACACACACCTAACGAGCAGTGTATCCGGTCAGTATGAATATAATGGTAAGTAGAGTGTCGATCACTAAGAGTGGAACGTATTATCTAGTTATTCTAATCAGTATTTTAATATATTAAGTTAGCTATACAACCTAATCTAACGCAAGGGGGGTTCAGCCTGAGAGACTGGCACGATTTAGTTGCAATTAAGTAATAAAATAAACCAATAGGCACGAATCAGCAAGTAGCACACACGTACACAGATAAATACTCGAGACAATAAGAGAGCTGTCCTTATGATAAGTAGTTTGTCACTTGTTTTATTGCTAGTGTTATATGAAGTGTATAGTTCGATGCAACGCACCGAGATTAAGTCCTTTCTCGTTGGTTCTAATCTTATCGGAGAGTAAACCCTTAATGATTACTTATGACTATCCCGTTTATCTTTCTCTTACTTTTCTACAGACCATAGAATACATAGGCATCTAATAAACAGGCGAGGGCAGAGGCATGGCGACCCGATCAACGCTCAGCTAGACACAGAGGTTATCAATGCACTAATAAAAGTCACCAATGACATCAACATATAAACTTTAATTAATGAGAAAGTAGTTTTAAGGGAGTGCAACCTTTCCGTTGTCACGTTACACAAGCCACCAATCTTGATGAATTAAAGTTTACTAACACAATAAAACAAAACTACTTAATGAATTAAACATATGCAGCACCTTCTTACAGCTCTTGTATCTTTGATTTGGGTGTGTCTTGTGCTGCTTCCTTGACTGAATTCGTCCTAGGTTTCTCCTGTTCGGTCTTCGGTTATAATATAAATTGCACATCGAATTCGTCTGGTCTTGGGGTATTTATAGTTTCTGTCTGAGGGTGAGATGCGGCGCATCTAGTAAGTAGATGCGGCGCATGTACTTAACTTCGCATGGGGTCCAAGATTATAATATTCAGGAATATTCGTACACCGCCAGAAGATGCGGCGTATCTTCATCTTTGGATGCGGCGCATGTCCTCTTGTATCTTGGATCGTATCTGGTGAGATCTTGATAGTGATGCGGCGCATGTAATGAGTGAGATGCGGCGCATCTGGAGCAGATTTGACTTGATCTTGTCCAATTCAGTAGACTCTTCACTTTATGCATGTTTTGCTCCATAATTAGTCCAAAATCGCCAAGTTTCACCAAATGCTTGTTTTCAACTGAGAATTACAAAAGTAAACAATTAAGTATCAATCCTCATACATAATATAGTAAAACAAGTCAAATTAATAGGATAAATGATAGTAATAATATGTACTTATTTGAGTTCATCATTTCCCCTTCGTGGGAGGAGGCTGTGGTAACTTCAGTTGGTGCTCGGTTGCTAATATCTCTTTTGGTGTCTTCGTCAGAGCGTTTAGATCTATCGGTCTTGTCTCATTTCGGCGGTTATCAGTGCGGCGAGGATCGATCCGGCTAGAGCTGTCATGCTTCGGGGGAACATAAGGAGCATAGTAATCACTCCTGCGTCCTTTGAAATCAATCTTGAGGTTATTCCGGCGGCGATCTCCTCCAAAAAGGGGCTTTGGTTGTTGGTCACTTCTGCTGTGGTATGGGTTAGGTCGAGATTCCACTCGCTCTCCCTTCGGCAGTTCTGTTGTCCGGAAAGCCTCTTCGGCACGGATGAAATCATCAATTCTTTCCAACATCTCGTCGACAGTCTTAGGGATCTTGTCAGAGAACTTTTTCGCCAATTTGGGCAGTGGTGACCGTTCAGAAACGAACCGATTTGCATGATTTCTGGAGCATCTGGGAAATAATTGACCTCGCACACCCATCTCTCCTTAAAGTCTGGAAGGCTCTCATTAGCCTTCCGGTGACTCTTGTTGATCTCCGTGAGGTCCTTAGTGCTTACCCTTAACATACTAAACCTATTCAAAAACCTCCTCTGAAGCTCATCCCAACTGTCAATGCTTCCTGTCGGAAGCTTATTGAACCATCCCCTGGCTTTCCCATCCAAGGTTTGTTGGAACATTCGACACCATACGGGCATGGGCCATTCTTCATGATTTCCTGCTCCGGTAAAACGATTGATGTGGTCGTCTGGGTCAGTTGTTCCTTGGTACAGTTTTAGGTTCGTCGGTATCTTGTGCTTGAGAGCTGAGAACTCTATGATCCTCTTCGTGAACGGGCACTTAATCACTTCCTTAAACGGTTTGCTCAAGTCATCGTTCACCTTTTTCCCTTTGCCGTATGGTGACCCTTCAACGTCCTCTTCCTCTGTATCTTCGTACTCGTCGCCGAGCCTCAGCATTCTGGGGCTTATCAGGTTGCAATTGCTCGGTTGCTTGAACAACTCCTTCAAGGCTGAAAGATGACCCTCGATAAGGGCTCGAACATCCGGAGAGTCTTGGTCTCCTCCGGATCCCCCAGCTTCCCCCGCATTCCGGAAAGGGGTAAAAATAGGTGTAGGACCCGTCATTCCGAACCTCAGGTAGATCGAGTGGCAGTTCCCACGGATGGCGCCAATTTGTTGAAATAATTTCTTGCAATCACTTCGGACAAATAAAGGAGACCTTTCGGTTGAACTAGCTGACGGTTCTTCTGAGAGGCTTGTGTGTCGATCCCTCCGGCTACTAAGCCTCGATACCTGAACTGGCGGCGCCGGGTTTTCAGGGAACATGTCGCTGACATAATCCCGTAAATCTCGGGGCGGCGGCGGCGGCGTCTGCAGCTGCCATCTGTCCAAAAGGTGGTGCCACCTATCCTATGACTTACAGTTGTATTGGCCGGATGAGTTGAGTGCCCTTCGGTATTTCTGGATGGCTCCATGTCGTCCAGACGGCCGGTCAAGATAGGCCGTCCGGACACATACGTCAAAATGTCCCCCCAGTATTGCATTATTGGTTGAAGACCAATGATGTAATACTTTAAAGAATATCTTTGTCCCTTCCGGCATACGTCGCTCGGACGCATATACCTGCAATACTTAAATAATACCTTTGTGTCTTTCGGCAAACATCATTCGGACACATACACCAACAATGGGCAAAAAAAATGGTACTCGTAATAACAAAAAGCTCATTAAAACATAAATGTATTATTTTGGCTATGATATAGTTTCGTAGATGTAATTTAATTTTGGCAGCCTCGGGAAGCAATGTATACTAGTCGGCCGATCACAATATAATATTTTGATACCAATATAGTTTTTAAAAAACATGCAATGTGAATCTGTTGGTCACACCATGAAAATATGAAATACACGGTGTATGGAACAACTACAAGTCAAGATGAAAGCCTTTAAAGTCAAATTAAGCAAGATACATTGCTCAACTTTTATACCCTTTGTAGACCAGAAGAAGTGCTATTCCTCAACTAGACCGAGCGACTTGCGACTTTTTTACTTTTAATAAGAAGTCGCCAAGTGGCATGTACCTTTTCTGCATGTGTAAGCTATAAAGGCATGTACTTTTCAAGCGACCTACTTTAAACGACTTGTTTTTACTTTGAGTGACTTTTTTTTTGTCAGTTTCTAGTACAAAAATCAAACATCAAATATTGATATTTTATTCTTTATGTCCCCAATAACAAATTAAGCGACCTAAGCAACTTACGACTATGTACTTTAAGCGACTTGATTTTGCCTTTCCTATGTTAACTTTTGCACTTCTTTTTGAAAAAATTATAAGTTTTTTAATTCACCTTTAACACATATTTTAATAGAAATAAATTGATTTTTTTAAACACACACAAAACCAGTTTCACATATTTTTTGGTTTGAAGATCAAGATCGTGTGTGTGATTATCCAACGACACATACAAACATTACACGCATCTTCTCGGATTGTTCTATACTCGAGCTCCTAACTTTAATAATGTTTCATATTAGGGTATGTATACTATTATTTTAACTCTTATACTTTTATTTTTATTCCAATAATCATGCCTTTTGTAATCGAGTTACTTGATGTATGTGTTTTTCTTGTTCTTTATTACTGCATAAGGATTGCCTTAGGTTGATGGCTTTGATGATTTTCATGAAGGAGACTGAATTAAGTGAGCGTGAGAAGGAGATATTTGTTGAGAAGCTGAAGGGGTGGTTGCCATTCTAGGGTCTGAGACATATGTTGTTGGTATTTGGGGTTTTTAGGTTTTTGGTATAGGCTTTTGGTAACCTGATTGTTGGTTAATATCAATTAGTATGGTTTATGCTTTTAGGGTGTCTCCTTGGCTGGGTTAATATCAATTAGTATGGTTTATGCATTTCAATTATCATGGGTATCATGATTTATGTATGATAATGGGTATTGATGTTATTATGAATGAATGGTTAAGTATATATTTTATGATGTTCATTTAATTTGCAAATGCTTATTGGTTTTGTTTATGGTACTGTGCCTATATTGCTTATTAAGAACTGCTTATGTTATTGCTTATTCATAACTGGTTATTGTACTGCTTATTTTTAAGGTTTTGTTAGGTGTAGTTTGTTAGTTTGGTGTAGTTGTCTAAAGTCAAGATTTAAGAATAGCAAAATGAAGTATGGTTATTTTAAAGTCCTTATATTGATAAGCTCATGTTGTCTTTTGGGAAATGTAATTTGCACATTATGGTGTTTGTTCCTCTATTGTTGATGCTCTGCTCATGAAGGTAGAGTTGAATGCAAATTTGACTTTGCGATGTATACCATTACAACTTATTTTTATTTCCTTTTTTGTTTGATTTACTTGCAAGGAGTATGAAGTATGGTTATTTTAAAGTCCTTTTATTTTTTATTTATTTAATAAAATGAAAGCTAGATGCAAAATGACGGCACTTGTTTAGGCGTACTTGTTTCGGAAGATGGTTGGATCTTTTGTTCTTTGACCATGAAACACATGTCATAGATTATATGCTACGAAAATAGCATCAGGTTGATTTTTTAAGATCCAAATAAAATTTGAATTTTGAGGAACTAGTTGAACTCATTTTTTTCCGCTTGTGGAGAGATGACAAAGTTGTGGGATTGTACACAACTACCAAAAGTAAATAAGATGCCTAATTAGGATTCGATCAATTTAATAGTCGCTTAAGATTTTCCCTCCAATTGTTTTGTCAGTATCTTAGAAAATAAAGTCAAACTTGAAATATTAAATTTTCGGTACTTTTTTCCCCCACAATAGTTACGAGACTTAAGCGACTTACGTTTGTATCTTCTAAACGACTTTTTTTAGCATGCAACTTGATTTAAACCAACGGATATATCTTCACGCAAAAACTCTCTTTATTTTTTCATTTTTCAATAATATCAAATTTTTGTTATTCTTCATGGTTAGTAAATTTCCTCACCGGATAGGTTTAAGCGTTACCAACTTAGATCTTTTCACTTTTAGTAGATATTAGTAGTTGTATGTTGACTCGTGTCAAAGTATAGTATATACGAGTATATAATAAGACCAAAAACCGACCAATTAGTCGATTCCCGGTTCGTTTAAATAATAAGCACATAAAACAAGAAAACAAAGCACAAATAAGGTTCTAACGCAAACTAATCTAAAAACGGGCATTTAACGGGAATTCAACGGGCCTAAAAACCTAAATATCAAAATTTAACCCTAGAAGTGCAAATTTAATTTCTAAAAGTCCTAAATGAATAAAAATAATTTTAGAAAAAAGAATTATATTTTTTTTATTTTTATTTTATTAATTATGAATTAAAAACACTTTTAAACTAAAAATATTATTAAAAATACTAAACTAATTGAGAAAAATATGAAAATTTTAATAAAAGTACTTTAAGTTGACTAGAATCTAGGAAAAATAAAAGTACTTTAAGTTGAGAAAAATGGAAAAAACTGGTTAAGTAAATATGGGATGCAAACCTAAACGAAAAAGACCCAAGGGCGCGGATGGTTGTGAGTGTGGTGTGTGAAGCGTGGTTGAGGCTGGGTAGAGGTCTCGGGTTCGAGCCTGACTCACCCTTGGCTTCCCCAACTTCCCAATGTTTTTATTTTTCAAAATTTCTTTTTGAAACTTTTTAATAAGCTAAAAATAAGCAACTTTTGTGAAAACAATTTTTCTAAAACTTTTTAAATAAGCTGGAAATAAGCCAAAGAAACTAAGCAGTACTAACTTAAGGTTAGTACTGCTAGTATTACAATTAAAACTGCTTAAGCTATTTCTAACGGAATAAGCTAACCAATAAGCTCTAGAGCTGAACAAAACCTAATCTCTATATCTAATAAACACTAAGGAGCCTGAATAAGCAAAGATCAATGAGGAAGAATTGTTGTTTCTGGCTGGTGATGGGGGTAATACGTTTGATGCTGATGTGGATGAGCAACCAGTCCAAGATATGGCACTCAATGATCCTAACGTTTTTCAAGCTGATGATTGTGATGCATTTGACTCTGATGTGGATGAAGAACTAACTGCTCAAACAATCTTCATGGCCAATTTGTCATCCTTGGCCTCTCCATCTCATCAAGCTGGTTCTTCAAATGCTTCTGTGATATCTGAGGTACTAAGATTATACGACACATATGAAATAGTTGATAAACAAAAGTTTCCCATCGAAGTACAACAGGCAATTGTCTTTGACTCAAATAATGTTGACATGGATAATAGCAATATGATTCCATATGAACAATACTTGAGTCAGAAAAATGTGCCTGATGTACAAAATGCTGAATCTTCTGTTGTAAATGATGCTTGTGTTGTTGATGACTTGTGTGCCGTAGAAATTACACGTGAAATAGATAATGCATGCACTCGTGAAAGTACAGTTCCTGCACCTGATAATAACTTGATCACTAGGCTAAGCATTTATAAAGAACAAGTAGCTATGTATGAACAGCGTGCTAAGTTTGAGCTTAATGAACGTGAGCAGAAATTAGAAGGTAAAATGAGTACACTTATTAAAGAGTCTAGAGTAAGAGAAGAAACATTAAAACAAGAGTTGAATTCTTTGAAAAGCCAGCTAGAACAGTCTGTCAAACAGAAACAGGAAGTACAAAAGTGTATAACTACACTTAAGCTAGAATTCAAAGTAAAAGAAAAAGAACTCTTAAATGATTTCTCTAGGCTCAAAACCTTAAAAAATAAGCTTGAGGATAAGTTGTACACACAAGACCAAACCAGACAGACTGCCCAAATGATGTATAAGCACAGAAAGTTAAGTGACAAGCATAGTGAAAGCAATGTAGGTAGATCGAAAGTAGCTATTCATGAGATTGCTAAGATAGCCCAACCTGCATTAAATGATTCTAATGTGATGTTTATGCCTAATCACGACCCGCCTGAGCATATCTACACAAAAGAGGAAGATGAGTTAAGTGAGAGAACAAGGGAAAGAATGAATGAGAAAATGAGGGATCCCGAGTGCATAGCCAGACGAATAATAATCAAGCCCCATGACTATAGTGAGGAAAATCGTTTGGCTGTGTTTGCTCCTCAAAAGAAGTTAACACCTGAACAGATATTCTGGAAACAGGATAATGAAAAACTTAAGGAAGAAAAAATTAAGGCCAACGCCCCTCTCATTAGAAAAGTTGCGTCCATAACGGTGTATCCTCCCAATACACATAGGAATTTGGTGCCGTTGTCTCTTCCCACTGAAAGCAAAACCTTTATTAGCTTATATGTGCTTTGGCAACTGTTTGCTGATTTTGATAAAACATGTAAGAAGAGAATCACACCAACCGGCATTACTGAGGGGGAAAGGTGTTTTGAACATGCAAAAAGGTGTTACTTAACTGAGGTCATGCCATTCTTTAAACTACTCAAAGAACACTTTGAAGGGCTGCAAACTGCCCTCAACACAGAAATAAAAGAAATGAAAGTAGTGTTTAAAGATATGGAAAATGAGGTGAATGAATATGCAATAGAACTTAAGAGCCGCGAAATTGAAAGGAAAAACATGCTCATCAATTATGATAATTTTATTGCTAGATGTATTGCACAAGATGTATTTTTTACTGCAACTGATTCTGCATTATCTGCTTGTCAATATTATGAGTATGCTATGGCTTTAAATGTTACCCAGAATCGTGTTGTGGAGCTTGAGGGGGAGAATTTGAAACTGCTTGAAAAAATTCAAAATGATGATCATGATGACATGGTCAAACGTTTTTCTAAACTAGAGGTTGAACATCTTAACTTACAATTAAAATATCAACACTTAGAAGAAAGATGTAAACTATCAAATGCCAAGACATCTTCGGATGCTCCTGAGTTTGATACGTATTTTGAATTAAGCAAACGGTTGAACATCTTAACTTACAATTAAAATATCAACACTTAGAAGAAAGATGTAAACTATCAAATGCCAAGACATCTTCGGATGCTCCTGAGTTTGATACGTATTTTGAATTAAGCAAACGGGATGAGAAAATTCAAGCTCACACTAACACGATTCGTCTGTTGAGGGCTCAAATTGCCCAATTGAAATCCAACAAGTGTGATGTTTATGACACCAATAAACCGTCGTCGTCAGATTCTCAGAATTTTCAAAATCAAGACACCATAAACAAATTACTTCATGAAAATGAGTGTTTTTGAGAAGAAAATTCTAAGATTAAACAACATTACAGAGAGTTGTATGACTCAGTTAAAGTTACAAGAAATAGTCATAATGAAAGGATAACTTCTTTGTTAAATGAAATTGAGAATCTGAAGACTCAGGTGAAAGGTAAAATGCCATGTACATCTTGTAATTGTGATTCATCAAAGGTTTCTGCTTGTAAAATATATGATGTTGATGTGGGGCCTATTCCATTTCCCATAAGAAATAACAGACCTGTCCATCAGATGTATCTTAGTCACCTTAGGGATGGACTTGACACTCTTCGAGAGGTTGTGGAAGAGGACAGAATAGGAAAACCACATGATAAGGCAATAGATTATGCATGTGTCCTCACAAAAAGGATCCAGGAACAGCTAGAATATGCTATTAGCTCGGGTCCTAGGTCCAGTTACCAAAAGAATAGCTTAGTTGCCTCATCGTCCACTATTAAGAACAAGCATGTATCCTTTGATTTACCACCAAGAGCATCAGAAACTAGCACATCATTATCAGGAAAGCATGTGTTAGTGAAGCAAACTAATGTTCCCATCATTACTTCTACAGGAGTAAGAAGTGACACCCAAGCTAGCGGGTCAAAGCCTAAAAGCAATGCAAGGAATGATAGGACTGCGCCGGCTAAGAGTGATCACAAGAAAGAGTAGAAGTCCAACCTAGGAACAATAAGTTTGTAACGACTAGATGGAATCGTGTTGATTCTAGTATCAAAAGTACTGTAATTAATTCGAATTCTAAAATGGTCTGTAAAACATGTGACAAATGCTTAATTTCTGTTAATCATGATGAATGTGTTGTGTCGTCTCTGATATCTCATGTACCACCCCATATTATGCATGTTAGGAAAACTGAAAGTAATGTGAAAAGTTGGAAAGCCACAGGAAAAATCTTCACTAAGGTTGGGTATCAATGGAGACCCACTGGAAGGAAGTTCAGTTTAGGAAACAAGAATCCATTGCCTAAGTTGAATAAACATAAAATTGTGAAGATTAAAGAATGGAGACCAACGGGTCGAATCCTTCCATTAGGAACACATAGCCCTTCTAATAGGTCCCTTGATAACTCTAGAGTAGTTCCCACTGTAGAGGCATCAATATTAGAAAAGACTAATGTTCCAGAACTTGTGTGTGCTGACCAAACGGACCCCAAATTCCAGTAGGGATCCACATATTTCAGTTATCCATTGTTTTCTGGTTTCAAATGCAGGTCGTACAAATCGTCCTTTGGTATTTGGACTCAGGCTGCTCAAAACATATGACTGGGGATCGCTCACGGCTCAAGAACTTTGTGAAAAAGTTTATCGGGACAGTTAGATTCGGGAATGACCACTTTGGGGCGATTATGGGTTATGGAGATTATGTGTTTGGTAACAGTGTGATCTCACGGGTTTACTATGTGGAAGGATTAGGGCACAATTTGTTTTCTGTGGGCCAATTTTGTGACGCTGATCTGGAAGTGGCTTTCAGAAAACACACATGTTTCGTCAGAGAATTGGATGGTATAGATCTTCTCAAGGGTAGTCGGGGTACGAATCTATACACCATATCAATTGAAGAAATGTTGAAGTCCTCTCCCATATGCTTGCTTTCAAAAGCCTCTAAAACAAAATCTTGGCTGTGGCATCGTCGTTTGAACCACCTGAACTTCGGTACCATCAATGATCTTTCCCGCAAAGATCTTGTTAGAGGAATGCCCAGATTAAAATATGAAAAAGATCATCTCTGCTCTGCATGTCAACTGGGTAAAAGCAAGAAACAAACCCACAAACCCAAAACCGTCAACACCAACTTGGAAGTTCTTCATACCCTCCACATGGATCTATGCGGTCCAATGAGAGTACAAAGCATAAATGGAAAGAAATATATTCTGGTGATAGTAGATGATTTCTCTCGGTTCACATGGGTAAAGTTTTTGAGAACCAAGGATGAAACTCCAGAGGTGATAATTAAGCTGATCAAACAACTGCAAGTAAGGCTTAACAAGACTGTCAGAATCATCCGCACTGATAATGGAACTGAGTTTGTCAATCAACACCTCAGAAACTTTTATGAAAATATTGGCATCACACATCAGAAAAGTATACCTCGCGCTCCTCAGGAGAACGGGGTAGTTGAATGGCGAAACCGTACTCTAGTAGAAGCTGCAAGAACCATGCTTATATTTTCAAAGGCACCGATGTTTCTCTGGGCAGAGGCCATTGCAACCGCATGCTATACCCAAAACCGATCTCTGATTCATCCCATACATGAGAAGACTCCCTATGAGTTAATTCACAACAAGCAGCCAGATTTATCATTTCTTCGTGTGTTTGGGGCTCTTTGCTATCCAACTAATGATAGTCAAGACTTGGGAAAGTTAAAAGCTAAAGCAGATGTAGGTATTTTTGTTTGATACGCACCAGACCGTAGAGGGTACAGAATCTACAACCAGAGAACCCGACAAATCATGGAAACCATCCATGTCACGTTCGACGAGCTAAGTGAGCAAACTGTTTCAGGACAAACCAGTTCTGGACCCGATCTTAAACTTTTGACACCTGGACCAATTAGTTCAGGGCTTGTACAGAATCACACGCCTGCAGAGTCTTTCGTTCCACCAACGAGTGAGGAATTGAAGAAGCTATTTGATCCTATGTTTGACGAATACTTTGAGCCAACAACTGAAACAATCACAAATGCCGTAGCGGCACCTGATGCTGCGGACGTTCAAGTTCCACAAGGCTCAGAAAACCATCCATCTTCAGTCTCAATCAGTTTCAATGCTCCTGCTGCAAGTCAATCACCCTCAACGTCAAATACTCAATCCTCTCCGGTGCAACAAGAATCTGCAGATGATCATTCTTTGGAAGTAAATCCTTTTGCTCCTATCGATGATGTTCCTTTTGAGAACATATTTGCTCCTGAACCCTCATCAGACATGTCCTCTCATGAAGAACACAGCACTGCAACATCAATCCAAAACCCTCAACCTCATGACCATCTCAGAAAATGGACCAACGATCATCCAATTGACAACATCATCGGCAATCCTTCTCGTCCTGTATCCACTCGTAACCAACTGGCAACTGATGCATTGTGGTGTTTCTTCAATTCTGTACTGTCTAAAGTAGAACCAAAAGATGTCAAAGATGCAATGAACAAAGACTGTTGGTTCGAGGCCATGCAAGACGAAATCCATGAATTTGATCGACTTGAAGTATGGAAATTAGTACCTCCTCCAGAGTGTGCTATGATTATTGCTCTCAAGTGGATCTTCAAGGTAAAACTTGATGAGCATGGGGATGTTTTAAAGAACAAGGCACGTCTAGTTGCTAAAGGATATAGACAAGAAGAGGGCATTGATTTTGAAGAATCATTTGCTCCAGTTGCTAGAATTGAAGCTATTAGAATCTTCCTGGCCAATGCTGCAAGTCTAAATATGATAGTCTACCAGATGGATGTCAAAACAGCTTTCCTGAATGGGGACTTAAAGGAAGAAGTCTACGTGAGCCAACCTGAAGGATTTGTGGACGCTGAACATCCTACTCATGTTTATCGCTTGAAGAAGGCTCTTTACGGGTTGAAGCAGGCACCTAGAGCATGGTACGATACATTGTCCAAGTTTCTTCTAGATCATGGATTCTCAAAGGGTGTAGTTGATCCAACATTATTCACCAGGAAGACAAACAAACATCTACTACTTGTTCAGATTTATGTAGATGACATCATATTTGCTTCATCTGACCCTAGTGAATGTGATAGATTTTCTAATGAGATGAGCTCCAAGTTCCAAATGTCGATGATGGGACAAATGTCATTCTTCCTAGGATTACAAGTATCTCAAAGTCCCGGAGGCATTTTCATCAATCAGTCCAAATATGCATATGAGATCTTGAAAAAGTTTGGATTCGATTCAAGTGAGCTAGTTGATACTCCCATGATTGATAGATCTAAGCTAGATGAAGACCCGTCAGGGATTCCAGTCGATCAAACGAAGTACAGAAGCATGATTGGATCCTTAATGTACATTACTGCAAGCAGGCCAGACCTTCTATTTGCTGTATGCATGTGTGCGCGATATCAATCCAAACATACCAAAAAGCATCTAGAAGCAGTAAAAAGGGTTTTCAGATATCTTCAAGGAACAGTTCATATGGGTCTCTGGTACCCTAAGGACACAGCCATGGAGTTAACGGCTTATGCTGATGCAGATCATGCGGGGTGTCAGGACACTCGTCGAAGTACTTCAGGAGGAGCTCAGTTTTTAGGGGAAAAGTTGGTTAGTTGGTCTTCGAAGAAGCAAATGAGCACATCCATATCTTCTACTGAAGCGGAATACATTGCTATGTCGGCTTGTTGTGCACAAATTCTATGGATGCAATCACAACTATCAGACTATGGATTCTCATACAACAAAATTCCTCTATATTGTGACAACAAAAGCGCTATTGCACTTTGTTGCAACAATGTTCAGCACTCCAGGTCAAAGCACATCGACATCAGGCATCACTTCATCAGGGAACAGGTTGAAAAGGGAATCGTGGAGCTGTATTTTGTGAGGACAGAGTTTCAGCTAGCAGACATCTTCACTAAGGCTCTTCCGAGAGAAAGGTTTCAGTTTATTCTCCCGCGTCTGGGAATGAAGAGCTTATCTCCAGAAACTCTCAAGTGTCTTCAGGAGGAAAAGGAGGAGTAAAGGGTTATCTTCTTATATCCTTGTATATAGTTGTATATATCTTTAAAATATATATATATATATATATATATATATATATATATATATATATATATATATATATATATATATATATATATATAATATATAAAACCTATAAAAACAATAAAAAATCGAAAAATCAGAAAATACCAAAAATAGTCCTACTTAGGCATGTCTTCTGTTTATCGATAACATTTACGGATCTAGAAATGTCATTCAACAATGACACGGATCTTTAAATGAAGCTCGAGCAGAAGTTATACTAATCAGTTAAAACATGTCTTCATGGCTTGCAGTTACTTCATTCTGCAACCCGCGATACACTCTGGGGAAAGCACGTCGCCAAAAAGACGGTTGTTCCTCCAACTGGGTGATGTTCACCTGGGCATGGATTACTTTATATCCATGTTTCACCGACTTGATGTATGTTTCAGTGCGTCATTTCGTGTATAAGAAGAGAATTCTTCTTTACATCAGACTCTTTATCTTGCTTGATTCTTCAAGAGAGTCTTGATGTTCCACAAGGTGGTAAATTGAATTAAATTTTCACAAATACTCTTCGCTCAATTGAATGACTACAGCCCTTTTAATGGAAAATGGGTCATTAATTGAGGGGGAGAATATTTGTTCAAATTTCTGACACCTTGCCAAAATTGTGCAACATCAGCAGTGACACTCTCTCGTGGTTTAAGGGGGAGCATAGTATGCTCCTAAATCAGAATACATTTAAACCTGACCACATTTTCTCCCAAAATTTCTAAACTTATTTAAATCAATTGGGATCACAAATCTCAATTGGTTTGAAATTTTTGATCGGGGGAGAGAATGTGATTTAAATATGAAATTCTGATAAAATGTGATGATTTGGAAATAAATGTAAGCTCTCCCGGATGTGCTAAACTGCTTTGTATATCAATGCACATATTGAGGGGGAGCAAAATGTTTTGGACTTAAAAGTAAGCCCTCTCGTATGTGCTAAACTATTTTGTAGTATGTGCTAAACTATTTTGTAATATCAATGCACATATTGAGGGGGAGCAAATGATTTTTTTTTACAAAAAATAAAGGATTGGGCATCTCATGCGAGTGTGACTCAGACATAACAAATGAATTGACGAAACTTGAACTGTCATCAATCGAAAGGATGCGTCTTGGCCGGGTAATAATTTCAAGCTGGTCTAACCAGTGATGTAAGCGTGTCTCGAAAAAGACGTATCTGAGTAGAGTATACCATTTCGAGAAACTTTCTGTGGACTTGACCAGGCCGGGTAATAATTTCAAGCTGGTCTAACCAGTGATGTAAGCGTGTCTCGAATCGGTCATGTTCACTGAAAGTTGATCAATTCAAAAAGTGCGAGCTCTACCAAACATGTGCAAATTTATAAAACAATCACTCGAGCACATGTTGAGGCGGAGCATTTGAAAAGTATAAAACTCTCAAGTGTTAGCAAAATGTTTTTCATAATCATGAACACTTTGAGAAATTTTTCAAAGATTTGGTTTGGCAATTGTGGAATAACACCAAAGACCGACCATTTAATTTAATGCATGGAGTTATAAGGATGGTAAGGTTAGGTTCAAGTTCCCACGATCCCGCCAGAGCCGGAGGGATCTACCCAGGGACAATCCACTAGATAGTGTAGAAGTCCTTAGGTATGATTAAAAAAAAAAAAAAAAAAAAAAAAAAAAAAAAAAAAAAAGGAGAAAAGTGAATCAGGGAAGAGTGCAGACTGAGATGGAGCTAGAACTGGAACAAACCCAACAAGGTTCTAGTAATGAAGTCTTGGTATGCACTGAAGGGGTTGAAGAATTAAAAAGAAACGAAGTGAGAAAGGGTGAAAAGAAATATCCCTCCTTACAACTTAGGCAGAAACCGGGTCAATACATATGCTGTCAGAATCACATAGTTGATTGCTGGCATTGAAGACAAAGTATTGATGAGTGTCTAAATACTCATCATTTTATTCCCATTTAAACTGCAAAAACAGCCAAAAATACTTTGAAAAGTCACATAATTTTATAAATTGGCAAAAATAGTCCCTGGTATTCAAAAGTGGAAAACTTACAAATAATCCTTGGTTTTTCAGAATTTACAAAAGAGGTCTTTAAAGTTTACACTTTCATACTTAAAATCCTTTTTAAATAAAACCCAAAAATGAACCCCAGCCAACAAAGTGAACCCCAGCCAAATCATTTGACCCTTCCTCTTATGAACCCCGGCCAAAACATAAATAATAAAATCCGGAGTCAAACCAGTCAAACCCATACACCCTCTTATCTCTTAAAACATCTTTCCTCTCACACAGACATAGCCAGACATTTCATACCAAAGTGGTTTTGACCACTTGGCTTCCAGCTCACTACCAACTACACAACTCATCCCTCCACCTCCACCTCCACATCAATCCAAAGTTCTTTAATTGTTTTGAAACTGCCCCAAACTGTTTTTGATATTTTGGCGCCAAAAATGCCAAATGGACGGTTTTGATGAATTTGAAGGATCCAAGGGTTGAAAAGAAGTGGGATAGTCTCAAGGATGTCGACAAAGTGCTAAAGATCATTATTTAAGAAGAAAGAAGACCAGAAGATAGGGTGGTCGCTGCTTTTAGACCAATTTCAGTAGTGTAGCTTTTAATTTAAGTCAAATGTTCTTGTCAATTTAATTTCAGAATCATGTAACCTTCATTTCAGTTTCAAGTTTAAAACCAAGAATCATGTTCTAATTTCCTTGTAATTTCAGTTTAATGTTAATTAAAAAATCAGAGTTTTGAAGTTATTGTTGTGCAAAACCATTTTAAGCTTCCATTTCTGTTTTAATAAGCTTGTATAAGTTTATTTTAGCTTTAGAAATAGTTCACTTGTCTCATTTCAGTGTTAAGTTCAAACTTCCAACAAAGTCAACAAAGGGTCAAATAAGCAGTTTTTGAAGAATAAGCTGATGTGACAAGCTTATTTGGGTAATTTCTAGCTTATTGGATAAGCTTGGTTGTGAGTTGTTCCTTGTTTTATTCAGATTTAGCAAATTACAGTGGTGAGTTCCATTTTCATGTTCTAGCCTATTAATGCTTATTTTGTGCTCAGCTTTGTTTACTGCTTATTTGTCATTTATTTCTTGCTTTTTAGATTATTTATAACTTTGATAATCATAGATTAGTTACTATTATATCTTTAATCAGTTAGTTTTAGTGTTATATTGCTATCTCAGTTTCAAGAAATAGTGTTTGGATAAGTGACAGTTAGGTGCATAGCAGCTCGTTTACTGTAGCTTTGTCCATTTGGGTACTTTAGATTAGCTTAAAATAGGTTATATAAGCTGTTATTAATAGAGTTTAAGTGCTTTTGTAAGTTTTAAAGGTTTTTGTACCCATAGGTGCTATAGAAGAAGCTCAAACTACCTAGAACAAGCTCAGCATAAGCTGAGCTTATTCAGTCCCATTTTTAGCATTTCTAGGTTAATTTTGGTTGTTAAAAGTAGTTCCCAAGAGCTGAGTTGTTTTGATCAAGTTTTGCACCACTTTTGCGCCACTTTTCCGTTCCTGCTGTCTCAGAATGTTTTGTGCAAAACATGGTTTTTAGCTGCTGTTTTAGCCTAGCTTGTGGCTTATTTAATTAAGCTAGGACTCTCATCTTTGGTTTGTAGGTAGTTAGTATATTAAAATTTTAGTGCAACATCTGGGATCCAAGTTTCCAGCTTAATTAGTGGCTTATTTTCAGTCTGAAAATCACCACAGTTAATAGCAGCATATTTTCGTATTTTATGATTTTCAGCTGATTTTCTTTTATTTTTCATTTCTTCATCGTAAGGAGTTAGAAGCTGAAATTTGACACGCATATAGTTGGGCAGCTTGTGTACTTCTCCATATTTTTAGTTTATTTTTTAGAATTTTTTATACCAGCCTTTTGATGCCTTGAAAAGCTGCGTTTTTGCCCTGTGCAACAGAAAAATCAGCAGCTTATGAGCTTGTTTAATCCTTGCTATTTGTTTGATCCTAGCTTGGTAGTTGTTGTTTTGAGCTAGTTTATGGTAGTACAAGATTGTGTTTGTTGGCTTGTATTGTGGCTCTAGCTTATAATCCATTTTGGTTAGCTTTTTGGCTTGTTTAAAAACTCATTTTAGCTTAAGCCTCCACTGTTGGATTTCAAGATTTGCATAAGCTTGTTAAAAGCCTTTCAGCTAAAGCTCTTTCACAAAAGTTGTTTGGTTTTGAGGTTGAAGTGTTTTTGCAAAAGAAAAAAAAAATAAAAATAAAAATATTTTAAAAAAGGAGCAAAGGTGGGATTCGAACCCTGGTTATCCAGGAAACATAGCAGCAGAAAAACCATCTGGACTAGGCCTTTTGTTGTTAAAATCTTTGCAATAATTTTATTTATACTTTGTTTCTGTTTAAACTCTTTTAAGCTGTTAAGCTGTTTAGATTTTTAACAGCTTATTCCAATAAGCTGTTCCACTTTTCTAATTTTTCTTAATTCCATTTTAGTTTAAAGTATTTACTCAAAAATTCCCATATTTTTCTTACACGTTTTAGCATTTTTAATGTATTTTTATTTGTAAAATAGTTTTTAATTCATAATAAATTAAATATTAATCAGAAAAATATAAATCTTTTTTCTAAAATTTTCTTTTGTCATTTGGATTCTAAAAATATAATTTTCACATCCGTGGGATTTATATTGGAAAGAATCTCACGTTTTATTTCGTACGTTTACGTAAATTTAAATTAAACGTATGTGTTTTTAAATTTTAGACGTTTTTAAATATTTTGCTTTCACGTACTTGTTTTTATATCTTGTTTAAGCTATTTCATTTTATATTTCCTTAGTTTAATCACTCACAACCCTTTTCTGTTCAATTATCACCCGATCACAAATCCGTTTTACTACAGATTTCACACCTCGCTGGGACTTAACGACCCGGGAATACTCTGTACTCCCTTGGATAATTGCATCGTGCCCTAGATTGTTTGACTCTTGTTGACCATTTACTTGGTCAGTTTTAGTAGACCGTTTGGGGCCGATCAGTATCATGGACCCAGTGATACGCTGCACAACCCTCCCTAGCCACTCAAGGTCCCTCAAAGGATTCTTGTTTCAATTGTCACGGAGTTCAATACATTTCTATCGTCTCTCTCACTCCGAGTTAGATGATATTGAAAAGGTGGCAGTTCTCTCCAGCCTCCGCTCACTAAATCAAAACGCACTATCGAGTCTAGAGCCACGAGATGCATAATAAGATCTCATAGGAACACGAATTATTTCTACACTGGGTGTTCAACATTAAGGACACCAGTTGTAAACTTAAGAGTCCTACGCAGATCTTAGCAATCTGCCAGAACATTTATGAGGGAATTTACAAATGTAATTCTTAATGATTGAATGGAAATTCCTGCCAGGGTCAACATCAAGCAGCCCTGAAAGCAGGTCACTTCGGTAATTCCCTGTGGATTACGCTTAGTGATCGCGGCGGTTTCAAATGGTCGACAGTCGTGGAGTGATCTCTAGCGACTCACCTAATCGTTGATGTGCTACGGTTCGATCTTAAAAAGCCCTCTGTGGGTTTTCGATTAGGAACGGTCTTGGTAAGGATTAGAGAGAGTTTTCACACTATGCTGTTAACAATCTCAAAGTCCAAACCTGTAAGTACCGGTCGATTTGTTGCTAACTGTCGTATGCAGGAACTTCTGGCGGTTGTAGTTGTTGGATGTTGTAGCTGATTGCAGTTGTAGCTGGTTGCAGTAAAGATGCCAATCCTCTATCACATGTTCACACTACATCATCATTGTAACTCAACAAAGTCATGATCAACCTAAAAGACCTTAACACGGCTTCTGCAAACTCTGATGCTAAAGATCATGACTCCAAATAGTGTGAGCATGTCGGCTCAAAGAATATATCATCACATGGAGACATACAGACAAAAGATGACTTGAAGATACACGTTGGATGATACTTTTGAAGAATGATCTAAATCATCCAAGACAAGGAGAAGTCGTCACAAGTCCACTGCTGAAGGCACAAAGATCGCTAATGACTGAAGAATCAATGTATACGAGCTACAAAGTTAAGGATCATGAAAAGAGTGCTTAATTTAAGAACATTGTTATCGGGGTGACCTCCCTTAGGGGGAGATTGTTAGGAATATAAATATTCAGTTGAAGACTCGGTCACCCCGAGCACTCTCGTGTATTAAATAGCTCGTAGTAAAACAAGTAATATTAGTAGTAAAGTAGTTAATTAATATTGTGGAGTGAGTCGGGTCTTTACCCTCTGTCAGCTCGCTCCACAGTCCACTAGGGACAAAGTAAGTAGGCTATGCATGTAACTATAAATACCCCTCTCCTCATGTGGAGAGGGTTGGACCTTTGCAAGCTTTCAATTCATTTTTCTTTTTGGTTTATCTCTCTAAAGGCTCCCTATCTCTTTATCTCTCTAACATCTTGTTCGATCCATATAACCCACCCAATCTTGTGTTTATTGGTTTCTAAATATCCTACAACCGAGACGGTATTTATGAGGAGCAACTGTGCAGAGAACAACAAAGTCACATTTGCTACTGGGACCCTATGGGGAGATGCGTTGTCTTGGTGGAGTGCTACCGCCCAGACGATGGGTACGGAAGTAGCATTTCAAATCTCCTGGACTGAGTTGAAAAAGAAGATGTTGAAGAAATACTGTCCCCGGACGGAGATAAAGAAACTAGAGGATGAATTTCACCAACTAGTAGTAAAAGACAATGATCTAAAAACTTACAACCGGAGATTCCAAGAACTGTCAGTACTATGTCCAGCTATGGTGCTGGATATTGAAAGGACATTGGAAAGGTATGTCGAGGGACTGCCTCCAAGCATCGAGGGAGATGTCACCTCATCAAGGCCAGCAACTCTGGAGGAAGCCATCACAATTGTGCAACGATTACTAGAACGTGAAATCAAACGTAGTTCTACCTCGTGAAGCAATTATCATAAGCGAAAGCTAGATGATCGTAGAAGCTCCATTCACGACAGCAACAACCACCAGCATCAACAGAATCGCAGGCAGGAAACTGGCAGAGACTACAATGCCACAATTGCTGAAGGAAAGGGTTACCAAGGGAAACAACCTTTGTGCAACCAATGTAGGATGTATCACACTGGGCCTTGTTTTGCTAAATGTAGAAAATGCCAGGGACAGGCTACAAAACAAGAGACTGCAAGGTCACCGACTATAAGGTGCGGCCAGTAGTCGTGGTATGCCATGGGTGTGGCGAGCAGGGGCACTACAAGAACCGATACCCAAAACAGAATACCAATTAGAATGACAAGACCAGTGGAAGAGAAAGGGAAGCTCTTTAGAACCTTAACAACGTCAAAGGATGACACCAATGTTTGAACGAGAGAAGAGATGTCTGTTGAAAGATAAATAAACCATAGTTTAAAACTCTCTAAATTGTATTTCCTTTTGTACTTTACCTTAGGTACGATGGATGTAACCTAACTGTAACAACTACCTTTCTACCGTATGAAAACTCTATCTTGTAATATTTCCGTAATAGTCATAACCTACGTCTATTTCAATTTTTATTCCATTTGCCCTATTCATAGTCATTACGTAACTATACACTGATATCACCTTAGAAATTTGATTAACATCATTTCTGACCGAACAATAGATTATTACCACCTTATAAGAATTCTCACCTGAACCCTAAGTTTATACCAAATATATCCTAGTATCACCTTAGAAATTTCTGACTCATCATCGTAGTGTGAACCAAGATTTTCTACTTTCTTTTGAAAAATAATTATGTTGTCATTTTACAAAAACAACACGTTGAACACTATCTAAAACTTTTTGAAAAGTATGAATACCACAGTGACTGAGCCAAGCATCACATCATTTGGTCCTCAATTATACATAGCCTGATCACCTATGTCTAATTTAGGAAGAATCATGTCATAAATGGAACAGTTATCTTTTCAGATTCTTTAATAACAATCTTCATCCAAAAGCAAAATCTTGAAACAAAATAAACTGTTCATAAACATCACTTTTGACAAACCCCAATAGATGTCTACACCTATTACCCATCACCTTTATGATAGGAAACCGATAAAAGTACAAACATAAGAGACCTAAGAATTCACAAAGATATATGGAAAACACAAATAACATAAATTTTATTAGAATCCACGGAAATTCATACATAGAGATATAATTAGCATCGGAAGTGCTAATGTTACAATGATTACAATAAAAGGCATAGAATCGCCAATAGGTTGACCCGCCATAGCAACAAAGACCACCACCAACCCAGCAATAGCGAGAGCCACCACGGGATGTATCACCTTCATTATTCTGTACGATAAATACAAACAAACCATTAAACACGATAGCAAGACTAGATCTTAGACACAAAAACAAACAAGTTTTATTTCACATTTATTAAGGATTACATAGAAACATAACAAGTACTCATTTTAAATAACCCTAGCGCAAGACTATTACCCCCATAACTTGTCCATGCTGATAGCTAGGATCACGAATGGCATGAGAGCCGCTAGAACGCAAACCAAGAATACGTAATCTTCATCGGGAACGTACGCCAAGTAAGCAACCGCATGGACGACATACATAATTGCTAGGATAGTAATGAGGTGCGGCATTTTGGAAGTGGTAAATGAGAGATATGTGTTTGGTGGAAGAATGTAAATTAAAATGGAGTATTTATAGGCTAAATCTAGTCGTTGGAACACTATTCACGACCGTTGGGATTCACTATTCCCAACCGTTGGAACGCTGTTCACTAGCCGTTAAATTTTCACTATTCCTGACCGTTATTTTTACTATTCACAGCCCTTGAATTCATTAGTTGACCAAACATTTGAATTTATTTCATCTAGTACGAATAAACCTAACTAGATTTCGGTTACTCGATTTTCGAATGGAAATCTCTCAACAACCCTTGTCCAATAACCCCTTACCCTAATTATCATTTTAAACTTGAATTCCGGGACGGAATTCAAAATGATGGGTGAGTACTGTAGCAAACTGAAAATTTTCCTATAATTAACGACGTTTAATTATAAATTAATCTCCGTCACTATTTTTAATCACCATTTTTACGGAAAAATTTAAAATTTTCTTTATTATATTATTTTAATGTAAAAACGTTATCACATAATTTACAAAATAACGGGACGAGCTCGTACGCGAACCACGGATAAAAATACTACACAAAATACACACTAATAAATCACATGGGCCAAATTAAATCCTCAGCCCACTCTCCTTTGCGTGTACTGTTCACCAGCCCAACAACCAAAGCCCAACATCCCTTTCATATTACAACTTCAGTCGACTAGGTACTCATCCAAACGCCCTCGTTTTCTTTAAATTTTTGAACGCGACATATACATGTTTTTATACCTTCAAATTTGTCCTCCCACCAAGGAACTAGTATGCAAGATATTAGCTCCTAATATGAACGTTTGATACATTTTTAAAGACCGAAGTGTTTGGCACTTAACATCAAATCGACATATATAAATTTTTCACAAAACCAACCGTTTTGACCCGAACTTATTTCCACCCATTCTAACCTTATTGTTTGATCACTTATGAGTTGTTGAGAGTATTTATCATCAATGATCACAAGGTTACACGCTAGAACCCATTTCTTGTACAAAATTATAAACTAGTCGATATATATATATATATATATATATATATATATATATATATATATATATATATATATATATATATATATATATATATATATATACATGTCGACATTCTTTGATTAACCCTCACTCCCACACATTATTGGAGACAAAAATGACACTAAAATCTATCCAAAGTCCACAAGATCTCTGCCATCTACAGTTAGAACAAGTTGGGAATGTTTTAGAACTTGATATAATACAAAACGTGTTATATATTACACGTACAACCCATTTCACTTTCACCACCTCTCCCACTTAGCTCCCTTACATATCTCTCAGTCCCATTCACCATTAAGAACTCCCTAAACGACCAGAAGTGGTGACCATCTCTTTTGGAAGCTTGTTCGAAAGATATAATTTTGTATATAAAACGTATGTATTGATCTAGCCATCGTGGGTTTATTTCTTGTGTTCCATTCTTCCTCACACGTCCACTACCCACCCTAGAGGTGTTGTAAGTCACTTTATATCACTTTGAGTTCATATCTCACGTTTATATATCGCCATGCATCACATGTTAGCATTAGTCGAACGTATATAATTTGTGATTATTTTTGCGTACCTCGTTAATATATAGAACACAAAACGTGGTTGCTGTAACACCCCCAAAATATCGCAGCGGAAGATTGTGTCAGTGGGGTGCTACTTCATAGTACAAAGTACAAGTTAAAGAAAACGACCTCTAAATGAGACGTTTTGAAAAGTTACCATTCGATTAATGAATTCAGAGTTACAAACATGAGATCCCAAAGTATGATACATAAATGTATACAAAATGTTTCGAATGGTAAATGATTAAAGCATAAGTCTTCAAAATATGTCGTGCGACTCTATGCTTCAATATCTAGCTATCGTCTAATGTACCTGAGATAAACATGCTAAAGTGTCAACACAATGGTTGGTGAGTTCATAGAGTTTGTTTTAAAGCAGTTGAAAACCCTTTAAAGAATGCTTTCCACAGCAAAGGCATTGTAAATCCACTCAGTTACAAATCCCGCCCATACAAGACTTGTAACATGTGTGTTTACAACCCACTGCTAATGATATAGTATGATTAAAACATATGTGTATACGATATATGCACACTTAATGTAAAGTATAATAGTCTACTGAACCTCATGACAAGAATAAGCAAGAATGCTTCATAGCTGGATTATATTCACCCAAGGCCATGAATCTCGGGCAAAGGGTAGGGGTGTCAACCCGATAGTACTATCAATACCTCTCCGTTGGCTCCATCCAGGAGTTAAACAGTGGTTAAATAATATAGCGTATATAATAGTTTTCACACATTAAGTCACATATCGTAATAAAACTACACATCCTGTTTAAGAGTATGAAAGTATATCATAGCATATAAATAAAATTGTCTCGCGTAATAGCAAATAGTTTAAGCATGTATCTCCCTCAAAGAGTTTAAAAACGAGTATTAAAGAGTAAGAGTGGGGCTATGACTCACCATGAGTTATGTAGTGAGTAATGAAAATGGTAGTCGAGTCGCGTAAGTCTCTAAGAGCAACCTATAATAGAATGTTGCGACTTAGGTTGGAATAATGTCTACGAATACAAAAACGTGCCTATATATGTCTTGCATATTGTTCATGATGTAGTACTTAGTATGTTGTGTAGGTCGTTGTATAAAGATGGTTTATGAAACATGTTTAGTTTGTATATCTCGTACTACCGTTCGGGCCATCATAATTCAGAGGTCATGCAGTAAACGTTCGAGGAGCTAGGACACTTTAATTCGTAAATCCAGCAACTCGTCGATCCTTTCACCCAAATGAAACCCCTCATATGAAGTTCCCTAGTGTTGTAGTATTCGATAGAAAATATATGTGAAACATATATTTTGCTTACTTGATTATATGACATATTGAGAGTTTATAAATAAATAAACTAACAAAGTTTATAAGTATTTAAATAATTTTGAGTCTTATAATTACTTACCTTTGTTTAGAATGCTTGAGTATTATAGAAAAAGGGAATATAAGCGGAGCTTCGACGTGGAATTTGTAATCTTCGTAAACCCGAGGCTACTTGAAGATTATAACATCGCCTTCTTGAAAACCCGAAGCTATTTGAAGATAATAACAAAGTCTTTTTGGAGACTTGAAGTTATTTGAAGATTATAACGACTCTTTCTTGAAAACTCGGAGAAAATAAGATCAAATGCTAGCTTTTCTCAAGAACATATGAACTTTCTTACAAAATATAAGAGAAGTGCCTTTGGTTTTAGGTCTTTGAAGATATAAGAAGGTGTGGTGCAAGAATTTATGAAGTTTTTAGCTTGGTATTTATAGAAAAAATTTAGGAGTTAACTATATATTAGGTTAATATTTAACCATGGTTAAGTTTACACTTTTAAACATCCTAGAGATCAATGGTGAAGATCAAGCCAAGTGTCCTTGATGGCTTCCTTGACAAGCCTCATGAGGCTTTCATGAGAAGCTTGATAAGTTTATTGCATTATCTTGCTTTTACGGAGTCAGTTTTATCCCGGTAATCGCTAACTGTAAGTCGTAATGTCACGAAACTTAAAATCGGGTATCCTAAAAATATGAAACTTATAAAAATGATTAAAACTTATTAATATATTCTATATTAACATATTAAATGGGTGATAGGTTCTATCGGGATGCTTAAAGTCATGAAAACCTAGAAACATAGGCTTAAATTGAGTAAAAAGCAAAACCGGAAAATGTAAAATTCTAAAATTCTTGAAAATGTCACGAAAGGTGGAAAACATATATTTCTCTTGTTGGTAATGTTGTATGGACATATCGGGATGCCTAAATGATGTTTAAACCTTAAAGTAAATCTCGGACACGGTGTCGTGATTTTTGCAGAAATGATCCGACGAGTGTCAAACTATCGGATTATCATTAAAATAGTTTAACTTACGAGAATACGAAATAAAAATTTTGAGAATGAATAGTAAAAGTGAATAGTAATTCGAAAATGCGAATTGTTACAGTACCTACTCCTTAAGGGAACTTCGTCCTGAAGTTCTGTTGACGTTTACTACTTACGGTATGTCTAAGAAAATTCGTGGTTTCAGGATCTCTAAAATAGTGGTTAGGGAATCGTATTGGATACAAATAAGCCCACTTATTTATAATTCATTACTTACATAAAGAAGCGTCCAAATTTATGTAAGTAAGGGATCATAAACTCATGGTTCGGTGATTTATAATTTCTTTACTTTAATAAAGAGGCGTCCCAATCCATTCAAATAAGGAGATTCTAAATCATCTTACTTAAGATTTCCCAATACAAAACTCGCTTTCTGAGACAGATAGTAAGATAACCAAGTCATCAAATTCCTAAAGCTAAGTAATAATATTATTTAACTCAAATCTTATGTCTCATCAAACAAGAACTGTCACAATATCAAGTTAAATAATTAGTTATTACTGAGCTCCATATTTTTAATGACTCGACTAAATTCTGGGTTTCCTTATTAACACTAAAGTCATATCATCCGACAGTGTGGATCTAAACAAACAACTAACAAAAAGCATATGCGCCTGAAGTGTGTGTAAGGCAAATAAAGAGGAGAGTCTTAACGTATAAAGCAGTTATAGTCTAGGTAGTATATGCAACCTAGTTCTCTATAACCAAGGCTCTGATACCAATCTGTAACACCCCCAAAATATCGTAACGGAAGATTGTGTCACTGGGGTGCTACTTCATAATACAAAATACAAGTTATAGAAAACGACCTCTAAATGAGACGTTTTGAAAAGTTACCATTCGATTAATGAATTCAGAGTTACAAACATGAGATCCCAAAGTATGATACAAAAATGTATACAAAATGTTTCGAATGGTAAATGATTAAAGCATAAGTCTTCAAAATATGTCGTGCGACTCTATGCTTCAAGATCTAGCCATCGTCTAATGTACCTGAGATAAACATGCTAAAGTGTCAACACAATGGTTGGTGAGTTCATAGAGTTTGTTTTAAAGCAGTTGAAAACCCTTTAAAGAATGCTTTCCACAGCAAAGGCATTGTAAATCCACTCAGTTACAAATCCCGCCCATACAAGACTTGCAACCTGTGTGTTTACAACCCACTGCTAATAATATAGTATGATTAAAACATATGTGTATACGATATATGCACACTTAATGTAAATTATAATAGTCTACTGAACCTCATGACAAGAATAAGCAGGAATGCTTCATAGCTGGATTATATTCACCCAAGGCCATGAATCTCGGGCAAAGGGTAGGGGTGTCAACCCGATAGTACTATCAATACCTCTCCGTCGGCTCCATCCTGAAGTTAAACAGTGGTTAAAGAATATAGCGTATAGAATAGTTTTCACACATTAAGTCACATATCGTAATAAAACTACACATCCTGTTTAAGAGTATGAAAGTATAGCATAGCATATAAATAAAATTGTCTCGCGTAATAGCAAATAGTTTAAGCATGTATCTCCCCCAAAGAGTTTAAAAACAAGTATTAAAGAGTAAGAGTGGGGCTATGACTCACCGTGAGTTATGTAGTGAGTAATGAAAATGGTAGTCGAGTCGCGTAAGTCTCTAAGAGCAACCTATAATAGAATGTTGCGACTTAGGTTGGAATAATGTCTACGAATACAAAAACGTGCCTATATATGTCTTGCATATTGTTCATGATATAGTACTTAGTATGTTGTGTAGGTCGTTGTATAAAGATGGTTTATGAAACATGTTTAGTTTGTATATCTCGTACTACCGTTCGGGCCATCATAATTCAGAGGTCATGCAGTAAACGTTCGAGGAGCTAGGACACTTTAATTCGTAAATCCAACAACTCATCGATCCTTTCACCCAAATGAAACCCCTCATATGAAGTTCCCTAGTGTTGTAGTATTCGATAGAAAATATATGTGAAACATATATTTTGCTTACTTGATTATATGACATATTGAGAGTTTATAAATAAATAAACTAACAAAGTTTATAAGTATTTACATAATTTTGAGTCTTATAATTACTTACCTTTGTTTAGAATGCTTGAGTATTATAGAAAAAGGGAATATAAGCGGAGCTTCGACGTGGAATTTGTAATCTTCGTAAACCCGAGGCTACTTGAAGATTATAACATCGCCTTCTTGAAAACCCGAATCTATTTGAAGATAATAACAAAGTCTTTTTGGAGACTTGAAGTCATTTGAAGATTATAACGACTCTTTCTTGAAAACTTGGAGAAAATAAGATCAAATGCTAGCTTTTCTCATGAACATATGAACTTTCTTACAAAATATAAGAGAAATGCCTTTGGTTTTAGGTCTTTGAAGATATAAGAAGGTGTGGTGCAAGAATTTATGAAGTTTTTAGCTTGGTATTTATAGGAAAAATTTAGGAGTTAACTATATATTATGTTAATATTTAACCATGGTTAAGTTTACACTTGTAAACATCCTAGAGATCAATGGTCAAGATCAAGCCAAGTGTCCTTGATGGCTTCCTTGACAAGCCTCATGAGGCTTTCATGAGAATCTTGATAAGTTTCTTGCATTATCTTGCTTTTACGGAGTCATTTTTGTCCCGGTAATCGCTAACTGTAAGTCGTAATGTCACGAAACTTAAAATCGGGTATCCTAAAAATATGAAACTTATAAAAATGATTAAAACTTATTAATATATTCTATATTAACATATTAAATGAGTGATAGGTTCTATCGGGATGCTTAAAGTCATGAAAACCTAGAAACATAGGCTTAAATTGCGTAAAACGCAAAACCGGAAAATGTAAAATTCCAAAATTCTTGAAAATGTCACGGAAGGTGGAAAACATATATTTCTCTTGTTGGTAATGTTGTGTGGACATATCGGGATGCCTAAATGATGTTTAAACCTTAAAGTAAATCTCGGACACGGTTTCGTGATTTTTGCAGAAATGATCCGACGAGTGTCAAACTCTCGGATTATCATTAAAATAGTTTAACTTACGAGAATATGAAATAAAAATTTTGGGAATGAATAGTGAAAATGAATAGTAAAAGTGAATAGTGAAAATGAATAGTAATCCGAAAATGCGAATTGTTACAGTTGCCTCCCATGTGGAAGGCCTAGGAACCACAAAACACCTTCACTTCACGTTTATACTTAGAATACATGCATAATTCGAACCCATTTTGAACCTTTATATTCGCATACAAAATCAGGAAACATAAAAATTTTCTAAGTGTTTTAATAGCGAGAATCTGTCCCAAGTAGCGACCAAAAGGACTTTGTAAAACTCAAATTCATTTAACGACACATCAATATTTTTGCTCGACTTAATTATCCATGCTACAAACTAAATAATTCGTGTTTATACTTTGAGATAATAAGCTCGTCTAACCCCTTTAAATCGTCCCAAGTAAACTCGATCACATGCAAGAACACACAAAATCTGGAAATTATTCTAAGTCTTTTATACCCAGAAAATTGTTTCAATCGATCCACAAAACGCCCTTGTAAAACCCAATTCGACTTAACAAGCATACTATATTTTTACACGATCTATTAGACCACGTTACTAGCTACATGTTTCGTATTTATACTTTGTAATAATGAGCACGTTCAACCCCTTAAAAATTGCTAAAGTAAATCGACACATATGTATTTCAAAACAAATTATAAAACTTTAAATGGACTGAAAAGCCCAATAAGCTGAAAATAAGCACACCGTATAAGCTGACCCAAAAAGCTCTTTTGATATGAAAATAGGACATTAAAAATGAGCCTAGGGATAAGCCCAACTTGTCCCAAAGCTCACGGATCGTTAAACGTTAACAGACCTTTAATTAGCTCGTTAAAAGCCCATTAAGTGAAAAATAAACTCTTTTTGCAAATAAGTTGTTGAAATGAGTTTTAATAAGCTTCAATAAGTTCCAGAAAAATTCAGAATACTTTTCCCCATAATTTTTGTACGTTTGGACTAAAAATGCAAACTAGTTACACTTAGAAGGACTAAAACTGCCAACCCTTTAAAACTTGAACTGAGACTGCCAAAACAGAAAGTTTAGGGTAGAAATTGATATTATTTAATAGAGTAAACTACATTTTTGGTCCTCGTGGTTTACCGGGTATAACGGTTTTGGTCCAATAGTTTCATTCGTATCGGATCATGTCCTATTTTGTCTGACCCGTAACAGGTTTGGTCCATTTTTCGTAACACCGTTAGTCAAACTTAGTTTGACCATTAAAATAAAGGGTATTTTGGTCATTTCACTCAACCACTCACTCCTTTGTATTATTTTCTTTATATTATCTTCAACCACTCACAAACCTCTTCAATCTCATTTGTCTTCAACCAGTCATTCCCATTTATATTAGATCCAAAGAAAAACTAGTCAACACCCAAATCCTTTCCTAGATTTCCAGCCAAATATCACCGGCAGCCACCCCCAACTCCGGCGACATACCGAGACACGAAACACCACTACACCATACCACTCTTCATCTTCTCCCTTTACTACTCTAAAAAAAAGCCCATCAAGATCAGAATCAACATAACCATCAAACACTTTTTTCCTTCATTTCAAAAAGCCCATAAATCCGAAAAAGAAAAGGATTTTGGTCCATTGCTTGATGGTTTCTTAATTTTTTATCTCCAAGGCGTCAAGATCTTTTAACAGGTCTCGGGTAGGTTTACTTTTGTTGTTCGTTTAAGATCTATGATGATTTTCTTCTATGCATTTGTTTTAAGAACAAATCCGAGTAGAAAAACTGAGATCCGTTTTTTCTTTTTCTTTTTCGAGTTCGAATCTTTGTTGTTGTGGATATGGAGATAGGTTTGAGGGTTGTTGTAGTTAGTTGTTGTGGTGGTTTCGTGTTGGGATGGCGGTGGTGAGGATTTGGTGATGGTTGTGGATCTATGTTGGAAACGATATGATGATTCCAAATAAAAGTGATATGAGTAGAAAGTGATTTGGAATTTAAGTATTAGGTATTCCTAGGTATTCTGGATCAAAAAAAGTGATATGAGTAGAAAGTGATTTGGAATTTAAGTATCAGTTGTGGATCTAAGTATTAAAAAAAGTGATTGATGGAAGTGATGAGGAATTTAAGTATCAGTTGGTGAAAGAGGTTGTCGGGTTTGAGGGAGAACTTGTTTGGGACTCTTCAAAGCCCGATGGAACTCCGAGGAAGCTTATGGATAGCTCAAGACTTGCAAAATTGGGTTGGGAACCCAAGATCTCACTTAGGGATGGTCTCGTTGGTACATACCAATGGTATCTCAACAATGTCAAGCAATAAGACAAGTTTGTTTAAACCACATCTGCGGCGATGTACATGTTACTAATAAACTTGAGAGAATAGAGTGTGGGCGAGTTTGTTGGATAATAATTTGAAGAGTGGGATTTCAGTTTGTACAATTGTTGCTCTTTCTGAGGAGAAGTTTATGAGGGATTTTGTTTTGCTGTATCGTGAACTTGTGCCTGGTCTTTATGAGAATGATTTTAATGATTTTAAGCTTGTTTTTGAATTTTTGTGTGTGTTTTGTTTTTGTATTGATTTAGAATCTGATATTGCATTTTCAGATTCTTGGATGATAACAAAGACACACTTTTCTTAAAACTAATACTTATTTCAGCCAAATCATTCTTGACACCTTCATAACCGGAAAACTCGCCGGAAAGTTCGCAGGATAGATGGTTCAGCTATGGAATGGTAGAGGAGTAGCAGAAAAATGGTGTAGCAGAAAAATGGATCAAAAGTGTTACAAACTTCCGAGGGTATTTTAGTCATTTTACGTTTTTTTAACCAGTCAAACTAACAGTCAACAAAAATTGGACCAAACCCGTTACGGGTCAGACAAAATAGGACATGATCCGATACGAATGAAACTATTGGACCAAAACCGTTATACCCGGTAAACCACGAGGACCAAAAATGTAGTTTACTCTATTTAATATTCCAAGCTCACATCACCGATCAGATCGTTATCGATTTCTCATTTTCACACTCGTTATTCGTAATAAGTCAAATACTCAGACTTCCCTTATATTCAGGTCACGTGTTGAAGCCGTTTCCATAATCTTACTTGATTTCATAATTCCACCTTGTCAGATACGCTCAAGGTGAGTCATAGCCCCACTTTTACTCGTTTAATTATTATATAAACTCTTTGGGGGAGATACATGCTAAATTACATGGTTTTACTTTTTCAAGTACTCTGAAAAACTCTTGTGGTTTACTCTGAATTATAACCCTTACTTTACACGTTTTGATTTACTCTTTGGAGAGATATGTTTGCCTTACTTGCAAATTGCTTGCTTAGCTTAAACACTGAACTCAAATGATAGCATTCTCAAATTGCTTATCGTAACTTCATACTTGTTTTCACTATACACCTTCACATAACACCAGGAATATATACACCCCTTTTATATGTTAACTCCAAACTCCAATGGAAATATTTACTAGAATTAGAGCACACGTATTTTATGTACACCTTTTGAATTTATTGAAACGAATAACTTGTGCGGTTACGTTGAATATCACTCAACGTAAGGCAAATGAATAACTTATGCGGTTACGTTGAATATCACTCAACGTAAGGCAAATGAATAACTTATGCGGTTACGTTGGATATCACTCAACGTAAGGCAAATAAATCACTTATGCGTTTACGTTGGATATCACTCAACGTAAGGCAAAGGAATAACTCACTACTTGCTTCATCACTGTTAGCACTTATTACAATTATCACCTCACTCTCGAAATTATTGAAATCAATTGTTTACTCGTACTGGTATTTATTTGCAACTATCACTGTATACCACCGTACACCACTGTACATCACTTGAATTTATTGAAATAAATTGTTTTCTATTAAACTCTATGAACTCACCAACCTTTGTGTTGACACTTTAAGCATGTTTATCTCAGGTAATTAACGGAGCAGGACAAGACACGGAGCGGGCATTATAACTCTGATAAGTTACGTGGTGTAAAATCAAATATGTCATTCTTTTCAAATTATCACACCCTTTCATGGGACTTTATAAATCAGATATTTCACCTTTAGTATCAAAAGTATTATTTGAATGACAAGCAACTTTCAAAACGTCTCTTTCAAGCCATTTTCTATAATTATGACTTCGATCCTCACCGTAACACCCTAATTAGTATTCCGCTGTTATCTCATAAATTAGGGGGTGTTACATTGGGATTACAAGTTTTCTTTTTCCTAAAATCCATAAAAGGTGTCCTTAGAGCCTTACCTGGGTTCCTCTTTCTTTTAAGACGCATAAATACATTCTTTGCGCACGGTTCAGAATTGACTTTAACATCGTTATTCAGCTTTGGGCTGTTTATTTCAACTTTAACAATATCTATGATTTGATTCTGTATGAAAACAAATAAAAGTACTCATATATTAAAAAACTTCAGAAACATATATTGGTGTATTGATATACAAAGTACCTCAGAAACTTCAGTCAATGGCGTATTTAATTCTCCTTCTTTGGCAACCTCCTGATGCGTATTGTTTTCAATTTTATGTAACATCGCCTTTCTTGCTTTCTCAGCATCTTGATCAATTTTCTCAAACACTGCCTTTATTACTTTCTCATTTAACTGCTTTTGAACATTATCAGATACCGTCGCTACAACGTTTTTGACATTATAATCATTTGTCTCATCAGCCTTATTCTTATCAGTTTCTAACACCTCCATGACTACTTTCTGACCATCATGAATATCTTTCTCAGTAATACCACCATGCTTATCCAACAACCCCTCTACTAGTTTTTCACCATCATGATCTTCTTTTTCAGCAACATGATTATCCAGTGTTACAACCAAATCTATTGAATGACCGCCTTCTTGTACCGTATGACCATCTTGATCTTCCTCTCTTGACTGTAAGTGTACATGAAAACATAAATATGATACTAAAGTCAATGTAAAAAACAATTGTAAAAATGGTATTTGAAATTATATACATACATCAACATCGTTGTTCTCTTTCATATCTAACAACGACTCGATCAATTTCTGACCATCATGTTCATCTTCATGAGCAACACCACGATCCTTATCCGATAACGCCTCTCCTAGTTTATCACCATTGTAATCATCTTTTGAATCAACTTTATCACCTTCTGGCAAACCATCTCCTAATTTGTCACCATCATTTTCAACTTTATCAGCAAGATCAACATCCAGTCTTACATCACCAGCATTGTTCTCTTCCGTGTAATCATCATCAAATAAATTGGACTTTAAGAAAACATGAAAACATATATAAGTTAAGAATCTTAATTGAACAAAAAGTATAAAAAGTGTATTTCGAATTATATACGTACATCAACATCATCGTTCTGTTCCACATCAGCATCCTAGTCATCCTCTTTTGAACGTCCAATCAAATCAGTGCAATCATCATGAAATTGCTTGATCTGTAAGTATACATAAAAAAAATAAATAAGATAAAAACCCGAATTTAATAAACAAATATACAAAGTGTTTTACGAATTGTATACGTACATCAACAGCATTGTTCTCTTCCATATCAACATCTTGATCATCCTCTTTTGAACATTCAATCGAATCCATATCAACATCTTGATGATCATTTTCAAAATGCTTGCACTGTAAGTATACATGAAAACATAAATAAGATAAGAATCAGAATGTAGCAAACAACTAAAAAAAGAGTATTTCAAATTATATACGTACATCAACCGCCGATTGAGAAAATGGTTCATTCAAATTAGGTAAATGAATATCATTGGGATCATCAACTTGCATGTGATCACATAATGTCTCTACTACCGGGAAATGTCCTGTTGGAACACATAATGTCTCAAGTTGTGACATGGATGATTGATACACTGCAGGGTCAAGATAAGTAAGATTGCGATGTCCGGCATCAACAACATCAGGTTTTGCTGTCTCGCATGATACATCAGTCTTTGTGATTAAGCTCTGTAATTAACAACATATTAATATTACAGAGAATAAACTAAATATAGACTAAACATAACACTAAGCAGCTCTGTAATTAAGCTTTACATTTTTATCATTACTATCAGACAACATCACATCTAGGTGATCAACTTCTCCATCTCGAACATCAACATCATTATGAATCGGGCTTGATGTCTGAGATTCAAAATATACCAAAATTTAACAAATTTGGTAATAATAATAATAATAATAATAATAATAATAATAATAATAATAATAATAATAATAATAATAATAATAATAATAATAATAATAATAATAATAATACCATTACAGCTTTGGAAACAAAATCTGCATCAATTAATTGTTTTTGATCAGATTTGTCATGAATAGGACTGGAAGACTGAAATTAAAAATACAATCTAAATTTTATGACCAAAAAAAGCATATACATAAATATAACCAAAAGCAACTTACATTTGCAACTTTGGAACCAAAATGTTCACTAACAGATTGTGTTGGCCTTACTTTAGAAGTTTTATTAATAGCATTTGAAGTCTGAAATTAAATATGTAATCATTATTTGCTGAAAAACAACGGCTGTTAGCAATTGGTTAATATCATTCGAATTTTGAAATTAAATCTGACCTCCGGATGTTGTATGTTCAAAGCTTCCTCAACAATCGAAAGTCTTTTTTTAACATCATTAAGCACATCGACATTTGCGCCTGGTTTATCAATCAACTAAACAATTGCCTTCAGGCCTCAACCTCAGCAAATATGTTCGGTTGACCGGTGGCGTTTGCTACCGAACATATTTGCTGAGGTTGAGGTTACATGAAGCTCTGGAGCTGGTGAATTTACAACAAGTTCTTGCTCTTGTACATGTACCTACAAAAAAAGGTATTTAAATTACTTTCAATGTTGTGGTGAAAAGAGCTACAGTGTAAGTGTTTGATGAAATTTACATATTACCTCAGCATCATCGTCATGTTCATCAACAATGGCATCTTGCGCAACATGTGTTTTATTTTTATCCAACTCTCTAAAATAAGAATTACTGGCTATAAACCATGGTTGCAATTTCTCTGTATTAGTTGGAAGAAGCTCCAATAGTAGATGTGAACCCTTGTAACAGATTAATATATTGTCAATAACAAATATAAATCAATGGTAACTTATTTGGCAAATGAAAGAATGAACATGCTTACCGGCGCAAACATTCTATCATAATCACATTTTGCGAAAGTTGTACCCTTTGTCCAAGCAAGAGCTCGTGGTATCTTACTCGGGTCTTTATTCCAACAGAGTTGACTGTTAGGGTAACTCTCGAGAATCCATATCTAACATGGAAGAAAAACATGAAATGTGTAAAAATATAACCTATAGTCATTTAAATTTGGAGTAAAGTGCAAATGCTCTTTAAAATTTTGATCAAGTTTAACATATGGTTATCCTATTAGTGATGTACCAGGTTTTGCACATGCTAATCAATTTGGAAGGAAAACAAAAGTGTGCACCATAGTCGTAACTTAGCTATGTTGCACTTTAAAAAATCTAAACTTAAAAGCCCACATAAAACCAGAAAGATTGTATGTTGCACTTTTACTTGGGGCTACTTCCTTCTTTTTCTTGTAAAAAGGATTCATAATGCCTAGGCACCACGTTCACTAAATTCTTGTAGAAACGTCTCCATAAGAACTCGCCCTAGGGATAAGCATTCCATGCCCCAAAATCCTCCACCAATTGCAAAAAATGGTTGGGAGCATTATACCAAATCCCACGACCAATAAATATCACCTCAGCCACCAACAAAAGGCTAACTCTTACCGCATCCTCATGTGGTAATGCAGCAAATCGTGTATCGTTTTCAAACAAATTTAAAAGCTCACTCCCTTTTACCGTAACCTTTTTATCGAGCTTTTTTTCAGGAAAGACACGCAAACCAAATGGGCTTTGATCATTTTCAATAGCAGAAGGCAATTCACCAAAAAGAAAACCCGTCATTAACAAAAACTCAGCACGACCAAATTGCAAAACATTACTACCAATTCTGTAATTAATTGGGGGGGGGGGGGGGCAATCATCACGCAATTTTGGGATTTCTACTTGATGTTGTAAAACGAAATTTAACAAATGATTATCATCCGCATGACCTGGAATATCTAACCATGGACCAAAAACAGTATCTTTAAACAATCTAATACGATTTGAATTTCATGGCCTTTAATTTTTTCAAGCAAAAAAACCTTGGATCGTACCGTTATCTTAGCATTAAAGAATTCTTCCATTTAGGGTTTGAATGGGTTTGATTATGGTTAGGGTTTGTGTGGTTTTGATTCTGGTTAGGGTTTGAGTGGTTTTGATTTACAGTTTGGTGGGTTAGAACATGTGTGTTTTTTGGGTTTTGAATTAGTGAGTGTGTTTTGAAATGTGTTTTGTAAAAAAGTTAAAAAGCAATGAGAATAAAAAAGTATGAATTAAACAGACATATTACATAGGTGATTGTGAACATGGGAAACATAAAAAGTCGCTTAAAGTAAATAGCCGCAAGTCGCTTAGTTCGCTTGATTGTTATTGGGGACATAAAAATAAAATATTAATATTTGATGTTTGACTTTTGTACTAGAAACTGACAAAAAAAAAAAAAAAAAAAAAAAAAAACAAAAAAAAATAGCTCAAAGTACAAACAAGTCGCTTAAAGTAGGTCACTCGAAAGTACATACCTTTATAACTTACACATGCAGGAAAAAAAAGGACATGGTGTGAACTTTTTTGTGCCACTTGACGACTTCTTATTAAAAGTAAAAAAGTCGCAAGTCGCTCGGTCTAGTTAAGGAATAGCACTTCTTTTGGTCTAAAAAAGATATAAAAGTTGAAAGACTGCTCTAATATCGGAATTCTCTCTTTGTAAAAGTCTATTTATTCATTCCTAAGGTCCATATTAATTAGTTTTGTTGTGATAAAGTTACACAATCTAGATAGTATGTTAACATCATTCTTTAAAATAATTTCAAAGCTGTTTCTTTTTGTTCGTAGTTTTGCTCTATCTTTTCAAAACACTTGATTGAAAAGACTAGTTGTAAATGCTCCTTTAGTTACATTAACAGTGTACGTAGTTCTTTTCGTCTTTCTTTGCCCGGTTTATGAGCCCATTTCCGATTCCCTAACCCAATCTCATGAGAAGCAAAGAAAAATATTTTAAATCGGGGTATCGATAGGACAGAAATACAAATAAAAATACATATGAAACATTACGATATGACGACAACTTTAGATCACAATGTATTATCTGTTAAGTGGGTATATACTTTATTTTCAGAACCACCTTATCTGCGAGAACTAACAGAACCACCAAAAACATACATGCACGTCTTCAATAATTGTATTTTTGCACATATGTTCGAAAAACAACATATATGTTTTAAAAAAAACAAGGTTGTTCTAAAGAATTTGATAAGAAATTGGAAATACAAAATTTTTCCTTGAAGGTGTGCATGTATGTTCTTATAAGGCGTGCAACGACAATATTGCGGCCGTGTGTAAGGTTTTTGTGAAAAAATATGATGAGTTCATGATGATATTGAAGAACATAGGTGCATACTTACGATTATTGATGATTTGCGTGTATTTTTATTTTATTTTAAAAGGCGTGCATGTATGTTTTTGGTGGTTCTGTCAGTTCTCGCAGATAAGGTGGTTCTGAAAAGAAAGTCACCATGTACTATCTGTTAATTGTGTATATATTATTTTTAACGATAAACAAGACTTGTAACTACACATCCTTTAAAAAAAACGGCGAGATGTAACAAATAGATAAAGCCAAAACCGCTTAGTGAACTTTTGTTCATGAAAATGAAAAAAATATAATTTGTAAAAACACAATTTATACTCAATACATGATACACCACAAAAGTTACATAAGACAAAAACATTGTTATGAAAATGAAAAAAAGATAATTTGTAAAAATGGTGTTGCACAAATCAAATTTCCTTCGTCAAAATACTTCGTTTATTTTAAGTGAACAAAATGTTCATAGCTCAGAAAACAAAATTTTCGAGGTTTAAAAACTATCGTGTAACATGGGCAAAAAAAATGGTACTCGTAATAACAAAAAGCTCATTAAAACATAAATGTATTATTTTGGCTATGATATAGTTTCGTTGATGTAATTTAATTTTGGCACCCTCGGGAAGTAATGTATACTAGTCGGCCGATCACAATATAATATTTTAATACTAATATAGTTGTTAAAAAACATGCAATGTGAAATCTGTTAGTCACACCATGAAAATATGAAATACACGGTGTATGGAACAACTACAAGTCAAGATCAAAGCCTTTAAAGTCAAATTAAGCAAGATACCTCGTTTATATATCCTATGAAGTTATAGTTACCGTTAAGTCTTTCATAATTAAGTCTTATGATAAACTGTTTGTTTTTATATTGGCATACAAATTATAGTTGTTAAGATTCCGATCCTGATCTTAGGATCTTATGATTTTACGATTTTACGAAGCAAAAACGATCCGGATCCTACGTAGGATCTTAGCAAGCTTAAGATCTTATAGGATCCCGATCTTGACCATAGGATCTTAAGATCTACTCCGATCCGATCTTACTTTTCTCGAACAACAAACTAAAAAACTACAAATTTATGGTTTATGTTTTTATATAATTTGAAAAAAAACATGTAATTCTTCTTAAACATTTCATATTCATAATTTAGAATAACATTTTCATAAAATATTCTTATAATTTCATGTTTATAATATATAATAATTTATAGATTTGAATAATATTACAAAGATCATTAAAAAATAGCATTATAGTAGGATCTTAGGATCCCGATCCGATCTTACGATCACGATCTTGCAAAGACGAAAACGATCCTAGGTAGGATCCCGATCTTGAAAATCTTGATACAAATTACTATAATTATTACCATTAATCAATGAAAAGGTATTATGTTAACAGCATTTGTTATAAGCTGTTATCCATCAATACACAATATCTTATGGTGGATGTATACACTTATCATATTACATGATGTTTCATCTGTTTACACGATTTAAAACCCGGTTTTTATCGACCCGGCTTAGTCGTCGGGTTATCGGTTCAACCGGTTGAACTGTCGGGTACTCGGGTAGAACCGGTTCTATGCATATGTATATGTTTTTGTGTATTTAATATGTTGTATTGTATAATCCAATGATTTATCCAACTTTATTCGTACATTTAATTGAACCGATAAAAAAAGATTGAAACTCTTCTGATAAGCTTTGTTTTTACGTTCTATATCTTTAATAAAATAGCAAAAATTTGCAATAACAATAAACTTTTATGATTCTAAGTTATAACGGTTCATATTAAAACTATATTAGTTGTTGCTTATATGATAATTTATAACTCTAATTTAATTTATGGTTTTACAAAGTTATAACGGTTCATACTTTCTTCTTTAAACAATCTATAATTCCTTTCTTGCCATATCAAATATACACTTGCAGCCAATCCCAATCCCTAATGATACTATCTATAGAACTCCCATTGTACATCAAAGCCACACTACTTACTATATTCTTCCATTCAGTTGCATTACAGCCCAGGCCAATTTTCTGTTTCACCTTATTCCAAAACTGCCCAACATAGCTACATTGAAAGAACAAATGGTTATGGGAATCACAGTCACTTTTGCATAAGGAACAAATCATCATATCATAAGACCCCAACTTCTTAATCCTGTCCTGAGTAGTTAACCTTTTTTGAACTGCCAACCATAAGATAAAAGCATGTTTGGGTATATTTTGAGAAAACCAAACAAGCTTGCTCTATGTGACATCCTCCTCTGCACAACGTAAATCTGCATAAGCCTGCCTTACAGAAAAGGACCCTTCCCTTCCTACCTTGCTTTTCCAAACTGTTAAATCCATCCTAGATTCATCAATAGTGCAGCTGGTAACTGTGGCTAATAAGGGTGTTTGGATACCCATTTATCAGGCCATTTTCATTCATTATTAACCACAATGTCTTTCACAACTATATCAGATCTTAGTTTATCATTGTATACATCTCTATGAGTGATGAAAATTTTCAGGTATCCTAATTGACACAAGTTATCATAAAGGACCTTAGCTTTAAAACCATTGCCCACTTTCATTACAAAGTACTCTTTTACTTCATCTCTCAACTTAAGAATATTCTTCCATCCCCAACTATCATTTACTTCCACATTAACAGCCCATACACTTTTCCCTTTGAGTTTAACTGTATTAATCCACTTTACCCACAATGAATCCTTATCTACCACCGCATGCCACAAATCCTTAACAATCATAGCTTTATTCCATATATGCAGATCTTTCATCCCCAAGCCTCCTTGCTTTTTTGTTCTGCACACATATTTCCATGCCACTTTTGCTTTCCCTATTGTCACCTCATCTTGATTCCAATGAAATCCTTTTAAGAGCTTATTAATTTCTTTAATCACTGCCTTTGGGAGTAAGAAAACTGAGGCCCAATACACATGAATTGATTCAAGGACTGAAGCAACTAACTGTAGCCTTCCTGCATAGGTGAGACATCTGTTTTTCCAGTTAAAAATTCTACTTTTGATCTTATCCAAAAGGCTTTTGCAATTATTAACCCCAATCTTTTAGAAGTAAGAGGTACTCCCAAATACTTAATTGGAAGTTTTTCAACTTTAATAGGGATAGCTTCAAGAATACTTTGTTTTTCACTGTCTTTCATACTCCCAAAAATGATTGTACTCTTATTATAATTCGGAAGCAATCCAGAAACCTCCCCAAATTCTTCAATGGCTGCTTTTAACACTTGCACAGAGTCCATATCCCCATGACATAACATAAGGAGGTCATTGGCAAAGCACACATGTGTAAGTCTCAGAGTTCTAGGCTTATTTTCAGCTTATGACTAGCTTTTATGATTAAACTCATAGGCTCTTGTATTGTTTGGATTAGCTTATGATGATGAGCTTATAAAAAGAGTCTATAAGCCTAGATAAGCCAAAAAAATAGCTTATCAAATCTCCATATATCAACGCATGAGCCTAAGCTTATAAGTTTACCTAAGCACTAGAACAAGTAAACTTGTAAAACAAGTAAACACAACACCTCTAAATTGAGGCAATAAGGGTTTGTAAACTTTTATGAAAACAATCACAAAGTAAAGATTTAAGTCACAAATGATGAAATGAGTGTGTGAAGAGAGAGATATGAGTAAGTGTGTTTTTTTATGAGTGCTATCAGTTTTTGTGTGAAGAGAAAGAGTTAGAGATAGTGAGTACGTGGTCGTGTGAAATGACTAAAATACCATTTCATTTAATGGTCAAACATAGTCAAACTGACGGCGTTAGTAAATTTGGACTAAATCCATAACGGTGTTTCATTTTTGGAATTGATCCGATACTTTTTAAAAAAATATATTTGATCATAAACAATCCTAGATTATATGTTGGACCATGCTTTAAAAACCTTAAAGTTGGTTCATTTTAATTTATGAAAGTATGAACATAAACCTGTGATGTCGACTTTTGATAAATGATATCGTGATGACGTGATGTTAATTTTTGCTCGTTTACGGATTTAAATGATCTCTAGTTATAAATTAAAATAAGCTCTAATATCACATCATTGTTAACATGAAAAGAATTCGAATAAAAAGCGGCATTTTGTTTATGAGGTCTGTTAATTTGCCTAAAACCATCTCTATTGCATACTACTAACATGAATCATCTCTCACTCTCTCAAATGACTTTTGCGAATAATTTCCGTTTATACTGGTTTCAACAAAAACGAAGAATCAGAAAAAAGAATTTTGCAGTCTACCAAAAATATGTACGAGTAGAAAACCTTATTTTGGCTAGTATGGTTCTTTAAACGTTCTCTTTACCTTTTGTAAAAGTCTACGATTTATTCATTCTTAAGGTCCATATTAATTAGTTTTGTTGTGATAAAGTTACACAATCTAGATGGTATGTTAACATCATGCTTTAAAATAATTTCAAAGCTGTCTCTTTTTGTTCGTAGTTTTGCTCTATCTTTTCAAAACACTTGATTGAAAAGACTAGTTGTAAATGCTCCTTTTGTTACATTAACAGTGTACGTAGTTC